>CM018032.1:26085250-29062750 GCA_008638375.1 Nyssa sinensis
GAACCCGGATCTGACTCAAAATTCAGCCCAACCACTGGTCATTTTCTCCATCGTATTTCCCGCGATCTCCGGCCACCTTCTCCAGCACTGATGGCCGAATTCTAAAATTTTTAAAATTTTAGATCTCATTTTTCTCGCTGTTTTGGACTTCTTTTTTTAGCCTAAACAGTTTCTGAGGCTTTAATCTTCATTTTGGCATGGGTTACATGAGCTAGATTGGGCTGTTTTGCTTTGTTGGGCTTCGCTAGTTGCGACTGTAACAAGCTCCATTTGAACTCGTTTCACCATCAATTCCGATGGTTTTTGTTTGGTTGTGACCTTCAGTCCAGTGGCCTCAAAGCCACGTTCCAAGAATCAAGTTTGGAACTAGATTTTAAGGGACCCAATTCTTGGACCGTGACTATAAATGGGATTTTCTTCCCTATTTCTTGTCCATTTGAAGTGGTTCCAACGGTTTTGGAATCCTTGGAAGGTCCTATTTCGGTTCTAAATGAGAGATATGAATTTTGTTGTGGTTACTTCAGACCCAAGCTCTAGGGCTACCATCAATGGCGATTTCGCGAGTTTGGTGTTTTTAAAGTTCCAAAATTTATAATTTTTCTTCCATTTTCCTCCCCAAATTTACACTACACATGAATGCATAAAAGAGACTTTAAAATAACTTGTATATAGAAAAATCATAGAGAGAGAAAATAGTAGGTCCGTGGTAGTTTTTACCTCAACAGTGGTACCCCCCCTTTTTCTTGCTTGGTTTGGCTCCTTCTAGTGCTCTAAGGTCAGGTTTGGGGTTACATGCAGACTCCCCTCTTTTTCTTCTTCTTCTTCCTCCTTCTTCTTCCTTCACACTCTCTCTCTACCTCACTTTTTCTCTCTACCCGATCCCTACAAGCACACACTCACTATACAAGTCTGACTTGCATGGCCTCACATCATACTCTTTTATGCACACAACACACTCATTAGTCCTCTTTTTACACGCAATCCCCCTTCCCTACATAGATCACCATCATTAGGTCTTATATATATGTATATATATATATATATGTACATATAGCTGCATGAAGGATGATTGGTAGAGAAGAGCAGTGGCCAATATGGTGTTGCCACCTCATTTTGAGTGTGCTGAATTTTTGAACTTTAGTTAGACATTTGTATATATCATATGCATTATATAGCACAATAGTGCTTGTAGCCTAAGTGGCTTTCTTTTTGGGCTTTTGGTTTCTCTTTATTCTTGGTCTAGGGTTCAAGTCCATTGACCTCCCTTTTTGCCTCATTTTTCTCCCATATTTCTTATTTATGCCTTGTTGGGCATTTTAGGCATCATTCATCAAATTTTTAAGTTGTGCCTTAATTGCTTTAAAAATTCCTTCGTATTCCCTCTTTACTTTTTAATATCATATGTTTAATTTCTATGTCGTAAACTTTTATTTTTAATACGTTACATATTTCTCATTTATATTAAAAATACTCCATATTCATTGGCGATTAAATTTCGTTAATTTTTTGCTTTACTTTAACTCGCCAAATTTTATTCGTGTAGAAATTCTTAATATTTACGGCCTACTTAACATATTTTAGAACGAATAAGCCATTAGATATTTAATCCCAAAAAGAAACATCATTACAATGATTATCTTCACTTAATTGGGTCCGGGTATTACACCAGATCCCTATTAATGATTTATTTATACTTGATATCATTGGATATTCATTGGTTTTGCTATCATGGGATATGCCTCAGGCCCGAGGGGTCAGTTCAGTTGCTTCACATTTTGTGACTTACTATTGTTACATACTATTGTTATATCTTGTTTTCTTGATTGACTATCATATTGGCATAACCTTGTTTATCTTGGTTATGAACTCTCTTATACTGACTTTGACCCATGGCAGAGCAAAGGAATTTACTTACTAGGCTAAGTTAGCTCATTACAGATTTATTCTGACTATTTCAGATAAGGACACCGCAGTTTGAGAGTAGGGATTGAGATCCCGAATAGGCATAGAGTTGCTGCAAATACATATACTATAAGGATATTTTGATAGTGAAGTATAGTACTTGTCCTGTGTTCCCCCATCACCCCACGTCTTGGGGATAGTTGTATTTAGAGTTTTTGGGTATGTATATTTAAGAACTCTAATATTATAAATGCATAAATTTTATCAAGTCTTCCGCTGTGTATTTAATTTTTGAATGCATGTTAAATAACACTCATATATAAATGTTAAGTTAAAGTTAAAAGGAAAATTTTGGTTCGGCAAATGGGTTGGATGCCAGATCTGCACAGGGTCGGTTCCAAGTTGTGACAGGGTCTCAGGGTCATTTGGGACGCAAGGAAAAGACCAAACAGAGACGATCAAGCTGCCATTGATGGTAAGTGACACTTTCTCTCTCCTTAAGGATTTTTCCTCTAACTTAGGTTTTAAGAGTTTTCATAACATGCATGTGATTGATACAGGAAATAGGAGGAAATGGGAAGAAAATGAGACCGTTTAAGCTTGGAAAACCATAAAGACCATAATACCCAAAGCTCGGTAAACTGGGTTTCTTAACCAACATGAATAAAGCTTGAAATGGAACCCAAGGCTCGAAAGAACATAAAAAATGGAACCCATAGGAATTTAAAGCAACAAAAATGGCAAAAGACCATGAAGGAAACCAAAGTTGCAGGTGGGGTTGAGTAATCTGGGTAACTAGATTATTGATTGATTCTCTTAGTTTTATGAATGGGAAAATGTTCCCTAGGGCCCTAGAAGTTGAATGGCATGAAAATGGAGCAAAAACAGTGGCTCCAACGTGACGAAATCGGAAAATAAATAGTCGCAAAAAAATTGGGCTTCACTGGAGAAGCCCATATAATCCCCTATTTCAACACCGAAGTCCAACCAAACTTTGTTTTGATGTTAGAAATGTAATCCTCACCCAAAAAAGGTCCAGAAATAGTTGACCTGATCGCCAAAAAATGATTGCCAATGACCGCCATCCCAGGAGAAGGCAATCGGCGTCAGTGAAGTAAAACAGATGAAAAGTGGGCTAGTCGGGTCGAGTCGAATACGGGTCGGGTCCTGACCTATTTAAAACAGATTCTGAATTAAACTAAATAGTGCCATTTAATTAAATAGTTGCTGATGTCACAATGACGTCAACATGATGCAACGAGTCGCTTGAATCGGTTAGTTGATGACCTAACTCAGCCAGTTCACTTGAATTAGGATTGGACCGAATGGTTTATCTGGAATTTCCCTGAATTTATAATTTAAGCCCCCATATGTTTTTGTTAATTACGGAAGGGCCTAAAAAATTAATTAAAATTAATTTAAAAAATCGTTTAATTAAAGAGAAATTACTAAAATGCCCTTAAGCCAAATGTAGGGCAATTAAAATACAAGAAGAGTCTAATCCAATATTGTTTGGCATTCTAGACTTAATAGCGGGGTCCAATTTATGAAATTAGATCCTAAAATATACGAACGGACAAACTGTAATAATTCTAATTGTGTCTTATTGCATTAATTAAGCTACTAATTGAATCTCGATGACTATGAAAGTACCTATCTTAACATTCTTTTACATTCCGGACTCAACCATGGAGTCTGTTTATTCAAATGAGGTACCAAAAATATAGACACCTAGAAATGTGAAATTTTCAAACTGCCCTTAGTGTTGTACGAGCTATCAGATAGATCGAAAAAATATAGAAAGGGGCATACTTAACATTTTCGGACGCTCTGAACTTAACGGTGAGGTCAAACTTAGCATCCGAGTACCCAAACATGGTCCCGCATGAAAGTGTAAAATTACGAAAACACCCCAAGACTTAATATACGCCACAGATAGGTTAATTAAGTTTCAAAAAGCCTAAATTGATTATCTTCGGCATTCCGAACTTAACAACGATGTCATTTTAAGGAAAATAAGACTCGATAACAAACTAAAAAATGACAAATACGTCCCTAAAACTTAATGAAGCTATCAGAAGAATATAGAAAGTAAAGAGAAACCTATACCAATGTATATAGGAGCTTTTGAGTCTGAAAATGAACTCCATTGAGATAACTGAGTACCTAAGACACGAGTTATGAATGGTAAAATTACCAAACTACCTTTGGGGCTTAGTTAAGCGATTAGATGAACTCAAAAACTAAAAGAGGGACTGCCTTATGATTAAAAATTTCCTAGACTCAAAATGAAGTCCCTTTAGGCAAATAATGAATCAAATGATATAAGATAAAAAAAATGAAAAATGATTGAAATGCTCTTAAAGACTAACGCGAAGCACACAATGAACTAAGAAGTATTAGGAACCATAATTAAAGACCATAAGGAAATCCTAAACTGTAAGACTAAGTCTAAAGAAAACTAAGAATACTAATTAAGTAAAGGATTAAACTAAGATGCATTTTGATATAATACCAATATATCTTGAACCATGGTTTAGGATCACCAACAAGGAATAAGGATAAGGCAAGCGTCGAGGCATATCAAGTAAATGAATAAATGAATGACTGTGGACATTGGACCACAGGTGAGTAAACCTAAACCTTAAAATGGAGGCTTTTCAATTAATTATAGTCTTTTACTATTTTCTTACATTTGCATGCTATGCTTTACAATTTTATGCAAATATTTTATTATCATGACAAAGTTTTGAATGACATGCTTTATAAGTAGCATTCTTAAATGATTTAATACATGAATAACTATGAATGTTTTGCAAATAATATTTTTAGTATTACTTACCGTATAGACCCTGTCGGGGGATAAGAACTAGTAAATCTTTTAATGATTTAAATAGTGAGGACTTTGTTAGGAGTCAGAATCTGAAAGGGGCTATGTAAGCTCAGAGCTCTAAATTACATAGATGATCACCAAGGTGACAATGATGACCCTTAGGGGATATACTCTATCAACATATTTTGGCATGTGATACATACTTACTTATTTCTCTTCCATTGTTATGGAATGTATGATGAAATGATACTTTGTAAAAGTAAACTGGCATGAACCTTTATATAACAATTACAACATGTCTTTATTATTTTTTGAAAAGAATGCTAGTAGATTCCAAGTAAAGATTTCCTTAACTACTATTCATGAAAGTCATGAACGATTTATGAAAGTCATAAATGATTTATGAAAGCCATGAATGATTTGTGAAAGTTCTGAAAAGTTTTATAAAAGCTATAAAAGGTTTATAATTGGGTTTCCAAAAATCCATGATAGGGGACTGGAGTTACTCACGAGCTTTTTAATAACCTCACAGGGTTTTATCTTGTAGTTTTTCAAGTAGGACCAGGGAGTGTTACAGAAGTAGATACAAGTAAGCCAGGATGACTCTATAGATTCTAGCCAAGAGAAGGTTTAGTATCCCAACCATGGAGGTATCAACTTGAAGTAATGAATACCATAGTAATGTGATGGTTTGGAGAACAATAGAACATGTATAATGTTATCATTATTGAAATAGTTAGATATTTACATGTATTGAATTCATAGGCCCATGTCATGTAACGCTAATGTAAAGTTTAGTTATGACCTGCCAAATGTGATTGCATTCAAGAAAATTTTTACAGATACATATTTCAGCTACATGAATTATATAACCGAATGCAATCTATTTGGACATGTTAAAAGGCCTTCGGGTATACACCTCATCAATACACTACCAAAAGGTTAGTGTATTGGCGAGGTGCCTATCTGGCCGGTCATTATCCTTAATCCACATAGGGTGGGTTTTGGGATGTGACACTAAATATACTATTTTTTACAAATTTTATTTTGGAAAGACCTCTAACTAATTCATATCTAAACGAGTTAAAAATTAAATCCATGCTCGCATGACCTAGTCTTCTATTCCATAACCAATTATTTTTATTTATGGTCACAAAACACTATACATTTTGTGAAGCAATGTCATCAAAATTGATGCAATAGATATTTTTGTCGCTCTGTGCAACAAATAAAATATTTTTATGATTGAACGCATCTTTAATTATGCATTTATTTGCTTCAATGACTTCAACATATCCTTTATCACATAGTTGACTAATACTTAGCAAGTTATGTTTTAAGCCATTAACAAGAAGCACATTCTCAATAGATAAAGAAAAATATTTACCAATGCTTCCAATGTCAACTCAAGTAACTCTTTTTGGTACCTAAATTTTTTTAGGTCCCTAGGGGTTAGTCTTAGGTAACCAAGTTCCTTTTTGAACCTAAATCATTTTGCCTTTATCTTTTATAGCCTTTTTAGATTTTTTAGGAAATTGTGCAGAAGTGGTTGTGTTTGAATTAGAGGCTCTTACAAAGAAGTTTTGATCAGAATTTTATTTGGTATGAGCATTGTATCCCAACCCACTTTATCAAAGACACATCTTTGTTGTGAGATGATTTTATCTAAAATTCCATTTCCCTTGGTAAACTTCATAATAGTGAAATTTAGTGTTGGGTTCGTAACCACAGCAGAAGCGATTTCAAAAATCTATTTGGATCTTTTTCTTTACATGAATCATACAATCTTGAAAAGAGAGGTTGGAATTACCTTGTTCTTGATAATCTTGATTGTTGAAGAAGGCTTATTGAAGAGATTGATGCAATCTTCCTTCTCTTTCTCTTTTAGGTCTTCTCCTTTTTTTCCTTAGGCAAACCATATTGTATGGGAATAGGTTGCCTCTTTTTTTTTTTTTTTCTAGCACAAAAACTTATGATAAACGGCTTCCTACATATCATATATATAGGGCTTAACCTAATTAGGGCAAGAGAAGGGATCTAGTGGGTCCTACTAAGTTAGCTCCCAATTAGTCAATTAAATCTTAATTATCTTATAATTTGTCACGCCCCGAATTTCTGCAAACCCGAGACGCGACTGACGAGACAGAAAATAAAATAAATAAAAAGACAAATGTAAATAATTCACTAAACAAGCATCCATTCCCATCAATACGTAAAATAACATAAAATACATTTCACAACTGCATTGTTCATAGGTCATTCGGGCTTAAGCCCTTACATTACAAAACATAAGTCCCATGGACCAAACATATACCAAGTGCTTCATCCTATCAAGGTATCATTGAGTCTCAAGTAGCTGGAGTATCCTCATCTGAAAAATGTTTCCCACGAATGGGTCAGCTCAACTGCTGGTATGATGAAGTGCTAATGCAAGAAATAAAGCTAAGGCGTGGCATGTGAAAAGTGTACATTTATATCTAACTGTCATTCAAAGCATCGCAGTAATATATGAGTGGTATGCATGACGCACCTATGCACAACTCTATGCCACACCCATGTCTCATTTACGGGTACTCCCCGATGGCGTCGAAGTACCAATGCAATGGCCAATTTTGGGTTTTTCACCACAGGATCTACACCCTCATAATGCATAGCACCACGTGCTCAACTCACGCCATGTTCTCAAGGATTCACCATATGCCAATATGCTAATGTAATCTCAATGAACATGGTTTTCAATAATGTAGCATGCTCGGACAATAACATATAAATCATCAGTCAGTTCCATATGTATACATATCTCATGTGTCCATATTCATGTTCTTCACTTTACTAAACTCTCAAAGAACGCAAGTAACACATAAACATGTGAACAACCAACTTCAAATTATCAAGTAAACGCATTCCAAATAAACACATAAATCATTTTAGTCATTCACAAAATATTCCTAACTTAACTTCATTTCTAACATTAGCAAAACACCATACCTGACGGGTTAGTCACAACCCAAGTAAACTGCGCTCGTAATGTAGTGGCTAGTAGTGAGAATGTGGAAGGATCAGGCTGCCTTCTCATTACCTTTTCGTGTCCCTAGAATCATAACAAGTGACTTAGTTCATTTGTTTCCTAAATGATGCTATTCAACAAATTTTATGTCTTTATTTTATAAGTTTCTATTCTGCTAAATTAAACTCTGCTATTGAGTCCAGGACATCGAAGAAAATAAGTTTAGGTTTACGTAGAACTCAATTCGGATATCTGGGTTCAAAAGAGTAAAACAATCATTTTACACTTTTCACAGGTCCTTACATTTTGTGACCTCTTTTCACAAATCAAACTCCACGGTTGAGTCCGGAATGCTTGAGATAATAAAGTTTCACTATTTGTTTACTTAATTCGGAGTTCGTTTGACTGTGCTTCAATTTAGGGGTATTTTGGTAATTTTAAGGGTTACTACAGGGTCTTTTATTTTTCGGGACCCTCTCTAGTAAAACAGACCTCACCATTGGTCTCAGAAGGGTCGAGATAGTCAAAATACACTAATGACTTGTCCTATTTGGACTCCGGGTTATTTTAGAATATTTAAATAATTAAATTAAATTAATTAACTAATTAATTAATTAATTTAATTAATATTTTATTAATATTTTATTCTGGTGGGTCAGATTATAATTTTCCTAAAGTTCAGGGGTCAAAGTGGAATTTTCAAAAGTTCTGGGGTCAAGTTTAATTTCCAAAAAGTCCAGGGGTTAATTTGTAAATTCCAATTCTCCTATTCTCAATTCGGTTACCCAAACAGGGATTAGTCCAGAACAGGGATAGGATATCCCTGTTCCTGTTTCAATTTCAATTTCAATTTCTTACACCCGTAGCTAAACAACCCCTTCCCATCTTTTAATTTAAAACAACAGGGCGACACGTGGTAGGGGCCGATCGTCCAAGCCCGACCCGAACCCGAACCGGACCCGGACCCGACCCGACCGTCCCCCCTTCTTCCCCATTTTTTCGGCGATGCACCAGTAGGGCCGGCGACATTTTTCCGATGGAATTTTCATGTTTTTAAAATGTGGTTCTCTTCAGTTTTTCACGTAGATTCCATATTCAAGGTTGGTTTTGGGTCTAAGCCACTAGATTTTCACGAAATAGGGTTCAAAGATTCCGATCAACCCTCTGGCCGACCCTACTCTTTCATTTTTGTGACTTTTTGGTCACGGTTCAACCTCCATTTTTATCCTAATGGGTTTCTGCACCTCCTAGGGTTCGTTCCCTACCATTTAAACCGAGTTCTACACATAAAATGTCAAGACCCACCTCCCATAACCGAGACCTGCAACTCGAGTTTTCTCCCTAGTTTCTCGACCATTTTATCTCATTCTTTTTGCGTTATTTTCCTTATAACATGCTCTTTAAGATCATATACATCAAATTAATTATCATGCTTTAAAAAAAAATAAAACAGAACTGGGTCACTTACGGTTTTTGTTGGGTCTCTCTCTCTAGCCGTGCACCTCCTTCACCCTCTGGTTCCAAGCTTGATTCAAGCTCCAAGACTCCTTCTTTCCAGAACTCTCTCTCTCTCTCTCTCTCTGTTTCTCTTTTCTTTCCTTTCTCCCAACCGAGACCAACATATATCACTCACACATCAACTCCCTCACGTCTCCCACCACCAGCCCCTTTGTTTGACCTCTTTCCCTCTGCTCAGCCACCCTTGCTCTTCCCCAATGCAGCTTTGCATTAAATGCAAAGCTGCCCTATATATACCTATATATATATATATATACCACTCATTACACACACACTAGACACACACACTCAACCGACACCACACACACACACACGGTCTGTTGCACACATCCAGTGCACACATGCACTGCTATATATATACAGATACATATTCACATATACATGTACACATATTATTCTACACATATACACATACATATAATATCCCACACATATACATGCTACACAAACATAACACCCATGCATTCTATAATAATATACACATTACATTAATTTCACATTTTTAATAATAACAATAATAATATTAATAATAACAATAATAAATAATAATAATAATAATAATAACCAACACAATATTAATAATAATAATAATAATAATAATAATGATAATGATAAAAACAAATAATAATAATAAAAAAAATAAAAATTTTCATGTCATTACATCCTTCCCTCAAAGAAATTTCGTCCCGAAATTTAAAATAACATAAAATAAAAGAAAATACATCACTGATCAAACAACTCGGGGTACCTAGCTCGAACCTCGGCCTCACGCTCCCAAGTAGCCTCCTCGACCCCATGATGGTTCCAACGAACCTTGACCAAAGGGATGGTCCTGCCTCGCAAAACCTGGTCCTTAGAGTCCAATATCTCCACGGGTCTCTGGTCATAAGAAGCGTCGCCCTCTAACTGAAGATCTACCCAATCTAATACATGGGAGGGGTCAGGCTGGTACTTCCTCAGCATCGACACATGAAAGACATCATGAACTCCTGATAGCTGCGGTGGTAATGCCAACTTATAAGCCACCTCACCAACTCTCCCAAAAATCTCAAAGGGGCCTATAAATCGTGGCGATAGCTTCCCACCGCGTCCAAATCTCCTCAAACCTCGTCTGGGAGATACCTTGAGGAACACATGGTCCCCAACCTCGAATGACAAGGGCCGCCGCCTCCTATCTGCATAACTCCTCTAGCGACTCTGGGCTGTCAACAAGCGCTGCTTGATCACCTGTATCTTGTCCGTGGTCGACTATGTCGGGCCCCAAAACAGCTGTCTCTCCCACCTCAGTCCAACACACCGGCGAACGGCACGGCCTACCGTATAATGCCTCAAATGGTGCCATCTCAATGTTAGACTGATAGCTGTTGTTGTAGGCAAACTCGACCAAGGCAAGGTGATCCTCCCAGCTACCTCTAAAGTCCATGACACAGGCCCTGAGCATATCCTCCAAGATCTGAATGGTGCGCTCTGACTGGCCATCCGTCTGTGGGTGGAAGGCAGTACTAAACTGCAGCTGGGTCCCCAAGGCTGTCTGGAGGCTCTGCCAGAACCGTGCAGTGAAACGTGGGTCTCTGTCAGAAACAATGGATACCGAAACCCCATGTAGTCGCACTATCTCTCGAATGTACAACCTACTGAGGGTGTCTGATGAGTCGGTCGCTATAATCGGTAAGAAATGGGCGGACTTCGTCAGCATGTCCACAATAACCCAAACCGCATCATGGCCCCTAGGCGACTTCGGAAGACCCATCACAAAATCCATGGTAACATGCTCCCACTTCCACTCGGCTACCGGTAATGGCTGTAGCAAACCTCCAGGCCTCTGGTGCTCAGCCTTCACCTGCTGGCACGTGAGACACCTAGCCACAAACTGTGCCACATCTGCCTTCATCCCAGTCCACCAATACTGACGGCGCAGATCATGATACATCTTGGTGCCCCCAGGGTGCACCGCTATGCGTGAATGATGGAAATCCCTAAGGACATCAATCCTAAGAGACTCAGGAATGAAGACTCTACCCCTGTATCTCAAGCCAAGGTCAGAATGGACTATCCATCCCTCAAATCCCTCAGGGCTAGCAATCCGTGCTCTAATCTGCTCGGCCTCAGTATCCTACAACTGTGCCTCTATAACTTTACTCAACAGTGTAGGCTGTGCACATAGCCTGAACAGTATGGTGCGTCCCTCAGACTCGGTAAGCTCTAAGTCAAACTCCCTAATAGCTCCCATCATCTCCCACTCTCTAATGGCTATGCTAGCTATAGTGCTCCTCGGTCTCCGACTGAGTGCATCAGCTACGACGTTGGCCTTCCCAGGATGGTACTGAAGGTCAAAGTCGTAATCCTCTAGATACTCCATCCATCTCCTCTGTTGGAGGTTCCGATCCTTCTGTGTAAAAATATAACTGAGGCTCTTGTGATCCGAGAACACCTCAAATCTCACCCCATATAAATAGTGTCGCCAACTCTTAAGTGCAAAGATGACGGCAGCTAACTCTAAATCGTGGGTGGGGTAGTTCTTGTCATGGCTCTTCAATTGGCGAGAACCATAAGCTACTACCCTACCTTCCTGCATCAGCACACAACCCAATCCCTCTCGGGAAGCATCACAGTACACAGTATAACCCAGGCCTCCCTCAGGGATAATCAGGACGGGCGCTGAAGTCAGTCTCCTCTTCAGCTCCTGAAATGACTGCTCACAGTCGTCGGTCCACTGAAACCTGATGCCCTTGCGCGTCAGACGGGTCATCGGCGCGGCAAGGCGAGAAAATCCCTCCACAAAACGGCGGTAGTACCCTGCTAACCCCAAGAAGCTCCGTATCTCAAACACATTCTTCGGCCTCTCCCAGCTCATAACAGAGTCAATCTTAGAAGGGTCAACAGATACTCCACTCCCAGACACGACATGGCCCAAGAACTGTACCTCCTGAAGCCAGAACTCGCACTTCGAGAGCTTGGCAAATAGACTGTGCTCTCTCAAGATCTGTAACACAGTCCGTAGGTGGAAGGCATGCTCATCTTCGGAAGGTGAGTAAATCAAAATATCATCCACAAACACCACTACGAACTGATCTATGTACTGGCCAAAAACACGGTGCATCAAGTCCATGAATGCCGCTGGGGCATTCGTCACACCAAATGGCATCACCATAAACTCATAGTGACCATAGCGAGTGCGGAAAGCCGTCTTCGCTATGTCCTCCTCTCGCACCCTCAACTGGTGATACCCCGATCGAAGATCAATCTTCGAGAAGCATCTCGAACCTCTCAACTGATCAAATAAGTCATCGATCCTGGGTAATGGGTACTTGTTCTTAATAGTCACCCGGTTTAGCCTCTGGTAGTCCACACATAACCGCAATGTCCCGTCCTTCTTCTTCGCAAACAGTGTTGAGGCACCCCAAGGAGAAGTGCTAGGACGGATAAACCCCTTACCCTGTAGGTCAGTCAGCTACTCCTTCAGCTCTCTCAACTCTGCTTGGAGCTATGCGGTAAGGTGGGATAGAAATGGGTACAGTACCGGGGATAAGCTCTATGGTGAACTTTACCTCCCGCCTCGGTGGCAAACTAGTCAAGCTGTCAGGAAAAACATCGGGAAACTCATCCACTACCGGCTGTAACACAACCCCTGTAGCCTCACTATCCCCTGCAATCAAGCCAGCATATAACTATGGGCTCCCCAACTCCTAGAGTTGTACAAGGGTGGTACCAAGAAATCCCCACGGTCTCCCGTGAAATGAAAACAATCCCTCTCAGGGGTGCACACCGTAATTCTCCCCCTATAACAATCGATACTAGCCCGGAAAGTAAACAGCCAATCCATCCCCAAAATAACATCGAAGCCAGTCATATCAAGCACAATAAAGTCAAAACAGAGAGTATGATTGGCTATCTCAAGTGAACAACCCCTACAGATCCTGGTCAATGTCACACTACCCCCAACAGGTGTATCAACATGCAGCGGTGGATCCAACCGATCTACAGTCAACCTCAATGACATGGCAAACACAGTGGATATGAATGAATGCGATGCACCTGAGTCTATCAACACGCTAGCCCATGAACTGAACATAAGAAATGTACCTCGGACTACTGATGGCCCAGCAGTAGAAGCCTCTAGGGTGGCAACCGCATACACTCGGCCCTGTACAGTCTGACCCTGTCTGCCTCCCCCTCTCTGCCCCTACTGTCCTCCCCCTCTCGGGGCGGGAGCTCTAACACTCAATGCTGAGGATGCTGGCTGATAGTAAGGTGCTGGGGGTCTATAGCCTGACTGTGACTGGGGTAAAGGCATCTGGGTGTGTTGGTAATAGTGGGGCCTCGGTGTGTTCTGTGAAGTCTGCCCCTAAGGGCAGTTGGCCTTGACATGGCCCGGCTGATGACAAGTATAACACACCGGTGGGGCCCTCCTGGCCCGACTCTGAATCTGAGGTGGAAGTGACATCTGGCTCGGTCCAGTCCCTGATCCCTGACTAGGATCTCTCTATGGGAAATCGGCCATCTTATGGCCAGGCTGTCCACACTGGTAACATGTAATGGCCACCTGTGGTACCCCTCCTCGAGGAGTGACAGACACAGTAGGCTAGGGAGCTAAAAACTGAATAGGCCTCGGGGATGTCGATGGAAAAGAAGTACCGGTCCGAAACCTCTTATGTGGCCTCCTACCAGGGTGAGTTGGGGTGGTCATAGTAGGCTGAGCGGGTGTAAGTGTCAGTGCTGTGGCTGGTCTGGCCTGAGCCCGGGACTCTCTGATCCCTCTGAGAGCGGCCAACTCTCTCTCTACCCTCGTGGCCCTGATCACCGCCTCCTCATAAGTATCAATGATGTGACCCGCCAGCTTCTCCCTAATAGAGGTCTTCAGTCCCTCGAGAAAATGGTAAACTCTTAGCTCCTCCTGTCCAGTGATGTGTGGGGCAAACCTCCCCAATGCGGTAAAACTGGACTCATACTGTGTCACTGTCATGTCCCTCTGGAGCAATGTCTCAAACTCCCTCCTGAATCCAACCCTAGCAGTCGCTAGAAAGTAGTGGTCATTGAACATGGCCACAAAATCATCCCACCCCTCTCCAAATCTGCTAATCCTCCCTGCAGATACTTTCCACCACTGGCTCGCTAGCCCGGTAAACTGGAATGTGGCACATCGGATCCTCAAGTGTGGCTCGACAATCCCTAGCGAGTCCAGGATCCTAACAATCTGGTCCTAGCCACTCCTCAGCCACTAAAGGATTAGGCTGCCCTGCAAATGATGGTGGCCTCATCCATTGAAACGCCTTCATGACGAAGGTGTCTCTAGTCTCTCCACCTGCCGCTCTGGCCTCGGCATCAGCAGCCCTGGCCTCAGCATCAGTGGTCCTGTCCTCCTGCATGGTACGGAAGCACTCTTGTATAATGGCTGCCAAATCTCTGGCACCAATAGTCTGCTCTACCTCCTCCACAGGGGCTGGCACCGGAGCAGGTGCAGGCATAGGGGCAAGAGCAGGAGCCATGGTCTCCTCAGCTGTGCTGTGGGCAGGAGCATCAGCTGGAGCAACAGTCTCCTCTACTACGGCACAGGGGAAGTGCAGTAGTCCAGGGTCTACCGCGTCGAGGCTGGGTAACAGCCTTGGGTTTACCCGCGTCTAGGTGGTCCAACTCTCATGGCGGGGGCTTTCCTCGGTGGCATATCTCTACAAGTCTAAAGAGAAGAAATCTTTAACACTACTCTTTCACATTTGGGCATAAGTGTTAAGATGATCTCAGTCATATCCTTATTCACACTTAAACTTAACAAATAGCACATACAACATGTCATGATATATACTAAATCGACTGTCACATATCATATCTGTCATGCATCTTATCACGTTGAATCACATAAGCATGCATCACAGTATAGCATCAATCGACACGTAATTTCAACAAATCATGCTTCAAGTGTATAAAACCACATAGCACACAAGATCCTATCACATGCTGCTAAAGGTTCACACTAAGTCTCATTCTTTTCTCTAGGGTCTCATGGTGTTGAACAACACCCCACAGTCTCTAGGTATTCGAACCTACGCTCTGATACCACGTTGTCACGCCCCGAATTTTTGCAAACCCGAGACGCGACTGACAAGACAGAAAATAAAATAAATAAAAGGAGAAATGTAAATAAATTCACTAAACAAGCATCCATTCCCATCAATACGTAAAATAACATAAAATACATTTCACAACTGCATTGTTCATAGGTCATTCGGGCTTAAACCCTTACATTACAAAACATAAATCCCATGGACCAAACATATACCAAGCGCTTCATCCTATCAAGGTATCATTGAGTCTCAAGTAGCTGGAGTATCCTCATCTAAAAAATGTTGCCCACGAATGGGTCAGCTCAACTGCTGGTATGATGAAGTGCTAATGCAAGAAATAAAGCTAAGACGTGGCATGTGCAAAGTGTACATTTATATCTAAATGTCATTCAAAGCATCACAGTAATATATGAGTGGTATGCATGATGCACCGATGCACAACTCTATGCCACACCCATGTCTCATTTACGGGTACTCCCCGATGGCGTCGAAGTACCAATGCAATGGCCAATTTTGGGTTTTTCACCACAGGATCTACACCCTCATAATGCATAGCACCACGTGCTCAACTCACACCATGTTCTCAAGGATTCACCATATGTTTTAAAAAAAATAAAACAGAACTGGGTCACTTACGATTTTTGTTTGGTCTCTCTCTCTAGCCGTGCACCTCCTTCACCCTCTGGTTCCAAGCTTGATTCAAGCTCCAAGACTCCTTCTTTCCAGAACTCACTCTCTCTCTCTCTCTCTCTCTCTCTCTCTCTCTCTCTCTCTCGCTCTCTGTTTCTCTTTTCTTTCCTTTCTCCCAACCGAGACCAACATATATCACTCACACATCAACTCCCTCACGTCTCCCACCACCAGCCCCTTTGTTTGACCTCTTTCCCTCTGCTCAGCCACCCTTGCTCTTCCCCAATACAGCTTTGCATTAAATGCAAAGCTGCCCTATATATACCTATATATATATATATACCACTCATTACACACACACTAGACACACACACTCAACTGACACCACACACACACACATGGTCTGTTGCACACATCCAGTGCACACATGCACTGCTATATATATATATACATATACATATTCACATATACATGTACACATATAATTCTACACATATACACATACATATAATATCCCACACATATACATGCTACACAAACATAACACCCATGCATTCTATAATAATATACACATTACATTAATTTCACATTTTTAATAATAACAATAATAATTTTAATAATAACAATAATAAATAATAATAATAATAATAACCAACACAATATTAATATTAATAATAATAATAATAATGATAATGATAATGATAAAAACAAATAATAAAAATAAAAAAATTTCATGTCATTACATAATTAATTTTAATTGATTAATTAATCTTAATTAACTCCACTATATAATTGAAATTGCACTTCAACTTAGTATAATAGAGTAAACCCATATACACTATACTTTGCAATTGGCCCCTCTACATGGATATTAATAATCAAGGTTCCTTATTATACTGTCAAATTAATTGTCTAATTATTTTAAGAACCTAATTCAATAATTATTAATCACTTGCAATTAGTCATCATTTTAATAAACAATTTACTAAAAAGACCGGATCTAGATTTTAGTGATTAACCCATTGAATTAGCACAAAGGTGATATTCATCTCTCTAAAACATAGAGTGTAGATTCCATCTTGAGAATATGTATTCCCACAGTCTAAATAATGACTTCCCAAGATGCCGAGTTATTGATCTAAAATACCTCAATCATTGGTAACTCCAAGTCATCACTATTCAGAACTTGAGTTCACTATCCTCTCAGGATTAAGAGCTTACTATGAATAGTGAATAAGAAACTTACTAAAGGTGACAGTTCTAAATGATGCATTTCTTATAGTGATCCAGTTCAGTGTATTCCCTAATACACCAATACAATAACCTAGAGTCCACTACTCTGATAGTTGAGATAAACCACCTTATCACATAAAGGTTAATTGTATTACAACTTTACAAATAAGATATCTAGTCTTATCAATAGTTGCGAACAATTCTAGAATTGCCTATATAAGTAGTTCATATCTTCTATGTATAAATCTCATTTATATATATAAACCACTCCTAATGATAATTGAAGGACGAATCATCTCATGATATAAGGCAACATCCAAACATATGGTAATATGAAACTCAATAATAAATCAAATATATTAAATAATAATAAAATGTCTTAGATATGAGGGCACACATTCTACCAAACTCTCACTTGCACTTACATCCATTCTCTATAATGTCTTACATCCATCCTATCCATATGAAGCTCAAAATTTTTAGAAGGTAGAGCCTTAGTGAAAGAATCTACAAGATTGTCGAGAGATGCAACCTTAGTGACGATAATGTCTCCGGGCTGAACAATCTCTCTGATAAGGTGATACTTGCGTTCTATGTGCTTTCCACCCTTGTGGTTTCTTGGCTTTTTGGATTGAGCTACAACTCCACTATTGTCACAATAAAGGATCATAAGCAACTGAGACTGTGATACCACTCCTAGTTTCGAAAGGAACTTCTTGAGCCAAACTACTTCCTTAGCTACTTAAGAGGCAGCTTCATATTCTGCTTCAGTGGTTGAGTCGGCAATACACTGTTACTTGACACTCCTCTAATTGATAGCTCCACCACCAAAAGTATACACATATCCTGAGGTTGACTTTCTAGAGTCCTGATTTGACATAAAGTCAAAGTCTGTGTAGCCAACGGGAACTAGATCACCAGCCCCGTATCTCAACATATAATCTCTAGTTCTTCTCAAGTACTTGAGTATATGTTTCACGACAGTCCAATGATTTGGTCCTAGATTAGATTGATATCTCTGACCATGCTTATTGTAAAACAAATATTTGGTCCTAGTGCAAAGCATAACATACATAAGGCTTCTTACAGCTGAAGCATAAAGAACCGCCTTCATGTGTTCCTCTTCCTTAGGTGTCATAGGACACTGATTCTTGGACAGATGTACTCCATGCCTAAAAGGCAATATGCCTTTCTTGGAGTTATGTATTGCAAACTTGACAAGAATTTTGTCTATATATGCAGCTTGAGATAGGCTTATCATCTTGTTCTTCCGATGTCACAAAAGCTTAATCCCGAGGATGTAACTGGCTTTTCCCAAGTCCTTTATATCAAATTGATTTGCTAGCCAAACCTTTATCGTAGACAACACCCCTACATCATTCCCAATGAGTAGTATATCATCCACATACAGAACTAGGAACACCACCACGCCTCCTTCACTCTTCTTATACATACAAGGTTCATCCGAGTTTTGATCAAAACCAAATGAGTTGATTGCCTGATCAAATCAGATGTTACAACTTAGGGAAGCTTGCTTAAGTCCATAAATGGACTTATGCAACTTGCATATTATATGGTCTCGGCCCTTAGCTATGAAACCATCTAGTTGCATCATATAGATGTCTTCCTCAAGATTGTCATTCAAGAATGCTGTCTTGACATCCATTTGCCAAATCTCATAATCAAAATAAGCTACAATGGATAAGAGAATTCGAATAGACTTAAGCATAGCAACTGGTGAAAAAGTTTTTTCATAATCGATACCCTTTTTTGAGTAAACACTTTCACCACTAGTCTAGCTTTAAAAGTCTCAACTGATCCATCGGGTCCTCTCTTTCTCTTGTAGATCCACTTATAGCCAATTGGTTTAATAGTAGCAGGTGGTTCCATAAGTTCCTAGACCTGATTAGAATACATAGGTTCCATCTCAGATTTCATAGCATTTTGCCTAAGTCCTGAATCGTTATCAAAGATTACCTCATCGTAGCCATTGGGATCTAAAATATGTTCATATGAGACAGACTCTCTTAAGAACATGTACCTATTAAGTGGCCTGACAGTCCTCCCACTACGACGTGGCTCCGGTGTAATAGAAGATGTTGGAATAGAGGCATCTAGTCCATGATTATCATTTTCCTAAGGAATAGAAGAAGCATCTGATGTTTCTTCTAAGGTGATCTCACTCTTGGCTTCTGACCCATAATATAATCATCCTCTAGAAAGAAAACATTCATGCTAACGAATACCTTTTACTCACTGGGATTATAAAAGAGCCAACCTTTTGTCCCTTAGAATAGGCAATGAAATAGCTCAATTCTGATCTTAGTTCCAACTTGCTAGTCTTTCCTTTTAGCAGATAGGATGGACACCTCCAGATCCGGTAGTGGTTTAGACTTGGCTTGCACCCAATCCAAAGCTCTACTAGAGTCTTGGGAGCAGACTTAATTGGAACTGTGTCACGACCCGAAACCCACCTTGTGCGGATCTCGTATCGTGACCGCCACCCTCAGGCCCGGAGGCCTTAGAGCGAAGGCTCACATAAGCAGCGGTATCGAATAGATGTGTGACATGTGATTACGGAAGCTTGAAAAACTTTTTCTTTTCTTTTCTTATTTTTAAATTACGCATATCCGTCTGGTACTACCACTCTTTACATAGTATACATGATCATACATTCAGAGCATAATAAAAACTTAAAGACTTTATAAACAATACATGTTTAATTTCCCCATAGGGCTTATACATAACAGGGTATCACTTTACTAATATAAGATTTCATACTTAAAGTTCATAGTGTTAGACAAAAATTACTTGAATATAACTTCCAAAAATAGCAGATTTATCATCATCGTCCTCTAATCAAGACCGCAGCTAATCACCTAAAAAGGGGGTCCGAATAAAATCTGGGTAAGCTAATCTAAGCTTGTGAGTAATTCCAGCATTCATCATGGGGTTTCAATTAGTAGTGGTTTAGAACATAAGAGTTTGTAAAACAATCACTACCAATTGTTCGTATACTTTGAACACAGAATATATGCATTCCTTTAACATATAGCTTTGAAACAACTTAAGTATTCAAGCTAAACATGTACATATAACTTCAAAGCATTTACATATGCATAATGAAAATGAGGGTATAACATGCTTCCATTTTCAAACATAACATCATATATATGTATTCCTTTAAAACATAAAACTTGAAACATTTAAAGTATTCAAGCTAAACTTGTACTTCTTAAATAGAGTATAAAACTCGAAACATATGCATAGTAAAAACGGGGGTAAAACCTACTTCCATTTTCAAACTCATTTGTCATCTTATCTCTTTCATTAGTGGAATCCGTTTCAAACCAGACTCCCATTTTACTTATTAGTGAAGATATCTTATGCTTGGGGGATTAGATCTTGCTACCTGGCATTTTACAAGGCAATTGAATTCCGGAGAACCCAAAATCCTACCTATTTTACAAGGCAGCTGAAAAGCTCAAAATCCTGTCTAAGTGCTTATGCACCATTTATCTTGCATTTAAAATACATTTAACACATGAGTATGTCAAATAGATATTTCTCGTGAACACTTTAAAACACAACGTTCATAATTTCGTGATAAACATTCGTATACTTGAAATAGGCAAACTCAGAATATTTAACAAGATTTGTATTTTAACTCAGACATGCTGAAAACACATTTTTAAGAAAACTGTAGAGAAATCATTTACTAAGCATGTCACAATAAGGTTTATAAGAACAGAAATAATTTAAAACTGAAATCATGTAATATACTAAATTTGGAATTCAAATACTTCGTATCTTTTGAACTTAAAATCTTTTCAAATCCATGGAGTTAAATCTCCACTTCAAATGCAAGGTACTCACCCTATACGTCTGGGGTTAGTGTTAATAATGCGCTCTCCCACTTCCTTTGTAGTTCCTTAGAACAATTCATAATAACCTCATTAACTTCACATTCACCATAATAACACATATTGATGCTACTTAACTCATGCTTAGTTCGTATTAGATCCTAAAACGATTTCATAATTTCATATGTACTTAATTTAACTCGTACTCTTAACCCATGACACAATTTAATGTGTTAGAAATTTAATTTATTTCAATTTATACTCTTCTGGTAACTCCATTAACTTTAATTTAAATTTATTTACTTCACATGTTTACGTGTCGTGTCTTTTCGTATTTCATTTCCTCGTACGAGCCTTAGTTTAGTACTTCGACGTTACTTTAGTTTATAGTCATCTGACAGATGCTATTCATCAAATTTTATGTCTTTTTATTTTGGACACTTCTTTTGGTTGAATAGACTCTACCATCGAGTCTGAAACGTTGAAGAAAGTCGGTTTAGGCTTTCCTAAAATTTAATTCAGACTTTTATATGTAAAAGGGCAAAATGGTCATTTTACCTATTTACGTGTCATATTTTTTCATACTTCATTTCATAATTTGGACCTCACCATTGAGTTTAGAATGTCGAAGAAAGTCAATTTAGACCCTCTCTGGTTTCAATTTAGCTTTAGGGGTACTAGGGGTAATTTGGTCATTTTACCCCTTTACGTGTCTTTATTTTTCGGGGCCCCATCTCGCAAAACGAACGTCTCCATTAGTCTCATAATATCTAAAATAGCTAAAATATACTATTCATTTGTTTAATTTGGACTTCATTTACTTCATATATGACTCAGGGGTAAAATAGTAATTTTATTTTATTTCTTAAATAATTAAATTAATTATTTAATTATTTTTCCAGTGGTATAATTGCATAAAATTTCCTTCAGTTAGGCCATAGTGGAATTTTCTAGAAACTCTGGGATCAATTTGTAAATAGTAAAAGTTTTGGTTTATTTATTTTATTTAAAATCAGAAAACTAGTGGGTTCAGTTCCATGTTAAGTGAACCGATCCGGTCTCTCATTGAACCAACCGGTTTGGTCGGTTTTATATGTGATGCTGACATCATGATGACGTCAGCCCTAATATGTTTAAAATTAAATATCTTAACCTCCATATGTCGCCGTTTAACTAAACCCGTAAGCCATTGGATCCGGTTATAACCCAGACCTGAGTCTGACCCGAACAGTGTCATCTTCCCCACGAGATCGATACTGTTCCTCTCGAAACCCTAATTTTTACAATCGAATTTCGTGATGTTTTACGAATCTATTTCTTTTGTTTTCTTTTCTAAAACATTTCTGAAGTATCATAAAAGGTTTTGATAATGTTTTAAAGCTTCGAATCTATCTCAAAATCACAGTTTGGGGGTTGATAGACCGAACCTGCAACTAGCTTGTTCATGCTCATTTTTGAGCCAAATCCCATGGTATTTGTTTTGTTATGATCCCCTCTTCATGGGGTTTTATATTTCATTAACAATGATAGGTTTAATGGTGAGTTTGCGAGGTTGGGTTTTGAAACCGGTACATGCAACTCGAGTTTTGATAGGCTTTCATTGGGCTTTTTGATCGCGTAGTAGGGTTTTTGAAACCCTCTTGGCCTCTGTTAGAAGTCTTGGTAAGCCAAAACGAATTTGGTAAGAGTCAGTTCAGACCTGCTTGAACAAGGTCTTTTAATGGCCGTAGCTTCTGGGTTTCATGTTTTTAACTGTTTTCACGTTCTAATTTCATGCTTGGTTCAGTTTTAAACACATATTAAACATCATATATACGTAAAGAAAGCTTAACAGTTGTAGTTATGCTTAAAATTCTAGAGAGAGAATTTACTATGTTTTTCGTGGGTTTATCTTTTTCTCACTGTTTTCTCCTTCTTCTACCTCTGATTTCCTTCCTTAGCTTCTTGGTTCTCCTTTCTTGATAATGGGCAAGCATGCAATGCATGAACTTGCCCTTATACTTGATTCCACTGACCCTTATCTCTCATCAACTCTCTTTCTCTCTACACGACTTCAGTCCCCAACCCTTCATTTCTCATCAATTTTCTTACACACAATAAATTTTATTTTTCAATCTCTCAACTTTTCATTAACTCTTGCTTGCTATTTTGTGTATATATTTACATATTATACTAACACACACACACACTAACTCACTCACTTACACACACATACTAGCACACACACTAGCTACAGTCTCCCTTCCCATCACTCCTCTCAAATCAGCCCACTTATGGCTGTATTTATGTATGCATGTATATGCACCTTTTTACATGCATTGTGTGTATATATATATATATATATATATATATATATGCATACATACATACATATGCACACCATGTATACCCACACACTTAACATCACACTTTAGGATTTTTCATATATATATATATATACACACATTTAATTTATTTATATACATACATGCATACATACTTGATCACATATACATACATACAATACATCTTCCATGTAAGTGTAATTTGTGCTACAATATTTAATTATAATTACATATATAAATATTTCATATATTAAATTAATTAATTAAATAATTATTTAATTAATAATTATTTTCTTGAGTGTAAAAATCTTTACACTAATTTTTCTTAACCTCGTAATACGTGTCCTATGATCCGGTATTTTTGGGTCGGGGTATTACAAATTGAGTTCAAAATATATACCGTTTTAGCCAACGCATACCCCCAAAGGAATATAGGCCAATCAAAATAACTCATCATTGACCTTGCCATATCTAAAAGTGTCTTGTTTCTCCTCTCTACTACACTGTTCTGCTAAGGCATGCCAGGTGCAGACAACTCGAATAAAATCCAATTATCCAATAAATGTTGACTAAAGTCACTAGAGAGATATTCCCCACCTCGATCAGATCGAAGTGATTTTATGCTCCTATCTAATTGTTTTTCAGCTTTTGCCAGAAACTCTTTGAACTTTTCAAAGGCTTGTGACTTGTGGTGCAATAGATAGACATAACCATATCTAGAGTAATCATCAGTAAAAGTGATGAAATACTCATAGCCCCTTATAGCCCTAATATTTAAAGGTCCACACACATTAGTATGGATTAACTCCAATACCTATTTGGCCTTATTTCCCTTTGAAGCAAAGGGTCTTCTAGTTATCTTTCCCTCCAAATAGGATATACAGACTAGCAGTGGTTCAACAACCAAGGAAGACAAAGTACCCTCTTTTACCAATCTATTAATCCTATCTAGATTAATATGGCCTAGTCTCAAGTGCCAAAGATAAGTTGAATTAGTAGAAAAATCTTTTCTTTTAAGTGGTAAAGTTTGTGATGGTTCATTCTTTTTGGTGTCATGTACCTCATATATCTTAAAAGTAATTAAATAAAGACCGTTAACTATTGTGCTAGAGCATATAAAAGAACTATTATGTTTAATAACAACATTTGAATTAAAATAAACTGAATAACATTGTTTTATTAAACTTAAAACTGATAATAATAAGTTCCTTTTAATGTCAGACACATATGGTACTGAAAAACAAGTATGGAATATTATCATAATGCCAAGTGGAGGTTATAAGAAGGGAGAAGGGGAAACCTTTATTGCATGACCCATTGCATAATAATTACAATAATATAATATTTATTTCATGTATCGAAGTGATTGCTTATCATGTATAAAAAAAATAATGTCATTCAGAGGTGAGTAAAAGCGAAAGATTGTAGAAAAATTCTTAATGAGACAATGATGCAATATCGTAGGGGTAAAATGGGAATAGAAAGGGAAAAAAAAAACAAGTTGAAAATTCAGGAGTGCAATGTACGACGACGTTTCTGCAATCATCTACTAATTTTCACATTTGTGCTTTTGAGATTTAGCGATGTATTTGCAGAATATGCTCAAGCAATCGCCCTATATTGATTTACGTACTCGCATATATTCAGCCTGTTTTCTTATTGAGAGATGGAGAGAGAGAGTGCTCTGATATTCATGGGGGGCTAGATACAAGATACAGAGGCTGATTTAGAGGGAAAGCTGAAAATTACAGGTCGATCGGATTTGATCCCTTTCCGAAGATGGATTTGGACGATTTTCGGATGATTTTATCGAATAATAGAGTGGACGTGTGGACGTTCATCGACACGGCGATCACCGTAGCGTCGTTGGACAACGGACGCGAATTGAAGAATCGGAGAGATCGAATCGTTGAGCGACTCTACGCTACCGTCGCTACGCAGTGTCAGAACTGCGATGTTGATCAGCAGCGGCCAATCGGCCAGGAAACGAAAGATTCGTTCGAGAAAGAGAGCAGTCCTGAAGGCAAAGGCGATGGTTCGCCTTCAACTCCGCTATCGATACATAGAGATGTTGACGATAATGAAGACCTAGATCTGTCCGACGACGAAGAGACGAAAATTCTCAGAATCAGACAAGGCCTTGAAGATCCGGACCAGGTCTGGTGTCAATTTTCCTCTTTTAACTTTGTTTTTGTTTTATCCATTTTTATTGCAAGCTTCTGATTTTCTCTGTTCGATGTAATAAACGTGTTTCAGTCTGAAGATTCGCTGGTTGAATTGCTTCAAAACCTTGCAGATATGGATATAACATTCAAAGCTCTCAAGGTAAACTGTTGAATCGATTTATTTTTTCTGATTTCTTTCGTTGTCTCTATTTTAGCTCTATAATTTGCTTATTTCAGGAAACTGACATTGGGAGGCATGTGAATCGATTGCGGAAGCATTCATCCACCGACGTTCGAGGATTGGTTAAGCAACTTGTCAGGTTTGATGATTCGAAACTCAAACCATTATGGAAAAGTATATGTTGGTATGCCATATTCACACATGCAAACTAGAAGTTCTGAAGATGTTAAATTCTTGTTGCTTTTTGCAGAAAATGGAAAGACTTGGTAGACGAATGGGTTAAGTTGAATATTGCATCTTCTTCTCTCATAGGTAACATGACCCAAATTCAATGAAATTTCACTCTCTCTGTACCTCTAGTACTCTCTCTCTCTGTAAATTTATACAAACTACTGTGGGGATTGAGAAGTGTTTATACTTCATTAATGGTGGCAGCTGATGGAGACTCTCCTCAGCCGAAGAATCCCCATAATGTTTATCACCAGGTGAAATCAGCATTTTGTAATCCCTGCCTTTTTAGTTGAAAATTCCAAACGTTTGAGATCTAAATTTCTGGTCATTACAGGTTCCCGATTTTGCTTATTCTCCAAATCCACATAGTAAGCATCGAATCAGATTCGAAGTTCTATTTGGTCATTTACTTCTCTTGAGTGTATTTGATCACTCTTTACCAATTAATTGTAGATGGGAGTTCTAGTTCGGACAAGAACAATTCAGATGCAGAACCTAAGCCGAAAGCAATTCCTCGAAAAGAAGCTCCGACCAGACCATCCCAATCCATTCCCAAATCTGCTTCTGCTGGTCCTCCAAACGTACTGATCACACGTGCACACATTAATTTATCACTATTTACCTGTTGTTTGAGTGCTGAGAAAACTGAAAAAGGGTATTTTTGTTTTTATAAGTAAAATATAGAGGTTAAGCTTGTTGAATGGCAGTTTTGGTTTTATTAAAATTCTCAGCTATGGAACATTTTTGGATTCATAATTTGATTTCTTTTCTTTTCCCACATTTTCTTGGCACCTAGACGGAGCATACATTTTTTTACTGCTAGCTCTCTGAATTACAGTAAATAATGTGACTTGCAGAGGCCACAGAAGGACACAGGCATAGAAGAGAGGCTGGCTGCAGCAAAGAGGAGGCTTCATGAGAAGTACGAGGAAATTGAGGACACAAGCATAGAAAAGAAGCTGGCTATAGCAAAGAGGAGGCTTCATGAGAAGTACCAGGAAGCTGAAAATGGTTTGAGCATTTTATTTTAAAGTTTTAACTTGTTAGTTGTTTTGATACTTCATTTTCATTTAGGATTTGTTAGTGTGAACTGACTGGCTTTTATTTGTGTCCGGTCGCGTGTTTTGATTTGCGAAGCCAAAAAGCAAAGAACGATCCAGGTGATGGACATTCACGAGATACCAAAACCGAAGAATGCCTTCTTTTCCAAGAATAAAGGCGGCTTTCAGGGAAGGAACCATCGGTGATTAACGTGTTTTTGGGCTTATAACGGGTTACCATAAACGGGTCCTATCCTGTTTACATTTTTCCCCTTAAGATTGATTTAGATCTAATTTCGTCTGCGTTTTTTCTTCCCCATAACTACTAAAACCAAATAAGCTTATTTAAATGCAGTAAGAGAAGCAATGTGTGCCACTGGAATGATTTTAACAAGGGCTGGACGGTGAGATTGGGACAGCCGATCCACTTTTCCAATATACACATGGGTAATGCTACGGGTAAGTTGAGTGCAAATGAAAAGTAGTAATTCATGATATGTGTTTGTGCTTATCTACTCACATAGGTAAGAAATTTGTCGTCATGACATTCATATGGTTTTCACCCCGTGCGAGTATACATGCATAAATATGTGCAACCAAACATTATTCACAACTAAACCATGATGTTTTAACTATTGAGTGACTAAAGGATTATTTTTTATTTATTCGTAACTTTATCTCCAGTTCGTTGGTGATGCCATGATTCAAATACCTTTGAGTTTAGAACAACATTGTCCAGAGCAAGAATAAAAAACCTACTAGTAAAATTAAATTTGATTTTAAAATTTTTAAAAGCAAATTGCAACTGCATGTATCTCCAATAATTTGAAAGCACGATAATTTTGAAAGTTCGTTGATAGTATTTATGAAAATATATATTTCCAAACTTCAAACAAGTTACTCTCTCAAGAGCATCCCTATCCTATCTTTAAAATTTTAAATTTGAAGATGAGGATAGAAAAATACAACTCTAACCGATCCTCAATTTATGTGCAAATTTGAAGTTATGAAGATGGTCATCAAATTATTATATGTGTAATATTTATGCCAAAACGAAGATAAATTTGAAGTATGAATAGTGATTTGTATATTAAGATGGTTAGAGTGATAATGAAAAAATGTTGAATCTATAATCACGGAAATTATAACTTAATTAATTTTTTTATAAAATTGATTTTATAATCATTTTTATTGAGTTGACAAAACTACATTTTTAAAACAAAAAACTGATTTCATCAATTGTACTAATTAAATAAAGTAAAATAATCTGAACTAAATATACACTACCTATCCCTAGCTTGCATTCTTAATGCCTTGAAATACAATGTGCAGGATACTTGAATTAAAAGGAGCAAGGTCTTATTCGCATGGTGCAAGGGCATACCTTTACCTGATTGTTTTGTGTTTGATTTTTCCTTCCAATCATTGTATAAAAAAATGTTTAATACGATTTGCCTAATTCTTTATCAGAATCAGTCCGGGCGTCAACATGGTGAGGTGAGGTGACCAGGTGGATGCGTCACGCCGGTTCAACCACTAGGTTAATTGGTTAAATCGGAATAACATAAAATATTATTTTAAAAATAAATAATTATGTAACTTTAGAAAATATGTTAAGAATTTTTTTTAAAAAAATTGATGTTATTTTATTTTTGTCATGATTATTCACATAAAAAATAATTATAATTCAATTGTTGCATGAAATTTTACAGTAATGAAAATCTTGAACATGTATAAAATATTTTATTTTATTTTTATCCATATATGGACATTTAATATTCCTTTTTTGTTACTCATTATACACTATATTATGTATATTTATTTACTTTATTATTTTTTAAGTTTTAAAAATTGATAATATTGAAAGTTAATTTTTATCATTGTCTTCAATGTTTAAAGTATTTTGGACCAAAGCAAAATTGTAAATGAATTACTTGTCATGGGTAATGTATATTTTATATATTACATATATAAATTCTTCAACAATAAAACATGTGCTTTGGTGGGTTGGATTGCTTACCTACTAACCTGCTAACTTCAGTTCGATTTTTGTCAAACACATTTTATACATATTAATAGATATGGTTGGTTCTTAAAATCCCGGTCAAGTCACTAGTTTATCGGTCCGACTAACCGGGTGACCCGGTTTAAGTTAGGTCAATTACTTAACTGGTCCAATTAGAAACCCAGCCTGGTTTAGGGGTCGGGTCACTAGTTTACCAGTCCGCCAACCAGATCAAGCCAGGTTTGATAACTATGGAACCTTGAGAGAAGGGTGATGTCAGGATTTCGACCTAAGGCGAAGAAAAGGAAGACGTTAGAGCCTAATGTTAGTGCTCCATCCAGAAGACATGTGCTTCTTGATGAGTCTTCCACGAAATGGACCAATTCAACTTACGCAGCTGAGGTCGGCACTTTCGAAGCTCAAAGATCCGACCCTCCACCGCCACCGACTAAGGATCATGAGCTAACAGACCCATTTACTAGGGTGAATGCCGATGGGGGACCCTTAGTGACTTCTAAGCGAATTTTTGAGCTGGACCTTCCCCTCGTCATAAGGGGGGTCTTATGCTCAAAGCCAAGAGAAGAATGGTAGGAGCTCCAATCGGTTCCATGTTCGAACCGTTCCTTTTGCCATCGTGGAAGATGCCATGGAAAAAAGCTTAGTGATGCTGCACTTTTTTATCAGTGGGGATCCTCTTCTTCATCACCTGTGACAAACTCAAAAAGGGGGATCAAAGGGCCACCGGGTAGGCTCCGGTGGTAGCCGCTCTGATGATAAAGTCAGTGAAAGTGAAAGAAAAACTATAATCGAAAGAGTATAATTGACCGTGTCCCTTAGAACCGTACTTTAGGTTGTATTTATAGGCTGCTTGTTTCCGAGATCGGTTAAGATTTGGAGTCATGAAATTCGGGATTCGCAACTATCTGGAGATGACAACTTCCGTTCTGATCTTCATGATCATAGGGATAGGAATATATCCGAAAATGACAACTTCCATATCGCACTTTATTTCCATTGCTTTGAGGTCGATAGGATTAGCAAGGTGGTGGTAAGATCGGTACCTTATAAACTAGTTGCTCGGTATGGTAGGTCGACATCCGTCAAATTTGCACTTTATTTCCTGACCTGCGCATGAAAGAAACTAGACATATGTCAAGTTCGGGTTGGGCTGTCACTTTTGGCATATCAGCTACTTCCCCTCGACCCTTAGTTCTGTGGGCTCATACGGAACTAAAGCCAGGTTTCTGAGGGGTCACGCGCATTCTCATTAATGTGCCGTTCCATATTTCAAAAGAACAACTATTTAATGAACAATTATGGCATAATCATTACTTAGGCCATCGATTCGGTAATCGAGGTCATCATTATCCAGCCGTTACTTGAGTTTCGATGCATTTAATGACGCCCTATGAAGTCTTATAAATAGTAGGAGTCATCATTTTGGATTGTTTTATAGACTTCATATTGTGTTAAGGAGATTGTGAGAAGAGGACTTTGCGATTTTTGGCATGTCTGAGAAACTCTTTGTCACTTGGTCATTTTTCTCCTGCGAGTCGGTAACCTTCTCCTCATCCCCTTCTACTCTAGTTATTATTTTATTCCCCTTCTTCATTTTCTTTGTTGTCTTTTTTATATCTTCATTCCTGCGTCTCTGTTTTAGTTTATTATCTAAGTCTATGTTTCCATTATGTCGGGTTCCGATATACAATCCGACGAAAGAGAAAATAGGGCAAGTGTAGAAATAGGTGGTGATAGAGTACCCATGCCCGAAGGAATGGGTTACGATTCCTCCAGTAGTGATTCTGATGTGTTGCTTCTAAAGGCGCACCTCGAATCAAGGAACAAAGAGGTAGACACATCAGGCCGATCTCAGAGAGAGGAAGAAGAGAGTGCTATAATTGAGGAAATATCGAATTCCCTTAAAAAGCACTTCGGCTTTCCGAAGAACGTGACCTGTAGGGTCCCCAAAAATTTAGATCATCCTTCGGATATCATAAAGGGGGAAATCTATGCCTACCTTGAATGGTTCGAGGTTGGCGTGCGATTTCCTTTGCACCCCCTTTTAAATAAATTTTTATGTTAGTTTAAAATTTGCCCTACTAAGCTGAACATCAACAGTTGGAGGCAGCTTATGGCCTTTTTAGTGTTAGGTCATAAGAACGGGGTTGAGGTGGACCTAGACCTCATCCGAAGTAACATGGACATAAAGTACCTCTGGTCGGAGGGACTCTATTATATGTCCTTCGATAAGAGATTCAAGCCATTGACTTCGGTACCCACTTCCAATAAGACGTGGAAGAAGTGGTACTTCTTCGTCAACGAAGGCTAGGAACATAAAGACTTCGAGGACCAGATGAGTTTCTTTCCTCGGTACACCGATTTTAAGGGTGAGACCTTAGACCTATAGTTGCTAGTTGCTTTTTTGTTTCTTTGGTTTTTATTTTTCTAATTCTTCACTGTTTTTGGTATTGTGCTACAGATAAGAAGGCTTAGAGGAGATCAGTCTTCACACTAGAGCTCTAGGAAAAGTATCGATGGCTCTTGAATCCTATCGACCAACGTCACGACCAAATTTTGACACTCCATAACTTCATGGAAGCGAACTTGGTCCAGAGCAAGTTGGCCGCCCTGAAGAAGTTCGTGCTGTCGAGCTGGACGTTGGCCCGAAGAAGATAGGGAGCCCTTCCAGTTCTGTTGCTTTTCCTTAGAAGAAGAGGAGGACTGAAGTCGGAGCATCCTGTGCTTCGGAGGGCACCGTCTCTGAGGAGCTAGAGGCCCCTGCTGTTGGGAAGGAGCTGTCGTCGCCTCCAGCACTAGAGGTGAGCTCGGCCCCCCGTGGTAAGGGGAGGCTGAGCAATATCCCAGCCGAGGTTGCTAAGGTTGGGAATGGAGAGCAGGCCATAAGGATGGCCTACGAGGAGTCGTGGTCTTCGGTCGCGAAATGTTTCAAAGGCGCGAAGCCTCGTCGGATTGCCAGAGACATCCCGGTCTCCCACGTTCGGGTAAGGAGGAGTATATTTGTATATTCACCTTTTCTTTTTACTTCTATGTGTTTTGATTGTTTTACTTGTGCTTTTTTTTTTTTTTTTACAAGCTGCTCACGCCATGGCGGCCATCATGGACTACCTTGACGAGTCCGAGAAGGTAGATCAGCTTCAGGTCGAGTTGGATGAGGCCCGCCTTAAGCTTGGGACAACCCACTCCACCTTCTTCTCCTTCGAAGAAAAGTATAAGGAAGCCTTGAACAACGTGACAATTCTGGAGTCGTAGAAAAACAGTTTGGCTTCCGATCTGGAAGCCTTGAAGAAGGAGAAGGAGGAGGTAGAAGCCGCTACAGCCCTGAAGCTCTCCTCTAGTATGGAAACGACTAGGGTAGCAGCTAAGGAGGAGGCTGAGAGGGAGCTTAAGGATGAGTTGAATCAACTAGGCAAGTGAGTTCGTAGATTATGGATACAAGCTCTTCCGAAGGAAGATTCAGAAGCTCTTCTTCGACCTCGACCTTTCGGGTGTAGACGAGGTGCAACCAGAAGATCTAGAACCGAGCCCTCTAGAGGTCGCCCCCGCACTATCTACTAAAGAAGCCACCCATGCTACTGAAGCCGCCCTTCTTGTTGAAGACCGTTGAATGGGGCTTTTTATTTTTATCTCTTTTTTTTTTCTTTGCCACTGTACGCCCATGCCCTTTCGGGCTTTATTAATAAAAGTACCTGCTTATCTCGATTTCTTGGCCCGTTATACTTGCAATCATAACTGCCAGACTTAAAAGAATTTTGAGATATAACAAAAGTCAGGGAAGGATCTCAAACCCGTTACACTTGAATAATTAAGCCAAAGTAAAAAATGAGGCTCCAGAACTGAAATAACTAAGTCAGGATAAGACCTCAGACTTAACACACTGAGAAATATTTTCACGTGATTAAGTTGAAGTAAAGTACTTTGACCTAAATATGACTGAGTTAAAATTGGAACCTCTAACCTGAAACACCCACAACTTTTGCCGAGAGAAGACCAGACTTATGATTCGTTCATCGTTCGTTGGATGGACCAGACCCAGGGGTTTGTGTATTAAATGGCCCAGCACCAGGGGGTCTTTGCATTAAACTGAACCAAGCCTAAAGCACTTGTAATGGCTACAAGGCTTACAGGGGTTAATAAGATGGACCAGATATGAGATCTGTGCATTGAGCTGAACCAAGCCTAAAGCACTTATAGGGGATACAAGGCTTATAGGGGTTAAATAAGATGGACCAGATCTAAGATTTGTGCATTGAACTAAAACAAACCTAAAGCACTTATAGGGGATACAAGGCTTATAGGGGTTAAATGAGATGGACCAGATCTGAGATCTGTGCATTGAACTAAACCAAGCCTAAAACACTTGTAGTGGATACAAGGCTTACAAGGGTTAAATGAGATGGACCAGATTTGAGATCTGTGCATTGAACTGAACCAAGCCTAAAACACTTGTAGAGGATACAAGGCTTACAGGGGTTAAATAAGATGAACCAGATCTGAGTTCTGTGCATTGAGCTGAACCAAGCCTAAAACACTTGTAATGGATACAAGGCTTATAGGGGTTAAATGAGATGGACCAGATTTGAGATTTATGCATTGAACAGAACCAAGCCTAAAGCACTTGTAGTGGATACAAGGCTTACAAGGGTTAAATGAGATGGACCAGATCTGAGATTTGTGTATTGAGCTGAACCAAGCCTAAGGCACTTATAGGGGATACAAGGCTTATAAGGGTTAAATGAGATGGATCGGATCTGAGATCTGTGCACTAAACTGAACCAAGCCTAAAGCACTTGTAGTGGATACAAGGCTTACAAGGGTTAAATAAGATGGACCAGATTTGAGATCTGTGCATTGAACTGAACCAAGCCTAAAGCACTTATAGTGGATACAAGGCTTACAAAGGGTGGACCAGATATGAGATCTGTGTATTGGACTGAACCAAGCCTAAAGCACTTGTAGGGGATACAAGGCTTACAAGGGTTAAATGAGATGGACTAGATCTGAGATCTGTACACTGAACTGAACCAAGCCTAAAGCACTTGTAGTGGATACAAGGCTTATAGGGGTTAAATGAGATGGACTAGATCTGAGATATGTGCATTGAATTGGAAATTTTCTAAAAAAAAAAGTAAATTTTATTGATAATATTTTCGTAGGTGCTCAACATTCCAAGGCCTAGGCACGGGCTTCTCGATTACATCCTTCAACCAGTAGGTTGTGGGTCTGATGATTTTAACAACCTTGTAAGGTCCTTCCCAATTAGGGGAGAGCTTTTTCATGTTGGGATCTTTGGTATTCAGGAATACCCTCATCAGAATGAGATCACCGAGCTGGAAATTTAAGGGCCCCAGCCCTTGATTGAAGTTATTGGCCATTCTACGTTGATATTCTTGAGTCCTCATCTGGCTTGCTCTCTTCTTTCCTCAAGCAGGTCAAGATTTTCTGTAAGATGACAATCATTGGTTCTTTAGTCAAAGGCATCCAACCTCAGTGTTGGCATGCCGATCTCGATTGGGATGACCACCTCAGTACCATATGCAAGTGAGAATAGGGTTTTTGAGGTTGATGCTCTTCTGGTGGTTCAATAGGCCCAAAGTACTCCAAGGAGCTCTTCAACCCACTTTCCTTTAGCCTATTCCAATCTTTTCTTGATGGCATCAATAATCGTGCGATTGGTGACCTCGGCTTACCCAGTAGCTTGGGGATGCCTTGGTAAAGAGAAGTGGTGGCTAATATGTAGGTCCTCACAAAATCTCTCGAACACCTTTTCGACAAACTGTGTACCATTATCGGAGATGATAACGCGGGGTATGCCGAACCTGCAGACTATATTCCTCTATGTGAAGCTTTTTACCTCTGCCTCAGTAATGTGAGTCAGAGGCTCAGCTTCTGCCCATTTGGAGAAATAATCTATGGCAATGAGTAAATATCTTCTATTTTGCGAGGCCTTAGGCAGTGATCCCATAATGTCCATCTCCCATCGAGCGAAGGGCCAAGGACTGGCAATAAGGATGAGCTCGTGGTGAGGCCGATGCTGATATAAAGCAAAGCGCTAGCACTTATTGCACCTTCGGACATACTCCTTGGCGTGCTTCAACATGCTTGGCCAGTAATAGCCTTGAGTAAGAGCTCGGTGGGCTATAGTCCTGCTGCCATTGTGGTTTTCGCAGATTCCTTCATGAATTTCAGCCAAGTCGTACTGGGATTCTTGTGGAGATAAACACCTCAAGAGAGGTCGGATGTAGGATTTTCGGTTAAGTTTCTCATTTAGGATCAGATATCGAGCTGCCCTGATTTGAACCTTTCGGGCTCGATTGTTATCTTCTGGAAATAGCCCATCCTTTAAATACTAAACGATGGTTGTCCTCCAATCCTGGTTTTGCTTTGGGATCTGCGTGGACTACACCTCTTCGATGCTTGACTCTAGTTGGCAAAAGATCCCTACCTCGGAATCTCTTTCTAGCTTGAGGTGAGAGGCCATGTTTGCTAAGGCGTCAGCTCTGGTGTTCTGACCTCTTTCGATCTTCTGAATAGCGAATTTCAGGAATGACAGTTTTTAGTAAATCCACCAGTTCTGAATATTAAATCATTCTGTCATCCTTGGCGGTGAATTCCACCAAGACCTGGTTCACCACTAGTTGGGAGTCCAAAAATGCTTTAAGATTTCGAGCTTCGCATTCTAGGGCCAGTCTTATAAAAAGGATGAGTGCTTCATACTCAGCCTCGTTATTCGAAGCTCTGAATCCCAAGGTAACCGCCCTTTCTGTTGTGATCCCATCTAGGATTAGAGCACAATGCAAACTCTCGAACCTTTATCGGTAGATGAACCGTTGATGTAGAGTTGCCATACTGTCGTATCCATATTGACTTCGACTTTATCGTGCAGCACTAGAGTGAATTCTTCCATAAAATTCGTCAATGCTTGGCCTTTAATTAAAGTTCGGGGCACATAAGATATGTCAAATTCTCCCAGCTCCACAGACCACTTGACCAATCATCCAAAGACTTCAGGCTTATGCATAATTGAATTTAGAGGGTAAGGTGTGGGAGCCACAATGGGGTTTGCTTGAAAGTAGGATCTGAGTTTTCGAGCAAACACCACTAGGGAAAATGACAACCTTTCAACTTTGGGATATCTCTTCTTGGCATCCAGAAAAGCTTTGCTGACATAGAAGACCAACATCTAAATCCTTTTACCTTCTCTGACCAACGCCGAACTAATGGCTTTTTCTGATACTGCAAGATATAGGAATAGTCTTTCCCCTTGTATAGGATTAGAGAGAAGTTTAGGGGAGGCCATATATCGCTTTAATTCTTGGAAGGCCTTATTACACTTAGGGGTCCATTCAAGGGCTTTGTTTCCTCTAAGGGTTTTAAAGAACAGGAGGCATCGGTTGGTAGATTTGGAGTTGAATCGGTTCAGAGCTACTATCCTCCCATTCAGACCGTGGATATCTTTTTTAGTTCTCGATGGTTCTAGCTCAATCAGAGCTTTTATTTGCGAGGGGTCTGCCTCAATCCCCTTCTAAGAAACCAGGAAACCCAAAAATTTTCCTTTAGTGATCCCAAAAATACATTTCGCGAAATTCAACTTCATCTTATGTTGCTTCAATATGCTAAATGTTTGACTCAAGTTCTGGATATGGTCATTCCTCTTTAAGCTCTTGAGCAACATGTCATCTATGTAAACCTCTATAGTGCTGCCGATTAAAGAGTCAAATATCTTGTTCACCAACCGCTCTTTAGACCAAACGACATCACTTTATAGCAATAAAGACCCCGTTCGAATATGAAGCCTGTCTTTTCTTGGTCTAGAGGGTACATTGGGATCTAGTTGTACCCTGAATATGCATCCATGAAGCTCATAAGCTCGTGCCCTACAGTTGCATCGACTAACTGATCAATCTTCGGGAGAGGAAAGCTGTCTTTAGGACAAGCTTTGTTGAGATTTGTATAATCAACGGAAACCCTCCATTTTTCGTTCTTCTTTTTGGCAAAGACTATATTGGCGAGCCATTTTGGGTAGAATACTTCCCTTATCATTCAGGCGTTCAACAGCCTTTGGGCCTCTTCGTTGATGATCTTATGCCGTTTAAGGGCAAAGGTTCTCCTCTTTTGTCTTATTGGAGGGTGGTTTGGGTTGGTCATTAGTTTATGGGTTTATGGGAAACGAGATTGGGATCTATTCTCTTTATGTCCTTAGTTTCCCACGCAAAGACTAATAGATTATCTTTCAAGAATTCGATGATCTCTTTCTGCTAGAAAGGGGATAGATCTGGGCCAAGTTGTAAATAGTGCTCCTCTCCTTTAGTGCTCACTAGCACCTTGATGGGCTCTTGTGTCGGTTTAGCTAGGTTGTCCCTTCCTCTAGGGCTCAATAGTTTGTCAATCTCGAAGAAGCACTCCTTAGTCTCGTGAAGCTCAGGAGACGCAGGAACTCCTTCTTCACGAGGGTGCTGTGATTACTATTTATGGGATTTCTCCTTCAATGCCAGAGTGTGGCACTCTCGGGTAGTTGGTTGACAGCTCCTAATCGTGCAGACCTTGTCACTCTGGACGTACTTCAGGCACTAATAAAGAATTGAGGTGACTGCCCCTATTTGGTGGAGCCATAACCTTCTGATGATGATGTTATAGGGAGACTTTGAGTCTAGAACCATGTACTCAGAAATCATCATCTTTTGGGCGTTTCCCTCTCCCACTGTGGTCGGGAGTTCTATCTTGCCCATTGGGCTACTGAAGTTCCCATTGAATCCCGCCATTACAGCTATGGTGGTTTTGAAATCTCTAGCACTGAGCTTCATGTGCTGAAAGTGTCACATTCCGAACCCCACCCTACGCGGATCTCGAGGATGTGATGCCAGTTAGCCGCCTTGCTGGTTTACTGACCGGCAATGCGACCAACCAAAGGCAAACTTCTGAACTTACCGATGAATCGCATTCCAAATATAGGGTCAGAGCAGCGAAATTTTAAAACTTTTTATCTCGAGAATGCAACTCGTTTATAAATACCATAGAGGTACGTACGACAAAGCAAGTCTAAAACCAAACAGCTAATAACTCTAATCACATAGCACGTCTATAATCAAACACATAACACAGAGCAGATCTTATCTCTTTGGAGTGCCATTACCGTGAGCCATGTCCCAATACATCTAATGCGTATCAATGAAGTCAATCGTATCATATCACTCATCTGAATAACCAAATTCAGTCCACTAGAGTCCAAGTCTCCACAAATCAGTGCCATCAGATCCTTTACTTGGAATGCCACTCGGTCTATCCATGTCACATCATAATGCCTTCTAATCCAATGAAGATGAATCTTGAAAAATGTTAGGATAATGGGGTGAGCTTAAATAAGCCCAGTGAGTAACACAGGTTCCCTATCATGGGTTTTGTTACAAAATATACATGTATACATAGGATTATTCTAGAATATATAGCCTGTAGGGTTGACTGTATAGGTTCAATTATAGGGATTTCTAATTAGTCTACTTTCCTAGTTTAGTCTCTCCATTTGTGTATAAATACAATTGTATCTTTGAATGAGAAATATAGAGAATTATTTTCTTTCTTAGTTACATGGTATCAGAGCCTTTCTGAAAGATTAGAATTTTTTTTTTTCTTCCTCTTTTTTCTCTTCTCTTTCTTTCCTACTGTTCTGTCCACAGTGAGCAGAGTTGGGAAATTCCTTGAGTCACCCTATTCGAGTGACCCTTGATTCTCACCGCCACTCAGAATCAGTAGCCCACTTGTCGATCGGCCTGTCCCTGAAGTCCGATCACCGAAAACCCAGCACATGAGCCTCACGCGCCACCAGAAGTTTCTGTCGTCGTCAGCTACTTCACGCGCCGGCGCGTGGAGGCGCGTGCAACTGCGCCTTGACCTCCGATCACTCTTCTTGGAGTCGTCTCTCTCTCTCTCCGGCACTTCTGTGTATCCAGTTGCTTTGCTGCTGTTCTTGGTTCGTTGCTTGCTTCTTGGTGGTTTTGTTTCTATGGCTGACAAACAAAAGAATTTGGTCGTGACTGATGTCATTCCCATGATGTCCAAAATCATAGAACATAAATTAACTGGTCCGAATTATTTAGATTGGTGTAAGACTATTAGGATTTACCTGTGGAGCATTTCTAAGGACAATTATCTCACTAAAGATCCACCAATGAATGAGACTCGCAAGGAATGGTTGAGAGATGATGCTCACTTGTTCTTACAAATCAGGAACTCTATTGACCCTGAGGTTGTTAGCCTAATTAATCACTGTGAGTATGTTAAAGAGATGATGGAATATTTAGAATTTCTGTATTCTGGAAAGGGAAACATTTCTCGTATTTATGAAGTTTGTAAGGGCTTTTACCGGGCAGAAAAACAAGATCAATCTCTTCAGGCCTATTTTATGAATTTCAAAAGGACCTATGAAGAATTGAATGTCTTGTTACCTTTTAGTCCTGATGTCAAAATCCAGCAAGCTCAACGGGAGCAAATGGCAGTAATGAGTTTCTTGGCTGGCCTTAATTCTCAGTTTGAGATTGCTAAATCTCAGATCCTCTCTAGTGTTGAGATTTCCTCTCTCCACGAGGTCTTTACTAGGGTACTTCGCACAGGTACTAGTGCGTTTGTTGCTCCATCTGTTCATACTTCTAGTGCTCTTGTCAGTCATCATGGTGGATCTAGAACTGGACGGTTTTATCCTAAGAATTCTAACAGAGGAGGAGGTACCGGTAGTCAAGATGCCGGGGGAGTTGTATGTTATTATTGTCATGAGCCAGGCCATACCAAATGCACGTGCAAGAAATTGCAAAATAAATCTCAGAAGTCTCACTCAGCCCATGTTGTGGTTACTCCTACACCTAGCTCATCTGAGCCGACCATTACAGTTTCTGTAGATGCATTTGCTAAATTCACTCAATACCAAGAAGCATTGCAACATTCATTTCCACCTATCAATGCCATTGCTGAGTTAGGTAAACCAAATACGTGTCTTCTTTCCTCTTCCTCATAATGGTTCATTGATTCTGGTGCTACAGATCATATGACAGGTAATCCTAGTCTTTTCTCCACTTTTCAGTCCCACACATCTCCCTCTAATGTTACTTTAGCAGATGGTTCCACTTCTTCTATGCTTGGGTCTGGTACTGTTAGTCCAACTTCATTGATTTCGATGTCTTCTGTATTGAGTCTACCACGATTTTCTTTTAATTTAATGTCTATAAGTAAACTTACTCGTACCCTGAATTGTTGCATCTCATTTTTCCCTGATCATTGTCTTTTTCAGGATCTTATGACGAAGAAGATTATTGGTAAAGGATATGAATCAGGTGGTCTCTACATTCTGGATACCCAAGTGCCCAGGCCCATTGCATGTTCCAGTGTCGTAACTCCGTTTGAAGCACATTATCGGTTGGGACATCCTTCTTTGCCTCTATTGAAGAAATTATGTCCTCAGTTTCATAATGCATCTTCCTTAGATTGTGAGTCGTGTCAGTTTGCAAAACATCATCGTTTGCCTTCAGTCCCTCGAGTCAATAAAATGGCTAGTTTTTTCCTTTGAGATAGTCCATTCAGATGTTTGGGGTCCATGTCTTGTTGTGTCCACTACTGGATTTCGATACTTTGTTACTTTTGTTGATGATTTTTCTCGTGTGACTTGGCTCTATTTAATGAAAAATCGTTCTGAATAATTTTCCCATTTTAGTGCCTTTTGTGTTGAAATTAAAACACAGTTTAATGTTTCTGTGCATACATTACGGAGTGATAATGCCAAAGAATATTTTTTCGATTCCTTTCAGATCTACATGATTCAAAATGGCATTCTTCACCAATCCTCTTGTGTTGACACACCATCTCAAAACGGTGTGGCAGAGCGTAAAAATAGGCATCTTCTTGAGACATCCAGGGCCCTCTTATTCCAAATGCACGTTCCTAAACAATTTTGGGCTGATGCAGTTTCCACAGCCTGTTTTTTGATTAATCGCATTCCTTCCTATGTTATTAATGGTGAGATCCCTTACAATGTCCTTTTTCCTACTAAACCCTTGTTTCCTATTGCACCCCGGATATTTGGTAGTACTTGTTTCGCTCGTGATGTTCGTCCCCAGGTCACTAAATTGGATCCCAAGTCTTTAAAATGTGTTTTTCTAGGTTACTCTCGTCTACAAAAGGGGTATTGGTGCTATTGTCCTAGCCTTCACAGGTATCTTGTGTCCGCTGATGTTACCTTTTTCGAACATATTCCTTTTTTCCCTATTGCTTCTCCTTCTTCGAGTTAGGGGGAGGATAAGGCACAGGGATAGTTCAATCACTTTAGAATAACAGTTTTATAGATCCACTTGAAATGCAATTTAAGTAGAATAAAACAGGACTGAACTAAATGGAACAACAAATCAGGATAGACGGAACAATACATGATGCCAATATATCAACAAGAGTATAGGCAATTAAATCAAATAATAGAACAGGTCAGAATTCAGCGAAACATATCAAAGCATAACAAACAAGATGTCGATTAGGCACATAATCAAGCCTACTTATGCCATACCACTCATAACTGGAATGGGCCCAAGAGTAAGGCACAACATATCATAACAAAACCAGGACAGACCATACAACGGAACAAGACAGACCTGAACTGAACAATAGAGCAGGACTGAACAAATCATGCCATGTGTAATATAGTACAAAATGGTATGCATTTAAGTATACACATTTAAACAGTATAGTATACAAAACGGTACAATGCATCAAAATACAGTATCTAGATAGTGTAACTTATACACCAAGTCAGAAGTTCCAAGTTAGTAACAAACTATTCCCTTATCTCCTTGTACAAATAATCTGATAACCTCCAGATATCGTCTCAGGCACATCCTTGCATATCTTGAATAATCATCATTAATCACAGACAAATCAGAATTCATCCATTCATGTCTTATTCATCATCTTAGGCGTCGGATTACCTAAGATAGCCTAGTAGCCTATTGCCCTCTCATTGGGTTTTATCTAAGGCTATTTCATTCTTTAATTAGGCTTAGTAGTTATCAGGATTATAATCTAAGTCATTTAGACTTCAATCGTTATCAGTTAAGTACTTATTTAGCCTTAGGGGCAAACTGGTAATTTCACCATTCTTGTCTCGGACCCTGTCGTGGTCCTCAGAATAGTCCACATATCTTAAATATAAAGTTCTAAGTCTTTTGGACTCAAATCGTTATCAGTTAAGTACTTATTCAACCTTAGGGGCAAAATGGTAATTTTGTCATTCTTGCCCCGGACCTTGTCGTGGTCCTCAAAATGTTCTATATATCTCATATATAAATTCTTAAGTCCTTTGGACTTCATTTGGTATCTGTTCTTGATCATCGGGACACATCGGTCATTTCTTATTTTACACTCAGATTGTTTCGGAGTCTTATTTAGCCCTTCGATTTTCATAATTATGCTTATGGCAATTTATCAGATCAAACTGGCCTTTATTCGGCCTCTACTTTGCACTTACCACACTTAGGGGCATTTTGATCATTTTATGTTTCGTGAGATTCTGACTTTGATTCGTTATTTAATCATGTGTACAGTTTCACGAGTGTTTGAGCTTCCATCGATATCAATTTTGTCCAATTTGGACTTCATTTAGGCTTCATATAGCATTAGGGGCATTTTGGTAATTTCACATGTTGTATGGCTAAACTTTCAGGACCTTAGTTCATAAAATGGACCTCACCATTAGGTCCAGAGTGTCCGATATAATTAAATTGGACTATCTTTTATGTTTAATCGGCCCTAGATATCATTAGGAGCAATTCACTCATTTACCATTTGCGTGTCTGTATTTTTCGGGACTTCGTTCATTAAACGGACTCCACCGTTGAGTCTAGAATGCCCAACATGATCAAAATGGGCTATCTTTTATTTTTATTTGACCCTAGGTATCATTAGGGGCAGTACAGTCATTTATCATTTACGTGTCTTTATTTTTTGGGACTTAATTTCCCAAATCGGACTCCACCATTGAGTCCAGCATGCCCGAAATAATAGGAATACACTATTCATTTATTTTATTTAGACTCCGTTTGACATATTTAGTGTCCAATAGTAATATAGTAATTTTACCCAATTAATAAAATAATTAAAATAATTATTTTATTATTTATTTATTTTTCGGGGTTGTAATTGATTTAATTCTTTAAAAGCTGGGCCAGTGTACGAATATTCAGAACTGTTGGAGTCAAAGTATAATTTACTAAACTTCTGGTTTTTCTTTTAAATTTTTAAACAGTGAACGAAAGGGTTTATTACCCTAAACCCTAGACCGATCCTCAAACACAATGAACCAGTCGGTTCACTAAACAAGACAGAACCGAAATAAGATAACCCTGTTATTCTAATTTGGCGCCTTATCCACGGTTTGGTCAGACCTGAACCCCAATTTCAAATTCCTATCGCCGTAACCAAACAGGTCTATTTCAGTTTTTAAAACAAAATGTTTAACTCAAAACGGTGCAGTCCCACTAAAGCCCTTTAATGCGACGGGTCGAGTCCCGACCCGAACCCAAAACCGACCCGAACCGACCCAATCACTTTTCATCGTCTTCCTTCTTCTTCCCCCTGTGTTGCCCTAAATTCCAGTTTTCATGTTTTCTAGTTTCGTGGCTTTTTAGGATACTTCTTCCTTCTGTTTTGAATGGCTATCAACTACTGACGGTCTAGGAAACATTTTGGCATCCATTTTGAGCCTCGAATCAAGCTCAAACATTCAGTCTATAGGGAGATAACCGAACCTGCAACTCGGTTATACACGCTAGTTTTTGACCTAAAGTAGATGGAATTGCTTCTACGGTGACCTATTGATCGTGGGGTTCAAGCCCCTATTCTCAAAACCACGTTTAGAGCAAGATTTGTGGGGTTGGGTTTCATGGCCGAAACTTGCAACTCAGGTTTTAAGGCTCATTTTTAAGCCATTTGGTCTAGTCCTTGTTGCAGTGAAAACCCTATGGCATCTAGTTGAAGTCCCTATCCTTCAATAGAGGTTAATCCTAGTCGAATCAGACCTGCTGTATGGAAGGTCATCAATGGCAGTTTTGGGCACAGCTTGGTATTCTAGGCTATTTTAAGGTTCTATTTTCATGCCTCGATTAGTATTTCTCATTTTAAACATTATGCATGCAGTCATAGGGCTTAACAACACCAAATAGTACCAAAAATTCTAACAAAGAAAACTAAACAGTTTGAGGTTATACCTCTCAAACAGTGAGCTTCCTTCCCTATCCATGACTCAGTTCTAATCTTTGGTTGTTACCTCAGTCAGTCATGTCCCCTCAGTTCCTTCCTCCTTCATGGTGCACTTAAGTGAAGCACACACACCATGCACACACATACACTTGCATATACAAGCTTACATTCATTCTCTCTACTCTCTCTCTAGCAGCCCTCTCACCCAGCCTTCACGAACACACCCACATATACACAGTTGCACACACACACACACACACACACTCATTTAGGTTCTGATTTACACAGCACACTCACCTTTTGTATATTCTCAAATGTATAATTTATACATTTATAAGTGAACACCATGTGCATACACTTGTGGGTTTAGGTGAGACCATGTGGGCTGATGTAGGGGATGAGGTGGGATGATGTGGGCTGATGTGGGGTGATTCAGGAAATGATGAGGAGTTTGCATGTATGCCATTGGCCAATTTAGGAGGCAGACTTGGGTAATTTAGTGTTATATACAATTCTGTTGTATATATAAGCACAAAGATATTGGTAGCCAACTTGGTAATTTTTTGGGTGCCATGTGCTTGCTCATTTAGGTCAAGGGTTCAAGTCCCCTTGGCCTCACTTTTGCCCCTTTTTCCACGTTTTGGGCTTAGGCCTTGTTTGGCTACGTAGAATTCTGTTTTAGCTATTTCCTCCGTAATTTCTTTTCTTTGCTCCTTTTTCGACACGGTTTCTTCTGAGGGTTTCGTATTTTAGTTAGCTTTTGTATCAAAGGCCCCATGTTAGTTATTATTTATTTGTGGCCGTCGTAGTTCGCTAATCCGAGTTTTCATAGTGTTAAAACGACATTGTTTCACCTAATTAATTAGTAATTAGGTCCGGGTATTACACCCTCATTTCTGACGCGTCTAATCATTTTTGTTGGTCTATCGTGACCGTCCAGAGATTCCTGATTAACTTTCTTGATTATTCTTTATGTTGGTGCTAATTAATAATTAGCCAATTAATTATTAATTAATCAGGTCGGGGTGTTACAGAAAGGGTTCATAGAACAACACGTTAATGGAACTCCCTGTGTCCACCAGAACCCTCCTGATCTTGAAATTCATAATTTTGAGTGAAATGATGAGGGCATCACTGTGGGGACAGTGTACTCCAACAAGATCCAGCTCTAAAAACTGGATGTGAGGCACAAGTCTTAGCCTCTTTTCTATGGCGGAGAACTGAAGGAAGTTGGGCTCTGCTCTTGTTTCTCAAGCATAGCGCTTCCTGGCTCAATTGGACATCCAGGTCATCGCACTGCCGGCATGGAGGACGAAGATGATCTGATTATCCTGGCACGATCGTTCTTTCTGAGCCTTTCTTTGTTCAGGCCTCTGTTCTGGCCTCCTTTGTTGGGGTCTATTGTTACGAGGGTTTTGCCTCCCGTCCTATCGAATGAAATCCTGCAAACGCCCTCTCTTAATGAGTTGTTCAATCTCATTTTTGAGAGCTCTGCACTCGTCGGTGGTATGTCCGTGGTCTTTATAGAAATCACAGTACCTACTCTGATCCCTGGAGTCTGGGCTGCTTTTCAATGGATCCAGCCACCTTAAGTTTTTGCATATCGCACTTGCTGAATTATTTGAGTAAGTGAAGCATTTAGTGGTGTGAACATCTCGTATCTCCCAGAGTTTGGATTGTTCTAAGATCTAGGTGCTGCTCTCTTGTTAGGACTTCTAACTCTCTTTTTTGTTGCGTGGGAATCCTTCCTTTAGACATGCTCGTCCTTTTGAGCCTGCTCCTTGGCCTTCCAAAAAGTTGTTTTTGTATCCTCCAGATTTATGTACTTCCGGGCTTGCTTCATAAGTGCGACCATGTCAGTAGGGGGTTCTTCATTAGAGAGTCCTGAAATCGTCCAGTGCCCAACCAGAAGCAAAGGCAGCCACAAGGAAGCTTAGACTTCAGTCAGTTACTTCCATAAGCTCGGTATTGGACTAGAGGAACTGGTACCCGTGGAGGTTGACACTTGGGCGGCGTTGGATTAGCCTTCGAGGTCACCGGAGTTGGAATCATCGTCTTGCTTTGATAATAGACGATTGGGCAAAAGGTAGACATCCCTTCTCCTAGGGCGTTCGATGGTTGGGGGTCGCCCCCTACGTGAGTGGTACCATGGGGGTGTACCGGTTGTACATTGGGGGTCTCCATGTTAGGAGGTACTCCACCCGTGGTGGTAGCAAGAGGTTGAGCCTTTTTGTCAGCTGCGCTTGAAGAAAGGTAAACGGGATTGCTTTGCTGGTTTTGGGCCATAGAGGCCAAAACCTGGGATATAGCAAGAAGCTGTTCTTGCATTAAGTCGGATTGCCGTTGAATCCAGTCAAGTTGCTGTTGTACATGATCAGGAGTTTGTCCCATTTCTTTCTTAGCCGAGGGTCGGTTTTGGGAACCCTTCATTGGACGAAGATTAGGGAGCCATAGGTTCTAAGAAACAAAGGGGTTGCATCTGATTGAAAAGTTTATAGGGATGATTGTCGTTCCCACAGACGGTGTCAAATTGATACTGCACTTTCTAATCAGTGGGGATCCTCTTCTTCGTCACCTGTGACAAACTCAAAAAGGGGGATTAAAGGGCCACCGGGTTGGCTTTGGTGATAGCCTTTCCGATGATAAAGTTAGTGAAAGTGAAAGAAAAATTGTAATTGAAAGAGTATAATTGATCGTGTCCCTTAGAAGCATACCTTAGGTTGTATTTATAGGTTGCTTATTTCTAAGATCGGTTAAAATTTGGAGCCATGAAATTCAGGATTCATAGCTATCTGGAGATGGCAACTTCCATTCTGATCTTCGTGATCATAGGTGTAATACCCCGACCCGAATTAGGGACTATCAAGCTGTTGTGTTAAAGTTAGAAATCGACGCCTCTAGTAACGAGGTCGGTGTCGACCCCGACGCACGAACTTTTAAGTAAGTGTCCTGAAAAGTCAGGATGACTGTACATCACTTTCGTTGCAATCACCAACATGTCGATTTTGATGATAATTATATTTTCACGTCAACTACCGATTGTTGATACGAGTACGAGAATTTGGACACGTATTACGAGAATACGAAGATTAGTCCAAGATAATACATTTAAGAAAATAATTAATTTTTAAAGTAATTAATTATTTTAAGTATAAGAAATAAATTGTAACAATTAATATACATAATTAAATATAGAAATATATATACTGTATAAATAATTATAACCTTAAATATATATATATATATAATTATACATGAATATATATATATATATATGTGTATGTGAATGCATGCATGCATGTATGCCAAAATATGTATGTATGAAATGTATGTATAATAGGGCATGCTATTGTCCAAAGTGTACAAAAGTGAGAGAGGTGTGTGTATTATCCAAGGGTATTAGGGTTGAGCCATGTATATATACATATATATATATATATATGTGAGTCAAACACCACACACACACAACCGGCCACTCATGGCCTGCCCAACAGTGGAATTCAGACCCACTCATGAAGAAGCCTGAAATTGGCTAACCCAAATGGAGGGGCAATCAGAATTTGCCATGATTTCTTCTCCTTATACAAAATACATGGTGCTTATACACACAAAACACAACCATCCGAGAGTGAGGGAGAGATTGAAGGAGTTTCTAGGACATTCAGAAGTGGGAAGCAAGGAGCAAAGAAGAGAGAAACAGTTTGGAACAAGGTAAACCCACAAAACACTTGAAATTCTCTCTCTAGAATTCCTATACGTATGAGTTGTTTTAGCCTTTGATTTTTGTATATATGATGTTCAAAGTATATAGACATGAACAAAGCATGAAAATCTCAACTAGAAACACCTCAGAAACATCAGCCGTACACACGGCAGCCATGGATGACCTTGCTTGAAGCAGGTCTGAACCGACCTCCTCTAAACCCAATTTGGTTTATCAAGACCTCAAGAAGACCCTAAGAGCATCCCAAAAACATATATACGCGATCAAAAATCCCAAGGAAAGACCTCCAAACATGGACTTGCAGGTTACGGGTTTACAACCCAAACCTTTAAACTCGCATATAAACCAACATCTATGAATGGGATTTGAATCCTCATGAAGAGGGGATCAAAATAAGCCCAACCTCACAAAAAATGATGAAGAAATGACCATGAACGACCCATGAACAGGTTCGGATTATCGTGGCTTAAACCGAGCTTTTGGGCTACCTTCGAACCTCCAAATGAATGCCAAAATGATCCTTAAGATGTTAGAAACCCTCTAGGTCGAAAACAGCAGCAAATGATTGAGCCAAAAGGCACGAAATAGAAAAAAATGGAAACCAGGGATTAGGGCAACTCTGGGGAAGAAGACGATGAGTTGGCTCGGCCTTTTAAAGGTTCCGTGTCAACTCGGACGCGTGGCAGCCTCTGGGCTTGCCACCGAGTAAGTATAACGGCGTCGTTTGGGGCATTAGGGTATATATATATATAAATCGGTTAAAGTTGGAAGAAAAACACGGAGCCGAAGCCCCTGGGGTTCGAAACCCCTGACCCCACGCACGCACACACGCCCCTTTCCACTCGGCCACGCATGCGCGTGTGCCATATATGCGAACCAATAAATATATATTATATATCTAATAAAATCCGAAAAATAAAAAAGGTGCATTTGCACCTTACAGGATTCGAACGTGGGACGTATGGGGAGGGAGATGGCACGCTGGCCAGCGTGCCATCCTATTCAACCTGTTCTAATTACGTACAAAATAATATATATATTATGCTTAATCAAGATTAATTTAATTAAATGAAATTAATTAAATTAAATGCTCCGAAATGGCCCGTTGTCCAAAAATTACAAGTTATATATGTAACCTTACTATCTCGGACCCTCTGAGTCCAATGGTGAGGTCTGTGACATGAGATGAGGCCCCGAAAAATTTAAGACCCCTAAAAATGTCAAAATGACCAAATTGCCCTTCCCCCTAAACAAGTCAAACGAAGTCCGAATTAAACAAATAAATAGTGTATCCTTACTATTTTGGATACTCTGAGACTGATGGTAGGGTCCATTTTAAGAGACGGGACCCGAAAAAAATAAAGACACGTAAAAGGGTAAAATGACCAAATTACCCCTAGTACACCAAAAGCCAAATTAAACCAAAGAAGGTCTAAACTGACTTTCTTCGATGCTCCGGACTCAATGGTAGAGTCTATTCGACCAAAAGAAATGTCTAAAATAAAGATACATAAAATTTGATGAATAGCATCTGTCAGATGACTATAAAGTAAAGTAATGCCAAAGTACTAAATCTACGGCATATACGAGGACATGACAACACATCAACCTTAGAATAAAAATTTCTAACTCATAAATTGACCTTAGGTGAATTATGGAAGAACAACGACCCAAGTACACGATCATGACCAAGGCCCAAAGGGCCAAGGACCCAAAGCAACAGGCTTTCATGCAAGAACTGTTGCATCGACAGAGGGTGATCGACAGATTTGTCAGGATAGCCAAGGCGACAGAGGTCGTCTCGGTAAGCCCCTTCATGTTCAAATCACCCACCAAGGCCATGGTGGCAGAAGCTAAAAAGAAGAAGGAGGAAAAAAGGAAATTGGAGGAGGAAAGAGAGAACACAGAAACCTTAGCCGAATGGCGTCGCAGGTATTATTATTATCATTAAGAACATAAGTTACTAGATCTGTAATACAGCTATAAGTCGGACAGGTATAAAGATTTAGGCTTCTCACAATCTACACTTAGTGAGTTATGAAGTTGATTGAGTACATATGAAATTTATGGAATCTTCATAAATCTTGATAGGCTAAGGAAAGAGAAAGGTAAAGGGAAGGCGCATCAATAGAGCTAACCCTAAAGGACCGAGGTGAGTAATCTTGCATTTGAAGTGGAGGCTTTAACTCCACGGATTTCAACAGATATTTTTAAGTTCAAATATTTACAGCATTGATATGTCAAATTCAGTATTCATGACTTCTGTTTCCTTAAATATTCTGCCATGACATGCTTCATGATTATTTACATATTATATCCGTAAATGTTTTCCTTTCAAAATAGTTAGCATGTCTGATTTTCCTCAAACATCCTGAATTTGATTATTTCAAGTATTGAAGCATCATTGCAAAAGTTATACGTCACATGCTTTAAATACTCATGAAAGGCTTTTATATAAAAGTCATATGACAAATGTTTTGCAGGATAAATAATAAGCACATAGGTAGTGTGATGAGTTGTACGGAACTCAATGGGCCTATCATGTGCATCAACACATAGTCAGGATTTTGGGTCATACGGAACTCAATTGACCTGTCATGTGTAATGTCTGGTAGCAGGATCTAATCCCCCAGGCAAATGAGATATCTCCACGTATACGTAAAATGGGAGTCTGGTTCGAAACAGATTTCACCTAATTAGAGAGAAAATATGACAAACGATTTTGGAAATAGAAGCAGGTTTTTATCCCCCATTTTCACTATACATGTTTACATGATTTTAAGTTATATGTTCTGAAATACACCTACTCTTTTATGGGAATATATGTTCTAGCTTGAATACCTTGAATGTTTCAAAGCTACATATTTTACGAATGCATGTTCTCTATGTTCAAGTATACGACCAATTGGTAGTTGAGTATTTTATAAACTCTCATGTACGAAACCTCTACCAATTGAAAACCCATGACAGATGTAGGAATTACTCATTGGGCTTTTCGAAGCTCACCCCGCTCCCTAACATTTTTCAGGTGATGATCAAGGTTGGACACTTGCTCAATATGGGGAGCAATGAATGGCAACTCCAATAGGTCCTTGGAGATATTTTGGTAGTAGTAGGACCCATTATCAGTTAAACTTTTGTAATAGAAATTTTGGACAATGATGTACTTAAGCCCGAGGGGCACATGGATATGTACTATGTAGAACCTTTAGTTAATATTATTATGCTCTGATTATTATCTTATGTGTACCGCTATGAAGAGCGACAGTATCAGATGAATATGCGGCAGATGCTTTATTTTAAAAGAAAAGAAAAAAAAAGTTTTTCACGCTTCCGCAACCACAGGTCGCATCGCTGTCTGATATTGTTGCTTATGTATGAGCCTTGTCTCGAGGCCTTCGGGTCTCGGGGCGGCGGTCGCGATCCGGTAATCCGCACAGGGTGGGTTTCGGGTCGTGACAATAGGGATAAGAATATATCCGAAAATAGAAACTTCCATATCGCACTTTGTTTCCTTGCTTTGAGGTCAGTAGGACTAACAAGGCGATGGTAAGATCGGTATCCCATGAACTCGTTGCTCGGTATGGTAGGTCCGCACCCGTCAGATCTAGGCTGGCTTCACTTTCTTGACCTACGCATGAAAGAAACCAAACATATTTCAAATTCAGATTGGACTATCACTTTTTGGTATATCACTTAGCATGAAGGGAAAAAGAAGATCCCCAACTGAATTGAGAAGCTCGTCATCTCTGAGGCTCTTCACACTGGAATGTTCGCTAACATGAAGGTGAAAAAAATATTCTTAAGTGTTTATCCCTTTTTTGTGGACTTACTCTTTTATTATTTATTATTGCTTTAGGTTTTACACATTTTGGCGGTTTTGGGAAGGAGCAATTACGAGTCGCACGACTTCGAGGCTAAGATTCAACTCCAGTTTTTGGATGTTATCGTGGTTGCAAATCGAATTGATAAACTACAAAAAGATCTCGAACACTCCAATACTGAACTGGCTAAAGTGAACTCAGTTTCTAAAGGACTAAAGAAAGACCTTGAGGGGTCTAAGGGAGTCATCGCAACTCGGGAAATGAGAAAGGCTTTCTGCCATCTGAGCTGGAAAGGATTAAAAAGGACTTAGAGACTTCCAATTCTGAAACTGAGTCAGCTCGGAAGTTCCTAGCTGACGTTGACAAAAAGGTAGCTGCCGAGATTGAACTCGTTAGAGAGGAAGCCCATCGAGATCAAGATGTTGCTGTCATGATGGGCCATATGTTGGTAGGAATAGGCTACAACATTTGTGTCAAAAAGTTACTTAAGGTTCTTCCAGACTTTAACCTTGATCATCTAGACCGAGTTGAGTTTTTTCAGAAAGAGTTGGAGGAGGTCAATGAAGAAGAAGACAGACCTCCTGCCTCTTGACTTTTTATTATTTTTTTGTACTCTCAACTTTTATTCAAGGCTTTAACTGTTTGTCAGAAGAAGGATGCTAACTTGAGGAAGGAGAAAATTGAAGAGGGAGAAAGGTAACTTCTTTCTAAAATTCTTCTAATTTTAGCTTTTATCAGTTAATTTATGATGCATGCATTTATGTAGAATTGAAAAAGGAAGAAAATGGAACAGTTGGGCTAAGAAACCCCAAGAAACCATCATAGCCGAACCTAGAAAAATTTGAGTTATAAAGAAACCCTAACCAAAATTTAATTCTAAGCATGGGGCTCAAAAGACCATAAGCAATGAGACATAACGTAATTTAAAACACGAAAAATGGTCGAGGAATAGTGGAAAAAACTAGTTACATGTAATATCCCGACCCGGGATACGTCACGTATACCGAGGTAGGTCGGTTAACACATGTAACTTGAACGGTAAGATATGTATATCATAGTATTTTCATGGAAATGAATGACTGGAACTGTGAATGATGGAAATGAATGATCAAGGCTGGGTAACACCCGAGCCCCACAGGGCATTGCATCGTAATGCGTGCATGCACGTATTTCCATGCATGCATACGTGAACATAGATTCGTAGCTCAATTAAAATAAGTGCATGTAAATAGGATTAAAAATGGAATTGTACCCCTACATACGCATGTATATACATGTATAAGAACATGTATTTAATGTGTATATATATATTTACATATATATATAATATGATGTATTTATGTATATATGTATATATGCATAAGAAATAAAGGAAAGAAAAGGAAAAATGGGAAACTGCCCTTGGGCAGTATACAGGTGGACTGAATGTGAGGTGTGTGTGTGTCGGTTAGGTGAGATATGTGTGTGTAATATATATATAATATGATATATGTGTATATAAGTGCAACACAAGTCTCCCAAGCCATTTAATGCAAAGTTTGCATTTGGCAGAGGGAACATAAAACATAGGTCAAAGAAAGGGGCCATAGAAGGGGAGTAACCGAGAGAGAGAAAGAGAAAAAGGGAGAGAGGCGGTGGAACCCTTCTCTCTATATATGTACATACGGGTGAGAGTCAAAAGGCAAAAAGAAAATTGAGATTGAGAGAAAGGTTGACAAAGAACTCAGGAGCAGAAATAGGAAGTTTGGAGGGTCACAGTGGGCTAAATCCGAACACCAGGTAAGCAAATTTAATTCTGTTTTTGAGATTTTAAGCATGAAGGTTTGATCTAAACCTTGGGTCTTGATAAGCATGCTCTTAGCTTTTAAATGCAAGAAGAATGATAGAAAAAGGTTTAGAAACCATAGAGATATCTATAGTTGCAGGTTTGATGAATAATCACGGTTTCATGAAAAACTAGGCTCAAACTTGTTTTAAGTTGTTAGAAATGACCTACACAAGTGCAAAAACACACTAGAAACATTTTAGAGCCAAAACAGTGATTAAAACGCCATGAAAATGGAAAATGTCACTTGGCCGGAGACATTTAAACCCTATTTCGTGAAGAACTAGTGGGTTACATTGAAATCTAAGGGTAGAAATATAATCTACATAAAAAATGGAAAAGAATGGCATTCAAAATGGGGGGAAAAACCACCGAAAAATATGTGACAGTCGCCGGAGAAGACGATTGTTCATGCCGGACCCTACCGGAGTAGTGGGGAAGATGACCGGAAAATCGTGGGTCTATTCGGGTTAAGTCTAGACTGGATCCGGGTTCGGATTGGGTCGGTACCCGACCGGATATGAATGGGTAAGTGATGCTGTGTCGTTTTGGGTTTTTAATTTAAATGGAATTGGGCTTGTTTGGTTACACGGATAGTAAATTGAAATTGGGTTTGGGGTTATCCAAACCAAGGATGGGATAGGGAAACAGGGTTATTGAAATCCGGTTTTTAAACTAAAGTGAACTGTTTGGTTCAGGGGAAGGGTGGACCGGTTTAGGGTTTCTGGTCCTGAACCAACTGGTTCAGACCGCAGGTTTTGGAATTTATAAACCGGCCCCAAATATTTTAAGAAATTTCACTGTTGCCCAAACATAAAAAATTAATTAAATATTAATTTTACAATAATGCCCCTGTTTCAAATATGGGTCAAACGAAGTCCAAACGATACAAATGAATAGTCAAAACCTATTATCTCAGACGTTCTGAGTCCAATGGTGGGGTCCGTTTTACGAGATGAGACCCCGAAGGATAAAATACCGTAAAAGTGCAAAATGACCATTTTGCCCTTTTTAGTACAAAAGTCCAAATGGAATTCCGCGAAAGCCTAAATCGACTTTCTTCGGCATTCCGGATTCAATGGTAAAGTCTAAAATAGTATTTGAAATACTTATGATAGAAAGGCATAAAATTTGATGAATAGCATTTATTCTGAAACGTATTCACTGATATATAGGGAACTCGAAAGGCAAAGGTATACTCACGGATTTCTGAGATAGAATCACGATAGAGGTAAGTGGATCACTCTCTCTTACATGTGGTGTTTCCACAAGCCAAGTTTATTCTTTTACTGCCAAACTCGTACTCTTAAATGTATTGACTTCCTTGTGTTCCACAATTCGATATTCTTTATCCTGTGGACATTTGATTGACTGGCATATCATTGTTATCATGTTTAACTGTGCTTTGAAAGCAACTCATATTATTACTATCCACAATGAGATATTGTTCTATCTCGTGGTCATTGCTTGACTGTTATATCATTGTTATCATGTTGAACCCTGCCTTGAAAGGCCTACTGTTGTATCCTTATTGAATGAATGATGTTCCATTTATATTCTATGGAATTACTTATGATCATGACATGTTTATGAACACGGGGGTTGTGCTCAGTCACAACACCCATCTGATGCTATCTGATTGAATGGGACCTACGGGTCAAGTCCGTGAACGGACAAATGGCAATTTACTGGAATTGACTGGGGGGTATGCCGGGCCCCAAAAGATCGAGGGTCTACCGAGCCCTGAAACAGAATAACAGCATCTCTTATGATTGACAGAACTTGATTGTTGAATGGCACTATTCCTTATGATTCTTCAAGTCTTGAAGGACTTGCATTGATTGATTTGATTGTGATCGGTTCATTGTGGCAGTACTTCATTGTTGTTATATTTTCATTTTACACTATACTTCTGATTGTGTATTGTGATTACTTTTCATTGGCCCTCGTGGCAACTGGTTCCATTGGCCCTCGTGGCATTTATGTTCATTGGCTATCACAGCATCTCCTTCCTTATGATTGGCTATCATTATCTTATTCATGGATTCACATTGATCATCGATACCAGTGTTGGAGATCTGTTTTACTTACTGAGCTTTGTAGCTCATTCCACCCCATTTAGCCCCATTTCAGGTGATGACGCTGCGAGACCCCAGTAGGAGTCTGAGAGCGTAGGGGGACATTTTGAAGTATTATATCAGTCTATGTTAGTTCTCCCATGTATTCACCACCCCCGGGTGCTGGTTACGTTTTAGTTCTCATTTTGAATTATGTAGAACTATGTCATGTATTTAATAGACTTCCGCTGTTTAATTTATTTAAAAAAACTTCCGCTGGATTACTGTAATTGATAAAGACTTCCGCTGTTTATTGTTTTAAATTTTTAGTACATTGCATATTAGTACTATGATACAGGAATGGAAAAAGTAGGGACGGCCTTCGGGTCGGCCCCGCGACACGAGATCCGCATAAGGTGGGTTTCGGGTCGTGACATTACAAGTCTTGTTGGATAATCAGAATAAACGGGTTTTGGATGGATTTAGTTGGTTTTGTGAACGGGAAAATGTTCCTTGAAGTTCCAGAAATTGATTAGGGTTGGAAAGAGGTCAAAACAATGGCCCAAACGTGTCAAAATAGGAAAATAACCACTCGCTAATAAATTGTGGCATGCCGGAGCAGCCACTGTAGTGGCCTATTTTGACGGCCTAAAGTGTGTAAAATCAAAATGTAATTTTAAAAATGGAACCCCCACTAAAAATAGGTTCGAACCCCGTTGAAAAATGGCCAAAAATTGATCGGTGACAGGTCACCGGCGCTGGAGAAGATGCTGAAATACTTACCAGAGAGTTGGGGAAGAAGTACAGTGACAAGTCGAGTCATTCGGGTCGGATCTGGTTCAAGCCCTAAACCGCATCAGACAGATCCACTGGCTAACCGAACGGTGTCGTTTGGTTTAATGAGGCATAACGTCAGCATGATGTCATGACCCGAGACCCACCCTATGCGAATCTCATGTCGCGATGCCTGGTTCGACGCTGCTTGTCAAACCAAGGGTCTCAACTTGCAACACAATTAGTGCTACTAACATGCAACAACTAAATGCGGAAGAAAATAAAAACAAGCTGCATGTGATATATATATATATATATAATGTTTACAAAATGCAGAATACAAAATTTCTTAATACAACTATTCATCCCCAAAACGTAGATAACATGGGAGAGCTATAAGACTGTCTGTACTAAGTATGACACTGTAACTTCAAAAGCAAATGTCCACCTCCTAGCTATCAGACTCTATTTTCCGTCTTCAATATCTGTGCCTGCAAGTCAAGTGTTGTGTAGTATCTGATGAGCTATGAAAACTCAGTAAGTGATACTCCTTTACTCTGCCATGTGTACAGGTGTATATAGAAGAATGCTAGCCGGTCAATGAATATACAACTCAATATCAAATGATAGAAGTCAAATGATAAGAAATGAAATCTGTTCTGCTGACAATATTATACTGCTACAGTCATGAGCTGTCTCAGGTATAAATTGTATACTCTCAATGAAAAGCTGTGACATTTCTTGATCATTCATAACGAAATAATATGATCAAGCTATGAAAATCAATAATAGATACTGATAACAAAAAATGTGGATGCACTTTAACTTGGGGCCCGGCATACCCCTTAATTCATTTTATTCCCTTTTTCCTCGGTCTCTCAGCCAAGCACTAACCCGTCGATTCAGTACTTACTCGCAGATCCCACTTTAACTGTCATTTTAATTGCCACTTTTGATTCCATTTTCAGGACCCGTAGGTCTAGTAAGTATCAGATGGAGTTTGTGACTGGGCACAAATCTGGCTATAATATAATATATCGAGATCATGCTAAAACCCATAAACAATAAATGCAATAACATTGTCTTAGTAGTGAAATGAAGTTGTTGCCTTAACAGGCCAATGTAAGCTGGGCTACTAAGATTATAAGTCTTGCCCCTCAAGGCCTATGTACAGAGTGTACAAAAATCATGATCAAGATATATAACAGTCAAAAAAACAGTTTCCACAAGATAGAGCAATATTAATGTGGACTCAATAATTGTTCCGGCATGTATGGAGTACAATAGATGATATAAGAAAAACTGTTGACATGGGTGGGAATGCAACAGATACAGAGATCAAACATTTACTTACCTCTTAACCCATTTCCGTTCTTTCACAATAAAATCAAGTTACTGTTCCTTCCTCTTTGAAATCCCTATTCATTAATAGATAATATATCTCAGTTTACCTTTTCATAAGTTATGTTATTCATCAAATTTTATGCCTATTTACTATTAGTTCCTCTTTTACTAAATTAGACTCTACCATTAAGTTCGGAACGTCGAAAAAGTCAATTTAGGCTTTCGCGGAACTCAATTTGGACATTGGTACCTAAAAGGGTAAAATGGCCATTTTGCACTTTTTTGGGTCTTTTATTTTTTGGGTCCTCATCTCGCGACCCAAACCTCTCCATTGGTCTTAGGAGGTCCAAGATAGTCAAAATACACTAATAACTTGTCAGTTTTGGACTTCGGGCCATTTTGCTATATTTAAATTAATTTAAGTAATTTAATTAATTAAATATTTTAATTATATGATATATATATATATATATATATATTCTGGTGGAACAAGTAACACGAGTGGTACCTATCCAATTAGTTTGAGCTTGGGTTCCTTTAGACTCGGTCCTGTGTTCAAACCCTAGGGGTTGCACCCCTTTTATTTCTTTTTTCTATTTTTATTTTAAGTCTATTATATATATATATATATATATATATATATATTTTGGGGAAATAGTCAACATGGGCTTGCACGTCCCAGTTGGTTAAAGCTTGGCTTCCCTATATGCGGTCAGGGTTCGAATCCTTGGGGAGACTGCTCCCTCAATTTTTTTCTTAAACATTGGAAACCAAACACTAGACAAGGACCTTAAATTAGAATAGCGTATCCCCATTCCAATTTAATCACTATTTTAATTTCCAAAACTCGTAGCCAAACACTCCAATTTCAATTTTAAAACCATTTAAACTTAAGTAATATTGTGTCATTTTGGGCTTTCTCATTTCTGTTTCGATCGAGTCCCGACCCGGATCCGACCCATGACTCGAGCCCAAACCCTAAACCAACAGTCTTCTTCCTCGTTTTTCTGGTGGAACTCCGGTAGGTTTCCGTCGCCATCTTTGGCGATGGCGACCTAATTCCGGTCGAGATTTTGTAGTTTTTAAATGCTTTCTTCTACAGTTTTTCATAGAGATCTCATATCTAACATTTGTTTTAGGTTTCATTCACTAAATCCTCACGAAATAGCCATGAACTGTAGCTTCGGCCGACTGTTCTTTCCAAGTTTCATGCTTGTTCTTTACTTATTTTTCTTCATTTCTTTTCTAAATAATTTTTTGCACTAAATAGGATCATGTCTAGGCCATTTAAACATAGTTTCATGCATAAAATATAAATAGAACCGAATTATTCGCAAACCTACAACTGTCTCTAAATCCCTCATTTCTTAACCATTTCTCCTTATTCAAGTTGCAGTTTAACCTATTTTATATGCTTAATATAGCCCTATAATTTAAACTAAACATTATGCTTTAAAACTTGAAGAACAAAACTCCATAACTCACCTATAATTTCTATTTTCTTGGTTGATTCCTACTTCTTCCTCTCTGTTTCAGCTTCTGAGCTACTTCTGAATATCTCCCAATAACCACAGTTCTCTCTCAGCTTTCTTTTCTTTTTTTCCTTTCATCTTACACAACACCTATATATATACATATATTACACAACATTCCACCGCCCTTGTCACTTCTCCCTTTTTCTCTTTTGGTTCCTCCCCCTTCTAAAGCCCTTTTTCTTGACCTAACTTTCTGATTTTCCTTTTTCAAATGCAACTTTACATTTATGGCTTGAGATATTTGTATATATATATATATATACATATTATATCACACACACACTCACACCAACCGACACATACAAACACACTATTACACAACAGTACACACACTGCATGTTACTGCTTGGCAGCTTCCTCTTTATTTGTCCTTTCTTTGCTTTTAATCATTTTAACACTTGTATATATATAATATACTATGCTATGTATATATACCTATTTTATATATTTATATATATATATATACATAGATACTAAATTCTGGGCACGTATATATACACTAATATTTCATGAGCTATGCATGTGTATGTACGTATGCATGCATAGAAATACGTGCATGCATGTATTACGAGGCATAGTTCTGGGTCACTTGGATATTGCCCGACACTGACTATATAGCTGACACTATTTATATTCCAAAACTATACAATACTTGTGATATCAAAATATAAAGCTTAACAGCTCGGTCCTAGTTGATAGTACACTACCCGACCCGGTCTACCTTGGTATACGTGCTAACCCGAGTCAGGGTATTACACATGATGTCATGCTGACGCAATGAACCGAACCGAACCACTTGGTTCTTAACCTAACAGAGCCGTTTCAATTAATTTGGGACTGAACCAGGCTGTTTACTCAATAGCTTCAGGTATTTATATTTTAACCCCCAAATGTTTCTGTTAATTATGGAAGGGCCTAGGAAATTAAGTAAAAATTAATTTTAAATCCTTGTTAATTAATAGAAATTACAAAAGCGCGCTTAAGCCAAAAATAGGCCAAGTAAAGACCGATTAAAATAAAAGAATAGTGCAACCCAATATTTTTGGGCATTCCGGACTCAACGAAGGAGTCCGATTTGTGAAATTAAATCTCAAGAAATACGAACAGGCAAACTAGAGTAATTCTAAATACGTCCTAATGATCAGTTAAGGGATCAATTGGATTCCGATGATTGTAAAAATACATACCTTAATATTTTGGGACATTCCAAACCCAATGGCGGGATCCATTTTATGAAACGAAGTCCAGAAAATATAGACACGCGAAATGTCAAATTTCTATTTTATCCCTAATAATATCTGGGGCCAATTAAATATAAAAGGTAACCCATCTTAATTATTGTGGACCATCCTAACTCAACGGTAGAGTCCATTTTAGCAAACGAAATACCAAAAAATATGATACGTAAAAGTGTAAAATTATGAAAACGCCCTTAGACTTAATGTAAGTCACAAATGAGCAAATTAAGATTTGAAAAAACTTAAATTAATTATATTCGATATTCTGAACTTGACGGTAACGTTCCCTTGAGGAACATAAGACCCAAAAACAAACGAAAAAAATGAAAAATACGTTTTTAGGACTTAATAAAGTTACCAGAAGTATAAAATTGAAATTAATAAGTCCGCATAAATGTTTTAAGAACCAAATAGACTCAAAATGGAGTCTGAATATGTAAATCGTATACGAAGAAATATGGAATATTAAAGAGGGTAAATTACCATAATGCGCTTGAAGGACCAAATAAGTTATAAGGCATCAGGGAACCCTAAATAGGAAAATTAAAGACCCTTAATTGAATAGACTAAGTTCAAAAGAACTTAAAACACTGAATAACAAAGTTTGAGAGTAGAATGAATACTGATTCATTATACAATGTATTTTTGATCTGTGATTATAGGATCACCCAAACGATGAAAAATGAAAAGAGAGCTATGGGATAGCTATTACAGTAATCGCATGAGGATGCAATGCTAAGAACCTAATGTAAGTAAACCCAAACTCTATCATGTGGTATTCCTAGCCATGTCATAGTTTCTTTCTTAATGCTGCCAATTTGTAATCTATACATACTTGACCTTAATGATCTCTGTATTTGATGATTGTTTTACATTGTGGATTCGTTGAGAAATTGATTGCCAATATCCTTACAAGCTTATTTGTCCATTTCTATACTTGCTTGGATATTGAGAAAAATTTATGCCTCTCTATTTATCATTCCACAAATATGTACATCGTTAGTGGAATTATGATGATCATGATATTTGTATGTGTGCTTGGAGTTGTGATCTGTTATAATGTCCATTTGATTCACGGATGCTTGATCAGTGTTTGGGGATGTACCCAACACCTAGTCCTTGAAGGACATGATAAATGTATAGAGCGCTGGTGCTATCTAGTGGTTCGAAGGGGAGTGAACCTGGATGAGCCCTTCTAAGGGTATGCCGGGCCCTATTTGTTTCAGCGTCTATTCTGTTAGTATTCAAATCATTTATTGATATTCTGATATTGCACTCTCTGATTATTGATATGCTAGCTATGCCTGCTTCTGATTATCTGATGATGTATTCTTGTTTATTGATAAGCTCGATTGATGATATGCTTTGATTACTGATATGCCTTGCAAGCCTATCATTTGATCTAATTTGGCTATTGTAAAGATTTGAAATTTTGGAATAAAATTTTAGAATGAAATTTTTTATTTATTTATTTATTTATTTTTCTTGTGTGTGCATGAAGTGTGTATTATGTGTGTGGATGGAATGTGCACAGTGGTATGTGGTATGTGTATGTGTGCATGGGTGTATAATATTATATATATTGCATACATGTAAATATAATTAGATATATATACATATATGGTTATTTATTTAAATAGTGGTGTATGTATGGGGTGTGTGCAATAGTGTATGGTATTGTATGTATGTATGTATGTGAAGTGAGTTATGTGTACATGTATATAGATGCATATATGTTAAAGGGGAATAAGGGGACAACTTGGTGTGAGTGTATACTCTGTGTGTGTGTGAGACGCAACCGAGGAGCGTGTGAGTGGGAGTGTGTGTGATATATATATATATATATATATATATATATATATATATATATATATATATATATATCTATATATATATATCCCCTAATGTCAACCAACATTAAATGACGATCAGAGGGAAAGAAATAAAGTAGAAGAGAAAGTCGGGAGAGAGGGGCTACTGGTTGCGTGTGAAAGAGTGTGTATAGGCCTGTCGTGAAGAGAGAGAAAAAACAGATAGAGAGAGAAAGGAGCAGTTGTGTTTAATGTGTATATGTGTAAGTGTGCATTGGTTAGAGGACAGATCAGAAAGAGAGGGGTTGAGCTTGAGAGGTTGTGAGCATTGGGAGGAATCCAAGAGGTGAACCAGAAGCTAGAACGGAAGAGGAGAGGAGAATACAGCAACTAGGAAACTCAGGAAAAAGTAAGTGGGTCTTGTTTTGTTTTTAATTTTAAGAGCATGATGTTTAGTTTTAAATAGTAGGATCATGATGAGCATGAAAAATATGAAACAAATACAAAAAGAATCACTAAAAATGATATAGAAATGAGGTATAAAAGTGAGTTGCAGGTTTATGCCATTTTATAGTTTTTTAATATTTCATGTGCAAAAACTGGTTTAAATGATAGGGAGATACTCATACAAAGTGTAGAAATTAATTAGAAGAGAAAGTGAGTCAAAACAGTTTAGAAACATGCATAAAAATGTGAGAAATGAGGTTGTCGGAATCTGGGTGCATGGCCAGAGAAACTGGCCTGGATGTTGGGAAACCATTGGTTTTGGAGTTAAAAACCATGTTAAAATGAATCCTTAGATTTTTGGGAGAAGTTTGGAACAAAAACCATGCAAAAATGTGAGAAAACGTGAAGAAAATGAGATAGACTGCGGTTTTCCAGTGACCGGCGCCGACCAGGTCACCGGAGGAGATGACCGGATTTTCATTGGGGACGGTTGGACTGAGGTTTGGGCTTGTTGGTTTTTAAAAGGAGTTGGGCCGTTTGGGTTTGGGCATATTTAAAATTAGACAGACTTGGGCCTGCTCCATTTACAAACCATGGGCCCATTTGAATTGATGAGCATTGGGCCTCCCTTAATTTTAATAGTGGGCTCAGTAAACAGATTGGGCCACAATGGATTTGGGCCAACAGTAGGAAATTGAAAGAAATAAAAAGGAAAGAAAGGGAAGAAAGAAAATGGGGGTGGCTGGGGTTCGAACCCTCAACCGCGTGAAGAGGAGCCAAGCCCTTTGCCACTGAGCCACTAAGGCTCTTGTAGCCATATACCGAGCCAATATATATATATATATATATATATATCATACTTAGTAAATTTGTTTAATTAAATTAAATAACCCGAAATGGATCGAGACCCAATTTAGACAAGTTATAGGTGTTTTCTGACTATCTTGGACCTCCTGAGACCAACGGTGAGGTCCGTGAGACGAGGTGAGGTCCCGAAAAATAAAAGACCCGTGGAACCCTTGAAAATTACTAAAATGCCCTTGAGTCAAAACACAGTCAAACGAATCCCGATTAAAATAAACGAATAATGGATTTTTATTATTTCGAATGTTTTGAACTCAATGGTAGAGTTCAAATTACCAAAATAGGTCTCGGGATATGAGAACCCGTAAAAGTGCAACATGACAGTTTTGCCCTTTTTAACCCGGATGTCCAAATTAAATTCTGCGAAAGCCTAAACCTATTTTGTTCGACGTTCCGGACTCAATAATAGAACTTATTTTGGCAAAATAGAAACCAAGAAAGTAAAGACATAAAATTTGATAAATAGCATCATTCAAGTAGCCAACGGACTAAGTTGCATTTTATGATTTTAGGAACACTGAAGGACAAAGAGAAGGCGGTCTGACCTTCTACTTCTTACTGTTAGTTCCATTACATTACCAGCGCTACTTCTTAGGGTTGAGACCAACCCGTCAGGTACGATATATTATGCTAAGTAAGAAATAGAATTAAGTTTAGGAATGACTTGCATATTGATTGAATGGATCATTTATTTATTTATTTAATGTCAGAAAATCACATAAGGAATGTTGCTTTAAAAAGAAACCTTGAGTTGATTGTTTATGTTACTTATGTGCTTCTTGTTGCTCCATGGAGATATGATTTATTCTATGTGTTGGGTTGTGTGTGATTTATATTTTGGAGAGTTGTTAAGATTGTGAACACATGGCTTGAGTATGTATTTTTGTTTATCATGTATTGCATACGTTCATGTGGAAGAGGTTTTGTTATTCAGATGTTGTGATTGCTTTAAGTGGAATACATTGTTAAAAGCATGCTCCATGTGTTAGTAAATTGCTTCTCTGACATTGTATCATGGCATGGGAAAATCAAGGCATATTGGCATAGTGTGATTCCTTGGACATGGTGTGAGTTGAGCACGTGGTGCTGTACATCATGAGGGTGTAAATCCTGTAGTGAAGAAAGCAAAATTGATCATTGCATTTGGTACCCGAACCAATGGGAGCGATCCGTGAAGGGACATGATATTGCATTTGGTACCCAAACCAGCGGGAGCGATCCGCGAAGGGACATGATATTGCATTTGATACCCGAACCAACGGGAGCAATCCGTGAAGGGACATGATATTGCATTTGGTACCCGAACCAGCGGGAGCGATCCGCGAAGAGACATGATATTGCATTTGGTACCCGAACCAACAAGAGCGATCTGTGAAGGGACATGATGTTGCATTTGGTACTCGAACGAGCGGGAGCGATCCGCGAAGGGACATGATATTGCATTTGGTACCTGAACCAACGGGAGCGATCCGTGAAGGGACATTACATTACATGAGTTGATATGGGTGTGACATAGAGTTGACATGGCATAGAGTTGCAGGGGTGTGTCACGCATATTTTTATTGCATTGTATTAATGAATTCCCGAATGTGTGATGAATCTTGTTGATGCATTGTATGGATGAATTGGAGGGCATGTAGGTTATAATTGTTTTGAATCTTGTTAATGCATTGTATGGATGAATAGGATGGCATGTAGGTTATAATTGTGCATGGAGATATAACTGTACACTTGCACATGCCACGCCTTAGATTATGTTAATGAGTTGGATGACATGTAGAATATTGCTAGTACATTGTATGCATGATGTTGAATGCTATGTAGATATAACTATACACTTGCACATGCCACGCCCTTAATTTAGTTTCTTACATTAGCATTATATTGTACCAGCGGTTGAGCTGACCCATTCGTGGGACAAACATTTCAGATGACGCTCCCGGCACTTGAGACTTGAGGAAGTCTTGCAGAGTGGAGGAGACATGAGCTTAGGATGATTTTGGCCCTTGGAGGCATATATAAAGATGTAAGGGCTTAAGCCCGGATGATATGTTGAATGCTTTTATTGAGTGTGCTTTACATGGATGTACATTGAAGGAAATAAATGTAAGTTAAGTTGAATCGGTTAGATTGTTGTCACGACCCGAAACCCACCCTACGCGGATTACCGAATCGCGACCGCCGCCTCGAGACCCGAAGGCCTCGAGACAAGGCTCGCATAGGCAGCGATATCGAATAGATGTGCTTCATGTGGTTGCGGAAGCGTGAAAAACTTTTTCTTTTCTTTCTTATTTAAAATTTGCACATCCGTCCAATATTGCCGCTATTCACAATGGCACACATGTTCACACATTCATATAAAATCAGAGCATAACTAAAACTTAAAATTCTTCATAATTAAAATCTTAATTCAACTGCCCCGTGGGGCTTAATACACGTCCTTAAAATATCAGCTAATACAAAACATATTAATCAAAGTTCATGTGATTTTTCCCAAAAGAACTACTCAAGCAAATCTTCCCAAAAGCTAGGTTCATCCTTATAGTCTTCAAAAATCGATCTGCCCTCAGTCACCTGAAAGGGGGGCGGATAAAATCCGGGTAAGCTAATCAAAGCTTGTGAGTAATTCCTGCATTCGTCATGGGGTTTTCAACTGGTAGTGGTTTTAGTACATGAGGGTTTATGAAATACTCACTACCAATTGCTCGTACATTTTAGAACACAGAATATATGCATTCTTAAAACAATAGCTTTGAACAATTAAAGTATTCAAGCTAAATACACATTTTCTTCAAATAGAGCATATGCAATTTAAAAGCATATAAACACGTGAAATAGAATAGGGATAATACCTACTTCTATTTTCAAAATCACTTGTCATCTTTTCTCTTTTATTAGGCGGAATCTATTTCGAACCAGACTCCCGTTTTACTGTAATGCTACAATGGAGATATCTCATTTGCCTGGGGGATTAGATCCTTCTACCGGGCATGTACTGTTGAATCCCAAAGGATTTCAACCATCATAGGGGGTGGTACTTAGTACCGTTAATCTTGTAAAACATTTATCACATGACTTCTTAAATAGATATGTTCATGAGTATTTAAAACATGAAGGGTATAACTTCTACAATAAAGCTTCAAATACACGTGATAATCAAATTCAGAATATTAAAGAGATTTGCATTTGATTTAGACATGCTGATTATTTTCAAGAAAAGAGCTGAATTCAAAACATTTATAAAGCATGCCGTAACAGAATATTTTAAAAGAACGGAATCATATAAAGACTGAATTTGATATTCAAGGGCTGCAATTACTTGAACTTAAAACTTCTTCAAATATATGGAGTTAAATCTCCAGTTCAAATACAGGGGTTACACACCTCGGTCCTTTAGGTTTAGTTCTACAGAAGTGCCTTCCCTTTACCTTTCTCTTTCCTTAGCCTATCAAGATTTATGAAGATTCCATAAATTTCATATGTGCTAAATCAACTTCATAACTCACTAAGTGTAGACTATGAGAAGCCTAAATTCTTATACCGGTCCGGCTTATAGCTGTATTATAGATCTAGCAACTTATGTACTTAATGATAATAATATTACCTGCGACGCCATTCGGCTAAGGTTTCCGTGTTCTCTCTTTCCTCTTCCATTTTCCTTTTTTCCTCCTTCTTTTTCTTGGCCTCTGCCACCATGGCCTTGGTGGGTGATTTGAAAATGAAGGGGCTCACCGAGACGACTTCTGTCGCCTTGGCTATCCTGACGAACCTGTCGATCACTCTCTGATGATGCAACAGCTCTTGCATGAAGGCCTGTTGCTTTGGATCCTTGGCCCTTTGGGCCTTGGTCATGATCGTGAATTTCGGTCGTTGTTCTTCCATAGTTATCACCTAAGATCAACTTATGAGTTAGAAATTTTATTCTAAGGTTGATGTGTTGTCATGTCCTCGTATACGCCGTAGATTAGTACTTTGGCATTACTTTAATTTATAGTCATCTGACAGATGCTATTCATCAAATTTTATGTCTTTTATCTTAGACATTTCTTTTGGCCGAATAGACTCTACCATTGAGTCCGGAGTGTCTAAGAAAGTCGGTTTAGGCTTTCGTAGAATTTAATTCAGGACTTTTGTATGTAAAAGGGTAGAATGGTCATTTATCGTTTTACGTGTCATATTTTTTCATACTTCGTTTCAAAATTTGGACTCTATTATTGAGTCTGGAATGTCAAAAAAAGTCAAATTTAGACCTTCCTTGGTTTTAATTTGGCTTTTGGTGTAGTAGGGGTAATTTGGTCATTTTATCCCCTCACGTGTCTTTATGTTCGGGACCTCAGCTCGTGTCGTGGACCTCACCATTGGACTCAAAAGGTCCGAGATAGTAAGATTACACTAATAACTTGTTAATTTTGGTCAAGGGGTATTTTGGTAATTTATACCTTAACGTGTCTAAATTTTTTAGAGTCCCGCCTCATGAAATGGACCCCACCATTAGATTCAGAATGTTTGAAATAGTTAGAATCCACTATTTATTTATTTTATTTGGACCTCGTTTGACTTATTTATGGGGCAGAGGCACTTTGGTCATTTTGACATTTTTAAGGGTCTTTAATTTTTCGGGACCTCATTTCATGTCACAGACCTCACCAATGGACTCAGAAGGCCTGAGACAGTAGGAATACATATATAACTCATCTCATTTGGACACCTGGCCATTTTGGAGTATTTAATTTAATTAATTTCATTTAATTAAATTAAATTAATAGGTATAGTATATATATATATATTTTATGTGGGATTAGTGACAGGTTGAATAGGGTGGCACGCTGGCCAGCGTGTCACCTCCCTCCCCATACATCCGAGTTTGAGTCCCACCAGGTGCAATGCACCTTTTTATTTTCGGTTTTTAATTATATGTATAATATATATATTTCGTTCGCATATATGGCACACACGAGTGCGTGGCCGAGTGGAAGGAATGCGTGTGGGCGCGTGAGGTCAGGGGTTCGAACCCCACTGACCGAGATCCCCCCCTTTTCTTTTAAAACCTTAACCGTTTACATATATATATATATATATATATATATACCTAAGCCCTAAACGACGTCGCCCCACTATTCGGTGGCAAGCCCAGAGGCTGTCACGCGTCCGAGTTGACACGGAAATTTTAAAAGACCGAGCCAACTCACTGTCTTCTTCCTCATTTCTTTCCCCGTGTTGCCCTAGTTGCAGGTTTCCATTTTTTTCTATTTCGTGGATTTTGGCCAACCCAAGACCTACTGTTTTCACTTCAAAACGTTCCTAAAACATCATGGAGTGTTTTGGCATTCATTTGGAGATTCGAATGTAGCTCAAAAGCTCGGTTTGAGCCACGATAATCCGAACCTGTATATCGTTGGTTCATGGTCATTTCTTCATTATTTTTAGTGAGGTCAGGCTTATTTTGATCCCCTCTTCATGAGGATCAAATTCCCATTCATGGATGTCGATTTAAATGAGAGTTTAAAGGTTTGGGTTCCAAACCCGTAACCTGCAACTCGGTTGTTGGGGGTCAGTTTTTGAGTTTTGTGATCGCGTAGTAGGGTTCTTAGAACCCTCATGGCCTCAGTTTGAAGTTTTGATAAGCCAAAATGGAATTGGTGAACGTGGGTTCAGACCTGCTTGAGCAAGGTCCATCCATGGCTGCCTTGTGTACGGCTGATGTTTCTAAGGTGTTTTAGGTTCAATTAATCATGCCTCCTTCGTGTATATTCATCCTAATCATCATATATACTAAATTAAAGGTTAAAACAGATTCATACATATAGAAATTCTAGAGAGAGAAATTCAAGTGATTTGTGGGTTTACCTTGTTCCAAACTGTTTCTCTCTCCTTTGCTCCTTGCTTCCCACTTCTGAATGTCCTAGAAACTCCTTCAATCTCTCCCTCACTCTCGGATGGTTGTGTTTGTGTGAGTACAAGCACCATGCATACTTGTATAAAGAGAGTGAATCATGGCAAATCTGATTGCCCCTCCATTTGGGTTAGCCAATTTCAGGCCTCTTCATGAGTGGGTCTGAATTGCCACTGTTGGGCAGGCCATTGAGTGGCCGGTTGTGTGTGTGTGTGTGGTGTTTGACTCACATATATATATATATATATATACATGGTTTAAACCTAATACACCTTGGATAATACACACCCCTCTCTTTGACACACACTCTCTTTTGTACACTTTGGACAATAGCATGCCCTCTTATTCCATATGTAATATACATACATTTCATATATACATATTTTAACATACATGCATGCATGCATATACACATTCATATACATATATATATATATATATTCATGTATAATTATATATATATATATATTTTTTTTAGTTATAATTATTTGTATAGTATATGTATTTTTGCATTTAATTATATATATATATATATGGATGTTACAATTTACTTCTTATATTAAAATAATTAATTACTTTAAAAATTAATTATTTTTTTAAATGTATCATCCTTGTACTAATCTTCGTATCCTCGTAATACGTGTCACAATACTTGGCATTCTCGGGTCGGGGTATTACAATTGTCCTTCATTTTATTTTCTTTTGCTTTCGTTACTCGCGCCTCGGGTTCGCGGGAATTCGGGGCGTGACAACGTGGTATCAGAGCCTAGGTTCGAATACCTAGGGACGGTGGGAGAAGTTTAGACTTTTAGTTTAGTTGGGAGAGTTTGGGTCGTATGTTTTATGTGCACGTGTTGCATTGGTGTGCATAAGGATGCACTACACTTGATTTCCCGATAGATAGGGAACCTGTGAATTGTATGATATAAGGGTTGCTAAGATTAGAAACTCATGTCTATGTGACAGACCGTATATTTTATGGGGTAGGTCGTATACCTAGTTATTTGAGATATAGGTTGTGCATTTAGTTACCTGTACGGTAGGCCGTATGCCTAGTTATTTATGATGTAAGTTATGCACCTAGTTATCTATATGGTAGGTTGTATACCTAGTTGTTTATGAGATAGGCCGTAGACCTAGTTACATGCCTAGTCGATCGTGTTCCCGTATATATATGTGTGTTGTCACGACCCGAAACCCACCCTATGCGGATCTCGTATCGTGGGGCCGACCCAATGGCCGTCCCTACTTTTTCCATTCTTATACCAATGATAACAGTAAATAATATGACCATGACATTAAAGTGCGGAAGCTTTATTACAATTATTGTTCAAAGACTAAACTTCAAACTAACAATAAACTGATCCTAAACCACTCTTAGGTGGTGAGTACATGGGAGAGACTTCATTCATTACTATTATGTTCCTCAACTGTCTCCGTAATCTCCTGATCTCCTACTGTGGTTCTGTAACATTCTCACCTGAAAAAATTTAGTAAGGGGTGAGCTACAAACTCAGTAAGTAGAAGCCTATCCCCAATACGGATGGGGATGACATAAATGAATACAAGTCAAAGTACCATGTTAGCCAGTCATGATAACGATTCCAGTCAACTGTAAAATGCCACAATGGCCAATAAGCGACAAGGTACAATAACAGTCAAGAGTAACCAATGAATGACAACGTACAATAACCGTCAAGAGTAACAGTGTAGCATGAATATAGAATAGGCTCGATGAACACAATCAACATAAATACTGCCATAATGGAACGGTCGCAGTCAAGTCCAATGAATCAAACCAATCAACATAGAACAATATCAATTAACATGGATGATGCCTTTACTCTGTTCAGGGTTTGGCAGACCCTCGGTCTTTTGGGGCCCGGCATACCCCCATTAACATAAATGCATATAAAATGCCCATTTTTCTTAATGCGTAAAAACGCCATAATTGCCATATGTCCATTTTGACCCGTAGGTCCCATAAATTGACCCGTAGGTCCCAGTCAATCAGATAGCATCAGATAGGTAGTGTGACTGAGCACAAAACCTGGCACTTAACATAAATTAAGATTCTATAGTATTCCATATGAATGTACAAAACATGGAACATCATAACATAACATACAGTAAATAGACATCAATGAAATGAATCAGTCATGCAACATCAACCAATAGGCATCCACCAGGTAGAACAATATCCATGGTGGGAAACAATGATAGTGAATACATATATGAGTACAAGATTGGCAGTAATGGAAAGATCGTGGCTTGGAAACCACGTATCAAAGATAGGAATCCACTTACCTTATCAATGTCTTAATATCCCGTGACTTCCTCCTTTCCTTTTGACTTGCCTATAAATCAATAAACACGTTTCAGCTTTCATATAATTTACCGAATTTATACCTCGTTACTCTAAATACCTCCCTTACTAATTTATGTTTTACGATTTCCATTTTAAACTTAATTTACCCCAGGGAAAAATGGTCATTTACGTGTCTCTACTTTTTGGGTTCTGTTTTCATAATTTGGATTTCACCGTTGAGTCCAGTAGGTTTGAATTAATAAAAATCCACTATTTACTTAACTAAATCAGAGTCTGTTTGACTTACCTTCAACGTAGGGGCATTTTGGTCATTTTGGCATTCTACGGTTATTTTATTTTTTCGGGACTCCGTCTCGTAAAACGGACCTCACTATTAAATTCAGAGGGTCCAAAATAGTAAGTTTTCATTATTCGTTCTACTAATTTACGCGTCGAAATTAAACTAAAAATTTATTAATTTAAACCACTTATTTAAATTAATTAATCTAGCTAATACATATAATATTTGAGCCCAAACAGACCACATATGCCTTGGTGGCACAGTGGCTAAGCTTCTCACCCTTTCCCCTTTGGTCACAGGTTTAATTCACTGCCAATACCAATTTTTCCATTTCCTGTTAATAATATTTTTCATTGTTTTTCATTTCCAGATAAAGTTTAAGCCAACCATTGGATAGCTTCTCCTTTTCAACCAAACACCCTCCAAACTCAAGTTTAAAAATTTATCCATAAAATATCAGTATTGGACAGCCATCTGAATGGGTGGGTCGAGTCGGACCCGACCCGGTTTGGCCCACAATAAATCACAAAACCCCAGCCGCAACGCATGCTCTGTTTTTTTTTTTTTTTCTTTCTTGTAAGTTCCATTTTCCCTCTTGTTTCTAGATCAATTTTTTTTTAATTCAAATTGCAATATAAACCTAATTACATGCTTAATAAGATCTTAACAGAAATTTCTCATTCATACTTCTAAAAATAATTTCAGAACAGAAAGCTAATGTTCTTACCCGTTTTTTTTTTTTTTTTTCAACTTGTGCCGCACTAGTATCCACCCAGCAACATTTTCCTCCCAGACTTCTTGGGTTCATGCCCACAAGCAACGGTTCAACCCTTTTTGCTTTCCATGTTCTCATTTATTTTGGAAGTTCCTCCATTGATAATTATCCTTAAGTAATCTTTTGGCTGTATGAGAATTAGCATCTTCATTCTCAATATGGAGCCAGAGCTCAATGAACTCCCAAAAAAAAAGTTATCATCTTCTATCCAGGGGTTGACTTACCCTTCTTCCACCCCCACTGCCGCTACCTCTCTCTCTCTCCTTGCTGCTGGAGCACTGCTGCCACTGGTCTTGAAGTCATTCCAAAACATTGAACCCGTACAACAAATCTCGATAACAAGGACGGCAAAAATCTGTATACGTGATCACTCGACGTTCCCCTCTTCTGGGTCTGTAATAGCCACTCCATCAGCTGTAATTGAATAGTCGTAGAAGCTCGAATCTGTCTGGAACGATATCGAGTCGTCGACGATTTGGGTTAGATGAGGCGGCATTGATTTGTGACCGATAACCCGAAAGAGAGTTTGGACTGCGAGTGTGTCAAATTCATAGAAAATCGACACGATCCAACACAAAAACACCAACCTAGAAGACAAATTCATGGCTGAGAACAACAATAGCAGCAACAACAGAAACAGCTACAACAACAACGTCTACAACAGTTCAGTAGCAATATCAGTACGTCGAACGGCCAGAGCTTGAATACGTGGCCAATGCTTCCATGAAATTTTCGTAGACCCTCTCCCGTTCAGCTTCTCTCTCTAGTCTCTTCCTTTTCTTTCCTTCTCCCTCTCTCTCTCCCTTTCACCCGTAACCCCCTCCCCCTTCAACGCTCCACTTTCTCTCTAACGCATAACCGCCTCCCCCTTTTAACGCCCAACTTCTCTCCCTATCTAATCTTTTTTTTTTTGTTTTTGAACCCAAATCCCCCTGATCCACAATTGAGCCCCTCTACTTATCCCATTTCGGCATATATATATATATATATAAATATATATACTTGTATGCACAACACCTTTCATATACATATCCGTAGATATATATATATATATATATATATATTAGAAATATATATATACATATCTCTATATATAATTATATAAATAATATTTTATTTATTATTATTATTTTATTTAGTTATTTATTTATTTTTATTATTACTATTATTATTATTATTATTATTATATTCCAGTATCCGTTCGTGATTTGCTCGGGCATCGCCCGGGCATGACCCGTACTTCCAACTATTAAGATTCTGACTCATCCGTTTATTCAATATTAAACTAAAAAGCTTTAACGGCTTGGTTCACATGGTTCACTCGGTTAAAATTTGGGTCAGGGTGTTACATTCTACCCCCGTTAAATTGAGTTTTGTCCCCAAAACTTGAATGTTCGTAATCCATGAAACTCTGTCACCTCATCATGCTAGTTTTATCATCATAATTTCCTTTGTAACTTGTCTATTGGACGTATCCCTAGTCTTCAGATACTATACTCTTAGGCAAAAGATTTCTTTATATAGGGTTCACAGTTCTCTTGTATTCCTCTTTGTTTTATTTTAATAGTGAATTTGGAAGTCAAGGGTTTGACCTCTTAACTTCCTTGGGACTTTTAACTCATTGCCTCCAAATTTTAGTATTAACTTTATGGCTAGGGATGTGTTACTTCCATTACTCACCTTGAGTCGTCTTTTCAATTACTTGACCATTCCCCTTTGTTACTAGTATCTTGATTAGTTCCATCTCTAGTCGTTATATTCATCTCATTTCGTATTAGGTTATGATGACCTTACTATTCATGGTCTCTCAACCTCTATTGACATCATATAGCGTATCATGTGCCGGGTAAAGGTTTCTAGTACCTTGATCTTTTCTTTTCAATCTGTTCCTTTGATAGTGGTCATAGGAAGTCAATGGTATAACTAGACTATACCACTTCTATCGTTTAAAGTGTTTTAAATTTCTCATATCATGTTTTCCTTCATTTCTATAAGCATCCTTTGGTTCATATTAGGACGATTTACTTGTATTCTCCGTGCATTACAATCCTTATCATATACATGGTAACCTCAGATTTATTCGAAATTTTTATTTGTGATTCTCAATCAAGTGTCCATTTCTTGAAGATTTATCAATCCTCTTTTCATTTCACTTGTATTGTTCATTGGCATTACTGTCTTTGTTTCCAAATTCATGCTTATCATTTTATGATTTAGATAGATTAAGGAGATCAATTCCTCTAATTTTTTTTTTTTTCCACATTATAGGTAGGTGCTTTTTACCATTGCTCTTTTCATAAGTTTTGATTCCTCATCCCTTCATAGATTAGGGTATGGTACATATACTTATAAAATTTTAGGGTAGTCTTTTACCCCAGTCACTGATTCTTCATGTGATAGTCTACTTCGAAAGCATCCTTAATGGTGTTATCGTATTTGGTTTACCTAGGATTTTCCACGTCATTTGATCAGTTCAAGTCTCAAGTCTTATGACTTGTTAGTTTATAACCATTCTTTTGGTTTCACTTACCTTTGCTCATAACGGTTGTTCAACTGTCTCATTTCTTATCCTTGTCATTATATTCGATTTTCCATCATATGTTACATTTCTCTCCCCGGTCGTTATTCACTTTTTTTTTTTTTTTCATTTCATTCTTTCAAGAACTTATTCAACCGTAGAGGGAGTCCCTTGTACATTCTGTGACTTCATATCATATTTTAGGATTGTTCACATCATTTAATCGTCTAATCATTTTATCGTTACATTTGACATTTAAAGTTTATCACAACGATATCAATATTTTTTTTTTTTCCATCATGGAAATTCCCTACTTCCTTGGTGTCACAATTTAGTTATTCCTACTTTCTACCTCGATCTTGATTGTTCTCGTAACCCAATTAATTAGGTAGCACTTTAGCACAGTCGTTGTCCTCACTAGTTTTTATATGCATTACGTATGCCACAATTTTCGTCTCTTTAATTGCTAGGTCATGTAAATCCTCAAAATCATTCAATGTCATCAATCATTTATCTTTTGAGTTAGATTCAGCTAGCTCAATAAAGTATAACCCACAATTAGGTCCGATTGTTACCTAGGTTAATAAGATCTATTGAATTTTCCCAACTATCATTTATCACGTGTCAATCTCCTTTTAGGACCATCACAGTTCATAAATGTTCACTTGATAATCTCATTTAATCAGTCTTTGTCTACCAATAATGCATTTGTCTTTACCCTATGTGACTCACTTAAGAATCTTCCTAATTCTAACATATCGTCAGTCCATCTCGAGTCTTAATGCCTCATGTTGCCATTCAGTAAGTCTTCCTCATACCATCTCTTACATAGACTTGTTGTTAAATTCCTCGACTTTCCAAGATTTCACAATCCCAACTCTATGTCACCTTATATCCTTTAAAAGAGCATTTACTGTTGCCCTTGTTAAAATGCTAGTTTCCCCCAATTCATAGATCAATTCCAATGCAATGACTTAAGAGTCATCCACCTCAACACTGGTATTATTCTTCCTAAGAATCCTCAACCTTTGTTCTCAAGCATACTACTTCTTCCCAAAAGTTACTATTCATTTAATCATCTCAATCGTCCAAGAAACATCAAGTCAGTCATAGTATAGTCTTTCCCAAAAACTAGTAACCTTAGTATTTAATCAAGCTATTGTTTTCCAAAAGTCACCAATCATTTAACTATTTAAATCCTCGAATTCTTAGTTCCTCCAAAGATATCTAATCGGTTAATAACCGTGTACTTATGATCTGTATCTCATATGCCTTATATATATCATTCAATAATGATTTCCTCGTAATATCTCAGAATCATGTATCATCTCAATTTCATGGTTTCTCTATATGATTACTACCAGTTCTGTCTTTACAATAATTTGAATCACATTGACCTCTAACAGTTATTCAGACTCTTCTATCATTTACCTTCATCCAACTTGGTAAAGTATTGACTAAAATCGTATCACACCTCATCTTAGATTACAAAATTCATGGATCTCTCCCGAATATTCATTCATCATGTGTCAGCCTCTTTCCAAAATCATCACAGTTCATAAGATCAATTCTGGCAATCTCGCTCCTTTAGTACTTGTCTTCACCACTCTACTCATCTTCACCCTATCACTGTCTACCTATGACTTACTCAAGAATTTTCATATTTTTGGTCCTCCTAAAATTATCCATTTAGTTTCCTACAAACTATCTCTCATTCAAGCCTCATTTATCTATCCGTAACATTTATAGAAATCTCTTCAAATATTTGCAGTGTCATTCCTTGAGAATCCTCCTCGTTTTTCTTTTAAACATATTTTTATTTCCTTAAAGGTCACTAATTACCCAAATCATCTCAATTGTTCAAGAATCACCGATAACATATAGTCTTTTCCCCGATATATAGTATTCATCAATAACAATCTCTCAATGGTATTGGAACAGTTAACAAGTAGCCTAGAGGTTCTGTTTCAAAGTTCAACCTAACAGTAAATGCGGAATTATAAATCAATTCTCTAGACAATATATGAGCAGGTTGTAAGTAATTGAAAAATACCTACGGATACTGGTACAGTAGCTCAATCATCTTTTGGTGTTAACCTTTCCTGTAAAGGATAATCAATCAATGTATATGTAAAATAATTATCAGTGTTCGCAAAAAAGTCTAGCCTAGTAATGTCAGTATTATCTATCGACTAACTCTTAGACTTTAACAATTCCAGTACTCTAATCCTGTCTCCCATGACTCACTAGAACCTAAGACTTTGCTCTGATACCAAGCTGTCACGACCCGAAACCCACCCTATGCGGATCTCGTATCGTGGGGCCGACCCAATGGCCGTCCCTACTTTTTCCATTCTTATACCAATGATAACAGTAAATAATATGACCATGACATTAAAGTGCGGAAGCTTTATTACAATTATTGTTCAAAGACTAAACTTCAAACTAACAATAAACTGATCCTAAACCACTCTTAGGTGGTGAGTACATGGGAGAGACTTCATTCATTACTATTATGTTCCTCAACTGTCTCCGTAATCTCCTGATCTCCTACTGTGGTTCTGTAACATTCTCACCTGAAAAAATTTAGTAAGGGGTGAGCTACAAACTCAGTAAGTAGAAGCCTATCCCCAATACGGATGGGGATGACATAAATGAATACAAGTCAAAGTACCATGATAGCCAGTCATGATAACGATTCCAGTCAACTGTAAAATGCCACAATGGCCAATAAGCGACAAGGTACAATAACAGTCAAGAGTAACCAATGAATGACAACGTACAATAACCGTCAAGAGTAACAGTGTAGCATGAATATAGAATAGGCTCGATGAACACAATCAACATAAATACTGCCATAATGGAACGGTCGCAGTCAAGTCCAATGAATCAAACCAATCAACATAGAACAATATCAATTAACATGGATGATGCCTTTACTCTGTTCAGGGTTTGGCAGACCCTCGGTCTTTTGGGGCCCGGCATACCCCCATTAACATAAATGCATATAAAATGCCCATTTTTCTTAATGCGTAAAAACGCCATAATTGCCATATGTCCTTTTTGACCCGTAGGTCCCATAAATTGACCCGTAAGTCCTAGTCAATCAGATAGCATCAGATAGGTAGTGTGACTGAGCACAAAACCTGGCACTTAACATAAATTAAGATTCTATAGTATTCCATATGAATGTACAAAACATGGAACATCATAACATAACATACAGTAAATAGACATCAATGAAATGAATCAGTCATGCAACATCAACCAATAGGCATCCACCAGGTAGAACAATATCCATGGTGGGAAACAATGATAGTGAATACATATATGAGTACAAGATTGGCAGTAATGGAAAGATCGTGGCTTGGAAACCACGTATCAAAGATAGGAATCCACTTACCTTATCAATGTCTTAATATCCCGTGACTTCCTCCTTTCCTTTTGACTTGCCTATAAATCAATAAACACGTTTCAGCTTTCATATAATTTACCGAATTTATACCTCGTTACTCTAAATACCTCCCTTACTAATTTATGTTTTACGATTTCCATTTTAAACTTAATTTACCCCAGGGAAAAATGGTCATTTACGTGTCTCTACTTTTTGGGTTCTGTTTTCATAATTTGGATTTCACCGTTGAGTCCAGTAGGTTTGAATTAATAAAAATCCACTATTTACTTAACTAAATCAGAGTCTGTTTGACTTACCTTCAACGTAGGGGCATTTTGGTCATTTTGGCATTCTACGGTTATTTTATTTTTTCGGGACTCCGTCTCGTAAAACGGACCTCACTATTAAATTCAGAGGGTCCAAAATAGTAAGTTTTCATTATTCGTTCTACTAATTTACGCATCGAAATTAAACTAAAAATTTATTAATTTAAACCACTTATTTAAATTAATTAATCTAGCTAATACATATAATATTTGAGCCCAAACAGACCACATATGCCTTGGTGGCACAGTGGCTAAGCTTCTCACCCTTTCCCCTTTGGTCACAGGTTTAATTCACTGCCAATACCAATTTTTCCATTTCCTGTTAATAATATTTTTCATTGTTTTTCATTTCCAGATAAAGTTTAAGCCAACCATTGGATAGCTTCTCCTTTTCAACCAAACACCCTCCAAACTCAAGTTTAAAAATTTATCCATAAAATATCAGTATTGGACAGCCATCTGAATGGGTGGGTCGAGTCGGACCCGACCCGGTTTGGCCCACAATAAATCACAAAACCCCAGCCGCAACGCATGCTCTGTTTTTTTTTTCTTTTCTTTTCTTTCCTGTAAGTTCCATTTTCCCTCTTGTTTCTAGATCGTTTTTTTTTTAATTCAAATTGCAATATAAACCTAATTACATGCTTAATAAGATCTTAACAGAAATTTCTCATTCATACTTCTAAAAATAATTTCAGAACAGAAAGCTAATGTTCTTACCCGTTTTTTTTTTTTTTTTCAGCTTGTGCCGCACTAGTATCCACCCAGCAACATTTTCCTCCCAGACTGCTTGGGTTCATGCCCACAAGCAACGGTTCAACCCTTTTTGCTTTCCATGTTCTCATTTATTTCGGAAATTCCTCCATTGATAATTATCCTTAAGTAATCTTTTGGCTGTATGAGAATTAGCATCTTCATTCTCAATATGGAGCCAGAGCTCAATGAACTCCCAAAAAAAAAGTTATCATCTTCTGTCCAGGGGTTGACTTACCCTTCTTCCACCCCCACTGCCGCTACCTCTCTCTCTCTCCTTGCTGCCGGAGCACTGCTGCCACTGGTCTTGAAGTCATTCCAAAACATTGAACCCGTACAACAAATCTCGATAACAAGGACGGCAAAAATCTGTATACGTGATCACTCGACGTTCCCCTCTTCTGGGTCTGTAATAGCCACTCCATCAGCTGTAATTGAATAATCGTAAAAGCTCGAATCTGTCTGGAACGATATCGAGTCGTCGACGATTTGGGTTAGATGAGGCGGCATTGATTTGTGACCGATAACCCGAAAGAGAGTTTGGACTGCGAGTGTGTCAAATTCATAGAAAATCGACACGATCCAACACAAAAACACCAACCTAGAAGACAAATTCATGGCTGAGAACAACAATAGCAGCAACAACAGAAACAGCTACAACAACAACGTCTACAACAGTTCAGTAGCAATATCAGTACGTCGAACGGCCAGAGCTTGAATACGTGGCCAACGCTTCCATGAAATTTTCGTAGACCCTCTCCCGTTCAGCTTCTCTCTCTAGTCTCTTCCTTTTCTTTCCTTCTCCCTCTCTCTCTCCCTTTCACCCGTAACCCCCTCCCCCTTCAACGCTCCACTTTCTCTCTAACGCATAACCGCCTCCCCCTTTTAACGCCGAACTTCTCTCCCTATCTAATCTTTTTTTTTTTGTTTTTGAACCCAAATCCCCCTAATCCACAATTGAGCCCCTCTACTTATCCCATTTCGGCATATATATATATAAATATATATACTTGTATGCACAACATCTTTCATATACATATCCGTAGATATATATATATATACATATCTCTATATATAATTATATAAATAATAATTTATTTATTATTATTATTTTATTTAGTTATTTATTTATTTTTATTATTACTATTATTATTATTATTATTATTATTATATTCCAGTATCCGTTCGTGATTTGCTCGGGCATCGCCCGGGCATGACCCGTACTTCCAACTATTAAGATTCTGACTCATCCGTTTATTCAATATTAAACTAAAAAGCTTTAACGGCTTGGTTCACATGGTTCACTCGGTTAAAATTTGGGTCAGGGTGTTACATGTGTTCTTGGAATGGATTGCATACTTGCATGTTTATGTGTTAGCTGTCGATTGTGGCTTGTTGATTTTATATATGTGTGCTAGGTTAGTAACTGATTTTCATGGATTATAGTATTATGATTATGATATTTATACAGACTGGATTGGTCTCAGGTCTTGCGTTACAGTTGATGGATGGCGCCCCATCAGCCAGTAACAAAAGGAGCTGTGATCTATGAAGGGTTATTACCTAGTTATAAAAGTAAGAATTAATAAAAGACACGTCAAAACCTTATAATGTTAAAAAAAATATTTAGACTTGTGGAGCTTTTTGTGTACGGATTGGATGATGGATACTCCGAGTGCTTATCTTTAAAATTTTAGAGATGTCCTTGTGTTAAACCCTGTTTATGAAAAAAAAAAAGGGGGGGTCTTATTTTCGAATAGCATTCCCTTAAGGTTGGGTATTGGTAGGCTAGTTGAACACTACGTGACTAGAGTATGCGTATATTGTATTGTTTAAATAAATTCGCACCTTACGAATGACGGTGTTAGAACTCAATATAAATTGTTTAAAGTAACCAACGGGTGGGAATGGTTGATGTTAGTTATGTAGGTATTGATTCGACAAGTGTGTCATAACATGTAATATGTGTTGCTTAAGGTTAGAAATAGACCAGCTAGATCCACCATTACATGTTGACACCCCAGTTGGGGGTAGTGTGGCTTTGACGAAGATCTATAGAGATTGCTCGATAGGGATAGCTAATTACACCCTTTCTTTTGACTTCATTTTACTTGACATGTCTGGTTTTGGTATTATATTGGAGATAGAGTAGTTATTTGCATTTTGGGCGAGTATAGGCTACTACAAGGGGAGAGTGACTGTGTGTACTTCTGAGTGAGATAGTTTCTTTATTTCACAGGGCTAGACCAAGTCTGACATCATTTCCACCTCGGGCACAGAGTCAAGGGTGGGGAGCCCCACGACTTTGCTAAACATGCCACCAGATAGGTCATGTCAGGGCCAACTGTCCTTAGGGACAGGCTTTACAGGGCTCGTAGAGACCGCCTTATTACCAGCCCATTCAGACGTCTCTGCCCCTACCACAGTTAGACTATGGATCTCCAGCGCCACGTTTTCAGCCTGCACCCTCGGTACAGAGCGTTAGAGCTCTTGGATTGAAAGAGGGAGGTAGGCAGGACCAGACTATCCAGAGTCGTGTGTATGCAGTAGCTGCACCTGAGACATCTACTTCCGAGCCTCCCACGGTTCGAGGTACATTCCTTGTTTTTAGTTCACAGACTAATATACTGATAGATTTTAGTGCACATCATGCATTCATATCTACCCTGCTTACCGTGACATTTAGATTACAGGCCGACGTTTGTCTAATAGACCGAGTGAAATTGAGAGGTAGACTATGTGCTAGTTGCCTGTGAGACAAGTTATAAGCCTGATGTCCATAGAGTTAAATGTATGCCTAGTTACCTATGTAGCAGGTTATGTGTTTATTTATGTATATGTATGCTCTTGGATTAGATCTTATGCTTGGGTGCAAATGTGGTTGGTTACGTGTTGGCCATTGAATGATGCTTGTTTATTCTATGTGAGCATGCTAGTTTAGTGCCTGTTATCGTACTGTAAATAAGATTCTATATGCAGACTGGTTGTCATTAATGCATGCATGAGAAAATGTTTAAACATGTTTATATATACGTATGTTTACATACATGTGAGTGAGGATTGATGTATGTTCATGCTTTAAATTGGTGAAGAGTTTAACTAATGTTTTATTCTTTTGGACCTTGGTGCACTGCTTTAAGTTTTATGATTATAATGCTGGGAACTGGGTTATTGAGTTGCATTGTGGTACGAGCAAATTATGAATGATGCCATTGGGATAAATCATTAGGTGATTTCATGGCTAAATTCGAGATTTGTCAGATGGTCAGCGAGTGTATGAGGGACTTTGGGGTCCCTTTATAAACATTGAGGATTTTTCTATTATTTTGTTATTGTGTTGAATTGTTGAGGTGGGTCATGATGCTTGGATAGGTTTGGAAAAAATTAGCAATGATATGCCAACAAGTTTTGAGCGTTACATTAGGTATTGTGCCATGTGGAGTGGGCCGTTACAGATGGGATCGAACTAGACCCTAGCAGGAGGTGTGGGGATGTCTACACACCGCTGCATGCCCACCCAAGTGGACAAGGTTCCTTTGGGGGGGAGAGAATAACGGGAGAGGGTAATGCATTCCACATCGCCTGGCTGAGGGAGAGGTCAATGATCCATGGGTAAGGCTGCACGTCTCCATGTTGCAATGTGTTTGAGTTGATCTTTTATTATGTTAATCAAAGAAGTACGACCCTAACCCCTCACATGTGTTGAATTGGGTAGATCTTTAGTTAGAAAGTGACGTCTCTTATGACCAGAGACCCGTGCAGATATTAGACTCGAGGGACCAGGTTTTGCGAGGCAAGACCATCCCTTTGGTCAAGGTCCTTTAAAACCATCATGGGGTCAAGGAGGCTACTTAGGAGTGTGAGGCTGAGGTTCGTACTAGGTATCCCGAGTTGTTTGTTCAGTGATGTATCTTATTTTATTTTATTTCAAATTTCGGGACGAAATTTCTTTAAGGAGGGAAAGATGTAAAGATTTGAAGTTTTGGAATAAAATTTTAGAATGAAATTTTTTTTTCTTATTTATTTATTTATTTTTCTTGTGTGTGCATGAAGTGTGTATTATGTGTGTGGATGGGATGTGCATAGTGGTATGTGGTATGTGTATGTGTGCATGGGTGTATAATATTATATATATTACATACATGTACATATAATTAGATATATATACATATACGGTTATTTATTTAAATAGTGTTGTATGTATGAGATGTGTGCAGTAGTGTATGGTATTGTATGTATGTATATGAAGTGAGTTATGTGTACATGTATATAGATGCATATATGCTAAAGGGGAATGGGGGGACAACCTGGTGTGAGTGTGTACTCTGTGTGTGTGTGAGGGGCAACCGAGGAGCGTGTGAGTGGGAGTGTGTGTGATATATATATATATATATATCCCCTAATGTCAACCAACATTAAATGAAGATCAGAGGGAAAGAAATAAAGTAGAAGAGAAAGTTGGGAGAGAGGGGCTACTGGTTGCGTGTGAAAGAGTGTGTACAGGCCTGTCATGAAGAGAGAGAAAAAGCAAATAGAGAGAGAAAGGAACAGTTGTGTTTAATGTGTATATGTGTAAGTGTGCGTTGGTTAGAGGAGAGATCAGAAAGAGAGGGGTCGAGCTTGAGAGGTTGTGAGCATTGGGAGGAATCCAAGAGGTGAACCAGAAGCTAGAACGGAAGAGGAGAGGAGAATACAGCCACTAGGAAACTCAGGAAAAAGTAAGTGGGTCTTGTTTTGTTTTTAATTTTAAGAGCATGATGTTTAGTTTTAAATAATAGGATCATGATGAGCATGAAAAATATGAAACAAATGCAAAAAGAATCACTAAAAATGATATAGAAATGAGGTATAAAAGTGAGTTGCAAGTTTATGCCATTTTATAGTTTTTTAATATATCATGTGCAAAAACTGGTTTAAATGATAGGGAGATACTCATACAAGGTGCAGAAATTAATTAGAAGAGAAAGTGAGTCAAAAAAATTTAGAAACATGCATAAAACTGTGAGAAATGAGGTCGTCGGAATCTGGGTGCATGGCCAGAGAAACTGGCCTGGATGTCGGGAATCCACTGGTTTCGAAGTCAAAAACCATGTTAAAATGAATCCTTAGATTTTTGGGAGAAGTTTGGAACAAAAACCATGCAAAAATGACGTGAGAAAACGTGAAGAAAATGAGATGGACTGCGATTTTCCAGTGACCGGGGCCGACCAGGTCACCGGAGGAGATGACCGAATTTTCGTTGGGGACGGTTGGACTGAGGTTTGGGCTTGTTGGTTTTTAAAAGGAGTTGGGCCGTTTGGGTTTGGGCATATTTAAAATTAGACAGACTTGGGCCTGCTCCATTTACAAACCTTGGGCCCGTTTTAATTGATGAGCATTGGGCCTCCCTTAATTTTAACAGTGGGTTCAGTAAACAGATTGGACCACAATGGATTTGGGCCAACAGTAGGAAATTGAAAGAAATAAAAAGGAAAGAAAGGGAAGAAAGAAAATGGGGGTAGCTGGGGTTCGAACCCTCAACCGCGTGAAGAGGAGCCAAGCCCTTTGCCACTGAGCCACTAAGGCTCTTGTAGCCATATACCGAGCCAATATATATATATATATATATATATATATATATCATACTTAGTAAATTTGTTTAATTAAATTTATTTAATTAAATTAAATAACCCGAAATGGCCCGAGACCCAATTTAGACAAGTTATAGGTGTTTTCTGACAATCTTGGACCTCTTGAGACCAACGGTGAGATCCCTGACACAAGGTGAGGTCCCGAAAAATAAAAGACCCGTGGAACCCCTAAAAACTACCAAAATGCCCTTGAGTCAAAACACAGTCAAACGAATCCTGATTAAAATAAACGAATAGTGGATTTTTATTATTTCGAATGTTCTAAACTCAACGGTAGAGTCTGAATTACCAAAAGAGGTCTCAGGGATATGAGAACCTGTAAAAGCGCAACATGACAGTTTTGCCCTTTTTAACTCGGATGTCCAAATTAAATTTCGCAAAAGCCTAAACCTATTTTGTTCGACGTTCTGGACTCAATAATAGAACTTATTTTGGTAAAATAGAAACTAAGAAAATAAAGACAAAATTTGATAAATAGCATCATTTAAGTAGCCAACGGACTAAGTTGCATTTTATGATTTTAGGAACACTGAAGGACAAAGAGAAGGCGGTCTGACCTTCTACTTCTTACTGTTAGTTCCATTACATTGCCAGCGCTACTTCTTAGGGTTGAGACCAACCCGTCAGGTACGATATATTGTACTAAGTAAGAAATAGAATTAAGTTTAGGAATGACTTGCATATTGATTGAATGGATTATATATTTATTTATTTAATGTCAAAAACTCACATAAGGAATGTTGCTTTAAAAAGAAACCTTGAGTTGATTGTTTATGTTACTTATGTGTTTCTTGTTGCTCCATGGAGATATGTTTTATTCTATGTGTTGGGTTGTGCGTGATTTATATTTTTAGAGAGTTGTTAAGATTGTGAACACATGGCTTGAGTATGTATTTTTGTTGATCATATATTGCATACATTCATGTGGAAGAGGTTTTGTTATTCAGATGTTGTGATTGCTTTAAGTGGAATACCTTGTTAAAAGCATGCTCCATGTGTTAGTAAATTGCTTATCTGAGATTGTATCATGGCATGGTAGAATCAGTGCATATTGGCATAGTGTAATTCCTTGGACATGGTGTGAGTTAAGCACGTGGTGTTGTACATCATGAAGGTGTAGATCCTATAGTGAAGAAACCAAAATTGATCATTGCATTTGGTACCCGAACCAACGAGAGCGATCCGTGAAGGGACATGATATTGCATTTGGTACCCAAACCAGCAGGAGCGATCCGCGAAGGGACATGATATTGCATTTGGTACCCGAACCAACGGGAGCAATCCGTGAAGGGACATGATATTGCATTTGGTACCCGAACCAGCAAGAGCGATCCGCGAAAGGACGTGATATTACATTTGGTACCCGAACCAACGGGAGCGATCCGTGAAGGGACATGATGTTGCATTTGGTACCCGAACGAGCGGGAGCGATCCGCGAAGGGACATGATATTGCATTTGGTACCCGAACCAACGGGAGCGATCCGTGAAGGGACATTACATTACATGAGTTGACATGGGTGTGACATAGAGTTGACATGGCATAGAGTTGGAGGGGTGTGTCATGCATATTTTTATTGCATTGTATTAATGAATTCCCAAATGTGTGATGAATCTTGTTAATGCATTGTATGGATGAATTGGAGGGCATGTAGGTTATAATTGTTTTGAATCTTGTTAATGCATTGTATGGATGAATAGGATGGCATGTAGGTTATAATTGTGCATGGAGATATAACTGTACACTTGCACATGCCACGCCCTTAATTTTGTTTTTTGCATTAGCATTATATTGTACCAGCAGTTGAGCTGACTCATTCGTGGGACAAACATTTCAGATGACGCTTCCGGCACTTGAGACTTGAGGAAGTCTTGCAGAGTGGAGGAGACATGAGCTTAGGATGATTTTGGCCCCTGGGGGCATATATAGAGATGTAAGGGCTTAAGCCCGGATGATATGTTGAATGTTTTTATTGAGTGTGATTTACATGGATGTACATTGAAGGAAATGAATGTAAGTTGAGTTGAATCGGTTAGATTGTCCTTTATTTTATTTTCTTTTACTTTCGTTACTCGCGCCTCGGGTTCGCGGGAATTCGGGGCGTGATAGCTATTGTGATACCTTATGAATTGTGGTAACTAACTATTGTATATGCCAAGTGTCACGACCCGGAACCCACCCTAAGCGGATCACCGAATCGCGATCGCCGCCCCGAGACCCGAGGGCCCCGAGACAAGGCTCGCATATGCAGCGGTATCGAATAGATGTGCAACATACGTTTTGCGGAAGCGTGAAAAAAATTTTTCTTTTCTTTTCTCATTTTTAAATTATGCACATCCGTTCGGTACTGCCGCTCCATACGTAGCATACATGGTTACACATTCAGAGTATAACTAAAACTTAAAAACTTATAACATTAATACAATACATGTTCAGTTGCCCTGAGGGCTTAATACATATTCATACATTATCTACTAATACAAAATGTACTAATAGAGTTCATAGGTTCCTCAAGAGAAACTACTTAAACATATCTTCCCAAAATCAGCAGATTCATCATCAACGTCCTCAAGTCAAGACTGCTGCTAATTACCTGAAAGGGGGGTCCGAACAAAGTCCGGGTAAGCTAATCTAAGCTTGTGAGCAATTCCAGTATTCGTCATGGGGTTTTCAATTAGCAGTGGTTTAGTACATAAGAGTTTGTAAATTAATCACCGCCAATTGTTCGTATACTTGAATACAGAATATATGCATTCCTTAAATCATGTAGCTTTGAAACATTTAAAGTATTCAAGCTAAACTCATACTTTGTCAAATAGAGTATATAACTCAAAACATATGCATTTCATAAAACAATAGCTTTGAAACATTTGAAGTATTCAAGCGATACTTATACTTCGTCAAATAGAGTATATAACTCAAAACATGTGCATTTCATAAAACAATAGCTTTGAAACATTTAAAGTATTCAAGCTATACTTATACTCATGAACTTCAAAACATATAACATAACATGTATTTCTTAAATAGAGTATATAAAACTCAAAACATATGTACATTGAAAATGAGGGTAAAACCTGCTTCCATTTTCAAATCATTTGTCATCTTATCACTTCCATTAGTGGAATCCGTTTCGAACCGGACACCCATCTTACTTATAAATGGAGATATCTCATTGCCTGGGGGACTAGGTCCTGCTACCGGGCATTTGACAGTCAATTGAGTTCGTATGTAACCCAAAATCTTGTCACAGGGCAATTGAGTTCGTATGTAACCCAAAATCCTGTCTATGTGCTTATGCACCATTATCTTATAAAACATTTATCATGTAACTTTTCTCATAATTGCTTTTCATAACTTCGTAAAACCTTCGTATACTTGAAATAAGCAAATTCAAGATATTTAACAATAATTGCATTTTAACTAGACATGCTGAAAAGTATTTGAAGGAAAACTGTTGCAGAAACCAATCACTAAGCATGTCACAATGGGGTTATAAAATAGAACAATTTAAAACTACATCATGTAAATACTGAATTTGAAACTTCAAATACTTCATATCTTTGAACTTAAAACCTTTTTAAATCCATGGAGTTAAATCTCCAATTCAAACACAGGGTTACTCACCTTGGTTCTTTAGGGTTAGTGCTAAAAATGCGCTTTCCCACTTTCCTGGTAGTTCCTAAGAACAATTCATAAACATCTCATCAACTTCATATTCATTGTAATATCATTTCGATATTGCTTAACTTATTCTTGAATCGTATTTGATCCTACAATGATTTTATAAATTCATATGTACTTAACGTAACTCGTATTCTTAACCAATGACACAATTTAATGTGTTAGAAATTGAATCTACTTCAATTTATACTCTTCTGGGAGTTCCATTAACTTTAATTTAAAGTTATTTATTTGACATGTTTACGTGTCGTGTCTTTTCGTATTTCGTTTCTCGTACATGCCTTAGTATTAGTACTTTGGCATTATTTCAGTTCATAGTCATCTAACAGATGCTATTCATCAAATTTTATGTCTTTTTATTTTAGACATTTCTTTTGGTCGAATAGACTCTACCATTGAGTCCAGAGTGTCGAAGAAAGTCGGTTTAGGCTTTCGTAACATTTAATTCGGACTGTTATATGTAAAAGGGCAAAATGGTCATTTACCGTTTTACGTGTCATATTTTTCTGTACTTCGTTTCGTAATTTGGACTCCATTTTTGAGTCCGGGATGTCAAGGAAAGTCAATTTAGACCTTCTCTGATTTCATTTTGGCTTTAGGGGTACCAGGGGTATTTTGGTCATTTTACCCCTTTACGTGTCTTTATTTTTCGGGACCCCGTCTCGTGTCGTGGACCTCACCATTGGACTCAGAAGGTCCAAGATAGTAAGAATACACTAATAACTTGTTAATTTTTGGTCAAGGGGTATTTTGGTCATTCACCCCTTACGTATATTTATTTCCCGGGCTCCTGTCTCGTAAAACGGACCCTACCATTGATCTCAGAATGTCCAAAATAGTAAAAATACACTATTCATATGCTTAATTTGGACTTCGTTTACTCTATTTATGACCCAAGGGCAAAATAGTCATTTTACTTTATTTATTTAAATAATTAAATTAATTATTTAATTATTTTTCCAGGGGTCTAAATGCATAAATTCTCCCTCAGTTGGGCCTCAGTATAATTTTCCTAAAGCCCAGGGGTCAATCCGTAAATATAGGAAGTCATGGTTTATTTATTTTTAAATAAACTTGAAAACCAAAGGGTTTGGTTTAATTTTAAGTGAACCGTCCGGTCTAGTCATAAACCAACCGGTTTAGCCGGTCTGCTTACATGTGGCTGACGTCATGATGACGTCAGCCCTAGATCTCATTTAACTTAAACCGACATTCCAAAACGACGTCGTTGGATTTAATCGGTGGCAAGCCCAGAGGCTGCCACCTGTCCGAGTCAACTCAGCCCTATTTTTAAAACGAGTTGACTCGTCTTCATCTTCCCCACGAGACCCCCTCTGAAACCCTAGTTTCCGAATTCCATTTCTTCCTATTTCGTGACATTTCAACCAATCTTCCTCCACTGTTTTGGTCCCAATTTATTCCTAAGACACAACCAATTGATTTGGCATTCATTTGAAGGATTAAAAATGGTTCGTGTGCTCGGTTTTGGTTGTGATAACCCGAACTGCAACTCCATGGTTAACCCTTATTTCTTGATGGTTTTTCATGGAATTTGGCTTGGTTTGTTCCCCTCTTCATGGGGATTAAATTTCCATTCTTTAAAACAAGTTTTGAGGTGCAGTTGAGGTGTTGGGTTTAAAACCCGAAACCTGCAACTCAATATTCGAAGGGCTTTTGTTGGGATTTTTGATCGCGGCTAGGGTTTTTCATGACCCTCATGACTTCATCTTGAAGCCTTAACATATCATTTTTGGTTTAATTGCCATGGGTTCGGACCTGCTTCAAGCAAGGTCCTCCCATGGCGGTTCTTCATGGGTTTCATGCTTTGAGTCATTTTAAAGCTTAAATTTCATGCTTAACATACTTATAAATATATATCTAGCGTTATATGATCATATTTAACTTAAAAACAATTCATAATCATGCTTAGTTCTAGAGAGAGAATTTGATAATTTTTCAAAACTCTCACCTTTGTTGCTGTTTTTCTCCTTCCTCACTTCTGATTCTTCCTCCATTCTCCTTCTCTGCTTCCTTAAGGGTTCAAACATGCAAGACATGCATTGGTTTTCTTTTAAAGAGAAGAAACCGACCCTTCTCTCTCTTCACTTCCTCTCTCTCTCTCTACACGTTTGCAGCCCCTATTCTTGACTTCTCATAATTTCTTTTACACCTAATTAATTTTACTTTTTCTCTATTCAGCTTTCTCTTCAATTTTTGCAAGATATTTTACATATATATACATAAAATATAATACACACACTTATATGTGAAGAAACACACACTAGCCGACACACACACACACTGCACTATTCACACACTGTTCACATGCATATACATTATATATATAGATATTCTTCCTTGTATACATGTATTTATATATATATATATATATATATATTTATACACATTTCATAATATACACACACAATACACCATAATGTGTGTATATGTGTGCTTATTTATATTTAATTTTAATAATTAAATATATTCCAATATCATACATTGATTAATTATTTAATTAATCAATTTTCCTCTTTAGTGTAAATACCTTTACACTATTTTTTCATTGTCTCGTAATGCGTGCCATGTGACCCGGTATCCCGGGTCGGGATATTACACCAAGTCCCCATTGTTGAATTTGATGTATGCTTGTATCATATTATCATGGGACGTGCGTGATGGACCCTCGGGTCAATTCTATTGTTTCACATTTTTTGGTGACTGGCTATTGTATTACCATATCCTTTGCTTATCTTTGATTACATTCTTCTGTACTGACCCTGACCCATGGCAGAGCAAGAAAATTTACTTACTGAGCTAAGTTAGCTTACTCTATATTTATATCTATTTTTCAGGTAGCTCCATAAGAGAAGGAACAAAATGGGGCAAATGGGGCGACTAGTAGAGCTAGTGGCGAGCCTGTGAAGAGTATTGATGATGTGATCTCTAAGTTATGGTTTGAATGCGTACTTCGTAATAGGTATTTGTAATGTTTTATCATTGATAAAGGTGTTGAATAAGTATTTGTAATAGTACTTGGAGATATTTGATTGATGGGGGTTGGAGTTCGGTTAATGATCAAATGGATTGCCTTTGGTGTAACTTCCGCATTTAATGATTCAGTGATGCATGAGTTATTATATAAAGTACATGAAGAAAAAAAAAAGAATATCACTCTTGTGCAATTCATTTGATTCTGTACGGCTTGTCCGAGTGGCAATGTCGATCACCGACCCCTAATCCGCGTAGGGTAGGTTTCGGATCGTGACACCATGCGTGTACAAGTCATGCTATGTGATGGAGCACTTCCATCCTCCTCAATTGTTCAGCGATGAGAACCCAAAGTGAGATCCGAAATTCAAAGAGAAGATAGTGAATCATGGAATATGGTATTAAACGATATTATTAAAAATAAAAATAAAAATTAATATAGAGGTGAAATATTTAGATAAGCCTTCATAGATAGAGTCGTGTCAAGCTCGGTTCGGTAAACTAGAATGGTTGGTGATTTTGTTTTTGGTTGCTTCAATACTTTGTTGATCTAGAATTCAAAATGAGGGATTTGTTTAGTTGTTCTAAATTTCGATTATGAAGTCAAATCATTAGTGATATTGAGATTAAATTCAGCCATGTGTTTTGCGCTTTGTGCTACATGGTTTAATGTGTCTCTTTTTTTTTCCTGTTTTGTAATATCCCAACCCGGGATATAGCATGTATACCGGGCTGGACCGGGCTATAAAATGTAATCCCGAATTATAAGCCGTGAAATGACATAAATAAAAGTGGATGCGTACTAGACTGTATTGTTTAATTACGATGCATAGATACGAGAGGCAAACAGTCACGGGTGTCCGGGTGCCGTTGCACCGGAAGCCGAGTTTACTGAAAAACGTGCAAGTGAATGTCGACGCATAAATTTTTAAAGTAAATCTAAATGATTATGAATATTATATATACATGTATATATATATATACGGTTGGATGATATATATATATATATATATATATTATAATACAATATAATTAAATGAAAGGAAATAAAATGGAAAGAAAGGAACTGCATGTGGGTCATGTGTGGTGGCAACATGCGGTGCATGTGTGTGTTAGGTGGCAAGGCCACCGACTGAAAATCAGCCAAGAGAAAGCTATGTGTGAGGTGTTGTTTGTGTGTGGGTGCTGTCACCGCGACTACAGGTGGCAAAAGCCACCGACTACTGAGTCGGTTGGATAATTATAAAGGAAGAGAGAGTTAGAAAGAGATTGGAAGAGAGATAAAACTGAATCGCAAGAAGTTAGAGAGAGAGAGAACCGATTCAAGTAGTTGAAGGAAATCAGCAACTAAAACAGGTAACCAAATCTTGCTGTGTTGCGTAGGTTCTTCTTGCATGCTATTGTGAATTGGTAGGACTTGAAACAGGGAAGAAAAAAATAAGAAAAACCAGAACTGGGTTTGATGGTTGGAAATGGTGATTAAGAATAGGTGAAACCAAATCAAGATTTGAATCATAAAATGGATAGGAGACGTCTCCAGGGACCCAACGCGCTTTGAATCAGTTTAAATGGTCAAGAAATGGCCATTCTGTGGCCAGTTATTCCCTCACCGGTGCAACGCCGGAAACTGGGAATAGGTGCGTGAAACCGGTGATGTTGGAGGTTAAAACCAGTCCTTAAATGTTCCTTACAATGTTATATTTCATTTGGAACGAAAACAGTAGGAAACGGACGTGAAATCAGTGAGATCCGTAGGGAATTTCGCTATTCCGGCGACCGTGGCCGGAAAACCCACCGGAGAAGACGACCGGATTATCGGGGGCTTCTTCGGGTCAGGATGAGACCGGGTCTGGGTCGGGTCGGGTTGAGATCCGACCGACTGCAATACAGGTACCAACACTGTGTCGTTTTGTTTTAAAATTAAAAAGGATTTGGGTTTGTTTGGTCATGGATATAAGGGATTGAAATTGGGTTGGGGTTGTCCAAACCGTGGATAGGGTGAGAGAATTGGATATCTCAATCCGGTTCTCTGAAGTTAACTGAACCGGTTGGTTCACAGTGGAATGGAACCGGTTTAGGGTTTCTGGGTCTGAACCAACTGGTTCAGACCGCAACTCTGGCTATTTACATTTTGACCCCGAAAGTTATAGATAATTCAACTAAGGCCCAACAGAGAAATGTTAATTTTACAAAAATACCCCTGACTCAAAAGTGGGTCAAACGAGGTCCAAATAGGGCAAATGAATAGTCAATTTTTATTATCTCGGATGCTCTGAGTCCAATGGTGAGGTCCGTTTCACGAGACGGAGTCCCAAAAAGTTACGACTTGTAAAAATGACCAAAATACCCTTGCTTCATAGGTAAGTCAAATGGACTCCGATTGAATTAAATAACTAGTGAATTTTTATTATTCTGAACCTTCTGAATCTATTGGTAATGTCAAAATTATGAAAAGAGGTTCCGAGAATAACGGACATATAAAAGTCTAAATAAGTATTAGAAATACTGATCATAGCAAGGCATAAAATTTGGTGAATAGAAATTATTCTGAAACGTATTTACTGATATATAGGGAACTCAAAGGGAAAAGGCAAACCTACAGGAGACTGATTTAGCAATGCATGATTAGAGGTAAGTAGATACCCTTTCTCTTCCATGTGGTGTTATCAAGCCAAGTTCATTCTTTTACTGCCAAACTTGTACTCCTGAGCGTATCTGATGTTATTGTCTCCACAGCGTGATATTGTTCTATCTGGTGGACATTGATTTATTGTTGTACCATTGTTATCATGTTGAACCGTGCTTTGAAATGCCTATTGTTATGTTTCCATTGAATTGATGATATTCCATTTTTATATACTCCTATGGAATCATTTATGATCATGAAATGTTTATGTATACTGGATTTGTGCTCAGTCACAATATCCATCCGATGCTTTTAAATTCACTGAAGACCTTCGGGTCGAGTCCGTGAACGGACCTATGGCCATACACTGGAATGCACTGAAGGGGGTAAACCGGGCCCCCAAGGACCGAGGGCATATCAAGCACTGACACAGAATAAAAGCATCTCTTATACGATTGTTCAACTATAATTGTTGAATTACATTGTTCTTGTGATTATCTAGTATTGTGAGATATTCCTTTATTGATTTATTGTGATCAATTACAATGGCAGTACTTTCTTGTTATTGTATTATCGTCGAGAATTCCAAGACATTGTTATGCCATTCCTACTGATTACACATTGTGATCCCACTGTTCATTTGCCACTGTTCACATGTTAAGAGTTTCATGTCGATGTTATGTCCCTTACTCCTAATTGTACATTGTGTTCTATTGTTTATTGGCCCTTATGGCAACTGTTCCCATTGGCTATCATAGCATCTTATTTCTTATGATTGGCTATCATATTCTTGTTCTTGGATTCATATTCTTTTATGATCCTCGATACCAGTGTCGGAGATCTGTATTTACTTGCTGGGCTCTTGTAGCTCATTCTACCCTCCTCATCCCCATTTCAGGTACTGATGCCGCGAGACCCCGGTAGGAGTTTAAAGACATAGAAGGACATTTGGGGAAATGCATCAGTTTATGTTTTAGTTCTCCCATGTATTCACCACCCTCGGGTGCTGGTCATGTTTGGTTCTTATTTTGTTATGTAGAACCATATTATGTATTGTAAAGACTTTCGCTAACATTGTGTATTGAAAGACTTCCGCTGATGTACTATTACTGATAAGACTTCCGCTGTTATTGTTTTGAGGTTTTAGTACTTTGCATATTAGTACTACGATACAGGAATGGAAAAAGTAGGGACGGCCTTCGGGTCGGCCCCGCGACACGAGATCCGCATAGGGTGGGTTTCGGGTCGTGACATGTTTTGTTACTTACTTACATATTGTGAGGTGAAAGTGGTAGAGAGTTGTAAGAACTTTACTAAAAACAACATTAAGTAAAGCATAGAGGATCAAATACTCTTAAACCTTGGTGTGTGTAAATCTATGTAGTTAAATAATTGATCAGCATTTAATGTTAGCTTGAAATGTCCCAACGTCTTCTAATATTTTGCGTGCTTGATTTCATTGAACGATTTTGGTCTCACCAAATATAACTTGAATGAAATTTGTACTGTTATTCAACCTTTAACCAATTTTTGTATGTGGGAATGCTAACAACAAACAATCACAAATCTGATAGGAATGTTAAGATGTTCTTTCACTGTTCAGTATTTAGAATCTAAATGGGGATCTTCATTCAGTCTTTCTATATTTACTAAGATGTATTTTAACTACCCATATCTAATGATGCCGCACTTTTCGACTCGCAATAAGTGTGGACTCCGTGACCTATAGAACACTCAGACAGATGATCAGAGGACCACCGGATTGGCTCTAACGGTAGCCACTCCGATGCTTAAGTAAGTGAATGGAATTGAAAGACTGTATTGAAAGCCAAAAGAATGAGCATAAAAATAAAGCATACCTTTAGGGTTTAATTTATAGACCGTGGCCTTCCTAAGTTGATTAGGATTTGATGCCATGAATATAGGGATTTGATCATTGGAGATTGCAATTACCTTGCGGAGTATTGTATAAAGATAACCATAGGTGGTAGTTTCCTTGTCGAAGAGTGTTTCCTTGTCGAAGACTGCTTCCTTATTCCCTGCTTGGCATCCGCTAAGGCGGTGACGAGGTTTGGAGTGTTGGTCTGGACCCTGTGATAAGTTCTGAGACCCTTGTCCGGATATGTGTGCTCTGAAGGCATAAGTTTGGTCAGTTCCGACCTTTTGTGATGATCTGGATGCTTGATCTTTCAGTCATTGGTCGAGTGGAAACCATGTCGGCAGAGCATGAGTTGGATTATGGTCATACGTGTCAAGTGCTGATTGGCCTGCTCTTTTATGGTATGTCAGTTACTCCCCCCCCCCCCAAGTCCTAGTTCGATGCTAGCAAGCAACTAGGGCTAAGCCTTTTTCGGAGAGTCATGTGTCTTGCCTGTTCGCCTTTCAAGGCAACTGTTGGGGCGCCATTTATTGCGCAGCTGGAGATTAGGTCTTTTCAAGGTCATCATTTGTACTGGCCGATAGTTGGGTTTCCCGAAATCATCATTGTTCCGAACCATCATAGCGTTTGGACTTGGTGGGTCCCTTCTGATACTATGCTTATAAATACGGGGTGAGATTTTGAAATGACCTTTTCCCTGTCATTTTCACTGTGCTAGAAGACTTCATCCGCCATTGTTGGTTTGTGCGACCTTGCAGAATACCGATTTCCTGAGTTAGACCAAGTTCGACTGATTTTTCCTCTTCTCTTGCTTCTTTCTTCTTAAATTTGGGAATAATGTCTGCCCCTTTTGAGTCCCCAATTGTAAGCCCGGAGTAGGAAATCCTTCTGAGATGGTTGTACCATCTTCTGTGGAAGATGTAGGTAATCCTGCTCCCGAAGATATTAGGGAGAGGCCTGTTGAACCTCCCCTTAGTCCTGGGGTTAGGATAGTTGATGCCTTTGAAGAGCCCCGAGACAGGGCTGGGGAGACCTCTGGTAGGTCTTCCCACAGAGAAGAGGGTGAGAGTGCTGTTACTCAAAGCCTTCTGGACGAGTGGAGGGTAAAATACCATTTCCCCCTGAATGTAACCTGTAGAGTTCCAGGTCCCATGGATCGTCCCCAAAATGTTGGAGCCAGGAAGATTTGTGTTTACCTTGCCTAGTTCGAAATGGGCTTGAGACTCCCATTGCCGGATTTAGTCAGGCAATTCTTTTGTTGGTTCAAGCTCTGCCCCGTCGACCTGAATCTCAACAGCTGGCGGCAGCTTCTAGGGTTCATAGTATTGGGACACCAAAACAAGGTGGATGTGTCCCTGGACTTGATCCGTAGCAATATGGATCTGAAGTTCAAACAGGCAAAAGGCCTTTTCTATATGTCCTTTGAGAAGGGGTTCCGACCCCTGTCCTCCGTTCCTACTTCTAACAAAACGTGGAAGAAGTGGTACTTCTTCGTCGGAGGAGGATGGGAGCATGAAGACTTCCAGAAAGGAGAGGCTTCGCTATTCCCTCGTGTTACGGGTCATAAGGGTGAGGCTTATTCCCTTAGGTTTGCCTTAGCTTTGTTTATGCCTTCAGGAACTGATAAACTGATATATTATTCCTTACTTTCGTGCAGTCAAGAGTGCTTGGAAGAGGCCCGATTTTACTAAAGCACTGCGAGATCAGTACCGAGTGCTGCTTTCGACTTCTAACCGGGCTTATTCTGTCATTGTAACTCCGGAGAACTTGATGGCTGCCCGTTCTACAGAGCTTAAGAAGAGGCTAACGACGAAGTGGGCTGTGCCGGAGGCCCAAGTGGTAGGGGAGTCTTCCTCCCGAGCTGAGCCTGATGCCCCCCTTGAAGTAAAAAGGAGGAGGTTAATTTCTGGCTCTCCCGAGCCAGCCTTTGCCGAGGTTGAGAAGGAGGCCGAACCTGTCGTTTCTGTCTCGGCTGCTCCTCTTGCTTCTTCTGGTCCGAGCCAAAGGACTAGGAAGGGGAAAGCACCTACTGCATCGTCCGAGCCGTTTGCGGAGCCGGACTATCAAATTGCCAAGAAGGCATTTGATCAAATATGGGCTCAGGGCCCATACCGATACAGAGGGGATGACCCCTCCAAGCTGATGACTGAGATGATGAATCTCCAGATGAAGGTAACTTCTGAAGCCTTTCTTGACTTTCTTGTTTGTTCATTTGTTCAATCTAAATTGTCTGTCTTGCTTTGTGCAGAGTATGCATAGTTTGGCTGCTCTGATGGTGACCCCTATGGGCCTTGAGGAGGCTGAGAAGCTGAAGGCTGAAATGGAAGAGATGAGGCTGGAGCTTGGGACAGCCCAATCCAAGATTTAGACCGCTGAGGAGGATCTGAAGGAAGCTACCACCAACCTTACCGTGGCAGAGTCTGAGAGGGACATATATGCTCAGAAGGTTGAGGGGCTTCAGGCAGAGTTGGTGGAGCTCCGGGGTTCCTTTAATCAGAAGGTTCAGAAGGCAGCTGATCAAGCCAAGGTTGAGGCTGAGATGGAATTGAAAGGTGAAGTTGAACAGATGGGTGATGACCTGATCCGGTTTGGCTTTGAAAGCTTCCGAACTAGATTTTCAGATTCAGTTCCCAAGTTTCGACGTGTCGTCAATCGTTCCTCCTGAGCCTGCCTCGTCTGGTCCTAACCCATACAAGACGGTTGGGGCTACTACTCTTAACTTGGAAGAAGACCCAGGCCCCTCTGACAAGGCTTGAGGCTTTTATGGGTCTTTTGATTTTTTTTTCATTTTTGCCATTTCCTTTTGATGTAATGGGTGTATATTTTTGATCAATGAAATTGACTTTCCTTCAGATTCTTCCTGTGTTCTTTCCTCCTGTGCAATTTTGTCGCAAGTGTGGCTGCTTCTGAACCTCTTGCATGTTAGATCAACCGTCCAACAGTCAATAGTTGCTCTCTGAGCTTCGATACTCGTCACTGAATAATGAATGTAAATTAATTTCACCTGTCTCATCACAATAAGATAAGAAGGCAAACATAATCAGATAGATAAAGCCTAATAGAGTGGGAGTGAGCTTTTGTAGATCTCTGAGATAGACTGCTCTGAATCAAGAGCTTGTGAAGATAATCAGGCAGCTTGTGCTTGTCATTATGATGCTCGGCATGCTGTTTTCGAGTACTCAGGATCAGGATATGTCCGAGCTATTTTGGCCTTTGTCATATGACTGGCCTGTCATAAAATAGTTAAGACTATAAGTTCTGAATCTTGGATAGGAGGCCTGTACATTTAGACGCTGTCCTCCTCCCTTTATCAGCTCAGAAGCTCCAGTGCTGGGCTGTGATTTTCGTTCACAGAGCTCTGTACAATGTCTCTTGGTATATCGAAGAGGCACATTTAATGCACCGCTTATTTATTCGATTGCCGTTTGGGATTTCGAGGCCAATCTCTTTTTCACCGTTGCGATGGTTCAGTTGGGTGGCTTTTGGACTTCAAGGGTCTATATATATGGAAGCGAGGGCATTCGGTTGCGTTCAACCCTTTTATTCTCGAACTGTTTCCTCGTAGGAGAGACTTTAGATGCTGCCGGAATTTTTTCATTCGCCCGGAGATGATGGATGATTCTCTGTCTGAGTTAGGAATGATTGAACTGTGGCCGAGATTTAACCTTCCCCCTTTTTCAGTCTCCAAGGAAGGATTAAAGGAAGCACAAGTCTTCTTGTTTCCTCTGGCCTCCGATCGAGATTCCTCTGATTGGTGGTGTTCCCTCCCTGATTCAACCGAGGCTTGGAGCGCCGGTGATGAAGACGCAAGTGGGGTGCCTCCTCTTCTTCATGTTTCGTCAGAGACCCTTGCTCCAATCGGCTGGGGTGTAACAACTGACGTGAGGAAGACGAATGGTGGTCCCCTGAGACCTAGAGCCCTCATCTTCCGTTGGTCATGAGACTAGTGATAGTATGATGAAATGGCCTGGGTGCTTCTTGATGCGGATTGGGGTTCAGGGTTCCTTCCTTTCAAACGGAGCCGGCAACAGCGGTAATGGAAATTTTGGATCCTGTGCCCTTTTATCATCCCATGAAGAAAAGCCGTGATGTTGCCAAGTGTAGTTTCTGTAATAGCTTCTATGATAGTTTCTGTAACAGCTTCTGTTCTATTTCCTAATCTTTGTACTGATGTAAATCTTCTGATTTATCAATAAAATTGAGCTCATTTTTCTCAAATCTGATGTTCTTTTTTGTTTGAGTGTGCCCTTTTGAGTTAGATTACCCTTTTTTGCACTTCTGATCAATAACTCCTCCGTACGTCTCGAGAATAGATCAAAGAAACTTAGAAAAATGCATGAATCAAAATACTTTACGTTTGATCGGTACCATAGTACTTGTTACTTGTTCGACAGATAAGCCAAATAATATAAATATCAGATCTGAGGTGTTCCGATCTAGGAAACTTTAGTTTGTAGATGCGTGGAACTTTTGTCTTTGAATGGACTGGATCATAGAATCTGCTAATTGAGGGCGGACCAGGGTCGAAAGGCCTGTGCATTAGGGTGGTCCAGGCTCTAGAGGCCTGCGTATAAAAAATGGACCAAGTATTTAAGACCTGCATATTACGGACCAGGCTCTGGAGGCCTGTGCATTAATAGATGGACCAAGTGCTAAGACTTGTACATTTATGGACCAGGCTCTAGAGGCCTGTGCATTAATAGATGGACCAAGTACTGAGACTCGTACATTTATGGACCAGGCTCTGGAGGCCTGTGCATTAATAGATGGACCAAGTACTGAGACTTGTACATTTATCGACCAGGCTCTGGAGGCCTGTGCATTAATAGATGGACCAAGTACTGAAGACTTGTACATTTATGGACCAGGCTCTAGAGGCCTATGCATTAATAGATGGACCAAGTGCTGAGACTTGTACATTTATGGACCAGGCTCTGGAGGCCTGTGCATTAATAGATGGACCAAGTACGAAGACTTGTACATTTATGGACCAGGCTCTAGAGGCCTGTGCATTAATAGATGGACCAAGTACGAAGACTTGTACATTTATGGACCAGGCTCTAGAGGCCTGTGCATTAATAGATGGACCAAGTGCTGAGACTTGTACATTTATGGACCAGGCTCTGGAGGCCTGTGCATTAATGATGGACCAAGTGCTGAGACTTGTACATTTATGGACCAGGATCTAGAGGCCTGTGCATTAATAGATGGACCAAGTGCTGAGACTTGTACATTTTATGGAAGTAAAAGAAACATATCTATTGATAATACTTCCGTAAGTGTTCTACGTTCCATGGCCTAGGAACATGCTTCCCAGTCATGTCTTCTAGCCAGTAGGTGGTAGGCCGAACAACCTTTGTAACTTTGTAGGGGCCTTCCTAGTTTGGTGACAACTTTCCCATAGTGGGATCCTTGGTGTTTTGAAAGACTCTTCTTAAGACATAGTCTCCGACTTGAAAGCTTACTGTCTTGAGTCCTACCTTGGATTTGTCGACCATTCTCTGTTGATAGGCTTTCATCCTGATGCTGGCTTGATCCCTTCTCTCTTCGAGCAAATCCAAGTTTTCCATCAGCTGTTGATCGTTGGATTCTTGCTCAAAGGCTTCTGTTCTCAGGGTTGGCATACCGATCTCGACCGGAATTACTGCTTCTGTCCCATAGGCTAGTGAGAAGGGAGTCTCGGAGGTGGGAGTTCTTCTGGTCGTTCTGTAGGCCCAAAGGACTCCGAGGAGTTCTTCTGCCCACTTTCCTTTGGCCTGCTCCAACCTTTTCTTTAACCCGTCAAGGATTGTTCGGTTGGTGACCTCCGCTTGCCCATTTGCTTGTGGATGGCCTGGAGAGGCGAAGTGCTGCCTAATGTTGAGATTTTCACAGAATGCCTTGAAGCCTTTACCAGTGAACTGTGTTCCATTGTCGGATATAATCACACGTGGTATGCCGAACCTGCATACAATGTTCTTCCAGGTGAAGCTCTCAACTTCCTTTTCTGTGATATGTGTCAGAGGTTCGGCTTCGGCCCATTTAGAGAAGTAGTCGATGGCCACCAAGAGATATTTCCTGTTTGGAGGTGCCCTTGGTAATGGACCCACAATGTCCATCCTCCATTGAGCAAAGGGCCAAGGACTAGGAATCGGGATGAGCTCATGATGAGGCTGATGTTGGTACGGGGCAAATCTCTGGCATTTGTCGCACTTTCGAACATATTCCTTAACCTGTTTCAACATGCCAGGCCAGTAATAGCCTTGCGATAGAGCTCGATGGGCTATAGTTCTGCCCCCATTATGATTCCCGCAAATTCTTTCGTGTATTTCAGCCAGGACATATTGTGACTCGTCTGGAGCTAAGCATTTTAACAGAGGTTGAGAATACGACCTTCTGTAAAGCTTGTTGTTTAGGATCAGGTACCGAGCCGCTCTTGTAATATCCCGACCCGGTATACCGGGTCACATGGCACGTATTACGAGGAAAAGAAATTATATATATAAAATTAAATAATTAATTAATTATAGGAAAATGGATATTTATATGTATTAGTTAAAAGTATATATATGTATATATATATTAAATGAAAGAAATATGAAAAAGTTAAAAAGTAAAAAGTTAACAAGTGTGAATGTGTGTGTGTGTGTCGGCTGGTGTGTGTGTGTGTCTTGTATATATATGTGTATATGTATATATATGTATATATATATGTATAAATATCTTATGAAATTTAATGCAAAGTTGAAAAAGAAAAAGTAAAAATTAATGAGATGGGAGAGCTGTGTAGGGCTAGAATTCAGAATGTAGAGAGAGAGAGAGAGATAGCTGTAGAGAGAGAGAGAACATGAAGAGAGAGAGAGAGAGGTCGGCTACCCTTACTTTAAAAGCCAAACATGCAATGCATGTTGATCTCTCACGAAAGAAACCAAAAGAAGGGAACTGAAGGAGAAGAAGAGGAAGGAAATCAAAGAGAAAAGGAGGAAAACCCCAACCAAAAAGGTGAGAATGTTCAAAACTGTCAAAATTCTCTCTCTAGAATTTCTCTACATACAAACTGATTTAAAGCTTCCACTTGATGTATATGATGTCTAGAACACATTCTAATCATAACAAGCATGAAAATTTAAGCTTTAAAACACCTAAAAACATGAAACCCATGAGCAGTCGCCATGGATGACCTTGCATGAAGCAGGTCTGACCCGAGGGAAACCAAACTTTGTTTGGTGTATAGGGACCTCTAGTAGACCCTACAAGCATACTAAAAACCTATGTACGCGACCTTGAAGCTCAAAAATCGACCCTCAAATGTCAAGATGCAGGTTACGGGTTCACACCCCAAACCTCTAAACTTATGATTTAAGCCATCTCTTTAAATGAAGACTGAATCCCCATGAAGAGGGGATCACAGCAAGCCAAACCTCATCAAAAATGGTTAAGAAACGAGCATGAACAACCGAAATAACAGTTCGGATTATCCACTTCAAGACTGAACATATGTGAGGGTTTTAAACTCCAAAACGAATGCCAATCTACTCGTTTATCTCTTAGGGATAAGTTGGGACCAAAACAGTGGAGGTTGGCTGAGTAGAAATGCACGAAATAGGAAGAAATGGGTTCGGAGATTAGGGTTTTCAGAGGGGGTCTCGTGGGGAAGATGAAGACGAGTCAACTCGTTTTAAAAATGGGGCTGAGTCGACTCGGACAGGTGGCAGCCTCTGGGCTTGCCACCGATTAATTGGAACGGCGTCGTTTTGGAATGTCGGTTAATTTAAAAGAGATCTAGGGCTGACGTCAGACGTCAGCCACATGTAAGCAGACCGGCTAAACCGGTTGGTTTGCGACTGAACCGGACTGGTTCATTTTAAATTGGACCGAACCCTTTGGTTTATTTAATTAATTAAAAATAAAATAAACCAACACTTTATCTATTTACGGATTGGCCCTAGAAGTTTTTAGAAATGCTACTGTGGCCCAACTGAGGGAAAATTTATGCATTAAGGCCCCTGAAAAATAATTAAATAATTAAATTATTAATTTAATTATTTAATAAATAAGGTTAAATTACTATTTTACCCTTGGCTCATAAATAGGGCAAATGAAGTCCAAATTAAGATTATGAATAGTGTATTTTTACTATTTTGGACATTCTGAGACTAATGGTAGGATCCGTTTTACGAGACGGAGCCCGAAAAATAAAAACACGTAAGGGGTAAATGACCAAAATACCCTTGACCCAAAATTTACAAGTTATTAGTGTATTCTTACTATCTCGGACCTTATGAGTCCAATGGTGAGATCCACGACATGAGACGGGGTCCCGAAAAATAAAGACACGTAAATGGGTAAAATGACCAAAATACCCCTGGTACCCTCTAAAGCCAAATGGAATCAGAGAAGACCTAAATTAACTTTCTTTGACATCCCGGACTCAAAAATGGAGTCCAAATTACGAAACGAAGTACGGAAAGATATGACACGTAAAACGATAAAATGACCATTTTGCCCTTTCACATATAAAAGTCCGAATTAAATTCTTGGGAAGCCTAAACTGACTTTCTTCAGCACCCCGGACTCAATGGTGGAGTCTATTTGACCAAAAGAAATGTCTAAAATAAAAAGACATAAAATTTGATAAATAGAATCTGTCAGATGACTAAAAATGTAAGAAATGCCAAAGTACTAAACTGAGGCAAGTACGAGAAATGAAATACGAAAAGACACGATACGTAAACATGTTAAGTAAATAACTTTAAATTAAAGTTAATGGAACTCCCAGAAGAGTATGATTGTAGAAATCTATTTTTCTTGACACGGTAAATTGTGTTTTTAAACAGAGAATTAACTAAACACAAAAATGAGCCAAGAACGAGAAGTTACTCCTATGATGACGAGGGCACAACTAGCAAAGGATCCCAAACAGAAAGTTTTCCGAGAGAAACTGGAAAAACAGCTCCAGCTGATTCAAAATCGCATTCGGATTTCCAAAACGAACGAAGTGTGCTGTGTTAGCCCCTTTATTTACAAGACTATCACTAAGGAGCAACTAGTAGCTAGGAAGCTTAAGAAACAGGAGGATACGGAAACGTTGCAAGAATGGCTTCAAAGGTTAAAGAAAGCCAAGGGAAAAGCGCCCAAATAGAGCAGGACTAAAAGTACAAGGTGAGTAACCCTGTGTTTGAATTGGAGATTTGACTCCATGATTTAAAAAGGGTTTTAAGTACAAGATATGAAGTATTTGAAGTTTCAAATTCAGTATTTACATGATTCAGTTTTTAATTGTTCTGTTTTAGAAATTCATGGTGACATGCTCAGTGATTGGTTTCCACAACAGTTTTTCCTTCAAATATTTTCCAGCATGTCTAGTTAAAATGCAATTATTGTTAAATATTCTGAATTTGCTTATTTCAAGTATACGAATGTTTATTATGAATCTATGAATGTTATGTTTTTAAGTATTCACGAGAATTATCTATTTTGATGAACTCACATGTTAAATATATTTTAAATGCAAGATTAATGGTGTATAAGCACTTAGACAGGATTCTGAGTTTTCAGTTGCCCTGTAAAATAGGTAGGATTTTGGGTTCTACGGAATTCAATTGCCCTGTAAAATGCCCGGTAGCAGGATCTAATCCCCCAGGCAAATGAGATATCTCCATAGATAAGTAATATGGGACTCCGGTTCGAAACGGATTCCACTAATGGAAGTGATAAGATGACAAATGGTTTGAAAATGAAAGCATGTTTTTACTCTCATTTTCAATATGCATATGTTTGAGTTTTATATACTCTGTTTAAGAAATACATGATATGTTATACGTTTTAAAGTTCATATGTATAAGTTTAGCTTGAATACTTTAAATGTTTCAAAGCTACATGTTTTAAGGAATGCATATATTCTGTATTCAATTATACGAACAATTGGCGGTGACTATTTTACAAACTCTTATGTATTAAACCACTGCTAATTGAAAAGCCCCATGACGAATACTGGAATTGCTCACAAGCTTAGATTAGCTTACCCGGACTTTGTTCGGACCCCCCTTTCAGGTAATTAGCAGCAGTCTTGACTTAAGGACGACGATGACGAATCTGCTGATTTTGGGAAGATATGGTTAAATAGTTTCTTTTGAAAATCTATGAACTCTAATAGTACTTTTGTATTAGTAGACATTGTAAGGACATGTAATAAGCCCTCTGGACAATCGAACATGTATTGTATCTAATGTTATAAGTTTTTAAGTTTTTAAGTTTTTAGTTATACTCTGAATGTGTAACCATGTATGCTATGTATGGAGCAGCAGTACCGAACGGATGTGCATAATTTAAAAATGAGAAAAGAAAAGAAAAAGTTTTTCACGCTTCCGCAAAATGTATGTTGCACATCTATTCGATACCGCTGTATATGCGAGCCTTGTCTCGAGGCCCTCGGGTCTCAGGGCGGCGATCAGTGATCCGGTGATCCGCAGAGGGTGGGTTTCGGGTCGTGACAGCTCTGATTCGGATTCTCCTAGCTTTGTTTTTGTCCTCTGGGAAGAGCCCGGATCTTAGATACTAGAGGATTGGAGTCATCCAATTCTGGGGCTGTTCATCAACTTGAGCAATTTGGGCTTCCTCAATGCTGGATCCTGGCTGAAAGCAGATTTTAATTGTGGAGTTTGCTTCAGACTTGAGGCGGGAGGCCATGTTAGCCAAAGCATCTGCTCTGCAATTCTGGCTTCTCTCAATTTTCTGGATAGTAAATGTCTGGAAGGAATGCTTCAAATGGGTCACCAGTTCGGAGTACCGAAGCATCCTGTCATCTTTAATGGCAAATTCTCCCAAGACCTGGCTCACCACCAGTTGGGAATCAGAGAAGACATCTGTAACACCCCGACTCTGTATAATTAATGATTAAATAATTAATTATTAATTAGTACCGGCTTAGGGAATAATTAAGGAAATTAACCTTAATCTCCCGGTGGTCACACTAGACCAATAGAATGACAAAACATGTCCGAGAATAGGGTATAATACCCGAACCTAATTTTTCATTAATTAGGTAAGATAATGTTAATTTAACACTGACGGAATTCGAATTAATTAGCCACGAAAATCCCGAATGACTAATAAATGACACGGAACCTCTGACACTGTAGATAACTGAAATAGAAACTGACCGGAAGAAACCGCACCGAAAAAGGAGTTACAGAATGAAAGTTATGAGGCAAACATCAGAAACTGAATTAATGCGCAGCCAAACAGGGCCTTAGCCCAAAATGGTGAAAAATGGCCAAATTGGTGGTCAAGGGGAATTGAACCCTTGACCTATGGAAGGAATGAATCTCACCCAAAAACTTAACCAAGTGGCCATCCAGCACCTTTGTGCATTTATATACAACTTAATTGTATATATCCCTGAATTAACCAAGCCCCACCTCAAATTGGACCAATGAGATCACATGCAAACCCCATATGATTGGTTTGCATCAGCCCACCTCAGCCCTAGGGTCCCACTGATTCTCTGATGTATACATCTAGAGATGTATATGTATAGGTATGTGTGATATTATATATATGGATATATATATATAGAGAGAGATTACATACAAAAGACTGATATCAGCTAGTAAAAGAGGAGAAAACAGATCTGTTGGGGGTGAGAGACCAAGGGAGAGAGAGAGAAAATCCTTATGAGGTCTTGCATGTGTAGGATCAAGCATGGTGTGTGCATGTGAAGGATGATGTGTCTTCATGAGATGCACAAGAAGGAAAGGGGACTGAGGAACTGAACAACATTGTGTGACTGCACTGGAACAGCATGCATGAAACCACAACCGAACCTAAGAGGGTCTGGTTTTTGAAGGTAAAAATCCAAAATTTGTAATTTCTGTTAAGAAATTCTCTTGCTATTTTCAGTCAATATAAACCACATATTTGAGTTACTGTGAGCTTGGGATGGTTATATAATTAACTGGAAGGGTCGGAATAGCCTAGAACCCCAACCCGTGAGTGAAACCGCCATGGATAGAGCTTCCCTGTAGCAGGTCTGATTCGACCTCCCTAAAACCGAGTTCTGATGGTCTAGAACTAATCTAGACACTGAGAGGGTCCCAAAACCACCAACCCGCGACCCCAAAACCCCATGCAACCCCTCCAACAACTTAGTTGTAGGTTCGGTCACAAAATACCATTTGTGATTTGGATGCTTTAAACCGATTTTATTGATTGGGGAATGAAACTATATACCATGAGGATCATTTAGCAACAAACCGCGTTGAAAAAGGTTGAGAAATGAGGGTTTGGTATCGAATTGCAGGTTCGGTTATCCTCTGTTGAACCGAGCTATTGAGCTTGATTCAAAACACCAAATCGATGCCAACTTGTTGGCATGATACCCAGAAATAAATTAGGATTGAAGGCAGGAATAATCCGTGCTTTAAACATCACGAAATAGAAGAAGAAAATCTGCGAGAATTAGGGCAAACAGTGAGGGTTCAACGGGGAAGACGACGCTGAGTCGACCCAGTGTTTTAAAACCGAGTTAGCGAGTTGACTCGGACACGTGTTGGTCCACGAGCGTGCCACCGAATTATTGAAACTGCGCCGTTTTGGGTTAACTGTTTTAAATTTAAAATCGAATTCCGGCTGTTTGGTTACGGCGATAACAAATTAAAATTGGGATTGGGCTAATCCTGAACACGGATAGGGGGGCAAATTGAGGTTAACTAGAATATTTAATTTCGGTTTTCCTGAAGGAACTGAACCGGTTGGTTCTTGATGATTTTGGACCTGTTCACTTGGTGAACCATTGAACCCTTGGGTTTGAACCCCTAAATTATGAAATTGTATTTTTGACCCCTAAAGTTCCTAAAATTACGGATTTACCCCTACTGTTTTAAAGAATTACACAGTGGCCCAGACTTTGGAAATTTCTTCATTTAAGCCCCTGGTAATTAATTAAATAATAAAATAATTATTTAATTATTTTATTAAATAGGTAAAATTACAATTTTACCCCTGGACATTAAATATGTCAAACGGAGTCCAAATAAATAAAACAAATAGTGTATTTTCACTATTTCAGGCATTCTGGACTCAATGGTACAGTCCGATTTTGGAAATACAGTCCCAAAAAATACAGACCCGTAAGTGATAAATGACCGAACTGCCCTTGATGGTACCCAGACCCAAATAAAAATATCAGATAGCCTATTTTGACTATCTCGGGCATTCTGAACTCAACGGTGAGGTCCGTTTAATGAACCGAGGTCCCGAAAAATACAGACACGTAGGTATAAATGACCGAATTGCCCTTAATGATACCCAGGGCCGATTAAACATAACAGATAGTCCAATTTCACTATGTTGGACACTCTGGACCCAATGGTGAGGTCCATTTTATGAACTGACGTGCAGAAAAATACGACACATGAAATTACCAAATTACCCCTGATTCCGTACGAGACCTAAACAAAGTCCGATTGGGACGAAACTGATACCGGTAGGAGCCCAGACACTGGTGAGACTGTATACTTGATTAGATGACGAATCGGGGTCAGAATTACACAAAACGTAAAATGACCAAAATACCCCTGAGCACTGTAAGTGCAAAGTAGAGGTCGAATAAAGGTCAAACTGATATGATAAATTATCATAGGGATAATTATGAACACTGAAAGGCTAAATAAGACTCCGAGACAGTCAACGTGTAAAACGAGAAATGATCGATGTGTCCCGACGATCTAAAGCAGATACCAAATGAAGTCCAAGGGACTTACAAATTTATACATGAGATATATGGGACGTTCTGAGGACCATGATAGGGTCCCGGGCAAAAATGACAAAATTACCATTTTGCCCCTAAGACTAAATAAGTACCCAACTGATACCGATTAAAGTCTAAAAGACTTAAAACTTCATATATACGATATATGGGATATTCTGAGGACCATAACAGGGTCCGGGATAAGAATGGCAAAATTACCATTTTGCCCCTATGGTTAAAATGAGAACCTAACTAATACCGATTGGAGTCCAAAGGACGTAGAACTTTGTACTTAAGATATAAAGACTATTCCGAAGACCACGACAGGGTCCGGGACAAGAATGGTAAAATTACCATTTTGCCCCTAAGGTTGAATGAGTGCCTGACTGATAACAATTGAAGTCTAAATGACTTAGGATATAATCCTAATAATTGCTAAGCCTAATTAAAGAATGAAATAGCCTCGGGTGAGACCCAATGGAAGGGCGATAGGCTACTAGGCTATCTTAGGTAATCCGATAGATACCTAAGATGACGAATGAGACCTGAATGGATGAGTTCTGATCTGTCTGTGATTGATGATTATTATTCAGGATATACATGGAGATGCTTGACGTACCTGGAGGTTATCGGATTATTTATACAAGGGAATAAGCGTAAAGTTTGTGAGTAACTTCTGACACTGTTTTGATACTGTCCCTTGATTTATTGATCTGTTTTGAATGCAATTATTTAAGTGCAATTATTTAAATGCATGCCTTTTCGTACTATATCACTTATGACATGGTTTTAGTCTTTTTAAATAATTGACTATATTCCTGATCCCTGTGCTAGCATCCCGTACTGTTTTGCCCGTTTTGAACTGTTGAGATAAAATGGATATATTGAACCATTATTTCCGAAACGATTAAATAAACCATGTGATATAGGCAAAGAACGATATTTTATCGTACCGTACTACTTGTATAGTATACTGTCTAAATACTATATTGTTTAAATGTACGTACTTAATGTAGGCCCTTTGCACTACATTTCACACGATGTGATTGTGTCCTTTGAATTAGGAATTCCGTTCAGTTCGGTTATGTGCTATCCGTTAATGCTATGTCTATGTCCCTGATTGATACGTACGATTCTATTGTGTACCGCCGGTCGATAATAGGTCTGTTTGGATTGATGTATTGTTCAGTTTCGTTATGTTCTACCCGTGATGACATGCCCCTGTCTTGATTAAAACGTTGTTCAGTTCGGTCATGATTCGTTCCGCTAGTGATATGTCTCCGACTTGATTGTTATATCGTTTCTACTCAGCTCCGTTATGTTTCGTTCCGTTCATGATGTGCTTGTGTCTTGATTAGTATATTGTTTTTGTTTAGTTCCGTTATGTTCTAGCTATTGAAGGTATGCCTTCGTCTTGATTGAAACATTGTTCAGTCCAGTTCCGTTGTGTACTGTCCGTTGATGATACGTCTGTCTTGATTGAAACATTGTTCAGTCTAGTTATGATTAGTTCCGACAGTGATGTGTCCCTGACTTGATTGTTATATTGTTTCTACCCAGTTCCGTTATGTTGTGTCCTGTTCATGATTTGCCTGTGTCTTGATTAGTGTATTGTTTCCGTTTAGTTCCGTTATAATTTTAGCCGTCGAAGATATGCCTCTGTCTTGATTGACTTATTGTTCCCACTCAGTCTCAGCTGTGATTCGTTCCGTTAATGAAGTGTTTGTGTCTTGATCGATATATTGGCAATGGTTATTGTTTTGGTCCGATTGGTTATGTTATGTTCCGATTCGTTTGTACTGTTTGTGCAATCTTGTTCCATTGTACTAGACTGCTTATGAAATGGATTTAGAAAATTGTTATTTTGAAATGATTAAATTATCCACGTGCCTTGGAAGCAAGGACTGGTTTTGAAACCCATGATAGGGAATCTGTGTTACTCACTGAGCTTATTTAAGCTCACCCCATTATTCTGACATTTTTCAGGAATTACCTTCCATTGGATTAGAAGGTACTATGACATGACGTGAATAGGCCAAGTGGCATTGCAAATAAGGATCAGATGGCACTGATTTGTAGAGACTTACATTCTTGTGAATCGAATCCGTATATCCAGGTAAGTGATATGATACGACTGACTTGATTGACATGCACTAGATATTGGAACATGGCTCATGGAACTAAATGGTACTCTAGAGATATTAGATCTGCTATGTTGTTATATGCTTGATTTTAGATATGCTCTGAGATTAGAATTGTTGACTGACTGGATTTAGTCTTGCTCTGTGATACATATTCTTATGATGGATAAGTGAGTTGCATTCCCGTGACACAAAGAAAAAGTTTTAAATTCCGTTGCATCTGACCCTACAGTTGGAGTGCAATTCGTCGGAAAGTTCAGAATTTGCCTTTGGTTGGTCGCGTCAGCGACCGACTGGCAGTCACGTCCTCGACATCCGCGTAGGGTGGGGTTCGGGATGTGACAACATCGAGGTTCTGAGCCTCGCATTCCAAGGCAAGCTTCATGCCTAAGATTAGGGCTTCATATTCGGCTTCATTATTAGAAGCTTTGAATCCTAGGCTGACTGCCTTTTCTGACGTGAGCCCATCAGGGGACTGTAGTACCAGGCCTACCCCTGAACCTTGATCGGTTGACGATCCATCAATGTATAGCTAGCCAGGTTCCCGAAGTTTCGGTGAGTTGCGCTTTGTTCTGAAGTGCCTAGGTGAATTCTGCCACGAAATCAGCTAAGGCCTGCCCTTTGATGGAGTTTTGGGGTACATATGATATGTCGAACTCCCCTAGCTCCACAAACCACTTCACCAATCTTCCCGATACCTTAGGTTTCCTCAGTATTGACTTCAGAGGGTAGGCAGTTGGGATCTCGATTGGATGGGCTTGGAAATATGGTCGAAGCTTCCGAGCTGATATGACCAATGCATAGGCCAGTTTCTCTACTTCTGGGTATCTTTTTTTCCGTGTCAAGTAGTGCCCTACTGACGTAGAAAATAGGCTTTTGTACTCCTCTGTCCTGTCTGATCAATGCGGAGCTGACTGCGTTTTCGGAAACTGCAAGGTACAGGAGTAGCTTTTCTCCTTGTACTGGTTTTGATAGGAGTTCTGGAGAGGCTAGATACTCTTTTAGCTCTTGAAAGGATTCTTTGCATTGTTTCATCCACTGCAAAGCTTTGCTGCCCTTCAGAGCTTTGAAGAAAGGTAGGCAGCGGTTAGTGGATTTGGAGATAAATCTGCTCATTACCGCAACTCTGCCATTCAATGCCTGAATTTCCTTCCTGGTTCTTGGTGACTTTAGCCCAATCAGGGCTTGGATCTGAGTGGGGTCTGCTTCGATACCCCTCTGAGAAACAATGTATCCCAAGAATTTTCCTTTCGTAACTCCGAAGGTACATTTCGAGGGGTTGAGCTTCATCTTGTGCTGTCTAAGGATATCGAAGGTCTGGGCTAAGTGCTAGAGGTGGCTACCTTTCTGAAGACTCTTTACCAGCATGTCGTCGATGTATACCTCCATGGTGCTGCCGAGCAGTGGGCTGAACATCTTGTTCACCAACCGCTGATAAGTGGCTTCAGCATTCTTCAAACCGAAAAGCATCACTCTGTAGCAGTAGAGCCTTCTTTCGGTTATGAAGGCAGTCTTCTCTTGATCTGGAGGGTACATCTGGATTTGGTTGTATCCAGAGTAGGCATCCATGAAACTCATAAGCTCATGCCCCGCAGTGGCATCAACCAGTTGGTCTATTCTTGGTAGTGGAAAGCTGTCCTTGGGGCACGCCTTGTTGAGGTCTGTATAATCAACGCAGACTCTCCACTTACTGTTTTTCTTCTTGACAAGCACGGTGTTGGCTAGCCACTCGGGATAGAACACTTCCCGTATCATCCTGGCATCCAGCAGCCTTTGGACTTCTTCATTTATAATCTGATGCCACTCAGGAGCAATCGGCTTCTCTTCTGCCTGACTGGCGGGTGATCTGGTTCTACCATCAGTTTGTGAGTTATAAGATTGGGATCTATTCCTTCCATGTCTTTGGTCTCCCAAGCAAAGATAGAGAGGTTATCTTTCAAGAACTTGACTATCTTTTCCTGCTCGGTGTGTGTTAGGTCTGGGCGGATGTACAAATAACGCCCTTCTGCTTCTAAACTGACCAATACTTTAATGGGCTCGCCAACAGGTTTGGCTCAGCTGTCACGTCCCCTTGGGCTCAGGGGTTCTTCAATGCTGGATGGGCAATTCTCTACCTCGGGAGAGTGAGTGAGAACCGGATCTGCACAATCCCGAGTGTACTGTAATTACTATTTAGGAGCCTTCTCCTTGAGGGCAATAGCGTGGCATTCTCGGGAGGTTGGCTGACACCCTCTGACCGAGTGGACGCTCTGGTTGTAGACGTACTTCAGACACTGATGGAGGGTCGAAGTGACTGCTCCTATCTGATGCAACCAGGGTCTCCCGATTATGACGTTGTAGGGAGATTTCATGTTCAACACCATGTACTCCGAGATGGTGGTCTTCTGCCCTTCACCCTCTCCTACAGTGGTAGGAAGGTCGACTCTCCCCAAAGGGGTACTGAGGTTGCCATCAAAAGCTGCCATCACGGCAGTGGTGGGCTTAACGTTGTCATGGTCTATCCCCATCTGTTTAAGTGGCTCATAGAACAGTATGTTGACGGAGCTACCAGTATCGACCAGGACTCTCCGGGTCTCGAAGTTGGCAATTTTGAGGGTGATAACAAGGGCATCACTGTGAGGGCAACGTACCCCTGCTAGATCTTGCTCAGTGAATTGAATCTCCGGTGCTGGCTTGAGCCTCTTTTCTACGTTGGAGATCTGTAATACATTCGGGGCAGCTCTAGCCTCCCGAGCATATCTCTTTCTTGCCCTGTTGGACATTCCTGTGATAGGGGAGTCAGCATGGAGGACGTAAATAACATGGTTGTTCTATCTCTGAGGCTCGTTTCGCCCTTCCCTCTGCTCCTGCCTTTGTTCGGGCCTTTGATCTGGCCGTTGTTGAGGCTTGTCATCTTGGGGGTTCTGCCTTCCGTCCAGCTTGACAAACTCCCAAAGACGCCCCTTCTTTATGAGCTGCTCTATCTCAGACCGGAGGGTCCTGCATGTGTTAGTTGTATGTCCATGATCTTTATGGAAATTATAATACTTACTTTGGTCCCGCAGGCTGGGATCTCCTTTGATTGGTTCCGGCCACCTCAGGTTCTCCCGTTCTCGGATCTACTGGAGTACCTGGTTCGGTGTGGTGTTTAAAGGAGTGAAGTTAGTGAACTCCCTTGGTCCGGAGTTGTACACAGCTCTGGGTGCTGTTCTCTTCTCTGGGCTTCTGGCCCTCTTTTTGTTGGAGTCTTTTCTGTGATCCTCCTTCTTGTGGTCCTTCCTCTTCGGATTATCCTTCTGGGTCTGATCTTTGCCCCTCTGGGATGTGCGGTTAGCTTCTTCCAGGTTGATATATTTTCTGGCCTGATCCATCAATGCAGCCATGTCGGCTGGGGGGCTCTTCGTTAAGAAGTCTCTGAATCCTCCTTGGGCGAGCCCGGCAGTTAGGGCTGCTACCAGGAACTTAGGGCTGCAGTCGGTGATCTCCGTGAGTTCGGTATTGAAGCGTGCAATGTAGGCTCGAAGGGATTCCTCCCTGGTCTGCTTGACATTTAACAGGAATTCTGGCCCCCTTTTGAGCCTCCTACTGGTCATAAACCTGTCCAAGAACTGTCTACCAAGCTCGTAGAAGCTGGTAACTGAGTTTGGAGGGAGGTTGTGGAACCACTTCAGAGTAGTTCCCTTCAAGCTAGTGATGAAGGTTCGGCATATGAAAGCATCAGAGGCTCCGTGAAGGGCCATCGTATGCTGATAGTGCGAGAGATGATCTCTTGGATCTCCAGATCCATCGTATAGGGTGAACTTAGGCACCATAAACTTTCTGGGCCTCTCTTCTGACATGATGGCATGGGTGAACGGGGTGGCTAGTCTTCCGAGCAGCCTTGCCAGCTCGTCTTGCTCTTGAGGGTTGAGGTCCTCTCAAGGCGATCGTCCGGTCCATAGACTCGGCAATCTCCTCTACCCTTCGCGGATCTCTGAGTCTGACATCTTGCGAACCCTGCCAAACAGCCTCGGCTTCAGGGTAGTAGGGTTGAGTACGCCCTTCGGACGGAGGAAGAATCCGAACCGGAGGGATTGGTGCTGCATGATGAGGCTCCTGCGGTGCCGGATGTGCTCCCGAGGCCCTTGGAGTTGGGGCTCGAGTAGTGCTCCAGTAATGGACGTCAGAAACGAAGGCGGATGTTCCCCAGCCAGGGACTGTTGATGGCTGTGGATCTCGGCCAGCGCGAGCAACGCCCGAAGGGTGCCCAGGCTGGTTAGTTGGAGCCTGCTCACGAAGTTCTTCATTCTCCGCGGCAACAGGAGGTTGCGTACCTGCGACGAAATTGACTGGCGGGCTAGGAGAACCTGCTGCTTGGTTTTGCGTGAGTGTTGCCAGCGTTCTAGTGATGGCAAGCAACTGTTCCTGCACCAATTCATTGTGTCGTTTTATTGCTTCGATCTCTTGTCGCATAGGATTGGCCGCTGGTCCCTTTGTGCTAGGAGCAGGCGGCTGACGTTGAGTGTTTTGCGAATTCTGAGTATTCTGTCGTGGTTGGAGATTTGGTGCCATGGTTTTCCGGTGGGGAAAGAGATGAGTTTATGAGTAGAGCACTTGGAGATTAGTCGGTTCCCACAGACGGTGCCAAACTGGTGCTGCACTTTTCGACTCGCAATAAGTGTGGACTCCGCGACCTGTAGAACACTCAGACAGATGATCAGAGGACCACCGGATTGGCTCTGGCGGTAGCCGCTCCGATGCTTAAGTAAGTAAATGGAATTGAAAGACTGTATTGAAAGCCAAAAGAATGAGCATAAAAATAAAGCGTACCTTTAGGGTTTAATTTATAGACCGTGGCCTTCCTAAGTTGATTAGGATTTGATGCCATGAATATAGGGATTTGATCATCGGAGATTGCAGTTACCTTGCGAAGTATTGCATAGAGATAACCATAGGTGGTAGTTTCCTTGTTGAAGACTGTTTCCTTGTCGAAGACTGTTTCTTTGTCGAAAACTGCTTCCTTATTCCCTGCTCGGCATCCGCTAAGGCGGTGACGAGGTCTGGAGTGTTGGTCTGGACCCTGTGATAAGTTCTGAGACCCTTGTCCGGATATGTGTGCTCTGAAGGCATAAGTTTGGTCAGTTCCGACCTTTTGTGATGATCTGGATGCTTGATCTTTCAGTCATTGGTCGAGTAGAAACCATGTCGGCAGAGCATGAGTTGGATTATGGTCATACGTGTCAAGTGCTGATTGGCCTGCTCTTTTATGGTATGTCAATATATATAAAAGTATCAACACAAGTGTGTATATATATATATAGGTATTCAATCCATGTACTCTTCCATTTTATTAATATAATGTTAATTTAATTAGATAGTTCTTTAATGTTCGATTAATTTGATTTTTGATATACATGACCAGTGTAAAAAGTAAAATGATTTGTACTTATGATAGAAATGTTTATTTACAAATACAAGTATATAACTTACAAAGAAATTCACCCATATGACTGAAAATAAGATACTCATATCACTTACAACTCCACTCCAATTCATAATTAAGAAATAAATATACCATCATATACTCCCACTTCAAAAAAGAGTTAAAATTGTGATCTCTCTTATAAAGAGTGGCATAAGATACCACTCAGCCACTAAAAACTTCGACGGAAGGAAAATGAATTTAACAACTAATTTGTTAAACGATTAATATTCAAGTTGTTGCCACTTGGTAGATGTAAAATTACTTATTTTGATTTCATGTGTAAAATAAATTTTATATATTTAGAATAACTTTATTTCTAGAGTAACTTTATCTTTAATAAAGATAATATATAATTTTAAAATAAGTTGAAACAATTTTATGTGTCATTATATAGAAAAAACTAGAATTGTTTTATCAAATACTGTCGGGCCCAAAGATCCGTGGGTGACCCTGTAAATCAAGGTCAAACTAAGTAAATAATTTTTGTATATCTCAAATCACCTTGTGATTTGCATATACTCATTTTAGTTTTCATAACACAAATATTTATTCACATTTCATACATATAATCTAACAAGGTTTCCATACATAAATTTCAAAAGTGTATTCATCCTGTAATGGCTATTTCTAAATCAAAAGAATACTAGTATTGTTGAGGCCTTCGAGCCTTCACATCAACATATAAAGACTATAGGGCCTTTTACATTTCGAAAATAACAAAAGACCAAAATAGAAGTTGTGAATTTAATTATATCCCAAAAATAAACATAAGAGTCCAAAAGAGATGTGTCTTCCTAGTCCATGACATCAAGGCGCCAACTCTTTACCGTTACCTGCATCTGGTAGGGGTCAAAACAATAACCCCAATAGAGATTCTAAAATAAGAAAAGTTAAGACGGTGCAAAGTGTAGGCATGTGAGATGTGAAGTGTCAATACAAGTGCTTAACCAACATGCATACATATCAATAGATGATTCATCATGCCCCTAACAATACAAACCGTTAACTCAAACACAATAAAACATAACAATAAGTTAATAGGAGAATCATCACATAATTACAATTAAATGTGTACAAAGTAAATTATCATTCAAATCTCATGTTACTCCCCTCACTTAAATTAATCACCTCGTCAAATCACCTAATGGCCCCCGAAAAAGATAATACTTCACAAACTACTAACCCAGTAGCTATGTACTACCACCCGTATGAGGTTACGATTCGCAACAGAAAAAAGACACAATCCCTATCACAAAATATTCCCGATCTCTAATGTGGCCTCACAAGGTGCCACTTTTTCTTGTCCCTCAACTTGTTCTAGGGCTTAATTATCCACATTCCCATTCTCTGTTTCCATTTTTGCATTTTATCATTCATCAATATTTTTCACTTTGTTCACAAACATACCCAAGGTTCACATCACCTCATTAATTATTAAAAGAACACAACAATGATTATACAACCTATAGCCATCAACAATCCAATTATCAACAAGTATGTGACAAGATTAGTATAAGAAAATGATATTCAACATTTTCCTCAATCATCAATATATACATGTCAAGATCATTCCAATGCATGATATTTCATACTCCTACCATTTCTCAAAGTATAACACATATGTACATGAATAATGACATCCATGATGCATGACATAGAATTAAATAAAATACTCAATGTATCCATGTAAATATCTAACCCTCGACCTAGCTTAAAATCCCTACTTCAAGGTCTTAAAAGAAGTCAATTCCTTAATTGTAGAGAGAGATTTCAAGATCTTGGCTTCAATTCTTGCCCAAAAGAACCTAAGAAAGATTTTACACCGTTTAATTTACTTAACAAAGATAAATCCACAAGAAATACAAGAAATTTGAAAGAGGAAAGAAAACCCTAAAACTTATCCTTTGTTTTTGAAGAAATCCTTGAAATTTCTAGATTTCAATCGGTAAGATTCTTCTTGGTGATGAGTCTTTGTGCTATGATGTGTTGATAAGGCTTAGATCTTCATGAAAATTAAATCCCAAATTTCTTCTCTTGTCTAGAGAGGGTTTTGAATAGAAGCGGACGTGAAATTTTCACACAATGACTTTTTAGCTCGCAACTTAAAGTGTTTTGTTGCACATTTGTTCGAAACGAGCAAGCCTTTCGTTCGAACAAAATTTGAACTAATATCAAACGAAATTTACAGTAGATTTTCTAGTGCTCATTCAAACGAACAACCCATTAGTTCGAACGAATATGTAACACCCCGACCCAAATTGTAACTGAGCGACCCATGTAAACCCGAGTTGTTAGGGCTCTATGTTATAATATCAAACGGAATTGACAAGTTTTGGAATATGAATAGTCTTGAATGTACAGGCGATACCCGAGCAAGTCATGAGCGAGCATCGAATACGTGTACATATATAGGTATGTATATATATGTATATATATAGTATAAATTAATATATATAGCCATGTATATAAATATGACTATTAGGTGTATATATGTGGATATATATATATATATATAATCGTAGGTATATATGTGTGTGTGTGTATGAAAATATGTGGTTGTATATACATGTATATATATATGTATAAATCTTTATAAGGATATACATATTATATATAAACATCACGTGCAGTGCATTAGATTTGTGTGAGGGAGTGTATGGGTGTATATATATATATAAGGAGTATGTGGGTGTATATATATATATATATAAAATGTGCAAAATGAATGCAAGGCAAAACATAAATAAGGGGAGGGGGTTACAGATGCAGAAGGGCAATAGAAAAGGGGGAAAGAAGGAAAAGAAAATGAACGAGAGATGGAGAAACTGAAGAGGGTGCAGGTTTTGGCTTATAGAAACAAGAGAGGAAGTTGGAGAAAAATAAAAGAAAGAGGATAAACTAATAGGCTGAGGAGAAGTCCGAAGTTCAGAAGAGAAACAGGAGGAAGAAAAGAGAGGAAGAAGGAAAGGAAAAGGAGATACTGCACGACTGAGGTAAGTTTTAGATTTTGAATTCTGGGTTTTTGTTAGAAGTTGATAAAACTTGTAAATAATTGCATGATCTTAATCTATGAAGAAAATAGAACACGTAGCAAGAAATCGCGAGTGAAATGGTGAAGAAAAGAGGGAGAAAAATGAATTTATCGGAAGATGTAATTTTGGAAATTTTGATTTTCAATGAGTTTTAATGGCTTAAAATGTTATCAAAGGTCCTAGAATGTGTTTTAGGGTGTTTAGAAGTGAAAATGCGCCTTGAAACCATGAAAAAAAATGGAAAAAAAATAAGGGAAAAGTTACAGTCTGGTCAGCGGCGTCGAAAGGGGTGATCGGAGACTGCAACAGGTCACCGAAAAAATATGGGGGAAGGAAGGGCCATCGGGTCGGGCCAAACTGGGTTTGGGTTGAAACCCACCTGACCGCACGCAATGGGCAACCTGCACGACACCGTTTCGGCTTAACCTTCCTCTAAATGAAATCTGTTTTAGGAAAAAGGGGTGGAAAGATGTGGCTGAGGAGATTCGAATGCCAAATCGCATGGGTATGAGGCCCTTATGGCCACTAAGTCCACCACCGTGCCACGAAGGCACGTGTAGTCACATTCTTACATAAATAATATATATTATAAATATAATTAATTAAATAAATAAGTTTTTCTATTTATTTAAATCCTGATGTCCAATTTAGTCAAGTGAATAGCGTAAATCTATTATCTTGGGCCTTCTAGATCCAATGGTGAGGAGCCCCGAGTAATAAAGACCCGTAGAAGTGCCAAATGACCAAAATGCCCCTAAGTCAAACATAAGTCAAACGGACCCTGATTAAAATAAATGAATAGTAAATCTTTATTATTTCAAGCATTTTGAACTCAACAGTGAAGTCTAATTTACGAGAATAGGTCCTAGGAAAGAAAGACACGTAAAAGTGTAAAATAACCATTTTACCCTTATTACTATAGAAGTCCAAATTGGAAACCGTGAAAGCCTAAAACGACTTTCTTCGGCATTCCGGACTCACTAGTAGAGTCTAAATTAGTAAAATAGATACTTATGGTAACAAGATATAAAATTTGATGAATAACATTAAATTGAGACATGTTTACTGAATTATAGGGAACTTAAACGGAAAAGGAAAAGTCACAAAATACTGAACTAGAATGCACTGATAAGGTAAGTAAACCTCAATCTCTTACATGTGGTTTTCCAAGCCATGTTCATTCTATTACTGTTAGATTTGTACTCTTGTACGTATCAAATGTTTATTGTTTCCACAATGTGACATTGTTCTATCTTGTGGACGTTTATTGACTGTTATATCATTCGATCATTATTTTATACTATGCCTTGAAAGGTCTACTATTATGTTTTTACTGAATGAATGATATTTTATTTTTATACACTCTTATGGAATCACGAATGATTATGATATATTATGAATGCCGGATTTGTGCTCAGTCCTAATATCCATCCGATGCTTTCTGAGTTGATAGGACCTACGAGTTAAGTCTGTGAACAGACATATGGCAATGGGGGCATTTTTACACATTGAGTTATGATGGCATTTTATATGCACTTATTGAGGGGGGTATGCCGGGCCCCAAAAGACCGAGGGTCTGTCAAGCCCTGAACAAAGTAATTGCATCACTTATGTTTGATTGATATGATACATTTATTGGATTCACGGAATTTTATATACACTTATTGAGGGGGTATGTTGGGCCCCCCAAACAACTGAAGGTCTGCCAAGCCCTAAACAGAGTAAATGTATCACTTATATTTCATTGATATGATTACGTTTATTGGATTCATACGATGCTATCATTCCCTATGAATAATCATATGTTGAGAGTTCACTCATTAATTACGATTGATTGTTTTCTATTTATTATGGTAGTATATTTATGTTGACTAATTTTTATTGATATTTTCATGTTCATGTTATATCTATTACTCATGATTGATTATTACGACCTCTACTATTCATTGGCCATTATGGTGTTTTATCCTTACTGGCTATCACAGCATCTTATCCCATGATTGGCTATTATGTTCACATTCATGAATTCATGTTCTTTTTATGTTAGCCTTAACCTGTGTCAGAGATGAGAATTTACTTACTGAGCTTTGTTAGCTCAGCCCAACTTACTTATTTTTCAGGAAGGGACACTGCAAGACCATAGTAGGAGTCTAAGAGCATAGGACATTGTGAGGAATGTATTAATTATAATGTAATTCTCTCATGTATTCACCACATAAGCGTTAGGTTATGTTGGTTCCTGTTTTGACATTGTAAAACCATATTATGTATTGGAGACTTCCGCTGATTTACTGTTTAAGTTTTATATTATACATTATTGTCATTGACACAAGGAAAGAAAAATTAGGGACGGCCACAGGGTCGGCCCCGCAGTACGAGATCCACATAGGGTGGGTTTCAGGTTATAACAGCTTGGTATCAGAGCTAAGCCTTAGGTTCTAGTGAGTCATGGGAGATAGGATTAGAGTACTAGAACTGTTAAAGTCTAAAAGTCAGTCGATAGATAACACTAACATTACTAAGTTAGACTTTTATGTGAACACTGACTGTTATTTTGCGTATACATTGACTTATTATCTTTTACAGAAAAGGTTAACACCAAGAATACGCCAATAGACAAAAATCATCTAACTGAGATGGATCGGATAGATCAATTGAATAAAATAGAATGCCTTATGAAAAGAGTCATCAAGGCTCTACCTAGAATCAGGCCCCAGCAGTTGACCACTTACAATGAAGTAGTAGCACCAGTAAAGACCATAAAATGGGGCGGGAAGGAATTTGCCAAAGAAGGGTTAATTATGACAATAGAGGCATAATTAAATGCCCCAACTACCTGAAAGTCCACCAAGGATAATGTCTCAAAAACACCACCGGGAATGATCAAGCTACTATACCAGTAGTCGCAGGTATTTTTCCAATTGTTTACAACCTGCCCACATATTGTTTAAATATTGACTCTACATATTGATTTACAGCTCCAGCATTTACTACTAAATTAAACTTAGAAATAGAACCCCTAAGTTACATGTTAATTATTTCAATACCATCGAGAGATTTATTATTGATGAATACTATATATCGGGGGAAAAGACTATATGATATAATGAAAATCGGTGATTCTTGAACAATTGAGATGATTAAGTAAATAGTGACCTTTAGGGAATAGTAGTATGCTTAAAGATAAACAATGAGGATTCTCGAGGAATGACACTAAAAATAATAGAGGAGATTTCGATAAATGTTATACAGGCTTGAATGAGAGATAGTATGAAGGAAACTTAATAGATAACTATAGGAGGAGTTGATACTCTAAATAAATTAAAGATGTACCAAAAATATGAAAATTCTTAAGTAAGTCATAAGTAGACCCTGATAGGGTAAAGATAAATAGAGTCTTGAAGACAATTACTAAATGAGCGAGATTGACATAATTGACCTTATGAAATGTGATGATTTTGAAAAAGAGGCTGACACATAATGAGTAAATATTAGGAAGAAATTCAATGAATCTTGTGATCTAAGATTATGTGTGACCCAATTTTAGTCAATACTCTATCAAGTTAAATGAAAGTAAATGATAAATGATTCTAAATAACTGTTAGAGATCAATATGATCTAAACGATCGTAAAGACTAATGTAACACCCCGATCCTGTATAATTAATAATTAAATATTAATTATTAATTAATACCGGCTCAGAGAATAATCAAGGGAATTAACCCTAATCTCCCGACGGTCAAGATAGACCGGTAAAACAATTAAAACATGTTCGAGAATAGGGTACAATACCCGAACCTAATTACCAATTAATTAGGTGAAATAGTGTCAATTTAACACTGACGGAATTCGAATTAATTAACCACGGAAATCCCGAATGACTAATAAATGACACGGAACCTCTGACACTGTAGATAACTGAAATATGAAACTCTCGGAACAAACCGCATCGAAAAAGGAGCTACGGAATGAAAGTTATGTGGCAAACATCAAAAACTGAATTAATGTGTAGCCAAACAGGGCCTTAGCCCAAAATGGTGAAAAATGGCCAAATTGGTGGTCAAGGGGAATTGAACCCTTGACCTATGGAAGGAATGAATCTCACCCAAAAACTTAACCAAGTGGCCATCCAGCACCTTTGTGCCTATATACACAACTTAATAGTATATAACACTGAATTGCCCTAAGCTGCCACCCAAACTGACCAATGGCAACCCATGCAAACCCCACATGATTGACTGAATCACCCCTACATCAGCCCACCTCAGCCCTAAGGTACCACTGTTCTCTGATGTATATACATCTATATATATATAAGAGATGTATATATATGGACATATGTAATAATATATATATACATAAACTTGTATGTGGCCTGTGTGTCGCAGAATTGGAGAACAAATTCTCTATGTGTGTGGGTGCTCGGGTAGAAGAGAATGGGTTGAGAGAGAGTCCATGTGAGGCCATGATGTGTGTTGACCATTGTGTGTCTTCATGTGATACACAAAGGAGGAGAGCTGTGCATAATGTGGCTAGACTGAGGGGCACGACTGCACTGGAACAGCATGCATGAAACCACAACCGAACCTAAGAGGGTCTGATTTTTGAAGGTAAAAATCCGAAATTTGTAATTTTCTGTTAAGAAATTCTGTTGCTATTTTCAGTCAATATAAACTACATATTTGAGTAACTGTGAGCCTTGGGATGATTATAGAACAACTGAGAAGGTTGGATAAGCTTAGAAAACATAAAACCAAGACCCAACCGCCATGGATAGAGCTTCCTTGTAGCAGGTCTGATTTGACCTCCATAAAACTGAATCTTGATGGTCTAAACATGAACTAGACCTTCCTAAGGTGTCAAAACCACGGATCCGCGACCTAGAAACCTAGGTCTAGACCCTCAAAACCGAACCTATAGGTCTCGGCCATGGAACCCAAAATCTGGAATAGGCTCTTAAACTAAAACTTCTAAATGGGATGTTGATCCCCATGGACACACGGTCACAACGAGCCAAGCCACGTGAGATTTGGTGGAGAAATGAGGCCCCACGACCGCACTGAAACTCTGTGCGATAATCGGCTATACAGAGCTTAATCCGTGGATTCGAAGCATGAAAATGATGCTATGTTGTTGGAATCACTCCCAGAAATGTTTTGGAATCAAAACCAGTTGAAAATTGTACCCAGAAATTCACGAAATTGAGAAGTTATGAAATCGGGAATTAGGGCAACAGTACACTGGTTGGTGAAGAAGACGACGAGTCGACCGAGTCGACTCGTCCAACACGTCTAAACCCACCGAACTGACTCATACACGTGTCGACGTATGAACTGGCCACCGCATTAGTAAGACTGCGTCGTTTTGAGGTTAACTGATTTGTTTTAAATTGAATTCTGCCTGTTTGGAGGCGGGGTTAATAAATTAAAATCAGGTTTTGCGAATAACCTGAATACGGATAGGGCCCAATTGAGGTTACCAGGGATATCTTATCCCGGTTTTCTGAAGGTGACTAGACCGGTTGGTTTTGAGGAATTCTGGACCGGTTCAACAGTTTGAACCTAAAACCCTTTGGTTTTTGAACCCCTAAACTATGTAATTACATTTTGACCCCAAATAATTCCCGAAATTACGGATTTACCCCTGACAGTTTTAAATATTGCACAGTGGCCCATATTTTGGGAAAATTATACATTTAAGCCCTGCTAAATTAATTAAATAATAAAATAATTATTTTATTATTTTATTAAATAGGTAAAATTATAATTTTACCCTTGGACATTAAATATGTCAAACGGAGTCCAAATAAATTAAATAAATAGTGTATTTTCACTATTTCAAGCATTCTGGACTCAATGGTACAGTCCGATTTTGGAAATACAGTCCCAAAAAATACAGACCCGTAAGTGATAAATGACCGAACTACCTCTGATGGTACCCAGACCCAAATAAAAATATCAGATAGCCTATTTTGACTATCTCGCGCATTCTGGACTCAACGGTGAGGTCCGTTTAATGAACTGAGGTCCCGAAAAATACAGACACGTAAGTGTAAATGACTGAATTGCCCTTAATGATACTCAGGGCCGATTAAACATAACAGACAGTCCAATTTCACTATGTTGGGCGCTCTGGACCCAATGGTGAGGTCCATTTTATGAACTGACGTGCTGAAAAATACGACACATGAAATTACCAAATTACCCCTGATACCGTACGAGACCTAAACAAAGTCCGATTGGGATGAAACTGATACCGGTAGGAGCCCAGACACTGGTGAGACTGTATACTTGATTAGATGACGAATCGGGGTCAGAATTACACAAAACGTAAAATGACCAAAATACCCCTGAGCACTGTAAGTGCAAAGTAGAGGTCGAATAAAGGTCAAACTGATCTGATAAATTATCATAGGGATAATTATGAACACTGAAGGGCTAAATAAGACTCCGAGACAGTCAACGCGTAAAACGAGAAATGACCGATGTGTCCCGACGATCTAAAGCAGATACCAAATGAAGTCCAAGGGACTTACAAATTTATACATGAGATACATGGGACGTTCTGAGGACCATGATAGGGTCCGGGGCAAAAATGATAAAATTACTATTTTGCCCCTAAGACTAAATAAGTACCCAACTGATACCGATTAAAGTCTAAAAGACTTAAAACTTCATATATACGATATATGGGATATTCTGAGGACCATAACAGGGTCCGGGATAAGAATGGCAAAATTATCATTTTGCCCCTATGGTTAAAATGAGAACCAAACTGATACCGATTGGAGTCCAAAGGACGTAAAACTTTGTACTTAAGATATAAAGACTATTCCGAAGACCACGACAAGGTCCGGGACAAGAATGGTAAAATTACCATTTTGCCCCTAAGGTTGAATGAGTGCCTGACTGATAACAATTGAAGTCTAAATGACTTAGGATATAATCCTAATAACTGCTAAGCTTAATTAAAGAATGAAATAGCCTTGGGTGAGACCCAATGGAAGGGCGATAGGCTACTAGGCTATCTTAGGTAATCCGATAGATACCTAAGATGACGAATGAGACCTGAATGGATGAGTTCTGATCTGTCTGTGATTGATGATTATTATTCAGGATATACATGGAGATGCTTGACGTACCTGGAGGTTATCGGATTATTTATGCAAGGAAATAAGCGTAAAGTTTGTGAGTAACTTCTGACACTGTTTTGATACTGTCCCTTGATTTACTGATCTGTTTTGAATGCAATTATTTAAGTGCAATTATTTAAATGCATGCTTTTCGTACTATATCACTTATGACATGGTTTTAGTCTTTTTAAATAATTGACTATATTCCTGATCCCTGTGCTAGCATCCCGTACTGTTTTGCCCGTTTTGAACAGTTGAGATAAAATGGATATATTGAACCATTATTTCTGAAACGATTAAACAAACCATGTGATATAGGCAAAGAACAACATTTTGTTGTATCGTACCGCTTTGTATAGTATACTGTCTGAATGCTATATTGTTCAAATGTATGTACTTATTGTACACCTTTTGTACCACATTCCACGTGATGTGCTTGTGTCCTTCGAATTAGGAATTCCGTTCAGTTCTGTTATGTGCTGTCCGTTAATGATATGTCTGCCTCGGTTGTTATGTTCCGTCCGGTTCTGACATGTTCCGTCCGTTGATGATCTGTCTGTCTTGATTGATATATGGTCCAGTTCCGTCATGATCTATCCGTTAATGATATGTCTTTGTTTTGACTGATGTATTGTTCCGTTCGATTCTGTTATGTTCCGTCTGTTGATGATCTGTCTGTCTTGATTGATATATGGTCCAGTTCCGTTATGATCTGTCCGTTGATGATATGTCTTTGCTTTGACTAATGTTTTGTTCCGTTCGATTCTGCTATATTCCGTTCATTGATAATGTGTCTGCCTTGATTGATATATGGTCCAGTTCCGTTGTGTACTGTCCGTTGATGATACGTCTGTCTTGATTGAAACATTGTTCAGTCTAGTTATGTTTAGTTCCGACAGTGATGTGTCCCTGACTTGATTGTTATATTGTTTCTACCCAGTTCTGTTATGTTGTGTCCTGTTCATGATTGCCTGTGTCTTGATTAGCGTATTGTTTTCGTTTAGTTCCGTTATAATTTTATCCGTTCGCGATATGCCTTTGCTTGACTGATGTATTGTTACCGTTCGATTCCGTTATATTCTGTCCGTTAATGGTATGTCTGCCTCGATTGATATGTTCCGTTCGGTTCTGACATGTTCCGTCCGTTGATGATCTGTCTGTCTTGATTGATATATGGTCCAGTTCCGTTATGATTCGTTCCGTTAATGAAGAGTCTGTGTCTTGACCGATATATTAGCAATAGTTATTGTTCTGACCGATTGGTTATGTCATGTTCCGATCCGTTTGTATTGTCTGTTCGATTCTGTTTTATTGTACTAGACTGCTTATGAAATGGATTTATAAAAATAGTTATTTTTGTAATGACTAAATTATCCATGTGCCTTGGGAGCACAAAACTGGTTTTGAAACCCATGATAGGGAATCTGTGTTACTCACTGGGCTTATTTAAGCTCACCCCATTATTCTGACATTTTTCAGGAATTACCTCCATTGGATTAGAAGGTACTATGACATGACGTGAATAGGCCAAGTGGCATCTCAAGTAAGGATCTGACGGCACTGAATTGTAGAGACCGGTTTATTGTGGATTGAACCTGGTTATTCCGGTGAGTGGTATGTTATGACTGATATATACTAGATAGACATGGCTCATGGAACTAATGGTACTCTAGAGATATTAGATCTGCTCTGTTGTTATATGCTTGATTTTAAATATGCTCTGAGATTAGAATTGTTGACTGACTGGATTTAGTCTTGCTCTGTGATACATATTCTTATGATGGATAAGTGAGTTGCATTCCTGTGACACAAAGAAAAAGTTTTAAATTCCGCTGCATCTGACCCTACAGTTGGAGTGCAATTCGTCGGAAAGTTCAGAATTTGCCTTTGGTTGGTCGCGTCGCGACGGACTGGCAGTCACGTCCTCGACATCCGCGTAGGGTGGGGTTCGGGATGTGACAACTAAACTGGTAGTAAATCATTCAGAAAAACCATGAAATTGAGATGATATATGATTTTGAGGTACTACGAGGAAATCATTATTCATGAATTATATACATAGAGTATATGTAATACCCCAGACTTAATTATTAAATTATGTAATGAAAAACTCTTTCTGAAATCTGATCTGGCATTTAACTGTTTAAATTCAACTGTTTAACACTGACAAAACCCATGTTAGCTGATTTCAAAATTCTGAGAAACTGATTACTGTCCCTGAACCCTTAGACACTGAAGCTAACCTAACTAGGAGTTGACCGGAAGAAACCGCGTTCAAAAAATAGGCTACAGAATGAAAGTTAGGAAGAAAACAGTGAAATTGCATTAATGCGCAGCCAAACAGGGCCTAAGCCCGAAGTATGGAAATAACCAAAAATGTGGCCAAGAGGATTTGATCCCTTGACCAAACTAGGCAGAATTTGGGTTATCAAAAATTTACCAACTAAGCTAAGAGCACCTTTGTGCATATATATGCAAAGATATATATTTAAATAGCAATCAGATTTGGCCTTTCCCCAAAGTGACCAATAACCAAACATGCAACACGTCAGCATGCATCACCCTATGCCATAGCCATCATGCCTATAGTCTCATGATGAAACCTCTCTTCCAACCAGATTTCATGCAAGATAATCATGCATTTGGGGAGATGAAGGGGCAAGAGAAATGTGAGATATGTATATCTCCATATATGCATTCTCCATATATGCAGATCTGAATTTGAAGGTTTAGTACACTGATTCTATAAAGAGAGAAACTGGTTAGAGGGAGAGAATCCTAGAGAGAGAGAGAAATATACACAAGTGTGTGTGTGTGTGCATTGGTGAGCCATTGAAGGAGCTTAGAGGAAGCCAAGGACTGCACGGAGGGGATCAACTCCAACTGTTGAGGCTTCTGTTTGAGCACAGCCGTGAAGGAGAGACCACTGTTCAAGGTTAGTGTTCAAAATTTTTAGGAAATTTTCCTACTAGATTCAGCTACTGTTTTATAGCTTTTAGGATCTGTTATTGCATGTGTAGTATTTTAACTTGAGAACTGGGTTGGTTGTGAATGATTGAACCTATAAAACTGCCCTAAAACACAGAAACTGTAAAAACTGCCATTGGTGGAGCTTGAGTTGCAGGTCTGATCCGACCTCAACCAAATGGCCTTTTAATGGTCAATACATGAAATAGAACACTGTAGGACCTTGAAAAACACCATCCGCGACCTAGAAACCTAGGTTTAAACCCTCAAAATCGACACTATTCTTTTCGGCCCAAAAATGAAATCTTTAAATTTGGCCCCTGAACTGAGATTGATGGATTGGGAATTGAAGCTCATGTTATGAGGGTTACGAAGGACCAAACCTCATGCAAAATGGTTGAGAAACAAGGCCGTATGACCCAACTGTAACTCTCCACGATAATCGGTTGAAACAGACCTCCATTGTTGAATTCAATGCTTGAAACTGATGCCAAACGAATGACATTACTCCCAGAAACATTTTAGAACAAAAACTAGTAAGAATCGTCGCTTAAAACCCCACGAATTTAAGAGAGAAAATTCTGAAATTTCTAGGGCAACAGTGGCCCTATACGGGTAGGGACGATGAACAGTGACGGGTCTGGATCGGGTCTTCGGGTCGGGCCTCGACCCGGATAAAAACGGATATAACCCATAAACCAAACTGTGTCGTTTTGATAACTCTTATTAAATTTTTAATATTTTAGGGCTGACGTCAGCCTGACGTCAGCACATTACCCTGAACTGGTTAGAATCAGACTGGACCGGTCTGGTTCAGTTGAATATGGACTGAACCCCTTGGTTCAGTTTAAATTTTCTAGAAATTACATAAAGACCCCAACAGTTTTGGGAAAATTTGACTCTGGCCTAGATTCTGAAATTTTAATTCATTTATACCCCTGATAATTTAATAAATAATAAATTAAATTATTTAATTAATTTATTAATTAAATAAAAATGACCAAATTACCCCTAGGTCATTAATAGGTCAAATGAAGTCCAAATAAGTCAAATGAATAGTGTATTTCCACTATTTCAAACATTCTGGACTCAATGGCGGAGTCCGATTTGGGAAATTAAGTCCCGAAAAATACAAACACGTAGGAGTAAATGACCATACTGCCCCTGATGATACCCGAACCCAAATACAACTAAAAGATAGTCTATTTTGACTATGTCAGACATTCCGGACTCAACGGTGAGGTCTGTATTAGCAGATAAAGTGCCGAAAAAATACAACACACGAAATTACCAAATTGCCCCTGACACTGTTTAGAACCCAAACAAAGTCCGATTGAGACGAAACTGAAAACAATAGAAACCCTGACACGTATGGGACTATACACGTGATCGGATGATGAATCGGAGTCAAACTTCACAACTGTGAAATGACCAAAATACCCCTAGCCCTGTATCAAGTTAGATAACATCCGAATGAACTAAGAACTAACCCAATGAAAGCTTAAATAATTTCATGACCGGACTGCCTAGAGGTAGTACACATCCTGACATCTTGGGATTATGCTATAGGATAAAAACTCAAGCCAGTCATGGAAGGAAAAAACAAGAAATTTACCATTATGTCTAAAGCCGAAAGACTAGCTGACAAGAAGCAACAGGAGTTTATGCGACAACTATTATGGCAACAAAAGATTATCGAACGGCACATAAGGATAGCTAAGACAACCGAGGTAGTCTCCATTCGATCGTTTATATACAAAATGCCTACCAAGGCAATGATCGCAGAGGCTAAATTAAAGAAACAAGAAGACACTGAAACCCTGAAAGAGTGGATGCAAAGATGATTTTCAATTATCATAAAAACACATAGACAACGAGATAGTCTAACTCAGGTTGAATTTTGAATTAAAATAAACCAAGTTAAGTTTCATGTGAGATTTACGAAATGTTCATAAATTTTCTAGGATAAAGAAGGATAAGAAGAAGAGAAAGGCTTCTTAGTTAAGTCCCGTTACCGCACAAGGTGAGTAACCTAGACTCCTGAATTGGTGTATAAGTACACCGTCTAGTTATTGTATTTTTAAATACTGTATTGTACTGTTCCTACAGATATACTATCTTTCATGCTTCTACTCAATGCACGACTATATTTTACCCTGTCTGATTTCACTGTTCCGTATTAAAATGAAACTATCCTTATTTCTACTAAAGGAACAACTGACTCATGGTACCAAATTCAGTCTTGAACACTATATGAGCATATTGCACTGTTTAAATTGTGCATACTGTACGGTTATCCTGTTATACTGTTTTGCTCTGCTCGTGATTGAACTGTTCTGACGCTCTGATGATTTAACTGTATCCCTGTTTAAAATGTTGTTTCAAAGAAATGTATTTAACTATATCTTCTGAAATGCCTGATTCAACCACCTGTTTTATAAACAACAATGGTTTGAAACCCATGACAGGGGACCCGTGTTACTCACTGGGCTTTTTAAAGCTCACCCCTTCCCTAACATTTTTCAGGTGAGGGACCCAGCGATCAGGATTAGTGGGTTGGAGACCCGGAGAACTATTTTGAAGAACTTATGAATTAACCATTTTTGTACCTAACTCCATTTCTGAATGTGATGTACTGAAACCTAAGACTCGTATCTTTTGTAGGACAATGATGTAATAGTTAACCATGGATGTATTAATGGCTCTGCCAAGGTGTTATGCATTCCCTTAGTTCCGCTGCAACTTATATTAATTGAATGCATTGTACTTGGAAGTTACTGATGAATGGCCTGTGGTTAGGATTACCGTCGGCATTTTGATTTCTAAAAAAAAAAAGAAACAAAACCGATGGGTGCCTAACTGGCCGGTTGCATGCCCCTAATCCGCACAGGGTGGGTAAGGGGGATGTGACAGTATATGAGGTACAGATCATAAGTACACGGTTATTAACTGATTAGATACCCTTAAAGAAACAACGAATCCAATGATTTAAATAGTTAAATGATCGGCGACTTTTGGAGGACGATATCTTGTTTAAATACTAAGGTTAATAGTCTTTGGGAAAGACTATACTATGACTGACTTTGATGTCTCTTGGACGATTGAGATGATCAAATGATTAGTGACTTTGAGAGAAAGTAGTAAACTTAAGGGCAAAGGTTAAGGATTCTTGGGAAGAATTGTACCAGTGTCGAGGTTGATGACTCTTAAGTCATTAAACTGTGAATTGATCAATGAATTGGGGGAAACTATTGTCACGACCCGAGACCCACCCTATACGGATCTCGTGTCGTGCACCCGATCTGACGCTGCTTGTCAAACTAAAGGTCTCAACTTGTTACACAATCAGTGCTACTAACATGCAACTACTAAAATGCAGAATAAATAATTAAAAGCTACATGTGATACATATAATGTTTACAAAATATGGAATACAAAATTTCTTAATACAACTGTTCATCCCCAAGACGTGGATAACATGGGAAAGCTATAAGACTGTCTGTACTAAGTATTACATTGCAACTTCAAAAATGAATGTCCACCTCTAGCTATCAGGCCCTATTGTTTGTCCTCGATATCTATGCCTGCAAAATGTTGTGTAGCATCTGATGAGCTATGAAAACTCAGTAAGTAGTCCTTTACTCTGCCATGTGTACAAGGGTATAAAAGAATGCTAGCCAGTCAATGAATATATAACTCAATATCAAATTATAGAAGTCAAATGATAAGGAAATGAAACTGTTATGCCAACAATATCATACTACTACAGTCATGAGCTATATCAAGTACGAAATGTAAGTACTGTACTGAAAGCAGTAAAATCTCATGATCATTCAATAACAATATAACATGATCAAGTTATGAATATCAACAATAAAGGATAGTGATATCAACTAAAACTGAGATGCTCTCGTGGGGCCCGGAAATCCCCCTGAGCTCGTATTCAGTTCCACTCGGGCTCTCTGAATAATACTGCTCTATGTACACTGTAACTCCACGTCCTATGCCTCGCACAACAACGGCTGAATGTTCCATTCGGAACCTAGACCCAAAGGTCATAAATAGCATCAGAATGGAGATGTGACTGAGCACAAATTCGGCACTAATAATATATCAAGATCATGCTATCTTCCATGAAGAGTATAGTGGAATCATAATTGATTTTAGGCAATCTGACGTAACAGTAGTTTTCGAGGCTACTGTTACTAGACTTCTTTGAATAAAACTGTCTAGCCCTCATGGCCCTAGGTACAAGTGTACATAAGGAAATCTGTGCATAAGTATACAATCATGATCGAGATATATATAAAAATCAATAACTGCCTCCCACATGATAGTGCAATATCAATGTGGCTAAATAAATACTAGCGTGTATGTATAGAGTACAATAGGCAATATATATATATAAGAAACTATGACATGGCTTGGAATGTAACACATGCAGCGATTGGATTTTACTTACCTCTTTCTGTATCTGTCTAGAAGGTCAAAACCGCCTTCTTCTTGTATCTCAGTATTCCTATGATTCAGGAAACTCATCTCAGTCTATATATATATATATATATATATATATATATCTATTTAATTCATGCTATTCATCAAATTTTAGGTCTCTTTATTATTTGTATCTCTTTTACTAGAATAAACTCTACTATTGAATTCGGAATGTCGAACAAAGTCAGTTTAGGCTTTCGCGAAATTCAATTCGGACTTCGGTACTAAAAAGGGCAAAATGGTCATTTTGCACTTTACGGGTTCTTACTTCTAGAGACCTCTTTTCACAAATTGGACTCCACGGTTGAGTCCAGAATGCTCAAAATAATAAAAATTCACTATTCTTTCATTTTAATCGGAGTCCGTTTGATTACTTTTTAACTTAAGGGCATTTTGGTAATTTCCCTTTTAATTTAAATATTATTTTATTACTTGGGGTCAAAATCTAATTATCATAAGTTCTGGGTAAATTTATAATTATCATAATTTCCTATTCTAATTTGGAATAGCCAAACAATGGATAAGCCAAAAACCTTGGATAGGCTATCCTCATTCCTATTTCAATTTTAATTTACTATTTCCATGTCCAAACAGCCCCAAATCCTTAATTTTAAAATCTTTTAAACTTAAGTAAAACTGTGTCGTTTTGGCTTACCCGTTTCTATTTTGGTCGGGTCCCGACCCGGATCCGACCCATAACCCGAATCCAAACCCTAAACCAACAGTCTTTTTCCCCGTTTTTGTAGTGGAACTCCGATAGGGTTTCGATGTGAACAATCGTCTTCTTCGGCGACGGCGACCTAACTCCGATCAATTTTTGAGATTTTTTAAATGCTGTTCTCTTCGTTTTTTCATGGAGATCACGAATCTAAAGTTAGTTTTCCATTTGGATCACTAACTCTCCACGAATATGGCAAAACCCAAAGCTATGGTGACCTGAAATTTTTACATTTCATGCTTGGTTTCTCACTGTTTTTACTCGTTTCTTTCTCTATTTATTTTCTGCACCCTCTAGGGAAATTTCTAGATCGTTTGAACAATCTTTCATGCATAAAATATTAGAAACCCGATTATTTTCTTACACCTGCAACTGATGATTTCTCCATTGATTTTGTACCATTTTTACTGATTTTTCTTGCATTTGGCTTCTGATTTCATGCTCTTTAACACCAAATAATTTAAACTAGCTATCATGCTTTCTATATTTAAAAACAGAAACTAATACTTACTTATAATTTCTGATTTTTCCTTTGGTGCAGGTTCCTCTTTTCACTTCTGGTTCCTTCAATCCACCCTCAGCTTCTTCCTTCTTTCATTCTTTCTTTCTGTTTTTCCCTTTACACACACATACATATATATACCAAAACCAACTAACTTAATTCTCTCTCTCTCTCTCTCTCTCTCTCTCTCTCTCTCTCTTGCAGCCTTTCTTGACTTCCTCCTTCTGCTCTTATTAGTTTCTCTTTTTCTCTTTTCTAAGAATGCAGCTTTGCATTCAATTCACATAAGATATTTATATATATTATATGTATATAATATATATACACATACTAACATACACACTAAAGCCAACCGACACACATACACTGCACTCACTATGTTGCTGCTTGGCAGCTTCCTTTTCCTTCTTTCTTTTGTTTTGTTTTCTTTTATATTTTTAAATACACATACATACATATATATATATATATAATATTTTATATTATAATCATGTATAAATACATAATTTATACCCATCTTATACATATATATACCTTCATATATACACATATATACAATTTTCTGAGTACATATACATACTCTGATATTTAATGAGATATGCATGTGTATGTGCGTATGCATGCATGGAAGTGCGTGTATACACGCATTACAAGGCATAGTTCTAGGTTGCTCGGGTATTGCCCGACACTGGCTATATAACTGACATTATTTACATTCCAAAATCATGTAGTGCATTTGGTGATATGACATAAGGCTTAAACAGCTCGGTTCACAATTTATAGCACATTGCCCGACCCGGTCTACCTCGGTATACGTGTTGACCCGAGTCAGGGTATTACATTTTTACCCCCTTAAAAATAAGTTTGTCCCCAAACTTAGTGGTTCTAACTCCAAGGGTTTTCATGGTTTCTTTAACATCAGGGTACAACTTGAATGGATGTTTATATTAACTAGATAAAATTTTTCTGCTGAGAATCAAGTTTTACAGTCACATCAAATCAAGTTTTACAGTCACATCAGATCATTTTTCTATTTTTCTAAAATTTCTAAGAGCATTTCAAAACTTTTACGTGAATCTCGATTCACTTCTATAGTCCTCTCGGTTCTTTGTAAATTTAAGACATCACTTGGTGAACAAAATTATGAAATTTCCTAAATAGGGTTTTAAAACTCTATTCTTTGAATCTACTAATATATATATGATTCCAATAGTATCGTATAGAACTCGAAGAGTTCACACCAATTCCTAATTATCATTTCTTTATAATAGACTTGCCATTCAACTAATTGTTCCTTGACCTCAAGTCAACTGTTTAAGGATATCTATGTCCCTAGTCTGCATTTCATGTGTTCTGTATCTACTACTTAGTTAGGCACTCTATTCTTTTTAGACATTACGTTTTTCTTTAATCGTTATTTAACTAACTCCTTTCTTTAGAGAATTTTTTTGTAATACAACTTGGAGTGCTTATATACTTTATGTCTTTTATGGGTCTTATAGTCACATGATTATATCTTATCTGGGACTTTATCAAAAATGATTTAAGCTTTCTAAAATCGATACAGTTCACAAATCTTTACTGTTCACAGATCTTTTACTTACTTCTATACTTGTAAGCATTTTTTGGAGTATTTCTACAATTTCACGTCTCATTTTATTTCATACTCTCTCTAAATGATTTACTACACTTCCAGTCTTCTTGCTATCATTTAGATTACATTAATCTCTAAAAATTACTCAGGATTGTTTATCACTTATTTTTACTTAGCTTGACAGAGTATCATCTTTTATTAATATTAAATCTATTACTCAGGTCACTAAGGTTTATCAAACCTTTTTCTAACACTTATTCATTATATATTAGCCTTTTTTCATAATCATCTGCATTTCAAAATGCCAACTTCTAACATCTCGTTTATTAAATAAAAGTCTTTAAAACTTTACTCATCTTTTACTTTATTCGGGTCTATCTATAACCTATTCAAAAATTTTCACATTTCGGGTACGTCATCAATCTATTACTCAATCAATGAGGTTTATTAACTCCCCTGTACTTACCTTCTTTAAGTTCCCTTCAGATTATCTCTTTTGTCTTGATTCTTTTTTTTGTATCTATTTCTTTTTAGAATGTATAAGCATTCTAATCAAGTGTTACCTGTCACAAATACTACCCTTTAAGGTGTTACTGCTCTGTCTAGATATTGCCATTAATTCTACTACTTTTCTAGGGTATCACTACTCCATTTAGATATTTCTATCAAATCCATTGCTTTTCAAACCGACACAACTCCTAATTCTATGTTATCTTCTATCTTTCAATGTGAACTAACTGTTGCCCTTGTTCATTATGGAACGTCTAATTCTCACAATATAGGGCAATCATTTTATTATTAACATCAAGTCCCTACTCTAGGTATAGAATTTCAATTCTCAACAGTTCCCTTAATATATAACAATCATCAAATTGTAACCTAATAGATATCAATTACATACCTCCATAAGACAAAATAATCATCAAGGATTATTTATTTCACTATTTCTATGATTCCCTCCAATTTCTTTTAAGTATGACTACTATTTCCTACTCAAGCCTCACTTATCTATTTATATTATGTATCGAAACTTCCTTCAGTATTTTCAGTGTCATAACTCAAGAAGTCAAATAAATTATATTTAAGTACACTACTATCCTTAAGGATCACTATTTACTTGTGCATCTTAGTTGTTTAAGAATCGTCAACTTTTACCAAAATATGTAGTCTCTTTCTAACAACTAGTTAATCTCGAGTATCTTAACTTGCTTCCATCTTCTAGCAGTCACGTATCATTTAATTATTTTTAATTCACCAATTTCTTCTCAGATCAGCTAATAACTATACACTTATGATCTGTATCTTATATACTCTATGTATATCATTCATTTCTAATGATTTTTCCCAATATGTAACATTCAGTGATAATGACTCCAAGAGTCGCTATTCATTCTATCTCTTTTATCAAAAAAATCATTCATATCTCTAATAGTCTGTAATCCATTCTAAAGATTATAAATTCTTGCATTCGAATCTACTATTACTTTTGAAGTTTGTCAGTCACCTACTCATTTAACTCATGGATGTCTTTAAAACCCTACGAGATAACAATATGTCACTCTAATACTTTATACATCCATGTTACTTGCTCTACTGGTTTCATGCATAACATCTCTCATTAATCATTCTCTTGGTAGAAATTGAACAGTTAACATATAACCTAGGAGTTCTGTTTCTATGTTCACTAGCAGTTCAATTTCTAAATCAATCTAGTAGTGAATGCGGAAAGCAAAATCAATACATAAAACTAGCATACGGGTATGCCTTAACTAACTAGAAAAAATACCTATGATGTACCAATAGCAAAATCATCTCCCAAAATTATTTGCTGTAAAAGATCAACGATCAACATTTATATAATAGTTTATCTATCACGTCAGAATCTATCTACTGACTAACTCTACTTCGACATTTGTAATACTAGCACCTTAGTCTTATCTCCCGTGAACCACTGTGTTACCTAGGATGCTCTGATACCAAGCTGTCACGACCTGAGACCCACCCTATACGGATCTCGTGTCGCGCACCCGATCCAACGCTGTTTGTCGAACCAAAGGCCTCAACTTGCTACACAATCAATGCTACTAACATGCAACTAGTAAAATGCGGAATAAATAATTAAAAGCTACATGTGATACATATAATGTTTACAAAATACGAAATACAAAATTTCTTAATACAACTGTTCATCCCCAAGACGTGGATAACATGAGAGAGCTATAAGACTGTCTGTACTAAGTATTACACTGCAATTTCAAAAATGAATGTCCACCTCTAGCTATCAGGCCCTATTGTTTGTCCTCGATATCTGTGCCTGCAAAATGTTGTGTAGTATCTGATGAGCTATGAAAACTCAGTAAGTAGTCATTTACTCTACCATGTGTACAAGGGTATAAAAGAATGCTAGCCAGTCAATGAATATATAACTCAATATCAAATGATAGAAGTCAAATGATAAGGAAATGAAACTGCTATGCCAACAATATCATACTGCTACAGTCATGAGCTATATCAAGTATGAAATGTAAGCACTGTACTGAAAGCAGTAAAATCTCATGATCATTCAATAACAATATAACATGATCAAGCTATGAATATCAACAATAAAAGATAGTGATATCAACTAAAACTAAGATGCTCTCGTGGGGCCCGGAAATCCCCCTGAGCTCGTATTCAGTTCCACTCGGGCTCTCTGAATAATACTACTATGTGTACACTGTAACTCCACGTCCTATGCCTCGCACAACAACAGGTAAATGTTCCACTTGGAACCTAGACCCGAAGGTCATAAATAGCATCAGAATGGAAATGTGACTGAGCACAAATCCGGCACTAATAATATATCAGGATCATGCTATCTTCCACGAAGAGTATAGTGGAATCATAACTGGTTCTAGGCAATCTGACGTAACAGTAGTTTTCGAGGCTACAGTTACTAGACTGCTTTGAATAAAACTGTCTGGCCCTCACGGCTCTAGGTACAAGTGTACATAAGGAAATCTGTGCACAAGTGTACAATCATGATCGAAATATATATAGAAATCAATAACTACCTCCCACATGATAAAGCAATATCAATATGGCTAAATAAATACTGGCGTGTATGTATAGAGTACAATAGGCAATATATATATACAAGAAACTATGACATGACTTGGAATGTAACACATGTAGAGATTGGATTTTACTTACCTCTTTCTGTATCTGTCTAGAAGGTCAAAACTGCCTTCTTCTTGTATCTCGGTATTCCTATGATTCAAGAAACTCATCTCAGTCTATATATATCTATTTAATTCATGCTATTCATCAAATTTTAGGTCTCTTTATTATATATATCTCTTTTACTAGAATAAACTCTACTATTGAATCCGGAATGTCGAACAAAGTCGGTTTAGGCCTTCGCGGAATTCAATTCGAACTTCGGTACTAAAAAGGACAAAACGGTCATTTTTCACTTTTACGGGTTCTTACTTCTCGAGACCTCTTTTCATAAATTGGACTCCACGGTTGATTCCGGAATGCTCAAAATAATAAAAATTCACTATTCTTTCTTTTTAATCGGAGTCTGTTTGATTACTTTTTGACTTAAGGGCATTTTGATAATTTCCCCTTTAATTTAAATATTATTTTATTACTTGGGGTCAAAATCTAATTATCATAAGTTCTGGGTAAATTTATAATTATCATAATTTCCTATTCCAATTTGGAATAGCCAAACAATGGATAAGCCAAAAACCTTGGATAGGCTATCCCCATTCCTATTTCAATTTTAATTTCAATTTACTATTTCCATGTCCAAACAGCCCCAAATCCTTAATTTTAAAATCTTTTAAACTTAATTAAAATTGTGTCATTTTGGCTTACCCTTTTCTATTTCGGTCGGGTCCTGATCCGAATCCGACCCATAACTCGAATCCAAACCCTAAACCAACAGTCTTCTTTCCCATTTTTCCAGTAGAACTCCGGTCAATTTTTGAGGGTTTTTAAATGTTTTTCTCTTCATCTTTTCATGGAGATCACAAATCTAAAGTTAGTTTTCCATTTGGATCATTAACTTTCCACGAATATGGCAAAACCCGAAGCTATGGGACCTGAAATTTTTACATTTCATGCTTGGTTTCTCACTATTTTTACTCGTTTCTTTCTCTATTTGTTTTTTGCACCCTCTAGGTAAATTTCTAGACCGTTTGAACAATCTTTCATGCATAAAATATTAGAAACCCGATTATTTTCTTACACCTGCAACTAATGATTTCTCCATTGATTCTGTACCATTTTTACTGATTTTTCTTGTATTTGGCTTCTGATTTCATGCTCTTTAACACCATATAATTTAAACTAGCTATCATGTTTTCTATATTTAAAAATAGAAACTAACAGTTATTTATAATTTCTGATTTTTCCTTTGGTGTAGTTTCCTCTTTTCACTTATGCTTCCTTCAATCCACCCTCAGCTTCTTCCTTCTTTCATTCTTTCTTTCTGTTTTTCCCCTTACGCACACATACATATATATACCATAACCAACTGACTTAATTCTCTCTCTCTCTCTCTCTCTCTCTCTCTCTCTCTCTCTCTCTCTCTCTCTTGCAGCCTTCTTTGACTTCCTCCTTCTACTCTTATTCAATTTCTCTTTTTCTCTTTTCTAAGAATGCAGCTTTGCATTCAATTCATATAAGATATTTATATATATTATATGTATATAATATATATGCACACACATACTAAAGCCAACCGACACACATACACTACACTCACATGTTGCTGCTTGGCAGCTTCCTCTTCCTTCTTTCTTTTGTTTTGTTTTCTTTTATATTTTTAAATACACATACATACATATATATATATAATATACTATATTATAATCATGTATAAATACATAATTTATACCCATCTTATACATATATATACCTTCATATATACACGTATATACAATTTTCTAAGTACATATACATACTCTGATATTTAATGAGCTATGCATGTGTATGTGCGTATGCATGCATGGAAGTGCATTCATGCATTACGAGGCATAGTTCTAGGTTGCTTGGGTATTACCCAGCACTGGCTTTATAATTGACATTATTTACATTCCAAAATCATGTAGTGTATTTGGTGATATGACATAGGGCTTAAACAGCTCAGTTCACAATTTATAGCACACTGCCCGACCCGGTCTACTTCAGTATATGTGCTGACTTGGGTCAGGGTATTACAACTATCATTTGAACAAGGGTAACGGTTAATGCTCTTTTGGAAGATATAAGGTGACATAGAGTTGAGATTGTAAAATCTTAGAAAGTTGGTGGATTTAACAACAAATATATATGAGAGATGGTCTAAGGAAGACTTAATGAATAGTAACATGATGAGTTTGAGACTCCAAATGGATTGATAACATATCAAAAATATGAGGATTCTTGAGTGGGTCGTATAGGGTAAAGACAAATGGATCATTAGGAGGCAAATACTGATTGAACGAGGCTATCAAGTGAACATTATGAAATGTGATGGTTCTAAAAGGAGATTGACACGTGATGAATGACCATGGAAAAAAATTCAATGGATCTTGTTGATCTAGGTGACAATATGACCCAATTGTTAGCGGTACTTTATTGAGTTAGCTTAATCTATTTCAAAAGATAAATGATTGATGACTCCGAATAACTTTTGAGGAATAACGTAATCTGACAATTAAAGAGACGAAAATTGTGGCATAATGTTTAGAAAAACTAGTGAGGACAACGACTGTGCTAAAGTGATACATAATTCTTTGAGATACTACGAGAACAATTAAGATTGAGGTAGAAAGTAAGAATAATTAAATTTGTGAAACTAAGGAAGTTAAGAATTTTCATGGTGAGACAAGTTTGATATAATCTTGATAAAAAAACTTTAAATGATGGGATGGCTAATTGATGTGAATAATCCTGAAATATGATATGAAATCACAGAATGTACAAGGAACTCCCTATATAGTTGAATAAGTTCTTTGAAAGAACAAATTTGTAAAAGTTGAATAACGACTAGGGAGAGAAATGTAACATATGATGAAGAACCGAATATGATGACAAGCATAAGAAATGAGACATTTGAACAACTTTTCTAAGTAAAGGTAAGTGAAACCAAAATAATGGTTATAAATTAAAAAGTCATAAAATTTTGAGATTGGAACTGATCAAATGATGTGGAAGGTTCAAACCAAATATGATAACACAATTAAGAACACTTTCGAAGTAGACTATCATATGAAGAATTAGTGACTAGGGTAAAAGACTACCCTAAAAAAAAATTTAATAAAATCTATCAAGACCTAAAGAAGAAACTGAACTAAGTATATGTACTATACTTTAGTCCATGAAGGAATGAGAAATCTGTAAAAAGCTCAATTGTAAAAGGCCTTCGTACCAATCCAAAAAAATAAAAAATAAAAATGGAGAAACCGATTTCCTCAACATGCATGTAAATTTGAAAATAAAGGCAGATATACCAATGAGTAATACAAAAATAATGAAATAATAAAAAATGAATTGAAAAGAGGATTGATAAATCTTCAAGAAATGGACACGTGACTGAGAATCACAAATGAAAATTTTGAATAAATCTAAGGTTACTCGTGCATGGAAAAAATATTGTAGTGCAAAGAGAATACGAGTAGACCGTCCTTGCATGAACCAAAAGACGTTCATTAAAACAAAAGGGAATATAATGCTGAAAATACTAAAGGGAAATACGATAATGGTCGTAATCAAAGAAAGTTCAATACATAAAAAGAAACTTAAATGGGTGACGTTGCAAATCTCGCAACCGAACGCATGTAGTAAATCCGAGGTGGAACTCGTGACAAAAAAAATGGGAGGAGAAATTGGAAAGACAGTTTTGTATAAGCTTCGAACAAATGAAAATCCAAACCTTTTCTTCCAGATTATCATCCTAAGCCTCCGTATGGATTCAAGTGGAATAATGTGAATCCATCAAGAACTCTATCCTTAGAAAAATTTAAAGTACTTGGATGAGAAGCCTAAAACACTCTAAACGATAGAAGTGGTGTAGTCCAGTTACACCGTTGACTTCCTAGGACCACCACCAAAGAAACAGATAGAAAAGAAAAGATCAAGGTACTACATACCTTTACCTGGCACATGATGCGCCATACAACGCCAATAAAAGTTGGGAGACCATGAACAGTAAGGTAATCACGTCTTAGTACCAAATGAGATGAATATAACGACTAGACGTGGAACTAGTCAAGATACTGGTAACAAGGAGTAACGAGGGAAAATAGTCAATTAACTGAAAAGATGACTCAGGGTGAGTAATGAAAGTAATAGACCCCTAGCCACAAATCTGAGAACTAAAGAAATACGCATGGGAATGTTAGTACTAAAATTTGGAGACAATGAGTTTAAAGTCTCGAGAAAGTTAAAAGGTCAAACCCTCAACTTTCAAAATTCACTATTGAATTAAAACACAGAGGGATACAAAAGAACTACGAACCCTGTATAAAGAAATCTTCTTAAGAATATAGTATCTGAATACTTGAGATAAGTTCAAAAGAAAGATTAAAAAGAGAATTATGATGATGAAATTGGCATGAGGAGATAATAGAGCTTCCTAGATATGCACATTCGAGTTTTGAAGACAAAACTCATTTTAAGGGGGGTAGAATGTAATGCCCTAACCCAAATTGTAACCGAGCGACCCATGTAAACCCGAGCTGTTAGGGCTCTTTGTTATAATATCAAACAGAATTGACAAGTTTTGGAATATGAATAGTCTTGAATATGCAGGCGATACCCGAGCAAGCTATGAGTGAGCATCAAAATGCGTGTACATATATGTATACATATATGGGTATGTATATATATGTACATATAGTATAAATTAATATATATAGCCATGTATATAAATATGACTATTAGGCATATATATGTGGATATATATATATATATATGTATGTGTGAAAATATGTGGTTGTATATACATGTATATATATATAAATCTTTATAAGGATATACATATTATATATATATATACACACATCACGTGCAGTGCATTAAATTTGTGTAAGGAAGTGTGTGGGTGTATATATATATATATAACGTGCAAAATGAATGCAAGGTAAAACATAAATGAGGGGAGGGGGTTATGGATGTAGAAGGGCAATAGAAGAGGGGGAAAGAAAGAAAGAAAAATGAAGGTGAGAGGGAGAAACTGAAGAGGGCACAGGTTTTGGCTTATAAAGAGAGGAGAGGAGGTTGGAGAAAAATAGAAGAAAAAGGAGAAACTGAGAGGCTGAGGAGAAGTCCGAAGCTCAAAAGAGAAATAGGAGGAAGAACGGAGAGAAAGAAGGAAGGGAGAAGGAGATACTGCTCAACTGAGGTAAGTTTTAGAGTTTTGAATTTTGAATTCTGGGATTTTTTGTAGAAGTTGATAAAGCTTGTAAATAATTGCATGATGTTAATCTATGAAGAAAATAGAACACATGTTGAAGAAATGAGGGAGAAAAATGAGTTTTTCGGAAGATGAAATTTTGGAAATTTTGATTTTCAATGAGTTTTAATGGCTTAAAATGTTATCAAAGGGTCCTAAAATGTGTTTTAGGGTATTTAGAAGTGAAAATGGGCCTTGAAACAGTGAAAAAAATGAAAAAAAAAGGGAAAAGTTACAGTCCGGTTAGCGACGTTAGAGGGGGTGACCAGAGACTATAACAGGTCTCCGGAAAAGTGTGGGGGAAAGAAGGGCCACCGGGTCTAGCCAAATCGGGTTTGGGTCGGAACCCGCCCGACTGCATCCAATGGGCAACCTGCACAGCACTGTTTTGGCTCAACCTTCCTTTAAATGAAATCTGTTTTAGGAAAAAGGGGTGGAAGGATATGGTTGAGGGGATTTGAATGCCAGGCCACATGGGCATGAGGCCCTTATGGCCACTGAGTCCACCACCGTGCCACTAAGGCACGTGTGGTCACATTCTTACATAAATAATATATATTATAAATATATTAATTAATTAAATTAATTAAATAAGTTTACCTATTTATTTAAATTTCAATGTCCAATTTAGTCAAGTGAATATTGTAAATCTATTATCTTGGGCTTTCTGGACCCAATGGTGAGGTCTGTTTTACGAGACAAAGCCCTAAAAAATAAAGACCCGTAGAAGGGCCAAATGACCAAAATGCCCCTAAGTCAAACATGAGTCAAAGGAACCCCGATTAAAATAAATGAATAGTAAATCTTTATTATTTCAAGCATTCCAGACTCAACAGTGAAGTCCAATTTACAAAAATAAGTCCTAAGAAAGAAAGACAAATAAAAGTACAAAATGACCATTTTACCCTTATTAGTACAAAAGTCCAAATTGGAAACCGTAAAATCCTAAAATGACTTTTTTTGGCATTCCAGACTCACTATTGGAGTCTAAATTAGTAAAATAGATACTTATGGTAACAAGATATAAAATTTGATGAATAGCATTAAACTAAGACATGTTTACTGAATTATAGGGAACTCAAAGGGAAAAGGAAAAGTCACAAATACTAAATAGAACACACTAATAAGGTAAGTAAACCCCAATCTCTTACATATGGTTTTCCAAGCTATGTTCATTCTATTACTACCAGATTTGTACTCTTGTACATACCAAATGTTTATTGTTTCCACAATGTGATATTGTTCTATCTTATGGACGTTTATTGACTGTTATATCATTCAATCATTATATTGTACTGTGCCTCGAAAGGTCTACTGTTATGTTTTTATTAAATGAATGATATTCCATTTTTATACAGTCTTATGGAATCACGAATGATCATGATATATTATGAATGCCGAATTTGTGCTCAGTCACAATATCCATCCGATGCTTTCTTAGTTGATAGGACCTACGGGTCAACTCCGTGAACAGACATATGGAAATTAAGGCATTTTTACGCATTGAGTTAAGATGGCATTTTATATGCACTTATTGAGGGGGGTATGACGGGCCCCAAAAGACCGAGGGTCTGTTAAGCCCTGAACAGAGTAATTGCATCACTTATGTTTGACTGATATGATATGTTTATTGGATTCATGGCATTTTATATGCACTTATTGAGGGAGGTATGTCGGGCCCCAAAAGACCGAGGGTCTACCAAGCCCTGAACAGAGTAAATGCATCACTTATGTTTGATTGATATGATTACGTTTACTTACTGATTACGATTTATTGTGGCAGTACATTTATGTTGACTGATTTTTATTGAGATTTTCATGTTCATGTTATATCCATTACTTATGATTAATTATTGTGACATCTACTGTTCATTGGCCATTGTGGCATTTTATCTTTACTGGCTATCATAGCATCTTATCCCATGATTGGCTATCATGTTCACATTCATGAATTTATGTTTTTTCTATGTTAACCTTAACCCGTATGAGAGATGGGAATTTACTTACTGAGTTTCGTTAGCTCACCCCAACATATTTATTTTTCAAGAACCGACGTTGCAAGACCACAGTAGGAGTCCAAGAGCATAAGAGGACATTGTGAGGAATGTATTAGTTATGATGTAGTTCTCTCATGTATTCACCACCTAAGGATGAGGTTATGTTGGTTCCTGTTTTGACATTGTAGAACCATATTATGTATTAGAGACTTCCGTTGATTTACTGTTTAAGTTTTATATTATACATTGTTGACATTGATACAAGGAAAGAAAAAGTAGGGACGACCACAGGGTCGGCCTTGCGATACGAGATCCACATAGGGTGAGTTTCGGGTCGTGACAGAATACGAGAAAACCTTACGTTTTTTTTTCTTATTTTTACTATTTTTCATTTATCACCCATCTATCATCACTTCATATTATATTTTTTAAATTCTTTCCATCTCATTATTATATTCGTGAGGCTTATTATCATGCAAAAGTAATATTATTCATTATTTATTTCTTTTATGTATTTTTTAATTTTAAGAAACGTTACAAATACCTTATAGAGAGAAAGACATAAAGAAAGTTTTTGGATGGGACTGGTACATTGATGTAACAATGTGTCCTTTTAATGATATTCTGTTACGTATGATATGGCTACTTTTTTAATTTATTAAGGGCACTCATCTATGAGTCCTTGAATAAGTGCATAATTAGTATAAGTTTCAGCCCAAATTTCATTAACCGAAAAAATTCCTCATTTTTTACTTGACCAAAATAACATTCCATGTGAAAACATGAAAAAAAAAAAAAAAAAGAAAAGAAAAGGTCAACCTCGCATTCCTGTGCCCATCCACTGCCACACGATCACTCCTTTGTTTTAGAAAGTTCAAAATTAAATAACTTTTCCTAAAGAAGTGGATAATTGGTATAAGGTCCGACCTAAATTTCCTTAATTCAAAAAGTCCCTCATTTTTTACTTAACCAAAATTACCTTCCATGTGAAAACACAGAAAAAAAGAGGTGAACCTCCCATTCCTATGCCCGTTAGCTGCCATGTCATCACTCTTTTATTTTAGAAACTTTAAAATTAAATAACTTGTAATATATCAATTTATTTTTCATAAAAATTATATATTTAAGTTCTAAAAATCGAGATCTATTTAACAAGATTCATATTGCATAAGAAATTTTGCCAAAAAAACTTTTATTTTTTCGACAGATAATTTTTGTCGAAAATTCTTTATCCAAGGAACCAAGACAAAAATTTCTCTATTACCGGACATAAATTTGAGAAATTTCTTTTAAAAAAAATATTACACATGTTTTTACAATGCATCAAATAATCTTTCTTCTTTAGTAAAGTGAAAATACTCCAACATTGATAAAATAAAAAAAATAAATAGAGAAACGAATACACAACTAAAAAAGATATAGGAACAAAAAAATATTTCTCGGACAGAGAATTTTGAGAAATTTTTTAAACAAAAAAATATTACGCATTTTTAATAATACATCGAACAATATTTGTTCCTCGAAAAATTGGTAATATTCCAACATTGATAAAACAAAAAAAGTAGATAGAAAAAATAATACGCAACTAAAAAACATAGTGACAAAGAAATATTTATTGCACAAAGAAAATTCTCAATGCAAAAATTATCCTTTGTCATACTTCATTGGAAATTACTCTATTATTATTGATGCTGCACTTTTTCGTCCTGGCACATGGTAGGCTCTCTAGCACAATATTGTCCGCTTTGGGCTGCTCGTTGGTCTTATAGCCTGCACGACTTTATTCTTCCAAGGAGGAAAATGCCTTGTGTTAGGAAGAGAGCAACTTAAGGCTTATAAGCGACATCAGTGCCCGACTCCTAACCGATGTGGGACTCAAAGTGGCACAACAGCCACTCCCCCCAATCGGGACTGGTGGAGCACAGGAACGAGGCACGTGGCCTGATTACGCCCAAAAAATAACGCGGTAATTGTAGTGTAGCTTTGGGGTGTCGATTCCATAGGGAGACAAAATTAAAAAAATAATAGACAGAATTTTTAAAGCTAGAGAAAGTATTAAACGGTTAATGAGAAAATAAAAATATAAACAGTGATTTTTGAATGCAAATTAAAAATAGAACAATTTGATTAATGGAAGAAAATACTCAAATTTAACGAACAGTGGAGTGTCGAGAATCCCTTGCACATATCTGGTATTTTAATTATTTTTAATTCACTAATAACTCAATTGAGAAATTAAATCTCAAAAATCTCAATCGGAAGATATACAATTATGAACCACAATTAGACTAAAAATAACCCTTTGAAAAATCATTCAACACTTTTAAATCACACAAATTATTATTCACATTGAGAAAACTCAACGACGATAATATACCCAACGAGCAATATTGTAACAGAGAATTGAATCAATATAAATATTTAATTGTTCCAAAAATAATCAAAACATTAATCCATTCGATAGAAAAAGTATGACTGAATCTATAAACGAACTAAACCCTTTAATTATTCAGACAATAAAATCTAACAAATAATTATGAATGATCATCAAAGAATTTAACAAGTGAAAACCACGTACAGGAATCAAAAATAAATTAAAACAACTATCTATGGTACAAGTTCATGCCTAATCCCACTTAAAAATTTAGTTATCCATATACAGGATAGATAACATAAATCTCATAAAAAAATACTGAGTCATGGGGTAGCCGCGGCGCACAGAACTGCGGCGCACAGCCGTCCCTGTATATTTTTCTCCTGTTAACAGCCGTCCCCCTCCTGTATATTTTTTCTTTTTATATATATATTGTTAACAGCCGCAGGGCTGCGCCCTAGCTTTGTCAAACCCTCCGTGCGCCAAACCCAACGCCTGGGCCCACTGAATTGCTTGCTTGGCCTTGCGCCTGCTTCAGCCCCCACATCAAGCCCAGTTCTTTTATTTGTTTCATGCGGCGCGCCCCACGCCTTTTGCAAACCCCAGGCCTTAAACGCACATGCGAACGCCCACCTTTGATTCTTTCTTGCTTTTGTTCAGCGCCCTGCCAAGCCAAGCCGTAGCAGCCAAGTCCCAAACTCTCTTTCTTTAATATCCTGCTTTCCTTTTCTTTTGCTTTTGCTTCTGCTTTAGCATTCTGCCCAAGCCAATTTCTCTTCTTTTCTTTTACTATTCAACCCCATTGACTTTTGCTTTGCTGAATCTTTCCTCTTTAATTCAGCTCTGCCACGTCACTTGACTTCTTTTGACTTTTTACACAGTTTTGCTCTTTTCTCATTCTCGCGCACAGTCAATAGTTATGACCTTTAGGCCTCTTTTCTTATTAGATAACGATTGAATCTTGATTCGGACTCCTCACGGAAGTTGTAGTCCTGGATGAGTAGATAATTTTAGATTTAAAAATCATCTGATTTGGACTTAGGAAGCTCAAGTTATGGCCCCTTAAAGTTGGCTGGTCGGACAGGTTCGGAGCAGCGTTCCAGGCCCGTCTTTAGAACACCGTTTGGAGGCTCAAACGAACTCCGATTTTTGCAAACTAGACCTTTCTGAAAAGCCCAAGACGTCCTCTAAAAACTTCATGAATACCACTTTCTCATTTTGAAACTCTAACGTTATCCAAATCTCAGTTGAAACTTCATGGATCGAATCTGCATAAAAGCTAAAAATTGTACAATATACTCCATAGCTCTTCTTTAACCCTTAATGTTTCCCTCACTGTAAATAGAAGTTAAATTAAATAATATCAATTATATCCCAACAATTCTACTCACAGAGTATTTAGAGTGCGCTTTTGCGCACTCATCATGGCCCAAGCGTTCCTACAGACGGCGCTAAATTGATGCTGCACTTTTTCGTCCTAGCACATGGTAGGCTCCCTAGCACAATATTGTCCAGTTTTGGGCTGCTCGTAGGTCTTATGGCCTACACGACTTTGTTCTTCTAGGAAGGAAAAGACCTTGTGTTAGGAAGAGAGTAGCCTGGAACTTATAAGCGATGCCAGTGTTCGACTCCTAACCGATGTGGGACTCAAAGTGGCACAACAATTAATAATAATAATAATAATAACAATTTCCCATCTAACCGCTGGTGTTAAAGGGAGAAGTGTAAGGAATATAACCTTCATCTACCTGTATTGATTGATCATTAGGAGTAACTCATGCATTATTTCTTATTTTATTTTGGTCAATTTAACAATAAAATAATGGACGGATCTATTGAAATCATAGTTATCAGAACTGTATCGAACGATGAACCGATGAAGGGGTCGGTTCATGGTTCACTGATTCAATTGATGGTTCAACCAGTTTTATAATTAATATATTAAAAATTTTAATTAGAAAAATAACAAGATTTTTTTTTTATTATCTAGTGATAAATAACAAAATATAAGTATAATTATTGAAGTTATCTTAATGTATAAGTTTAATATATTTGTATATATAACAAAAAAACATGCAACATATCTTATTTTATACTAAATTTTATTATTTAATTATCAAATATAAGAAATTTTGTGAGAAAAAAAAGTTGTAGGTGATAAAAAGACAAAAGGTGGTTTAACCGATTTTTTTAAAAAATCTGGCGGTTCACTCGATTTTTTAAAAATCAGTCGGTTCAATTGATTTTTTCTGGTTCTTTAACAAAACTAGTATTTTAATCGAACTTAACAAGTTTAATGTCCGATTTCCGATTCAACCAATTAAATTGGCCGATTCGATCCAGTTTTGATAACTATGATTGAAATGCTTATGTACAATAAAAACAATTGTAACAATAATCAGAACACCACCAAAGGGGTTCTTGCTTTTAAAACATGACTTCCACAACTAAGAACAGACACTTTAGAATCCTCTCCTTAACTGCTACTTATAAGATCAGGATAAACAATACAACTACTCAATAGAACACTTTTCGATCAGACAATGTCAAACAATTAGATATAATGAATTCCAGAAGAGTAATTAAGAACTCCCCAAAACGGAAACCCTCATAGAATCTAATTGGACAAACTCCAGAAGAATTAAGACTAAGAAAGTTCATAAAACACTTATCAACTTTTCCAAAAGGATACTCAACCACGCATACCACAACCTGCCATCCACTTGCTATCCCAAATAAAACTCTCTTTTAATCTTGACAATGGTTCAGGTGATACGGAGAAAGAAGCAGTGAGAGACAGTGGGGGTGGTATGGGTGAAGACGATGTTAGTGATGTGCTTAAATTGGGAAAATTTGTTGTTAAGAATAAATTAATGATGCCACATTATCATTTTTAGATTTGGGTTCACATGATTTAAAATTGCAAGAACTTTTAGAATTAAAATATTTATTTTAAGACTTTAACTTGTAAAGAACTATTTTGAGGATTTTTTTATTAATTAACCCTAAATTATAATACACACGATAGACTACCAAACTAAGAAAAGAATATATCTGCACCTAGAGGGACCATGTTAATTTTCTCAACTATTTTAATTGTTTTCACACACGTTGAGGTTTTGAGCAATTATTTGGTAATTCTTTGAGACCATAATTTTAACGGTTTGATTGAGAGTTACGTCTATAACAATATATTTGATATACTGCAAAGTGACGGATCAGTCCCCATATGACACGTGTGATTACAGACTAGTTAAAGCTTGGCCATACAGAGCAGGCTCAACCATTCAGAGCAGGCTTGGGTACTTTGCCTTCAGAATTCATAGGTCTGAGCACAAGACTATCAGAACATCCTTCAAAGGTTCAGAGTTCATCACCGCCTTAAACATCCTACCGAGTAAAGGATAAGGAAACAGTCTTCAACAAGAAAACTGTCACTTACGGATATCTCTCAAGCGCAGTATCCAACATGGTAACTGCTATTCTCCGATAATCAAATCCCTAATTCTATGGGTCCAAATCCTAATCAACTTAAGAAAGCCACAACTTATAAATTAAACCCTAAATGTACGTTTTATTTTTATGCTCATTCTTTGGTTTACATTATAGTCTTTTAATTCAGTTTATTGACTTAAACATCGGAGTGGCTACCGCCAGAGCCAATCCAGTAGCCCTTTACCATTCTCTTTGAGTGTTTTTCAGGCGACGGAATTTGGAACTCCTTCCGACCAAAAAGTGCAGCGTCAATATTGTATAATATTATACAAGGTTACGTCTATAATAATATATTATATAATATTATACAGACACATACACTTATTATTTAATGGTTAAAATTATTAAAACCGATTGTTTCAATAAATTCTACTCATCACATAACTTGTTCAAACGACAAGTGCCGGTGTTACTAGTACAAGAATAATGTTTCACAATAGTGAACACATATTTACATGAGCATGACTATCACATATGCGAATTCCACACTCACGTAAATACATATAAAACATATAATTAATTTCATTTCAGATATCACAATCCCAGCCGTCAAATAAACATGGGCTTGACATCTTTAAACCAGTTAAACCGTCGGCAGCTGCTAAAAAGACCCTAGATTCTTCGAAATGAAGACGACCCAAAACCTCTGGGCGTAAAAAATCACTTGACGGAATTCGGAAAATGTTGAGAAGACGACTCTGTTCGGTACTAGCAACTTCGATTCGCAATGTTTCAAGCTACACCAAACCCAGCTTGATCCTCCAGCCGGTCTCATCACCACATTTGGCGTTACGGTTCGTACAATGCCCTAACCCTAACCCCAGTTTCAATGGGATCTTTGTGCCTCAGGGTATGAGGGCTTATAGTCTTCTGAGTTTGAATGATTTGAGAGATAACAAGGGGGCTAGGAAGCAGAAGACCAGGAAGGGTCGTGGGATAGGGTCCGGGAAGGGCAAGACTGCTGGAAGAGGTCACAAGGGGCAGAAGGCGAGAGGCACGATGAAATTTGGGTTCGAAGGCGGCCAGACACCGCTCCGTCGACGGTTGCCAAAAAGAGGGTTTAAGAACCCGTTTAGCCTCACCTTTCAGGTATGTATGTTGAATCATTTTTGTGTTTTTATTGTAGATTATTGGTTTGGTTTTCTGATTTGTATGCTACTTAGAGTGGAGAGGATCACTAATTTGTTATCTGGATCGGATCATACAAATCCACTTGATGTTGTAATAGACGAGGAAGTGTTCATTTTGGTGCGATTAAGTTATCAAAAACAGGAAAAATAAACGTTTTGCATTGATCCATTTGAAAAAATTAATAAAGGCAATGATTTAAAACATTTACTATAAGAGTGCACTGAAGATGAAAAATGGTAGACAGTATTAACTTATCAAAAGAAGGTGATTAATATTTGAATACAGATATTAGTAGTTCTAACCTCAATGCTCAAGTCATTTAGTCAAACTCACTTCGCTGAAGAGAGAGCGATTTTAGCAGTTGAATAAAAAGCATTTGAATAATTTAAACTTTACTGTTCAAGTTGAATAAGACTGTTTTTTTTTTTTTTGCTGCATTTGGTTTTTGATTGAGGTTTGCCCCATTGGATAGGAAGAAATAATGAATGATATGTCGATCCAAAAGCAATCTGGTAAGCAGCAATGTGGGATTTGCTAAATGATAGGTTCTTGGCAGAATTTTAAATCTATACCGTATTTGTGATTTCGGCTGTGGACAGCATTTACCAAGTCCTTCTTTCTATCATAAAGAACAGCTAAAAACCTTTAAATCCCAAGATTTTCAAATTTCCATTTTCCAATTCCTTTGGAATGACCAGGGCCCAGAGGAAATATGTCAAATCCTTGTATGTAAATTTTCAATTTCTACTAAAGGAAGAGAGTAATTTTTATAGGTAGCTTCCAAATGAAAAAAATGTGAAGTCCTATCTGACTAATATTTATCTAAAATGTAAATCGAATCATATGGACATTAGTATGCTATTCTTTTCATTTTGTCTTCTTCCTCTCCATGTTAATTAATTTTTCTTGATGTTTAAAGTGAATTAATACATGGAGGTCTCCTGCACTGTTTAAGCATATGATTAAAATTGCAATTACACAATTGTGTACTCTGCCAGTCATTAACAATGACTTTCATAATGTACATCTAAGTTATTAACATAAGTTGAAAGGCAGCAACAAACCTTTGTGTTCATAACAAACAAAGAAGAAGTTCATGAAAAAAGATGCCAACTATTTTCACATTGACCTTATCATTTATGTATTGTGAATGATAAGAATTCTACACTAGAAGAATCTTGACCATCAAATGAGCTTTTGTCCTAATGCTTTTGGGCAATAATGACAAACAATGTATCTTTTATTTGTTTGTTTGATGTAGGAAAGTAGTAAGACTAAGCTAAGGGTGATGGGAATACAAAGAAGCATATGCTATTCGGGGCTGTGAACAATGCCCGTGAACAGTAAAATTGTGGTTGTTTGGTGATTTAGAATAAAATTACAGCAAAAGATAAATAGAAGAAGAATAAGAAGAGATATAGGGAGAGAAGTCTAGGCCTCACACTTAGAGCCTCCTTAGCATCACACCAAAGAAATTGGTTGCTTCACACAATTGAGGAGTCATAGACAATCCTAAGTCCAAAATTTTCCACCAAAGTTTCTAATGGATGTCAATTGTCAAACCACAGCGATGTTGCCATACCATTTCCAATTCGGCCTCTGTGCAAATTTCTGCCTCTACTATCCAATAACTCAATGCCCGTGAATAGTCTAATGACATTGAGATATGCCAAAACCATTTATCTCACATAAGAAGAGATTGAAATTTTTGGAGGACCAGTGTAAGCGACAATGCCCCTTTGAAGGATAGATTTCCCCTCATTTTCCAGATTGCCTCAAATTATGGCTGATTCCTTTTCCTTCTATGAGGGTGGTGTGGTTTGGGCTTGTTTCAAAAGAAATCTCTAAAATTGGGAATTGGGGGAATTGATGAACCTTATGGAACTCCTTGAGCGATTCAAGTCTAGGGAGAGTATAGAGGATATCATAAGATGTAAGATTAATAGCTCCAAGAAATTTTCTGTGGTCATTCTTCAAAGGTTTGATAGGGAGCTTGGGAGTTCCCTTGGAGAATTATTTGGGGCTCAAAGACCCCCACAAGGGTCGCTTTTTTTTTTTTTTGTGTGTGCGTGGTCAGTAACCAGTTGCATGGGTGACAGTTTTAACTTCGGACAATTTGCGAAGGAGGGGGTTATAGGTTGGCAAGTCAATGCTATGTGTGTGGGGAGGAAGAGACTACCAATCACCTTTTCCTGCATTGCTCCTATGATAGGGAAATGTGGTGTCTTCTTTTCTCCTCCTCGATTGTTTGTGGATTTTTCCCCATTTGGTTTGGGAGTTCTTGATGGGATGGCAAGGGGGTTGTTTGGAGAGGCATGTGAGGAGGATGTGGAATCTAGCTTCTTTATGCCTTTTGTAGTGCTTGTGGAGGGAGATGGAAAACAGAATTTTTGAAGGGGAGGAAATTTTCCCCTTTTAAGTTTTTTTTTTTTTTTTTTGGATTTAGAAGCATACCTTTTTTTGTGTAGATTCTTATATTGATTTTTTTGGTAGGATTGGAATTATAAGTTTGTTCTCCTTCCTAGCTTTAAATGGGTTCACACCCTTTGGCAGTTTTGTTAATATATTAAAACGTACATATGAAAAAAAAAAAAAAAACTCTCATAAGAAACATTTTGCACCGTTTGACTCAACATGAGCCATTGTTTGCACACAATTGTTTGTATAGAGTCCATATATGCTTTATCATAAGAGTGCAGTTCCAGTCTTCTAGATCTTGTTGCTGGGTTATTCGTAATGCAAATGGAACTTTGACTCAAAAATAGGAAAATAAATTTACCCAAAAAAAGGAAAATAAGAAACGTTGACAAATATAGAAAACTTTAAATTAATTAAGACTCCAAATAAGACTCAAATAATATACTTTGACACAAAATAAGACTTATGGGCCACAACTACAACCTATATCTAGCAAATCTGAAAATTACCAAAATGCCCTTGATTCCTATATCTTAATTAAATAGTAATAAATCTGATCAGCAGCTTACTAAATTTAAATTGACATAAATAGTGACTCAAAATAAACCAAAAAATTAATTATACAATGCCTAAATCATGCTCCATGAGAAATTCTTGATTTGCCCTTTTTCTTATTAGTATGCACCATAGTTGTCAAATTGTCTAGGCAATGGACCTAACTTATCGCCTAAGGGACTGCCCAAGTGTCTAGGTGATCTCCCAGCCACACGGTATAACACAAAACTCTTTTAATCATTGTTTTTAATCATATAATTTATTCAATGTCTTATTTTATTTCAATAAATGTAAAATCATTTACCCCCAAAAAATGCAAAAGTAGATAAATAATCATAAAGAAATTGATAAAGATAACATATGATGTAAAAAATCAATCAATGTTGAATGCATACAACCATTCAATAAAATTTCGAATTAAAAAAAAAAAAAAACTTACAACCAATAATTCATCACAATTTAAGACAATGAAAATTTGATTTCTTGTAAGAATTTAGCTACACGTGTAATCCAAAATAATGAAAAAGAGAAGAGGGCAACAACAGTGTGCATTAATTAGTGAATTTGTAACACTTAACGAGATTGTGAATTAATTTAGTATATTTAATGTCTAAAACTTTAGTTTTGATACCATTTGTTGGTGTTCTTGAGTTCTTCATATACAAAACATGTAAGCTTCATTTGACTCTTAAAAACTTTTAATTGAAATATTATTCTCAAATTTATGAAAAAAATTGTTTATTTTCTAAATACCCAAAGATAGAAAAATAATAGACTTTATTCTAGAGTTAAAATGAACACGCATTATTTAATTTTGTTTCTGATTATGCTTCATGAAAGGTGTCATTAAATGAATCGATTGAAAAATATATATGTTTGGGATCTCTGTTTGTAGGTGCTCGCTCAGCCCTATGGTTGAATTAGCTGATACATTAGGGTTGTTGGAAAAATTCTTCTCCCTTTTTAGTGGAATTTTACAGCACATTTAGGTTTGGGTCATGTAAAATAGTTGAACTTGTAAAAATGACTCAAATACTTCGGGGCGTTATCTAGGAAAATTGGGCACCCAAGCGACCGTCTAGTAGGCTAGGCGACCACCCAGTGCTTTGGGCTGAAGCTGTGCTTGCCTAGGCATTTTAGTAAAGTTGGGGTGCCAGGGAGATTGTCTAGGCAAGCGCCCATAACAACTACGGTATGCTCTGCATCAAGGAGTTAGGTCCATGGCGCCATCTAAACTTTTGGACAACTGAACGGGCAAGTTGCTTATGACCATTTTTTTTTTTTTTTTTGAAAGGTCTTATGACCAGATTGGTCTCTGTCAGCCATCCATTTTGCTTATGGAGGCCAATGCTTGGCCATGACCACTTAGGAGATTGAAATCCTCTGCATTTATCAACTGCTGGGATTTTAACTGATGCAATGACCACCTTGCCAACCTTTTAATCTTGTGGCATATTCTTTTTTTTTTTTTTTTTTGTAGTATCAACCAGACAAGTACGTGATGGCTTTTCCTACTTATATTGACGAGTAGGAGTTCTGGCTCCAGTGGTTTCTGCCTTGTTTATTAATTTTAATTTATACAAATTTAATCATTATAGAAGGGGATAGTGGTGTCTTTCTTGCTTGCACATCCTTTCAGTTTGAATATTTAGATGTTTTCTTCTAAGGCAGAATTAAGAGATATGGTTGGAGCACCTGTCATTATATTTTGACACTTCCAATTCAAACATTCAAGAGAACATTTCTAATTCGGCCTTCTGTATTAAAAGGAGGTTTTCGGCTGTCACTTTTCTCAAGTTCACTCCTTGATAAATTATTGTGGCAGCCCGTGGGATTGGGGAAGATTGCTAAACTTATCAACGCGGGGAAGATAGACTCTTCGCAGTTGATTACCATGAAAACTCTCAAGGTATGGCAACTTTATTATCTGATTTTCTTCACTCTTCAGTTTGAATGCTTTGGTTGATTGTTATCATGACAGGATACAAGAGCAATAGGAAAGCAGATAAGAGATGGAGTAAGATTGATGGGACGTGGTGCTGAACATATAAAGTGGCCGATTCATCTTGAGGTAATCCTTTATTGAAGTTTTCTGCATGTTGCTCACGGGCTATCAATTTATAACTATATGTCTATTTGGTAACCTTTTTTTTAAAGTATTTTTTAATAAGCAAAAAAGTAATTTTTACAATTTTTGCTTAAAAAAAGTAAAAGCATGTTTGATAATTATTTTTCAAAAATAATTTTTACCATAGTATTTTCTATTAGTACCATATATATAGTTTATATATGTATATATATGTGTGTGTGTGTGTGCGCGTGCGTGTTTATATATTTCTATGCATAGTTGTTACTATCGTACGATACGTGATATGTATTGTACGTCGCGATATTTACGATATGCATCGCACGTATCGTTTTTCTGCTTACAACAGAAAAATGATATGTCACGATATTTTGTATCGTTTTGCACCGTATTGTACGATATAGTTTCAATATGATATGTGCAGAAACCTAAAATGGCAGTTTTGCACGTTTTGGCTAAGGAAAAAATGATGTCGTGTTGCCTTAGTATAAAAGTTATTTTAGTTCCTCACTTGCACTAAATGATCACGCACTTCAACTTTGTCATCGACCCATCAAACTATAAGTCCCTATCCTAGCAATGTTTGCATTGTGTAACTTGTACAAATTTCTTTATGAGTTGTATTCGATTTGTACCTCATATATATTGTTTGGTTATAATTTATACATTTTGCCTTACCAAAAAAAAAAATTTATTCTAAAAAAATGAAATTTTATTGTTGTCTGATTAGAACTTGTAGTATTTAATATTTATATTTTCTTATTTCTTGTATTGTATGAGTTATGGATTATGAAATTTAAGCTGAAATTTTGTTTTTATAAGAAAGTTGGAATATTATTTATATCATTTTTAACAATGTGTATGTATATATTCATATGTATATATATTTATAAATATATTTTTAAAAATTGCATGTATCTTACGATACACGATACGATATACATTTTTTGAAGAACGATATGCCTTCTGATACACGTTTTGACTAACCTTGTACCTATATACAGTTTTATATATATACGGGGTGCGATTCTACATTGGGGCAGGTGTCCTTACTAAAATTTTTGAAAAAAATAGGTTTAGTTTAATATATTCCGAATTCTAAAAAAAAAAATAATAATTTGCACCCTCTGAATAGATTTTTTCAAGCTCGCCCTCACTATATTTGTTTTGTCAAATTTTCTAATTACTCATTTTTGTGGATAGAAATCAAGAAAATGAAGTGTTAAAGTATTAAATAATTTGGTCAATTATATTAGTTTAAACTTGCTGAAAGTTGGTGATTTAACATGGTATAGAGTGAGTAAATGTCTTAAGCTTAATTCTCATTATTACCCTAATAATTATAATTGATGTATATGTTAATCCATTCATGATGGAGAATCTAGCTGCATGTGAGAGGACTTATTAAAAGATTAAATAATTTAGTTATACATTCTTTATTAACTTAAGTTCGCATATGACTTGGTGGTTTGATACAAAGAAAAAGTTAAGATATGTTGCTTCATTTTTTAGATACTACTTCAATTACTTTTGCTATACTATCATTCCACACACAAATTATGCTACTTCAATTTTAACACTAATTTTTTACTTTTTTTTTTTTCTCTTTAACTTCACTTATTCAAATATATTTAAGATTATGGTAAAAATTAATGAAATTTTTTTTTTTTTATCTTCTTCAAAGTACTATTCAAGGGTTTACTTGAAAAATCTTTTTTAAAGGCTTATATTCTTTTGATTTGACATTCAAATGAGGAAGAAGAAAATATATAAACTAATGAATATATGATTATATATTTCTTTCTTTTTCATTTTAAATTTGTTTTGGTCTAAATGTCAATTAAAGGACACATCAAATGAGGATTTTTAATGTTGCATTTCTTTCATTATTTTGTAATAGTTAAATTTGTTCTCCACAACTCATTCAAATATGAAACTCTCTAGCTAGTCATATGACTATTTTACGAGGCATTAAAAACTTAAAATAAGAGAGAGAGAGAGAGAGAGAGAGAGAGAGAGAGACCATCAAAAGGAATAGAGAGACAAGTGTTTGCTAAATAAAAGAACACTCGTCAGCAACAATTAGACTCAGATTTTTGTATAAAAATTCTGAATTAGGATTAATATATTTCTGAAAGTAATGTCAAATCATGTGCAAATATTTTTTTTTAAATAAATACAAAAAATATATAGAATGCAGCTAAATAAGGCGAATCCATTATATAACATGTGTGAAGATTACAACTTTTCTAATTATAGAGAAAAAAAGTATAACTGTTGGATTTTACTTATTTTTACTTTTTGTTAATATTACAATATAACTTTAAAATTTTTGTTCTTTTTAATTATTCAAAACACATTAGTAACAATCCTTTTTTTTTTTTTTATAGATTTTATGGAATTAGAATTTTATTTTATTAGAGTTTTAAATTGCTCCCACTAACACGGAATCTTAGCTTTGCCCTTGTATATATATAAACAGTTTATATATATATATACATAGTTTTTATATCTATAGTTTTATATATATATATATATATATGCGTATGTGTGTGTTTAGATATATACACAGTTGTATGTATACAGTTTATGTATATGTAACACATGTTTACATTGTCTACAGTTTATATATATATATATGTGTGTGTGTGTGTGTGTGTACAATTTATACATATAGGCAACGACAAAAGCAGCGACAGTGGTGGTGGTAGAATGATTAGAACAAATAAAGCATAAAAGTAAATTTTCTACTTATAAAAAACAAAAACAAAAAGAAAGCTTTTACTTAAAAAGTACTTTTTTTCTAGTTTTTTGCTTTTTTGATTTTTTAAAATACTTTTTTTGGTGTAAACCAAACACTATTTTTTGCTTAAATAAGCAAAAATGTACTTAAAAAAAGCATTACCAAACAGACACCTAATAAATTTCTCTGTTGGCTTTCCCTATTTCTTGATTAGAATTTGTTACTTCCTTTAATTCTCTTTATTTTCTTATGATATGTTTTTTGTTTCATCTTTTCCTTAAACCGTAGTCTGAGGTAGTCCTAGGAATGCTCTAGGGGCTGTGGCCCTCCCAAAGTTGGAAAATTATATATTTTTACCATTATTTTCCATGAATTTTTTTTATAAAAGAAATAGGATATGTCCCCCTCCCCCCCCCCCCCCAAAAAAAAAAAAAAAAAAAAGAAAAAGAAAAAGAAAAAACCTTCATGGTTTAGATCTGCCACTGGTCTGGTATGACTTTAATGGAGTTAAGAGAATTTTTTGGTTATATATATATATATATATATATATATATAATACACGTGTGTTTGTGTGTGTGTGTTTTTTTTTCCCTTCTTCTTTGTCTAAATGGGGATGACAAGTTTCTGATAAGCAGAACAAACTGATATTGTCAAGATATGCTGTGATTTTTTCTGTATTCTGTAAATAGATAAGAGTGTTTTTATTATTATTATTTTTTTCTTACCATAGAAAACTTTTTTTTTTCTTTATTTGTGTCAAAAGAGTCCAAAGAAAAATTATAGAAATTTGTGGTTTATCTTAGGAGTTAGGACTCTTCTTTGACATTGCTTTTATAGAGAACTAAGAGAAGCAACTAGCATTATGTGATCCTGAACTTGGGGGGAACAGACAAATTCTGAACCTCATTTGTGCAATACAAAACTGTACTTACAATAAAAGGTTACAGGTTTCAAGGGTGACTGTTAGGGCCAAAGCAGCAGTTGAAGCTATGGGTGGTACTGTCAGAAGAGTGTACTACAATAAGTTAGGGTTTCGGGCATTGCTCAAGCCGGAGTGGTTTGAGAAGAAGGGCAGGTTGCTTCCAAGAGCAGCTAGGCCTCCCCCAAAACAGAGAGATAAAGTTGATAGCATTGGGCGCCTGCCTGCCCCAAACAAGCCAATTCCATTTACACAAGAAGAAAAAGATGCGATGGCCACTCCCGCGTAATAAACAAAGTTGGCTTCATTTGACTTTTGTAGAACATTCATAAATCACCATTTGAAACGGATTTGTTTGGATGTTGGGTTTATGCAGCAGCATGTTGTCACAGTTTTGATAGAACACTTGCTATGTGGGCAGATTCTGTGTTTCAATATACTATCACATGTATGTTCACTCATCTGAATGCTTAGACTTTTTGAATGCATTTAGAATTCAAATGTGATCCACATGAACCTGTGTATTATATGATCCAGCCAATGAATTTATTGGACTTGGGAGGGGATTGGGGTATGACCAAATTGATATAATATTGTTTTAAGTCGTTTGAATAGTAATTCAGATATAATTTTTTGAAAATTTTTTAAAAATATATTTCAAAATTTTGTAATTAATTTTTAAAAAATTACGAAAATATATTTAGATATGATAATTTAAATTTTAAAAAATTAAAAAAAATTTATTTTGAACTGCATCTCCTGTATTTTGAATTAAAAAATTGTTTTTGAAAATATAAACAGATAGTGTTGATACCAATCTTATAATCTGAACTGATCACATGATACAGATTTATCGTATCATATATATATATATATATATTGTAATATATAAACGTGGTGCGAGGGGGGTGGGGGGAGGGGAACCCATGAACAAAAAAGGGAAAATTTCACAACATTAAAGCCTTAAATCTCCCAAGAAAGACAACCAAAAAAAAAACCCTACCTAAATACATAGGCTATTCCTCTTTTAACCAAAGAAAAATAATTTCAAAATAATTTCTTTAAGCTTCCACAAAGGCAATTCGCCTTGTAAAAGACTCTTATTACCTTCCCTCCAAAGGCTCGACAAAAGACAAAGAGAAACTATCCGCCAAGCCAGAAGTCTCTTCGAATTCGGCTACATCTTTATTCTAACAAACATCTTTGATTGTAGCCTGCATCACCAATTACAACCAAAGAGGGAAAACGCTACAGTCCATGCATTCCTTGCCACTTTGCAATGCACAAGAAAATAATCTATTGTTTCTTTCTCCTCTTTGCACATATAACATCTACTAGGAAACTGAAAGTCTTTTTTTTTTTTTTTCCTCCAAATTATCTGTCTTAAGGATAGCACCCCAAGCTGCTGACCAATAGAAAAGCGTAACTTTCTTTGAAATATTAGATTTTCAAATAAGCTGCCATGGGAAAGAACTCCCTTTTCGTCCCATCAAGGAACTATAAAAGGAATGGACTGAGAATTTCTTATTACTAATTAGCTTCCATACCATCCTATCCTCATTATTTAACCCGCATTAATCTGGCAATTTCATTAGCTCAACAATCTCCTATTTCTCTCAATCATGAAAGTTTCTCTTAAAGCTAGGACTACACACCTTTCGCCCCTTGCCTTGCCCCCAAGTCAACGAATTTTCTCCCACTATAGCCTCTTTATTTGAGGCTGTAGAGATCTGAAAAATGAGGATAAATTTTTCGTTTTTGCTGGTAGGGCACTATACATACACTATTTGCCGGTAGGGCACTACATATGCATCATTTAGCTATAAGTCATATTTAGAAGCATATTTTGAGTGTGTCATAGAAGAGAAATATGCTTAGAATATTAAAATAAACCTCCTGTAAAAATTTGAGCCTGTTTGAAGACAATTTTAGAAATTGGACCAAAAGGGCATCCTGGGTGGCCCGGGTGGATTCGGCCAAACCCGGCCACAGGCGAAATTTCTTTTTTTTGAAAATTTTCATTTAAAATAATTTTAAGAACTTTGGTTAAAGCAAAATGTCGAATTGAGGCATTTCGGGACGGGTTGTAGTGTAACAGGACCTAGATTTATTAAGGGCAAAAAGGTCATTTTTCCCCTTGACTATAAATACAACCCATAGAGTAAAATAATAATAATAAAAAATCATATTTTGGTATGGAGAAGAGCAGAATATGCGCAGGGAGAGAGAGGGGAAGAGAAAACCTAGGTTTTTCAACATTCAAGCTTCCAAAACACACTTCTAGGCTTGGATTTTCAGAAAGGTTCCTTCTAGGAAGTTGTTCCTCTCAACAAGAACTATATTCTCACTGATCGGTTCGGCTGTGCAGCAAACACAACTTCCTCGGTTTGAGAGAAACCATTCTAGGTATGATACCTTGCTAAGTTAGGAATAGATTTGAGTTTTCTTGCCTTTCTATGTGTTGATTGAATGATTTAGGTGTTTACTTGATATTAGAAAATCACTTAGGTGGTAGTTTCTTTGAAAACCTAGAGTTGATGGTTTATGTACTTGTGTGTTCTTTGTTATTCTTTGGGAATTTGGTAAAATGATAAACATGAACCATGACTATATGTATAATCCATTGTATTCTAGCTTATGTTTATGTAGATAAAATCTTATAGTTGGAAAGTTATGATTTATTCAAGGGTTGATAATTTATATATTTTGTAATCTTAGAGAATTTGTCTAAGTGATGAACGTGTAACTTGTTTATATGTTTAATTCATTGCATTCTAGCTTATGTTTGTAATACCCCGACCCAAAAATACCGGGTCATAGGGCACGAAATTCGAGGTTATGAAAAATTATTGAGAAGAATTAATTAATTTAAAATAATTAATTATTTAAATAAAAGAAATTAATTTTTAGTTATAATTTAATATTAAGACACACAAATACACACATTTGAGGCATATTGTATATACATGTGACCAAGTGTGTATGCATGTGTGCATGCATGTATGTTAAAATATGTGTGTATGTAAGTTTATATATTTATATATATGATATAAAGACATGCTAATATCCAAGGGTTATAAGAGTGTTGTGTGTGGGTCTCCATGTGTGTAAGTAAGATATATATATATATATATATATGTAAAACAAAACCCACACACACACACACACAACTAGCCAACATGGCCTGCCCCAAAACAGTAGAAATTTGAGAAAGGAAGCTGCCACAAGTTAACCAAATTGGTGGGGAAATCAGAAAGTACCATGATCAAGCATGGGCTTATATGCATGTATACACATAATTTTATACACTTGCCCCCAACACCATTCCATCACACAAAAGAGAGAAAGAGTAAGAGAGTGAAGGAGTTCTGGACATTCAGAAATGAGAAACAAAGGGAAAGGAGAAGAGAAACAGTGAAGGAAGGTAAGAAATACTTTAAGTTTCATTTTTCTCTCTCTAGAATTTCTCTATGTATAAACTGTTTTTAAGCTTTCACATTGTATATATGGCATGTAGAACATGTTTAGACAAGATTAGGAATGAAATTTCAGCTTTAAAACACTTAAAAACATGGGACCCGTAAGCCACTCCATTGATGGACCTTGGAAAACCTAGGTCTGAATCGACCATGACAGTATAGGATTCTGAGCATCGGGACTCAAAATAGACCCAGAGGGGGTCTCAAAGACACACCTGAACGATCACAGAACTCACTATAGCCCCTCAAAATTTGAAATGAAGCTACGGGTTTAAAATTCAATCCGTCAAAATACACGACCAAACTGAAAATATAGAACGGGGACTTGAACCCCATGACTTTTAGGGCACGATGCAACAAGTTTCATGAAAAATGGACCTAAAATGAGGGTGCTAGAACGAGTTGCAGGTCACGGTTATCATCTTGAAAACAGACCACTTAGAGTTTGATTCGAAGCTTGAAATGCATGTTAGATTAATGGTATGATGTGCAGAAACTGTTTTGTATTGGAAACAGTGGATAACCGGGCTCAAAGCATCACGAAATTGAAAAGAAAATTTTTTGAAAATTAGGGCTACAGTAACCCTAGAGTTGGGGAAGACGATCTACAGTAATGGGTCGGGTCTCGGACCGGGCATCGGGTCGAGCACCGACCCAACCGTGAAACGGTTAAAATCTTTTAACCGAAACTACGACGTTTTAAGCTTGGGAATTTAAAATTTAAAATTTTAGGGCTGACGTCATCATGAAGTCAGCATTACGTGTTGAACTGGCCCAAACCGGTTGGTTCAATAGAAACCCAAACCGGTTCACTTAAATCCCAACTGAACCAACTGGTTCAGACCGAAACTTGTAAAAATTAAATTTTGACCCCCAACTATTTTACCAATTTATACTATGGCCCAATTTTTGGGAAATTTATCCAATTAAGCCCCTGGAAAAATAATTAAATAATTTAATAATTTATTTAATTATTTAATAAATAAAGCAAAATTACTATTTTGCCCTTGGGCCATAAATGAGGCAAATGAAGTTCAAATTAAATATATGAATAGTGTATCCTTACTATTTTGGATATTCTGAGACTAATGGTAGGGTCCGTTTTACGAGACGGGACCCGAAAAATAAAGACACATAAAGGGGTAAATGACCAAAATACCCCTTGATAAAAAATTACAAGTTATATATGTAACCTTACTATCTTAGACCCTCTGAGTCCATTCGTGAGGTCCACAACATGAGATGAGGTCCCGAAAAATTAAAGACCCCTAAAACTGTCAAAATGACCAAAATGCCCCTGCCCCATAAATAAGTCAAATGAAGTCCAAATAAAATAATTAAATAGTGGATTCTAACTATTTCAAACATTCTGGAGCCAATGGTAGGATCCGTTTCACGAGACGGGACTCCGAAAAATTTAGACACGTTAAGGTATAAATTACCAAATTGTCCCTAACATGTCCTGAGCCGAATTAAATTATAAGAAAGCCTAAATTGACTTTCTTCGACGCTCCGGACTCAATGGTAGAGTCTATTTGACCAAAAGAAATGTCTAAAATAAAAAGACATAAAATTTGATGAATAACATCTGTTAGATGACTATGAACTGAAATATTGCCAAAGTACTAAACTAAGGCAATGAAATACGAAAACACACGACACGTAAACATGTGAAGTAAATAACTTTAAGTTAAAGTTAATGGAACTCCCAGAAGAGTATAAAATAAAATAAATTTAATTCCTAATACATTAAGATGTGTCATAGGTTAAGAATGAGTGCGTAAGAAATTTATGAAATCGTGTTAGGATCTAATACGATCTAAGCATAAGCTAAGAAGCATCAGTAGGAGATGTTTGAAGTGAATGTGAAGTTAATGAGATTATTTATGAATTGTTCTTAGGAACTACAAAGGAAGTGGGAAAGCGCGTTATTAGCACTAACCCTAAAGGACCAAGGTGAGTAATCTTGCATTTGAAGTGGAGGCTTTAACTCCACGGATTTCAACGGATGTTTTTAAGTTCAAAATATTTACAGCATTGATATATCAAATTCAGTATTCATGATTTCTGTTTTCTTAAATATTCTGCCATGACATGCTTCACGATTACTTACATATTATATTCGTAAATGTTTCCTTTTCAAAATAGTTAACATGTCTGATTTCCTCAAACATTCTGAATTTGATTATTGCAAGTATTGAAGCATCACTGCAAGAGTTATATGTCACATGTTTTAAATACTCATAAAGGCTTTTATATAAAAGTCATATGACAAATGTTTGCAAGATAAATAATAAGCACATAGGTAGTGTTGTGAGTTGTACGGAACTCAACGGACCTATCATGTGCATCACCACATAGGTAGTGAGTAGGGTCGTACTGAACCCCGCGGATCTATCATGTGAAATGCCCGGTAGCAGGATCTAATCCCCCAGGCAAATGAGATATCTCCACGTATACGTAAAATGGGAGTCTGGTTCGAAACAGATTCCACCTAATTAGAGAGAAAATATGACAAACGATTTTGGAAATGGAAGCAAGTTTTATCCCCCATTTTCACTATACATGTTTACATGATTTTAAGTTACATGTTCTGAAATACACATACTCTTTTATGGAAATATATGTTCTAGCTTGAATACCTTGAATGTTTCAAAGCTACATACTTTAAGAATGCATGTTCTCTATGTTCAAGTATACGACCAATTGGTAGTTGAGTATTTTATAAACTCTCATGTACGAAACCTCTACCAATTGAAAGCCCATGATAGATGTAGGAATTACTCATTGGGCTTTTCGAAGCTCACCCCACTCCCTAACATTTTTCAGGTGATGATCAAGGTTGGACACTTGCTCAATTTGGGGAGCAATGAATGGCAACTCCAATAGGTCCTTGGAGATATTTTGGTAGTAGTAGGACCCATTATTAGTCAAACTTTTGTAATGGAAATTTTGGACAATGATGTACTTAAGCCTGAGGGGCACGTGGATATGTACTATGTAGAACCTTTAGTTATTATTATTATGCTCTGATTATTATCTTTATGTGTACCGCTATGAAGAGCGGCAGTATCAGACGGATATGCGGCAGATGTTTTATTTTAAAAGAAAAGAAAAAGTTTTTCACGCTTCCGCAACCACAGGTCGCTTCGCTGTCTGATATTGTTGCTTATGTACGAGCCTTGTCCCGAGGCCCTCGGGTCTCGGGGCGGCGGTCGCGATCCGGTAATCCGCACAGGGTGGGTTTCGGGTCGTGACAATGTTCCTGTAGAGAAACTCTTGTAGTTTGAGAGTTATGAATTATTCCATAAGTCTGTAGTTTGTGTATTTGTATTTCCTTCGAGAAATTATTAAAGTGATGAACATGAGACTTGATCATATACTTAATTCATTGAATTGTGACTTACATTCATGTAGACAAAGTGTTGTGAATTTGAAGTTATGCTTTACTTTTTAAAAGAGGCATATTTTTAAGTCATGCTACATGTTTTGATGAAATGTTTCATTGAATTGTATAAGAAAGAAACCAAAGCATGTTGGCATAGTGTGAATCCTTGGAGGCATGGCATGAGTTGAGCACTTGGTGCTATGCATTATGAGGGTGTAGATCCTGTGGTAAAAAAATCCAAAATTAGCCATTGCATTAGTACTCTAACCCAACGGGAGCGATCCGTGAATGAGACATGGGTGTGGCATAGAGTTTACATAGGTGTGTCACGCATATTGCCTTTGCATTGTGTTAATGAATTAGAAGGCATGTAGATTATAAATGTATACTTGCACATGCCATGCCTTAATTTTGTTACTTGTATTAGCATTGTGTCATACTAGCAATTGAGCTAACCTCTCGTGGGATATCATATTATAGATGAGGCTCCCGGTACGTGAGACTTGAGGAAGTCTTGAAGGAAGGAGAGGAAGGGGACTTGAATGGACATTTAGCCTTTGGGGAATATTTTTGTATGTATGGGCATAAGCCCAATGGACTTGCATTTTAATTTGGAAGAACAATGAACCATAGGCTTTAGGCCATTTTGAAATGTAAGGGTTTAAACCCAAATGACATGTAGGATATGTTTGTTTAATGAGCATCATATGTATATGTTGAGAACATTAGATGTATATTTAATTTCCATGAGATTGTGGCCATCGAGTGAGGATGGAATGTGCAATGTTTATATATATGAATTGTTGCAAAATATTAGGCGGGAAAATGCTTAGAAAATAAAGAAAGTTATGTCAAAATTTTGTGAAATTAAAAGAGAAATTAGGTGTGTGAAACACCGCATAAAAAGGTGCTAAAAAGTTGGGGTTAAATAGCTTGAAGAATTAGAAAGAATGTTAAATGGTATACAACATGCCTTAATTTCAATTCTGCAGAATTATTTCTGCAGAATCAGCCCACTTCGTGAGACTATAATGTTTTGGTCTTTTTGAATTAATTAAATTTCCTTACATTTCTAGATAGGTCTATCTCTTAGCTTTCTTTTTATATATCACGGACTTTGAAAGCTTTTAAAATAAGAAAGTTATATTGATTTTGCTTCAAGTGTGCAAAATCTGACCTATGGGTAGCTTTTTCGTCATAACTTGAATTATACATAGAATTTTTGAGTGATTCAAACGATATAGAAACTAGACTCAATAAGGAAGAGTTTGGCACAGATCTCATTACATTTGGATCCATAGATTGAGAGAAAAGTCGATTTGAATTTTTGCTCCAGGTAAACAATAACTTTCAATGTTACTGTTCACTTTTAGCTACTAGTTTGCTCGAGTTACTGTTCATCCAAAAATAATATATATATATATATATATATATTTTGAAACTTTTCGGTTTTCATATCAATTCATTTCAAATCTGAATTGAGTGATTCAAAAGTCTAAACTGATTGTCTCGACGAATACTTTTGTTTAATAATATTTGCACTTTAAGACTCCAAATATGTTTGGGTGAAATTGACCATGAAAGGTATAAAGGCCTAAACAAAGTTTTCAGGATGGATTCAAATAATTCTCAAATTTTTTTTTTTTTATGTTGGTTAATTACCTTAGAGTATGGAATAACGAATTTTTTTTGCTGAGAATTAAAAGATGTTTTAAATTTATTTATTCATTTTTCTATTTAATAAGTTCACTTCGGGTTTATGAAAATTTGGGGTGTGATAGAGGCAATGTTATACAAAGATGAGAGTTTCTCCTTAAGAGTGTTGCAATACCATGGATCTTTCCAAAATTTCATTGTCGAACCCCTCCCAACCCCAAATTGAATTACGCCACCAAACTCCTTCCTACCCCTCTGAATCACCCTCGATACATTGCACCCATAAGCCTCCCCACCTTCCTACCACCCTTAATCCTCACACCCATATTTTGTATTCATAACATCCTTCCACAGAGAGTGGCCCTCCATCACATACCTCTAAAGCCATTTCCTAAGCAATGATTTATTAAATTTCTTCAAATCCTTGAACCCCATACCCTCTTCCTTCTTTGGCCTCTTCAACTTTTTCCAATTAACAAGATAGGTCTTCCTCTCACCCTCTTCATCCCACAAAAAATCCTATTGAATCTTTTTCCATTTCTTTTCAACTCCAACTGGCATCGAAAACAAGGATAAGAAATAAGTTAGAAGGTTCTCAAGGGTACTCTTTATAAGAGTAATCCTCCCATCTTTAAAGAAATACTGCTTTTTACAATCAGCAAGACGACGCTGAAACCTTTCAATGATTACATCCAATATAACTACAGAGGTTGAGGAAGCACCTAATAGAAGACCCAAGTACATAGAAGGCAAAGAACCCAATGGCAACCAATACTTTGCACCATCTCTTTAATCCCTTATACTTACACAATTGGAATGATCTCACTCTTCCTCACATTCACCTTTAGCCCGAAAACTGCCTTGATGTAGAGCAAGAAGTGCTTCAAATATCAAAGTTGTTGAATATCTGGCTCACAAAAATAAGAGTATTATCTGCAAACAGTAAATGTAACACCTTAGCCCCTGTCTCACTACCATTCTCCAAGTAAAAACCCCTCAACATGCCTTATAACACTGCCCTAAAGTTTTCATAACAATCACAAATAGGAACAAAGATAAAGGGTCCCCCTGTCTCCCTGAGAAGAACAAAAGAAACATAGTTGTAACTCATTAACCAACATTGAATAAGAAACAATAGAGATACACGCTTGAATCCACCTTCTCCACTTATCTCCAATCCTTATCTTCATAAGAAGTAATAACAAGAAGCCACAATTCAATCATAGGCCTTTTCAATACCCAGCTTACAAACCAACCCCAAGTGTCCCTTTTTCCTCATAGAGTTGATGCATTCCTCCCACCTACAAATGCATTTTGACTCCCTGAAATAACCCCCCTCCCCCTCCCCCTCCCCCTTCCCCTTCCCCTTCCCCTTCCCAAAACCTCTCTAAAATACAAAGAGAGGACTTTAGCCAATAGCTTATACAAACTACCCACCAACTAATCGGCCTAAAGTCCCTGGTATTCTGGGCTCCCTCCTTATTTGAAATCAATGCAATAAAAGAAGCATTAAGGTTCCTCCCAACACATCTAGATTCATGAAAGAAATGAAGTGCTACCATAACGTCCCTACTAAGCACACCTAAACAATGCTTATAAAAGGCCATTGTGAATATATACGGACCTTGTGCTTTATCTCCATCATAAGGATTTAAGGCTGCTACCACGTCCTTTTCCTCAAAGGGTTTTTCCAATGACTTTGTTTCCTCTTGAGCCTGTTCCTCTCCAGCTTCACCTCACTTACCGTACCCAACCTACACACCAAACACCTTTGGCAGAAATCCACCCTCTCTTTGCAAGACGAATAGTCCACCACTACTATAACACCCTGACCCGGTTATTAATAATTAAGTGCTAATTAAATATTAGGAACTTTAAGAAACAATACAATAGTTAAGAAAAATTAGATCAAGAAAAATAAAAGCTATAAAATAATGAGACTTTGATTTAGGAAGTTAACACATGAAGGAAATAAATAAAAATACAAATATATGAGGAAGAAATAAAAATAATGCAAAAAGAAAAATGGGATAAAATAAAATATGCCAAATAAGGCATAAAAAGGAAAAAGGAAGAAAAATAGGTCAAAAGTGTTGGCCCAATGTCTTGAATCTAAGACTAAAAAGTGGGAAATAACTTATGCCCAAAAATATAGCCAACTTGGCTACAACACTTTTGTGCTATATCCCACTATATATATATATATATATATATATATATATAAAACCTTCATTACACCATCTTCACACCTAATCAAATTTCATGCAACACCTAAGAAATAAACACCTAATCAAATTTCATGCAACACCTAAGAAATAATATATATATATATATATATATATATATATATATATATATATATGCGCGCTATGCGTATAAGGGAAGAAGTCAGAATTGACTTAGTGTGCATGTGTGTGTGTGTGTGTGTGTGGCTAGAGAGAGAGAGAAGAAGAAGAAGAAAAAGAGAAGGAGAAGAAGGAAAGGATTGCATGCAAGCACTGGTCAAGGCATAAGAAGCTTAGAGGATCAAAACCAAGCAAGGAGGGAGAGAACCACTGCACGAAGGTAAAAACACCTAAACTGTTAGTTTCTCTATCTAGACAAAAGATTGCTTAAACCTATTGTTTAATGGAGTTAAAATGCATGCATGGTTTTAATTGTGATGTCCTAAGGTTTTGGAAGTAAAAATGGGACCTAACAGAGCTTAAAATAGTCATCTACACGAAATCCGCCATTGATGACCACCTTGAAAGTGGGTCTGAACCAACTGAAAGGAAACTCGATTCCTTGTACATAGACTTGAACTAGACCTCATAAGGGTCACAAAAACCCTATTCTATGACCAAAAAACCTAAGAAAAGACCCCCAAACCTTAACTTCCAGGTTGCGATTTTAAAAACCAACCTTTACAAACCCACATAAAACCCGATTTTTAGAATGGGGATTTGAACCTCATGATGAGACGACCATAATAGAACAAACCCTATTGATTTTGGGTAAAAAACGAGCTTGTACGACGGAGTTGCAGGTTCGGTTGTCCAACTCCTAATGGAGCTTTTGAGCTCAATTCGAACCCCTACAACAATGCAAAATCTTCCTTAAGTGTTTCAGAAACCCTTAGGGACATATAGCAGACTGAAAGACTGCTCGAAACTATACGAAATAGAAATTGTAAAAATTCTACATATTAGGGCAACATGATGGGGTTAATAGGGAAGATGATGAATAGTAGACAGGTTGGGTTTCGGGTTCGAGTCGGAACCCGCCCAGCTGCACATAAGGGTAAGTGAGACAACGTCATTTTGGCTTAAGGTTTTAAATTTTAAATCAAATTGGGTCTATTTGGCTATACGGTTAGAGACCTGATTTGATAACCATGGTAGGAATAGGGATATCTTATCCATGGATTTCTCTTTATCCACTGTTTGGAAACCTGAAAATCAAAAAAAATAAAAGGGAGTCACACCTCCCCAGACTTGAAATAGATACCTCACGCACGTGAGGATCCGAAGCCCCACATGTGTGCCACTGTGCCATCATGGCACTTGTGTCAAAATAATAACAGAATATATATAATATTAAATTAAGTAATTTAATTAATTTAATTATAGTAAAATGTCCCATTACCCAAATAAAATAAAAGGGTAGAGTATTTTAACTTTTTTCGATATTCCAAACCCAATGACGAGGTCTATTTTACAAGATGGGATCCTGAAAACTAAGGCACGTAAAATATAAAATTATCATTTTACCCTTAATAATGCCTAAAGCCAAATGGAAGTGAGGTCCATATTATCAAATTAAGTACTGAAAAATAAGACAAATGAAAATACAAATTTATTAAATTACTACTAAGAGTTGGACTTGACTACGAATAGTCCAATTTAAAGGAAATAAGGCCTATCCTAGGAAATTAGGATTCACCCGGTCTAAGAATAAATTAAGAACACCAAATATGTGGTGATTTAAGTTAAATGTGAAATTAATTAGATTCTTCATAAATTGTTCTTAGGAACTATAAGGGAAAGGAAAAGGCACACCTGTAGCGCCAACCCCGAGAATCAAGGTGAGTAATTTTGTATTTTGAAATGGAGGTTTTAACTCAATGATTCTGAAGTGTTTTAAGTTCAAAAGTTTTCTATTTGCATGACTCATGATTCAAATGTATTATTACTTCCATTTTTAAATTCTATCTTGACGTGCAAGTTATCTTGTTTAAATTATTGACTGTTTGTAAGTTCGTACCGTAGCATTTCCATTGAAATTCAAATTTTATATTAAATGCCTCTCTAAAAGTAAATGTTTTTCATTCTATCCATGTTTAAAATACTCCTGAACGATGTGATTAAGTACTCTGAAGGTTATGTCTTAAATGTTCTTGAATTTTATGTTCCAAGTATTTTGAAGGCGTTGTTAAAGTATTCATAAAAGTTTTATTTTAATACTCTTGAAAAGTATCTATTTGAAAACCATGTTTTAATGCTCTTGAAAAGCATTTATTTGAAAAGTTATGTTTTAAATGCTCTTGAAAAGCATCTACTGGGATGTTATGTTTAAGTGCTCTTGAATAGCATATATTTTTAAAGAAATGTTTTTAAATGCCTCATATTTGCAAATTGGTAATGCAAGATAATTGTGCATAAGCACTACGAGCTCGTGAGGCCCTATAGGACTCACATACGAGAAAAACACTCGGTAGTAGGTTTATCCCCTAGGCAAGAGATATCTTCACGAGAAGTTAAACTAGGAGTCTGGTTCGAAACGGATTCCACTAAATAAAAGTGAAAAGATGTTTCGTTCAAAAATGGCAGAATGTTTATTCCCTATTTTTCTAAACGTGATTTATATATCCTGATTTCGTGATCAAAGAATCCATGTTTTCATAATTAATAGTAAAAGGTTTTCGAACCCCCATTTACATGAAAAGGGTTTTAAAATGGCCCTGCTTTTAAAATGATATAGGGTTATACCTGCCTGTTTACAATAAAAGGATTTTATCATCCTGTTAACAAGTAAATGATTTAAATTCTCTTGGCCACAAAATGGCCATCCTGTACATGTTTACAAGTTTTTCTGCTGCATATTAAATACTTTACTCGAATGTTTTAAATGCTTCGTGTTACATGTTTTTGAATATTTCTGTACTCTGCATACGTGAAATAATTGTTTCACGCGAATGCCTTGAATGCATCGTGTTTCATGTTTTGAAGATTCCTATATCATGTATTTGATGAAATAAGTGCCTAGCCTGAATTCCTTGAATGCTTCATACTATATGTTTTAAGATTTCTGTATTTTGTATCTGGAATATACGAGCAATTAGTAGTGACTAATTTATAAATCTATTGTACGTAACCCACTACCAGTTGGAAACCCATGACAAGGTACTGGAATTACTCATGAGCTTTTCATAAAGCTCACATGGAATTGTTACCCATGAATCTTTCAGGTAATGAAGATGATTGGGAGCCTTGCCCAGACTAAGGATCATTGGTTGGTTAATCTTTTGTACTATTCTATTTTGGACAAATTATGTAATTAAGTCCCTAAAGATAATGACCATGTAATATGTTGAACTGTTAAAAATTTAGTAAGCTCTAGATGTTTGTTAATTGTACCATTCTAAAGAGTGGCAGTTTCGGATGGATGTGCGGAAAGATAAAGTCTTCATGCTTCTGCAAAATACATTCATGGCTACACCGTCATCCCAATTACCATATCACCTCATGATTTTCCATTTCCCAAACCCACCTTCACAACCCCTTTTGGCTATGTTTTCCTTGAAGCAATGTCCACATATGACCCCTTTGAGGCAAGATATTTGACACTTAGAGACTGTCGCAAACTTTTCAATGCTTGAATAGCCATTTTCCATTCCCCTCCTTTGTTAAAGTTTGGTATGTAGACGATATACTTTCTCCCGCCTAGGGATTCGTTGATTTTTACGAAAGAGCCACCTTCGTTCATTCTTCTCATTATCCTCAAGCTTTGATCTCTACAATGGAAAACTTTCTCCGATTGTTTCTCATCTCTAAGTGTCCCTATCAATTCAAGGTGATCGCAGATCCATTTAAACCCCATGGCATCCATATGCACCCTCCTTACTACTCCAAGTAATCTTTCTATAATATGGAGCAAATCCCCATATCAATCTTCTTACTCCTTTATCTCGAAGGTATTTGAACCCCATTGAACATACCTCGATGACGCTTTCTCTCCATTTCCCCGCTGGAGTTGCACCAGAGAGAGAATGGTTGGATCATCTCAAGATTCCTTGTTTGTTTAAACCTTCAAGCTTACATTTATCGTACTATCTTAGGATTATGATAATGCAAATCCCAGAAGAAAAAAAATGGTGTATGGGAAAATAAAAAATATATGTTTCTAATTTTTGACTAGTTTTATCAACATGTATGTGTAATTGTAGATGAATTTGTTAATTGTATCAAGCTAATATGGATATTTAATGAATTCGTCTCACAAACCCTTACCAAATGTAGCTAAATGGATCAGCTTCATAATCCCATTATTTGGCTCTACTGTTTGAAGAGATTTTCTGTTTACATTTTATTTTGTTGGCAAAAATTTAACTACCCTACCTTTTACCAAGTGATGGACTTAGCTTTACAATGTTTTGAAAAAAACAATAATTTCTTTCAATTTTCATGGTAAGGCTCAAGGGGGTGGTTTCATTTTCTTTCTTTTCTTTTCTTTTCTTTTTATTTAAAAAAATGTCCCTAAAATTTTTTCTTGTAAAAAAAGAAGACTTAGAAAAAGCTAAATTTTGCTTCAAGAGAGAGGGATTTGATGACAAAGGCACATGATAAATTCATCAATAAATGGAGTGAAGAACAGATTAAAAAAAAAAGGACATTTTACCTAATTTGGGATAGGATTAATTTTACCCAATTTGGGATAGGATGATCAACCAACGTAATTAGGTTATGATTAGCTCATCCAAGGGAATGGATGGATTCAACCAAATTTACTTCCCCCTTCCTCTTCCCCCCATCCCCCCGCTCCATCTCACCCAAAAAAGAAGAAGTTGGGTTTAAATGAGCTTATTAGTCCAATAGCCTTAGTAGACCCAAAATAAGTACAATTCATGTTTAGATTAAGAAAAAAAAGTGTATTTGTGAAGAGTTTTGCTTCTTTTATAAAACTTTTGGGGTGTAAAAGTTGTTTCAACCAATTGGTGCTAGCCTAGTTGGCCACTATGTCCTCCTTATTAAGGGAAGGTATTGTGTTCAAATGTCACTCCGCCATTAGGGGCATGTGAGCATTATTTCCATCCAATGATGAGCTGGGTTGGGTTGTTTTCTAGGACCCATATTTGAGAAGTTCCTAATTCATGTATGGTTGATTCTAATAAGTTAGAGTGTTGATTGATTATAATTCATATATTGTAATACCTCATTGCTTCTTTTAACAAAAAAAAAGTTGTTTTAAAAAATGTATTTAATCCTTTGGTAAAATTGTTAAAATGCTATTATGTCAATTTTTCCTTTTCATTCGTATGAATTTGTATTTGCTAAAAATCTTTGTAAACTACTTTTCGTTTATGCGCTTGAAAATACAACCCCAACCACCTACTATACACAATGTTTTTACCATTATATATACCTTCAAAAGGTAAACCCATACGAATGGATGAATATGCCAATGTGATGAATTGTACATTGCAAGTTCAGCTCTCTTCACATGATACACATAATTTGAAAGTGATTGTATAGGTCTATGTAGGTAAATCTCAACTTATAATAGATTATATTAGACTTGTAAATAGATTGGACTTGAATCAAGAGTCACACCCCCAAACCTGAAGGACTTGAGGGATTATGTCATTAGTCATTTCTCTTACTCAATTCATTTCTATTTGTCATTCATTTTGTTACTTTTGCCTAATTGTTGAAGGACATTATCCATCTTTCTTACAAGTGGGCTATCTCGGCTTTACATCATTTTAACTTTCTCTTTACGTGACTAAGCTTCTTTAAAATCTTTTATTTTAGTCGTTGAGTCGCATTTATTTCATTGGATGGTTAGGTCACTTCAATTCCCTTCTCATTTTGAAACAATCTTGAAAATAAGTCAATTTAGCCTTATGCTTACTCCACTTTCATTTTCTTTATTTAGAAACATTTCATGCTTAACCTTCCAAGAATCATGTCTTTTAATATTCAAAGCACATAGCAAACTAATTAAATCATAACTTGATTACTTAAAGCCTCCTTTCCACACTTACAAGACACCATCTTATATATTGTTCACATCATTGAATTAAATCCCACAATTCCCAAATATCCATATGAGATTAACTGTTTTGATATTCAATTTTACCAAAAAGCTCAATGATTATAAGAATTAAATAGGTTCTTCTTTGAAAAGTTCTCAAACAAACATTTCAAAAACATAGTCTTTGGTTCCTTAACTTTAATGGTTCAAGCTCCAACGCCCAAATATCCTTTTCCTCCAATACCTACATATACAAAATTTATTGTTTTGGGGTGACCATGACTGCCCAGTAAGAGTATGCCTGCTCATAATGGATGTAAGGGTGGCTTGTGAAAGTGTGGTAAAATAGCATGTCTTATGCAATATTTCAAACTATATCAATTCATATCATTAACTAACTGTATTAAACATACAACATATCAATACATATATTGTTTATGGAATGTGATACAATGTCACCATCATAAGGAAAATTACAAGTCTAACATTTCAATGTCTAACAAGTCATAGACATATCACCAATTCATCATTTATCAACACATAACATGCACCAAGCATTATTATCTTTCATTTCAATCAAACCACAATCACAATCAACTATATTGTAAGCTTATTCAAACATTCCAACCATAATGCAATATGGCCTATAAACATTTAACTCATGTTTCCAATGCCTCAGACTTTGGACTCACCTACTTTGATCTCATTCTTCTGTGCATAGTTTTTCACACATTAACACTATCATTTTCATGTATTAGAACTTTCCAAAACATTAATCAAACTAACAATATTTCATTCAAAAAATCTAGAGCTCAAGTTCATATATATAATTCAAAATCTATCAAAATGTACACATAATTTCTTCATACAATTGGACATACCCTTTATTTGTTTAACCTGATTTTTCCAAGAACAAGTTGTGAACAAAAAGGAGTGACAGACACTTTCAAGCCAAATGTCCTAATTCCTAACACAAACATCAAAATATCATTTTTTCCCAAGTAAATCAAATGAGTTTGCTCCATAGCCTTCAAAAGAATGATAAAAAGGAAGTGTCCATCAAACATCAACTTGTGGTTGACTCCTTGCCATTTCCTGCATCTGGTAGTGGTTTGAACAATAACACCGTAGGAGAAACAAAATATAACCATGAGTGGTGCAAGTGTATGCTTATGCTTGTGTATGAATGCACTAGACAACACACATTTCAGACAAGGAATATGTCTTCACAAGTGTAATCAATGGAAATTAACAAGCACAATTCCATAAGAAATCAAAAGAGAGTATTAACCTCATCCACTCACCTTATGCGTCGATACTCAAACCACATACATAAATATCCATTTTCGTTTTGCAACTCCAAAGACACCAAAATTCTAGCTCTTTTATCAATTTCTAACCCAATACCCAACCTCAAAACTCAATCAAAGCCTCAAGTCCCAAAAAAGTACTCAACACATATATGATAAAATCATATCATGTCTATCTCAACAAACAAATCATCAAAAATAGAAAACAAGTTCCTTTCAACATGTTTGGCATGTATTACTTTACCCAGTTGCTTTTACAGTACATATTTTCATGATATCATGTTTTATCTTGCAAAACTAGACTGGTATGAACTCTTACTTGATATAGCTTATCTTACATCTCTCAATTATATACATATGTTTTAAGAATTCCAGTAGCTTTTAGTACAACCATTTTTATTGCTATCTATAAAACATATAAAAGTTATGAAAGTTATTGTAAGCATATGCATAATTTATGAAATGTTTATGAAAAGTGTTTATAGAAACTCATGACAGGGAACAAGTGTTACTCACAAGCTTTTTATCAAGTTCATAGGATTTTATCCTATATATTTTCAAGGACAACTAAGAAGTTACAGATCCAGATGTTAGTAAGCTATAATGAACATAGATTATAACATCCCAACCCAATTAAGTGAAGCAATTAACGATAGCGACAATTATCATAAGTTAATTCACTGATTAACCATGGGAAATTTTAATTAAGACTAGTAGTCCGTAAATAGGGAAGCAAAAGTATAATGAGAACAACTAATTCTAAAATTGGAGACGACCAATTTTGAGAATGAAAATTAATGCCAAGGGTAATAAATTGACAACGAGTTACGATTAGAGTTAATCAAAGATTAAAACATGAATAAATATGGAAAACTGGTGCATGAAGTGCACTTGAGCAAGATTAGGGCGACATGTGAACAAAGTGAATTTAATCAAAATTATTCCAATAATTATAATAGATTTTTGGAATAATTAAAGTACACTAAAATATACCAAAACAGGACTTGTAATGCATGGAATGAAGCATGCAAAAATTAAAGGTATTGCGAGAATTCCAAAAGAACCTAAAACACTGAATAAAGATGCTTGGAATTAGAATGAATACTAATTAAATGTGTGATGTATTTTTGATCCATGAATATAGGATCTCCCAAATGATGGAAAAATGGAACAAAGCTATGGGATAGCTGCTATTGTACTAGTATGGGAACTCAATGCTAAGAACCTAATGTAAGCAAACCCGAACTTTAATATGTGGGTTCCTACTCAACCAATGTGGCCTACTTGTATAGCTTTCAATCATTGTTTCTTGAAATTATATATCTACAATTGTTTCAAGTCCACAAACCATTGATTTATGTGTTTCCATTATGTAAGAATTTGTGATTGTTGACATCCTATTTGTTGTAAACATTTATGAGTCCTTTGACTCCTTGACTATATACTATCTTGTGATCATTCTGATTTCTTTTGTTGTGGATGTTATATGTCACATCCCGAACCCTACCCTACGCGGATGTCGAGGACGTGATGCCAGTCAGCCGCCACGCGACCAACCGAAGGCAATTTCTGAACTTTCCAGTGAATTGCACTCCGACTGTAGGGTCAGATGCAGCGAAATTTAAAACTTTTTTTTTTTGTCAAGGGAATGCAACTCATGTATTCACCGTAAGGTTATGTACCACAGAGTCAGTCTAAAATCCAACAGCTAACAATTCTAACCTCAGAGCATATCTATAATCCGACATATAACAACAGAGCAGAACTATAATCTCTAGAGTACCGTTTAAATCCATAAGCCATGTCTATATCTAGTACATATCAGTCAAGTCAGTCGTATTACATCACTCACCTGATTAAACAGATTCAATCCTCAATAATCTAGTCTCCACAGATTAGTGCCATCAGATCCAATAGATATCATTCCTGAAAAATGTTAGGGAATGGGGTGAGCTTTGAAAAGCCCAATGAGTAACACAGGTTCCCTGTCATGGGTTTCAAACCATTGTTGATTACAAAGCACAAGGGTAGTTCAGTTATTTATGAAATAGCAGTTTTATAAATCTACTTTAAATGCAGTTTCAGTAGAATAAAGCAGGACTGAACAAAATAAAACAACAGATCAGAACAGACAGAACATAACAAATCATAACCGGACAGAACGGAACAGAACAACAAATCAGAACCGAATAGAACGGAATAAAGCATAACAATCAGAGCCGAACAAAACATAACAGAACAGAGCGGAAATAATATGTCAACTAGAGATACAGGTATATCATCAACGAAACGGAACAAGACAGAACTGAGCAGGAAACAGTATGTCAGTCAGAGATACAGGTACATCATCAAAGAACATGATAGATCAATATTGAGCAGAACAGGACGGGACAGAACAGAACGAAACAGATCGAAACAGAGCAAACAGGTCAGAATGGAACAGATCAACATAACAAATCAAGACGGATCAGGACTGAACAGATCAGACAGATCAAACAGAACAGGTCAGGGCGGATCAGGATTGAACGGATCAAACGGATCAAACATAACAGGTCAGGACAAAACAGATCAAACATAACAGATAGTTAAACATGTTTATTTGAAACAATATTAAAAATAATAGTACAGTTAAAACATCAGAGTAACAGAACAGGTCAGTAATGAACAGAGCAGAACAATATAACAGGATAAACAGTACAGTATGCACAGATTAAACAGTGCGGTATGCTCGTATAGCGCTTAAGACTGAAACGGTACCAAGAATCAGTTGTTCTTTCAGAAACAGTTAAGAACAGTGATCGGTTTATTTCAGTACAGAACAGAAAAGCCAGACAGAGTAAAAATCATGCATTTGAGTAAAAGCATGAAATCAGTGTATCAGATAAAAACAGTACAGTACAGTATTTTAAAATACAGTAACTAGACAGTGTACTTATACACCAATTCAGGAGTCAGGGTTACTCACTAAGATAGTTAAATACGTTCATTTGAAACAGTATTAAAATAGGAGTACAGTTAAAACATCAGAGTAACAGAACAGGTCAGTAATGAGCAGAGCAGAACAGTATAACAGGATAAACAGTACAGTATGCATAGATTAAACAGTGCGGTATGCTCATATAGTGCTCAAGACTGAAACGGTACCAAGAGTCAATTGTTCGTTCAGAACCAGTTAAAAACAGCAATAGGTTTATTTCAGTACAGGACAGAGAAGCCAGACAGGATAAAAATCATGCATTTGAGTAAAAGCATGTAATCAGTGTATCAGATAAAACAGTACAGTACAGTATTTCAAAATACAGTATCTAGACAGTGTACTTATACACCAATTCAGGAGTCAAGGTTACTCACAAGACGCAACAGTATAGAACAAAACCAAGACAGACCATACAACAGAACAGGACAGACCCGAACTGAACAAGAGAGCAGGACAGTACAAAATCATGTTACGTGTAATACATTATAAAAGAGTATGCATTTAAAAACATGCATTTAAACAGTATGGCAGATAAAATAGTACAGTGAATCAAAATACAGTAACTAGACGGTGTACTTATACACCAAGCCAGAAGTTCCAAGTTACTCACAAACTGTTACGGTTATCTCCTTGCACAAACAATCCGATAACCTCCAAGTACGTCAGGCATCTCCATGTATGTCCTGAATAATCATCATCAATCATAGACAGATCAGAATTCATCCATTCAGGCCTTATTCGTCATCTTAGGTGTCTATCGGTTTACCTAAGATAGCCTAGTAGCCTATCGTCCTCTCATCGGGTTTCATCCGGGGCTATTTTATTCTTAAATTAGGCTTAGCAGTCATCAGGATTATAACCCAAGTCATTTAGACTTCAATCGTTATCAGTCAATTACTTTTTCAGCCTTAGGGGCAAAACGGTCATTTCATCGCTTTTGCCTCGGGCCCTGTCAAGGCCCTCAGAATAGTCTTTATATCTTAAATATAAAGTTCTACGTCTTTTAGACTCCAATTGGTATCAGTTAGGTTCTTATTTTAACCATAGGGGCAAAATGGTAATTTTGTCATTCTTGCCCCGAACCCAGTCGCGGTTCTCAGAATATCCCATATATCGTATACATGAAGTTCTAACTCTATACTTGAATCGCATATCTTAGATATAATTTTCTAAGTCCTTTGGACTTCGTTTGGTATCTGCTTTTGGTCATCGGAACACATTAGCCGTTTCTCATTTTACGCGTTGACTGTCTCGGAGTCTTATTTAGCCCTTCAGTGTTCATAATTATCCCTATGATAATTTATCAGATTAGTTTGACCTTTATTTGCCCTCTACTTTGCACTTACTGTGCTCAGGGGTATTTTGGTCATTTTACGTTTTGTAAGGTTCTGACTCCGAATCATCATTTAATCATGTTTATAGTTTCACCAGTATCTGGGCTTCTATCGGTATCAATTTCGTCCCAATCGGACTTCATTTGGGCTTTGTACAGTATCAGGGGTATTTTGGTAATTTCATGCGTCATATTTTTTGGCACCTCAGTTCATAAAATGAACCTCACCATTGGGTCTAGAGCGTCCGACATAGTCAGATTGGACTATCTGTTATGCTTAATCGGCCCTGGGTATCATTAAGGGCAATTCGGTCATTTACTATTTATGTGTCTGTATTTTTCGGGACTTCAGTTTATTAAACGGACCTCACCGTTGAGTCCAGAATGTCCGAGATAGTCAAAATAGGCTATCTGATATTTTTATTTGAGTCTGGGTACCATCAGGGGCAGTACAGTCATTTGTCACTTACAAGTCTGTATTTTTCGGTACATAATTTCCCAATTTGGACTATACCATTGAGTCCAGAATGCTTGAAATAGTGAAAATACACTATATATTTACTTATTTTGGACTTCGTTTGACATATTAAATGTTCAGGGCTAAAATCATGATTTTACCTATTCAATAAAATAATAAAATAATTATTTAATTATTTAATTAACTTTTCAGGGGCTTAAATGAATAATTTCTCAGAAATCTGGGCCACTGTATAATATTCAAAACTGTTAGGGGTTAAACCGTAATATCAGAAGACTTCAGGGGTCAAAATGCAATTTCTTAAGTTAGGGGTTCAACCCACAGGGTTCAAGGGTCCAAGGATTGAACCGGTCCAAAAATCTCAGAAGCCAACCGGTTCAGTGACCTTAAGAAAACCGGAATAAGATACTCCAGTTATCCCTAATTTCTTTCTTATTCTCGGTTTGGATAGGCCCCAAATCAATTTCCCAATTTTTGATTTATTAACTCTGTTGCCAAACAGCCGAAGTTAGGTTTAATTTAAAACCTTCAACACCAAAACGGCGCAGTTTCAATAAAACAGTGGCACGCTCATACGTTGCCAAGCGTATGAGTCGGTTGGGCATGACTCGGCCAACTCGGCCGAGTCGACTCCATCTTCCCCATTTCCTCCAACAGTGTCGCCCTAGTTTCTGCAGATTTTCTTCTTCAATTTCGTAGGTTTTCAAGGGCTGTTTTCGATATGTTTTGATCCCAAAACATTACTAGGAGTCATTCAAACCTTTTGGTATTAATTTAGAGCTTCAAATCCAAAGATCAAGTTCTGTATGATCGATTATTGTGAGGGATTATAGGTCAGTCATACGGCCTTATTTCTCAACCAAATCCCATGGGGTTTGTCTCTCTATGACCCTTGTAACAGGGGCTTCAATTCCCCATTCTTAGATTTCGGTTTAAGGGCTTAATTTCGGATTTGGGTTTCATGGCCGAGACTCATAGGTTCGGTTTTGAGGGCTTTCCCATGTGTTTCCAAGTCGCGGGTCAGTATTTATGGGGTCCTAGAAGGGTCTAGATCAGTTCTAGACCATCAAATTTCAGTTTTATGGAGGTCGGATCAGACCTGTTACAGGAAGGCCGTTAATGGCGGTTTTGTTACAGTTTTGGGTTTCTAGGCTTATCCGACTGTCCCAATTGATTCAGAACAATTCCAAGGTCTCACAGGAATATATATATATATATATATATATATATATATATATATACGGTTCATATAGCTTAAAAATATCAGAAACAATTCCAGATTTAAACAGAAAAATTATGTCAGTTTGGTTGGTTTACCTTAGTTCGGTGGCTTTCTTTCTTCATGGCTTGGTTCAGGCAAGACCTCACTGGTTGCCTCAGTTCAGTCAGAATGGTCAGTCCTTCTGTTCCTCCATAGGGCATCTCCATGGTTACACCCATTGCTCCACATATACATGCATACAAAGTTGTATACACAAGCCATGGACACCATCATCTCACACTCTCTCTAGGATTCTCTCTCTCTATAGATCAATGCACAAAGCTCTTTATACAGATCTGATTTTCTTCCCCCCTATGCATATATGGAGATTGTATATCCATATCATATTTTCTCTTGATGTTTCATCTCCCCAAATGCATGATGGCATTGCATGCAATTTGGTTGGGAGGAAGGTATAATCATGGGATAATAGGCATGATGGCTATGGCATAGGGTGATGCATGCTGAGGTGTTGCATGCTTGTGTATTGGCCACTTTGGGGGAATGGCCAAATCTGAATGGTATTTAAATATATATCTTTGCATATATATATATATATATATATATTTACAAAGATGCTCCCATCCTAGTTGGTATTTTTTTGGTAAACTGAATTCTGCCCAGTTTGGTCAAGGGATGAAATCCTCTTGGCCACATTTTTTTGGTCTTTTTCCATATTTCGGGTTAAGGCCACGTTTGGTTGCGCAGTAATTAAATTTTCAATGTTTGCTACATAACTTTCATTCCGTAGCTCCTTTTTCGATGCGGTTTCTTCCGAGAGCTTCATAATTCAGTTAGCTTCAGTGTCAAAGGTTCCATGTCATTTATTAATCATTTGGGATTTTCGGGGTTAACTAATTCGGGTTCCGTTAGTGTTAAAACGACATTATTTTACCGATTTAACCAGCAATTTGGGTTCGGGTATTATACCTTCTTTTTCCAGACATATTTAATTATTTCATCGGTCTATCATCACCGTCGGGATTGTGATTAATTCCCTTTATCGTCCAGTAATTCGGTTCTAGTCATTAATTATACCGGTTCAGGGTGTTACATTATAACCTATGTATATATTCATACCTTCTGGAATCCTTGCCAATGACATTATTATGAGTACCTAGGAGTTGTGTTTGTCACAACACCCATCTTGATTCTTTAGATACTAATGACCTACGGGTCAGTGCTTGAGAATAATACCCAACACTTAGTCCAACGAAGACATGATGATTTGATAAGAGCTCTTGGTGCTATGCAAGGAAACACAGAGATGAGTGGTGAACCTGGATGAGTGTTGTTTGGGGGTAGCCGAGCCCTATTTGTGATAGCATCTATTAGACTCAATATGTATATGTTAGATTCCACACTATTTGTTTATCTGATGATCTCATCTTTAAATGTGAAATATGTCTTTGAGGCTTATCTTTTGTATTCGATTGAATCTCTTTGATTTGGACAGCTAAACATCATATGTTGATTCATTTGTGCTTGTTGACTTGCTTAGTCATTCTTATTGCATTTGTGAACCCCTTGCGAACTGTGTTATTCTGGCCTAATGGCCAATCCCTTTGAATTGGAAATCCTATTATTATTCTCTTGTTATACACCATTGTGTAACCCATGGCAGAGTGAGCGATTTACTTACTGAGCTAAGTTAGCTCACTCCAGATTTATAACAATTTTTTAAGTAACACAATATGGAAGAAAATGCAATGATGGCGACTTGTGGAGCTAGTGATGTGCTTGTGGGTAACGTTGACGATGTATAGCTCTAAGTCATTATTAGAATGTATATATCCTGTAAAGTTAATGTTAATATCAGATATTGTGACATAGTGACACTAGAAATAATATTAGACTTGAATAGTGATTTGTGATGATGGAAATTGTACTTGGAGATAATCTTATTGATGATTGTTAGAGTTCGATTTGTTATCAGATGAGCTGCATATGAGTAGCTTCCACATTTAATAAAATTTTTTTTATCACTCTTGTGCAATTCATTTGATTTTGTACGGCCTGTCCGAATGACAGTGTCAGTTCCAACCCCTAATCCGTATAGGGTGGGATTCGGGTCGTGACATAGACTCTAGCTAGAAGAGAATTATTATCCTAGCCATGGAGATAGCAACTTGAAGTAACAGATAACAAATTGATGTGACAGTTTGGAGTAAGAATGGAATGTAAGTGATGTTCACCGATGATGTTATAGTTCAGTTACTTATATTTAATATACTTATGGGCTCATATTATTGTAACTCTAGTTTTATGTTACTTATGTTCTGTCGAGTGTGACTGCATTCAAACAAAATTTTTTAAAGACTAAAATTTCTACTACACGACTTTATAGGACCGAATGCAATCTACTTGGATATGTAAAAAGGCTTTTGGTTAAACACATCATTAATAAACTAAACAGAGTTAGTGTATTGGCGAAGTGCCTAACTGGTCTGTTATTATCCCTAATCCGCATAGGGTAGGTTTGGGATTTGACAAGCATTGTCGTATCACCAACTCCATTATCCTTGACCATGCTCTACAAATTAGTGGAAACCATCGTTATTGTAGTAGAAACTCTATTTAATAATTCAAATCGAGCTCATCTCACTATTTACCATTTAATATTCATTTAACCAAAGCCATGGAACAAAACTAAAAGACCCGATGTAACATCCCGACCTAATTAAGTGAGGCAATTAAGGATAATAATTATGAACAATTCTATTTAAAACTGATAGTTTATGAATATAGAGAAAAATGTATAAATGAGAGCAATTAGCTATGAATTGGAGACGATTAATTGTAAGAATACGATTTAATGGAAACGGTCATAACTTGGTGACAAATTTTGATTGGCATTAATCGAGGATTAACACAAGAATAATTTTGGAAGACTAGTGCATGAAATACACTTAAGGCAAGACTAATAATGCAGGAATAAAGTATGCTTAATCGAGAAGCTTTGCAAAAATTATATGAGACTTTTGTGAGATTTAAAATGCGAAGTTTGGGAATTAATGAAATACTCTAAAACGCAATATGATGCATGTGTAAAAGAAAAAAAGAGAAAAGAGCTTTAAAAAGCTCGTACAAAGTCTTGAACCCATGACCAAGAAAAACAAGGAATGACTTATATTAAAATGATTAGCCACTAGGATAAAAGCACTTGTGTGTTGTATTAGCCATATGATATACATATAACATGAATATATAGTAGGAAATTCAGAAAAAGGACAAGTGATAACACCTATTAGACCTACCTCTCCTCCAATAAGAATGCATGCAAGAATCTGCCTCCTATATATATATATATATATATATATATATATATGTCACGACCCAAAACTCACCCTGTGCGGATCTCGTATCGCGACCGCCACCCTTCAGCCCGGAGGCCTTAGGGCAAGGCTTATGTAAGCAACAGTATCGGATGGCGGTGCGGTCTTGGTTTGCGGAAGCGTGAAAAACTTTTTTCTTTTTCTTTTCTTATTTAAAACTTTCGCACATCCATCCGGTACTGCCGCTCTTCATAGCGATACACATGATAATACATTCAGAGCATAAATAAAAGTTCTAAGGTTTTATACATATTACATATTCGAATGCCTCTAGGGCTTAAGTACATATTGTCCAAAGTCTATTACATCATAATCCATCCAACTATAGGTTCTAACTACTTCCAAAAGTCCATAATCCTACACAGCCATTAGTCATTATCCCAAAATGGAGCACGGTTCCCACTCATCGTCAGTACCTGAAAAATGTTAGGGAATGGGGTGAGCTTCGAGAAGCCCAATGAGTAATTCCTGTATTTGTCATGGGGTTCAATTGGCAGTGGTTTCGCACGTGAGAGTTTATAAAATTCTCACTACCAATTGCTCGTATACTTTGAACATAGAGTACATACATTTTTCATAAAGATAGCTTTGAAACATTTAAAGTATTCAAGCTAAATATACATTTCTTCACATAGAGTATATGCACTTCAAAAACATAGAAACATGCATAATAAAAATGGGGGTAAAAACCTGCTTCCATTTTCAAAAGCATTACTTCAAAACATATAATCATGCATAGTGAAAATGGGGGTAAAACCTGCTTCCATTTCAAAAGCATTACTTCAAAACATATAATCATGCATAGTGAAAATGGGGATAAAACCTACTTCCATTTTCAAAAGCATTTGTCATCTTTTCTCTTTGATTAGGTAGAATCTGTTTCGAACCAGACTCCCGCTTTACTTTTTGTGGAGATATCTCATTGCCTGGGGGATTAGATCCTGCTATCGGACATTTATTCATAGAAACCCATAAAATCCGTGGTGCTTATACACAGTTTATCTTTGCATTTAAATACATTTATCACGTGACTTTTCATAATACTTTTCATAAGTATTTAAAACATGATGTTTATGACTTCATGATAGAATCTTCAAATATTTGGAATAAGCAAATTTCAGAACATGTGGACATGTTAAATACTTTTAAGGAAGACTGTAATAGAAATCAATCATTCAGCATGTCATGACAGGATTTATAAGAACGGAATATTTTAAAACAGGAATCATGAAATATTTAACACTCAATGCTTTAGATATTTTGAAATTTAAAACATCTTCAAATCCGTGGAATTAAATTTCCATTTCAAATGCAAGATTACTCACCTTATACGTCTGGATTGGCGCTATTGATGTGCCTTTCCCTTTCCTTTGTAGTTCCTAAATACAATTCATAATAGTCCATTAACTTCACATTCATTTCAAACATCTCCTACTGATGCTTCTTAACTTATGCTTATATTGTATTAAATCCTAACTTAAATCTTAAACGCTATTTTCGTAACGTATACTCTTCTGGTAGCTTCATTAACTTTTAGGTTTGATTTATCTATTTCACATATTCACGTGTCGTGTCTTTCCGTATTTTACCTCGAAATACGAGTCTAAGTTTAGTATCTTGGCAATGTTATAATTTATAGCCACCTGACTAATGCTATTCATCAAATTTTATGTCTTTTTATTTTAAACACTTCTTTTGGTCGAATAGACTCTACCATTGAGTCCGGAGCGTTGAAGACAATCAATTTAGGCTTTCGCAGAACTTTGTTTAGGTTTTGGTAGCAGCAGGGGCATTTTGGTCATTTAGCATTTTTACGTGTCTTAATTTTTTCGTACTTTATTTCACAATTTGGACCTCATCATTGAGTCCATAACATTGAAGAAAGTCAATTTAGACCCTCTCTGGTTTCAATTTGGCTTTAGGGGTACTAGGGGTAATTTGGTCATTTTACCCCTTTACGTGTCTTTACTTTTTGGAGTTTCGTTTCAGGAAATGGACCCTTGGATCCAGAATGCCCAAAATAGTTAAAATACACTATTCACATGTTTAATTTGGACTCCATTTGCTTCATTTATGGCCTAGGGGTAATTTTGAAATGTTTTCCATTTAAAAATTATTAATTTAATATTAAATTTATTTTGGTTGGGCCACAGTGGAATTTTCCAGAAGTTCTGGGGGTCAAAATCTAATTTTGCAAACTTTCGATCTGAACCAGTGGGTTCAGTTCATTCTTAAGTGAACCGGCTTCGGTTTTTATTGAACCAACCGGTTTGGTCGGTTCAACACGTAATGCTGACGTCATGGTGACGTCAGCCCTAACATTCAAATTTTTAAAATAACACCACTTCATCCGACGTCCTCCCACTTAAACCTTTTGTGCGATGGGTCGTGTCCCGACCCGAACCCGAACCGACCCAGTCACTATTCATCGTCTTCCTTCTTCTTCCCTCCGTTTTGCCTTAGTAGCAAAAATTTACGTTTTCAATTTCATGACATTTTAGCCATGATTTCTTACTGCTATCCCTCCCAAATTGTTTCTGGATGTTAGGCTAGCTTTTTGGCATTAGTTTTGTGCCTCGAATCAAGCTCAAATGCTCGGTCCATGGGGAGATAACCGAATCTTTAACTGACTGGTAAATCCTCAATTCACCACCAAAACGTGCATGGTTTGGCTCAAAATGATCCTCATGACAAGGAGGTTTAACCCCCATTCCAAAAACGTGGTTTAAGGGTCTAAAATAGGGGCTGGGTTTCATGGCCGAAAACCTGCAACTTGTGATTTTATGGTCGTTTCTTAAGCTTTTCGATCGCGGTTACACATTTTGGAGTGCTTGTAGGGTCTAGTTGAGGTCTCCATATACCAAATATAGTTTGGTTGCCATCGGTTCAGACCTGCTATAAGCAAGGTCCTCCGATAGCTGTTTGGTGTACAGTCGAGGGTTTTTGATGCTTTCATAGCTTAATTTCATGCTCGGTCACATGTTAGACATATATTTAACATCATATATACAAAATCAAAAGCTAAAACAGTCCATACGTAGGTAAATTCTAGAGAGAGAAAATATTGGGTTTTTGTTTTTCTCACCTTTTTCCTTCGGTTTCTCTCCTTTTTTCCCTTTGCTTTCCACTTCTGAGTATCCCTGAACTCCTTCAATCTCTCACTCTCTCTCTCAGTCTCTGAAAGATGTGTGGTGTGTGTATACAATATGTATATATGTATATAGGTGCATACACTTGATCATTGCCATTTTTGATTTGCCCCAACCACTAACTTAACTTGTGGCAGCATCTCTAATGAGTGCTGCCATTCCACTGTTTTGGGGCAGGCCATCTTGGCCGTGGGTGTGTGTGTTTGTTTTGTTTTGTATATATATATATACACACACACACACACACACACACATATATACATATAATATTATACCAACACACTTGGAGATCCACACACACTATTACATCTTGGATATTTGCATGTTTTTATACCATTTATAGATATATTTAATTATGTTTATACACATCCATGCATCTACTTACACATCTACATACTTGGCCATGTATACGCCTTTCATGTGTGTGTCATTATATTTTCTATTAATTATATCTAATAATTAATTTCTTATATTTAATTAATTAATTATGTTAAATTAATCAATTTTTTTCCTTAAGTGTAAAAATCTTTACACTAATTTTTCATAACCTCTTAATGCGTGCTATATAACCTGGTATTTTTGGATTGGAGTATTACAATATATATATATATATATATCAATTTGTATTACGTGTGTGAGGAGGTGTATCAGACCTCGTGTGTGTAATAAAAGAGAGATAGGAGGTTAGGATAGAGACAGAAGAAGAAGAAGAAGAAGAAGAAGAAGAAGAAAGAGAGGATGAGGGAAGAAAACCTACCATGCCTGGCTATTTGGAGCTTGAAGGTTCAGAATCAAGCCGAAGTGAGAGAAGCATCACTGTTAAAGGTAAACACAACCAATCAATTTTCTCCCTCTAGGAATATTGTTGTCAACTTTTTGTTTAGTGGAATTTGAAGGTATGGTTATTCTTATTGGTGTTGTATTATGAATTGGGGATAAGAATAAGACCTAGAAAGCCTAGAACAGTTAGGATCACAAAAATTGCCATTGATAACCTTCAAGAAACTGGGTCACGTAAAAACTTAACCAAAACTAAATTCTGAGCATGAGGCTCAAAAAAGCATAGGAAATGGGGCACAACGCGATTTAAACCACTAAAAATGGTTAAGGAACAGTGGAGAAAATTAGAGTTACAAGTGTTGAAGAATAATCAGGATAAAAGGGTTTTTGATTGTTTTGCCTCGTTTGATGAACGGGAAATGATCCCTTGAAGGTCCAGGGGATTAGTAGAATAAAAAAGAAGCAAAAATAGTAAGTGAAATATCACGAAATAGGCTTGAAGTGTGCTCATCGAAAAATCGGGTCTCATTAGAGACCCATTGTAACACCTTATTTTGACAGCCACGGTTAGGTAAAACCAAATTTCGATCTTAGATATGGAACCCTCATCAGAAAATGGTTCGAACCACATTGGTTTTGTCATCGAAAAATAGTCGGCGGCGATCGTCGGCACTGGAGAAGGTGACCAGAACCCTCGCCGAAAAAATGAGGGAGAGAGATACTGTGCGAGGCAAATCCGTTTCGAGTCCTAACCAAAAATTAAACGGATTTGGTTTAAATGAAAAAGTAACGTTTTGATTAAATGGTGATGATGTCATCATGACGTTAGCATGATGCATAGAACCGGTTGGATCGGCTGGTTTTTAGCCAAGGTAGACCGGCTCAGTCTCTGAACCCATGAACTGGATGGTTTTGTTTAAAGGTTTCTGAAATTATGTTGTAACCCCCAAAACTTTCTGTTAATTACGAATTGGCCCAAAAAAATAATTATAAATTATTTTTAAATCCTTTTTAAATTTATATGAAATTATAAAAATGCCCTTAAGCCAAAAATAGGCCAAATGAAGGCCAATTGAAATGAAAGAATAGTCTAACCTAATATTTTTTGGCATTCTGGACTGAATGGCAGAGTTCGATTTATGAAATTAGATATCAAAAAATATGAACGGACAAATAGAATAATTTTAATTATGTCCTAATGATTAATTAAGTGATCAATTGAACCCTAATAACTATGAAAATACATACATTAACATTTGGGATATTCTGAACCCAATGGTGAGACCCATTTTATGAAACGAAGTCCTAAAAATATGGACACGTGAAATATCATAATTATCAATATACCCTTAGTAACCCAAAAGCTAGTTAAATGTCATAGATAGCATATTTTGATTTTCTTTGCCATTCCGGACTCAATGGTGGAGTCCATTTTGGCAAACGAAGTACCAAAAAATGGAACACATGAAAACGCAAAATTATGAAAATGCCCCTAGGCTTAACATAAGTCACATATATGCAAATTAAGATCCAGAAAAGCCTAAACTAATTATCTTTGACATTTCAGACTTGATGGGGACGTCCTTTAGAGAAAAATAAGGCTCAGTAACGAACTGAAAAATGATGAATACGTCCTTAAGACTTAATGAAGTTACTAGAAGTGTATCGATGAAATTAAATGGTCTATGTAAATGTTTTAAGGACCGTCTGGACTAAAAAATGAACTTCGAATACGTAAATTATGTACGAAAAAATATGGGACATTAAAAGTATAAATTATCATTATGCCCTTGAAGAGCCAAATAAGCTATAAAGCATCAAGAACCCCAAATTAGAAATTTGAGGATCTTTTAACCAATTAGACTAAGTTCAAAAGAACTTAATACACTGAATAAAAATGCTTGGAATTAAAATAAATACTAATTCAATATACAATGTATTTTTTATCCATAATTGTAGGATCACTCAAATGATGGACAAATAGAACAAGGTTATGGGATAGCTACTATGGTACTAGTATGGGAATGCAATGCTAAGAACCCAATATAAGTAAACTCAAACTCTAATATGTGGATTTCTACTCTGCCAATGTGGCCCACTTGTATAGCTGTCAATCTCTGCTTCTTGAAACATGCATTAGTAATTGCTTCAAGTCCACAACCCATTGATTATTGTGTTTCCATCATGTGGAATTTGTGATTTGTTGAGATCCTATTTGTTGTGAATATCTATGAGTCCTTGGCTATACTTTGTCTTTGTGATAATTGTGATCAACCTATGTATATGCACATACCTTGTGGAATCCTTTTGCTAATAACATTATTTGTGAGTATCCGGGGTTGTATATGTCATAATGCCCATCTTGACTCTATGGATGTTGATGACCTACGGGTCAGTGTTTGGGAATAATACCTAATATGTTGTCCTGATGATGACATTTTGATATGATGATAAGAGCTCTTAGTACCATTCAAGGGAACCTAGAGATGAGTGGTGAACCTAGATGAGTGTTGTATGGGAGTAGCCGGGCCCTATTTGTTAGCATCCGTTTGACTCAATTTGTATATGTTTGATTCCACACCATTTGTTGATTTGATGATGTTATCTTTGAATGATAAATACTTCTTTGAGGCTTGTTTTTATATTCAATTTGAATCTTTTGATTTAGGCAGCTAAACATTATATGTTGATAAATTTGTGCTTGTTGACATGTTTAGTCATCCCTATTACAATCGTAACATCTTTGTGAACTGTGTTATTTTTGTTGGGTATGTAACTACAACGGAAACAATTTCAAAAATCTATTTAGATCTATTTCTTTACATGAATCATACAATCTTGAAAAGAGATGTTAGAATTACCTTGTTCTTGATAATCTTGATTGTTGAAGAATACTTCTTGAAAAGATTGATATAATCTTCCTTCTCTTTCTCCTCTAGGTCTTCTCATCTTTTCCCTTAGGCAAACTGTATCGTAGGAGACTAGGCTGCCTCTTAATTTTGCCTAGCACAAAAACTTCTTTTCTTTTTTTTTTTGAACGGCTCCCTATATATGATATATATAGGTTTAGCCTAATTAGGGTAAGAGAAGAGATCTAGTGGGTCCTACTAAGTTAGCTTCAAATTAATCAATTAAATCTTCATTATCTCATAATTAAATTAATTGACTAATTAATTTCAATTAACTCCACTATACAATTGAAATTGAAATTTCACTCCAACTTAGTAGAATAGAGTAAACCCATATACACTATATTTTTGCAGTTGGCCCCTCTACATGGATATTTATAGTTAGGATTATACTGTCAAATTAATTCTCTAATTATTTTAAGAACCTAATTCAATAATTATTAATCACTTGCAATTGGTCATCATTTCAATAAATAATTTACTGAAAAGACTGGATCCAGATTTTATTGATTAACCCATTGAATTAGCACAAATGTGATATCCATCTCTCTAATATATAGAGTGTAGATTCCATCTTGAGAATATGTGTTCCCACAGTCTAAATAATGACTTCTCAAGATACCAAGGTGTTGATCTAAAAGACCTTACTCATTGGTAGCTCAAATTCATCACTATTCAGAACTTGAATTCACTATCCTCTCAAGATTAAAAGCTTACTATGAATAGTGAATAAGAAACTCATTAAAGGTGACAGTTTCAAATAATGCATTTCTTATAATGATCCAATTCAGTGTATTCCCAATACACCAATACAATAACCTAGAGTCCACTACTCTAATGGTTGAGATAAACCATCTTATCACATAAAGGTTAACTGTATTACAGCTTTACAGATAAGATGTCCAGTCTTATCAATAGCTATGAACAATTCTAGAATTGCCTGTATAAGCAATTCATATCTCTTGGGTATAAATCTCATTTATACATATGAACCACTCCTAATGCTAATTGACTAATCATCTCATGATATAAAGTAACATCCAAATATATGGCAATATGAAGCTCAAAAATAAATCAAATCTATCAAATAATAATAAAATGTCTTGGATATGAGGGCACACATCCTAACAAACTCTCACTTTGTCACGCCCCGGATTTCCACAAACCCGGGGGTGAGTGAAAAGAAATTAAAAGAAATAAATAAATGGACAATTAAAGAAATTAAAGTGAAGTTCACCCATTATTTCCTCAAATTAACGCTAACCTCTTACCCCGACATGTGTTCCAATTAATTTAAGTTATATTTGAAAACGGTCTTTGAAAACAATCTCAAATTAGCCCTAAAATTTATCATTTTTGCGGATTTCTTCCCAAGTCATTTAGACCCCTTTTTCACCCATTCTTCAACCTATTTTTCCCTAAGCTTTTTAAGCCATTTCCTACCCATTTCAACCTACTTTTTCCCTAATCTCTAGCCCCCATTTTTTATACTTTTCTCACCCATTCCGAGGCTGTTTCATACACTTATCAATTGTTAATTTTTTTTTCCAAAATTTTGGGCATAGTTTCCTTTGTTTTTTTCAAGTTATTTCCTTCACCTAATAGTCACAAAATATATATGTAAAATTTCATAAACATCCACCCTCACTCAGTGGCCACAACTTCCATCAATTCATATACATTCATCTAAGATGCATTTAAATGAAATATCAAGCATTTACTTGGGTCTCAACCCATACAATTTACAATGGCCCAAGGCCAAAAGTTTACATCTTCTTCCAAGTATAAAACAAAATAAGTACATGTCCAAAAATAAATACAACCAGTTGGGCTTATGCCCATACATCCCAAAAAGTGCCCCAAGGGCCAAATCTCCAAAGAAGTCTGTGTCCTCCCGTCCTTCAAGACTTGCACGAGTCTCAAGTCTCCGGGGTCTCATCTGAAATGGTATCCCACGAATGGGTCAGCTCAACTGCTGGTATGATCACAAGCTAATGCTAGAAACAAATCTAGGACGTGGCATGTACAAGTGTGCATTTATAAACCATGCATTTCCCTTCCCAATGATCAATGCAATGCAAGGCATCATGTATGACACACACATGCAAACTCTATGCCACACCCATGTCTCATGATACGGTCCTTCCCCGCTGGCATGAGTACCGCCACGTATGTCTCCTCTTCGGTGCGCCCTCGATGGAATGCAGTACCAACGACCAAATTTTGGGTTTTTCACCACAGGATTTGCACCCTCATAATGTCCGGCACCACGTGCCACCCACACCATGTTTCCAAAGAACCATCTTATGCCAAGATGCCATGATTTCATCATGCAAACTCAATGTGACATTTCAACAAACACATGGTGTGCCCCTTTTCAAGTCATGTATTCCACCCCACAAAACGCTTAATTTTACACTTCCAAAACATCATTTACATGCATATACTATGGCCACACACATCACGGCACATTCAAACTACAAAACCACTATACTAGCAATTCACAAAGATTATGCTAAACTTTTCACAAATTGCTAAAATTCCATAAAGCTTCCCCACCTCAACCTATCACATTTTCTTCATGACATCAAGTAATTGTTCAACATAAATACACATCAAAACATAGCAATCTAACACATAGACAAGCCACATGTTATTCATAATGATAAAACATCAATTAAATCAAAGGAAATAAAAATTCCCAAATTTCTAACTCTAGGTTCTTCAAAATAACACCACTTAAATAACTTCCTAACCACAAATACATCTCTACTCAACTCAAATAACACATAGAAAGGTAGGAAAAGCTAGATCTATTTCTAGTTTAGCAAGAAACCATACCTAAATCAGTTTTTCTTAAACTGAGAAGGATGTACTTTCTGGATGGAAAAACTGTTCATTGAGTATATATTACTCATTGAGCTGAACACTTTCTCAGAAGGAAGTTCGGCCAAATTCCCTTTTGAAATGTGTGTTTCGGCAGCTTGAAAATGTGTGATTTTAGGGCTTTTCTCTCCCTCTCTCCATACGGACGAAATATCTAGAGATTCTGATTGCTTAAGTGATAAGAATGAACTAGATGAGCTGTATTTACAGTGGGGAATCAAAGGGGCAAAGAAAATGACCATTTTGCCCTTAATGAGGCCATGAACCCCGTTACTCTACAGCTCATTCCTAAACACCTCAAATTGAAATTCTGTTTTAGCCAATGTTCATAAAATTATTTTAAATGAAAATTATTAGAAGAAAAAATTTTCATTTGAGGTCGTCTTAGACCCGTTCCACCCGGGTCACTCGAATACCCTTTTTGTCCAATTCCGGAAACCATTTCCGCTTCGGCTAATTTTCGTACAGCGGATACTTCACATTATTATAAGCACTTTAATCTTCTATGACACACTCTAAATATGTCTCTAAATAGGTCGTTCGGTGAAAACAGTGTAAAAAGGCACTTTACCGATAAAACCGACAAAATTGATAAACTATGCATGCAAAGTGTTCTACCTCAAAAAAGAAAAATTTACCCTCATTTTTTGGATCTCTACACACTTGCATTCACATCCATTCCCCATAACATCTGCAACTGATACTTGCGCTCTATGTGCTTTCCACCCTTGTGGTTTCTTGGCTCTTTGGATTGAGCTATAACTCTACTATTGTCACAATAAATGACCATAGGTAACTAAGACTATGCTAACACTCCTAGTTCTGAAAGGAACTTCTTGAGCCAAATTGCGTCCTTAGCTGTTTCAAAGGCAACTACATATTTCACTTCGGTGGTTGAGTCAACAATACACTATTGCTTGACACTCCTCCAATAGCTTCACCACCAAGAGTAAACACATATCTTGAGGTTGACTTTCTAGAGTCCTGTTCTGACATAAAGTCAGAGTCTGTGTAGCCAACTAAAACTAGATCACCACCCCCGTATCTCAACATATAATCTCTAGTCCTGCTCAAATACTTGAGTATATGTTTCACGGCAGTCCAATGATTTGGTCCTAGATTAGATTAATATCTACTAACCATGCGCACTACAAGACAAATATCCGGTCTAGTGCAAAGCATAGCATACATAAGGCTTCCTACAGTTGAAGCATAAGGAACCATCTTCATGCATTCCTCTTCCTCAAGTGTCTTAGGAAAATGATTCTTGGATAGAGATACTCCATGCCTAAAAGGTAATAAGCCTTTCTTGGAGTTATGCATTGCAAACTTGATAAGAATTCTGTCTATGTATGCAGCTTGAGATAAGCTTAACATCCTGTTCTTTCAATCTCACAAAAGCTTAATCCCGAGGATGTAACTGGCTTCTCCTAATGTAGAGACCTGAAAATTAAGGGTAAATTTTTTGGTTTTGCTGGTAGGACACTATTCATGTACTGTTTGTTGGTAGGGCACTATACATGCACATTTAGATGTAAGTCATATTTAGAAGAATATTTTGAGTATGCCACTGAAGAGAAATATGCTTAGAATGTTAAAATACACCTCTTGTAAAAATTTGAGCCTATTCTGAGACAGTTTCAAAAATTGGACCAAAAGGGCATCGGGGTGGCACGAGTGAATCCGGCCACAGGCAAAAATTTATTTTTTTGAAAAATTTAATTTAAAATAATTTTAAGAACTTTGGCTAAAACAAAATATTGAATTGAGACGTTTCGGAACGGGTTGTAGTGTAATAGGGTCTCGGATTCATTAAGGGCAAAATGGTCATTTTGCACCTTTGCCCTTCCACTATAAATACAGCCCCTTAGTGTATATTTTTCATATTTTGGTATGAGATTCAGAGCAGAATTCATGCATGAGAGAAAAGTGAAGAAAAGCTCTAGGTTCTCCAAGCTTCAAGCCACCAAAACACACTCCTAGGCCAAGATTCTTATAAGGCTTCCTTCTAGGAAGTTGTTCCTCTCATCAAGACCTATATTCTCACTGATCGATTCAGCTTGCACAGCAAACCCAACTCCCTCGGTTTGAGAAAAACTATTTTAGGTATGATATCTTGCTAAGTTAGGAATAGGTTTAAGTTTCTTTGCCTTTCTATATGTTGTTTGAGTGTTTAAGGTGTTTATTTGATGTTAGGAAATCACTTAGGAGGTAGTTGCTTTGAAAACTTAGAGTTGGTAGTTTAGGTGCTTGTGTGTTCTTTGAGTTATTTGATGATTGGTTGCTATAATGAAGATGTATCTTGCCTATGTGTTTGGATTGTTATATCTTGGCTTATATTCATGTTGATATATCTTGTGTTTTGGAAGATATGATTGTTTGATGCATTGGTGCTTTATGAAATTATGTGTTCTTTGTGAATTAGTAAGATTTTGAAGATGTGGTGTAACACCCCAATTACTTGACTGGCATGTTTTGTGTATTGAAAACTGTTTTGGGAATGAAATGTCAGGTTTAGCTAATTTAATGTCTATTTGTAATAGTGATAAAACTCGAATAAGCTAATTATGGGAAACTCGAGAAAATAAAAACTGACATTGAACCTTGGTCAATGAAAGATATTCTGAGTAGGAAGTGACAGAAAGAAACCGCACTGAAAAAGGAGTTACGGATTGAAAGTTAAGACCAAAATAATGAAACTGGAATTCCGCGACAACCAAACAGGGCCTTAATCAGAAAAATAGGAGAAAATGGTCACTTGGGAGGCCAAGGGGAATTGAACCCTTGACCTACCAAGGTAGGTAAAATCTGTCCCAAAAAGTTACCAACTAGGCTGTTGGTTACTTTGTGCATATATACAGCAATATATGTATATAACCTATAATCTTGCCCAAGCCACCACCCAAATTGGCCAATGGCCTTGCATGCATTCCCTTCATCATAGCCCTCCATCACCTCCATCAGTCAATCAGCTACTAACCCCACTAAGGGCAGAGATACACTCATATATGTGTATAGCCCTATATGTACATATATATATATACATAACTTGCATCAAATTCTCTCTTTAGAGAATTCTGAAAATACAGAAATTGTGTGAGTCCTGTTGTGTACGTGAGGTTGATAGAGTGAGAAATTTGGCCATTAGAGAGGAAAGGTGAAGGCTTGAGGATTGCAGTGCATGACCTGAGGGAGTCGAGGGACACTGTGAGAAGCTCTGAGTCAAGCCATAGGAGGAGAGAGTCTCTGTTGAAGGTGAACTTCCAAACTCACCTCTTCCTTTATTTTTAAATTTTGTACTGTTTTGATGGATTGCTACGGGTATAGACTGCATGCATGATTAAATCTTGATCCTAGGAATCGTTCTGAACATGTTGCATGGTTTAGAGGTCTCGGATAGGTCAAAAAACCATGAAACCCGAAACCAACCTCCATTGATGAAGCTTGGAAAAACCAGGTCTGATTCGACCATGACCGTTTGGGATTTTGCATGTCAAGACCTGAAATAGACCCTAAGAGGATCTCAAATATATACCTACGCGACCCCAGAACTCACTGTAGCCCCACGAATTTGAAAATGAAGCTACGGGTTTGCAACCCAAATCTTCTAAAACCGAGACCAAACTGAAAAATAAAAATAGGGGCATGAACCTTATGATTCGTGGGTCACATAGAAACAAATTTGGTGTAAAATGGTGAAGAATCGAGGGAGTAGTATCGAGTTGCAGGTACAGTTTGTGTAGTTTACCCCCACTGTTTGAGATGTTGTCTTGTTGGGTTATGAATGCCAAACTGATGGAAATCATATTTACAGTATATCTGAATGAAAAACAGAGAGAGACCGTGTGTTAAAACTCACGAAATAGAAATTAAAAATCTGCAGGTTTTTAGGGCATCATTGTGTGAGGTTTAATAGGGAAGACGACGCTGAGTCGACTCTGTACCTTTAAAACGAGTTGACGGGTTGGCTCGGACACGTGTCTGTCCCAGGGACTGCCACCGAATTAATAGGACGGTGTCGTTTTGGGCGTTTATATGTGTAAACTGATACGTTTAAAAGAAAAGAAAGGGAAGGAAGGAAAAGGGGACTACGGGGTTTCGAACCCCTGACCTCCAGAGCCACGCGCCCCTTCTTTCCACTTCGGCCACGCACCTGCGTGTGACCCTTATGAGACAGAATATATATATATATATATATATATATATTATATAAAAACCAGAAAAAGAAATAAAAGGTGCATTTTTGCGCCTTATGGGACTCGATGGCAATATCATTTGGAGAGGGAGGTGGCACGCTGGCCAGCGTGCCACCCTATTCGACCATTCCCTATTCTGCCGAAATAATATATATACTATATATTCCTGAAATTAATTTAATTAAAATTATTTAATTAAATTAAATACTCCAAATGAGTCTGTTGTCCAAAAATCATAAGTTATATATGTATTCCTACTGTCTCGGACCTTCTGAGTCCAATGGTGAGGTCCGTGACTGCAAATGAGGTACCAAAAAAAATATGATGTATGAAATTACCATAATACCCCTGACCCTGTACAAGGCCCAAATGAAATCCGATTTCAACGGAACTAATACCAGTAGTAGACCTGACACTTGTGAGACTGTATACATGATTAGATGACGAACCCGAGACAGAAATTATGTGACGGCAAAAATGACCAAAATACCCCTGACATACCCGAACCCAGATTTAAAAGCCGAGAGAGTCTAAATTGACTTTCTTCGACCTTCCGAACTCAATGGTTAGGTCCATATTATGAAAATCAGAACCGATAAATGTGTGAAGACACTGAAACCCTAAGCCAAATGCTTAAGAGGTAAGACCTATGAACTAGCCACTATAAGTTAGTTCCATGAAACCCATCATAGGGTAGACTTACTCAGTCTAAGGTCATGAGTTGATAAATCTCTATAAATTGTTTTAGGCTTAAGGAGAAAAGAGGAAGGCTCCGTTCATAGCTTCAAACTCAAATATTGAAGGTGAGTAACTTCTGACACTGTTTAGTTACTGCTCCTTAATCTGCTAAATTGTTTCGAATACCATATGTTTTAAATGCAATTGTTTTAAATGCATGCTTTTATCACCGATGACATGGTTTTTAGTTTCTCAAATGATTAACTATACTTCTGATTGATATGCTAGCACTCTGAACCGTTTATCTGTTTTGATCTATTGAACTTGACTTGGATTTATTGAACTATTAATTCCAAACTGATTTAATTACCATGTGATTTAAGCAAAGATTGAATTCGAAACTCTTGCCTGAATATCTGTGTTACTCACTGGGCTTTTTAAAGCTCATTCCATTATTTTAATAATTTCAGGGGAACTCTCAGATGGACAGGTTTAGCAGGTCCAGAACTTAGGGGGGAAAATGTTGGAGACCCCCAGATAAAATGATAATCCATTTTTGTGAATCTATACCATTTTTGTACTTTTGTGTAACTAAACAGATTATGACCTTTTGTGGTGAAACTGTTTGTAATCTTGATTAAGATAGGACTGACTATGATGTATCCTGAATGCTCTGCCAAGTATATATGTATGCATTCTCTTGTGAAAATTTCGCTGCTTAAATTATATATGTCGAATGCATTATGCTTGGGATTTAGATCGGAATGGCCTATGGTTAGGATTACCGTCGGGGTTTTGCTTTCAAAAAAAAAAAAAAAACTGATAAAACCCGATGGGTGCCTAACTGGCCTTTGTCACGTGCCCCAAATCCGCACAGGGTGGGTCTGGGGGATGTGACATGTGGCTTGAGCGTGTGTTGAAATGGATAGTTTATAGCATATGTTCATGTTAAAAAAGTTTAGGGATTTTGAAGTTATGATTTACGTTGGGTATAATGCATGACTTGAGGTGAACACCATGTATTTGATGAATTGTCTCATTGAAGTTGTATAATGAAATCATGGCATTTTGGCATATTGTGATTCCTTGGAAACATAGTGTGGGTTGAGCACTTGGTGCTATGCATTATGAGGGTGTAGATCCTGTGGTGAAAAATCCAAAATTGGCCATTGTATTGGCGCCCAGTATCCAATGAGAGCGATCTGTGAACGGGTGTTGGTACTTAGATCCATCGAGAGCGATCTGTAAACGAGACATGGGCGTGGCATAGAGTTTGCATGTATGTGTCGTGCATATCACCTTTGTATTGCATTGATGAATGGAAGGGGGTATGCATAGCTTTAAAATGTACACTTGCACATGCCACACCTTAAATTTGTTCCTAGCATTAGCATTTTGTCATACCAGCAGTTGAGCTGACCCATTCGTGGGATATCATATTACAGATGACGCTCCTGGTGTTTGAGACTTGAGGAAGTCTTGAAGAACAGAGGAGACATGGACCATGGAGGATTTTTGGCCCTTTGGGCGTAGTTTGAGTTGTATGAGGGCATAAGCCCTAAGACTTATGAAATGAATTAGTAATAGTCTTGTGTAGTGTGAACAAAGTGGGTAAGGCCCTATAATTGTAATAAAAGTGAGAATGTGATGTTTTAAATTCCAAAGTATATGTGTATGTGTGAAGAATTGTATAATTAGATGATGTATATTAAATTTGTGTGAGATTGTGGCCATTGAGAGAGGATAGGATGTACACATGCTTATATGTATGGATTGTTGCAAAATATTAGGTGGGAAAATGCTTAGAAAACAAATGAAGCTATGTCAAAAATTTTATGAAATTAAGGTAAAAATTAAGTGTGTGAAACACTCCATAAATAGGTGAAAAAGGTGTCAAAAAGAGGGGGTTAAGAACCTTGAAGAAGTGGGCTAAAAATGGGACAAAAGTGGCATTCAAAACTTGGAAAAAAAATTGACAAAACAAGAAAAATTAGTGCAACAAACAGAGAAATTTAGTTGCAACAATTAGACTGTAGCTACAGTGTTTCTGTAGAATAGCCCCTGACCAGCCCCCCTACAGCCCAATCGCCCAGTTTGCCACACGCCCCTACGCCATGCGCGAGCCCATCCAACCTACTGCCTGCCCCTCACGCGCACACACCTGCGCTCCCTGTGCGCCCACACGCGTGCCTGTTGCCTTGCCATGGCACCCAGCCCTAACACCTGCCCCTTTGGCCACCTTTTTTAGCCATGTTTGGACACCTTTTAGGACCATGTTTGGGCACCCTATTAGGCCATGTTTAGCCATCCTTTTGGGCTATTTTTGGTCACTTTTTGGGCTATATTTGGCTACTCACATGGGCCATGTTTGGTCCCTTTCCTTAGATAATTTTTGGTGGACTTCTTGACCCATTCTTGGACCATGCTTTAGGGCATTTTGGGGCCGATTTGGGCCATCATTCCAAGGCATTTTTAGGGATGATTTGGAACTATTTTAGAGACCGTTTTTGGACAGTACTTGGATCACCTTGACCATTAGTTGGAGGAGGTGTTTGACTACTATTTAGGACTCATCTTGGGTGGGCCTAGTTAATAAATTTTCACTTCTAATTTTGGGGAAAACGTGGGAAAATGAATGAATAAGCAATTAAATTCACCTTATGACCTTTCATGTACTTTTCTTATTTCTTTCACTCACTCCCCAGGTTTGTGGAAATTTGAGACGTGACACCTATGTCCTTCATATCATATTGATTCACTAGCCAAAACTTTATCGTAGACAACACCCTTACATCATTTCCAATGAGTACTATATCATCCACATATAGAACTAAGAACACTATCACGCTTCCTTCACTCTTCTTATACACACAAGGTTCATCCGGGTTTTGATCAAAACCAAATGACTTGATTGCCTGATCAAATCGGATGTTCCAACTTCAGGAAGGTTTCTTAAGTCCATAAACAGACTTGTGCAGCTTGCATACCATATGCTCTTGGCCCTTAGCTATGAAACCATCTGGTTGCATCGTATAGATGTCTTCCTCAAGATAGCCTTTCAAGAATGCTATCTTGACATCCATTTCCCAAAGTCTCAAATCTTTATCAGAGATTACCTCATCGTAGCTACTGGGATCTAAAACATGTTCATCTGAGACAGACTCTCCTAAGAACATGTACTTATCAAGTGGCCTGACAGTCCTCCCACTACGACGTGGCTCCAGTGTAATAGAAGATGTTGGAATAGAGGCATCTAGTCCATGATTATCATTTTCCTGAGCAATAGAAGAAGCATCTGATGTTTCGTCTAAGGTGATCTTACTCTTGCGCTTCTGACTCATAATATAATCATCCTCTTTAAAGACAACATTCTTGCTAACGAATACTTTCTACTCACTAGGATTATAAAAGAGCCAACCTTTTGTCCTCTTAGGATAGCCAATGAAATAGCTCAATTCTGATCTTGGTTCCAACTTGCTAGTCTTTCTTTTCAGCACTTAGGCTGGACACCTTCAGATCCGGTAGTGGTTTAGACTTGGCTTGTGATCAATCCAAAGCTCTACTGGAGTCTTGGGAGCAAACTTAATTAGAACTAAGTTCAAAATATATACCATTGTCTCCAACACATACCCTCAAAGAAAGATAGGCAAATCGGAATAACTCATCATTGACCTTACAATATCTAAAAGTGTCATGTTTCTCCTCTCTACTACACCGTTATACTGAAGCATGCCAAGTACAAACAACTAGGATAAAATCCCATTATCCAACAAATGCTGACTAAAGTCACTAGAGAGATATTTCCCACCTCGATCAGATCGAAGTGATTTTATGCTCCGATCTAATTGTTTTTCCATTTCTGCCTGAAACTCTTTAAACTTTTTAAAGGCTTCTGACTTGTGGTGCAATAGATAGACATAACCATATCTAGAGTAATCATCAGTAAAAGTGATGAAATACTCATAGCCTTCTCTAGTCCTAAATATTTAAGGGACCACATACATCAGTATGGATTAACTCCAATACTTTTTTGGCCCTGTTTCCCTTTGAAGCAAAGGGTCTTTTGGTCATCTTTCCCTTCAAACAAGATATACAGACTAGCAGTAGTTCAACAACCAAGGAAGACAAGGTACCCTCCTTTACCAGTTTATTAATCCTATCTAGATTAATATGACCTAGCCTCAAGTGCCAAAGATAAGTTGAATTAGCAGAAGAAGATTTTCTTTTAAGTGGTAAAGTTTGTGATGGTTCATTCTTTTCGGTGTCATGTATCTCATACATCTTGGGAGTAATCAAATAAAGACCATTAACTATTGTGCCAGAGCATATAAAAGAACCATAATGTTTAATAACAACATTTGAATTAAAATAAACTAAATAACCATGTTTTATTAAACTTTAAACTGATAATAAGTTCCTTCTAATGCCAGGCACATATGAGCAATCATAAAGTACTATTGTTTTATTTGAAGAAAAATATAAACTAACTACTCTTATTGACATCACAACAACTTTTTCTTCTGTTCCCAAGTGCAAGATAATCTCTCCATCACTTAGCCGTCTGGTCTCCTGAAACCTCTGCAACGAATTACAAATGTGATTAATTGCACTAGAGTCTACACACTAAGAATATGAAGTACCGGCTATATAACTTACTTCAATAACAAGTGATTCGATTATACTTGTGTTCTTTTTCTTGGCTAGATAATCTGGACAGTTTCTCTTCCAATGACTCATGACCCCGCAGTGGAAACAATTTCCTTTGGGCTTAGTGATAGCCCCTGTGGTTGCCCCTTTTTTTCCCTTTTCCAACACCTCCTTTTGGACCCATATTTCCCTTAGAGTTTTTGGGGTTCTATTTCTTCTTCCACTTGCCCTTACCTTTGGGCTCGGGCTTAAAAGAAGAACCCTCAGCCACATGAGCCCTAGGATGGCTTTTGATAATACCCTTCGCTGCGTGTAAAGAGCTCAGAAGCTCAACCAAAGTCAAATTCATTTTATTCATGTTATAGTTGAGCTTAAATTGATTAAAAGAGTCAAGCAACGACTCAAGGATAATATCAACTTGAGACTCACCATCAATGTCAACCCCTAGAACTTCTAACACATTTAAAAGGTCAATCATTTTTAAAACATGGTCACTTACTGGAGTTCCTTCTACCATCGTAGTCTTCATGAGTGCTCTCATGTTAGTCTGCCTAGCAGGACGCCCGTGATTCCCAAACATCTCTTTTAAGTTAAGGATCATATCCCTAGCTGTTGGGAAACTCTAATGTTGACGTTGTGAAACACTTGACATCGAAGCTAAGATATAGCAACGCGTCATCTCATCAGCCTTGACCCACCTAGAATAACGGTCAATGTCCTCTTGGGGAGCATCAGCCTTTAGAAGGTTTGGGCTATCCGCAACAATCACATATTTGTACCCTTCTACAGTAAGGAAAATGTCCAAATTCCGTTTCCAGTCCACATAGTTAGGTCCAGTCAACTTTCTTTCTTTCAGAATGATAACAAGTGGGTTAAATGAAGACATTTGAGAATCATATATATAAACACATACATTAGCATGAATGTAAATAAATAGTAAAATAACTTTTGATCTCATGAATGTATAGTGGTATCCTCAAGCCACTATCAATGAATGCATTAGAACCTAACCTTACAAACAACACACTCCGTAAGGATGACAATGTCATTCATATGATTAGGAGGACCATCATATCCTATATGATTTCACTATCTAGACATCTCATGTCAAATGAAACATATTTTTCAATATCCTTTGGTCTTCAAAAGACAATGATAAACTCTGTGAGGAGAATATCATTCCCTTTTGATCAAGTGTATACCATCATCTCAAATAAAAAGACAATTGTTGCAAGTAGTGTCCCCGTAGGGAGATCACCCTCACCTCGTCTATTTTTATTTTATCTTAAGAGGTTCATAATTGTAACCAACTAGATAGTCACCTTCCGTGGGGAAGCCACTCGAAGATGTCTCAGGGTGTCTATTTTTGTCTTACTATGGGCCAATGATGGAAAACTGTGAGAGTTTTCTTAAAGCATCCATCTTTCATTTGTTTTTATAAATTAAAGATCTTTATTATACAGCACATGCATAATTATATTAACCTATTCATGGATCAAAAATAACTATGTGATTTTATGAAAATAAACATGCAAGCATAAAATTAAAATTATCTCTCATGGCCAACTAAAATTCTTGACAGCAGGCTCTGTACTTCCATTGCTCTTCTTGATGGTTCCCATCCTCTAGCTCTTTCTTCAAAAATAAAATAAATACATGAAAAACCTATACCCACATATGTGAGCTTATATTTAATCTAAAATTAAAAAATTAATAGGCTAGGGAAACCAATGCAGCTTGCCCATTCGCGAGAAAAAAATTTCAAGTCCATTGCCCTTTACAATTACCTCAAAACCAATTAAATTACATAATTCCTAATGGCCAGCTATGAGAGATAGGATACATCCATTCACATAAATAAACCATTCAAATATGAGAAATAAAATATTAAAGCATTTAAATATGTGGTTAATCATATACATCACCCATGTATATTTTAGAGCGTACTTAGATTTAATCAATGTATCCAAGAACCCGTATAGGTCAAGTCTCACTTAACCTATAATTGTAAATCCAACATATTTGGGTATCAAATACCTATTGGTATTTGATGCTGCACTTTTTGGTCAGTAGGGGTTCTGATCTTCGTCGCTTGTGGAACACTCAAAGAAAAGGATCAGAGGGCCACTGGGTTGGCTCCGGCGGTAGCCGTTCCGATGATAAAGTCAATAAACAAAATTGAAAGACTGTAATTAAAAGTAATTGAATGAGCATGAAAATAAAAGCGTACCTTAGGGCTTTATTTATAGGCTGTGGATTTCCTAAGTTAATTAAGATTTGGAGCCGTGTAAGTAGGGATTTGATCACCAGAGAATGGCAGTTACCATATTGGTTATTGCCTCTACAAAAAATTTAATTTTTAGCGACGCACATGTATGCGTCACTAAAAGCCACTATTAGCGACCTACATGTTGGGCGTCGCTAAAAGGAGTAAAAAAATCTGTTTCCCGCGCAAAAAAATAGGCGCGCAACTTTTGGCGATGAGAAATATATTATTAGCGACGCACATATGCATTGCTAACAGTTGCGACGCCCATGTGTTTGTCGGTAATAGTCTTATTAAGTAAAACGATGTTGTGTTGGAGGATATTTGGTGACGCACCTGACATTATCAGCGACGCGCAGTGTGCGTCGCAAAAAACTTCACCCATTTTCCTACCAGCATCGCTTGCAGCAATTTTTTCTTCTTCTCTCTTCTTTCCCTAAATTTTTCTCACTTTCACTCTCTGTCACTCTTGACCCACGATTCCGGCGAAATCATAACGACAAACTGTACAGTATTCAAACACAAGATTCGGAGAAGAGAGAGAATTTTTTTAAAAAATATATCAAAGAAAGAAAAATGAGTAGTGGGAGTCGAGTCTTTTGTTTAGTACCATTTCTCGCATCTACTCATCTCGGATTTAAATCATGCTGAAGTTTCACCTCATCATTCACTAGGGTTTTCCAAATCGCAGCGGAAGCTTCATCATCGTCGACATCACCATCTTAATCCTCCGCGTCTTCTGCTATCGATTTTCTCTCTATATGCCACCATCTCAAGGTACTAATCCCATCTCTATACGAACGTATTTATATATACATGCGCATATATACATTTGATTTTTTTCTTTCAATTTTCTCTGGTTTGTCTTTTGATTCTTTCGTATTTTTGCGTTTCGAATTCGTATATTGTTTAGACAATGAAGAAAACTGGATGGGTGCGAAGGGAGATTCAGAATCCAGAATCGATTGCTGATCATATGTACCGAATGGGATTAATGGCTCTCATTGCTTCTGATATTCCCGACGTTAATCAAGATAAGTAAATTATTACTTTTGTTAGTTTCAATTGTTCAGCATTTTTTATTTATAATTTTTCGGGGTTTTATTTTTCTCAGTAAATTATTGCTGATCATATGTACCGATGATTTGTTTTATGTAAAGTGAAGTAATTCATTATTTTTTTTTTCTCTCAATGTTTCTATGTGTTTTTGGATTAATTTTAGATTGAATAAGTGGAGGAAAAAAATGAGGGTTTTAACTATATGTGTGTGTTCTTGTGATTTGATACTGTAATTGAATCTAAAGTTTGAATTTTACGTTTATAGAGCACAAATATGATTTCAATAGACTGATAGTTCTATTTCTTTGGGCTTTTGTTTGTTTTCTTTACTTTAGTTTTTGTTTTCTTTTTAGTGTTAGGCTTTAATTTGTATCTTCTTATTCATCTTTTTTCCTCTTTTACTTTGATTATAGATCTGTAAGCTAGTTCCTCTCCCTCATTTTTCACTTTTTTTCCCCTTCAAAATTTCAATCAATTCAGTCGATAGCCATCATCACACCACACCCATCTAGAGTTAGAACCAGTAAAAGTTCTGACTTTTTTTATTTTATGGTTTTTTGGGTTTGGAATTCTGTGAATGTCATGATCAGCCCCTTTTCAATTTTCTTTACTAACAATATGCTACCTTTGTCTAACTTTGAAGTATTTTCAATGCTTGAATGTAAAATTTAATTATATAATTTGGAAACACAACGAACAAGAAAAAAAAATTGACATAAATTAAATTTGGGAAGTCTCATTCATGCTATAATGATGTAGAACACACATTTCAATACTTTTGTGTACTGAGAATTGGAAGAAGTGGTCATTCTGTTAGGTGTGATCAATTATAATTTTTTATTTCATGTAGAAGAATGCTCTATGCCTATCAGTACCCCAGTTTAGAGACTGGGACCAAAAGGGAGTCTTGCCAGACTACTCTCTGGATTTCTCCAAAATTAGAGAAACAAGGAAACAGAACAAGAGGGATGTCTCTAAAGCCAGTCTCGGGAATGAAAAAGAGCTCATCACTCAAATGCGTTTGGTGTGAGTGTGTGTGAAAGAGAGAGAGCGAGAGATGATTTGTCCATCTCTCTGGAGGTAGAGATTCAATAGATCGCTTGAACAGCCAGTGACTGGGTTGCAGAATTTGTTCATTTTAGGGTCACTTCTTAAGATTTTGTTTTTGTTTCTTTGTTTGCTTGCTTGTTTGTTCTTTTTGTTTTTGTTTTCTATTTTTTCTTGATGTTCTCAGTTTGTAACTTATGTTGAGAAGGATCTGGCATACTTCCATTCTCTTTATTGTTATTATTCAATTTCATAGTATTAATTCCAGTTTCTTATAAAAGATGTTATGTGACCAACAAGGCCATTGTCTTTGTGTTACCTTTACCATGGTTCTTATACTTCTGCCGTGTTTTGAGTTTAAGTTGTTTGTCTTGCCCTTTTAATTGCTTAAATAGCCATTGTTGAGGACATCGCTCCATCTGATGGGATTCCAAAGTCAAAAAAAAATCGACAAGAGCAGGAAGCATTAGACTACATGTGCAAGGTACTTGGTGATAGCCCAAGAGGTATTTTCCCCTACTTTCATGCAACAAACCTATATTGTATTCCTCAACCTCAACATAATTCAATATTATCCATTTGTTGGTTTTTACATGAAGTTGCTAATTGCAGCCAAGGAGATAGGTGAGTTGTGGATGGAGTATGAAGAAAATTCTTCATTAGAAGCTAAGGTTGTCAAGGACTTCGACAAGGTATATATTATGTAAATATATACCTTTATTAATGGTCCACCTTCTATCCTAAGTAGTAATTAGATAAGACATCTTTTTTTGGTAGGTTATTAAGATAACACTAGATATCGGCCTAACTACCCCAAAACTCCATCACACACCTCAAAAATGATAAAATATACTTGCACGAACTTACGGCACTCGGCTAAAATGCCCGTCTTGAAACTTTTGTAAGTTTCAGCTCCAAAAAGGCCCATTTTGGGGTTTTGACCTACCATAACACCAGATATCAGCCTACCGACCCCGAAACCCCATCACACACCTCACAAATGATAAAATAAACTTGCACGAACTTACAGCACTCGGTTCGGATGCCCAATTTGAAACTTATGCAAGTTTCAACTCCAAAAAGACCCATTTTGGGGTTTTGACAGACCAAAAAATTGGATATCGGCCAACCAACCCCGAAACCCCATCACACACCTTACAAATGATAAAATATACTTGCACAAACTTACGACATTCAGCTAAAATGCCCGTTTTGAAACTTATACAAGTTTCAGCTCCAAAAAGGCCCATTTTGGGGTTTTAATTGACCTAAACACCGGATATCAACCAAACGAGCCCAAAACCCCATCACACACCTCACAAATGATAAAATAGACTTGTAAGAACTTACGGCACTCAGTTTGGATGCCCGGTTTGAAACTTATGCAAGTTTCAGCTCAAAAAATGCTCATTTTAGGGTTTTGACAGACCAAAACACCAGATATTGGCCTACTGACCCCAAAACCCCATCACACACCTCAAAAATGATAACATAGACTTGCACAAACTTACGGCACTCGACTAAAATTCCTGGTTTGAAACTTTTGCAAGTTTCAGCTCCAAAAAGGCCCATTTTAGGGTTTTGACGGACCAAAACATCGGATATCAGCCTACCAACCCCGAAAACCCATCACACACCTCACAAATGATAAAATAGACTTTCACGAACTTACGAAACTCAGTTCGGATGCCCGGTTTGAAACTTATGAAAGTTTCAGCTCCAAAAAGGCCCATTTCAGGGTTTTGACTGACCTAAACACCAGATATCAACCAAACGAGCCCAAAACCCCATCAAACACCTCAAAAATGATAAAATAGACTTGCACAAACTTACGGCAATAAGTTTGGATCAGTGGTTTGCAACTTATGCTACTTTATGCCGTTCTTACTATTTATGCATGCAAAAAAAAAAAAAAAAACTATTCACATTCTATGTTTCATATATATTTAATAATTGTTCTAATATATATATATATATATATATATATCATTTGATCTTTATTTCAAATTGATCGGGACTATTGTACCGCCGTCTTTATGTTTTGCATCGGGACTTATTATTTTTATTTTTATTTTTTTTTCATGGACATTTGTAATTACATTTTTTGAGACAATTTTATATTTTTCTATTTATTGTTAAATTGTAATTTTACAAATGTACGTAATTAGTAAAATATATATATATATATATATATGAATTTATTTTTCTTTTTTAATATATTAATTTCAGAATGTTTAGATTTTATTGTATATCAGGATGATTGATACAGGTTTAAACAAGAATAAAACAACAAATAAAGCAAAACAAATATGGTTATAAAAAAAAAAAACTTTTAGCGACGTACACAAAGGCGTCGCTAAAAGTAAAGAAATAAATTTATAGCGACGTTGCCAATACACTATTAGCGATGCACATTGTGACCGTGTATAGTATTTGCGACGCCCATGCCCAATTATTAGCGATGCCATATGAGCGTCGCTAATAGTTACCTTAGCAATGCCCATTTGTGCGTAGTATAAGAGTTTTAGCAACACATTTTGCCACTATTAGTGACGCACACGTGCATCGCTAATAGTGCCTTTTCCTTTAGTAGGTCACCCTCTCCGCAAGCAAAGCATGTGCAAGATAATAGTAGAAGAGAGTCTCAATTCACGATCTGATCACACGACCGAAAATTGCTGTCAGTGAACTTAATTTCTAGTTATAAAAAAAATTAAGATAATATATCAACAGAGCTTAGATGATTGCAATTAATGTAGAAAAGCAAAGCAAACATCTCAATTAATGGGTTTTTTTCTTGGGTACAATTAAGAGGGACAAATTGTATAATCATAGTTATTAGAACTAGTCTGACTCGATTAGACAGTCAAATCGATAAATCGGTGAATATTTATAACATATAATTTTGTGGTTGACAAAAATTGAATCTAAACAATAAATTTTTACAAACCACAAAATCACATGTTACTTTATTAAATAATTTACATATTTAATATATAAAATATACATGATTTATAAAAAGCTAATATTTGACATTATTTATATGAAGTGATAACTCTAACAAATTCAAGAGAGCAGAACCTCACCCTTTTTTTATATGTGTGTGTATGCCTGTGTGCATGTGTGTACAAAAACAAATGATATTTTTGTTCCACCGCGCCCTCTCTCCAACCTAAAGAGTAGGAGAATGTGCAATATTCTGGACTTCCCGATGGCACGTGATCAATTCTTATCTCTTGTTTCTAGAATAAATATTTTCTTGGTCTCACAAAGCATTTAATTTGGTGATTATTTAAGAGTCACTAGCCAGCTTTGAAACACATTGAAAAGAAAAAATAAAATAATGATAGGTGAATGAAAAGCAAGGTAGAGGTCCCTAACCCTAAACTTAGATAGGCATTATTACAAAAGGTGCTCAAAAGTAATTAAACTGATATTAATTTATGCAATATCTCATCTTTTAAAGCATAACAAAACCACTATGGATAAATAAACTTACATATGGAATCAACTATACTTTTTGGGAATGCTCTTTTGAGAAAAGAAATATTAACTTGATATATATTATTTACTGTATTTTTTAATTGTTTATATTTTTTAAAGAAATAGAAACATGATATTAGAGTTTTTGTAATGACATGAAATTTTTTTTTTTTATTATTATTTGTTTTTATCATTATCATTATTATTATTATTATTATTATTATTATTATTATTATTATTATTATTATTATTACTATTATTAACTAAAATGTGTATAAGGATGCATGGATGTTATGTATATATATATGGTGTGTATATGTGTGGGACATTACATGTATGTGTATGTGCATATGTATATATATAACAGTGCATGTGTGCACTGTGTGTGTGTGCAACAGATCTGGTGTGTGTGTGTGTGTGTGTGACAGGTCGTGTAAGTGTGTGTGTCTAGAGTGTGTGTAATGAGTGATATATGTATAGGTATATATATATATAGGGCAGCTTTGCATTTAATGCAAAGCTGCCTTGTAGAGAAAAGAGGAAGGCTGAACGGAGGGGAGGAGATCAAGAAAAGGGGCTGGAAGTGGGAGACGTGAGGGAGTTGATGTGTGAGGGTTACATCTTGGATCAAGCTTGAAACCAGAAGGTGGAGGAGGTGCACAGCTAGAGAGAGAAACCCAACAAAAACCGTAAGTGACCCAGTTCTGTCTTATTTTTTTTAAGCATGATAATTAATTTGATGTATAGGGTCTTAAAGAGCATGTTGTAAGGTTCATTTTGCAAAAAGAATGAAAGAAAACGATTAAGAAATGAGAGAGAAACATTGAGTTGCAGGTGGGTTGGATAATCGGGTGGTTGGAAAAATATTGGTTTAAAACTTGGTTTTGGGAATGAGAGATTGCTCCTCTATAGTGTAGAAAACCATTAGGATAAAAATGGAGGTTAAACCATGGCCAAACAGTCACGAGAATGAAAGAGAAGGGTCGGCCGGAGAGTTGACCGAAATCTTTGAACCCTATTTCGTGAAAATCTAGTGGCTTAGGTCCAAAACCGACCTTAGATATGGAATCTACGTGAAAAACTGAAGAGAACCACATTCAAGAACCATGAAAATCTAGCCAGAAAAATATCGCCGGCGCCGGAGAAGGCACCGGAACCCTACCGGAGGCTCGCCGGGAAAACGGGGAAGAAGGGGCACTGTTCGGGTCCTGGTTGGGTCAAGTCCGGGTTCGGATCGGGCTAGGGTCGACCCGCCCTTGCCACGTGTTGGTCGCAGGTTTTAAATTAAAAGGGGATAGGGGCTGTTTGGCTACGGGGTTGTGAGATTGAAATTGGGATTAAATTGAAAACGGGGATATCCTATCCCTGTTTCGGAATTAGCCACTATTTGGCTATCCGGATTAAGGATAAGAGAGTTGGAAATTTCAAACTAACCCTTGTACTTTTTGAAATTCAAATTGAAACCCCAGAACTTTAAGAAATCTGATTTTGACCCACAGAACTTTTGACTAATTATGTTTTGACCCCTCCTGAATAAAATATTAATAAAATATTAATTTAATTAATTAAATATTCAAAAATAACCCGGAGTCCAAATGGGACAAGTCATTAGTGTATTTTGACTATCTCGACTATTCTAAGACCAATGGTGAGGTCCATTTTACGAGACGGGGTCCCAAAAAATAAAAGACCCGTGGTAACCCTTAAAATTACCAAAATGCCCCTGAATTGAAACACAGTTAAACGAACTCCAAATTAAGTAAACGAATAATGAAATCTTATTATCTCGAACACTCCGGACTCAACCGTGGAGTTCGATTTATGAGGAAAGACCTCGGGAAATGGGAACCCGTGAAAGTGCAAAATGATCGTTTTGCCCTTTTTAAACCGAACGTCTAAATTAATTTCTACAAAGGCCTAGACCTATTTTCTCCGACGTTTCGGATCCAATTGTAGAATTTAGTTTGGCAAAATAGAGATTAATAAAATAAAGACATAAAGTTTGATTAATGGCATCATTCAAGCGACAGACCGACTGAGTAACATTTTATGGTTTTAGGGACACCGAAAGGCAAGGAGAAGGTCGTCTGACTTCTACATTTCCATTTATAGCCACCACCTTGCGAGCACAGTTTACTAGGGTTGAGACCAACCCGACAGGTATGGTATTTTGCTAATGTTAGAAATGAAGTTAAGTTAGGAATATTTTGTGAATGACTAGAATGATTTATGTGTTTATTTGGAATGTGTTTACTTGATAATTTGAAGTTGGTTGTTCACATGTTTATGTGTTACTTGCGTTCTTTGAGAGTTTAGTAAAGTGAAGAACATGAACTATGATACATGAACACATGAGATATGCATACATATGGAACTGACTGATGATTTATATGTTATTGTCCAAGCATGCTATATTGTTGAAAACCATGTTCATTGAGATTACATTAGCATATTGGCATATGGTGAATCCTTGAGAACATGGCGTGAGTTGAGCACGTGGTTCTATGCATTATGAGGGTGTAGATCCTGTGGTGAAAAACCCAAAATTGGCCATTGCATTGGTACTTCGATGCCATCAGGGAGTACCCGTAAATGAGACATGGGTGTGGCATAGAGTTGTGCATGGGTGTGGCATGCATACCATTCATATATTACTGCGATGCTTTGAATGACATTTAGATATAAATGTACACTTTGCATATGCCACGCCTTAGCTTTATTTCTTGCATTAGCACTTCATCATACCAGCAGTTGAGCTGACCCATTCGTGGGCAACATTTTTCAGATGAGGATGCTCCAGTTACTTGAGACTCGATGACACTTGATAAGATGAAGCACTTGGTGTATTTTTGGTCCATGGGACTTATGTTTTGTAATGTAAGGGCTTACACCCGGATGACCCATGAACACTGTATTCATGGGATGTACTTTATGTTATTTTATGTATTGATGGGAATGGATGCATCTTCAGTTAGAATTTATTTACATTTGTCCTTTTATTTATTTTATTTTCTGTCTCGTCAGTCGCGCCTCGAGTTTACAAAAATTTGGGGCGTGACAGTTTTAGTTATAAAAGATTTTAAGTTCAATTTTCTTTCTTACTCTGTTATGTCGATAAGCATTGCAAAAAAAAACAAAGGAATATTAGCGACGCACATATCCCATAAACATCGATAAAGATTATTAACAGCCAGAGGCAGATTCAGGGGCGGCAAAGGAAGGCCATGGCTGTAGAGACCTGAAAATTAAGGATAAATTTTTCGTTTTGCTGGTAAGGCAGTAATACCTTGACCCAGGACATGACACGTAAATTGACGTAAACTGGGTCGAGTAGTGTAATACCCCAAAAATTCGACATGACCCAAACGACACTCCGACCTAAGAAAAATAGGCTATGTGACATTAATGATCTGAACTAGTTCAAAAAGGAAGTAAGACATAACGGGATTATTTTTCGAAGTGATAAAATAAATCCAGAACACCAATAATAAATGTTTGGAAAATAATTAACTCGGTCAACCGAGTGTCAGGATAAATAAATGGGACTGATGCGAATCATAGTTAAAAAAATAAAATAAAATAAAAATAATATATGACACGAACGGGCACCTAGAGATGAAAAAATAAATAATACTGATATTGAGATGGCTTTATGCCAATTTTATTGACATTCATAATTAATATTTTATAAAAAAAAATAAATAAAAATATAAATGTAAAGATATATATATACACAAGTATATATATATACGTTTGTGTATGTACATGTATTTTATAAATATATATATATATATATATATATATTAGTATAAATGGATATATTATATATATATAAGCATGCAAAAGCATGCAATTGGAAAATAAAAAGAATAGAAAAGAAGAATTAGTGTGCTGGCACAACAGGTTAGTGGTGTGTGTGTCTTACATATTATATTATATTTTATATATATATATATATATATGATATCAAAGGAAAGGAAGGAAAGCAGGAAAAAGAGAAAAGAAAGCAAGAAAGAAAAAGTAAAAACCTAAAGTCAAATAAAGTGGCTATAGAAACAAAAGCAAATAGAGGTAGCAGTGCAGCAAGAAGTATTATATATATGTGTGTGTGTGTGTGTGTGTGTGTGTGTGTGTGTGTGGGTGTGTTTGGCGTGGTGCAGGTTGCGTAGGAACAGAAAGAAAAAGAAAAGAAAGAAATGAAAAAGTCAAAGAAAGGGATGGATAGGCACAGTGCAAGAAGGCCATTTATGTGTATATATATAGGTGTGTGTAGGGTGCAGGTGTATGGATTTGAAAAATGAGGGTAAATTTTTCATTTTGTCAGTAGGACATTTTGGCATGCACGGTTTTGTCAATTTTATCGGTAAAGCATTTTTTTGCATTATCTCATCGAATGACATGTTTAGAAGCATATTTGGAGTGTGTCAAAGAAGAGAAATATTCTTATAATATTGTGAGGTAACCTCTGTATGAAATTTAGCCAAAACGGAAACAGTCTCTAGAATTGGACAAAAAGGGCACCCAGGTGGAAACGGTCAAAACCGACCTCAAAAGAAAATGTTTTCTTCTAAAATTTTTCATTTAAAATAATTTTATGAATATTGGTTAAAACAAAATTTTAAATTAAAGCATTTAGGAAAGAGTTGTAGTGTAACGGGGCTTTGGGCTTATTAAGGGCAAAATGGTCATTTGCCCCATGCCCTTTGCTCCAACACTATAAATAGAACACTTAGAGTGTTCTAGAATCAGTTTTATATCAGAATTTATAGCAGCTCACGTCCAGGTGATAAAAGTGAGAGAAAAACCCTTGTTTCTTCAAATTTTAAGCCACCAAAACACATCTTTCCACTTGGAATCTCACCTAGGTCCCTTCTAGGAAATTGTTCCCCTCCCCAAGATCTATATTGTCACCAAAAATTTTGGCTATACAGAAAATACAGCTTCTACAGTTGGAGAAAAACTGATTTAGGTATGGTTTCTTGCTAAGCTAGGAATATATTTAGTTTTTTCTTGCTTTGCTACATGCTGATTGAGCTGTTTTACATGTTTATTTCATGCTAGGAAGTTATCTAGGAGGTGTTACTTCGAAGAGCTTAGAGTTGGTAATTTAGGGGCTTATGTGTTCTTTGGTTATTTGATGTTTTGTTGCTATATGGAAGGTGTATTTTGTTTTTGAATTGGATTATTATATTTTGATGTGTAATTAAGTTGATGTTCACTTGCTATCTTGGAAGAAAATTGGTTATGTGATGTGTTAGTACCTTATGAAATTTTGGTGTTCTTATAGAGTTTACTATGATCTTTGTCAATTGATAAAATTGTAGAATTGTAGTAGTTGGAATGTGTATTGATGTGTGTAGTCATGGTATATGTTATGTAAATGGTGTTTTGGAAGTTTAAAATTATGAATGATGTGAGGTCTAATGCATGACTTAAAAAGGGACACCATGTGTTTGATCATTTGTCACATTGACCTTGCATGATGAAATCATGGCATCTTGGCATAATGTGATTCCTTGGAAACATGGTGTGGGTTAGCATGTGGTGCTGGACATTATGAGGGTGTAGATCCTGTGGTGAAAAACCCAAAATTCGGTCGTTGGTACTCTTTTCCATTGGGGACGTACTGAAAAGGAGACATACGAGGCGGTACTCATGCCAACGGGGAAGGACCGTATCATGAGACATGGGTGTGACATAGAGTTTGCATGTGTGAGTCATGCATAGTGTATTTACATTGCATTGAACAACGAGAGGGGAAAGTATAGCTTGAAAATGTACACTTGCACATGCCACGTCCTAAATTTGTTGCTAGTATTAGTGAGTTATCATACCAGCAGTTGAGCTGACCCATTCGTGGACAATATATTTTCAGATAAGGCACCAGCTACTTGAGACTTCCTTGAGTGTTGAAGAAAAAGGAAGGAAATGGATTATGTAGAAGATTTGGCCTTTGAGGGCATGTTTTGAATGTATGGGCATAAGCCCACTTTATTGTATTTTATATTTGAACAACTTGTGAACCCTAGGCCTTGGGCCATTTTTGTAATGAATGTAAGATATTTTTATTTAAATGTTTTCATTAAGATGTGTGTTAAATGGGTGTGTTGGAAATATAGTGAAGGTGTGTTGAAAAAAAAATAGATGTTATGGCCACCGAGTGAGGGTGGATGTCTATGAGATTTTACTCATAAATCTTGTGGTTATTAGGTGATGAAAATACTTGGGAGAACAAGGGGAAACCATGTTCAAATTTTGGTAGAATCAAAGTGGGAAATAGGTGTGTAAATGCCTTTTTAAAAGGAGTGAAAAAAATGTCAAAATGGGGGTTTAGGAACCTTGAACAAGTGGGCTAAAAGTGGAAAAAAAGAGGGCTTAAAAGACTTGGAGAAAAATTCAAAAGTTGGAAAAATAGGTTGCAGCCATGAATAGTAAACCTGCAGAAAACCAGATTTTTGCTTACAGATGCTACAGTGATTTTTCAGAAAATCAGGAAAACAGCCCCAGCTGCCCACAGTCGCGCACCCCCGGGCTCGCGCCCTGCCCCTACTTGCGCTCGCATGGCCCTGCTGCGCGCCCACATGCGGCGCCCTGCCTTGCCCTACCGCTTGACCTGCTGTCCACCTGCTGTCCCGTCCTCTTGGCCACCTTTTGAGCTATCTTTTGGCCACTTTTTGAGTTATTTTTAGGACACTTTTTAAGCTAGGTTGGGGCATGATTTTGGCCCAAATTGGGCAACCTTTGGGACATTTTTAGGCCATATTTCAAGGCCATATTAGACCACATTTGACCTTACTTTTTGGGGCCAATTTGAGGTACTTTTGGCTATCTTATGGGGCTAAGTAGGGCACCATTTTGGACAAATTATGACACACTTCTAGTCATATTTCACGACCATGCGGGGCCATTCAATTAAACCAACTTAAACATTAATCAGGTGAGATGTTTAAGAGACTTTAAGATAACATTTTGTCATGTCAATTAACAAGTGGTAATTTTAATCTTGTGGGAAAGATTGAAGAAACAAAGAGGGGACTTTAATTGAATTTATTTAATTGTCAGTAATTATTTCTTTTAATTTTCTGTTCCGCTCACCCCCGGGTTCATGGAAATCTGGGGTGTGACAGCAGGTGTAGCGTACAACAGCAGTAGTGTGGCAGCAAGAGTTGCGTGTGACAGGTAAGGAAAAAAAAAATTGGAGCATGTCGGTGCAGCAAGTGGGATAAATATATATTTATATATGTGTGCGTTGTAGTGTGTAACAGCAATACAGAGGAAATAAAGAGTGAGAAAAAATAGTAGCAGTTATAGCGGTGCAGGAGAAATAGTGGGCAGTCGGGAGAGAGGGAGAGAATTAGAGGGTTGTTGCTGCCATTAGAATTGTGATAGAAGATAGCGTAGCAGCCGAGAGAGAGAAGGATTGTGTAGCAGAAGCTACTGGATTTTTGTGGAAAATCCAAAGGAAAGGAAAACAGTAGGGAGTGGGGAAAAGTTGGGAAAGTTGAAACAGTAGTCGCATCAGCCGCAGAAGCAAGAAGTACAGGTAGAAAAAAAAAAAAGAGGGGGGAAATGAAGGTAGAGGTGATGATAGTGAGGTCTGGTTTGGAGTTTTTGTTGGCATGGAGGTGTTGGACGGCTAGGGAAGTGGCTGCCGATTAGTGGAAATCTAATCATGTGGAAACATATCCAAGGCTGTAGTATTTGGATGTTTTTCTTTAGAGGTTAAGGTTGGGTTACGGGCTGATGTTTCAAATACAACTTATGACAAGTTGCGGCTATATCAGAATTATACTACTGATCGGCTAAACTTTGGCTTAGCAAGCAAACCAGAGTTTGTTGCTCCAGTGGCTGTAAATTCGGATGCACAGGATTTTTCACAAAATCCTGTTGGCTGTTTGAGGATGATGAAGGGCAGGATCAACTTGGGCAGTTGACAAAGTTCAATATTGGTGAAGACTGCCCTATTTGATGGTCTTTACTCTTTTTGATAGACTTATGCTGAAGGCTCAGTCAGTGGGGCTGCAAAGTTAAACCATGGACATTGTGATACTGTAATAAATTGGACCAATGGGCAATGTACACGGTCAAGTTAAAAGGGTGAATGCAAGTGTTAAGGCCCTGTTAATTAGTTCTCAATTTGATATTGTCATTAATGCTGATATTAAGAAAGCTATCCAGTTAAAGGCCGCAGCAAGACACATGATTGGGGGCTATTGACACTTGACTACAACCAGTTAAAGGTTAGATTTAATTATTGTTTAGCTAATTTAAATTTAAAAATAGAACTTTTTTAAATTATAATTATGCCCAGAAATTATGGTTAATCATGAATTGACCCCAAGTAATGAAATAATAATTAAATTAAATGGGAAATTACCAAAATGTCCCTAAGTCAAAAAGTAGTCCAATAGGCTCTGAATAAATTAAAAGAATAGTGAATTTTTATTATTTTGAGCATTCCGGACTCATCCGTGGAGTCCGATTTGTGAAAAGAGGCCTCGAGAAATAAGAACCCATAAAAGTGCAAAATGATCATTTTGCTCTTTTTAGTATAGATGTCCAAATTGAGTTTCGCGAAAGCCTAAACTGACTTTCTTTGACATTCCGAACTCAATAGTAGAGTTTATTTTAGTAAAATAGAAATTCATGATATAAAAGCATAAAAATTTGATGAATAACATAATTCAAGTAGAAATAGATTGAGTTGTGTTTCATAATTTTAGGAACACCAAAAGGCAAGGAGAAGGCAGTCTATACCTTCCAGCTGGGGACAGTAAAAAGGGACTGCATTCTCACTGATTAGTTCGGCTACACAGCGAGCATGATTTCCTAGGGTTGGGACCAACCCATCAGGTATGATATTTTGCTAAGTAAGGAATAGGATTAAGTTTAGGATTGATTTTCATGTTGATCTCATTATTCTTATATTTATTCGATTGTTTATATGCTTATGCGTTCCCTGATATTTTCTTGGAAGTTTGGTTAAGTGATAATACGTGAACCATGACCATATGTATATTCCATGTGTTGGTACCTTATGTGATTATGTGCTTAAAAAATTGTTAAGATTATGAATGTGTAACTCGAGCATGTGTTTAAATGGAATATATATAGCATGCACACATGAGGAAGGAAAATTATGACTTAAATGTGATTGTTGTTTTAAGCATAATACATCATTTAAAGTATAATTCATATGCGGATGAAATGCTTTGATGAGATTGCATTATTGCATGGTAGAATCAGAGCATATTGGCATAGTATGGTTCCTTGAGACATAGTGTGAGTTGAGCACTTGGTGCTATGCATTATGAGGGTGCAGATCCTGTGATGAAAAATCCAAAATTGGCCATTGGTACTCATGCCAGCGGGGAGGGACCGTAAGGTGAAACATACTGGTGGTACTCATGCCAGCGGGGAAGGACCGTAGAGTGAGACATGGGTGTGGCATAGAGTCTTATGGGTGCGTCACGCATATTGTTCATGCACTGTATTGATGATATTAGATGACATGTAAATATAAATGTACAGTTGCACATGCCACGCCTTAATCTTGTTCCTTGCATTAGCATTGTGTCATACCAGCAGTTGAGCTGACCCATTCGTGGGATATCACATTACAGATGACGCTCCCGGCACTTGAAACTTGAGGAAGTCTTGCAAAGTAGAGGAGACGTGAACCTAGAAGGATTTTTGGCCCTTGGGGCATATTTTGAGATATAAGGGCTTAAGCCCAACTGATGTGAACAATACATTATTTTGAATGTACCTTACGTGTTTCTGTGTTGAAGGAAATGAATGCCTGTCAAATTGAACCGATTAAATTGTCTTTTATTTCCTTTTCTCATTTCATTTCGCTCACCCCCGAGTTCATGAAAATTCGGGCCATGACAACGTCGTATCAGAGCATAGGTTCGAATACCTAGAGACAGTGGGAGAAGTTTAGATCTTAAATTATTTAGGCTAGTTTGGGTGGTATGTTTTATGTGCACATGTTGCATAGGTGTGCACGGGTATGCACTATACTTGATTTCCCGATTGACTGAGAGTATGTGATTGTTTGATATAATGGTTGACTAAGGTTAGAAACTCATGTCTATGTGATAGACCGTATATTTTATGGGATGGGCTGTATGCTTAGTTATTTGTGATATAAGTTGTGCACTTAGTTATCTATATGGTAGGTCATATGCCTAGTTATTTATGGGATAGGCTGTGGACCTAGTCACCTACCTGGTTGAATGTGTTCTCATATATATATATATATGTGTGTGTGTGTGTGTGTATGCTAGGTTAGTACCTGATATTCATGGATTATAGTACCATGACTATGATATTTATACAGACTGGATTGGTCTCAAGTCTTGCGTTACAATTGATGGATGGCGCCCCATCAGCCAGTAACAAAAAGAGTTGTGATCCATGAATGGTTATTACCTAGCTATAAAAGTAAGGAATAATGAAAGAATTAAAAAAAAAAAAACCTAAAATGAACAAGTGTCAGTGAGGTAGTAAACTGTAAATTAAAAGACACATAAGATCTTAGAATGCTAAAATAAGAATTTAGACTTGTGGAGATTTTTTTTGTGTATCGACTGGATAACGGATATAGAGATATTGTTGTGTTAAACTCTTTTGTGGAGAGATGTATTATTTTTGGATAGCATTCACTTAGTGTTGAGTATTGTAGGCTAGTTGAACACTAACATGACTTGAGTATGCGTATATTGTATTGTTTAAATGAATCCCTTCCTTGCGAAAAGCTGTGTTAGAACTCGGTGTTAATTGTTTAGTGTAACCAACGGGTGGGGATGGTTGACTTAAGTTATTTAAGTGTTGATTAAGCAAGTATGTCTATAAGATGTGTTAGGTTCTCAGGTGATGATTGATGATCTTTTGTCTAAGAAAAATTGTATAAACATGAATAGTTTGAAAAGAATATTGTTGTAGATAAATCCAAAAAATCTGATGTAACTGGATTTTGATTTTGTGCTTAGGATGAATATTGAATTGTAATGCGAAGGCGAATCTGAAAGTTAGGGGTTGTAATGATTTCTTTATTGAATTGGAGTCAATCATATTGTGGTGGACTGGGGAGGTAACCTAGTGATGAATGCTATTGTCTTACCTAGTTTTATAAGATGATCGATACTAGATGTGATAATAAGAGTGGGCTGATCTAACAAACTTATGAATATAGACCTTGTGAAAATGATGAGTTGCATGAATTGAGCCAAATTGAGGTGTGAATTATGAACCTAGTTCTAGCTTAGTTTCCAAGATTGATCCCAGAATTATGATTGAGTAAAAGTTAAGCATTGATTATTGCTTTGGAGGAAATTGTATATTAGGTTAAGAGTTGGATGATACGAATTTCTTGAATATGAATCTTATGTTTAAGATGCAATTGTGTGAATGTACTTTGAGTGAAAATATTATGGTTGAGGCACTAGAACTTGAGAGCTTGGATTGTTATACAACTTCTAAGTGAATGGTGGTTTTCACTTGTCATTTAGAAATACGTGGGTAAAGGTTATAAATAAGTCTGATTGGTTTGGATAAAGTTATAAATGATTGTGTTGTCTAGATCTAGATAATAAATATTGCACTTAGGAGATTTTACTTTATTCGGGGGCTTGTGATGATTGCCTTGTTCCACCATCGTATGGTTCACCAGTTGGGATAGTGAGATACTAACGAGGATTTGTAGAGATTGCTCGATAAAGATAGCTGATTGCATCCTTTCTTTTGACTTCATTCTACTTGACATGTCTAGTTTTGATATTACATTGGGGATAGACTGGTTATTTATATTTTGGATGAATATAGGCTGCTATAGGGGGAGAGTGACGATGTGTACTCCTAAGAGAGATGTTTTTCTTTATCTCACGGGGTATCCGTGGATCCTTCTAGGGTGGACTTTGTTATGAGATTAGATGGGTGCTTGTTGGGTTGGTTTGGATTACGTGATTAGATGGGTGCTTATTGCTTTAGTGTGTGAAATTGTACAATGTGTGGTATGCTTGGTTATTGATGAACTGAGACTAGATGCTTATATCTATGCAGTAAAACGAGTGAAATTAAGAGGTAGACTATGTGTTTGTTGTCTATGAGAAAGGCTATAATTTTATCAATGGGCCGTATGCACACCAATTGATTGTCGCTAATATTATATATTTAGCGACATTTTTGTGCGATGTTAAAATGGTTTCAGGGTGTTACTAAAAAAAATTGTAGAGTTTCATCGCTAAAATGGCACTTTTAGTGATGTTCATATGTGATAGCTAAAAGTGCCTTTTAGTGACAAACAAATTTCTGTTGCTAAAAGTATGTACCATTTTTAGGGATGTATAGATGTTCGTTGTAAAAAACCTCGGCATACCTTTAGCAATGCACACTTGTGCTTTGCTAAAAGAGTTCAATAACACTTTTAGCGATGTCTATTGTGTGTTGATTGGTTTAATTAGTGTAACAGTAAGCCTTAAGAATCAGTTAACTAGTTCCATGAACTGGTCGACTAGTTTGGACAATGAATGTTTTTTGTTTATTTTTCTTAGTATACTTTTATCAAAACCTTTTGATCTTTCAAAACTTAAGTTATGACAACTGTTTTGTTTTGAACATTTGACGTTTGTTTTTAGTTGATTATTTTAAATAGTAAGAGATTATAACCAATGATCATACGCTTGATCTTTGCTTTGGAGCATACTCTTTAGTGAAATCTTTTAGGTTAATGGACTTTTGTCATTTTCTTGGTCAACAATCTTCTTTGACCTAAATGTCCTATTTGCATTATCACTTGGATAAAACATTAGTCTATTGGATAATGTTTTGTAATCGTCAAAAATACTAAAATGCCCTTGGTTGAAAACTTTTAGGGCAAACAATATTGTTGACTTGTATTGAATATACTACTACTAGATATCATTGTTCTGACTGTTTTGAGCAAGAAATAGAGGTGCGTCGTGAGGTTTGTATATATTGATATACTTCATGTTTGGATGTATATTGAATGCCTTATTAATACTGTTGTACCACGTGGAGTGGTATCTTAATCACTTGACTATTATATCTATACATGTGTTCTAATTGATGATATTGTTATGTACTTGGGATTGCATACTAGACATTAAGGATTGTCCTTATCCGACTTGCATTAGTTTTTACACATTGTATGCTTGTGTGTTTTGGGAAACCCTACTAAGTGTTATGGCTCTATAATACCCCGACCCAAAATGTGATCGAGCAGGTGTTGTAAACCCAAGTCGTTAGGATTGTTTTTCAATAATTGATAAATAGTCCAGTTTTGGAATACGAAAGGTCCGAGGTGTCCGAATAATGTCAAGCGAAGTGACGGATATATATATATATATATATATATATATATGCGTACATGTATATATACATATATGGGTATGTATATATATCTATGTGTGCTAGTGCATATATATATGTGTGTGTTATAAAGTGTGTATGTGTGTATATTATATAATACATACATGTACATATATACGGATATGTGTGTATGCATGTAAATGCATGGGTATAAGTGTGTGAGTTATACATATATGTATATGTAGATATTTATATAAATATATATATATATATGCAGCAGTGTGTGTGTGTATATATAAAGCACTGTGTGTGCGTATGCTTATATAAATATATATATATATATAATAATGCATGAGTGTGTGCAGCACTGTGTGTGTGTGTGCTTTATATATATATATATATATATATATATATATATATATATATATATATATATACAGCAGTGTATGAATGGAATAAAGTGAGTGTGTGTCAGTCGTGTGTGTGTGCCGACATAAGTTATACATATATATTATATAATATACAAATATTATATATATATATATATATACAAAATATCAAAGAATTAAAAATAGAAAAGAAAGGAAAATATCAGGATTGACAAACAGAGAGAGAAGGGGGAAGGCCGGTGGAAGAATGGAGATATTTTTGTGTATGTGTGTGTGTGTGTGTGTGTCTATGCTTGTATAAACGCATGCACTGCATGCAGTAGAAAGAAAGAAAAGAAAACAAAGGAAAAGAATAGAGAAAATGAAGGAGAAAATGAAAAGAATAGGGAGAAAGAACTGAGAATCAAACGTAAGTCCTTATGGTTCTTTCAAAGTTTTTGGTTCAGTCTTAGAGATTTAACTTTATGTATATATTTTATAAATTGTGTAAAATAGAAAAGGAAGGGAATTGTGGTCTGAAGGACCCAAGAAACCTAGAAAAACCAGAAAGTCCCATGACTGAACTTCAAAAAGTTCAGGTCTGAAACAACCCTTATGAAATCCATTTTATTGTTTAGGATAAAAACTAGGAACCATGAGGGTTATGAAAACCCTTGGCCACAACCAAGAAACTATAGAAATGACCACCAAACCTCAAGTTGTAGGTTTTGGCTCTTTGGCCAAATCTTAAAAAGCAATCCTTAACCTTGATTCTTGGAATGAAGAACAAAACCCCATAACCTAAAGATCATTACAGAAGAAACCATAGTGAAAATGGTCAAGAACAAGCTTGAACCATGTTGAATAACCGTCGGCCATGGAAGCTTCAATTAAGCTTCACAGTGGATTTCGAACCACCAAACCAATGAGGATATCTAAGATTAGACCTTAGAAGTTGATTGGGTTTAAAAATAGAGAAAATAGAGGCCTTGAATGCCACGAAATAGGCTTAGAAATATTAGGATTTTCAGGGAATAGTGGCGCCTTCATTGAGGAAGACAATGAATAGTGAAAAAGAAAACAGTGTCGTTCTAAGTTTATTTCAATGAAATTGCATCATTTCACAATGATTGTTTTAAAATTAAAGTATGAATTCAGACTATTTGGCAACGAGTGCAATAAACTGACTGGAACAGGGATATCCTATCCCCATTTAAACCTTCTATCCGTTGTTTGGCCTTAAAATTAGTTAAAAAATAAATAGGCTGTCGCCCCCAAGTTTCGAAACCTCAACCATCACGCGTGTGGGAACTTATGCCCCACATGCGAACCACTATGCCACTGAAGGCACGTGTGTCCATATTTTATCAAAAATAATATAAAATATTATTTTAGATAATTAAATTAAATAAATTGAATTAAATATAGTAATTAATCTCGGTACCCGAATAAATTAAATAAATAGTGTATTTTTAGTATCTTGGGTATTCTAGACCTAATGGAAGGGTCCATTTCAAAAGATGGGGTCCTAAAAAATTAAGCCGCGTAAAAGTGTCAAATTATCATATTGCCCCTAGTACTGCCCAAAGCCAAATTGAGACCCCTAAAAGCCTAAACCTATTTTCTTCGACATTCCGAACTCAATGGTGGAGTCCATTTTACTAAATAAGACACTTATAATATTGATATGTATACTTGACTAATTTTAGTGCATTAGGTTATATGTAGAATTGAACTAAGAACTGTCTATTGATTTATAGGGACTTCAAAAGGAAAAGGAAAAGTGAATAATTATTGAGATAGAACGAATCATGTTAAAGGTAAGTAAATCTCAAAACTCTTACATGTGATTTTCTAAGCCATGATTATTCCTTTTTATTGCCAAGGTTGTACTCTTATACGTACCCAATGTTATTGATTCCACAATTTCATGTTTATTCTATCTTATGGAAATTATTGAGAGTTAACTATTATATCTATGATATGCAGTGTTTCTTAGCCATGTCACAGTTTATTCTTTGATACTGCCGAATTGTACTCTTATACCTACTTGACATTGATTGATTTCAAAATTTGATATTTGTTCTATCTTATGGAACTTATTGAGAATCTCATATCTTGATCGTGAATGTTTGTACAATTGTTCTTTGTTACTGATTCATTGAGATCTTGATTGTCAGCATCCTTATTTGATTATCCATCATTTCTATACTGCTGGGATAGTGGAAACTTATTATACCTTTCACTGTTGAGAGATTTCTATTCTACAAATATGTACATCACCTATGGAATTATTGAAAAGTTGACTGTTATATCTCTATCGTAATTGCTTGTACACTTGTACCATTAATTCCTAGCCAAGTCACAATGTTATTCCTTTATACTGCTAAGTTGTACTTCTATACGTGCCTGATGTTTATTGATTTTCACAATATGATACTTGTTCTATCTTGTGGACATTATTGAGAATTTGATTGTTATAACCCTAATCATGATTTGATTGTACACTTTGTACCATGCCTTGGAAGGCTAACTGTTATGTTCTCACTGCTAAAGAAAATGACATTCCACTCACACACTACTCGTAGAATTATGATGATCATGATATATTATGAATACCCAGAGTTGTGCTCAATTACAACATCCATCTGATGCTTAACTGGACCTACGGCTCAAAATGTCCATGGAGGACATATGGCATAAATGGCATAAGATACGTAGTAACGGAGGGTATGCCAGCCCTAATAAGCTAGGGTATGCCAAACCCTAAAATAAATGTGCATCAAAAATATTTATTGATATCATATCTTTTATTGAACTCAAAGAATGATCATGTTTTCCCTACGAATGATCATATGTTTTGAAAGCTTATCCATTGACTTACGATTGGTTATCTTATGATTGTGGCAATATGACTATTGTTTGATATTAGACCTAAGGGTCATTTATATTTTTCACACTCTATTCTATTGGCTATTGTGACACTTCATTCTATTGATTATTGTGACACTTCATTCTATTGGCTATTGTGACATTCTATTCTATTGGTTATTGTGACATTCTATTCTATTGGCTATTATGACACTTTATTCTAATGGCTATTGTGATATTCTATTGGCTATCGTGACATTTCATTTTATTGGCTATCGTGACATTCTATTGGCTATTGTAACACTTCATTCTATTGTCTATTGTGACATTTCATTCTATTGGCTATTGTGACACTTTATTCTAGTGGTTATTGTGATATTCTATTGGCTATTGTGACACTTTATTCTATTGGCTATCATGACATTCTATTGGTTATTGTGACACTTCATCTTATTGGCTATTGCGACATTCTATCCTATTAACTATTGTGACATTTTATCTCTTGATTGGCCATTGTGGCATTCTATTTCTTAAATGATTATTCTAGCATTTTACCCTCTGATTGGCTATTATAGCACCCTATTTCATGATTGTCTATCATATTATCATATCTTTTTTATCTTAAATTATGTTCCTTTCTATATTGACCCTAACCAATGGCAGAGTGAAGGGAATTTACTTACTGAGCTATGTTAACTCATTCAGACTTATTTATTTCAAGAAAGGACGCTGTGAGTAAGCAGTAGGAGCTTATGACCGATAGGAGAGCATTTGAGAAATGTAATAGAGATGATGTCATAATTCTCCCATGTATTCACCACCTAAGGGTGATGTAATGTTGGTTCTTTTTTGATATGTATAGACCTTATTTATGACTTCCGTTGTATAACTATTAAAATATTTTATTACACATTATTATTATTGATACAAGTCAAAAGAAAAAAATAGAGACTGCCAGAGGGTCGGCCCCAGCAATCCCAAATTTGTATATGGTGGGTTTCAGGTCGTGACAAGTTCACTCTTGTTGTTCATGGAAATGGTAGGTAATTGACTAGTAGATGACATTTGTTGAAGCAACACGAGATGGATAGAGACTTGAGTAGTATTGGTTTCAGATTTTTGTATTATAGATGATGCATACATGTTGTATATTGGACCATTAGAGTTAGTTCTGAACATCACTTTGTTATATATTATTGATGGATGTTTTTGGTATAGTTGCACCTAATAGTAGACTAATTCATTCAATCTCGTTATGAGACTTAAACAAGTCTAATCATATGAACGAAACGAAATCAATTAAAGGAAAATGATTGAAAGGAATCAATTCAGAAAGAAATGGAATGTGTTTTATTCACTTGACTAGGATGATTAGTCCTAATCACCTACTTTTTGAAGTCCCGATGACCCCGTGGTCTGGCCTTGCGAGTTCAGGTTGTGACAATACTCCTATAACCACTTGGACACAACTAACTCTGAAGAATGACATAATAATCAAATAATTGAAAAATGAAGGAAAATATAGGGAATTTGAACCCTAAAGTCATGCAAAGTGGATGAAACTTGATGAACCCCTATCTAGAGCATTCGTTACCCCCGGACTACTCACCGACAAGCTCCACTATCACATCTGTTGGAAATGTGGCCCTTTATTTCTCAACGAACTCTTCTAACTCCCTAGCATTCCTAATTCTACAGTTTAGAGGATCAAAATGTGAGGAAGCACTTGAGGTGGTTGCCTCTCTAACTTTTGCAATCATCCTCTCACTTTCATTCGCATTACTGCTCTTCTTTCTATAGATCTTAAGGGATGGGGTCTCTTCATTATCAGACATCTCAGAAGAAAAGAAGCAAAGGAAACACGTGGAAAAGGACTTACAAGGAAATAACTCAAAGAGAGAAGGTTGTGTGATGAATCGTAGTAGCAAGACCAATCAGAAGAAATTATAGATGTTTAAAACCACCAATTTATAGATAAAAGTGGGCAGAAAAGCTCAAAAAGCGGTGCCTTCGCACATGTCGAAAAGACATGAGATAGTGGAACTTGTCTAGAAAAGCTACAAGATATCAATGACAATATCAATGCAGTAAACGAAGATGTGACTAAAAAAGAATCACATACGTGGACATCACTCTCCTAGCCAAAGACTGATCGAAACAACCTCAGAAATGCCTAAGGGCCAACCAAACAAGTTTCTAGACTTAAAGTCTTAATCCCAGCAAAACACTTGCACTACCAGACCCTCACACTGGTGAGGCCAATGTTCCCATATAAAACTTCATTCCCACTCCTGAACTATGAATGAAAAGGACAAGAGGGCACCTGTAAGAGCAGAATTTCACCCATCAATCAGGTCATGACACGTATACAAAGTAGAGATGTAATGTCCGAATTACCTTCACCAAGTGGGACCAAACACATCACCATAGCCGAGCAAGTCATGGCCTAGTTCGGATTTGTCCAAGTAATACACAATGCTTTACCCCAAGCTAAACAAGTGAGAAAGATCTAGCTCATATCAACCTTTAGTTTGGGTCGAGTTCCAATTTGGGCTTATCGACAGCTCACACAATCTAACCAAGTCAACCCAATTCAAATATCCCAAAATAGAAGGGAATAATTGTCACAACCCGAAACCCACCTTATGCGGATCTCATATCGCGAACCCGATCCGACACTGTTGCCAAACTGGATCTCTCAACTGAAACTTGAAAATGTAGAAACTTGCTACATAATCAGTATTACTAAAATGCAATAAATATCATAACATAAATAGCGGAAGTCTCTAAATAAAATTTTCATGTATATATATAAGGTTCTCAAAATACAGACTATAAAATTCTTTAACAATTGTTCATCCCCAAGACGTGGATGACATAGGAGCTACAAGACTATACTAAATATTACACTTGCAACTTCAAAATTAATGTCCACCTCTAGCTATCAAGTTCTATCGTCTGTCTCGATATCTGTGCCTAAAAATAAATATAGTATCTGTGTGAGCTATGAAAACTCAGTAAGTGAATATTCTTTGCTTTGTCAAGGGTACAAGTGTATATAGAAGTGATAGCCAGTCAATAAATATAGAACTTAATATCAAATGATAGAAGCTCAAAAGATAAGAAAATGAATCTACTCTGCTAACAATGTCATACTGCTTCAATCATGAGCTATCTCAAGTATGAATTGTAAGCACTCAAATGAAAGCTTTAAAGTCTCATAACCATTCATAATAATACAACATGATCAAGCTATAATAATAAATAATGAAAGATAGTGATATCAACAAAAAGAGATGTACTTGTGGGGCCTGGAAATCCCCCTAAGCTCGTATTCAGTTCCCACAGGATAAATGAATAATACTGCTCCGTATACGATGTAACTCTACATCCCATGCCTCGCATAGCAACATATCTGACGTTCCACTTGGAACCTTGACCCGAGGGTCGTAGATAGCATCAGATGAAGTTGTGACTGAGCACAAATCTGGCACTAATAATATATCGGGATCATGCTATTTTCCACGAAGAGTATAGTGGAATCATAACTGATTATAGGCAATGTAACACCCCAGACTTATGTTCTGATTAAATTATGCAATGAAAACTGTTTCTGAAATCTGATCTGTCATTTAACTGTTTAAATTCAACCGTTTAACACTGACAAAACCCATGTTAGCAAATTTTGAAATTCTGAGAAACTGATTACAAACACTGAACCCTTGGACACTAAGGCTAACCTAACTAGGAGTTAACTGGAAGAAACTACGTCGAAAAATAAGTTACAGATTGAAAGTTAAGTAAGAAACAGCGAAACTGCTTAATACGCAGCCAAACAGGGCCTAAGCCCGAAATATAGAAAAAGACCAGAAATTGTGGCCAAGAGGATTTGATCCTTTGACCAAACTGGGCAGAATTTGGTTTATCAAAAAAATTACCAACTAGGCTAGGAACATCTTTGTGTAAATATGTGCAAAGATATATATTTAAATAGCATTCAGATTGGCCATTCCCCAAAGTGGCCAATACCCAAACATTCAACACCTCAGCATTGCATCATGTTATGCCATAGCCATCATACCTATAGTTCATGATTGCACCATCTCCCAACCAAATTGCATGCAAAATAATCATGCATTTGGGGAGATGAAGGGTCAAGAGAAAATGTGATATACGAAATCTCCATATATGCAGATCTGTAATTGAGAGAATTTAGTATACTGTTCCATAGAGAGAGAGAGAGAGAGTGGAAGAATGCAAGTGTGTATGCATTTGGAATCCATTGGAGAAGCTTAGAGGGAAGCTAGAAGGTGGAACTGAAGGGCTGCACGACTGGGAGAGGACATAAGCCAACTGTTGAGGGTTATACTCAAGCACAAACCCTAAAAGAACCTCTGTCCGAAGGTAAGCCAGCCAAAATTTTTAAATTTTCTCTTTGAATTATTGGCTACTGTTTTACTGCTTTTGGGGGCTATCATTGCATGTATAATGGTTAAACACTGAAAACTGGAGTGATTGTGCATATTCGGACCCATAAAATTGCCCCAAAAACCCAAACCCGTAGCAAACCGCCATTGATGGACCTCGGGTTATAGGTCTGAATCGACCTTAACCAAATGACTCTCTGCTTATCAGTACATGAAATGGACCATCCTAGGACCCCGAAAAACACTATACACGACCTAGAAACCTACTAAGCCCTCAAAACCGAGGCTATTCTTCTCGGCCCAAAAACCAAACCTCTAAACTAGACCCCAAAACTGAGATTTAAGGATGGGGGATTGAAGCCCTTGCTGTAGGGATTTCAGAGAACCAAACCCCGTGCAAAATGGTTAAGAAACGAGGCCATATAACCCAACTGAAATTTCCCCTGAACATCGGCCTAAACAGAACACCATGGATGAATCCGAAGCTTGAAACCAATGCCAAGAGATTCATTTTACTCCCAGAAGTCGTTTAGGATCGAAACCTGTTGAAAACAGCACCTAAAACTCCACAAAATAGAGGGAGAAAATACTACAATTTTCTAGGGCAACAGTAGCCCTAGACGGGTGGGGACGATGAACAGTGACCGAGTTTGGATCGGGTCTTCAGGTCGGGCCCCGATCCGAATAAAAATGGATATAACCCATCAACTGTACTGCGTCATTTTGGATATCTATTATTTTAAATTTAAATTGTAAGGCTGACGTCAGTACGTTACCTTGAACCGGCTAGAACCGGACTGGACCAGTCTGGTTCAGTTGAATGTGGACTGAACCCCTTGGTTCAGTTTAAACTTTTTGGAAATTACGAAATAGCCCCAACAGTTTTAGGAAATTTAACTCTGGCCCAGTTTCTGATATTTTATTTCATTTATACCCCTGATAATTTAATAAATAATAAATTAAATTATTTAATTAATTTATTAATTAAATAAAAATGACCAAATTACCCCTAGGTCATTAATAGGTCAAATGAAGTCCAAATAAGTCAAATGAATAGTGTATTTCCACTATTTCAAACATTCCGGACTCAATGGCAGAGTCCGATTTGAGAAATTAAGTCCCGAAAAATACTGATACATAGATGTAAATGACTATACTGCCCCTTGATGGTACCCGAACCCAAATAAAACTAAAAGATAGTCTATCTTGACTATGTCGGACATTTCGGACTCAATGGTGAGGTCCGATTGAGACGAAACTGAAAACAATAGAAACCCTGAAACGTTTAGGGCTATACACGTGACCGGATGACGAATCGAAGTCAAAACTTCACAACTGTGAAATGACCGAAATACCCCTAGCCCTGCATCAAGTTAGATAACATCCGAATGAACTAAAAACTAACCCAATGGAAGCTTAGAAAATTTCATGACCGGACTGCCTAGAGGTAGTACATATCCTGACATCTTGGGATTATGTTATGGGATAAAAACTCAGGCCAGTCATGGAAGGGAAAAATAAGAAATTTACCATTATGTCTAAAGCCGAAAGACTAGCTGACAAGAAGCAACAGGAGCTCATGCGAGAACTATTATGGCAACAAAAGATAATTGAACGGAACATAAGGATAGCCAAGACAACCGAGGTAGTCTCTGTTCGACCGTTTATATACAAAATGCCCACCAAGGCAATGATTGTAGAGGCTAAATTAAAGAAACAAGAAGACACCGAAACCCTGAAAGAATGGATACAAAGGTAATTTTCAATTATCATGAAAACACATAGACAGCAAGATAGTCTAACTCAGGTTGAATTTTGAATTAAAATGAACCAAGTTAAGTTTCATGTGAGATTTATGGAATGTTCATAAATTTTCTAGGATAAAGAAGGATAGGAAGAAGATAAAGGCTTCTCAGTTAAGTCCCGTTACCGCACAAGGTGAGTAACCCTGACTCCTGAATTGGTGTATAAGTACACTGTCTAGTTACTGTATTTTAAATACTGTACTGTACTGTTTTATCTGATACACTGATTTTATGCCCTTACTCAAATGCATGATTTTTAGTCTGTCTGATTCCTCTGTTCTGTACTGCAATAAATCTATCACTGTTTTTACTGAAAGAACAACTGACTCTTGGTACCATTTCAGTCTTGAGCGCTATATGAGCATACTGCACTGTTTAATCTGCGCATACTGTACTGTTTATTCTGTTATACTGTTCTGCTCTACTCATTACTGACCTGTTCTGTTACCCTGATGTCTTAACTGTTTTTCGATTTTTAATACTGTTTCAAATGAACGTATTTTATTACCTTCTCAGAAATTCCTGACTCACCCTCATGCTTTATAAACAACAATGGTTTGAAACCCATGACAGGGGACCCGTGTTACTCACTGGGCTTTTTAAAGCTCACCCCATTCCCTAACATTTTTCAGGTGAGGGACCTAGCAATCAGGATTAGCGGGTTGGAGACCCGGAGGAATTATTTTGAAGAACCTTATGATCTAGTCATTTTTGTACTAAATCCCTATTTTTGAACGTGATGTATCTGAAACCTAAGACTCTTATCTTTTGTAGAACAATGATGTAGTAGATAACTATGGATGTATTAATGGCTCTGCCAAGGTGTTATGCATTCTCTCATTTCTGCTGCAAACTTATATAAATTGAATGCATTGTACTTAGATGTTACTGATAAATGGTCTGTGGTTAGGATTACCGTCGGCATTTTGATTTCAAAAAAAAAAACCGATGGGTGCCTAACGGGCACGTCGCACGCCCCCTAATCCGCACAGGGTGGGTAAGGGGGATGTGACAGGCAATCTGACGTAACGATAGTTTTCGAGGTTATGGTTACTAGACTGTTTCGAATATAACTGTTTGGCCCTCACGGCCCTAGGTACAAGTGTACAAAAAAACTCTATGCACAAGTGTACAATCATGATCGAGATATATATAGAAATCAATAAATGCTTCCTACATGATAGGGCAATATCAATGTAGCTCAATAAACACTGGTATATATAGAATACAATAGGCAATATATAAAAGAACTATTGACATGACTTAGAAAGTAACACATATAACTATCGAATATCACTTACCTCTTTCTATATCTGTCCAGAAGGTCAAACCGCCTTCTCTTTTTCTCTTGGCGTTCTTATGATTCATAAAACGCATCTCAGTCTATAGTTTATATAAACTATACTATTTATCAAATTTTATGTCTCTTTACTATTGATATATCTTTACTTAAATAGACTCTACTATTGAATCCGGAATGTTGAATAGAGTCGGTTTAGGCTTTCGCGGAATTTAATTCGTACTTTTGTACTAAAGAGAGCAAAACGGTCATTTTACACTTTTACGGGTTCTTACTTCTCTAGACCTCTTTTCACAAATTGGACTCCACCTTTGAGTCTGGAATGCTCGAAATAATAAAAATTTACTATTCTTTTACTTTAATCGGAGTCCGTTTGACTCCTTTTTTACTTAGGGACAGTTTCGTAATTTCCCTTTATTTTTAATTACTTAATTAAATTAATATTTATTCTATGGGCCAATTTCATAATAACTATAAGTTTAGGGCTATTTAAAATTTCTATAACTTTTGGGTCCTATTATGATTTTCAGAAAGCTCTATTCCAATTTGGAATAGCCAAACAAGGTTTAAGGGTTTAAAATAGGGATAAGATATCCCTTGTAATACCCCGACCCTAGATAGTCAGTACCTGACCCGGGTTGGACCGAGCCATGAAATGTAATCCCGAACTGTAAGTCAGTGTATGACATAAATAAAATTGGATGCACAATAGACTGTTATGTTTAATTACGATGCATGGATACGAGAGGCAAGCAATCATGCGTGTCCGGGTGCCACTGCACCGGAAGCCCGATTTTATGGAAAAACGTGCAAGTATATATATATATATATATATTATAATGTATTGAAAGTAAGAGAAAAGAAATAAAATGAAAATAAGGAAATCTGTAGAAGGGAATAGAAGCAAGTAGAAGCGTTGAGACGTTTGGAGGAAGAGAGAGTGGCTGCATGCAAGCAGCCGTGTGTGTACAGGTGTGCGTGCATGAGTTTTCCATGTAACCAAGTGGCAAGCCACCGACCTTGAGGTCGGTCAAGGAAAGAAAATAAGAAATAAAGATGAGAAAGGGGGAAGTGTGCGAGAGAGAGGAATTATGGCGTGAGAGAGAGACTATAGCAAAGCAGAACAGGAAGAAGAAACTCGAAAAAAAATACAGTAAGTTGATGTTAAATTCTATGTTGCTTAATAAGCATAATTGTGGTATTCAATTAGAGGGCCTTATGGAACATGATGTAGGGATTAAAACACAAAAAGAATCATGGAAAAATATGTAAATATGGGTTAGAAATTGTTAGTTGCAGGTTGTTGAATATAAATTTAGATATTGTGATTTTATGCTCAAAACCTGGTTTTAATGAATAAATATGAACCTAATGACATGCAGGAACTGAAAGAGAAAAACAATAAGCTTAAACAGTAGAGAAAGATGCATGAAATCAAGAAAAATCTATACTGCTACACACGGTTAAACATGGTGGATGTTTGTACGTTAAGTTAATCTTCATTCTATAATTAGAAACAAGTAGAAAACATCTTCAAGAGTCCAACGCAACAAAAATAGTGCAAAATGGTTAGGAAACGACTGTTTTATAACAAATTATCCCTCACCGGTGCAACACCGGAAAACTGGAAATGGGTGTTGGAAATCGGTGAGGTTTGGGGCCAAAAACCAGTTCTAAAATGTTTCCTAAAGTTCTAGAAATCATTTAGTACAAAATTAGTGAAGTTTGAACGTGAAACAGTGAAGATCAGTGGATAAGGTTTACTGTTCCGATGACTGTGGCCGAAAAAATATCTGGAGAAAATGACCGAAATATCGAGGGGTATATCGGGTCAAGACGGGACCGGGTTTGGGGTCGGATCGGGTTGGGACCCGACCGAAAACAAATAGGGCGGCTGATGCGGCGTCGTTTAGGGGTTGGATTTAAAATGGAATTGGGTTGTTTGGTTACGATGATAGGAAATTAAAATTGGGTTTGAAGTAATCCAAACCTTGGATAGGGTAGGAATTTGGATATTTTAATTCGGTTCTTTGAGTTAAACTGAACCGGTTGGTTCAGTGAAAGATTAGACCGGTTTAGGGTTTGGGCTAGTAAACTCGCTGGTTCAGACCAAAACTATTGAAAATTATGAACTGACCCCAAAAATTTTGGAAAATTCCACTAAGGCCCAAACAGAAAAATTTAATAAAATACTTTAAAGAAATTACAAAAATACCCCTAAATCAAAAATGGGTCAAACGAAGTCCAAACGAGGCAAGTAAATAGTCAATTTTTATTATCTCAAGCATTCTGAATTCAATAGTGATGTCAAAATTATGAAAAGAGGTCCCAGGAACAACAAACATGTAAAAGCACAAAATGACTATTTTGCCCTTTTCAGTCTAGAAGTCCAAATGGAATTCTGCGAAAGCCTAAACCGACTTTCTACGGCATTATAGACCCAATGGTAAAGTCTAAATTAGTATTAGAGATACTTATGATAGCAAGACATAAAATTTGATGAATAACATTAATTTTGATACGGATCTATTGATATATAGGGAACTCGAAAGGGAAAGGCAACTCACGTAATACTGATCTAAGAACACATGTTAAGGTAAGTAAATTCCCTTTCTCTTCCATGTGGTGTTTCTAAAGCCAAGTTTATTCTCTTACTACCTAACTTGTACTCTTGAACATACATAATATTATTGTTTTCCACAATGTGATATTGTTCTATCTTATGGACATTGATTGATTGTTATATCATTGTTATCATGCTACACCATGTCTTGAAGGACCTACTATTAGACCTTCACTGTATATATGATATTCCATTTTTATACTCTTATGGAATCACTCATGATCATGAAATGTTTATGTATACCGGATTTGTGCTCAGTCACAATATCCATCTGATGCTTTCTGATACACTGGCGACCTACAGGTCAAGTCCGTGAACGGACATATGGCAATACATTGGAATTCACTAGGGGGTATGCCGGGCCCCAAAAGACTGAGGGTAGGCCAAGCCCTGACACAGAATAAAAGCATCTCTTATATGATTGTTGGACGGCTAATGTTGAGTTACACTAACCCCTATGATTATCTTGTATTGAGAGACATGTCCTTATTGATTTAATTGTGATCGGTTTATTGTGGCAGAACACTTCATGTTGATTTATTGTTATTAAGAGTTTCTTGTTGATATGATATCCATTACTTTTGATTGTACATTGTGACCCAACTGTCTATTGGCGATTATGGCAACTATTCTCATTGGCTATCATAGCATCTTACTTTATATGATTGGTTATCATATTCATATTCATGGATTCATATTCTTTTATGATCACTAATACCAATGTCGGAGATCTTTATTTACTTGCTGAGCTTTTGTAGCTCATTCTACCCTACTTACCCCTTTTCAAGTAATGACATTGCAAGACCCCAATAGGAGTCTGAAAGCGTAGGAAGACATTTTGAGGAACTGTACTAGTTTATGTTTTAGTTCTCCCATGTATTCACCACCGACGGGTGCTGGTTATGTCTAGTTCTTACTTTGTTTATTGTAGAACCATATTATATAGTGAAAGACTTCCGCTGATCACTGTCATTGATAAGACTTCCGTTGATCATTGTTTTAAATTTCTAGTACATTGTATATTAGTACTATGATACAGGAATGGAAAAAGTAGGGACGGCCTTAGGGTCGGCCCCGTGACACGAGATCCGCATAGGGTGGGTTTCAAGTCGTGACATCCCTACCCTAGTTTCCATTTAATTTCAATTTCCAAACCTTACTACCAAACAACCCCATTTACTTAAACATAAACTTCACAGTTTTGAAAACAGGTTTAGGTGCGGGTGGGTCGGATCTAACTCGACCCGAATGATCCAGACCCAAAGCCCTGAACAGTTCTTTCTTCTCCAGTATACACAGGTCATCCCTTCCGGCATCGACCGTCTCTCCGACTAGTTTTTCAACCTAAAAATAGTTTCGTTCTCTTCATTTCCTTTCCAAGATCTCAACTACACAATTTGTTTCCCACAAAACCATCTCTAGCCTTTCAAAATAAGAGGAATTCAGTAGCTGTTTTGGTTTTCCAGCCAGCTCCAGCCAACTAAATTTCTTTCATTTTATGCATCTTTTTTCTTCTGTTTTCTCTCAGTTTTTTCTTCTAAACAATTTCTGCACTCAAGAGGATTAGTTCCTCATCATAAGAACTAAGTTAAATGCCCATAATTATAATTTGCCGATTATTCCCAAAAACTTGTAAATCCATGTTTCACACTGTTTTCTTCACAATTTTGATTAAATCTTTTTGCATTCAGTTTCTTTTTGAATAAGCTACATGGCCCTAAGGTTTTTATCATGCTTTGTACCCTAGAATTAAGAAAACAGAAAACAATAATTTTTAAACATTCTCACCTGATTCTGTTGTAGGGTTCTTCTTTTCTATTTCTGGTTTCTTTTCCTCCTGATTTTCTCAATTCCTCAAGGTTCTCAGCTTCTTGATTTCTTCTCTTTTCTTTTCTATTTTTTTTCTCTCAAACACCCACACATCTATGTATATATATACAATACTAACCGCCCTTCACTCTCTCTCTCTCTCTCTCTCTCAGTTTCTCCATTTTTCCTTTCTCTTTCCTCTCCCCCTTTCTGATCTTTTTTCCTTTTTCTTCTTCGTCTTGCAGCATTTAAAGCTGCAAGATACTTTATATATATTATATGCATGTTATATATATAATATCACACACTAACACACACCTACCGACACAATGATCTTTGTCACTTGGCCACTTGCATGCTTTGCATGCTGCACACACACTTGTATGTATATTTTTTGTATACATGTATATATATATAATTATACCTTTATACATTAGGTTATATATATACATACCTATACCATATATATATATATATATAATTTTATATATTATTATACGTATATACATATATATATATTGTCATGTATATATATGTATACTTGTGTACATATGAAGATGTATGGTGCACGTATTTTGAGGCACATACGGGTATGCATGCACGATTTTCTATACTATCCGGGTTTCTCGCACGATGGTCTTGGGTACTCGAGGTTACTTGTAACTACTTCTCTTATATTTAAATATCGTATTTCACTCTATTTGTGAATCTTGCTATTCGTTTCGAACTGCGTGCCTATTTTGTACATAACTTAATACACTAGCTCGGTCTCTTTTGGTATTATATTTATCTGTTCGGTCTGTTCATACTTGTCTTGTCCTAATCTCATAATTTCTTGAGATCATGACTTTTACTATTTACCTCGATATGTGTACTCCTTATTGTATACTAAGTATCATGATAGTTCGGTATATTTTGGGGTTTACTATTTTTGGTCTGTGTTGGTCTCGGATTACTTTTGGTACTATGTTTATTGCTTGGTCAAATCTCGGTATTATTATTTGACTCTTTTAGGATATAAATGGATTTATTCTATTTTATTCGGGTCGGGGTCTTACATTCTACCCCCCTTAAACTGAGTTTTGTCCGCAAAACTCGAACGCTCATAATGTAGAGAACTCTATACTCGTTTTCATCAGTCTTTTGGATGTACACTATTCCACTAGAATCTCGTTTTGTAATTACTACTTTTAGTCATGTACTTTATTCTCTTTCATACTGTCTCATATTCCTGTATGAATTCTAACACTGATCTTAGTTATTTTGTATCTTGCATCACATTCTGTTCTTTATCAAACATTACATTTTTCTTTAATCATTATTTAACTAACTCCTTTCTGTAGAGAATTTCTTTTAATACTACTAGGATTTCCTATATACTTTGTGTCTTTTCTGGGTCATATAATCACATGATTACATCTTGTCTGAGATTTTATCAAAATGGTTTAAGCTTTCCAAAATCGATACAGTTTATAATTCCTTACTATTCACAGACCTTTACTTTCTTCTATACTTGTAAGCATTCTTGTAGTATTTTCACAATTTCGTATATCCTTTCATTTCATGACTCTCTAATTGATTTACTACACTTTCAGTCTTTTACACTGATCTAGATTACATAAATCCCTAAAAGTTACTCGGGTTATTTATCACTTACTTTTCTTTAACTTGATAGAGTATTATCTTTTATTCATATCAAATCTACTACTCGGATCATTTCTAAGATTTATCAAATCTTTTCTAACACTTATTCATCAGATATCATCCTCTTTTCAAAATCATCGCATTTCAAAATGTCAAAGTCTAACATTGTCGCTTATTTAATAAATGTCTTCTAAACTTTATTCATCTTTTGCCTTATCAGAGTCTATCTATATCTTACTCAAGAATTTTTACATTTCTGGTATGTCATCAATCTATTATTCAATCAATAAGGTTTATCAACTCCCCCTGTACTTACCCATTTAAGTTTCCTTCATACTATCTTTCATCTCCTAGTTCATTGTTACATCAATTACCTTTTAGTGTATAAGTATTCTACTTAGATGTCACCCGTCATGAATATTGCCTTTCAAGGTGTTACTACTCTGTCTAGATGTCACTATTAATTCTACTGCCCTTCTAGGGTATTACCATTCCATTTAGATATTCCTGTCAACTTCACTGCTTTTCAAACTGACACAATTCCCAACTCTATGTTACCTTCTATCTTTCAATGTGAACTAACCGTTTTCCTCGTCCATTATGGAACATCAATTCTCACAATATAAGGCAATCATCTAACCATAACATCAAATCCCTAGTCTAAATATAGTAATTCAATTCTCAACAGTTCCCTCAATATAGAACAATCATCAAACTGTTACTCAATAGATATCAAGTACATGCTTCTATAAGATAGAATAATTATCAAGGATTATCAATTTTCAATATCACTATGATTCCTTCCAAGTTTTCTTAAGTGTAACTACTATATTCTATTCAAGACTTGTTTATCTGTTTATATCATTCATCGAAACCTCCTTCAGTTTTTTCAGCGTCATAATCTCAAAAATTCTCTTCATTTACCTTTAAGTATGCTACTATTCTTAAGGCTAATATTTACTTGCTCATCTTAGTTGTTCAAGAATCATCAACTTCCATCACAACATGTAGTCTTTTTCCAACAACTAGTTAACCTTTAATATTTTAACTTGCTTTCATCTTCTAGCAGTCACCAATCATTTAATTATTTTTAAATCATCAATTTCTTTCTCAGATCAGCTAATAAATGTACACTTATGATCTGTACTTCTTATACTCTATGTATAACATTCTTAACTAATGATTTTCCCAATGTCTAACATTTATTAATAATGACTCTTCCAAGAGTCGCTATTCATTTTATCTTGTTTATCAAGTAATCATTCATATCTATAACAATATGTAGTTCATTCTAAAGATTATAATCTTAGCATACATATCTGTTAGTGCTCCTTAAAGTTTATCAATCACTTTATCTTTTAACTTATCAATGCCTTTAAATTTCTACGAGATAACAACATGTCGTTCTAATGCTCATATATCTATGTTTTGTACTTTACTTGTTTCAAGCATAATATCTCTCATCAATCATTCTCTTGGTGGAAATTGAATAGTTAACATATAACCTAGGAGTTCTATTTCTATGTTCAACTAGCAGTTCAATTTCTAAATCAATCTAGTAGTGAATGCAGAAAGTATAATCAATACATAAAGCTATCATGCGGGTATGTCATAACTAACTAGAAAAATACCTGCGACTATTTGCACAGTGGCTTGATCATCTCCCAAAACTACTCACTGTAAAAGATCAATGGTCATAATTCATATAATAGTCTATCTATCATGTTAGAATCTATCTATTAACTAACTTTACTTGGACATTTATAATATTAGCACTCTAGTCTTATCTTCCATGAACCACTTATGATCTAGGCTATTCTGATACCAAGTCTTTGATACTAGCTGAGCCCAATCATTTAAACCTAATGGTATGATACCAAGTTGTCACGACCCGAAACCTACCATGTGCGGATCTCGAATCGTGAACCCCGGCCCAACACTGTTGCCGAACTGGGTCTCATCTGAAACTTAAAACTGCGAAAACTTGCTACACAATCAGTGTTACTAACATGCAATAAATATCATAACATAAACAACGGTCTTTAAATAAAAGTTGCATGTATATATATAAGGTTCTCAAAATATAGACTATAAAATTCTTTAACAACTGTTCATCCCCAAGACGTGAATGACATGAAAGCTACAAAACTGTACTAAATATTACACTTGCAAGTTCAAAAGTAATGTCCACCTCTAGTTATTAGGCTCTATCGTCTGTCTCGATATCTGTGCCTAAAAATAAATGTAGTTCGGTACATTTTGGGGTTTATTGTTTTTGGTCTATGTTGGTCTCGGATTACTTTTGGTACTATGTTCATTGCTTGGTCAAATCTCAGTATTATTTTTTGACTATTTTAGGATATAAATGGATTTATTATATTTTATTCGGGTCGGGCTCTTACAATAATGATCGCAAGATACTAGGATGTTACCCCTATCAAAGATGCCATTTGTGGCCTTATATCCTCCCACAATCATAAAATTACCTACAATCAAGGGCACATCCTCTCAACATCAAACACTCGTTATTTAAACCATAAAACCCACGTAAAAGAGGTACGTAATTCTTGGCACTCAATACCTTAGCCTTTTTACAATCTTTTTTGCTTTCTCAATACATTTACTGACTTAATCATCAAAGAGTCCTTGGCAAGCACCACACCGGTGTCTACTAATTATTCCCGATAATTATTTCCCATTTTACAAGAGGGCATTCAACTTGTGGGGGATTTGACTCCTATAGTTAGTATATTCATGAGTATAGGAATTGCATATTAATGATATCAATTGGACTGATTATACACCTACATACATGGATTATGATTTTATTATTGTATTGTGGATTTATTACACACTTAGGAGAGTGGGAGAAGATATTGAAATTATATTATGAATTGATTACACAGTTGTGGGTGTGAAATAATATTGGTATTGAGTACAGATTAGTAAGTGTGGAATTGTGGATTGATGTGAGCATTTGGCGTACAAACATGATGTATTGTGCACTCATGATGTAGATAAGCATAATTGTGATATATATGCATGTGTGGATTATCTAGATAAAATGTTTGGATACAATGAAGTGTAGCAAGTGAATATGCCTCAATATGACATGATGTGGATGCATGAGATGTGTTTGTGTGTGACTATTGATGATGAAATACCTAAAATTTGGCTAGGGTTTATGTACCCTTCGACTATGAGCCATAAATCTGTGTAGGAGGTCCTAGTTTCCATCAAGTTAGTTCTCATATCCTGAAACTCACCCTATGCGAATTAGGGGATGTGGGTGAAGTTCTTAAACAAAATCCATTCCAAATTATACATCACATCATGTTCATTGTTGCAGCGGAAGTAATTACACAAGTTATATGGATCCTTCTTGTATCTAGATAGGCTAGAACTATTTTTTTTTTGAAACATTACATTCATCATTAATAGTACATCAATTGTGGGTCCCATACGCTACGTTCACATCTAAGCTTCATCTTACTCTAATGGTGAGTCTTGTACCTCACGCACACTTCTGGACTTCATATTTACATCAATTGTGAGTCTCATACCTCACACACTTCGAAACTTCATGTTTACCTTAACCGTGAGTTCCATACCTCAAGCACACTTTACTTCTGAACTTGTACTTCATTATAGTTGTGAGTTTCATACCCCACCTTTATATCACATATATATATATATATATATCATGGATAAATTTATGTGAGCTTTATATAAAGCTCTTGAGTAATTCTGGTACCTTGTCATGTGTTTTTAACTGATAGTGGTCTAAGTATAAAAGAGTTTATAAAAATGATCACTACCAATTGTTCATACAATTCAAATACAAGATGTGAAATCTTTGAAACAAAGAACATAAAGCATTCAAGGCCTTCAAGCAAAATATTTAATTTATCAAATATAAAACAAGTGGATTTAGGTTTTATTAAAATTGGAAACAACATAAATCTTTAAATCATGAAATATGTGTATATAAATCATGGTCAAAATGATAGGGGAGAAACCTTCTACCATCCTACAATGTTATATCTTTTCACTTTCTAAATGAGTTTGTATCGATCCGGCCTTGTAAGTTTTATCTCATGGATCTATATTTTTATCTATAAACCAAATCTTGTGGGAGTCTCCATACCTTCTTGTAGGAAAATTCTCATGTACAGGTCCCGTAGGATCTCACGAGCTCGTGGTGCTTATGAATAATTATCTTGCATTATCGGTTTGCAAACAGAGGCATATAAAGCCTAGTTTGTCAAATAGATCCTTTTCAAAAGCATTTTAAACATAACATTCAAGAGTATTTAAACATCATTTTTAGAGTATTTAAAACATGGCTGGAATAAAATATCACTTTCGAAGTAGGTATTTAACACATCTTGAAATTAAGATAAGCATGCTGAAGTAAGAACTTTATAAATAGTTGGCATTTAAAACAAATACATTTGTAGTTCATGATAGTATTAGAGAATGGAATAAGTAGCATGTTTGAAACATGAGTCATGTAAATATAGGCATTTGAATTTAAAACACTTTAGGAATCATGGAGTTAAAACTTCCACTTCAAAGTCCAGGATTACTCACTTGTGGTCCAGAGTCCATAGTCCTTCCCTTACTTGCTTACTTTACTTGCCTTAGTACTCGTCTTATCCTTATCCCCTTGCTGGTGATCCTAGATCATATATTAAACTAAACTCAATATCTTAACAAACATATGACTTTATTTAATCATAATATTTTTTATGTTATTAGCCCTGACCTACTCTATTTTTGGATTCGGTGGCCTTCTAAACCTTAAGGTAGGTCCCATACCCTCCCTCGGGTCCCATCTTAAACTTATTCTCCCATTAAGGGTATTTTAGTAATTTTGTCTTTTAAGTCTCATTTCATTCGATTCATCATTTGCCTATGCGAACATCATTTTTTAGTCCAAACAGCCTTTAAAACATTAACATATGTCTTTTAATTTCATCTATACCCTTCTGGTAGCTTTATTTAGTCTTATGGATGTATTTGTCATTTTTTTAGTTAGTTACCCAGTCTTATTTTTTCCAAACAGACATCATTGTTAGGTTTGGAGTGTTGAAGATAACCAATTTAGGCTTTTTCGGATCTTACTTTGCATATCTATAGTTTATATTAAGCCTAGGAGCATTTTCATAATTTTATGTTTTCACGTGTCAGATTTTTTGGTGCTTTGTTTACTACAATGGACTCTACCATTGAGTCTAGACAGTCAAAGAAAGTTAGAATAGACCCTCTCGGACATTTAACTAATTTCTGTATCACTAAGGGCATATCGGTAATTATTACATTCCATGTGTCTATATTATTGAGACTTCGTTTCGAAGAATGGATCCCACCGTTAGGTCCGGAATGTCCAAAAATGTTTTAATAGGTATTTCCAAAGTCATCAAGGTTCAATTGATAGCTAAATTAATCACTTAGGACACAATTAGAATTTTTTTCATTTGTTCGTTCATATTTTTCGAGGTCTGATTTCATAAATAGGACTCCGCGGTTGAATTCAGAATGCCCAAAAATATTGGGTTAGACTATTCGTGCATTTTAATTGGCATTTGTTTGGCCAATTTTTGGCTTAAAGGCGTTTTGGTAATTTTTCATAATTAAAAGGATTTTAAAATTAATTTTCTAGGCCCTTCCGTAATTAACAAAAACATTTAGGCCATTTCGTAATTTTTGTGAACTTCAGGGGTAGAACTAAAATTTCAAAAAGCATATTAAAAAAAACCATCTGGTCTAATCTTATTCCAAGTAAATCGGTGTCATTTAGAATCGATTCATTGCATCATGTTGACGTCATTGTGACGTCAACAGCCACTTAAAATGAAACAGCACCATTCTATTTTAATTTAGTTTCATTTTAAAACGGTCAAGACCCGACCCGAATTCAGCCCGATCCGACCCACCCATGAACAGTTCCTTTTCTCTTTATTTTTTAGACAACGCGTTAGTCGCTGGATTCTGGAAAATTTTAAGTTTTTAAAGCCCATTTTCTTGCACTGTTTGGATCGTTTCCTTGCCTCAAATCAGCTAAAATGTCATTTGCAAACATTTAGGGTCATTTTGATCCTTCAAACTTGATTGAAATAGTCAGATTCCAAAAATCTCGATTTTTCGATGACATTGAATATCTCTCTTGTTAACGGACCAATTTTGTACCATCCCAACCTAATTGCTATATAATTAGGAATGCTTAGTAAGCTTTAAGAGAACATTAGTGTTCAATTAGACCATGACAACAACGTCACAATGATAATTCTTGTGAGAATTAAAATAGAAGAAATAGATATAAAAAAACGACAATGAAATTAATAAAGAAATACATAAATGTTAAGCCTAAATGTTTAAGCAAGTATCATAACTAATCATGTTAAGTAGTTTAACTACATAAAAGATAAATCTTCATGAACGTAAAATATATTAATAAATTTAGAAATACACAAATTAAGTATACACAATGAATAAGATATTAAATAAAAGTGTAAAATTTTCTACCAACACAACAAAAAGAAAAAAAGAAAAAAAGGCCAAAAATGTTGGTCCAAGGAATTGAACCCAGCACCTTGAGCCATAGAGGGGCTTACCAAAAGTGTGAGCCCACTAGACTATCAACACACATGTGCTATGATAGCCAAAAGATAACTCTATAAGATGGAATTGGGTGGGCAAATGTTGAAATAATGAGATGTCAACACCCCATTGCACCCTCACCTCGACCAGGGGAAACACATGCATCAAATCCCTCTATAACGCATGCACAGACCTTGAGTGCATAAGGATATAATCAGACTTGCGTGTGTATAGATATTGTGTATTTCAAGCCAAAGTAGTTCGGATAGGAAGAGCAAGAGAGAAAGAGATAGAGAGAGAAAGAGAGAGGGAAAAAGAGAAAGGAGAAGAAGAAGAAGAAGGAGGAGGAGGAGTGTTGTACGTAAGGCTGCCTAAACCAGACCCAAGAAAGGAGTTCTGCAACCATGGGAACTTAAAAGGAACCCTAACTGTGCATGCAACCAAGAGAGAGAGCTAGAGGAAGAAGGAGAGAAAAGCTTTTAGAGAGAGAGAGAAAATTTGAAAGCTTTCAAAACTAGCGCCAAAGAGGTAAGATTCAAACCTTAGACCTCTTATTTAGTTTCTGGAAGAAATCACTATAAGTTTAGTAAGATAATAGACTACGAGGCCCTAGGAGAACCCCGCATAGTAGAGCCACCATTAATGGAGGCTCAAAGCTTGGGTTCCAACAAAACTTATACTAAAAGGGATTTTGTGAACGAGGACCCAAACTAGATGAAAAATAGGTTATAATGTGAAAAGAACAAAGACATTTGGCTCAGAAATGACCATTTTATAAAAGGTTGCATGTTTAGGGGATAATTAGTCCACCCAAAAGAACTTTGACTAAATAGATTTTTGAGGCCTTAGGCATGCAAACACTTCCTTAATGATCACAATGGTCCAAAAATGATAAAAATTGGTGATGAAATGAATGAGAAATAGTGAAAATTCAGGCTCACCGAAAAATCAAGGTGAACAGAATCTAGTCGTTTAACCTAGAATTGTTGGACCAAATTGACCTTAAATTGATCCTAAGAGAGTTTAGAATGATTTAGAATCAATAAGTGGCTAAAAAACTTAATGAAAAATGGGTTTTAAAACTAGAAATTTTCCAATTTCGGCAAAGTCGCTGGAGACAATGACCAGCGATCCACCGAAGAAAAAGGTTACTCGGGTCTGGTTAAACGGCTTTTCGATCACGGCCTTGGGTCAGAACCCGCCCAAGCACAGTAATGGGTAACCAAAACTATGCCATTTTGAGCATTTGATTTAAATGTTTTAAGTGGATTTAGACTATTTGGCAACGTGGATAAACCTCTTATTTAATAAATCGGTCAGGCCTAGGATATCCTATCCCTGGTTTGGTTCTTTGTTCGTTGTTTAGGAAAACAAAAATCAGAAAAATAATAGGTGCCACAGCTCCCCAGGTTTGTACCATGAACCTCTTACACGTGGGAGACTTAAAGTGTCACGTGTGTGCCACTGTGCAATCATGGCACTTGTGATAATAATAAAATATATATACATATTATTAAATAAAATAATTTAATTTAATTATAATAATGCTTTGTACCTGAATAAAATGAAAGAATAGTGTATTCTAACTTTCTTCGGCGTTCTGGACCCAATGGCAAGATCCGTTTTACGAAATGGAATCCCAAAAATTAGGACATGTATAATATAATAATTATAAAAATGCCCATAGGCTTAATATAAGCTATAGATATGCAAATTAAAATCCAGAAAAACCTAAACCAATTATCTTCAACACTCCAGACCTAACGGTGACGTCCTTTTAAGGAAAATAAGACTCGGTAATAAACTAAAAAATGACCAATACATCCTTAAGACTTAATGAAGCTACTAGAAGAGTGTAATTGGACTAGAAAAAACTCGAAGTCAACAATTAAATTATGTGACACTTTAAGCAAGTATGTAATTAGATCTTGAATTGTGTTATAGGGACCTTCGACTAAAAAAAGGATTTTGGGCATAACATTTTTGGACTTCAGGTGAGTATTTCATGCCATGTTTAAGGTGGATTTTATTATAAATATAACTATTGAGTTCCTTTATGACTTTGATAATCGATGTCTTTCACTTAATATCGTTTAGAATAACTTATCGATAGGCATTGTCATTTCCTTTATGATTTTTGATAACATATACATTAAACTTAATTTATGTTTTGAATGATTCATCGATACCTATATTGTCTTCTTTCTGATTCAAGAAAATGTTTCATGAGATACTCAAAATACTATAGGGTTTTTTACCAACCTTTGAATTATTTTGACTAAATACTAGATATAAAACTCTTATTTGGATAACTGAGTTTGTAATTGATGATTATTAATTTTGGATATGATTTTGATGTTTTAAGTGGACCAATCTTTTATGTATGGTCATTATCGAATAGATTGGGACTTTATCGAACCCTAACCATAGGGTATATTGGTGGTGAGCCGCACATAATGGCATTATCGAACTAGTTTCATTGAATATCTATCTCAGCCAGTGAAGTCCTAATTTGCTGACCATAGAAGAGGAATTTATGGGCTTGAGCCCTTGTGAATTTGAACTATGACTATCATCGAACTATGATATTGACTATTGAATTATGAATTTGATTTATCAAACCATGACTATGATTGAACTATAATATTAATTATTGAACTATGATTAAGATTGAACTATAATATTGATTATTGAACTATGACTATGATCGAACTATGATTTTGACTATTGAACTATGACTATTGTTATCGAACCATGATTTTGAGTTATGACTATGATTGAACTATGATATTGATTATTGAACTATGACTAAGATCGAACTATGATAATGACTATTGAACTATGATTTTGTTTATCGAACCATGTTTTTAAACTATGACTAAGATTGATCTATGATATTGACTATTGAATTATGATATTTTTTTTAAACTATGATATTGATCATTGAAACAATGACTATGATTGAACTATGATATTGATTATTAAATTTTGACTATGATTGAACTAAGAACTATTGAAAATGAATTTGATACTATTCGTTGAACTCTTGTGCTTTGACTTAATTATAGACTTAGATATGACGTATTCTATTTCTAAATGAATATAAATATTTTAGTATAAAACTACATAGTAGTTTTGAAACCCTTGGCATGTTATGGAATTCTCACAGAGTCATTGAGCTCATTACAGATGTTTACCATGTTTTCAAGTAAGGATTAGACAAGCTCGTTTCAGGCAATGCAGACTGAGTGCTTAAATAATGAAGTAAGTTGTTTTGATGGATCCTTAATAGAAGATAGATTAGATTATCTTTGGCTATCTGAATTATAGATGTGTTATCATCGAATTAGTTCAGTTGTGTAATTTAAAACTACTCGATATTGCATTGTGACATGGAAACTATATTATTCGGAGACAATGGTTAAATGACTAATCAGGTTATATAATTTACCTTATGAATATGAAAAAGAAAAAAAAATTATTCCGTTGCGTTTGATTAATGATAATTGGAAAGATGATTTGATCATTGAAAGGTCTTGGTGGCCGATCACAGACCTCTAATCCGCATAGGCCGGGTTTCGGGTAGTGACAAATTTGGTCCATTTTTGTTATGTTCTTCATCATTTTTAGAGGCCTATACATTAATGGTTTCGAAACTAAGCTTAACATTAGATTACATACGAACTCAATTATCAACCCAACCTGTAACCTCCTATAAAACCCTCATTTATGAGCCAATAAACACGATTCTTTTTGCATTATGATTTATTTTCAGTCTAGTTTTGATCCCCGTTCCTAAATCACAGTTTTGTTCAAGTCGGTTTAGACCTACCTTTGAAATCTTTGTTAAGGTGGTTCAATAATGGTGCACTGTTTTGGGGTCTTTCAGGCCCCATTTTGAACCTCAAATCACTAAAAATAAATACATGGACTCAAAGAAATTACAAGATGAGCTCTTACCTCTTTGGTGTTAAAAATTCAAAGATTTTCTCTTTTCTCTCTCTAACAGATTCTCTATTTCCCTCTACTGCTCTTCTCTTATTAGGTTTGGCCTCTAGGTCTCCATTTCTCCCCTCGGACTGCCATGTGTACAGGTATGGAGCTCTTTTTCTCTTTCTCCTTCTCCTTCTCCTCCTCCTTTTTCTTCTTCTTCTTCTTCTTCTTCCCCCTCTCTCTCTAGCCGGAATACACAAGGTCTAATATACAACACTCCATACACGCCAGGTTTGTTTTCTTCTCTTTTTAGGCCAGTCATCTTAAGGCTGACATGCATCATGAGGTTGGGTACATGAAACCTAATTGGCTAGAGTGAGGATGCAATGGGGTGATGCCACTTGTCTCTTTTTTTCTTAATTTTCCTACATTTTTCTACCTTATATACTTTTTTGGGGCTATTATAGCACAAAAGTGTTAATAGCCTAATGGCTATTCCTTTTTGGGTAAGGACCTCTTTTTATTTCTTGGTCTTGAGTTCAAGACTTTGTAGGATCAATTTGCTTCTTATTCCTCTTTTCTTGTATTTTTCCATGTATTAGGTCTTCTTGTTATTTATTTATTAATTTTTATGTCGCTAATTAACATTATTTTGTCTCTAGTACTAGTCTTCTTGATTTTGTCTTCTTATCATAACTTGTGTTATTTATTGACATTGTTAAGAATTATTATTCCTTAATACTTAACAAGGTGTAATTATACACTAAGTATATTAATATCTTTTTTTTTTAACTGACACTAATTACTTGTTAATTAGGTTAAGGGCGTTACATTAGTATCCCGTAAAGTAGGATACAACAACTTTGCATGGTGGGGTAGGTTTCCATTTTGTTAAAAGGGCTGATGAGAGCCCAACATAGTATTAAAAGTGTTGCATACGACATTCATGAAAGTGAACATGCATTGTGCATGGTGAGTTGTATAGAACATCTTAGTGATTGACTTAGAAGGTTAAATAAGCTATACATATTTGATATATCACAAACAGACACACCAATCACTTTGAGACACGTGTGCTTACAGAGCTGATATTCTCAATCATACAGAGCAGCCATAAGCCTTCAGGGCATCCTCATATATATACATCATACAGAGCTGATATTATCGATCATACAGAGCAGCCATAAGCCTTCAGGGCATCCTCATATATATATATATCCTACAGAACCGACAAACTCGGTCATACAGTGCAAGGCGGAGCCTCCAAGGCATTCTCATGCGCATATCTTCCAGACCTTATGCTCTGGGCAATATTCATTCAACATCTCATATGGTTCTGACCTTATGGCTTCCTTAACAACTGTCAAGCAAAGAATAAGGAAGCAGCCTTCAACACGGAAACTACTATCTATGATTATCTCCATCTACGACACAATACTCCACAAGGTAACTGCAATCTCCGATGATTAAATCCCTATATTCATGGCATCGAATCCTAATCAACTTAGGAAGGCCACGACCTATAAATTAAACCCTAAAGGTACGCTTTATTTTTATTCTCATTCTTTGGCTTTCAATACAGTCTTTCAATTCCTTTTTCTTACTTAAGCATCGGAGCGGCTACCGCCGGAGCCAATCCGGTGGTACTCTGATCATCTTTCTAAGTGTTCTACAGGTCACGGAGCCCATACTTATTGCGAGTCGAAAAGTGCAGCATCAATATTGATATTGATGAGACTAACCAGTAATGTGCATGGATTAATGGTGTATAATTTTAGAATTTGGCTTGGAATTAGGTTAATGCTTTAGTACTTGTTATGCACAATATATTTAGATGATTATTGTTATTAGCTGCTTTGATTTATGGTGCAATGTATAGTATTGTATATTCATGTACTTAGATATGATGATTAATGATATTATTGCATGTTGTGGATGCCGTTATTGTGTGATTAAATTATAATCTGTCATTTTAGGATCTGTATTAGTTTTTCATGTACTATGTGTTTTGAAAAACTATACTAAGTATTATGGTTCATCCCTGTTATTCATGGGAATGGCAACATAAGAGAAACTAGATGACAAAAGTTGTTTCAGTTCGAAATGGATGTTAGCCACATGGTTATGTTGGGTAGAATAATAATTTTATCATTTGTACAAAGCATTTATGTATATGTATTAATGGACTTCTTTGTGTGGTTAGAATGGACTCTAGTACATTAACCTTGGTGAAACTTGTACTTTAAAATGTTTTATTTGAGGCAACACTAGTTGAGTGTTGCCATTATTGGCAAGATCTGAATAGATGAGCCTAATGATACTCATTTTCATTTGATCTAATTATGGAACTTGAACAAGATTAAAAAGAAAAAGTGAACCACTTATATTATTTGAAAAAAGGGTCAAGTTTAAATGAGCTTTATTAAGATTACCTACCAGTTACCTTCTATTTAGGATTCCCATGAATTTAAGTTATGACTTCGAATTTCAAGATGTGACATATATTATAAGTTATTGAATTTTAAAATTTAAAAAAATTGTAAGTGGCCTAAATTGTTGCACGCGAACGTGTTGTAACATGAGATTTTTTTATCATAAAGGGATATTTTTGTCAAAAAAAATTGGAAGACTTTTTTTTTTTTTAAAGAAAAAAGCCTAGCCAATCGCTAGAGTCGTTGGTTTAAATCTTTACTAATCTCTTTTTTCTTTTCCTTACGGGTACTCGAATCATGCTATTTCTTCTGAGAATGAGCAAGCAATGTCATTGGACTACTGGTTGCTTTAGCAATATCGAAAGACTTTTGAGATTAATAAAAATGGGATTGGAGTTTAGCGTAAAAATAAATATATTGAGAGACTTTGACCGAAGGCCCAACTTAGAACCACAAGAGTTATTAGTTTCATATTTTAAAATAAAGTAAATTATACTTATTTTTTCTGAGATTTATGACAATTACACTGATCTTTCTTGAAGTTTCTGAAATTACACTGACATTTCCTACTTTATTTGAAAATATACAAATACCTCCATCCGATCAATTTTTTCTTTCAAAATGACGAAACTGTCCATTTTATTTATTTATTTTTACATTTTTTCAATTTTGACTAATTTTTTCTAAAGATTTTTTTTATTTAAAAAAAAATTTAAGGTTAAAATCTTATTTTCATATTATATAAAATAAATTTAAAGTTTTTATCAATAATTATTTAAAAAATGAAAAAAATGGTCAAAATTGAAAAAATTAAAAAAAAAGGATAAATTATACTGATATCTCTTGAGGTTTATGAAAATTGTATTGATCTCTCCTAATATTTCTAAAATTACACTGATCTTTTTTTACTTTACCTGAAAATATATAAATATCTCATTCTTGTCATTTTTTTTTCAAAATTATAAAACTGATTTTTTTTTTATTTATTTTTGTATTTTTTTAATTTTGATCAATTTTTTCTAACTTTTTTTTAAAGAATTTTTTATTTTTATTTAAAAACAAATTTAAGATAAATAATTTATTTTTATTTTATATAAAAATAAATTTAAGATTTTAATTAATATTTATTTGAAAAATAAAAAAATGGTCAAAATATAAAATGCTGAAAAAAATAAAAATAATAGTTTTGTTATTTTGAAGAAAAAAATAATTAAAAGAAGGTATTTGTATATTATTAGTTAAAATAAAAGAGGTTAGTATAATTTTAAAGATCTCATAAAAGTTAATATAATTGACATAAATTTCAAGAAATGTCAAGTATAATTTTTCTAAAAAAGAAATATAAAAAAATAATTTTATTATTTTAAAAAAATTGATAAAAAAATATTTATATATTTTCAAATAAAAAAAAGTAGCGTAATTTCTAAAATCTCGTATAGATAAATATAATTGATATAAACCTTATGCAGGTTATTGTAATATACCTTAACCCTAATATTTTGCGTTCGCTTTGGCCATCTCAAAACCCGCAACCGAGAACAAACCACCAAAAGCAGTGCAGAGAGAGAAGAGACACAGTGCGAAGAGAGAGGATGGCAACCAAAGCCTTGGACTATGCTGTGAGAAGTCCGTCATTATCAGCTGGCTTTGCCTCAAAGTCACCAAAAGCTAGGGTTTTCACCGTCAGATGCTCCTCTGCTCCTCTCTCCACGGATCGTGCTGCCATTGGTAACACACCTTCTCTCCAAGGGAGGCTGTAGCCCCCAAATTTGAGAACGTTCGAAAGAATAAAAATTTACCCCCTTAAATTTTCATCCCAAATCTGCGGAAAATTTTTCCTAAATAAATTATAGCCCCTAATAATGTTTTTTTTTTCTAGCTCCGACCTTGCTTCTCTAAAATGTATGTATTATATATCAATTATCTATACATTGGTTTAAGGTTTACAGTTCTTTTATGCATCTGGAATTCGGTGCAAGCAATGAAAATAAGGCTCTTTCGGAAATTATATTATGACAAAATAACAGAAGCTGAGAAAATGTGTGGCTCATGACATCGGAAATTGAATGGAATTTTTTTCACTAGCTGATTGCGCAACAGAACAAAAAACCATTTAAAGCTGTATAACAGAAGCTGAGAAAATGTGTGGCTCATGACATCGGAAATTGAATGGAATTTTTTTCACTAGCTGATTGCACAACAGAACAAAAACCATTTAAAGCTGTATAACTGGCGACCCATCTATTGCATGTCTAAAAATCAAGGCCGTGTTCTATTGCAATTTGGTTTTTTGATTTACTGCTGTTAAGTAATTCATTTCTTATTGTTTTGGTATCTCTATTTTTGGCTGTTCTTTTGCATTCTTGTCAAGTTCTTTTTTTTAATAAATAAAAAAATGACATCTGGGGTGAATGCAATTCTTTTCTTTGAATTGATATTGAAAGAAAACACGAATATTTTGAAGCCACATAATTGGTGATCCTTCGTAAGGACCTGTTTGGTTGCTATAGAGTATTCACTTTTTTTTTTCCCTCCTCTCATTCTCATTCTCATACTTAATTCTTATTCTTGTTCTTCACATTTTAGTACAGGTTGGTGTCAAGACAAGCTTCTTCTTCTTCTTCTTCTCATTGTTATTTTTGTTGTTCACATTTTAGTACAGCTTGCGATCAAAACAAGCTAGGTGAGCCAAGATCCAATTGCTCATTGCTTAGACACCTAGGACAAGCAAGGAGCCTAAGCAATTGCCAAATGACATGGCTTATATAATAAATTGACATTATATTTTTAAACGCAATATGTGTTAATATCACCCATTTTGATAGTTTACCAATTTTGTAAAATAAAATTATGCCTAGTTAAAGGATTTGTTTTAGTCATGAAAGTAATTAGAGAATAAGAAAATTACTTCTGGTAAATGTTTTTTTTATAGAATCAAGTATATATAATCTAAGAAAGGCGAGAGGCATGCATAAATTTATGACTGAGCATTAAAGGTTATATAATATAACTAATAAAAAAAAAATCTAAAAGATCAAGGGTTTTATAATTTGTGCTACTAACCCTAAAAACAAGTTGATCAAATGATTCAGTGCCAATATCAACATATAGGAATAGTGGCAAGAAGAGTCATAATTGTAACACACACATACACACATGTATGCCCATGCACACGCAATCTGTGAGACAGAGTGTGTTTTTTTAATCTTTTTTATACTAAATATAGATTAATGAAAGTTTGGATACTTAGATGTTTTTTAAGTGAATCCTAAATAAGCATAGTGTTTGTGTTGAATTCACCAGTACCTAATAAATTTTAGGAGACCATCTGCTAGAAAATTGAGCATATGCCTTGAAATGCATATGGAACACATATCCTAATACAACTAGGAACCTAAGCTTGGCTTTGATCATGCTAGATTGATAAGTTGAAGTTGTTAAGCCATTTAATAAGCAGGTCAACATTACAAGAATATAAAAGGGCCTTTACTTGGTATCATAACCGTGTAAGAAACTAACATATAATTTTACTAAAAGTACATTGTTAATGGGTTATGCAACAAATAATTTTTATATTCTTAAGAATTTTGAGATTTTATTACATGTATAAAATTAAAGTACATAATTCCAACAATATATTGATCCTCTATGGGACATGCATCTCACTTTTATAGTTTTTTCATTTGATGAACAACACAGGGAAATCCAATTCAGATTGGATATATGTAGAGGTCATGATTTATTTCATGTGGATTTTTAGACATTGCAGAGTTTTGTTTGATTTCAAGATTATGCTTAATAAAACAGGTAGCCACTAGTTGAATAGTCTAGATTGCGGAGTAGCCAAGTAGGTGAACTTTGTGTTATCTCAGGTTCCATTGGGAATTAAATTTTATGAACTTCAACAAGAGTGTTTTCATTATTCCCATATTGGTATATGGAGTTTTTTTTTTTTTTTAACATAAAAGATGAAAACTAAATTCATCTGTTATTAGGGATCAAACAAATGGAAGCCATCGTCTCTGCCTTCATTGCATGACTGTGGCATCTCATAGCAATTGATGCATCAAATTTTGATGATTTGGTAGATTTCATTTTGCGGCTATTTGACCTCTCTGCTTTCCATTCTTTTGTCCAGTCAAATATAATTGAGAATGATTCCTGAAGAACGAAAGAAACGTGTGGCCTCCGCCACAGATTTTGGCTTAGGCATGCTATGCACTGCGTATCAAGTGAATCTGTTACTCATGAGCTATCTGCCACTTGCATGGGAAAGAAAAATAGAATAACTTTTTAATTGTGTCTCACCTTCAGCTTTTATCATTCTTATTAGATGTGGGAAAGAGGAGGATCATTCCAATTCTTATTGTTTGTTTCTCCTTATAGATATGTGGTTCTTTTTTAACAATATTTTGAAGTTGTAATTTTGAGCTGATGTGATCTTCTTAGTTATTTGAACAATATTTTGAAGTTGTAACAGCTAATTCTCTACTAGAAAAAAATTAGCTGTTGATCTTCTTAGTCATCTCCGTTGATTGGGGCTGATGTGAAGTTTTCTTGATGAGCCTTAGGTTTGGCAGAAAGACCTTGGAAGGTAGCAGACGCCAGACTGGTGCTTGAAGATGGTTCGATTTGGAGAGCAAAGTCATTTGGTGCTTCAGGAACCCAAGTTGGTGAATTGGTTTTCAATACATCTTTAACGGGGTGAGATAAATTTAGTTTCTTTCATTTATATGATATACGAAGTTAAATTCTTCATATTTTAATAAAGTGTTCGACTATTTAACACCAGAAGGGGGTGGGGATTGGCTTTTGTACTTATCTTTGCTTTAAAATGTTTGATGATCTCTGCTTATTTTATTTTCTGCATATTTGTTTCTAAATTGTCCACAGCTTATCCTTCCCCTTGCTGTGTTATTTGGCATCCCTTAAACAATTTTTTGGGGTCCCTCTAGAAACTTGCCTTCCTAAGCTTAATCCTGCAATCATTTGATTATGATTTGATCTGAAAGAAGTTATGGCATCATCTATGAAGCTATGTCATGTCTTGCCTGTAGGTACACTCTAGACATTACATCTATGATTGCTTATAGCTCAGTGACATATTTGATATGATTTGAGGACTTGAACATGATTATCTCTTGTGGACATGGATGCATTGTAATTTATCAAATAATAGAGAGGGCAATAAATTCAAAGGACTACCATAAAAAGATTTTGTATTACATGCACATTCTTTGAACATTCAGGAACAAATAAGGTTTCTGTGTCTATTTAAGTGTCAAGATTCAACTGGTGCTGAATGCATACTGTTACGTGAATCATGACAGGGGTTTGATGCATCCATTATTTATAGAGAGAAATGTCTACGTGTTACAGAAGGTTCAAGATTTTGAACTTATTTATAATTTAACATAACAGAATTTGGAATTTCAAAGTTTTTAGGGAGGTGTGATAAGTTATATGAAACCCATCAATGAATTAAAAATATAAGGAAATTAATGCAACCCGAAATGAAGACAGATACATTGTGATTTTATTATTACCGTGTGTTGATAAGTCATATCAATGAATTAAAAATATAATGAAATTAATGCAAGCTGAATTGAAGACAGATACATTGTGATTTTACTATTACTAAGTGTGGATAAGTCATAGGAAATCTGTCTTTAAATTAAAAATATAAGGAGCAAGTTGAAATGAAGACAGATACATAGTGGTTTTATTATTTCTAAATCATTCGTGAACCAGAATCAAAACCAAGAGCCTGAATCCTAACTGTTTCATTCTGTCTAATGGATAACGGTATGAGCCAACAAGCTTTGAGATTGTTATATGACTGGCTCCTGGGTTACTTTAAAAAAACAAAAGATTAGCTCCTGGCATTACATTGAAAGATATTAAGCCTCTATGGGTAAACACAAAATTCTCTGGAAGCTAGTTGGTGGCAGGAGAGGGGCTTCAAATGAACCTTGGCTGACAGTAGTTCCCAGGTAGGGGTCCCAACATCACTGGAATGACTAGTGGCATTAAATAAAGAATTAAAATCAGGGAGTCATTTGTATGTATGGGACATTGGTTAGTAACATGGTAGTCATAGAATTATTTGTGATGGTATTCAAGATTTTCTGAAAATATTTTCCGTTATAATATATTTATATGGTCAAATGATCAAATCTCGCCAACTCCTAAGGGGTTACTCACTCAGACCCATGGGTTTGGGATTCCCTGGTGCACGGTTCTGGTGGGGTGGGTCGGGCACCCGAGGGATTTAATTGGATGCTCTAAGAGGATCGAATCTTGCCAACTCCTAAGGGGGTACTCACTCAGACCCATGGGTTTGGGATTCTCTGGTGCACGGTTCTGGTGGGGTGGATCGGGCACCCGAGGGATTTAATTGGATGCTCTAAGAGGTCCAGGATAGCTTACATATATAATGAAACTTTGAGCAATTGCTGAATGCGGGTTTTAGTTGAGAGTAGTCACTTTTTGCAAATAATGCCAAAGGTTAGGTCTGTCTCTCGTCTACCCCTCTCACATCCCGCATTAGTGGGACCAACAGCTAGGTAACGGCCTTTAGATATTGCTACCAAGAAGGATAAATAGGAAAGGTAGTTTGGGTGTGAGAGAAACTGCATGGTTGACTAGTTTGTTAATACTCGTGAAACACGGACCTGTCTTCGTCCACACAGGTATTTCAAACTTCCATCCCCCCACACTGATCTTTTCCATGGACAGAATCTTGTCGATCGATGACTGAACCAGCACCCTAGCCCAGCGGAAGTGAGTTCTCTGGTTCGTGCCATCGTCTGCCTGAATGGACCTGCTGCATCGGTCCCCCAGAGCACTGAAAAGCTCCTCGCTCCACAGAAAAATGGGGAGTCCCATGAAACGCACCCAGATTGGTTGAGACTTCCCATCTTCTCTCGAGCAACATCCCCCTACAACCCATCTATCCAGAATGACCTTTTCCTGCTCGCACATCCAGCCATTCCTTGACAATATCCTCTCGGCTTCATCACGAGAAGGAAATTCGTAGAGAAAGAGAGCCCTGTGCATGTCATAAACCTTAACTCCGGCTGTTACTTTCCACTTCCTGGACGCCCATTGTTGGACCTTCTGCAATTCTATAACCGAAACTGGAGTGGCCCCCACAGTCCCGACTAAACATCTGCTCATGAATTCCAATCTTTCACTGCAGGAGTTTGGGTCAACGACAACGTCCTCCCAGCTGCCGCCTTGACCGGTAGAAAGCCTGAGGAGAGATGACGGCCACCCCTGAATCCTTGCTGCCTCCACATACGAGCGAGGCCTCTGTTCGATCAACAAAGGCAACCGGCGGCCCAAATTACGTAGTGCTTCCCCCACCATTTTCCACCCATTCACTTTGTTGATTTCAAGGATGAATATATTACGCCTTAATCGCCCCCTTCGCTCTTCGATTTGAATGAAATTCCCCCCTACCATTTGATTGCCTCCGTAACCAGGTGGATCTTTTTCGGCCATGGATGGCCTTCCAATACATTCCCAAGCCGTTGTTGAGTATTCTGTCCTCTAGGGTTTTGCACACCCATAGGAACTCCTCCTTCGATAATCTCAACTTTCTGACTAAAGCCCTTCCTCTCTCCGTGATTTGAACCATCCTCCTCCCATTGGTGTCTTCTTCCGACATGTTGAAAGATTTACTTTCGACCTGAACGCACGCTGCCGGAGTTGGATGGAGCATCCTAGGACGAAGTCCATACAAGCTTCACATTTCCTAAATCATGACATTTAGGATCGACCGCTTGTTTCTTCATTGTCCTTTTGCGAGGGATGTTTGGAATCTTCTTCTATCCCTTCTTGGCTATCAGTGGGTTATCCCAGCTACCATTAAGGACTTATTCATGAGCTGGGGCTGCAGCAAGGTTAGGAAGGATAACAGAAGTGTCTGGAAAATGGCTCCTTTTTGCTTGATTTGGAGTCTTTGGCGGGAAAGAAACGCCAGAACTTTTGAAGGAAAGGAGTTGTCTATTTTTGTTTTTACAGATCTCTTTCTGTGTCTTCTCTATTTTTGGAAGCGAGAAGGCAATTTTTTGTACCTAGCTTCTTTTATTGAGTTTTTGGGGGATGTCATAAATATAGATCCATTTTATTGATAAAAAAAAAAAAAAAAAACCTGAGTTCTTATATAAAATGTAGATGTCAACTGCTGGAACTATATGTTTGAGAACAGCATATGAGTGACGAGAATTGATGAATTTCATTGTTCAACACAATGTAGATAAATGACTTGGGGAAGTTCCTAGTGAAACTGAGGTTGTATCATTCAACTTATTTACAGATCTTTATGCTTTGAGCCAAATTTAACACTGTGTCTACTTTGATTCATTTCTGCGAAGTATGCTCTTCGAAAAGGATGATTGATGGGGAAGTTAATACAGCAATTGTTGCTGGGCAACTGCATAGCGTTGTGCGATAATGGGTTTTCTTTGAAAACATTGTGAGATCTTTGTTGGGCGGACCCATGAACTTCAAAGATTCCTGACCATTTATTTTTTATTGTTTATTAGCGTATACAAAATCATTTCCAAGTCTCCCTTGAATATATAGAATGAAGCACTTAGCTTTTTGGTCTATTTATATACCAAGAGGATTTTGATGAAAGAGGATCTTAAGTGATTTCTGTTGATAGAGAGTGTATGCTTTGTGTGCATAATCGCAGGTAATGAGGATCTCCTGATATCCCTCCGTTTTACAGGGCTTGCAAAGCCTTCCTAGAGCAAACAAATGTGGAGTTCTGCTTAGGAGATGGGTTGGTGATGGAGGAGGAGAGTAGTAGTCAGTAGGCATGGGCATGTCACGTGTGTGTGGACATGCGCATGCACATGATGCTTGAAGTAGCTGTAAAACCAGAAATTTGAAGAAATCATTGCTGCACTGGAACACAGTCAATCAAATATGTTTACCAGCAATATCAACTATTAGGAATATCATTGGAACTTTCAATTGTTCAGGCTAAGTTGCATTCATATCCCATAAAGTATTGTTTCACAAAATATGTATGGAGCATCAGATTAGAAAAATCATAGCCTCCAAAGTCAAAGGATTTGTGTTGTGCCCCTCTCCCCCCCTCCCTCTTTTTTCTTCCTTTTTTTTTTAAGGCAAACAATTGGCAATATAATAAGTAGAGTTTATACTATTAGAAAGGCAATTTGGACATATTTGTAGCCTTTAGATTTTTTTGGTCTATGATAGTGCCTATGGAAGGAGTTAGCTTCCAAAACACTGAGTTTCCAGACAAACCTATTATAATGTGTCTGGATCATTTACGACTACATTCTGTGGATATGGAAGAGGTATTCCACTTGATACATAACTCAATAATATGCTACGTTGGGAGTAGGTTTAGCCATATTGCTTATTTAGGAGTTAGAATGGGATGTGTTGCTTTTAAATATAAGTAAATAAATAAATACAAATAAGAAGGTGCTGGGGGCTCCACATTCTATCAGATATCAGTTAATCATTTTTTGTTGCTCTACAGAAGGTAAAAATGAGACAAATCAGAAGATATAATCTGGGTTACTAATATTATAATGTAGAACAGAAGTCTACCATATTTGTGATGGTGTAACTGATCATTTTTCCTTGGGGTACCAAAGTTTTTTGGTAAAACTATGTGAGATAGCTAAAGGGGTTAAGACTCAACAAAACTAAGTGAACTCTACCAATTTATTTATTACAGTACAGTTCCACAACTATGTTCTCAAAATATAAGTAATGTTGAAACCTGTCATAGTTTGTATAGTTACTTTTGCAGGTGGCTGATATACTGCAGTGTTGTCATGTTATGTTACATATTGCTTTGTATCTTAGATTGAGATCCTGCATCATCCGATTTAGTATTATTCTGCCTTTGGAAAGTTCTTTGAGTTTTAGACTTTGTGGTGCATAGCTAGTGTGACGGAGCTTTGTTCTTGAAGCTTTATATTAATAAAGGCTCACAAATTACTGATCAAAAAATAAATAAAGGCTCACAAATACCTTTTACAAACAACTTTGCCAAAGTTTATTATTTATCAAATAAATCAATTAACGGTTCTCAAAAACAGGAACTAAACTGATTGAAAACCTCACTGATCATGGTAGGATTTTTTTACTTTTTATTTTTTGATTGATAAATCTCTCTCTCTCTCTCTCTCTCTCGCTCTCTCACACACACACACACACACACACACTTTTTCCCTCGGGAGACTTGAACCCTCAACCTTCCATATGGGGAGGTGGAGGAGGTAACAACCAAGTTAGAGCTCGAAGGTTTGTCATGGTGGGAATCAAAATTAATAAAGTGATATATTTTGTCTCTTTGTTTCTTTCTTTCGTTAGAGAGAACGTTATCATACTTAAACAAAGAACACTTACAGGTTGTTCACTCAAAACTAAAAAGGAAAAGATGAAAAAAAAGGACATCTTGTTGAGTTGACATGTTCTGCATGATTGGATATCCAGTCTGATTCATGGTTTTAATATTGCAGATATCAGGAGATTCTTACAGACCCTAGTTATGCTGGCCAGTTTGTCTTGATGACAAACCCGCATATCGGCAATACTGGTGTTAATTTTGGTGGGTGAAGAGTTCTGTTCATATTTTACAATTTCTGTATCAGAAATTATGTGGAATCTGAATCAGGATACCTTGCCTTTCAGATGATGAGGAATCTAGACAGTGTTTCCTTGCAGGTTTAGTAATCAGAAGTTTAAGTATCAGGTATGCTTCCTTCTGTCTATGTGTATTTACAAACATGCTTGTTTGCCACTAAACCTTTTCAAGTATGATGAATAAGTATGGGGAATGGAATGAGGGTGAAGTTTTGGGATCATGCCTGGTGTGGAGATAAGTCCTTGGGAGAGAGATTTCCCAACCTGTACAAATAGGCTCTCTCTCAAGAGGCTTGGGTTGGATAGTCTTTCTCTCTGGTGGAAGGGGAGAAAGTATGGGATCCAAAATTAAGGGGGAGGTTTTTGACTGGGAGATGGGTGATGTGTTTAGCCTCTTTGAAGTGTTGAGCAGGTTCTCTGTGACGGAGGAAAGGGAAGATTTCTGTGGTGTGGACAGCTGCAAACTGAAAGGAATTTTCTAAGAAATCCTTTTACAATGAGTTATGAAGTAATGACACTTTATTTTGGCTCACTTATCCGTGTCGGACCATGTCTTGAACATGCGAAAAAGTGTCCAAATTTTTTTATTTAAAATTCGGACACGTTAGGACATGTTTTTGGTTTCTGGAAAATTTTCCTCTTTTTTCTTTGTTTTTTTTTGATAGGTAACACACCCACATGTCCCAACCGGGACTTGCACCCTGCACCTCTCTCTTTGGAAGTGTCAAGAGGTACTAGTCAAGCTAACAACTTGGTAATACACTCACTTGTCGCTTTTTTTTTTTCTTCTTCTGATTATATATATATATATATATATATATATATATATATATATATACGTTTTATGAAGTAGTTAGTACATTTGTTTTGGAACTTGGATCATGGATGTTAATGATTAATGAAGTTCTTGAATTTTTATATTATTTTGATATCTTAATTATATTGTTGTGATTTGTGTATTTTGATTGAAATAACATTAGGTTTTTACTATATGATCATATAAAAATATATATTCAACATGTCTTTGATGTGTTTGTGCCCTACTTTTTTAAGAAATGCCGTGTCTGTGTCTGTGTCTGTGTCCGTGCTTGAGTTGGTGGGGTCTAATGAAGTTTACTTTCCTTGGAAGTGATACTTTTACATTTCTACCAAGGTTGCTTTTTTTACTTGGGAGGCGACTTGGTGTGCTATTGACTTTGGAGAACCTTCAAAAAAGGGATTTCTGCTTGGTGAATAGATGTTGTATGTGCAAGAATGAGGAGGAAACATTGCATCATCCTCTTCTTCATTGCCCATTGATGGGAGATTGTTGGGGTTTTTTGTTCTCTATTTTTGGTTTAGCTTCGGTGATGCCAGCGTCCATTGTTGGGTTCGTAATCACGGCGAAAGCGATTTCAATAATCTATTTGGATCTTTTTCTTTACATCAATCATACAATCTTGAAAAGAGAAGCTAGAATTACCTCCTCTAGGTCTAGAAGAGATTGATACAATCTTCCTTCTCTTATTTTTCTAGGTCTTCTCCTCTTTTCCCTTAGGCAAACCGTATTACAAAAGAGTGGGCTGCCTCTTATTTTTGTCTAGCACAAAAACTTATGATAAACGGCTCCCTACATACCATATATATAGGGCTTAACCTAATTAGGGCAAGAGAAGGGATCTAGTGGGTTCCACTAAGTTAGCTTCCAATTAGTCAATTAAATCTTAATTATTTCATAATTAATTTTAATTGACTAATTAATTTCAATTAACTCCACTATATAATTGAAATTGCACTCCAACTTAGTAGAATAGAGTAAACCCATATACACTATACTTTTGCAGTTGGCCCCTTTACATGGATACTAATAATCAGGGTTCCATATTATACTGTCAAATAATTCTCTAATTATTTTAAGAAACTAATTCAATAATTATTAATCACTTGCAATGGTCATCATTTCAATAAACAATTTACTGAAAAGACCGGATCTGGATTTCAGTGATTAACATATTGAATTAGCACAAAGGTGATATCCATCTTTCTAATATATAGAGTGTAGATTCTATTTTGAGAATATGTTTTCCCACCGTCTAAATAATGACTTTTCAAGATGCCGAGGTGTTGATCTAAAAGACCTCACTCGTTGGTAACTCAAAGTTATCACTATTCAGAACTTGAGTTCACTATCCTCTCAAGATTAAGAGCTTACTGCAAATAGTGAATAAGAAACTTATTAAAGGTGACAGTTCCAAATGATACGTTTCTTATAGTGATCTAGTTCAACAATAACTTAGAGTCCACTACTCCAATGGTTGAGATAAACCACCTTATCACATAAAGGTTAACTTAGATGTCCAGTCTTATCAATAGCCACGAACAATTCTAGAATTGCCTATATAAGCAGTTCATATCTCCTGTGTATAAATCTCATTTATACACATGAACCGTTCCTAATGACAATTCAAGGACTAATCATTTCATGATATAAAGCAACATCCAAAAATATGGTAATATGAAACTCAATAATAAATCAAATCTATTAAATAATAATAAAATATCTCGGATATGAGGGACTTGCTTCTTAGTTGGAGTAGGAGGTTAAGGGGGAGAGGCCAAGATGGTTTGGAGGATGGCACCTATGTGCTTGATTTGGAGGGAAATGAATTGGCTTGTTTTTCATGTTTTAAGAACAATTTTGTGTTTGCCTTTTTTTTGGTTTTTCTTTTTCTTTTTTTTTTCTTTTTTTTTGGGGGGGAGGCGTATGTAGCGTCTTTAGTGGATTTTTTTTGGGATTCTAAGGCCTTAATTATTGTGGCCTCTCCCTTATACATATGGGTTCTCCCTCCACGGGTGCTCTTTTAGTAATATATATATATATATATATATATCCTTTACTTATAAAAAATATTTTATTTATAGCATGCATATATATATATATAAATCTATTTTATATTATATTTATATAATATTTTGACGAATTTTGTTTAGTACTTCAAATTGGAGATGCACAAAGACACTTGATGATTATTTGGCAGAAAGGAACATCATGGGAATATGTGAGTTATATTCTGATTCTTTAATTATGTATTTTGAAGGAGTAATTGGTTTATGTATTGGACTTGGTCTGTGGCTTGCTCTTGAACTCACTTTGCTTTGTTGCTGTTTCATTATGCAACAGATGATGTTGATACACGTGCAATTACTCGTAGATTAAGACAAGATGGAAGCCTTATAGGTGTATTGAGCACAGAAGAATTTAAAACGGATGAGGAACTTTTGGAAATGTCTCGTTCATGGGACATTGTTGGTGAGGATTTGTTCCAGCTTATAGAGTAATTGGGAGCATTAACACATTGCCGAGAATAGTAGTCCTTAGTTTTCTTACTTCAATATTACAGGTGTGGACTTAATAAGTGGTGTCTCCTGCAAAGCCCCTTATGAATGGGTTGATAAAACAGATTCGGAGTGGGATTTTATTTCCAGTGGGAGAGATGGAGATACCTTTCATGTTAGTATAACCATATTGAGTTTTACTAAAACTGCTAGGATAAATTGCAATTTGGAAATTCACCCATATTTGTTTGTGTTTGAACAAAGGTTATTGCATATGATTTTGGTATTAAGCATAATATACTGAGGCGCTTGGCTTCGTATGGCTGTAAAATCACTGTCGTCCCTTCAAAGTGGCCTGCATCAGAAACTCTAAAGATGAAACCAGATGGAGTTATTTTCAGCAATGGCCCAGGAGACCCATCTGCTGTTCCTTATGCTGTTGAAACAGTCAAGGAAATAATTGGAAAGATTCCAGTGTTTGGAATTTGCATGGGGCATCAGTTGCTTGGTCAGGCATTGGGTGGTCAAACCTTTAAAATGAAGTTTGGTCACCATGGAGGAAATCATCCAGTTCGTAACCTTCGGAGTAATTGTGTTGAGATCAGTGCGCAGGTATGTTTATTTAACCAACTCTTTGTATTATTATATGATTTGATGTGTATGCACAGCATCCAATTTCTTCCGGTTTACTGCCTGTAGAAGATTCCAGTAAATTGGCCCTTCTTTTGAGCTCCTTTTTTTCCCCAAACTTAATATTGAGATTTCGTTTTTGTATTTTTTTTTTTTAATCAGTTCATTTTTATAATTTTCTTAAATATATTATAGTTTATGTGCTTAATGTTTTGAACCGAAATTGTCTGTATCATTCTAATTTTATTTGATGTCAACGAAGGGATGTTTTGAACATAATTCAATCAGAATGAATCTTAAATTTGAAACCTAATACAAATATTCAAATATTCTAGATTATTTTATTGGATAAGATGAAATCTTCAAAGTGGATGAAAATGAAATTCTTTTTAATATAGTTTTATAGTAAGTTAAAACCTTGCATGTATGGTACCTTTTAGTTAATTTATTGAAATTTTCACACATCTAATTATTCTTTTCTTTGTATTGTTTGATTCTATTTTTATCTTAAATTCATCTGTGGCAGAATCACAACTATGCGGTTGATCCTGCATCACTTCCCAAGGGTGTGGAAGTGACTCATATCAATCTTAATGATGGAAGCTGTGCTGGTCTTTCCTTCCCTCAACTAAAGCTCATGTCTCTTCAATACCACCCCGAAGCATCTCCAGGACCTCATGATTCAGATCCTGGTAATGGAAACTCTTTTTATATCAGCACATGCATATGAATCAACAGTGCGACAGAACATAACCAAACTCACAGGAAATTTCTAGATCCAATTGATTATAAAACATAAAAACCAGACCTTTCATTAAGATTGCGTTGCTATGGAAAATCTAAAGCTTCTCGGGATGGAGCAAAACCACAAAAAAGGATAAAAAGAAATGTTGATTGACAAAAAGAAATAATTTACAAGTCCTTGCTATTGGACAATCACTTATTCACAAAAGGGTATCCTGAGCAGTTGCAATAATCGGGTTCATTGATATTCTTGGTATATAGTAAGACAACGACTCAAATGCACCTACATTTCTAGTATAAAGGAAACTTTCTAGTTCCTTCAAATTGTGAATAGTTTTTGGTTCAAAGGTTAAATCGGGGTGGTTTAGACGGTTTTGTAGAAAATGACTGATTTTTCATGAAATGATTTTGAGGACTAAATCAGATCATTTCTTGAACTAGTTTAGTTCAATCGGTTGAATTAAAGTCAACTTTCTTATAATTAATATTCAGTAAGTTAATAGTCTTTAATAATTAATAAATTTTTAAGGAACTCATTTAGTTCTATAATGGATAATTAATAATTCTATTACTTAACAATTAGTACTTCTTTCAAAAGGATCCTTTATAAATATTGGAGCGATAAAATAAGTTATATGTATGTATGTATATATGTATATATATATATATATATTTTATTTATAACATATCTTGGTAATTATATTTATTAATCTTGCATAATTGAAGTAAAAAAAATATTGTAAGTAGAGAAAATTATGACATAAACAAGTGCATGAAACACAACTTTAATTCAAAATAATATTATGAGCTTTTTTAAGCCTTAAGTTGAACATTGTATGGATTTTCTTTGAAAGCTTGAATTATCGTTGAAAAGTGGCATATAATGTCTTCATTTTGTAACAAAACTCAATATGTATAGAGAACACTTTTTAATTAATGGAAGTTTGAGAAAGTTTAATAATTAATACATTTTTTATCTCTTATGTTTATTAATTATAAAACGGTTGACTATAGTTGGTTCAATCTAGTTTTTAAAACTTTGACTAAACTATAATAATTCCGATCAATCCTACTTATCAAAAAATAAATAAATAGATAAATTTGTACCATCCAAATTAATGTTATTAAAATCAGGATTCTACAATAGATTGAAGAGGGGGTCCTCGGGATTGAGTCGTAGAATTGTATCGAGAATTGTAAGATTCTACAATATGAGAAAATTAATAACAATTAATATTTTTCCTTCTTAAGAATACTGAAAAATACACAATGAACAAATTAAGAACTTATAAAAACTTTGAATTTTAGGTAGCATCTCAATTAATTTAAATTTTTATTATGTCAATTTTGTGCTTATGTTTAATAATAATACTTATATTAGTATAATAAATTGAAAAATAATACTTCTAGACTACACCTATGTTCTTTTTTATTGATATACCTCTTACAAAATTGTTAAATATGTACATAAAACACTATAAATATAAGGACATACAAGTAAAATATATTGCAATTAAAAGACCATCGTATGGTCGCCTCTTTGAAGACAACGGGTTTGGAATATGTTGAGGTGATAAGATTGAAAATCGTCTCGCCCGATCGCCTTTCGCGACAATGAAGTATGCATCAATTCTTTTCACCTCATTCAAGGTCCTCTCTTTTCCTTCAAAAATCCTCCTATTGCGTTTTCAAATCACACCACATATAGCAAAGAGGTGTTTTGTCCCACACCTGATGACCCCTTTCACATTTCTACTTGCCCCTCCCTTGGCATTACCTAAACAATACTAGAAAGCAAAAACAACATACTCCATAGGTCTCTAACTAGGGAACAATGCAAAAACAAATTGTTCGCTACTGCATCGATTCACCAGCCAGAAGTCTTTTCTTCAGACTATCAATTGTAAGAATTGTATTTAAAAACGGCCATACAAAATAATTTGATAAATAATTCACCTTCAAAGGTGCCTTTGTCCTCCAAACTCTTTTTGAAGGGGAAACATAGCCTCTCAATCCTTCCCAGGAGCTTATAGTAAGAGGAATGAACAGCCAATATCCCCCCACTTGCTGGCCACCATCTCATGCTACCCTCCTCACCTATTCTTATTATCTAGGAACCATCTAACAACTGTACCAATGTTGAAACAGAGTCTAATTCCCCAGTCCTGAAAGTCTCCTAAAACGAGGACCCCAAACGATTCCATTTCATCAAAGTAGGAAGTTTCAAAGGTACTAGTGTGTTGGGTTTCAACCCTAGAAAGACTATTAATACAAGTCTAAATAGGACTCCTAGAGTTTAGAAACTCTAAGCAAAATAGCAACTTTAGAAAGAAAAAAAAGAATATAGAAACTTCTAAAAATAAAAAAAATTCCTGCAAAGAGAGCCTTCTAAAATTTTATACTGACTCTACTAATCCTCCAAGAATAAGATATAACAAGACCCATAGCCAAACAAAACAGCTCTGATACGTAAAGATACTAAAAACTTGGAACTTGCTTTCTGCTGGTTGTTGCTCTTGCATCACGTTGTCCAGTAACAAAAGTAATTAACATGGCCAAAACCACCATCAACACATCACAGCACGAATACCACCATCAACCTGTGACCACCTGACTTTATTATCAACCACCATCATCAAGCTGCCCATCTTTGTTTTCCTCAACTACATTTTTTTCAATGATAAGTAAAAGATAATCTACAAAGTCACCAAGGGTTTGAACTTGAAATTGTGATTGGAGTCTTGAGAACTTGCAGATTTATTGTGGTTGCCATTTCAAAGAGGTGGAGATTTGATGATTCATAAATTAAATCCCTGTGAGTAATAGCCTTCCAATTTTCTTCAATTGTTCTTTGGCATGCCCAAAATATTAGGATGAAAAAGCATCCTTCCAAACTCAACTAGTGAGAAACATTTAAGAGAACGGGAGATGAAGGATGTACCTGAGGCTTCATGTTTTAGGAAGGGATATCAAAGGGTGTTTTTGTCATTTCAATTAGAAGTGGATAATAATTTGATATGGTGCTTCATAACCAACTTAATGCAATTCATGGGGGATCAATATCTTTTGAGAAACTAGCTTGGTTTCATCATAAATAAATTTTACTCTTTTTCCCTCCTAATTTATTAGTGTTGCAAAAATGATAGTGTGTTAATACTTAGTTGAACTGACACATATATGCTAATTTTTAATGCATATGCATGAATGTTTAAATAGATAAGTCCAGTATATATATATGTACGAACAAGGTACTGGCATGATGGAAAGTTTGCACCATAACCTCTCGTGGCTATCTTTTTAAAATTACCACGGTCTTAACCATATTTGGCTCTTATATTAATAGGCTTGATAAATAGTGGTAGATTTTTGTGTCAATTCATAGTGGGCGGTAGTGTTATGTCTCTTTTAACATTATTATCCATCACATATCAACAATTTTCAAAGTAGTAAGAACTCTAAAGTTGAAATATAATATAACACTGCAAACACACATGAATAGGTTAGATTATCCAATTTACACAGACATGGGAGAAAATGAAAAAGTATCCACCATAAACTATGGTACAAAGCTCACACGATTGAGCTACACTATATTTGCATATGTATTTCTAATATGAAAGAGAATTTGTTGTTAATAAAAATAAACATTCTCACTTATTGTCTGATGGAAATCTCAACTTGTCAGATTTATTTGGTGAGCTGCCTACCTAGTAACATTTTGGGCCAATAGTTAAGCAAAGGACATTGGGAGCATTTTTATTCCTTAAAAGTAGATATAATGTGAAGTTTTAGAGCAAAGGTCAAACATTCTTGAAAGCTTTACAGCATGTCTTCTTTTGGTGTCAGGAGTTGATATCTGTAACTGTGTAACTGTTAAGGATTCATATAGGAAGTTTGAGACTTTATAACTTTATTGATTCCTAAATTGCGTTTTCCATGATTTTAATTATTAGATCATCTGCATGGATACCTAAGAAATTTCATTCACCGTAGTGCTGACTCGAGGTATTTGTTGCAGCCTTTGGGGAATTTATGCAGCTGATGAAGCAAGAAAAACAAAATGCATGAAGCACAATCTGCACGAGTTCATGCAAGGGGGTAATAGTTGCAATGTTGGTAGCCGAGATGTGATGATGATAATGGTGAAGAGTGGACTTGTGTTTTAGCTAAATGCTGCAGCCGACACTAATAACTAGTCAAGTTTGTTAGTGTTTATAGATAGTTGATTTAATTTAATAATTTGCCACAGTTGTAAAATCTGTTTCTTTATTTTCTGTGTTATGGTAACTCAGACACAATGCAGTTTCTCGAGTGCTGATAGTCTATTGGAGTTTTAGTCAATGGCCTTGTGTTTTATATGAATGGAGATCCCTTTTTTGATAGACCTAAATTTAATGTTTGAGAAATTTTTTTTTAAGTTTTAAATAATATTTTGTAAAAAAAATATTAAACATAATACAATTATGTTCATCAAAATGAACGGTGCAATTGTGCCGAAAATTCGGGAAGCATTGGAGTATATAGCAGCCCTTCTTTTCATACGACGTAGGTAGTAAAGGTAAAGATGCTATCCAACGACCTGTTGCTCGAAAATTGTTAAAAAAGTAGTGGACTGCTTAACCCACAAGATCGAACTCTAAAACGCAACTTCACAACAAAATCTCAAAAATTATGAAATTTTAATCTCTCTTCACAAAAAGTTGACTGAAATAATATTACTAATTATGAATTCTAAAATTTTATTTTCCCAAGAAAAAACACATCTATAGCTAAGGTCATCTCTAATAATTACATTAATTTTTACTCAAATTTATGTATATAAAAAAAAAAAAACCTTTATTTGAATTCAAAGCATTCTAACAATGACTTAATTTTTACTCAAATTTTTTTAAAAATTTCACATTCTCCCAAAAAAAATTCATCATCTTTCAAAGATTTTAAATTTAATTTTGAATAATAATTTAAATCTATAAATAATATTACACAAATTTGAGTCAAAATCAATTTAATATAAATTTAAAATTAAAAAAATATTGACTCAAATTTGAATTTAAATCTAAATTTAACTCACTATTAAAATGCCCTAGTAAATATAAACAAAACAACCAAAAAAATAAATTTCTTGATGCTGCAAAAAATAGCACCGGTTGATTCGATGTGATTCGGCAAGAAGGACCTGCAAAAAAAAGGAGAACCCTCCGACGATCAAGTCAGTAAAGAGGGAATATAAAAATAAATATAAAAAATATGTGTAAAAGAGAGTGATTGTGTATGTGATTGAATGTGAGATTGAATAATAAATTGAGCATACCTGACCCCTTTATTTATAGGGTTGAGAGTCATTGATTTTAACAGTTCCTTGTTTGACAAGGTTAAAAGATATGTGATAATCTTCCCTAATTGAGGTAGGATTCCTTTCTTATCTGAAAGACTTGTACTCCAAGATATGTTCTTTATTCTAAGGTCGGAAGTTTATGAAAGACGATGACCAGTTCGGAACTCCTCCTGCTCTTTAGGCAGCTCTGCTCTAAAGGTTTGCTGGTAGCTGCTCTGAAGGCAGCTCAGCTCTGCTAGTAGTAGCTCTGCCGGAGGCAGCTCTGCTCTGGAGGTCAGCTCTGTAGGCAACTGCTCTGCTAGTAGTTGTTCAGCTCTACTGGCAGCTGCTACTGCCCAGCTCTGGAGGATAACTCTGCTGGACATAGCTCTACTGCCCAGCTCTAAAGAATAAATCTGTTGGAGGTAGCTCTGTTGCCCAGCTTTGGAAGATAACTCTGCTAGAGGCAGCTCTTCTGCCCAACTTTGGAGGATAACTCTGCTGAAGACAAGCTCTTATGCCCAGCTCTGGAGGATAACTCTGCTGGAGGCAACTCTGGAGGATAACTCTGCTGGAGGCAGCTCTGTAGGCAACTTTGGAGGAGCCATAAACCCCTGAACCCCTATTCCTGCTTGTTCTGGATAGGAAAGCCCTGATTTGTACACATGTCATGTTTGAATTAGTCCGTTGTTTTATGGCTCATCATTTCTTATGAGTGTTTTTTTACCAAATGAGAGTATAAATATGTATGCATGTATTTGTGTGTTATGCTATCAGAACAATTTACATTGCAAAAATTCATAAATGTTTTCTTGGAATCCCATGAAAAATCTAATAGAACCTCAGATGATGAGGTTGATTTTGAAGATTTACAATTTGGAAGTGACAAAATGTACATAATCTCCGACCACTACAATTTCCATAGATTTCTTCAAAGGGACATCCTAGCGAACAAGATTGTGTTACGAGAACAGCAATTGACAAACATATATAATGATAAACACCGATCACAAAAACGGAGCTTGAAAACAATTAATCAAGCTCTCTCTCCTCTAATCCTTCTCGCAAGCTGAATATCTTTAGGCATAATCGTGACCCTCTTTGCATGAATGGCGCACAGATTGGTGTCCTCAAACAGCCCAACCAAGTACGCCTCTGCCGCCTCCTGCAACGCCGCGACCGCGCTGCTCTGAAACCTGAGGTCCGTCTTGAAGTCCTGAGCGATCTCGCGGACGAGTCGCTGGAAAGGCAGCTTCCGGATCAGCAGCTCAGTGCTCTTTTGATATTTCCTGATCTCTCGAAGAGCCACAGTCCCAGGGCGGAAGCGATGGGGCTTCTTCACGCCACCGGTGGCAGGAGCTGATTTTCTGGCGGCTTTGGTGGCGAGTTGCTTCCTCGGGGCCTTACCTCCGGTGGACTTTCTCGCCGTCTGTTTGGTTCGAGCCATTTATGAAGAAAAAGAAGAGGAAGATCTCAGAGATCAGGATTGGAGTTAGGGTTCGACTGTAGAGAAAGAAAGCGAGTTTGTTCCGTCGTGAGGATTTGGGAGGTTTTTTTTATAAGAGAGGAGAAGCGCTGGAATTTGAAGACTTTGCGGTGTTTTGGCGGGTTCTTTTCGCGGTAATTTTGGATCGTCTATTGTACTTTGAATAAACGGTCGAGATTTGTTTTTAGGAGTTGCACACGGATCGCTATCCGTGGCTTCTCTATAGTTACGCAAGGGTTGGCTGACTTGGCTCCCATATATCAAACTAGTGCATTCGGGTGGGAAAAAAAAAAGAGGAGTAGAGAATTGCATTTGCCTTTAGCAAATATATATTTATGTATTTAAAAAAAATAGAGATAATTACACTTACTTCTCCTGAGTTTTTTAAAAATTACAGAAACTTTTTCTATAGTTTCAAAAATAACACTGTCCCTCCTGTCAGAACTTGTCCACATACAACGTTAACAGAGTTGGTCTATTTACCAAATTACCCTTATATTTTAATAATATTTTTTATTTTTTCTTCTTTATTTTTCCTCTTTCTCAATTGCAGCACTCTCTTTCTCTCTCCCCACTCCCACTCTATCTCACTTCCATCTCAGCAGAAGCAAATTGGTGGAAGCAGAAGCAAATCGGCGGAGACGGCATTGAACCACCTACTGCAATTCAACCATAGGTTACCTTCGCGAGCTCCTCCAATGGCAGACTCTCCAGCATCTACTGAAATCGTAGAACCCAATTCACAACCACTTGAACCGGAAAACCCAGGCCCCCCAATCGAATCAACCTGATTTTTCACCGCTGTCTTCATCGCAATCTCCATCTCCATCTGTTCTAGTAAACCCTAATCCAACCCTTCCATCATCAATCATATCTCCTCCACAACCACCTTCGATCCAATCCTATGCGCCGCCTCAAATCTCCACCGTGCCTCCTACGACACTGCCATCTTTTTGACCTGTGGCGCCACTAGTTCCCGTCCCCACTATCCCCACTGACCACCGAAGACCCACAGTTCCCGTTCCCACCACCCCACCGCCATCTTTTCAACCTACGGCACCGCAATGGCTGCGATGTTGGTGGTTGTGTTGTTGGCCATGGGTGGTTTGTAAGAAAGAGAGAGGGATTGCAGATTAAGCGGGATTTTGTGTGTGATTGTGTGTGTGTGTATATTCAAAAGAGGGTTTAAGATTACAAAACCCTCTTTTGCAAAGAGAGAAGATAGGAAAATCAATTAGATGCTTGGATATGGTTGGCGGTGGTCGAATCTAGTTAATTCCAATGTGGTTGATTATGGTGGTTGCTTCGGTGGTCAGTGGCCGTGTGGTTGCTTCGGTGGTTTCAAGTGGCATCGGAGATGGTGATGGTGCCAGTAATGGCTACGATGTTGGTGGTCGTGTTGTTGGCTATGGGTGGTTTGTAAGAAAGAGAGAGGGATTGCAGATTAAGAGGAATTTTGTGTGTGATTGTGTGTGTGTGTGTGTGTATATATATATATATATATATATATATATATATTCAAAAGAGGGTTTTAGATTGCAAAACCCTCTTTTGCAGAGAGAGAAGATAGGAAAGATTGTAGAGAGAGAGAGAGAGAGAGAGAGAAGATAGGGAAAAAAAAAGATTTTATTAAAATGAGTTAACTCAGAAAAGGGTAAACTTGGTATTTGAAAAAAATTAAGATAATGTCAGCATTTTTTCATTTAGTCAACTAACAGTTGACTAACAGAGGAGAGGTCTTGGATACTAACATTAAAGTAGAAGGAAGGTCAGTGTAATTTCTTAAACCATAGAAGATGTATGTATAATATCAATAAACCTCAGGAGAGGTGAGTGTTATTTACCCTAAAAAATAAAATTAATACAAAAGTAATTCACAAGCTCTATTTTTCTTAACACACAAATCCTACCTATCACACCAAATCAAACCCATTCTACTTTTCATTCTTCTTGTGCAAATCTCGTTTACAATAAAATCAAATTTTAATTTTAAAAAAAAGAATCTCCTAGTTTCAACTTCCTTTCTGCAACATCACGCCCCCCTGCTCCTCCCACCACCAAGTCATTAACCACCCCCTTGCTCGCATTTCCCACCAACAAATCAGTAACCTCCCGCTTACCTCCATGACTCTCTCTATTCTAGGTTCCACACTTTTCCTCTCTTTCTCACACATATTTCATCGTCAACCTAACGTCCCACCACTATGATTCAGCAGAGACAACCTCTTCCCTCACCGTCGCCTGACTTTGTTAATATCATCTTTCAGAAAGGCGCCTTACTGTGTTTCCATTGCCGTCCCGATCGAGATCGCCAAAAAAATTGCATCGCAAAGTTTCGTCCCCCACCGTCGTTGAATTCTATCTTCATTATCGATCAAGATTCGAACCTCACTGCTTTACATGGTATTTCGTCCTTTATCTCACATGGTATTGATACTCCCTCTAAAAACCTAAATCCCAATCTCGGCCATGTGATTAATTCTTCCCCTACAATTTTCCACAGGGACATTATTTCCATAGATTTCAAAGAAATTTTGTTCCATCAACTGAATGCTGCAATTTTCCCACACATTTTGTATAAAAGGGCTAGATTCGTGTAACAACCCCATCCATTACTCTAATTCGCCAATAATTCTAAAGGTACATCATGCTTCCATTTTACTTAATTCTAGCCTCCTATATGCAAACATGCATTTTGCTAACATTAGATTGATGTCTCAATCGTACAGGAAGTAAAGTGTCCATTTTTTTCATGGTTTTCTGTTTATTGTGTATTTTGGACATGGGCTTTGTTTGCTGATATACCACAAAGTAACAGACCCAGTCTCATGTGACACGTATGACTACGAAGCTCGGCTATCCAGAGCATACTCAGATGATCGACCATTCAGAACAGGTTTGAATACTCAACTCTCAGAACTCACAAGTCTAAGCACAAGGCCTTCAGAGCTCATCACCGCCTCAAATATCTTACCAAGCAAAGGATAAAGAAACAGTCTTCAACAAGGAAACTGCCACTCACGGATATCTCTCAAGCGCAGTATCTAACATGGTAACTACTATTATCCGATGATCAAATCCCTACTTCTATGGCTCCAAATCCTAATCAACTTAGGAAAGCCACAGCCTATAAATGAAGCTCTAAGGTGCGTTTTTTATTTTCATGCTCATTCTTTGGTTTACATTACAGTCTTTCAATTCAGTTTATTGACTTAAGCATCGGAGCGGCTACCGCCGAAGCCAATCCGGTGGTCCTCTGATCCTTCTCTTTGAGTGTTTCTCAGGCAACGGAGTTCGGAGCCCCTACTGACCAAAAAATGCAGTATCAGTTTGACGTCGTCTGTGGGAATGACAATTGTTCTTTCCACCAAGTGCTCTATTAACGAACAAACGCATCCTCCTTTTCACCAGAGGATCTTGGCTCCCAATCTCTGGCCGAGAAAGAATGCTCAAGATCCTCAAACCCTCAACCTCGCCCGCTTGCCGGAAGAGGAAGGGGACGAACAACTGATCCCATGTGGCAAGAGCTCGACCAAGTTAAGCGGTAGAATGAGTAGATACAAGAGCAGTTACTTGCCATGTCTAAAACTCTGGCAGTACTCACCTACAACCTCGGAACCAATCCTTCAAATCTGACTCGTTAACATGGCTGGTCAAAGGACGCAACCTACTACTGCCACCACAAGTGGAGGATCTCATGAAGAGATCCCTAATAATCAACTGATGCACCCCCAAGGTGTCGCCCACAGTAGCGGAGACTGTAAAGATCGGGAAAAAAAAATATGGGAATGAATTTTTTTTTTTTATAATAGAGCACTATTTGAATATCTTTAATTTTTAATTAATTTAGACTATGAAAAGTATTCTAATATATATATATATATAAATGAATAAATATACATAAATATACATGTATATATATGAAATGTGTATAAGTATATAATTATGTGTATAATTGAGTGTATGTGTATGTGTGCACAAAGTGACATAATTGTATATGTGTGTGTGTGTATATATATATATATATATATATATATATATATATGCATCTAGCATGCAAGCATGCTGTTACTTGTGGGAATGGGTGTAATGAGTGTGCTGTGTACATTGTGTGTGTAAGTAGGTGTCCAGTGTGTGAGCAGTGTGCAATGAGTGAAGTGTGTATGTATGTATGTATATACACAGCAGGTGCAACACTATCATGATATCTGGTGTATTCATAAGAGTTACGTGTGTGAAGAGAGGGGAAGAGCAGAAATCATAAATGTGTGCTTGGGTAGAGAGAGAAAGTGAGGTAGAGAGAGAAAGTGAAGGGAGAAGAAGAAGAAGAAGGAGGAAGGTTGCATGGCTGCCTTAACCTGACCCTAGATGCCTTAGAAGAAAGTTAGAAGCAAAGCAAAGAGAGAGAGGTGCCATTGTTGGGGTAAAATCACAAACCCGTTTATTTTTCTCTCTCTAAAATTCTTTATGTATACAATCTGTTTTGAGCTTTCCTGATGCATGCATGGCCCTATTAGGATGATATAAATGTACTAGAAGCCAATTAGAGGAGCTTGGGGGCTTGGAAATCACAACACACCAAGGCTACCATTAATGGAGCTTCAAGTTTGCCCAAAAATAAAGTTAAATAAAAATGGATTTGGGGATCGGGGATCAAACCTAGACCTCATAGGGATCACATTGGTCCAAACCGTTTCTATTTTGGTTAAGAAATGAGGGAATACTGTGGCTTTTCAGGTGGCTAGAAAACTAACTTGGGTGTCGGAATCCATAGTTTTTGGGGTCTAAAACTGTGTTAAATAAGCCCTTGAGGTTTCTAGGAGAAATTTGGTATAAAAATCGTGAAAAATTGACGTAAAAAACACAAGAAAAATGAAAGGAACAGTGGCAGTCTGGAGACGTGGTCGGAGATGATGCCGGCAGATTGGCCGGACAATCGTGAGGACGAAAGCACTACTGGATTGGGTTGCTGGGTTGGGCCTCTCTTTAAGTTACTAGGTTCTTAGGTAGTGGGCTGGTCTAAGTTAGCTCAGGGGGTAAATTGGGCCTTAAGGATTGGGCCGCACAAGGGAAATAAAAGAGAAGGTTTAAAAAGAAAAATCAATAGAAAGAATGGAAGGAAGGGATTTATAGCCCCAAGGGTTCGAACGTGAGACGCCAAAGCCCAAGCCTCCACCTTCTACCATTGAGCCATGTGTGCCTTTATGGTTTAATCCTGAATCAAAATATATATATATATATATATATATATATATATATTACATAAACAATTATTAAATTGAAAAACAAAAAGGGGCGCACCCCTAGGAATTCGAACTCAGGATTTGTAGGAAGGATGAGATGCATATGGCCAGTTGGACAGGTACCACCCGTGCCAACTTAAGCCACAAATATATATATATATATATATTGTGAAAAATATAATATTAATTTAATTTAATTAAATTAAATATACCGAAATGGCCCAGAGTCCAAATTAGACAAGTTATTAGTGTATTTTGACTATCTTGGACGTTATGAGACCAATGGTGAGCTCCTTGACGTGAGACGAGGTCCCGAAAAAAATAAAAGACCTGTAGGAACACTAAAATGACCAAAATGCCCCTAAGTCAAAGAGTAGCCAAATGAACTCCGATTAAAATAAAAGAATAGTGAATTTTTATTATTTCGAGCAGTCTGGACTAAAATGTGGAGTCTGATTTATGAAAAGAGGCCTCGAGAAGTAAGAACCCGTAAAAGTGCAAAATGGCCATTTTGCCCTTTTTAGTACAGATGCCCGAATTGAATTCCGCAAAAGCCTAAATCGACTTTGTTAGACATTCCGGAATCAATGGTAGAGTCTATTCAAGTAAAAAAGATACCAATAGTAAAGAGGCATAAAATTTGATGAATAACATAAATTCATGTGACGATCCACTAAGACATAATTTGTGAATCTTAGGAACATCAAAGGGAAATGAGAAGGCGGATTGACTCTATAAATGGATACAGTAAGGGGACTGCATTCTTATTGATTAGTTCGGCTACACAGCGAGTACGACTTCATAGGGTTGAGACCAACCCATCAAGTATGATATTTTGCTAAGTAAAAAACAGAATTAAGTTTAGGAATGATTTCCATGTTGATTTAATGATTCGTATGTTTATTTGATTATTTATGTGCTTATGTGTTCCTTGTTGTTTCTTTGAGAATTTGGTTGAGTGACAAACGTGAACCATGACTACATATATGTTCCATGTGTTGGCACAATATGTAATTTATATTCTACGAGAATTGTTAAGATTGTGAATATATATAACTTGAGCATGTGTTTAAATTGATTATGAATAGCATGCTTACATGTGAAAGGAATTGTGTGATTCAAATGCCATTATTGTTTTGAGTATAATGCATTATTTAAAGTATGTTTCATGTGTTTGTAAAATGTTTCATTGAGACTGCATTATGGCTTGGTGGAATAAAAGCATATTGGTATAGTGTGATTCCTTGAAACATAGTGTGGGTTGAGCACTTGGTGCTGTGCATTATGAGGGTGTAGATCTTGTGGTGAAAAACCCAAAATTGGCCATTGGTACTCATGCCAATGAGGATGGACCATGAAGTGAGACATACGATTGGTACTCATGCCAGCGGGGAAGGTCCATAAAGTGAGACATGGGTGTGGCATGGAGTTTACATGGGTGCGTCACGCATATTGATAATGCATTGCATTGATGTATGGATGATTTGAATGGCATATAAAGATAAATGTACAATTGCACATGCCACGCCTTAATTTTGTTCCTTGCATTAGCATTGTGTCATACCAGCAGTTGAGCTGACCCATTCGTGGGACATCATATTACAAATGATGCTCCTGGCACTTGAGACTTGAGAAAGTCTTGAAAGAAGGACGGAAAAGGGACATAGAAGTACATTTGGCCCTTGGGGCGTATTTTGTAATGTCAGGGCTTAAGCCCAATTGACATGAGCAATATGTTTATTGAATGTACTTTACATGTCTATATGTTGAAAGAAATGAATGCCTGTCTAATTGAATCTATTTAAATTGTCTTTTGTTTCCTTTTTTCTTTATTGTTTTCCCTCACTCCCCGGGTTCGTGGAAATTCAGGGCGTGACAACGTGGTATTAGAGCATAGGTTTGAATACCTAGAGACCGTAAGGTGTTGTAGAACACGATAGGGCCGTGACACATAGTTTTAAATTTGAGTGAAAATTTTGTTAAGTGTAGGAACTTGTTTGGTATATGTTAAGACATGTTGTGATTATGATTTGTGAAGTGTGAATTGCTGACATGTATATGCCATATGTCTTTTTAAAATGCTGACGTCAAAATGCGAAAAAGGGGTGTTAATTTTTTTTTCCTTCCTTCTTGGACTTGTAGACTCATGCCACCACGGAGAGCCTCTACGAGAGTTGGACCACCTAGATAGGGTAGACCTAGGGCTGCTGCCCTACCTCGGCATGGCAAACCTAGAGTTGTTGCTTCTCCTCATGGCACGGCAGAGGAGACTATTGCTCCAACTGATGCACCTGCCCATAGCACAGTTGAGGAGGCGATTGCTCTTACTCCTACTCCTGCACTTGCTCCAGCACCTGCCCTAGTAGAGGAGATAGAGCAGACCATCGGCGCTAGAGACATGGTGGCCATTATACAGGAGTGTTTAAAAGCCATACAAGAGACCCGAGCTGCGGGTGGCGAGACTAGGGATACCTTCGTGATGAAGGTGTTCCAACGGATGAGGCCTCCTACTTTTGTTGGGCAGCCTGACCCATTGGCTGCTGAGGAGTGGCTAAGACAGATCACCAGGATCTTAGACTCACAAGGAATCACTGAGCTGCATTTGAGGATTTGATGTGCCACCTTCCAATTTACGGATTTGGCCAGCCAGTGGGGTGAAGTAGCTGCTGACCGAATAGACAAGTTCGATGAGGGATGGGATGCTTTTGTGGCCATGTTCAATGACCACTATTTCCCAAAGACTTCTAGGATAGGGTTCATGGACGAGTTTGGAACATTCCTCCAAAAAGACATGACGGTGACTCAATATGAGTCTCGATTTACTGCATTGGGGAGATTTTCCCCATACATTATCCGAGAGGAGCGACTGAGGGTCCTTCATTTTATCAAGGGGTTGAAGACCTCTATTAGGGACAGGCTGGTGGGCCATATCATTGAGACCTATGAGGAGGCAGTGATTAGGGCTACCAAGGTTGAGAGGGAGTTGGCCGATCTTAGAGGGATTAGAGAATCCCGGACCTAGAGCAGGGCTACCCCAGCACAGATCCCTATACCTGCCCTAACTTATACTGAGGGGAGACCATCGAAGAGGTCTCGAGCTCTTGTTTCTTCTGCACAGACACCACCGAGACTTATTCAGTTTTCAGCCTCTCGACCTGTAATGCCCATTTCTTCCCAAGGGGGAGTATCCTAAGGACCTTCGACTTGTTATCGTTGGGAAAGGGGCCTGGATCTAGCCAGGGATCGTTTCCACCACCAGTACAGGGTCAGACATGGAGAGCTCCATAGCTTTGCTATACCTACCACTAGAGAGGCCATGTTAGGGCCAACTATCCTCAAGGGCAGACTTCACAAGGCTCATAGAGGCCATATTACTATCAGCATACCCAAGTGCCTCTGCCACCGCCACAGCTAGGCCATAGGCCTTTAGTACCATACTTTCCGCTGGCGCCGTCCGCACAGAGTGTTAGAGCTCCCGGGCAGAGGAGAGGAGGACAGCAGGGACAGAGAAAGGGAGGTAGGCAGGGTCAGACTACTCAGGGTCGTGTTTATGCAGTAGCCACACTAGAGGCCTCTACTTCTGGACCTTCAATAGTTCGAGGTACATTCCTTGTGTTTAGTTCATGTGCCAGTGTACTGATAGACTCGGGTGCATCTCATTCATTCATATCTACCATGCTTGCCATGACGTTGGGGTTGGATATAGATCGGTTGGATACACCATTGTATGTAGACACACCAGTTGGGGGTAGTGTGATATTGACGACGATCTGTAGAGATTGCTCGATAGAGATAGCTGACCGCATCCTTTACTTTGACTTCATTTTGCTTGACATGACTGGTTTTGATATTATTTTGGGGATGGATTGGTTGTTTGCCTACCGGGCTAGTATAGATTGCTATAGGGAGAGAGTGACGGTATGTACTCTTGAGGGAGATAGCTTTCATTTCACAGGAGATTGTGGAGTTTCTTAGTTACAGCCTTGTACAACTCGAGGAGTTGGGGAGGCCATAGTTACATGTTGGCTAGTTTGGTAGCAGATAGTAGTGGGATTACGGAGAGTGTGTTACCGCCAGTAGTGGATGAGTTTCCTAATGTCTTCCCAGATGACTTGACTAGTCTACCACCAAGACGAGAGATAAAGTTCACGATAGAGCTTATCCCAAGCACCGTGTCTATTTCTGTCACGACCCGAAACCCACCCTGTGCGGATTAAGGGAATCCCAACTGCCGCCCTTCGGCCCGAAGGACTTAGGGCAAGGCGAACATAAGCAACAGTATCGAACAGCAGTGCGACCTTTGGTTGCGGAAGCATGAAAAAACTTTTTCTTTTCTTTTTAAAATCTATTGTACATCCATCCAGTACTGTCGCTCTTCATAGCAGTACACATAATAATAATAATAATAATCAGAGCATACTAAAACTTAAGGTTTTATATATACATGACATATCCAGTTGCCCCTCGGGCTTAAGTACAAAATTTTTCAACATCTAGTACATCTCAAAATCTGTCCCATTACAAGTTCTAGTATCCTCAAAAGTTCATGATTATACAGAGCCACTAATCATCATCCCAAGATGGAGCAAGGCTCCCACTCGTCGTCGTTACCTGAAAAAATTTAGGGAATGGGGTGAGCTTCGAAAAACCCAATGAGTAATTCCTGCATCTGTCATGGGTTTTCAATTGGCAGTGGTTTCGCACATGAGAGTTTATAAAATGCACACTACCAATTGTTCGTACATTTTAAACACAGAGTACATGCACTTTTCACAATGGATAGCTTTGAAACATTTAAAGTATTCAAGCTAGATAAACATTCCTTCAAATAGAGTATATGCATTTCAAAGCATGTAAACATGCATAATAAAAACGTTACTTCAAAATATATAAACCTGCACAATGAAAATGAAGGTAAAACCTGCTTCCATTTCCAAAAATCATTTGTCATCTTTTCACTATTTAACTGGAGGATCCGTTTCGAACCAGACCCTAGTTTTACTTCTGGGAGATCTTGTTGCCTGGGGGATTAGATCCTGCTACCGGGCATTCTTCTGAATTGAGAACCCGAAGGGTGCTCAATAACTAGTGATGTTTATGCATGATTATTATCTTGCAAAACGTTAGCTTCTTCAAGAAATACTTTTTATAAGCATTTAAACATGACTTCTTCAAGAAATGCTTTTATGAGCATTTAAAACATGATGTTCTTGATAGAATCTTCACATAGTTGGAATAACATTTTAGAACAGATGACATGTTAAATACTTTCAAAGAGAATTGTAACAAAAATCATTCACTGAACATGTCGCAAGAGAATTATAAGAGCGGAATATTTCAATACAGGAATCATGAAATATGGAATCTAAACATTCAATGCTTAAGATATTTTGAAGTTTAAAACATCATTTAAATCGTGGAGTTAAAATCTCCACTTCAAATGCAGGATTACTCACCTTGATTTCCTGGGTTTTCACTATTAGTTGGTTGTTCCCTTCCCTTTGTAGTTCCTAGAAATAATTCACAATAATCTATTAACTTCAATGTACTTCAAATATCTCCTATTGATGTTTCTAATTATGCTTAAATCGTATTATGTCTTAATGTCTTATCATGAGCCTTATTTTATTGACGCATCATATTTTCCCGTACATTATTTCGTAATACGGACCTCACCGTTGAGTCCGGAACGTGGAAGAAAATCAATTTAGACCTTTTTGGCTTTTAATTGGGCTTTGGACATGTCAGGGGCAATTTGGTAATTTGTACTTTATGTGTCTAAATTTTTTGGAGTCTCGTCTAGTGAAACGGACCCCGCCATTGGGTCCAGAATGTCAAAAATAGTCAAAATGCACTATTTATTTGTTTTATTTGGACTCCGCTTGACTGATTTATTGTCCAAGGGTAAAATAGTAATTTTACCCAATTAATAAAATAATTAAATAAATTATTTTATTAATTATTTATTTTTTCAGGGGACTATTTCAATTTTTCTTTTAAAAATCTGGGCCTTAGTATAATTTTCCTAAACAGTGGGGGTTGAATTGCAATTATTTAAAACTATTAAAATAAACCAAAGGGTTCAGTTGGTTTGTAACTGAACCGGTTCACTATTCCATTTAACCAACCGGTTCAATGCGTAATGCTGACGTCAGCCCTAATTTTTAAAATTTAAAATCTTTTAAATCAAAACGGCATAGTTTCACTTAACCAGTTTTATAGTTGGGTCGGGGCCCGACCCGAACCCAGATCGACCCAACACTATTCATCATCTTCCCAACTCACCTCACTGTAGCCTTAATTTACAGAAACTCTAAACTTTCAATTTTGTGAACTTTGAGATCATCTTTCTCTCTGTTCATGGATGGTATGGGTCACTGGGTGATCTAGAAACACTTTAGCATTGGTTTTAGGCTTCGGATTGAGCCAGAAAGCTCGTTCCAACACCCATGGCTGTTCTGAATACCTCCCAAGGAAATGCTCATTTTTCAACCAAAATCAGTGATGTTTGGCTTATTTTGATCCTTAGATCATGGGGCTTCGATATACATTCTAAAAGCAAGCTTTTGTGTCCATTTTTAAGGGTCGACTTTTTTGAACCGTGACTGCAACTTGGTTTTTGGGGGTCTATTTCTAGGCTTCTAGGTCGCGGCCTAGGTTTTTTAGAACCCTTATAGCCTCTATTTGAGGTCCCAAGTGAAGGAACCATGTTTCCTTTCGGTCAAAACAGACCTGCACCTTCGAGGTCCTTCAATGGTGGGTGAGTGTACGGTTTCATGGTTTTTGGCCATTCAGACCCTTCTAACCTTCACAGTATGCATAAAATAGTTCCTAGAGTAAAAAATAATGCATGCATGTAATCTAACAAGCTCCATAATGATCAAAACAGTTCTTAATTCAAAATAAGGAAATGGAGAATTTTGAAGTTATATCTTCTAACAGTGGCCTTCTCTCTCCTATGACTCGGTTCAGAACTTCACAGAACTTCCCCCGGACTGTCTAGGCCTCTTTCTTGTTCACAAGGTTGCCACACTCAAGCTCATACACACATGGAATTGCACTCTAAGTTCTCACTTTCTCTCTCTAAATTCCTCTCATGGTCTCACACCAAATCTGATATATACATAGAGCACATAGTTTGCTCATGTTGCTTGTTTTCTAAAACCAAAATTTGGATGCATAAAAGCTGGTTGGTGGATGGGGGTGTAATGAAATCATGTTGTCTCCCCATATATATCTCCATGTATACATATAATAGTGGAGGTTCAGCTGATTGATAGACCGGAGAGAGAGGAGATGAGGTAAGCCAATGATGTGGGATTTGCATGTAAGGCCATTGGCCAATTTGGGAGGTGGCCTTGGCTAATTTGGGTTTAAATAAAAATTGGTTGCATATATAGGCACAAAGATGCCAATAGCCCACTTGGTAACTTTTTGGACAACAAGAATCATGCCCACTTGGTCAAGGGTTCAAGTCCTCTTGGCCACACTTTTGGGAATTTTCCATATTTTGGGCTTAGGCCCTGTTTGGTTGGCGCACTTAACTGTTTCGGCTATTTTCTAAATATCTTTTTTTTCGTTGTTTCTTTTTCGACGCAGTTTCTTTCGGTCATTTCATATTTAGGTTAGCTTCAATCTCCAAGGTCTAGTATCGGTTATTAATCCCTTGGGATTTCTGTAGTTTGCTAACTCGAGTTTTCTTAGTGTTAGAATAACATCATTTCACCTAATTAATTGGTAATGAGATTCGGACACAACAACCCTCATTTCTTATATGTTTAAATTATTTAATGGGTCTATCATGAGGTTCCCGATTAGCTTCTTAATTATTCTTTACGTCGGTTCTAATTAATAATTAGCAACTAACTATTAATTAATCACGGTCGGGGTGTTACAATTTTCATTCCACCTTACCGCATGGCTCCAGCCGAGTTGAGGGAGTTGAAGGAGCAGTTGATTGATTTACAGAATAAGGGTTTTATTCATCCTAGTACTTCTCCATGGGGTGTTTCGGCACTATTTGCGAAGAAGAAGGATGGGACATTACGGTTGTGTGTGGATTATAGGAGACTGAATCGGGTCACTATCAAGAACAAGTACCCATTGCCGATGATAGATGACCTGTTTGATCAGCTTAGGGGTTCGAGATGTTTCTCGAAGATTGATCTTCAATCTGGGTATCATCGGTTGAGGGTACGGGAGGAGGATATAGTGAAGTTTGCTTTTTGCACTTGTTATGGCCATTATGAGTTTGTGGTTATGCCATTTGGTGTGACGAATGCCCCGGCAACATTCATGGACTTGATGCATCGCATTTTTAGTCCTTATTTGGATCAGTTTGTTGTAGTGTTTGTTGATGATTTCTTGATTTATTCACCTTCTGAGGATGATCATGCCTTTCACTTGCGGACTGTGTTACAGATTTTGAGAGAGCACCGTTTATTTGCTAAGTTCTCGAAGTGTGAGTTTTAGCTTCAAGAGGTGCAGTTTCTAAGCCATGTTGTGTCTAGCAGTAGGGTGTTTGTAGATCCTTCTAAGATTGATGCTGTTATGAGTTGGGAGAGGCCGAAGAATGTGCTTGAGATTTGGAGTTTCTTGGGATTGGCAGGATACTACCGTCGGTTTGTAGAGGGGTTTTCTTATCTTGCCGCGTCGATGACTCGTCTGACACGCAAGGGCATTAGATTTGAGTGGACAGATGCCTGTGAGCAGTTGTTTCAGGAGCTGAAGAGGAGGCTGACTTTAGCACCTCTCTTGATTATACCTAAAAGAGGTATGAGTTATGCAGTGTATTGTGATGCTTCACGAGAGGGGCTAGGCTGTGTATTGATGCAGGGGGTAGAGTGGTAGCCTATAGTTCTCGTCAATTGAAGAGTCATGAACAGAACTACCCCACACATGATTTAGAGTTAGCTGCCATCATCTTTGCACTTAAGAGTCGGCAACATTACTTATATGGGGAGAGGTTCGAGGTGTTCTCAGATAACAAGAGCCTTAGATACATTTTCACGCAGAAGGACTTGAACCTTCGACAGGGGAGGTGGATGGAGTATATGGAGGACTATGACTTTGACCTTCAGTACCACCCTAGGAAGGCCAACGTCATAGCAGATGCACTTAGTAGGTGACCGAGGAGCACTGTCGCTAGTATTGCTATTAGGGAGTAGGAGATGATGGGAGACATTGGCGAGTTTGACTTGGACCTTGCCGAGTTTGAGGGACATGCCACACTATTTAGTTTATGTGCATAGCCTGTAACACCCCAACCTTTCTTAATTAATAATTAGTTTGCTAATTATTAATTAGCACCGACATAAAGAATAATTAAGAAAGTTAATCGCGAATCTCTCGATGGCCACGATAGACCAATAAAATAATTAAACACGTCAAGAAAGGAGGGTGTAATACCCAAACCTAATTACCAATTAATTAGGTGAAATAATGTCATTTTAACACTATGGAAACTCGAATTTGCAAACTATGATGACCACAAAGAAATAATAACCGACACGGGGCCTTTGACATCAAAGCTAACTGAAATAGGAAGCGACTAGAAGAAACCGTGTCGAAAAAGGAGCAATAGAAAAGAAATTAGGAAGGAAATAGTTAAAATGGAATTCTGCGCCAGCCAAACGAGGCATAAGTTCAAATGGGGGAAAAATGCCCAAAAATGAGGCCAAGGGGATTTGAACCCTTGACCAAGTGAAGGAAGCACATGGCACCCAAAAATTTAACAAGTGGGCTGCCAACATCTTTGTGTCTAGATATACAACAGAATTGTATATAAGCCCAATTCACCTAAGGCCACCTCCCAAATTGGCCAATAGCCATGCATACAACACCTCACCATTCATTCAGCCTGCATACCCTAGCCTCATGATCACAACACAGTACTTATAATCAGACCTAGGCCCTATATGTATAAGTGTACACTTATAAATGTATAAGATATACATTTCAGGATATACCAAAATGGGAGTGTGTTGTATTTTTAGATGTGTGGGTGTGTGCTCGGGTAGAGAGAGAGTGAGGTAGAGAGGGAAAGGTAGAGTTAGAGAGGGAAAATGGAGGGAGATAGAGAGAGATGAGTGATGAAGGGGCTGCATGCTGCATGCATGGATAAAGGAGGGCCAAGACTGCTCTAAGGAGGTCTGAGGTGCCAAAACCAAACCACCAAAGGGAGAACAATCCACTGTTTGAAGGTATAAAACAAAACCCAAAGATTTCTCTCTCTAAATATTTCTCCATTGTACAAACTGTTTTGGGTTCTTTTTATGCATGCATGACTTACTCTAAAAATGAGGAACTGTTATGAATGAATTGAGAAGGCCAAAAGGGTTTGAGAGACCCTAAACCATAGAATCCGCCATTAAAGGACCACCTTAGAGTTGGGTCTGAAACGACCGAAGCAGAACTCCACTATTTCATTTAGGACTGAAATAAGACCCTCTAAGGATTCCAAATCCGTTGGAATCATTTCAAATGGATGAGGGATAACGAATAAAATTCCATTTATAGTCACAGTTCAGAAATCGAGTTCTTTGAAATTGAGCCCCAAAACTGATTCTTGGAATGTGGCTTGAAAGCCAATGGACTGAGGGTCATTTTGAGCCAAACCACGCGAGTTTTAGTGATGAAATAAGGATTTAAGAGTCATTTGTAGGTTTGGTTTTCCCACCATAGACCGAACGTTTGAGCTCGATACAACGCTCCAAACTGATGCCAAAACAGTCCTTAGGCTCTCAGAAATGATTTGAAACCAAAAGTAAAGGAAGAAACACCCTAAAAAGCCATGGAATTGAGAAGAAAAAAATTAGGGTTTACACTGTTCACGTCTTCCTCGATGTGGAAGACGATGAACAGTGACACGGGTCGGGTATCGGGTCAAAAAGTGGTTCGGGTCCTGACCGTTTAAAACAAATCTCAACTCAAACAAAACGTTACCGTTTTGTTTAATAAAGCTGATGTCATCGTGACATCAGCATGATGTAGTGACAAGAAGTGAACCGGCTGGTTTTAGGGGTTTTGGACCAGTTCAACTGATTGAACCCTAGAACCGGACAGTTTTGAACCCTTTTTTTTTTTTTTTTTTTCTGAAATTCTGTTTTGAACCTCAAACTTTTCTGAAATTAGTTTATGACCCCAAGACTTTTTGTTAAATTACAGTTTGACCCCCAACTGTTGATAAATTCTGTTGTGACCCAAATTTTGGAAAATTAATTCAAATAAGCCCCTGAAAAATAAATAAATAATAAAATAATTATTTTAATTATTTTATTAATTAGGTAAAATGACTATTTTACCCTTGGACATTAAATAGGTCAAACGAAGTCCAAATAAAATAAATAAATAGTGTATTTTTACTATTTTGGGCATTCCAGACTCAATGGTAGAGTCTGATTTAGGAAATTAAGTCCCAAAAAATAAAGACACGCAAAAGGTAAATGACTATATTGCCCCTAATGAATACCTAGGGCCAAATAAAAATAAAAGATAATCCATTCTAATTAGGTTGGGCACTCTGGACTTAATGGTGGAGTCCGTACTAGCAAACAAAGTACCGAAAAACATGACGCGTAGAAGTATAAAATTACCAAAATGCCCCTGGTACAGTACGAAGCTCAAATAAAGCCCAAATTAAACGAAATTGATGCCGATGGAAGCCCAAATAATTATGAACTCATATATGTGACCAAATAATGATTCGGGGTCAGAATATCATCAAATATAAAATAACCAAAATACCCTTAAGTATGGAAAATGCGAAGTAAAGGCCGAATAAATTAGAAAAGAACGCCAGTCTGATATAAAGCATAATTTTGGGACCAAATAAGACTTTGAAACAATTAAGTATAAAATGAGAAATGAACGATGTGTCCCGATGATCAAAAGCAGATACCAAATGACAAATTATCATTTTGCCCCTAAGGTTAAATAAGTGCTTAATTGATAGCGATTGGAGTCCAACTAACCTAGATTATAATCTTGACAGCTACTAAGCCTATTTGAGGAATTTAATAACATAAGTTAAAACCCAATGGGTGGGTAATAGGCCAATGAACTTAATTAGGCCATCTAATAGACTCTTAAGATGATGAATAAGACATGAATGAACGAATTCTGACCTGTCTGTAATTAATCATGATTATTTAGGCTATGCAAGGATATGCCTGAAGTATCTGGAGATTATCAGAGTATTTGTAAATGGAGAATGCGATACAAAGAAACCGAGGTAAGTAAACTCGAACTTTGTTATGTGGTCCTTCCCAACCAGTCAGATTTATTTCCATATGCTGCCAAATTTGTACTCTGTATCCTACCTAATGAACTTGGTTTCTCTGATTTGAGGCCAATCGACTTGTGATGATTTGTTCATGCCCGTACTTCAGATTTGACTTGCTTGCCTATATCATTTTTGTGATCTTGACTTGTTGATGCTTAAGCATATTTGTACCATCATATATACCATGTCATGATCTTGTAATATATCTTATTGGTGAAAATCTTGTTGATCCACACACTTATGTCTCGTTGATTGAGATTTTGGCTATTTTACATGATTGTACATCTCGTGTGGAAATTTATTGATCATGATATTCGGTATGTGCCCGGGGTTGTGCTCAGTCACAATGACCCATCTATTCTTAGATGCGGGGTGGACCCTTTAGGGTTTGTTATGTCATTCGGGACGTGTTGTGTCCTTCGGGACCTGTAGTAAAGAGCTCTTACGCTTTTCAGTAAGCCCGAGGAACTGTAGCGGAACTGAATATGCGTGTTTGGGGGGTATGTCGGGCCCTGTTTTGTTGACGCATCTGTTTTGTTAGAATTCGATAATGACGTTTTTGCATTGTTAGATGATCATATTTTATACCCTGTGAATGATCATATTATTTGCAAGCATGGAATATTTTTGATTGGCTGACGTATTATTGGTGGTAGCAATTTATTGTGTTGAGTTGGATCTCTTTGACTGATCTCTCTTGTATTATTCCTTGTGGGAATAAGCCTTTCCGGACCCTCGGGTCATTGTTGTACATCTTGGTGATTGGCTATTGGCTATTGGCTATCTGTTATCACTCTATTCTATTATTCTTGTGAACTAACCCTGACCCATGACAAAGCTAAGAGTTTACTTACTGAGCTTTGTTAGCTCACTGCTTATTTATAACCATTTTTCAGGTAGCTTATGATGGATGATATGCAGTGAGATAACTAGTGGAACTAGTGAAGCACAAATGATTTACACTAACGAGATGAACTCCAAGTCAAGTTGACTACGTACTTTGTAAGGTTAAGTTCACAATTGTATTATAATGTTACATCATTATTGATGAGGTTAGCCTAGTATGTTGGATCACTATGATTAAATTGTACTTGGAGACATTTTGATTGTTGATCATTGGGGATGAGTCTGATCAGCTGAAATGTATTGGTGTAACTTCCGCCTTAAGTAATTCATTGATATAGAATAGTTGCATTGGGGCATGTATATTAATGCTTTAGAGATATTTGGTGACTGATTCTAGACATGCTCTGATGTATTTGGATGAGTTGCATTTATGAATTAAAAATGTTTTTAATTTTCGTTGCTTTGACCCTACATTTGGAATGCAATTCATTGTTAAGTTCAAAAGTTACCTTTGGTTGGTCGCATTGTCGGTGGAGAAAATCGGCAAGGTGGCCAACTAGCATCACATCCTCGGGATCCTCGTAGGGTAGGTTCCGGGTCGTGACATAACCTACACTTTTGAGTAGAGTTATTGAGGCACAGTTACAGGACATAGAGGCAGAGCATATTAGAGCACGAGTTGCTAGTACTGAGGGATTTGAGGGATGGATAGTTCATTCGGACCTTAGCCTGAGGTATATGGATAGAGTTTTTGTTCCAGAGTCTCTTAGGGCAGATGTCCTTAGAGATTTCCATCATTCACGCCAAGTAGTGCACCTAGGAGGCACTAAGATGTACCATGATTTACTCCGCCAGTATTGGTAGACGGGGATGAAGGGCGATGTGGCATAATTTGTATCTAGATGTCTCACGTGCCAGCAAGTGAAGGCTGAGCACCAAAAACCTGGGGGTTTGTTATAGCCATTGCCAATGGCCGAGTGGAAGTGGGAATTTGTTACCACGGATTTTGTGATGGGTCTTCCGAAGTCGCCTAAGGGTCACAATGCAGTTTGGGTTATTATGGACAGGTTGACGAAGTCCGCCCATTTCCTACCAATTAGGGCGACCGATTGAGCAGATGTTCTTAGTAGGTTGTATATCCGAGAGATAGTACGACTACATGGGATTCCTGTCTCCATTGTTGCAAACAGAGACCTACGTTTCACCGCACAGTTTTGGCAGAGCCTTCAAACAGCCTTAGGGACCGAGCTTCTGTTTAGTACTGCCTTTCACCCTCAGACTGACGGTCCGTTAGAACGTACCATTTATATCCTTAAGGACATGCTTAGAGCCTGTGTCATGGACTTCAAGGGTAGCTGGGAGGATCACCTTGCTCTGGTAGAGTTTGCCTACAACAACAGCTACCAGTCTAGCATCGAGATGGCACCATTTGAGGCGTTGTATGGTAGGCCGTGTCGCTCACCGGTGTGTTGGATTGAGGTAGGGGAAACAGCTGCTTTAGGGCCCGACTTAGTCCGTGAGACCACGGAGAAGATACAGGTGATCCGGCAGAGTCTGTTGACAGCATAGAGCTGGCAGAAGAGCTACGCAGATAGGAGGTGACGACCTCTGTCATTTGATGTTGGGGACATGTGTTCCTTAAGGTAGCCCCACGGTGAGGATTGAGGAGATTTGGGCATAGTGGGAAACTGTCGCCGCAACTTATAGGCCCATTTGAGATTCTTGGGAAGGTTGGTGGGGTGGCCTATAAGCTAGCATTACCGTCACAGCTATCCAGGGTTTACGATGTATTCCATGTGTCAATGTTGAGGAAGTACGAGCCCGACCCTTCACATATGCTAGATTGGGTAGATCTTCTAGTAGAGGGTGACGTTTCTTATGACCAGAGACCCGTGGAGATATTGGACTTGAGGGACCAGGTTTTGCAAGGCAAGACCATCCCTTTGGTCAAGGTTCGTTGGAACCATCATGGGGTCGAGGAGGCTACTTGGGAACGTGAGGCTAAAGTCTGTGCTAGGTATCCTGAGTTATTTGTTCATTGATGTATATTTCTAAATTTTGGGACGAAATTTCTTTAAGGAGGGAAGGATGTAAAGATTGAAAAAAAAATGGGAATAATTTTTTTTTTTTTTATGATAGAGCACTATTTGAATGTCTTTAATTTTTAATTAATTTTAATTAATTTAAACTATGAAAAGTATTCTAATATATATATATATATATATATATATATATACATCCAGCATGCAAGCATGCTGTTACTTGTGGGAATGGGTGTAATGAGTGTGCTGTGTACATTGTGTGTGTAAGTAGGTGTCCAGTGTGTGAGTAGTGTGCAATGAGTGAAGTGTTTATGTATGTATATATATATGTGTGTGTGTGTATATATATATATATATATATATATACATCCAGCATGCAAGCATGCTGTTTGTCACGACCCGAAACCCACCCTAAGCGGATTACCGGATCGCGATTGCTGCCCCGAGACCTGAGGGCCTCGAGACAAGGCTCGCATATACAGCGGTATCGAATAGATGTGCAACTTACGTTTTGCGGAAGCGTGAAAAACTTTTTCTTTTCTTTTCTCATTTTTAAATTATGCACATCCGTTCGGTACTGCCGCTCCATAGATAGCATACATGGTTACACATTCAGAGTATAACTAAAAACTTAAAGACTTATAACATTAGATACAATACATGTTCGATTGCCCAGAGGGCTTATTACATGTCCTTACAATGTCTACTAATACAAAAGTACTATTAGAGTTCATAGATTATCAAAAGAAACTATTTAACCATATCTTCCCAAAATCAGCAGATTCGTCATCGTCGTCCTTAAGTTAAGACTGCTGCTAATTACCTGAAAGGGGGGTCCGAACAAAGTCCGGGTAAGCTAATCTAAGCTTGTGAGCAATTCCAGTATTCGTCATGGGGTTTTCAATTAGCAGTGGTTTAGTACATAAGAGTTTGTAAAATAATCACCGCCAATTGTTCGTATACTTCGAATACAGAATATATGCATTCCTTAAATCATGTAGCTTTGAAACATTTAAAGTATTCAAGCTAAACTCATACTTTTGTCAAATAGAGTATATAACTCAAAACATATGCATTTCGTAAAACAATAGCTTTGAAACATTTAAAGTATTCAAGCTAAACTTATACATATGAACTTTTAAAACATATAACATATCATGTATTTCTTAAATAGAGTTTATAAAACTCAAACATGTGCATATTGAAAATGAGAGTAAAAACCTGCTTCCATTTTCAAACCATTTGTCATCTTATCACTTCCATTAGTGGAATCCGTTTCGAACCGGACACCCGTTTTACTTATAAATGGAGATATCTCATCTGCCTGGGGGATTAGATCCTGCTATCGAGCATTTTACAGGGCAATTGAGTTCCGTAAAACCCAAAATCCTGCCTATTTTACAGGGCAACTGAAAACTCAGAATCCTGTCTAAGTGCTTATGCACCATTCATCTTATAAAACATTTATCATGTGACTTGTCTCATAGATACTTTTCATAAATTCGTAATAAACATTCGTATACTTGAAATAAGCAAATTCAAAATATTTAACAATAATTGCATTTTAACTAGACATGCTGAAAAGTATTTGAAGAAAAAACTGTTGCAGAAACCAATCACTAAGCATGTCACAATGAGGTTATAAAATAGAACAATTAAAAACTGAATCATGTAAATACTGAATTTGAAATTTCAAATGCTTCATATCTTTCAACTTAAAACCTTGTCAAATTCATGGAGTTAAATCTCCAATTCAAACACAGGGTTACTCACCTTGGTTCTTTAGGGTTAGTGCTAATAATGCGCTTTCCCACTTTCCTTGTAGTTCCTAAGAACAATTCATAAATATCTCATCAACTTCACATTCATTGTAATATCATCTCGATATTCCTTAACTTATGCTTAAATCGTAGTAGATCCTACAATGATTTCATAAATTCATATGTACTTAACGTAACTCGTATTCTTAACTTATGACACAATTTAATGTGTTAGAAATTGAATTTATTTCAATTTATACTCTTCTGGGAGTTCCATTAACTTTAATTTAAAGTTATTTATTTGACATGTTTACGTGTCGTGTCTTTTCGCATTTCGTTTCTCGTACTTGCCTTAGTATTAGTACTTTGGCATTATTTCAGTTCATAGTCATCTAACAGATGCTATTCATCAAATTTTATGTCTTTTTATTTTAGACATTTCTTTTGGTCGAATAAACTCTACCATTGAGTCCGGAGTGTCCAAGAAAGTCGGTTTAGGCTTTCCAAGAATTTAATTCGGACTGTTATATAAAAAAGGACAAAATGGTCATTTTATCGTTTTACGCGTCATATCTTTCCGTACTTCGTTTCGTAATTTGGACTCCATTTTTGAGTCCGGAATGTCAAAGAAAGTCAATTTAGACCTTCTCTGATTTCATTTTGGCTTTAGGGGTACCAGGGGTATTTTTGTCATTTTACCCTCCTTACGTGTCTTTATTTTTCGGGACCCCGTCTCATGTCGTGGGCCTCACCATTGGACTCAGAAGGTCCAAAATAGTAAGAATACATTAATAACTTGTCAATTTTGGTCAAGGGATATTTTGGTCATTTACCCCTTACGTGACTTTATTTTTTGGGCCTCGTCTAGTAAAACGGACCCTACCATTGGCTTCAGAATATCCGAAATAGTAAGGATACACTATTCATTTGTTTAATTTGGACTTTGTTTGACTTATTTACGGGGCAGGGGCATTTTGGTCATTTTGACATTTTTTAGGGGTCTCAAATTTTTCGGGACCTCATCTCATGTCGTAAACCTCACCAATGGGCTCAGGGGGTCCAAGATAGTAAGGTTACATATATAACTTATCCCGTTTGGACATCGGGGCATTTCGTGAGTATTTAATTTAATTAATTAAATTAATTAAATTAATTTGATTAAGTATAATATATATATATATATATATATATATTATTTTGCACTAATATGACAGGTTGAATAGGATGGCACGCTGGCCAGCGTGCCATCTCCCTCCCCATACCACGCACGTTCGAAACTCAGTAGGTGCAGTTGCACCTTTTAAATTTTCGGATTTAGTTAACTGTAATATACATATATAATGTGTTCGTGAATGGACACACACATACGCGTGGCCAAGTGGAAAAAGAGGGCTTCCCACGCGCGAGGGTCAGGGATCGAAACCCCGGAACCTCGGTTCTTTCCCTTGTCTTCCAAAATTTGAACGTTTAAACGTATAACATATATACAACTCAAAACGACGCCGTCCCTCTTAATCGGTGGCAAGCCCAGAGGCTGCCACCTGTCCGAGTCGACTCAGTCTCATTTAAAGGCCGAGTTGACCCGTCTTCTTCTTCCCCACGAGACCTCCCTGTAACCCTAATTCCCGTTTTCCATTTCTTTCTATTTCGTGGACTTTTGTTCACTGTTTTCTTCTTGTTTTCATCTTAAATCGTTCCTAGAACAGAAACAACTAGTTTGGCATTCGTTTGGAGGATTAAAACTCGTTCGTGTGCTCGGTTTAGGATATGATAATCCAAACCTGTAAGTTGCTCGTAAATGCTCATTTCTGAGCTAAAACCTTTGGGGTTTGATTCTTTGTGTTCCATTTCTCATGGAGTTTCATTTCCCATTCAAAAAAATGGGTTTAAACGTCAGTTTGTGAGGTTGGGATTTTGAACCCGCACCTGCAATTGGATTTTTGGAGGGCTTCCTTTGAACTTTGTGATCGCGTGTATAGGTTTTTTGTACCCTCATGGTCTCATATCGAAGCCTTGACAAGCCAAAAATGGTTTGGTTGCCATGGGTTCAGACCTGCTTCAAGCAAGGTCCTCCCATGGCGGTTCTTCTGGGTTTCATGTTTTTGGGGGTTTTTAATACTCTATTTCATGCTTGATATACTTATAAATATATATCTAGCATTATATGATCATATATTACTCAAAAACAATTCATAATCAGGCTTAGTTCTAGAGAGAGAATTTGATAATTTTTCAAAACTCTCACCTTTTTGTTGCTGTTTTTCTCCTTCCTTACTTCTGATTCTTCCTCCATTCTCTTTCTCTGCTTCCTTAAGGGTTCAAACATGCAAGACATGCATTGGTTTTCTTTTAAAGAAAAGAAACCGACCCTTCTCTCTCTTCATTTTCTCTCTCTCTCTCTACACGTTTGCAGCCTCTATTCTTGACCTTATCAACCCATCTTACACTCCATCAATTCTGCTTTTTCATTTTGGCAGCTTACATTAAATGGATCTTGATATTTTTTGTGTTATATGTATATTATATATACACACACAACTCACCTACACACACTCACACACACAGCCGACACACACACACCTACTTGCACATATATATCTATATAAATATATATAAATATATATATATGAGACAATTAAGTATATATAATATATATATATATAATGTTTCTATGTACATACATGCATACATAATTATACATATACATGCCTTCATGAATTGTGTATGAAATAATTATTTTAACTATTTATATATACATACTTATACATGGACATGTGTATATATATATACTTTTATACACTTTATATCGTACACACAATACACCATAAAGTGTGTGTTTGTGCATTCAAATTTATTTAATCATAATTAGAGTTAATAATTTCATATAAATAAATAAATAATTATTTAATTAATTATTTCTTTTGGTGTAAATATTTTTACACAAATTTTCTTTAATCTCAAAATACGTGCCATACGACCCGGTATCCCGGGTCGGGATATTACACTGTTACTTATGGGAATGGGTGTAATGAGTGTGCTGTGTACATTGTGTGTGTAAGTAGGTGTCCAGTGTGTGAGTAATGTGCAATGAGTGAAGTGTTTATGTATGTATATATATATATATGTGTGTGTGTGTATATATATATATATATATATATATATATATATATACAAATCAGGTGCAACACTATCATGATATTTGGTGTATTCATAAGAGTTGCGTGTGTGAAGAGAGGGGAAGAGCATAAATCATAAGTGTGTGCTTGGGTAGAGAGAGAAAGTGAGGTAGAGAGAGAAAGTGAAGGGAGAAGAAGAAGAAAAAGAGGGAAGGTTGCATGGCTGCCTTAACCTGACCCTAGATGCCTTAGAAGAAAGTTAGAAGCAAAGCAAGGAGAGGGAGGTGCCATTGTTGAGGTAAAATCACAAACCCATTTATTTTTCTCTCTCTAAAATTTTCTATGTATACAATCTGTTTTGAGCTTTCGTGATGCATGCATGGCCCTATTAGGATAATATAAATGTACTAGAAGCCAAATAGAGGAGCTTGGGGGCTTGGAAATCACAACACACCAAGGCTGCCATTAATGGAGCTTCAAGTTTGCCCAGAAATAAAGTTAAATAAAAATGAATTTGGGGATCAGGGATCAAACCTAGACCTCATAGGGATCACATTGGTCCAAACCGTTTCTGTTTTGGTTAAGAAATGAGGGAATACAGTGGCTTTTCAAGTGGCCGAAAAATTGACTTGGGTGTCGGAATCCATAGTTTTTGGAGTCTAAAATCGTGTTAAATAAGCCCTCGAGGTTTCTAGGAGAAATTTGGTATAAAAATCGTGAAAAAATCAACGAAAAAAACACAAGAAAAATGAAAGGAACAGTGGCAGTCTAGCGACGTGGTTGGAGATGATGTTGGCAGATTGGTCGGAGAATCGTGGGGACGAAAGCACTACTGGATTAGGTTGCTGGGTTGGGCCTCTCTTTAAGTTACTGGGTTCTTAGGTAGTGGGATGGTCTAAGTTAGCTCAGGGGGTAAATCGGGCCACACAAGGGAAATAAAAGAGAGGGTTTAAAAAGAAAAATCAGTAGAAGGAATGGAAGGAAGGGATTTGCAGCCCTAGGGGTTTGAACGTGAGATGCCAAAGCCTAAGCCTCCACCTTCTACCACTGAGCCATGCGTGCCCTTATGGTTTAATCCTGAATCAAAATATATATATATATATATATATATATATATTACATAAACAATTATTAAATTGAAAAACAAAAAGGGGCGCACCCCTAGGAATTCGAACACAGGATCTGTGGGACGGATGAGATGCGTATGGCTAGTTGGACAGGTACCACTCATGCCAACTTAAGCCACAAATATATATATATATATATATATATATATTGTGAAAAAATAAAATATTAAATTAATTAAATTAAATTAAATTAAATATACCAAAATGGCCCAGAGTCCAAATTAGACAAGTTATTAGTGTATTTTGACTATCTTGGACATTATGAGACCAATGGTGAGGTCCGTGACTTAAGATGAGGTCCCGAAAAAAAGGAAAAGACCCGTAGGAATACTAAAATGACCAAAATGCCCCTAAGTCAAAGAGTAGCCAAACGAACTCCGATTAAAATAAAAAATAGTGAATTTTTATTATTTCGAGCAGTACGGACTCAAATGTGGAGTTTGATTTATGAAAAGAGGCCTCAAGAAGTAAGAACTCGTAAAAGTGCAAAATGACCATTTTGCCTTTTTTAGTACAGATGCCCGAATTGAATTCCGCAAAAGCCTAAATCAACTTTGTTAGACGTTCTAGACTCAATGGTAGAGTCTATTCAAGTAAAAAAGATACCCATAGTAAAGAGGCATAAAATTTGATGAATAGCATAAATTCTTGTGACGATCCACTAAGACATAATTTGTGAATCTTAGGAACACCAAAGGGAAATAAGAAGGTGGATTGACTCTATAGACAGATACAATAGGGGGGGACTGCATTCTCATTGATTAGTTCGGCTACACAGCGAGTACGACTTCCTAAGGTTGAGACCAACCCATCAGGTATGATATTTTGCTAAGTAGAAACATAATTAAGTTTAGGAATGATTTCCATGTTGATTTAATGATTCATATGTTTATTCGATTATTTATGTTCTTATGTGTTCCTTGTTGTTTCTTTGAGAATTTTGTTGAGTGACAAACGTGAACCATGACTACATGCATGTTCCATGTGTTAGCACAATATGTGATTTATATTCTGTGAGAATTGTATTGATTGTGAATAGCATGCTTACATGTGAAAGGAATTGTGTGATTCAAATGCCATTATTGTTCTGAGTATAATGCATTATTTAAAGCATGCTTCATGTGTTTGTAAAATGTTTCATTGAGACAGCATTATGGCTTGGTGGAATAAAAGCATATTGGCATAGTGTGATTCCTTGAAACATAGTATGGGTTGAGCACTTGGTGCTGTGCATTATGAGGGTGTAGATCCTGTGGTGAAAAACCCAAAATTGGCCATTGGTACTCATGCCAACGGGGACGGACCGTGAAGTGAGACATACGATTGGTACTCATGCTAGCGGGGAAGGTCCATAAAGTGAGACATGGGTGTGGCATAGAGTTTACATGGGTGCGTCACGCATATTGATAATGCATTGCATTGATGTATGGATAATTTGAATGGCATATAGAGATAAATGTACAATTGCACATGCCACGCCTTAATTTTGTTCCTTGCATTAGCATTGTGTCATACCAGCAGTTGAGCTGACCCATTCGTGGGACATCATATTACAAATGACGCTCCTGGCACTTGAGACTTGAGGAAGTCTTGAAAGAAGGACGGAAAAGGGATATAGAAGTACATTTGGCCCTTGGGGCGTATTTTGTAATGTAAGGGCTTAAGCCCTAGTTGACATGAACAATATGTTTATTGAATGTACTTTACATGTCTATATGTTGAAGGAAATGAATGCCTGTCTAATTGAATTTATTTAAATTGTCTTTTGTTTCCTTTTTTCTTTATTGTTTTCCCTCACTCCCCGAGTTCATGGAAATTCGGGGCGTGACAGAGACCCACAGCTATCAGCAGCTACAGGCAGGGGGATACCTACTTTTATCCCAGATACCTACTATAGAAGCACCACCAGGGCTCCAACCCCAAGGGCTTTAGGGGCTAATCAGGCCCCGCAAGAGTCTCAACCTCAAGCAGCTCTCGTTCCTCTAGCTCAGGAGCACCAAAATCCTCCTCCAGCCATGGGGCATCCCCATCCTATTCAGGTAGAAGCTGAAACTGCCAGGCAAGACTCGTAAAAAGTCTCACCTAAGGACCGACGAAGAGTTGAAGAAATTGCGGACTCCATGGACCGCACTGTAGTAATGAGGGGTGTTCAAGTCCCTCCAGAGCAAGACAAGCTAGCCAAGCTACTCGGAAGGCTTGCCACGCCGCTCACCCCTGTCGTCATGGCTGAAAAGAGGCCAAGGAAGTTCGTCGTCTCAAAGTTCACCCCTTATGATGGGACTAGGGACCCGGGGGATCATCTTTCTCATTACTAACACACCATGGCACTACACAGGGCTTCCGATGCCTTCATGTGCCGTACGTTCGTTACCAGGCTAAAAGGAAAAACTCTGAAGTGGTTCCACCATCTCCCACTGAGCTCAGTTACCAGCTTTTATGAGCTCGGTAGGCACTTCCTAGATAGGTTCATGACTAGTAGGAGGTTAAGGAAGGGCCCGAAATTCCTATTTAAAGTAAGACAATACAAAGAAGAACCCCTTCGAGGTTACATTGCATGCTTTAATACCGAGCTAACAGAGATTACAGACTGCAGCCCGAGCTTCTTAGTAGCTGCTATGACCTCTGGACTCGTACAGGGAGGCTTCAAGGACTCTTTGACAAAGAGCCCTCCTGCTGACATGGCAACCCTCATAGATCGGGTAAGGAAATACATAAATTTGGAGGAAGCAAAAGACCCTTCTCAAAAGAACAAAGAACAAGCTCAGCAGGATGACCAGAAGAAGGACTTTAGCACAAACAAAAAGAGGGTCAGAAGCCCGGACAAAAGAACGACCTCTAGAACTCCAAGCAGCACTACTCCAAGGGGATTTGTAATATCCCGACCCGGGATACGTCACGTATACCGAGGTAGGTCGGTTAACACATGTAACTTGAACGGTAAGATATGTATATCATAGTATTTTCATGGAAATGAATGACTGGAACTGTGAATCATAGAAATGAATGACCAAGGCTGGGTGACACCCGAGCATCATAGGGCATTACATCGAAATGCGTGCATGCACGTATTTCCATGCATTCATACGTAAACATAGATGTGTAGCTTAATAAAAATCAAGGTATGTAAATATGATTTAAAATGGAATTAGACCCTTACATATACATGTATATACATGTATAAAAGAGGTGTATTTCATGTTTATATGTATAAGATATAATGTATTATACATGTATGATGTATTTATGTATATATGTATATCTACATAAGAAACAAAAAGAAAGGAAAAAGGAAAAAGGGGAACTGCCCTTGGGCAGCATACAGCTGTGATGTAAGTGAGGTGTGTGTGTGTCGGCTAGGTGAGAGATGTGTGTGTTACATATATATATATATATAATATGATATATGTATATATGAGTGTAAAACAAGTCTCCCAACCATTTAATGCAAAGGTTGCATTTGGCAGAGGGAGCACAGGTCCTAGGTCAAGGAAAGAGGCCATAGAAGGGGGAGAAACCAAGAGAGGGAGAGAGAGAAAAGAGAGAGAGGCGGTGGAAACTTCTCTCTACAAATATAAACCTACGGGTGTGGGTTTAAAGGCAAAAGAGAGACCATTGTTGGGAGAACACTTTGGCAAAGAACTTAGGATCATAAACAGGAACTTTGGAGGGTCATAATGGGCTGAAATCCGAAACCCAGGTAAGCAAGTTTTAGTTCTGTTTTTGAGATTTAAAGCATGAAGCTTATATATGATTATAGGATCTAAACAAGCATGAAATATGGATTATTTTGCAAAAAGAATCAGGTTAAAAGGTTGAGAAACCATAGAGAAATTTGGAGTTGCAGGTTATAGGGAATAATCGGCCATGTGGTATTTTATGCATCAAACCTTGTTTAAAGTTTGTAGAAACAACCTATACTAGTGCAGAAAAACACTAGGAGAATTTTAGAGTCAAAACCGTGCTTAGAACACCATGGAAATGAAAAATGTCACTTGGCCGGAAAGTCGGCCGAAGACATTTAGGCCCTATTTCGTGAAGATTTGGAGGGCTTCAATGGAAACCGAGGGTGGATTCGAGATCCTTGAAGTGAAGGGAATAAAACTGCATTGAAAATGGGTTTAAAAACCATCGGAAATTGGTTGCCGTCACCTGGAGAAGGTGACGGAACCCTACTGTTTGCTCACCGGAGCTTTGGGGGAGATGACCGAAAAATCGGGGAGGATACCGGGTTAAGTCTAGACGGGTTTGGGTTTGAATCGGGTCGGGACCCGACCGGTTATGAATGGGTAAGTTAAGCTGTGTCGTTTTGGGCTTTAAATTAAATGGGTTTTGGGCTGTTTGGTTGCAGGGACAATAAATAGAGATGGGGTTTGGGGGTTATCCAAACCATGGATAAGGTGGTTAGGGTGGATATGTTAATCCGGTTCTCTAAATTTAACTGAACCGTTTGGTTCAGTGAAGAACCGAACCGGTTAGGGTTTCTAGGCAGTGAACCCAATGGTTCAGACCGTAACTTTGGGTATTTACACTTTGACCCCAAATGTATTAGGAAATGTTACTGTGGCCGAAATAGGAAAATTAATTAAATATTAATTTTTACAATAATGCCCCTATCTCAAATATGGGTCAAACGAAGTCCAAACGATGCAAATGAATAGTCAAAACTTATTCTCTCGAACATTCTGAGTCCAATGGTGGGGTCTGTTTTACGAGATGAGACCCCGAAGTATAAAATACCGTAAAAGTGCAAAATGACTATTTTGCCCTTTTTAGTGCAAAAGTCCAAATGGAATTCTGCGAAAGCCTAAACCGACTTTCTTCGGCATTCCGGACTCAATGGTAAAGTCTAAAATAGTATTTGAAATACTTATGATAGAAAGGCATAAAATTTGATGAATAGCATTTATTCTGAAACGTAATTACTGATATATGGGGAACTCGAAAGGCAAGGGTACACTCACGGATTTCCTGATCTAGAATCACGATAGAGGTAAGTAAATTCCCTTTCTCTTCCACATGGTGTTTCCAAGCCAAGTTTATTCTCTTTACTGCCAAACTTGTACTCTTGAAAGTACCTCATGCTATTGCTATCCACAATGTGATATTGTTCTATCTTGTGGACCTTGATTACTACGGTATCATTACTTCATGTTAAACCATGCCTTGAAAGGCTTACTGTTATGCTTTCATTGAATCTATGATATTCCATTTTATACTTCTATGGAATTATGAATAATCAGGTACCTCACGTTATTGTTATCCACAATGCGATATTGTTCTATCTTGTGGACATTGATTGACTGTTATGTCGTTGTTATCATGTGAACCATGCCTTGACAGGCTTATTGCTATGTCTTTACTGAATATATATAATATTTCATTTTATACTTCTATGGAATTATGAATAATCATGATATGTTATGAATACGGGATTTGTGCTCAGTCACAATATCCATCCGATGCTTTCTGTATTAATTGGAGACCTAAGGGTCAAGTACATAGATGGACAGGTGGCAGGAATGAATTCCTCGAAGGCTTTCCACCGGCAATTGACTGGCATAAACATTGGCATTTTCATTGCATTCCCGATTGGCATTTCATTTACATTTACATTGGCATTTTACCCGAGAACAGAGTAAATGCATCTCCTAAGAATTGGTATGATTACGTTATTGAATAACACTATTCCTTATGACTTATCTTAACTGAAAAGACACTCTTCATTGAATTGATTATGATCGGTTTATTGTGGCAGTACTTCTTGTTGTTGTATTGTTGTTGAGAGATTCATGTTGATGGTGTATCCATTACTCCTAATTGAACATTGTGACTTATTATTCATTGGCCTTTATGGCAACTGTTCTCATTGGCTATTACAGCATCTCCTTCTGTCACATCCCCCAGACCCACCCTGTGCGGATTTGGGGCACGTGACAAAGGCCAGTTAGGCACCCATCGGGTTTTATCAGTTTTTTTTTTTTTTTTAAAACAAAACCCCGACGGTAATCCTAACCACAGGCCATTCCGATATAAATCCCAAGCATAATGCATTCAACATATATAATTTAAGCAGCGGAAATTTTCACAAGAGAATGCATACATATATACTTGGCAGAGCGTTCAGGATACATCATAGTCAGTCCTATCTTAATCAAGATTACAAAACAGTTTTCACTACAAAAGTCATAATCTGATCAGTTACACCAAAAAGTACAAAAATGGTATAGGTTCACAAAAATGGGTTGTCATTTTATCTGGGGGTCTCCAACATTTCCCCCTAAGTCCTGAACCTGCTAAACCTGTCCATCTGAGAGTTTCCCTGAAATTATTAAAATAATGGAATAAGCTTTAAAAAGCCCAGTGAGTAACACAGATATCCAGGCAAGAGTTTCGAATTCAATCTTTGCTTAAATCACATGGTAATTAAATCAGTTTGGAATTAATAGTTCAATAAATCCAAGTCAAGTTCAATAGATCAAAACAGATAAACGGTTCAGGGTGCTAGCATATCAATCAGAAGTATAGTTAATCATTTGAGAAACTAAAAACCATGTCATCGGTTATAAAAGCATGCATTTAAAACAATTGCATTTAAAACATATGGTATTCGAAACAATTTAGCAGATCAAGGAGCAGTAACTAAATAGTGTCAGAAGTTACTCACCTTCAATATTCGAGTTTGAAGCTATGAACGGAGCCTTCCTCTTTTCTCCTTAAGCCTAAAACAATTTATAGAGATTTATCAACTCATGACCTTAGACTGAGTAAGTCTACCCTATGATGGGTTTCATGGAACTAACTTATAGTGGCTAGTTCATAGGTTTTACCTCTTAAGCATTTGGCTTAGGGTTTCAGTGTCTTCACACATTTATCGGTTCTGATTTTCATAATATGGACCTAACCATTGAGTTCGGAAGGTCGAAGAAAGTCAATTTAGACTCTCTCGGCTTTTAAATCTGGGTTCGGGTATATCAGGGGTATTTTGGTCATTTTTGCCGTCACATAATTTCTGCCTCGGGTTCGTCATCTAATCATGTATACAGTCTTATAAGTGTCAGGTCTACTACTGGTATCAGTTCTGTTGAAATCGGATTTCATTTGGCCTTGTACAGGGTCAAGGGTATTATGGTAATTTCATACATCATATTTTTTTCGGTACCTCATTTGCAGTCACGGACCTCACCATTGGACTCAGGAGGTCCGAGACAGTAGGAATACATATATAACTTATGATTTTTGGACAACGGACTAATTTGGAGTATTTAATTTAATTAAATGATTTTAATTAAATTAATTTCAGAATATATATAATATATATATTATTTTTGGCAGAAAAATGAACGGTCGAATAGGGTGGCACAGCGGACGCGTGCCACCTCCCTCTCCAATAGACACCACGTTCGAGTCCCATAAGGCGCAAAATGCGTCTTTTATTTTTCTGATATAATTAAATATATAATATATATATATTATGCCCCATAGGTGACACACGCAAGAGCGTGGCCGAGTGGTAAGGGCGTGGTGTTGGGCGCGTGCGGTCGGGGGTTCGAAACCCAGTAGCCCCTTGTTCCTTCCCTTCCTTTCTTTTCTCTTAAACGTATCAGTTTACACATATAAACGCCCAAAACGACGCCGTCCCATTTAATTTGGTGGCAGTCCCAGGTTACTCCACGTGTCCTGAGTTAACCCGTCAACTCGTTTTTAAAGGTTCAGAGTCGACTCAGCGTCGTCTCCTTCGTTGAACCTCACACAGTGATGCCCTAAAAACCTGCAGATTTTTAATTTCTATTTCGTGATGTTTGGGACACGGTTTCTTGCTGTTTTCGATCCTAATAGGCTTCTGCATGTCATATCTATCATTTAGCATCCATTTAAAGCTTCGAATCACTCTAAACCATTCTGTTTTCAAAACGATAGCCGTGACCTGTAACACGACCTAACATCCTCATTTCTCAACCGTTTTACACCAAATTTGTTTCTATGTGACCCACGGATCATAAGGTTCATGCCCCTATTTTTATTTTTCAGTTTGGTCTCGGTTTTAGAAGATTTGGGTTGCAAACCCGTAGCTTCATTTTCAAATTCGTGGGGCTACAGTGAGTTCTGGGGTCGCGTAGGTATATATTTGAGATCCTCTTAGGGTCTATTTCAGGTCTTGACATGCAAAATCCCAAACGGTCATGGTCGAATCAGACCTGGTTTTTCCAAGCTTCATCAATGGAGGTTGGTCTCGGGTTTCATGGTTCTTGACCTATCCGAGACCTCTAACACATGCTACATGTTCAGAATGACTCCTAGGATCAAGATTAGATCATGCATGCAGTCTATACCCGTAGCAATCTATCAAAACAGTTCCAAAAATCAAAATAAGAAATGAGGCAAATTTGGAAATTTACCTTCAACAGTGACCCTCTCTCTCTCGGTGGCTTGGTCCAGAATCCTCACAGTGCTCCTCAAGCTTCCTCAGGTCATGCACTTCAACTTCAAGCCTTCACCTTTCCTCTCTAATGGCCAAATTTCTCACAACACATATGCATGCACAAGCTTCCTTTCCTCTCTCTCTCTCTCCCTCTCAGCCAACCTTATGTACACACAACAGAACTCACACACTCTCACTGTTTGGCATTTCAGAATTCTCTAAAGAGAGAATTCTTGGTGCAAGTTATGTATATATATACATATAGGGCTATACACATATATGAGTGTATCTCTGCCCTTAGTAGGGTTAGTGGTTGATTGACTGATGGAGGTGATGGAGGGCTATGATGAAGGGAATGCATGCAAGGCCATTGGCCAATTTGGGTGGTGGCTTGGGCAAGATTTTAGGTTATATACATATATTGCTGTATATATGCACAAAGTAACCAACAGCCTAGTTGGTAACTTTTTGGGATAGATTTTACCTACCTTGGTAGGTCAAGGGTTCAATTCCCCTTAGGCCTCCCAAGTGACCATTTTCTCCTATTTTTCTGGTTAAGGCCCTGTTTGGTTGTCGTAGAATTCCAGTTTCACTGTTTTGGCCTTAACTCCCAATCCGTAACTCCTTTTTCAGTGCGGTTTCTTTCTGTCACTTCCTACTCAGAATATCTTTCATTAACCAAGGTCCAATGTTGGTTTTTATTTTCTCGAGTTTCCCATAATTAGCTAATTCAAGTTTTATCACTATTAAAAATAGACATTAAATTAGCTAAACCTGACATTTCATTCCCAAAACAGTTTCTCATATACAAAACATGTCAGTTAAGAAATTGGGGTGTTACACCTTCCTTATGATTGGCTATCATAATCTTATTCATGGATTTGTATCTTATCGATACCAGTGTCGGAGATCTGTTTTTACTTGCTGAGCTCTCGTAGCTCATTCCCCCTATTTACCCCCATTTCAGGTGATGACGCTGCAAGACCCCAGTAGGAGTCTGAGAGCGTAGGAGGACATTTTTAAGGAACTGTATCAGTCTATGTCTTAGTTCTCTCATGTATTCACCACCCTCGGGTGCTGGTTACGTTTGGTTCTTATTTTGTTTATGTAGAACCATATTATGTATTGTAAAGACTTCCGCTAACATTGTGTATTGAAAGACTTCCGCTGATGTACTATTACTGATAAGACTTTCGCTGTTATTGTTTAAGAAATTTTAGTACTTTGCATATTAGTACTATGATACAGGAATGGAAAAAGTAGGGACGGCCTTCGGGTCGGCCCCGCGACACGAGATCCGCATAGGGTGGGTTTCAGGTCGTGACAGGATTCACTACCTTCACTCCTTTGAATGCCTCCTTAACCCACATACTTCGTCAAGTCCAGTCACAAGAAAATCTAAGATGGCCAAAGCCGTTAAGAGGAGATCCCAACTATCGGGACATGAGCAAGTACTGCGATTTTCACAAAGATCATGGGCACGCAACTAACACATGCAAAACCCTTAAGTATGAAATCGAGTAGCTCATAAGGAGAGGATGACTACGGAAGTTTGTCAGGCAAGACGGGAGGCAGAACCCCCGCAACAACAGACCCCAGCAGAGAAGGCCAGATAATAGGCCAGAGCAAAGAGATGAAAGGAACGAGCCTCAGCATCAGAACAATCAAGTTATCTTCGTCCTCCATACAGATAGCCCGGCCACAGGAATGTCCAACTGAGCAAGAAAATGGTATGCCCGGGAGGCCAGAATTACTCCCAGCATCCTACAGATCACCAGTATAGAGAAAAGATTAAGGCCGGTACCTGAGATCCAATTCTCGGATCAAGATCTTGTAGGAGTGCACTGTCCTCACATTGATGCCCTTGTCATCTCCCTCAAGATTACCAACTTTGAAATCCGAAGAGTCTTGGTGGAAACAAGGAGTTCTGTGAACGTGCTATTCTACGAACCTCTCAAACAGATGAAACTCAATCCCAACGACATCAAGCCCACCATTGCCATCATGGCAAGATTTGATAGGAACCTCAGTACCCCACTAGGGAGGATTGACCTCCCGACCACGGCAGTTGAGGGAGATGGACAGAAGACAACGATGTCAGAGTACATGGTTCTGAACGCTAAGTCCCCCTACAATGTCATAATTGATAGATCTTGGCTACATCAGATGGGAGCAGTCACTTCAACCCTCCACTAATGCCTGAGGTATGTCCACAATCATGCTGTGTACTCCATCAGAAGATGTCAACCGACCTCTCGAGAGTGTCATGCCCTCGCGTTCAAGGAGAGGACCCCTAAATTGCAATTACAGCACGCTCATGAGTTCGTGGTTCCAGACATCATCCACCCTCACGAAATGGAAGGCTGTCCTTTCATAATTGATGAGCCTCAAAGCCCTAGAGGAAGGGACAGCAGGGCCAAGCCCGTAGGAGACCCCGTCAAAGTGCTTGTTAGCTCGAAAGAGCAGGGGCGTTGCCTACAGATTAGTCCAGACTTGACGCTTGCCGAGCAGGAAGAAATGGTAATATTCCTAAGAAACAACCTCTCAGTGTTTGCCTAGGAACCAAAGGATATGGAAGGCATAGATCCAAGCCTCATCACTCACAAGTTGATGGTGGATCTCGATTACCCCCCAGTGAGATAAAAAAGAAGGCCACTCGCTCTAGAGCGGCATCAGATCATTAACGAAGAGGTCCAAAGACTGTTAGATGCTAAGATGATACGAGAAGTATTCTATCCAGATTGGCTTGCTAACACGGTCCTGGTCAAGAAAAATAATGGGAAGTGGAGAGTTTGTTGATTACAAATACCTCAACAAAGCCTGCCCAAAAGATAGTTTTCCATTGCCAAGGATAGATAAGCTAGTTGATGCTACTGCAGGACACGAACTCATGAGCTTCATTGATGTTTACTCCGGATATAACCAGATCCAGATGTACCCTCCAAACCAGGAAAAGACAGCATTCATAATCGACCGAGGTCTCTATTGTTACAGAGTGATGTCATTCGGATTAAAAAATGCTGGGGCAACATATTAGTGTCTGGTCAGTAAGATGTTCAGTCCCCTGATCGGCAACACCATGGAGGTTTACATTGATGACATGCTAGTTAAGAGCCTACAAAAAGGTAGCCACCTCCAACACTTAGCCTAGACATTTGACATCTTGAAGCAACATAAGATGAAACTAAATCCCTCAAAGTGCACTTTTGGTGTGACCAAAGAGAAGTTTTTGGGGTACGTAGTCTCTCAAAGAGGTATAGAAGCAGACCCTACTCAGAATAGGGCATTGGTTGGGCTAGAATCATCGAAGACCAAGAAGGACATTCAGGCTCTGAACGGAAGAATTGCAGCTCTAAGCAGATTTATTTCCAAATCCACTGATCGCTGCTTACCGTTCTTCAAAGCCCTGAAAGGTAACAGAGCCCTGCAATGGTCTGAGGAATGTGAAAAATCCTTTTAAGAGCTGAAGGAATACCTGGCTTCCCCTGAACTCTTATTGAAGCCAGTCCAAGGGGAAAAGCTACACCTCTACCTTGCTGTCTTCGAAAACGCTGTCAGTTCCGTGCTGGTTAGACAGGACAAAGGAGTTCAGAAGCCCATATTCTATGTCAGCAAAGCTCTTCTAGACATAGAGAAGAGATCTCCCAAAATTGAGAAGCTAGCCTTGGCTATAATAACCTCAACACAGAAGCTCAGACCCTACTTTCAGGCTCATCCTATTGAGATCCCAACTGCCTATCCGCTGAAGTCCATGCTTCGAAAGCCAGAAGTCTCAGGATGACTGGTCAAATGGTCAGTAGAATTGGGAGAATTTGACTTATCTTATATTCCACGAACCTCCATCAAAGGGCAAGCCTCGGCTGATTTTGTCGCCAAGTTTACCCCGGCACTACAAGACAAGGCACACATCTGTGAAAGCTCTAGTACATGGAAACTTTATACTGATGAATCTTTTACCGACCATGGTTTTGGCGTCGGCTTGGTTCTGCGTTCCCCTGATGGGCTTATAACAGAGAAGGCAATAAGTCTGGGGTTCAGAGCTTCCAACAATGAAGCAGAATACGAGGCCCTTATCCTTGGATTAAAGCTAGCTTTGGAATACGAGGCTCAAAACCTCGAAGTCTTCTCTGACTCACAACTCGTGAGAAGCCAAGTCTTGGGAGAGTTTTCCATCAAAGATGACAGAATGTTCTGCCACTCAGAACTGGTGAAATTACTGGAGCAATCCTTCCAAAGATTCACAATCCAAAAAATTGAAAGAGGTCTGAACTTTAGGGCTGACGCACTAGCAAACATGGCTGAAGAAGAATGCAGAAAATTTCCCATCAGTCAGAATCGAGCATAAAAGAAATCCAAATTACTCAAACTACAAAGCAAACCAAGAGCTGGATGACTCCCATCCTCCAGTACCTAGAAGAAGGGATCCTTCCAGAGGACAAGAACAAGGCTAGAAGGATCCGAATCCGATCAGTTCGGTACCTTATCATGCATGGGAAGCTTTATCGAAGGTCTTATTCTCAACCCTTGCTAATGTGTTTGACTCCAGAAGAAGCCAAGTATGTTCTGGCAAAAATACATGAAGGAATTTGTGGCAACCACAATAGGGGCAGAACTATAACCCACCGAGCTTTAACACAGGGCTACTACTGGCCGAGCATGTTGAGGCAGGCAAAAGAGTACGTCTAGAGGTCTGACAAATGCCAACGGTTCGCTCCCTACCAACACCAACCCCACCATGAGCTCATTCCTATTGTCAACCCATGGCCCTTTGCTCAGTGGGGGATGGACATCATAGGCTCACTACCAAAAGCCACACCGATCAAGAGATACCTCTTAGTAGCCATTGACTATTTCTCCAAATGGGCTGAGGCAGAGCCCCTAACACACATCACAGAGAAAGAAGTCAAGAACTTTACTTGGAAGAACATAGTCTACAGATTTGGCATTCTATGCGTGATCATCTCAGACAATGGGACACAATTTGCAGGAAAAATTTTCAAGAAATTTTGCCAAGACCTATACATCAGTCAACATTTTGCCTCTCCAGGTCATCCCCAAGCCAACGGGCAAGTAGAGGTCACCAATCGAACAATCCTGGATGCTCTTAAGAAGAGGTTGGAAGAAGCTAAAAGAAGATAGGTTGAAGAACTCCCTGGAGCTCTCTGGGCGTACAGAACCACCAGAAGAACACCTACTTCCAAAACTTCCTTCTCACTTGCCTATGGTTCCGAAGCAGTGATCCCAGTTGAGATCGGTATGCCTACCCTGAGAACTGAAACTTTCAACCAAAAGGCCAATGATCAGTAGCTTGCAGAAAGCTTGGACTTACTTGAGGAAAAACAGGATCAAGCCAGGATCAGGATGGAAGTATATCAACACAAGATGACCAACAACTTTAGACTGGGGCTAAGACCCATCAACTTTCAAGTTGGAGATCTCATTCTAAGAAGAGTGTTCCCAAATACTAAAGATCCCACTATGGGAAAGTTGTCACCCAACTAGGAAGGCCCTTACAGAGTAACAAAGGTTGTCAGACCTACCACATACTGGTTAGAAAACATGGCTGGGAAACTTGTACCCAGGCCATGGAATATAGAGCATTTACGAAAGTATTATCAATAAAGCTTCTCTTTCTTACATCCTTTCAGAAAAGTAATCTTAAACTAAATGCACAGACCCCCAGGTCTGGTCCATCGTATTGACCCCTGAAACCTTGTATTCATTACAAGCCCTTCAGGCCTGGTCTTCTCAATGTACAGACCCCTAGATCTGGTTTAGCGTATTGACCCCTAAAGCCTTGTATCCACTACAAGTCCTTCAAGCTTGGTCCATCTTAATGCACAGACCTCCAAGTTTGGTCCATCGAACTAAATACACAGACCCCCAAGTCTGGTCCATCGTATTGACCCCTAAAGCCTTGTATCCACTACAAGTCCTTCAGGCTTGGTCCAGTTTAATGCACAGACCTCCAAGTCTGGTCCATCGAACTAAATGTACACACCCCCATGTCTGGTCCATCGTATTGACCCCTGAAGCCTTGTATTCATTACAAGTTTTTCAGGCTTGGTCCATCTCAATGCACAAACCTACAAGTCTGGTTCGTCACAGTAAACCTACTCGGTTGCCTCCCAAATTAAAGAAAAAAGTTTTGATTTGACTGTTCAACTACATGGTTACAAATATTTTTGACCAGTCAATACCAATTTTGGCCCGACTATTATGAATCTTCCTGCTTAAAATTCTTATTAGTAAGTTCTGATCTTGGGAAATTTGTTCTATATCCCTTGAGGCGATGAACAGAGGTTCTGACTACTGAAGATTTGTTCAATTACCACCCAATTATTATCAGTCCAGTTAATATCACAAGTCTTTTGGCTTGGCTATTAAGCCCTGGACGGTTTGCTTTCACTAAGTCTGCTGCCCAGGCTACTCAATACAAGTTTTGATTCAAATGCCTCCAATTTCAAATTTAGGCTCAGTTATTTATTTTAGTCTTCCTATTCTGTTTTGACTTTGGAAGGCATAGTCATTGCCACATTTTTTTAGCAGATTAGCTCAAGCTATTACAAGTTTCTTTGCTCGGAAGAACAAACCTAAAGTACAAATGGTTCTTGAACAAGCTTTACTTACGTTAATTGCAAGATTGAAGGGCTGGAGCCCATTCATATACTACTGAGCAGCAATAACTTGGGACAGTGTTGAGTCTACTTGGAATCCACAACAATTCTCAGAATTCATAAGTGTTACAGTTTAGAAAGATAAAGATACTCAAGTTCTGAAGAAATTTAATTTCATAAATAAAGGTGTTCAGGTACATTAGAGATTAAAAGTAAAAAAACATGGAATACATAAAATAAGATTTTATTCGGTTGGAAGGGCTTTAGAAGGAGTTGCTCCGACCGTTCTTGCTCGGAACCTCAGTAGCAAGAGGAGGGGCTGCAGTACCTTCAATTGCTGACAAGTCAAAATTCGGGAACTTAGCAAGAAATTTGGATCGGAAGTTGTTAAAGCCAAACTAGATCAGCTCGTTGCCCATCTCTTTAACTTCTGCCCTCATCTCCGTCTTGGTCTCGATCTTGCAAAATAAATTGCATCTTGGAGCTTCTGATCACAGGTGTACCAAAGATTGTACAACTCCTTCTAAAGATCTTCTACCCTCCGAGCATACAGATCCTTCTCAGATTCCGGAACGACCAAAGAATTAGAGGCCTCTTTCAGCCTCTCCTCAGCAGCATGAGCTGTAGACTGGGCTGTCCCGAGCTGCAGCCTAACTTTGTCAAGTTCGGTCTGAAGTTTTTCAACTTCTTCTGAATTTGGAGAAGCTTCAATTAGAGTTGCAAGAGTATGCATGGATTACAGATCACAAAGCAAGTAAGTCAGTAACAATAAGAGAAAAATGAGAGAGAAAAGGAGAATTCAGAAGATACCTTGATCTAAAAAGAAACAAGATGAGCCAATAACTTCTCCAACTTCTGCCCTTTGAGCTTTAGAGGGCCCTTATCCCAAAACTGCTTCAGGGCCTTCTTAGCAAGCTGATATCCGGTATCATCTGAAGCTTTGGATTTGGCAGCCGACTTCCCCTTGCTTATTCGACTGATTGGGGTGGAAGGAACCATCAATATTAGGAGAGGAGCTTCCTTCTCGTCCTCAGAATGAGTACGTTCGGGAAAGTAGGAGATCAACCTTCTCCTTTTCACTTTTGGGGGAGGCTCAGGCTCAATTGGGGAAGTAGCCTCCCCCACCGTTTGTAGCTCTGAAGTCCACTTCTTCATCAACTTTTTCTTAAGCTCCTCAACACATTTTTTAGCATCCATCAGGTTCTCTGGGGTAACAATGACTGTGTGAGCTTGGTTAGAGGTCTGAAGGAGCTGACGATATTGATCTTGGAGTTCGGTGGTAAAAATGGACCTCCTCTAGGCACTTTTATCTGCACAGGAAATACAAACACATTAGTTGATCAGTTCAGAAGTGGAAATATGAAACCGAACAAGAACAGTTACAAGAAAATGGGGTCTCACCCTTAAACCCCGTACTTCGGGGAAATGTTGAGATATGGCCCTAGAAGTCTTCACGCTCCCATCCTCCTCCAATGAAGAACTACCACTTCTTCCAAGTTTTATTGGAAGTGGGTACAGAGGAAAGGGGTCTGAACCCCCTATCAAAAGACATATAAAAGAGGTTCTCCGACCTCATGTATTTAAGATCCATATTGCTACGGATCAAGTCAAGGGACAAATCAACATTGTTTTGGTGCCCTAACACTATAAAACCTAGAAGATGCCTCCAACTGTTCAAGTTAAGGTAGGTAGGGCAGACATTAAATCAACTAAAAGACTACCCTACCTGGTCAGGAAGAGGGAGTGTTAATCCCATTTCAAACCAAGCAAGGTAAACACAAATTTCGCCCTCTTTAACATCATATGGGCGATCTAGGGTGCTCGGAACCCTATAGGAAACGTTTGAGGGGAGACTATATTTTTCCCAAAATTCCTCTAACATGCCCTTAGTGATGGCACTTTCCCTTTCTTCCCTTTGAGTGGATCGACCAGAGGTCTCTCCAACCCTATTTCGGGGTTCCAAGAATGCATCTACTATTCTAACCTCCGAACTGGAGGGGGATCCTACTAACCTATTTCCGGCACCACCGGAGGAATGACTATCTATGGCTTGGACATGGGACGGCACAGTCGTCCTCGAAGAACTTCTTGTGTCGTCACTAGAACTAGAGGAAGAAGAAGCCGGCATTGCCAAGAACGAAAAGGGGGGAAAATAGGATTTTCAATAAGGAAAGCACGAAAAAGAAAGAGAGACTAACCAAACCTGAAGTCAGACAAAAATAGAGCTTCGAGCAATAGGCACTCCTCACGATTCACTAGAGGCTCTGGTTTGACAATGGTAGGATTTTGTCTTCCCTTTCAAATATAGTGAAAATGGCGAGGAAAAGGTCGTACTAAGCCTCTCCCCCTATTTATATATGTTTACAAAGTGTGGGCACACCAAGCTGAACTGCCGTGACAGTAGTGTGCAATAATGGCTTCGAAAGCCCAACCATCGCCTGCGTAATAAATGACGCACCAACAGTCACCTTAGAAAACGGACAGACAGGACGCATGGCTTTTCGGAAGCACGTAGCCCTAGTTACTCATTGAGTTCGAACTAGGACCTGGGGGGGTAACTGATATACCACAAAGTAACAGACCAGTCCCCATGTGACATGTATGACTACGAAGCTTGGCCATCTAGAGCATACTCAGACGATCAACCATTCAGAGCAGGTTTGGATGCTTAGCCCTCAGAACTCACAGGTCTGAGCACAAGGCCATTAGAGCTTCCCTAAGGGTTCAAAGCTCATGCTGCTAAAGGTTCACACTAAGTTTCATTCTTTTCTCTAGGGTCTCATGGTGTTAAACAACACCCCACAGGCTCTAGGTATTCGAACCTATGCTCTGATACCACGTTGTCACGCCCCGAATTTCTACAAACCCGAGGTGCGACTGACGAGACAGAAAATAAAATAAATAAAAGGACAAATGTAAATAAATCCACTAAACAAGCATCCATTCCCATCAATACATACAATAACATAAAACACATCGCACAACTTCATTGTTCATGGTCATTCGGGTTTAAGCCCTTACATTACAAAAACGTGCGTCCCATGGACCAAAAATACACCACGTGCTTCACCCTATCAAGGTATCATAGAGTCTCAAGTGGCTGGAGGATCCTCATCTGAAAAATGTTGCCACGAATGGGTCAGCTCAACTGCTGGTATGATGAAATGCTAATGCAAGAAATAAAGCTAAGGCGTGGCATGTGCAAAGTGTACATTTATATCTAAATGTCATTCAAAGCATCGCAGTAATATATGAATGGTATGCATGACGCACCCATGCACAACTCTATGCCACACCCATGTCTCGTTTACGGGTACTCCCCGATGGCACGAAGTACCAATGCAATGGCCAATTTTGGGTTTTTCACCACAGGATCTACACCCTCATAATGCAAAGCACCACGTGCTCAACCCACGCCATGTTCTCAAAGGATTCACCATATGCCAATATGCCAATGCAATCTCAATGAAACATGGTTTCCACAATATAGCATGCTCGAGACAATAATACATAAATCACCAGCTGATTCCACATGCAAGCATATCTCATATAATCAACTTAAACACATGTCATGATTCACGTTCATCATTCACTAAATTTTTCATAAAGTACAAGTAACATGTAAGCATGTGAACAACCAACTCCAAATCATCAAGTAAACACATTCCACATAAACACATAAGTCATTCCAGTCATTCACATAACATTCCTAACTTAACTTCATTTCTAACATTAGCAAAACACCATACCTGACGGGTTGGTCTCAACCCTAGAAGATCGTGCACGATATGTAACTGAACTGGTCAATGAAAATGCAGGAGATCAGATCGCCCTCTCCTGTCCTGTCAGTGTCCCTAAAAGCATAAATTACAACTCAGTCTATTGTCATTTGAATTTATGCTATTCATCAAATTTTATGTCTTTTAATTCATAGGTTTCTATTATGCTAAATTAAACTCTGCCATTGAGTCTAGGACGTCGAAGAAAATAAGTTTAGGTTTTCGTAGAACTCAATTCGGACATCTGGGTTCAAAAGGACAAAACAGTCATTTTGCACTTTCCACGGGTCCTTACATTTTGTGACCTCTTTTCACAAATCGGACTCCACGGTTGAGTCCAGAATGTTCGAGATAATAAAGTTTCACTATTTGTTTACTTAATTCGGAGTTCGTTTGACTGTACTTCAATTTAGGGGCATTTTGGTAATTTTAAAGGTTACTACGGGTCCTTTATTTTTTGGGACCCCATCTCATAAAACGGACCTCACCATTGGTCTCAAAATAGCCGAGATAGTCAAAATACACTAATGACTTGTCGCATTCGGACTCCGGACTATTTTAGAGTATTTAAAATAATTTAATTAATTAATTTAATTATCATTTTATTAATATTTAATTCTAGTAGGTTAAAGCGTAATTACTTAAAATTTTAGGGTTAAAGTGTAATTTTTGAAATCTGAGGGGTCAAATCAGAATTTTAAAAAGTACAGGGTAGAATTGTAATTTTTGGAAAGTTTAGGGGCAATTTCGTAATTTGCAAAACCCTTATTCTCAATTTGGATAGCTAAACAGTGGCTAATCCAAAACAGGGATAAGATATCCGTGTTCCCATTTAATTCCAATTTCTAATTTCTTAACTTCGTAGCCAAACAGCCCCCTAGCCCCTTTTAATTTAAAACGTGGGAGCGACACGTGGCAGGGGCGGTTTAGCCCCGCCTGAACCGGACCAGACCCGGACCCGAAACCCGACCCGAGCAGCCCCTTTCTTCCCCGACTTTCCGGCGACACACCAGTAGGGTTCCGGCACTGGCGACTGGTCTCCGGCGAGATTTTCAAGGTTTCAAAATGCTATCCTCTTCATTTTCTTCCAAGGTTTCCATATCTAGGCTTGGTTTTGGGTTCGAGTCACCAGATCTTCACGAAATAGAGGGTCAACCCCTCGGTCAAACTTCTGGCCGACTCTTTCCCCTTCATTTTTGTGACAGTTCGGTCCTGGTTTAACCCCCATTTTCATCCAAAATGGTTTCTGCACCTCCTAGGGTTCATTCCCCACCATTTAAACTAAGTTTTACACATAAAATGACAAGACCCAACTTTTATACCCGAGACCTGCAACTCACGTTTTCTATCTCATTTCCTAATCATTTTCTTTCATTCTTTTTGCAAAATAAACCCTACAACATGCTCTTTAAGATCATATACATCAAAGTAATTATCATGCTTTAAAAAAAATTAAAACAGAATGGGTCACTTACGGTTTTTCTGTTGGGTCTCTCTCTCTAGCCGTGCACCTCTTTCACCCTCTGGTTCCAAGCTCGATTCAAGCTCCCAAAACTCCTTTCCAGAATTCTCTTTCTCTCTCTCATTTTCTGTTTTTCTTTCCTTCTCTTCTCCCAACCGAGACCACACATATACACAACACACACACACTCCCACACGTCTCTCACACCAGACCCTTTCCTTGACTTCTCTCCCTCTGTTCAGCCACCCTGCTTTCTTCCCCCCATGCAGCTTTGCATTTAATGCAAAGCTGCCCTATATACCTATATATATATATGTATATACCACTCATCACACACACACTAGACACACACACACTCCACCGACACTACACACCTCACTCACCAGGTCTGTTGCACACTTCCAGGGTACCCATGCACTGCCATATATATAGACATATACATATTCACATACACATGTATATACATTAGTCTACACATTTACATACCTCTAATATCCCATACATACATACATGCTACACATACATACACCATGCATTTCCAATATAATAATATACATTTTAATATCAATAATAATAATAATAATAATAATAATAATGATAATAATAAAAACAAGTAATAATAAAAAAAAAAATTTTCCATGTCATTACAAGATGTCTAGGAAAAGAAAAAAAAAAAAACAAAGGAGAAAAGTAAGTCCCGATGAAGAACAGAAAGACGGCAGCGCAATAATACTGATCAATCTGAAATAAAGATCAAATGATATATATTAGAACACTTATTAAATATATATGAACATAAAATGTTTTTTTTGTTTTGCATGCATAAATAGTAAGAACGACATAAAGTAGCATAAGTTGTAAACTAGTGATTTGAACTGAGTTCCGTAAATTCGTGTAAGTTTATTTTGTCATTTATGAGGTGTGTGATGGGGTTTCGGGCTCGTTAAGTTGATATCCGATGTTTTGGTCTATCAAAACCCCAAAATTGGTATTTTCAAAGCAAAAAGTTGAATAAGTTTCAAACCTGGTGATCTGAACTGAGTGTCGTAAATTTGTGCAAGTCTATTTTATCATTTTTAAGGTGTGTGATAGGGTTTTGGGCTTGTTAGGTTGATATCCGGTGTTTTGGTCTGTTAAAACCTCAAAATGGGACTTTGGAGCAGAAAGTTGCATAAGTTTCAAACCGGTGATTCGAACCGACTGCCGTAAGTTCGTGCAAGTCTATTTTATCATTTGTGAGGTGTGTGATGGAGTTTCAAGGTTGTTAGGCCTATATCTGGCATTTTGGTCCATCAAAACCCCAAAATGAGCCTTTTTGGAGTAGAAAGTTGCATAAGTTTCAAACCAGTGATCCGAACTGAGTGCCATAAGTTCGTACAAGTCTATTTTATCATTTATAAGGTGTGTGATGGGGTTTCTAGGCTGTTAGGTTGACATCCGGTGTTTTGATCCATCAAAACCTGAAAATGGGCCTTTTTGGAGCAAAAAGTTGCATAAGTTTGAAACTGGTGATCCGAATCGAGTGCCATAAGTTCGTGTAAGTCTATTTTATTATTTGTGAGGTATGTGATGGGGTTTCAAGGTAGTTAGGCTGATATCCAGCCTTTTGGCCCATCAAAACTCCAAAATTGGTCTTTTTGGAACAGAAAGTTGCTTAAGTTTCAAACCGATGATCCAAACCGAGTGCCGTAAGTTCGTATAAGTATATTTTGTCATTTTTGAGGTGTGTGATGGGGTTTTGAGGCCGTTAGGCAGATATCCAGCATTTCGATCCATCAAAACCCCAAAATGGGCTTTTTTGGAGCAAAAAGTTGCATAAGTTTCAAACCGGCGATCCAAACTGAGTGCCGCAAGTTCTTACACGTCTATTTTGTCATTTTTGAGGTGTGTGATGGGGTCTCAAGACTGTTGGGTTGATATTTGGTATTACTATTTTACTTATGGGCCTAAAAATAATGTAATGAAGGCCAATTAAAATACAAGAAGAGTCATTCTTAATGTTTTTGAGCATTCTAGACTCAATGACAGGGGTTCAATTTTGGAAATTAGATTCCGAAATATATGAACAGACAAATTGGACTAATTCCAAATATGTCCTAAACAGTTAATAAAGTTACCAAATGAACCCCTATCAGCACGAAGGTACCTACCCTAATATTTTTTGACATTCCGGATTCAACGGTGGGATCCATTTTGTCCAAATATAGATACATAAAAATGTGTAAGTCCTAGATTGCGGGTTACTAGACTAATTGGGAAAATATAGAAAAGGGTCATATTTAACATTTTTGGATGCTCTAAACCTAATGGTAAGGTCAAATTAAGCATCCAGACACCTGAAAATGGTCCTGCACGAAAGTGAAAAATTATGAAAACACTCCTAGACCTAAAATAAGCCATATGAAGGAAAATTAAGATTCGAAAAAGGCTAAGTTTATTATCTTCGACACTTTGGACCAAACGGTGGTGTTCGTTTGGGACAAATATAACTTCAATTTTTTTTTAAAATGATGATTATGTCCTTAAGACTTAATTAAGTTCCTGGAAGAATATAGAATAATAGGAAAAGACCATCCTTAAGGTTTTCAAGGCTTCTGAGCCTAATTATGAGGTCCGCATATGGTAAGAAAATTTTTTGGATAGCGTTTAAAAGAAATCTTGATTGGATATGCCTTAAAAATTGTTAATTCCTATTAGAGGAACTACAAAGGCAAAGGACAGTGAGAAAAGACAACTAAAAATCTCTAGATAAGGATTATAGGTGAGTAATCTAGAACTTTGAAGTGCAAAATTTTGCACTCTATGTTTTCAAACTATATTTTCTATCACATTATTGTCTTGATTTATCAATCTGCTATCGTTTTATCAAGTCAATTGATATTGTTTTAAAAAACAAATTGTTATCATTTTATTGATTGAAGTGCCATCATTTTATTGATTAAACTTCAATTATTTTATTATTGAATTGTAATAGTCCTATTAAACCTGGTTTTAAAATGCGAAGCATGAAAATTGTATCCAATTTTTGAATTGTTTTAAATTATTTTCCATGCAATTATACGATTTTGATGTGTTATCGCTCACCAAAAGTGAACCTTGTACATACACCTAGTGTACAGGATTGGTAGTAACTGAGTTATGACTAAGCTTGCATTGCGCTATCTACAGTAGCCATTGATTATAGTGGCAACAACCACATTGTTCACTATAGAGTTGGTATGTTGCTTATATTGATTGGGAAGCTTATCGCCTTTTGGCATAACTTTCATTACATTGAAAATTATTATCTTGCTTTTAGCGCATTGTTATTCCAATTTTATAACTGATTGTCCAATTGTCTATATTAAAATTATCAACTCGATTGTAACGTATTGCAAATTGTTTTAGAACTCGATTGATATTTTAAAATTGTACAATGCTTTACATTGATTGATTGAAAACCCAGATCAATGGAGAATTGCTTAAACTCTCTTCTGACCTCCAAACTCCATTGGTCTAAAACCCATGACAGAGTACCATGATTATTCACTGAGCTTAAGTTAGCTCACACCGATTCCAAATATTTTTTTTATGGTAACCGCATGGGAATGAAATGCTCAAAAACCCAATGTAAGTAAACTTGAACTCTAACATGTGGTAATTCCTAGCCATATCACATTTTTATTTTTTCGATGCTGCCAATTTGTATTCTATACACACCTGACCATTATTGATTTTCACAATTTGATGCTTATTCTACCTTTTGGATTTGTTGAGAATTGATTGCTAATATCCTATTGTGATTACTTGTTCATTTCTATACTTTGCTTGGATATTAAAGAATTGTTTTGCCTCTCACTGCTGAGAATTTGTTTTTCCACAAATATGTACATTGCTTGTGAAATTTTGATGATCATGATATTGTTATGAGTGTCTGAAGTTGTGATCTGTCACAACGTTCATCTGATTCATAGATGCTTTTGGACCTACAAGTTGGTGATTAGGAATGAAACCCAACACTTAGTCCATGGAGGACATGATATGCGATAAAAATTCTAGTGCTATTCAGGAGCCCGATAGTGGGGGTGAACCTAGATGAGCGCTTTTGGGGGTATGTTAGGTCCTATTTGTGACAACATCTATTCTATTAGTATTTTATATCGTTTATTGATATTCTGATAATGCACTCTTGGATTATTGATATGACTTGCAAGCCTTTCTTTGGATATATTTGATGATGTATTCTTTGGATATTGATACGCCTTGTGAGCCTATCCTTAGATTATCTGTTGATATATTATTTGATTGATGATATGCTTGCTTTCCTATCTTTGGACTCGAATTTCTATCTTGTGATTGTGGCAACTAACTATTATATAGGCCAATCCCTATTGTTGATTTGTTGTTTTACCTCGGGATGTGCCTTTTGGACCCACGGGTCATTTCGCTTGCTATTTAATTGTATCCTGATACCAAGACTAACCTTATCCCATGGCAGAGCAAGAAAATTTACTTGTTGAGCTAAGTTAGCGCACTTCATATTTATAACTATTTTCAGGTAGCTCTATAAGGGAGGAAACGAAATGAGGTGACTAGTGGAGCCAGTGGCGTGTTTGTGAGCTCCAAGTTATAAATTGAACATGTACTCTGTAGGGTTGATCTAAATAATAGGTATTTTAATATTGTATCATTGATAGTGATGTTAGACTTGATTAGTGAATCATGATGATCAAAATGGTACTTGGAGATATTAAATTGATGGTTGTTGGAGTTCGGTTTATGATTAGATGAATTGTTTTGGTGTAGCTTCCGTATTAAATGATTCAATGATTTATGATTTATTGATATGAAGAAAAAGAAAAATATTTATCATTTTGTGCAATTCATTTGATTTTGTATGGCCTGTCAGAGTGGCAGTGTCAGCCGTTGTCCCTAATCCGCTTGGGGTGGGTTTCGGGTCACGATAGAGTGGTATCAGGGCTATAGGTTAATGATTCCTTGGGAGAGATTATATCAGTATTGGATTTGCAGAATATTGGGTGATTTAAATGATTAAATAATTGGTGATTCTTGGAGATGATAGTGTGTTTAGGTACTAAGGTTAATAGTCTTTAGGAAAGACTATGCTATGATTGGATTTGATGATTCTTGGACGATTAAAATGATGAAATGTATAGTGACTTTTGGGAGATAGTAGTATGCTTAAAGGCAAAGGTTAAGGATTCTTAGGAAGAATCATACTATTATCGAGGTTGATAGCTCCTAGATATCTGAGTTATGAATTGATCAGTGAATTGGGGGAAACTATCATTTGAACAAGGGCAACGATTAATGCTCTTTTGGAAGATATAGGGTGACATAGAGTTGGGATTGTGAAATCTTGGGAAGTCGATGATCTAACAACAAATCTATATGAGAGATAGTATGAGGAAGACTCAAAGGATAGTGACATGAAAAGTTCGAGACTTTAGATGGATTGATGATATGTTAGGAATGTAAGGATTCTTGAATGAGTCATAGATAGACCCTAACAGGGTAAAGACAAATAGAGCCTTAGGAGACAATTATTGAATAAGTGAGACTATCAAAGTGAACATTATAAAATGTAATGATTCCAAAAAGGAGGTTGATGTATGATAAAAGATCATTGGGGAAAATTCAATGGATCTTGTCGATCTAAGTGACGATATGACCTAATTGTGGGCGGTATTTTATTGAGTTATCTAAATCTATTCCAAAAGTAAATGATTAATAACTCTGAATGACATTTAAGGATCAATGTGATCTGACGATCAAAGAGATGAAACTTGTGTCATGACGTCTAGAAAAACTGGTGAGGATAACGATTATGATAAAGTGATACATAATTCTTTGTGATAGTACGAGAACAATCGTGATTGAGGTAGGAAGTAAGAATAACTAAACCTATGATACTAAAGAAGTTGAGAACTTCCATGGTGGGAAAAAATTGACATAATCTTGATAAACTTTGAACGTCAAATGTAATGATAAAATGATGGGATGACTAATTGATTTAAACAATACTAAAATATGATATGAAATCTAGAATGGACAAGATTGTGAATAGCAATACTTGCAAATGAATAAGTACTAGTATGCTATTAAATCTTTGGTTACAAATGAGACTAATAACCTCATTGTGTGGCTCTGAAGCCACATAATGTACAATGAACTCTCTATATAGTTGAATGAGTTCCCTGAGAGAACAAATTTGTAAAAATTCAAAAATGACTAGAGAGAAAAATGTAATATATGATGGAAAAATCGAATATGATGGGTATGAAAAATTAGACACTGAATAACCTTTTGAGCAAAGGTAAGGGAAACCAAAATAATGGCTATAAATTAAAAAGTCATAAGACTTTAAGATCTGAACTGTTCAAAAATGATATGGAAGGTTCAAGGTGAACCAAATATGATATCACAATTAAGGATACTTTCAAAAGTGGACTGTCATATGAAGAATTGATGACTAGGGTAAAAGACTACCTTAAGAAATTTTAATAAGTCTATCAAAACTTCAAGAAGATATGAACTGAGTACAATTTCCATACTTTAATCCATACAGAAATAAGAAATCGAAGTCTATGAAAGGCTTAACCGTGAGCAAGAAATAAAAGGTATTTGTACCAACCAATAATTTGAAAGCAATGGAGGAACTAAATTCCTCAGCCTATCTAATTCATAAAATGATGAATGCATACGAATTTGAAAAAAAAGGTAGGCGTGTCAATGAAATTTATAATATATACAATGAAACGAAAGGGGATTGATAAATCTTTTACTTGCGTAACCTTTAGAAATGGACACGTGATTGAGAATCATGAAAATATATTACGAATAAATCTAAAGTTACCATTCCATGAGGAAAATGTTGTGATACAAAAAGCACGTGAGTAAACCATCCTTATATGAACCAAAGGGTGTTCATGAACATAAAAAGGAAATATGACACTAAAAATATAAAGGGAAAATACGATGTATGCAATAATCGAACAAAGTCTAATGGAAAAAAAGAGACTTAAACGAGTGACGTTGCAAATCACGCAACGAAACACATGTAATGAATCCAAGGCGGGATTCGTGACTAAAAAAAAAAGAGGAAAGGAATTGAAAATAAAGTGACTAGAGAGGAAATAAGCTGTATATAAGCTTCAGGCAAGTGAAACTTTGATCTTTTCTTCCTTGATCATTATTTTAAGCCTTCATATGAAATCAAATAGAATAGTGTAACTCAATCAAAGACTCTATCCTTAGTACAGATTAAAGTACTTGGATGAGAAATCTAATACACTCTAAACGATGGAAGTAGTGCAGTCTAATTACACCATGAACTTCCTATGACCACTACTAAAGCAATTGATAAAAGAAAAAAGATCAAGGTACCATATACCTTTTCCTGGCATGTGATGCGCCATACAACGCCGATAGAAATTGGGAAACCACGAACAGTAATGTAATCACGAATTAGTGCCAAATAAAATTTATACGACGACTAGACGTGGCACGAGTCATAATATGGATGATAGTGGGAAAGAGGCAAGTAACTAAAAAGATGACTCAGAGAGAGTAATGAAAGTATAATGGACCCATAAGCACAAGTTTGAGAACTAAAGAAATAAGCTTCGAACTGCTAATACTAGAATTTGGAGACTTTGAGTGTAAAGTCTCAAAAAAGTTGAAAGTCAAACCTGTGACTTTCAAGGTCACTATTAAACTAAACAAAAAGAAGAACGAAGGAATTATGGACCTCGTGTGAGAAACCTTCTTGTTTGAAAAGATGATGTCCTGAATGCTAGTGATAAGTTTGAGAGACAGGTTAAAAAGGGAACTTTGATGATGAAGTTGGCATGAAAAGATAATAGATCTTCCTAGATATGAACATCTGAGTTTTGAGGACAAAACTCATTTTAAGGAGGGTAGGATATAACACTCCGACCCAATTAAGCAAAGAAATTAATGATAATGACAATTATCATAAGTTAATTTGCTTAATAACCATGGTCGATGCTAGATATGACTAATGAGTTAGAATACAGAAGCAAAGGCATAATGATAAAAATAATCAATTGTTAATTAGAGACAACCAATGAGAGGATGTAATGTAATGCTGAGGGCCATGATTTGATACGAAATTACGACTAGTGTTAATTGAGGATTTACACACGAGTGCATGTGGGAAATTAGTGCACAAAGTGCACTTAAGCAAGTTTAGCATAACGCTCAAAGGGAGTTCATTAATCAGAATTATTCCAATAATTATGATGGACTATTGGAATAATTAAAATTCATTTAAATACATCAAGGAGAGACAATGAAGGATATGAAATCTTGATAAGATCTCGATTTACAAAATCGACACGTGGAGAGAATAAATAAGCGATACAAGTGCACAAGGAAGAAATACAAGTAAATCGAGATTTTTCTGATAAAAATAATTTGTTTTTGGCATAAACCAAACATGATGGGACGTATTGAAAATAAAATTAATAACATGAAGAAGAAGCATGCAATAATAAAAAATATTGCAAAAATACCAAGAGAATTTACGGCAATTGAAAAACAATTTCAAAAATACAAGAAACACTCTCAAAATGACAAACAAGGCATTTTGAAGAGAAAAGAGAAAAAAATAAGGCCAAAATGTTGGCCAAAAGACTTGAACCCAAGACCAAAATAGGAGGGAGAAACTTATACCAAAAATAATAGCCAACTTGACTACACACTTTTGTACTATATAACCCTTATTCAGCCCCAAGTCTGCATGCTCAAAATTAAGGTGTCAACACCGCCAACACATTAACTAATCAATTCTCATACAGACAATAAAATATACATATATATAGGTGTGTGTATATATATACGCTGTAGATACATATATGCATACTATAGGTGTGTGCCATACTTGTGTAAGTAGAAAAAGGGAAACAAACCATGATGGTCTGGCTAAAGAGAGAGAGTGAGGTAGAGAGAGAAAGAAGAAGAAGAAGAAAGAGAAGGGGAACCTGCATACCACTTGAAACAGACCCTAGATGACTTGGGAGGATCACAGTTAAACCAAGAAGAAGAAAAGAAGCTACCGTAAAGGTGAACACAGACCTTTTATTTGTTTCTCTCTAGAAAACCATGCAAAAACCTAGGGTTTAATGGATTTTAATTGCATGCATGTGTTCTATATTGATGAGGGATAAAAAGTAGAAGAAAAATGGTCAAGTCTGAGGCTTGGAAACCCTAGAACTAGAAAAGCCAAAATGATGAAAAATGGAGTTTTAATGTAAACTTGATTAAAGCATCAAACCAATTACCTAGCTTAAAATAGCATTAAAAATGGAACATGCAGCAATTTGAGTCACTAAAAATGGTTGAGAAACCATTGAGAAAATAGTGAATTTTTTGATTGAGAGGGAAAAATGAAACGAACATAAAATTGATTGATTTGTTGGGTTTTAGGATCGGGAAAGTGTTCCCTAAGAGTTTAAGAACTCGTAGTAAACATTTGGGGCAAAAACAAGTGGTAGAAAGCTAAGAAATAGGGAAAATGCACCTTATCAAAAAGTCAGGCCCTCGTTGGAGCTCGACTGTAAGTCCTTATTTCGAGATTAAGAAGGCTTCAAATCGCAAAACTAAAACCATAGAGGGAATCCTCATAGCATTTAGCTTCAAACCCTGTTAAGAGTGCATTGAAATTCCACCGGCATCAGAGAAGACACCGGAAGCCTCACTAGAGAAGAAGAATAGTGTTGGGTCAGTCATTGGGTCGGGTTCGGGTCGGGCCCTGACCGAATTATAAAGGTTTATCAAAACTACATCATTTTAGGTTAAATAAAATGAAAAATAAAATAGGGCTGACGTCAGCATGATGAGTTGAACTAGACTGAACTGGTTGGCTCAGTACTGTTTAGGGTCGGTTCATTTAAAATCCAAGTGAACCAATTGGTTTTATTTAAATGGTTTTTAGAAATTACATTTAGCCCCCACTAGTTATTGAAGGTATAATTGGACCCCCAGGACCTTTGGTTAATTATAAAATGACCCCCAACAATTTTGATTAATTATGAAATGACCCAAAAATTAATTAAATTTTAATTTTAATTTCCTTTAATTATATGAGAAATTATCAAAATGCTCTTAGGCAAAAAATAAGCCAAATGAAAGCCAATTAAAATGGACATTCTGGACTCAACAACAGAGTCCGATTTTGAAATTAAATCCCGAAAAATACGAACGGGCAAACTGGAGTAATTCCAAATATGTCCTAATGATTAGTTAAGTGGTTAATTGGACTCCGATGACTGTAAAAATACATACCCTAACATTTTTGGACATTTTGGACCCAATGGTGGGACCCGTTTTGTAAAACGAAGTCCCAAAAATATAGACAGGTGAAATGTCAAATTACCAATATACCCTTAGTAATCCAAAAGCCAATTAAATGTCAATGGTGACATATTCTGACTTTGTTGAGCATTCTAGACTCAACGTTGGAGTCTATTTTAGCAAACGAATTATTGAAAAATGTGAAAGTGTAAAATTACAAAAATGCCCCTAGGCTTAATGTAAGTCACATAAATGCAAATTAAGATCTAAAAAAGTCTAGATTAATTATATTGAATATTCCAGACTGGATGGTAACGTTCCTTTGAGGAAAATAAGACTCGGTAATGAACTATAAAATGATAAATACGTCCTCAGGACTTAATGAAGTTACCAGAAGTATAAAAATGAAATTAATAAGTTCACATAAATGTTATAAGGACCAATAGACTCAAAATGGAGTCTCAATATGTAGATCGTATATAGAGAAATATGGAATATTTAAAAAGGGTAAATTATCATAATACCTTTGAAGGGCCAAATAAGTTATAAGGCATCAGAGAACCTTAAATGGGGAAATTGAAGATCCTTAATTGAATAGGACTAAGTTCAAAAGAACTTAAAGCACTGAATAATAGAATTTGGGGTTATAATGAATACTGATTCATTATGGCATGTATTTTTTTATCCATGATTATAAGATCACCCCAATGATGAAAAATGGAAAGAAAGCTACGGGATAGCTATTATGGTAACTGCATGGGAATGAAATAATAAAAACCCAATGTAAGTAAACTTGAACTCTAACATGTGGTAATTCCTAGCCATGTCACAATTTTATTTTCCCAATGTTGCCAATTTGTATTCCATAAATACCTGACCATTATTGATTTCCACAATTTAATGCCTATTCTACCTTGTGGATTTGTTGAGAATCTGACTGCCAATATCCTAATGTGATTACTTGTTCATTTCTATACTTTGCTTGGATATTGGAAATTTGTTATGCCTCTCACTGCTGAGAATTTGTTATTCCACAAATATGTACATCTTCTGTAAAATTTTGATGATCATAATATTATTATAAGTGCATGGAGTTGTGATCTATCACAACATCCATTTGATTCATAGATGCTTTTGGACCTATGGGTTGGTAATTGGGAATGAAACCCAACACTTAGTCCATGGAGGACATGATATGCGATAAAAAAACTCTAATGCTATTCAGGAGCCTGATAATGGGGTGAACCTGGATGAGCGCTTTTGAGGGTATGTTGGGCCCTATTTATGACAGCATCTATTCTGTTAGTATCTTATCTCGTTTATTGATATTCTGATGATGCACTCTTGGATTATTAATATGTCTTGCAAGCCTATCTTTGGATATGTTTGATGATGTATTCTTTGGATATTGATATGTCTTATGAGCCTATCCTTAGATTATCTGTTGATATACTATTTGATTGATGATATGATTGCTTGCCTATCTTTGGACTTGAATTTCTATCTTGTGATTGTGGCAGCTAACTATTGTATAGGCCGATCCTTATTGTTGATTTGTTATTTTACCTCGAGATGTGCCTTTTGGACCCACGGGTCACCTTGGTTGATTTATTTTCATTTGTGACTAGCTATTGATTTCTATCATTTTGCTTTCCATTTGGTTGTATCCTAATACCCAAACTAACTCTGTCCTATGGCAGAGTGAGGAAATTTACTTACTGAGCTAAGTTAACTCACTCCATATTTATAACTATTTTTCAGGCAGCTCTATAAGGGAGGAAACGAAATGAGGCAACTAATGGAGCTAATGGCATGGTTGTGAGCTCTAAGTTATAAATTAAACATGTACTCAGTAAGGCTGATCTAAATAATAGGTATTTGTAATATTGTATCATTGATAGTGATGTTAGACTTAATTAGGGAATCATGATGATCAAAATGGTACTTAGAGATATTTGATTGATGGTTGTTGGAGTTCGGTTTATGATCAGATGAATTGCATTAGTGTAGCTTCTGCATTAAATGATTCAATGATTTATGATTTATTGATATGAAGAAAAAGAAGAAAAAATTTTCATTCTATTCAATTCATTTGATTCTAATGGCCTGTTCGAGTGGTAGTATTGGTCGTTGCCCCTAATCCGCTTGGGGTGGGTTTCGGGTCGCAACATTAAATGTATATAAACTAGAAACTTGATGGTGATGTAAACATTACAATGGAATTTACTTATATTTTGACTCTTATGGAATCCTATGTATAAAACTTGATTCTTGAATTAGCGAATGCGTTTATGAATTGTGGAATGCATGCATTGATATTGGAATGCATGCATTGATATAGGAAAGCAAAATGAATGAAAAATAATGTTTAAGTTATGAGAAAAACATGTGGAATGAAAAATTCACAAAAAAAATGCCAAGTTTAGGTGTTGGACGACTGATTTAGTCAGCTGAATGGAAGAACCAGTCGACTAAATGGAAGGACTACTCAACTAGAATTAACATAAGCTAAATAATACAAAAATCTTGAACTTTCAGTCGACTGAATGGGAGAACCAGTCGACTGAATAGAAGGACCAATCAACTGGAATTAATTAAAACTAAATAACACAACAATTTCAAACTTTTAGTTGACTGAAAACTGGACTCAGTCGATTAGACACTCGACAAAAATGGACAGAATACAAATTTTGTTCTGCACTCTGCTACACAGACAACATTTTTGGTGGACACCTTAATGAAATTATATAAAAATAGTCCCATGACCTAATTCATTAAGAATAAAAAGTCAACTCCCCTTCCCAAAAACAAAATTTTTGTTTTTATGAAAATACCGCCTTGGACTATAGCTAATTGGGTGGGTTACCTTATAGCTAAAATTTATTAAAATTATTTTTAGACTATTGGATATCTAAGGAATAATTACCGGGACTTTTGTAAGGCCAATTCTAAGATTTCAAATACTGAGTTTTTCTATGCCATAGCGCAACAACGCATTGGTCAAACCTAGTGTCTAGAAGTCTGGTTTTACTTCTATCGACTTGATTACCCATGTAAGCTTAAGTATAAAGGTTCTATGATGTTTTTATAAGATTACTTGGGTCTTTGGGGCCTAGGTCATGACAAATAATTAAAAGATTATTTGATCATGGAAAGGCTTTGATGGCCAATCACAAACCCATAATGTCACGACCCAAAACCCACGCTACTTGGATTTAGGGCCAGTAACCGACACTGTCACTCGGACAGGCCGTACAGAATCAAATGAATTACACAAGACTGATATTATTATTTTTTTATATTAATTATGGAAGTTACATGTGTGTGTGTATAACGTGTAAAACAGACAATTGTGTGTTAGTGTGTGTGTTGTACATGTACGTGTAGAGAGAGAGAGAGAGAGAGAGAGAGAGAGAGAGAGAGGGGAAGTGAAGGAAAGAAGAAGAAAAGAAGAAGGAAGAAAACTGGACTGCAACATGCAGACTTGAGGCTAAACTGAGGGTTTCAAAATCTTGAACCTAGAAAGGAGAATGACCCATTTGAAGGTATAAAACTCTAAATTATGATTTTTTTTCCTCTTAGATTAATTTAGCATTGTTTTAGGTTTTCTGAGAGTCTTAGGCTGCATGCATGATCCTTACTACTAATATGTTATATTTTGGGGGTGATAGGAAAACCCAAAGGTGCCCTAAATGGCAAATGCCATGAGCCGCCATTAACGACCTTAAGTTTTGGATCTGAAAGAGAAGTTGAATTTAATTTAATTTTGGGAATAGGGATCAAAAGCAGAGTAAAAATGGAACATCATACAAAAAGAATTAGGTTAAATGGATAAAAAAACAAGCATTATATAAGCTGTTGCAGGTCTAGGGCAAAATCAGCCCACCCCAAAAAATGAACAAAATATTGTGTCTTAAAGCCATACATTTGTAGCCCCTTGAGCTATGGAACACAATGGTTCAAAAATGAGCCATTTTGGTAGAGAAATGAAGGAGAAATAAAGGATTCTCAATGGTGGTTGGAAAAGCGTGATTCGGAGAAACCGTTCGATCACCGTGAGTTAAAGGGTCAAATATGTTTCAAGGGGTCCTAATATTGAGGGAGACTAGTTTAAGATCAAAGAGGGACTTTAAAACCGAGAGAAAATAAGCTTTAAAATTTTTAAATTTTGCAGAATCTGGTGACCGTTGCTAAAGGAGGTCATTGGAGTGTCACCGAAAAAACGAGAAAGATGAAGTCAATTTGGACCGGGTCAGTTTCAGATTTGGGTCAAAACCCGCCTAACCTCACAAAGGGTAAGTTGAAACGACACCAGTTTAAGTGTTGAGGTTTTTTTAATTTTAAGCCAATTTTGGTTTGTTTGGCTACGCATATAACAAATTCAATTAATTAACCCTATTTTGGACAGGGATACACTATCCACATTTAATGCCTAGTCTACGGTTTGGTTTTGAAATAACTTGAAAAAAATGTGAGGAGCCACAGTCAGTGGGTTTCGAACCCTTGACTCTGTGTGTGTGTGTGTGTGTGAACCTTATACCAAGCGTGGGAACCATTGTGCCACTAAGGCACTTGGTTAAAATACTACATAAATAAATATATAATATATAATAGTATAATTTAATTAATTTAAATTGATAAAGTATTTTCAGAGTCTGAAATAAAATAAAAAGACAGTGTAACCTAACATATTTGGGCATTCTGGACCCAATGGCAAAGTCCATTTTATGAGACAAGATTCTAAAAAATTAAGACGCGTAAAAAGTAAAATTACTGTTTTACCCCTAATACAATACGAAGCCCAAATAAAGTCCAAATAGGACAAAATTAATACCAATAAAGGTCCAAATAATTATGAAATCATATAAATGACTAAATAATGATTTGGGGTCAAAATTTCATAAAATATGAAATGACCAAAATAACCCTAAGCATAGGAAATATAAAGTAAAGGCCGAATAAATCCTAAAAATTGCCAATCTGATATATTTGACTATCATAAGCATAATAATATGAATTGAGGGTCTAAATAAGACTCAGGAATAGTAAAAGTATAAAATAGAATATAACTGATGTGTCCCGATAATCTAAAACAAATGCCAAATGAGATCCAAAAGAGTCAAATATTTATGTTAAGGACATGTGAAATATTCTGAGGACCAAGATAGGGTCTGGGGCAAGAATAAAAAATTACCATTTTGCCCCTAAGGTCAGATAAATGATTAATTGATAACGAATGGAGTCAAAATGACTTAAAGTGTAATTCTGGAAGCTACTAAGGTTAATTAGGGAATTCAATAGCCTAAGTTCAAACCCAATAAGTGGGTAATAGGCCAATAGACTTAATTAGATGATCTGATAGACTCCTAAGATGATGAATAATTCATGAATGGATGAATTCTTATATTTCTATGATTGATAATGATTATTTAAGAAATACAAGGATGTGACTAAAGAAGTATTTGGAGAATATCTGTAAATGGAGAAGCGCGTAAAAGTTTGTGAGTAACTCGGAACCTCTGACTTGGTGATATTTTATATTCTATTATTTTGGATGCATACATTTTGTGAGTAACTTAGAACTCCTGACTTGGTGATATTTTAACTGTCATAGCATTTTCGTATATTGTGTTATTTAAATGCATAAATGCATACACTTTGTACTGCCTAAAACTTGGCATGATCTCGTTATGTTCTGTTATATTCTATTCGAATTCTGTTATGATTCTGTAATGTTTTATTATGTTCTGACTCTTGGGCCCAATACATGATTGAGTAGTATGGCATAAGTAGGCCAGAGCAAAACCTAAAGGGTAGAGGCCCCACGAGTGTTCGCTTATGGGCAGTTGGGAAAGGCTCAAACATACTTGATGATATGCCTGATTGGCATCCTCTTCTATTTTGTTCTATTCCACTCAATTCTATCTTGTTCCATTCAAATCTGTTTGTGAGCAATACCCAGAGGGTAGAGGCCCCACGAGTGTTCACTTATGGGCAGCTAGGAAAGGTTCAAGCATATTTGATGATATGCCTATGCTTCTGATTGATATATTGCCATCCTGTTCTATTTTGTTCTATTCTGTTCTGATTTGTTTGTTCTATTCAATTCAGTTCTGCTTAAACTGCATTTAAAATGGACTTATGAAACTATTATTTTTGAAGTGACTAAACTATCTATGTGCTTTATAAGCAAGAACTGGTTTTGAAACCCATGGCAGGGAACCTATGTTACTTACGAGGCTTGTTAAAGCTCACTCTATTATCCTAACATATTTTAGGATTTATCTCCATTGGATTAGAAGACACAAGAAATGAAACTAGTAGCCCGAAGGAATCCCAACCAAGGTTTGATGGCAATGAATTATGGAGTCTTGGATTATTGTGGACTGAATCATGCTATTCAGGTTTGTGGAACTATATTATTGAATTCATTGATATATAATAGATGCATTGGGACATGGCTCAAGTATATTGGTACGCTAGAGATATTAGGTGACTAATTATAGACGTGCTCTGATGTGTTTAGATGAGTTACATTTTTGACTTAAAAATGTTTTAAATTTTGCTGCTTTGACCCTGCATTTGGAATGCAATTCATTGCAAAGTTAAGAAGTTTGCCTTAGGTTGGTCGCATTATCGATAAGGAGATCGACAAGGTGGCTAACTGGCATCATGTCTTTGGCTTCCGCGTAGGGTGGGGTGCAGGATGTGACAGAGGACAAGGGGACAAAACTAGGATAGGATTTGCCAACCTTGCTTGGGTTATTAAATCAAATATCCTAACCTTGTAGCCAAACATTCCCAATCCATTTTAAAATTAAAACCTAAGGCCTAAACGACACCATCCCACTTAACCAAATGTGCAACTGGGCGAATTCCAACCCATACCCGAACCGACCCGAAACTAACCCGTCATGTTCATCGTCTTCCCCATCCCTCACGCTATTGTTGCCCTAATTTTGCAAAATTTTAAAATTTTATTTCGTGAAGTTTGAGGGGGCCATTTTTTCTACTTTTAGTTCTTATGACTTGCTAGAACATTGGGGTTCATTTTAGTGTTGCTTTTGAATGCTAAAACCCACTGATTGTTTGAATTAAGCTTCGATAATGGCGATTGTAAATCACCTCGTACATGCTCATTTTGGCACCAAAATCTATGGGATTTGTTTTATTGTGTTCCTTTTGTCAAGGGGTTTCATTTCCCGTTCATAAAAATGGTTTTATTGGTTGTTTTTGGTGGATTGGTTCAAGGACCCAAACCTGCAACTCGAGATTCTAAGCTCTTCTTTGAGCTTCATGGTTGCGGACCATTGTTTTCGTGACCCTCACAAGACTTAGTTTAGGTCCCAACAAGCCAAACTCAGCTTAGTTTTAGTTGGTTCAGACTCAACCCAAAGCTCCTCATCAATGGTAGTTCTGTGGGTTTTTGTAATGCAAGCCCTCTTAGGTCTCTCTTTTTAGCCTCCAAACCCTAGTACCTCACAAAATAGAACCATGCATGCAATCTAATACCCTTAAATAGTGAGTTTTTGCATTCTTTTTCTAGAGAGAGAAACTTAGAATTTACCTTCAATGGTAGCCTCTCTCTCTCTCTCTCTCTCTCTCTCTCCTTCTTGCGTGATGTTGATCTTCTTGGCTCCTTAATTAAGGCCGTAACAATGCTTGCATGCAAATTGTTCTCCTTCTTCTCCCTTTCTTTTCCTTCTTTTTTTTTTTTTTTCATTCTCTCTCTAACCATACACACACATACACACACACACACACTTTTGTTTCTTATACATATAGTGTGCATATATATATATATATTTATATATTTAAATTAGTGTTGATGTGTTTCATGTATGGGAATTAGTTGTGATGGGTGGTGGGATGGGGTTTAATATTTTATATACATATATCTTATGAGATATATAGCATAAAAGTGCTTGTAGTCTTGCTAGTTTACTTTTTGTGTGTAAGTTTTTTCTACCTTTTTGGTCTTGGGATCAAATCCCTTGGCCAACACTTTTGGCCCTTTTTTCCAATTTTTTTTCTCCTTATGCCTTGTTTGGTATTTGGCATATTTTATCCCATTCCCCCTTTTTTCTTTATTTCCTATTTTTCTTCTCGTCTATTTGTATATTTTTGTAGCCTTTATTATCTTGGTTTAATTTCCCAAAAATTTCATTTTGCTTCATAAAGTCTCTAAAGTTAATTTAGTGACTTAATTCCTAATAATCGGATCGGGGTGTTATATTCTCCCTTCCTTAAAAGAGTTTTATCCTCAAAACTCGAACATTCGTGTTTAGATAGCTCTATTCTCTTTTATGGTTTACTTTAATAACATTCTGGAAGGTTGTCCTAATGTTTTGTCATTATTTTCTACATCGTTAAGTCTTATCGCGTCATCACATAGTTTCATTGTCTAAGCACTTCTGTAACATTAGGTATAGTTCTTTCAGTATTCAAATTCGAGTAGTTGAAATACCTAGGTGGGCTGAGGTGCTAGGTGAATCCTCTCATAGAATCAACAAGTACACTCGTCCTGGCCTCAGCTGGTCATTCTTTTCTGCTCCTGACTTCTGGACAGTCTTGTTAGGTGCAAGAGTGTTTGTGTCCTTGGAATTGAGCATTGAACAATCTTTGATGAAATGGCCTTTCTCGCCACACTTGAAGTCAGCCCTAGTGTCTCGATGACATGGGCCTCTATGAAGGTTTTGGCATATGGAGAAGGGTTGGGTGTTATCACTCATCTCGGTATTTCCTCTATTCCTTACGACTAACCCAGCATTTGTCCTTTGTCGGGTTCTCTTTGAAGCTGGCCCCTTATTCTATTATTCACTGAATCTCTTCTTAGACTTTTCCTTGCACTGGGATTTCTCCTTCATTGCTCTCTCAAAGATTTTTTCTCTATCCATAACAACAGCATAGGTGGGTAAGCGGAGTGCCTCCACGTTCCCTTTTATCTCCCAGTGCAATCCACCCTCAAACTTACGAGTTTTTTTACTCTCTGTACGTATCATATGAGGGGCAAAATGAGCCAACTCAATAAACTTGAGTTCATACTTTACAACTGTCATATCTTATTGCTTTAGGATTAAGAACTCAGCAACCTTCTGGTCCCTATCTGATGCAGAGAAATATTTCTCATAAAAGACTTCAAGGAACCCTGTCCAAACTGTATTGGGCTCTCTCTCTAGCTCTAGCAACCACCATCGATATGCGGCACCCTTGAACGTGAACGTTGCAAATGAAACCTTCTATTATTCTGTATAGGGCAGTACTTTGAATATTTTCCCCATCTCCAGTATCCATTCTTCTGCCTCTATCAGATCTGCGGTGCCTTTAAATGAAGCGGGCTTGAGCTCCTGAAAGTGTTTGTAGATGACAGTTTCCCCTCTTTCATTTGGGGGTGCTGTAATATCCCGACCCGGGATGCCGGGTCAGATGACACGTATTTCGAGATTGAAGAAAAGTAGTGTAAAAATAATTACACTCAAAAAGAATAAATAATTTAATAAGTAAATAATTATGTATTTATATGAAATCATTAATTAATATAAATAATTAAATAATTTGAACACACAAACACACACTTTATGGTGTATTGTGTGTGTATGTTATAAAGTGTATAAAAGTGAGTATATGTATAACTATAAATACATGTACCCAAGATAAAATATATTTATTATATAAATATCTATATGTGAGTGTATATGGGCCAAATATGTGTATGTATATATATATATATATACACATGTACATGTATAAGTATGTATGTATAAATAATTAAAATATTATTTAAATTATAAAAGTATATTAACACAAAATATCTAGTGAACAGTGCAGTGAGTGTGTGTGTGTGTCGGTGAAGGGGTGTGTGTGTGTCTCCATGTGTGTGACTATATATATATATATATATATATATATATGTTACAACTTGATGATAAAGTAAGAAATGGGGAAGAACAAAATTAAATGGGAGAAAAGTAAAATTGATAAGATGTGAAAGCTAGTGTAGGGCTATGGAGTCAAATTGTAGAGAGAGAGAGAGAAGGGAGATAGAGAGAAGTCGGTTCTCTCTTCTTTAAAAGAAACAAGCATGCATTGCATGCTTGTTTTGTAAGAAAAGAACTAAGGAACTGAAGGAGAAGAAGAAGAGGAAAACCAGAAAGAGAAAGAGAGAAAACCGTAGCCAAAAAGGTGAGAAATGTTCAAAGTTATCATTTTCTCTCTCTAGAATTTTGAGCATGATAGGAACTGTTTTAAGTTTGATATGCACGTATGATGTTTAATATATGTCTAAAACATGATCAAGCATGAAATGGAGTCTTAAAAACCACCAAAAACACCAAACCCATGAAAACCGCCATTGATGGACCTTGCTAGAAGCAGGTCTGAAATCATGTGAACAAAACCTTGTTTGGATTATTGGAACCTCATCTAGACTCCAAGAGTGTTTTAAAAACACTAGACCGCGATCAAAAATCACAAGAAATGTCCCCCATATGATGAGTTGCAGGTTTAGGTTTTTACAACCAACCTTTTAAACTCACGTCAAAACTGATATTTATGAATGAAAAACTAAACCCCATAAAGAGGGGATCACAACAGAACAAGTCTCACGAGATTTAACTTAGAAATGACCATTTACGACCGAATTACAGTTCGGATTATCAAGGTTGAAACTGAGCAAATGGGTTCAATTTGAACTCCAAAATGAATGGCAAACTGATCGTTTATGCCTTAGGAAAATTTCTACATGAAAACAGTAGGGTTTTAGTTGGCCAAAACCCATGAAATTGAAAGGAAATGAAACCTGCAAATTAGGGCAACGTAGGGGTTAAAATGAGGAAGATGACGATGAGTTGACTCGTTTTAAAATAACCGAGCTGACCCGGACACATGGCAGCATCTGAGCTTGCCACCAAATAAATGAAACGGCAACGTTTCTGTTTGTTTTAAAACGCTAGGGCTGACGTTATCGTGACGTCAGCCACACAGCATGAAATCCACTAGACCGGTTGGTTTACAACCAGACCGGACCGGTTCACTTATTTTTGGACCGAACCAATTGGTTCTCTATATTATTTAAAATAAAATAAACCAAATCTTTCCTTATTTACGGATTGACCCCAAACCTTCTAAGAAATTCTACTGGGGCCCAACTGAGGGAAAACTTATTCATTTTGATCCCTGGAAAATAATTAAATAATTAAATAAATAATTTAATTATTTAATAAATAAAGTTAAATTACTATTTTGCCCCTAGGTCATAAATAGAGCAAAAGAAGTCCAAATTAAACATATGAATAGTGTATCCTTACTATTTCGGATATTCTAAAGCCAATGGTAGGGTCCGTTTTACGAGACGGGGCCCGAAAAATAAAGACACGTAAAGGGCTAAATGACCAAAATACCCCTTGTCCAAAATTAACAAGTTATTAGTGTAATCTTACTATCTCAGACCTTTTGAGTCCAATGGTGAGGTCCACGACACGAGATGAGGTCCCGAACATAAAGACACGTAAGGGGGTGAAATGACCAAATTACCTCTAGTACCTCAAAAGCCAAATTAAAATCAAGGAAGGTCTAATTTGACTTTCTTTGACATCCCGGACTCAATAATGGAGTCCAAATTACGAAACGAAGTACGAAAAAATGTGACACGTAAAATGATAAAAGGACCATTTTGCCCTTTTACATGGAAAAGGCCAAATAAACTTTTAGGAAAGCCTAAACTGACTTTCTTCGACACTCCGGACTCAATGATAGGGTCTATTCGGCCAAAAGAAATGTCTAAAATAAAAAGACATAAAATTTGATGAATAGAATTTGTCAGATGACTATGAATTAAAGTAATGCCAAAGTACTAATCTACGGCGTATACGAGGACATGAATTACGAAAAGACACGACAACACATCAACCTTAGAATAAAATTTCTAACTCATAAATTGATCTTAGGTGATAATTATGGATGCACCGCCACCAAAGTTCACGATCATGAACAAGGCCCAAAGGGCTAAGGATCCAAAACAGCAAGCTTTTATACAAGAACTGTTACGGCTAGCAGAGAGTGATTGCCAGGTTCATCAAGATAGCCAAGGCAACGGAGGTTGTCTCGATAAACCCATTCATTCATAAATCACCCACCAAGGCAATGGTGGCCGAGGCCAAGAAAAAGAAAGAGGAAAAAAAGAAAAGAGAAGAGGAAAGAGAGAACACCGAAACCTTAGCTGAAATACGTCGCAGGTAATATTATTATCATTAAGTACATAAGTTGCTAGATCTATAATACAGCTATAAGTCAGACCAGTATAAGAATTTAGGCTTTTCACAGTCTATAATTGGTAAGTTATGAAGTTGATTAAGCACATATGGAATTTATGGAATCTTCATAAATCTTGATAGGCTAAGGAAGGAGAAGGGTAAAGGGAAGGCGCCTTTATAGAGCCAACCCAGACATATGAGGTGAGTAACCCTGTATTTGAAGTCGAGATTTAACTCCATAGATTTAAAAAGGTTTTAAATGCAAAGATACGAAATGTTTGAAATTTCGAATTCAGTATTTACATGATTCAGTTTTTAATTGTTCTGTTTTATAACTCTATTGTGACATGCTCTGTAATACCCCGACCCGAATTAGGGACTATTAAGCTGTTGTGTTAAAGTTAGAGATCGACGCCTTTAGTAACGAGGTCGGTGTCAACCCCGACGCACGAACTTTTAAGTAAATGTCCTGAAAAGTCAGGATGACTGTACATCACTTTCGTTGCAATCACCAACATGTCGATTTTGATGATAATTATATTTTCACGTCAACTACCGATTGTTGATACGAGTACGAGAATTTGGGCACGTATTACGAGGATACGAAGATTAGTACAAGATAATACATTTAAGAAAATAATTAATTTTTAAAGTAATTAATTATTTTAAGTATAAGAAATAAATTGTAACAATTAATATACATAATTAAATACAAAAATATATATACTGTATAAATAATTATAACCTTAAATATATATATAATTATATATGAATATATATATGTGTATGTGTATGTGTATGCATGCATGCATGTATGCCAAAATATGTATATATGAAATATATGTATAATAGGGCATGCTATTGTCCAAAGTGTACAAAAGTGAGAGAGGTGTGTGTATTATCCAAGGGTATTAGGGTTGAGCCATGTATATATACATATATATATATAGGTAAGTCAAACACCACACACACACACAACCGGCCACTCATGGCCTGCCCAACAGTGGCAATTCAGACCACTCATGAAGAAGCCTAAAATGGGTTAACCCAAAGAGAGGGGCAATCAGAATTTTCCATGATTCACTCTCCTTATACAATATACATGGTGCTTGTACACACACAAACACAACCATCCGAGAGTGAGGGAGAGATTGAAGGAGTTTCTAGGACATTCAGAAGTGGGAAGCAAGGAGCAAAGGAGAGAGAAACAGTTGGAACAAGGTAAACCCACAAACACTTGAATTTCTCTCTCTAGAAATTTTATATGTATGAATCTGTTTTAAGCCTTTGATTTAGTTATATGATGATTAGGATGAATATACATGAATTAGGCATGAAAATCTCGACCTAAAACACCTTAGAAACATCAGCCGTACACAAGGCAGCCATGGATGGACCTTGCTTGAAGCAGGTCTGAACCGACCTCCTTTAAACCCAATTTGGTTTATCAAGACCTCAAGAAGACCCTAAGAGCATCCCAAAAACATATATACGCGATCAAAAATCCCAAAGAAAGACCTCCAAACATGGACTTGCAGGTTACGGGTTTACAACCCAAACCTTTAAACTCGTATGTAAACCAACATCCATGAATGGGATTTGAATCCTCATGAAGAAGGGATCAAAATAAGCCCAACCTCACTAAAAATGATGAAGAAATGACCATGAACGACCCATGAACAGGTTTGGATTATCGTGGCTTAAACCGAGCTTTTGGGCTACATTCGAATCTCCAAATGAATGCCAAGATGATCCTTAAGATGTTAGAAACATTTTAGGTTGAAAACAGTAAGAAAATAACTGGCCAAAATCCACGAAATAGAAGAAACATGAAAACTGTAACTAGGGTTACAGTGGGGAAGAAATGAGGAAGAAGACAGTGAGTTGGCTCGGTCTGTTGAATCTCCGTGTCGACTCGGACACATGGTGATATCTGGGGCTGCCACCGCATTAATGCGACGGTGTCGTTTTGGGGCGTATATATAGAGCCGTTTAAAATTGAAAAGAAAAAGAAAAAAAAAAAGAAGGAGGATTGCAGTCAGTGGGGGTTCGAACCCCTGACCTACGCACCACACAGTCTCCCTTACCACTTGGCCACGCGCTTGCGTGTGTCTTATGTGGCACCAATATATATATATATATAATATATCTAATAAAATCCGAAAATAAAAAAGGTGCATTTGCACCTTACAGGATTAGAACGTGGGACGTATGGGGAGGGAGGTGACACGTTGGCCAGCGTGCCACCCTATTCAACCTGTTAGTCATATGCAATTTAAATATATATATATATATATATTACATTTTATAATTTAATTTAATTAAATGAAATTAATTAAATTAAATACTCCGAAATGGCCCGTTGTCCAAAAATTACAAGTTATATATGTAACCTTACTATCTCGGACCCTCTGAGTCCATTGGTGAGGTCTGTGACATGAGATGAGGCCCCGAAAAAAATTTAAGACCCCTAAAAATGTCAAAATGACCAAATTGCCCTTCCCCCTAAAGAAGTCAAACGAAGTCCAAATTAAACAAATGAATAGTGTATCCTTATTATTTTGGATACTCTGAGACTGATGGTAGGGTCCATTTTACGAGACGGGACCCGAAAAAATAAAGACAGGTAAAGGGGTAAAATGACCAAATTACCCCTAGTACACCAAAAGCCAAATTAAACCAAGGAAGGTCTAAATTGACTTTCTTTGACATTCCGAACTCAATAATGGAGTCCAAATTATGAAACGAAGTATGAAAAAAATATGACACGTAAAACGATAAATGACCATTCTACCCTTTTACATACAAGAGTCCGAATTAAATTTTACGAAAGCCTAAACTGACTTTCTTCGATGCTCCGGACTCAATGGTAGAGTCTATTCGACCAAAAGAAATGTCTAAAATAAAGATACATAAAATTTGATGAATAGCATCTGTCAGATGACTATAAAGTAAAGTAATGCCAAAGTACTAATCTACGGCATATACGAGGACATGACAACACATCAACCTTAGAATAAAAATTTCTAACTCATAAATTGATCTTAGGTGAATTATGGAAGAACAACGACCCAAGTACACGATCATGACCAAGGCCCAAAGGGCCAAGGACCCAAAGCAATAGGCTTTCATGCAAGAACTGTTGCATCGACAGAGAGTGATCGACAGATTTGTCAGGATAGCCAAGGCGACAGAGGTCATCTCGGTAAGCCCCTTCATGTTCAAATCACCCACCAAGGCCATGGTGGCAGAGGCTAAAAAGAAGAAGGAGGAAAAAAGGAAATTGGAGGAGGAAAGAGAGAACACGGAATCCTTAGCCGAATGGCGTCGCAGGTAATATTATTATCATTAAGAACATAAGTTACTAGATCTGTAATACAGTTATAAGTCGGACAGGTATAAGAATTTAGGCTTCTCACAGTCTACACTTAGTGAGTTGTGAAGTTGATTAAGTACATATGAAATTTATGGAATCTTCATAAATCTTGGTAGGCTAAGGAAAGAGAAAGTTAAAGGGAAGGTGCCTCAGTAGAGCTAACCCTAAAGGACCGAGGTGAGTAATCTTGCATTTGAAGTGGAGGTTTTAACTCCACAGATTTCAACGGATGTTTTTAAGTTCAAATATTTACAGCATTGATATGTCAAATTCAGTATTCATGATCTCTGTTTTCTTAAATATCCTGCCATGACATGCTTCATGATTATTTACATATTATATCCGTAAATGTTTTCTTTTCAAAATAGTTAGCATGTCTGATTTTCCTCAAACATCCTGAATTTGATTACTGCAAGTATTGAAGCATCACTGCAAGAGTTATACGTCACATGTTTTAAATACTCATGAAAGGCTTTTATATAAAAGTCATATGACAAATGTTTTGCAAGATAAATAATAAGCACATAGGTAGTGTGGTGAGTTGTACAGAACTCAATGGGCCTATCATGTGTATCAACACATAGTCAGGATTTTGGGTCATACGGAACTCAATTGACCTGTCATGTGTAATGTCTGGTAGCAGGATCTAATCCCCCAAGCAAATGAGACATCTCCACGTATACGTAAAGTGGGAGTCTGGTTCGAAACAGATTTTACCTAACTAGAGAGAAAATATGACAAACGATTTTGGAAATGGAAGCAGGTTTTATCCCCCATTTTCACTATACATGTTTACATGATTTTAAGTTATATGTTCTGAAATACACATACTCTTTTATGGAAATATATGTTCTAGCTTGAATACTTTGAATGTTTCAAAGCTACATATTTTAAGAATGCATGTTCTCTATGTTCAAGTATACGACCAATTGGTAGTTGAGTATTTTATAAACTCTCATGTACGAAACCTCTACCAATTGAAAACCCATGACAGATGTAGGAATTACTCATTGGGCTTTTCGAAGCTCACCTCACTCCCTAACATTTTTCAGGTGATGATCAAGGTTGGACACTTGCTGTAATATCCCGACCCAGGATATCGGGTCACATGACACGTATTACGAGGGAAAGAAATTATATATAGATATATAATTAATTAATTATTAAATTAATTAATTAATTATGGAAAAAGGATATATATGTGTATTAATTAAATATATATATATATACATATATATTAAAGGAATGAAATATGAAAATGTTAAAAAGTAAAAAGTGAAAAGGTATAAGTGTGTGAGTGTGTGTCGGCAACATAGTGTGTGTGTTCTCATGTGTGAGTGTGTGTATTGTATTATATGTATATATGTATACAAAATATCTTACAAGAAATTAATGTAAAGTAGAAAAGAGAAAAAGCAAAAATTGATGAGAAGTGAGGGCTAGTGTAGGGCTACAATCAGAAAGGAGAGAGAGAGAACAGTAGAGAGAGAAAGTGAGGAGAGAGAGAGGTCGGTTTCTTCCTTTATAAGACAAACCCAAACATGCAAAGCATGTTGTTCTCTCACGAAAGAAACCAAAGAAGAAGAACTGAGGAGATAGAAGAAGAGTTTGGAGCAAGAAAGAAAGAGAAAACAGTGGTGAAAGGTGAGAAAAACTCAAGCTTCCACTTTTTCTCTCTCTAAAATTTCTCTATATATAAACTGATTTAAAGCTTCCATTTTCTATATATGATATGTAGGACATATTTAGACTCGATTATCTATGGATTTTGAGCTTCAAAATACCTAAAAACACAGAACCCAGTTGAGACAGCCATTAAAGACCTTGCCCATGGCTGGTCTGAATCAACTTCCTTTAAACTTGTTTTGGAGTATCAAGGCTTCAAGAAGAAGCCATGAAGGTTATAAAAACGTGCGACCGCGACCAAAAATCACAAACAATGGCCTTCAAATAATGAGTTGCAGGTTACGGGTGTAAGACCCAATCCTTTTAACTTTGTGTTAATTTGATATTTAAGAACGAGATATGGATCCCCATGAAGAGGGGATCATAACAAGCCAAAGATCATGAAAAACCATCAAGAAATGAACCTATACGACCGAACTAACAGTTCGGATTATCACCACTTAAACCGAAACAAAGAGTTCATTTTGAACCCTAAAACGAATGCCAAACCCTTAACCAATGTTCTAGTAATGGATTAGGGTAGAAACAGTGAGAAACAATGGAGTAGAAACCCACGAAATAGAAGAAAAAGTGTAATACCCCGACCCGAGAATGTCGGGTAGTATGACACGTATTTCGAGGGTATGAAAAATGGAAGTAAATATTAGGTTTTTAAAACAATAATAAATTAATTTAATAAAATTAATTTATTAATATGAGAAATTAAGTATTTATTATGATTAATATGAAATATGATGGTTAATTGGTAAAGTGTAATAAATTGAATAAATAATTTAATAATAAATTAAATATGACAAATTAAGTAAAAATATATAAATATATATATATATATATACATATATATATATATATACCAGCCGTGTGTGTGGGTGTGAAGTAATATGTAAATTAAATGTAATATATATATATATATGTATACATGAATAGATGAGAGGAAGACATGGGAATTAATATGGGTAAGGTGGCATGTACTTTATGTGTATATTATATGGCCATTAGGTGAAGATGAATAGGGAGAAGTATGGCTATGGTCTGATGGAGTAAGGGAGTGAAATGAGGGGCAATTAAGTGAGGTGATAGCCATTTAATTTCTCACCTATACAAATGGTCATACATGGCTTACACACAAGATCTCCACCGATCAGCAATAGAGAAAGAGAGGGAGAGTTCTGGGCATTTAGAAGAAGAGAAGAGAGGTCTCAGAGGAAGGAGGAAAGAGAGAGAAAGCCACTGTTAGAGGTAAAACACCAAGAACCATTACTTTCTCTCTCTAGAAAATTTGGCATGCATAAACTGTTTTAGTTCTAGATTTTGTATATATGATGTTTTAAACATATTTAGGCATGATTAAACATGAAATTAGGTCATAAAAACACCTAGAACTACGTGACCCAACAGTGAACCGCCATTGAAGACCATGCTATAGCAGGTCTGAAATGATGGAAGCCAAACTCTTTTTGGTGCATAGAGACTTCAAGAAGAAGTCATGAAGGTCATGAAAACCTATACCCGCGACCAAAAATCACATGAAATGACCCTCGACCATTGACTTGCAGGTTTCGGGTTTTCAACCCAAACCCTTAAACTTGCCTTTAAACCTACCCTTATGAACGAGAATTTAATCCCCATGAAGAGAGGATTAAAACAAGCAAAACCTCGTGAAAAACCATCGACAAACGAGCATGAACGACCCATGAACAGCTCGGATTATCGCGACTTAATTCGAGACATTGAGCTACATTCGAACCCCCAAATCAATGTAGAAGTGTTCTAAAATGGATTAGGAGGTGTTTGGAAAAGAAAGCAGAAGAAACGGAGTTGTAGAAATCCACGAAATAGAAAAAAATTGAAAACCTGCAACTAGGGCAACACTGGGAAGAAACGGGGAAGAAGATGAACAGTGGTGGTTCGGGTCAAATGGGTCAAATCGGGTTCGGGTCGGAACCCGACCCGTCGTATAAACGGTTAAGTGGGACGGCGTCGTTTATACTTATGTTTAAATTTTAAAACAATTAGGGCTGACGTCATCATGACGTCAGCATTACACAATAAACCCAACCAGACCGGATTGGTTCAATTGAAATTGGACCGGTTCATTTGAGATAGGACTGAACCCACTGGTTCAGTCCGAAAGTTTTGAATATTTAATTTTGACCCCCAACTGTTCTACGGATTTACACTGTGGCCCAAATTTTGGAAAAATTATGCAAATATACCCCTGGAAAAATAATAAAATAATAAAATAATTATTTTATTAAATAAGTAAAATTACTAAATTACCCTTGGGTCATAAATAGGGCAAATGAAGTCCAAATTAAATAAACGAGTAGTGTATCCTTACTATTTCGGATATTCTGAAGCCAATGGTAGGGTCCGTTTTACGAGACGGGGCCCAAAAATTTAGACACGTTAAGGTATAAATTACCAAAATACCCCTTGACCAAGAATGACAAGTTATATATGTAACCTTACTATCTCGGACCCTCTGAGTCCATTGGTGAGGTCTGTGACATGAGATGAGGCACCGAAAAATTTAAGACTCCTAAAAATGTCAAAATGACCAAATTGCCCTTCCCCCTAAACAAGTCAAACGAAGTCCAAATTTAATAAATAAATAGTAAATTTTTACTATTTCAAACATTCTAAGACTGATGGTAGGGTCCATTTTTCGAGACTGGGTCCCGAAAAATGAAGACGCATGAAGGGGTAAATGACCAAAATACCCCTTGTCCAAAATTAACAAGTTATTAGTGTAATTTTACTATCTCGGACCTTCTGAGTCCAATGGTGAAGTCCACGACACGAGATGAGGTCCCGAACATAAAGACACGTAAAGAAGTAAAATGACCAAATTACCCCTAGTACACTAAAAGCCAAATTAAAACACAGGAAGGTCTGAATTGACTTTCATTGACATCCTGGACTCAATAATGGAGTCCGAACTATGAAACAAAGTACAGAAAAATATGACACGTAAAACGACGAATGACCCTTTTTCCCTTTTTATACTAGAGTCCGAATTAAATCCTAGGGAAGCCCAAACCGACTTTCTTCGACGCTCCGGACTCAATGGTAGAGTCTATTCGACCAAAAGAAATGCCTACAATAAAAATACATAAAATTTGATGAATAGCATCTGTCAGATGACTATAAATTAAAGTGATGCCAAAGTACTAATCTACGGCATATACGAGGACATGACAACACATCAACCTTAGAATAAAAATTTCTAACTCATAAATTGATCTTAGGTAAATCATGGAAGAACAACGAACCAAATACACGATCATGACCAAGGCCCAAAGGGCCAAGGACCCAAAGCAACAGGCCTTCATGCAAGAGCTGTTGCGTCGACAGAGAGTAATCAACAGATTTGTCAAGATAGCCAAGGCGACAGAGGTCGTCTCGGTAAGCCCCTTCATGTTCAAATCACCCACCAAGGCTATGGTGGCGGAGGCTAAAAAGAAGAAGGAAGAAGAAAGGAAATTGGAAGAGGAGAGAGAGAACACAGAAACCTTAGCCGAATGGCGTCGCAGGTAATATTATTATCATTAAGAACATAAGTTACTAGCTCTGTATTTCAGTTATAAGACAGATAGGTATGACAAGTTAGGCCTCTCACAGTCTACACTTAGTGAGTTGTGGAGTTAATTAAGTACATATGAAAATTTATGAAGTCTTCATGAATCTTGATAGGCTAAGGAAAGAGAGAGTAAAAGGGAAGGCGCCTCAGTAGAGCTAACCCTAAACGGACCAAGGTGAGTAACCCTGTATTTGAACTGGAAATTTAACTCCATATATTTGAAGAAGTTTTAAGCACAAGTCATTGCAGCCTTTGAATATCAAATTCAGTCTACATATGATTCCGTTCTTTTAAAATATTCTGTTACGGCATGCTTATTAAATGTTTTAAATTCAGCTCTTTTCTTGAAAATACATCAGCATGTCTAAATCAATTGCAAACCTCTTTAATATTCTGAATTTGATTATCACGTGTATTCGAAGTTTTATTGTAGAATTTATACATTTCATGCTTTAAATGTTCATGAAAAATATCTATTGAAGAAGTCATGTGACAAATGTTTTATAAGATAAACGGTACTAAGTACCACCCTATATGATGGTTGAAATCCTTCGGGATTCAACAGTACATGCCCGGTAGAAGGATCTAATCCCCCAGGCAAATGAGATATCTCCATCGACAGTATTGGCAGTAAAATGGGAGTCTGGTTCGAAACAGATTCCGCCTAATAAAAGAGAAAAGATGACAAGTGATTTTGAAAATAGAAGTAGGCATTATCCCTATTCTATTTCACACGTTTATATGCTTTTAAATTGCATATGCTCTATTTGAAGGAAAGGTGTGTTTAGCTTGAATACTTTAATTGTTCAAAGCTATTATTTTAAGAATGCATATACTCTGTGTTCTAAAATGTACAAGCAATTGGTAGTGAGTATTTCATAAACCCTCATGTGCTAAAACCACTACCAGTTGAAAACCCCATGACGAATGCAGGAATTACTCACAAGCTTTGATTAGCTTACCTGGATTTTATCCGCCCCCCCTTTCAGGTGATTAATGGCAGATCGAATTTTTGAAGACATTAAGGATGAACCTAGCTTTTGGGAAGATTTGCTTAAGTAGTTCTTTTGGGAAAAATCACATGAACTTTGATTAGTATATTTTGTATTCCAGACAGTCTAAGGATATGTATTAAGCCCCACGGGGCAGTTGAACTAAGATTGTAATTATAAAGTCTTTTAAGTTTTAGTTATGCTCTGTATGTATGATTATACATGTATACCGAAATGTGAAGAGTGGCAGTATCGGACGGATGTGCAAATTAAAAAAAAAAAAAAAAAAAAAAAAAAAAAAAAAAAAGAGTTTCACGCTTCCGCAACCACAGGAAGCACATCTATTCGATACCGCTACCTATGCGAGCCTTGTCTCGAGGCCTTCGGGCCTCGGGGCGGCGGTCGCAATCCGGTAATCCGCATAGGGTGGGTTTCGGGTCGTGACAAAAAGGGAGACTGAAACTAGGGTTTTTCAGTTGGTGGATTGGGGAAGACGATGACGGGTTGACTCGTTTTTAAAAATGGGGCTGAGTTGACTCGGACAGGTGGCAGCCTCTGGGCTTGCCACCGATTAATTGGAACGACGCCGTTTTGAGTGTCGGTTTAAATTAAAAGAGACCTAGGGCTGACGTCATCATGACGTCAGCCACATGTAATAAACCGGATAGACCGGTTGGGTTACAACTGAACCAGACCGGTTCACTTATATTTTAACTGAACCTTTTGGTTTTTAATTTATTTTAAAAATAAAATAAACCAATACTTTTGGTTATTACGGATTGACCCCTGGGCTTTAGAAAAATATACTGAGGCCCAACTGAGGGAAAATTTATACATTTAGACCCCTGAAAAAAATAATTAAATAATTAAATAATTAATTTAATTATTTAATAAATAAGGTTAAATTACTATTTTACCCTGGGGTCATAAATATAGCAAACGAAGTCCAAATTAAACTTATGAATAGTGTAATTTTACTATTTTGGACATTCTGAGATCAATGGTAGGGTCCGTTTTACGAGACGAGGCCCGAAAAATAAATACACGTAAAGGGTAAATGACCAAAATACCCCTTGACCAAAATTTACAAGTTATTAGTGTATTCTTACTATCTTGGACCTTCTGAGTCCAATGGTGAGGTCCACAACACGAAATGGAGTCCCAAAAAATAAAGACCCGTAAAGGGGCAAAAAGACCAAAATACCCCTGGTACCCCTAAAGCCAAAATGAAATCAGAGAAGGTCTAAATTGACTTTCTTTGACACCCCGGACTCAAAAATGGAGTCCGAATTTCGAAACGAAGTACAGAAAAATATGACACGTAAAACGGTAAATGACCATTTTGCCCTTTTACATATAACAGTCCGAATTAAATGATAGGAAAGCCTAAACCAACTTTCTTCGACACTCCGGACTCAATGGTAGAGTCTATTCGACCAAAAGAAATGTCTAAAATAAAAAGACATAAAATTTGATAAATAGAATCTGTTAGATGACTATGAACTGGAGTAATGCCAAAGTACTAATACTAAGGCAAGTACGAGAAACGAAATACGAAAAGACACGACACGTAAACATGTCAAATAAATAACTTTAAATTAAAGTTAATGGAACTCCCAGAAGAGTATAAATTGAAATAAATTCAATTTCTAACACGTTAAACTATGTCATAGGTTACAAGTACGAGTTAAATTAAGTACCTATGAAATTGTGAAATCATTTTAGGATCTAATACGGTTTAAGCATAAGTTAAGGAATATCGAGATGATATTACAATGAATGTGAAGTTGATGAGGTGTTTATGAATTGTTCTTAGGAACTACAAGGAAAGTGGGAAAGCGCATTTTTAGCACTAACCCTAAAGAATCAAGGTGAGTAACCCTGTGTTTGAATTGGAGATTTAACTCCATGGATTTGAAAATGTTTTAAGTTCAAAGATGTGAAGTATTTGAAGTTTCAAATTCAGTATTTACATGATTCAGCTTTTAATTGTACTGTTTTATAACTCTATATGACATGCTCAGTGATTGGTATTTATCATAGTTTTCTTAAAACATATTTCAGCATGTCTAAAGTTTTAAATGCCAAATTATGTTAAATATCCTGAATTTGATAGTTACAAGTAATTGAAGTTCTATTGTAGAAATCATACATTTCATGTTTTAAATACTCATGAAAGTGTCTATTAAAGAAGCTATGTGATAAATGTTTTACAAGATAAATGGTACTAAGTACCACCCTATATGATGTTGAAATCCTTCGGGATTCAGCAGTAAATGCCCGGTAGCAGGATCTAATCCCCCAGGCAAATGAGATCGACAGTATTGGCAGTAAAATGGGAGTCTGGTTCGAAACAGATTCCAACTAATTAAAGAGAAAAGATGACAAGTGATTTTAGAAATGAAAGCAGGTTTTACCCTCATTTTCAAATACATATTATGTGATTTAAAGTTTATATACTCTATCTGATGAAGTACAAGTTCTGCTTGGATATCTTAAATGTTTCCAAGTTATTTGAAATGCATATGTTTGAGTTATATACTCTATTTATCGAAGTACGAGTTTAGCTTGAATACTTTAAATGTTTCAAAGCTATCTGTTTTAAGAATGCATGTACTTTGTATTCTAAATTGAATAAGCAATTGGCAGTGAATGTTTTACAACTCTTATGCACTAAAAACCACTGCTAATTGAAAACCCCATGACGAACACTGGAATTGCTCACAAGCTTAGATTAGCTTACCCGGACTTTGTTCGGACCCCCCTTTCAGGTGATGCAGCAGACAGGGTCTTAAGGACTACAACGATGAGTCTAGCTGTTTTTGGAAGGATAAGTAGTTTCTTTGAAGAACTTATTAACACTAGTAGTACTTTTGTATTAATAGATAAAGTAAGGATGTGTAATAAGCCTCAGGGCAATCGAATATGTACTGTACTGATGCTGCACTTTTTGACTCGCAACACATGAGGGCTCCGTGACCTGTAGAACACTCAGAAAGATGATCAGAGGACCACCGGATTGGCTCCGGCGGTAGCCGCTCCGATGCTTAAGTAAGTAAGGGAATTGAAAGACTGTATTGAAAGTCAAAGAATGAGCATAAGAATCCAAAGCGTACCTCTAGGGTTTAATATATAAGCCGTGGTTCTCCTAATTTTGATTAGGTTTTGCCGCCACGAATATCGGGATTTGATCATCAGAGATTTGCAGTTACCTTGTGGAGCATTGAATCATAGATGGAGATAACCATAGATAGTAGTTTCTGTGTTGAAGGCTGTTTCCTTATTCCCCGCTTAACGGCTGTTAAGGAAACCATATATGCAGTGTCGAATAAATACTGTCCAGAACAGGAGGTCTGGACGATGTACATGAGAATATCCTGAATGCTTCATCTGTACTGTATGACCGAGTTCATCGGTACTGTATGACCGAGTTCATCGGTTCTGAATGATATATAAATAAGAATGCCCCGAAGGCTTATGGCTGCTCTGTATGATAGACATATATGAGAATACCCCGAAGGCTTATAGCTGTTCTGTATGACCGAAATATATGAGCTCTGTAGGATCGAGATTTGTTAATCTGATAGGCACACGTGTCTCAAACTGATTGGTGTGTCTGTTTATGGTATATCAGCTACTCCCCCCCCGAGCCCTTGTCAAAAGCTAGGGTTTTAACTAGGGTTGAGGGTTTTGTGAAGAGTCATACGTTTTGCCTTCCCATTTCTCAAGACGCCGGTTTAACGCGTCATTTATTGCGCAGCCGATACTCGAGAACTCATCATTACTTTCAACCGTTGTGTCGGCTCGTCTTGGAAGGCTCATATTTCGAATGCGTATATAGAGAGAGGGAAAGGTCTTTCATACCTTTCTTCTGCATTTACTTCTACAGTACCAGACCGCCATTTGACATATCTTGGAGTTTTGGAGGATCTCCGGTGTTCATAACCCTTTCTTGATCTCAGGTTCGACTTTTAGTCCCCTTCTTCATTCCTTCTCGTTTGTTTCATCTTTTCCTCTTGTTCGCCATGTCTGGCTTAGAATCACACTCTGGTTTGAGAAGTCCTTCTGAGACTGATCCTCAAATGCAATTAGTGAATGTTGACGAAAATAGAATGGTAGTTCCTCCCTCTAGTCCTGGGGTCAGGATTGTCGATGCTTTTGATGATCCCCCGAACAGGGCTGGCGAGACCTCTGGTCGGTCTGGTCGCAGAGAAGAGGGTGAGAGTGTAATTACTGAAAGTATGCTGAAGGAGTTATGGGCGAAGTTCAAACTTCCCAAAAATGTCGCTTTCAGGGTCCTAGATTCTCAAGATCGCCCGGGCGATGTTAGAGATGGAGAAATTTGTGCCTATCTGGCCTGGTTTGAACTGGGTCTTACACTCCCCTTTCCTGATATAATAAAACAATTCTTTTGTTGGTTTGATCTGTGCCCCGCAGACCTGAACCTTAACGGTTGGAGACATCTGTTGAGCTTTATCGTATTAGGGCATATGAATAATGTCGAGGTGTCCCTTGACCTGATCCGTAGCAATATGGATCTAAAACTTCAAAAGGCGGAAGGCCTTTATTACATGTCTTTTGATAGTGGGTTCAGACCCCTTACTTCTGTGCCCTCCTCCAACAAGACCTGGAAGAAATGGTACTTCTTTATTAAAGGAGGATGGGAATTCAAGAACTTCGAGGGTCAACCTTCCACATTCCCTCGAACCACTGGGCCAAGGGGTGAGGCTTAACTTTTCCGTGGCTGCGTTGACTCCGTTTTGTTTGCCAATTTGTCGAACTGATCAATTTCTGTGCTTGCTTTGCAGTTAAGAGTGCGTGGAAGAGACCAGATTTCTCTCCCGCGATTCAGAAGCAGTATAAGAAGCTTTTGAAGCCCAGCATTAGGGATCATTCTTCCATTGTCAACCCTGATAAATTAATGGCTGCTAGGGGTAGTGTCGAGGAGATAGCTGATAATGTGATGGCTCAGTGGGAGTCCGGGCCATCACCGCCTGCGGTGGGGGAGGCTTCTTCTCCAGTGGTCCCTCCCGTTCCGAAGAAGCGGAGGCTGATTTCGTCCTCTCCCGGGCCTGCTGAGAGGGAGGAAGAGGCTCCCGTCCCTATCACGGTGGTTCCTCCAATCCCGTCTCGTCGAGCGGGTAAGGAGGCATCATCATCGGTGGCTCCTGACGTTGCTGGTCAGGGAGCCAAGAAGATTCTGAGTGAGTTCTGGGCCAAAGGCTCAGTTAAAATTAAGCCTCAGGCGTCTGGGAAGTTGCTTGCTGACTTGACCGCTCTTCAGGTTAAGGTGAGCTCGTTAGGACCATATTTTCCTTACCTTTAAGCGTTTCTACTGGTGTTTGAGTCGTTTTCTTTGTGTTATGCAGACCTTGCATACCCTTTCTGCTTTGGTGGAGGTTTCTCCATCTGTGGAGGAGCTCGACCAACTTAGGGCCAATCTGGACGAACTGGGACTCCAGTTGGGTACTGCTCGGTCGGAGGCTCACGATTCTGCGGAGAAGTTGAAGGAGTGTCAGAACTCCTTGATAGTGATGGAGTCGGAGAGGAACCTTGCCGTTGAGCGGGCAAGGAGGTTGCAGGTGGAGCTGAATGGCTTGCGGTATCAGCACCGTAGATAGCTCGATGAAGCCGTGGAGCAGGCATTGGTGGACAATGAGGAAGAGATGAAGTCGAAGCTGGAAGGAATGGCCCATCGTTTGATTACGTTTGGGTTTAATAACTTCCGCTCTCGGCTTCTTGCCAAGTTTCCTGACCTAAACGTTTCCTCCATTGTGCCGCCTGGATCTGAACCCTCAGAGGTTGTCATCCAGGGTGAAGTGGCTGATGTCCTCCCTGCTGATCCCACGGAAGAGGTTGTACCGACTGAGGTGGCTGATACTGCTCCTGCCGATCCTTTTCCGGTTGCTGATCCTGTTCCTGCTGACTAGGCTTAGGACGAATATTTTGTTATCTTTCAATGTATTTGGAACATACATTTGTTAATGGAACAATCTTTTGATTAATGCTCGCCTCTTTGGTTATATTGCTCTGTAGCATTTGTGCATATCTTTGAGTTATGTGGCTCTGTAGTGCCTTAACATGTAGTTGATGGTAATAATCGTTGCAAGTAGCACTGCTCTGGAGTTTAGTGTATACCAGATCAGATTTTCCTCTGTAGGCAGCTGCGTTCTGAGCTTCTTCACTTGCCTTAGGTCAATAATTGGAGACTTCTTTTTTGAAGTATTTCAAAGCTGTCCATTCTGAATTCGGGGACATAATAATAAGTGGATATCTTTGCGGTTGTAGTTTGGTTGATCAGATCTTCTGTCTCCAGATCTGTTAGAAATCAAGAAACGTCATAGTTGATGGACCTCTGTTGTACACGTGGTCCTGTAAGTGTTAATGACATGGAGAAACCGTCACGTCACATACATGGGAAAGATTAAAAGCCTGTGTATTACGTGTATGGCCCTGCCTTTTGTTTCTCCCGAGAAGGTGGTTTAATACTCCATTTATTGCACCTTCGCCGTTTGGGATTTCGAAGCTAGCACTTCGCTTAACCGTTGTGACGGTTCAACTGGGTGGCCTTTGGTCTTCCAATGTCTATATATATGGAAACGAGGGCATATGGTTGTGCTCAACCCTTCTGCTCCCCGAATTGTTTGTAAGAGAGGTTTTTATATGCTGCCGGAGTTCTTCCACTCGTTCGGAGATGATGGATGATTCCTTGCCTGAGTTGGGAATAACTGAACTGTGGCCAAAAGTTAACCCTCCCCTATTTTCAGTCTCCAAGGAAGGATTGAAGGAGGCACAAGTCTTCTTGTTTCCTCCGATATCTAATCGAGATTTCTCCGACTGGTGGTGGTCCCTCCCTGATTCAACCGAGGCCTGGAGCGTTGGTGATGAAGACGAAGGTGAGTTGCCTCCTCTTCCTTACACCCTGTCAGAGACCCTTGCTCCAAGTGGCTGGGGTGAAACAGATGGTGTGAAGAAGAAGATTGAAGGTGGGTTGCCTCCTCCCGCTTATAACTTGGCAGTGACAACTGCTCTGAGGGAGATGAACGGGGGCCGCCTCCTCCCCTTTGTGACTTGGCAGGAACCCTTGCTTCAATTGGCTGGGGCGTTATGCCGATTACAAAGGTGGAGAACGAAAAGTCTTCTGAGGCTCAGAGCCCTCATCATCGGTTGGTCATGGGACCAGTGATAGTGATGATGAAATGGCCTGGGCACTACTTGATGCAGACTGGGGTTCAGGGTTCCTTCCTTTCAAATGGAGCCGATGAAGGCGGTTTTGAAGGTTTTGGATCTTGTGCCCCTTTATCATCCCAGGAGAAGAGCCATTATGTTGCCAAGCGTAGCTTCTGTAATAGCTTCTGTAGTAGCTTCTGTAATAGCTTCTGTAGTAGTGTCTTGGTACTGATGTAAATCTTTTGAGTTATCAATAAAGTTGAATTTCTTCTTCTCAGATCTGATATTTTCTGTGAATGTGCTCTTTTGAAACTTAAGCACCTTCTAATGCATTGCCGATTGTTCTGAAAATAAATAAAAAACTTAGAAAAATGCCAGAATCGAAGTACTTCACCTTTGGTTGAAACCATGGTGCTGGTTTGTTTGACAGATAAGTCAAATAATGTAAGTGTCAGATCCGAGGTATTCCGTTCTAGGAAACTTTAGTTGACAGATGCTCGGAACTTCTGCCTTTGGATAGACTGGATCACAGAATCCGCTAGTTGAAGATGGACCAGGCTCTGAAGGCCTGTGCATTAATAGATGGACCAAGTCATAAGACTTGTGCATTAATAGATGGACCAGGCTCTGAAGGCCTGTACATTAATAGATGGACCAGGCTCTGAAGGCCTGTACATTAATAGATGGACCAGGCTCTGAAGGCCTGTACATTAATAGATGGACCAGGCTCTGAAGGCCTGTGCATTAATAGATGGACCAAGTCATAAGACTTGTGCATTAATAGATGGACCAGGCTCTGAAGGCCTGTGCATTAATAGATGGACGAAGTCATAAGACTTGTGCATTAATAGATGGACCAGGCTCTGAAGGCCTGTGCATTAATAGATGGACCAAGTCATAAGACTTGTGCATTAATAGATGGACCAGGCTCTGAAGGCCTGTGCATTAATAGATGGACCAAGTCATCAGACTTGTGCATTAATAGATGGACCAGGCTCTGAAGGCCTGTGCATTAATAGATGGACCAAGTCATAAGACTTGTGCATTAATAGATAGGACCAGGCTCTGAAGGCCTGTGCATTAATAGATGGACCAGGCTCTGAAGGCCTGTGCATTAATAGATGGACCAGGCTCTAGAGGCCTGTGCATTAATAGATGAACAGTTTTAAGGAAGTAAAAGGAAAAAAAAAAATCTTCATTGATAATACTTCCGCAAGTGTTCTACGTTCCATGGCCTAGGAACAGGTTTCCCAGTCGTGTCTTCAAGCCAGTAAGTGGTAGGTCGAACGACCTTCGTTACTTTGTAGGGGCCTTCCCAATTTGGTGACAACTTTCCCATGGTGGGATCCTTGGTGTTCTGAAAGACTCTTCTTAAGACGAAGTCTCCAACTTGAAAGCTGACTGTCTTGAGTCCTATCCTGGATTTATTGACCATTCTTTGTTGGTAGGCTTCCATCCTGATGCTGGCCTGATCCCTTCTCTCTTTGAGCAAATCCAAGTTCTCCATCAGCTGCTGATCATTGGATTCTTGCTCAAAGGCCTCAGTCCTCAGAGTTGGCATACCGATTTCAACCGGAATTACTGCTTCTGTCCCGTAGGCTAATGAGAAGGGTGTTTCAGAGGTGGGAGTTCTTCTGGTTGTACGGTAGGCCCAAAGGACTCCTAGGAGCTCTTCTGCCCACTTCCCTTTGGCTTGTTCCAACCTTTTCTTTAACCCATCAAGGATTGTTCAGTTGGTGACCTCTGCCTGCCCATTTGCTTGTGGATGGCCTGGAGAGGCAAAGTGCTACCTGATGTTGAGATTTTTGCAGAATGCCTTGAAGCCTTTACCAGTAAATTGTGTCCCATTATCCGAGATAATTACACGTGGTATGCCAAACCTGCAGACAATGTTCTTCCAGGTGAAGCTTTCGACTTCCTTTTCTGTAATATGCGTTAAAGGCTCGGCTTCGGCCCATTTAGAGAAGTAGTCGATAGCCACCAAGAGGTACTTCCTGTTTGGAGGTGCTCATGGTAACGGGCCCACAATGTCCATTCCCTATTGAGCAAAGGGCCAAGGACTAGGAATCGGGATGAGCTCGTGCTGAGGCTGGTGTTGGTATGAGGCGAATCTCTGACATTTGTCACACTTCCGAACATATTCTTTAGCCTGTTTCAGCATGTCGGGCCAGTAGTAGCCCTGTGATAGAGCTCGGTGGGCTATAGTTCTGCCCCCATTGTGATTCCCGCAAATTCCCTCGTGAATTTCAGCCAAAACATATTGTGACTCGTCTGGAGCCAAACACTTTAACAGAGGTTGAGAATATGACCTCCTGTAAAGTTTGTCGTTCAGGATCAGGTACCGAGCCGCTCTGATTCGGATTCTCCTGGCTTTGTTTTTATCCTCTGGGAGGAGCCCGGATCTTAGATACTGGAGGATTGGGGTCATCCAGCTCTGGGTCTGTTCATCAATTTGAGCAACTGATGCTTCCTCAATGCTGGATCCTGGCTGAAAAGAGATTTTAACGGTGGAGTCTGTTTCAGACTTGAGGCGGGAGGCCATGTTAGCCAGAGCATCTGCTCTGCAGTTCTGACTTCTCTCAATCTTCTGGATAGTGAAAGTCTGGAAAGAATGCTTTAAATGGTTCACCAGTTCGGAGTACCGAAGCATCCTGTCATCCTTAATGGCAAACTCTCCCAAAACTTGGCTTACTACCAGTTGGGAGTCAGAGAAGACATCGAGGTTCTGAACCTCGCATTCCAGGGCAAGCTTCATCCCTAAGATTAGGGCCTCATATTCAGCTTCATTATTAGAAGCTCTAAATCCCAGGCTGACTGCTTTTTCCGATGTAAGTCCATCAGGGGACTGTAGTACCAGTCCTACCCCTGATCCTTGATCGGTTGATGATCCATCAATATACAGCAGCCAGGTTCCTGTAGTTTCGGCGATTTGTGCTTCGTTCTGCAGTGCCGGGGTGAACTCGGCTACAAAGTCAGCTAAGGCCTGCCCTTTAATGGAGTTTCGGGGTACATATGCTATGTCAAACTCCCCTAGCTCCACAGACCACTTGACCAATCTTCCTGATACCTCGGGTTTCCTCAGTATTGACTTTAGAGGATAGGCAGTTGGAATCTCAATTGGATGGGCCTGGAAGTAAGGTCGAAGCTTCCGGGCTGATATGACCAAGGCATAGGCCAGCTTCTCTACTTCTGGGTATCTTTTCTCCGTGTCAAGTAGTGCCCTACTGACGTAGAATATAGGCCTCTGTACTCCTTTGTCCTGTCTGATTAGTGCGGAACTGACCGCGTTCTCAGAGACTGCTAGGTACAGGAGCAGCTTTTCTCCTTGTACAGGTTTTGACAGGAGCTCTGGAGAGGCTAGGTACTCCTTTAGTTCTTGGAAGGAATGCTCGCATTCTTCTGTCCATTGCAAAGCCTTGCTGCCCTTTAGAGCTTTAAAGAAAGGTAGGCAGCGATCGGTGGACTTGGATATAAATCTGCTCAATGCGGCGACTCTGCCGTTCAGTGCCTGAATCTCCTTTCTGGTCTTTGGCGACTTCAGTCCAATCAGGGCTTGGATCTGAGTGGGATCTGCTTCGATACCTCTTTGAGAGACGATGTACCCCAAGAATTTTCCCTTCGTAACTCCGAAGGTACATTTCGAGGGGTTGAGCTTCATCTTGTGCTGTCTGAGGATATCGAAGGTCTGGGCTAAGTGCTAGAGGTGGCTGCCTTTCTGGAGGCTCTTTACCAGCATGTCGTCGATGTTACCTCCATGGTGCTGCCAAGCAGTGGACTGAACATCTTGTTCACCAACCGTTGGTAAGTGGCTCCAGCATTCTTCAAACCGAAAGGCATCACTCTGTAGTAGTAGAGTCCTCTTTCGGTTATGAAGGCAGTATTTTCCTGATCTGGAGGGTACATCTAGATCTAGTTGTATCCAGAGTAGGCGTCCATGAAACTCATAAGCTCATGCCCTGCAGTGGCGTCAACCAGTTGATCTATTCTCGGCAGTGGAAAGCTGTCCTTGGGGCATGCTTTGTTGAGGTCTGTATAGTCAACACAGACTCTCCACTTGCCGTTCTTCTTCTTGACGAGCACAGTGTTGGCTAGCCACTCGGGATAGAAAACTTCCCGTATCATCCTGGCTTCCAGCAGCCTCTGGACTTCTTCGTCTATAACCCGATGCCGCTCGGGAGCGATCGGTCTCCTCTTCTGTCTGACTGGGGGGTGATCTGGATCTACCATCAGTTTGTGAGTTATCAGATTAGGATCTATTCCCTCCATGTCCCTGGTTTCCCAAGCAAAGATAGAGAGGTTGTTTTTCAGAAACCTGACTATCTTTTCCTGCTCGGCGGGCGTAAGGTCTGGGCCGATGTACAAATAACGCCCCTCTGCTTCTGAACTGACCAGTATCTTGATGGGCTCGCCAACAGGCTTGGCTCGGCTATCACGTCCCCTTGGGCTCAGGGGCTCTTCAACGCCGGATGGGCAATCTTCCACCTCGGGAGTGTGAGTGAAAACCGGATCTGCACAGTCCCGAGTGTACTGTAATTGCTATTTTGGAGCTGTCTCCTTGAGGGCAATAGCGTGACATTCTCGTGAGGTTGGCTGACATCCTCGGACCGAGTGCACGCTCTGATTGTGGACGTACTTCAGACACTGATGAAGGGTCGAAGTGACCGCCCCTATCTGGTGTAACCAGGGTCTCCCGATGATGATGTTGTATGGAGACTTCATGTTCAACACCATGTATTCAGAGATGGTGGTCTTCTGCCCTTCACCTTCCCCAATAGTGGTAGGAAGGTCAACTCTCCCCAGGGGGGTGCTGAGGTTGCCATCAAAAGCTGCCATTACGGCAGTGGTGGGCTTGACGCTGTCCTGGTCTATGCCCATCCGCTTAAGCGGTTCATAGAATAGAATGTTGACTGAGCTGCCAGTGTCGACTAGGACTCTTCTAGTTTCGAAGTTGGCGATTCTGAGGGTGATAACAAGGGCATCACTGTGAGGGCAGTGTACCCCTACTAGATCTTGCTCGGTGAACTGGATCTCTGGCCCTGGCTTGAGCCTCTTTTCGACGTTGGAGACCTGCAAGATGTTTGGGGCGGTTCTGGCCTCCCGAGCATATCTTTTTCTTGCCCTGTTGGACATTCCTGTAACAGGGGAGTCAGCATGGAGGACGTAGATAACATGGTTGTTCTGCCTCTGAGGCTCGTTTCGTCCTTCCCGCTGCTCTTGCCTCTGTTCGGGCCTCTGATCTGGCCGCTGCTGAGGCTTGTCTTCTTGGGGGTTCTGCCTTCCGTCTTGTTTGACGAACTCCCGAAGACGTCCCTTCTTTATGAGCTGTTCTATCTCATATCGGAGGGTCCTGCAAGTGTTAGTAGTATGCCCATGATCTTTATGGAAATTGCAATACTTACTTTGGTCCCGTAGGCTGGGATCTCCTTTGATCGGCTCTGGCCACCTCAGGTTCTCCCGATCTCGGATCTGCCGGAGTACCTGGTTCGGAGTGGTGTTTAAAGGCGTGAAGTTGGTGAACTCCCTTGGTGCGGAGTTGTACACAGCTCTGGGAGCTGTTTTCTTCTCTGGGCTTCTGACCCTCTTTTTGTTGGAGTCTTTTCTGTGATCCTCCTTCTTATGGTCCTCCCGCTTCGGATTATCCCTCTGGGTCTGATCCTTGCCCTTCTGGGCTGAGCGGTTGGCTTCTTCCAGGTTGATGTATTTTTTGGCCCGATCCATCAATGCTGCCATATCGGCCAGGGGGCTCTTTGTCAAGGAATCTCTGAAGCCACCTTGGGCAAGCCCGGCAGTAAGGGCCGCAACAAGGAATTTCGGGCTGTAATCCGTGATCTCAGTGAGCTCGGTGTTGAAGCGGGCAATGTAGGCCCGGAGGGATTCCTCCCTGGTCTGCTTAACATTCAGCAGGAATTCTGGCCCCCTTCTGAGCCTCCTGCTGGTCATAAATCTATCCAAGAACTGTCTACTGAGCTCGTAAAAGCTGGCAACGGAGTTCGGAGGGAGGTTGTGGAACCACTTCAGAGCTGTTCCCTTCAAGCTGGTGATGAACGTTCGGCACATGAAAGCATCTGAGGCTCCGTGAAGGGCCATCGTATGCTGATAATGAGATAGGTGATCCCCTGGATCTCCAGATCCATCGTAGAGAGTGAATTTGGGCACCACGAACTTTCTAGGCCTCTCTTCAGACATGATGGCGTGGGTGAACGGAGTGGCTAGTCTTCCGAGCAGCCTGGCCAGTTCGTCTTGCTCTGGAGGGTTCTGAGGTCCTCTTAAGCCGATTGTCCGGTCCATAGACTCGGCAATCTCCTCTACCCTTCGCGGGTCTCTGAGTCTGACATCTTGTGAACCCTGCCTGACAGCCTCGGCTTCAGGGTAGTAGGGTGGAGTGCGCCCTTCGGATGGAGGAGGAATCCGAACCGGTGGGACTAGCGCTGCATGATAAGGTTCTTGTGGTGCCGGGGGTGCTCCCGAAACCCTAGGAGTTGGGGCTCGAGTAGTGCTCCGGTAATGCACGTCGGGGACAAAAGCGGATGTTCCCCAGCCAGGGACTGTTGATGGCTGTGGATCTCGGCCAGCGTGAGCGATGCCTGAGGGCTGCCCAGGCTGGTTAGTGGGGGCCTGCCCACGAAGTTCTTCATTCCCCGTGGCAACCGGGGGTTGCGTTCCTGCAACGAAGTTGACCGGTGGGCTAGGAGAAGCCGCCGCTTGGTTCTGCGTGAGCGTTGCCAGCGTTCTAGTAATGGCTAGCAACTGCTCCTGCACCAGTTCATTGTGTCGTTTTATTGCTTCGATCTCTTGTCACATAGGGTTGGCCGCTGGTCCCCTTGTGCGTGGAGCAGGCGGCTGACGCTGAGCGTTTTGCGAACTCTGAGTATTCTGTCGGGGTCGGAGATTTGGTGCCATGGTTTTCCGGTGGGGAAAAAGATGAGTTTACGAATAAAGCACGTAGAGATTAGTCGTTCCCACAGACGGCGCCAAACTGATGCTGCACTTTTTGACTCGTAACACGTGAGGGCTCCGTGACCTGTAGAACACTCAGAAAGATGATCAGAGGACCACCGGATTGGCTCCGGCGGTAGCCGCTCCGATGCTTAAGTAAGTAAGGGAATTGAAAGACTGTATTGAAAGTCAAAGAATGAGCATAAGAATCCAAAGCATACCTCTAGGGTTTAATATATAAGCCGTGGTTCTCCTAATTTTGATTAGGTTTTGCCGCCACGAATATCGGGATTTGATCATCAGAGATTTGCAGTTACCTTGTGGAGCATTGAATCGTAGATGGAGATAACCATAGATAGTAGTTTCCGTGTTGAAGGCTGTTTCCTTATTCCCCGCTTAACGGCTGTTAAGGAAACCATATATGCAGTGTCGAATAAATACTGTCCAGAACAGGAGGTCTGGACGATGTACATGAGAATATCCTGAATGCTTCATCTGTACTGTATGACCGAGTTCATCGGTTCTGAATGATATATAAATAAGAATGCCCCGAAGGCTTATGGTTGCTCTGTATGATAGACATATATGAGAATACCCCGAAGGCTTATAGCTGTTCTGTATGACCGAAATATATGAGCTCTGTAGGATCGAGATTTGTTAATCTGATAGGCACACGTGTCTCAAACTGATTGGTGTGTCTGTTTATGGTATATCATGTACTAATGTATGAAGTCTTTAAGTTTTGTTATACTCTGAATGTGTAACCATGTATGCTATGTATGGAAACAGTAGTATCGGACGGATGTGCCTAATTTAAAAATGAGAAAAGAAAAGAAAAAGTTTTTCACGCTTCCGCAAATCATGTGTAGCACATCTATTCGATACCGCTGCAGATGCGAGCCTTGTCTCGGGGCCTTCGGGTCTTAGGGCGGCGATCGCGATCCGATAATCCGCAGAGGGTGGGTTTCGGGTCGTGACACTTGCTCAATTTGGGGAGCAGTGAATGGCAACTCCAATAGGTCCTTGGAGATATTTTGGTAGTAGTAGGACCCATTATCAGTCAAACTTTTGTAATAGAAATTTTGGACAATGATGTACTTAAGCCCGAGGGGCACATGGATATGTACTGTGTAGAACCTTTAGTTAATATTATTATGCTCTGATTATTATCTTTATGTGTACCGCTATGAAGAGCGGCCGTATCAGATGGATATGCGGTAGATGTTTTATTTTAAAAGAAAAGAAAAAAGTTTTTCACGCTTCCGCAACCACAGGTCGCATCACTGTCTGATATTGTTGCTTATGTATGAGCCTTGTCTCGAGGCCTTCGGGTCTTGGGGCGGCGGTCGCGATCCGGTAATTCGCAGAGGGTGGGTTTCGGGTCGTGACATGCTCAGTGATTGATTTTTCCCACAACAGTTTTTCCTTCAAATATATTTCTGCATGTCTAGTTAAAATGCAATTATTGTTAAATATCCTGAATTTGCTTATTTCAAGTATACGAAGATTTTAGGAAGTTATGAAAAGTATCTATGAGAAAAGTCACATGATAAATGTCTTATAAGATAATGGTGCATAAGCACACAGGCAGCATTTTGGGTTTCTTTGGATCTCATTGACCTGTCAAAAACCACATAGTCAGTATACGAACAATTGGCGGTGATTATTTTACAAACTCTTATGTACTAAAAACCACTGCTAATTGAAAACCCCATGACGAATACTGGAATTTCTCACAAGCTTAGATTAGCTTACCCGGACTTTGTTCGGACCCCCCTTTCAGGTGATTCACAGCAGACAGGGTCTCGAGGACGATGGTGATGAGTCTAGCTGTTTTTGGGAAGACATGTTTAAGTAGTTTCTTTTGAGAAACCTATGAACTCTAGTAGTACATTTTGTATTAGTAGACAATGTAAGAATATGTATTAAGCCTCATGGCAACCGAACATGTATTGTATTAATGTTAGAAGTCCTTAAGTTTTAGTTATACTCTGAATGTGTAACCATGTATGTTATGTATGGAGCGGCAGTACCGGACGGATGTGCATAATTTAAAAATAAGAAAAGAAAAGAAAAATTTTTTCACGCTTCCACAAAACACATGTCGCACATCTATTCGATACCGCTGCCTATGTGAGCCTTCGCCCAAGGGTCCCCGGGCCTAAGGGTGGCGGTCGCGATGCGAGATCCGCATAGGGTAGGTTTCGGGTCGTGACAGGTGCTCTAGGGGGATCTTGGTTATTTTCAGTGTCATTCATCACTGCCACCATTCTTTCTAGTGTTCATTCTATCCGATCCATACGTGCTCCAGCTGCACATGTTGTTTCTGTTTCCTACCATTCTTACCTACAAAATTCACAAGAAATAATGTCACTATCTTTGAGTTTTTAACATAGCTTACAATATTACGTACTCTACAGTCACGTATACTTAAACAAGTAAGTTAAGTCATTTAAACACATATCATTTCCTAGTCCTCATAACATTTGGAGTCAATACTCCTCAACTTCATGTCATTCATAGTTTTTCTAAAATCACTCTTCATATAGCTCTAATGTAGTCCTCAAATTCTCAAGATTGTCAACTTCACTCATAAGCATACTATCATCTCCCAAGAATTATTGATCATTTGGTCATCCTAATCACCCAAGAAACATCAAATTTAGTTCTGATTTGGTCTTTCCCAAAGACCATTAACCTTTGCTCTAATACCACTCTGTCACGACTCAAAACCCACATAACGTGGATTTAGGGTCAATGACCGACAATGTCACTCGGACGGGCCGTACAAAATCAAATGAATTGCACAAGAGTGATATATATATTTTTTATATTAATTGTGAAAGCTACACGTGTGCAACTCATCTGATAACCATTTCAACACTAGTCATTTTATAAAGTATACTCAAAGTAAGATCATTGTCACCACGATTATCATCATGTGTCATCAACATTTATATATACATCAGGTACATATTTCCAAAAGTACAAAACGTAAATCTTCAAAAGTCCCATCTGTCATCAACTCCAAAAATATACATCATATGATTACCAAAAATAATCCATATCACATCTAACCAAGATCTTAGTACAAAAGGATCTTGGTACAAAAGGTCCATCACATTCACGCTCTCAACCATATGGTGTGGGCTTGCTACTTCATGTCAATTCAATTACCTGAAATATATTGGATAAATCCATATGAGCTTCACTAAGCTCATGAGTAATTCCTGCATCCTGTCACAGGTTTTACAAGACAAAGTTTTGCACAAAATACCATGGGCACCAAGTTTCTCAAACATATAGCATATGCATAAGGATAACTTAAAACATGCTTTCAAAACAGATCACGTATAAAACATACTGAAGATTCAAGCAGATATAGTAGAAATATTTCTAAAACACATTATTTTATGATAACATAATTCGAATATCAAATCACAAAGTAGATAGTAAAGAGTTGTTCACAAATCGTATACTAGCATATGCAATTCTTAAATTATGATTCAGATAATAACTTAGAGAACAAATAACATGATAACGAATGACAAATACACATGAGAGGGTGGTTTAAAAATCTAATTTCGAATAACGGATAACAGATAACAGACACATATTACACACATCGAAGATTTACATAATCAGTTGAAGCACTACATGGGTAAGTATCATTAAGAGTCGGAGTGCCACATAGGTAAGTCTCATACATGAATTCCATAACGAGTCAGAGTGCCATGTGTGTAAGTCTCATCAAAAGTCGAAGCGTCACATGGGTAAACCTCATGTAGACACAAGAATCGAGTCAAAGCGCCATGTGGGTAAGTCTCATAAAGAGTCAAAGCGCCACATGGGTAGGCCTCGGAACAGACACATGATCGAATTCAAAAAAAGTATAATTCAGGTGGTGTAGTCAAAACTAGATCACGTAAATCATTTTTCTCATTAAAAGAGTGCCATGGTTTACAGACATTTTCAGATCAATACACATGAATGCCATAGCAAAATTTAGACATGTAAATCATAGTTCTCTAATATTTCACAAAGTGCAGATAATCATTTGAGCAGATATAAAACACTTAGGCATTTTCAAGTAGAAGATAAAACAACATTGCTTCAAGATGTAGGATTACTCACAAAATAAATTTAGCATTTTGAACAACCATAGAAGATAAAATGCCACTGATTCAGAATACAACATTACTTACCAAAACAATTTAGCATTTTGAGCAAGAGATAAAAGCATTGATCCAGGGTACGGGATTACTCACCTTAACTTTCAGTCAGCTATGCTAATCCCCTTTCCTTTGTTTGTAGTTCTTAGATCATAAGTCAAATATACATAACTATGCATTAGAACATAACCAAGGCATTACTATTGGCCACTTATTATTTTTGTGGCCTTACACTTAAACTTAGGTCTCGCCCTTTTTTTCTAAATTCATTTAATAGCTAAATAATTGCTCGAGATGTAATGGGTATTACCTCATTTGTTGTTTCATATTTTTTAAAATTTATTTAAACTTAATAGATCTCACCATTAAGTTTGGAACGTCTAAAATAGTCAAGATAAACTACCTTTTATATTTAATTGGCTCCGGGTATCATTAGGGGTAAAATGATAATTTTACATTTTATGTGTCTTAATTTTTTTGGACTTAATTTCACAAATCGGACTCTTCCGTTGAGTCTGGAATGCCCAGAAACATTAGGTTACACTATCTTTTTATTTTATTTGGGCATTGAAACTATTTTACCAATTTAAATTAATTTAATTAATTTAACTCTTATAATATTCAGCCTATAATATTCACGTGTGTGAAGTTGGCATAGTGGCCACACACTTGGGTTTAAGGTTCACACAAGTCGAGGGTTCGAGTCTTGGGGTTTGCGGCTCCTTATTTTTTTTTTCTGATTTTTCATTAGCCAAACAGCGGACAAGGGGACAAAACTAGGATAGGATTTGCCAACCTTGCTTGGGTTATTAAATCAAATATCCTAACCTTGTAGCCAAACAGTCGCAATCCATTTTAAAATTAAAACCTAAGGCCTAAACGACACCATCCCACTTAACCAAAAGTGTAACTGGGCAGATTCCAACCCACACCCAAACCGAGCTGAAACTGACCCTGTCATGTTCATCGTCTTCCCCATCCCTCACGCTATTGTCGCCCTAATTTTGCAAAATTTTAAAATTTTATTTCGTGAAGTTTGAGGGGGCCATTTTTTCTACTTTTAGTTCTTATGACTTGCTAGAACATTGGGGTTCAATTTAGTGTTGCTTTTGAACACTAAAACCCACTGATTGTTTGAATTAAGCTTCGATAATGGCAATTGTAAATCACCTCGTACATGCTCATTTTGGCACCAAAATCTATGGGATTTGTTCTATTGTGTTCCTTTTGTCAAGGGGTTTCATTTCCCGTTCATAAAAATGGTTTTATTGGCTGTTTTTGGTGGATTGGTTCAAGGACCCGAACCTGCAACTCGAGATTCTAAGCTCTTCTTTGAGCTTCATGGTTGCGGACCATTGTTTTCGTGACCCTCACAAGACTTAGTTTAGGTCCCAACAAGCCAAACTCAGCTTAGTTTTAGTTGGTTCAGACCCAACCCAAAGCTCCTCATCAATGGTAGTTCTGTGGGTTTTTGTAATGTAAGCCCTCTTAGGTCTCTCTTTTTAGCCTCCAAACCCTAGTACCTCACAAAATAGAACCATGCATGCAATCTAATACCCTTAAATAGTGAGTTTTTACATTCTTTTTCTAGAGAGAGAAACTTAGAATTTACCTTCAATGGTAGCCCCTCTCTCTCTCTCCTTCTTGCTTGATGTTGATCTTCTTGGCTCCTTAATTAAGGCTGTAACAATGCTTGCATGCAAGTTGTTCTCCTTCTTCTCCCTCTTTTCTCCTTCTTCTTCTTTTTCTTCTTTTTTTCTCATTCTCTCTCTAACCATACACACACATACACACACACACACACTTTTGTTTCTTATATGTATAGTGTGCATATATATATATATATATATATTTAAATTAGTGTTGATGTGTTTCATGTATGGGGATTGGTTGTGATGGGTGTGGGATGAGGTTTAATATTGTATATACATATATCTTATGAGATATATAATATAAAAGTGCTTGTAGCCTAGTTAGTTTACTTTTTGTGTATAAGTTTTTCCCACCTTTTTGGTCTTGGGATCAAATCCATTGGCCAACACTTTTGGCCCCTTTTTCTAATTTTTTTCTCCTTATGTCTTGTTTGGCATTTGGCATATTTTATCTCATTTTTCCTTTTTGCTTTATTTTTTATTTTTCTTCTCATCTACTTGTATAGTTTTGTAGCCTTTATTATCTTGGTTTAATTTTTTAAATTTTCATTTTTCTGCGTAAAGTTTCTAATATAATTTAGTGACTTAATTCTCAATAATCGGATTGGGGTGTTATACTTATCCTTACAGGGTGAGTTTTGGGTCGTGACAATAACAATGTGTGAAAATCTTGTGAAAAACTTATGTCCCAAATAGAATGGGTACTAGACTTTTAAAGAGTATATATACAAGCACCTTGCAAGAGGGTTTGAGCCCCGAAGGGCACCCAAGTTTTGTAGATGGAGAGGACCTAGCCCAAGCTTGATTCACCATATACGCGCGGGCCAAGCCCCGCCCCGTCCCGCACCACTAAACAACTGCGTCCATAATGAATAGGTGGGCCTATCTGTTCAAACTGAACAGCAGCAACCATTTGGCACTATAGTCGCGTCTAATAGAGTTTGTGTCTATTAGAACAAACACCAAGAACTCTGTAAATATAGTACCCTCCATTGCATTCATTCATTCATTCAAAAATTCTAGTTCTTGCATTCTATCAAGGAGAGAGTTCTAGTTACAAGTATGGTTTGCTGGGCACACAGTTTGCAATGCTTCACATCTGCTTGTGTGCAATCATACATCCAAGAACTCGTAAGCACCACTATTAGGAGCGTAATTCGTTTTAAAGACATAGAATATACTAGCCTTGATCACTATCTGTATTTTGTTATTGCAATTTTTCCAGTAAGTCCAGTTTCATTTATTTTCATATTCTTGTTTATTCTTTTCTATTATTTTATATTCTGGTTTATGTAGCCAGAATTCGTTATACGATTCTGTTACATTAAATAAATCAATTTATGATTTCTTTTATTCTGCAAGTTCTGATTAGATTAATTTCTGTGTTGTCTTCAAATAATACTGATTTAGTAAAATAATTTTTCTTATTTCGAGTGTAACTAATTTTGGTCTTAACAAAAACAGTTTCTGTCTTGATTAAATATTTTTTTTTTAGCAAAACTGATATACTACCATTATAACAAATTTTTTACTGCCTTCTTTCTCTTTAAATAAAAAAAATCACATGTAATTTCTCTCAAATTTTTTTTTAGCCCCCTAACTTTTTTCCTGCTCTGTCCTTACAAACAAGCGATCATACATATATTTATTATAATAGATTATTACCTTGTATCTAAACCAAAAAAAAAAAATTTCATTATGTATAGGTTTCACTCTTCAACTATAGATGGGCAGCAAAACCAACTTGTGATAACAATTTCCTCAAGCTTATTACATTTGAATTTATTGATAAGAATTTAGTTTGTTATTTAAAGCGGAGCCTTGTGGAGTGTGGAGCCCACCATTCACAATCACATCTTGCTATACACGCTGAGGATGACACCGGGGAATAGGATATATACTCTAAAGTTTTAGGCGTTTGATTGCGAATTAGACTGAGTATTGACTTGCGTCAGTTTCTAATCAATTTAGTCCTACGCTCAAGGAACGGAGTTACACGTAGCCCAGGGATCAACTGCCCCTCTATTTATTTATTTTTTTAATTTAAAAATTTTCTTATACTTGTAAAAAATATTTAAATATACCCTTTTAATTTGGATTGATAACTCAATGAGGCTTTTATCAATTTTTTAGAATTATTTTATGTAGTCTAAATTTATTTTAGGATCCCTTTCATTGGTTAGACTTTTTATTTAATTTGTTTGTCCCTTTATATAAATAAATTCAGTTACTTATTAAAAATATTATCATTCAAATATTATAATTTTTAAATCTTTAATTTTTAAAGTTATAATGAAACATTAAAAACAAACATTATCCACTCAAAATGGTTGCTTGAAGATTGGTGAATACATAGATTAATTGCTTATGAGTGAATCAATCAAGGGTTTCTTTTTTTCAAAAGTTTTGCTTCACTAGAAATCAAAGGTCTCGCGTATGATTGCTTGTGACTCTAACATCAGTGCTCTACAATAAGTTATTTTATGGCATAGTCATGCAGATGGAAGGTATTTGAGTTGACTAGTTTTCCTTGTTCAATCAAATTTGGTCATGACAATGCCACCATAACTAAGACCTGTTATTCTTACATACATACATTACACGATTTAGACAAGTTGGCTTCTAGTTTGTGTATCATATGGATGGTAGATCTCATCTCACACTAAAATAAAATAAAATAAAAAGTCTGAGCGTATATTGTACCGTCTTATTAAATTTTTTCTAATAAATTAGTTTGGATTCAAAATGATATTGATATACCACAAATAGACGCACCAATCACCTTGTGACACGTGTGCTTACAGAATCGATAAACTCGGTCATATAGAGCAGGCGCAGCCTCCGGGGCATTCTCATATACATATCTTCCAGACCTTATGCTCTAGGCAATATTCACTTAGAAGTCCGTATGATTCCGACCTCGTCGTCTCCTTAACGACTGTCGAGCAAAGAATAAGGAAATAGTCTTTTACAAGGAAGCTACCATACATGGTTATCTCTATTTCTGATACAATGTTCCACAAGGTAACTGCAATCTCCAATGATCAAATCCCTATTTTCATGGCTCTGAATCCTAATAACTTAGGAAGGCCACAGTCTACAAATTAAACCCTACAGGTACGCTTTATTTTCATACTCATTCTTTGGCTTTCAATACAGTCTTTTCAATTCAGTTTACTTACTTCAGCATCGGAGCGGCTACCGCCGGAGCCAATCCAGTGGCCTTCTGATCCCCCTTTTTGAGTGTTCAACAAGTCGCGGAGCCCAGATTTCTTGCGAGCCGAAAAGTGCAGCATCATATATATATATATATATATATATATATAGAGAGAGAGAGAGAGAGAGAGAGATGAAATTATTAAATGAGTTATTAAGAAACATGAATGTCAAAAAACATTTGCTACACAAGTAAGCCAAAGGGATAGAAAGGGAACTCTTGTGGAAGTAGCTAGGACAGTGTTAGATTGAGAAAGCATGTAAGAAGACTACCCTGTAGAAAGGGAACTCTTTTGTAACTCCTGTTTGGGGAGTTTCATATTATAGAGAAGTGTTGATTTCAGGAATTTCATATTACAGAGAAGTGTTGATTAGTAGAAACAGATGATGGAGAAAAGTACCGATGAAGGTGAAGCAATTAAATGTTTGGTAAAATTTGTAAAATATATATATATATTATTGGGTATGAATTTATCTTTTTACTCTTATTTAATAAGTATTTTGTATGTTTATAAAAATATATAATATATAATATATATTACTTGAATTATGATGAACGATATTTTTCATTCATATTTTTCTATTACATGAACCACCCTTATATAGGGTTTACACACTATATTTCCTAAAATAGGAAAAGGAAAGAATCCTTACAGCTCTAGGAAAGAATCCTAAAATAGGAAAGATTTACTGCTAATGTCTTGGTAATTCAACACTCCCCCTCAAGTTGGTGCATAAATGTCACAGATGTCTAACTTGCTTAAGAACTTTGAGAATACTCAGTTTGATACTGCTTTGGTGAGAATGTCAGCCAACTAGTCTTTTGATCGAATCACTAGTAGTTCCAAAATCTTCTCCTCCAATTTCTCTTTGATGAAAAATCTGTCAACCTCAACATATTTTGTGTGATCATGGTGAACAGGATTATAAGCCATGTCACGTGCTGACTTATTATCACAATATAATTGAATTGGTTTATTTGGTGAATATCCCAAATCCTGTAGGAGAAACTTTAGCCATAATCCTTCACAAATTCCAAGTGCCACTCCCCTAAGTTCAGCTTCTCCACTTGAACAAGCAACAACATTTTGCTTGTTGCTTCTCCATGTGACAAGATTGCCACCTACAAAGGTAAAGTACCCTGAAGTGGATCGCATATCATTCTTGTCTCCAGCCTAGTCAGCATCAGTGTATACATCTATGGTTTGTTCCACTATATTTTTAGAGAATAAAATTCATTTTCTTAGAGCAGACTTCCGATACCTCAAAATGTGCATAACTTGCATTCATGTGTTGTTCGCTAGGATTATGCATAAACTGGCAGACAAAGCTTAATGCATATGCAAGATCTGGTCTTGTGTGAGCTAAATACATCAACTTGCCAACGAGTCTTTGGTATCTCCCCTTGTCAACTGGAACCTGATCACTCTTAATACATAATTTTAAGCCTTCTTCAACAGGTGTATCAACTGGTTGACATGCTGACATTCCTGTTTCTTGTAGTAGGTCTAAGACATATTTTCTTTGGGATAAGTAATGTCTTTACTTGATCGTGACACTTCTATCCCAAGAAAATATTTCAAAGTACCTAGATCTTTCATTTCAAATTCCTTGGCCAAGTATGCTTGTAAAGCCTTTCTTTCCTCTGGATCATTTCCTGTGGCCACCATGTCATCTACATATACAATAAAGATAGTGATCTTCCCTTGTTGCTTCTTCAAAAACAAAGTGTGGTCTGAGTTGCTTTATTGATATCCAAAGTTTTTCATGGCCCTTGTAAATCGTCAAAACCAAGCTCTTGGAGATTTTTCAACCCATACTGAGATTTCTTCAGTCTGCAAACCTTCCGATTATGCTTTTCTAGTATCATGCATCCCGGTGGTAGATCCATATAGACTTCTTCAGACAATTCTCCTTGCAGAAATGCATTTTTCACATAAAATTGTTGCAGTGGCCAATCTAAATTTGTTGCTAGAGACAAAAGGACTCGCACTGAGTTGATCTTGGCTACAGGTGCAAATGTCTCTGTATAGTCGATCCCATAGGTTTGAGTGTACCCTTTTGCCACCAATCTCGCTTTAAAGCGTTCAATAGTGCCATCAGCTTTGTATTTGACATGTAAATCCACTGACATCCAACTGGTTTCTTCCCTGGTGGAAGGTCAACAAGATCCTATGTTTCATTTTTCTATAGAGATTTCATCTCCTCGTTCATAGCCGCTTTCCATCTAGGATCAGCTAAGGCTTCCTGCACACTATTAGGAATAAATATAGCAGATAATTGATTCACAAATGACATGTTTGATTCTCACAAATGATGGTTAGACACATAATGGCTCATAGGATATTTGACTTTACTAGATAGTTCAGGTTCATATGTGGATTTAGGAATACCTTTGGTGTGACGATGGGGTAACTGTTTCTTGTGAGTCTCAAGAACATCTTCAGTAAGAGATTGGTGTGGTATGTCGGATAGAAGTGGAACCATATTCTCAAAACTTTCAGTTCCAGGCTGAGCTGGAGATAGACCAACTTCTTCAATTATTGGGTGTTTATCACCACTTTTATCTAATATCATACCACTTAAATCCAAGTTGACAACATCCTGGTTATCATTTTCACCATAGTTGAGAGTTTGAATTTCCTTCTGGTACTCCCCTTGAAATTCAGGCTCGGGAAAGTACATGGTGTCTTCATGAAAAATGACATCCATTATGACAAATAATCGATGTGTGGGAGGATGGTAACACCGGTAGCCCTTTTGATATGTGGCATACCTAATAAAAATACTTCGCAATGCTTGAGGAGTTAATTTTGTGCATTGATGCTTATGGAGATAAACAAATACCACACATCCAAAGACACGAGGGGGTAAATTGGGAATAGGTGGGGCAATCATGACTTCAGTAAGGGCTTGGAACGGTGTTTTGAAATTGAGGGTGCTTAAAGGTACTCGATTGACTAAATAAGTTATAGAAGTGAGTGCTTCTCCCCAATAAGATAATGGCATATGAGCACTGATTAACAAAGCTCAGACGACCTCCAGCAAGTGTTGATTTTTCTGCTCTGCCACCCCATTTTTGTTGGGGTATGTTGGAACAAATAGTATGATGAATCATCCCTTGGTCTTCCAAATATTGCTGAAGTTCAGTACTCTGGTTTTCTCCACCATTATCACTGCGAAGAACTTGAATCTTTGTTTTGTATTGAGTTTGAACTATTTTATGAAACTTTTGGAATAGTGAATTCACTTCACTTTTGGATTTCATCATGCATACCCATGTCATCCTGGTACAATCATCAATAAATGTTACAAACTATCGTGATCGACCCAAAGTAGTAACTTTAGAGGGACTCCAGACATTAGAATGAATAAGCATAAACGGAAGCAGACTTTTATTCAGTTGTAACGGAAAAGAAGTACGATGACTCTTCACAACTTCACAAACATCACACTGGAAACTAGACCCATCAACTTGTAGAAATAACTTGGGAAATAATTTTTTTAGATATCCAAATGAGGCATGCCCCAAACGGCGATGCCATAACCAGATTTCTGCTTCCTGTTTGTTCCTCTCAACTCCTCCCACCGTCAAAGCTTGTCAGAACCTGTTAATGCTCTGTGATTCCAAGTCTAAGTAATATAGCTTCCCCTACCTAATTCCACAACCAATCATCTTCCTAGTTTAGATGTCCTTAAATACACAAAAATCAAGCCAAAAAATTACAACACAAGATAAGGTAGTTGTTATTTGAGAAACAGACAAAAGATTATAATCTAGAGATGGAACAACTAAAACAGAATCTAAATTTAAGGTATCAGTTAGGGTCAAAGATCCTTCCCCAATGATTGGGGTGGAAGCACCATTGGCAGTAGAGACAACTTTTTGGTTGGAGGATTGAAGGGATGAGACCTGTCTAGAATCAAATGTCATGTGATCTGTAACACCAGAATCAATTATCCATGTACTATTTGAAACAAGTGTAGAAATATTGAAAGCCTTACCACCATTGTTTGAAGAAATCAACAGTGCCGAGGTTTGGTTAGTTACTGCATCTTTAGTTTTTGTTGTAACAACTGCTGTAGTGGAAGGACCTTTTTTATTTTTCTTCGAGCGATTATGATCCCACTAGTCTGGATAACCCACTAGCTCGAAACATTTGTTCTTTGTATGCCCAGTTTTCACGCAGTGGGTGCACTTGAGGGATGACTTCTCTACAGTATTTTTAGCCTTCAGATGGTGGGACCGATTCTTGGTGACTAACGCAGAAGCTTCAAGATTTGCAGAGTTTAGGGTGGTTCGATGTACTGCCTCTCGTCAAACAATAGAGTAACATTCTTCTATATCAGGAATTGAATCTCGTCGCAGAATTTCTCCACGAAGTTGTTCGAAATCACCATCTAATCCTGCAAGAAAAATGTGTACCCTGAGCCGATCAATAGACTGTCTGTATGCTTGAACATCATCAGGGTGCTTTATGATGACTTTATCACGATGATCAAGTTCTTGGAATATTGTAGTCAACTCACCATAATAGACAGAGAGTGGTCTCCCATTCTGTTTTGCAGCAAAGGCTCTTTGATTCAAGAAAAAAACTTGCAATTTATCACTGTTATTAGAGAATGATTTTGCTAGGGCACTCCAAATGTCACGAGTAGTAGATAAACATAAATAATGCTTCATAATGTCTGGAGACATGAACATTAATAACTATCTCTTGACTTTTTGATTCTCAGCCTGTCATTTCTCATAAACATCATCTGATTCAACAGGTGGCTCTTTCTTCCCACGGATGTAGGATAATTTCTCTCGTTCACAATGTGCATTTCCATAATTTGAGACCACGCATCATAGTTTGATTCTGTAAGAGTGATCCCTGCATTGAACACACTTTCTGATTGAACAACTACGAAAACAGATTTTATTCCTGATGATGCACTCATTTTTTTTTTAATGGTAGCAAGAATATTGGCCCAAAAATAAACCCAGCATACAGATGGGCCCAAAAAAGGTTTGACCCAAAGGAGAATAGGTTTGACCCAAAAGAGAAATAAGTGGTAATGTACTAGTTGAACAGATTTGAAGGGGTGAGACGGCAGAAGCCGACGTTATGCCTCCTCGATGTAGCAAAAATGACTAGGGCAAACAAATCAACTCCAGAATAGAAACAATTCGACGTCAAATCGAGTCTCGCAAATGAAAAAAATGGTGACTGAATTGAAAAAGATCAAGAATCGGCAGCCGGTAAAAAAGACTGGTATCCAACAAAAGGATGTATCAGCGGCTATGATGAAGATGTCGACCTGAAGTCTGAAATGATGTGGCTATGGTTGTGATGGAATCTGAAACAGCCGACAATGGTGATGGTGAAACACAACAGTCGGATATGGTGATGATTAAGAAAGATTACAGAATGATGATGCAACGGACGATGGTGGAATCGTTGTCAATCTGTTGCTAGATCAGTGTGGTATTGGGTTCTGCAACAGAGTATAGCGGAGGCTCGACAGTAGAGTAGCGAGCGACGATGGAGCGAGGATGATGATGATCAAACTGTTGGAGATAACACAGCCTTATTCTCTGGAGATAATTATGACAGACATCAAGGAGAGAATCAAGACTGATATCAAGGGAGCAATATACGACAATGTAAAGAACCTTAGATGCAGGAACTGATTTGTTCTAATTGTAGAATGTATAGTCATCTTTCCTCGTATAGCTTGTACAGCTTTAATAGTGTCTATAACGTTTACATACTTGTTAAAGTTTCTATATAATAAAATCTCCTACGCCATTTGAAATTCGTTGTGGTTTCCATTACTGTCTAAAATCTTCTCATGGTATCAGAGCGTTTATAGGATTAACCTCCAACCGATCCTATGGCCTCAGACAATTCTTCTTCTACCCTCTCCTTCAACACCATGGTTCACATGGTAACAATAAAATTATCATCAACAAATTTTCTCCTTTGGCACAACCAAGTTGTACCCCTGCTGCAATGTCAAGAATTCTATGGTTATGTTGATGGTTCAACCTCAATGCCCTCCTCTACCACTGATTCCACAGCCCATAATCTTTGGAAGCAAAATGACCAACTTGTCATGAGCCTTCTTCTTTCCTCTCTCTCAGAGGAAGCATTATCTGTAGTCATTGGACTTATGACATCAAAAGATGTCTGGACTGCCCTTGAAACTGCTTTCAGCCACAAGTCCAAGGTTCGCGAGCTTCAAATCAAGGATGAACTTCATCTCATGAAGCGTGGCTTTCGCAGCGTTTCAGAATACTCTCGAGTGTTCAAATCTCATTGTGACCAACTATCTGCAATGGGACGACTAGTTAAAGATATGACAAAGTTCACTGGTATTTATGTGGTCTAGGCCATGAATTTTCAACCTTCTCCACTACTCAACTATTTTTAACTCTAATTCCGAGTTTCAAAGATGTTGTCCCTAAGGCTGAGAGCTTTGATCTTTTTTTCAAGTCCATTGATAACAATGCAGGTGCCTCTGCTTATGTTGCTAATGCCTACTCTGCAAACCGAAATGCAAAGCCTAATAATTATCAACAGAAATATAAGGGAGGCCAATCCAAGGGAGGAAATCGTGGCAAACAGTATAAACATCCTCCTCGATGTCAAATCTGCCGTGAAGAAGGGCACTATGCCACAGACTGCAAAAATAGATACACAAAAAATGATGCACATCTTGCTGAAGCACTTGCAAATTGCACAATTAGCAACGACACTGCTGACTGGTATACTGATACAAGAGCATCAGCACACATGACCTCAGATGTGTCTCAACTTGATAAGGTGGAACCTTACACTGGTACGGACAAAGTTATTGTTGGTAATAGATCATCTCTACCCATTACACACACAGGTTCATGCTCTCCTACTCCTTCTCTTACATTAAATGATGTTCTTGTTGTGCCAAATTTAACCAAAAATCTGCTATCTGTCAGTAAGCTTACAAATGATTTTCCTTTCTCTATTTCCTTTACTGACAATGATTTTGTCATACAGAATCTTCAAACTCGAAAGGTGGTGGTAAGCGGTAAGCGGGTAGATGGCCTATATGTACTGAAGTGTGGAAACCATGTCTTTTCTTTTGTTCTTAGCAAACAGAATCTTTGTCATTCCTTTGATACTTGGCATGCTTGTTTGGGCCATGTATCATCAAAAATAATTTCCATGCTTAATAAAAAGGGTCTTTTGTCTCTTACCTCTATATTGCCAACTCCACCTTTATGTGTTAGTTGTCAAAAGGCTAAAAGCCATAATCTCCCATTTCAAGCAAGTGAAAATCGCTCAAACAATATCTTAGGTAACATACATTGCGACTTATAGGGTCCAGCACCTATAAACTCAATCTCAGGATATCGATATTATGTGATTTTTATTGATGATCACTTGCTCTTCACTTGGTTCTATCCATTAAAGCACAAAGTTGATTTTTATCAAACCTTCATAAGATTTCAAACTCTGGTTGAAAATCAGTTCTCGGCAAAGATAAAAAAATTGCAAAGTGATGGGGGAGGTGAATTTACAAGTACCATTTTTCAGTCTCACTTAACTAAATGTGGCATTCATCATCAAATTTCTTGTCCCTATACACCATCTCAAAATGGTAGAGCCGAGATGTAAGATCCCGACCCGGGATACCGGGTCACATGCACGACTTACGAAATTTTAAAAATAAGTGTGAAGATTTTTACAGATTAAATAAATAAATTAATTAATTAATTATAATAGTATACTATATTAAATTTATCTTTTAATATGGTATGTATGTGTGAGAAAACATGTATGTATGCATGCATGTATATGAATGAGAAATGATAAAGTTATGTATATATATATATATGGGATACCGGGTCACATGCACGACTTACAAAATTTTAAAAATAAGTGTGAAGATTTTTATAGATTAAATTAAATAATTAATTAATTAAATTAATTAATTATAATAGTATACTGTATTAAATTTATCTTTTAATATGGTATGTATGTGTGAGAAAACATGTATGTATGCATGCATGTATATGAATGAGAAATGATAAAGTTATGTATATATATATGGTTAAGGAGTGTGAATAGTGTGTGTACATGTGTGTGTGCGTCGGTTGGTGTGTGTGTGTGTGTTGTGAAGTATATATGTGTGTATATATATGTGTATATATTATATGTAAAAATATCATCAAAAATTTAATGTAAAGCAAAAATTGGGAAGAACAAAATTGATGAGATGTGAAGGCTAGTGTAGGGCTACGAAATCAGAAAGAGAGAGAGAGAACAGTAGAGAGCGAGAGAGAGAGAGGTCGGTTTCTCTCTTTAAAAGCAAAGCATACAAGACATGCTTGCTTCATACAAAAGAAATCAAAGAAGAAGAAACTGAGAAGTTGAGGAAGGGATTCAAAGCAAGAAGAAAGGAAAGAACCAACTCAAAAAGGTGAGAGAACACAAAATCTGTATTTTCTCTCTCTAGAATTTAAGCATGAAGATAGGTTGTTTTTGTTATATTTTTTGATATCTTTGAAAGTTTCAAAATTAGTTTTGGCTTCTTCCTGATTTTTTATTTTTGTTGCTGATTTTATGATATTCTTTGTTGCTGATTTTTTGCCATGTGTGGAGATTTTTTGGGATATTTTGTTTATGGAAGATACATATAATGCCTATAAATAGAGGCTTATGTATTCTTCCAAAACACACAGCAACAGTTCTTATTTTCTTCCATCCAATCTTTTCTATCCAACCTCTCTGTATTTTTATATTATTCTAATGGGGGCAATTTTCATTCTAGACGGTTCATCATTCTCCCAGTATACGTGAACCCTGAGGAGATTAGCTGTGAGCAAAACCTGGGTTGTATCTTGGAGCTGTCTGTGACCATTGGAACCTTCACGTAGGGAGGCACAACAGCTTTAGGGCAGTGATTACATGCCTCACAGGCCAGCTCACTCCAAACTTATTTTTCTGTCATTTACGCATGTTAATTTAATTGTTTTATTTTAAAGTTTAGTTATTCTGTAATTTTAATTCCATTATAATTCTTCCAATTTAAAACTCTTGAATACAGTAGTTCAATTTTGACTCAACAATCTAAAGCTGTTGTAAGTCATATAAAAGAATTATAGATGAATTAAAACACTAATTCATGTTTAGTCATATAAAAGAATTACAGATTAATTAAAATACTAATTCATGTTTACAGAATATCTGCAAGTAGAATCGTACATATATTATTTACATACATATAAACCTTACATATATATATATATATATACATAGATAAACATATATAAGTTATTACATATATAAACTGTTACATATAAATAGGTAAAGAAAGGAGATCTCTCAACAAATAGAGTTGCTTTAGGGCGTCTGGAAACTTGAGGTTTGCTAGGTGGTTCACAAATTAGACGACGTAGAGACTACCTATATACATATATACATATATAAATATATATACATAAATAAAAAAAATAAATAAAAAAATAAAATTGCAGTCAACTACATATATACATATACAGATAATACTCTGATACTAACAGTCTTTCTGAGGATGGAGATGATTTTAATTGTCATACATTAGAAGTCAATCCTTGTGGAATCCCTTTACATGGATGCAACTGTCTAGGCATCACAACCACCCGTATTGGAAAAAATTCAAATTCTTCTTGGTAAAAATGAGAAGCCTATACCAATGGAGTGGTTGCTTTCTTTGAGACTGGAGATGCTACCTCCATCATGAATCCCTCTATCCACATGGCATCCTGCCATCATCCCTTTACAGCTACAAATGGGGAAAACCTATTATCACTCTCATTAGTAAAGCTATTCTCATTTGTCTTTTATCTTTTTTTTTCTTCTTCTGACTATGCTATTAAAAACCAAGTTTATGTTTCATAACTTGCTGGTAAAGATCTTGGATCCAATATCCTTAAATACTCTCAGAAAAGTTCTAATACAGAAACTATTTTTTTTTTACCTTGGACCCAACTTTATCAACTTTATCCTGTTGAAATTCTATGTCCCATCCATGACTATTGTCCAAACCACTCGTGCAAATTCTCATTCCAAATTCCTTTCTAAATGTTCTAATCTTTTGAGGAAGAACCCTGTTTTGTTTTTCCCCTCTTTGCGTCTTAGAAGAAATCAGGACATTAATCCCACACAAGTCAGTGACAAGGGAATGGATCCAAACCATTAACAGTTCGCTCTTCAAGAGTTTGATCAATTACAAAAAGAATGACTCACTAAACCTACCATATCTGAATTTATGTCACTACGAGGGAGAAAGCAAATTGAAGAACTCACGGATAATTAAGAAAATTGATATATATATATATATATATATATATATATATATATATATAGGAAATGATGCTTCACGATTATAAGAGGTGAGAGTGTTTTGTGCAAAGCATTAAAAAAAAAAATGAAATTGGCAGCCCCACGTTATTTAAATGAAATGTATAATTATATACATGCATGTATAATTATATTTGATGTATAGATTTGATATATCTTTCTGTTAACCATTCAAATTTATCACATTATATCTAATAACTTAATTTTTCTATATAAAATAAAATTTAAAATAATATAATATAATATAAAAAAAAAATGATAACAGTTTTGATAAGAGGTGGGATACCAAAATATTATAATATGTATCTATTTTATAAAATCCCTAATAATTAGGAGAACACTCGGTGAATTACATACATAATTTACTCCTACAAAATAGCTTCTAAAATAGTAACAAATCCTAATAAAATATTAAATTGTGGGATTAAGTTGTTATTATTTATAAGTCAAATACATATTTTTTCTCTTTTGTAGGAGTTGTTGAGATACTCTTAATTAATGGGATTTGGAAAAGTGAAATTTATTTTACTATTATTAACTAATTGGATTTAGCTTTTCAAGTCATTAGTTCAGTTAAACACTTTGTATTCCCCAATAGATATTTATCAATACATGAACATTATTAAACATATAGGAGCTTGCATGTTGAGCTTAATGGTTGAATATGAAATAAGTTCTACGAGGGTAGATCATAACAAGGGTTGCAAAATTTTTATGATTCAGCACTTCCTGTTTTTGAGTTTTATTAAGAACAAAAATCATATAAAGAAAATTGAATGGGTGAGAATCTATGTTGTGTATATAAGCATGATCACTATGATTAGTTTGAAAATTAGGACAAAAGGTGTGAAATTATCTTTAGTTCATACTTTCATAGTTATACTATTAGTCACTCCTCTACAAGTAATAATCATATGTAAACTAGGTATGAACAACTCATATGGTGCAATCCCAACGCCATATCTATTTAAAAATTTATATATTTATATATATTTAAAAATAATAATAATGACGGTGGGATAATTTACTTGTCGAATACTGGGTATGCAACCAGAGTATTATCTTTATCTTTTCAAGCTTAACTTGTCAAGTTAAAAATTCACCATGTGAATATTTTGAAAAGAGAGGCATAAAATTAAAATCATTTGGTAGAGTTTCTTTTGTTCAACATAGAATTAAATAACATACACAAACATTAAAATTTATGTAAAGAAACTTAAAATACTTGTGCTTAAAGAACAAGAATGTAAGATGTATAAGTAAATTAAATATTATGTGATCTTAAAATAATAGCTTGAGAAATATTTAAATACTTGAAAGTAATATATGATTTTGAATAAATATTTGGAGAAAAATAATTGATGTGATTATTATTTTTGAGTAATACATGTTTTGAGAAACTACAAAAATAAAATCTATACATAATTTTTATGAGGGAGTGAAAGTGTATTAAAAATAAAATTAAAAATTTTAAAATAGCGGTTCCTAACAAATTGAAGATTACTAACCATATTTATATTAAATTAAAGTAGTTCCTAGTAGCTAATAGACTATTGGCTACAACTTATATTTGTGGTTCCTTATAGTTAAGAGACTATTGACCACAATGAAATTAAGATATGAATCATTAAATAGTGTGGGAAAATATCTATTAAAATATTCTCAAATAATTTACAATAGTAGTTCCTACTAAATGCAAGACTACTAGCCACATGAGTAGTTCTTCGTATTAATAAGAATACTGACCACTATTAAGCATATAGTTCCTAGTAGCAGGTGAGATTCCTAGTTGTAAGGCTATTAGCGCTAGTTTGAATGGTTTTGCTAGCTGGATGTTGGACGAAATTTATTTAATGATTCCAAAATACTTTAATGTAGCCTATTGGACTATAGTTTTATGATACGTCCTTAAATCAATTGTAAAGAAAAATTATGGACCAATTTCAGTTAAATAGGTTCATATTGCCTCGATTAAAATAAATTGACATATTTACATGATGAGCCCATATGAGAAAGGGATCATATTTACTTGATGGATCCATATAATTATTGTCTCGATAAATTAAACAAAATAAATATTTGTTGATCAATAATTGACTCGAGGGGTCTAACTAGGAGTGTAGTCCTAGTTTTGTCGAGGGGGATGGGCCTAAGCTCACAAGGAAGTCACCTAGGAAAGTGACCCAACCTCTGTGATTGGGGACCCCATGAAGGAGGTTCAATGGGTAGTAACAATTCATATTGCGTGACTTATATATCCAGCACTTTATGTAAGGAGCCGCTTAATAAAATGCTCCTACTTATCTCTATGGCAGTGTGCTGTGTTATGTGACATTTAGGAAGGGTTTACCCTGAATGAGCCCAAGGCATGAACACTCTTGCGAGGTACAGGTCACATGTACCCTTAGAGGACTCACCTAAGTGAGAGCTGTCGTGAGGCCGCGACTATGAGAATTGAGCTATTCTCTAGAAGCTCTCATGAAAATCAAGATCAAGTGCATGGCCTTTAATAGCACTAACCCGCAAACTATGTCTAATATCAGTACTGTGTGTGTGACTTGTTGAACTCTGATTCAAAGGGTCTAGTTCAAGACTTAGTTCACTATGATCCTTCAAAAAGAGACTGTCAACACTAAGTGAGGTTCAAGTCCGGAAGACACCTACACCTATTACACAGTATAATAGTTGCCCAAACTTTCTTATATATATATATATATATGTAAATAATATATGTTTTATGAGTTTTATAAATTTTGAAACTTGTGGGGGATTGTTATATTTTTTGATATCTTTGAAAGTTTCAAAATTAGTTTTGACTTCTTCCTAATTTTTTATTTTTGTTGCTGATTTTATGATATTCTTTGTTGCTGATTTTTTGCCATGTGTGGAGATTTTTTGGGATATTTTGTTTGTGGAAGATACATATAATGCCTATAAATAGAGGCTTATGTATTCTTCCAAAACACACAGCAACAGTTCTTATTTTCTTCCATCCAATCTTTTCTATCCAACCTCTCTGTATTTTTATATTATTCTAGTGGGGGCAATTTTGATTCTAGACGGTTCATCATTCTCCTAGTGTACGTGAACCTTGAGGAGATTAGCTGTGAGCAAAACCTGGGTTGTATCTTGGAGCTGTCTGTGACCATTGGAACCTTCACGTATAGAGGCACAACAGCTTTAGGGCAGTGATTACACACCTCACAGGCCAGCTCACTCCAAACTTATTTTTCTGTCATTTACGCATGTTAATTTAATTGTTTTATTTTATATGCATGAAGTTTAGTTATTCTGTAATTTTAATTCCATTATAATTCTTCCAATTTAAAACTCTTGAATACAGTAGTTCAATTTTGACTCAATAGTTTTTAACTTGTTTATGTATATATGATGTTTAGAACACATTCTAATCATAACAAGCATGAGATTTAAGCTTAAAAACACCTCAAAACATCAAACCCAAAAGAAACCGCCATTGAAGACCATGTTGAAAGTAGGTCTGATCCGATGGAAACCAAACCTTGTTTGGTGTATAGAGACCTCAAGTAGACCCTATAAGCATGCTAAAAACACTTATACGCGATCACAGAACGCAAGAAAAACCCTCCAAATATCGAGTTGCAGGATACGGGTTTGAAACCCAATACCTTAAACTTAATGTTAAACCTACCTTTATGAATGGAATATGAAACTACATAAAAAGAGGATCACCATAGAACAAACCGTGGGTGATTTGGCTCAGAAATGACCATTTACGACCGAATTACAGTTATAGGTTATGAAAGCTAAAACCGAAACAAGGAGTTCAATTTGAACTCTCAAATGAATGCCAAATTGATTGATGATGTTTCAGAAGTAAATTAAGATCAAAACAGGGACGAATCATTAAGTAAAAATGCATGAAATTGAAAGGGAATGAAACCTGCAAATTAGGGCAACGTAGGGGTTAAATGAGGAAGATGACGATGAGTTAACTCATTTTAAAATAATCGAGTTGACTCGGACAGGTGGCAGCCTCTGGGCTTGCCACCGAATTAAATGGGACGACAGCATTTTATATATGTTATAAACTTTTAAAACACTAGGGCTGACGTCATCGTGATGACAGCCACACGCATGAAATCCACTAGTCCGGTTGGTTTGTAAAGGAGCCGGACCGGTTCAATTTCAATTGGACTAAACCGTTTGGTTTTCTAAATTATTTAAAATTAAATAAACCAAAGCTTTTGTTATTTGCGGATTGACCCCAAAAATTCTGGACAATCCTACTATGGCCCAACTGATGAGAATTTTATGCAATTAAGCCCTGGAAAAATAATTAAATAATTGATTTAATTATTTAATAAATAAAGCAAAATTACTATTTTGCCCTTGAGTCATATATGAAGCAAATGAAGTCCAAATTAAACATATGAATAGTGTATCCTTACTGTTTTGGATATTCTGAGACTAATGGTAGGATCCGTTTTACGAGACGGGGCCTGAAAAATAAAGACACGTAATGGGGTAAATGACCAAAATACCCCTTGTCCAAAATTAACAAGTTATTAGTGTATTCTTACTATCTCGGACCTTCTGAGTCCAATGGTGAGGTCCACGATACGAGATGAGGTCCCGAACATAAAGACACGTAAGGGGGTAAAATGACCAAATTACCCCTAGTACCTTAAAAGCCAAATTAAAATCAGGAAAGGTCTAAATTAACTTTCTTTGGCATCCCAGGCTCAATAATGAAGTCCAAATTACAAAACGAAGTACGGAAAAAATGAGACACGTAAAACGATAAATGACCATTTTGTCCTTTTACATATAACAGTCCAAATTAAATGTTAGGAAAGCCTAAACCGACTTTCTTTGACACTCCGGACTCAATGGTAGAGTCTATTCGACCAAAAGAAATGTCTAAAATAAAAAGACATAAAATTTGTTGAATAGCATCTATCAGATGACTATAAATTAAAGTAATGCCAAAGTACTAATACTAAGGCGTATACGAGGAAATGAATTACGAAAAGACACGACACGTAAATATGTGAAGTAAATAAATTTAAATTAAAGTTATGGAGCTACCAGAAGAGTATAAATTGAAATGAATTTAATTTCTAACACATTAAATTGTGTCATAGGTTAAGAGTACGAGTTAAGATAAGTACATATGAAATTATGAAATTGTTTTAGGATCTAATACGATTTAAGCATAAGTTAAGGAATATCGAGATGATATTACTATGCATGTAAAGTTGATGAGATGTTTATGAATTTTTCTTAGGAACTACAAGGAAAGTGGGAAAGCGCATTATTAGCACTAACCTTAAGGACCAAGGTGAGTAACCCTACATTCGAAGTGGAGATTTAACTTCACGGATTTCAAAGAAGTTTTGAGTTCCAGTCATGAAAAGTATTTGAATATCGAATTCAGTTTTCATACGTCTTCTGTTTTAAATTACACTGCTCAGATAACAGATTTACTTACAGTTTCCTTTAAATATGCCTTAGCATGTTTGAGTTTTCTTTTTTATTAAATTGCAAAAATCTCTGAGATATATTCTGAATTCGTATATTCTGAGAATTGAAAGTTCTATTATAAAGTTATATACTTTGTGTTTGAATACTCTTAAATAGTATTTATAAGAAGAAGTCATGAGATAAAAGTAGTTTCTTGAAATACAAGATAACTGTGCATAAGCACGAGACAGGGTATTGGGGTTCACAAGGGACTCTATTACCCTGTGGAGCCGACAAGCTTTTGAGTTCTATGGAATTCAATGGATTGTCAAATGCCTGGTAGCAGGATTTAATCCCACAGGCAAAGCGATATCTCGACAAGAGTAAAACGGGAGTCTGGTTCGAAACAGATTCCAAGAGTAAAAGTGAGAAGAAAAGATATTTGAAAATGAAAGCAGATTTTAATCCTCATTTTCATAATTACATGTTTGAGTTCACACATACTCTATTTAAAGAAAAACACATTTTTAGCTTGAACACTTTACATGTTTCAGAGTTATGAGTTTTATGGAATGCATATATTTTGTATTCAGAGTTACAAGTTTTATATGAAAAAGCATATGTTAGCTTGAATCTTTCAAATGTTTCAAAGATATGAGTTTTATGAATGCATATATTCTGTGTTCAAAAGATACGAACAATTGACAGTGATTGATTTATAAACCTTTATGAGCTAAAACCACTGTTGATTGAAACCCCATGACGAATGTTGGAATTGCTCACAAGCTTAGATTAGCTTACTCGGACTTTGTTCGGACCCCCCTTTCAAGTGACTGACAGCAGTCGAGTTTTGAAGACGGTGAATCTGCCGGCTTATGGAAATGTGATTAGATGGTTCTTTTTTGGAGTTATGTAATGTTTAATAGCACTTATGTTTAAGATATAATATGACAATATGTATAAACCCTACGGGGTAACTAACGTTGATGGTTGTATGATATAAGTCTGTAATATTTTAGTTATGCTTTGATTGTATAACCATGTGTGTACATATGAGTATAGCGGCAGTACCGGGCGGTGTGTATATATTTTAAATGAGAAAAGAAAAATTTTTCACTCTTCCGCAAAACACGAGTTGCACCGCCGTCCAATACCGATGCTCACAAGACCGTTCTGCCCAATGGCCCCTGGGCCTAAGGGTGGCGGGTCGCGATCTGGGGATCCGCACAAGGTGGATTTCGGGTCGTGACACGAGAGGAAACATAGGCACTTCATTGAAACAGGCCTCACAATGCTTTTTCATGCTAATGTTCCTCTTCATTTTTGGGTTGAAGCTTTCAGTACAGCCGTGTACACCATTAATCGCTTGCCTACACCTATCTTGAATGAGGTCTCTCCATTTGAAATTCTGTATGGTAAGTCCCCTACTTATGCTATGTTTCGAACCTTTGGCTGCCTGTGCTTTCCATATTTACGCGACTATGCTAAACATAAATTTGAGCCAAGAAGTCTTCCTTGCATCTTTCTCGGATACAATTCTTCTTATAAAGGATTTCGGTGTTTAGATCCTACAACACATCGAGTTTTTGTAACCAGGCACGCACGATTTGATGAGACAATATTTCCATCTTCATCTTCTCGTATGCAGCCCTCTCAAGCTCTCTCAGATTTCATTTCCTTTTATGCTTCCTGTATATCAAATTCTTCCTTGTCTGGTTCTAATCCTTCTGTAGGTTCCCAACCATTACCACAAGAAATTGAGTCTCGACCATGTAAATCATGTGTCTTGGAGTTGGACAGTTCTCGAGTATCATCGATGCCACTGTCTTCTATAAGTCATCCAGGAACTGAGATTGTATCAGATATGCAGCCTCCACCAATTTTGCATTCTTCAAATCAAAATTCTCATCCTCTGATAACTCATGGCAAAGCTAGTATATTAAAGTCAAAACATTACAACTATGTTTGTCAAGTTCCATCTTCTCCTTTACTATCATCTCTACTAGTAATGAAGGAACCCAAAGGATTCAAAAGTGCTGCCAAGACTCTAGAATGGCTCGCTTGCCATGAATGATGAAATTCATGCTCTCAAACTCAATCAAACATAGGAACTAGTTCAAAGACCACCTGTCACAAATGTCGTTGGATCAAAATGGGTCTTTCGCACCAAATATCATTCGGATGGAACTATTGATAGGTTCAAAGCTTGTCTTGTTGCCAAAGGCTATACTCAACTCTATGGAGTTGATTTTAATGATACATTCAGCCCCATTGTTCGAGCATCAACAGTAAGAATTGTTCTATCCATCGCAGTCTCTCGCGGCTGGACCATACGTCAACTTGACGTTAAAAATGCATTCTTACATGGTCTTCTACAAGAAGAGGTCTATATGGAACAACCATCGGGATATATTGATGCTTATCACCCAAATCATGTTTGTCGTCTCAAAAAGGCAATTTATGGCTTGAAGCAAGCCCCGAGAGCATGGTTTCATCGATTTAGCCAATTCTTACTTACCATTGGTTTTAATTGCAACAAGTCAGATTTTAGCCTATTTGTTCATTTATCGGCTAATGGCATTATTTACTTACTCTTCTACGTTGATGGCATTGTCATCATAGGAAGCCACAAGACTCTCATTGACACTTTCATTGCAAAACTAAGGCAAGAATTCTCTATGAAAGACCTTGGCAACTTAAATTATTTTTTGGGGCTAGAAGTTACTCATTCTAAAACTGGAATCTTTCTCAGTCAAATGAAGTATGCAAAAGATGTTCTTCTTCATGCTGACTTACTCGATTCAAAGCAATTGCAACACCAATGGTTGTCTCCACTCATTTAAATGTTGCTGGTTTTTTATTTAATTCACCAACTACTTATCGATCTTTAGTTGGTGCCCTACAGTACTTAACAATTACAAGGCCAGATATTACACATGCAGTGAATTTAGTGAGTCAATTTATGCATGCACCAAGAGATCAACACTTTCTAGCGGTTAAAAGAATTCTCTGATATGTTAAAGGCACTCTCCATTTCGGTCTCCATATCAGTCCATCCAACAATCTACATATCTCGGCATACTCTGATGCCGATTGGGCTGGCTGCCCTAATACAAGTAGATCAACATCCGATTATGTGATTTTCATTGGAGACAATTTATTATCATGGACTTCTAAAAAGAAATCCACAGTGTCTTGGTCTTCTGTGGAATCAGAATACAGAGCGTTAGCTCTAACTGCAGCTGAAGTTAAATGGATGTTGAACATCCTTCATGATTTGCAAATTCAGCCAAAAGACCAGCCGACATTACTCTGTGACAACACCAGTGCAATCTTCATGTCACGCCCCGGATTTCCACAAACCCGAGGCGCGAGTTAACGGAAATTAAAAGAAAAGAAAATCAATGACAATTCAGTAAACTTTAATTGAAATATCCTTTGTCCTTCTTCAAATTTTCCCCCAAGATTAAAATTAAATTCTTGTCCCAATTAATGCTCTAATCAATTTAAATCACGTTTAAAAATGGTCCTTAAAATAGCCTTAAAATATCCCCAAAAACCCCCTTAAAGTAATGTCTAGGATGCCCCCAAAATGTCTTAGAACATAGTCAAAAGATAGTCAAATATCAACCCAAAGGGGGCCCAAAAATTGACCAAACATGGGCCAAAATAGTGTCCAAATATATCCCAAAAGGTGACCCAAAAATGGCTCAAAAAGATGGCCAAAAGGGTGGTGAAACAGGGCTGGACAGCAGGGTGTAGCAGCAGGTAGGACAGCAGGGCAACAGGCAAAGGCATGTCAGGCACGCGCGCGCAGGGGGGGCGCACAGCGCCCGCGCAGGCAGCGTGCGGCACGCAGCGGGGCGCGGGGCGCGACGCAGGCGCGCGGGCGCGCGCGAGGGCAGTGGCTTGGTGCAGTCTGATTTCTGATTTTTTTCAGAGTTACTGTTCCGGACAGAGAGCAAATTTCTCTGTCCAGCAGTCCAATTTTCTCTGTTTGTTGCTCCAAATTTTACCATTTTTTCCAAATTCTTTCCAAGTCTTTTAAACCTCTTTTTCACCCATTTTACAGCCCATTTTTCCTAGTTTTTAAGCCCCCATTTTAGACATCTTTTCCCACCATTTAAGGGTGTTTTACACCCATGTCTAGTGTTCAAGTTTTTCCAGGAAATTTGGGCATAATTTCCTTTGTTTTTTTTTTTCAAGTCTTTTCCACCTAATTTTCACAACATGTATGAATATAAATTCACCAATAACCCACCCTCATACGGTGGCCACAAATCCATCCAACCAAAACATGCATTCTCCATATCCAACATATCCATGTAAAATATATTAAACTACAATCATTACACATTCATTTGATTCACAACTCATGCATATTAAAATGACCCAAGGCCTAAAGTTTACAACTTGTTCTAATACAAAACAAAATAAATTGGGCTTATGCTCATACATCCAAAAAGTGCCCCAAGGGCCAAATCTTCAATTTAGTCTATGTCTTCCCATCCTTCAAGACTTGAAGAAGTCTCAAGTACCCGGGATCTCATCTGAAATATATTGCCCATGAATGGGTCAGCTCAACTGCTGGTATAATGTAATACTAAGACTAGAAACAAATTTAAGGGCATGGCATGTGCAAGTGTACATTTCAAGATTTTAATCACATTTTCCCCCAATGCCATGCAATGTCTATATGCGTGACGCACACATGCAACACTATGCCACCCATGTCTCGCTTCACGGTTCTTTCCCGTTGGCATGCAAGTACCAATATATGTCTCGTTTTACGATCCGGACCTCGATGGCATGCGAGTACCAATGGCCAATTTTGGGTTTTTCACCACAGGATCTACACCCTCATAATGCATAGCACTTCGTGCTCAACTCACACCATGTGTCCAAGGAATTTCACCATGCCAAATGTCATGATCTCATCATGCAACTCTATGTGACAATTTGTCAAATACATGGTGTGCCCTTTTTCAAGTCATGCCATTTATTCCACAAAATACATAACTTAAAACACCAAAATATCATGTTCATCACATATATATATATATCATGACTAAACATATCAACAATTATTCAAGTCACAATCTCACAATTCCCACAATTTATAAAGAACATAAACATTCCATCAAGCACTAAAGCACAATTTCATCACATGGTCCAAACCACAAGATGTGTCAACATACATATAGGTTTAAAAATTGTAGCAACACAATCCTAACCATGAAACACACCTAAGTCAAGGCAATAAATCATCAAATACACCAATAAACACAATATATCTCTAAACTACCAACTCTAAGCTTTTCAAGGGAACTACTTCTTAGGTGGGTTCCTAATCTCAAATACACATCCTAAACAATCCAACAACATGAAAAAATACAAGAAAACTTAAATCTATTACTAGCTTAGCACTACATCATACCTAAAATCAGTTTTTCTTAAAATGAGAAGGCTGTACTTTCTGGATGTCTAAAATGTTCATTGAGTATATAGTAATCCTTGAGCTGAACACTTTCTTAGAAGGAAGTTCGGCCAAATTCCCGCTTGAAATATGTGTTCCGGCAGCTTGAAAATGTGAAATTTTAGGGCTTTTCTCTCCCTCTCTCTATACGGACGAGATTTCTGAAATCTCTGAATGTATATGTGATAAGGATGGACTAGATGAGCTATATTTATATTGGGGAATCAAAGGGGCAAGGGCAAATGACCATTTTGCCCTTAATGAGGCCATGAACCCCGTTATTCTACAGCTCATTCCTAAACGCTTCAAATTAAAATTCTGTTTTAGCCAATGTTCATAAAATTATTTTAAATGAAAATTATTAGAATAAAAAAATTTTCATTTGAGGTCGGCTTAGGTCCATTCCACCCGGGTCACCCGGGTGCCCTTTTTGTCTAATTCCGGAAACCGTTTCCGTTTTAGCTAATTTTCATACAGCGGATACCTCACATTATTCTAAGCACTTTACTCTTCTATGACACACTCTAATTATGTCTCTAAGTGGGTCGTTCGGTGAAAACAGTACAAAAAAAAAAAGTTTTACCTAGTAAAACTGGCAAAACTGCGCATGCGAAATGTCCTACCAGCAAAATGAAAAATTTTTCCTCATTTTTCGAATATCTACACTTCATGACTCGAAATCCAGTTGCTCAAAAATGGTCTCGACATATTGATATCGATATTCACTTTGTTAGAGAATTAGTCTGCAATGGTGTTTTAAACATTAAACATGTGCCATCACACTTGCAAATCGCAAACATATTCACCAAAAGCCCATCCCGTCCCTTGTTTCAACTGTTCAGATCCAAGCTTCGCGTGTTGCCAACCACGCTTGACTTGAGGGGGGTGTTGGAGATAACACAGCCTTGTTCTCTGGAGATAATTACGACAAATATCAAGGAGAGAATCAAGGCTGATATCAAGGGAGCAATATACGACAATGTAAAGAACCTTAGATGCAGGAACTAATTTGTTCTAATTATAGAATGTATAGTCATCTTTCCTTGTATAGCTTGTACAGCTTTAATAGTGTCTGTAACGTTTACGCACTTGTTAAAGTTTCTATATAATAGAATCTCCTACGCCATATGCAATTCGCTGTGGTTTCCATTACTGTCTAAAATCTTCTCACGAACGACCAATGTGTTCTACGTTCACCAATTTTTGGTGATGTTTCGATCTGATCGGTAGCGAGAAGCAATGGAAATTGATGACGGCAGAGGATGTTTATTGATTGAGATGATTCGATTATGGAGATCTCTAAAAAAGACGTCGACGACGTTGTGGGCTTAGAGTATTCTGGCGACAGGGTTATTGGGTGATGATAGCAACTTCAACCGTTATGGTGGATGAACAGTAGATGAATATTGATGGTGGTGTGAGGAAGAACTGGGGTTTGGATCGGAGTTGGCTGTAATACCAACTTGAATTATGATGAACATTTCTCATTCATATTTTTTATTCATATTTTTCTATTACATGAACCACCCTTATATAGGGTTTACACTATATTTCTTAAAATAAGAAAAAGGAAAGAATCTTTACAGCTTTAGGAAAAAAATCCTAAAATAGAAAAGATTTACTGCTAATATCTTGATAATTCAACAATATTGATATATAGACATATATAATATTTTATATATATATATATATATATAATGTATAAATGATAAGATTTTACTATATGACAAGAAAAAAGAAGTGTGTAGTTTTAGGACAATAAATGATAATATTATTTTTGTATTTATTACAATTTGTTAAATTGTTAGGTTGGGTTTAAAATTGAGAGACTCCCATAAATTTATAAATTAATGATGATATAATACATCTTTAGTTAACAAAATAAAAAATTACACGTTTCTATAAAAGAAAAAAAATCTAGAACATTCTAAAAATTTTATAGCAAAGCTGACCTTATCATGATAGGTTCGCTTCTTCTTTTTTTCCCTTCCAACATGTTTAGAAGATAGAAGGATGAAGTAATGGAAAAATAAGCCTAAGAAAAAAGAAATGGTGAAAGATGATAATTTTATTTTTGTCAATCTGGATGGGTAGTATGTACTTAGATATATCTCATTATGATATTTCTTAGTAACTATATTTGTAAATTCTACTTTAATTAGTGTCAAAAGTATTATAAGTGAAGAAAATTATGATATGAGTAAGGATAGGAAACATAACTTCTTTAGTTCAAAAGAACATTCGAAATTTTTGTATATATATTTTCTTATGAAATATTGCAATGCCATCAAAAAGCTGCATATACAATTTCTTCTTTTCTTTTTTTATTGAAATTCATATGAAAATTTAATAATTAATTAATGTTCTCTCTCCCGTGTCTAATATTTATAAAATAGTTGATTGTAATATTATCTAATTATCTTTCATCTTTCATCTTTTTCATTCTTTTTGTTCTCTGTCCTTTCTTATTATCATTTTTGTTCTTTCATATTCAATGATCAATTTTCAAGAAGTTTTACCAAACATTCAAATGTTTGTACTCATAGTCCCAACAGTTATTTATTTGTATCTGTCACTTTTAGATAGATAAACTAAAGGGTCACCAAAAGAAATACAATGACTCTCAGAAACACTTTTCACTTTAAAAAGTAAAAATCTCTTGCTTCTAAAAATAAAATAGTAAGATTTCTATTTTTGTTTATTGAAAAAATAAAAATACCAAAACAATTCAGATACTGTTCTCGTCTAAAAATAAAAAATAAAAATTATTTCTCTGTTTTTTGGAAACAGGAAAACAGATTTTATGAGCTTATTCAAACACAGCCAAAAGAAATTCCCTAACTTTCAATAAATCTTGTATTTTTTTTCTTCAAATTTCAGCAGTGTCAACTACTCGTGTGGCTCTGCATCTGGTCATGAGTTCAATTTCTATCACTTGCAATAATTTTGAGTGAGCAATAAAAATGATCAAATTAACACGAGTTTAATTATACTAGTCAACCAAATAAAATTGATTAATCGATAAGGTATTATGACATGGCAAGATTTAAGTAATTACTACAAATAATGTAATCTATCCTAAATTTTAAATTATTAATTTGCATTAGTCACTTAATATAATTCAAATTTGGAACTAAAATTTGAGAAAGATAAAATAATTGAATGACTACAGCTAAAGAGAAGGAACCCCTTCAATCATGTGGTCATTTATTCTCTAATTGATGTTAGTGGTAGGGTAGGGTAGGGTAGGGTGGGTTCAAAGTGAAGCAATCCCATATAAAATCATGGTTGGACTTGGGCATCTACAGAACATCACTACAACCATATATTACACTTTTTTAAGACCCCTTTATCAGAAGACAATTGCCCCAACCTCTCTCTCTCTCTCCAGTGATTAGAGAAAGACACTTTCACATGCTAATCTTCTTTGGGCTCCATTGTACTGCCTTTTTGTATTTCTTGAATGTTATGTATTGATTAGACTGCCAAGTATTCCAGCAATTTTGAGTTGGCTTCTGCCATGTATTACTCACCGCCCAAACTTGGAGTGTGTCATAGTGACACGATTATATGTTTGGCACCTTCACATTCAACTGGAATCAGAATGGTATTAATTCATACTTTTTAACTGCTACATGTTTGGTCCCAATATTTAGGCACAGATTCTTCCAGCGTAAATACTACTTCAGATGTTTTTCAAATTCAAGAGCCATCAATTAGCACACTCAGCCATAGTCTAGAAATAAAATAAAATAGTTATAAAGTTTTTTAAAAAAGGTGGGCCCTACATGGTTATTCCTTCATCTAACGGGTGGGAATCTTGGCTTCCCAGATTTAAAGATTACACGGAGAGTTTAATATGGGAATAACTACTAGATGATGAAATGTGACATGCTACCATTAACAGCCGAAATAAAATCTAAATCTAAAAATTATAATATGCACTTCTCACTCATGGGAGACGAAAGTGGGAGGGCAAATCACATCTGAAAAACGAAAACAGAAACGAAGACGTGCTGCAGCTCATCAGTCATGACGTCTGATTTTCTCTGTCCTAACTGGTTTAATATGAAACCCAAACTAACTTATTTAAGCCCAAAAAGGGCTTATTTAAAGTTCCCCTTTCCTAGACTTCAATTTCAAATTTATGGAGGTGATTGCATTTGAAATTCAAATTTAAATTGGAATGCCCAACATTCAAAATTGCATTGATAAGTGAATGGTTGCCTCAGATGTACTTGGTTCAGATATGATAACTACTTGCAGTAAACTTTTCTTCAATTTCACGGCAAGGCATACAACAAAACTTCAATTTCAAGAAAATTCCTCCACTTCAACCAACAGATATCAATAGTATCCAGGCGAATGCTCAAAGCAATCATCACACCAATCAGAGGAATCAGTGCACCCCGTCCAAAGGAAAAATTGAGTGCAGTGTTCAAAAGGTCCATCCAGAACATTCTAGGTACAGCATTTGCAAATAAAATAAAAAAATGCATTCGCCACTGCGCCCAAATGGATAGATTATTTGGCACAGGTTCGTAAATGCCCATAAGAACAGGACAAGCCGGCCACTTAGGCAGATTGAAATATGCAAAGACAGCGACACTTGCTCAAGATAAAACTTCAACAAAGATTTTCCCCCACAAGATTTGGATGGACGATGGGCATACCACAACCTTACCAAATGAACTACTTGTATCCCACACATAAGCACTTACTTGGAAGCTTTCAACCCATTATCAAATATAATTTCCATAACGCGTTTATGACCTCAAACTGACACTAATATTAAATTTCTCATACAATAAATATTAACATAATTGTTCCCAGAAAAAGAACCTTCAAATATGGAGATGAAGGGGAAAAAAATTAATAGAAGATTAAAAAAAAGCATCACAATCACTCTCCAGCTACAAGCATCATACTAATAAAACAAGGTTGAACCACAGATTATGCAGGCAAGGAGGGCAACTACCACGTCTTCATCCAGTTATAACAATAAGAATACCAACACATTGGATGAGAAGATATGATACATCACCAACATATTATGCCCTCCTTTTCATAAGCTTGCTTCAACACTTCTCCATGTCAACCAGACTTTGAGTTCACAAGACACAACACAAAAAGCCAACTAAAGGGAAGACGAGGAAAAGAGAAAAAAAAAGAAAAGAAACTCACCATCAAAGTAATGATAAACTCAAAAGCACTTCCTGTGGACAATGGATGGACCAGACTCATCATATTCGCCCTTGGAAATCCACATCTGATTCAACACAATGCAAGCATGTAAATCCTAAGCCAAGCACAGAACTCATTTTAAATGAACAAACATTGAAAGCAAAAGAATATTTACCTGTTGGAAGGTGCTGAGAGATGCAAGGATCGATCCTCCAATCCAGACACTGTACTTTCTCTCAGGCGGTGCCACAACCTTGATCTTCATGCTGCTGGGAGCAAGAGCAGTAATTTCCTTGCTCATACGGTCTGCAATACCAGGGAACATGGTTGAACCACCACTAAGCACAATGTTACCATAAAGATCCTTCCTGATATCAACATCACATTTCATGATTGAGTTGTAGGTAGTCTCATGGATTCCTGCAGCTTCCATTCCAATCAAGGATGGCTGGAAGAGGACTTCTGGACAACGGAACCTCTCGGCTCCAATTGTAATGACCTGCCCATCAGGTAGCTCGTAGTTCTTCTCAACAGAGGAGCTGCTCTTGGCAGTTTCCAGCTCTTGCTCGTAATCAAGGGCAACATATGCAAGCTTTTCCTTCATGTCACGGACAATTTCCCGTTCTGCTGTGGTGGTGAACATATATCCTCTTTCAGTGAGAATCTTCATCAGGGCATCTGTGAGGTCTCGGCCAGCAAGGTCCAATCGGAGGATGGCATGTGGGAGTGCATAGCCTTCATAGATTGGCACAGTGTGACTCACACCGTCACCAGAATCCAGCACGATACCTGTTGAAAGAAAGAGAGGGAGTCATGTCGGAACAGGACATATACAAAATGATACACAAGAATATGATACATTGATTCATATAGCAATTGATACTAACCAGTTGTACGACCACTGGCATACAGAGAGAGAACGGCTTGGATGGCAACATACATGGCAGGCACATTGAAGGTCTCAAACATTATTTGAGTCATCTTCTCTCTGTTGGCTTTGGGGTTGAGAGGAGCCTCAGTGAGAAGCACAGGGTGCTCTTCAGGAGCAACACGAAGCTCATTGTAGAATGTGTGATGCCAGATCTTTTCCATGTCATCCCAATTGCTAACTATTCCATGTTCAATAGGATACTTCAAGGTAAGGATACCTCTTTTGGACTGAGCTTCATCGCCCACATAGGCATCCTTTTGCCCCATGCCAACCATGACTCCAGTATGTCGGGGTCGACCAACAATACTGGGGAAAACTGCCCTAGGAGCATCATCACCGGCAAACCCAGCCTGCATATAGTACATGGCATCATAAGTTTTTTAAAAAGCTGATATTGCTTTGGAGAGCATCAAAAGAACACAAAAGTGTATGCTTTACAAAAGTATATGAGTTGCTGACTAACCTTCACCATTCCAGTTCCATTGTCACAAACAAGGGGCTGAATATCCTCAGCATCGGCCATCTTTTATAAAACTGCATAGTATGAAGAGAAAATGTAACAAAAGAATTAAAAAAAATCCAAATTCACTCATCCTCACAACAGTAAAACCAACTAAGAAATAAAAGATGAACAACTTTGTGGTTGAAAGTATGAATCATTGCCCAACAAAATTGTTTACTCGTATAATCAAACATTGCCATATATCTAAAAAAAAATCAAATGGAGTTCAGTTTCCTCAATATGTAATGTGAGAATTCTTTCCAACATTGCCATATTCTGAAATCTATAGTGTTCGGTTTCAACACTCATCACTCTAATAAAAAACCATTAGTCTGCTGCTCTACCCTGTAATTCCTTCAAATCAATGTATTGAAACATAAGAAGTCGTAGAAAATCATGCAATCAACATACAGCACCACTTGAAGAATCAACAAATCCATGTGCTTTTCTTGTCCAGTGAATCAAAAGAAGAAAGCACAAGGAACTAACAGTAATGAGTTCAATTACGACCAAATATTATACACTTCTAGTCTAGAGATCTAAAAGCAGTAGAAGGCAGTTAAGATGTAAAAAATTCAATCATCTGCCCAACAACTTCAAAAAGTAGATCCAATGAAAAGAAAACCAGATCAAACATCAAAACAACTGATCATGCAGAAAATGTCAAAACACGGTGATCAGTGGCAAACATGAGGTTCAACCAAGGTTCATCGCTAATAAAATGATATGCCATAACTGATCCTAGATCGCAGCTCCAGTAAACACCAAAACAATAGATCGGTGTCAGGCGAATCATTACAAATCTAAATCTACTCTTATATGACAATCTAATCGATTGAATCGTCAGAAAGGAAATTCACAATAATTCAAAATTTTAACAGTTTTCCAGATCTCGCAACTGACATCATCAGATTCACATCCACAATGCAAATCGAAAGCATTAAACACTTAATCGAATCTAACCCTAAAAAATTCTGAAAAAAAAATGATATGAAAAAACTAAAGTAGATGCGGATCGTAGCTCACCTTTTGATAGCAGAGACGAAGACAATAAAAAATCAAAGTAGATCGAAGAACAACCAAGCCAACCTCCGGAGACGATGGCTGGCTCTCTCTTTCTCTATCTAGACTCTCTCGCCTTTCTCTGTCGAAACGCCAACGTGAAATGGACGGGCTATAGCGAAAGATGTTAAAATATATAGAAGGGTGGGATTTGAAATGCAAATGAAATGAAGACTAAATTTAAGTGAGTGAGTGAGGGAGTGAGGAGGAAATAGGAATCATTTCGACCACGAGAAACTCTAGGGGGACGTGGCATTGGCAGCCTTTCCGCACGTTTGCCGGTGCGATCTTCCACTGTTGGATTTGATCTCCGCCGTCGGATCTGTGTCATTCGGTCCGAGTGACTTTAGATTTTGCCACATCAGCTTTGGGCGGCTAAATCGCGACATACGGCCCGATCGCCACGGGTTGCAAGAATGTCTTACCACACTTTAAATCAGCCGCCGGTGAAGAAGTGAATGAGAGTTCTAGCTCGGCTTGGCTTTGCCAACTTTCTACACTAATTTTTTTTTTGGTTGATAAATTATACCGACCTGCCTTGTAATTTTACGTTATTGTAACCAAAGTGAAAAAGATTTACGTAATGGTAAATAACAGTAGGAGTGCAAAAATAATCGATAACCGGATAATCAATCAAACTGAATCCAATTCAATTTTAATGAGTTTCGGATGGTTTTGAGTTAACGTGAGCTCGGTTGATTTAAGTTAGAAAATTAAAAAATTAGATTGATTTGAGTTAAAAGTTTGGATTATTTGACTTAACTCGATAACAGAAATTATAATTTTTTTTATCAATTCTTTGTGATCCAATGTTTTTTGAAAAAAATTTATTAACTAATCATCATAGCCTATTTAATTTGCTTTTATATTTGTATCATAAAAAATATATTTCAAATTTCTCTCCCCTCTTGCATTCTTTAACTCAACTTGATGGGTTAAAAAAAATGGTAGAAAATATGATTTTAAGTTTACAAACTTTGTTTTAATTATTTAATGTAGTAGTGAGTACTTTATTTTTTGACATTATGATTTTAAGTTATAAATCAATGAAACAATAACAAATCAAATACATTTGATAACAAAAAAAAATTGTAAATTCAGTTATTCATTTTCTTTTTTAGAATCACTGTTATATCAAGTTTTTTTTTTAATTATCAAAATGTCATAAATACTTAGATGGCTTAGTTTTTATTGCATATATATATATATATATATATATATACATATCAAGAGTTAATTTTTTATTTTTTTTATTTTTAGTTTTTGTAAAAAAGAATTGAACCGACCCAACCTAATCCAAAAATGTTCAGTTTAGGTTGGATCGGGTCTAATAGTTCATAGTTTCGGTTCCGGTTCTATTTTTTTAGAACCTCTTAAAGTTAGGTCAGTTCCAATTTTGTTGTAACCTGACCCAACTCAACTCATGTGCACTCCTAAATAATATTGAGCTCTTATGAGATCTTTAATAATTATATCAACCTTGTTAAAATTTTTAAAATTATATTACCATCTCTTACCTTTTTTGACAAATTACAATTACCTCATCTAGTAAATTTTTTCTTCAAAATAACAAAATTGCATTTTTATGTTTTTTTTTTAATATTTTTTCATTTTTGACCAGTTTTTTCTAATTTTTTTTAAAGATTTTTTTTATTTTATATAAAAATAAATTTAAGGTAAATAAAATATTTTCATTTTATATAAAAATAAATTTAAAGTTTTAATCAATATTTATTTGAAAATAAAAAAAATAAAAAATAGCTCAAAATAAAAAAAATGTTAAAAAAAAATATGGAATGATAGTTTTGTCATTTTGAAATAAAAATTGACAGGAGGGAAGTAATTATAGTTTGTCAGAAAAAATAAAAGAGATCAGTGTAATTTTAAAAATTTCAGAAAAAGTCAGTATAATTATCAAAAAATCTTTAAAAAAATCAGGTATAATTTACCCTTCACATAATTACTTTGATACTCTTACGCTATCATTTTGTTTGATATTAGTCCTCAATTGTTAGTTGACCGTCCTTTAACCATCCATCTTGAATGATGTCAGCTAAATTTGTTACTGATGCTGTACTTTTTGGCTCGCAATAAATCTGGGCTCTAAGACCTATAGAACACTCAAAAAGGGGATCAGAGGACCACCGGATTGGTTTCGGCGGTAGTCGCTCCGATGCTTAAGTAAGTAAACTGAATTGAAAGACTGTATTGAAAGCCAAAGAATGAGCATAAAAATAAAACGTACCTTTAGGATTTAATTTATAGACTGTGGCCTTCCTAAGTTGATTAGGATTCAGAGCCATGAATATAGGGATTTGATCATCGGAGATTGCAGTTACCTTGTGGAATATTGTATCGTAGATAGAAATAATCATATATAGTAGTTTCCTTGTTGAAGACTGTTTCCTTATTCCCTGCTTGGCAGTTGTTAAGGAAACTATAAGGTCGGAGCCATACGGAATACTGAGTGAATATTGCCTAGAGCATAAGGTCTAGAGGATATATGCATGAGAATGCCCTGGAGGCTCCACCTGCTCTGTATGACCGAGTTTATCGGCTCTGTAGGATATGTATATGAGAATGCCCTGAAGGCTGTGACTGCTCTATATTACCGAGTTTATCGGTTCTGTAAGCACACGTGTCTCAAGGTGATTGGTGTGTCTGTTTGTGGTATATCAGTTACCCCCCTCGAGCCCTAGTTAGGAGGTAGGGCGTAACTAGGGCTATGGGCTTTATGAAGAGTCACACGTTTTGTTTCTCCATTTTCCAAGACGTCGGTTTAATGGGTCATTTATTGTGCAGCTGATACTTGAGAAGCCATCATTACCTTCTACTGCCATGTCGAATCGTCTTGGGGGGCTCATATTTCGAATGTGTATATAAAAATGGGGGAAAGGACTTTTATGCCTTTCTTCTGCACTTGCTTCTACAGTATCAGGGACTGCCACCGCCAGTTGACGTATTTTGAAGGCCGAAGGATATCCGGTCTTCATAGCCTTTCTTAATTTCAGGTTTGATTTTAGCCCCTTTTACATTCCTTTCATTTGCTTCGTTACTTTCCTTTGTCCGCCATGTTTGGCCCCAGTTCACCTTCTGGTTCAAGCAGTTCTTCTAGGATCATTTCTCAACTTCAACTTGTGAATCTTCCTTCCGTTAATGATGTTGAGAATAGATTGGTAGAGCCCCCCTCCAATCCGGAGGTTAGGATAGTTGACGCATTCGAGGGGCCCCCAAATAGGGCCGGTGAGACCTCTGGTCGATCTGGCTATAGAGAGGAGGGTTAGAGTGCCATTACTGAGAGGATGTTAGTAGAGTTGTGAGAGAAATTCAATCTCCCTTCAAACGTTACTTTTAGGGTCTCGGATCCTTTGGATCGCCCACGCGATGTGAGAGCGGGGGAAATCTGTGCCTATTTGGCTTGGTTTGAAATGGGACTGACACTCCTCCTTCCTGACCTTGTAAAACAATTCTTCTGTTGGTTCAACCTTTGCCCTTCAGACCTTAATCTTAATAGTTGGAGACATCTGTTAAGTTTCATAGTGTTGGGGCATATGAATAATGTCGACGTGTCCCTTGACCTGATCCGTAGTAATAGGGATCTAAAATACATGAGGGCGGAAGGCCTCTATTATATGTCTTTTGATAGTGGGTTTAGACCCATTACTTCCGTGCCCTCCTCTAACAAGACCTGGAAGAAGTGGTATTTCTTCATAAAAGGAGGATGGGAATACGAGGACTTCCAAGACCAATTCTCAACATTCCCTCGAACCACTGGGCGAAAGGGTGAGACCTAATTTTTTCGTGGCTGCTTTGATTTTGTTTTGTGCATCAATTATCGAGCTGATTAATCTCTGTATCTTTTGTGCAGTTAAGAGTGTGTGGAAGAGACCGAGCTTTTCTCCCGCGCTTCAAGAGCAATACAATAAGCTTTTACAGCCCAGCAACCGAGACCATTCCTCCATTGTTAACCGTGATAAGTTGATGGCTGCCAAGGGAAGTGTTGAGGAGCTGGCAAAAGATATGATGGCAAGGTGGGAGACCGAGCCATCTTCATCTATGGCATTGGGGGAGGCTTCTTCCCTAGTAGACCCTCCTCTCCAGACAAAAAAGAGGAGGTTACTTTCGAACTTTCCTTGAACCTGCTGAGGGGGAGAGGGAGGCACCTGCCCCCATTTCTGTGGTCCCCCCAGCCTCGTCCAAACAAGTGGGCAAGGGGGCGTCATCCTCGGTGGCCCCTGGTGCTGTCAATTAGGGGGCCAAAAAGATTCTGAGGGACTTTTGGGCCAAAGGCTTAGTCAAACTTAGGCCCCAGAAGTCGGAGAAGCTTCTTACTGATCTGGCTTCTTTCAGGTTAAGGTAAGTTCTTCGGGTCTTTATCTCTTTTCCCTTTTTTTCAAGTGTTTTGGCTGGATACTGAACTATTTGCTTTGTACATTGCAGACCCTACACACCCTTTCTGCTCTGACGGAGGTCTTTCCCCCTTCAGAGGAGGTTGATAAACTTCAGGCCGAGCTGGACGAGGTCAGGCTTCAGCTGGGTACTACTAAGTCTGAGGCTCACGACTCTGCGGAGAGGCTGAAGGAGTCCCAGAATTCTTTGGCCGTCATGGAGTCAGAGAAGAACCTTGCCATTCAGTAGGCAAAGAGGCTTCAAAGAGAGATAGACGGCATGCGGTACCACTATAATCAAAAGCTTGAGGATGCAGTGGAGCAGGCCAAGTTGGAGAACGAGACTGGAGATGAAGATGGAATTGGAAGGAATGGCCAACACCCTGATCATGTTTGGCTTCAACAACTTCCGATCTAGGTTCCTTGCTAAATTTCCCGATTTTAACATATCCTCGATTGTTCCTCCATGGGTTACCCCTCCCGAGGTTGCCGTTCCGAGCGAGGTGGTCGACGTTCTCCCTGTCGATCCCACTGAAGTTGTCGTCCCGAGCGAGATGGTTGATGCTGCTCCTGCCGATCCTTCCCCAGCTGTTGAGCTTGCTTCTGCTGATCAGGCTTAGGATATATGTTTTTAGTTTTTTTTTTTTTTTAACCTCTAGTGTAATAGGCTATTTTGTTGAATGAAACAATATTTTCTTTCTCAAATGTCTTCATCCCATTTCTTTTCTATTCTGGAGCCCTCCAGACCAACTTTTTAACGATTGGTAACTGTCTTCCGAGTTGTATTTGTAATAAGACGATGACTGTAGACTAGTTCTGATTGCTTCTTCTTCTTTGGATAAGATAGGAAGGCAATTTCAATCAGACATGTAGGGATCTGATATTGATCTTGTGTCACATATATTGAGAGTAAATTTTGAAGAATTCTGAGGCAGTTTGTTCTGAACCCAAGTTTTGTAGCAGAAATTCGGTGTCTTGTGTCTGTCACTCTGATGATTGAGACTTCTGCCTCTTAAGTCATTCAGACCAGGACTGAGATACATCCGGACTGATGGTCTTTTGTCGTACGGATGAACGGAATGGCTAAGACAGAGAGGTCTGTATGTTGGTCCGAGGGCCTTTGTATAAAGGTGGATCGGACTCTGTTTGCTTGATCAGTACGATATGCTTGGGGAAGCCTTGTATCCCGTCTTCTAGGTATCCAAAAGGATGGTTTTATATGTCATTTATTTATACAGCTGTCTTTCGGGTTTTCGAGGCCAACCCTTTATTTAACCGTTGCGACGGTTCAACTGGGTGACTTTTGGGCTTCGAAGGTTTATATATATGAAAGAGGAGCATATGGTTGCGCCCCATCTTTTTACTTTTGCTCTCAGACTGTTCCCTTGTCAGAGAGAATTTGAATGTCTTTTAGAGGCTTGTCAGTTTGCTTGGAGATGATTGACGATTTTCAGTCCGAGTTGGGAATGATTAAACTGTGGCCGAGAGTTAACCTTCCCCTTGATTCAGTCTCCAAGAAGGGATTAGAGGAGGCGAAGATCTTCTTGTCCATCTTAGCATCCGGTCGAGATTTCTCCGATTAGAGGTGGACCCTCATTGATTCAACCGAGGCTTAGAGCATTGGTGATGAAGACGAAGGTGGGATGCCTCCTTCCCTTTATGTCTTGGCAGAGACCCTTGCTCAAGCCGGCTAGGGTGTCATGCCGGATTTAAGGGAAACGAAGGTGGAGAATGGAGGTCTCTTGAGACTCAGAGCCCTCATCATCCGTTGGTCTTGAGATCAATGACAGTGATGATGAAATGGCCTGGGTGCTTCTTACTGCAGATTGGGGTTCAGGGTTCCTTCCTTTCAACTGGAGCCGGCGACGGCGGTAATGGAGGTTTGGAACCTGGGTCCCTTTCTCATTCAAGGAAGAAAGCCATGATGTTGCAAAAATGTAGTGATGCCTTTGTTGTAGCTTCTGTGTACTTGTTTTATTTTCAGTCTTCTTGTACTGATGTAAACTTTCTGAATCATCAATAAAACTGAGTTCCTTCTTCTCAAATCTAATGTCTTTTGCATTTGAATGTGCTCTTTTGGAGTTAAAACACCTTCTCGTGCACTTCTGATGAATAACTCTTCTGTATGCTCTACGGATAAATCAAAGAAACTTGAAGCCTTGAACCAAAGTACTTTAAGCCTGCTCGGTATTGCAGTATTTGTTGCTTGTTGGTACATAAGCCAAAGAACCTGAGTATCAGTTCTAAGGTATTCCGATCTAGGAAACTTTAGTTGAAGATGTTTGGAACTTTTGTCTTTGGATGGACTGGATCATAGAATCTGTGTATTAAATATGGACCAGGCTCGGAAGGCCTGTGCATTATAGATGAACCAGGCTTTGAAGGCCTGTACATTAAAAGATGGACCAATCAATAAGGCTTGTGCATTGTAGATGGACCAAGCTCTAGAGGCCTGTGCATTAGAGATGGACCAGGCTCGGAAGGCCTGTGCATTAAAAGATGGACCAAGCACTAAGGCTTGTGCTTTAGAGATGGACTAGGCTCTGAAGGCTTGTGCATTAAAAGATGGACCAAGCACTAAGGCTTGTGCATTAGAGATGGACCAGACTCTGAAGGCCTGTGCAGTATAGATGGACCAGGCCCTGAAGGCCTGTGCATTAGAGATGGACCAGGCCTTGAAGGCTTGTGCATTAGAGATGGACCAGGCTCGGAAGGCCTATGCATTAAAGATGGACCAGGCTCTAGAGGCCTGTGCATTAGAGATGGACCAGGCTCGGAAGGCCTGTGCATAAAAAGATGGACCAAACACTAAGGCTCGTGCATTATAGATGGACCAGGCTCTGAAGGCCTGTGTATTAGAGATGGACATTTTATGGAGGTATTAAAAAGAAAGAAACGTCTTTATTGATAATACTTCTGTAAATGCTCTACATTCCAAGGCCTAAGAATAGGCTTCCCAGTCATGTCCTCTAGCCAGTAGGTGGTAGGCCTAACAGCCTTTGTCACTCTGTAAGGGCCTTCCCAGTTGGGTGACAACTTTCCCATAGTGGGATCCTTGGTGTTCGGGAAAGGTCTCCTTAAGACAACGTCTCCAACTTGAAAGTTGACCGTCTTGAGCCCCACCTTGGATTTATTGACCATTCTCTGCTGATAGGCTTCTATCTTGATGCTGGTTTGATCTCTTTTTTCTTCAAGTAAATCCAAATTTTCTGTCAGCTATTGATCATTAGATTCTTGTTCGAAGGCTTCAGTCCTTAAAGTTGGCATACCGATCTCAACCGGGATTACTGCTTCTGTGCCATAGGCCAGTGAGAAGCGAGTTTCAGAGGTGGGAGTTCTCCTGGTTGTTCTATAGGCCCAAAGAACCCCGGGGAGTTCCTCCGCCCACTTTCTTTTAGCCTGCTCCAACCTTTTCTTTAATCCATCAAGGATCATTCGGTTGGTGACCTCTGCTTGCCCATTTGCTTGTGGATGGCCTGGAGAGGCAAAGTGTTGCCTAATGTTGAGATTTTCATAGAATTTCTTGAAGCCTTTACCAGTGAACTGTGTCCCATTGTCAGAGATGATCACACGTGGTATACTGAACCTGCATACAATGTTTTTCCAAGTGAAGTTTTCGACTTCCTTTTCTGTGATGTGTGTTAGAGGTTCAGTTTTGGCCCACTTAGAAAAGTAGTCAATGGCTACCAAAAGATACTTCCTGTTTGGTGGGGCCTTGGGTAATGGACCCACGATATCCATCCCCCACTGAACAAAGAGCCAAGGACTAGAAATCGGGATGAGCTCGTGATGAGGCTGGTGTTGATATGGGGCAAATCTTTGGCATTTGTCGCACTTCTAGGACATACTCCCTAGCCTGCCTTAGTATGCTAGGCCAGTAATAGCCCTCAGTTAGAGCTCGGTGAGCTATCGTTCTGCCCCCATTATGATTCCCGCAAATACCCTCCTGTATTTCAGCCAAGACATATTGTGGCTCTTCTGAAGCTAAGCATTTTAATAGGGGTTGAGACTAAGACCTTCTGTAAAGCTGGTTGTTCAGGATTAGGTATCGAGCCGTTCTGATTCAGACTCTCCTTGCTTTGTTTTTGTCTTCTGGGAAGAGCCCGGATTCTAGGTACTGGAGGATCGGGGTCATCCAATTCTGGGGCTGTTCAGTAATTTGGGCAACTTGGGCTTCCTCTATGCTGGGTCCTAGCTGGTAGGAGATTTTTACTGTGGAGTTCCCTTCTGACTTTAGGCGGGATGCCATGTTTGCCAAAGCATCTGCTCTACAATTCTGGCTTCTATCTATTTTCTGGATAGTGAACGTCTGGAAAGAGTGCTTCAAGTAGTTCACCAGTTCAGAGTACCGAAGCATCCTGTCATCTTTAATAGAAAATTCTCCTATGACTTGGCTTACCACCAGTTGGGAATCTAAGAAGACTTTAAGGTTCTGAACCTCTCATTTCAGAGCCAATTTCATGCCTAGGATTAGGGCTTCGTATTCTGCTTCATTGTTGGAAGCTCAGAATCTCAGGCTGACTGCTTTTTCTAATGAGAGCCTATTAGGGGACTGTAATACCAGGCCTACTCCTGAGCACTGATCGGTTGACGACCCATCGATATAGAGCAGCCAGGTTCCTGAAGTTTCGATGAGTTGTGCCTTGTCTTGAAGTGCTGGGGTGAACTCGGCAACAAAATCAGCCAAGGCCTGCCCTTTGATGGAGTTTCGTGGCACATATGATATGTCAAATTCCCCTAGCTCCACAGACCATTTCACTAATCTTCCCAACACCTTAGGCTTCCTCAATATTGACTTCAGAGGATAGACGGTTGGGATTTCAATTGGATGAGCTTGGAAATAAGGTCGAAGCTTTCGAGCTGATATTACCAAAGCAAAGGCTAGCTTTTCAACCTCTGGATATCTATTTTCTGTGTCAAGTAGTGCCCTACTGACATAGAATATGGGCCTCTATACTCCCCTGTCCTGTCTGACTAATGCGGAGCTGACCGCGTTTTCAGAGACTACAAGGTACATGAGTAGCTTTTCCCCCTGTACTGGTTTTGACAGAAGCTCTGGAGAGGCAAGATACTCCTTCAGTTCCTGAAAAGATTTTTCGCATTCTTCCGTCCATTGTAAAGCTTTGTTGTCCTTTAAAGCTTTGAAGAAGGGTAGGCAACGACCAGTGGATTTGGAGATAAATCTGCTTAGTGCCGCGATTCTACCATTTAGCGCTTGAATGTCTTTTCTGGTTTTCGGTGACTTCAGTCTAATCAGAGCTTGGATCTGAGTGGGGTTTGTTTTGATACCCCCTCTGAGAGACAATGTATCCCAAGAATTTTCCCTTCGTCACCCCGAAGGTACATTTCGAGGGATTGAGTTTCATCTTGTGCTGTCTTAGGATATCGAAGGTCTGGGCTAAGTGCTGGAGGTGACTACCTTTCTGCAGACTTTTGACCAGCATATCGTCAATGTATACCTCCATGGTATTGCCGAGCAGCGGGCTGAACATCTTGTTAACCAACCGCTGGTATGTGGCGCTAGCGTTTTTCAAACCGAAAGGCATTACTCTGTAGCAGTAGAGACCTCGTTCGGTTATGAAGACTGTTTTTTCTTGGTCTGGAGGGTACATCTGAATTTGGTTATACCCAGAATAGACATCCATAAAACTCATGAGTTCGTGCCCTGCAGTAACGTCAACCAGTTGATCTATCCTTGGCAGTGGAAAGCTGTCTTTGGGGTATGCCTTATTGAGGTCTGTATAATCAACGCAGACCCTCCACTTGCCATTTTTCTTCTTGACCAGGACGGTGTTGGCTAGCCAACCGGGGTAGAATACTTCACGTATCATTTTGGCTTCAAGCAGCCTCTAGGCTTCCTCGTTTATGATCTGATGCCGCTCTAGGGCTAGCGGCCTTCTTTTCTATCTCACTGGTGGGTGATCTGGATCCACCATTAGTTTGTGAGTTATCAGGTTTGGATCTATACCCTCCATGTCCTTGGTCTCCCATGCGAACATAGAGAGGTTGTCTTTTAGAAACTTGATTATTTTCTCTTGCTCGGCGAGTGTCAGGTCTGGACTGATGTACAAATAGCGCCCCTCTGATTCTGAACTGACCAATACTTTGATAAGCTCGCCAATGGGTTTGGCTCTGCTGTCCCGTCCCCTTGGGCTTAGGGGTTCTTCGATTCTGGAAGGGCAACTTTCCTCCTCGGGAGTGTGGAAGAGAACTGGATCCGCACAGTCCCAGGTTTACTGTAATTGCTATTTGGCAGTCTTTTCCTTGAGTGCAATGGCATGGCACTCTCGAGAAGTCGGCTAGCACCCTCTGACAGAATAAACATTCTGGTTGTGAACATACTTCAGACATTGATGGAGGGTCGAGGTGACTGCCCCTATCTCCTGCAACCATGGTCTCCCAATTATGACATTGTAGGGAGATTTCATATTCAACACCATGTACTCTGAGATGGTGGTTTTCTGCCCTTCACTTTCCCCTACAGTAGTGGGTAAGTCGATCCTTCCCAATGGGGTACTGAGATTGCCATCAAACGCTGCCATCACGGCAGTGGTAGGCTTGATGTTGTCGTGGTCCATCCCCATCTGTTTGAGTGGCTCATGGAATAATATATTGACGGAGCTGCTGGTGTCAACCAAGACTCTTCTGATCTCAAAGTTGGCAATTTTGAGAGCGATGACGAGGGCATCACTGTGAGGACAGTGCACCCCTGCTAGGTCCTATTTAGTGAATTGGATCTCCGGTGCTGGTTTGAGCCTCTTTTCAACGTTGGAGATCTGCAATACATCTAGGGCAGCCCCGGCCTCCCGAGCATACCTCTTCCTTGCCCTGTTGGACATTCTTGTAGTAGGGGAGTCTGCATGGAGGACATAAATGACATGGTTGTTCTGCCTTTGAGGCTCGTTTCGAACTTCCCTCTACTCTTGTCTTTGCTCAGGCCTCTGCTCTATCTGCTGTTGAGGCTTGTCTTCGTGGGGATTTTGCCTTCCGTCCTGTTTAAGGAACTTCCGGAGTCGTCTTTTCTTTATGAGTTGCTCAATCTCATATTTAAGGGACCTGCATGAGTTAGTTGTATGCCCATGATCTTTGTGAAAATTACAATATTTACCTGTGTCCCGAAGGCTGGGATCTCCTTTGATGGGTTCTGGCCATCTTAGGTTTTCCCGATCTCGGATCTGCCGAAGTACCTGATTCGGTGTAGTGTTTAGAGGTGTAAAGTTAGTGAACTCCCTTGGTCCGGAATTGTAAACAGCCTTGGGTGCCGTTCTCTTTTCTGGACTCCTGGCTCTCTTCTTGCTAGGGTCTCTTCTGTGGTCTTCCTTCTTATGATCCTCCCTCTTTGGATTATCCCTTTGGTTCTATTCCTTGCCCTTCTAGGATGGGCGGTTGGCTTCTTCCAAGTTGATGTACTTCTTGGCCCGGTCCATTAAAGTCGCCATGTCGGCAAAAGGGCTTTTGGTCAAGGAATCTCTCAAACCACCGTGGGCAAGTCCAGCAGTTAAGGTAGATACAAGGAATCTTGGGCTACAGTCGGTGATCTCTGTGAGTTTGGCATTAAAGCGCGCAATGTAGGCTCTGAGGGACTCCTCTTTAGTCTGCTTGACATTTAACAGGAATTCTGGCCCCCTTCTAAGCCTTCTGCTGGTCATAAATCTGTCCAGGAATTGCCTACCGAGCTCATAAAAGTCGGTGATTGAGTTCGGAGGGAGGTGGTGGAACCATTTCAGAGTAGTTCCCTTCAAGCTGGTAATGAAAGTTCGGCACATAAAAGCATCAGAGGCTCCGTGGAGGGCCATCGTATGCTGGTAGTGCGATAGGTGATCTCCTAGGTCTCCAGTCCCATCGTACAGGGTGAACTTTGGCACCATGAACTTCCTGGGCCTTTCTTCTGACATGATGGCATGAGTGAATGGGGTGGCAAGTCTTCCGAGTAGCCTGGCCAACTCGTCTTGCTCTGGAGGGTTCTGGGCACCTCTCAAAGCTATTGTTCGGTCCATGGATTCGGCAATTTCTTTGGTCCTCTATGGGTCTCTGAATCGGACCTCTTGTGAACCTTGCCTCACAGCCTCGGCGTCAGGGTAGTCGGGCTGAGCACGTCCTTCAGATGGAAGAGGGTTTCGAACTGGCGGGATCGGTGCTGCTTGGGGATGAGGCTCATGTGGTGCCAGATGTGCTCCCGAAGCCCTTGGAGTCGGGGCTCTAGTAGTGCTTCGGTAGGTGGACGTCAGGGATGAGGGTTGATGTTCCCCAGCCTAGGGCTACCGACGGTTGTGGATCTCTGCCAACGTGAGCAACACCCTGGGGGTGCCTAGGCTGGTTAGTTGGAGCCTGCTCATGAGGCTCTTCATTCTCAGTGGTTATATGGGGTTGCGTTCTTTCAGTAACATTGACCGATGGGTTAGGAGGACTCGTCCCTTGATTTTGTATGAGCATTGCCAGAGTTCTAGATATGGCAAGTAGTTGTTCCTGTACCAGTTCGTTGTGCCGTTTGATTGATTCAATCTCTTGTCGCATGGGATCAACTGTCGGCCCTCTTACTCGTGGCACAGGCAGCCGGCGTTGAGAGCTTTGTTGGTTTTGAGCGTTCTATCTCGGTCGGAGATTTGGGGCCATGGTTTTCCGGTGCGAAAAAAGATTAGTTTGTGAATAGAGCACTTGGAGATTAGTCGATTCCCACATACGGCGCCAAACTGATGCTGCACTTTTTGGCTCGCAATAAATCTGGGCTCCAAGACTTGTAGAACACTTTAAAAAGGGGATCAAAGGACCACCGGATTGGCTCCGGCAGTAGCCGCTCCGATGCTTAAGTAAGTAAACTAAATTGAAAGACTGTATTGAAAGCCAAAGAATGAGTATAAAAATAAAGCGTACCTTTAGGGTTTAATTTATAGACTGTGGCCTTCCTAAGTTGATTAAGATTTGGAGTCATGAATATAGGGACTTGATCATCGGAGATTGCAGTTACCTTGTGGAATATTGTGTCGTAGATAGAGATAATCATAGATAGTAGTTTCCTTGTTGAAGACTGTTTCCATGTTGAAGACTATTTCCTTATTCCCTGCTTGGCAGTTGTTAAGGAAACCATAAGGTCGGAGCCATACGGAATACTGAGTGAATATTGCCCAGAGCATAAGGTCTGGAGGATATATGCATGAGAATGCCCTGGAGGCTCCGCCTGCTCTATATGACCGAGTTTATCGGCTCTGTAGAATATGTATATGAGAATGCCCTGAAGGTTGTGACTGCTCTGTATGACCGAGTTTATCGGCTCTGTAGGATATGTATATGAGAATGCCCTGAAGGCTGTGACTGCTCTGCATGACCGAGTTTATCGGTTCTGTAAGCACATGTGTTTGAAGGTGATTGGTGTGTTTGTTTGTAGTATATCAGTTACCATGAAATTCAAAATTGCCCTTGTATGTATATGTCATTTCAAAGTAAATTTAGTTGCATTTCATGTGGTTTTAGCACATATACATACATATATATATGATCGTTGGAAGTATTAGACGAAAACGTAGAATAGGGCTTAAGAGAACAGAGACTTGGGCTGTATAGAGGAGGAGGACCTGACAACGCAGGTGGGAAGAACCATGCAAGCATCGGTTCGTAAGGTTTTTTATAGTTATGATTAGTTGGTCGTCTTAGCATCTCATTATTTTAGGGTTTCTTTTGTAGTGATAAGAGATCATGGCTTCTTTAAGCAATTGGTTAAGCAAGGAGAATGGGGCTATATTTGAAAACCGGCACTATTGGCACGGTCGAAGAGCTGACATGAGAGCCTCGTAATGAGTTAAGGACCTTGGCAAATTGCATTACAATTGTGGAGGTGGACGTTGCAAGTATTTCTCATTTTAGGAGTCTCCAAATAAGTTTAATATCATTAATGATGCTGAAAAGAATGGTCAGATAAATAAAGCAACAATTTTTGGATAGTTTGACAACAAAAGAAGAGTGTTTTGATGAAATGAAGAGGGACATGAAGAGAATTTTAAATAAATTAAAAACTGTTGAGTTGAACCGGTTAATCATTAAGTTGTTGCTCATTGAAAGTATGGCATTCAGTGATTTCATACTTCTAATTGTATTTGTGGTTGTCGCTTTATTATTGAAATATATTTGTTTCAGGCAAGACTTGAGTCACATTTATAATTCAATTTTATGGTCAAAAAATTTAAACATTTTAGTTCATCTAACGTATTAAACAAAGTAACTCATTATGTCTCAACATATAAATTTTTTGTAATCATCATTCATATTTAGATCATTCTTTTCTTCTTTGAGATTATATAGTCTAATTAAGAGGTCCAATTACTACCATTCTAAATTTTAGATTCTATGTGGCTTTCATAAAATTCAAAACTAGTAGAAAATCTAAAACTATTAATGTATAATTGGATTATGTGTTTTAAATAGGATAAATTATACTGACATTTTCTAAAGTTTCTAAAATGACACTGACCTCTCATATTTTTATTGACAAATTACAAACACCTCATCTCTAGCTTAAATATGTTTAAAAATGACAAAAGCACCCTTTTATTTTATTTCTTTTGCATTTTTTAAGTTTTTATCAATTTTTAACTTTTTTTTAATGAATTTTTTTATTTTATATAAAAATAAATTTAAGATAAATAACTTATATTTTTTTAACCAAAGAAGATGTTAACTAATATTTATTTGAAAATGACAAAAAAAAAAGTTAGAAAAAAAAGGTCAATTTTCTTTTTTAAAAAATAATAATTAGTGAAGGGGCAATTTGGTCATTTTGAAAAAAAAAAAGATGGAGGGGAGGTATTTGTAGTTTGTCAGTAAAAGTACGGAGATATCAGTCTCATTTCAGAAATTTTAGGAAAGGTATTTGTAATTGTAAGAAATCTCAGGAGAGATCAGTATAATATATTGTTTTAAATATCTTGTTCAATTATATTAATACCAGCTAGAAGTGACTAAGTGATTTAATATACTTTAAGAATTTTCATTTAACCATTGGTTCACTCAATAAATCCTATCAAGATCTTGTTAAAACCTAAGAAAAATAGATTAAAACCTATTTTCTCAAAAAAAATAAAAATCATTTTGTATTTTTCAATTTTTGAAACCGAAACAACTTCCAAAAAGACTTTAGATGCAATTCAAAGGGTTTAAATATATTAGTTTTTTGAAACACAAATAGACACAAATAGTGCAAAATGCCTAATTCTATTAAGTATGAAAAGAATACACTTTTTCAAAGGAAAAAGTTGAGGCGGTTATAGGTCTCAATTAATTAACTAGCCCTAAATATATTTTATAATTAATCAGTTTAATTAGACATGAATTGTTAAACTAAATGATAAACTGAAAGAAGCCCTCTTCGTTGGAACGAATTATGAAACGGACATCGCATGAAAATATTCTAGAAAGTTCGTTCGAACAAAACTCAATTGTTCTGTTCAACTTTCAACTTTCATTGTATAGTTTCCCAAACTTCAAACCTCAATATCTACCAAACTATGTAGCGAAACTTAATGAAATTTTGTAGAATTGTTCTACATTAAATCTAGTTTCAAATGGCTTTGGAAGCACTTAAAATTCCTCCTACAACTCAATTTATAGCCCAAATAGTCCATTGTGATCAGTTTTCGTACAATTTTGGAAAAATGATCATAACTCCCTCATATGGTATCCAAATAAGGTCATCTATATATATCATTTTAAAGATAAGAAATAGAGATTTAGTTTTATATAAGCCTCACAATTTAATTCCAAGGGATTTGGAAGATATAATCTTCTAAAGTGGATCGTTGTATAGGCTCTTTACCGAGAAAATGTCAAGATCAAGCTAATTGAGGTCATAAGCAATTTTACAAATATCAAGTGTATTTCAACACTTTCAAAACAAGATATTTAGTCTTAAATACATATAGTCCCCTATGAGTCTCAAGGTCAAAGTCTTATTATTAGTTGAAATTAATAACATTATAACGCATCATTTCCAACCTTAACTACTTATTAAATATCAAATTTTCTCGGGATATACTACATATAGGCTCCTCAAACCCTAATAGATTTTAGGATGCAATAACCAATAAAAATTTGTAACATTCTACATACGTTTGAACGGAAGAGAGGTCTCCGTTCGGACGAGACTCCGTTCCAATGCAAAAGGCTTCTCCATTCGGACGAGAAGGCTGCTGGAAAATAGTTTGCATATTTTGATGAGAATTGACGTAACTTTTTCAAAATAAAGCCAATGAAGTTAATAAAACAAGTTTAAAATTTCCAAAAGTGGTTCAACTTATAATCAAAACTGACTCATTTAGGGTAAAATTAATCATAGTAAGGTTCATATCTAAACTTTAAGTAACATCACTAAACACTCATAAATAACTTTAATCATACATATAATGTGCCCAAGTGTGATTTACCTTTCGAGTATGATTTGAGCAACATTTTGATCGTAAAAGTATTTTTCAGATGTAAAAGCTATAACTTGAGTCTAGTTACTTGACAACTCTTCATCTAAATGATTAAGTAATGGTGAAATCTGCATCCAAACTTGGTCTATCCTAAAAACTACAGACTCAATATACTTTTAGAATGAATTGCCAATACATCATTATTGGAGGGTGTAAACCAAGAGAGAAAAATAATTCTCTATATTATTCCATTCAAAATATACAAGTGTATTTATACACAAATTGAGAGACTAAACTAAGAAAGTAGACTAATTAGAATCCCTATGATTGGGCCTATACAGTCAACCCTACAGCCTGTATATTCTAGAATAATCCTATGTATATTCTGTAACACTCCCCCTTAAGCTGGAGCATAGATATTAATCAGGCCCAGCTTGTTGCAAATATAATCGACTCGAGCCCTATTGAGAGCCTTTGTGAAGATATCTCCTAACTGTTCTCCAGTTTTCACGTATCCGGTAGAGATCAAATTTTGCTGCAACTTTTCACGAACAAAATGAAAGTCAATCTCAATATGCTTAGTCCGTTCATGAAACACAGGATTGGAAGCAATATGGAGAGCCGCTTGGTTATCACACCACAATTTTGCTGGTATTGAAGCTTTAAGACCAACCTCAATCAAGAGTTGATATATCCACATTATCTCACATACAGATTGTGCCATAGCTCTATATTCTAATTCTGCACTGGATCGGGACACAACATTTTGTTTCTTACTCTTCCATGAAATCAAATTTCCTCCAACAAAAACACAGTATCCGGTAGTGGATCTGCGGTCAATCTTGGAACCTGCCCAATCTGCATCTGAAAAACATTCGATGTGAGTATGTCCATGATTCTTGTACAGTAACCCTCATCCAGGAGCTCCCTTTAAATAACACAAGATCTGTTCTAACGCTGCCCAATGGTGAACTGTTGGGGAGGACATGAATTAACTGACAATACTAACAGAGTATGCAATATCAGGACGAGTCACTGTAAGATAGTTCAACTTTCCAACCAGTCTCCTGTATTTTTCAGGATCTTCAAATAAGTCTCCCTCTTTCGTGAGTTGTAGGTTGGGAAGCATTGGAGCACTACACGGCTTAGCCCCCAACTTTCCAGTCTCAGTTAATAGGTCAAGCACATATTTCCTCTAGGATAGGACAATGCCTTTCTTGCTTCTCGTCACCTCAATTCCCAAGAAATATTTCAACACCCCTAAATCTTTTGTGTGAAATTGGCTATGAAGAAAGGACTTCAAAGATGAAATTCCCACAGTATCACTTCCAGTAATGACAATATCATCCACATACACAAGAAGGAGAAAGAGTCCAGATGTAGAATGCTTATAGAAAACTGAGTGGTCAGACTTACTCTTATTCATTCCAAACTTCTCCACTGCCTGACTAAATTTTCCAAACCAAGCACGGGGACTCTGTTTCAAACCATATAATGACTTGCGAAGATGACAAACTCGCCCACACTCCCCTTGAGCAACAAATCTAGGTGGTTGCTCCATATACACTTCCTTTTGGAGATCACCATGTAAGAAAGCATTTTTGATGTCTAACTGATGTAAAGGCCAATCATTAGTAGCTGCCAGAGAAATAAATAAACGAACCGAGGTCAACTTAGCAACGGGGGAGAAAGTATCAGAATAATCCACACCATAAGTCTAAGCATAGCCTTTAGCCACAAGACGGGCTTTAAGGCGAGCTACGGAACCATCGGAATTGAATTTGACCGCAAACACCCATTTACAGCCAATAGCTTTCTTTCCTATAGGTAAAGGTACTAAAGCGCAAGTATCATTAGCATCTAAAGCATTCATCTCTTCGATCATAGGATCACGCCATCCGGGATGGGACAAGGCATCATGGACAGTTTTGGGAAGAGACACAGAATCAAGGGAAGTAACAAAAGAACACGAAGAAGAAGACAAGTGAGCATAAGAAACAAACGATGAAATAGGATAAGTGCACTGACGCGTACCTTTGCGAAGGGCAATGGGAAGATCAAGATCACCAGCCACAGGATCCGATGGCGAAGAAGAAACCGGTGCGGGACATGGAGCAGATGGGTCTCGTCGTCGGGAATAGACATAACGAATAGGCGGTGGTAGGGTAGCAGGGAAGGAGCTACAGTGGGGGGCGGAGAGGTGATAGTATAAACCAACAGATCATCAACCTCCCCCTAACTCGAAGAAATAGAAGCAGCAGAGAAAAAAGGAAGATGTTCGAGAAAGGTAACATCAGTGGACACAAGATACTTGTGAAGACTAGGACAGTAGCACCGATACCCCTTTTGTAGACGAGAGTAACCCAGAAAAACAAATTTTAAAGACTTGGGATCTAATTTAGTGATTTGGGGACGAACATCACGAGCAAAATAAGTACTACCAAATATCCGGGGTGCAATAGGAAGCAAGGGTTTAGTAGGAAAAAGGACAGTTTAAGGGATCTCACCATTAAGAACAGAGGAAGGCATACGATTAATAAAAAAAAGGCTGTGGAAACTGCATCAGCCCAAAATTGTTTAGGAACGTGCATTTGGAATAAGAGGGCCCTGGCTGTCTCAAGAAGATGCCTATTTTTTCATTCGGCCACACCATTCTGAGATGGTGTGACAACACAAGAGGATTGGTGAAGAATGCCATTTTGAATCATATAGGCCTGAAAGGAATCGAAAAAATATTCTTTAGCATTATCACTTCGTAATGTATGCACAGAAACATTAAACTGTGTTTTAATTTCAGCACAAAAGGCACTAAAATGAGAAAATAATTCAGAACAATTTTTCATTAAGTAAAGCCAAGTTACACGAGAAAAATCATCAACAAAAGAAACAAAATATCGAAATCCAGTAGTGGACACAACAGGACACGGACCCCAAATATCTGAATGGACTATCTCAAAGGGAAAACTAGCTCGTTTATTGAATCGAGGGACTGATGGCAAACGATGATGTTTGGCAAACTAACACGACTCACAATCTAAGGAAGAAACATGATGAAACTGAGGACATAATTTCTTCAACAGAGGCAAAGAAGGATGTCCCAACCGACAATGTGCTTCAAATGGAGTGACGACACTGGAACATGCAATGGGCCTAGGCACCTGGGTATCCAGAATGTAGAGACCACTTGATTTATATCCTTTACCAATAATCTTCTTCGTCATAAGATCCTGAAAAAGACAATGATCAGGAAAAAATGAGATGCTACAATTCAGGGTACGAGTAAGTTTACTTACAGACATTAAATTAAAAGAAAATCGTGGTAGACTCAAGACAGAAGACATCGAAATCGATGAAGTTGGATTAACAGTACCAGACCCAAGCACAAAAGAGGTGGAACCATCTGCTAAAGTAACATTAGAAGGAGATGTGTGTGACTGAAAAGTGGAGAAAAGACTAGAATTACCTGCCATATGATCTGTAGCACCAGAATCAATGACCCATTGTAAGGAAGAGGAAAGAAGACACATATTTGGTTTACCTAACTTGGCAATGGTAGTGACAGATGGAGATGAATGCTGCAATGCTGCTTGATATTGGGTGAATTTAGCGAATGCATCTGTAGAGACTGTAATGGTTGGCTCAGATGTGCTAGGTGTAGGAGTAACCGCAACATGGGCTGAATGGGACTTCTGAGACTTATTTTGCAATTTCTTACACGTGCGTTTGGTATGGCCCAGCTCATGACAATAATAACAGACAACTCCCCCTGCATCCGGACTACCTGTACCTCCTCCCCTATCTTAGGATAAGACCGTCCAGTGTCAGATCCACCATGATGACTGACAAGAGCACTAGAAGCATGAACAGATGGAGCAACAGATGTACTAGTAGCTGTGCGAAGTACCCTAGTGAAGACCTCATGGAGAGAGGAAATCTCAGCACTAGAGAGAATCTGAGATTTAGCAATCTCAAACTGAGAATTAAGGCTAGCCAAGAAACTCATTACTGTCCATTTGCTCCCGTTGAGCTTGCTGGACTTTGACATCAGGACTGAAAGGTAACAAGACATTCAATTCTTCATAGATTCGTTTGAAATTCATAAAATAGGCCTAAAGAGAGTGATCTTGTTGTTCAGCTCGGTAAAAGCCCTTACAAACCTCATAGATATGTGACAGATTTTCCTTTCCAGAATACAGAAATTCTAAATATTCCATTAATTCTTTAACATACTCACAGTGATTAATCAGGCTAACAACCTCAGTGTCAATAGAGTTTCTGATTTGCAAGAACAAGCGAGCATCATCTCTCAACCACTCCTGGCGAGTATTATCCGTGGGGGGATCAGCCGTGAGATGATTGTCCTTAGAAAGGCTCCGCAGATAAATCCTGACGGTCTTACACCAATCAAAATAATTGGGACCAGTTAACTTGTGTTCTGTGATTCTGGACATCATAGGAATAACATCTGTCACAACCAAACTCTTTTGTTCTTCAGCCATAGAAACAAAACACAGTGAAGTGAAGCAACAGCAGCAGCAGTGAAGCAGTGAAGACCAGTAACAGAAGAAACTAGCCAAGAAGACCAGTAACAGTGAAGCCCACGAACAGCCGTGAAGCAAGAGGGTAACCAGAGTGTCCAAACGAATAGCAGCAAAGCAACCGAATACACAGAAGCGCCGGAGAGAGTGAGGTGACACCGAGAAGACTGATCGGAGATAGAGGCGCAGCCACACGAGCCTCCACGCGCCGGCGCGTGAAGTAGCTGACGAAGGCAAAAGTTTCTAGTGGCGCGTGAGGCTCACGCGCTGGGATTCTGGTGACCGGACTTCAGAGAGAGGCCGATCGGCAGGTGGGCTACTGGTCCACGCTGGCGGTGAGAAAAGAGGATCACTCGAACTGGGTGATCCAAGGAATGTTACCACTTCTGCTCATTGGGCAGAATGGCCGGAAAGAAGGGAAAAAGAAAAAAAAATAAAAGAGAAGAAACCCTAACTCTCAGAATGGCTCTGATACCATGTAAACCAAGAGAGAAAAATAATTCTCTATATTATTCCATTCAAAATATACAAGTGTATTTATACACAAATTGAGAGACTAAACTAGGAAAGTAGACTAATTAGAATCCCTATGATTGGGCCTATACAGGCAACCCTACAACCTGCATATTTTAGAATAATCCTATGTATATTCTGTAACAGAGAGAAATTTTACAAGCATTTCTAGCTCAAATTTCCTAACAAAAGTATATGGAGTGAAGTTTCCTATGACATATTTCCTAACCCTGACTTTCTTAATCTGTAACAATTTAGTTGGATTATAAGTCTATGATGGAACATAAAGGGTCTTACCAATGGTTTTCTTCTTAGGAGAGTTTATTTTTTTAACACTAGAAGATGAGGGATTCTCACCAAGTAACTTCATCAAGTTTTGAAAATGTGAATGCACATTTAGCTCTTCTAGTTTTATATTTAGAGTGTTTTGAATTCTTTGGTTTAAAACACTCTTCAACCAAATGCCTTTTTACATTGGATCTCAAGCAGGTAGAAACAAATAGTTTCCTATGAGGGTGTGATCTTTAAGGAGTTAGTTGTACTACATTTATTTTTAGAAGTGTATTCTTCTTAGGACTACCATAGATTGAGGATTAGAAATCTTGGTAGATCTTTTCTTATTGTATCCTAAACCGATTCTATCTCTTACAAGTTTTCCTATTTGGAATATCTTCTGTAGGTGCATTAAGCTCTCTTTTAAGGGCAAATAATTTTATTGAATAGTTCCTTCTCTAAGATTGAAATATTTAATTTCAGGAACTTATTTCCTAAAAAACATTATGATGTTCAATTTCAATAAATTTTACATTATTAGTAAAAGATAAAATTTCAAAATTTACAATTTCTAATTTTGAAGTACCTTCTTCTAATTTAAGTTTTAAACTTTCAACTTTTGTAAAATTTTATTTTTGTTTTAGATTTAATTTCTTGTTCAACGATTGGGTAATCATGCACTTATGTATGAGTTTCTTATACATTGCATGGAATGTTTCGTTGTTTATGGGACCTACTCCTCCTTCATTGGAGCTAGAGTTTGATAAAGATTCCCCGAACAAAGAGGATGTTAAGTCTATTAAATTTGCAACCTCCTCAGTTTTAGAATCATTATCAGACTCACTTTCAGATTGTTCATGTAGAGACTTGAAAAAAAAAGAAATAAATGAATGAATATATATATATATATATATATATATATATAGACACAAGTAAAAAAAAAAAATTATATATATACATAGTTGAGTATGTATACGTTTTGTACAAATCTAAGTATTGGTATAAATGCATGTGTATATATATATATATATATATATATAATGCAAAATTGTTATATAAATCCATAAGCATGCAAAAGGCATGCAAGTGCAAAAGAAAAAGAATAGAAAAAGGTGTGTGGAGCGGGGTGTATGTGTAGTGTATGTCTTATAAATTATATAATATATATATATATATATATATATATAAGTATCAAGTGAAATGGAAAAGCAGGAAAAAGAAATGAAAAGAAAATAGAAAGAAAAAGAAGAGTAGGAAAGTCAATTAAAGGGGCTACAACCGTAGCTATGGAAAAGGGGGACGTGGGGCAGTACAGCCGAAAAGAGAGAATTGAGAAGAGTGCAGCACAGCAGGCGGTAGATATGTATAGGTCTGTGTAGCAGTGCAAGGCGGTGCAGTAGGGAAATATATATATATATATATATATATTCATATATGTGTGTGGTTGTGGAACAAAGAGATAACATGCAGCAGGTGGAGGTATATATATATGGGTAGCATGGCAGCCGAACTGCTGAAGAGAGAAAAGAAAGTAGCAGTAGGTAACGTGCTGCAAGAGAGAACTTCAAAAAATATATATATATATATATATTTATATATAAATATGTAGGGTGGTGCAGCAGGAACAAAAGATATATTATATATGCGTGTGAGGGGCGGTTCAAGAAAGCAGAATAAATATATATATATATATATATATATATAAATATAATATATATATATATATATATATATACGTGTGGTGTGTGGCAGTGCAGGAAATGAGAAATTAGAAAGAAAAAGAGAGAAAGAAATGGAGCAGCAGAAGCTGCTGTTGGGAGCCGCTGGGAGTTGAAGAAAATATGAGAAAAATTAAGAATAAAGAGAGTTGGTGCAGCAGGCCTCAATAGCAACAAGCGGCAGAACCAGAGTTGCTGGGGCATCAGCCGTTGATGAGAGCAGCGTGCTAGGAGAGACGGATGAGTAGAGGAAATGGAGGAGAGCAGCAGCTGCAACGGGGTTCGGTCCTGGTGATGCTGTGGGGATAAACCAGTAGGGTATAGAGGTGGCAGCAAGTGACAGACCTTGGGATTGAAGGTTGGAGACTTTTATTTTGATTTTCTGTTACGGAGTTGGCTTGTGTGAATCTTGAATATAAAACTTGAATGAATTGAGAGGGAAATATACAACAGAGGAAAGGAATTTTAGCTAATGAAATTTTGTTGAATTTTGAGGAATGAACAAATCAGTATTGTTGGAGGGGTCCTCATGCTACGGGACTCTAGGGAGCAAATTTCTGGAGATTTAGAGGCTTCGTAAATAAATTTGGTTATATAAGGAGTTCAGCCAAGGCTAGGTTGAGATTACATCTAAAACTGGTTCTGTCAGTTATGGGTTGGTTTGAGAATGGCTCAAAATTAGTTGGGTCTTAATTTGAGTAAAACCCTCTAGCATATTACCGAGGCAGGAACAGTGGTTAAATGATGATCGCAGTGCCAGTGGAATATTGACTACAACCAGACAAATGTTAGATTTAATTATTGTGTAGCTATTTCAAGTTTAAATAGAACCTTGTGAAATTATGATTGTACCCAGGATTATGGTTAATTGGGAATTGACCCAAGCAATAGAATAATATTTTATTTAAATAATTTAAAGCGAGAAAATTACCAAAATGACCCTAAGTTAAAAAGTAGTCAAACGGACTCCGATTAAAATAAAAGAATAGTGAAATTTTATTATTTTGAGCATTCTGGACTCAACCGTGGAGTCCGATTTGTGAAAAGAGGTCCTGAGAAGTAAGAACCCGTGAAAGTACAAAATAACCGTTTCGCCCTTTTTAATACAGATGTCCGAATTGAATTTCGCGAAATTCCAAAATCGACTTTGTTCGACGTCCTGGACTCAATGGTAGAGTTTATTCTAGTAAAATAGAAACTTGTAATATAAGAGCATAAAATTTCATGAATAGCATAATTCAAGTAGAAATAGACTGAGTTGTGTTTCAAAATTTTAGGGACACCGAAAGGCAAGGAGAAGGTAGTCTAGACCTTCCAGTTGGGGATAGTAAAAAGAGACTGCATTCTCATTGATTAGTTCTACTACACAGCGAGCACGACTTCTTGGGGTTGAGACCAACCCATCAGGTATAATATTTTGCTAAGAAAGGAATAGGATTAAGTTTAGGATTGATTTTCATGTTGATCTCATGATTTGTACGTTTAGTTGATTGTTTATGTGCTCATGTGTTTCTTGAGAGTTTGGGTAAGTGATAAATGTGGATCATGACTATATGTACATTCCATGTGTTAGTGCTATGTGTGATTTATATTCTGCGTGAATTGTTGAGATTATGAAGTATGTGACTTAAAACATGTGTTTAAATGGAAGGTGCATAGCATGGACCCTTGATGAAGGGATTTTGTGATTAGAATGTTATTGTGTAATACATTGTCTAAAGCATGCTTCATGTGTGGATAAAATGCTTTATTAAGATTACATTATGGCATGATGGAATCAGAGCATATTGGCATAGTGTGATTCCTTGGAACATAGTATGGGTTGAGCACTTGGTGCTGTGCATTATGAGAGTGTAGATCTTATGGTGAAAAACCCAAAAATCGGCCATTGGTACTCATGCCAGCGGGGACGGACCGTAAAGTGAGACATACAGGTGGTACTCGTGCCAGCGGGGAAGGACCGTAAAGTGAGACATGGGTGTGGCACAGAATTTGCATGGGTGCATCATGCATATTATTCATGTACTGCATTGATGATATCGGATGACATGTAGAGATAAATGTACACTTGCACATGTCTCGCCTTAATTTTATTTTTTGCATTAGCATTATATTATACCAGCAGTTGAGTTGACCCATTCGTGGGATATCATATTACAGATGACGCCCTTGCTACATGAGATTTGATGATATTTGACAGAAAGAAGGGCAAAGGATTTAGAAGTGTAATTGACCCTTGGGGGCATATTTTGAAATGTAAGGGCATAAGTCCATTATGTCATGAACAATTTATTTTCTTGACTGTACTTTACATTTTATATGTTGATAAGAACGGATGTTTATCTAGTTAAACGCTTTAAATTGTCATCTATTTACCTTTCTTGTTTTATATCGCTCACCCCAGGTTCGTGGAAAATTCGGGGCGTGACAACGTGGTATCAGAGCATAGGTTCGAATACCTAGAGATCGTGGGGTGTTGTTGAACACATTGGGACTATGATCTATGATTTGAAATTTTTTAAACCTTGTGTAATGTGTAGCCTTTGACAACTTGGTATTAGAGTTCTAGTTTGAGAATACTTGGTGATGATAGGTGTCGTCGAACACCATGGGACCCTTGAGGAGAGCATTTGACTTAGTGTAAGCTGTTGGTGGTATGTGGTAGGATCTTGTGTGTTGTGTGGTTATTTTTACTAGATGCATGGCTTGTTGTGATTATGTATTAGTTGATGATATACTATGATGCATGATTACGTGATGTGATGCGGCATGCTGTATGATATAGATGATATGTATATTGATATGACCGTATGTGATAACATGGTATATGATCTAATGTCTTGGAACAGTGGATGGAGTTTAGACCTTAGGTAAGTTGGACTAGTTGAATACTAGCATAACTTGGACATGTGTATATCGTATTGCTTAAATGGAGTTTTCTTGGCAAAAGACTATGTTTGAATTAGGGGGAAATTTGTTAATTGTTTATTGTAACCAATGGTTGGAGGTGGTTGATGTGAGTTTTATAAATTATGATTAAGCAAGTATGTCTACAGGATATGTTAGGTTATCAGGTGATAATTGATGATCTCTGGTTTTAGGAAAATTGTATAAACATGAATAGTCTAAAACATATTATTGTGGATTAATCTGATTATGATGTAATTGAGTTTTGATTTCGTGTTTAGGACGAACATTGATAAATTCAAGTGATGTGAATCTGAAAGTTGAGGATTGAAATGATTTTTTTATTTAATTAGAATATGTTACTTTGTGGTGGCTTGTGGAGGTGACCTAATGATGGATACCATTGACTTACCTAGTCCTATGAGATGATCGATACTAGTTGTTATAAGAATAATGAATTGATTAAATAAACTTGTGAATGTAAGCCTTGTGAAAGTAATGAGTCGCATAAAATGGGCCAAATTGAGGTGTGAATTGTGAACCTAGTTCTAGCTTAGTCTATAAGATTAATTCTAGAATTATGATTGAATAAACGAAAATATTGATTGTTATTTTGGAGAAAATTGTATATCAGGTTGAGAGTTAGATGATGTAAATTTTTGAATATGAATCTTGTATTTAAGATGCGAATTGTGTGAATATACTTGGAGTGAAAATATTGTGGTTGAGGCATTGGAACTTGAGAGCTTGGATTGTTAAATAGCTTATAACTGAATGGTGATTTTCACCTGTCATTTTAAAAATGTGTGGATAAAGAGTTATGAATGAATTTGATTGGTTTGGATGAAGTTATAAATGATTGTATTATCTGGGTCTAGCAAATAAATATTATACTTGGGAGATTGTTTATCTTATTTGGGAGCTTGTGATGATTGCCTTGTTCTACCCCTATGTGATTCACTGAGTTGGGATTGTAACACCCCAATTGCTTGACTGGCATGTTTTGTGTATTGAAAACTGTTTTGGGAATGAAATGTCGGGTTTAGCTAATTTAATATCTATTTTTAATAGTGATAAAACTCGAATTAGCTAATTATGAGAAACTCGAGGAAATAAAAACTGACATTGGACCTTGATTAATGAAAGATATTCTGAGTAGGAAGTGACAGAAAGAAACCGCACTGAAAAAGGAGTTACGGATTGGGAGTTAAGGCCAAAACAGTGAAACTGGAATTCTGCGACAACCAAACAGGGCCTTAACCAGAAAAATGGGAGAAAATGGTCACTTGAGAGGCCAAGGGGAATTGAACCCTTGACCTACCAAGGTAGGTAAAATCTGTCCCAAAAAGTTACCAACTAGGCTGTTGGTTACTTTGTGCATATATACAGCAATATATGTATATAACCTATAATCTTGCCCAAGCCACCACCCAAATTGGCCAATGGCCTTGCATGCATTCCCTTCATCATAGCCCTCCATCACCTCCATCAGGTCAGCAGCCACTAACCCCACTAAGGGCAGAGATACATTCACATATATGTATATGTGTATAGCCCTATATGTATATGAAGCTATAATATATAAATGCCCTAACTTGCATCAAATTCTCTTTTGAGAGAATTCTAAAAATACAGAATTGTGTGAGTGTGTGTGTGCATACGTGAGGGACTGTGAGAGAGTGTGAGAGTGTAGTGAGAGAGAGGGGGAGAAAGCTTTGCATGCAAGGGAGTTTGAGGAAAATTTGGTCATTTGAAGTGCAAGGGGGGACTTGAGGATCACGGTGCATGAACTGAGAAGCTTGAGGGACATTTAGAAAGGTCTGAACCGAGCCAAGAGTGTGAACTGCTACTGCTTGAAGGTAAAATTCTAAATTTATCTTCAATTCTTATTTTGTAAATTTTGGAACTGTTTGATAGAAATGGACTGCATGCATGGTTATTTTTGACCCTAAGAGCTAGTTGGAGCATACTGTGTGTGTTGGAGGTCTCGGATAGGTCAAGAACCATGAAACCTGAAACCAACCTCCATTGATGAAGCTTGGAAACACCAAGTCTGATTCGACCATAACCATTTGAGATTTTGCATGTCGAGACCTGAAATAGACCCTAAGAGGATCTCAAATATATACCTACGCGACCCCAGAACTCACTGTAGCCCCACGAATTTGAAAATGAAGCTACGGGTTTGTAACCCAAATCTTCTAAAACCGAGACCAAACTGAAAAATAAAAATAGGGGCATGAACCTTATGATCCGTGGGTCACATAGAAACAAATTTGGTGTAAAACGGTTGAGAAATGAGGATGCTAGATCGTGTTACAGGTCACGGCTATCGTTTTGAAAACAGAATGGTTTAGAGTGATTCGAAGCTTTAAATGGATGCTAAATGATAGATATGACATGCAGAAACCTGTTAGGGTGAAAAACAGAGAGGAACCGTGTCCCAAACGTCACGAAATAGGAAGTGAAAATCTGTAGAAAACTAGGGCAACAGTGGGTGGTCCAACGAGGGAGACGACGCTGAGTCGACTCTGCGTCTCTAAAATGAGTTGGGCCGAGCCAACTCGGATACGTGTCAAGCAACGGGACTGCCACTGAATAAATGGGACGGCGTCGTTTTGGGCGTTTATATGTTAAACAGTTACATTTTAAAAGAAAAGAAAGGGAAGGAAGGAAAAGGGGACTACGGGGTTTCGAACCCCCGACCGCACACGCCCAACACCACGCCCTTACCACTCGGCCACGCTCTTGCGTGTGTCACCTATGGGGCATAATATATATATATATATATTATATATTTAATTATATCAGAAAAATAAAAGACGCATTTTGCGCCTTATGGGACTCGAACGTGGTGTCTATTGGAGAGGGAGGTGGCACGCGTCCGCTGTGCCACCCTATTCGACCGTTCATTTTCTGCCAAAAATAATATATATATATTATATATATTCCGAAATTAATTTAATTAAAATCATTTAATTAAATTAAATACTCCAAATTAGTCCGTTGTCCAAAAATCATAAGTTATATATGTATTCCTACTGTCTCGGACCTCCTGAGTCCAATGGTGAGGTCCGTGACTGCAAATGAGGTACCGAAAAAAATATGATGTATGAAATTACCATAATACCCCTGACCTTGTACAAGGCCAAATGAAATCCGATTTCAACGGAACTGATACCAGTAGTAGACCTGACACTTGTGAGACTGTATACATGATTAGATGACGAACCCGAGACAGAAATTATGTGACGGCAAAATGACCGAAATACCCCTGACATACCCGAACCTAGATTTAAAAGCCGAGAGAGTCTAAATTGACTTTCTTCGACCTTCCGAACTCAATGGTTAGGTCCATAATATGAAAATCAGAACCGATAAATGTGTGAAGACACTGAAACCCTAAGCCAAATGCTTAAGGGGTAAGACCTATGAACTAGCCACTATAAGTTAGTTCCTTGAAACCCATCATAGGGTAGACTTACTCAGTCTAAGGTCATGAGTTGATAAATCTCTATAAATTGTTTTAGACTTAAGGAGAAAAGAGGAAGGCTCCGTTCATAGCTTCAAACTCGAATATTGAAGGTGAGTAACTTCTGACACTGTTTAGTTACTGCTCCTTGATCTGCTAAATTGTTTCGAATACCATATGTTTTAAATGCAATTGTTTTAAATGCATGCTTTTATCACCGATGACATGGTTTTTAGTTTCTCAAATGATTAACTATACTTCTGATTAATATGCTAGCACTCTGAACCGTTTATCTGTTTTGATCTATTGAACTTGACTTGGATTATTGAACTATTAATTCCAAACTGATTTAATTACCATGTGATTTAAGCAAAGATTGAATTCGAAACTCTTGCCTGGATATCTGTGTTACTCACTGGGCTTTTTAAAGCTCATTCCATTATTTTAATAATTTCAGGGGAACTCTCAGATGGACAGGTTTATCAGGTCCAGAACTTAGGGGGAAAATGTTGGAGACCCCCAAATAAAATGATAACCCATTTTTGTGAATCTATACCATTTTTGTACTTTTTGTGTAATTGAGCAGATTATGACATTTTGTAGTGAAACTGTTTTGTAAGCTTGATTAAGATAGGACTGACTATGATGTATCCTGAATGCTCTGCCAAGTATATATGTATGCATTCTCTTGTGAAAATTCCGCTGCTTAAATTATATATGTTGAATGCATTATGCTTGGGATTTAGATCGGAATGGCCTGTGGTTAGGATTACCGTCGGGGTTTTGTTTTCAAAAAAAAAAAAAAAACTGATAAAACCCGATGGGTGCCTAACTGGCCTTTGTCACGTGCCCCAAATCCGCACAGGGTGGGTCTGGGGGATGTGACAGGGATAGCCAGATTTTCTGAGTCTTAGAAATAATGCTAGTGAGATAGTGTCGATAGTATTACCACCAGTTTTATGTGAGTTTCATATATCCTTTTAGAAGACTTACTTGATTTAGTGTTGCATGATTTGGTTTAATCATGATACATGTTGTGTGCTTGTATCCGTAGTATACCTGACTACTTGATGAAGTGAATAAAATACCTAATAGGGTGGTTATGTGTATAAATTACATAATATGCTTAACATGCTGTGGTTAAATCGATTTTTGTGTTTTTAAATTACTTGGAAAATGATGAAATTATAAGGACATGAATAGCTGATTTAAAACTTATATATACAGTAAGTCATGTTATGTATATATGAATGGTTGAATGAATGTTACTTGTTATGAGTGTATAATGTAAAGTGTATATCCTAGGTTATAAACCCATGTGGTTAGGATCACTTGGAATTGTGTTATAATATACCTAATTGGTGTCAGGTCTCGAGTTAAAGTGTATGGACTGGCCAATCCATCACCCAGTAACAAAATGAGCTGTGATCCAAGAAGGGTTATCACCTAGTTATATACAGGAAAAAGGTAAAAGATACTTAATAAGACGATAGAAGGCAATGAGGAAAAGAAATTACCTAATGTGAACTTGAATGAGTATGTACCAAATATGGGATGGAACTGTAATACGTATTTAGTATGTGCACGAGAAAAAAAAAGTTTATGAATTTTAAATTTTGTACAAGTATGTCTTATATTATTATATTGTTGACGAAAGTGAAGACATGCTATGATTATGTATTTGTAAAATACATATTTAGGTATGAATACCTAGATGTCACGCCCCGAATTCTGACCGAACCCGAGGCGCGACTGACGAGACAGAAAGTAAAATAAATAAAAGTACAAAAGTAATTAGATTCACTAAACATGCGTCCATCACCATCCATACATCAAATAACATCGAATACATTGTTCATCAGTCATTCGGGCTTAAGCCCTTACATAACAAAATACAAGTTCCACGAATCACAAATACATCACAGGCTTCACCCTATCAGGGCATCACCGAGTCTCTAGTGGCTGGAGGATCCTCATCTGAAAATGTTGCCCACGAATGGGTCAGCACAACTGCTGGTATGATGAAATGCTAATGCCAGAAATAAAGCTAAGGCGTGGCATGTGCAAAGTGTACATTTATTTCTAAATGACATTCAAGCATCGCAGTAATATATATGAATGGTATGCATGACACACCCATGCACAACTCTATGCCACACCATGTCTCATTTACGGGTACTCCCCGATGGCTCGAAGTACCAATGCAATGGCCAATTTTGGGTTTTTCACCACAGGATCTACACCCTCATAATGCAAAGCACCATGTGCTTACCCACGCCATGTTCTCAAGGAATTCATCATATGCCAATATGCCAATGCAATCTCAATGAACATGAATCTCAATAATATAACATGCTCGGACAATAAGAAATAAATCACTAGTTAGTTTCATATACATGCATATCTCATATGTTCGTACATCATGATTCATGTTCTTCACTTTATTAACTTGCAAGTAACACATAACATGTGAACAACCAATTCCAAATAAACAGGTAAACACATTACAGATAAACACATACAACATTCCAGTCATTCACAAATATTCCTAACTTAACTTCATTTCTAACACTAGCAAAACACCATACCTGATGGGTTGGTATCAACCCTAGAAGATCGTGCACTATATGTAACTGAACCGACGGATAAAAATGCAGAAGATCAGATCGCCTCCTCCTGTCCTGTCAGTGTTCCTAAAAATAGAAATTACAACTCGGTCTATTGTTATTTGAATTTATGCTATTCATCAAATTTTATGTCTTTAATTCATAAGTTTCTATTCTGCTAAATTAAACTCTACCATTGGTTCTAGAACGTTGAAGAAAATAAGTTTAGGTTTTCGTAGAACTCAATTCGGACACCAGGGTTGAAAAGGGCAAAACAGTCATTTTACACTTTACACGTGTCCTTACATTTCGTGACCTCTTTTTACAAATCGGACTCCACGGTTGAGTCCGGAATGTTCGAGATAATAAAATTTCACTATTTGTTTACCTAATTCAGGAGTTCGTCTGACAGTGTTTCAAGTTAGGGGCATTTTGGTAATTTTAAGGGTTACTACGGTTCTTTTATTTTTCGGGACCCCGTCTCGTAAAATGGACCTCACCATTGGTCTCAGAATGGCCGAGATAGTCAAAATACACTAATGACTTGTCCCATTTGGATTCTGGAATATTTTTGAATATTTAATTAATTAAATTAAATAAATAATTAATTAATTTAATTAATATTTTATTAATAATTTAATCAGGTGGGTAAAAGTGAAATTTCCAACAGTTGGGGGGTCAATTTGTAATTTCTGAAAGTTCAGGGTTAAGGTTCAAATTCCAAAAGGTTCAAATTCCAAAAGGTTCAAATTGAAACTAGTTTAATTTGTTATTCTTAATCAGGTTAACCAAACAGGAGCTAATCCTAGAACAGGGATAGGATATCCCTGTTTCAATTTAATTCCAATTTTCCTAATTTCTTATCCTTGCAACCAAACGGTCAAACTAGGTTTTTAATTTAAAACAGTGGGCTGACACGTGGCAGGGGCGGACCAGCCCAAGCCCGACCCGAACCGAACCGACCCGACCTGGACCCGGAACAGTGCCCCTTCATCCCCCGTTTTTCCGGCGGAGCTCCGGTCACCTTCTCCGGCGCCGGTGGCCGGAATTTCAGAAAATCAAGTTTTCAAACTTGATTTTCTTGGTGTTTTCGAAGCCCCTTTCAATCCCAAATTATTCTAAAACATTTTTGGAGCCTTTTAATACTGTTTTGAAGCTCCCAATCACAACAAAAAACCCAGATTTCCCCCCCCATGGCCGTGACCTGCACATCCCCTTTTCTCCCTCATTTTTCAACCGTTTTCTATCATTTTTGTTGCGTTTTAATCCTTATATTATGCTCTACCAGATCCTACAATTTAAATCAATTAAAATGCTCTAAAAAAAATCGAAACAGAAGCAACCCACTTACCAAGATTTTCGGTTGTTTCTCTCTCTAGCCGTGGCCCCCTTTCCACCTTCTTGCTCCGAGCCCAAACAAGCTTCAACTCTCTCTCTCAGAACTCTATTTCTCTCTCTCACTTTCTGTTTCTTTCCTTCTCTTCTTTCCCACCGAGACCACTCTCTTTTTCTCTTCACTTTCTCTCTCTCTATATATATATATATATCTCTCTCTCTCTCTCTCTCCCCAAGACCGACTACTCTCTGCCAAACCTGCACCTCCCACTCCCTGAATTCCACTCACACACACAACCCCAACCCATGCTTGTTTGAGTGTGTCACACTCAAACTCATGCACACACACACACACACGGCACACACACACACACCACACACACTGTTTTATACACATGTATATATTTATATACACTTATATATTTTTACACATTTTATACACACTAACATGTATATTCATATACACAACAAAGATTTAAATTATATATATACACATATATATATATATATACACCCACACACATTATCATTATCACAATAATAATAATAATAATAATAATAATAATAATTAATATTTGCAAGAATAAATAATAATAAAATTTTTTTTTTTTCATGTTATAACATAGAGATGCCTCGTAAAGATAAAGTATGTGAGTTTGCTTGTAGTGGATGAAATGCATTTATTTCATGTTTTCTTTTGTTGATACATGTGATGAGAATATGACACTTAAGAGCATAGATTGCTAGAAATGAGTTAATTTGATGGTGTGTGTATTGCCTGACTATTGCGTTGATAGAGTATGTTAAATTCTTCGATGTGTGAGACACATGTAATGCAAATTTTGTTTTCATAATACCTATGGATTAGGTACATACAAGCTTGCATGTTATATTGCATTTTGGAACATATTTTTGGATAGTGCATAAAATTAAAAGCTTGAAAGCTTAAGGAGATGAAAATGAAAAACTTTTAATAATATGTGGTAGAATGGAAAGGGATTACACTAAGATAAAATAGCTGAGGTGAATAAGAAAAGATAAAAAAAAATGGATGCTTACCATTAGTTTGTATATATGAAAATTTGTAGAAAATATACCTGGGGTAAAGAGTAAGAGATTATTTTATTTTATTTTATTGATTTATCCTTGAGGAATTGGATTGTTGAATTATTAGTTAATGGAGTATGGTGATCGTGTTGTTTGATATAGAGAATAGATTGTGAATGGCAAGGTTAGGTCAAGCTTGTAGTGAGTATAATTTCAAATTTTTGTTTAACATGAAATTTGAGAGCGGAAATTTTAATTTAAAATTGGAATGATCTTGTGAAAGTCCAATGACTTGTGAACAAAAATGGTAAGTTATTGTTAATGTTGGAGTTATGATTTCCTATCAATATTAGTGGATACTCTTGGAGTGTAATGACTATTAGGAGACAATACGTCTCGGGGGGATGAAGTTACTTATAGACATTAATATTGAATAGTAGTTGACTATTGAGAATTTTAATAGTGCATTTGATGGCTTTTGACCTTTAGTGGAGTATGAAAATGTTATAAATTTTGTTAAGATCAATTTCCTATTGTGACCTCATGGTGGTTGGATTGATCTTCGAGGATGAGGCTTTCTAGTATATTTCTTTGATGATGGAAATCGTTTTGTTAGTAGGGCTTATGCATGCTCGTTCTGTTTTGTTTTTCTTAGTTGATGAATGATGGACTATGATCATAAACTTATGTAATGAGTGAACACTAATAGTGATGAATTAGTTTGGGACATTTTGATGATTCACTTGGGGAAATTACTATTGTAGGGAGGAGTGAGCTCTCCATGGAATGGTTTGATAACGTATCTTGTGATGTTTGTAAAATTACATGAGTTGAAAACTCAATTTGAGGACTTATGATGAAGATAACTAAATGATGAATCTGACGTGTAGAATGGTTTTTGAAACTAATGTAATAAGCTCTATATGATTGACAGGTTCCTTTAATTAGTCGAGAACATAGCGTGAGTGTAATAGACCTTTACAAGATCTCGATTGATAAAAGTATTAGAGAAGTAGCTTATTGGCGCTACTACCACAGTTATCTGGGGTTCATGATGTCTTTCATGTATCGATGTCGAGAAAGTATAAGTCTAACCTTCCACATGTACTCGATTGGGTTGATTTTGAAGTGCAGGTGATATATTGATGCTATTGTGATGAATTATTAGATGGTTGCATAGCTTGATTTGAGGTTAGTTAGATGGTCATCACATGTGTGAGAAATTTCGAGATATCCTTGTGAGCATTGAAAATTTTTATTATTGTTATTATTATGTTGCATTATTAAAGTGGGTCATAATGCTGGGATGAATTTGAAAAATTGGCATTGATAAGCCAACATGTTTAAAGACTTCAATATGCGTTGTTCCATGTGGAGTGGGCTATTACAGATGGGATCAGAACCAGACCCTAGCAGGGAGTGTGGAGATATTTGCACGCCGTTGCACGCCCGCCCAAGTGGACGAGGTTCCTTCGGGGGGAGAGGGTAATGGGAGAGGGTAAAGCATTCCACATCGCCTGGCGAAGGGAGAGGTGAAGGATCCATAGGTAAGGCAGCACGTCTCCATGTTACAACACATTTTGTATTGATCTTTCTAAATGTTGTCGAAGAGGTACATTTTAAATTTTGGGACGAAATTTCTTTAAGGGGGAAAGGATGTAGAAACCTGAAAAAAAGAAAAAAAGAAATGAATATATATATATATATATATATATACAAGTAAAAAAAAAATTTATATATATACATAGTTGAGTATGTATATGTTTTGTACAAATCTAAGTATTGGTATAAATGCATGTATATATATATATATAATGCAAAATTATTATATATATATATATATATATATCCATAAGCATGCAAAAGGCATGCAAGTGCAAAAGAAAAAGAATAGAAAAAGGTGTGTGGAGCGGGGTGTGTGTAGCGTATGTCTTATAAATTATATAGTACACACACACACACACACATATATATATATATATATAAGTATCAAGTGAAATGGAAAAGCAGGAAAAAGAAATGAAAAGAAAACAGAAAGAAAAAGAAGAGTAGGAAAGTCAATTGAAGGGGCTACAACCGTAGCTATGGAAAAGGGGGACGTGGGGCAGTACAGCCGAAAAGAGAGAATTGAGAAGAGTACAACACAGTAGGCGGTAGATATGTATAGGTCTGTGTAGCAATGCAAGGTGGTGTAGCAGGGAAATATATATATATATATATATATTCATATATGTGTGTGGTTGTGGAGCAAAGAGATAACATGCAACAGGTGGAGGTATATATATATGGGTAGCGTGGCAGCCGAACTGTTGAAGAGAGAAAAAGAAAGTAGCAGTAGGTAACGTGCTGCAGGAGAGAACTTCAAAATATATATATATATATATATATATATATATATTTATATATAGATGGGTGGTGCAGCAGGAACAAAAGATATATTATATATGCGTGTGAGGGGCGGTTCAAGAGAGCATAATAAATATTATATATATATATACGTGTGGTGTGTGGCAGTGCAGGAAATGCGAAATTAGAAAGAAAAAGAGAGAAGAAATGGAGCAGCAAGAGCTGTTGTTGGGAGCCACTAGGAGTTGAAGAAGAGATGAGAAAAATTAAGAAGAAAGAGAGTTGGTGCAATAGGCCTCAATAGCAACAAGCGGCAGAACTAGAGTTGCTGGGGCAGCAGCCGTTGATGAGAGTAGCGTGCTGGGAGAGACGGATGAGTAGAGGAAATGGAGGAGAGCAGCGGCTGCAACGGGGTTCGGTCCTGGTGATGCTGTGGGGTTAAACCAGTGGGGCATAGAGGTGGCAGCAAGCGATAGACCTTGGGATTGAAGGTTGGAGACTTTTATTTTGATTTTCTGTTACGGAGTTGGCTTGTGTGAATCTTGAATATAAAACTTGAATGGATTGAGAGGGAAACATACAACAGAGGAAAGGAATTTTAGCTAATGAAATTGTGTTAAATTTTGAGGAACGAACAAATCAGTATTGTTGGAGGGGTCCTCATGCTACGGGACTCTAGGGAGCAAATTTCTGGAGATTTGGAGGCTTTGTAAATAAATTTGGTTATATAAGGAGTTCAGCCAAGGCTAGGTTGAGATTACATCTAAAACTGGTTCTGTCAGTTATGGGTTGGTTTGAGAATGACTCAAAATCAGTTGGGTCTAAAACTGGTTCTATCAATGCCAATTTTTCAAATTCATCCCAGAATTTGCATGGGTGCGTCATGCATATTGTTCATGTACTACATTGATGATATCGGATGACATGTAGAGATAAATGTACACTTGCACATGCCACGCCTTAATTTTGTTTCTTGCATTAGCATTATATTATACCAGCAGTTGAGCTGACCTGTAACGATCCAGACCTCGATGGTACGATATTGTCCGCTCTGGGCCAAGCCCGCACGGTTTTGTTCTTGGGCTTTCGCCCAAAAGGCCTCGTACCATATGGGGGTCCGTCCGCACTTATGAATACCCCCGCTTTCCCTTCCCCAGGCGATGTGGGATGAGTTTACCCTCTGGCTTGGCCCAGAGCGGACAATATCGTACCATCGAGGTCTGGATCGTTACAAGTGGTATCAGAGCGCGCCCCAGCCGGAAGTGTGCTAGATGGGCCCTCACCGAGGACGGTGAGTTCCTGTGAGGGTGGATGGGAGGGTAAACTCATCCCACATCGCCTGGGGAAGGGAAAGCGGGGGTATTCATAAGTGCGGACGGACCCCCATATGGTACGAGGCCTTTTGGGTGAAAGCCCAAGAACAAAACCGTACGGGCTTGGCCCAGAGCGGACAATATCGTACCATCGAGGTCTGGATCGTTACATGACCTATTCGTGAGATATCATATTACAGATGACGCCCCTGCTACGTAAGATTTGATGATATTTGACAGAAAGATGGGGAAAGGATTTAGAAGTGTAATTGACCTTTAGGGGCATATTTTGAAATGTAAGGGCATAAGCCCATAATGACATGAACAATTTATTTTCTTGACTGTATTTTACATTTTATGTGTTGATAAGAACGGATGTTTATCTAGTTAAACCCTTTAAATTGTCATCTATTTACCTTTCTTGTTTTATATCGCTCACCCCGGGTTCGTGGAAATTCGGGGCGTGACAGTTCACTTTCAAAATCATCTGAGCAAGTCACATTTATGGTTTTCTTTTTCATTTTCTTTATTTCTAAAGAACAATCCACCTTTTGTGACTAGGTTTATTACAACCATAACATCTATTAGAATTTTTCTCTTTTTCATCAGTATTTATGCTTTTATTAGACTCTTCTCTATTAGGGTTTTCCGAGTTATTCTTTTTCTTTTTGCCACTAAAAGTTGTTCTTTTGCCTTTTTTCCTAAGAAACTTTTTAAATTGTTTCATGATATAACTTACACCATCTTCTCCTAATTGTCTTTCATTATTGATAATTCTTTAAGCTAACCCTTTTGATTTTTTCTAAGGTTTAAAAGTTAGCTCATCAGTTTGTAGAGGACCTACTAAATCATCTACTCTGAGTGTACTTAGGTTTATACACTCTTTCAAGGTAGTAACCCTAGGTCGAAACCTATCAAGTAATAATCTAAATATTTTCTTAATAGTTTTAAATTCCTCTATTATCTTTCCTAGGTTGTGACATTGAGTCAAAATTTCGTACAAACTATTTTAAATTTCCCAAATGTTTAATGTTCCTCCATGCTAATTGGTTTCGAATTAGGTTACAAGGAACTGAAGTTTATTACTTTTGACCACAATTGTCCCTTCATAAGTCCCTTTAAGTATATCCTAAGCCTTTTTTATAGTTGTGCAAGTGGAGATCTGTCACGACCCGAGCCCCAAAGACCTAAGTAGTGATGAAAAATTTCCATATAATATTTATAATTAAGCTTACATGGGAATTCAAGTCAACATAAGTCAACCAGAATTTCGAACACTAGGTTTGACCAAGGCACTGTCGAGCTAAGCCATAGAAAATTAAGTATTTGAAATTCTTAGAATTGGCCTGGCAAAAGTTTCGATAATTGTTCCTTAGGTATTTAGTAGTTTAAAAATAATTTTTAACAAATTTTAGTTATTAGGTAACCCACCCAACTAACTATGGTCCAAGGCGATATTTTTAGGAAAATAGAAATTTTGTTCTTGGAATGAGGAGTTGACTTTTTATTCTTAAGGAATTAGGTCATGGGATTATTTTTTATTGGTTCCAAATGGGAGGTACTTCCTTATTTACATTATAATGTCTTAATTAAATGAAAAAAATTAAATAAAACCATTTACTTAAATTACATTTGATATAAATAAGGTATCCACTAACAATGTTGTTTATGCAGTAGAGTGTATAGCAAAATTTTGCATTTTGTCCATTTTAGTTGACTATTCATTCAACAGAGTCTAGCTTTTAGTCGACTGATCCTCTCATTCAATCGATTGAAAGTTTAGGATTGTTAGGTTCTTTAGCTTCTATTAACTCTAGTCGATTGGTTCTTCCATTTAGTCGATTGAAACAGTCGTCCAAACCTGAATCTGTTATTTTTATAACTTTTTTATTTATAATTTGAATTCTTTCATTTATCAAACCTTGATACAACATAAATAAAGTGTTCCTAACATCAAATCACATCATTTTATAAGATCCAAGAATATTATACATATCATCAATTTGACCCAAATCACATGACATCATCGTATACAAAACATCCCAACATATTTCAAGTTTGATTACATTTCAAAGAGCTTGAATCCTATAAGCTCAACATTAAGGCCAACATATGACCACTTTTACATGAGTTTATACAAATCAAATGGAAAATCAACATGAACAAAGTATATGTAAATAGTCCTTCAAGTTCAAATCATCAGGACATTTACAAAGGCTTCAAACATGATTTCTCTATCACATGGGCTCCTTGCCCGTATCTGCAATCTAGTAGGGGTCAATACAATAGCCCTAATTAGAAATCTCCAAACAAAGGAAAAAACACATGGTAATACGTGTATGCATGTGCCGGTGTAGTGACATACAAGTGGTCATCAAACATGCATTAACAACAAGGATAATAATTCAATACTCATCAATCTTTCATAGACCAATAAATGTAATCATTCAAAAAGGGAAACATCATCAATTATATCAACACATGAGCGAAATAGTTAAGGTCTTGTGCTTCATTTGACTTATTCCAACTTTCAAAGTTCTCAATTCCAAAGATTAACCACCTAGTGGCCCCCGGTAAACCTATATGTTTTACAGGCTACTAACTCGATGGAGACAAACAATTACCCACGTGGATTTATGGCTTGTAAGCTGATGGAAGACACCATCCCTATCATTAATCAAACCTGAGGTAAAACACAATCTCACTATGCTCTAGAGCACACCATGAATGCGACTAATTTCTAGCCCAACACCCTTTTCTTCTAAACTGTCTGTTCTCATAATTTCATGACTTTCACATCAATGTCCATAATCATAGCTTCATATTTATCTCATCAATATGTCAAACATCAACACAATCACACTCAAACATCATAAATTCATAGCAATTAGTCATGTATGTAATTTCACAAACACTTGGTGACCAATGTATAGTTTCTCATATATTGTACATGGAATCAATATCATAAATACACCCCTACAAGTAAAATGTTTGGACCGGGACTAATATCGAAGAAAAGTTAAGATGAAAATAAGTTATTCTAGAGCAAGAAACCATCAAATAATTCAAAATAAACATCACATTCAATATATGGTCAATTTCACAAGAATATGTATATGTATGTCATGAGATGAAGAGATGAAATGTATAATCTACCTAAACACATATTTTTTGCCTAGGGTTAGAGGGCCCTACATTGTTTCTTGGAGGTTGTACAAAACCCTAGTTTCTTCGTTGTTGTTTCTAGATGAAATTCGTCCAGCCCTAACTTTATGATGCTTGTAGAGAGCTCCTAAGTGAAGATCTTTGCACTAGAAAACCATAATCTCACACTAAATCCTATAAAATCAAGAAATATTGAAGTAGAGTACAAATAAAAATGGAAACCCCAAGTTTCCTCCAAACCCTAACTTTGAATCATAATCATTTTTCTCCAAGGATGATGGATTTTACTCTATTAGCTTCAAATCACTTTTGCTCTAAGACGAATTGAAAGAAATTAAGAGAATGATGAAGAAACCTTAACATTTCCCCTTCTTTTCCCTTAGACGTGAGATGTAGAGACTGTAAGAGAGAGAGATCTGAAAAATGAGAAGAATGGGCGGCTAGGTCAAGCAATGCCCCATATTTATAGCCAAAACATGACTTAGGTCATTTGACATTTTTATTTTTCATTAATTGACTTTCCTTCCCTCTATTAATTTCTTTTTTTTGTCGCATTTCTATGTGTATAAAATGTAATTCATCACAAATCCAATACTCTAATGTTCATTTAAATCATAATACAATATCTATTGGGTACTACACTCGCGCAAACTTACGATTTTGGTAAAATGACTATTTTACCTCTATAGTCATTTAATGTGTCTAAATGAATTTTGAATACTTCAAAAAAATTCTAACCCAATATTTAACATAATAAATCAATTATATACCACTATTTATATTTTTAAATATTTATTCAATATTACAAAATTTACGAGACGTTACAAGATCCGTTGGAACTCGCTTGGGAAAACTCCCAAAAATATAGAATTTAATGCTTTGGAATTACTGTTTACGATTGTGAAATATGCCATTGTCTAGGAAGATTTAGGCGTGAGTCCTAACACTTTTAACTAGGGTAGAGGAAGGCATTCAACTATCTTTAACTACCATCCATATTGTTTCATCTAAAGTGTAATACCCCGACCCAAAAATACCGGGTCATAGGGCACGCATTTCGAGGTTATGAAAATAAGTGTAAAGATGTCTACACTTAAAGAAAACAATTAATTAATTTAAAATAATTAATTAATTAAGTTTATGGAATTGATTATTAATTAAAATAAATACAAAATACACACATAAAAGTGTATTATGTGACCAAGCATGTGTAAGTATTCATATGTGTATAATTAAATATATATAATTATACATGTAATATTTGGATATAGAATAAAATAAAATAAAATAAATATAATATATATATATATATTGTGTCCATAGTATATAATACATGTATATAGATATATATATATATATATATATATATATATATATATATATACATGGAGACATGGAGGTAAGGGGATGATGTACTAAATAGGTATATTATATATCCAAGTAGGTGTAGAGGAATGGGAGAAGGTATGGCCAAAATCAGAAAAGTAAGGGAGGTATGGGCTGATTGTGATGGGGTATGGAAGTGAGAGAAATATACATAAACACTTAAACACATTTTTGATACATACCTCATTTGCAACACCATTCGTCCAAGCAAAAGGAAAGGAAAGAGAGAGAGGGAATTCTGAGAGAAATACAGAAGCTAGAGGAGAAAGAAATGGAGAAGAAGAAGGAGAGAGATACAAAACCGAGGAGGGAGAAAGAATTGGGAACAGTCCACTTAAACAGGTAAGTTCCCAACCAAAATTTAATCTGATTTCATTCATATTTGGTCTGAAAACTATAGGGTCTTAATCTATGTAGAATGGGCTTTATTTTGCAAGAAAAATGGTTTAAAATCATAGAAAATCGAGGGAGAAAATGGAGGTTACAGGGGGGAAGAAAATTTTACTGAAATGCAATACCCGAAATGATGAAACTGAATCAAGCTTCCCCAAACCCAATTTGGCCTATCAAGACTTCTAGTAGACCCTACAAACATCCCCAAAACATGTGACCGCGATCAAAATTGTAAAGAAATGACCATGAGAAAGCGAGTTGCAGGTACGGGTTCCAAAACCCAAACCCAAAAACTCATTGTTAAACCTACCATTGTGAATGAAACCTGAATCCCCACACCTTGAGGGTCACACAGAGCCAAACCATTCTGAAAATGGTGCAGAAATGAGCATGAACCAGATCGTTACAAGTCTGGTTATCGTGGCTCGAACCATGCGATTGAACTAAATTCGAGTCCCAAAAACAATGTAGAAACATGGGTTAAGGTCCTAGGAACTGATTGGAAAAGGAAACAGGAAAAATAGGGTAGTAAAATTGTACGAAATAGAACTGAAAAATTTAGGGTTTTCGGATGAACAGTGTCGACCCTCGTGGAGAAGACGACACTGTTCGGGTCGGGTCGGTCTACGGGTCGGTTACGGGTCCGGGTCAAATCCGGTTATGGGTATATTTAAACGGTGACGTTTAGAGGGTTAAGAATTTTAAATTTTAACCATTAGGGCTGACGTCATCCTGACGTCAGCATTACGTGGCAAACTGGTTAAACCGGTTGGTTTGTGAGTGAACCGGACCGGTTCAGTTGGAAATGGACCGAACCTATTGGTTTTCTAAATTTTTTAAAATTAAATAAACCAAACCTTTCCTTAATTACGGTTTGACCCCAGAATTTCTGAGAAATTGTACTGTGGCCCAATTTTTGGGAAAAATTATGCAAATATGCCCCTGGAAAAAAAAAAAATAATAAAATAATAAAATAATTTATTAAATTATTTTATTAAATAAGTAAAATTACTAAATTACCCTTGGGTCATAAATAGAACAAATGAAGTCCAAATTAAACAAATAAATAGTGTATCCTTACTATTTTGGATATTCTGAGACTAATGGTAGGGTCCGTTTTACGAGACGGGGCCCGAAAAATAAAGACACGTAAAGAGGTAAATGACTAAAATACCCCTTGACCAAAATCAACAAGTTATTAGTATATTCTTACTATCTCGGACCTCCTGAGTCCATTGGTGAGGTCCATGACACAAGATTAGGTCCCGAAAAATTTGAGAGCCTTAATTATGTCAAAAATGACCAAAATGCCCTTCTCCCTAAACAAGTCGAACGAAGTCCAGATTTAATAAATAAATAGTGAATTTTTACTATTTCAAACATTCTAAGACTGATGGTAGGGTCCATTTTTCGAGACTGGGTCCCGAAAAATGAAGACGCATGAAGGGGTAAACGACCAAAATACCCCTTGTCCAAAATTAACAAGTTGTTAGTGTACTTATACTATCTCGGACCCTCTAAGTCCAATGGTGAGGTCCACGACATGAGATGAGGTCCCGAAAAATTGGAGACCTGCAAAGGGGTAAAATGACCAAATTACCCCTGGTACCCTCAAAGCCAAAATGAAACCGGAGAAGGCCTAAATTGACTTTCTTTGACATCCAGGACTCAATAATGGAGTCCAAATTACGAAACGAAGTACGAAAAATGTGACACGTAAAACGGTAAATGACCATTTTGCCCTTTTACATATAAAAGTCTGAATTAAATTCTAAGAAAGCCTAAACTGACTTTCTTCGACGCTCCGGACTCAATGGTAAAGTCCATTCGGCCAAAAGAAGTGTCTAAATAAAAAGACGTAAAATTTGATGATTAGCATCTGTCAGATGACTATAAACTGAGATATTGCCGAAGTATTAAACTAAGGCAAGTACGGGAAATAAAGTACGAGAAGACACGACGTATTAACTTGACAAGTAAATAAATTTAATTTAAAGTTAATGGAACTACCAGAAGAGTATAAGTTGAAATAAATTAAGTTTCTAACACATTAAATTGTGTCGTAGGTTAAAAGTACGAGTTGAATTAAGTACGTGCGAAGTTTATGGAATGTTAGTAAATCGGTTAGGATAAAATACGATCGAAGCATAAGTTAAGAAGCATCGATAGGTGATATTGTAGTAAATGTGAAGTTGATGAGATTGTTATGAATTGTTATTAGGAACTACGGAGGAAGTGGGAAAGCGCATTTGTAGCACTAACCCTAAAGGACCGAGGTGAGTAACCCTGTATTTGAACTGGAGATTTAACTCCATATATTTGAAGAAGTTTTAAGCACAAGTCATTGCAGCCTTTGAATATCAAATTCAGTCTATATATGATTCCGTTTTTTTTTTAAATATTCTGTTACGGCATGCTTATTAAATGTTTTAAATTCAGCTCTTTTCTTGAAAATACATCAGCATGTCTAAATCAATTGCAAACCTCTTTAATATTCTAAATTTGATTATCACGTGTATTCGAAGCTTTATTGTAGAATTTATACATTTCATGCTTTAAATGTTCATGAAAAATATCTATTGAAGAAGTCATGTGACAAATGTTTTATAAGATAAACGGTACTAAGTACCACCCTATATGATGGTTGAAATCCTTCGGGATTCAACAGTACATGCCCGGTAGAAGGATTTAATCCCCCAGGCAAATGAGATATCTCCATCGACAGTATTGGCAGTAAAATGGGAGTCTGGTTCGAAACAGATTCCGCCTAATAAAAGAGAAAAGATGACAAGTGATTTTGAAAATAGAAGTAGGTATTATCCCTATTCTATTTCACGTGTTTATATGCTTTTAAATTGCATATACTCTATTTGAAGAAAATGTGTATTTAGCTTGAATACTTAAATTGTTCAAAGCTATTGTTTTAAGAATGCATATATTCTGTGTTCCAAAATGTACGAGCAATTGGTAGTGAGTATTTCAAAAACCCTCATGTGCTAAAACCACTACCAGTTGAAAACCCCATGACGAATGCAGGAATTACTCACAAGCTTTGATTAGCTTACCCGGATTTTATCCGCCCCCCCCCTTTCAGGTGATTAATGGCAGATCGAATTTTTGAAGACATTAAGGATGAACCTAGCTTTTGGGAAGATTTGCTTAAGTAGTTCTGTTGGGAGAAATTACATGAACTTTGATTAGTATATTTTGTATTTCCAGATAGTCTAAGGATATGTACTAAGCCCCACGGGGCAGTTGAACTAAGATTGTAATTATAAAGTCTTTTAAGTTTTAGTTATGCTCTGTATGTATGATTATACATGTATACCGAAATGTGAAGAGCGGCAGTATCGGACGGATGTGCAAATTTAAAAAAAAAAAAAAAAAAAAAAAAAAAGATTTTCACGCTTCCGCAACCACATGAAGCACATCTATTCGATACCGCTACCTATGCGAGCCTTGTCTCGAGGCCTTCGGGCCTCGGGGCAGCGGTCGCAATCCGGTAATCCGCCTAGGGTGGGTTTCGGGTCGTGACATAAAGACTAAGAATATTCTGATCATAGTCTTCTAGCATGTATAATTTAAGCCAATAAAAATAAGAGTTTGATTTATAAACTTCTCTAATGCCCTATTTTAAGATATCAAAATTAATATCTAATTAAACTTAGCTCTGATACTAATTGAGACAGTTTTGGGTCTCAATTAATTAACTAAATTAAGTTTTAAATTAATAATTATCCCACAGATTATTCAGATGGCCCCAAATAAAATTTTCTAATTAACCAATTTAATTAGACAAGAATTGCTACACTAAATGATAAACCCATTGATTCGAGTTATAGATTTAATATCGGATTTTAAATATAAATGACCAAGTGCTATATAAAATATATCAATCAAATATAATATCAATCACAATAAAAAGAGTGAGAGCATATGTCACACCCCGAATTTTCACAAACTCGGGGAGTAAGTGAAATGAAAATAAGGAAAGTAAATGAAAGGTCTTTAGGTTAGAGAAATTGATCATTCATTCATTTCCCTACGTTTTCCCCAAAATTAGAAGTGAAAATTTATTAATTAAATCCACCCATGATGAGTCTCAATTAGTAGTCAAACACCTCTCCCAACTAATGGTCAAGATCATCCAATTAGTGTCCAAAAATAGTCTCTAAAATAGTCCCAAATCATCCCTAAAAATGCCTTGGAACAATGGCCCAAATGGGCCCCAAGATGCCCTAAGGCATGGGCCAAGAATAGGTCAAAAGGTCCACTAAAGTTGGTCTAAAGAAGTGGCCAAACATGGCCCCAAAAGGGTGGCCAAACATGGCCCAAGTGTTGGCCAAACATGGCCCAAAAATTGGTCAAACATGGCCCAAGGAGGTGCCTAAACATGACCCAAAGAGGTGCCCAAACATGGTTCAAGAAGGTGCCCAAACATGACTAAAAAAGGGTGGTCAAAAGTTGGTGTCAGGGGTTGTGCAGAGCAGCACACAAGGGCAAGGCAGCAGCAGGCCACGCGCATGGTTGTGGGCGCGCATGTGGGGGTGAGGCAGGCAAGGGGCCGCAAGGCAGGGCGGCGTGGGCGCGCTGTCACGCCCTGAATTCCCGCGAACCCGGGGCGCGAGTAATGACACCGAAAGAAAATAAAACAAAGGACAATCTAAACGGATTTAACTAAGCATGCATCCATTCTGATTAATACATATAAAAATATAAAATACATCCCATAGATACATCGTTCACATGTCATTCGGACTTAAGCCCTTACATCTCAAAATATGCCCCCAAGGGCCAAAAATACTCCAAGTACGTTCTTTCACTAAGACACCACTGAATCTCATGTAGCTGGAGCATCATATGAAATGTTATCCCACAAATAGGTCAGCTCAACTACTGGTAGAATGTAATACTAATGCAAGAAATAAAGCTAAGGCGTGGCATGTGTAAAGTGTACATTTATCTCTAAATACTTTCCAATTCCATTAATATAATAAGATGAAAGTATGCATGACACACCCATGCACTCAATGCCACACCCATGTCTCATTTACGGGTCTCGCCCGATGGCTCGAAGTACCAATGTAATGGCCAATTTTGGGTTTTTCACCACAGGATCTGCACCCTCATAATGCAAAGCACCACGTGCTCAACTCATACCATGTTCTCAAAGGATTCACCATATGCCAATATGCCAATGCAGTCTTAATGGGACAAGGTTTCAATAATACAGCATGCTCGAGACAATAATATATAAATCACCAGCTAGTTCCATATGTATGCATATCTCATGTAGTCAATGTAAACATACGTCACAGTTCATATTCATCACTTCACTAAATTCCCAAGGAATGCAAGCAACACATAAGCATGTGAACAACCAACTCTAAGTCATCAAGTAAACATATTCCAAATAATCTCCTTATAACAGTTTAACACATAAGTCATTCAAATCACTCACAAAATATTCCTAAACTTAACTCCATTTCTTACATTAGCAAAACATCGTACCTGATGGGTTTGTCTTAACCCTAAGAATTAGTGCTCGCTGTGTAGTGGAACTAATAGTGATGATGTAGAAGGTCAGACCACCTTCTCCTTGCCTTTTGGTGTCCCTACAATCACAAAATGCAACTCAGTCTGTATGCTACTTGAATGATGCTATTCATCAAATTTTATGTCTTTAATTCATGAGTTTCTATTTTACTAGATTTAACTCTACCATTGAGTCTGGAATGCCGAACAAAGTAGGTTTAGGCTTTCGCGGAGTTCAATTTGGACATTTGTACTGAAAAGGGCAAAACGGTCATTTTGTACTTTTTACCGGTCCTTACATCCCGAGACCTCTTTTCACAAATTGGACTCCATGGTTGAGTCCAAAATGGTTGGGATAATAAAATTCTACTATTTTTTTACTTAATTCGGAGTTCGTTTGACTATGTTTCAACTCAGGGGCATTTTGGTAATTTTCTAGGGTTCCATGTGTCTTTTATTTTTCGGGACCTCGCCTCTCATCATGGACCTCACCGTTGGTCTCAGGAGGTCCAAGATTGTTAGAATACATATATGACTTGTCTTATTTGGGCTCCGGGCCATTTCGACATAATTAAATTAATTTAATTAAATTATTTAATTAGTTGTAATATATATATATATATATATATATATGAGTGGCATAATTAGGCACGGTTGGTAACCGTCCCAATTGGCCACACGTTCCTGCCCCCACGCGCTTGTCCCTGTTTCGAACCCTGGCAGCCGCATATCCCACTCTTTTTCTTTTCTTTTCTTTTCTTTCTTTTCTTTTTCATTTCACTTAAGCTATTGGGCCCAAAACCAAACAGGCCCAAATCTTTTTAAAACAGAACCAGCCCATACTTTTAAATTAAAACAAACTAGCCCAAATCTTTTTAAACAAGATAGGCCCAACCAAAACAACAGGCCCAAGTCGCCCCTGCGTCCCCACGATTTTTCGACCGGCCCTCTGGTCGTCTTCTCTGGCCATATCGCTGGAGACCGCGACCAACCCTTCTGTTTTTCTTCCTATTTTCACGTCCAAAATTTCCCTTTTTCCTACCAAATGAACCCTAGGACCTTAAGCAATCTTTTAGAACATGTTTCAGTTTTAAACACATTGATTTCACCCACACCCAGATCGGTTCTCCGGCCACCAACCCAGATTCCGGCAGCCTCGATTTTTTAGTGATTTCATCACTGTTTTGCTTCTAACTTCATCCTAACATTATAGGATTGTATATAAGTTATTCAAACATGATCCTGTGCATGAAATATCCATGAACTCTAAAATTTTCCTAACTTGCAACTCCAAAATTCCTTTTCATTTTTCAATCTTTTTTAGTCGTTCTTTTTGCAAAATAACTTATATTTCAATTGGATTCAGACCCTACAATTTAATCTAAACTTTATGCTCAAGACAATAAAAATAGAAAGTAAATTTTCTTACCCGTTTGAAGCAACACCTTGGTTTTTCCTTTCTGTTCCTACTCGGTTCAGCTTCTGACCCCTTCTGTATTTTCCAAAGTTCTCCCCTTTTCTCACTTTACTCTCTTTCTTTCTGAATTTTCTCTCTCTAACCCAACTAACACACACTCATATACACTGCACTATCTCTCTCTCTATATCTCTCTTTCTCCCTACGGTTGGCCTGCACCCATTCAATCCTTTTGACATACGCATACACACAGAATACACCCCTTACACACTCCATCAGTCACCCACCCCATGCCTCCTTGAGTGTTGTACACTCAACCTACGCACACATAAGTACACATCTGCACACACACACACACACTCAACCGGCTGACACACCCACTTGTCTGCTGTCCTCACTCTCTTTTTGGTACATATATATATATATATACATACATAATACATAACACAATGCATGCATGCATATCACATGCTACACGTACACACACATATTATGCATACACATACATATATATTTATTCACACATACATATACACATGCCATGACTAACACATACATCACACACTTTTAGTAGACTGGATAATTAAATAAATGAATAAATAAATGCACACACGACTATTGAATATTTATTGAATATTTTATTTCATAAAATATTACATTATAAGATGCCCATTAATTTAGTTTAAAGCCGGGACTCGGTATCGCCATTATTTATTTTACTAATTGTGGGACTTCATTAATAATTCATTTCATATTTATATCATTTGCATAATTATTTTGCTATATCAGTTTCATATTTTATTTCAAAAAATATTAAATTACAACTTGCCAATAAAGCCGGGAATTTATTCTGTCAACATTAGGTCCCCGTTAATGACTTATTTATTTTTGCATAATTTTTCATAATCAATTATTCGTATCGGTCCATTTGTCCCTCTCGGCGCTCAATCGATCGGGTTATCTATTTGTTCGAGCATATGCCACCTTATACCTGAGAGTATTAAAGCCCGTCGTGGCTTACCGTATTCGGGCTATTTTAAATCATTAATATTACATAACCCACTTTTTCTTAGGTTGAGGTATAGTCTGCATTCTGTCGAATTTTCAGGATTTCATATTACTCGACTTGACCTATCTCGATTTACGTGCCACGTCTCGACTCAGGGTGCTATAGTTCTATTGTCAAAATAAAAAATTTATCTTTAATTTTTCATGTCTCTACATGCGCGGCGCATAGGCACGCGCGCGCGGGGCCTGCGGTTGACGGTTGGGCAGTGCTGGGGCTGATTTTTTGATTTTTCCTACAAAAACACTGTAGCAACAGTGTAATTACTGCAAGTGAATTTCTCTGTCTGCTGCACTAATTTTCTCTGTTTTGTAACTTTTTTCCCAAATTTTGAAGGCCACTTTCCCCCCATTTTTAGCTTATTTCTTCAAGGTTTCTAATCCTCCGTTTCGAGCACTTTTCTCACATATTCAAATGTTGTTTTACACAATTAATTTTTTTTCCCTTAATTTCACTAAAAATTTGACATAACTTCCTTTGTTTTCTAAGCATTTTTCCACATAATATTTTGCAATTCTTCATATGTATAAGTATGTCACAACCCACCCTCACTCGGTGGCCACAATTCATATAAATTTAACATGTATCTCTTATTTCCAACATACATATTTATTTGTCTCAATATATACATATGATGCTCATTGAATAAAAATATTTTACATATCATTTGGGTTTGAACCCTTACACTTCAAAATGGCCCAAGGCCTATAATCCACTATTTTTTTTCCAAACTGAAATACAAGTCATTTGCGCTTATGCCCATACATAAAAAAATGTGCCCCAAGGGCCAAATGTCCATTCAAGTCCCCTTCCCCTCCTTCCTTTAAGACTTCATCAAGTCTTAAGTACAGGGAGCGTCATATGTAATATGATATCCCATGAATGGGTCAGCTCAATTGCTGGTATGACATAATGCTAATGCAATGAACAAAATTAAGGTGTGGCATGTGCAAGTGTACATTTATATCTACATACCTTCCAAATCATCCATACAATGCAATGGTAATGTGCGTGACGCACCCATGCAAACTTTATGCCACACCCATGTCTCGGTTTCACGGATCGCTCTCGATGGTCAATCGAGTACCACACCTGTTTCACGGATCGCTCCCGTTGGGTCAATCAGGCACCAATGCAATGGCCAATTTTGGGTTTTTCACCACAGGATCTACACCCTCATAATGCATAGCACCAAGTGCTCAACCCACACTATGTTTTTAAAAGATTCACCATATGCCAATATGCTTTGATTTCACCATGCAATAATACAATCTCAATGAAGTATTCCATCAAACACATGGTATATGCCTTAAACAATGCAATGTACTTAAAACAACCATAACTTTTACATCACAAGAATTTGCCTACATGAACCTAACATGTAATCCCATCAATTTCACATATAACACATTACATATTCACAACCTTGACAATTTCTCAAAGATCATAAAATACATAAAACATCAACACATGAAATAAATCATAACTCTCAAACCACAAGAATTTCCCTACATGAACCTAAGCTAAAACACAATGAATCAAATATACAAACAAGTTACAAGTTCATCACTTTGACAAATTCTCAAAGATTACAAAAATGCCTAAAGTACCGACACCTTGAATAAATCATAACTTTCCAACCATAAGAGTTTCTCTAGATTAACATAAGCTAGAATACAATAAATTAAACATATAGTCATGGTTCATGTTTATCACTTTACCAAATTCTCAAAGAATAACAAAGAAAACACAAGTACATAAATTATCAACTCTAAGTTTTTCAAAGCAACTATATCTTAAGTGATTTTCTAACATCAAATAAACATATGAATCATTCAATCAATATGTAAATCACTCCTAAACTTAATCCTATTCCTTACTTAGCAAAATATCATACCTAGAATGGTTTTTCTCAAACCGAGGAGGTTGTGTTCACTGCACAGCTGAACTGATTTGTGAGAATAGAGTCCTTGTTGAGAGGAACAACTTCCTAGAAGGAACCTTTGTGAAAATCCAAGCCTAGAAATGTGTTTTGGAAGCTTGAAGATTGGAAAACCTAGGCTTTCTCTTCACTTTTTCTTCATGAACGTGTTCTGCTCTTTCTCCAGCCCAAAAATGATATTTTTACACTAAGGGGCCTGTATTTATAGTAAAGCGGCAAAGTGGCAAAAAGACCATTTTGCCTTTAATGAATTCGGGACCCCGTTACACTACAACCCGTCCTGAAACGCCTCAATTCGACATTTTGATTTAACCAAAGTTCTTAAAATTATTTTAAATGAAATTTTTTTAAAAAATAAATTTTTGCCTGTGGCCAGGTTTGGCCAGTTCCACTCGGGCCACCCGAGATGCCCTTTTGATCCAATTTTTGAAACTATCTCTGAATAGGCTCAAATTTTTACAGGAGGTGTATTTTAACATTATAAGCATATTTCTCTTCTATGGAATACTCAAAATATGTTTCTAAATATGACTTATGTCTAAATGTGCATGTATAGTGCCCTACTAGTAAACAGTGCATGAATAGTGCCCTACCGGCAAAAATGAAAATTTTACCCTCAATTTTCATGTCTCTATAGCATAACACAATTATGTTGGAAACTCTCTTGGAGAATAAAACTCACACTTGCAAGAAAACTTCACCACGAATCCATTCTATGCAAAGATACACCAAACCTCAATAAACTAACTCTACTATAGTCCATCGTAGTCTTCTACCATTAGTCAACATCCGCAGTCCTTTCTGTTGTTGTCGATTAAATCTTCACTAGTGATTTTTTTCACAGCAGCCACTTCCACCACACATCTGACCTTCGTAGATCAACCCTCTACCATGTCGTGGTAACAAGTGAACCTAAAACTCAATTTTAGTGTGCAAAATGCACCACAATTGCCTTAGTGATACAAGAATTATATGAAACCCTAATCTAAATATGAATTTAGCCTAAAGATTCAAAAGAGTAATAGAATAAAGGCAACAACTCAAGAACAAAATATAGCTCTCATATGATCTCTCTTGTATGTTTTATGAATTGTTTTTGCAATATGAGTATTTATAAATTGCTCAAACCCTAGCAAATTTGGAATAAGATATTTCTTCAATTTAGAAAAATTTGGACATGCGTTCGGATGGTAAAGCCTTCATTGTTCGGACAAACAAATGACCTACTTTTAATGTGAATATCAAAACTAAATAGTTATGGATATTGCTTAAATAAACTAAGTATCCAAGAACTATTTATAACATAACTTAGTAACTTTTAAGCCTATAGTCAATACCAAAAGTGTCTAATCTATGTGTGAATTTAAAATCGTAGTTCTAATTAAAATAAATATAATTCACACATACATCCTAAAAATGATCTAATCATAAGGTCATGACATCTAGTGTGATTTTACCTTTTAGTATAATATGAGATTCTAGATTGAACTTGAATGTCTTTTTTACATTCACTAGTTGTACTCTGAGTCCAATATGATCAAGTCTTCAATATAGAAATTGACTAATGATGTAAGCTTCAACAAGACTGGTCTAGACGTAACAAATACAGACTCAATATAGACTTTTGGAATGAATTTTCAACATATTATAATATGAAGGAAATTTTATAATCATATCTAACTCAAATTTCCTAACAACTACAATGATGGAAATTGGGTTATAATAACCCTCTTTAATAGGGTAGATAAATAAAGGGGAGCACACAATCAAGGCAATAAAAAATAAATGGATAGTAGTTAAACACTTTCAACCTATAGAGGCTTTTTAAATGACTTGAATATGCAAAAGAAAATGATTCATCTCTTTTTTGATTTGAAAATTTAAGCTCTTAATCTTTGATAACAAATATTTCTTGATAGATTGGTTGACCTCTTTTACGTCTCAAGTCATCTATTTGCATTTAAGCTTGGATGAAGTTGACAAACCTGTTGAATATAAGTTCCAATGGATAGTTAAATTTCTCTAATGAGTAGTTTAAACATTTTTTAATCTATCAAAAGTGCTATTAGATTATCACTTAGCTGGTTGGGCCTCTAATACTAGTCAGTGGGTCTCACTCTTGTGAAAGACCTTTTGTTTACTTACATAACTTGCAATTAGTCTGTTTATGCTTTTAGTTAGTTGATCTTCCTTTTTTAAAAGGTCCTTGCTCATTGAAGTGTTTTGGGCCTATCCAGGGTTCAAGGATAAGTCAGTCGGTGATCAATCTCTAAAAAAGTAACTAGATACTAGAAATTCTTGTGGCCAGCCAATACTTGATGTTCGATCAACCGATGATCAACCGCTGTCGAAGTGCCCTATTTATTAGATAGCTTTGTAACCAACTTATATTTAGCGTCTGGTTAGTCAACGGTTTAACATGAAACTTCTTTAACTTATTATAATAACTTACCACCAATGTGTATAGAGCATCTTGTTAGCCAGTGTTGTTAGGAAAATTATGTAATTTTGTGTTGCCAAATTTTTTCTTCAAAATATGTAATTCTTTAGACTAATAGTTGTGGAGTCATATTGAGTTATCTGGATTACACTAGTCTTGAAGTAAAGAATCAATAAGACTTGTAAATATGAATAAGTTTGAACAAGTGTGCAATTCAAGATAATGCTATCATGCATCATATACTATGCACTTGACCTTAGAATTATGTTAAGTCTAGATGTGGACTTTACAAGGTTTAAAAAATGACCTTAGGTATGCTTTAGTTTTGACTATAAGCTAAATTTACCAATGGAAATTGACAAAAATCTATTTCTAAACTTATTTTTAATGTATTATCTTTTGTACTAAAAAACTAGTAGCAAACCCGTTCGAATGTGACTTTTCGCGTTCTAATAGAGGCGTTAATTAAGTTTTTGAAAATTTCCAATAACTTAACCATTTGAATAGTCTTGAGGTTCATTCGAATAAAACTTCGTTCAAATGTAAATTTTTCTATCTTAATTGGACCGTTGATTGGTTGTGACTTCCTATTTTATTTTGGTTGAGGGTTTTTGAGTTTTTTTTTTTTTTTTATAAATAGGGCCTTACTATTTCTCACATAAGGAATCCTAATCTCTTGAAGCATTGAGATACATAGAATGATATTTAGCTTCAATTTTTATTGATATAGTAAGTTCTTGTACTGGTTCATCAACTCCTTGTGTTCAAAGTCTATATACCTAGTGTAAAGCAGTGCACGTAGGAGCATAGAGCAGGCTACACATGTACTTTCATTGCATAGGAAGTTGCACACTACTATAGTAGTGAATCTAAGGATTGTGGTTGGTGTTGTGGTTATAAAAGACTAATAAAAAGGAAACATGTAATGAGAAGAAGATTTTCCAAGTAGACTAGTAGTAATCCATTAGAACATGGTAGGTTAGTTGTTTGAGATATATCTTTATGAACTTGTGTTGTGTTTATTATTTATTAGTGAATTTTTTTATAATTGGTGAGTATTATTCCCTATGAGTATTTCACACGTAAAATCTTTGTGTCCTTTTTAATTTTGTCTATATGTCACGCCTCGAATTTTCACAAATTCAAGGAGTAAGTGAAATGAAATAAGAAAAGTAAATGAAAGGTCATAAGGTAGATTTAATTGATCATTCATTCATTTCCCCATGTTTTCCCCAAAATTAGAAGTTAAAAATTTATTAACTAAACCCACCCAAGATTAGTTCCAAACAGTAGTCAAACATCTCCCCCAATCAATGGTCGAGATATTCCAAGTAGTGTCAAAAAATGGTCTCTAAAATAGTCCCAAGATGTCCCTAAAAGTGCCTTGTAATAATGGCCCAAATGGGCCCCAAATGCCCTAAGACATAGGCCAAGAATAGGTAAAAAGTTCTACCAAAATTTGCCTAAGGAAGTGGCCGAACAAGACCCATAAGAGTGGCCAAACATGGCCCAATAGTGTGGCCAAACATGGTCCAAAAGGGTGACCAAACATGGCTCAATAAGGTGCCCAAACATGGTCCAAATGTAATACCCAAAAAATTTCACAGAACCAAGATTGTACCTCGATTTAATAAAAATAAATTACGTGACGATAACGATTCGAAATAGCCCAAATTACAGAAAGCCATGATTGAATTAATTATTAGAAAATATAGAATTAGTCCAGACTACTAAAAATGATATAGACTCGAAAAATAATTAATCCAGCCAACCAAGTGTTAGGATAAATAAATAGGACTGAAATAAATCATTAATTATGAAAATAAAATAAATAAACTATAAGACACTAACGGACTCAAAATCAATAAATAAATAATTATGATAATTGAGCCCCAACCTTGTGACAAATTTATCGGCATTTCATAAATTAATATTTTATAGAATTGAGAGATATTATAAATATATATAAATAATATAATATTATAATTATATTATATGTACAAGCTTCAATGGAAGCTACTGGAAACCGAAATAAGAAAAGAAAAGAAAGCAAATGAGGTAGCCATGTTGGGCACGTGAGAGGCATATATTATATATAGGTATATAAAAAGAAAAGAAAAGAAAAGAAAAGAAAAGAGGAGCTTCTTGAAGAAGCTGGAAACATGACAAAAAAGAAGGGCTACCATATCGGTGGATATAGGGTATCACATATATGAATATATATATATATATATATATATGAAAAACAAAAGGAAGGAAGAAGCTTGAAGCTTGTAGAGCACCGATTGCTCTATTCAGTAAAACAGAGAAAAGTAATAGAAGCCGCAAGAACGAGAGAGGAAGTCAGTTGGTAGGAAAATTGGAGAGGAAGAGAGAGAATTCTCTATTGGTGCGGCTGATATATATCTGTGTGTGGGTGTTAAACGAATCAGGAAAGAGAGATTGGAAGAGAAATAGTGCAAAAATTGGAGAAGTTGCAGTAGGGGGACGGATGTTGGAAGACCTAATGCCATCGCTGTGATGAAATTGGAGGAGGAAATTGTGGTGAGTGGAAGTCTGGGGTTATGGTTATGAGAACCGAACACACTCGGCTGATGAAGGGAATGCAGTTCAACGGGTTGCGACTAGTGTTGGTGTAGCGGTGCAGTGAATTGCAGCAGATGGTCGACTGCCCTGTTTTGATGGTCTCTGTCGGGGCTTAGTTGGTGATACTGTGGAGTTAAAATAGATTGGGCAAAAAGGGAACTAAAATAGGGAGAAACAGCAGCGGTGCGGCAGCACCTGCCTTCCAATTTGAAGGGCTAGTTCATGTTGATTTCAGATTCGAAGCAGCAAATTTTTATACCTGAATTTGGGACTTTTATGTGGTTTTAGTGCTGCTGTTATTGTCTGTTTTGGTTGGTAAGAAATAGGGGAAATGGAGGTTGTTGCAGGCAGCGGTTACAACAGGGATATGGAGGAGCGAGCTGCTCTATTGGGGCGATGATGATGTTGCGGCTGTAGTGGATGGGTTCTATGAGGTATATGGGTGAAGTGTTTGGTGATTGTGATGTCGAACTAATGCTAGATGATTGGATAGGAGAGGGACTAATGCTACAGTAGGGGTATGTGTATGTATGTACATGTGTGCGTGTTGGTGCAGTAGTGTAGCGGTGCAAGGGGCTGAATCATATTGGGTTGTGGTTTGAATGGAGGGATTCTATAGCGGCTGCCTTAGCGTTGCTGCCTCTTGTGAAGAACAGAGATGCAGAAAGGGTGAGAGATAAATTGTGCAACTGAGCAATGGGGGGCAGCAGTGTAACACCCCAATTGCTTGACTGGCATGTTTTCTGTATTGAAAACTGTTTTGAAAATGAAATGTCGGGTTTAGCTAATTTAATGTCTATTTTTAATAGTGATAAAACTCGAATTAGTTAATTATGGGAAACTCGAAAAAAATAAAAACTGACATTGGACCTTGGTTAATGAAAGATATTCTGAGTAGGAAGTGACAGAAAGAAACCGCAATGAAAAAGGAGTTACGGATTGGGAGTTAAGGCCAAAACAGTGAAACTGGAATTCTGCGACAACCAAACAGGGCCTTAACCAGAAAAATAGGAGAAAATGGTCACTTGGGAGGCCAAGGGGAATTGAACCCTTGACCTACCAAGGTAGGTAAAATCTGTCCCAAAAAGTTACCAACTAGGTTGTTGGTTACTTTGTGCATTTATACAGCAATATATGTATATAACCTATAATCTTGCCCAAGCCACCACCCAAATTGGCCAATGGCCTTGCATGCATTCCCTTCATCATGACCCTCCATCACCTCCATCAGGTCAACAGCCACTAACCCCACTAAGGGCAGAGATACACTCACATATGTGTATATGTATAACCATATATGTGCACAAGTCTTGAGATATATATATATATACATATATTTAATCTCACATGAAAAGAGGCCCTTTTAGAAATCTGATACAACTAGTTGGTGGGTGTGTGCAAACGTGATAGAGAGAGAGTGAAGGTGAGGTGTGGAGAGGGAGAGAGAGAAGGGAGATTGTACATGCAAGTGAGAGAGGGAATTGGCAATTGAAGTAAAGGCTTGAGGTTGCATGCATGACCTGAGGAACTTGAGGACACTGTGAGAGGTCTGGGTCGAGCCATAACCGAGAGGGACAGCACTGTGAAGGTAAAAATTCTAAATTATCTTCAATTCTTGTTTTGTAGATTTTTGGAACTGTTTGATAGAAATGGGCTGCATGCATGGTTATTTTTGACCCTAAGAACTAGTTTGGATCATACTGTGTGTGTTGGAGGTCTCGAATAGGTCAAGAACCATGAAACCCGAGACTAACCTCCATTGATGAAGCTTGGAAACACCAAGTCTGATTCGACCATAACCATTTGAGATTTTGCATGTCGAGACCTGAAATAGACCCTAATAGTATCTCATATATATACCTACGCGACTCTAGAACTCACTGTAGCCCCACGAATTTGAAAATGAAGCTACGGGTTTGAAACCCAAATCTTCTAAAACCGAGACCAAACTGAAAAATAAAAATAAGGTCTTGATCCTTATGAGTTTTAGATCACATAGCTTCAAAAATCACATGATATGGTGAAGAATCGAGGGAGTAGTATCGAGTTGCAGGTCACGGCTATCCTTTTGAAAACAGAACCTGTTAGGTTAATTCGAAGCTCAAAATCGATGCCAAAGTATTGGTGTGACCATCAGGAGTCGATACCACCCAGAAACAGAGACCAAAACAACCTAAGATCTCACGAAATAGAAATTTAAAAATCTGCAGGTTTTAGGGCAACACTGTGTAGGGTTTGATGAAGGAGACGACGCTGAGTCGACTCTGTGTCTTAAAACCGAGTTGACGGGTTGGCTCGGACACGTGTCTGTCCCAGGGACTGCCACTGCATTAATTAAACTGCGTCGTTTTGGGCCGTTTATATGTTAAATAGTTACGTTTAAAAGAAAAGAAAGGGAAGGAAGGAAAAACGGGGCTACGGGGTTTCGAACCCCTGACCGCACGCGCCCAACACCACGCCTTACCACTCGGCCACGCGCTTGCGTGTGTCACCTTTGGGGCACAATATATATATATATATATATATTATATATTTCATTATATCAGAAAAATAAAAGACGCATTTTGCGCCTTATAAGGTTCTAACGCAGTGTCTATTGGAGAGGGAGGTGGCACGCGTCCTCTGTGCCACCCTATTCGACCGGTCATTAATATGCCAAAATAATATATATACTATATATATTCCGAAATTAATTTAATTAAAATTATTTAATTAAATTAAATACTCCAAATTAGTCCGTTATCCAAAAATCATAAGTTATATATGTATTCCTACTATCTCGGACCTCCTGAGTCCAATGGTGAGGTCCGTGACTGCAAATGAGGTACCGAAAAAATATGATGTATGAAATTACCATAATACCCCTGACCCTGTACAAGGCCCAAATGAAATCCGATTTCAACGGAACTGATACCAGTAGTAGACCTGACACTTGTAAGACTGTATACATGATTAGATGACGAACCCGAGACAGAAATTATGTGACGGCAAAAATGACCAAAATACCCCTGATATACCCGAACCCAGATTTAAAAGCCGAGAGAGTTTAAATTGACTTTCTTCGACCTTTCAAACTCAATGGTTAGGTCCATAATATGAAAATCAGAATCGATAAATGTGTGAAGGCATCTGTTCTAACATGTTAAGCTGTGATCTAGGTAAAAATATCACTTAAACTACCATGGACAAACAGGGCAAGAAATTCACCATCATGACTAAGGCCCAGAGGTTAGCCGATAAGAAACAGCAAGAGTTTATGCAAGAATTACTGAGGCAGCAAAGAGTTATTGAGCGCCATATTAGAATAGCTAAATCCACTGAAATCGTCTCCGTCCAGCCCTTCATATATAAGGCACGTACTAAAGAAATGATTGCCGAGGCCAAGATGAAAAAACAGGAAGATACTGAAACCCTAAGCCAAATGCTTAAGAGGTAAGACCTAAGAACTAGCCACTATAAGTTAGTTCCATGAAACCCATCATAGGGTAGACTTACTCAGTCTAAGGTCATGAGTTGATAAATCTTTATAAATTGTTATAGGCTTAAAGAGAAAAAGAGGAAGGCTCCGTTCATAGCTTCAAACTCAAATATTGAAGGTGAGTAACTTCTGACACTGTTTAAGTTACTGCTCCTTGATCTGATGAATTGTTTCGAATACCATATGTTTTAAATGCAATTGTTTTAAATGCATGCTTTTATCACCGATGACATGGTTTTTAGTTTCTCAAATGATTTACTATACTTCTGATTGATATGCTAGCACTCTGAACCGTTTATCTGTTTTGATCTATTGAACTTGACTTGGATTCATTGAACTATTAATTCCAAACTGATTTAATTACCATGTGATTTAAGCAAAGATTGAATTCGAAACTCTTGCCTGGATATCTGTGTTACTCACTGGGCTTTTTAAAGCTCATTCCATTATTTTAATAATTTCAGGGGAACTCTCAGATGGACAGGTTTAGCAGGTCTAGAACTTAGGGGGAAAATGTTGGAGACCCCTAGATAAAATGATAATCCATTTTTGTGAATCTATACCATTTTTGTACTTTTGTGTAACTGAACAGAGTATGACCCTTTTGTGGTGAAACTGTTTTGTAATCTTGATTAAGATAGGACTGACTATGATGTATCCTGAATGCTCTGCCAAGTATATATGTATGCATTCTCTTGTGAAAATTCCGCTGCTTAAATTATATATGTTGAATGCATTATGCTTGGGATTTAGATCGGAATGGCCTGTGGTTAGGATTACCGTCGGGGTTTTGTTTTCAAAAAAAAAAAAAAAAAACTGATAAAACCCGATGGGTGCCTAACTGGCCTTTGTCACGTGCCCCAAATCCGCACGGGGTGGGTCTGGGGGATGTGACAAGTAGTGTGTTGGGAATAGTTTTGGTTAGTAGTGCTTGGCTTCTTTACAAGTCTAATACACTAGAAGGTTTCACTGTGATTGATGATCGTGAGGGAACATGTTGTAACGGCTGATGTGAACTTCGGTTTTGATCGGTTTCCAAATATAAAATAGGAGCATACAATTATCTGGAGGGTTTTTCTAATCTATCTGCATTCAATTCTGTTTAATTTTGAAGAAGTTTGACACAGGCGCCAAGGGAAGGAAAAATAGGAATCTAGTTAAATGAAGGATCTTGGTACAGCTGAGCCTGATGCGGGGATTAAGAATGTTGCCTAGTTGAAGGCCGAAGCACTGAGACGTTTGCTGTGCTGGTGAATACTTGTGAGCAATTTGTGAAGGTTTAAGGTTCTGCTGTATATGGTTGGGTACGTTGGGTCCTCTTGTATTGGTGATTGATCGGCTGCTACTGGGGTTGCGATGGGATGGCCGTTGCAACAGAGAAGTGATTGTCCGTTCATCTAGAGAGTTGACTGAGCCTGGAACTTTATTGAAAAACTTAATGGCCATCTTTTGGGATGTTATTATCTGTTATGATGGCACGATGAGCAATGTATGTAGTAAATCAAATCCAATGGTACCAACATCAGGTGATTGTTCCTTCTACATCTTTACTCCTATGTTAATCCAATATTTGTTAATGAAATGCTAAATTGTAACTTGCCATGATCCTTAACAAATGTGACATCTTTTATGGTTTGGGGTTGATAGTTAGTAATGATAAATTTAGTTTTGTGCCTAGCAAAATTATAATGCCTTGCATAAAGATTAAATGATTGCTTATTAGATAACAATAGAGTCTAAATGGCTTAGATTATAATCTTGATAGTTAATAGTGACACGACCCGAGACCCACCCTATGCGGATCTCGAGCCGCGCACCCGATCCGACATTGGTTGCCGAATCAAGAGTTCTTCTTTGCTACATAGTCAGTGTTACTAACATGCAACAACTAAATATGCGGAAAGCTTAATAATATTTACATAAAGTTGCATGTTATACATAAAGTGTTCTCAAAATGCGGAATACAAAAATTTGCTTAATACAACTAATCTTTCCAGGACGTGGATAACATGGGAGAGCTATAAGACTATCTGTACTAAGCATTACCCTGCAACTTCAAAAGTATGTCCACTGCTATTTAGATAGCTGCTACTACTACTGCTGTGGCTCTTCTACAACTTCATTTCCTGAAAGGGGTGGTAAGTTTGGGGTGAGCTAACTAAAGCTCAGTAAGTAATTCTCCTTTGCTCTGTCATGTGTACAAGAATAGAGGCACTATCCATGAAAGAATTAGGATAAATGCAGATATGCTAGCCAGTCATAAATACTGAACTCATCTATGATCATCAGAGGATAAGAAATTCAAAGATAAACAAGGAAGATCTGTCTGACAATATAATCATATGTGCTGAATAAAAGCTGTGAAGTTTCAAAGTCACAAATAAACATGAATATGTTTAAGTTACAAATATCGATAACATCAACAATATAAGATACTGATAGCAACGAATCTGCGATGCCATGATGCTAGACCCGAAGGTCATAACTAGACCCGAAGGTCTTAACTAGACCCGAAGGTCATATCTAGACCCGAAGGTCTTAACTAGACCCGAAGGTCTTAACTAGACCCGAAGGTCATATCTAGATCCAAAGTAAATTATGTCTAGACCCGAAGGTCATATCTAGACCCGAAGGTCTTAACTGGCATCAGATGGAAATGTGATTGATCACAAATCCGGGACTTAAATATCATCCATGAAGAATAAGGTGAAACTATGATTGAACACAACTATCTGGCCTTTACAGCTCTAGGTACGAATGTACAACAAGAATTCAATATACAAATATACCATCATGATCAAGATATATGTATGAACATCATCAAATGCTTCCCACATGATAGAACAATATCGATGTGGTTCTATAAATTCTGATAACCGTGTAAGGAGTACAATAAGCAATGTATATGGAAAGAGCTATGACTTGGCTTGGAATGTAGCACATACAGAGATCAGAGATTACTTACTCTTTTTTACCGATCCTTAGAACTCAAGCTATTCCCTCTCCTTTATCTTTTGACGTGCCTGTCATTGGAAATGTACTCAGTCTATAATCATAACTCATCTATGCTATATATTCAAATTTGCTTATCTTGGCTATCGGTATCTTAATTACTAATTTGGATGTCATCATTGTATCCGGAACGTCGAATACAAGTGGTTTAGGCTTTTACGGATCTTAAATCGGACTCTTGGATTGAAAAGGGCAAAACTGTCATTTTATACTTTACGTGTCTTTTATTCCCGGGACCCCTTTTCATAATTTTGACATTGCCATTGGGTTCGGAAGGCTCGAGATAATAAAATTTGACTATTTATTCGTTTCGTTTGGACTTCGTTTGACCTAGTTTAGGATTCGGGGTCTTTTTGTAATTTTCTCAAATTATTATTTAATAGATTTTTACTATTTGGGGTTCAATGTAAATATTCAAACCTTCTGGGGCCGGTCTGTTATTTCCAAGAATTCTGGTCTGAACCAGTGGGTTCATTGGACTCATCCCTAAACCGGTTCTAAGACTCACTGAACCAACCGGTTCGGTTTAGCTCAACAAATGCCCCTCGTTTTTTCGATCATCAGCTCCGACCACTCGCCGGCGCCGGTGCAAGTTCTGCACCATTTTTCCTTCAAAATTTGACGTTCATTCTTCATAGTTTTTACACCAAAACACTCCTAATATTTTAAAATTAATTCAACTAAATTTTGTCCCTGGTTTCCACCGGTTTCCGAACACCCACGACGAGTCTCCGGCGTTGCACCAGTGACAAATAATTTGACCAAACTTGGTCATTCCGAGACCATTTTAACTGATTCAAGTTGCGTTGGACTCCTGAAGATGTTTCCTACTCGTTTCCAGTCTTAAAATTAAGATTAATTCGACATACAAAAATCTACCATTGTTGACCGTGTGCTGTGAGTTCAGTTCTTGGTTTTCTTTTCCTATTTCAATATCTCATCAATTCTAATAGTAATGACCCAACTTAAAATGTAAATGGACACAGTTTCAGTCAGAAATATACCTGTTTAAGCTGATTTCCTCCAACTGTTCTGAAGCAGTTTTTTTTTTCTCTCTCTCTCTCTCTAAATCCTCTCCTTCTTCTGCGCGACTGAGTTTTCTTGTTTCTGTTTTCTCTATTTTTATTTTTCTTTTCTTTTCTTTTGGTCTTCTCCCACTGGCTCTTTAGTTGGTGGCCTTGCCACCTGGTTACATAGAATCCCACACACGCACACCTGTACATACACGGCTGCCATGCAGCCCTCAATCTTCCAGCTCTCAACAAGTCACCCTCCACTCATTCTCTCTCTCTTTAATTCCAGTGTGCCATTGCGTCTCTTGATTCAATTCTGCCCACAGTTTTCTTTGCTATCCGATTATCAATATCTATGTATATTATCATCTATGTATATATATATATACCGTAGTTATAATATACTGTGAACACAAATGTTATCATACATGTATCTACCGTATTTTATACATATATATATATATAGTTACCGAATACAATACATATATATCTATATATATTGTTATGTAGCTAAATAAATACAAGTTATCCGTAAAATCGGCATTCCGATATGCTGGCACCCTGTACCCGTAACTGATTTTTATTTCATGCATGTATACTAAATTCGGCGTTCAACCAAGTGTTGATTTTTATTTACTGAGTAATTTAAGTACAGTCCGAATTTATACATCATAACTCGGCCTAACCCGGGTCAAGTACTGACCCACTCGGGTCGGGATATTACAAATAGTCTCAGTTGAAACCTAATGAGAGGGCAATAATGGCCTATCTTAGGTGACCCGATAGACTCTTAAAATGATAGATAAGTCATGAATAAATAAATTCTGATCTATTGGTGATTAATGATGATTATTCAGGGTGGTGATTATTGAGGATATATATGGACGTGCCTAAAGACGAGTCTGGAGGATATTAGAATATCTATGAACACAGATAAGCATATAGTTTGTGAGTAACTCGGACTCCTGACTTGGTGTATATTTTCTGTGTACTATACTGCTTCATATGCTGAACTGTTTTATACATTGTACTGTTTTAATGCATATGTTTTAATGCATACTCTTTACACTACATTACATATGGCATGATCTTATCCTGCTTCTTGATACCTCCTGTTTTGATTTTGTTGGAGTCTGTTGTTCTAACTTCTCTACGCTATTGGAGTTTGATTCGTGCTTATCTTGTTATGTTGAGTCTTGGGCCCACCTTGGGATTGAGTATATCAGTGGATGGATGGCTGGCTCTGTGGGACGCACAGAACTCAGCATCCGCTCAATCCTATCTGTTCCGCTCTGATACTGACCCTAAGCGAAAATGTGCTGCGAGGACGTAGGCCCTCCATGTGTGGGGGTGGGTGACTGACGGATTATCTTGTGCGGCATCCCACATTGCTAGGGAAGGTTCAGGAACTTTGAGCTGTATCTGTTCTATTTGAGCTGTATCTATTTTACTCGAGTTGCATTGTTCTATCTGAGCTACATTTGAGCATGCATATACATATATATATATATATATATATGAACTGGTTTTGAAACCCATGGCAGGAACCTATGTTACTCACTGAGCTTGTTTAAGCTCATTCCATTTATTTAATATTTTTCAGGACTTATCTCCAGTCGATTAGAAGACACAGTCAAATGACTCTAGTAGACTGAGAGGCAACCCGAGTAAGGATCTGTTAGCATTGATTTGGGAGACTTAGATTCTGGTGGATTGACTTTGGCTATTCAGGTGAGTTTGATGATTCAGTTGACTTTATTCATATACAATAGATGTGTAGGGACATGGCTCATGGTAATGGTACTCTAGAGAGATTAGATATGTTCTGTGCTTTCTGACTGGTGATAGACGTGCTCTGTGGCTTAGAGTTATTAATTGGTTGATTGTAGACTTGCTTTATGGTACATACTTCTAATTGTGGTATATTGATGAGTTGCGTTCCCGAGATAAAAATGTTTTAATTTTTGCTGTTCTGACTCTACATTTAGAATGCAATTCATCGTAAGGTTCAGAAGTTTGCCTTTGGTTGTTCGCATTGTCGGTCGGAAAATCGGCAAGACGGCTAACTGGCATCACATCTTCGGCATCCGCATAGGGTGGGGTGCGGGATGTGACACCAAATGGGTGCCTAAATATGGCTAAAAAAGGTGGCCAAAGGGGCAAGTGTCATGGGCTGTGAAGCTGGGTGCGCATGGGGAGGCATAGTGGCAAAGCGCGCGCGCGGAGGGGGGCCATGGCGTTACGTGACTCACGGCGAGCGCGCGAGTTGCTGGCTGCTCTTGGCCTTGGTCCAAAATCTAATTTTCACTATTTATTGCTACAATATTCCAGTAGCTAAAATGCTACAGTAGCACAATTTTCAACTTTGGCAAAAAATCTTGATTTTTATATTTTTATACCCATTTCAATTTATTTCATCTCCAAACTTAGTGTGGGGCACTATAACATGTAAAATGACCATTTTACCCTTTTTCCCTTATTTTTCGAGTTCAAATAATTTTTGGGCTAATCACCGTCATTTTTCATTTCTTTACCTTTCTTCCTTTTTCTTAAGTTTTTTAATCCCCTACTTAGAAAGTTTATGCATGCTCTCCTGCTCCACTCAACCTAATTACCATATTTTAAAAAATTTCACCATAGCCTCCTTTGTTTTCTAAACATTTTTCACCTAATACTTTGCAACCATTCATGTATACAAGCATTGCACATTCCATCCTCACTCGATAGCCACAAGTTCTTAAATTAAACATACATTATTTAAATATACAATCTATCATATATACACATGTACTTGAATTTTACATCACTATCTCATGCTCATTACAATATATAGGGCCTTACCTATTGTTTTCATAATCTACAAGGTGTGTACAAATGAACACACATGGTTTCAGGGCTTATGCCCTCATACAACTCAAAAATAATGCCCCAAGGGCCAAATCTGCTTCACAGTCCATTTTCCTTCCTTTCTTCGAGACTTCAACAAGTCTCAAGTACCCGAAGCCTCATCTGAAATATGATATCTCACGAGGGGTCAGCTCAACTGCTGGTATGACATAATGCTAATGCAAGGAATAAGATTAAGGCATGACATGTGTAAGTGTACAGTTATAATATACATGTCTTCCAATTCATCAATACAATGCATTAGCAATATGCGTGACACACCCATGCAAACTCTATGCCACACCCATGTCTCGTTTCACGGATCGCTTCCATTGGTCAGCGAGTACCAATGCATGTGTTCACGGATTGCTCCCGTTGGATAAGCAGGCACTAATGCAATGGCCAATTTTGGGTTTTTCACCACAAGATCTACACCCTCATAATACATAGTACCAAGTGCTCAACCCACACTATGTTTTCAAAGAATCATCATATGCCAATATGCCTTGATTTTTCTCAATGCAATTTCAATGGAACATTTCATCAAACACATGGAGCATGCTTTAAATAATACGTTATACTTAAAGATCCGATAGCCTTTGAACCATAAAACTTTGTCTACATGAACCTAGCATGTAATCCAATCAATTTCACATATAAACATATTACATTTCAAAACCCCAATAATTTCTCAAAGATCATAAAATACATAAAGTACTAACACATGGAATAAATCATAACTCTCAAACCACAAGAGTTTCTCAACATCAACATAAGTTAGAATGCAATGAATCAAACATATAAACAAGTTACATGTTCATCACTTTGATAAAGTCTCAAAAAACACATAGGTACACAAACTACCAACTCTAGGTTTTCAAAGCAACTATTAACTAAATGATTTTCTAACAGCAAGTAAACATATAAATCATTCAATTAACATATAAAATACTCCTAAACTCAACCCTATTCCTTACTTAGTAAAATATCATACTTAAAAGAATTTTTCTCAACCTTAGAGAGTTATGTTCGTTGTGAATCTGAACTGATTGGTGAAAATGTAGCCCTTGACGAGAGGAACAACTTCCTAGAAGGAATTATTATGAGAATCCTAGCCTAAGGATGTGTTTTGGTGGCTTGAAGCTTGGAAAACCCTAGGCTTCTTTCACTTTTCTCTCTATGCATGACTGCTGCTGCTTCTTTAGACCATTTCTGTGATTTTGTTACACTAAGTTCTATATTTATAGTTAAGGGGCTAAGGGGGCAAAATGACTGTAATACCCTGACCCAAAAATATCGAGTCATAGGGCACATATTACAAGGCAATGAAAAATTAGTGTAAAGGTATTTATATTTAAGAGGAGAATTATTAATTAATTAATTAAATCCAAGAAAATAAACTATTATGAAAACACACACATGAAAGTGTATTGTGTATGGATAAGTATATATATAATGTATGTATATATGTATATCTATATATATATATGTATATATGAACATGTGCCTAGATCAGCCGTGTGTGTGTGGTGTGTAATGTGTATAAAATATTATATATATATATATACATATATAAAAGAAGAAACATGAAATTAAGAGGGGTAAGGTAACTATGTACTATATATGTATATTATATGTCATTAGGTGAAGAGGAATAGGAGGAGGTATGGCTGTTGATCTGATGGAGTAAGGGGGGTGAAGTGAAGGGCAATTAAGTGAGAAGTGATGGCCATTAAATTCTCACTTATACATATGGGTATACACTTGATTCACACCAAAAATCTCCACCCGATCAGCTATAGAGAGAGAGAGAGAGAGAGAGAGAGAGAGTTCAGAAGAAGAGAAGGGAGACCTCGGAGGAAGGAGGAAGAAAAGGGAATCACTGTTACAGGTAAAACACAAAAAACCATCACTTTCTCTCTCTAGAAAATTTTCCTATGCATGAACTGTTTTAAGCCTTCATTTTGTATATATGATGTGTAGTACATGTTTAGACTCGTTTAAACATGAAATATAAGCTTGAAAATGATTAAAAACATTAGACCCAGAAGCTACGGCCATAGAAGACTTTGCTCGAAGCAGGTCTGGTTCCATCATAACCAAACCCTGTTTGGTTCATTGAGATAAAAACTAGACCTTACGAACACTTTAAAAACCCATGACCGCGATCGAAAAGCTCAAAAATTGACCCCCAAATATCGAGTTACAGGGTACGGGTTGACAAACTCAATCCTTAAACTCGCATCAAAACCCAAATAAAAGAATGAAAATTGAATCCCCATGAAGAGGGGATCAAAACAAGCTAAACCCCATGAAAAATAATCAAAAAATGAGCATGAACAGTGGGTTTATAGTTCGGATTATCATGGCTTAAACCGAGCCTCTGAGCTAAATTCGAAGCTTAAAATCAATGTAAAAATATGCCATAGGGTTTTAGGAAATGATTTGAGAAGAAAGCAGAGAAAATGGGTGCTCAAAATGCCACGAAACTCAACGGTAAAAAAATTAGGGTTCGGTGTGAACAGTATCAACTTCGTGGGGAAGATGACACTGTTCGGGTCAGTTCGGATCAAATCGGGTTCGGGTTGGAACCCGACCCACCGAATAGAATGGGTTTAGTTAAACGGTGACGTTTGGAGGTTTAAAAATTTTAAATTTTAAAACATTAGGGCTAACGTCATCATGACGTCAGGATTACGTGTTAAACCGGCTAAACCGGTTGGTTTATACACGGACCGGACCGGTTCACTTATGTGTGACCTAAACCCACTGGTTTTCTAATTTATTTAAAATTAAATAAACCAAACCTTTTGTTATTTACGATTTGACCCCAGAATTTCTAAGAAATTCTACTGTGGCCCAACTGAGGAAAATTTTATGCAATTAGACCCTTGGAAAAATAATTAAATAATTAATTTAATTATTTAATAAATAAAGTTAAATTACTATTTCACCCTTGGGTCATAAATAGAGCAAATGAAGTCCAAATTAAACATATGAATAGTGTATCCTTACTATTTTGGATATTCTGAGACTAATGGTAGGGTCCGTTTTGTGAGACGGGGCCCCAAAAAATAAAGACACGTAAATGGGTAAATGACCAAAATACCCCTTGTCCAAAATTTACAAGTTATTAGTGTATTCTTACTAACTCGGACCTTCTGAGTCCAATGGTGAGGTCCACGACACGAGATGAGGCCCCAAAAATTTAAAACACGTAAAGGGGTAAAATGACCAAAATACCCCTAGTACTCTAAAAGCCAAACTTAAACCAGAGAAGGTCTAAACTGACTTTCTTCGACACTCCGGACTCAATGGTAGAGTCTATTCGATCAAAAAGAAATGTCTAAAATAAAAGAACGTAAAATTTGTTGAATAACATCTGTCAGATGACTAAAGACTAAAGTATTGCCGAAATATTAAATTAAGACAAGTACGAGGAAATACGATACTAGAAGATACGACACGTAAACATGTGAAGTAAATAAATTAAATTAAAGTTAATGGAGCTACCCGAAGAGTATAGTTTAGAACGAAGTAAGTTCCTAATACATTAATTTGTGTAGGTCAGGTTCAGCTAATTCAGAATGATTAAGCCACAGACCATAATTAAGGGTCAGAAACAGCAAGATTTTCTGGATGAATTAGATCGACAACATCGAGTAATCCACAAGAAATTGAGGATTGCCAAATATTGTGAGATTAAGTCCCTCACACCCTTCATCCATTGGGAACCAATTGTTCCAATTGGTCGACACGCCCAGGAAGCAGCAGCAAGGAGACTTGCTGAGGCGCAGCTTAAAGAAAAAGAGGAACGTGAGAACACTGAAACCTTAGCTGAAATGCGTCGCAGGTAATATTATTATCATTAAGTACATAAGTTGCTAGATTATAATACAGCTATAAGTCGGGACCAGTATAAGAATTTAGGCTTTTCACAGTCTACAATTGGTGAGTCATGAAGTTGAATAAATGCATATGGAATTTATGGAATCTTCATAAATCTTGATAGACTAAGAAAGGAAAAGGGTAAAGGGAAGGTGCCTCAATAGAGCCGGCCCAAACTCGTAAGGTGAGCAATCTTGCATTTGAAGTGTAGGCTTTAACTCCACGGATTTCAACGGATGTTTTTAAGTTCAAGATATTTACAACATTGATATATCAAATTCAGTATTCATGATTTCTGTTTTCTTAAATATTCTGCTATGACATGCTCCACGATTATCTACATATTTATATCCGTAAATGTTTCCTTTTCAAAATAGTTAGCATGTCTGATTTCCTCAAATATTCTGAATTTGATTATTGCAACTATTGAAGCATCACTGCAAAATTTATACGTCACATGTTTTAAATACTCATAAAAGGCTTTTATATAAAAGTCATATGACAAATGTTTTGCAAGATAAATAATAAGCACATAGGTAGTGTTGTGGGTTGTACGGAACTCAACAGACCTATCATGTGCATTATCATATAGGTAGTGAGGAGGGTTGTACGGAACTCAATGGACCTATCATGTGCATCATCACATAGGTAGTGAGGAGGGTTGTACGGAACCCAAAGGATCTATCATGTGAAATGCTCGGTAGCAGGATCTAATCCCCCAGGCAAATGAGATATCTCCACGTATACGTAAAACGGGAGTCTGGTTCGAAATAGATTCCACCTAATTAGAGAGAAAATATGACAAACGATTTTGAAAATGGAAGCAGGTTTTACCCCCATTTTCACTATGCATGTTTACATGATTTTAAGTTATATGTTCTGAAATACACATGCTTTTTTACGGAAATATATGTTTTAGCTTGAATACCTTGAATGTTTCAAAGCTACATATTTTAAGAATGCATGTCCTCTATGTTCAAGTATACGACCAATTGTTAGTTGAGTATTTTATAAACTTTCATGTACGAAACCTCTACCAATTGAAAACCCATGACAGATGTAGGAATTACTCATTGGGCTTCTCGAAGCTCACCCCATTCCCCAACATTTTTCAGGTGATGATGATGGGTGGACCCTTGCTCAATTTGGGGAGCAATGATTGGCAGCTCCATTAAGATCTGGAGATATTTTGGAAGTATTAGGACCCACCGTTGGTCAAACTTTTGTAGTTGTAATTTTGGAACAATTATGTATTTAAGCCCGAGGGGCACATGGATATGTATTATATAAAATCTTTAGTTATTATTATTATGCTCTGATTATTATATTTATGTGTACCGCTATGAAGAGCGGCAGTATCAGGCGGATATGTGACAGATGTTTTTTTTAAAAGAAAAGAAAAAGTTTTTCACGCTTCCGCAACCATAGGTCGCATCATTGTCCGATACTGTTGCTTATGTACGAGCCTTGCCCCAAGGCCTCCGGGCCGAAGGGTGGCAGTCCCGACTCGAGATCCGCACAGGGTGGGTTTCGGGTCGTGACAATGACCTTTTTGCTCTTAATGAACTCGAGACCCCGTTACACTACAACCCGTCCCGAAACATCTCAATTTGACATTTTACTTTAGCCAAAGTTTTTAAAATTGTTTTAAATAAAAATTTTCAAAAAAATTTATTTTCGCCCGCGAGTGGGTTTGGCCGGTTCCATTCGGGATGTCCTTTTGGTCTAAATTTTCAAACTATCTCCGATTAAGCTCAAATTCGCACAAAAGGTATATTTTAACATTATAAGCATGTTTCTCTTTTATGACATACTCAAATTATACTCTTAAATATGACTTATGTATAAATAATACATGTATAACGTTCTACCGGCAAACAGCGCATGAATAGTTACCGACAAAAACGAAAAATTTACCCTGATTTTTCAGATCTTTACATCCTTCCCCCCTTAAATAAATTTCATCCCGAAATTTAGAAATGTACCTCCGTGAACAAATAACTCTAGATACCTAGTGCGGACCTCAGCCTCGCGTGCCCAAGTGGTCTCCTCGACCCCGTGATGGTTCCAAAGAACCTTGACCAAAGTAATGGTCTTGCCTTGCAAAACCTGGTCCTTAGAGTCCAATATCTCTACAGGCCTCTCATCATAAGAAACATTACCCTGCACTTCAAGATCAACCCAATCGAGTACATGTGAAAGGTTAGACTCATACTTCCTCAACATCGCTACACGAAAGACATCATGAACCCCAAATAACTGTGGCGGTAACGCCAACTGATAGGCCACTTCTCCAATACCTCTCCCAATCAAGATCTTACAAGGATTTACAACACTCATGTTGAGTTCTCTATTAATTAAAAGAACTCATCAATCATATGAAACTTGTCACATTAGTTTCAATCTTACTTGATTTAGGTACTATAATCAACACAATCAAGAACTATTCTACACATCAGATTTATCATTTTTCAAAGAAATATAATAGAAAACGTCACCCTCGAAGATCAATCCAACCACCATGTGGCCACAATAGGAAATAGTTTTAATAAAATTTATAATATTTTTATACTCCATCAAATATCAAAAGTCATCAAATGCACTATTATAATTCTCAGTAGCTAACTATTTTTCAACATGAATATCTATGAGTCACTTCATCCCCGAGACATACCATCTCCAACTAATCTTACATTCCAAGAGTATCCACCAATATTGGTAGCAAATTATAACCCCAATATTAACAATAATTTACCATTTTTGTTCACAAGTCATTGGACTTTCAAAAGATCATTCCATTTTCAAATTAAAATTTTTCATTCCCAAATTACATGTTAAGCAAAATTTTGAAATTATACTCCCCACAAGTTGACCTAACCATGCCATTCACAATTTATTTTTTATGTCAAACAACACGATCATCATTCTCCATCAACTAATAATTCAACAATTCAATTACTCAAAGGATAAATAAAAAAAATCTTTTACTCTATATCCCAAGTATATTCCCTACACATTCCCACATATACAAAGTGATGGCAGACGTTCATCTTTACCTATTCTTATTTATCTCAGCTATTTCATCTTAGTATTATTCATTTCCATTCATACCATATGTTGTTAAAAGTTTTCCATCTTCATCTTTTTAAGCTTTTAAGCTTTTAATTTCATGCACTATCTAATTATATGTCCCAAAATGTAATATAACCATGCTAGCACATATGTACCTAATCCATAGGTGTTATAAAAATAAAATATGCACTACATGTGTCTTACACATCAAAAAAATTTATTATACCCTATCAACACAATAGTTAGGCAATACACATGCCATCAAATTAACTCATTTCTAGCAATCTATGCTCTTAAGCTCCATATTTTCATCGCATGTATCAAGAAAAGAAAAAGATGCAATAGACACATTTTATTCACTACTAGCAAACTCATATGCTTTATCTTCACGAGGCATCTCTAGGTATTCATACCTAAATATATATTTTATAAATACATAAACATAGCATATCTTCACTTTCGTCAACAATATAATAATATAAGACATACTTGTACTAAATTTAAAATTCATAAACTTTTTTTTTTCCTCATGCATGCACTAAATATGCATTACAGTTCCATCATGTATTTGGTACATACACATTAGCTAATTTCTTTTTCTTGTTGCCTTTTATCGTCTTATTAGGTATCTTTTACCTTTTTCTTATATATAACTAGGTGATAACACTTCATGGATCACAGCTCCTTTTGTTACTAGGTGATGGATTGGCCAGTCCATACACTTGTAACTCGAGACCTGATACCAATTCGGTATATTCATAGTACACTTTCAAGTGATCCTAAGTACATGGGTTTATAACCTAGGATTTAAACTTTATATTATACACCTATAACAAATAGCATTCATACAACCCTTCACATATATATAACATGACTATTGTACACTATATAATCATGAAAGAATAGATGTTAAGCACACAATCATGTATACCAACCAAAAAATCTATATGTACACACTAAACAAAAACATACTCAACGCATACTTACTGCATATATATATATAAGTTTTCAATCAGCTATTCATGTTCTTATAATCTTATCATTTTTTAATTAATTCTAAAACACAAAAGTCGATTTAAACCCTAAGCATGTTAAGCATATTTTGTAATTTATACGCGTAATCACCCTACTAGATATTTTATTCACTTCATCAAATAGTCTGGCATATTAACGGATATAAGCACACATCATGCATCATGATTAGACCAAATCATGCAACATTAAATCAAGTAAGTTTTGTAGAAAGATATCTGAAACTCACACACAGTTGATGGTAACACTACCGACACCATCTCACTAGTATCATTTCTAAGACTCACAAAATCTGGCTACCCCAACTCGGTGAATCACACAGGGGTGGAACAAGGCAATCATCACTAGCTCCCAAATAAAATAAACAATCTCCCAAGTATAATATTTATTTTCTAGATCCAGATAATACAATCATTTATAACTTCATCCAAACCAATCAAAATCATTCATAACTTTTTACCCACATATTTTTAAAATGATAGGTGAAAATCACCATTCACTTATAAGTTATATAACAATCTAAGTTCTCATATTGTACTACACATCTCATGTTTGTACATACTCGCAGTGCCTCAACCATAATATTTTCACTCAAAGTACATTAACATAATTTGCATCTTAAACACAAGATCCATATTCAAAAATTTGTATCATCCAACTCTTAACCTGATACATAATTTCCTCCAAAGCAACAATCAATGTTTATCCTTTATGCAATCAAAATTCTGGAATCAACCTTATAAACTAAGCTAGAACTAGGTTCATAATTCACACATTAATTTGGCTTAGTTTATGCAACTCATTATTTTCACAAGACTTATATTTATAAGTTCATTTAATCAATCTATTATTCTTATCACATCTAGTATTGACCATCTCATAGAACTAGGTAAGATAATAGTATTCATCACTAGGTTAACTCCACAGTCCACCACAATATAACATATTCCAATTCAATAAAGAAATCATTACAACCCCTAACTTTCAGATTCACATCACTTGAACATATTAATATTCATCCTAAGCACGAAATCAAATCCAACTGCATCATAATTTGGATTAATCCACAACAATATTTTTCAAATGATTCATGTTTTACAATTCTCCTAAAACCAGAGATCATCAATCATCACCTGATAACCTATCACATCCTGTAAACATACTTGCTTAATCATAACTCATAAAACTCACTTCAACCACTTCCACCCATTGTTTAGAATAAACAAATAACAAGTTCTCACCCAATTTCAATGTAGTCTTTCGCCAAAAAATTTATTTAAGCAGTACAATATACACACGCCCATAGCATTCCCCTATAATGCTACAGGATATCCTGAAGATAAACAAGCATCAATCTATTATGTACTTAAACATCTACCATGCTATCACATACGATCATGCCAATATACACATTACCCCTATCATGCACCACACTACATCAAATCACGTAATCACACATCATAGCATAGTATCAACTAACACATAATCATAACATGTGATGCGTCAAGTATAAATAGCCACATAATGTAAACGATCTTATCACACACCACTGACAGTTCATACCAAGTTACACGTTTTCCTCTAGAGTCTGATGGTGTTCAACAACACCCCACGGTCCTTGAGTATTCGAACCTAAGCTCTGATACCACGTTGTCACGCCCCGAATTTTCACAAACCCGAGGAGTGAGTGAAATGAAATAAAAAAAGTAAATGAAAGGTCATGAGGTAGATTTAATTGATCATTCATTCATTCATTCACCTATGTTTTTTTCAAAATTAGAAGTGAAGATTTATTAACTAAACCCACCCAAGATGAGTTCCAAATAATAGTCAAACATCTCCCCCAATCAATGGTCAAGATAGTCCAAGTAGTGTCCAAAAATGGTCTCTAAAATAGTCCCAAGATGTCCCTAAAAGTGCCTTGTAATAATGGCCCAAATGGGCTCCAAATTCCCTAAGACATAGGCTAAGAATTGGTAAAAAATTCTACCAAAATTCGCCTAAGGAAGTTGCCAAACAAGGCCCATTGGAGTGGCCAAACATGGCCCAATAGTGTGGCCAAACATGGTCCAAAAGGGTGGCCAAACATGGCCCAAAAGGATGGCCAGTCATGGCCCAAGGATTGGCCTAAACATGGCCTAATAGGGTGCTCAAACATGGTTTAAAGGGGTGCCCAAATACAGCTAAAAAGGTGGCCAAAGGGGCTGGTGTCATGGGCTGTCAGGTTGGGCATGCATAGGGGGCGCAGTGGCCAAAAGCACGCGTGGAGGGGGGCCATGGCACTAGCGTGGCGCGCGGGGGGTGCACAGTAGGCGCAAGGTGCATGCACGCACGAGCTGCTGGCTGCTTGGATGGTTGCTCTTGGCCTTGGTCCAAAATCTGATTTTCACTATTCATTGCTACAGTAGCAAAATTTTCAACTTTGGCCAAAAATCTTGATTTTGATATTTTTATACCTATTTCAATTTATTTCATCTCCAAACTTGGTGTGGGGCCCTATAACATGTAAAATGACCATTTTACCATTTTTTCCTTATTTTTCGAGTTCAAATAATTTTCGGGCTAATTGTCACGCCCCGAATTTCTGACCGAAACCCGAGGTGCGACTGACGAACAGAAAGTAAATAAAATAAAAGATAATTAAACAGATTTATGAATTTACGACAAATTAAATAGAGTTCTTCAATTTTCTAAAAATTTCGGCAGCACCTCCTTTGTTTTTCGAACCTTTTCCCCCTGATAAACACAATACAACATATATATATACAACAGTCACAATCCATCCTCACTCGATGGCCACAACTCTATCAAAGTTAAATATACATCACCTACTTATACAATCCATCACGTCTACTCCTACACTTAAACTAAAAGATCACAAATTCATTATTTATTACAATATACAATGTCATTTCCATTCTTTTCAGAAATGCACCAATCTTTTATAATGTCTAAATACGCCCCAAGGGCCCAAATATTCTTCCAAATTCATTTCCTCTCCTTTCCCCAAGATTTCATCAAGTCCCGCGTGCCAGGAGCTTTATCTGAAACCTGTGCCCACGAATGGGTCAGCGACAACATGCTGGTATGACATAATACTAATGCAGGAAACAAAACTAAGGTCGTGACATGTGCAAGTGTACAGTTATTTCTATATGGCATTCGACGTCATGATGACAGTATATGAACAATATACAGTATATAAGCAGTATGCGTGACACACCCATGCAACTCTATGCCACCCATGTCTCATGATACGATCATTCTCCGCTGGCATGAGTACCGCCGCGTATGTCTCGCTTCACGGTCCGGAATCCGTCAGGCAGGCAAGTACCTATTGGCTGATTTTGGGTTTTTCACCACAGGATCTGCACCCTCATAATGCAAAGCACCTCGTGCTGACCCACACTATGCTTTCAAGAAATCACACGATGCCAATATGCTATGATTTCATCATGCAATGATACAGTTCAAATGAAACATCCCTTTCATAAGCATATGCAACATGCTTTAAATAATGCATCACATTTAAGATTAACAATAGCATTTAAATTACAAGATTTCATCCATAAATCTACGTGTCATGCTCGATCAATCCCAACACTTATACAATTCTACATGTCGCAATATCAGCGATCCTTTTAAAACATAAATCACATATGATGACAACTCAAGAAGTAAATCATAACACCCATAGATTCGTAAAGAACACGTGAGCATATAAACAATCAAATTCTAAGTGGTTTCCTAATAGTAATTACGCATAGAGAACATTCAATCATCTTATCAAATACTCCTAAGCTTAATCTCATTTCTCACATTAGTAAAATATCATACCTGATAGGGTTGGTCACAACCCTACTAAGCGGTGTCCACTATGCAATCCAATCAACCCGTAAGTAACTTAGTCCTCCAATGGAATCATATCATGCTTATGCTTATCTCTACTCAGCCAATCTTTGGAGAATTTGCAGTCCAGCGTGAACCAAACCCTCGTGCATCTCGAGTTTGAGGTTGCTCTCCAGTCCATGGTTCAGCAGTTGAAGAAAACACACCGGCAGGTTGATCGAGTCGGCCAGCCATTTTAAATCCAGTTTCATCAGCTTCTTCAACCTTTTTCCCCCAAGCAGATGATGATCCTGACGGATTCTGTCCCTTTATCATCCCATCCATCAGATATTGAAGAACTCTCCCTTCTCAATCTCTTTAGACATTGCTTCATTCAAATCCTCAAGTAATGCTGGGAACAGCTCTATGTAACGATCCCCCAAGTGTCAGCCTGTCCTTGGCCGTTGCTACTTTGAAGAACCCATATGTTAACGAAAAACCTGTGGCTAAACTGAACTCCTAGCAACCGAATCATGTGTTACACCACCAATATGAGAACTGAGTTTCACAAAAATTCCCTTAAATTTGCCCAACAACCCATCTTCAAGACTTCCAAAGGATACCCCCAAACGTCTGCTAGAAATGTTCCCCACAGCAAGACTAAACTTCATTCAACTAACTTCTTCACTTCCAATTTACTGCTGCTACCTCTGCCTCTACTGCTACTGCACTCTCTCCATTTCCTCTAATCGAACCAGTGGCATTAAGCATACCCAATCTACACACCAACTAACATCTGATCTTCCACAAACTCAACCTGAAACTACCGCATCATCTCTTTTTCTTTTTCTTTTGACAATGGTAGATACGATGTAATTTAGCTGGCCGCTGTTGTTTGGCCTTCGAAGCCAATTCTGTCAATAACCATCCCTCGAAGTAGCATCCATCCCAAAAATCACCACCCCGTGTAACGAACTGCTCCCAATATTTTCATCCGATCCATCACCGTAGCCACCGACAAAACCGCAAGCATCAGAATCCCCCACCTGAAAGCAGAATTTCTACTATAGCCCGATCACCGAATACAGCCCATCCAACAATAAACCCAACTGATACTGCTGCCCCGCTACACAACACACAGAGATATATATATATATATGTGTGTATTTTCCTGCACACAAACATGTACCACACGGCACACACAGCAGTTCCTACTACATTTCAACCCTTCTCCATCAAATCACGGTTACCTTTTCTGTACATCACCACGCCGGACACTCCACGGCCTTCTCACGAACCGCAACATTCACACCACCCCGGGCTGTATCAAAATCCATCACCTGAACCTCCATCGCAACTGATGTTACACAAAATTCCCAACAGCAGCGACTTCTCTTCCCCAAACCGCTGCTGGTTTGCCGCTCCTGTTACGGCCATTTCTCTGAACCACCGCCACACCGTCTTTCACCGTTTCTGCCACAGCACGATCACACATCGTTGCACACACAGCTACATACATACTACATGCCGCACCATTACTCTCTTTCTCCCCAAATTTAAACAAATCATCAATCATCAAAAACCCAAAATATCAAAACCGTAGCAGCAGTTCTGTCCATCATGAGATCTTGTTTTCCCTTTTGAATTTACCTACTGATCTGAGGCTGAAAGAGGAGAGGTAACCACTGGAAAATCACAGAGCCAAAGCTCTATTTTCGGTTGGTGATTCGCTGTGCGCCGATCGGAGTTTCCCTCTTCAACGTCACACACACGCACATATATACTCCTCTCTACCGCTTCTGCGTATTGCCCTTTCCGATCTGTGGTTCACCCACTGCTTCGCCACCTCTGGAAGTCCCAAAATCCATCGCCAAGCCGTCGCAAATCCGTCGCAAATCCGTCGCAAACCCGTCGCACTCCGACGCGAGCTTGGACACGCGAGACGCGATGGCCGTCGACCAGATCTTCCCCCTCGCGACCACCGCCGTCCGCAGCCCCGTCCGTTTCTCTTTCCCTCTTCCTTTCCTTCCTTTTTCTCTCTCTTTTCTTCTCCCTTTCCTCCTCCCCTGTTTTGTCGCTCTCCCTCACCGAGACCTGCACGCCCCTTTTCTTCTTTTCTCCTTTCTCTTTTCTTTTGTTTCTTTCCATCACGTTTCTCCTTTTTTTTTTTTTCATATATACTATTATACATATTTTTATTTTATTTTTATTATATTATATATATATATATATATTTTTTCAAAATTTAAATTAATTAGGAATTTAGGACATTCCCAGTGTTCTAATAAAAAAATTTTATCCCAAATTTTCGAATCTTTACATCCTTCCCTCCTTAAAGAAATTTCGTCCCAAAATTTAAAATTATGCATCTCCTTGATAAAATAATAAAAGATCAATTCAAAATGCATTGTAGCACGGAGACGTGCAGCCTTACCAATGGACCATTCACCTCTCCCTCAACCAGGCAATGTGGGACGTAACTTTAATCCTTCTTTCACCCCCCCGTCAAGGCTCCGCCCCTTGGCGAGAGTAATCCCTCGGAACGGCACCACACTTACGTTGCTGGGATCTGGTTCTGATATCATCTGTAATGACTCACTTCTCATGGCACAACACGTAACAAAATCCTTAACATGTTGGTTCATCAATGCTAACTTTTCAAATCCATCCATGCCTCACGGCCTACTTCAATAACTTAACACAATAACAAAAATAAAGGGGAGCTCTCACTGTTTACCAAGACACCTCAAAGTCTCTCACACACTTGCTAACCATCTTACTAATCTCAAATCAGGTCATCAAATCATCTAATAATTTATCACAGTGGCATCAATACATCGCCCGTGTCTCAATGTAATTCAATAATCCAATCTTCTTCAAGTACTATATTCACCCACAAGACATCAATACCATAATCTTAAAATAAGGTCATCATCGTCCACCCTAGTCTATATATAACCGAGACTAAGTGTCGTGCATCAATAAAATTTGCCTATTCATTTCAAGCCTATATGTGTTAGCTAAACATTCGAACTGAAGGCAACATAGTCTATGCATTCCAAATACAAAATTTAAAACAACATACCAAGGTTCGAGGAAGACAAAACATTAGAGGAGGTAAAAAGAATATCTCAATTCCTTCTAAGATTGTTTCAACTCATCATTGTTCTAATCAACATCTCAAATAAAGTCTCATAACAATAGAGATTCTCAGTGAAACTCGTCACTAATTCCAATTATGAATATACGTCAATCCTTAATCACATGTACCTAAAACACATGTATATATAAATAGAATAAACAAACAACATTCAGTGTCTAACACGAAGCTTACCACATCAGCACCCAAGTATAAAATCCATCCAAGAATATACACATACATAAATAAGCACACCACCTGCCACACATGTAATTAGGTATACATCCAGCCCTATGGGTATCTAGGCCTATAGCCTATATCACAGACAACAAGTTCAAATTCTACCTTTTTAATTTCACTTAGCCTGCCACGTAGATATAAACATCTAGTCTCAGCTCCTCACTAAACAAGCATACCACATGTTATACATATTTCACACGCTAAAACAACTGTACTTAACCCAATCACGTAATCCCAACCAGTCCAATCAAGTTGAGGTCTAACCTCTTCTATCCCATAACGAAGTCCACCCCTGAAGGATCCACGGACACCCCGTGAAATAAAGAAGAACATCTCCCTCAGGAGTACACACCGTCACTCTCCTCCTGTAGTAGTCTATACTCGCCCAAAAACGTAAATAACTGATTTATCCTCAATGTAATACCAAGACTAGACACGTCAAGTAGAATGAAGTCAAAAGAAAATATGTAACCAGCTATCTCATTCGAGCAATATCTACAGATCCTTATCCGTATCCCACTATCTCAACTGGTGAACCTTACGATGGTGGAACAAGGCAACCATCGCAAGCCCCTGAATAAAGTAAAATCTCCTAAGTGCAATATTCATTATCTAGATCTAGACAACATAAACATTTATAACTTAATCCAAACCAATCAGATTCATTCACAACCTTTACCCCCGTATTTCTAAATGACAAGTGAGAACCCCCATTCACTTATAAGGCGTATAACAATCCAAGCTGTCAAGTCCTAGTACCTTAACCTCACTATTTTCACCACAATGACATTCACACAACTGCATCTCAGACACAAGATTCATGTTCAAGAAATTCATATCACTCGACCTTTAACTCGATATACAATTTCTTCCAAAACAACAATCAATGCTTACCCCTTATTCAATCACGATTCTAAAATCAACCTTATAAACTAAGTTAAAACTAAGTTCATAACTGACCCCTCAGCTTGGTCCAATTCATACTACTCATTATTTTTTTTATTTTTTTTTCACAAAGCCTACATTCATAAGTTCATTAAATCAATCACCATTCTCATCACATCCAAGTATCGATCATCTCATAGAACTAGGTCAGACTAGTATTTATCAGTAGGTTACTCCCACAGTTCCCCACAATATAATTGATTCCAATTCAATGAAGGAATCATTGCTACCCCTAACTCTCAAACTCACCTTCGCATTCCAGTTCAATATTCACCCTAACACGAAATCAAAACCCAATCACATCGTAATCCGAGTTCATCCACAATAATATTCTTTTCAAACTATTCGTCTTTATACAATTCTCCTTAGACAAAAGATCATCAATTATCGCTCGAGAATCTAACATATCTTACAAACACACTTGCTAAATCAACACTTACATAACTCAAGTCAATCATCTCCCCCCGTTGGTCACACTAAACAATGAACACCGATTTCTAACATAGCCTTTCGCAATGAAGGAATTCATTTAAACAATGCAACATTCACCCTCTCAATTCATGCTAGTATTCAACTAGCCCACTAACACTCAACCCTAAGCGAATGCTATCCAAAAATAATGCATCTCTCCACAAAAGGGTTTACCATAAGGACACCTTTAAAATTTTTGGTACAACACTCTTGAGTATCTACTGTCCAGTCTATACACAAGAATCCTCATAAGTTTAAATTCTTATTTTAGCATTTTAAGGTCTTACGTGTCTTTTTATTTATGGTTCTCTACCTCATTGGCATGTGTTCAATTAAGGCTTTTATAATTTTTCCATTTTTTCTTACTTATATAGCTAGGTGGTAACCCTTCATGATCACAACTCCTTTTGTTACTGGCTGATGGGGCGCCATCCATCAACTGTAACGCAAGACCTGAGACCAATCCAGTCTGTATAAATATCATAGTCATAATACTATAATCCATGAATATCGGGTACTAACCTAGCATACATATACATATATATATATATATATATATAACACAACCAACCAAATAGATAACTAGGTCTGCTGTCTATCTCATAAATAACTAGGCATACGGCCTACCGTATAGATAACTAAGTGTACAATCTATATCTCAAATAACTAGGCATACGGTCTACCCCACAAAATATACGGTCCACCACATAGACATGAGTTTCTAACCTTAGTCAACCATTATATCAAACCATCGCGTACTCTCAGTCAATCGGGAAATCCAGTACATTGCATATCAATGTAACACGTACACATAAAACCTACCACCCAAACTAACCCAAATAACTTAAGGTCTGAACTTCTCCCCATGTTCTAAAACATTAGATCACCTATCATGTTATCAGACACGGTCATACCAATACACATATCGTCCATATCATACACCACACTGCATCAAATCATGTAATCACGCATCATAGTATATCCTCAACTAACACATAATCGCAACGAGTCATGCACCCAATAAAATAACCACATAACACCTAAATCCTACCACATACCACCGACTGCTTACACTAAGTCAATGTTCTCCTCAAAGGTTCCATGGTGTTCAACAACACCTATCATCGCCAAGTATTCTCAATTTCGAACTCTAATACTTAACTGTCAAAGTTCACACATTATACAAACTCCCAACCATGCGTCATAATCCCATTGTATTCAACAACACCCCACAGTCTCTAGGTATTCGAACCTATGCTCTGATACCACGTTGTCACGCCCCGAATTTCTGACCGAAACCCGAGGTGCGACTGACGAACAGAAAGTAAATAAAATAAAAGATAATTAAACAGATTTATGAATTTACGACAAATTAAATAGAGTTCTTCAATTTTCTAAAAATTTCGGCAGCACCTCCTTTGTTTTTCGAACCTTTTCCCCCTGATAAACACAATACAACATATATATATACAACAGTCACAATCCATCCTCACTCGATGGCCACAACTCTATCAAAGTTAAATATACATCACCTACTTATACAATCCATCACGTCTACTCCTACACTTAAACTAAAAGATCACAAATTCATTATTTATTACAATATACAATGTCATTTCCATTCTTTTCAGAAATGCACCAATCTTTTATAATGTCTAAATATGCCCCAAGGGCCCAAATATTCTTCCAAATTCATTTCCTCTCCTTTCCTCAAGATTTCATCAAGTCCCGCGTGCCAGGAGCTTTATCTGAAACCTGTGCCCACGAATGGGTCAGCGACAACATGCTGGTATGACATAATACTAATGCAGGAAACAAAACTAAAGTCGTGACATGTGCAAGTGTACAGTTATTTCTATATGGCATTCGACGTCATGATGACAGTATATGAACAATATACAGTATATAAGCAATATGCGTGACACACCCATGCAACTCTATGCCACCCATGTCTCATGATACGGTCATTCTCCACTGGCATGAGTACCGCCGCGTATGTCTCGCTTCACGGTCCGGAATCCGTCAGGCAGGCAAGTACCTATTGGCCGATTTTGGGTTTTTCACCACAGGATCTGCACCCTCATAATGCAAAGCACCTCGTGCTGACCCACACTATGCTTTCAAGAAATCACACGATGCCAATATGCTATGATTTCATCATGCAATGATACAGTTCAAATGAAACATCCCTTTCATAAGCATATGCAACATGCTTTAAATAATGCATCACATTTAAGATTAACAATAGCATTTAAATTACAAGATTTCATCCATAAATCTACGTGTCATGCTCGATCAATCCCAACACTTATACAATTCTACATGTCGCAATATCAGCGATCCTTTTAAAACATAAATCACATATGATGACAACTCAAGAAGTAAATCATAACACCCATAGATTCGTAAAGAACACGTGAGCATATAAACAATCAAATTCTAAGTGGTTTCCTAATAGTAATTACGCATAGAGAACATTCAATCATCTTATCAAATACTCCTAAGCTTAATCTCATTTCTCACATTAGTAAAATATCATACCTGATAGGGTTGGTCACAACCCTACTAAGCGGTGTCCACTATGCAATCCAATCAACCCGTAAGTAACTTAGTCCTCCAATGGAATCATATCATGCTTATGCTTATCTCTACTCAGCCAATCTTTGGAGAATTTGCAGTCCAGCGTGAACCAAACCCTCGTGCATCTCGAGTTTGAGGTTGCTCTCCAGTCCATGGTTCAGCAGTTGAAGAAAACACACCGGCAGGTTGATCGAGTCGGCCAGCCATTTTAAATCCAGTTTCATCAGCTTCTTCAACCTTTTTCCCCCAAGCAGATGATGATCCTGACGGATTCTGTCCCTTTATCATCCCATCCATCAGATATTGAAGAACTCTCCCTTCTCAATCTCTTTAGACATTGCTTCATTCAAATCCTCAAGTAATGCTGGGAACAGCTCTATGTAACGATCCCCCAAGTGTCAGCCTGTCCTTGGCCGTTGCTACTTTGAAGAACCCATATGTTAACGAAAAACCTGTGGCTAAACTGAACTCCTAGCAACCGAATCATGTGTTACACCACCAATATGAGAACTGAGTTTCACAAAAATTCCCTTAAATTTGCCCAACAACCCATCTTCAAGACTTCCAAAGGATACCCCCAAACGTCTGCTAGAAATGTTCCCCACAGCAAGACTAAACTTCATTCAACTAACTTCTTCACTTCCATTTACTGCTGCTACCTCTGCCTCTACTGCTACTGCACTCTCTCCATTTCCTCTAATCGAACCAGTGGCATTAAGCATACCCAATCTACACACCAACTAACATCTGATCTTCCACAAACTCAACCTGAAACTACCGCATCATCTCTTTTTCTTTTTCTTTTGACAATGGTAGATACGATGTAATTTAGCTGGCCGCTGTTGTTTGGCCTTCGAAGCCAATTCTGTCAATAACCATCCCTCGAAGTAGCATCCATCCCAAAAATCACCACCCCGTGTAACGAACTGCTCCCAATATTTTCATCCGATCCATCACCGTAGCCACCGACAAAACCGCAAGCATCAGAATCCCCCACCTGAAAGCAGAATTTCTACTATAGCCCGATCACCGAATACAGCCCATCCAACAATAAACCCAACTGATACTGCTGCCCCGCTACACAACACACAGATATATATATATATATGTGTATTTTCCTGCACACAAACATGTACCACACGGCACACACAGCAGTTCCTACTGCATTTCAACCCTTCTCCATCAAATTACGGTTACCTTTTCTGTACATCACCACGCCGGACACTCCACGGCCTTCTCACGAACCGCAACATTCACACCACCCCGGGCTGTATCAAAATCCATCACCTGAACCTCCATCGCAGCTGATGTTACACAAAATTCCCAACAGCAGCGACTTCTCTTCCCCAAACCGCTGCTGGTTTGCCGCTGCTGTTATGGCCATTTCTCTGAACCACCGCCACACCGTCTTTCACCGTTTCTGCCACAGCACGATCACACATCGTTCCACACACAGCTACATACATACTACATGCCGCACCATTACTCTCTTTCTCCCCAAATTTAAACAAATCATCAATCATCAAAAACCCAAAATATCAAAACTGTAGCAGCAGTTCTGTCCATCATGAGATCTTGTTTTCCCTTTTGAATTTACCTACTGATCTGAGGCTGAAAGAGGAGAGGTAACCACTGGAAAATCACAGAGCCAAAGCTCTATTTTCGGTTGGTGATTCGCTGTGCGCCGATCGGAGTTTCCCTCTTCAACGTCACACACACGCACATATATACTCCTCTCTACCGCTTCTGCGTATTGCCCCTTCCGATCTATGGCTCACCCACTGCTTCGCCACCTCTGGAAGTCCCAAAATCCATCGCCAAGCCGTCGCAAATCCGTCGCAAACCCGTCGCGAGCTTGGACACGCGAGACGCGATGGCCGTCGACCAGATCTTCCCCCTCGCGACCACTGCCGTCCGCAGCCCCGTCCGTTTCTCTTTCCCTCTTCCTTTCCTTCCTTTTTCTCTCTCTTTTCTTCTCCCTTTCCTCCTCCCCTGTTCTGTCGCTCTCCCTCACCAAGACCTGCACGCCCCTTTTCTTCTTTTCTCCTTTCTCTTTTCTTTTGTTTCTTTCCCTCACGTTTCTCCTTTTTTTTTTTTTTTCATATATACTATTATACATATTTTTATTTTATTTTTATTATATTATATATATATATATTTTTTTTTTTCAAAATTTAAATTAATTAGGAATTTAGGACATTCGCAGTGTTCTAATAAAAAAATTTTATCCCAAATTTTCGAATCTTTACACTAATCACCGTCATTTTTCATTTCTTTACTTTTCTTTCTTCTTCTTAAGTCTTTTAATCCCCTGCTTAGAAAGTCTAGGCATGCTTTCCCTGCTCTACTCAAGCTAATTACCATATTTTGAAAAATTTTACCATAGCCTCCTTTGTTTCTAAGCATTTTCCACCTAATACTTTGCAACCATTCATGTATACAAGCATTGCACATTTCATCCTCACTCGATGGCCACAAGTTCTTAAATTAAACATACATAATTTAAATATACAATATATCATATATACACATGTACTTGAATTTCACATCACTATCTCATGCTCATTACAATATATAGGGCCTTGCCTATTGTTTTCATAATATACAAGGTGTGTACAATTGAACACACATGGTTTCAGGGCTTATGCCCTTATACAACTCAAAAATAATGCCCCAAGGGTCAAATCTTCTTCATGGTCCATTTTCCTTCCTTTCTTCGAAACTTCAACAAGTCTCAAGTACCCGGAGCCTCATCTGAAATATGATATCCCACGAGGGGTCAGCTCAACTGTTGGTATGACATAATGCTAATGCAAGGAACAAGATTAAGGCATGACATATGCAAGTGTACAGTTATAATCTACATGCCTTCCAATTTATCAATACAATGCATTAGCAATATGCGTGACACACCCATGCAAACTCTATGCCACACCCATGTCCTGTTTCACGGATCGCTCCCGTTGGTCAGCGAGTACCAATGCTTGTGTTCACGGATCGCTCTCGTTGGATAAGTAGGCACCAATGCAATGACCAATTTTGGGTTTTTTCGCCATAGGATCTATACCCTCATAATGCATAGCACTAAGTGCTCAACCCACACTATGTTTTCAAAGAATCACCAGATGCCAATATGCCTTGATTTTTCTCAGTGCAATTCTAATGGAACATTTCATCAAATACATTGAGCATGCTTTAAATAATGCGTTATACTTAAAACAACGATAATCTTTGAACAATAAAACTTTGTTTACATTAACCTAGCATGTAATCCAATCAATTTCACATATAAACATATTACATTTCACAACCTTAACAATTTCTCAAAGATCATAAAATACATAAAGTACCAACACATGGAATAAATCATAACTCTCAAACCACAAGAGTTTCTTAACATGAACATAAGGTAGAATGCAATGAATCAAACATATAAACAAGTTATATGTTCATCACTTTGACAAATTCTCAAAGAACACATAGGTACACAAACTACCAACTCTAGGTTTTGCAAAGCAACTACCAACTAAATGACTTTCTAACAGAAGTGTCACATCCCGCACCCCACCCTACGTGGATGCCAAAGATGTGATGCCAATTAGCTGCCTTGCCGGTCTCCCTACTGACAATGCGACCAACCAAAGGCAATCTTCTGAACCTTACGATGAATTGCATTCGAAATGTAGGGTCAGAACAGCGGAATTTAAAACCTTTTTATCTCGAGAATGCAACTCAACTATATACCACATAAGTATGTACCATAGAGCAAGTCTATAATCAGACATATATAACTTTAACCACAGAGCACGTCTATAACAGATATATAACACAGAGCATATCAAATTTCTCTAGAGTACCATTACCATAAGCCATGTCCCTACATATCTATTGTACATGAATAAAGTCAACTATATCATCACACTCACCTGAATAGCTAGAGTCAATCCATCAGAACCCAAGTCTCCACATTTTATTGCCATCAGATCCTCACTTGGGAATGCCTTTCAGTCTGCACGTATCATGTCCTTGTGCTTTCTAATCCAATGGGGTTATATCCTGAAAAATGTTAAATAAATGGAATGAGCTTAAACAAGCTCAGTGAGTAACATAGGTTCCTGCCATGGGTTTCAAAACCAGTTTATATATACATACATGCTCAAATGTAGCTCAAGTAGAACAAACATAATAGAGCAAGATAAAATATAACAGGTAAATCAAATTGAGATAGATCAGATCAATAATCAAAAGTATATCAACAAGTGTGCCTGATCCTTCCCCAGGTGATGTGGGATCCTGAGTTCACCACGCCTCACAGCCAACCATCCCCCATCTGGGATCGAATCAGAACGAAATAGGATAAGATTGAACGGATGCTTGAGTACTAGGATTCTGAGTTCATCCACGCCTCATAACTAGCTATCCTAGTATTAAAGAGGGACAGGATTGAACGGATGCTTGAGTACTAGGATTCTGAGTTCACCATGCCTCATAACCAGCTATCCTAGTATCAAGACGGAATAGGATAGGATTGCCTGAGTACTAGGATTCTGAGTTCACCATGCCTTATAACCAACTATCCTGGTATCAGGACGGAACAAGATAGGATTGCCGGAGTACTAGGATTCTGAATTCACCACGCCTCATAACCAGCTATCCTAGTATCAGGACGGAACAGACCAGGATTGAGCGGATGCCGAGTTCACCATACTATAGACCTTCCAATTCATCAGTGCAATGCAATGACAATATGCATGACACACACATGCAACTCTATGCCACACCCTTGTCTCGCTTCACGGTCCTTCCTTGTTGGAACGCAAGTACCAATTGTATGTCCCGCTTCACGGTCCGTCCCCGTTGGAACACGAGTACCGTGGCCAATTTTAGGTTTTTCACCACAGGATCTACACCCTCATAATGTATAGTACCAATGTGCTCAACACACACCATGTTTCCAAAGATTCCAATATGCCAAGATGCCTTGATTTTTCTATGCAATTTCAACGAGGCATTTATCAAACCCATGGAGTGTGCCTTAAATAATGCATCAGTACATAAAGAAAACTATAACTTTTAAACCACAAAACTTTGTCTACATGAACATAGCATATAATTCAATCAATTATACATATAATTATGTTACATATTCACAACCTTACCAAATTCTCAAAGATTACACAAGCACACAAAGTACCAATATATTGAGAAAATCATAACTTTCAAACTACAAGACTTTGTCTATATGAATATAAGCTAGAATGCGATTTATTATACATATATTCATGTTACATGCTTATCACTTCACCAAATTCCCAAAAAATACATAATTACACAAGATACCAAACCTAGGTTTTCAAAGTAACTATATGCTAGGTGATTTTCTAACAATAAGTAAGCATGTAAGTCATATAATCAACTTATAAAAACACTACTAAACTTAACTCTATTCTTTACTTAGCAACACTGAACCACTCGGTAGGATTGTAGCCCATGTGGTGGGGAACAACTTCCTAGAAGGAAGCCCTGAGAGATTCCAAGGCTAGATATGAGTTTTGGAAAGTAGAAAGTTGGAAAACCTAGGTTCTCTCCATCTTTTCTCTCCAAGAACAAGCTGCTGTATTTTCTCAGACCAATTCTAAGAAATTTAACTCTCAAGGTTCATATTTATATTAAAGGGGTCAAGGGGTAAAAAGACCATTTTGCCCTTAATGAGCTGCGGGACCCCGAGACACTACAACCCGTCCCGAAACTCCTTAATTTGATATTCTGCTTTAACCAAAGTTCTTAAAATTATTTTAAATGATATTTTCCCAAAAATTTTATTTTTGCTTGTTGGCTGGTGCGGCCGGTTCCACCCGAGATGCCCTTTTTGGTCTATTTTTAAAATATCTCCGATTAGGCTGAAATTCTCACAAGAGATGCATTTTAACATTCTAAGCATATTTTCCTTCTATGACATACTCAAATTATGCTTCTAAACATGACTTATGTCTAAATGATGCATGTATAATGCCTTACCCATAAATAGTGCATGAATAGTATCCTACCGGCAAAACGAAGAATTTATCTTGATTTTTTAGGTCTTTAAACATGCTTTGAGACCTTGAGTGATATCCTTGAGGTATCCCTCCAGGAAAACACTGTTCAAGTAGGAAACTTTCCAATCTATACTTTATTAGACTTAGTTTTAGAACTGTGTACTCCATGATTATTGGTTGTATTCACGATTAATTTTATCATTTCAATCAGAAAGTAAAATATAATAATATATTTCATTTTCAAACAATCACAAACCAAGCACTAATTTTTGTGTTGGGGTTTAGGTTATATAAAGCGTATGTATCATTAAAATCCAACTTTAACAATCTTAAAAGAATATAGAAACTCCTAAATCAATTCTCTAATGGAAGAAAACATAGATCACATCTAAGAGAGTTTTTACAAGGGATCAAAATTCATGTTTATACCGTAAGTGCTTATGTGAAGATCAAACGTTGAAAATCATTGTTCTTTAATTTTGATTGTTTAAGAGCATTGTAGACACTTCATTTTGTGACCCTTGATTGTAACATCCTGACTCAATTAAACAAAAAGATTAACGATAATGATAATTGTCATAAGTTAGCTTATTTAATAACCATGGACAACACCAGTTATGACTAGTGACTCGTAAATACGGAAGTAAAGGAATAAATGATGAAAATAATTAATCCTAAATTAAATACGACCAATGTGAGAATGAAACTTAATGCCGAGGGCCATGATTTGATAAGAAATTATGACTAGTGTTAATCGAGGATTAACACGAAAGTGAATGTGGAAAATTAGTGCATGAAGTGCTCTTAAGCAAGATTAGTATGACGCACGACGGGAGCACGTTTAATCGAAATTGGTCTGATAATTCGGATGGACTTTTAGAATAATTAAAATACATTTAATGTCACGCCCCGAATTCCCGACCGAACCCGGGGACGCGACTGAAGCGAAACAAAGGAAGAAAATAAAATAAATCGAAAGTAAATAAATAACAATTTAACTAATTTATAACTAAGTTTACTAATTTATATACAAGTCAACTAATATATAACAATTTATAGTAATTTAGATACATAAATAAATACCGATTTAACTAATATAGATACAAGCCTATTCCACTAACATAACTATATATCCATCAATACACATACATTCCCGTTTTAAAAAAAATTTCGGCAGAACCTCCTTTGTTTTTCGAACCTTTTTCCCCCTGATAATCACAATGCATCATATAACATCATATAAATATAAATACATCACAATCCATCCTCACTCGATGGCCACAACCTTATCAAAGTTAATTATACATCGCCTACTTATACAACCGAAAATGTACAACCATGATACAACATATATGTCATTGGGCTTAAGCCCGTACATCACAAAACATGCCTTTCGGGCCAAATATCCATCTACAATCAAGTCTCCTCCACTCAGCTAAACTTCCTCAAGCCTCAGGTGTCGGGAATATCATCTGAAATATGGTTCCCACGAATGGGTCAGCGCCAACATGCTGGTATGGTACAATACTAATGCAAGGAACAAAATTAAGACGTGGCATGTGCAAGTGTACAGGTATGTCTACATGCCTCCCTAATCATGCATACAATACAATGGCAATGTACAAACTATATCTATATAAAAACCTTATATCACGTTCACAAATTCATCAACACAATGCACAGGCAATATGCGTGACACACCTATGCATCTCAATGTCACACCCATGTCTCATGATACGGTCCTTCCCCGCTGGCATGAGTACCGCCACGTATGTCTCCTTTTCAGTGCGCCCCCGATGGAACGGAGTACCAACGGCCGAGTTTTGGGTTTTTCACCACAGGACCTACGCCCTCATAATGCACCAGCACCTCGTGCTGACCCACACTATGCTTTCAAGGAATCACGCAATGCCAAGATGCCATGCTTTCATCATGCAATAATACAGTCCAAATGAAACGTCACTTTCATAAGCATATGCAACATACTTTAAATAATTCATCACAATGAAGATCAAATCACAAGACTTCATCCACAATGCTACGTGTCATACTCAATCAATCTCAACACTTACGCAAACCCATGTGTCACAATATCAACAATCCTTCTAAAACAGAAATCACATATGATGACAATTCAAGAAGTAAATCACAACTCCCAAATAATCATAAAGAACACGGAAGCAATTAAACAATCAACTCAAAGAAGCAATAATTCCTACGTGATCTTCTATCCGCAGATAAGCACAAAAGCATTCAATCAATATGCACATCAATCCTAATTTAATTCTATTCCTTACTTAGTAAAGTACCATACCTGATCGGGTTATCTCAACCCTAAGAAGCTATATCCACTATGCAATCCAATCAACTGATGAATGACTCAGTCCTCCGACTATAGCTGTTTAGAGAGTCCTCGCCTTTCACTTCGATGTTCCTAAAATTCACAAACAGGTCTCAATATATGTCGCTACACAAATTTATGCTATTAATCAAATTTTATGTCTTTTTATGATTGGTATTTCTTTTACTCAATTAGGCTTCACCATTGAATCCGGAACGCCGAACAAAGTCGGTTCAGGCTTTCGCAGAATTCAATTTGGACATTCGGGCTAAAAAGGGCAAAACTGTCATTTTGCACCTTTTCGGGTCTTTTCATTTCTCGGGACCCCATCTTGTAAAACGGACCTCACGGTTGAGTCCGAAATGCTTGACATAATAAAATTTTACTATTCTTTTATTTTAATCGGAGTCCGTTGGACTATTTTCTGACTCAAGGGCATTTTGATAATTTCTCTTTTTCTAATGAATTAAATTAATATTTAATTAATTTATTCCTCGGGTTGATTCATAATTAACTATAATTTTTTTTTTTGGCATAATCAAAATCTGACAAATTCTATTTTAATCTGCCCATAATTTTTCCAATTCCAATAAGTTTCTATTTTGTTTTTCCTGTACATTTTCATTTTGAGCCAATCATTGGATAACTTCTCCTTTTCAACCAAACACCTTCCGAACTCGAATCCAAAATTTTACCCATACAGTAACAGTATTAGGCAGCCATCTGAATGGTTGAGTTGGGTCGGACTCAACCCGGTTTGACCCAAATAAAATTACAAAACTCAGCCTAGCGGCTGTGTTTCCTTCCTGTATTATTTTTCTGGATTCCAATTTGATCTAAAACAGTTTCTATGCTTACTGAAATCCTAAAACAAATCTAATTATTCATGCTTCCAAAATTCAAGATTAAAAATTCTTCAGTATCTTACCCTGTTGCACCCAAACCCGCTTGCTCTAATCCATCACAGAAAATAGGCATAGGTGCTTCTGGTTTGCATCACAACAACCTATCGGTCCTCTAGCCTGATCAGCAAACCCGAGAGCAACACTCTCCTTACTTTTTCCCCCAATTGGACAACTGCACACGGCCCGCTACTACCGTCCCTCTCCCTGTTTTCTTTTTTTTCTCCACTTCATAAACCAACACACACACACACACACACACACATATATATATATATTTTCCTGCACACAAACACGTACCACACGGCACACACATACATATTCGCCACTGAATTCATCCTCTTTACAAGCACTAACAGTTGAATTCTCTGGAAATTCTTCATGAACAGCTTTCTTCTTTAGAATTAACTTTCATAAAATTATTAACAGACAAATGACAGTCACAACACCACCATTTTCACTAACGAATGGCTATCCAATCAGGCCCTCCAAACAGCAGTTCCTACTGCATTTCAACCCTTCTCCACCAAATCACGGTTACCTTTTCTGCACATCACCACGCCGGACACTCCACGGCCTTCTCACGAACCGCAACATTCACACAACCCCGGGCTGTATCAAAATCCATCATCTGAACCTCCATCGCAGCTGATGTTACACAAAATTCCCAACAGCAGCGACTTCTCTTCCCCAAACCGCTGCTGGTTTGCCACTGCTGTTACGGCCATTTCTCTGAACCACCGTCACACCGTCCTTCACCGTTTCTGCCGCAGCACGATCACACACATACATATATTAAATCTCACGGCAACACTACACCTGCACCGCCACAAACGCACCACACACAACGCAGCGCACACTACAGTTGCTGCAGCGCTGCTGCTGCTGCTTTTGCTGCTGCGCCTTCAGCTATGACGCTTCCATGGCTCGAATTGAAGCTCTGAACCATCCAACACCAAGCATTAAATCACACCTAAACCCCTCAATTCAAACCACAACCAACACAACCCATTCTCCTGTTCGGCGCCGCTACACCCACAAATATATACCTGTTGCACAGCTTACACACTTAACGCCATATATACCTGCTGCACCATTACACTGCTGCACCAACACGCAGACAAGTATATACATACACATAACTGATGTACCGCCTCTCATTCCTCTGCACTTCCATCGCTACACAACCACACACATATAGCCAATTCCCCTAATTTTCTACTACACCGCTACTGCTCACCTATATATATACACGTCTATTAGCTGTACTGCTCCAACCCGAGTTACTTGCACAAATAACGGTAGATCTGGCCTTACAAGTCTTTGTTGAGTTTGTTGGTGGAACGTTTGTGACTGGCATATGGAGCCGCAGAAGAATGGGCAACTGCCATTGACGAATAGAAACAGAGTCGGCAACCTTTTCCTCCCAATCAACTTATACATATATATATATATACACACACATATATATATCTCACACGTGCTGTTGCTTCAAGATGCTTCTTGCTTCACCGACTTTCTCCCCTTGCTCTAGAAGCTTCACGGTTGGCCCCTTTTTTTTTCAATTGCTTCCTTTTTTTTTTTTTCCAGCTTCTTCAAGAAGCTTCTATATAGATATATTCATATATATATATATATTTATATTTTTTTTTCTACTTTACCATATTAACTATTTTAGAAATATTACCATATTAACTATTTTATAAATGTTTTATTCCACTCGTTCAGGTCCCATATTATTCTTATAATTTATTTTCTTTTATTTTTTTTTTCAAATCTCTACATTTAAATACATCAAGGTGAGACAAGGAAGTCTATGGAAGCCCGATAAGATCTTGATTTACAAAATCAACGCATGGAGAGAATAAACAAGCAATACAAGTACACGAGGAACAAATAAAAGTGAATTGAGAATTTTTCGATAAAAATAATATATTTTTGGCATAAACCAAATACGATGGGACGAGTTGAAAATAAAATTTATGACATGAGGAAGAAGCATGCAAGAATAAAAAACATTGCGAGAATGCCAAGAGATTTTATGGCAATTGAAACATAATTTCAAAAATTCAAGAAAAACACCCAAAATGTCAAACAAGGCACAAGGAGAGATCAAAGAGGGAAAATAAGGTCAAAAGTGTTGGCCAAGGGACTTGAACCCAAGACCAACAAATGAGGGAGAAACTTATAACAAAAAGAATAGCCAACTTGGCTGCAACACTTTTCTGTTATATATCTCACAAAATATGTATATATATATATATAAGCTACATAAAATGTGAAGTTTGCATGCTCTAGGGCTGAGGTGTTAGTCCCTCATTGGGCCACTCTCCCTACTAATTAGATTTAATACAGATTTAAATATATAATATATATATATATATATGCTGAATATATATATATATATATATATATGTATATATATTATGCATAAGAAGAAAATCAGAACCAAGTGTGTGCAAGTGTGTGTAGTGTATATGGGTAAAGAGAGAGAGAGAAGCTTGGTGTGAAGTGAGAAAGTGAAGAAGAAGAAGAGGAAGAAAGTGGGCAGTAGAAGCAAAAGGAAGAGAGAGAAGCAATAGAGAGAAGAGAAAACCGAAGAGAAAGAGAGGTAAAATTTTATCTCTCTAGAAAAATTTCATGTACAAGCTTGGTTATAGCCTAAATTATGCATGCATGTGTTTTATATTGCTGAGGGATAAAAATAGAAGAGAAATGGTGAGTTTTAAAGCTTGAAAACCCTAAGTACTAAAAGACCTGAATTTGTGAAAAAATGGAGATTTTGTACAACCTTAATTAAAGCTTCAAACCAATTACCTAGCTTAAAAGAGCATTAAAAATGGAACATACAACAACTTGAATCACAAAAAATGGTTAAGAAACCATTGAGAAAATAGTGAATTTCAGTTAGAGAGGGAGAAATTAAACGAATGTAAAAATGCTTGATTCGTTGGGTTTTAGGAACAGGAAAGTGTTCCCTAGGGTTTTAGAGACTTATAGGATGAATTTGGAGCAAAAACTGTGGCTAAAAAGCCACAAAATAGAAAAAGTGCACCCCGCGAGAAAGTCGGGCCCACACCAGAGCCCAATTGCAACTCCCTATTTTGAGCATAAGGGATCATCAAATCCAAAATATAAAACCATATATGGAATGCTCATAAGAATTAGCTTCGAACCCCTTTGAGTTTGCACAGGAATTCCATTGGGGATGGTCGTCGGCGCCGAACAAGGCCACCGGAACCCTTGCCAGAGTAATGGAAAAGAAGAACAGTGGCAAGTCGGGTCTCGGGTCAGATTCGGATCAGGCCCCCAACTGAATTATAAAATGGTTTTAAATTACTTATCAAAAATATGTCGTTTTGGTTAAATGGAATTAAAAATAAAATAAGGCAGACATCAGCATTATGTATTGAGCCGAACCGAACCAGTTGGTTCAGCACTGTTTGGGGCCGGTTCACTTAAAATCAAATTAAACCAATTGAATTTATTTAAATGGTTTTCAAAAATCACGTTTTGGCCCCCACTAGTTTCTGAAATTATAACTGAACCCCCAAAACCTTCGGTTAATTGTAAAATGACTCCCTACAGTTTTACTTAATTATGAAATGGCCCAGAAATTAATTTAATGTTAATTTTAAATCCCTTTAATTATATAAGAAATTACCAAAATGCCCTTAGGCAAAAAATAAGCCAAATGAAGGTCGATTAAAATAAAAGAATAGTGCAAACCAATATTTTTGGGCATTCCGAACTAAATGATAGAGTCTTATTTGTAAAATTAAATCTCAAAAGATACGAACAGACAAACTGGAGTAATTTCAAATATGTCCTAATGATTAGTTAAGTGATCAATTGGACTTCGATGGCTATAAAAATACATAAACATTTTGGGACATTCCGGACCCAATGACGAGATCCGTTTTATGAAATGAAGTCTTGAAAATATAGACACATGAAATGTCAAATTACATCATACCCTTAGTAATCTAAAAGTCAGTTAAATGTCAAAGGTGACATATTCTGACTTTATTGGGCATTCTGGACTTAACGATGGAGTCCGTTTGAGCACATAAAGTACTGAAAAATGTGACGCGTGAAAATATAAAATTATAAAAATGCCCCTAGGCTTAATGTAAGTCACATAAATGAAAATTAAGATCTGGAAAAGTCTAGATTAATTATATTCAATATTCTGAACTTGATGGCAATGTACCTTTGAGGAAAATAAGACTCAATAATAAACTAAAAAATGACGAATACGTCCTTAAGACTTAATGAAGTTACTAGAAGTATAAAAATTAAATTAGTAAGTCCCCATAAATGATATAAGGATCGAATAGACTTAAAATGGAGTCTGAATACGTAAAATCGTGTACGAACAAATATGAGACATCAAAAGTGTAAATTACCTATTTGCCCTTGAAGGGCTAAATAAGCTATAAATTATCATAATGCCCTTGAAGGGCCGAATAAGCTATAAAGCATCAGGGAACCCTAAATAGGGAAATTGAAGATCCTTAATTGAATAGACTAAGTTAAAAAGATCTTAAAACACTGAGTAAGAAAGTTTGGGGTTAGAATGAACACTAATTCATTATGCCATGTATTTTTGATCCATGATTATAAGATCACCCAAACGATGGAAATGAAAAAAAAGCTATAGGATAGTTAATATGGTACCTGCATGGGAATTCGATGCTAAGAACATAATGTAAGTAAAACCCGAACAATAACATGTGGTAATTCTTAGCGATGTCCCAATTTTATTTCCTCGATGCTGCCAATTTGTATTCTATACATACTTGACATGATTGATTTTCACAATTTGATGCCTGTCCTACCTTGTGGATATGATGAAAATTTGATTGCCAATATCCTGATGTGATTACTTGCTCATTTCTATACCTTGTTTTGTATATTGGAAAATTGCTATTATTCTCACTATTGGGAATTTGTTATTCCACATATATGTACATCCTTTGTAAAATTTTGTTGTTCATGATATTATTATGAGTGTCAGGAGTTATTTCTGACACAACATCCATCTAATTCTGTACATGCTTTTGGACTTACGGGTCGTGTCACGACCCGTAACCCATCTTATACAAATTAGGCATTCGTGACCAGGGCAGCGACCTGTGAGTCGTTTCTACTAAAGGATCTCAAACACTAATTTATGAATCATTAATGCATGTCATGACATTAGATAATATAGTATTGTCAGAAGAGTATAGTTATACATGCCAAAAAGGAAGTAAGTGTCATGACCCGAAACCCACCCTGTGCGGATCTCGCATCGCGACCGCCACCCTCAGGCCTGAGGACCTTAGGGCGTAAGGCTCACATAAGCAGCGGTATCGAATAGATGTGCGACATGTGATTGCGGAAGCGTAAAAAAATTTTTCTTTTCTTTTCTTATTTTTAAATTATGCACATCTATCCGGTATTGCCACTCTTTATATAGCATACATGATTTAACATTCAGAGAATAACTAAAAGCTTAAATACTTTATAAACAATACATGTTTAATTGCCCCGTGGGGCTTATACATAATAGGGTACCACTTTACTAATACAAGATTTCATACTTAAAGTTCATAGTGCTAGACAAAAACTACTTGAACATAACTTCCAAAAATGGCAGATTCATCATCAACATCCTCAAAATCAGTCTGCCGTCAATCACCTGAAAGGAGGGTCCGAACAAAGTCCGGGTAAGCTAATCTAAGCTTGTGAGTAATTCCAACATTCGTCATGGGGTTTCAATTAGTAGTGGTTTAGTAAAAAAGAGTTTGTAAAACATTCACTACCAATTGCTTGTATACTTGAACATAGAACATATGCATTTCTTAAAACAGATAGCTTTGAAACATTTAAAGTATTCAAGCTAAACTTGTACTTCGTCAAATAGAGTATATAACTCGAAACATATGCATTTCATAAAACAGATAGCTTTAAAACATTAAAAGTATTCAAGCTAAACTCGTACTTCGTCAATAAAGTATATAAACTTTAAAACACATGAATATGTACTGTGAAAATGAGGGTAAAACCTGTTTCCATTTCCAATACATTTTCTTATCACTTTTCATTAATAGAATCCGTTTCGAACCAGATTCCCACTTTACGTTTCGTGAAGATATCTTATGTCTGGGGGATTAGATCCTGCTACCTGGCAGTTGACAGTCAATTGAGTTCCGTACAACTCAATATCCTATCAAATTTTGGATCAATTTAATTCAGAAGAAACCCATAAAATCCGTGGTGCTTATGCACAACTTTTCTTACATTCAAATACATTTAATACATGATTTCTTCAAATAGGTGCTTCTCATGAACATTTAAAACATCATGTACGTAATTTCATAATAAATCCTTTAAAGACTTGATATAAACAAATTCAGAATAATTTACATAATTTGGCATTTAAAACTTTAGACATGCTGAAATATGTTTTAAGAAAACTGTGATAGAAACCATTCCCTGAGCATGTCATAATAGAGTTTATAAGAACAGAACAATTTAAAACTGAATCATGTAAATACTGAATTTGGAATGAAAACACTTCATATCTTTTGAACTTAAAACCTTTTCAAAACCATGGAGTTAAATCTCCACTTCAAATACAGGGTTACTCACCTTGGTCCTTTAGGGTTAGTACTAATAATGCGCTTTCCCACTTCCTTTGTAGTTCCTAAGAAAAATTCATAATAACCTCATTAACTTCACATTCACCGTAATAACACCTATTGATGCTGCTTAACTTATCTTTAGTTCGTATTAGATCCTAAAACGATTTCATAATTTCATATGTACTTAATTTAACTCGTACTCTTAACCTATGACACAATTTAATGTGTTTAGAAATTTAATTTATTTCAATTTATACTCTTGGTAGCTCCATTAACTTTAATTTAAATTTTTTTACTTCACATGTTTACGTGTCGTGTCTTTTCGTATCTTATTTCCTCGTATGTGCCTTAGTTTAGTACTTTGGTGATATTCTAGTTTATAGTCATCTGACAGATGCTATTCATCAAATTTTATGTCTTTTTATTTTAGACATATCTTTTGGTCGAATAGACTCTACCATTGAGTCCAGAGCGTCGAAGAAAGTCGATTTAGGCTTTCCTAGAATTTAATTTGGACTTTTGTATGTAAAAGGGAAAAATGATCATTTTACCTATTTACGTGTCATATTTTTTTGTACTTCATTTTGAAATTTGGACCTCACCGTTGAGTCCGGAATGTCGAAGAAAGTCAATTTAGACCTTCTCTGGTTTCAATTTAGCTTTAGGGGTACTAGGGGTATTTTGGTCATTTTACCCCTTTACGTGTCTTTATTTTTCGGGGCCCCATCTCACAAAATGAACCTCGCCATTAGTCTCAGAATATCCAAAATAGTTAAAATACGCTATTCATATGTTTAATTTGAACTTCATTTGCTTTATTTATGACATAGGGGCAAAATAGTAATTTTACTTTTTAATTTAAATATTTAATTATTTTTCTAGGGGTGTAATTGCATAAAGTTCTCAAAATTTGGGCCACAGTACAATTTTCCAGAACTTCAGGGGTCAAAATAGAATTTTTAAAACTTCCAGACTGAACAAGTGGGTTCAGTTCCATTTCAAGTGAACCGGTCTAGTTTCAACTGAACCAATTTGGTCCGATTGGGTTAATTACGTGATGTTGATGTCAGCCCTAATGGTTTAAAAATTAAAACATAAGCCAAAACGACACCGTCCAACTTAACCCTTTTGTGCGATAGGTCGGGTTCCGACCCGAACCCGATTTGACCCAAGACCCGAACCGTTACTATTCATCTTCTTCTTCCCTTCTTCCCTTCTTCCCCTACGTTGCCCTAGTTACTGTTTTGCTTCTTGTTAAATTTCGTGAATTTTGGCTAATTCAAACCGTACTGTTTCCATCGTAAATCATCTCTGGGTTATCAAGGAACGTTTTGGCATTTGTTTGAGGAATCAAAAAGGTTCTGTTTGCTCGTTTGAAGGTTTGATAATCAAACCTATAAACTGGTCGTAAATGCTCATTTTTGAGTCAAATCACCTAAGGTTTGTTCTGTTGTGATCCCCTCTTTATGGGGTTTCATTTCCCATTCGAAAAAGTGGATTTAAAAGCAAGTTTGTGAAGTTGGGTTTTGAAATCCGTACCTGCAACTCAAGTTTTGATAGGCTTTCATTGGGATTTTTGATCGCATATTAGGGTTTTTGAAACCCTCTTGGCCTCTGTTAGAAGCCTTGGTAAGCCAAAATGGATTTGGCAAGAGTCGGTTCAGACCTGCTATAAGCAAGGTCTTTAATGGCGGTTGTTTATGGGTTTGATGTTTTTAAGCATTTTTAAGCTCTAATTTCATGCTTGAACGAGTCTAAACATATTCTAAATGTCACATATACAAAATCAAAGCTTAAAACAGTTCATATCAACCAAAAATTCTAGAGAGAGAAATTGATAAATTTTCACATTTCTTACCTTTTTGTTGTGGTTTTGACCTCCTTCACTCTCTGGTTTCCTCTACTTCTTCTTTCTTAAGCTTCTTGGCTCCCTTCTGATTTTCTTCCTTCAGAAGCAAGCATGCTTTGCTTTTAAAGAATTTCCACCGACCCTTCTCTCTCCTCCCTCTCTCTCTCTCTACACGACCTCAGCTTACTCCATTCCCCATTTTCGGCTGTCTATCCCATCTCATAAATTTCTCTTTTTCTCTTTTCAGTTTTGCATTTAAAGTTAGGTTGAGATTTTGTCTATATATATACATATTATACTAACACACACACACACTAACTCACTCACTTACACACACATACTAGCACACACATTAGCTGCAGTCTCCCTTCCCATCACTCCTCTCCAATCAGCCTACTTGTGGCTTTACATTAATGTCTAGGTTGATATTTGAATATATACATACATATAATATAACACACACACTAACACACCTAAGCACACACACACACACACACATATATTAGCCGACATACACACCCACACTACTGTTCACACTTTACATATGTACATATATATATATATATATCTATATATATTTATTTCATTTATATACATGCTTGCATACATACTTGATCACATATACATACACACAATACACCCTTCATGTGTGTAAATATGTGCTACAATATTTAATGGTAATAAATATTTATATTTCATATATTTACTTAATTAATTAACTAATTATTTAATTAATTAATTATTCTCTTGAATGTAAAAATTTTTACACTCATTTTTTCTTAACTTCGTAATACGTGTCCTATGATCCGGTATTTCGGGTCGGGATATTACAATAAGTGTTTAGTTACAGATCCTCAAAAACAAAAGCCTAGCCAGAACGTCGACATATGGGAGAACTAAAACTACACTAGGCTTAGTTTATTACGATGATAGTAAAAGCATCCACCATTACTTGCAAAAAGACGATCTGTAGCAAAATGTGGTGTCTACTCGTTATGCACACCCTATGGTCCTTTCGTAGTATCTTGTCCCTAAAAAGAATAACAAATCTGGAGTGAGCTAACTTAGCTTAGTAAGTAAATTCCCTTGCTCTGTCATGGGTCAAGGTTAGTCCAAATAGAAGGGTATGAACAAAGGCAAACAAGGATATAATATTAGCTTAACTAGTCACCAAAAGTGAGAATCAATAGAAATGACTCGTAAGTCCAAAAGGCACATCCTAAGGTAGTATGATATAGACTAACAAATCAACAATAGTGATTAACTTATACAATAGCCAGCTGCCATAAATCACAAGATAGCAATTCGAGTCCAAAGATAGGCATGCAAAGCATATCTACAACCATGGAGTGCATCATCAAATAATCCAAAGATAGGCTTGCAGGGCGTATCATTAACCAAAGATCGCATCATCAGAATATATTCAATAAAAGATATAAGATACCAACAGAATAGATGCTATCAATCAGAAGGGCCTGACTACCTTCAAAAGCACTCATTCAGGTTCACCCCTCTATCGGGTTCTTGAATAACACTAGAGCTCTTTACATATATAATATCCTCTATGGACTAAATGTTGGGCATCATTCCCAATCATCGACCCGTAGGTCCAAAAGCATCTATGAAATCAGATGAACGTTGTGACAAAACATGACTCCAGGCACTTATAATAATATCATGATCAATAGAATTTCACAAGAGATGTACATGCATGTGGAATGACAAATTCTCAGCAGTGAGAAACATGGCAATAGCAATTTTCCAATATCCGAGCAGGGTATAGAAATGAACAAGTAATCCCATTAGGATATTGGCAATCAAATTCTCGTCATGTCCATAAGATAGAACAAATATCAAATTATGGAAATCAACACTGTCAAGTGTGTATAAAATACAAATTGGCAGTATCGAGCAAATAAAACTATGACATGGCTAGAACACCACATGATAGAGTTTAGGTTTTACTTACCTCAAAACAGTCTTTTCTCCCTTCAAGAGGAAATCAAACTTCCTTTTCTTTCCCTTTTGATGTCCCAATAAACCAGGGAACATTATTTAGATCGATATCATTCATAGACTTTATTTGATTTCATTTATAAATCTACAGTCTTTTAGTCTCGTGTGTCGTATTTTAAGTCTATGGACTTATTTACTCCCCTCCTGGTCTCAAGGGTGTACCTTCATGGTATCCTAAAAATAGTCAATTTCATATATTAGTATTTTAGGTATTTTATTTGAAAAAAAGACTCCACCGTTGAGTCCGGAACATCGAAAAACTTTAAGGTGTGTACTCTTATAATTTTTAGAGGTCATTTGGTATCTTTATTTGGCCTATAGGACATTTTTAGGATTAACCCAATTTGTCCGTTCACATTTTTTGAGATTTAATTTTTCAATTTGTACTCCGCCATTGAGTCCGGACTGCCCAAAAATATTAGGTCACACTATCCTTTTATTTTCTTTGGACACTGGGAATAATTTACTAAATTAAATTAATTAAATTATGTAATATTATATGACTATTTGGGTGTTATTTTAATCAAGTGCCTCAATGGCACAGTGGTTCATGGGTGGGGGTTAAAACACTCACAGGCGTGAGGTCTGTAGTTCAAACCTGGGGAGCTATGACTCCCTTTTATTTTTTTGATTTTTGTTGAGCCAAACATCGGACAAGGGTCAATTCCAGGATAAGTTATCCCTATTCCGTCCTCGATTTTTAAATCAAGCCCACTATCTGTGCAACCAAACAGATCAATTCTATTTTAAAATTAAAACTTAATAACCCTAAACGACGTCGGCCTACTTAACCATATTTGGAATTGGCCTGGTCCCGACCCGAACCCGATCTGGACCAAAACCCGACTGTCACTGTTCATCTTTTTCCCTCTTCCTATACAACTGTTGCCCTAATTCTTCAAATGTTCAAGCTCTATTTCATGGAGTTTCAAGATCCATATTTCTCTTTTTTCAATACTTATGGATTCCTAGGGCTCCAAGGAAGATTTTGGCATTGGTTAGAGGGGTCAACTTGAGCTTAAAAGCTCAATCAATCATTTATGGATTTTTCTAAATAATGCCTAGTACATGCTTATTTCAGGACCACATTGCATGTGGTTTGGCCTATTATTCTTCTCTTGTCATGGGGTTTTATCCTCCGTTCTAAAATCTAGGTTTTGGTGTGAATTCGTGACGTTGGGTTTGTTGGTTACGACACGCAACTTGAGATTTTAGGCTCATATTTGAGCTTCATGTCCGCGAACCATTGCTTTTATGACCTTCATAAGCCCTAGTTTAGGTCTTAAAAAGCTAAACTCAACTTAATCTTAGTTGGTTCAGGTATAAAATTTTGAAAGTCATCAATGGTGGTATTTCAAATTTCCCTATGTCAAATAGTCCAAATTCACTCCTATTCTATTATAACACACACCACAAGTACATGCATGCACTTTTGAGTCATCAATGATAAAAAAAAAAGCTATATCTGCCATGTTTTCCTAAGAGAGAAAAATCAGCATTGAGGGTTGTTTTTACCTTTAAATAATAGCCCTTCCTTGTTTTCTTAGGTTTATGTGAGCTTCCATGTTAGCCTAGGGTTGCATGCTCAGCATTTCCTTTCTCTCTCCTCATTCTTCTTCTTATTTTTCCTTCTTCACTTTATGTCTCTCTCTTTCTCTCTCTCTCTCTCTCTCTCTCTCTCTACAAGCACAAAATACACACACATACTCTGGTTTTGGTCTTGTACGTATAGCATACACACACACACACACTAGATATATATATATACATGGTCTCATATCTAATATAAATATATATATATATATACATGTTGATGTGTTGAATGTATTGCAAGTGGGTGAGGGTGTGGCCCAATGGGGTGTTGGCACCTCAATTTTGAGTATGCTGATTTAGAACTTATTAAGGTATATATATATATGGTGGGATATATAGCACAAAAGTGCTTGCAGCCCAATTGGTAATTTTTTTGGGCTTTAAATCTTTCCCCTTTCTTAGTCTAGGGTTCAAACCCTTTAGCCAACATTTAGCTTTATTTTCTCCCCCTTTTTCCTTCTTATACCTTGTTTGACATTTTGGGTATTTTTTGTCAAATTTTGAAACTTGTGTTTCAATTGCTTCAAAACCTTTTTGCATTCTTGGTTCGTTTTTAATTTTTCTTATGCTTCCTTTTTATGTCGTAACTTTATTTTTAAGCCATCACATCGGGTTTTATTCGTACCAAAAATTATATGATATTTGTTAGAAAATTTTAATTAAATTGTTTTATTCACGATTTGCGCTATTTCGCCCAATTTCACTGAGTGTACTAATTCTATTATTTACGGGCTACAAATTTCCAATTTAAGATTTCTAATTGACTCACATATAAATAAATCCTATAAAAATGGTATTAATATAAATTATTTTGCCTAATCGGGTCAGGATATTACATCCTCCCCCTCTTAGGAAATTTTGGTCCCCAAATTTAGCATATCTCGTAACGCGAAGAGTTGTGGGTACTTGGTGCAATCTCATCCTCTTGTTCCCAAGTGGCTTCCTTAATCTGATGATTTCTCCACAGCACTTTCCCTAGTAGAATAGTCTTGTTTTGCAAAACTTTCTCCCTGTGGTCCAAGATCTGTACTAGTTGCTCAACATAAGTTAGATCATCTTGGACATTCAAGGGCTCGTGCTCAACCACTTGGTCTGGATTGTGCAAGTACTTCCTTAGCATAGAGACATGAAAGACATTGTACACATACGCTAATTCTGATGCTAGGGCAAGTCGGTATGCCATTGGCCCGACTTGTCCTATGACTTCAAAAGGTCCGATGTAGCCAGGCCCTAGCCTCCCTTTCTTTTCAAATATCACTACACCTTTCACAGGCAACACTTTCAGGAACACATGATCACCCACTTCAAATTCCAGTTCTCTTCTCTAAATGTTAGCATAACTTTTCTAGGGACTTTGAGTTGCCAGTAATCGTTGCTTGATCAGCTGGATCTTTTCCGTCTCTGTTTCACTATCTCTGGGCCAAACAACTTCCTATCCCCTACTTCTATCTAGCGCAATGAAGATCGGCACTTCCTGCCATATAGTGCTTCATATGGTGCCATACCAATACTGAACTGATAGCTGTTATTATACGTGAACTCCACTTGTGGTAGCTGTTCCTCCCAACTTCCCTTGAAGTCTATGACATAAAAGTGTAGCATAGCCTCTAAGGTCTGAATCACTCTCTCAGACTGCCTATTAGTCTCTAGGTGGTAGGCGGTACTGAGACTTAGTTCCATGCCCATTGCTTTCTGTAGGCTATTCCAAAATTGGGACACGAATCTTGGGTCTCGATCAGACACTATAGAAACTAGGACTCTATGCAACCGAACAATTTCCCGTATATAGAGTGCTACCAATTGCTCCAATGTCTGGGTCGTCTTGGTCGAGAGGAAGTGATTTGTCTTTGTCAATCTGTCTACAATCAATCATATAGAATCACTCCTCTACGGCGTCCTGGGTAACCCTAACACAAAATCCATAGTGATGTGCTCCCATTTCCACTCGGGTATTGGGAGTGTTTCAAAAGTCCATTGGGTTTTTGATGTTCAGGTTTAGCTTGCTGGCACTTGACACATCGTGCTATATACTCAGCGATGTCCTTTTTCATCCCTGATCACCAGTAAGTACTTTGGACATTGTGGTACATCTTGGTATTTCCTAGGTGTATGGTAAACTTCGAGTTATGCACCCCCATTAAGGATATCCTCTCTAATCCCAGGCACATCTGGCACACAGATTCTATCTCAAAAACATAACACCCCATCCCGGACAACAAATTTTGGATTCCTACCTGCCTCAGCATCTTCTCAAAGTTTGACCAACTTCTTATCTTGGGTCTACAACTCTTTAATCTTATCCACAATTGTTAGTCCAACTGTCACATTGGCAAGTACTGCTCCTGAGTCTGGTAGAACCACTTTTATCTCCATCATCTCTAGCTCCTTTAGCAATTCCCATTGTATAGTCAACAGGCAAGCAAGACTCCTTGTTGACTTCTTACTAAGAGCATCTGCTACCACATTAGCCTTCCCCTAGTGGTACTGTATATCGAGCTCGTAATCCTTGGTCAATTCCAGCCATCGACGTTGTCGCATGTTGAGCTCTCTTTGTGTAAACAGATACTTGAAGCTCTTGTGGTTTGTAAAAATCTCACATGTTTCTCCATAGAGGTAATGCCTCCAAATCTTTAGCGCAAACACAATCGCCGCAAGTTCAAGGTCATGAGTTGGGTAGGTCTTCTCATGTGGTCTCAATTGCCGTGAGGTATAAGCCACTACCTTGCCTTTCTGCATTAGAACACACCCTAAGCTTTTATATAATGCGTCACTTTATATTACAAAGCCTTCTATCCCATCAGGTACCCTTAGAATCGGAGCTGACACTAGATGGTTCTTTAGCTCTTGAAAACTCTTTTCCCTTTCTTTGAGCTACATAAAAGGAATATTCTTTCGAGTCAGTTGGGTGATTGGTGCTGCTATCTTGGAAAAGTCTTTGACAAACCTTCTGTAATAGCCAACTAGCCCCATGAAACTACGAACTTTTGTGAATCTAGTTGGCCGAGGCCAATTCATAATCGCTTCTCTCTTTTGGGAATCTACTGAGCTTCCGTCTTTAGTGATCACATGTCCCAGAAATGAGATGCTAGAGAGCCAAAATTCACATTTATTCAGCTTAGCATATAACTTCTGCCCTCGTAGCTTTTGTAAAGCTTTTCTCAAACGTACTTTGTGTTCTTCTGGGTTCTTAGAATAAACCAAGATATCATCAATGAATACAATCATGAAATCATCTAGATATGGCTTGAAAACTCTGTTGATCAAGTCCATGAATGCGGTTAGGGCATTTGTCACCCCAAAAGGCATCACTAGAAACTCATAGTGCACATAACGGGTTCTGAATGCCGTCTTTTCTACATCTATAGGCTTAACTTGCAATTAGTGGTACCTTGACCTCAAGTCAATCTTTGAAAAGACCTGCGCCCCTTTCAACTGATCAAATAAATCATCTACCTTTAGTAGAGGGTATTTATTCTTAATGGTGACTTTGTTCAACACCCTATAATTGATGCACAGTCTCATAGTCCCATCATTTTTCTTAACAAACGACACTGGGGCACCCCATGACGAAGAACTGGTTCGTATAAAACCCTTGTCTAACAACTCTTGCAGCTATAATTTTAGTTTCTTTAGCTCTACTAGTGCCATTCGATACGGGGTCTTAGATACAGGTGAAGTGCCAGGAAATACATCAATGTTGAATTCGATTTTTCGGTCAACAGGCATTCCAGGTAGGTCATCCAAGAATACATCGGGGAACTCACTAGCAACAAGAATCTGATCTATAGTGGGTTCTTGTGAGCGGGTGTCAATGACGCTACACAAGAAATCATGACATCTTTTGCAAAGCAAATACCTAGCCTGGATGGATGAAACAAAATAGGTTGGAGAGGCTACTCCTGTTCCTTCAAATATGATGTTCGGCTGGCCTAGATTCTGAATATAGACTCTCTTGGCTACATAATTGACAATAGCGTGATTCATAGTCAGCCAATCTATGCCTAAGATTACATCGAATCCACAAATCTCTAAGGGTATCAAATCAGGAACTAACTAAGTACCTATGACTTCTATCTCACACGATCTATGTATTACCGTCCCCAATAGTGATTTTCCCGAAGGGATTGAAAAAGTCAACAGGTAGCCTAGGGGTTCAGTTTTTAAGTTCAACTTGGTAGAAAATGTGGGAGATATAAATGCATGTGTAGAACCGGTATCATATAGAACATGTGTAGGTTAGGAACAAATTGAAAGGGTACCTGCATCCACTAAGGTGGTAGCCTGAACATTCCCCGGCATGATGGAGAAAACCCTCCCCGGGCGTTATTGATCATTTCTTGGTCCCTCATTCATGATTTAGGGCCGTGCAAATAAAGCTGATGCGGTAGGTGTAGAGCTGATCATAGACTTGCCAACCTTAGGACAGTCCCTCATGAAATGCTTAGTCTGACCATAACTAAAGTAAGCATTCGTGTTTTAGTGGCATTGTCCCTTGTGAAATCTCTGGCTGGTGAGGCATTTAGTTACCCCCTCATTGTTATGATTGGCCTTTCTTTGACTAAGCCCTGTCCTTGTATTGCATAAGCCGGCACCTGGCTTGACAAGTGAGGATCCCGTCCTCTGTCTCTGCTACCCCCTGATCTTTGGTTCCCTCTTCTCTTCGCATACTCCTTCCACTACGCTCTAGGATCCTTGCCATCGCCACTACCTCACTGTAAGTGGCCAGTCACTAGGGCCTGACTCTGTCTTTGATGGCCCACCTCAAACCTCCCTCAAACTTGCGTGCCTTCAGGCTTTCAGTATTGATGACGTTGGGAGCAAACATTGCCAACAGAGTGAATTTGGCCTTATCCTCATCCACTGTCATGTCCTCTTGCTGTAGGACTAAACATTCAACAATCTTTTGATCTCTAGCCTCTTGGGGGAAGTACTTTTCGTTGAAGACTTCAGTGAAATGTTGCCAGCTCATATTGGGTTCTCGTGCTTCTTCTAGCAACCACCACTCATGAGCCGTTCCCTTGAATAAATATGTGGCATAAGCCATTTTCTGCTCCTCTATGCACGTCAAAATCCAAAAAATCCTATTCATTTCTAACAGCCACTCCTCTGCTGATGTGGGGCCTCTCGTGCTATCAAACGTACATGACTTTAGATCTTAAAACCATTTATATGGGTATGACTAATCTCTGTCATCACCCTATCGGCCTCCTCGGATACCAGGACGGTCTTGTCATGCTGGTTAGTTCCCACTCCCCTGGGATCTAGGTAGCTCCTCCATAATTCTCTCCAAAATACATTCCACTCTGTCAAATGGTTTGACTCCATAGCTGTACTACGAATACGAACCATTTACTGCAGAAGAACAACATTTAGAACTTAAGAAATCACTTAGTCACCATAACAGGTTTTACTTAATAATTGACCTTTAGACTCTTTAAGTCTTAGTACTCTAGTCCTAATCTTCAATGAACCACTAGAACCTTAGGCTTTGATACCATGCCTGTCACAACCCGTAACCCGTCCTGTGCAGATTAAGCATCCGTGATCGGAGTAGTGACATGCGAGTAGTCTCTTGCTAAAGGATCTCAAACACTAATTTATGAATCATTAATGCATGTCATGACATTAGATAATATAGTATCGTCATCAGAGTATAGTTATACGTGCCAAAAAGGAAGTAAGTGTTTAGTTACAGATCCTCAAAAACAAAAGCCTAGCCAGGACATGGACACATAGGAGAACTAAGACTACACTACACTTAGTTTATTATGATGATAGTAAAAGCATCTACCAATACTTGCAAAAAGACGATCTATGGCAAAATGTGGCATCTACTCGTTATGCACGCCATATGGTCCTTCAGTAGTATCCTGTCCTTAAAAAAATAACATGTCTAGAGTGAGCTAACTTAGATCAGTAACTAAATTCCCTTTCTCTGTCATAGGTCAGGGTTTGTCCAAATAAAAGGGTATGAACAAAGGGAAACAAGGATATAATATAACATTAGCCAGTCACCAAAAGTAATAATCAATAGAAATGACTCGCAAGTCCAAAAGACACATCCCAAGGTAGTATGATACAGAATAACAAATCAATAATAGGGATTGGCCTATATAATAACCAGTTGCCACAAATCACAAGTAGCAATTCGAGTCCAAAGATAGGCATGCAAAGCATATCGACAACAAAGGAGTGCATCATTAGATAATCCAAAGATATGCTTGTAAGGCGTATCAATAACCAAATAGTGCATCACTAGAATATATTTAACAAAAGATATGAGATACTAATAGAATAGATGCTATCAATCAGAAAGGCCCGACTACCCTCAAAAGCACTCATTCAAGTTCACCTGTCTCGGGTTCTTGAATAACACTAGAGCTCTTTACATATATCATGTCCTCTATGGACTAAGTGTGGGGCATCATTCCCAATCACTAACTTGTAGCTCCAAAAAAATCTATGAAATCAGATAGACGTTATGACAGAACACAACTTCAAGCCCTCATAATAATATCATGATTAACAGAATTCCACAGGAGATATAAATGATTGTGGAATGACAAATTCTTAGTAGTGAGAAACATAAAAATTTTTCAATATCCAAGCAGGGTATAAAAATGAACAAGTAATCACATTAAGATATTGGCAATCAAATTCTCATAAAATCCATAAGGTAGGACATGCATCAAATTGTGGAAATCAACAATGTCAGGTATGCATAGAATACAAATTGGTAGCATCGAGGAAATAAAATTGTGACATGGCTAGGAATTACCACATGTTAGAGTTCGGGTTTTACTTACCTCAAAAAAGTCCCTCCTCCCTCCAAGAGGAAATCAAACTTCCTTCTTTTTCCCTTTTGATGTCCCTATAAACTAGGAAACATTATTTAGTTTAATACCATTCATAGACTTAATTTGATTTCATTTATGAATCTACAATCTTTTAGTCTCGTGTGTCGTATTTTAAGTCGATAGACTCATTTACTCCCCTTCTGGTCTCATTGTTATACCTTCACCATGTCTTAAAAATAGTCAATTTCATATATCAGTATTTTAGGTATTTTATTTAGCAAAATGGACTTCACTGTTGAGTCTGGAATGTCAAAAAACTTTAAGATAGGTACTCTCATAATTTTTGGAAGTCGTTTGGTATCTTCATTTGGCCTTTAGGACATTTTTAGGATTAACCCAATTTGTATGTTCACATTTTTTAAGATTTAATTTTGCAATTTGGACTCCGTCATTGAGTCCAAAATGCCCAAAAATATTAGGTCACTCTGTCTTTTTATTTTATTTGGACATCAAGAATAATTTACTAAATTTAATTAAATTATTTTATATTATATATTTATTTGGGTATTATTCTAATCAAGTGCCTCAGTGGCACAGTGGTTCACGTGTGGGGGTTAAAACCCTCACACGCGTGAGGTCTGTGGTTCAAACTTGGGGAGCTACGACTTTTTTTTTTTTTAATTTTGTTGAGCCAAACAGCGGACAAGGGTCAATTTAGGGTTAAGCCATCCCTATTCCGTCCCTAGTTATTAAATCAAGCCCCCTATCTGTGTAACCAAACAGATCAATTATGTTTTAAAATTAAAATTTAATAACCCTAAACGACGCCGTCCTACTTAACCAAATTTGTAATTGGTCAGGTTCCGACCCGAAACTCAACTGTTATTGTTCATCTTCTTCCCTTTTCCTACGTTACTATTGCCCTAATTTTTCAAATGTTCAAGCTTTATTTCGTGCAGTTTCAAGATCCCTTTTTCTTTGCTTTCAATTCTTAGGGCTCTGAGGAAGATTTTGGAGTTGGTTAGAGGGGTCAACTTGAGCTTAAAAGCTCGGTCAATCATTCATGTAGTTTTCTAAATAATGCTTAGTACATGCCCATTTTAGCACCAAATTGCATGTGGTTTGGCCTGTTATTCTTCTCTTGTCATGGGGTTTCATCCCCCGTTCTAAAATCTAGGTTTTGGTGTGAATTCGTGACGTTGGGTTTGTTGGCCGCGACCTACAACTTGAGATTCTAGGCTCATATCTGAGCTTCATGGTTGTGGACCATTGCTTTCATGACCCTCATAAGCCCCAGTTTAGGTCCTAACAAGCCAAACTCAATTTAATCTTAGTTGATTCAGGTCTGAAATTTTGAAGGTCATCAATGGTGGTCTTTCAAATTTCCTTATCTTAAATTGTCCAAATTCACTCTTATTCTATTATAACACACACCACAAGTACATGCATGCACTTTTGAGTCATCAATGATAAAAAATGCTATATCAGCCATGTTTTCCTAAGAAAGAGAAATCAGCATTGAGGGTTGTTTTTACCTTCAAACAACAGCCATTCCTTGTTTTCTTAGGTTTATGTGAGCTTCTATGTTTTCTAGAGTTGCATGCTCAGCATTTCCTTTCTCCCTCTTCTCCTTCTCCTTCTCCTTTTTCTTCTTCTCCCTTCTTCCCTTCTCTCTCTCTCTCTCTCTCTCTACAAGCACATAATGCATACACACATACTCTGGTTTTGGTCTTGTACGTATAACATACACACACACACACACTAGATATATATATATATATATATAAATACATGGTCTTATATATATATATGAATATATATATATATACACATACATACATGTTGATATGTTGCATGTATTGCAAGTGTGTGTGGGTGTGGCCCATTGGGGTGCTGGCATCTCAATTTTGAGCATGCTGATTTGGAACTTATTAAGGTATGTATATATATGTGGTGGGATATATAGTACAAAAATGCTTATAGCTTAATTGATAATTTTTTTGGGCTTTAAGTCCTTCCCCCTTCTTGGTCTAGGGTTCAAACCCTTTGGCCAACATTTGGCTTTATTTTCTCCCCTTTTTTCCTTCTTATGCCTTGTTTGACATTTTGGATATTGTTTGTCAAATTTTGTAGCTTGTGTTTCAATTGCTTCAAAACCTCTTGGTATTCTCTCCTCATTTCTAACTTTTCTTGTGTTTCATTTTTATGTTGTAATTTTATTTTTGAGCCATCACATCGGGTTATATTCATACCAAAAATTATATTGTATTTGTCAAAATAATTTAATTAAATTATTTTATTCGCGATTTGTGTCATTTCTCCCGATTTCACTGCATGTACTAATTTTATTATTTACGTGCTACTAATTTCCAAATCAAGATTTCTAATTGACTTATACATAAATAAATCCCATAAAATTGGTATTAATATAAATTATTTTGCCTAATCGAGTCGGGATATTACAGGTCGGTGATTGGGAATGATACCCGACACTTAGTCCATGGAGGACATGATATATGATAAGCACTCTAGTGCTATTCAGGAGTCCGAAAGGGGGTAAACCTAAATGAGTGCTTTTGGGGGTTGTCGGGTCCTATTTGTTGACAACATCTATTCTGTTAGTATCTCATATCTTTTATTGAATTATAATATGATGATGCACTTTTTGGTTATTAATAGGTTTTGCAAGTCTATCATTGGATCGATTTGGCAATTTGTGATATCTTGTGACATTTGGCAGTTGATTTTTGTATAGGCTAAATCCTTATTATTGAATTGCTAAACTACTTACATCTCTTTTTTCAAACTACTTTGGGATATGCCTTTTGAACCCACGGGTCATCTTGGTTGATTTATTTTCCTTTGTGATTGGCTTTTGTTATCTATCACTTCGCTTGCTATTTGGTTGTATCTTGTTACCCAAACTAACCTTGTCCCATGGCAGCGTAAGGGAATTTACTTACTGAGCTAAGTTAGCTCACTCCATATTTATAACCATTTTTAGGTAACACTATATGGGAAGAAATGTAATGAGGCAACTAGTGGAGCTAATGATATGTTTGTGAGCAACATTGATGATGTAAAGTCTGAGTTATAATATGAACATGTACTCTGGAAGGCTAATCTTAATATTAGGTATTGTAATATTGTATCATTAGTAATGATGTTAGACTTGATTGGTGAATCATGATGATCAAAACTGTACTTAGAGATATTCTGATTGATGTTTGTTGGAGTTCGGTTTGTGATAAAATGAATTGCATTGGTGTAGCTTCTGCATTCAACGATTCAATGATATAAAGAAAAAGAAAAAAATTATCACTTTTCTACAATTTGTTTGATTCTGTACGGCTTGTCTGAGTGGCAGTGTCGATTATTGCTCCTAATCCGCATAGGGTAGGTTTCGGGTCGCAATAGAGTGGTATCAAAGCTATAGGTTAATGATTCTTTGAGAGAGATCATACCAGTTTGGGTTTGTGGACTATTGGATGATTTAGATATGATTAAATGATTGGTGATTTTTGGGGACGATAGCGTGTTTAGGTACTAAGGTTAATAGTCTTTGGGAAAGACTATGCTATGACAGAATTTGATGACTCTTAGGCGATTGAGATGATCAAATGAATAGTGACTTTTGGGAGATAATAGTATGCTTAAGGACAAAGGTTAAGGATTCTTGGAAAGAATCATAGGCGTATTGAGGTTGATGACTTTTAGATTATTAAACTGTGAATTGATCAATGAATTATGGGAAACTATAGTTGAAACAATGGCAACAGTTAATGGTCTTTTGGAAGGTGTAGGGTGACATAGAGTTAGGATTGTGAAATTTTGGAAAGTGGGTGGATCTGACAACAAATCTATATAAGGGATAATCTGAGGGAGACTTAATGGATAGTAACATGAGTTTGAGACTCCAGATGGATTGATGATATATCAGAAATGTGAAGACTTTTAAATGAGCCATAGATAGAACCTGATAGGGTGAAGACAAATGGAGCCTTGGGAGGCAATGACTAAATAAGTAAGACTGTCAATGTTAACATTATAAAATATGATGGTTCTAAAAGAAGACTGACACATAATGAATGATTGTTGGAAAAAATTCGATGGATCTTGTTGATCTAGGTGACAATATGACCTAATTACGGGCAATACTGTATCGAGTTTGCTAAGTTTATTTCAAAAGGTAAATGATTAATGACACTGAATAACCTTTCAAGATCAATGTGATCTAACGATATGAGACTGAACTTATGGTAAAACATCTAAGAAAGCTTGTAAAGGCAACGACTATGATAAAAAGATTACATAATTCTTTGAGGTACTACGAGAACATTTGTGATTGAGGTGAAAGTAAGAATAACTAAATCTATGATACTAAGGAAGTTGAGAACTTCCATGGTGGGAAAAACGTTACATAATTTCGATAAACTTTAAATGTCAAAATGAAGACAAAATGATGGGATGGCTAATTGATTCAAACAATTCTGAAATATGATATGAAGTCCAGAATGGACAAGATTGTGAATTGTTCTGCTTGCAAATGAATAAGTGCTAATATGTTATTAAATCTTTGGTTACAGATGAGACTAATCACCTCACTGTGTGGCTTTGAAGTCACAGAATGTACAAGGAACTCCCTATACAGTTGAATAAGTTCTTTGAGAGAACAAATTTGATAAAATTGAATAACGATAGGGGAAAAAACGTAACATATGATGAAAAATCGAATATGATGAGGGGTTTGAAAAATTAGACATTGAATAACCTTTTGAGCAAAGGTAAGGGAAACCAAAATAATGGCTATAATTAAAAAGTCAAAAGACTTTGAGATTTGAATTGATCAAAAATGATGTGGAAGCTTCAAGGTGAGCCAAATATGATATTACAGTTAAGAATACTTTCAAAAGTAGACTGTCATGTGAAGAATTGATGACTGGGGTAAAAGACTACCTTAAGAAATTTTAATAAGTCTATCAAGACTTAAAGAAAAAATAAACTGAGTAAACTTATTATACTCTAATTCATGAAAGAAGTGAGAAATCAAAATTATGAAAGGCTCAATCGTGAGCGAGAAATAAAAAGTAATTGTACCTATTGATAATTTGAAAGGAATAGAGGAACTAAGTTCCTCAACCTATCTAATTTATAAAAAGATGAATGCATACGAATTTGAAAACAAAGATTGGTATGCCAATGAGTTAGTACACAAATAATAATAATAATAATAATAATAATAATAATAATAATAATAATAATGATGATGATGATGATGATGATGATGATGATGTATGCAATACAAAACAAAAGAGGATCGATAAATCTTCGACTTGAGTGGCTTATAGAAATGGGCACGTGATCGAGAATCACGAATGAATATTACAAATAAGTCTAAAGTTACCCATGTATAGGGGAAAATGTTGTAATGCAATGAGCACATGAGTAAACTATCCTTACACGAGCCAAATGATACTCATAAACACAAACAGAAATGTGACGCCAAACATACCGAAGGCAAATATGGTATTTTTCATAATCAAATAAAGTCTAATAGAAAAAAAAAAAAAGAAGACTTAAACAGGTGATGTTGCAAATCACGCAACCGAACGCATGTAGTGAATCCAAAGCGGGATTCGAGACACAAAAAAAAAAAGGAGGGGAAATTGAAAGGAAAGTGATTAGAGAGGAAAGAAGCTTCGTATAAGCTTCAGGCAAGTAAAAATCTGATCTTTTCCTCCTAGATCATTATTTTGAGCCTCCATATGAAATCAAATGGAATAGTGTAAATCCATCAAGGACTCTGTCCTTAATAAAGACTAAAGTACTTGAACTAGAAATCCAATGTACTCTAAATGATGGGAGTTGTAATACCTTGACCCGATTAATTAATAATTAGTTTGCTAATTATTAATTAGAAACAAAATAAAGAATGATTAAGAAAATTTATCGGGATTTTTTAATAATTACGATGGACTAATGAAATGATTAAATACATCAAGAGGGAACGATGAAGACTAGATCAAGAAAATAATAGAGTGACATGGCTTCGGTTTCTGAAATCAATACGTGAAGAAAAATAAATTCGGAATTAAAAACGGCCTAAATGCCAAACGAAGCCTAAGATACAAAAATATAGCAAAAATGCCAAAAATGAAATGAATGAGTTTTGAACCCTTGACCAAAATGAATAAAGCATTTAAATCCCAAAAATTTATCAGTTGGGCTACCAACCCTCTTGTGATATATATTACATATGATGTATATATACGTATGCATGAAGTGAACAATCTAGAACAAAATAATAATAATATATATATATATAAATAAATATAAAATAAAATAATCATGGAATATATATATATATATATATTTATATATATGGGAGCTATTGTTGTAGCAGCATGGCCCAAACAGTTTAATATATGTGTGTGTACATGTGATGGATAGATGTAGCAACAGCTTTAGCATGAAATGTGTATATATATATATATATATATATATATGAACCTAGGCTATATAGCTACAATGAATACAATAAGGCTGCTATAAGCAGCATGGGGTGTTATTGTAAGCAGCATGGCCAAGAAATATAAAAATGAGATATGGTGTGCATGTCTAGAGGGCAGTACAAGCAGGTAAGGTAGAGAGAGAAAGCAGCAGGATAATTTAGAGAATTCTGCTATGCATATATACATAGAGAAAGATATAGCTGCAGCCAATTGATAAGCAACCAAAATCTGAAACAAAGAGAGTAAGAGATAGACTAAAGAGAGAGAGAGAGAGAGAGAGAGAGAGAGGAGCTGAAAGAAAAAAAAAAAAACCTACAGTAGTTACTGCAGTCGTACCATGTCCCCCATGGACATAGGAAGGAGAAAGCTTCAGAAAGATCGGATTAGACCAAGGTAAGGTTTCAAAAACCATCTGTACTACTGTCACTGTGATTAGGCATCAAAATCCAATAAGAAAATGAAAGAAATTTCAAAGAAAATTGCCTCTGTAACTCACTGTTAATAATGGAAAAATTAAATGAAAACTAAACCTGATTTTATGCATGTAACAAGATAGGAAACAGTGTCAGGGTTCTAAAATAATTTGAATTATGCAAAATAGTCCAAAAATGACCCTTTTAGGGCTCACCAATGCTTGGCCAGAGGACTGAAACTGTAAAATTTAGAGGTCTAAAATGGTCCAAAATGACTGCTTAAAGGTTTAGGATTAATTTGGTGTGAAAAGCTCCAAAAACCAACGTCAAAAGAGGGAGAAAAATGAAGAAAATACTTGCAGCTTCGGTGATCGGCGCCGGAGAAGACGCTAGCATAGCAGCCGGAATGTCATGGTGAAGATGGGTCCTTTTCAGTTTGTGGGTCAGACCCTGGGTTGGGTCGGGACCCGACCGAGTGCCTATACGAGTAACATAGCGACGTCGTTTGGAGTTGAATTTAAATGATATCTAGTATGTTTGGTCACAGAGATAATCAATTGAACTCTGAATATGAGGCCTAACCTAAACATGGATAAGGAAGACAAGAGGATTATTGTATTATGGTTCTGCGTAGTCATGTGAACCAGCTGGCTCATAATGTCTCTGGTCCGATCTAGGGTTTAACCTAGTAAACCCAATGGTTCAAGGGCTTAAGTGAAATAAGAAAACCAGAACTTTGTTAAATTATGGATTGACCCCAACATTTTTGAATATTCTGTTCTGGCCCAACTCTTAGGACTTTTATGCAAATAAGCCCCTGAAAAATAATTAAGTAATAAAATAATTTATTTAATTATTTTATTAATTAGATAAACTGACCATTTTGCTCTTGGACACCAAATAAGTCAAACGAAGCCCAAATAAAATAAATAAATAGTGTATTTTTACTGTGTCGGGCATTCTGGACTCAACGGTGGAGCCCGATTTGTGAAATTAAGTCCTGAAAAATATAGACACGTAAATGGTAAATGACTATATTGCCCCTAAAGTTACCCAAGGCCAATTAAACATAAAAGGTAGCCTATTTTAATTATGTTGGACATCCTGGACCCAATGACGAGGTCCATTTTGTGAAACGAAGTCCTGGAACATTAGACACGTGACACGTCAAAATGATAATTTTACCCTTAGTATTCCAAAATTCAGATAAATGTCAAGGGGGACATAGTCTAACTACTTTGGGCACTATGGACTTAACGATGGAGTTCGCACTAACAAACGAAATACCGAAAAATGTGATGAGTGAAAGTATAAAATTACCAAAATTCCCTTAATAAAGTATGAAGCCTAAATAAAGTTCAAATTAGATGAAATTGATACCAATGAAGGCCCAAATAATTGTAAACTTGTATGAGTGACTAAATATTAATTTGAGGTCAGAATATCATCAACTATGAAATGATCAAAATACCCCTAAGCGTAGAAAATACAAAGTAAAGGCCGAATAAATTCGAAGAGAAGGCCAATCTAATATAAAGCATAATTATGAGGCTAAATAAGACTCCGGAACAACTAGAGTATAAAATGAAAAATGAAGGACGTGTCCCGATGATCTAAAACTGATATCAAATGAAGTCTAAAAGACTTAGAAATTTACATGTAAGGCATGAAGAATATTTTGAGGATCATGATAGGGTCCGGGGCAAGAATGAAAAAATTATCATTGTGCCCCTAAGGTCAAATACGTGATAAATTGAAAACGAATGAAGTCCAAATGAATTTAATTATAATTCTGACAGCTACTAAACTGACTTAAGGAATTTAATAGCCTAATTTGAAACCCCATAAGTGGGGGATTGAAAACCCTTAATTGAATAGACCAAGTTCAAAGGAATTTAAAACATTACATAACAATGTTTGAGATTAAAATGGGTACTAATTCATTATGCAATATTTTTGGATCCATGATTATAGGATCACCTAAACGATGGAAATGAAAAGAAGATGTGGGATAACAATAGTGGTACCTGCATGAGAATGTGATGCTAAGAAACCGAGGTAAGTAATTCCTACGCTTTAATATGGGTTATTCTTAGCCAAGTCACATTCATTTTCATATGCTGCCAACTTTGTACTCTATCACTACCTAACGAATTTGATTTCTCCCATTTGAGGCCAATCGACTTATGATTATTGGTTATGCCTGTACTTTAGATTTGATTTGCTTGCCTATATCATTTGTGAACTTGATTGCCAATACTTGAGCATAATTGTACCATCATGTATACCATGTCTTGAACTTGTGATATATCTTGTTGATAGAGGTCTTGTTGTTCCACACACTTCATGTATTGTTGATTGAGATTTGGCTGTTCATGTGATTGTACATCCCGTGTGGAATGTTGATGATCATGATATTCGTAACTACCTGGGGTTGTACTCAGTCACAATCACCCATCTATTCATAGATTGCATAGGGGAGGACCCTTTGAGGTCTTATGTGTCATTTGGAACTTGAGATAAAAGAGCTCTAGCGCTATTCAGTAAGCCCGGGATAAAGAGGTGTACCTGAATATGCGTCTTCAAGGGGTATGTCAAGCCCCAGGGTGATTCACGTATTCTGGGTTATTAGAACTCGATAATGATATTTGTTGTATTCATTGGATGATCATATTCTATGCCCTATGAATGATCATATTGTGCAAGCATGATACATTTTGATTGGCTAACGTATTTGCTTGTGGCAGCAAAACATCATGTTAGGCTAGATCCGATTTTGTATAATTCTGTCATTACTCTCTTGTACCTTATTTTGGGATAAGCCTCTTTGAACCCTCGGGTCATTATTGCTTTATCTTGGTGACTGGCTATATTATATCTTTTTCTATATTCTTGTGGACTAACCCTGACCCATGGAAAAGCTATGACTTTACTTACTGAGCTAAGTTAGTTCACTCCTTACTTATGACCATTTTTCAGGTGGCCCTATGAGGGATGGAATGCAATGAGATAACTAGTGGAGCTAGTGAAATACAGATGATAAATACTGGTGATATGAACTCCAAGTCAAAGTTGACTATGTGCTCTGCAAGGTTAAGTTCAAAATTATGTATTATAATATTACATCATTAGTGATGAGGTTAGCTTAGTATGTTGGATCACGTGATCAAATTGTACATGAAGATATTCTGATTGTTGGTCATTGGAGATGAGCTTTTGATCAGGTGAATTGTATTGGTGTAACTTTCGCTTTAAGTAATTAAGTGATATATGACTTATGTTGTAGACACAAAAAAAATGATGATATTATTTCCATTCTTTTACAGTTCATCTGATTATGTATGGCCTGTTCGAGTGGCAGTGTTGGTTACGGACCCCTAATCCGCATAGGGTGGGTTTTAGGTTGTGACAGAAGTGGTGTAGTCTAGTCACACCATGAACTTCCTATGACCACTACTAAAACAACTGATAGAAAAGAAAAGATCAAGGTACTAGATACCTTTACTTGGCACATTACAACACCAACAGAAGTTGGAAAACCATGAACGAGAATGTAATCATGACTTAGTACCAAATGAGGTTAATGTGACAACTAGACATGGAACTAGTCATAATGTGAATGATAGTGGGGAATAATCAAGTAATTAAAAAGACAACTCAGAGTGAGTAATAAAAGTATAATGGACCCATAAACATAAGTCCGAGAACTGAAGAAATAAGTACTGAAATGCTAATACAAGAACTTAGAGACTTTGAGTTTAAAGTCTCGAGGAAGTTAAAAGTCAAACCCTTGACTTTCAAAAATCACTATTGAATTAAAACAAAGAGGAATATGAAAGAACTGTGCACCTTATGTGGAAAATCTTCTTGCTTGAAGATATGATGTCCTAAATGCCAGTGATAAGTCCAAGAGATAGATTAAAAAGGTAACTGTGATAATGAAATTGGCATGAAAAGAAAATAGAGCTTCCTAAATATGAACGTCTGAGTTTTGAGGACAAAACTCATTCTAAGGAGGGTAGGATGTAACACCCCAACCCAATTAAGTAAAGAAATTAACGATAATGACAATTATCATAAGTTAATTTGCTTAATAACCATGGACAACGCTAGTGTCACAACCCAGAACCCACCCTGTGCGGATCTGGCATCGCGACGCCCATCCGACCCAACGGCCAAACCAATTTTTTTTCCTTTTTACCTTAAGTCAACATTTATAGGTAAGTTATTAACATGCAATCAGAATTTAAATATGCAGCGGAAGACTTGGATAAAATTTTCATTCATTTAAAACGCTAAAGTTTATATAGTTTTACAGACCCAAAAATTTCCAAACATAATTATCCCAAGGACGTCGAGTGATGGGAGAACATAGGACAAACACTATACTTTACTACCAAAAATAATCCCTACAGTACATCAATTCTGCAGCAATTCTACGCCTGTTTGGGATTATGATCCCTACATTCGACAGTAGCATTATTACCTGCAAAATGTTTGTGTAGTATCTGATGAGCTATGAAAACTCAGTAAGTAGTCCTTTACTCTATCAAGGACAAGTCAACATAGGGGGGTTCATATAACAAGATTCATAGTTCATAGTAACACGATAACCAATCGAGATGATATAATATTAACAACAATAAGTCATATCACATAATGATGAAATGACAATGATTATTCAATCAAATGCAATGATGTGTAGAATGATCCCATGGTCTGATATATATACGTAGAACTCAGCATACCCTATTGCAAACAGGTCTCACCACTTGACTTGCTCATGTATACCCAGTCTACCGTAGGACTCAGCATACCCTGTTGCAACCAGATCTCTCTATCTGCCTTGCTCATGTATACCCAGCCTACTCCCTTTAGTAGCATCCAGCCATACCCTTTTGCAATCAGAAACTACCGTCTGACTTGCTCATGTAGACCCGACCTACTTCCCATAACAATAGTGGATTGTAGTTATTTACTGATGTATGAAATAATCATGACTCTCGTTCAGAGTATAACATATGACGATGCAATATTCAGGCATCATAATTCAACAGTATAATAATCACATGCTCAAGACATAGCATTTGATTCAATAATCTTTACCACCTACAACAAGCATTAATGTAATTCAATAACATCTGATGGCATAACACAATACAACAATAAAAAGCAACACATGCATAACACAGTTAGGTCTTTGCCACGTACAGAGATCGGATTTTACTTACCTTTAATCACGATCCTAGTTCAGTATTCCGTGAGTTTGCCTTTCTCTTTTGAGTTCCCTATATGTCAATAGATCCGTCTCAAGATTAATGCAATTCATCAAATTTTATGCCTCGTTATCATAAGTATCTTATCACTAATTTAGACTCTACTATTGAGTTCGGAATGTCAAAGAAAGTCGGTTTAGGCTTTCGTGGAATTCCATTTGGACATTTGTACTAAAAAGGGCAAAATGGTCATTTTGCACTTTTATGGGTTCTCGCTTTTCGAGACCTCTTTTCACAAATTGGACTCCACCGCTGAGTCCGGAATGCTCGAAATAATAAAAATTCACTATTCTTTTATTTTAATCGGAGTCTGTTTGACTACTTTTTGACTCAGTGGCATTTTTGTAATTTTCTATTATTTTAAATAATTAATTAAATTAATATTTCATTAATATTTTATTCTGGGAGTCAAATCATAATAATTAATAGTTGGGGGGTCAGTTTGTAAATTCTGTAACTTCTGGGTTCAATTAAAATTTTAGAAAGTCCTATTCTAAATACGGATAACCAAATAGTGAATAAGCGCCAAAAACTGGAATAGGATATCCCTATTCTCAATTCAATTTCTATTTCAGTTTCTTACACCTGTAACCAAACACCCCCAATTGAATTTTAAAAACATTTTAAACTTAAACGATACTGTGTCGTTTTGGTTACCCATTTCTATTTTCGGTCGGGTCCCGACCCGGATCCGACCCATGACCCGAACCAAACCCTGAACAACAGTGTCATCTTCTTTGTTTTTCTTGTGAAGCTCCAGTAGGGTTCCGGTGTGAACAGTCGTCTTCTCCGGTGACGACAAATATTTCTTGGTGAGTTTTTCGACCTAGCTCAATGCAGTTTTCTATATTTTTTCATAGAGATCACGAATCTAAAGTTAGTTTTCATGGAGATCACGAATATGGCAAAACCCGAAGCTCCGGCCAACTGAACATTTTCATTTTCATGTAGATTTCTTGACTGTTTTCACTTGTTTCTTTTTCATTTCATTTTCTGCACTTAATAGGAAAATTTCTAGACCATTTAAACAATGTTTCATGCATAAAATATTAGAAATCCGATTATTCTCTCATACCTGCAACTATGGATTTCTAACTAGTTTCTGAACTATTTTAGATGGTTTTTTTTGCATTTAAATCCTTATTTCATGCTCAAGACAACCTTATAATTCAAATTAAACGCATCATGCTAAAATTGAAAAATAGAATAATTTCTTACCTTTTAAATTTCTGATTTTCTCGATGCAGCACCCTCCTTCTACCTCTTATTCCTCGTGGTTCTCTTCTGATTTTCTCCCAATTAATTTCCCAAGTTTTTGAGACACTCACAATTACCAATTCTCTCTGATTTCTATCCTCCCGTAACATGTATATATATATATATATATACATAACCTGCTCCACCGCCCTTGTCAATCCCCTCTTAATACTTCCCTCTTCTAGAGCCCCTTTCTTTGACTTATCTCTGATTTTCTTTCTTCCAAATGCAGGTTGCATTTATGGCTTGGGAGATTTTTGTGTATGTATATATATATATATTATATGTTTACACACATAACACACACACCATGACACACCCACACACACACGGTGACACACTGCCACCTTCATCTCTCTTTCCTTTTCATTTCTTTCTTTTCATTTTACTTGTATTTTGATATATATATATATATACATACATATATGTAAAATATACTATAACATACATATGCACATGTATAAATACATAACTAATACATATTTTATACATATATATATACTCACATACACACATATATACAAATTTTTGAGCACATATGCATACACTAATATTTCATGATCTATATGTATACACATACGTATGCATGCATGGAAATGCGTGCGTGCATGTATTTCAAGACATAGTTCTGAGTTACTCAGGCGTCACCCGTACTGACTACTCAAAATAAACTGTTCACTTTCAAGATCCCTCAGTCTAATGAAATAAAATGACACAAAGCTTAACAGCTTGGTTTCCAGTTCATAGTACTTTACCCGACCCAATCTACCTCGGTATGAGTGCTAACCCGGGTCAGGGTATTACATTCTTACCCCTTTAAATTGAGTTTTGTCCTCAAAACTTGGATGCTCATAATTTAAGAAATACCATCCCTTCTTACTTATTCATCCGATAATATTCCCTTTTGAGAGAGTCGTAACAGTAAATGTGTAGCCTAAGGGTTTAATTCTCTTAATCCCAACTAAATTAGTAAATACAGGGTATAATTCAATGTGTAGCATTAAGATAAACTGTACATAAGTAGGTTGCTAACAAACTGGAGAAATACCTGTGGCTGCTGATATAATAGCCTCGACATTCCTCGGAAGGAGTGAATAAACCCTTCCTGCCTGCTGTGGCTCACTATTTTGTGCCTGTGATTTAGTAGTAGGAGCTGGTAGGGCAGGAGTAGTAGGTGTGGTGCTAACCATAGATTGGTTTTTTTGAGGGCATTCCTTAGAAAAATGTCCCATCTGACCACAATTGTAGCAACCCTTGTTGCACTGCCCTTTATGAAATCCATTGCAGCTAGAACATCTAGTCACAACCCAATTAGAATCAGTCACTCCCCATGTCACGCCCCGAATTTCTGACCAAAACCCGAGGTGCGACTGACGAACAGAAAGTAAATAAAATGAAAGTTAATTAATTTGATTTACAAATTTACGACAAATTAGATAGAGTTCTTTAATTTTCATAAAATTTCGGCAGAACCTCCTCTGTTTTTCGGGCCTTTTTCCCCCTGATAATTACAATACATTACACATATACAAACACATCACAATCCATCCTCACTCGATGGCCACAATTCATGAAAATTAAACACGCATTCTTTTCCTTTAACATACATACATATAAGACACACTCCACAATTATCTCCTACATACAGTTTGGGCTTAAGCCCCTATATTACAAAAGTACACCCCAAGTGCTATACACTCTTCCAAATTTCATTTCCTCTCTTTTCTCCAAGACCTCTTCTAGTCCCACGTACCAGGAGCTTTACCTGAAACCTGTGCCCATGAATGGGTCAGCGCCAACATGCTGGTATGATATAATGCTAATGCAAGGAACAAAATCAAGGCGTGGCGTGTGCAAGTGTACATTCATTTCTACATGCCTCCCTAACCATTTATACAATATGATGGCAATATGCATGTTGCATCCAAGTAAGGTATGGCGTGTGCAAGTGTGCATTTATATCTACATGCTTTCTAAATCATCCTAGCAGTGTAATGACAATAATCCACATGCCTTCTAGATTACTCAAACAACGCAATAGGAATAATCCACATGCTATCCCAATCATCCTAATAATGTAACGGTAGTAATCCACATATCATCCAAATCATCCAAATAATGTAACAGCAGTAATCCAAATGTCATCCAATCATTCAAACAATATAACAGCAACTATGCCCATGTCCATGCAATGTGATAACAGGGCGCATAATGCACCCACGTAAACTCTATGCCACATCCATGTCAACTCTATGTCATCATGTCATCTCTATGCCACACCCTGATGTAATGACAATACGCGTGACTCACCCACGCAACTCAACGCCGCATCATGTCAACTCTATGCCACACCCTGATGCAATGAAAATAAACGTGACTCACTCACGCAACTCAATATCACACCCATGTCTCAATCACGGAACACATCCAATGGACACTAGGTAACATCCCCCGTTTACGGAACACATCCGATGGAAACTGGGTACCATTCCCCGTTTACGGAACACATCCGATGGAAACTGGGTACCATTCCCTGTTATCCGATGGAAACTGGGTACCATCCCCCGTTTACGGAACACATCCGATGGAAACTGGGTACCAATGCTCATTCACAGAACACATCCGATTAATACACAGCACCACGTGCTCAACCCACAACTTATGAATAATAAAAGCCACAACGTCCGAATAATAAAAGCCACAACGTCTGAATAATAAAATCCACAGTATCCGAATAACAAAAGCCACAACATCTGAATAATAAAATCCACAACATCTGAATAATAAAAGTCACAACATCTTAATGATAAATCCACATCTAAATAATAGAATTCACAACATCCGAATAATAGAAGTCACCACATCAGAATAATAAAAACACTTTCACATGAACATAATACAGTGCCAAATCAACGTAACTAGGTACTCAAATCACATATCCATATCTAAATAACTCACAGAAAAGATATGCTGACCACAAACTGTACTAACATACAAAACAAGTCATATTTCTACGGAATAACAAGAAAGCATACATGTGTCGAATCGATCAACTTTAGGTTCTGTTCTAAAGCAAGTATTCCCTATATGATTTTCTAGTATTAAATGAACACATGCTTCATTCAGTCAACATGGCAATTGTTCCTAACTTAATTCTATTCCTTACTTAGCAAAATATCATACCTGACTAGGGTGTGTCTCAACCCTAGAAAGCTGTGTCCACCACTTTGTCAACCAGTCAGTGAACAACTCAACCCTCGTACTGTATCCGTCGAGGATATTGAATCGTCTTCTCCTTTCCCGTCAGTGTTCCCTGCTAGTTCTGCTGTCCGGATCCTATTTTGCCAACTATAGCCGCAACCTGTTGAACAGATTTCCCATGACAAATTGTTACTCGGAGGAGAATCAAGAACTGCCTTATATGCAGGATTCGACATGGTAGTTGCACCCAACACACTAACAGGTTCGCTAGCAGTGAAGAAACTTTAGGGCTTAGTTCCAGCCTTGACCCCATACTCAAAGTCGATAATCGAATTACTACATACATTCCTCACCGTGCCATCATAACAGATAACAACATCCCGAATGATGGCCATTAAGTTTTTGAATAAAGTTCCAGGCTCAGTCAACCCTCTAGATGAACGGACAATAACTTCTCTGCTTGAAATTGAGTGAGCCATCTCTACCTAAATTTGCATCATTAGACTCTTCTGCTACTTTTATAACTGCCGCAGCAGGTGTTGCAATAACAGCTTTAATTGCTGCTACTTTTTTCCCTTCTGAAATTCCCTGCGACAATACTTGGCTGTAAAGACAACAGCCCTCAAGCTAACAATTTCATCCCCTACGGAAGCAGCTCAAGCCTTCTTCTTCCCACCAACACATCAGACAATAACAGCAATACTAAATCACACCAAAATCCCAATTCAGAACTCAACCTCTTAACTTTCATCTCCGTCAATTTTCCTAGCAACCAAAACGGAAGAATAGAGACAGCGACCGAACCTGCCCCTACTCTGAGATTACCCATTGATCATTTAATCCTGCGCTTGGGCCATCTCAGAATTTCTTCCGCCAGAACTCCATCCCAAACCTCATCTCTGCTACAGCCATCACCAATGTAGTAGGCTAAAGCCATCATCAATCTATTCAAAGCAACCTCCATCCGTCATCACTCCGTGCAGCGAACTACTCCCAATATTCACATCGTTTGCCGCCCATTGCTTCACACACACAGAGATTAAATACATTCACACACCAACCTACTTCCCACATTTCAGTAAATTCTCACAACAGAATCCCCCTTATCGCACCATACTGCTCTCGACAACGCTCCATAAATCTCTCTTTCTCCAACTCGACACGCAACTAGCACTACTGCCAAATAATTGTTGCCCAAATCTGGAACCTCATCTGCACCGTTACACACACACTGCACCAATAACCAAGCCCCCAACAGAACCCAACATCATGGTATCACCATCACCATCACCATCACCATCACAACCACCGGCACTGCTCATCAAACCCCTATGATCTTCCCAACAATTTGACACACAAAAATCCCTCATTCATCCATGATTTCCTAACCAAAATCAACAAAGAAAAAGCCTTACAAAATCAGGAGTCCCATTACAGGAAACCCAAAATGAAAAATAAATAGAAGAAGGTTCTTATGGCAGGGTCGTCCAACAAAGACAACCAAACTCTCACTACCACCATCGCCGTCTTCCCATCAACCCATTGTATCGTCACTCCCTGCTTAAACAAGAGACCCAACACCCATACAACCGTGCCATCAAATTCTCCTTTCACCAACCAAAATCGAGTTGAATGTAGCCCATCAAAAATCTGAATCCGCGAGAACGCCGAATCGACTGATGCGGCAACCGTGCACTGTTTGGCCTTGGATTGACGGAGCAGAATCGTTGGCAACGGAGACCAACCTGGTACGTGAGAAGGCTGAGATCACCGTCGGATTCGCCCTTCCGATCAACAACTCTTGGTGCCACGCCGAGACGATCGTCTCACCCACCATCGCTCCTTCGTCGCCCCTCTTCTCCCCTTCCCTCCTTGCCGCACTACCTCTTTCTCTTTCTTTTGTTTCTTTTTCTTTTTTCCCCAGCTTCCTCAAGAAGCTTTCTCATTATATCTATGTATATACATACATTAGCCCCTCACGTGCCCAGCAGCTTCGGTTGCTTCCTTGGTTATAATATTCTATATATATCTATATATATATAATCTTATATATATATATATATATACAAAATCCAATATATTTATATGTGTTTTATTTATTGCCGTTTTAATATTTTATTTCATAAAATATTAATCTATGAAGACTCGGCATCATAATTATTTCCGCTGTATCGGTTTAATATTTTGTTCTATAAAATATTAAATTATAATATGCCGATAAAGCCGGGAATTTATTCTGCCAACAGTGGGTCCCTGTTAATGCCTTATTTATTTCCACATAATTCCCATAATCTAACTTGAATAAAACTAAAATAAAAAAATAATTAAATAATTAAAAAAAAAATTTCCCATTTTTCCAGGTCTCTACACCCCAATTAGCCTGACTGCCTCAGCTCTGACTGGGTACTGGATTCCCAGTCCTTGCTTCTGACTTGGTGGGTAAAGGCTTTTGTCTTTTATCTCGATTATTCTCAGGCCCTTGATTTGCCCTTTTTTTGGCGATCTCTTCTCTGTCCTGCTCAGTAATCCTTGTTGTAGCCACCACTTCATCGTAAGTGGCTAATCGAAGAGGTCTAAGCCTAGTCTTAATGGGCTATTGCAACCCTTCTCAAACTTGCGAGCTTTCATATATTCTGTATTTATAACAGTGGGAGGGAACCTGGCCAATGTAGTGAATTTGGCCTCATAAGCCTCCACTGTTAAGCTCTCTTGCTATAAATTCACGAACTCTGTGACTTTCTGATCTTTGACTTCTTGTGGAAAGTATTTTGCATTAAAAACCTCTAAAAATCGTTGCCAATCCATGTGGGGTTCTCTAGCTTTTTCCAGAGGCTGCCAATTGTATGTCGCACCTTTGAATGTGAACGTGGCATATGCCACATTTTGGATTTCAGTGCATGTCAAGACACAAAATATCTTGTTCATCTCAAGCAACTATTCTTTGGCTACTGTAGAGCCTTTTGAGCCATCAAACACAGAAGGTCTCAGCTCCTGAAATCGCTTATAGGAATGTGGCCTATCCCCATTATTCCCTTGTTGACCTTCCTGGTTGGCAATAGGCTCTTGCCTCACAGGTTCACTAGTACCGGCCTGAGTCCTTGGTAATGCCTCGATAACCCTTGTCACAAGGTGTTCTAATCTCTCTAATCGTTCCATAGCCTGCTCCAAAACTTACTCCATAATCTGATCTCTAGCTATATAAAAGCTTCGAGTATGTACCATTCACTGAAAAGGAATGTCAATGATTAAGAATAATAATAATCGTTATAAGAATGTAGTTAACTTTTTGTCTATAATTTAACTTTAGACTTAACAGTATAAGTGCTCTTAGTCCTATCTCCCATGACTCCATGAAAACACTAAAGTTCTTTGACTTAATCGTTTTCAAACCTAGAGCTCTGATACCAAGCTGTCACGACCGGAACCCACCCTGTGCAGATCTGGCATCGCGACGCCCATCCGACCGAACCGAATTTTTTTTCCTTTTTACCTTAAGTCAACATTTATAGGTAAGTTATTAACATGCAATCAGAATTTAAATATGCAGCGGAAGACTTGGATAAAATTTTCATTCATTTATAACACTAAAGTTTATATAGTTTTACAGACCCAAAAATTTCCAAACATAATTATCCCCAGGACGTCGAGTGATGGGAGAACATAGGACAAACATTATACTTTACTACCAAACATAATCCTTACCGTACATCAATTCTGCAGCAATCCTAGGCCTATTCGGGATTCTGATCCCTACGTTCGACAATAGCATTATTACTTGCAAAATGTTTGTGTAGTATATGATGAGCTATGAAAACTCAGTAAATAGTCCTTTACTCTATCAAGGACAAGTCAACATATGGGGGTTCATATAACAAGATTCACAGTTCATAGTAACACGATAACCAATCGAGATGATATAATATTAACAACAATAAGTCACATCACATAATGATGAAATGACAATGATTATTCAACCAAATGCAATGATGTGTAGAATGATCCCGTGGTCTGATATATATATATATATATATATATATATACATAGAACTCAGCATACCCTGTTGTAAACAGGTCTCACCACTTGACTTGCTCATGTATACCCAGTCTACCGTAGGACTCAACATACCCTGTTTCAACCAAATCTCTCTATCTGCCTTGCTCATGTATACCCAACCTACTCCCTTTAGTAGCATCCAGCCATACCCTTTTGCAATCAGAAACTATCGTCAGACTTGCTCATGTAGACCCGACCTACTTCCCATAACAATAGTGGATTGTAGTTATTTACTGATGTATGAAATAATCATGACTCTCGTTCAGAGTATAACATATGACGATGCAATATTCAGGCATCATAATTCAACAGTATAATAATCACATGCTCAAGACATAGCATTTGATTCAATAATCTTTACCACCTACAACAAGCATTAATGTAATTCAATAACATCTGATGGCATAACACAATACAACAATAAAAAGCAACACATGCATAACACAGTTAGGTCTTTGCCACGTACAGAGATCGGATTTTACTTACCTTTAATCACGATCCTAGTTCAGTATTCCGTGAGTTTGCCTTTCCCTTTCGAGTTCCCTATATGTCAATAGATTTGTCTCAAGATTAATGCAATTCATCAAATTTTATGCCTCGTTATCATAAGTATCTCTATCACTAATTTAGACTCTACTATTGAGTCCAGAATGTCGAAGAAAGTCGATTTAGGCTTTCGCGGAATTCCATTTGGACATTTGTACTAAAAAGGGTAAAATGGTCATTTTGCACTTTTATGGGTTCTCACTTTTCGAGACCTCTTTTCACAAATCGGACTCCACCGTTGAGTCCGAAATGCTCGAAATAATAAAAATTCACTATTTTTTTATTTTAATCGGAGTCTGTTTGACTACTTTTTGACTCAGTGGCATTTTCGTAATTTTCTATTATTTTAAATTAATTAATTAAATTAATATTTAATTAATATTTTATTCTGGGGGTCAAATCATAATAATTAATAGTTGAGGGGTCAGTTTGTAAATTCTGTAACTTTTGGGTTCAATTGAAATTTCAGAAAATCCTATTCTAAATACGGATAACCAAACAGTGAGTAAGCGCCAAAAACTGGAATAGGATATCCCTATTCTCAATTCAATTTCTATTTCAATTTCTTACACCCGTAACCAAACACCCCCAATTGAATTTTAAAAACATTTTAAACGTAAACGATATTGTGTCGTTTTGGTTACCCATTTCTATTTTCGGTCGGGTCCCGACCCGGATCTGACCCATGACCCGAACCAAACCCTAAACAACTGTGTCATCTTCTTTGTTTTTTCGGTGAAGCTCCGGTAGGGTTCCGGTGTGAACAGTCGTCTTCTCCAATGACGACGAATATTTTTCGGTGAGTTTTTCGACCTAGCTCAATCCAGTTTTCTATATTTTTTCATAGAGATCACGAATCTAAAGTTAGTTTTCATAGAGATCACGAATATGGCAAAACCCGAAGCTCCGGCCAACTGAACATTTTCATTTTCATGTAGATTTCTTGACTGTTTTCACTTATTTCTTTTTCATTTCATTTTCTGCACTTCATAGGGAAATTTCTAGACCATTTAAACAATGTTTCATGCATAAAATATTAGAAATCCAATTGTTCTCTCATACCTGCAACTATGGATTTCTAACTGGTTTCTAAACTATTTTAGATGGTTGGTTTTGCATTTAAATCCTTATTTCATGCTCAAGACAACCTTATAATTCAAATTAAACGAATCATGCTAAAATTAAAAAATAGAATAATTTCTTACCTTTTAAATTTTTTATTTTCTCGGTGCAGCACCCTCCTTCTACCTCTGTATTCCTCGTGGTTCTCTTCTGATTTTCTCCCAATTAATTTCCCAAGTTTTTGAGACACTCACAGTTACCAATTCTCTCTGATTTCTATCCTCCCGTAACATGTATATATATGTATATATATATAACCTGCTCCACCGCCCTTGTCAATCCCCTCTTAATCCTTCCCCCTTCTAGAGCCCCTTTGTAATACCCCGACCCGAATTAGGGACTATTAAACTGTTGTGTTAAAGTTAGAAATCGACGCCTTTAGTAACAAGGTCGGTGTCGACCCCGACGCACGAACTTTTAAGTAAATGTCCTGAAAAGTCAGGATGACTGTACATCACTTTCGTTGCAATCACCAACATGTCGATTTTGATGATAATTATATTTTCACGTCAACTACCGATTGTTGATACGAGTACGAGAATTTGGGCACGTATTACGAGGATACGAAGATTAGTACAAGATAATACATTTAAGAAAATAATTAATTTTTAAAGTAATTAATTATTTTAAGTATAAGAAATAAATTGTAACAATTAATATACATAATTAAATACAAAAATATATATACTGTATAAATAATTATAACCTTAAATATATATATAATTATACATGAATATATATATATATGTGTATGTGTATGCATGCATGCATGTATGCCAAAATATGTATGTATGAAATGTATGTATAATAGGGCATGCTATTGTCCAAAGTGTACAAAAGTGAGAGAGGTGTGTGTATTATCCAAGGGTATTAGGGTTGAGTCATGTATATATACATATATATATATATATGTGAGTCAAACACCACACACACACACAACCGGCCACTCATGGCCTGCCCAACAGTGGCAATTCAGACCACTCATGAAGAAGCCTGAAATGGGTTAACCAAAGAGAGGGGCAATCAGATTTGCCATGATTACTCTCCTTATACAAAATGTATGGTGCTTGTACACACACACACACACACGGCCATAGAGAAAGAGAGAAAGAGTTCTGGGCATTCAGAAGGATAGAAGGGAGGTCTCGGAGGAAGAAGGAAGGAGAGAGAAAGCCACTGTTGAGGTAAAACACAAAAACTATCATTTTCTCTCTCTAGAAAATGTTGCTATGCATGAACTGTTTTAGCTTCTAGATTTTATATATATGATGTTTAAAGTAGATAAATGTGATTAAGCATGAAATCTAAGCTTGAAAACACTTAGAAAACACCAAACCCATGAAAACCGCCATTGATGGACCTTGCTAAAAGCAGGTCTGAAATCATGTGAACAAAACTTTGTTTGGATTATTGGAACCTCAACTAGACTCTAAGAGAGTGTTAAAACACTTAACCGCCATCGAAAAGCTTAAGAAACGCCCATGAAATCACAAGTTGTAGGTTTCGGCCATGAAACCCAACTCTCATTTTGGACTCCTAAACCCAGATTTTAGAATGGGGACTGAACTCCCATGTTATGAGGATCATGCAGAACGAAACCCCATAAATTTTGGTTCAGAAATGAGCACGAACGATCGACTTGCAGGTTTGAATTATCGAATCCAAAACCGAGCATGTGAACTAGTTTAATTCCAAAAAATGAATGCCAAACTCTTGGAAAACGTTCCAGAAGTAGATCGGGTTAAAAACAGCGAATATTTGATGAGCCAAAATCCACGAAATAGAAAAAGATGGAACACAGAAATTAGGGTTTCAGTAGGGTGAAGGTGAAAGAGACGACCCTGAGTCGACTCGCAAACCTTTTAAAACGGTGGGTGAACTCGGACGCGTGGCAGCCTCTAGGCTTGCCACCGAATTAATGCAACGACGTCGTTTTAGGGGGCCTGATACTTATATATATATAAAACAGTTTAAATTAAAAGAAAAGAGAAGGATTTGTTGCTACGGGGGTTCGAACCCCTGACCCCCACGCACCCACGCACGCCCTTTCCACTCGGCCACGCACTCACGTGTGCCCTATATGCGAACAGAATATATATATTATACATATAAATTAAAACCGAAAATAAAAAGGTGCATTTGCACCTTACAGGACTCGAACTCGGAACGTATGGGGAGGGAGGTGACACGCTGGCCAGCGTGCCACCCTATTCAACCTGTTCCATAATCCCCCTTAAATATATATATATATATATATATATACTATACTTATTAGATTAATTTAATTAAATGAAATTAATTAAATTAAATACTCCAAAATGGCCCGTTGTCCAAAAATTACAAGTCATATATGTAACCTTACTATCTCGGACCTACTGAGTCCATTGGTGAGGTCCACGACATGAGATGAGGTCCCGAAAAATTTAAGACCGCTAAAAATGTCAAAATGACCAAATTGCCCTTCCCCCTAAACAAGTCAAACGAAGTCCAAATTAAACAAATAAATAGTGTATCCTTACTATTTTGGATACTCTGAGACTGATGGTAGGGTCCATTTTATGAGACAAGGACCCAAAAAAAATAAAGACACGTAAAGGGGTAAAATGACCAAATTACCCCTAGTACACCAAAAGCCAAATTAAACCAAGGAAGGTCTAAACTGACTTTCTTCGACGCTCCGGACTCAATGGTAGAGTCTATTCGACCAAAAAGAAATGTCTAAAATAAAAATACATAAAATTTGATGAATAGCAACTGTCAGATGACTATAAATTAAAGTGATGCCAAAGTACTAATTTACGGCATATACGAGGACATGACAACACATCAACCTTAGAATAAAAAATTTCTAACTCATAAATTGATCTTAGGTGAATTATGGAAGAACAACGACCCAAGTACACGATCATGACCAAGGCCCAAAGGGCCAAGGACCCAAAGCAACAGGCCTTCATGCAAGAATTGTTGCGTCGACAGAGAGTGATCGACAGATTTGTCAGGATAGCCAAGGCGACAGAGGTCGTCTCGGTAAGCCCCTTCATGTTCAAATCACCCACCAAGGCCATGGTGGCAGAGGCTAAAAAGAAGAAAGAAGAAAAAAGGAAATTGGAGGAGGAAAGAGAGAACACGGAAACCTTAGCCGAATGGCGTCGCAGGTAATATTATTATCATTAAGAACATAAGTTACTAGATCTGTATTACAGCTATAAGTCAGACAGGTATGAGAATTTAGGCTTCTCACAGTCTACACTTAGTGAGTTATGAAGTTGATTAAGTACATATGAAATTTACGAAATCTTCATAAATCTTGATAGGCTAAGGAAAGAGAAAGTTAAAGGGAAGGCGCCTCAGTAAAGCTAAACCTAAAGGACCGAGGTGAGTAATCTTACATTTGAAGTGGAGGCTTTAACTCCACGGATTTCAACGGATGATTTTAAGTTCAAAATATTACAGCATTGATATATCAAATTCAGTATTCATGATTTCTGTTTTCTTAAATATTCTGCCATGACATGCTTCATAATTATTTATATATTTATATCCATAAATGTTTTCCTTTTCAAAATAGTTAGCATGTCTAATTCCTCAAATACTCTGAATTTGACTACTGCAAGTATTGAAGCATCACTGCAAGAGTTATACGTCACATGTTTTAATTACTCATGAAAGGCTTTTATATAAAAGTCATATGACAAATGTTTTGCAAGATAAATAATAAGCACATAGGTAGTGTTGTGAGTTGTACGGAACTTAATGGGCCTATCATGTGCATCAACACATAGTCAGGATTTTGGGTCATACGGAACTCAATTGACCTGTCATGTGTAATATCTGGTAGCAGGATCTAATCCCCCAGGCAAATGAGATATCTCCACGTATACGTAAAATGGGAGTCTGGTTCGAAACAGATTCCACCTAATTAGAGGGAAAATATGACAAACAATTTTGGAAATGGAAGCAGGTTTTATCCCCCATTTTTACTATACATGTTTACATGATTTTAAGTTACATGTTCTGAAATACACATACTCTTTTATGGAAATATACGTTCTAGCTTGAATACCTCGAATGTTTCAAAGCTACATATTTTAAGAATGCATGTTCTCTATGTTCAAGTATACGACCAATTGGTAGTTGAGTATTTTATAAACTCTCATGTACGAAACCTCTACCAACTGAAAACCCATGACAGATGTAGGAATTACTCATTGGGCTTTTCGAAGCTCACCCCACTCCCTAACATTTTTCAGGTGATGATCAAGGTTGGACACTTGCTCAATATGGGGAGCAGTGAGTGGCAACTCCAATAGGTCCTTGGAGATATTTTGGTAGTAGTAGGACCCATTATCAGTTAAACTTTTGTAATAGAAATTTTGGACAATGATGTACTTAAGCCCGAGGGGCACATGGATATGTACTACGTAGAACCTTTAGTTAATATTATTATGCTCTGATTATTATCTTTATGTGTATCGCTATGAAGAGCGGCAGTATCAGATGGATATGCGGCAGATGTTTTATTTTAAAAGAAAAGAAAAAGTTTTTTCACGCTTCCGCAACCACAGGTCGCATCGCTGTCTGATATTGTTGCTTATGTATGAGCCTTGTCTCGAGGCCTTCGGGTCTCGGGGCGGCGGTCGCGATTCGGTAATCCGCGTAGGGTGGGTTTCGGGTCGTGACACCCTTTCTTTGACTTATCTCTGATTTTCTCTCTTCCAAATGCAGGTTGCATTTATGGCTTGGGAGATTTTTGTGTATATATATATATATATATATTATATGTTTACACACATAACACACACACCATGACACCCACACACACACGGTGACACACTGCCACCTTCATCTCTCTTTCCTTTTCATTTTTTTCTTTTCATTTTACTTGTATTTTGATATATATATATATATATACATACATATATGTAAAATATACTATAACATACATATGCACATGTATAAATACATAACTAATACATATTTTATACATATATATATATATACTCACATACACACGTATATACAAATTTTTGAGCACATATGCATACACTAATATTTCATGATCTATATGTATACACATACGTATGCATGCATGGAAATGCGTGCGTGCACGTATTTTGAGACAGTTCTGAGTTACTCAGGCGTCGCCCGTACTGACTACTCAAAATAAACTGTTCACTTTCAAGATCCCTCAGTCTAATGAAATAAAATGACACAAAGCTTAACAGCTCGATTTCTAGTTGATAGTACTTTACCCGACCCAATCTACCTCGGTATGAGTGCTAACCCGGGTCAGGGTATTACAGCTAGTTATGACTAGTGACTCGTAATTATGGAAGCAAAGGAATAAATGTTGAAAATAATTAATCCTAAATTAAATACAACCAATGTGAGTGTGAAACTTAATGCCGAGGGCCATGATTTGATAAGAAATTATGACTAGTGTTAATCGAGGAGTAACACACAAGTGAATGTGAAAAATTAGCGCATGAAGTGCACTTAAGCAAGATTAGCGTACTGCATGACGGTAGCATATTTAATTGGAATTATTCCGATAATTATGATGGACTTTTAGAATAATTAAAATACATTTAAATACATTGGGCGAGACAATGAAGGCTATAGAAGCTCGACAAGATTTGATTTAGAAAATTGACACGTGGAGGATGAAATACAAGTGAATCGAGAATTTTTTGAGATAAAAATAATATATTTTTGGTATAAACCAAACATGATGGGTCGTGTTGAATATAAAATTTAAGACATAAAGAAGAAACATGAAAGAATAAAAAACATTGCGAGAATGCCAAGAGATTTTATGACAATTGAAACACAATTTCAAAAATTCAAGAAAAACACCCAAAATGCCAAACAAGGCACAAAGAGAGAAAAAGAGGGAAAATAAGGTCAAAAGTGTTGGCCAAGGGACTTGAACCCAAGGCCAACAAATGAGAGAGAGACTTATACTAAAAAGAATAGCCAACTTGGCTGTAAAACTTTTGTGCTATGTATCTCACAAGATATATATAAGCTACATAAAATGTCAGGTTTGCATTCTCTAGGGCTGAGGTGTCAAGCCCTCATTGGGCCACTCTCTCCACCAATTAGATTTCATGCAGATTTAAATATATATATATATATATATATATATATGTGTGTGTGTGTGTGTATATATTATGTGTGAGAAGAAAATCAGAACCAAGTGTGTGCAAGTGTGGTACTGTGTACAGGTAGAGAAAATTATAAAGAGAGAGAGAGAGAGAGAAAGAGAGAAACTTGCTGTAAAGTGAGAAAGTGAAGAAGAAGAAGAAGAAGAAGAAGAAGAAGCAAGAGGAAGAGAGAGAAGCAACAGAGAAGAGAAAACTGAAGAGAGAGAGAGAGAGAGAGAGAGGTAAAATTTTCTCTTTCAAGAAAAATTTCATGTACAAGTTTGTTTATAGATTAAATTATGCATGCATGTGTTTTATATTGCCAAGGGATAAAAATAGAAGAAAAATGGTGAGTTTTGAAGCTTGAAAATCCTAAGAACTAATTACCTAGCTCAAAAGAGTATTAAAAATGGAACATGTAGCAACTTGAATCACAAAAAATGGTTAAGAAACCATTGAGAAATAGTGAATTTCAGTTAGAGAAGGAAAAATTAAACGAACGTAAAAATGCTTGGTTCGTTGGGTTTTACAAGCAGGAAAGTGTTCCCTAGAGTTCCAGAGACTTATAGGATGAATTTGGGGCAAAAACAGTGGCTGAAAAGCCATGAAATAGAGAAAGTGCACCTCGCCGGAAAGTTGAGCTCTCGCAGGAACTCGACATGTAACTCCCTATTTTGAGAATAAGGGATCACCAAATCCAAAATATCAAACCATATATAGAATTCTCATAAGATTTAGCTTTGAACCCCATTGAGTTTGCACCGGAATTCCACCGACGACGGTCGTCGGTGCCAGAGAAGGCCATCGGAACCCTCGCTAGAGTAATGGAAAAGAAGAACAGTAGTGGGTTGGGTCTCGAGTCCGAGTCGGATTCGGGTCAGGCCCCAACCGAATTATTAAATGGTTTTAAATTACTTATCAAAACTATGTCATTTTGGTTAAATGGAATTAAAAATAAAATTGGGCTGATGTTAGCATAACATCAGCATTAGTATTGAGCCGGACTAAACTAGTTGGTTCAGCGCTGTTTAGGGCCGGTTCACTTCAAATCAAATTAAACCAATTGGTTTTATTTAAATGGTTTTCAGAAATAATGTTTTGGCCCCCACTAGTTTCTGAAATTATAATTGGACCCTTAGAACCTTCAGTTAATAGTAAAATGACCTCCAACAGTTTTGATTAATTATGAAATGGCCTAGAAATTAATTAAATGTTAATTTTAAATCCCTTTAATTATATAAAAATTGGCCAAATGAAGGCCGATTAAAATTGTAAAGACATGAAAAAAAAATAAAAAAATAATAATAATGATGATGTGATAGTAATAATAATGAAATAAAATAATGAAATAATGTGACAATAAATAAGATAAAGTGAAATAATAAAAAAAATAAAATAAAATGAGGTATATATATATATATATATATATATATATGGAGAAATCTGGTAGAAGCTTCTGGAAGAAGCTAGAAAAAAAAAAAATAAAGAAAGAAAAGTGTGTGCAACGTGTGATGTGTGGTTATAATGTATATTATAATATGATATATATATATATATATATATATATCTCAAGTGTATATATACGGTGTGGGTTTAAAGTAGAATAAAGAAAGTAGGGAAACACAAAAAATAAGAGAGGAAGAAATGGAAAAGTCAAAAAGGAGAATTAGTGTGCAACATGTTGTGTAATGTGTGTAAGTATATTTTAATATATATATATATATATATATATATTTTAAAATAAGTATGTTATCAGAAGAAAGAAAAAGAAGTAAGCAAAAAGAATAAAAAAAGAGAAAAGAAAGCAAGAAAGAAAAATTGGAAACTTGAAGTCAAAGAAAGTGGTGGAGCAGGTTGGTCTATATATATATATATATATATATGTATATATGCGTGTGTGTTCATTTGGGGCGGTGCAGTGGATTAATTTATGTATATATTTATAGGAGTGTGTGTAAAGCAACAGCAGTAGCTGTTGAAAAAGGGAAATAGAGAGAAAGGTAGTACAGGCCTAGGAATGACGTACAACAGAGAGGTATGGTGGTGCAACAAGTGAAAACATAGGGAAAGGAGAAAGGGTAGCTGATTGAGAGAAAGAAAAGAAATTGGAGCAGATCTGGGGAAGAATTGTTGGAGGCAGAAGCAGTAGGTGAGATGGTGTGAGTTGGGGGAGTCGTGGTGAGGAGGCTGCATCAAGAAACAATCCAAAATATTAGGTGAGTTGCTATGTTTCAGTTTTAATTTTTTTTTTTTTTGCATGATAAAGTGATTTAATTTTAAGGCCTTGTAGTGTATAAAATTTAGATTAAAATGCAAAAAGAATCTTGAAAAATGATGAAGGAATGATGTAGAAAAGCTTAGTTGCAGGTCTCTGGTGAAGCTTCGGCTCTTGATATTTTAGGCTTTAGGACTTGGTTTAAATAGGAGGAAAACGTCCATATTAAGTGCAGGAGGTGATTTGAAGAAGAGTCGAGTCAAAACGGTTGGGAAAAGGCATGAAAAATTAGAAGGAAATCAGTCGCCGGATACTGGGTGTTTGGCCGGAAAACCAGTCTACGTTTCTGAATGTGGATTGTTTGAGGGTCATGGAGGAGTCTAAATGAATACTCGAGGGTCTTAAGAGTGAACGGATGCAAAAACAGAGAGAAACCGACGTCCAAAATACGAAGAAAAGGTGAATGTTTATGGTTTTCCGGCGACAACTCCGGCCAAATGGCTGGAGAGGGTGACCAGCATATTAGCCGGGAAGTCGAGTGAAGGGGGCTGACTGTTTGGGCTGCTTGGTACTGGGCCTAATTTGATTTAAACTAATTTGGACCTGTTAAATTGGTCTATTTTAGTTCACAAGTTTTTGGGCCAATTGATTTTAAGAAGATTTGGGCCTTGATGTAAGTGTTGGGTTTCATGGGTTTGGGCTGCATAAGAGAAAATTAGAAGAAAGGATTTGGGGGGCTGTTTGGCCACAGGGGTAGTAAATAAAGAAAAATTGAAATTGAATTAAAGAGGGGATATCCTATCCCTGTTTTTAGGATTGGGCCATTGTTTGGCTATCCAGATTGGGAATAAGAGAAATCAAAAATTCCGATTAACCCCTCAACCTTTAGAAATCCCAAATCTGACCCAGAACTTTTAAATAATTATAGTTTGACCCCCTGAATAAAATTTTAATTTAATTATTTAATTAATTAAATTATTTTAAACATTACAAAATGGTCCGGAGTCCAAATGGAACAAGTCATTAGTGTATTTTGACTATCTCGACTGTTCTGAGTCCAACGGTGAGGTTTGTTTCATGAGATGAGGTTGCAAAAATTAGAGAACCCGTAAGAACATTAAAAATTACTAAAATACCCCTGATTCAAAGATTAGTCGAACGAACTTCGATTTAAGTAAATCAATAGTGAAAATTTATTATTTCGATCATTCCGGACTCAACCGTGGAGTCCGACTTACAAAGAGATGCCTTGAGAATTAGAGAACCGTGAAGTACAAAATGACCGTTTTGCCCTTTTAAGTATAAACGTCCAAATTAAATTTTGCGAAAGCCCAAACCGACTTTGTTCGGGGTTCCGGACTCAATGGCAAAGTTTATTTTAGAAAAATAGAAACTAAGAAAATAAAGACATAGCATTTGGTGAATAGCATAATTTAAGTAGCAATTGAACTGAGTTGTATTTCATGATTTTAGGAACACGGAAAGGCAAGGAGAAGGTGGTCTGACCTTCTGTTATTTCACTATAGTTCTGCTACACTACGAGTACGTCTTCCTGAGTTGAGACCGACCATCAGGTACGATATATTGTGCTAAGTAAGAAATAGAATTAAGTTTAGGAATGATTTGCATGTTGATTGAATGGATCAAATAGTTATTTGTTTAATGTCAAAAAATCACATAAGGAATGTTGTTTTAAAAAGAAACCTTGAGTTGATTGTTTACGTTACTTATGTGCTTCTTGCTGTTCCATGGAGATATGATTTATTGTATGTGTAAGGTTGTACGTGATTTATATTTTTGGAGAGTTGTTAAGATTATGAACACATGGCTTGAGTATGTATTTTTGTTGATCATGTATTGCATACATTCATGTGGAAGAGGCTTTGTTATTCAGATGTTGTGATTGCTTTAAGTGGAATACATTGTTTAAAAGCATGCTCTATGTGTTAGTAAATTGCTTATCTGAGATTGTGTTATTGCATGGTGGAATCAAGGCATGTTGGCATAGTGTGATGCATTGAAAGCATATTGTGGGTTGAGCACGTGGTGCTAAATATGGTACTCAGCTTCCATCGGATGTGTTCCGAAAAAGAGACATGGTATTCAGCTTCTGTCACGACCAGAAATCCGCCTCGCGCGGACCCCGAGTCGCGACCGCTGCCCTAAGGCCCGAAGGCCTCGAGACAAGGCTCGCATCTGCAGCGGTATCGAATAGATGTGCTTCATGTGGTTGCGGAAGCGTGAAAAACTTTTTCTTTTTTCTCATTTTAAAATTTGCACATCCGTCCGATACTGCCGCTATTCACAATGGTACACATGATCATACATTCAGAGCATAACTAAAACTTAAAAGACTTCATAATTACAATCTTAATTCAGCTGCCCCGTAAGGCTTAATACATATCCTTAAATTCTTCATTGATCATTCATAAATTATTGTTACATTTTATTGTCCGAATAATTAAAGGTTTTAGTTCGTTTATAGATTCAGTCATGCTTTTTCTATTGAGTGGATTAATGTTTTGATTATTTTTGGAACAATTAAATATTTATATTGATTCAATTCTTTGCTGCAATATTGCTCGTTCGGTATATTGTCGTCGTTGGGTTTTTTCAATGTGAATATTAATTTGAGAGATTTATAAGTGTTGAATGATTTTTCAAAGGGTTATTTTCAGTCTAATTTTAATGCATAATTTTAAATCTTCCGATTGAGATTTTTAGAATTTAATTTCTCAATTGAGTTATCTGTGAATTAAAAATAATTGAAATACCATATATGTGCAAGGGATTCCCGACACTCCACTGTTCGTTAAATTTGAATATTTTCTTCCATTAATTAATTTGTTTAATTTTTAGTTGCATTCAAAATCACTTTCTATATTTTTATTTTTTTCGTTAACCGTCTAATATTTCTGTAGTTCAGAAATTCTGTTTATTATTCTTTTAATTTAGTCTCCCTGTGGAATCGACACCCCAAAGCTACACTACAACTACCGCGTTATTCTTTGGGCGTAATCAGTGTGCAATAAGTTATAGGTCGAATAGGGTGGCACGCTGGCCAGCGTGTCACCTCCCTCCCAATAGATACCACGTTCGATTCCTGTTAGGTGCAAAATGCACCTTTTTATTTTCTGATTTATTTTATATATAAATATTGCCCATATGTGACACATGCGCATGCGTGGCCGAGTGGAAAGAGAGGCGATTGGGGCGCGTGGGTCAGGGGTTCGAACCCCAGGAACTACGGTTCCTTTATTTTTCCTGATTTTTGGAAGCCAAACAGCGAACAGGGCATTTATCCGTGGATAGGATAGCTTGTCGCCACGTGGGTTATTTAATTTGGGTTATATTCGTGTAACCAAACAGTCGCCTCAGGGTTTTAAAATCCTTAAATCCAAACGCTGCCGTTTTATTTATTCGGTGGCAGGTCCAGGTGCTACCACGTGTCCGAGTCAACCTGTCACATCCCGAACCCCACCCTACGCGGATGTCGAGGACGTGACTGCCAGTTGGTCGCGACGCGACCAACCAAAGGCAAATTCTGAACTTTCCGACAAATTGCACTCCAACTGTAGGGTCAGATGCAGCGGAATTTAAAACTTTTTCTTTGTGTCACGGGAATGCAACTCACTTATCCATCATAAGTATATGTATCACAGAGCAAGACTAAATCCAGTCAGTCAACAATTCTAATCTCAGAGCATATCTAAAATCAAGCATATAACAACAGAGCAGATCTAATATCTCTAGAGTACCATTAGTTCCATGAGCCATGTCTATCTAGTATATAACAGTCAAGTCAGTCATAACATACCACTCACCGGAATAACCAGGTTCAATCCACAATAAACCAGTCTCTACAATTCAGTGCCGTCAGATCCTTACTTGCGATGCCACTTAGCCTATTCACGTTATGTCATAGTACCTTCTAATCCAGTGGAGGTAATTCCTGAAAAATGTCAGAATAATGGGGTGAGCTTAAATAAGCCCAATGAGTAACACAGATTCCCTATCATGGGTTTCAAAACCAGTTTTGTGCTCCCAAGGCACATGGATAATTTAGTCATTACAAAAATAACTATTTTTTTTATAAATCCATTTCATAAGCAGTCTAGTACAATAAAATAGAATCGAACAAACAATACAAACGGATCGGAACATGACATAACCAATCGGTCAGAACAATAACTATTGCTAATCTATTGGTCAAGACACAGACTCTTCATTAACGGAACGAATCATAACGGAACAGGACCATATATCAATCAAGACAGGCAGATCATCAACGGACGGAACATGTCGGAACCGGACGGAACATATCAATCGAGGCAGACATAACATTAACGGACGGAATATAACGGAATCGGACGGTAACAATACATCAGTCAAGCAAAGGCATATCGCGAACGGATAAAATTATAACGGAACTAAACGGAAACAATACACTAATCAAGACACAGGCAAATCATGAACAGGACACAACATAACGGAACTGGGTAGAAACAATATAACAATCAAGTCAGGGACACATCACTGTCGGAACTAATCATAACTGGACTGAACAATATTTCAATCAAGACACACGTATCATCAACGGACAATACACAATGGAACTGGACCATATATCAATCAAGGCAGACTTAACATCATTAACGGACGGAACATGTCAGAACCGGACGGAACATATCAATCGAGGCAGACATATCATTAACGGACAGCACATAACCGAACTGAACGGAATTCCTAATTCGAAGGATACAAGCACATCACGTGGAATGTGATACAAAGGGCGTACATTAAGTACATACATTTAAACAATATAGCATTCAGACAGTATACTATACAAAGCGGTACGATACAACAAAATGTTGTTCTTTGCCTATATCACATGGTTCATTTAATCGTTTCGGAAATAATGGTTCAATATATCCATTTTATCTCAACAGTTCAAAACGGGCAAAACAGTACGGAATGCTAGCACAGGGATCAGGAATATAGTCAATTATTTAAAAAGACTAAAACCATGTCATAAGTGATATAGTACGGAAAACATGCATTTAAATAATTGCACTTTAAACAGATCAGTAAATCAAGGGACAGTATCAAAACAGTGTCAGAAGTTACTCACAAACTTTACTCTTATTTCCTTGCATAAATAATCCGATAACCTCCAAGTACGTCAGGCATCTCCATGTATATCCTGAATAATAATCATCAATCACAGACAGATCAGAACTCATCCATTCAGGTCTCATTCGTCATCTTAGGTATCTATCGGATTACCTAAGATAGCCTATTAGCCTATCGCCCTTCCATTGGGTCTCACCCGAGGCTATTTCATTCTTTAATTAGGCTTAGCAGTTATTAGGATTATATCCTAAGTCATTTAGACTTCAATTGTTATCAGTCAGGCACTCATTCAACCTTAGGGGCAAAATGGTAATTTTGCCATTCTTATCCCGGACCCTGTTCTGGTCTTCGGAATAGTCTTTATATCTTAAGTACAAAGTTCTACGTCCTTTGGACTCCAATCAGTATCAGTTAGGTTCTCATTTTAACCATAGGGGCAAAATGGTAATTTTGCCATTCTTATCCCGGACCCTGTTCTGGTCCTCAGATTATCCCATATATCGTATATATGAAGTTTTAAGTCTTTTAGACTTTAATCGGTATCAGTTGGGTACTTATTTAGTCTTAGGGGCAAAATGGTAATTTTGTCATTTTTGCCCGGGACCCTATCATGGTCCTCAGAACGTCCCATATATCTCATGTATAAATTTGTAAGTCCCTTGGACTTCATTTGGTATCTGCTTTAGATCGTCGGGTCACATCGGTCATTTCTCGTTTTACGCGTTGACTGTCTCAGAGTCTTATTTAGCCCTTCAGTGTTCATAATTATCCCTATGATAATTTATCAGATCAGTTTGACCTTTATTCGACCTCTACTTTGCACTTACAGTGCTCAGGGGTAGTTTGGTCATTTTACATTTTGTGTAATTCTGACCCCGATTCGTCATCTAATCAAGTATACAGTCTCACCAGTGTCTGGGCTCCTACCGATATCAGTTTCGTCCCAATCGGACTTTGTTTAGGTCTCGTACGGTATCAGGGGTAATTTGGTAATTTCATGTGTCGTACTTTTCGGCACGTCAGTTCATAAAATGGACCTCACCATTGGGTCCAGAGCGTCCAACATAGTGAAATTGGACTGTCTGTTATGTTTAATCGGCCCTGGGTATCATTAAGGGCAATTCAGTCATTTACACCTATGTGTCTGTATTTTTCGGGACCTCGGTTCATTAAACGGACCTCACTGTTGAGTCCAGAATGCCCGAGATAGTCAAAATAGGCTATCTTTTATTTTTATTTGGGTCTGGTGCCATCAGGGGCAGTACAGTAATTTATCACTTACAGGTCTGTATTTTTCGGTACTATATTTCCCAATTTGGACTGTACCATTGAGTCCAGAATGCTTGAAATAGTGAAAATACACTATTTATTTAACTTATTTGGACTCCGTTTGACATATTTAATGTCCAGGGGTAAAATTGTAATTTTACATATTTAATAAAATAATTAAATAATTATTTTATTATTTAATTAATTTATTCAGGGCTCAAATGAATAAATTTTCCAAAATCTGGGCCACTGTTTAATATCCCAAAACTGTTGGGGGTCAATATGTAATTTTAGAAAGCTGTGGGGCCAAAACAGAATTTAATAAAATATAGGTTCAGAACCGTTTGGTTCTAGGGTTCACCAAGTGAACCGGTCCAAATTTCCCCTAAACCATCCGGTCTAGTTACCTTCAGAGAACCGGGATATGATATCCCTCTTATCCCCAATTGGCCCCTATCCGTATTTCAGTTGCCCCTAATCCCGATTTTAATTTATTATTGCCGTAGCCAAACAGCCGGAATTTGATTCTAAATTTAAAACAGTTAACCCAAAACGGCGCAGTTTCAATAATTCGGTGGCACGCTCGTGGACCAACACGTGTCCGAGTCAACTCGCTAACTCGGCTTTAAAACACTGGGTCGACTCAGCGTCGTCTTCCCCGTTGAACCCTCACTGTTTGCCCTAATTTCTGCAGATTTCTTCTTCTATTTCGTGATGTTTCAAGCACGGATTATTCCTGCCTTCAGTCCCAATTTATTTCTGGGTATCATGCCAACAATTTGGCATTCTTTTTGAGCTTCGATTCAAGCCAAAATGCTTGATCTAGGTGGGGAATAACCGGACCTGCAACTCGGTTGCAAATCCTTATTTCTCAACCAAATGTTGTGAGATTTGTTTTAAAATGATCCTTGAGTCATGTGGTTTCAAGTCCCATTATCAAAATCTAGTTTAGGAGTCGATTTCAGATTTTAGCTTCCACGGCCGAAAAGAATAATTCCAGATTTGAGGGTCTTCTAGTGTGATTTCAGGTCGCGGATCAGTGTTTTTGTAACCCTAGGAAGGTCTAGTTCAGTTTTTGACAGTCAGGAACATGTTTTATGGCAGTTGTTTCAGACCTGCAACTTGAGGTCATAAATGGCGGATTTTGCTATGGTTCTGTGTTTTAAGCTGTCTCGGTCTCAGATTTTCATGTCAAGTTCCAGTTGAGACATTTAAAACTTCATGCATACATCTCATTAGCCTCAAATAACTGAAAACAGTAAACAAACTTAAGAGGAAAGTTTCAGAAATTTTGGGTGTTTACCTAAAATCAGATCCTCCTTCTCTTGGTTTAGTTCCTTGGCCATTCAGACCTTCAGTCGTGCCTTCAGTCCCTTCTTCCCTTGTGCACCACAAATGGAGATGCCATTATCCCTCACATGCATGCACACCCTTGGATGTGCTCTCAAGCCATGAACACATACACACATGCAGCCCTCTCTCTTTAGATGTCTCACCCTCAACAGATCTGTTTCTCCTCTTTTCATAGCCTCTGACAGACCTGCCTACACTCTACAACAGTTCCCATTTTTTGAAGATCTCAAGGTGAGTCCATGTATATATACTAATATACACATTTATACCTATACATCTCCATATATATAGATATATATACACATCAGAGAATCAGTAGGATCATGGGGATGATGTGGGCTGATGGAGAGCAATCATGTGCGGTTTGCATGGGTTGCCATTGGTTGATTTGGGTGGCAAGTTAGGGCAAATCAGAGATATATACAATTAAGTTGTATATATAGGCACAAAGGTGCTGGATGGCCACCTGGTTAAGTTTTTGGGTGAGATTCATTCCTTCCATAGGTCAAGGGTTCAATTCCCCTTGACCACCAATTTGGCCATTTTTCCACATTTTGGGCTAAGGCCCTGTTTGGCTGCACGTTAATTCAGTTTTTGGTGTTTGCCTCATAACTTTCATTCCGTAACTCCTTTTTCGATGCGGTTTCTTCCGGTCAGTTCCTATTTCTGTTATCTTCAGTGTCAGAGGTTCCGTGTCATTTATTAGTCATTCGGGATTTTCGGGATTAACTAATTCGAATTTCGTCAGTGTTAAATTGACATTATTTCACCTAATTAATGGATAATTAGGTTCAGGTATTATACCCTTATTCTCGGACATGTTTTGTCATTCTATTGGTCTAGTGTGACCACCGGGAGATTAAGGTTAATTTCCTTAATTATTCCCTAAGCCGGTACTAATTAATAATTAATTATTTAATTATTAATTATACAGAGTCGGGGTGTTACACAACCCGTCCAACTCGGTTTTGAAACGACGAGTCGACTCAGCATCGTCTTCCCCATGACCACCCCTGGTTGCCCTAGTTGCAGTTTTCCTTTTTCTTCAATTTCGTGAGTTTTGGCCAACTCAAACCCTTCTGTTTTCGTGGTAAATCATTTTTGGGTCATCTAAGAACATTTTAGCAATCGTTTGAGCAATCGAAATGGATTCATCAGTTCGGTTTTGGATTCGATAATCTAAACCTGCAAGTCGATCGTAAATGCTCATTTCTGAGCCAAATCACATGGGGTTTGTTCTGTTTTGCTTCATTTCCCATGAGGTTTAAATCCCCATTTAAAGAAGTAGGTTTAATGGTGAGTTTGCGAGGTTGGGTTTTGAAACCCGTACCTGCAACTCGATTTTTGGAGGTCGTTTCTTAGGTTTTGTGATCGCGATTTGGTGTTTTTAACACCCTTAGAAGGTCTTCTTGAGGTTCTATTATACCAAATAGGTTTGGTTCCATCGAGTTCAGATCTGTTTCGAGCAAGCTCAACAATGGAGGTTCGGTGTACGGCTGGTGTTTCTGATGTGTCTTAGAGTCAATTAATCATGCCTAGTTCATGTATATTCATTTTAATCATCATATATACTAAATCAAAGGCTAAAACAGATTCATACGTAGGTAAATTCTAGAGAGAGAAATTAAGGTGTTTTAGTGGGTTTACCTCAAATGGCACCTTTTCACTCCCATTCTCCTTCTGAATCTCCTCTCTTCTTCTTCCCAGAACTCCTCTCTTTCTCTCTCAGTGACAAAATGAGTGTGAGTCGTGTGTATGCATTGTGTATGTATGTGTATATAAGTATACACTTAATTAATTCAAATTCTGATTGCCCCACCAACTGGTTTTCCTCTTGCTTGTTGCAGTATCCAAAAAAGGGTGTCCTCCTACTGTTTGGGGCAGGCTATGATGGTCGGTTGTGTGTGTGTGTGTTTGTTTTGTTTTACCTACATATATATATATATATATATATACACATATACATACATGGTTCACACCCTAATACACCTTGGATATATACACACACCTCTCACTGACACACACACACTTTTGTACACTTTGGACAATAGCATGCTCTCTTATTCCATATCTAATGTACATACATTTCATATACACATATTTTAACATACATGCATGCATGCACACACGCATACACACACTCATATATATATATATATATTCATGTATAATTTTATATATATATATTTAAAGTTACAATTATTTATATAGTATATATTCTTGTATTTAATTATATATATATGTATGTTACAATTTATTTATTATATTAAAATAATTAATTACTTTAAAAATTAATTATTTTCTTAAATGTATCATCTTTGTACTAATCTTTCGTATCCTCATAAAGCGTGCCATATGACCCGATATCCTTGGGTCGAGGCATTACAGCTTCCATCAGATGTGTTCCGAAAACGAGACATGGTACTCAGCTTCTATCGGATGTGTTTCGAAAATGAGACATTGCATGGTACTCAACTTCCATCGGATGTGCTCCGAAAACGAGACATGGACATGGCATAGAGTTGACATGGTTGTGGCATAGAGTTGGCATGGTTGTGGCATAGAGTTGTGTGGGTGTTTCATGGGCATTGTCACTACATTGCATGGATAACTTGAATGTCATATGGATTGTTGCTATTACATGGCATAGATGATTTGGAAGGCATATGGATTATTGTCATCACATTGCATGGATGATTTAGAATGCATGTAGAGATAAATGTACACTTGCACATGCCACACCTTAAATTACATTAATAAGTTGGATGACATGTAGATTATTGCTAGTACATTGTATGGATGATATTGAATGACATGTAGAAATAATTGTACACTTGCACATGCCACGCTCTTAATTTTGTTTCTTGCATTAGCATTATATTGTACCAGCAGTTGAGCTGACCCATTCATGGGACAAACATTTTAGATGATGCTCCCGCTACTCGAGATTTAGAGATGCTTTAGTGAATGAGGGAACTAAAAAGGATATTTGGCCCGTGAGGGCACACCTTGTGATGTAGGGTTTAAGCTCGAATGACATGTTGAATGTTTTTATTGATTGTGCTTTACATGGATGTACATTGAAGGAAATGAATGTAAGTTTGAGTTGAATCCGTTAGATTGCCTTTATTTTATTTTCTTTTGTTTTCGTTACTCGCGCCTCGGGTTCGCGGGAATTCGGGGTGTGACAATGTGGTATTAGAGCCTGGTTCGAATACCTAGGGGATAGTGGGAGAATTTTAGACTTTAAGTTATTGGGGCTAGTTTGGGTGGTACGTTTTATATGTACGTGTTGCATTGGTGTGCATGGGTGTGCACTATACTTTATTTCCCAGTAGATAGGGAGCATGTGAATTGTTTGATGTAGTGGTTGACTGAGATTAGAAATGCATGACCGTATATTTTATGAGATAGGCCGTATGCCTAGTTATTTAAGGTGGAGGTTGTACACTTAATTATCTATACGGTAGGCGGTGTGCCTAGTTACTTGTGAGATAAGTTGTGGACCTAGTTGTTTACCTAGTTGACCGTTGTTTGTGGATTTTGTATGTATGTGCTAGGTTAGTAACTGATTTCATGGATTATAGTATTATGACTATGATGTTTATACAGACTGGATTGGTCTCAGGTCTTGCGTTACAGTTGGTGGATGGCGCCCCACCAGCCAGTAACAAAGGGAGTTGAGATCCATAAAGGGTTATCACCTAGCTATAAAAGTAAGAAATAATAAAAGACACATCAAACCTTAAAATGCTAAAAATAAGAATTTGGACTTGTGAAGCTTTTTGTGTATAGATTAGATGATGGATACTTAGAGTGCTTGTCTTTAAAATTTTAGAGATGTTTTTGCGTTAAACCCTGTTTGTGGAGAGATGTATTCTTATTATTTTTTGGATAGTATTTACTGGGAGTTGAGTATTTGTAGGCTAGTTGAACACTAGTATGAATTGAGAATACGTATATAATGTTGTTTAAATAAAAATCCTTCCTGGTAAAGGGCCATGTTAGAACTCCGTGTTAACTGTTTTGTGTAACCAACGGGTAAGGGTGGTTGACATTATGTAAGTATTGATTAGGCAAGTGTGTCATGACATGTTGCGGTTGTTACTTGTGAAGTGTGGATTGTTGATAAGTACGTGCTTAGTGTTCGTTTAATACCATGAGGTGTTGATTTCCTTCGTTTTATTGGAGTTGTAAGCACATGCCACCGAGACGGGCTCCTGTGAGGGCTAGATCATCTAGGCAGGGTAGGCCTAGGGCAGCCGCCCCACCTCGGCGTGGCAGACCCAGAGCTATTGCTTCTGAGCATAACACAGCAGAGGAGGCTAGCCAGTGGTGGGAGGTAGCCGCTGACCGACTACACCGTTTGGCGAGGGTTGGGATGTATTTGTGGCCATGTTCAATGACCACTCTTTCCCACAGACTGCCAGGATCGGGTTTAGGAAGGAGTTTGAAGCACTTACTCAGGGGAATATGACAGTGACTCAGTACGAGTCCCGTTTCACTACATTGGGGAGGTTTGCCCCACACATTATTAGAAAGGAGGAGTTGAGGGTTTACTATTTTCTCAAAGGGCTGAAGACCTCTATTAGAGAAATGCTGGCAGGCCACATTATAGAGACCTATGAGGAGGCAGTGATTAGAGCCACTAGAGTTGAGAGAGAGTGGGCTGATCTTAGAGGGATTAGAGAGTCCCGGGCCCAAGGCAGGACAGCCACTGCACAGATATCCACACCTACCCAACCTACTATGCCTACCTTGACCCACACTGGTAGGAGACCATTGAAGAGGTTCCGAACCGGTGTGTCTTCCACATCGACATCACAGGGGCCTATCAGTTCTTAGCCCCCCAGCCTTCTATGTCTGTTGCTCCTCAGAGGAGGGGCGTCTCAGGGATCCATTACATGTTACCAGTGTAGACAGCCAGGCCATAGAGTGGCCAATTGTCTGCAGAAAGATCCCAGTCAGGGATGTGGGACTGGACCGAGTCTGACATCATTTCCACCTCAGGTACAAAGTCAGGGGTGAGGAGCCCCACGGCTCTGCTTTACCTACCACCAGCCAGGCCATGTTAGGGCCAACTGTCCTCAGGGACGGACTTCCCAGGGCTCGCAGAGGCCGCCTCATTATCAACCCATTCAGACATCTCTGCCACTACCACGAATAGACTATGGACCCCCAGCACCACATTTTTGGCCTGCACCCTTGGTGCAAAGCGTCAGGACCCCTGGATAGAGAGATGGGGATAGGCAGAACCAGACCACCCAGGGTCGTGTTTATGCAGTAGCCACACCTGAGGCATCTACTTTCGGACCTCCTACGGTTCGAGGTATATTCCTTGTTTTAGTTCTTGGATTAGAGTTTTAATAGATTTTAGTGCATCTCATTCATTCATGTTTACCATGCTTATTTGTGTACCTGTATATTCTTGTGATGTTTTAATGCTTGGATGCTGATGTGGTAGGCTACGTGTTAGCCATTAGATGTTACTTGTGGATTTTATATGTGAGCATGCTAGTTTGTGCTTGTTATCGTACTGTGACTATGATTTTGTATGCAGATTAATCGATATTGATGCATGTACGAGAATATGTTTAAATGTGTTCATATGATTGTGTGTAACGATTGATGGGTATACGTGATTTAATCTAGTAAAGAGTTTCACTAATATTTTGTTCTTTTGAACCCTGGTGCATAGCTTTAAGTTTTATAATTATAATGCTGGGGATTGGGTTATTGAATTGCATTATGGTATGGGTGATATATGGATAATGCCATTGTGATAAATCACTGGGTGATTTCATGGCTTAAATTGGGATTAGTTGGATGGCCAGTACTTGTGGGATAAATTTTGAGGTGTCCTTGTGAACATTAAGCATTTCCTTTTATTTTATGCATTTTGTGTTGCTCTTTTATTATTTTGTCAAGGAAGTACATGTTTTAAATTTCGAGACGAAATTTCTTTAAGGGGGAAGATTGTAAAAACATGAAAATAAAAATAATAAAAATAATAATAATGATGATGTGATAGTAATAATAATAATATAAAAGTGAAATAATAAAAAAATAAAATAAAATGAGGTATATATATATATATGGAGAAATGTGGTAGAAGCATCTGGAAGAAGCTAGAAAAAAAAATAAAGAAAGAAAAGTGTGTGCACCGTGTGATATGTGGTTATAATGTATATTATAATATGATATATATATATATATATATATCTCAAGTGTATATATATGGTGTGGGTTTAAAGTAGAATAAAGAAAGCAGGGAAAGACAAAAAATAAAAGAGGAAGAAATGGAAAAGTCAAAAAGGAGAATTACTGTGCAGCATGTTGTGTAATGTGTGTAAGTATATTTTAATATATATATTTTAAAATAAGTATGTTATCAGAAGAAAGAAAAAGAAGTAAGCAAAAAGAATAAAAAAAGAGAAAAGAAAGCAAGAAATAAAAATTGGAAACTTGAAGTCAAAGAAAGTGGTGCAGCAGGTTGGTGTATATATATATATATATATATATGTATATATGCGTGTGTGTTCATTTAGGGCTGTGCAGTGGATTAATTTATGTATATATTTATAGGAGTGTGTGTAAAGCAACAACAGTAGCTATTGAAAAAGGGAAATAGAGAGAAAGGCAGTACAGGCCTAGGAATGACGTACAGCAGAGAGGTATGGTGATGCAACAGGTGAAAACATAGGGAAAGGAGAGAGGGTAGCCGACTGAGAGATAGAAAAGAAATTGGAGCAGATCTGGGGAAGAATTGTTAGAGGCAGAAGCAGTAGGTGAGATGGTGTGAGTTGGGGGAGTCGTGGTGAGGAGGCTGCATCAGGAAAAAATCTAGAATATTAGGTGAGTTGCTATGTTTCAGTTTTAATTTTTTTTTTTGCATGATAAAGTGATTTAATTTTAGGGCCTTGTAGTGTATAAAATTTAGATTAAAATGCAAAAAGAATCTGGAAAAATGATGAAGGAATGATGTAGAAAAGCTTAGTTGCAGGTCTCGGGTGAAGCTTCGACTCTTGATATTTTAGGCGTTAGGACTTGGTTTAAATGGGAGGAAAACGTCCATATTAAGTGCAGGAGGTGATTTGAAGAAGAGTCGAGTCAAAACGATTGGGAAAAGGCATGAAAAATTAGAAAGGAACCAGTCGCCGGATACTGATTGTTTGGCCAGAAAACCAATCTTCATTTGTGAATGTGGACTGTTTGAGGGTCATGGAGGAGTTTAAATGAATACTCGAGGGTCTTAAGAGTGAACGGGCGCAAAAACAGAGAGAAACCGACGTCTAAAATATAAAGGAAAGGTGAACTTTTATGGTTTTCCGACGGCAACTCCGGCCAAATGGCTGGAGAGGGTGACCGGCATATTAGCCGAGAAGTCGAGTGAAGGAGGCTGACAACTTGGGCTGCTTGGTACTGGGCCTATTTTGATTTAAACTAATTTGGGCCTGTTGATTTTGATTTGGGCCTATTTTAGTTCACAAGTTTTTGGGCCAATTGATTTTAAGAAGATTTGGGCCTTGATGTAAGTGTTGGGTTTCATGTGTAGAGATTTGAAAAAAATGAGGGTAAATTTTTCATTTTTGTTGGTAGGACATTTCGCATGCGCAGTTTTGCCGGTTTTACCGATAAAACATTTTTTTGCATTGTTTTCACCGAACGACCCATGTAGAGACATAATTAGAGTGTGTCATAGAATAGTAAAGTACTTGGAATAATGTGAGGTATCCGCTGTATGAAAATTAGCCAAAACGGAAATAGTTTCCGGAATTGGACAAAAAGGGCACCCGGGTGACCCGGGTGGAACGGACCTAAGCCGACCTAAAATGAAAATGTTTTATTCTAAGAATTTTCATTTAAAATAATTTTATGAACATTGGATATAAACAGAATTTCAATTTGAAGCATTTAGGAATGAGCTGTAGAGTAACGGGGTTCATGGCCTCATTAAGGGCAAAATGGTCATTTTCCCTTGCCCCTTTAATTGCCCACTATAAATACTGCTCATCTAGTCCATCCTTATCACTTATACATTCTGAAATTTCAGAAATCTCGTCCATATAGAGAGAGGGAGAGAAAAGCCCTAAAATTTCACATTTTCAAGCTACCGGAACACACATTTCAAGCGGGAATTTGGCCAAACTTCCTTCTGAGAAAGTGTTCAGCTCAACGAGTACTATATCTGCACCAAACAGTTTGGTAGTCCAAAAAACACAGCCACCGTAGTTCAAGAAAAACTGATTTTAGGTATGATGTAGTGCTAAGCTAGCAATAGATTTAAGTTACTTTGTGTTTTTACATGTATTTGAACTGCTGTAAATATATATCTAATGTTAGGAGATCACCTAGGAAGTAACTCCTTTGAAAAGCCTAGAGTTAGTAGTTTAGGAGTATTTTGTTCTTGTTGATTTTGGGTGATTTCTTGCTTTGTTTGGCGTGTATTTGATAGATAGAATTGTGCCATGAGATTGTCAACCCATGAAATTATTGACACACCTTGTGGTTTGGACCATGTGATGAATTGTGCTTTAGTGCTTTATGGAATGTTTATATTCTTTGTGAATTATTAAAGTTGTGAGATTGTGGCTTAAATATTTGTTGATATGTGTAGCCTTGATATATATATATATATATATATATATATATGATGAGCATGATGTTTTGGTATTTTAAGTTATGTATTTTGTGGGATAAATAGCATGACTTGAAAAAGAGGCACCATGTGTTTGAAAAATTGTCACATAGAGTTGCATGTTGAAGATCATGGCATTTTGGCATGTTGAAATTCCTTGGACACATGGTGTGAGTTGAGCACGAAGTGCTATGCATTATGAGGGTGTAGATCCTATGGTGGAAAACCCAAAATTGGCCATTTGGTACTCGCATGCCAACGGGGTCCGGACCGTGAAGCGAGACATGTATCGGTGCTTGATTGACCCGACGGGGGCAGTTCGTGAAACAGGTGTGGTACTCGATGGACCATCAGATGCGATCCATAAAACTGAGACATGGGTGTGACATAGAGTTGACATGGCATAGAGTTGACATGGGTGTGACATAGAGTTGACATGGGTGTGGCATAGAGTTGCGTGGGTGTGTCATGCATAATTTCATTACATCGTATTAATGAATTCATGGATGTGGTATAGAGTTTGTATGTGTCACGACCCAAAACCCACCCTATGCGGATCTCGTGTCGTGGGGCCGGCCCAATGGCCGTCCCTACTTATTTCCATTCTTTAACCAATGATAATAGTAAATAATATAAACATGACATTAAAGTGCGGAAGCTTTATTACATTTATTGTTCAAGACTAAACTTTAACTAACAATAAACTGATCATTAACCACTCTTAGGTGGTGAGTACATGGGAGAAACTTCGTTCACTACTATCACGCTCCTCAACTGTCTTTCTACGCTTCTGAACTCTTACTGTGGTTCTGTAACATTTTCACCTGAAAAAATTTAGTAAGGGGTGAGCTACAAACTCAGTAAGTAAACGCCTATCTCAAATACGGGGTTAGAGTAATCATGGAACAAATAGGATCATGGATGAACATGATAGCCAATCATGGAAACAATTCCAGTCAACAATAAGGTGCCAATGACCAATGAACAGTAAGGCCTGATAACCCAATAAGAACAGTGATATAACATGAATACGGGAACATTCAACGTTCACAATCGACGTAAATGTGCTGCCACAATGGAATGATCTCAATCGAGTCAAATGAATAAAGGTACTGTCAACATGGAACTATTCGTAGTGAAATGAAACATCACGTGAATCAAATAAATATCACATAACAGTCAACATGAACGATGCATTTACTCTGTTCAGGGTTTGTGTGATATCCCGACCCGGGATACGACACATATACCGAGGCAAGTTGATTGAATAGTGTAACATGGTCTGTTTAGAGCTCTATATTATTTTATCATATGTACAGTGTCGGGTAGTACCCGAGCAACTCAGAGCCTGACCTCGAAAAGCGTGCATGCATGCAACCCATGCATGCATACGTACGTACACATGCAGAGTTCACGAAATATTAGTGTATGTATACGTGACTAAAAATACAATTATACGTATTTATATGGTTATAAATACATGTATAAAAATATGTATGTATATATGTGTATAATGTAAATGTATTATGTATATAAATGCAAGTATATAAATTAAGATAAAAGAAAAAAGGAAGGGAAGCTTCCAAGCAAAATATCAGTGTGTGCATCACTATGTGTGTGTGTGCATCACTCTGTGTGTGTGTGTGTTTGGGAAACCACACCAACCGGCTTGGTGATGGTGTGTGTGTATATGTAATATAATGTATATATGTATATTTGAGGGTCACAGTGGGCTAAAAACCGAAACCCAGGTAAGAGTTTTAAGTTCTGTTATTTCGATTTAGAGCATGAAGCTTGTATTTAATTGTAGGGTCTAAATCAGCATGAAAAATGGAACTTATTGCAAAAAGAATGATAGAAAATGGTTTAGAAACCAAAGAGAAATTCGGAGTTGCAGGTTTCATAGATAATCTGGGTTCCATGAATTTTATGTTTAAAACTTGTTTTAAAGTTTCTGAAAATGATCCTCATACATGCAGAAATACACTAGAAGAATTATAGGGCCAAAACAGTTACGAAATAGTCATGTAATAGAGAAAATACAGTTGGCTAGAGCCACTGTTTTTCTCTATTTCGTGAGGAATCAGTGGTTTAAATTGAAAACCAAAAGTGGATTCGAGATCCCCATGGAAAAATAGAGAGAATGGCATTGAGGTAGGTCAAAAAACTGATCGGATTTAGGTTGCCGTCACCGGAGATGGTGACGGAACCCTAAGACAGGCTCACCGGAGCTTTGGGGAGGACAATCGTGAAGTCGTGGGTCTATTCGGGTTAAAAGGAAACGGATCCGGGTTCGGATCGGGTCGGTACCCGACCGGATATGAAATGGGTAAGTGAAACTGTGTCGTTTGGGTTTTTAATTTAAATGGATTTGGGTGTGTTTGGAAACAGGGATAGTAAATTGAGATTAGGTTTGGGGTTATCCAAACCAGGGATAGAATAGGAAGGGGGTTTATTGTAATCTGGTTCTATGAATTGAACTGAACCATTTGGTTCAGTGAAGAACCGGACCGGTTAGGGTTTCTAAACAGTGAACCCACTGGTTCAGACCGCAACTTTGATTATTTACATTTTGACCCCAAATGTTTTAGGAAATGTTACTGTGGCCCAAACAGGAAAATTAATTAAATATTAATTTTTACAATAATGCCCCTATCTCAAATATGGGTCAAACGAAGTCTAAACGATACAAATGAATAGTCAAAACTTATTATCTCGGACGTTCTAAGTCCAATGGTGGGGTCCGTTTTACGAGATGAGACCCCGAAGGATAAAATACCGCAAAAGTACAAAATGACTATTTTGCCCTTTTTAGTACAAAAGTCCAAATGGAATTCCGCGAAAGCCTAAACCGACTTTCTTCGGCATTCCATTAAAGTCTAAAATAGTATTTGAAATACTTATGATAGAAAGGCATAAAATTTGATGAATAGCATTTATTCTAAAACGTATTCACTAATATATAGGGAACTCGAAAGGCAAGGGCACATTCACGGATTTCTGATATAGAATCACGTTAGAGGTAAGTGGATCACTTTCTCTTCCATGTGGTGTTTCTAAAGCCAAGTTTATTCTTTACTGCCAAACTTGTACTCTTGAAAGTACTTCATGTTATTGCTATCCACAATGTGATATTGTTCTATCTTGTGGACATTTATTGACTATTGTACTATTGTTATCATATTGAACCATGCCTTGAAAGGCTTACTGTTATGCTTTACTGCATATATGATATTCCATTTTCATACTCCTATGGAATCACAAATGATCATGCTATGTTATAAATGCTGGAGTTGTGCCCAGTCACAACATCCATCCGATGCTTCAGTGATGAACTAGTCCGTGAACGGACGTGTGGCAAAAGATGTGAGTTTAACTGAGAGGTATGCCGGGCCTCGAATTACGAAGAGGGATGCCATCACCTACTACAGATTACAAGCATCTCCATTGGATTATTGTTATGGATATATTGTTGAATGGTTACTGTTTCTTATGGATTATTGTTTCTTATAGATTATCTTACGTTATTCATTGGTTTGATTGTAATCGATTTATTGTGGCAGTACTTTTATTGTGACAGGTTATTGTTGAGAAAGCCTATCACTGCTTATTCACTACTCCTGATTGTATATTGTGCCCCACTATTTATTGGCCATCATGGCAACTGTTCTCATTGGCTATCACAGCATCTTACTTCTTATGATTGGCTATCATATTTTTATTCATGGATTCATGTTCTTATATAATCATCGATACCAGTGTCGGAGATCTGGTTTACTTGCTGAGCTTCATAGCTCATTCCACCCCACTTACCCCCCATTTCAGGTGATGACGCTGCGAGACCCCAGTAGGAGTCTGAGAGCGTAGGGGGACATTTTGAAGCACTGTATCAGTCTATGTTAGTTCTCCCATGTATTCACCACCCCCGGGTGCTGGTTACGTTTAGTTCTCATTTTGTTTATGTAGAACTATGTCATGTATTTAATAGACTTTCGCTGTTTAATTTATTTAAAAAGACTTCCGTTGGATTACTGTAATTGATAAAGACTTCCGCTGTTCATTGTTCAAAATTTTTAGTACATTGCATATTAGTATTATGATACTGGAATGGAAAAAGTAGGGACGGCCTTCGGGCCGGCCCCGCGACACGAGATCCGCTTAGGGTGGGTTTCGGGTCGTGACAGTTTGGCAGACCCTCGGTCTTTTGGGGCCCGGCATACCCTCCTTTAACATGAAGGCATATAAAATGCCATTAAAACTCACTGCGTAAAAATTCCATCATTGCCACATGTCTGTTTGACCCGTAGGTCCCATAAATTGACCCGTAGGTCCAGTCAATCAGATAGCATCAGAAGGGTAATGTGTCTGAGCACAAGACCCGACATTTAACATAAATTAGGATTATATCGTATTCCATATGAGGTGTGCAAAACATGGAACATCATAACATAAGCATAAAGTGAATAACATCAACACCATGAATCAAGCCATGAACCATCAACCAAAAGACATCCACCAGGTAGAACAATATCCATGGTGGGAACAATAACAGTGGGTATAAATACATGAGTACAAAATTGGCAGTATAGAAAGATCGTGGCTTGGAAAACCACGTATAAAAGATAGAAATCCACTTACCTTATCAATGTCTTAATATCCCGTGACTTCCTCCTTTCCTTTTGACTTGCCTATAAATCAATAAACACGTTTCAGCTTTCATATAATTTACCGAATTTATGCCTCGCTACTCTAAATACCTCCCGTACTAATTTATGCTTTACGATTTCCATTTTAAACTTAATTTACCCAAGGGCAAAATGGTCATTTACGTGTGTCTACTTTTTGGGTTCTGTTTTCATAATTTGGACTTCACCGTTGAGTCCAGTAGGTTTGAATTAATAAAAATTCACTATTTACTTAACTAAATCGGAGTCTGTTTGACTCACCTTCGACGTAGGAGTATTTTAGTCATTTTGGCATTCTAACTCTGTCTCGTAAAACGAACCTCACCATTAAATTTAGAGGGTCCAAAATAGTAAGTTTTCATTATTCATTCGACTAATTTAAGCCTCGGAATTAAATTTAAAATTTATGAATTTAAATCACTTATTTAAATTAATTAATATAGCTAATACATATCGTATTTGAGTCAAACAGACGACATGTGCCTTGGTAGCACAGTGGCTAAGCTTCTCCCCCTTTCTCCTTTGGTCACAGGTTCAATTCACTGCCCATACAAATTTTCCATTCCTCGTTATTATTTCTTTTTTTCATTTCCTGTTCAAGTTTAACCCAACCATTGGATAACTCTCCTTTCTAACCAAACACTATCTAAACTCAAATTTAAAAATTTACCCATGAAGTACAAGTGTTGGGCAGTCATCTGAATGGGTGGGTCGAGTCAGACCCGACCCGGTTTGGCCAAAATAAAATCCGAAAACAGCAGCCGCGCAGCAGCCTTCCCAGCGTGTGGGTTGTCTTCTCCGCCAACAGTGACTCACAGGCGGCGAATTTTCTTGCGTTTTCCAATGGGGTTCATACCTACAGATCATGGACAACTCAAATCTACCGTCGGATTTCAAATCGGAGTGCCGGAGTACTCCCAAAATAACCGGAACAGTAGTGCACCAGGGGCTGTGCGGTTTTCCGGCAGCCCCTTTCCCTTCCGTTTTTTCCTGTTTTCTCCTACGGTTTCAATCCCGATTTGATTCTAAAATTTCCTTACACCCAAGAGAATCAATTACCCATGATCTAGCCCAATTAATCGCAACAAAATCGCCCCATCCGATCAGTTTTTCTCCTCCGTTTTCACTGTTGCGACCAGTTCTAATTCTGTCCGGTTTGTTAAATTTTTGTTTTCCTTGATTCAATTCTAACAATTCCAACACCAACTATATCCATGCATAAATCAAATAAATTCCCATGCTTCACAAGATCTATATCAAACAATAATTCATGCTTACAATAAAAATAAAATCACAGAAGTTGATCTATCTCACCCTACCGTGCGCACAATGCTCTGTCCCAGTCACCCGGCTTCACGTCTGAGCTCCTCCACTCAGTCTCGATCTCCCTAGCTCGATTGCTCCTCCCTTTCCCGCACCACTCACACAAGGCCAATACGTTCTCCACCTACAACGCCCTGATTTCCCCTTACTGCGTTGCTGGCTTTGCTTCTTTTCTTTCCTCTGTTTTTTTCTTCTTCTCTTCTTCCTCTTATTCTAATGCACGGCTGCTTATATAAAAATCAAGAGAACCGCCCCTCACTTAATTTCTCTCTCTCTCTCTCTCTCTCTCTCTCTCTCTCTCTCTCTCTCTCTCTCTCTCTCTCGCGCGCGCGCGCCTTTCCCGTTCTGCACTTTAACTCCCACCCGTTCCTCTTCTCTTCTTTATTTCCTTTTTCTTCTTCAGTTACATTGTAACTTATAACTTATGTGTGTATATATATATATATATATATATTACACCTTCTCTTATATAACTATATATTTACACCTATTTACCTCCATATATACATATATTATTCCCATATCACATTCTCATTTTTATTTCTTTCCAATTCTCATTTTTTTTATTTAACTTTTATTTTATTTTTCATTTATTTTATTTTCCTTATTTAAAATTTCATTTTTGATTTCAGTATTCGTTCATGACTTTCTCAACATCGCTTGGGCATTATCCGTACCTTCGAGTCTATTTAAAATTTCACAATCGTCCAGTTATTAAATGTTATAACAAAAAGCTTTAACGACTCGGTTTACATAGTCCACTCGATCACATCTGGGTCAGGGTGTTACAGTATGGATGCGTTATGAATGTTGTCAGTACATTGTATGGATTGATTAGTGAGGCATGTAGAAATGAATGTACACTTGCACATGCCACGCCCTTAAATTTGTTTCTAATCTTAGTATTACATTATACCAGCAGTTGAGCTGACCCATTCGTGGGAATTATATTTCAGATGAGATTCCGGACACTTGAGACTTGTTTAAGTCTTGAAGAGTGGGAAGAAATGGATAGTGTTGAAGATTTGGCCCTTGGGCACTTTTTGGATGTATGGGCATAAGCCCAACTTGTTGTAATTATTTTTGGAGATGTATTTATTTAGTTTTGTACTTGAAAAGAATTGTAAACATTAGGCCTTGGGCCACTTTGAATTGTATGGGTTGAAACCCAAGTAAATGCATGATATTTCCTTAAATGTATTCTTACATGGATGTATGTTGAATTGTGGAAATTGTGGCCACCGAGTGAGGGTGGATGTTTATGAATTTTTACTCTTAAATTTTGTGGATATTAGGTGAGGAAATACTTGGGGAAAACAAGGGAGGTTATGCCCAATTTTTCGGAAAACTTAAATATTAAATAGGTGCGTAAAGGTCTTTTAAGAATAGTGAAAAAAAAAAATTCAAAAAGTAGGGTTTAGAAGCCTTGGACAAGGGGGCAAATGGTGGAAAAAAAAAGTAGAATTGAAAACCTTGGAAAAAAATTCGTTTGAGTAACTTTAAAATATTTTTTTTGTCATATAACAAGTGTTTAATTTAAATTTTTTGGGAATGATTTAAGATTATTTTAAGGACTCTTTTGGGATGTGATTTAAATAACTTTAAATATTAATTGGGTGAGACATTGAGGCAATACTCGAATATTTGTTTGTCATGCCAATTAACAAACGTTAATTTTAATCTTGGAGGAAGGTTTGAGGAAATAATAAGTGAATTTTTAATTTAATTTATTTAATTATCGGTTAATTGTTTCTTTTAATTTTTCGTTTCGTTCACCCCCGAGTTCGTGGAAATCCGGGGCGTGACATCATGGGTTTGGGCTGCATAAGAGAAAATTAGAAGAAAGGATTTGGGGGGTTGTTTGGCCACAGGGGTAGTAAATAAAGAAAAATTGAAATTGAATTAAAGGGGGGATATCATATCCCTGTTTTTAGGATTGGGCCATTGTTTGGCTATCCAGATTGGGAATAAGAGAAATCAAAAATTCTGATTAACCCCTCAACCTTTAGAAATCCCAAATCTGACCCAGAACTTTTAAATAATTATAGTTTGACCCCCTGAATAAAATTTTAATTTAATTATTTAATTAATTAAATTATTTTAAATATTAACAAAAATGGTCCGGAGTCCAAATGGAACAAGTCATTAGTGTATTTTGACTATCTCGACCATTCTGAGTCCAATGGTGAGGTCTGTTTCATGAGATGAGGTGCCAAAAATTAGAGAACCCATAAGAACATTGAAAATTACTAAAATACCCCTGATTCAAAGATTAGTCGAACGACTTCGATTTAAGTAAATCAATAGTGAAACTTTATTATTTCGAGCATTCTGGACTCAACCGTGGAGTCCGACTTATGAAGAGATGCCTTGAGAATTAGAAAACCGTGAAGTGCAAAATGACCGTTTTGCCCTTTTAAGTACAAACGTCCAAATTAAATTCTACGAAAGCCCAAACCAACTTTGTTCGGTGTTCCGGACTCAATGGCAGAGTTTATTTTAGAAAAATAGAAACTAAGAAAATAAAGACATGACATTTGATGAATAGCATAATTTAAGTAGCAATTGAACTGAGTTGTATTTCATGATTTTAGGAACATGGAAAGGCAAGGAGAAGGTGGTCTGACCTTCTGTATTTTCACTATAGTTCTGCTATACTACAAGTACGTCTTCCTGAGTTGAGACCGACCATCAAGTACGATATATTGTGCTAAGTAAGAAATATTATTAAGTTTAGGAATGATTTGCACATTGATTGAATGGATCATATATTTATTTGTTTAATGTCAAAAAATCACATAAGGAATGTTGCTTTAAAAAGAAACCTTGAGTTGATTGTTTACATTACTTATGTGCTTCTTGTTGTTCCATGGAGATATGATTTATTCTATGTGTAGGGTTGTACGTGATTTATATTTTTGGAGAGTTGTTAAGATTGTGAATACATGGCTTGAGTATGTATTTTCGTTGATCATGTATTGCATACATTCATGTGGAACAGGTTTTGTTATTCAGATGTTCTGATTGCTTTAAGTGGAATACATTGTTTAAAAGCATGCTCCATGTGTTAGTAAATTGCTTATCTGAGATTGTGTTATTGCATGGTGGAATCAAGGCATGTTGGCATAGTGTGATGCATTGAAAGCATAGTGTGGGTTGAGCACGTGGTGCTAACTATGGTACTCAGCTTCCATCGGATGTGTTCCGAAAATGAGACATGGTACTCAACTTCCATCGAATGTGTTCCGAAAACGAGACATGGCACTCAGCTTCCATCGGATGTGTTTCGAAAACAAGACATTGCATGGTACTCAGCTTCCATCAGATGTGTTCCGAAAATGAGACATGGACATGGCATAGAGTTGACATGGTTGTAGCGTAGAGTTGGCATGGTTGTGGCATAGAGTTGTGTGGGTGTTTCATGGGCATTGTCACTACATTGCATGGATAACTTGGATGTCATGTGGATTATTGCTATTACATGGCATAGATGATTTGGAGGGCATGTGGATTATTGTCATCACATTGCATGGATGATTTAGAATGCATGTAGAGATAAATGTACACTTGCACATGCCACACCTTAAATTACATTAGTGAGTTGGATGACATGTAGATTATTGCTAGTACGTTGTATGGATGATATTGAATGACATGTAGAAATAACTGTACACTTGCACATGCCACGCCCTTAATTTTGTTTCTTGCATTAGCATTATATTGTACCAGCAGTTGAGCTGACCCATTCGTGGGACAAACATTTCAGATGATGCTCCCGCTACGCGAGATTTAGAGATGCTTTAGTGAAGAAGGGAACTAAGAAGGATATTTGGCCCGTGAGGGCATACCTTGTGATGTAGGGTTTAAGCCCGAATGACATGTTGAATGTTTTTATTGATTGTGCTTTTCATGGATGTACATTGAAGGAAATGAATGTAAGTTTGAGTTGAATCCGTTCGATTGCCTTTATTTTATTTTCTTTTGCTTTCGTTACTCGCACCTCGGGTTCGCGGGAATTCGGGGTGTGACAAAATTAAAAGAATAGTGCAACCTAATATTTTTGGACATTCCGGACTCAACGTCGGAGTTCAATTTGTGAAATTAAATATCAAAAAATACGAACGAGCAAACTAGAGTAATTTTAAATACGTCCTAATGATTTGTTAAGTGATCAATTAGACTCCAATGATTGTAAAAATACGTACCTTAACATTTTGGGCCATTCTAGACCCAATGATGGGATTCGTTTTATGAAACGAAGTCTTAAAAATATAAACGCATGAAATGTCAAATTACCATCATACCCTTAGTAATCCAAAAGCTAGTTAAATGTCAAATGTGACATATTCTGACTTTATTAGGTATTTTGGACTTAACGGTGGAGTCTGTTTTAGCAAAGAAAGTACCGAAGAATGTGACGCATGAAAATATAATATTATGAAAATGCCCTTAGGCTTAATATAAGTCATATGAATGCAAACTAAGATTCGAAAAATTCAGATTAATTATATTCAATATTTCAGACTTGATGGTAACGTACCTTTGAGGAAAATAAGACTCGGTAACAAACTAAAAAATGATGAATACATCTCTAGGACTTAATGAAGTTACCAGAAGTATAAAAATGAAATTAATAAGTCCCCATAAATGATATAAGGGCCGAATAGACTCAAAATAGAGTCTGAATACGTAAAATTATGTATGAAAAACTATGGGACATCAAAAGTATAAATAATCAATTTTCCCTTGAAGGGCCAAATAAGCTGTAATACCCTGACCCAGATTATGACATGTAAACCGAGGTAGACCTGGTCGAGTACACGTAAATTGAGATAGGTTGGGTCGAGTAGTGTAATACCAATTGTAACTGAACATGAGTCCCAAATAAAATAGAATAATTTCAATTAAGTCCAAAGAGTCAAATAATAATACCGAGCTTAGACCATTAGTCCAAAGAGTCAAATAATAGTACCGAGTTTTGACCAAGAAATGAACATAGTACCAAAAGTAATCTGAGACCAGATTCAGACCAAAAATAATCTATCCCAAAATATACCAAACTATCACGAATGAGTAATATACAGTAAATGGGTACGAATACCGAGATAAATAGTAAAAGTCATAATCTCAGGGAATTATGAGATTAGGACGAGCCAAGTACAAACAGATCGAACCAATAGATATAATACCAAAAGCGACAGAGTCACCATAGTAAGTTATGTACAAACAAGCACGCAGTTCGAGATGAATAGCAAGATTCACAAATAGAGTAAAATACGATATTAAATATAAGAGAAGTAGTTACGAGCAATCCCGAGTACCCAAGAGTACCGTACGATAAACCCGGGTAGTACAGAAGATTTTGCCTATATGCCGTTATATACCTCAAAATACGTACATAAAATATTGTACATATATGAGTACAAGTATACATATATACGGTTATGTATGTATATGTATTATATAAATATATGTATTAGTATAAATGTGTGTATATATATAATGCAAATTTATTATATACATATATAAGCATGCAAGTGTAAGGAAGTGTGTGTAACTAGTGTGTGTAAAAATGTAAGTATATATATATATATATAAATGTATATATGAATATATAAATATATATATATATATGTACAGTATATGATATGGTGTATAAGTATATATATATATATATAATAATACATGCAAAGAAAGGGAAAAGAAAGAATAAAAAAGGGAAAGAAAAAGGGGGCAGCATGGTGCATGCGTGAACAGTGTGTGTGTGTGTGTGTGTGTGTGTGTGTGCTGGCAAGAGTGTCGGCAGGTGAGAGTGTGTTGTGTGATGTTTAGTGGGTATGATATATATATATATATATATATAATATCAAGTGCAACAAAGAAAGCTGGAAAGAAGAAAAGAAAACAGAAAAGAAAAAGTAGAAAAGAAAAGTCAAGAAAGAGGGTTGGGTAGAGAGAGAGATGAGGGGCGGTGTAGAAGATCAATATAAGTATATATATGTGTGTGTGTGTGTATTGTTGTGTGTACAGTAGGTAAGTGTGATTGAGAAGGGTGAAGGGAAGGGCCGGTTGTTGCGTGTGTGAGTGAGTGTGTTTGGTGTGTATGTGTAATATAATATAAATATAAACACAAATTATCAACAATCATAAATGCAAATCAGAAAGAAAAAAGGAAGTCAGAAAAGGGATGGAAGAGAGAGAGAGTAGAGAGAGAAAGTGGCGTGTGAAGTTGTATATATGTATAAGTGTGGTTTTGGAGAGAAAAAACTGTAATACCCCAACCCGAGTTAGCCAGTAACTGACCCGGGTTGAACCGGGTCATGACATGCAATCTTGAACCAAACGTTAATTTAATAAATGAAATTTGATGTACAGTTCAATAATTGGCAACTCCGAATATATGAGGATCGTTATACGAAAATTCGATATTTATAAGGGACAATGCACATAATTTAGAATATGTGTGTATTTGAGTATACGTAAATATCAGAAATAAAAATATAAAAGTGAGGGAGTATGCGATAATAAAAATAAAATAAAATGAAATAATAAGATAAAATAAAATAAGATAAAATAATAAAATAAAATACAACAAAGAAATGAAATAAAAAGAAATCAGGAAGAGATTAGAAGGAAGTGGAACAATTGAGAAAGGGTTAGAAGCTGGAAGAAGTATTGAGTGGAGAGAGAGAGAGAGAGAGAGAGAGAGAGAGAGAGAGAGGGGCTGCATGGCAGCTGTGTCTGCATGTGTAGTTTTCTCCAAATTACAGGTGGCAATACCACTGACCTCAAGGTCAGTTAAGGAGGGGAGAAAAAGGAGAGAAATAAAGCGTGAGAGAGAGAAAGAAGTTAAAACGCATAAGAAGAAAAGGAGGAAGAAGAAGGAAATATTTGGAAAAAATCTAGAAAATTGGAAAGGGGCTGAAACAGGTAACCAACTATGTCTTAATTTCTTTAATTTTACTCCATACTATTGCAGATTTAATTCTGAATTAGTAGGAATCAAAACATGAAAAAAAACTCAAGAAAATCAAAGTCTTTAACTCAGCACAAACTTGAGAAATTTTCAGTGACACTAAACTTAGTTTTGAGCTTGGAAATGAGTAGCAAATGAGGCTAGGAGTTTAAAATTGCTTGAGTTACTCAAAAAGTGTGAAGAAATGGCCATTTAATGGTCAAATTATGCCCACTAGTGCAAAGCCAGAAAATAGGAATTTGGGTGACGGAAACCAGATTATTTGAGGTTAAAATTTGTTTTAAAAGCTTCCTTAGAATCTTAGGATGAGTTTGATGAAGAAACAGAAAATTTTGGACGTCAAAATGGTAAAAACAGTGGGTTAGTACACTGTTCCGATGACCAGACACCAAACAGATGACAGGAGTCTTTTGGGTCAAGACTGAACCAGGTTGGGTCGGGGCCCGACCGAAAATAAATGGGGCAGTTGATGCTGTGTCGTTTTGAGTTTAAAAGATTTAAACTTAAAATTGTTTCAAGCTGTTTGGTGACAGGGATGAAAAATTGGAATTGGATTTGGGGTTATCCAAGCCATGGATGAGATAGGGAATTGGATTATTGAATTCCAGTTTTCAGAACAAACTGAACCGGTTGGTTTAATGGGGTGTGAGACCAGTTTAGGGTTTTGCTTAGTGAACCCACTGGTTCAAACCGAAACTTTAAGGAATTATAATTTGACCCCAGAAGTTCGAAAAAATTGTACTAAAGCCCAACAGTAATAATTTAATATTTTAATAATATTTAAATAGGAAAAATATCTAAAATACCCTTAAGTCAAAAATAGGTCAAACGAAGTCCAAATAAAATAAATAAATAGTGTATTTTGCCTATTTTGAACATTTTGGACCCAACGGTGAGGTCCGTTTTGTGAGACAGAACCCTGAAAAATAAAGACACGTAAAGGGGTAAAATGACCAAATTACCCCTGGTGCCCCTCAAGCCAAATGGAAGTCCAAGAGGGTCTAAATTGAATTTCTTCGATGTTCTGGACTCAATGGTGAGGTCCATATTATAAAATGAAGTACGAAAAAGTATGACAAGTAAACATGTAAAGTTATAAAATTAAAGCTTATGATTTAATGAAGCTACTAGAAGAATATATTTAAAAAGTAAACGCCTAAGATTAAAGTTAGAAATTAATACGTCTAAGACTTAAAGAGGCTACCAAGGAAAAGGTAACTAAAATAGAAAGAGATTTAATGATAATTAAATCAAGTAATATCATGGAATGTAACCAGACTTTGAAATGTGATTTTAGGAACCTTCAACTAAAGGAAGGATTTTTGAGTAAAAGCCCTTGAATTTCAGGTGAGTGTTTCATACCATATTGAGGTAGAAATTTTCATTATAGATATAAAAATTGAACTCTTTTATGATGTATCGACATATGATATCATTTTTCTTTATAGCCTTTGTTTAATAGCTATAATGTATACGTTTTGAATGATCTGTTGACAACTATATTGTCTTCTTTGACTTAAGAAAATGTGTTTGTAAGATACTCAATTGTTATATGATTTTCTTACAAATGTTTGAACTATTTTAACTGAATACCAAATAAGGAACTTTGATTTGAGTAATTGAATTGCTATTGATGATTATTGATTTTGGATATGATTTTGATGCTTTGGATAGAACACTCTTCTATGATTGGTCACTATTGAATAGGTTGTGACTTATTGAACCCTACCCACGGGGTATATTGGTGGTGAGCCGGTGTGATACGGCATATCGAACTAGTTTATCGATCTCAGTCAGCAAGGTTCTAATTTGTTGGCCATAAAAGTGAAATATATGAATTTGAATATGAATATTGAATATGAACCATGATTGAATATGATTTATGGAACTATGATTTTGAGTTATCGAACTATGATTTATCGAATTATGTTATCGAACTATGATTTATCGAATTATGTTATCGAACTATGATTTATCGAATTTTGATTTATTGAACCATGTTATTGAATATTGATTTACAAATGTCATTGAATTGGGATTTATTGGAAGTGAATTTGATACCATTATCTTGTTTACTATAATTAAGATAACATATGATATATGTGATCATTGACATTTTAGTATTGAATTATATAGCAGGTTTGAAACCCTTGGTATGTTATAGAATACTCATGAGCTGTTGAGCTTATACGGATTTTTATCCAATATATTTCAGGTAACAATATCGGCAAAGAAATAGCAGATTCAGTCAGGATAGTCAAAAGCTTATAAAGCTATGAACCCTTTTTGTATTAGGATTTTCTTAGACCTGATGTAGTTGCTTTTGGTAATTATGGATTGTACAACGAATATGGCACTAGCAGACTTCGAAAAAAATTACATCATGTACTTTTGTAGTTACTATGGAATGTATATATAGATGACTGATGTTGATTTGTGTATTGACACTTTCGCAATAGAAAAAGAATTTTATTCCACTGCATTTGATTAATAAAAATGAGGAAAGCATTATGATCATTGAAAAAGGCCTTGGTGGCCGATCACGAACCCTTGATCCGCATGGGCCGGATTTCGAGTCGTGAAAAAAATAATAAAGAAAGAAGCAAAGAAAAGGAGTTGAGACCTTTAGAGAAATCCTAAATCATTCATAAGTAGGAAACAGAAGAAGAAATAAGGAGAAATAGAAAGAAAAATGTGAGAAAATTTACTATATATTTCAAGTTGTAAATTTTTGGCTTTTTTTATAGAATTGCTTAAAGCTTAGAAAGAATTACATGGTTTTAAAGAGCATGAAAGATGGTGAATTTTGGAAGAAACTGCAGCCCATTTTGTTAAGAAATGAGTGAGAAAAATCAATTTAAAGTTTGAAGAAAAATTCTAGGTCATTGAGTTTTTGATCAATTTAGCTTGTTTTATGAATTGGGAATTGTTGCCCATGAGTGCAGCAACTTTTAGGTGAAATTTGGGTTCAAAAAAATGGCTAAAAATCCATGAAAAAGTGAAAATTTAGTTCGCCGGAAAATTGGGACAGCTTGCTAGAGTTGGCTGCAACTCCATTTTCTGAGGCCATCCAGTGATGCAAACTGAATTTCGAGGGTAGATATGGAAAGCCCATGAGGAGTAGAAGAGGACCCAAGGGGTCGAACGTCGAAACATCATCAAAAAATGGCCGCCGTCGCTGGAGAAGATGGCTGGCGCACGGCTGGCCAGTGCGCACCAGCGCTGTGCGTGTTGGGTTTTTTTGGCAGTTTGGGCCATGGGTCGGGTCGGCTCGGCTCGGCTCGGGTTGACCCGTCCATCCACCTATAGGTTAGATCCAAATAGTTTATAATTTTTAAAAGTTTAAAAATGTTGATTTGGGAGTGTTTGGATGCAAGAATAGTATATAGAAATTAAATTGAATTGAAATTGAGAACAAGTATAGTCTATCCAAGGTTAGGCTCAAATTGTTGTTTGGTTATTCCAAATTGGAATAGGACTTTATAATAATTAGACATTGACCCAAAATTTTGGATAATTACAATTTGACCCCAAGTAATAAAATAATAATTAATTTAAAGAAAAAATTACCAAAATGCCCCTAAGTCGAAAAGTAGTCAAATAGACTTCGATTAAAATAAATGAATAGTGAATTTTTATTATTTTGAGCATTCCAAGCTCAACCATGGAGTCCAATTTGAGAAAAGATGTCTCGAGAAGTAAGAACCCGTAAAAGTGCAAAAATGACTGTTTTGCCCTTTTTAGTACAAAAGTCTGAATTGAATTCTGCGAAAGCCTAAACTGACTTTGTTCGACATTCTAGATTCAATAGTATAGTCTATTTAATTAAAAAAGATACAAATGATAAAGAGACATAAAATTTGACGAATAGCATTAGTTATATAGACATAAACTGAGGTGCATTTTATGAATCATAGGAATGCCAAGAGAAAAGGAGAAGGTGATTTGACCTTCTAGACAGAAATTGTCACATCCTGAACCCTGCCCTACGCGGATGTTGAGGACGTGATGCCAGTTAGCCGCCTTGCCGGTTTGCCGACCAACAATGCGACCAACCGAAGGCAAATTTTTGAACTTACCCATGAATTGCATTCCAAATGTAGGGTCGGTGTAGCAGAATTTAAAACTTTTTCATCTCAAGAATGCAACGTTTATAAATACCATAGAGGTATGTATCACAGAGCAAGTTTAAAACCAAATAGCTAATAACTCTATCCACAGAGCACGTCTATAACCAAACATATAACACAGAGCATATCTAATCTCTCTAGAATGCCATTACCATGAGCCATGTCCTAATATCAGTAAATTTAATCGCATCAATTAAATCATGTCACTCACCTAAATAACCAGATTCAATCCTGGAGAATCCAAGTCTCCACAAATCAGTGCCATCAGATCCTTTACTTGGAATGCCACTCAGCCAATCCATGTCACATCATAGTGCCTTCTAGTCCAATGGAGATAAGTCCTGAAAATGTTAGGATAATAGGGTGAGCTTAAATAAGCCTAGTGAGTAACACAGATTCCCTGTCATAGGTTTCAAAACCAATTCTTGCATATAAAGCACAAAGATAGTTCAATCACTTTAGAATAACGGTTTTATAAATCCACTTGAAATGCAGTTAAGTAGAATAAAATGGATCTGAACCAAATAGTACAAACAGATCAGATCAAAACAGAACAGAACAAAACATAACCTAACAAATCAAATCAAAACAGTAAACGATATCAATATATCAATCAGGGACACCGACATGTCATCAACGGAACAGAACATAACAGAACTGAGCGAAAACATTATATCAATCAGAAACAAAGGCATATCATCAACGGGATGAAACATAACAGAACGGAGCAAAAACAATATATCAATTAGAAACAAAGGCATATCATTAACGGGACGGAACATAACGGAACTGAGCATAAACAATATATCAATCGAAAACAAAGGCATATCATCAACGGAACGTAACATAACAGAATGGAGCGGAAACAATATATCAATCAGAAACAAAGGCATATCATCAACGGGACGGAACATAACGAAACGGAGCATAAACAATATATCGATCAGAAACAAAGGCATATCATTAACGGGACGGAACATAACGGAACGGAGCGAAAACAATATATTAATCGAAAACAAAGGCATATCATCAACGGGATGGAACGTAGGCAAATAAATCAAATAATAGAATAGGTCAATATTGAGCGGAACAAGATAGAACATAACCAAACAAAACCAGAACAGACCAGATAACAAAACATGGTAGACCCGAATAGAACAGGAGAGCAGGACAGGACAAAATCATGCCACGTGTAATGCAGTACAAAGAGTAGGCATTTAAATATATGCATTTAAACAATATAGCATATAAAACAGTACAGTGTATGAAGATGCAATATTTAGATAGTGTAACTTATACACCAAGTCAGAAGTTCTAAGTTACTCATAAACTTTACACTTATCTCCTTGTACAAATTATCTAGTAACCTCTAGATACGTCAGGTACCTCCATGCATATCCTGAATAATCATTATCAATCACAGACAAATCAAAATTCATCTATTCATGACTTATTCATCATCTTAGGCGTCTATCAGATTACCCAAGATAGCCTAATGGCCTATTGTCCTTTCATTGGGTTTCATTCGAGGCTATTTCAGTTCTTTAATTAGGCTTAGCAGTTATCAGGATTATAATCTAAGTCATTTAGACTTCAATCGTTATCAGTTAAGTACTTATTCAACCTTAGAGGTAAAATGGTAATTTCACCATTCTTGTCCCAGACCCTGTTGTGGTCCTTAGAATATCCCATATATCTTATATATGAAGTTCTAAGTCTTTTGGACTTCTATCGTTATTAGTTAAGTACTTATTTAACCTTAGGGACAAAATGGTAATTTTGTCATTCTTGCCCCGGACCCTATCGTGGTCCTCAGAATAGTCTTTATATCTTGAATATAAAGTTTCAATTCTTTTGGACTCAAATCGTTATCAGTTAAGTACTTATTTAACCTTAGGGGCAAAATGGTAATTTATCATTCTTGCCCTGGACCTTATCGTGGTCCTCAGAATAGTCTTTGTATCTTATATGTAGATTTTTAAGTCCTTTGGACTTCATTTGGTATCTGCATTAGATTATCAGGACACATCGATCATTTCTCATTTTATACGTTGACTATTCTGGAGTCACAGTTAGCCCCCTCAATTTCCATAATTATGTTTATGATAATTTATCCGATTAGATTGGCCTTTATCTTGCCTCTACTTTGCACTTACCATGCTCAAGGGTATTTTGGTCATTTTATGTTTCGTGAAATTCTGACCCTGATCCATTATTTCATCATGTGTACAGTTTCACGAGTATCTGGGCTTTTATCGGTATCAATTTCGTCCCATTTGGACTTCATTTGGACTTCGTATAGCATTGGGGCATTTTGGTAATTTCACATGCCATAGCTAAAATTTTTCAGGACCTCAGTTCATAAAATGGACCTCACTATTAGGTCCAGAATGTCCGAGATAGTTAAATTGGACTATCTTTTATGTTTAATTGGCCCTGGGTATCATTAGGGGCAATACAGTCATTTACCATTTGCGTGTCTGTATTTTTCGAAACTTGGTTTCACAAATCGGACTCCTCTATTGAGTCTGGAATGCCCAAAATAGTAAAAATACACTATTTACATATTTAGTTTGGGCTTCGTTTGACTCATTTAATGTCCAAGGGTAAAATAGTAATTTTACCTAATTAATAAAATAATTAAATAAATTATTTTATTATTTTTCCAGGGGCTTATATGCATAAATTTTTCAAAAGCTGGGCCAGAATATAATTTTCCAAAACAGTTGGGGTTATAAACTAATTTCAAAAAGTTTGGGGTTCGAAACAAAATTTCATAACAAAAAGGTGCAGAACCGTCTGGTTTTAGGGTTCAATCAGTTGAACTGCTCCAAAACTCCTAAATCATCCGGTTCAGGCTAAGCCAGAGAACTAGAATAACATATCCCTGTTATTCCCAATTTGGCCCTTTATCCATGTTTAGGGTTAACCTAAATTCCTATTTTAATTTGTAATCCGTGTTACCAAACCGACCCATTTCAGTTTTAAGTTTTAAAACCTTTAAACTAAAATGATGCCGTCTTACTTAAACCGTTTATGAGACGGGTCGGGTCCTGACCCGAACCGAACCGAACCATTTACTATTCATCTTCTTCCCTAGTTGCAAAAATTTTACGTTTTCAATTACGTGGGTTTTCAAATACTGATTTCCTCTGCTATCCATCCCAAAACGTTTCTGGAGGTTAGGCCGACATCTTGGCTTCCATTTTGAGCCTCAAACCAAGCTCAAATGTTCGATCTATGGGGTGATAACCGAACCTACAACCAACTCTTAAATCCTTATTTCATCACCAAAACTAGCATGGTTTGGCTTAAAATGATCCATGCATCATGGGGTTCAAGTCCCCATTACAAAAATCAGGTTTAGAGCAGGATTTGTGGGGTTAGGTTTCATGGTCGAAACCTGCAACTCAAGTTTTAAGGCTCATTTCTGAGCCATTTGGTCTAGTTCTTGTTGTAGTTGTCACGCCCCGAATTTCCGACGAACCCGGGGCGCGAGTAACGAGACAGAAAGTAAAATGAATAAAAGGATAAAAGTAATGAGATTCACTAAACATGCGTCCATCATCATCCATACATAAAATAACATCGAATACATTGTTCATCAGTCATTCGGGCTTAAGCCCTTACATAACAAAATACGAGTTCCACGAATCACAAATACATCACAGGCTTCACCCTATCAGGGCATCACCGAGTCTCTAGTGGCTGGAGGATCCTCATCTGAAAATGTTGCCCACGAATGGGTCAGCACAACTGCTGGTATGATGAAATGCTAATGCCAGAAATAAAGCTAAGGCGTGGCATGTGTAAAGTGTACATTTATTTCTAAATGACATTCAAGCATCGCAGTAATATATATGAATGGTATGCGTGACACACCCATGCACAACTCTATGCCACACCCATGTCTCATTTACGGGTACTCCCCGATGGCGCGAAGTACCAATGCAATGGCCGATTTTGGGTTTTTCACCACAGGATCTACACCCTCATAATGCAAAGCACCATGTGCTTACCCACGCCATGTTCTCAAGGAATTCATCATATGCCAATATGCCAATGCAATCTCAATGAACATGAATCTCAATAATATAACATGCTCGGACAATAAGAAATAAATCACTAGTCAGTTTCATATACATGCATATCTCATATGTTCGTACATCATGATTCATGTTCTTCACTTCATTCACTTACAAGTAACACATAACATGTGAACAACCAATTCCAAATAAACAGGTAAACACATTACAGATAAACACATACAGCATTCCAGTCATTCACAAATATTCCTAACTTAACTTCATTTCTAACACTAGCAAAACACCATACCTGATGGGTTGGTATCAACCCTAGAAGATCGTGCACTATAAGTAACTGAACCGACGGATGAAAATGTAGAAGATCAGATCGCCCTCTCCTGTCCTGTCAATGTCCCTAAAAGTAGAAATTACAACTCAGTCTATTGTTACTTGAATCTATGCTATTCATCAAATTTTATGTCTTTAATTCATAAGTTTCTATTCTGCTAAATTAAACTCTACCATTGGTTTTAGAACGTTTAAGAAAATAAGTCTAGGTTCTCGTAGAACTCAATTCGGACACCAGGGTTGAAAAGGGCAAAACAGTCATTTTGCACTTTACACGTGTCCTTACGTTTCGTGACCTCTTTTCACAAATCGGACCCCACGGTTGAGTCCGGAATGTTCGAGATAATAAAATTTCACTATTTGTTTACCTAATTCGGAGTTTGTCTGACAGTGTTTCAAGTTAGGGGCATTTTGGTAATTTTAAGGGTTACTACGGTTCTTTTATTTTTTGGGACCCCATCTCGTAAAACGGACCTCACCATTGGTCTCGGAATGGTCGAGATAGTCAAAATACACTAATGACTTGTCCCATTTGGACTCCGGGATGTTTTTGAATATTTAATTAATTAAATTAATTAAATTAAATAATTAATTAATTAATTTAATTAATATTTTATTAATAATTTAATCAGGTGGGTCAAAGTGTAATTTCTAACAGTTGGGGGGGTAAATTTGTAATTTCTGAAAGTTCAGGGTTAAGGTTCAAATTCAAAAGGTTCAAATTCCAAAAGGTTCAAATTCCAAAAGGTTCAAATTAAAACTAGTTTAATTTGTTATCCTAAATCAGGTTAACCAAACAGGGGCTAATCCTAGAACAGGGATAGGATATCCCGATTTCGATTTAATTCCAATTTCTAGATTTCTTACCCTTCCAACCAAACGGCCCAAATTCCATTTCAATTTAAAACAACCACGCGACACGTGGCAGGGGCGGTCCACGCCCGACCCGAACCGACCCGACCCGACCCGGACAGACCCCCCTTCTTCCCCCGTTTTTCCGGCGGAGCTCCGGTCACCTTCTCCGGCGCCGGTGACCGGAATTTCAGAAAATCAAGTTTTTAAACTTGATTTTCTTGGTGTTTTCGAAGCCCCTTTCAATCCCAATTTATTCTAAAACATTTTTGGAGCTTTTTAATACCGTTTTGAAGCTTCCAATCACAACGAAAAACCAGATCTTCCCCCCCATGGCCGTGACCTGCACCTCCTTCTTTCTCCCTCATTTTTCAACCGTTTTCTATCATTTTTGTTGCGTTTTAATCCTTACATTATGCTCTACAAGGTTCTACAATTTAAACCGATTGAAATGCTCTAAAACAAATCGAAACAGAAGTGACCCACTTACAAATTTCTCGGCCGTTTCTCTCTCTAGCCGTGCCCTCCTTCTCCCTCTTGCTCCGAGCTCGAACCAGGTCTCTAACTCTCCTTCAGAGCTCTGTTTCTCTCCCTCTTTTCTGCTTCTTTCCTTCTCTTCTTTCCCACCCGAGACCACTCTCTTTTTCTCTTTATTTTCTCTCTTTCTATATCTCTCTCTCTCTCTCTCTCTCTCTCTCTCTCTCCCCAAGACCAACCTACTCTCTGCCGATTCTGCATTCTCCCACTCCCTGAATCCTACTCACACACTCAACCTTACCCCATGCCTAGTTTGAGTGTATCACACTCAAACTTACACACACACAAAACCGGGTACACACACACACACACCTCACACAACCTGATATATATATACATATATATATATATATATATATATTTCCACATTTAAATATACACTCACCTTTTACACATATACACACACAATTAAATTTAAATTATATATATATATACACATATACATATATACACATACACCCAATAATAATTTTTTTTTTTTTTATAATAATAATAATAACAATAAAAAAATAAATTAACAATTGCAAAAATAAATAATAAAAAAAATTTTCATGTTATAACAGTAGTGAAAACCCTATGGCATCTAGTTGAGGTCCTTATCCTTCAAAGAGGTTTAGTCGAATCAGACCCAGTTTGAAGGTGGTCGACCATGGTGGTTGTGCACAGTCGTGTACCCAATACAGTTCAGTTTTTTACCCAATTTTCTCCTACTGTCTTGGCCTTAATATTTCAAACACATGCATGTACTTATTTGGCCTCAAATGACTGAAACAACAAGCAAAGAAGAAAAGGAAAATTTTATAAGTTTGGTATTTTATGCCTTCTATCAGATCCTCCCTCTCTTAGGCTCGGTGTGAGGTTGTTGGTTGTTGGCTCAGTTCTAGTCAGGATGCCTCTCAGTCCCTTCTCTTTTGTGCACCTCCATGGAAACACCATGCACACATGCATGCACACACTTGCATTCACACATGCAAGGCCTCATTTTCTCTCTTTACATTCTCTCACTCTACCCGAGCACTTCTGAATTCTGAATTCCCCATCTCACATACGCAAGCTCATATACATATATACATCATATATTATATTTGATTTGATTTGCATGAGATTCAATTGGTGGGTGTGGTGGTCCAATGGGAGGCTGGCACTTTATTTTGATAATCAGAATTTATGCATTATATGATACATATATACATATATACATATCTTATGCATAACAAAGCGCCAAAGTGCTTGTGGGCCAGGTGAAAATATTTTTGGATGTAGGTTCTTTCATTGGTTTTGGTCAAGGGTTCAAAACCCCTTGGCCTCACCTTTTTGGCCATTTTCCACATTTTGGGCTTAGGCCTCATGTGGCTGGCACATAATTCCATTTTGGCTATTTTCGTTATATTTTCTGTTCCAGGCTCTTTTTACAAAATGATTTCTTCTGAATGTTCCGTATTTCAGTTAGCTTTGATGTCATAGGCCCCGTGTCGATTATTATTTATTTGTGGCCGTCATAGTTTGCTAATTCGAGTTTTCACAGTGTTAAAACGACATCATTTCATCTAATTAATTAGTAATTAGGTTCGGGTATTACACCCTCATTTCTGATGTGTTTAATTATTTTTTTGGTCTATCGTGACCGTCGAGAGATCATGATTAATTTCCTTAATCATTCTTTATGTCGGTTTTAATTAATAATTAGCAAACTAATTATTAATTAGTCAGATCGGGGTGTTACATCCTACCCCCTTAAAAGAAGTTTTGTCCTCAATACTTGGTTGGTCATATCTAGTAGATTCTATCATCATAGTCTCCCTATTTAATTTGTCTCTCGGATTGTCATAGCATTCTAGATACTGTTTCTCCGAATGAGAAAATATTTGTACCAGCTTCACACAAATTTCATATCAGATACAGAAATTCCCATTAAGTCTAACTTACGACCACATTTGTACGATCTCATCAAGATTCGATTATCAGACCCATATCATGTCAGATCGATTGGGTGATCATCCTCAAATAAGTAGAAATCATCCACTAGGATCATTTAATCATATGTGATCCCAAAGTGATTCATTTGATATCCATAATCACAAATATCAATGCCAGAATCAGTATGCTTACAGTCATTTTCCTTTCGATCGCTATATCCATAATTATTCGTATCATCATGGACATGTCTCCAATCGGCACCAGGCGATAATCTCCAATTATACAAATTCAAAGCAGATCCAAAAATCTACAATAAGATTGATTCGTCAATCCAAAAAATATACAGCCACACAATTTTGACCTCGAGCAGAAGACTAACATGTCCCCAAGTATCATGAGTCTAGAACCTCAAATCATACAAGTTCAGATCAAATTCAGAAAATCCCCAGTCCTTGGATGCCTTAGAATTATAGATCTATCGTCTATTATCAAGACTTCTATAATTCTACGTCAAATCTCCAAAAGTGGGACTTAGTATCCATGGCTCAGGTACTCCGTGGTTCTCAATCCATAACTTAATGCTCTGTGATAGTAGTGGATCTCCAAAACTTTACCAACTTTAGCTCTGATACCACTCTGTCACATCCCGAACCCCGCCCTACGCAGATGTCGAGGACGTGATGCCAGTTAGCCGCCTTGCCGGTTTGCCGACCGACAATGCGACCAACTGAAGGCAAATTTTTGAACTTACCGATGAATTGCATTCCAAATGTAGGGTCAGTGCAGCGGAATTTAAAACTTTTTCATCTCAGGAATGCAACTCGTTTATAAATACCATAGAGGTATGTACCACAGAGCAAGTCTAAAACCAAACAGCTAATAACTCTATCCACAGAGCATATCTAATCTCTCTAGAGTACCATTACTACGAGCCATGTCCCAATATCAGTAAATTTAATCGCATCAATTAAATCATGTCACTCACCTGAATAACTAGATTCAATCTTGGAGAATCTAAGTCTCCACAAATCAGTGCCATCAGATCAATTACTTGGAATGCCACTCGGCCTATCCATGTCACATCATAGTGCCTTCTAGTCCAATGAAGATAATTCCTAAAAATGTTAGAATAATGGGGTGAGCTTAAATAAGCCCAGTGAGTAACACAGGTTCCCTGTCATGGGTTTCAAAACCGGTTCTTTCATATAAAGCACAAGGATAATTCAATCACTTTAGAATAATAGTTTTATAAATCCACTTGAAATGCAATTAAGTAGAATAAAACGGATCTGAACCAAACAGTACAAATAGATCAGAACAAAACAGAACATAACCTAACAAATTAGATCAAAACAGCAAACGATATCAATATATCAATCAGGGACACAGGCATGTCATCAACGGAACTAAACATAACAGAACTGAACGAAAACATTATATCAATCAGAAACAAAGGCATATAATCAATGGGACGGAACATAACGGAACGGAGCGGAAACAATATATCAATCAGAAACAAAGGCATATCATTAACGGGACGGAACATAATGGAATGGAGCAGAAATAATAATCAATTAGAAACAAAGGCATATCATCAACGGGACGGAACATAACAGAACGGAGCATAAACAATATATCAATCAGAAACAAAGGCATATCATCAACGGGATGGAACATAACGAAACGGAGCAGAAACAATATATCAATCAGAAACAAAGGCATATCATCAACGGGACGGAACATAACGGAACTGAGCAAAAATAATATATCAATCAGAAACAAAGGCATATCATCAACAGGACGAAACGTAGGCAAATAAATCAAATAATAGAACAGGTCAGTATTGAGCGGAACAAGACAGACCATAACCAAACAAAACCAGAACAGACCATAAAACAAAACAGGGTAAACCCGAATAGAACAGGAAAGCAGGACAGGACAAAATCATGCCACGTGTAATGCAGTACAAAGAGTATGCATTTAAATATATGCATTTAAACAATACAACATATAAAACAGTACAGTGTACAAAGATACAATATCTAAATAGTGTAACTTATACACCAAGTCAGAAGTTCCAAGTTACTCACAAACTTTATGCTTATCTCATTGTACAAATAATCTGGTAACCTCCAAATACGTCAGGTACCTCCATGCATATCCTAAATAATCATCATCAATCATAGACCAGAATTCATCCATTCATGATTTATTCATCATCTTAGGCGTCTATAAGATTACCCAAGATAGCCTAATAGCCTATTGTCCTTTCATTGGGTTTCATCCGAGGCTATTTCATTCTTTAATTAGGCTTAGCAGTTATCAGAATTATAATCTAAGTCATTTAGACTTCAATCGTTATCAGTTAAGTAGTAATTCAACCTTAGGGGCAAAATGGTAATTTCACCATTCTTGTCCCAGACCCTGTCGTCGTCCTCAGAATATCCCATATATCTTATATATGAAGTTCTAAGTCTTTTGGACTTAAATCGTTATCAGTGAAGTACTTATTTAACCTTAGGGGCAAAATGGTAATTTTTTCATTCTTGCCCCGGACCCTATCGTGGTCTTCAGAATAGTCTTTATATCTTAAATATAAAGTTCCAAGTCTTTTGGACTCAAATCATTATCAGTTAAGTACTTATTTAACCTTAGGGGCAAAATGGTAATTTGTCATTCTTACCCTGGACCCTATCGTGGTCCTCAGAATAGTCTTTATATCTTATATGTAGATTTTTAAGTCCTTTGGACTTCATTTGGTATCTGCATTACATCATCGGGACATATCGGTCATTTCTCATTTTATACGTTGACTGTTCCGGAGTGGCAGTTAGCCCCCTCAATTTCCATAATTATGCTTATGATAATTTATCAGATCAGATTGGCCTTTATCTAGCATCTACTTTGCACTTACCGTGCTCAAGGGTATTTTGGTCATTTTACGTTTCGAGAAATTCTGACCCCAATCCATTATTTAATCATGTATACAGTTTCACGAGTATCTGGGCTTCTATCGATATCAATTTCATCCCATTTGGACTTCATTTGGACTTCGTATAGCATCAGGGGCATTTTGATAATTTCACATGCCATAGCTAAAATTTTTCGAGACCTCAGTTCATAAAATGGACCTCACTATTAGGTCCAAAATGTCCGAGATAGTTAAATTGGACTATCTTTTATATTTAATTGGCCCTGGGTATCATTAGGGGCAATACAATCATTTACCATTTGCGTGTCTGTATTTTTCGAAACATGGTTTCACAAATCGAACTCCACTATTGAGTCCGGAATGCCCAAAATAGTAAAAATACACTATTTACATAATTAATTTGGGCTTCGTTTGACTCATTTAATGTCCAAGGGTAAAATAGTAATTTTACCTAATTAATAAAATAATTAAATAAATTATTTTATTATTTTTCCAGGGGCTTATATGCATAAATTTTTTAAAAGCTAGGCCAGAATATACTTTTCCAAAACAGTTGGGGTCATAAACTAATTTCAAAAAGTTTGGGGTTCAAAACAGAATTTCATAACAAAAGGGTTCAGAACCGTCTAGTTTTAGGGTTCAATCAGTTGAACCGGTCCAAAACTCCTAAACCATCTGGTTCAGGCTAAGCCAGAGAACCGGAATAACATATCCCTGTTATTCCTAATTTGGCCCCTTATCCATGTTTAGGGTTAACCTGAATTCCAATTTTAATTTGTAATCCCTGTTACCAAACTGACCCATTTCAGTTTTAAGTTTTAAAACCTTTAAACCAAAACGGTGCCGTCTTACTTAAACCGTTTATGAGATGGGTTGGGTCCCGACCCGAACCCGAAACCAACCCGAACCGAACCGTTTACTGTTCATCTTCTTCCCTTCTTCTTCCCTAGTTTTGCCCTAGTTGCAGAAATTTTACGTTTTCAATTTGGTGGGTTTTCAAATACTGATTTCCTCTGCTATCCATCCCAAAACGTTTCTGGAGGTTAGGCCGACATCTTGGCATCCATTTTGAGCCTCGAACCAAGCTCAAACGTTCGGTCTATGGGGAGATAACCGAACCTGCAACTGACTTTTAAATCCTTATTTCATCACCAAAACTTGCATGGTTTGGCTTAAAATGATCCATGCATCATGGGGTTCAAGTCCCCATTACCAAAATCAGGTTTAAAGCAAGATTTGTGGGGTTGGGTTTCATGGTCGAAACTTGCAACTCAGGTTTTAAGGCTCATTTCTAAGCCATTTGGTCTGGTTTTTGTTGCAGTGAAAACCCTATGGCATCTAGTTGAAGTCCTTATCCTTCAATAGAGGTTTAATCCTAGTCGAATCAGACCCAGTTTGAAGGTGGTCGACCATGGTGGTTGCACACGGCCGTGTGCCCAAAACAGTTCGATTTTTGACCCAATTTTCTCCTACTGTCTTGGCCTTAATATTTCAAACACATGCATGTACTTATTTGGCCTCAAATGATTGAAACAGCAAGCAAAGAAGAAAAGGAAAATTTTATAAGTTTGGTATTTTATACCTTCTATCAGATCCTCCCTCTCTTAGGCTCGGTGTGAGGTTGTTGGTTGCTGGCTCAGTTCCAGTCAAGATGCCTCTCAGTCCCTTCTCTTTTGTGCACCTTCATGGAAACACCATGCACACATGCATGCACACACTTGCATGCACACACTTGCATTTACACATGCAAGGCCTCACTTTCTCGCTCTACATTTTCTCACTCTACCCGAGCACTTTTGAATTCTGAATTCCCCATCTCACATACGCAAGCTCATATACATATATACATCATATATTATATTTGATTTGATTTGCATAAGATTCAATTGGTGGGTGTGGTGGTCCATTGGGAGGCTGGCACTTTATTTTGATAATCAGAATTTATGCATTATATGATACATATATACATATCTTATGCATAACAAAGCACCAAAGTGCTTGTGGGCCAGGTGAAAATATTTTTGGACGTAGGTTCTTTCATTGTTTTTGGTCAAGGGTTCAAAACCCCTTGGCCACACCTTTTTGGCCATTTTCCACATTTTGGGCTTAGGCCTCGTTTGGCTGGCACATAATTCCATTTTGGGTATTTCCGTTATATTTTCTGTTCCAGTGCTCTTTTTACGAAACGGTTTCTTCTGAGGGTTCCGTATTTCAATTAGCTTTGATGTCATAGGCCGCATGTCGGTTATTATTTATTTGTGGCTGTCATAGTTTGCTAATTCGGGTTTCCACAATGTTAAAACGACATCATTTCACCTAATTAGTTAGTAATTAGGTTCGGGTATTACACCGTCATTTCTGACGTGTTTAATTATTTTATTGGTCTATCGTGACCGTCGAGAGATTATGATTAATTTTCTTAATCATTCTTTATGTCAGTTCTAATTAATAATTAGCAAACTAATTATTAATTAGTCAGGTCGGGGTGTTATAGAAACAGTAAGAGGTAAGTAAAATCCGATCTCTCCATGTGCTACTTTCCAAGCCATGTCATTAGTTCCTTGTACATATTGTTATTTGTATTCTATACATACCAGTATTTATTTAGCCACATTGATATTTCCCCATCATGTGGGAACTAGTTATTGATTTCTATATATATCTTGATCATGATTGTACACTTGTGCACAGATTCCTTTTTGTACACTTGTACCTAGGGCCGCGAGAGCCAGACAGTTTTATTCTAAATAGTCTAGTAACCATAGCCTCGAAAACTATTGTTACGTCAGATTGCCTAGAATCAGTTATGATTCCACTATACTCTTCGTGGAAGATAGCATGATCCTGATATATTATTAGTGTCAGATTTGTGCTCAGTCACATTTCCATTCTGATGCTATTTATGATCTTCGGGTCTAGGTTCCGAGTGGAACATCTACTACGTTGCTATATGAGGCATGGGACGTAGAGTTATAGTGTACACAGAGCAGTATTCATACAGCCCGAGCGGATCTGAATAACGAGGGATTTTTGGGCCCCACCGATGCATCTCAATTTTAGTTGATATCATTATCTTTATTGTTAATATTCATAGCTTGATCATGTTATATTGTTATTGAATGATCATGAGATTTTACAGCTTTCAGTTGAGTGCTTACATTTCATACTTGATATAGCTCATGACTGTAGCAGTATGACATGTTAGCATAGCAGATTCATTTCCTTATCATTTGACTTCTATCATCTGATATTGAGTATATATATTTATTGACTGGTTAGTACTTTTTATACCCTTGTACACATGGCAGAGTAAAGGACTACTTACTGAGTTTTCATAGTTTAGAATAGATACTACTTTTTGACTATTTCAAGGCACAGAGATCGAGAACAGATAGTAGAGCCTGATAGCTAGAGGTGGACATTTCTTTTGAAGTTGTAGTGTAATACTTAGTACAGATAGTCTTGTAACTCTCCCATGTTATCCACGTCTTGGGGATGAACAGTTGTATTAAGAAATTTTGTATTCTGTATTTTGAGAACATTATATACATCACATGCAGCTTTATTTATTTATTGTTTAAAGTCTTCTACTATTTAGTTGTTGCATGTTAGTAGCACTGATTGTGTAACAAGTTGAGACAGTCCGGTTCAGCACCTAGAGTAGGGCCGGGGCTCGCGATTCGAGATCCGTAGAGGGTGGGTCTCGGGTCGTGACATAAGCTATGAATTACCATAATGTCCTTGAAGGGCCAAATAAGCTATAAAGGATCAGGGAATCCTAAATGGGGAAATTAAAGATCCTTAACTGAATAGACTAAGTTCAATAAAACTTAAAACACTAAATAACAAAGTTTGATATTAGAATGAATAATGATTCATTAAGCCATGTATTTTTTATCTGTGATTATAGGATCACCCAAACTGATCGAAATGGAAAGAAAGCCATGGGATAGCTAATATAGTACCCGCATGGGAATACGATGCTAAAAACCCAATGTAAGTAAAACCCAAACTCTAACAGATGGTAATTTTTATCCATGTCATAATTTTATTTTCTCGATGTTGCCAATTGTATTCTATACATACTTGAAATTATTGATTTCCACAATTTGATGCCTATCCTACCTTGCGGATATGATGAGAATTCGATTGCCAATATCCTGATGTGATTACTTGTTCATTTTTGTACCTTTGGATATTAGAAAATAGAGCGAAATGGTCATTTTGTACTTTTATGTGTCTTTGTTTCTCGAGGCCTATTTTTATAAATTGGACTTCACCGTTGAGTCTGGAATGCCTAAAATAATAAAAGTGTACTATTCATTCATTTTAATCGGATTTCGTTTGACTCATATTTGACTTAAGGGCATTTTGGTAATTTTTCCTTTTATAAAATATTTAATTAAATATTTTATTTAATTACTTTGGGTCACATCATAATTATATATAAGTTTTGGGCCCCTTTTTAATTTTTAAAACATTTGGCTCAATCTGTAAAATTAGGGACTACTATTCCAAATTGGAATAGCCAAACAATAGATAAGTCCACTAAATTGGGATAGGCTATCCCTATTCCTATGTGGTTTTAAATTCAATTTATTAAACCCATGTCCAAACACACCCAATTCCAACTAAAAACACAACATAAAATGATGCAATATTGGGCATGCCACATGTGCGGGTGGGTCGGGTCTGACTCAAACCCGAACCCGAACCCGAACCAAACCCTAACTTTAAGACTCGGTACTGTTCTTCTTCTCTGGTGTGTCACGCCCCGAATTTCTACAAACCCGAGGCGCAACTGACGAGACAGAAAATAAAATAAATAAAAGGACAAATGTAAATAAATCCACTAAACAAGCATCCATTCCCATCAATACATACAAGAACATAAAATACATTATACAACTGCATTGTTCATAGGTCATTCGGGCTTAAGCCCTTACATTACAAAACATAAGTCCCATGGACCAAAAATATACCAAATGCTTCACCCTATCAAGGTATCATAGAGTCTCAAGTAGCTGGAGGATCTTCATCTGAAAAATGTTGCCCACGAATGGGTCAGCTCAACTGCTGGTATGATGAAGTGCTAATGCAAGAAATAAAGCTAAGGCGTGGCATGTGCAAAGTGTACATTTATATCTAAATGTCATTCAAAGCATCGCAGTAATATATGAGTGGTATGCATGACGCACCTATGCACTACTCTATGCCACACCCATGTCTCGTTTACGGGTACTCCCCGATGGCACGGAGTACCAATGCAATGGCCAATTTTGGGTTTTTCACCACAGGATCTACACCCTCATAATGCAAAGCACCACGTGCTCAACCCACGCCATGTTCTCAAAGGATTCACCATATGCCAATATGCCAATGCAATCTCAATGAAACATGGTTTCTACAATATAGCATGCTCGAGACAATAATACATAAATCACCAGCTGATTCCACATGTAAGCATATCTCATATAATCAACTTAAACACATGTCATGATTCACGTTCATCATTCACTAAATTTTCATAAAGTACAAATAACATGTAAGCATGTGAACAACCAACTCCAAATCGTCAAGTAAACACATTCCAAATAAACACATAAGTCATTCCAGTCATTCACAGAACATTCCTAACTTAACTTCATTTCTAACATTAGCAAAACACCATACCTGACGAGTTGGTCTCAACCCTAGAAGATCGTGCACGATACGTAACTGAGCTGGTCAATGAAAATGCAGGAGGTGAGATCGCCCTCTCCTGTCCTGTCAGTGTCCCTAAAAGCATAAATTACAACTCAATCTATTGTCATTTGAATTTATGCTATTCATCAAATTTTATGTCTTTAATTCATAGGTTTCTATTCTGCTAAATTAAACTCTGCCATTGAGTCTAGGACGTTGAAGAAAATAAGTTTAGGTTTTTGTAGAACTCAATTCGGACATTTGGGTTCAAAAGGGCAAAACAGTTATTTTGCACTTTTCATGGGTCCTTACATTTCGTGACCTCTTTTCACAAATCGGACTCCACGGTTGAGTCCGGAATGTTAGAGATAATAAAGTTTCACTATTTGTTTACTTAATTCGGAGTTCGTTTGACTGTACTTCAATTCAGGGGCATTTTGGTAATTTTAAAGGTTACTACGGGTCTTTTATTTTTTAGGACCCCATCTCATAAAACGGACCTCACCATTGGTCTCAGAATGGTCGAGATAGTCAAAATACACTAATGACTTGTCCCATTTGGACTCCGGATTATTTTAGAATATTTAAATAATTAAATTAACTAATTAATTAATTAATTTTATTAATATTTTATTCATGAGGGGTCAAAACATAATTAAATCAAAGTTCTGTGGGTCAAAATCAGATTTCCTAAAGTTCTGGGGTCAAGTTCAATTTTCAAAAGTTCAAGGGTCAATTTGTAATTTCCAATTTCCTTATTCTCAATTCGGTTACCCAAACAGGGATTAGTCCAGAACAGGGATAGGATATCCTTGTTCCTGTTTCAATTTAAAATTTTAATTTCTTAAACCTGTAACCAAATAGACCCATTCTCCTTTTAATTTAAAACCACAGGGCGACACGTGGCAGGGGCGGATCGCCCAAGCCCGACCCGAACCTGAACCGGACCCGGACCTGGACCCGACCCGGCCACCCCCCTTCTTCCCCATTTTTCCGGCGAGACGCCAGTAGGGTTCCGGCACCTTCTCCGGCGTCGGCGACATTTTTTCGGCGACTTTTCATAGTTTTAAAAACGTGGTTCTCTTCGGTTTTTCACGTAGATTTCATATCCAAGGTCGGTTTTGGATCTAAGCCACTAGATCTTCACGAAATAGGGCTCAAATATTTCGGTCAACTCTCCGGCCGACCCTATTCTTTCATTTTCGTGACTCTTCGGTCACGGTTTAACCTCCATTTTTATCCTAATGGTTTTCTGCACCTCCTAGGGTTCATTCCCTACCATTTAAACCGAGTTCTACACATAAAATGTCAAGACCCAACTCCCATGACCGAAACCTGCAATTCGAGTTTTCTACCTCGTTTCTTAACCATTCTCTTTCATTCTTTTTGCAAAATAAACCCTACAACATGCTCTTTAAGATCATATACGTCAAAGTAATTATCATGCTTTAAAAAAAATCAAAACAGAACTGGGTCACTTACGGTTTTCTTGGGTTTCTCCCTCTAGCCGTGCACCTCTTTCACCCTCTGGTTCCAAGCTTGAATCAGGCTCCAAGACTCCCTTCTAGAACTCTCTTTCTCTCTCTCGCTCTCTGCTTTTCTTTCCTTTTCTTCTCCCAACCGAGACTACCCTATACACACTAACACATCCACTCCCACACGTCTCTCACACCAGCCCCTTTCCTTGACTTCTTTCACCCTGCTCAGCCACCCTACTTTTCCCCCATTGCAACTTTGCATTAAATGCAAAGCTGCCCTATATACCTATATATATATATACCACTTATCACACACACACTAGACACACACACACTCAACCGACACTACACACACTCACACACCAGGTCTGTTGCACACACACACTACTATATATATATACATATACATACTCACATAGGCATGTACATACATCTTTCCATACATGTTGTAACACCCCGACCCTGATTAAGAAATGATTAGTTACTAATCATTAATCTGAACTAAACATAAAGAAATAATTAAGAAATTTAATCGAGAAATAAGCGACGATTTTAAAATAATTTTGAGACCTTAAGAATCAAGGTCAACTCTTGAAAAAAAAAATAATATACGACCGGGAACCCAAGATCAGTAAAATGATTAACAGTGAACCGAGCCTCGACTTTAAACTAAATTTATCGACATGCCAGAATATAAGATTTTATGAATTAGAACTTAATCTTCTATATTAAAAAATAATAATAATAATAATAATAATAATGATAATAATAATAATATATATATATCCAGATTTATGATTTATATATATATATATATGTAGCTATATAAAATATATATATATAAAAGACCTCCAGAAGGAAGCCGTTGGAAGCAATAAAAACCATCAGCGGAGGAAAGTTGAAACGGGGGGCCGACCATAGTTCCAAGCTAGAAAAGATGTAGCAGGTTTACGTGTGTTTATGTAACATTGGAGTGGTAGGGCGGCAAGAAAAACACATGGAGTGTGAGGGATATAGTTGGGTCAGTGCTCTTGTAGAGAAGTGATACAACCGAAAACCAACTGAGAGAAGTTAAAAAGAGAAAAGAGAGAAAGTGGAGAGAATCTAGAAAGAGAAAGTGAGACCTTGTGTGTGAGTTTGGCCATTGAAGGAGCAAGGGAAGGGAACTGAGGACTGGAAGTACACGGTTGGAACAAGCCAAACCACTGAGGTCTCTGCTTAAGCCACGAACAAGGAGGGAGAAGCTGCTGTTTGGACATATAACCTCAAAACTGCCCCATTCTTGGTTTTAAGTTTTGATACTGTTTTAACATTGTAGAGCCAGTTAGATCGCATGCATGAACCTTAAAACATCTTGTCATTGAATTAGGCATGAAAATCTGAGACCGAGGCAGTTTAAAACCCTAAAATCGTACACAACCCACCATGGAAGGACCTTGACTGAGATGGGTCTGAATCAACCCACACCAAACCTATTTTGGTTGCTTTATACTAAAACTAGACACTTCTAGCATCTCAAAAACCGACATGTGCAACCCCAAAGACTCGGAATCGACCATGAAATCACGAGTTGCAGGTTCGGGTTTTAGAACCCAACCTCACAAAAACACGATGAAACATGATTTTTGGAATGAGGATTGAATCCCCATGTCATGAGGGTCACATAGAACCAAAACCCATTAAAAATAGTGAAGAAACGAGGGTTTACCATGGAGTTGCAGGTTCGGGTATTCAAGGTTAGACCGAACGATTGGGTTGGTTTTAGAGTATCAAAATAATGCCAAAATGTCTCTTAAACATTCGGTAGCCCATATCACCTGAAAACAGAGATCGAATTAGCTTAAAAAGTCACGAAATCAAAGATTTTGAAAACTGGACATTAGGGCAACAGTGCCCTGTTTGATGAAGAAGACGACGAGTCGACCGAGTCGACTCGTCCAACGCATCCAGACCCACCGAGTTAACTCAAACAAGTGTCGAACTATGGGATGGCCAACACATTATTGGAACAACGACGTTTTCAGTTAGGTTTAAAAAATTAAATTGTAGGGCTGACGTCAGCATGACGTCAGCATTTCTCATTTAATCAAATTGAACCGGCTGGTTCAGTCAAAACCGGACCGGTTCAGTTCCAATGCAACTGAACCCACTGGTTCAGTTCGGAAGTTAGGGAAATTGTAATTTGACCCCAAAACTTCAATGAAATTCCACTATGGCCCTAGCTAAAATAAATTAATATTAATTTAATAATATTTAAATAATAAAAATTACGAAATTGCCCTAGTCCTCAAATAAGTCAAACGGAGTCCGAATAAAGTAAACAAATAGTGGATTTTGACTATTTTGGACATTCCGAACTCAATGGTGTGGTCCGTTTTATGAGACAAGACTCAAAAAAATTAGGACACGTTAAAGTGCAAATTACCAAATTGCCCCTGACATGTCCAGAGCCCAATTAAAAGCCAAGAAGGTCTAAATTGACTTTCTTCGACGTTCCAGACTCAACGATGAGGTCCGTATTACGAAATAAAGTATGAGAAAATATGATGCGTCAATAAAATAAGACTCACGATAAGACGTTAGGACGTCATACGATTTAAGCATAATTAGAAACATCAATAGGAGATATTTGAAGTACATTGAAGTTAATGGATTATTGTGAATTGTTTCTAGGAACTACGAAGGGAAGGGAACAACCAACTAATAGTGCAAACCCCGGAAATCAAGGTGAGTAACCCTGCATTTGAAGTGGAGATTTTAACTCCACGATTTAAATGATGTTTTAAACTTCAAAATATCTAAAGCAGGAGATGTTAAATTCTATATTTCATGACTCCTGTTTTGAAATATTCTGCTTTTATAATTCTCTTATGACATGTTCAGTAAATGATCTTTGTTACAGTTCTTTTTGAAAGTGTTTAACATGTCATCTGTTCTGAAATGTTATTTCAACTATGTGAAGATCCTATCATGAACATCATGTTTGTTTTAAATACTCATAAAAGCATTTCTTGAAGAAGTCATGTTTAAATGCTTATAAAAAGTATTTCTTGAAGAAGCTAACGTTTTGTAAGATAATAATGATGCATAAGCATCACCAGTTATTGAGCAACCTTCGGGTTCTCAAATTCAGAAAAATGCTCGGTAGCAGGATCTAATCCCCCAGGCAACGAGATCTCTCAGAAGTAAGACTAGGGTCTGGTTCGAAACGGATCCTCTAGTTAAAAGTGAAAAGATGACAAATGCTTTTAGAAATGAAAGCAAGTTTTATCCTCATTTTTATTATGCCTCTTTATATGCTTGAAATGCATATACTCTGTTTGACGAAATGCTTATTTAGCCTTGAATACTTTAAATGTTTCAAAGCTATCTGTTATAAAAAAAAATACATGTACTCTGTGTTTAAAATATACGAACAATTGGTAGTGTGCATTTTATAAACTCTCATGTGCGAAACCACTGCCAATTGAAAACCCATGACAGATGCAGGAATTACTCATTGGGCTTTTCGAAGCTCACCCCATTCCCTAAATTTTTTTTAGGTAACGATGACGAGTGGGAGCCTTGCTCCATCTTGGGATGATGATTGTATAATCATAAACTTTAGAGGATACTAGAACTTGTAATGGGACAGATTTTGGGATGTACTAGATTTTGAAAAATTATGTACTTAAGCCGAGAGGCAACTGGATATGTCATGTATATATAAAACCTTAAGTTTTAGTATGCTCTGATTATTATTATTATGTGTACCGCTATGAAGAGCGGCAGTACCGGATGGATGTGCGAAAGTATATATTTTTTTTTTTAAAAAAAAGGGGGTTTTCACGCTTCCGCAACCACAGGCCGCACCGCCATCCGATACTGTTGCTTATGTGAGCCTTGCCCTAAGGCCTTAGGGCCGAAGGGCGGCGGTCGTGATTCCCTTAATCCGCACAGGGTGGGTTTCGGGTCGCGACACATGTACACATACATATAATATTCCACACACATATACATGCTACACATACATACAACATGCATTTCCATAATAATAATGTACATTTTAATATCCATAATAATAATAATAATAATAATAATGATAATGATAAAAATAAGTGATAATAAAAAAAAAAATTTCCATGTCATTACACGGTGAGTTTTCGATCATCTCCTTTAGCGACGGTGACTCACCAGCGATGATTTTCTTAGAATTTCTCAATGGGGTTCGATTGTATATTTTAAAGGGAGCTCATATCTATTTAGTAATATGGATTTGGAGGGTTTTAACTGTCACATCCCGAACCCCACCCTACGCGGATGTCGAGGACGTGATGCCAGTTAGCCGCCACGCGACCAACCGAAGGCAATTTCTGAACTTTCCAGTGAATTGCACTCCGACTGTAGGGTCAGATGCAGCGGAATTTAAAACTTTTTTTTTTCTTTTTATCACGGGAATGCAACTCATGTATCCACCGTAGGATATGTATCACCCAGAGCAAGTCTAAAATCCAACAACTAACAACTCAACCTTAGAACATATCTATAATTCGACATATAACAACAGAACAGAACTATAATCTCTAGAGTACCATTTAAATCCATGAGCCATGTCTATATCTAGTACATATCAGTCAAGTCAGTCGTATTACATCACTCACCTGATTAAATAGATTCAATCCTCAATAATCCAGTCTCCACAGATCAGTGCCATCAGATCCAATAGATATCGGTCCTGAAAAATGTTAGGGAATGGGGTGAGCTTCGAAAAGCCCAATGAGTAACACAGGTTCCCTGTCAAGGGTTTCAAAACCATTTCTTGTTTACAAAGCACAAGGGTAGTTCAGTTGTTTTTGAAAATAGCAGTCTTATAAATCTACTGTAAATGCAGTTTCAGTAGAATAAAGCAGGACTGCACAAAATAAACAACAGATCAGGACAGACAGAACATGACAGACTATATCAAGTATAACCGTACAGAACAGAACACAACAGGTTAGAACGGAGCAGAACCGAGCAGAGCAGGACATAACAAATCAGAACAGGATGAAGCAAGGCACGACGAATCAGAATAGAATAGTAAATAATGCCAATATATCAATCAGAGACAAACAGGTCAGAATAGAACGGGTCGGAATAGAACAGGTCAGAACGGATTATAATAAAACATAATAGAACGGAACAGAACAGAACATAACAAGTCATAGCCGAACAGAATGGAATGAAACTTGACAAATCAGAATAAAACAAAACGGAACATAACAGAACGGAGCGGAAACAATATGTCAACCAGAGATACAGGTATATCATCAACGGAACGAAACAAGACAGAACTGGGTGGAAACAGTATATCAATCAAGGATACAAGTATATCAGCAACGGAACGAAACGAATCAATATCAATCAGGACGAGTCATATCAGAACTGAACATGACGGAACAAAATGAAACAATATCAATCAGGACAAGTCATATCGGAACTGAACATGACGGAACAAAACGAAACAATACATCAATCAGATTAAGACATATCAAAACTGAACATGTCAGAACGAAACGGAACGATACATCTATCAGAACAAGACATATCGGAACTGAACATGACGGAACAAAATGAAACAATACATCAATCAGATTAAGACATATCGAAACTGAACATGTCAGAACGAAACAGAACAATACATCTATCAGAACAAGACATATCGGAACTGAACATGACGGAACAAAATGAAACAATACATCAATCAGATTAAGACATATCGAAACTGAACATGTCAGAACAAAACGGAACAATACATCTATCAGAACAAGACATATCAGAATTGAACAGGACGGAACAAACTGGTACAATATCAATCAGGACGGATCAGGACAGAACAGATCAAACTTAACAAATCAGGACGGATCAGGACGGAACAGGTCAGACATAACAAATCAGGACGGATCAGGGCGGAACAGATCAGACATAACAAATCAGGACGGATCAGGACGGAACAGATCAGACTTAACAAATCAGGACGGATCAGGACGGAACAGATCAGACTTAACAAATCAGGACGGATCAGGACGGAACAGATCAGACAGATCAAACGGAACAGGTCAGGACAAAACAGATCAAACAAAACAGGTCAGACAGATCAAACAGAACAGGTCAGACAGATCAAACAGAATAGGTCAGGACAGATCAAACAGAACAGGTCAGGACAGATCAAACTAAACAGGTCAGACAGATCAAACAGAACAGGTCAGGACAGATCAAACAGAACAGGTCAGGACAGATCAAACACAACAGGTCAGACAGATCAAACACGACAGGTCAGACAGATCAAACAGAACAGGTCAGGACAGATCAAACAGAACGGGTCAGACAGATCAACAGAACAGGTCAGGACAGATCAGACAGAACGGGTCAGACAAATCAACAGAACAGATCAGAACAGATTAGACATAACAGTTAGTTAAACACGTTCATTTGAAATGGTATTTAAAAACAGGAGTACAGTTAAAACATCAGAGTGACAGAACAGATCAGTTAAAACATCAGAATAACAGAACAGATCAGTTAATGAGCAGAGCAGAACAATATAACAGAATAAACAGTACAGTATGCACAGATTAAACAGTGCAGTATGCTCATATAGTGCTCAAGACTGAGGTGGTACCAAGAATCAGTTGTTCTTGCAGTAAAAACAGTGATAGGTTTATTTCAGTGCAGAACAGAGGAATCAGACAGAGTAAAAATCATGCATTTGAGTAAGGGCATGAAATCAGTGTATCAGATAAAACAGTGCAGTACAATGTTTAAAATACAGTAACTAGACGGTGTACTTATACACCAAGTCAGAAGTTCCAGGTTACTCACAAACTGTTATGGTTATCTCCTTGCACAACAATCTGATAACCTCCAAGTACGTCAGGCATCACCATGTATATCCTGAACAATCATCATTAATCACAAACAGATCAGAATTTATCCATTCAGATCTTATTCGTCATCTTAGGTGTCTATCGGATTACCTAAGATAACCTAGTAGCCTATCGCCCTCTTATCGGGTTTCATCCGGGGCTATTTTATTCTTAAATTAGGCTTAGCAGTCATCAGGATTATAACCTAAGTCATTAGACTTCAATCGTTAGCAGTCGGTTACTTATTCAGTCTTAGGGGCAAAACGGTCATTTGTCACTTTTGCCCCGGACCCCTGTCAAGGTCCTCAGAATGGTCTTTATATCTTAAATATAAAGTTATACGTCTTTTGGACTCCAGTCAGTATCAGTTAGGTTCTTATTTTAGCGATAGGGGCAAAATGGTAATTTTGCCATTCTTGTCCCGGACCCAGTCGTGGTCCTCGGAATATCCCATATATCCTATATATGAAGTTCTAAGTCTTTTAGACTTAAATTGCTATCAGTTAGGTGCTTATTTAGCCTTAGGGGCAAAATGGTAATTTTGCCATTCTTACCCCGGACCCTGTCGTGGTCCTCAGAATGTCCCATATCTCATATGTAAATTCTTAAGTCCTTTGGACTTCGTTTGGTATCTGCTTTTGATCATCGGGACACATCGGTCATTTCTCGTTTTACGCATTGACTGTCTCGGAGTCTTATTTAGCCCTTCAGTGTTCATAATTATCCCTATGATAATTTATCAGATCAGTTTGACCTTTATTTGACCTCTACTTTGCACTTACTGTGCTCAGGGGTATTTTGGTCATTTTACGCTTTGTAAGATTCTGACTCCGAATCATCATTTAATAATGTTTACAGTTTCGCCAGTATCTGGGCTTCTATTGGTATCAGTTTCGTCCCAATTGGACTTTATTTGGGCTTTGTACAGTATCAGGGGTAATTTGGTAATTTCATGTGTCGTATTTTTCGGCACGTCAGTTCATAAAATGGACCTCACCATTGAGTTCAGAACGCCCGACATAGTCAAAATAGACTGTCTTTTATTTTTATTTGGGTCTGGTGCCATCAGGGGCAGTACAGTAATTTATCACTTACATGTCTGTATTTTTTGGTACTGTATTTCCAAAATCGGACTGTACCATTGAGTCCGGAATGTTTGAAATAGTGAAAATACACTATTTATTTGCTTTATTTGGACTCCGTTTGACATATTAAATGTCCAGGGGTAAAATCGTAATTTTACCTATTTAATAAAATAATTAAATAATTATTTTATTATTTAATTAATTTTCCAGGGGCTTAAATGAATAATTTCTCAATGTTCTGGGCCACAGTACAATTTCCCAAATTAGTGGGGTTAATCCGAAATTTTCAGAAACATTTGAGGGGTTAAATATAAATTCAGAAAATTAGGGTTCAGACCAGAGGGTTCAAGGGTTCAGTGGACTGAACCGGTTCAAAACTCAGAAAACCAACCGGTTTAATTCCCTTCAGAAAACCGGAATATAATAATCCAGTTATCCCCAATTTCCTTCCTATCCTCGTTTAGGTTATGCCCAAAATCCCAATTCAATTTGTTATCACCGTAACCAAACAGTCGGATTTCAATTTATAACAAAACAGTAAACCCCAAAACGACGTAGTCTTATTAATGCGGTGGCACGCCCGTGCGTCAACATGTGTCCGAGTGGACTCGGCCCAACTAGAATGAGTTGGCGAGTCAACTCTATCTTCCCCGTCGACCGCCCCTGTGTTGCCCTAATTGACAGCTTCGGTTTCCTCCATTTTCGTGGAGTTTCGAAGGCTGTTTTCAACTGATTTCGGTTCCAAACTGTTCCTAGAGGCTAAAGCAACAACTTGGCATCAATTTTGAGCTTCGAATCCAAGGATTGAGCTCTGTATAACCGATTATCGTGCAGATTTTCAGTTCGGTCGTGAGGCCTTGTTTCTCAACCAAATCGCACGATTCTTGGCTTGTTGTGACCCTTAGGATAGGGGCTTCAATTCCCCATTTATAAATTTCAGTTTGCAAGCCTATCTCAGGTTTTGGGTTCCATGGCCGAAAAGAATAGTGTCAAATTTGAGGGTCTTCCAGTGTGTTTTTGGGTCGCGGATGAGGGTTTTCAGAACCCTAGAAGAGTCTAGATGAGTTCTAGACCATCAGGAGTCCGTTTTATGGAGGTCGTTTCAGACCTGTTACCCAAGGTGTTTTAATGGCGGTTTGCTCACGGTTTGTAGGTTTCTAGGCCTATCTGAACCTCTCAGTTAGTTCGTTACGGTTCTTAGGCCTCACAGTCGTCTATATACTCAGTTATATAGATCAAAACAACTGAAAACAGTAGGCATGCTTGAGGGAAAAAATTTCAGAAAAATTTGGTGTTTACCTCTCAAGCAGTTAGCCTTCCTTGCTCATCCATGGCTCAGTTCAGACCTTGGCACCTCGGTCCTCAGTTCCTTCCTCTTGGTACATCTTTATAGAACACCATCATGTATAGACCATGGACATACACAGCTTTCTCACACATAAGCTCACTTGATCTCACATGGTTTCTCTCTCTTAACAGATCAGTTCTCACACAGTTTTCTGATTTTTGAATATTCAGCTCACACACTTGGTGTTATAGAGATCTCCAAGCTCATGTGTATATTAGTGCACACTTATACACATGCATAATCATACATGTAGGGTCTAGGTCTAATTGTAGACACTTGAGATGTGATGATGAGGCTGAAGTGTAGGGGTTTAGGTCATGATGGAGGTTTTGCATGTAACCTCATTGGTCAGTTTGGGAGGTGGCCCCACCAGAATTCTGGGTTATATACCTTTCATTGTATATTTGTACACAAAGACAGTAGTAGCCCAGTTGGTCATTTTTGGATGAGGTTTCTTTTCACTCAAAGGTCAAGGGTTCAATTCCCTTGGCCTCCCATTTGGCCATTTTTCCCATATTTTCGGTTAAGGCCACGTTTGGTTGCGCAGAAATTCAGTTTCAGTATTTCCTTCATAACTTTCATTCTGTAACTCCTTTTTCGACACAGTTTGTTCCGGGAGTTTCATATTTCAATCATCTTCAGTGTCAGAGGTTTCGTGTCATTTATTAAACATTCGGGATTTTCCGGGTTAGCTAATTCGGATTTCGTTAGTGTTAAAGCGGTGTTATTTCGCCGAATTAATCAGTAATTGGGTTCGGGTATTTTACCCTTTTCCTCCAGACATATTTAATTATTTTATCGGTCTATCATGACCACCGGGATTATGATTAATTCCCTAGATCATTCTATAAGCCAGTATTAATTAATAATTAATAACTAATTATTAATTACGCAAAGTCGGGGTGTTACATTAACTGTTGAACAAGGCCATTATAGTGGTTGTTCCGGTAGAACCCAATTTTTCGGCGAGGGTAAATTGTCCTATTTTGTGGTATTTCATCTACTATTTTTTCCTAAATTTTCTTCCTTTTCATTTCTGCACCAAAAGGGAACCTTTTCCCATGGTTTTCTTTAAGTTTAACACACGAAATTCCATATTCTCCGATTATCCTCATCAATTGTAACTACCCTTTTCTACTTTATTTCTAAACTATTTTAAGCAATTCTTTTTGCAAAATAATCCTTGAAACATGCTCTTTCAAACCCTACTCTTAAACCTATCAATCATGCTTTGAATTTTGAAAGATAAGGCTCTGAGTTTTTTACCTTGGTTGAACTTTTGGCTCACAGATTCCACTCATTTCTTCTCTGTTTCTCTTTTCTTTTTCCTTATGTTCCACTTCTGAATCCTCAGATCAACTCTCAACTTCTAGTTTTTGTTCTAAATTCTTCTAACACCTAACCTCTATATATATAGGTAAAAATGTCACGACCCGAAACCCACCCCGTGCGGATTACCGGATCGCGACCACCGCCCCGAGACCCGAAGGCCCCGAGACAAGGCTCGCATCTGCAGCGGTATCGAATAGATGTGCTACACATGATTGCGGAAGCGTGAAAAACTTTTTCTTTTCTTTTCTCATTTTTAAATTATGCACATCCGTCCGATACTGCTGTTCCATACATAGCATACATGGTTACACAGTCAGAGTATAAAGAAAACTTAAAGACTTCATACATTAATACAATTCATATTCGGTTACCCTGAGGGCCTATTACATATTCTTACATTGTCTATTAATACAAAACGTACTACTAATGTTCATAGGTTATTCAAAAGAAACTACTTAAACACTTCCTTCCAAAAACAGCCAGACTCATCGTCGTTGTCCTTAAGACCCTGTCTGCTGCATCACCTGAAAGGGGGGTCCGAACAAAGTCCGGGTAAGCTAATCTAAGCTTGTGAGCAATTCTAGTGTTCGTCATGGGGTTTTCAATTAGCAGTGGTTTTTAGTACATAAGAGTTGTAAAACATTCACTGCCAATTGCTTATACAATTTAGAATACAGAGTACATGCATTCTTAAAACAAATAGCTTTGAAACATTTTAAGTATTCAAGCTATACTTATACTTGTCAAATGGAGTGTATAACTCGGAACATATGCATTTCAAATAAATAGCTTTGAAACATTTAAAGTATTCAAGCTAAGCTCGTACTTCATAAAATAGAGTATATAACTCAAACATATGCATTTCAAATAAGTAAATAGCTTTGAACATTTAAAGTATTCAAGCTAAACTCGTACTTCGTCAAATAGAGTATATAACTCAAAACATATGCATTTCAAATAACTTGGAAACATTTTAGGTATCCAAGCAAAACTCGTACTTCATCAGATAAAGTATATAAACTTTAAATCACATCAATATGTATTTGAAAATGAGGGTAAAACCTGCTTTCATTTCCAAAATCACTTTGTTATCTTTTCTCTTTAATTAGGTGGAATCTGTTTCGAACCAGACTCCCATTTTACTGCCAATACTGTCAATCTCATTTGCCTGGGGGATTAGATCCTGCTACCGGGCATTTACTGTTGAATCCCGAAGGATTTCAACCTTCATAGGGGGTGGTACTTAGTATCATTTATCTTGTAAAACATTTATCACATAACTTCTTCAATAGATACTTTCATGAATATATTTAAAACATGAAATGTATAATTTCTACAATAGGACTTCAAATACTTGTAACTATCAAATTCAGGATATTTAACATAATTTGGCATTTAAAACTTTAGACATGCTGAAATATGTTTTTAAGAAAACTATGATAGATACCAATCACTGAGCATGTCATAATAGAGTTATAAAACAGTACTATTAAAAGCTGAATCATGTAAATACTGAATTTGAAACTTCAAATACTTCACATCTTTGAACTTAAAACTTTTTCAAATCCATGGAGTTAAATCTCCAATTCAAACACAGGGTTACTCACCTTGATTCTTTAGGGTTAGTGCTAAAAATGCGCTTTCCCACTTTCCTTATAGTTCCTAAAAACAATTCATAAACACCTCATCAATTTCATATACATTGTAATATCGTCTCGATATTCCTTAACTTATGCTTAAACCGTATTAGATCCTAAAACGATTTCACAATTTCATAGGTACTTAATTTAACTCGTACTTGTAACCTATGACATAATTTAACGTGTTAGAAATTGAATTTATTTCAATTTATACTCTTCTGGGAGTTCCATTAACTTTAATTTAAAGTTATTTATTTGACATGTTTACGTGTCGTGTCTTTTCGTATTTCGTTTCTCGTACTTGCCTTAGTATTAGTACTTTGGCATTATTTCAGTTCATAGTCATCTAACAGATGCTATTCATCAAATTTTATGTCTTTTTATTTTAGACATTTCTTTTGGTCGAATAGATTCTACCATTGAGTCCGGAGTGTCCAAGAAAGTCGGTTTAGGCTTTCCTAACATTTAATTCGGACTGTTATATGTAAAAGGGCAAAATGGTCATTTATCATTTTACGTGTCACATTTTTCTGTACTTCGTTTCGTAATTTGGACTCCATTTTTGAGTCCGGGCTGTCAAGGAAAGTCAATTTAGACCTTCTCTGATTTCATTTCGGCTTTAGGGGTACCAAGGGTATTTTGGTCTTTTTACTCCTTTACGTGTCTTTATTTTTCAGGACTCCATTTTGTGTTGTGGACCTCACCATTGGACTCAGAAGGTCCAAGATAGTAAGAATATACTAATAACTTGTAAATTTTGGTCAAGGGGTATTTTGGTCATTTACCCCTTACGTGTATTTATTTTTTCGGGCCCCGTCTAGTAAAACGGACCCTACCATTAGTCTCAGAATGTCCAAAATAGTAAAAATACACTATTCATAGGCTTAATTTGGACTTCATTTGCTCTATCTATGACCCAAGGGTAAAATAGTAATTTTACCTTATTTATTAAATAATTAAATTAATTATTTAATTATTTTTCAAGGGCTTAATTGCATAAACTTCTCATTAGTTGGGCCACAGTACAATTTCATAAAACAGGTGGGGGGGTCAATTTCTAAATACCAAAAATTCTGGTCTGAACCAGTTGGTTCAGTCCCTTTTTAAGTGAACCGGTCCGATTTACACGGTTCATTGCGTTATGCTGACGTCATGATGACGTCAGCCCTAATGTTTTATTTTAAAACATGGCTCAAAACGGCATCGTCTAATTAATTCGGTGGCAAGCCTAGAGGCTGCCACCTGTCCGAGTTGACTCAGCCACATTTAAAGGCCGAGTTGACCCATCTTCTTCTTCCCCACGAGACCTCCCTGTAACCCTAATTCCCGTTTTCCATTTCTTTCTATTTCGTGCAGTTTGGATCCATGGATCCTTACTGTTTTGATTGCAAAATGTTCCTAATGTACAAATGACCAACTTGGCATTAATTTGAGGCTTCGAATATGGCTTAAACACTCGGTTTAAGCCATGATAACCAGAACTGTAACTCCATGGTTAACGCTTATTTCTTTATGGTTTTTCATGGAATTTGGCTTGTTTTGATCCTCTATTCATGAGGTTTCATTCCCCATTCGTGAAAATGGATTTAACACAGAGTTTAGGGGTTTGGTTCCCAAACCCGTAACCTGCAAGTCACCATATGGGGTCCATTTCTTATGATTTTTGGTCGCGGCTAAGTATTTTTAACATGCTCATAATGTCTACTTTAAGCCTTGATAAGCCAAATCAAGCTTAAAGGAAGCTGATTCAGACCTACCATGGGCAAGGTCTTCAATGGCGGTTTCTTCTGGGTCTTATGGTTTTAGGTGTTTTCAAGGCTTCCTTTCATGTCTAAAACAATTCTAAACATATATTAAACATCATACTTAAAAGAATAACTCTAAAACAGTTCTTAATAATGCAATATTCTAGAGAGAGAAAAATGGAACTTGAGTTTTCTCACCTTCTTTCTCTCGGTTTCCTTCCTTTTTCTTGCTTTAAATCCTTCCTTAGCTTCTCAGTTCTTCTTCTTTTGGTTTCTTTTGCAAGAAGAAAGCATGGTTTGCATGCTTGAGATTTTATAGAGAAAGTGACCGACCTCTCTCTCTCTACTGTTCTCTCTCTCCCCTCATGACCTCATGGCCGAAATCCTTCACTTCTCAATAAATTTTCTTACACAAATTAAATTTTGCTTTTCCCATTCAGCTTTCTCTTGGTTTTTTGCAAGATATTTCATATATATATACATATAATATAATACACACACTTATATGTGAAGAAACACACACTAGCTGACACACACACACACACTGTACTGTTCACACACTGTTCATATATGTATATAATTTATACATATATATATCTTCCCTTGTATACATGTATTTATATATATACATATTTTTACACATTTCATAATAAACACACACAATACACCATAATGTGTGTATATGTGTGTTTATTTATATTTAATTTTTAACAATTAAATATATTCCAATATTTTTCATTAATTAATTATTTAATTAATTAACTTTTCTCTTTAGTGTAAAAACCTTTACACAACTTTTTCATTGTCTCGTAATGCGTGCCATATGACCCGGTATCCCGGGTCGGGATATTACAAAAAATCTCACCGCCCCAAGCTTTTTCCTCCTTTCCCACTCTCCTTCTCTCTCTTTCCTTTATCATTTCTTCTTTTTTGTTTTCTGCTTTTCAATTAATGCAAGTTGATATTTTGTAGGTTATATATATATATATATAATATATAACACACACTCTCACACATAATGTGCTGCCGACACTCTTTCTTTCCTCCCTCATTATATATATATATATATATAGTATTCTAATCATATATATACCCATCTTGCTACATGTATATGTACACACACACATACACACACACACATATATATATATATATATATATATATATATATATACGGTTATATATATACACACACATACACATACTATTACACGCATATATATATATACACTACCATATATATATATGCTTATATATATATCCATTGTATACGTATATATACATATATATACCCATATATACATATATATACACATGTATATACGTATACCTACACATGTACGTGTCTATGTACACGTTTTTCCGTACTTCTAGTTCTTCGTACAGGTAGTCCTCGGGTACTCGAGATTGCCTAAAAATGATTATCGTGTATTTGACAATGTTTATAATTCCTAAAACTGTACATCTATCTCATTACATGCATATTCAGATTACAAGTCGGTTTTACATTGGCTGACTCGGTCTACCTAGGGTCGAGTGCTATATTTTGGGTCAGGGTGTTACATTCTACCCTCCTTAAATTAAGTTTTGTTCTCAAAACTCGAACATTCATAATTTTGGAAACGCTATTCTCTTTTCACGAAATGTTTACATTCATGATTCTCTTTTTAATTAGTCTCTTAGACTTATTATTGGCATTTAAGGTTTCTCCAAACATCGTAGTTCATCACTTTCATTTTATCATAGTTTTAGTCACTTTTACTTTCTCTCACTATCACAATTATCCTCGTAGTATCCAAAAATCATATATCATCTCATTTCATGGTTTTTCTAAATGATTTACTACAAGTTCAGTCATTACGATCATTTAGATCATATTGATCTCTAAAAGTTATTTAGAATCATTTATCATTTACCTTCATCTAACTTGACAGAGTATCGACTACAATCAGATCACATATCATCTTAGATCATTGATTTTCTTCCTAGTATTTATTCATTATGTATCAGGCTCTTTTTAGAATCATCACATTTTATAAGGTGAAGTCTGATAATCTTGTTCAGTTAGTAATTCTCTTCAAGACTTTATTTATCTTTTACTCTATCAGGGTCTATCTATGACTTACTCAAGAATTTTCATATTTCTAGTACATGATCAATTTATCTAGAGTCTCAAACTCCTCAAATAACTATCCATTAAGTTTTCTTTAGACTATCTCCCATATTGAACTTATTGTCAGATCTACTAACCCTCTAACGCGTTACATTTCTAACTCTATGTTATCATATATTTTCCAATGAGCACTAACTGTTGCTCTCGTTCATTATATTTTTCCATAATTCACTAATCAATTCATATTTCAATCATCAAGGATTATTAATTTCAATACTGCTATGATTCCTTTCAAGATTCCTTAAGTATAAATACTATCTCCCATTCAAGCCTCGTTTATCTATCTATAACATTTATCAAATCCCCTCTAGTATTTTTAGTGTTGTAATCTCAAGAATCTTGTCATTTACCTTTAAGTACACTACTATTTCATAAAGGTCACTATTTACTTGATTATCTTAGTTGTTTAAGAATCACTGATTTTCATTATAACATATAGTCTTTTTTCCCAAGACTATTAAAATTAGTACATAAACTTGTTATCGTCCTCTAGTAGCCACTAATCATTTAATTGTTTAAATCATCAAATTCTTTCTCAGATCAGCTAATAACTGTGTACTTATGATTTGTACCTCATATGCTCTATGTATATCATTCATTAATAATGATTTCCCCGATGTATAGCATTCATCAATAATGACTCTCCCGATGGTATAGAAACGGTTAACATGTAACCTAAGAGTTCTGTTTCTATGTTCAACTTAGTAGTAAATGCGGGAGCTATAATTTAATACGCAGAGCCAATATTTAAATAACATGTGGGCAGGTTGTAAACAACTGGAAAAATATCTGTGACTACTAGTACAGTAGCCTAATCATCTCCCGGTGGTGTTTTTGAGACATTTTCCTTGGTGGACTTTCAAGTAGTCGGGGCATTTAATTATGCCTCTATTGTCATAATTAACCCTTCTTTTGGAAAATTCCTTCCCGCCCTATTTATGATCTTTGCAGGTGGCACTACTTTATTGTGAGTGGTCAACCGCTGGGGTCTGATTCTGGGTAGAGCCTTGATGACTCTTTTCATAAGGCGTTCTAGCCTCGCTAATCGTTCCATGGCCCGATCCATAGCCTAATCCATAGCCATAGAAGAGCTTCGGGTATTTGCCATTCATTATAAAATATCAATGGCAAGAATAATAATAATCATCATAAGAATATGGTTAGATTCCTATCTGTAGACCGATTTTAGACTTGATAGTATAAGTACTCTTAGTCCTATCTCCCATGACTACATGAAAACACTAAAGCTCTTTTACTTAGTGGGTTTCAAACCTAGAGCTCTGATACCATGCTGCCACGTCCCAGAACCCACCCTATGCAGATCTCGCATCACGATCCTCCTTTTTTTCTTTAACTTAACATTCATATATGAATGTTATTAACATACTTTCATAAATTGCATACACAGTAGAAGACCTAATAAAATTTCTGCATTTATAATATTAGAGTTCTTAATTATACAAACCTAAAAGAAAAACTCTAAATACAACCATCCCTAGGACGTGGTGTCATGACCCGAAACCCACCCTGTGCTGATCTCGTATCGCGATTTCCACCCTTCGGCCCTAGGGCCGTCGGGTAAGGCTCGCATAAGCAATAGTATTGGACAGCGGTACGGCCTGTGTTTGCGAAAGCGTGAAACAATTTTTCTTTTTTTTTCTTCTTTTAAATTTTCTCACATTCGCCTAGTACTTCCGCTCTTCAGAACGGTATACATGATTATACATTCAATTGTCCCTCAGGACTTAGTTACATAACACTCTAACATTTACTATAACAAAAAGTGACAACTACAAATCCATAATGCATCCCATAAACTACTAATACAAAAGTGACCAACATATGGTCCTACTACTTCCATGCTAACCCTGTAAGGAACTTCCTATGCCCTTCCTCAAAATGGCAAGGCTTTCACCATCTTCATCACAAAATAGGGTCAGGATCACTTCTGTTACCTGAAAGGAGGTCGGATAAAAATCTGAGTAAGCTAATCTAAGCTTGTGAGTAATTCTAGCATTTGTTATGGGTTTTCAATTGGCAGTGCTTAGCACAAGAGAGTTTATAAAACAATCGCTACCAATTGCTCATATACTTCGAACATAGAATATATGCATTCTTTAAAACAGATAGCTTTGAATCATTTAAAGTATTCAAGTTAAACATGTTCTTCTTCAAATAGAGTATAGGAACTGCAAAACATGTAGATATGCATAGAAAAATGAGGGTAAAACCTACTTCCATTTTCAAAACATATCATCTTATCACTTTTATTAGTAGAATCCGTTTCGAACTAGATTCCAGTTTTACTTCACGGGGAGAATCTCATGCTTGGGGGATTAAATCTTGCTACCTGGCATTTTACATATCAATTGAGTTCCGCAGAAACCCAAAATCTTTTTTCATGTTAATTGAGTTCCGAAGAACCCAAAATCAATCTTAATGCTTATGCATGCTTATCTTGTATAACTAGTGGCAATAAGAGGTATAAAACATTTACAAGTAGATGCTATTTCAAAGCATTAAAACATGGCCTCCTTGTAGTTGCATTCAAGTATTTAACACATGACTTCTTTAAATAGATGTTTTTCAAGAGCATTTAAAATATGACTACTTCAAATATGATGCTTTGATGAGCATTCAAAACATAATGTTCATGACTTCATGATAGAATCTTCAAATACTTGGAATATACAAATTCAGAATATTTTAAAGAGATTTGGCATTTTATGTAACACCCCGACTCTGTATAATTAATAATTAAATAATTAATTATTAATTAGTACCGGCTTAGGGAATAATTAAGGAAATTAACCTTAATCTCCCGGTGGTCACACTAGACCAATAGAATGACAAAACATGTCCGAGAATAGGGTATAATACCCGAACCTAATTACCAATTAATTAGGTGAAATAATGTCAATTTAACACTGACGGAATTCGAATTAATTAACCACGGAAATTCCGAATGACTAATAAATGACCCGGAACCTCTGACACTGTAGATAACTGAAATAGGAACTCACCGGAAGAAACCGCGTTGAAAAAGAAGCTACGGAATGAAAGTTATGAGGCAAACATCAGAAACTGAATTAATGCGCAGCCAAACAGGGCCTTAGCCCAAAATGTGGAAAAATGACCAAATTGGTGGTCAAGGGGAATTGAACCCTTGACCTTTGAGAGGGAATGAATTTTTCTCAAAAAATAACCAACTGGGCTGGTGGCATCTTTGTGACCATATATACAATGAAATGTATATACATACAATTCTGAATAGGCTGCCACCCAAATCAACCAATGACAACCCATGCAAACCCCACATGATTACTCCCCTCAGCCACCTCAGCTCACCTGACTCTCTGATTTTCAATCACCTCAACCCTGCACATACATATAGAGATATATATGTATAAGTGTATAGGTAATATACATGATATGGTGATTCATTGTGGACACAAAATAGGTTCTGTGTATAAACCAGAACAGAGTGAATGAGAGACCTAAGAACTGCCTATGTGTGGGCTCGGTTAGAGAGGGCTGCCATGGTGAGCTTGCATGTGCATGCAAAGTGTGTGTCCATGGTGTGTACATTCATGGAGATGCACCAAAGGGGACTGAGGAGCTGAGCAGCACCGTGTGCCTGACTGAGGCACCACCAAGGTGATTGGACCGAGCCGTGTAGGAACAATAAGCCACTGCTTGAGGGGTAAACACCTTAAACTACAAACTGTCAAATTTTTGTTTTGATTTATTGGCACTGCTCTGATGATTTTTGATCCATATAGACTGTGTAAATAAGCTACTGTGAGACCTTAGAACTGTTCTAAATTAATTGGGAGGGTCGAATAGGGTAGAAACACCCAAAACCCGTAAACAGCCACCATGGATGGACCTCGGATAGCAGGTCTGAAACAGCTACAATCAAACTGATTTCTGACACTCTGAACCTGATCTAGACACTGATAGGGTCCCAAATACACCAACCCGCGACCCTAGAACACTGATTTGGACCCTCAAAACCGAACCTATAGGTCTCGGCCATGGAACCAACAATATGAAATAGGCCCTTAAACTGAAATTTCTAAATGGGATGTTGATCCCCATGGACACACGGTCACAACGAGCCAAGCCACGTGAGGTTTGGTGGAGAAATGAGGCCACGCGACCGAGCTGAAACCCCCCATGATAATCGGTTAAACAGAGCTCCACCCGTAATTTCGACGCACAAAATCGATGCCAAGTTGTTGGTCTAACCTGTGGGAATGGTTTGGAACCAAAAACAGCAAAAATATGTACCTGAAATGGCACGAAATAGAGAAAATATGAAATCGGGAACTAGGGCAAAACTGGGGGAGAAGATGAAGAAGACGGAGTCGACTCGTCCAACTCGCTTGGGCAGACCGTGTCGACTCGGACACGTGTCGACGCATGAACGTGCCACCGAAAAAATGAAGCTACGCCGTTTTGTGTTAAAGGTTTTAAATTTAAAACCTGACTTCGGCTGTTTGGCAACACGGCTAATAAATCTGAAATTAGAGAAAAATTGGTTTGGGCATAACCTATCCGTGGATGAAGGGGCAATTGAGGATTAACTGGAGTATTTAATTCCGGTTGACTGAGGGTCAGTGAACCGGTTGGTTCACAATGCATTTGGACCGGTTCAGCTAGTGAACCCTAAAACCAATAGGTCTGAACCCCTATTTTCTGAATTTACATTTAAGCCCCCAACTGTTTTGTGTAATTGTACTCTGGCCCAGATTTTGGGAAATTTATACATTTAAGCCCTGAATAAATTAATTAAATAATAAAATAATTATTTATTATTTTATTAAATAGGTAAAATTATAATTTTACCCCTAGACATTAAATATGTCAAACAGAGTCCAAATTAAGTAAATAAATAGTGTATTTTCACTATTTCAAATATTCTGGACTCAATGGTACAGTCCGATTTTGGAAATACAGTCCCGAAAAATACAGACCTATAAGTGATAAATTACTGTACTGCCCCTGATGGCACCAGACCCAAATAAAAATAAAAGATAGTCCAATTTCACTATGTTGGACACTCTGGACCCAATGGTGAGGTCCATTTTATGAACTGACGTGCCGAAAAATACGACACATGAAATTACCAAATTACCCCTGATACCGTACGAGACCTAAACAAAGTCCGATTGGGACGAAACTGATACCGGTAGGAGCCCAGACACTGGTGAGACTGTATAGTTGATTAGATGACGAATCGGGGTCAGAATTATACAAAACGTAAAATGACCAAAATACCCCTGAGCACTGTAAGTGCAAAGTAGAGGTCGAATAAAGGTCAAACTGATATGATAAATTATCATAGGGATAATTATGAACACTGAAAGGCTAAATAAGACTCCGAGACAGTCAACGCGTAAAACGCGAAATGACCGATGTGTCCCGACGATCTAAAGCAGATACCAAATGAAGTCCAAGGGACTTACAAATTTATACATGAGATATATGGGACGTTCTGAGGACCATGATAGGGTCCGGGGCAAAAATGAAAAAATTACCATTTTGCCCCTAAGACTAAATAAGTACCCAACTGATACCGATTAAAGTCTAAAAGACTTAAAACTTCATATATACGATATATGGGATATTCTGAGGACCATAACAGGGTCCGGGATAAGAATGGCAAAATTACCATTTTGCCCCTATGGTTAAAATGAGAACCTAACTGATACCGATTGGAGTCCAAAGGACGTAGAACTTTGTACTTAAGATATAAAGACTATTCCGAAGACCACGACAGGGTCCGGGACAAAAATGGTAAAATTACCATTTTGCCCCTAAGGTTGAATGAGTGCCTGACTGATAACAATTGAAGTCTAAATGACTTAGGATATAATCCTAATAACTGCTAAGCCTAATTAAAGAAAGAAATAGCCTCGAGTGAGACCCAATGGAAGGGCGATAGGCTACTAGGCTATCTTAGGTAATCCGATAGATACCTAAGATGACGAATGAGACCTGAATGGATGAGTTCTGATCTGTCTGTGATTGATGATTATTATTCAGGATATACATGGAGATGCCTGACGTACCTGGAGGTTATCGGATTATTTATGCAAGGAAATAGGCGTAAAGTTGTGAGTAACTTCTGACACTGTTTTGATACTGTCGCTTGACTTACTGATCTGTTTTGAATGCAATTATTTAAGTGCAATTATTAAAATGCATGTTTTCCGTACTATATCACTTATGACATGGTTTTAGTCTTTTTAAATAATTGACTATATTCCTGATCCCTGTGCTAGCATTCCGTACTGTTTTGCCCGTTTTGAACTGTTGAGATAAAATGGATATATTGAACCATTATTTCCGAAATGATTAAATAAACCATGTGATATAGGCAAAGAACAACATTTTTGTTGTATCGTACAGCTTTGTATAGTATACTGTCTGAATGCTATATTGTTTAAATGTATGTACTTAATGTACGCCCTTTGTACCACATTCCACGTGATGTGATTGTGTCCTTCGAATTAGGAATTCCGTTCAGTTCGGTTATGTGCTGTCCGTTAATGATATGTCTGCCTCGATTGATACGTTCCGTCCGGTTCTGACATGTTCCGCCCGTTAATGATGTTAAGTCCGCCTTGATTGATATATGGTCCAGTTCCGTTATAATCCGTCCGTTAATGATGTTAAGTCCGCCTTGATTGATATATGGTCCAGTTCCGTTATGATCCGTCCGTTAATGATGTTAAGTCCTGCCTTGATTGATATATGGTCCAGTTCCGTTATGATCCGTCCGTTAATGATGTTAAGTCCGCTTTGATTGATATATGGTCCAGTTCCGTTATGATCCGTCCGTTGATGATATGTCTTTGCTTGACTAATGTTTTGTTCTGTTCGATTCTGTTATGTTCCGTTCATTGATAATGTGTCTGCCTTGATTGATATATGGTCCAGTTCCGTTGTGTATTGTCCGTTGATGATACGTCTGTCTTGATTGAAATATCGTTCAGTCTAGCTATGATTAGTTCCGACAGTGATGTGTCCCTGACTTGATTGTTATATTGTTTCTACTCAGTTCCGTTATGTTGTCCTGTTCATGATTTGCCTGTGTCCTGATTAGTGTATTGTTTCCGTTTAATTCCGTTATAATTTTATCCGTTCGCGATATGCCTTTACTTGACTGATGTATTGTTTCCGTTCGATTCCGTTATATTCCGTCCGTTGATGATATGTCTGGCCTGATTGATAAATGGTCTAGTTCCGTTATGTTTCCGTCCTGTTATTGGTATGCCTTGTCTTGATTGATCTTGTTCAACTCCGCTATGTTCTAGCCATTGATAGTATACCTCTGTCTTGACTGATTTATTGTTCCCACTCAGTCCCGATTGTGATTCGTTCCGTTAATGAAAAGTCTGTGTCTTGACCGATATATTAGCAATAGTTATTGTTCTGACCGATTGGTTATGTCATGTTCCGATCCGTTTGTATTGTTTATTCAATTCTGTTTTATTGTACTAGACTGCTTATGAAATGGACTTATAAAAATAGTTATTTTTGAAATGACTAAATTATCCATGTGCCTTGGAAGCACAAAACTGGTTTTGAAACCCATGATAGGGAATCTGTGTTACTCACTGGGCTTATTTAAGCTCACCCCATTATTCTGACATTTTTCAGGAATTACCTCCATTGGATTAGATGGTACTGTGACATGACGTGAATAGGCTAAGTGGCATCGCAAGTAAGGGTCTGACGGCACTGAATTGTAGAGACTGGTTTATTGTGGATTGAACCTGGTTATTCCGGTGAGTGGTATGTTATGACTGACTTGACTGTTATATACTAGATAGACATGGCTCATGGAACTAATGGTACTCTAGAGATATTAGATCTGCTCTATTGTTATATGCTTGATTTTAGATATGCTCTGAGATTAGAATTGTTGACTGATTGGATTTAGTCTTGCTCTGTGATACATATTCTTATGATGGATAAGTGAGTTGCATTCCCGTGACACAAAGAAAAAGTTTTAAATTCCGCTGCATCTGACCCTACAGTTGGAGTGCAATTCGTCGGAAAGTTCAGAATTTGCCTTTGGTTAGTCGCGTCGCGACTGACTGGCAGTCACACCCTCGACATCCGCGTAGGGTGGGGTTCGGGATGTGACATTTTAAACTTAGACATGCTGAAACATATTTTTAAGGAAAACTGTAGTAGAAACCATTCACTAAGCATGTCACAATAGGGTTTATAAGAATAGAAATATTTTAAAACAGGAATCATGTAAATACTGAATTTGATATTCAAATGCTTCAGATATTTTGAACTTAAAACTTCTTCAAATCCATGGATTTAAGTCTGGACCTCGGTCTTTAGGGTTAGTGCTATTAGTACGCTTTCCCTCTTCTTCTGTAGTTCCTAAGAACAATTTATAAATAGTCTATTAACTTCACATTCACTGCAATATCACCTATTGATGCTTCTTAACTTATGCTTAGATCGTATTAAATCATAATTTTTAATCTTAGGCGTTATACTCTTAAAGTATACTCTTTTGGTAACTTCATTAACTTTTAAGGTTACTTTCATAACTTCACGTATTTACATGTCATATTTTTTCATACTTTATTCCATAATATGGAGCTTACCATTGAGTCCGGAACATCGAAGAAAGTCAATTTAGACTCTCTCGGACTTCGATTTGGCTTTAGGGATACTAGGGGCAAAATGGTCATTTTACCCTTTTACGTGTCTTTATTTTTCAGGGTCCTGTCTCGCAAAACGGACCTCGTCATTGGTTTCAGAATGTCCACAATAGTTAAAATACACTATTCACATGTTTAATTTGGACATCGAGTCATTTTACCATTATTTAATTAATTTTTGCTTTTATATAATATATGTATATATATTTTGTGCCCAAAAACCTCACGGGCTTGCCTGTCCAAGTGATAAGAATAAGGGGTTTGGTTTGAAGGGTTGAGTGTTCGAGTCATAGGGGCTGCGCCCCTTTTATTTTTCTTAAATTTTACTTTTATATATATATATATATATATATTATATATATTGTGACAAATGTTACTACGGGTGTGCCTGCCACAGTGGGTTAAGGGTCTTGTTCATGCGGAAGGTCGAGGGTTCGATTCTCAGGGGCTACACGGCCCCTTTTATTTTTCAAGGAATTCCTAATCCAAACGGCGGATAAGGCCCAAATCAGGAATAGAATATCCCTGTCTAGCTTTTAATTTGATTTCAATTTCATACACTTATAACCAAACAAGCCTGTTAGGATTTAAAATTTAAAATAGTTTTAACTAAACGACGTAGTATCGGTCTTATTTAAAACCAAACGACGTCGCACCCCAATCCTACTGTTCATCGTCACCCCCGATATTCCAATAGGGTTCTGGTGGGTCTCCAGCATCTTCTCTAGTGCTGATGACCCTTTTTTGGTGAATTTTAATTATTTTCCAATGCTGTTGTCTTCCATTTTTCACAAGGACCACATATCTAACGTTGTTTTTTGTCACGACCCGAAACCCACCCCATGCGGATTTCGTATCGCGGGGCCGACCCAATGGCCATCCCTACTTTTTTCATTCTTTTACCAATGATAACAGTAAATAATATAAACATGACATTAAAGTGCGGAAGCTTTATTACAATTATTGTTCAAAGACTAAACTTAAACTAACAATATACTGATCATGAACCACTCTTAGGTGGTGAGTACATGGGAGAGACTTCATTCACTATATCATGTTCCTTGACTGTCACCTTAAGCTCCTGATCTCCTACTGTGGTTCTGTAACATTCTCACCTAAAAAATTTGTAAGGGGGGTGAGCTAATAAAGCCCAGTAAGTAAAAGCCTATCTCAAATACGGGTTATGGATTACATAGGAAAACATGAATTCAAGATAACATGATAGCCAGTCATGACAACGATTTCAGTTAGCAGTAAAGTGCCACAAGGCCAATGAACAGTAAAGCCCAATAATCACAATCAACATGAATACTGCCATAGTAAAACGGTCACAGTCAAACACAATTAATGAGTGAACAGTTAACATCAATGCATATGAAATGCCCTCGTAACTTTATATGTAAGAAAACCCCCATCACCATATGTCCGATCACGGATTCGACCCGTAGGTCCCGTCAATCGGCCCGTAGGTCCAGTCAATCGATAAAAACACTCCCATCACCATTTGTCCATTTACAGTCTCAACATGCAATGTATGAACTAACATGACATGCGTACAATGATAGGCGTTAGTACAATGCATCAAATCACGAGATATCAGTCAATAGGCCTCCACCAGATAGGACAATATCAATGGCGGGAACAATAACAGTAGATACATACATGAGTACAAGTCTTGGCAGTAGTAGAAAGATCGTGGCTTGGAAAACCACGTATAAGAGATAGGAATCCACATACCTTATCAATGTCTTAATATCCCGTGACTTCCTCCTTTCCTTTTGACTTGCCTATAAATCAATAAACACGTTTCAGCTTTCATATAATTTATCGAATTTATGCCTCGCTACTCTAAATACCTCCCGTACTAATTTATGCTTTACGATTTCCATTTTAAACTTAATTTATCCAAGGGCAAAATGGTCATTTACGTGTTTCTACTTTTTGGGTTCTGTTTTCATAATTTGGACTTCATCGTTGAGTCCAGTAGGTTTGAATTAATAAAAATTCACTATTTACTTAACTAAATCGGAGTCCGTTTGACTCACCTTTGACGTAGGGGCATTTTGGTCATTTTGGCATTCTACGGTTATTTTTTTATTTTTTTATTTTTTTGGGACTCCGTCTCGTAAAACGGACCTCACTATTAAATTCAGAGGGTCCAAAATAGTAAGTTTTCATTATTCGTTCTACTAATTTAGGCGTCAAAATTAAATTTAAAATTTATTAATTTAAATCATTTATTTAAATTAATTAATCTAGATAATACATATCGTATTTGAGCCCAAACGGACCACATGTGCCTTGGTGGCACAGTGGCTAAGCTTCTCACCCTTACTCCTTTGGTCACAGGTTCAATTCACTGCCATACCAATTTTCCATTTAACATTTTCCATTGTTTTTCATTTCCTGTTCAAGTTTAACCCAACCATTGGATAGCTTCTCCTTTCCAACCAAACACTATCTAAACTCGAATTTAAAAATTTACCCATGAAGTACAAGTGTTGGGCAGTCATCTGAATGGGTGGGTCGGGTCAGACCCGACCCGGTTTGGCCAAAATAAAATCGGAAAACCCAGCTGCCGCACAGCAACACTTCAGCGTGTTGGTTGTCTTCTCCGTCAACGGCGACTTGCCGACGACGGATTTTCTTACATTTTTTAGTGGAGTTCACACCTACCAGTCATGGGCAACTCAAATCTACCGTCGGATTTCAAATCGGAGTGCCGGAGCACTCCCAAATTAACCGAAATAGTAGCGCACCAGGGGCTGTGCGGTTTTCCGGCAGCCCCTTTCCCTTCCGTTTTCTCTAGTTTTCTCCTACGGTTTCAATCCCGATTTGATTCTAAAATGTCCCTACACCCAAGAGAATCAATTACCCATGATCTAACCCAATTAATCGCAACAAAATCGCCCCACCCGATCAGTTTTTCTCCTCCGTTTTTCACTGTTGCGCCCAGTTTAACATTCTGTCCGGTTGTTTAATTTTTGTTTTCTTTGATTCAATTCTAACAATTCCAACATCAACTATATCCATTCATAAATCAAATAAATTCCCATGCTTCCCAAAATCTATTTCAAACAATAATTCATGCTTACAATAAAAATAAAATCACATAAGTTGATCTATCTCACCTAATCACGCGTACAGAGAAATCACTACTTTCACTTCCGAATCCACTGTCCAGACCCGATTTGTCTTGGCTCGTTTTCTTTGATTCAATTCTAACAATTCCAACATCAACTATATCCATTCATAAATCAAATAACTTCCCATGCTTCCCAAAATCTATTTCAAACAATAATTCATGCTTACAATAAAAATAAAATCACATAAGTTGATTATCTCACCCAATCGCGCGTACAGAGAAATCACTGATTTCACTTCCGAATCCACTGTCCAGACCCGATTTGTCTTGGCTCGTTTCCTGCTCCACTTCTTTCTCAACTCACGCAAGGTGCCCCTCGACCTATCTCCTCCTTCTTCTTCCTCTTTCTCCTTCATTTTCTCCTCTGTTCTAGCGTCCAGCCGTCCTCTGTTTTTTTTTTTTTCTTCTCTCCTTTCTATGCTTCTACCACACGGTTGTATATACAACCAAGAGACACGGCTGTTGATTAACACCAAGAGAAACCGCCCCCCCCACTCTCTCTCTCTCCCCCTTCCTCTCTTCCCTTCTTCCGTTTTTTTTTTTTTCCTGCTTTGTGCCGTTTCCCCTGCTTCCGTCCCCCTTTTGTTTTTTGTTTTTTTTTCTTCAGTTACATTATACTCCAGACACATATAATATATATATATATATATATATAATGTTCTCTTTAAGTTATTTAGCAGTTAATATATATGTATCCATGTCCATTTATATATGTATATATATATATTTATATAATTCCTCATTTTTATTCCAATTCTTTTCTTTTCTTTTTATTTTCCATTTTGTTTTATTCCCTTTTTAATTTTTTAATTTTTATTTCTTTTATTATTGTTATCCGTTTATCGTGACCTTCATCCTTACATTCCCATTATTGAAATTCAATCAAATTTTATTTCGTTATCGTAGCATTAGGCCATGTTGGCTCGGTTACAATGTGTCAGGGTGTTACATTTTTCATTTGGACCATTAAATCTTTATGAATCAAGCAAAAACAGTGGCTCCGGCCAACTGTTCTTTTACACTTTCGAGCATATTTAGTCACTGTTTCCACTCATTTCCTTTCTAGTTTTCTTCCTGCATTATTGAGGATTAGTTCCTCATTGATTTATCAAGGTTTTAATCATAAAATTTCACAAATCCGATTATCACCCTCCACCTGAAACTGCCTTGTTCTAGTTCATTTCTAGCCCTTTTTCCTTGGTTCTTTTTGCAATGTTTTTCAGTTTTCATGCTCTTCTAGGTACACTAATTAAATCTAGCATTCATTCTCTAAATATTTTTAAAATAGAATGCACTAATACTTACTTGTTGAAGCTTAGCTCTTAGTTTCTCCTTCGTTTTGTTTTCTCCACCTCTGAATCCTCAAATTTCTCACAACTTCTACACCTTGCTCCTTTTGTTCTTCTGATTTCTCTTAAGCATGCAGTGCATGCACTTGCTTTTAAGTAAGTTCCACCGACCCTTCTCTCTCTCTCTCTCTCTCCCCTGTTTTTGCAATTTTTCTTGACTGCTTTACCCTAATATTTTCTAGCTTCTGATTCCCATTTAATGCTCAGCTTCGCTTAGCATCTTATATGTATATATATAATAATATATCACTTGATATATAATATATATATACTCATATTGTCACGACCCGAAACCCACCCTGTGCGGATCTCGCATCGCGACCGCCACCCTCAAGCCCGAGGACCCTTGGGCGAAGGCTCACATAGGCAGCGGTATAGAATAGATGTGCAACATACATTTTGCGAAAGCGTGAAAAACTTTTTCTTTTCTTTTCTCATTTTTAAATTATGCACATCCGTCCGATACTACTACTCCATACATAGCATACATGGTTACATATTCAGAGTATAACGAAAACTTAAAGACTTCATACATTAATACAATACATATTCGGTTGCCCTGAGGGCTTATTACATATTCTTACATTGTCTACTAATACAAAACGTACTACTAGTGTTCATAGGTTCTTCAAAAGAACTACTTAAACATATCCTTCCAAAAACAGCTAGACTCATCGTCGTCGTCCTTAAGACCCTATCTGCTGCATCACCTGAAAGGGGGGTCCGAACAAAGTCCGGGTAAGCTAATCTAAGCTTATGAGCAATTCCAGTATTCGTCATGGGGTTTTCAATTAGCAGTGGTTTAGTACATAAGAGTTTGTAAAATAGTCATCGCCAATTGTTCGTATACTTTGAATACAGAATATATGCATTCCTTAAAACATGTAGCTTTGAAACATTTAAAATATTCAAGCTAAACTTATACATATGAACTTTAAAACATATAACATATCATGTATTTCTTAAATAGAGTATATAAAACTCAAACATATGCATATTGAAAATGAGAGTAAAAACCTGCTTCCATTTTCAAACCATTTGTCATCTTATCATTTCCATTAGTGGAATCCGTTTCGAACTGGACTCCTATCTTACTTATAAATGGAGATATCTTATTTGCCTGGGGGATTAGATCCTGCTACCGGGCATTTCACATGACAGGTCAATGAGTTACAATAAGAACCCAAAATACTGACTATGTGGTTTTTGACAGGTCAATGAGATCCGAAGAAACCCAAAATACTGCCTGTGTGTTTATGCACCATTATCTTATAAAATATTTATCATGTGACTTTTCTCATAGATACTTTTCATAATTTCGTAATAAACATTCGTATACTTGAAATAAGCAAATTCAGAATATTTAACAATAATTGCAATTTAACTAGACATGCTGAAAAGTATTTAAAGGAAAAACCGTTGCAGAAACCAATCACTGAGCATGTCACAATGGAGTTATAAAATAGAACAATTAAAAACTGAATCATGTAAACACTGAATTTGGAATTTCAAACATTTCATATCTTTGCATTAAAACCTTTTTAAATCCATGGAGTTAAATCTCCATTTCAAACACAGGGTTACTCACTTCATATACTGTAGACCCTACTGAGGAGTCTTGCCCTTATCAGCCCTTATCCTAAACAATTTAGAAAAAGACTCATAAATTTCATAATGAAATTAATTAACTGAACTTAACTTTTTCCTTTACTACATAAGTTAACTACAACTTATCTTATAGTGATATCGTATAGAATGAGTAAGAAACACGCATTACCTTTTTACCCACTCACTTAAGGTTTCGGTATTTTCTTTTTCTTCCTCTTTTCTTTTCTTTGCTTCTTCCTTCTTTTTCCTGGCCTCAGCTACCATTTCCCTAGTAGGTGACTTATGCATAAAAGGCCTAACCGAAATCACCTCAGTGGCCTTGGCGATTCTTATGTGCTTTTCAATTACCTGTTGTTGCCACAATAGGGCCTTCATGAAAGCTTGTTGCTTGGGATCTTTGGCCCTTTGGGCTTTATTCATGATGGTGAATTTCTTTGGTTGCTCTCCCATGTTTATCACCTAAAAACAACTTAGGAGTTAGAAATTTTATTCTAAGATTGATGTGTCGTCGTGTCCTTTCGTAATTTATTTGCTTCGTACTTGCCTTAGTTTAAATACTTGGGCAATATTTCAGTCTATAGTCATCTGACAGATGCTATTCATCAAATTTTATGTCTTTTTATTTTAGACATTTCTTTTGGTCGAATAGACTCTACCATTGAGTCCGGAGTGTCCAAGAAAGTCGGTTTAGGCTTTCCAAGAATTTAATTTGGACTTTTATATGTAAAAGGACAAAATGGTCATTTACCGTTTTTCGTGTCATATTTTTCTGTACTTCGTTTCGTAATTTGGACTCCATTATTGAGTCCGGGATGTCAAAGAAAGTCAATTTAGACCTTTCCTACTTTTAATTTGACTTTTGAGGTACCAGGGGTAATTTGGTCATTTTACCCCCTTACGTGTCTTTATGTTCGGGACCTCATCTTGTGTCGTGGACCTCACCATTGGACTCAGAAGGTCCGAGATAGTAAGAATACACTTATGACTTGTTAAATTTTGGTCAAGGGGTATTTTGGTCATTTACCCCTTACGTGTTTTTATTTTTCGGGCCCCGTCTCGTAAAACGGACCCTACCATTGGTCTCAGAATGTCCAAAATAGTAAAAACACACTATCAATATGCTTAATTTGGACTTCATTTGCTCTATTTATTACCCAAGGGTATAATAGTAATTTTACCCTTGTTTATTAAATAATTAAATTTATTATTTAATTATTTTTCAGGGCTTAATTGCATATATTCTTCATCATTTGGGCCATAGTAGGATTGTCCAGAAATTCTGGGGTCAATCCGTAAATACAAAGAGTGTTGGTTTATTTATTTTTTTAAATAATTTAGAAAACCAGAGGGTTCGGTCAAGGTATAAGTGAACCGGTCCGGTTCAGTTACAACCCAACCGGTCTAGCCGGTTCTTGACATAATGCTGACGTCATGATGATGTCAGCCCTAGGGTTTTAAAACATTTAAACCAAAACGTCACCGTTTACATAACCGGACCGTTGGATCTAGTTCGACCTGGACCCGTAACCGAATCTGACCCGACCCGACCCGAACAGTGTCGTCTTCCCCACGAAGTCGACACTGTTCACTGCAAAACCCTAAATTTTTCCAGTCCAATTTCGTGATGTTTTTCAAGCCTATTTTCTCTGTTTTCTTTTCCAATCACTTCCTAATGTTTTAATACATGTTTTTGAATCGATTTAGGGCTTCGAATATGGTTCAATCATTGGGTTTAAACCATGATAATCCGAACTGTATAACCTATGGTTTATGCTTATTTCTTAACCAAAATTCATGGGGTTTCGTTTGTTATGATCCCCTCTTCATGGGGATTCGTATCTCGTTCTTAAATATTGATTTAAACTGAGTTTTAAGGGGTTGGGGTGTAAACCCGTAACCTGTAACTAGACATTTGAGGGTCGGTTCTTTTGAGTTTTGGTCGCGGATGTAGGTTTTTAACATGCTTATAGGGTTTACTTGAGATCTCTATACACCAAACAAAGTTTGGTTGCCATGGGTTCAGACCTGCTTTAAGCAAGGTCCTCCCATGGCGGTTCTTCATGGGTTTATGTTTTCTTGGTGTTTTTGAAGCCTAAGATCATGCTTGACAGTCTTGTACATATATATATAGCATTATATGATCATATATAACTCAAAACAGTTCATATTCAAGCTAATTTCTAGAGAGAGAAAATGACAACTTTGAGCATTTCTCACCTTTTTGGTCGTGGGTTTTATATTTTTTCTTTCTGGTTTTCTTCCTCTTCTTCTCCTTCAATTCCTTAGCTTTTCTTTTCTTACAAAACAAGCATGCAATGCATGCTTGTTCCTTTTTAAAGACAAAGGGAACCGACCTCTCTCTCTCTTCCACTCTCTCTCTCTCTCCGTTCTCTCTCTCTTCTTTCTGATTTCATAGCCCTACATAGCCCTCCCATCTCATAAATTTTGTTCTTCCCAAGCTTGCTTTACATTAATTTTTTTGAGATATTTTTACATATACTATATACATATATATACATATACACATATATAAGACAACACACACACACACACCAGCCGACACACACACACCCCTTTTCACATTTCACCTATACATACACATACTTACATACATACATGTTTTCATATCCATACATACCCATTTCACTTTATACATATAAATATATAATATAATTAATATATATACTTTTCTCATACTTAATTAATTAATTTAATAATTAATTATATATATATAAATAATTTTCTTTTTCTCGTAATACGTGTCATGTGACCCGGTATCCCGGGTTGGGATATTACACATATGCCAGCACATATTTACACACACTGACACACACTAAAGCCTCACATAGTAGGCTATCGACCTTCCCACATATTTCTTCCCAACTCTTCATTCTTTTTATTTTTTTATTTATAATTATCTTTTCATATATATATATATATATGTATATACATTAACCTACATATATATATATAATTTCATATATATATATATATATGTTTATTACATGTACTCACATATATACACACTTTAATGTGTATATTAATTATACGTACACTTATATATATATTAATAATTATATATAGACATATAACTGTATCAATTCATGTATGTGTTTACTCATAACTGCTTATGTTTGTACATTGCTTATTTAATCATATTATATCCCAATACTCAATTTTTTGTAGTTATATTTGAACTACTAATTTAAATCTCGTAAAGCGTGTCCTATCACTCGATATTTCAGGTTAGGGTGTTACACATGGGGTGATGGGAGAACACAGAACAAGCACTATACTTCACTATCAAAATATCCTTGTAATAAACGTATCTGTAGCAACTCTATGCCTGTTCGGAATCTTAATCCATACTCTTAAACTGCGGCGTCCTTACCTGAAATAGTCAAAATAAATCTATAATGAGCTAACTTAGCCTAATAAGTAAATCTCTTTGCTCTGCCATGGGTCAAAGTCAATATAAGGAAGTCTATAAACCAAGATAAACAAGGTTATGTCAATATGATAGCCAATCAAGAAAATAAGATGTCATAATAACAAGTTACAAAATGTGAATCAACTGAATTGACCCCTCAGGTCTAAGGCACATCCCATGATACAAAAACAATGAATATCCAACAATATCAAGTATATATGAATCATCAATAGGGATCTCGCCTATCTAATAAATGTACTGCCACAATAATAGAAAACTACTCAACATAAAAGATGCTCTAGCAAACATATGATCATTGACTGAAATATAATATGATCATCCCAATGAATGTAATAATAGATTTGAGCCTCAAATTAGTAGTGGATGGAATCCGATAGGGCCCGGCATACCCTATCATTATGACTATTCCACACCCCTCACTCAAGTGCTTGTCTCTATAGGTACGCCAACTTACGGATGTATGAATAGCATTAGGAGCTTAATTTTTATATATCGTCCCTCTGGAACACTTCATCCTAAATATGATGAACATTGTGACCTGACCACAACTCCGGGTATGAATAATATATCAAGATCATAATTTGCACTCACAATATAAAAATGTGAAATATTTCCCATTCTCACACAAAGAACTATTGCCTCTCTAGGCCCGATATAAAAATGTATAATAATCACATGATTAAGATATAGAATTCATTTTAACAATATTCACAAACCAGAATAAACATCCATTTGTGAATCAACAACATCTGAATGTATAAAGGAATACAAGTTTTGGCAGTAACAAGAAATAACTGTGTGACATGGCTACAACTTTACAACATGTAGAGATCGAATTTTACTTACCTCTTAACTGTATCTCTCCTTGCAATAAAAGGTCAATTCACATTTTCCTTGCCTTTAGATGTTCCTATTAATCAGGAAATATATCTTTCAAATCAATGCTATATATATGTATAGCCTATACTTTAACCGATTTCATATATTGATATTATAAGTATTTCTTTCAGTAAAATAGACTCCATTATCGAGTTTGAAATGTCGAAGAAAATTGGTTTAGGCTTTTACGGACGTCCATTAGGACTTCTGTACTAAAAAGGGTGAAATGGTCATTTTGTACTTTTACGCGTCTTTATTTCTCGGGGCCTATTTTTATAAATTGGATATCACCGTTGAGTCTGGAATGCCTAAAATAATAAAAATTTACTATTCATTCTGTAGAGATTTGAAAAAATAAAATAAAATAAAATAAAGAAATAAAAATGTATTTAAATTTAAAAGGAAATAAATCAGTGGGGCAGTGGAGTAGAGAAATGGAGAGAAAGAAAAATAAGGAGAAAGAGAAATGAAAAAAAAAGAAAAAAAAAAAAAAGAAAGGCAGTGCTTGGTCGCCGAGTGGATCGAGGCTGGGGTTTTTGCGGCTACAGGTAAGAGTGAGAGAAAGGGAAGAAAAGAAAGGGGGAAGAAGATTAAGGAGAGTGGAGCAGTCGTGGGTTTGGGGAAACGATAGCGGATGGGTTCGGGGTTAGCAACGGCGTGGCATCGGAGGTCAGTGATCAAACGGTGGCTAACGTTCGGAGAATCGGGGCCATGGGTTTTTGGATTCCCTGCAACTGTCGGATATTATGAAGTGTTGGTGAAGAATCCTTGGGGCTGATTGATAATGATGTTGTCACTGTTGCGAAATTTTGAGTGTGTTCATGGAATGGCAAATAAATCTGTTCGGGTTGGCCGTGTCTGTGATTGGAGTGTATAGCTTGATTTGGTTGTGATTTCTGTGATGATTTGGGGGAAACTTGCAGAGAATGGTGGTAGTGGAAGTAGCGGTGCAGCAGGGTTGTGAGTATATGTGTAGTAGTGTAGAGTAGAACAGGAGATTGGGTTGTGATTTGCTACGAAAATTGGGGGACATCTTTACTGTTTTGAAGGTTCGTGTTTTGGGAACACGAAGCAGTAGTCCTGGAGGGAAATATGTCATGGCAGATTTTCCTATCCTACTCGGTATTGACGAAAGAGACCTGGGCCAGGTGGTGGGTTTACATATGTCTATGTTGAGTAGCGGCAGCAGAGAAATCACGAAATTGCGTACACAGGTGGAGTTTTACCTGCTGTCCTGTTCTGAGTGTGTATCAAACGAGGTAATATTGGTGTTGCCAGGTTAAATCAGATCTGCTTTGCCCTCTTATGCTTCTAGTTCTGTCTATTGTAAGGAAATCTCTCCTACAGCCAAGTTCAGTTGGTCGTTGCACTGCAATTTTTTTGAGCAGTTTGTGTGACGATGTAACAGGGTATGTGCATATATGTGTGCGTGTGTGTGTGTGTGTGTTTGTGTATCATTGGAGTAAGGGGGAAACTGGAAGAGGGAGAGAGTGGTATGTGGCTTTAGGGGCTGTTGTTAAAACTGGATTGGAGAAGGTGTTGACATGGTTGCAATAAATCCAACAATGGTCATTGATCCTTCCCATGCTGGTTGTGGGTTGAATTGAGGATGTTTGGTGTGACTTGATACTTGGTGTTGGAAAGAAGCTAAGATGGCACGGTGAGGAAAAATCCTGGACAGCAGCTGTTAGGAACACATTTCCACAAGGACAATTACCTGCTAGATTTGCTAACCTTGTTGTTGCCATAGATGAAGATGGAAAAGTACTTAATCTATTGACCCAAAATGTGGTGTGTAGCAGGTGTTTGGGTGGCTTGATTGACTTGCGAATTACAGAACGAACAGAAGATGAGATTGAGAGATTGATAGAAGCAGCGAGGTAGAGGAAGAAGGTCGATGAAAATATTGGGAGCAATTTGCTGCTCGGAGTGGTGATCTTTGGGATGGATGTTGCTTCAAGGGTTGGTCAGTGACAGAGTTGGCTTTGAAAGCCAAGCAGCAATAGCGTCCTAGCAGCAGGCCAATTTCTGAAGTTTATTTAGAGAATTTAGAAGATAAACTTCTGGATTTTGTTTCATTGAAGGCTTTTGAGTTTCTTGTTGAGTAGCTACAAGTTTGATGTGTTGTTTGTTGATCATTTGTCAGTGCCGGTTATATCTAAGATAGGCATAGCTGAAATGCAATTTGCAAGTAATTGTAAATTGCCATTGGGGGGACTCGGGTAAGGAGCAACTTGAGGAAGGGAAAGTTCTTCAATATCAGATGGATGAGATTTGTTTGATTTGAGTTCTATTGAGGGCCACTGCAATAGAGAGAAACCCTTTGATCAAAGATGTTGATTCAAGAGAAGCTTGGGGACATCTTTGTTGACTTGACTTGCATAGTGGACACAGCATCCTAGGGTTGAGACACGCCCTAGTCAGGTATGGTACTTTACTAAGTAAGGAATAGAATTAAATTAGGATTGATGTGCATATTGATTGAATGATTCTTGTGCTTATCTGCTGATAGAAGATCACATAGGAGTTATTGCTTTGAGACACTTTGAGTTGATTGTTTATATGCTTCCGTGTTCTTTAAGATTATTTGGAAATTGTGATTTACTTCTTGAGTTGTCATCATATGCGATTTATGTTTTAGACGGATTGTTGATATTGTGACATGTGGATTTGCATGAGTGTTGAGATTGATTGAGTATGACACGTAGATTTGTGGCTGAAGTCTTGTGATTTGATCTCAAATGTAATGCATTATTTAAAGCATGTTGCATATGCTTATGAAAGTGATGTTTCATTTGAACTGTATTATTGCATGATGAAATCATGGCATATTGGCATTGAGTGATTCCTTGCAAGCATAGTGTGGGTCAGCACGAGGTGCTGTGCATTATGAGGGTACAGATCCTGTGGTGAAAAACCCAAAATTGGCCATTAGGTACTCGCAGGCCTACGGGGTCTGGACCGTAAAGCGAGACATATATTGGTACTTGCATGCCAACGGGGAAGAACCGTGAAGCGAGACATGGGTGTGACATTGAGATGCATGGGTGTGTCACGCATATTACCTGTGCATTGTGTTGACGAATTTGTGAACGTGATATAGGGTTTTTATACAGATGTAGTTTATACATTGCCATCATATTGTATGCATGATTAGGGAGGCATGTAGATATACATGTACACTTGCACATGCCACGTCTTAATTTTGTTCCTTGCATTAGTATTGTACCATACCAGCATGTTGGCGCTGACCCATTCGTGGGCACAGGTTTCATATAAGGCTCCTGGTACGCGGGACTTGATGAAGTCTTAGAGAAAGGAGAGGAAATAAATTTGGAAGAATATTTGAGCCCTTGGGGCGTATTTTGATATTATAAAAGATTGGTGTGTTTCTGAAAAGAATGGAAATGGCATTGTATATTGTAATAAATATGAAATTTGTGATCTTTTAGTTTAAGTGTACGAGTAGACGTGATGTATATTTAACTTTGATGAGATTGTGGCCATCGAGTGAGGATGGATTGTGACTGTTTGTATATATATGATGTATTGTGTTTATCAGGGGCAAAAAGGCTCCAAAAACAAAGGAAGTTCTGCCGAAATTTTTTTAAAACGGGAATGTAAGTAATCTTGTATCTATATCAGTTAAATTGTTATGTATTTATTTACTCGTTTATTTTATTTTCTTCCTTTCTTTCGCTTGAGTCGCGTCCCCGGGTTCGGTTGGGAATTCGGGGCGTGACAACATGGTATCAGAGCATAGGTTCGAATACCTAGGGACAGTGGAAGAAGTTTAGACTTTTAGTTTAGTTGAGCGAGTTTGGGTAGCATGTTTTATGTGTGCAAGTTGCATTGATGTACACGAGTATGCACTATATTGGATTTCCCGATTGACTGAGGATATATGATTGTTTGGTGCAATAGTGGGCTAAGATTAGAAACTCGTATATATGTTAGAGACTGCATATTTTATGGGATAGGCCGTATGCCTTGTTATTGGGGACATGAGTTATACACTTAGTAGCTATACCGTAGGCGGTATGCCTAGTTATCTGTGAGATAGGTTGTAAGCCTGGATATCGATGGGGTTAGGTATGTGCCTAGTTACCTGTATAGCAGACTATGTGCTTATTTATGTATGTATGTATATATATTTTGAGATGGATTTTCATTAGCTGATTTCAGGGCTTGATTTGAGATTTGTTAAATAGTGAGGGACCTTGTGGTGTCCTGGTCATCATTGAGGAATTTTCTTTAATTTTTTTATTGTGTTGAGTTATTGAGATGGGTTGTGATGCTCGGATGGATTGAAAGGAAATTGGCGCTGATAGGCCAATGTGTTTTGAGGATTTCATTATGTGTTGTGCCATGTGGAGTGAGTCGTTACGGATGGGATCGAAACCAGACCCTAGCAGGGAGTGTGGAGGCGTGGGCCGAAGGACCCTGCCTGCCCCGGAGTGGCTGAACCGGAAAGGGGGGGAGGGAGAAGGTGATAAGTCGTCTCACATCGCCTGGCTGAGGGAGAGGTGAATGATCCATTGGTAAGGCTGCACGTCTACATGACACAGTGCATTTTGCATCGATCTTTTATCATTTTGTCGAGGAGATGTATTTTTAAATTTCGGGACGAAATTTCTTTAAAGGGGGAAGGATGTAGAGATTTGAAAAAATAAAATAAAATAAAATAAAGAAATAAAAATGTATTTAAATTTAAAAGGAAATAAATCAGTGGGGCAGTGGAGTAGAGAAATGGAGAGAAAGAAAAATAAGGAGAAAGAGAAATGAAAAAAAAAAGAAAAAAAAAAAAAGGAAAGGCAGTGCTTGGTCGCCGAGTGGATCGAGGCTGGGGTTTTTGCAGCTACGAGTAAGAGTGAGAGAGAGGGAAGAAAAGAAAGGGGGAAGAAGATTAAGGAGAGTGGAGCAGTCATGGGTTTGGGGAAACGATAGTGGATGGGTTCGGGGTTAGCAACGGCGTGGCATCGGAGGTCAGTGATCAAACGGTGGCTAACGTTCGGAGAATCGGGGCCATGGGTTTTTGGATTCCCTACAACTGTCGGATATTATCAAGTGTTGGTGAATAATCCTTGGGGCTGATTGATAATGATGTTGTCACTGTTGCAAAATTTTGAGTGTGTTCATGGAATGGCAAATAAATCTGTTTGGGTTGGCCGTGTCTGTGATTGGAGTGTATAGCTTGATTTGGTTGTGATTTCTGTGATGATTTGGGGGAAACTTGCAGAGAATGGTGGTAGTGGAAGTAGCGGTGCAGCAGGGTTGTGAGTATATGTGTAGCAGTGTAGAGTAGAACAGGAGATTGGGTTGTGACTTGCTACGAAAATTGGGCGACATCTTTGCTATTTTGAAGGTTCGTGTTTTGGGAACACGAAGCAGCAGTCCTGGAGGGAAATATGTCATGGAAGATTTTCCTATCCCACTCGGTATTGACGAAAGAGACCTGGGCCAGGTGGTGGGTTTACATATGTCTATGTTGAGTAGCGGCAGCAGAGAAATCACGAATTTGCATACACAGGTGGAGTTTTACCTGCTGTCCTATTCTGAGTGTGTATCAAACGAGGTAATATTGGTGTTTCCAGGTTAAATCAGATCTGCTTTGCCCTCCTATGCTTCTAGTTCTGTCTATTGTAAGGAAATCTCTCCTACAGCCAAGTTCGGTTCGTCGTTGCACTGTAATTTTTTTGAGCAGTTTGTGTGACGATGTAGCAGGGTATGTGCATATATGTGTGCGTGTGTGTGTGTGTGTTTGTGTATCGTTGGAGCAAGGGAGAAACTGGAAGAGGGAGAGAGTGGTATGCGGCTTTAGGGGCTGTTGTTAAAACTGGATTGGAGAAGGTGTTGACATGGTTGCAATAAATCCAACAATGGTCATTGATCCTTCCCGTGCTGGTTGTGGGTTGAATTGAGGATGTTTGGTGTGACTTGATACTTGGTGTTGGAAGGAAGCTAAGATGGCACGGTGAGGAAAAATCCTGGACAGTAGCTGTTAGGAACACATTTCCACAAAGACAATTACCTGCTAGATTTGCTAACCTTGTTGTTGCCATAGATGAAGATGGAAAAGTACTTAATCTATTGACCCAAAATGTGGTGTGTAGCAGGTGTTTGGGTGGCTTGATTGACTTGCGAATTACAGAACGAATAGAAGATGAGATTGAGAGATTGATAGAAGCAGCGAGGTAGAGGAAGAAGGTCGATGAGAAATTGGGAGAAATTTGCTGCTCGGAGTGGTGATCTTTGGGATGGATTTTGCTTCAAGGGTTGGTCAGTGAGAAAGTTGGCTTTGAAAGCCAAGCAGCAATAGCGTCCTAGCAGCAGGCCAGTTTCTGAAGTTTATTTAGAGAATTTAGAAGATAAACTTCTGGATTTTGTTTCATTGAAGGCTTTTGAGTTTCTTGTTGAATAGCTACAAGTTTGATGTGTTGTTTGTTGATCATTTGTCAGTGCCGGTTATATCTAAAATAGGCATAGTTGAAATGCAATTTGCAAGTAATTGTAAATTGCCATTGGGGGGACTCGGGTAAGGAGCAACTTGAGGAGGGGAAAGTTCTTCAATATCTGATGGATGGGATTTGTTTGATTTGAGTTCTATTGAGAGGCCATTGCAATAGAGAGAAACCCTTTGATCAAAGATGTTGATTCAAGAGAAGCTTGGGGACATCTTTGTTGACTTGACTGCATAGTGGACACAACATCCTAGGGTTGAGACACGCCCTAGTCAGGTATGGTACATTACTAAGTAAGGAATAGAATTAAATTAGGATTGATGTGCATATTGATTGAATGATTCTTGTGCTTATCTGCTGATAGAAGATCACATAGGAGTTATTGCTTTGAGACACTTTGAGTTGATTGTTTATATGCTTCCGTGTTCTTTAAGATTATTTGGGAATTGTGATTTACTTCTTGAGTTGTCATCATATGCGATTTATGTTTTAGACGGATTGTTGATATTGTGACATGTGGATTTGCGTGAGTGTTGAGATTGATTGAGTATGACATGTAGATTTGTGGCTGAAGTCTTGTGATTTGATCTCAAATGTAATGCATTATTTAAAGCATGTTGCATATGCTTATGAAAGTGATGTTTCATTTGAACTGTATTATTGCATGATGAAATCATGGCATATTGGCATTGAGTGATTCCTTGCAAGCATAGTGTAGGTCAGCACGAGGTGCTGTGCATTATGAGGGTACAGATCCTGTGGTGAAAAACCCAAAATTGGCCATTAGGTACTCGCAGGCCTACGGGGTCCGGACCGTAAAGCGAGACATATATTGGTACTTGCATGCCAACGGGGAAGAACCGTGAAGCGAGACATGGGTGTGACATTGAGATGCATGGGTGTGTCACGCATATTACCTGTGCATTGTGTTGACGAATTTGTGAACGTGATATAGGGTTTTTATACAGATGTAGTTTATACATTGCCATCATATTGTATGCATGATTAGGGAGGCATGTAGATATACATGTACACTTGCACATGCCACGTCTTAATTTTGTTCCTTGCATTAGTATTGCACCATACCAGCATGTTGGAGCTGACCCATTCGTGGGCACAGGTTTCAGATAAGGCTCCTGGTACACGGGACTTGATGAAGTCTTAGAGAAAGGAGAGGAAATAAATTTGGAAGAATATTTGAGCCCTTGGGGGCGTATTTTGATGTTATAAAAGATTGGTTTGTTTCTGAAAAGAATGGAAATGGCATTGTATATTGTAATAAATATGGAATTTGTGATCTTTTAGTTTAAGTGTACGAGTAGACGTGATGTATATTTAACTTTGATGAGATTGTGGCCATCGAGTGAGGATGGATTGTGACTGTTTGTATATATATGATGTATTGTGTTTATCAAGGGGAAAAAGGCTCGAAAAACAAAGGAGGTTCTGCCGAAATTTTTTTAAAACGGGAATGTATGTAGGCTTGTATCTATATCAGTTAAATTGTTATGTATTTATTTACTCGTTTATTTTATTTTCTTCCTTTCTTTCGCTTGAGTCGCGTCCCCGGGTTCGGTCGGGAATTCGGGGCGTGACACATTCATTTTAATCGAAATCCGTTTGACTCATATTTGACTTAAGGACATCTTGGTAATTCCTTTTTTATAAAATATTTAATTAAATATTTTATTTTAATTACTTTGGGTCACATCATAATTATATATATGTTTTGGGCCCCTTTTTAATTTCTAAAACATTTGGGCCAATTTATAAAATCAGGGATTACTATTCCAAATTAGAATTGCTAAATAATGGATAAGTCCACTAAATTGGGATAGGTTATCCCTATTCCTGTGTGGTTTTAAATTCAATTTACTAGACCCATGTCCAAACACACCCAATTCCAAATTAAAACACAATATAAAATGATGCAGTATTGGGCATGCCACATGTGCAGGTGGGTCAGGTCTGACCCGAACCTGAACCAAACACTAACCCTAAGACCCGGTACTGTTCTTCTTCTTTAGTGAGTCTCATATCATCTCCTTCAGTGATGGTGACTCACCGGTGATGATTTTCTTGGAATTTCTCAATGGGGTTCAATTGTATATTTTAAAGGGATCTCATATCCATTTAGTAATATGGATTTGGTGGGGTTTTGGCTGTCGAACAAGGCCATTATAGTGGTTGTTTCGGCAAAACCTAATTTTTCGGCGAGGGTAAATTTTCCTATTTCGTGGCATTTCATCTATTAGTCTTGCCCAAATTTTCTTCCCTTTCATTTTTGCACCAAAAGGGAACCTTTTCCCATGGTTTTCTTTAAGTTTAGCACACAAAATTCCAAATTCTCTGATTATCCTCATGAACTGTGACTATCCTTTTCTATTTCATTTCTAAACCATTTTTAGAAATTTTTTTTGCAAAATAATCCTTGTAACATGCTCTTCTAGACCTTACTCTTAAACCTATCAATCATGCTTTGAATTTTGAAAGATAAGACTTTGAATTTTTTACCTTTGTTGAGCTTTTGGCTCGTAGATTCCACTCATTTCCTCTCTATTTCTCTCTTCTTCTTCCTTATGTTCCACTTCTGAATCCTCAAATCAACTCTCAACTTTTTGTTTTTCTTCTAAATTCTTCTAACACCTAACCTTTATATATATATATATATATATATATATAGGTAAAAATCTCACCGCCCTAAGCTTCTTCCTCCTTTCCCACTCTCCTTCCTCTCTCTTTCCTTTGTCATTTCTTCTTTTTTGTTTTCTGCTTTTCAATTAATGCAAGCTGATATTTGTAGGTTATATATATAAATATATATAACACTCTCACACATAGTGTGTTGCCGACATTCTTTCTTTCCTCCCTCATTCTGTATATATATATATATATATATATATTATATACGTATATATACATATGTACACCCATATATACATATATATACACATATATATATACATATACCTACACATGTACGTGTCTGCGTACACGTTTCTCCGTACTATCTGGTTCCTCGTACGGGTTGTTCCCGGGTACTCGTGATTGCCTAAAAATGATTATCGGGTATTTGATAGTGTTTATAATTCTTAAAACTATACATCTATCTCATTACATGCATATTCAGATTACAAGCCAGTTTTACACTGGCTGACCTGGTCTACCTCGGGTTGAGTGCCATATTTTGGGTCGGGGTGTTACAGTGGTCCGCATGTGGGGTCTAGGTTCCCATATGTGTGAAGGTCTGGGGTTTAATCATTGAGGATAGCAGCCCCATTTATTTTCTGAATTTCTAAAAGCCAAACAGCAAATAAAGTGGCTAAACTATGATAGCCTATTCCAATTCCATAAAGGGATATTAAATCAAACTTCCTAAACTAATTGCCAAATAGACCTGAATTAGGTTGATTTTAAATAAAACATTAAAATGACACAGTTTCGTTTTAAGGCAAAACTCAAAAACGACGCCATCTTTGTTACTGTTCATCATCTTCTTCCCCCAATCTCCCTTTGTTGCCCTAGTTGTAGGTTTCACTCTTTCTCATTTTTTATGGAGTTCTAGAACTCCATTTCACCTGCTTTCAAGTCCTATGGACTCCTAAGATCATGGGGAATCTTTTGGCGTTGGTTTGGAGGCATTGAGATGAGCTCAAGAGCTCGGTCGAGTGTTCATGGTGATCTTTGAAAAAAGCTTAGTAAATGCTCATTTTTTCATGAAAATGGATGGCGTTTGTTTTGTGATGACCCTTACACACCATTGGGAGTAATTCCACGTTCTAAAATCAAGTTTTTATGTTCAAATGAAGAGGTTTTCTCTCTAAGCCATGACTTGTAACTTGAAAAATGGGGGCCTTTCTTTGGATGTTTTGATCGCAGTTTAGGGTTTTCTTAACTCTCACCATGTCTAGTTGGAGTTCTAAGTGTCAAAAATGGGTTTAGTGAGCATTAATTCAGGTTTGGTTTTTCAAGGTGTTTCAATGGCATTTTTCTAATTTTCTCATTTTCTTGGGTCCTTCAGACCTTGTCTTTCCTCCTTAAACCTATCATTGACAACTATATAGTATATATATACAATCTAGGCTATTAATTTAAACTAAAACTTGAAGGATCTTTTAGAGAAAGACATACCTTTCTCTTGGTTTTTTGCTGCAGCACTTGCTCAATCTCCCTCTTTTTCTTCGTTAGCTTCTTCTTCTTTCTTTCTTTTTCTATCTTCCTAAAGCATACATTGCATGCATGTATTTATAGGAAGTTTCATTGCCTTCCTTCTCTCTCTCTCTCTCTCTCTCTCTCTCTCTCTCTCTCTCTCTCTCTCTCTCTCCCTTCTTCTGATCTTTTTATTTTCTTTTCTATTTTAACTTGGTTGATATTTATATGTTATATCTTATATATATACCAACACATATAACACACACTACCGACCTGTACACACATACCTCACATATATACACACATCTATACATACACTGCACCCACACACACACTCTCACAACATATACATATATTACACACACACACACGCATACCTTATATATACATATATATGCTACACACGTACACATACACACACATACAGCCGCGCACACTTCACCCTTTTCACACACTTCACATACACTTACACACACCTGTACAGTATATATATACATATATATGTATACTCATTTATATATGTATATATCTATATTAATATATATATATATATATATCCTTTACTTCGTTCGTGTATCACTCGGACACTTAGGGCTTTTCGAAGTTTAACCCATATTATAGATTCAATCTCGAAAAATGAGCCCTAACGTTTCAGTGTTACAGAAATTTGCTCGGGTGATTTTGGGTCGAGGTGTTACACATGATATTTGATAAGAGCTATTGGTGCTATTCAGGAACCCAGATAAGGGGTAAACCTAAATGAGTGCTATTTGGGAGTAGTCGGGCCCTATTTGATGATAGCATTTATTAGACTCATTTATTTGTATCACATATCTTATACTTTGATCATAATCTGATGATGCACTTTTTGATTGTGGATACGCTTTTCAAGCCTATCATTGGATTCTATTTGATATATTGTGATTTTTGGCAGCTGATTATTGTATGTGCTAAATTCCTATTGTTGACTTGCTAAATTGCTTACATTTCCTTTTTCAAGATATTTTGGGATGTGCCTTTGGACCCACGGGTCATCTTTGGTGATCTATTTTCCTTTGTGACTGACTATTGTTTTATATCCTTTCGTTTGCTATTTGGTTGCATTCTGTTACCTAAACTAACCCTGTCCTATGGTAGAGCAAGGAAATTTACTTGTTGAGCTAATTTAGCTCATTTCATATTTATAACCATTTTTTTAGGTAATACCATATGGAAGGAAATGCAATGATGCGACTAGTGGAGCTAGTGATGAGTTTGTGGGCAATGTTGACGATGTAAGCTTCAAGACATAATTTGAGTGTATATCTTATACCATTGATCTTAATATTAGATATTATGATATTGTAACACTAGACATGATGTTAGACTTAAATGGTGATTTGTGATGAACAAAATTGTATTTAGAGATATTTTGATTGATGGTTGTTAGAGTTCGATTTGTTATCAAATGAGTTGCATATGTGCAGTTTCCGCATTTAATACAAAAAATATTATCACTTTTGTGTAATTCATTTGATTTTGTATGGCCTGTCCGAGTGACAGTGTCAATCGCTACCCCTAATCCGCATAGGGTGGGTTCCGGGTCGCAACACAAGTAAAGGGCTTTGGTGCATTGATTGTGCTGATTATAGTGGCAAAGTTGTTAGGATTAGGGTTTTCTTATGGTCTTTTGTGGCCTGGTTTCTGTTACCATCAAGGTTCAATTATTGATTGCATCCTCAACGTGGGTTCAAACCCTATAAGGGCTCCAAAGGTCTCGAAGTAGTGGGTGAATAAAGGCTCACGATAGACTAGAAGAGGATTTTTCTTAACAATTTGTACTTACTTAGATTCAATTGACCAACCATTTGGTCCGCTTTTTCCCTTCATCAAGTGACAAAGGATGAGAGAATTTCTTTGTGTTCTTACTTGGTAGTCTCGAGATCTGTCACGCCCCGAATTCCCGACCGAACCCGGGGAAGCGACTCAAGCGAAACAAAAGAAAGAAAATAAAATATAAAGTCAATAAATAAATAACAATTAATAAATATGTAACTCATTTAACTAATATAGATACAAGCCTATTCCACTAACATAACTATGCATCCGTATATCTCTGTCAATACACATACATTCCCGTTTTAAAAAAATTTCGACAGAACCTCCTCTGTTTTTCGAGCCTTTTTCCCCCTGATAATCATAATACATTATATATATACAAACACATCACAATCCATCCTCACTTGATGGCCACAACTTTATCAAAGTTAAATATACATCGCCTACTTATACAACCGAAAATATACAACCATGATACAACATATATGTCATTGGGCTTAAGCCCGTACATCACAAAACACGCCTCTCGGGCCAAATATCCATCTACAATCAAGTCTCCTCCACTCGACTAGACTTCCTTAAGCCTCAAGGGTCGAGAATGTCATCTGAAATATGGTTCCCACGAATGGGTCAGCGCCAACATGCTGGTATGGTACAATACTAATGCAAGGAACAAAATTAAGACGTGGCATGTGCAAGTGTACATGTATATCTACATGCCTCCCTAATCATGCATACAGTATAATGGCAATGTACAACTACATTTGAAGAAAACCTTATATCACGTTCACAAATTCATCAACACAATGCACAGGCAATATGCGTGACACACCCATGTATCTCAATGTCACACCCATGTCTCATTTACGGGTACTCCCTAATGGCATCGAAGTGCCAATGCAACGGCTAATTTTGGGTTTTTCACCACAGGATCTGCACCCTCATAATGCACAGCACCTCGTGCTGACCCACACTATGCTTTCAAGAAATCACCCTATGCCAATATGCCATGATTTTATCATGCAATAGTACAGTTCAAATGAAACATCACTTTCATAAGCATATGCAACATGCTTTAAATAATGCATCACAATTAAGATCAAATCACTAGACTTCATATGATGACAACTCAACATGCTTTAAATCATGCTTTCGTGTCATGCTCAATGAATCTCAACACTTACGCAATCCACATGTCACAACATCAACAATCCTTCTAGAACAGAAATCACATATGATGACAACTCAAAAAGTAAGTCACAATTCTCAAATAATCATAGGGAACATGGAAGCACACAAACAATCAACTCAAAGTTTCTCAAAGCATTTACCCCTATGTGATCTTCTATCATCAGATAAGCATAAAAATCATTCAAGCAATATGCACATCAATCCTAATTTAATCCTATTGCTTACTTAGCAATGTACCATACCTGACTAGGGCGTGTCTCAACCCTAGGATGCTGGGTCCACTATGCAGTCAAGTCAATAAAGATGTCCCCAAGCTTCTCTTGAATCAACATCTTTGATCAAAGGGTTTCTCTCTATTGTAGTGGCCTCTCAATAGAACTCAAATCAAACAAATCCCATCCATCAGATATTGAAGAACTTTCCCTTCCTCAAGTTGCTCCTTACCCGAGTCCCCCAATGGCAATTTACAATTACTTGCAAATTGCATTTCAACTATGCCTATCTTAGATATAACCGGCACTGACAAATGATCAACAAACAACACATCAAACTTGTAGCTACTCAACAAGAAACTCAAAAGCCTTCAATGAAACAAAATCTAGAAGTTTATCTTCTAAATTCTCTAAATAAACTTCAGAAATTGGCCTGCTGCTAGGACGCTATTGCTGCTTGGCTTTCAAAGCCAACTCTGTCACTGACCAACCCTTGAAGCAACATCCATCCCAAAGATCACCACTCCGAGCAACAAATTTCACCCAATATTCTCATCGACCTTCTTCCTCTACCTCGCTGCTTCTATCAATCTCTCAATCTCATCTTCTATTCATTCTGTAATTCGCAAGTCAATCAAGCCACCCAAACACCTGCTACACACCATATTTTGGGTCAATAGATTAAGTACTTTTCCATCTTCATCTATGGCAACAACAAGGTTAGCAAATCTAGCAGGTAATTGTCCTTACAGCCACACCCCTCATCAAGACAATGCAGTTTGTTCCACAATCTGTTCCTACCATAGTACTGATTAAGCTTCTAGCCCACCACATTTTGAGTACACATCTACAATTGTACTATAAATAGAACACATGCTGATCACAGCACCAAAACCCATTCATACCAAGAATGTTCTTCACAGACAGTCATTAGACTACACTGTATCAAGTGTCATAGAGCAGCAACACAGCATCAAGCTCAATTGCGCCATGCTCCTTGACCTAACCCGATTCACTTCTTTCTGATGGCTTGGCCCAACCTCAGATGAACCTAAGCCACTGGTTTCGGTTGAAGCAGGTTTCCCCTGATATTATTCTCTCAACAAAATATCCTAGTAGCTCATCACAAAGTGGTTCCAGCTCCAAACTGTTTTCTGATTGAGAACCAGATCAACGTCCATTCATCCATGATTTTCTAACCAAAATCAACAAGGAAAAACCTTACAAAAATCCAGAATCCCATTACAGAAACCCAATACCCATAACCACTCAAATCCAATCTAATCGACTCTCCAACAATCCACACATCCAACATGATTCAGCCTTTGCAACGCATCACATAAACACACAAATATATATATACCTGCTGCTACTATCATACAAATATAGATATATATATATATATATACACGCCCTTGCTAACAAATCAGATCTTAATTGCCTCCAACGCTACACAAACACACACTTCAAGCACCATCTAATCCAAAACTCCATTGCTCAACTTTCAATCCAATCCAACCAACACCTTCCGAAAATCTCAGGAAATCAGAATAACTCCCATTCATCACAGCAACCAAAACGGAAAAGAAAAAGATAGAGATAGAACCTGTCCTCCCTTTCCGAACCAAACTGCTCTTGGAAATGTTCAATCAAGTCGTTACCGTAGCCACCGACAAAACCGCAACATCACAGCACTCGTAACATCCAACAGTTGCAAGAAATCCAAAACCCATGGCCCCTCCGTCGACAACAACCTCGGTGGTGTACGAAACTCGACATGCCGTTAGGTGCCGTCCCCACCCCCATCGTTTTTCCAACACCACGACATCGCCAGATCCAAACATCCTTCCCCAAAATCTCAGCCACCGTCTGATCAACGAGTTCTGATGCCACGCCGTTGGCAACCGTCTCCTCCGCCGTTGCTAATCCCAAACCCATCTGCTGTTTCGCGTCCCTCCAATCCGCAACACACAGCCCCAATCGCAATCCAAAACCCATCGCCAAGCCGTCGCCCCCTAGCCTCGATTCCCTTCGCGACCACCGCCACTTCTGCTTCGGTCATACGGCTCACCCCCTTCCCTTTCTCTCTTTCTTCTTTCTCTCTTTTTCTTTTCTTCCCCTGTTTTCACGCGACCTGCACCGCCCCTCCTTTATTCACTTTTCTTTCCTTTTCTTTTGTTGCACCCTTTTACAACCACACACTTATATATATATATATATATATCATATTTTTATATATTTCTGCTACACCCTACAACCACATGTTTGCACCGCCTCTCCTTTCCACCGTCACAACACATATATGCAGCTTACTCATGCAATATATATATATATATATATATATATATATATTTATATAATTAAATCTCTAAATATCTCTTTTCTCGGATGTAACCTCAAGCCCACATTTATTGATTTTTTTTTATTTTTTATTTTTTATTTTATTTTATTATTTTTTTTTTCAAGTCTCTACATCCTTCCCCCCTTAAAGAAATTTCGTCCCAAAATTTAAAAACATGTATCTCCTCGACAAAATAATAAAAGATCGATGCACAATGCACTGTGTCATGTAGACGTGCAGCCTTACCAATGGACCATTCACCTCTCCCTCAGCCAGGCGATGTGAGACGACTTATCACCTTCTCCCTCCCCCCCTTCCAGCTCAGCCACTCCGGGGCAGGCAGGGTCCCTCGGCCCGCGCCTCCACACTCCCTGCTAGGGTCTGGTTCCGATCCCATCCGTAACGACTCACTCCACATGGCACAACACATAATGAAATCCTCAAAACACATTGGCCTATCAGCGCCAATTTCCTTTCAATCCATCTAGGCATCACAACCCATCTCAATAACTCAACACAATAAAAAAAAAAATAAAGAAAATTCCTCAATGATTACCAGGACACCACAAGGTCCCTCACTATTTAACAAATCTCAAATCAAATCACGAAATCACCTAGTGATTTATCATAATGGCATCATTCACATATTACCCGTACCACAATGCAATGTAATGACTTATTATTTTCCCAAGGTTATTCTAACTCATCGGAGCCTACCAGTAGCCTACCACATCAATCTCCAAGTATAAAAATCCATCTCAAAATATATATATACATACATATATAAATAAGCACACAGTCTACTATACAGGTAACGAGGCGCACGTCTAACCCCATCGACATCTAGGCTTACAGCCTATCTCACAGATAACTAGGCATACTGCCTACCGTATAGATACTAAGTGTACAACTTATATACCTAGTAACTAGGCATACGGCCTATCCTATAAAATATACAGTCTATAACATGCATACGAGTTTCTAATCTTAGTCCACCATTACACCAAACAATCATATATCCTCAGTCAATCGGGAAATCCAATATAGTGCATACTCGTGCACATCAATGCAACTTGCACACATAAAACATGCTACCCAAACTCACCCAACTAAACTGAAAGCCTAAACTTCTCCCACTGTCCCTAGGTATTCGAACCTAGGCTCTGATACCACGTTGTCACGCCCCGGATTCCCAACCAACCCGGGGACGCGACTGAACGCGAAACAAAAGAAAGAAAATAAAATATAAAGTCAATAAATAAATAAATAAATAACAATTAATAAATATGTAACTCATTTAACTAATATAGATACAAGCCTATTCCACTAACATAACTATGCATCCGTATATCTCTGTCAATACACATACATTCCCGTTTTAAAAAAATTTCGGCAGAACCTCCTCTGTTTTTCAAGCTTTCTTCCCCCTAATAATCACAATACATTATATATATACAAACACATCACAATCCATCCTCACTCGATGGCCACAACTTTATCAAAGTTAAATATACATCGCCTACTTATACAACCGAAAATATACAACCATGATACAACATATATGTCATTGGGTTTAAGCCCGTACATCACAAAACACGCCTCTCGGGCCAAATATCCATCTACAGTCAAGTCTCCTCCACTCGGCTAGACTTTCTCAAGCCTCAGGTGTCGGGAATGTCATCTGAAATATGGTTCCCACGAATGGGTCAGCGCCAACATGCTGGTATGGTACAATACTAATGCAAGGAACAAAATTAAGACGTGGCATGTGCAAGTGTACATGTATATCTACATGCCTCCCTAATCATGCATACAGTATAATGGCAATGTACAACCACATCTGAAGAAAACCCTATATCACGTTCACAAATTCATCAACACAATGCACAGGCAATATGCGTGACACACCCATGCATCTCAATGTCACACCCATGTCTCATTTACGGGTACTCCCCGATGGCATCGAAGTACTAATGCAATGGCCAATTTTGGGTTTTTCACTACAGGATCTACACCCTCATAATGCACAGCACCTCGTGCTGACCCACACTATGCTTTCAAGAAATCACCCTATGCCAATATGCCATGATTTCATCATGCAATAGTACAGTTCAAATGAACCATCACTTTCATAAGCATATGCAACATGCTTTAAATAATGCATCACAATTAAGATCAAATCACTAGACTTCATATGATGACAACTCAACATGCTTTAAATAATGCTTTCATGTCATGCTCAATCAATCTCAACACTTACGTAATCCACATGTCACAACATCAACAATCCTTCTAGAACAGAAATCACATATGATGACAACTCAAGAAGTAAGTCACAATTCTCAAATAATCATAGGGAACATGGAAGCACACAAATAATCAACTCAAAGTTTCTCAAAGCAATTACCCCTATGTGATCTTCTATCATCAGATAAGCATAAAAATCATTCAAGCAATATGCACATCAATCTTAATTTAATCCTATTCCTTACTTAGCAAAGTACCATACCTGACTAGGGCGTGTCTCAACCCTAGGATGTTGGGTCCACTATGCAGTCAAGTCAATAAAGATGTCCCCAAGCTTCTCTTGAATCAACATCTTTGATCAAAGGGTTTCTCTCTATTGCAGTGGCCCCTCAATAGAACTCAAATCAAACAAATCCCATCCATCAGATATTGAAGAACTTTCCCTTCCTCAAGTTGCTCCTTACCCTAGTCCCCCAATGGCAATTTACAATTACTTGCAAATTGCATTTCAACTATGCCTATCTTAGATATAACCGGCACTGACAAATGATCAACAAACAACACATCAAACTTGTAGCTACTCAACAAGAAACTCAAAAGCCTTCAATGAAACAAAATCCAGAAGTTTATCTTCTAAATTCTTTAAATAAACTTCAGAAATTGGCCTGCTGCTAGGACGCTATTGCTGCTTGGCTTTCAAAGCCAACTCTGTCACTGACCAACCCTTGAAGCAACATCCATCCCAAAGATCACCACTCCGAGCAACAAATTGCTCCCAATATTCTCATCGACCTTCTTCCTCTACCTCGCTGCTTCTATCAATCTCTCAATCTCATCTTCTATTCGTTCTGTAATTCGCAAGTCAATCAAGCCACCCAAACACCTGCTACACACCACATTTTGGGTCAATAGATTAAGTACTTTTCCATCTTCATCTATGGCAACAACAAGGTTAGCAAATCTAGCAGGTAATTGTCCTTACAGCCACACCCCTCATCAAGACAATGCAGTTTGTTCCACAATCTGTTCCTACCATAGTACTGATTAAGCTTCTAGCCCACCACATTTTGAGTACACATCTACAATTGTACTAGAAACAGAACACATGCTGATCACAGCACCAAAACCCATTCATACCAAGAATGTTCTTCACAGACAGTCATTGGACTACACTGCATCAGGTGTCATAGAGCAGCAACACAGCATCAAGCTCAGTTGCACCATGCTCCTTGACCTAACCCCGATTCACTTCTCTCTGATGGCTTGGCCCAACCTCAGATGAACCTAAGCCACTGGTTTCGGTTGAAGCAGGTTTCCCCTGATATTATTCTCTCAACAAAATATCCTAGTAGCTCATCACAAAGTGGTTCCAGCTCCAAACTGTTTTCTGATTGAGAACTGGATCAACCTCCATTCATCCATGATTTTCTAACCAAAATCAACAAGGAAAAACCTTACAAAAATCCAGAATCCCATTACAGAAACCCAATACCCATAACCACTCAAATCCAATCTAATCGACTCTCCAACAATCCACACATCCAACATGATTCAGCCCTTGCAACGCATCACATAAACACACAAATATATATATATATATATACTTGCTGCTACTATCATACAAATATAGATATATATATATACACGCCCTTGCTAACAAATCAGATCTTAATTGCCTCCAACGCTACACAAACACACACTTCAAGCACCATCTAATCCAAAACTCCATTGCTCAACTTTCAATCCAATCCAACCAACACCTTCCGAAAATCTCATGAAATCAGAATAACTCCCATTCATCACAACAACCAAAACGGAAAAGAAAAAGATAGAGATAGAACCTGTCCTCCCTTTCTGAACCAAACTGCTCCTGGAAATGTTCAATCAAGTCGTTACCGTAGCCACCGACAAAACCGCAACATCACAGCACTTGTAACATCCAACAGTTGCAAGAAATCCAAAACCCATGGCCCCTCCGTCGACAACAACCTCGGTGGCGTACGAAACTCGACACGCCGTTAGATGCCGTCCCCACCCCCATCGTTTTTCCAACACCACGACATCGCCAGATCGCAAACATCCTTCCCCAAAATCTCAGCCACCGTCTGATCAACGGCTTCCGATGCCACGTCGTTGGCAACCGTCTCCTCCGTCGTTGCTAATCCCAAACCCATCTGTTGTTTCACGTCCCTCCAATCCGCAACACACAGCCCCAATCGCAATCCAAAACCCATCGCCAAGCCGTCACCCCCTAGCCTCGATTCCCCTCGCGACCACCGCCGCTTCTGCTTCGGTCATACGGCTCACCCCCTTCCCTTTCTCTCTTTCTTCTTTCTCTCTTTTTCTTTTCTTCCCGTGTTTTCATGCAACCTGCACCGCCCCTCCTTTATTCACTTTTCTTTCCTTTTCTTTTGTTGCACCCTTTTACAACCACACACTTATATATATATATATATCATATTTATACATTTTCCTGCTACACCCTACAACCACATGTTTGCACCGCCTCTCCATTCCACCGTTACAACACATATATGCAGCTCACTCATGCAATATATATATATATATGTATATTTATATAATTAAATCTCTAAATATCCCTTTTCTCGGCTGTAACCTCAAGCCCACATTTATTGATTTTTTTTTATTTTATTTTATTTTATTTTTTTCAAGTCTCTACAAGATCATTCAACGTGATGTCTAGTTTATTGTTCCACTTATACTACTTAACGGAGGCATTACAAAGTTCTTCCCAATCTTTGGATAAGGTGTCTTAGGCCATCTCCAATGGTGACTCAAACTCAAACCTAAATTTTACTTAAAATTTGAGTAAAAGGTGAATTTGTGTTTGATGTTCTCCAATGGTCACCTAAGTTTTTACTTAAATCTTTTTTAAAAATTTCCACCTTATCCCAAAAGCTACTTTATGTCATTTCCCTTCAAAAATCATTTTCCCTCTTCTTTTTCCTTCCAAACCTCTTTCATTCTTAATATTCATTCCCACCCAAGTTTTTCCACCATTTTTTTCAAATTTCTTCAAATTAATTTTTTCTATGACAACACTGTAGAGAGATGTAACTATTTTTTTTTATGTTTTTTTGATTCAATGTAACTTTTTTTTAATGATATTTGTATTTTTTCATCTGTTATCTCAAAACATAAATCATATTGTATTACATCTTAAAATAATATAAAAAATAAAATAACATTAAAATTAATAAAAAATACATTAAAGTTATTCAATCCATCGGCCGCCCCTTTCTCCATTCCATATCACGCTGTAGCTCTCCCTCTCTCACGCAAAACCCTTATCTGCTTCTCCATCAATCCATCCCTTATCTCTACTTCTCTGCTTCTTTGCTTCTCTACTTCTCAAAACCACTACTACATCCCTTACTCTCTCACCACATTCCTTCCATCCCTCCTAGATTTTACGACTCGGGGTTGCAATGAAAACCAGGGCCTCGCTCCCCTACGAAGTACGAATCAGTGCTTGTTTGCCATTTCCATCAATCTCTTAAACGCCATGGACACTGTGAAGGTGAACCAACTGAAGCAATTCATTGGCTAGTGCAAGTCCAACCCCTCCATTCTCTACAATCCTTCTCTTTCCATTCTCAATAATCTTTCTCTTTCCTTCTTCAAAAGTAATTCATTGACAGTGGAGGTTGTCTTGTTTTGTTTTTAAATTTGGATTTGATTTATTTTAGCCTCGGGGCCAAGTTTGCTCCACCTGCTTACAAGCTTGAAGAGTCTGCTCGTAACAAATCGGTGATTCTCCATCAATCCTGGTTTTCAATGCAACCCCATGTGCTTGTGTGTAAATTCTGGAAATGAGTTGCAAACTCTTTCTATCATTTGTACAGCAAGAGCCTTTCTCTCTCCGTCACCATCGTTTTTCATCGCCAACTGCCACTGCCGTTCGCCATCACCGATCGTTCTCACCAGGTCTATTTTCCTTTTCCTGATTTTCTTTCTATTGCTTTTCCTTGCATTTTCCTTTCATTTTCCATCTGAGGTAAGATTAAGTAGGGAAAAAAATAGTCGTTAGAAATTTAGTTCTGTGAACAGTAGTGTACTAATTTAGGTTTGGATTTGAGTAAAAGCTAATTTGGTATGGGTTTGAGTCAGGGTTGGAGGGTCATTTTTATGTTTTTTTACTCAAATTTAAATTTGGTATGGGTTTTTGTCACCATTGGAGATGCCCTTATCGATGAAAGAGCAAGTGTAGTGCTACCCTAGTCAAATTTTGGTGAAACATCTAGCCCATAATATTAGTATCATCCCTTAACGGTAATATAGCTTGTACGTATGGCTTTAGATAAGTTTTGGACAAGTAGTTTTGTCAAACTTGTATAGATTGGGCATCTTGAACTTTCTGGAGAGATGAACATCCAGATGCTGAGAGAGTTTGCTTATGTCAATCATATCATCCCTGGGGTTAGACTTCATTTCTAGTCTCTTAAGGAAAGCCTCATCATTGGTACTAGGCTTCTCTTGTGGTTTGATTTTGATAGCGGGCCTATATTGTTTGGCCTAGTCAAAAGGATCATGTGTAACTGCATTGTTAGCTTATTGATTTTATGGGAAAGAATCTTAGGAAGGCACAATTGGTGGAGCTTGCTATTGATTTTTGGGGACATTGTTGGTCCACACTAGGAACAATAGAGGTGGGGGAAATTCCAGCTAAGTGAGTTCTTGGACTATTTGAGATAACCTCAATAGTTCTTCCCTTAGATCAAACATGGACAATCTCATCTCTATTAAGGCTTGTATTGGCTCTTGATTTATAGTAACGGTGACTAGATATGGTAAAAAGCTTCCTTCAGAATCTATTGGGGGGTCGTGGGCCCTTAATGGTTTAACTCCGTTATCCCATTTCCAAGCGAATTAGGGTCAACTATTTTGGAAACAACCTTATGTTATTATGTATATAGATCAAGAATGATCCTAAGAAACATCATTTTAAAGTTATAGTCCCAAGTTAAAAATTTTGGGTTTTTTGGGAGGGAGAAAATTAGACCAGAATGAGAAAATCAGACAACAGGAAAATACCCTTGTATGTTGGCTGATTGGCACATAAGAGAAGTGTCGATTGACAACCATATATGTCACGTGGAACTCAAGTGTTTTGCACTAATCGGTTGATAGATAGGGGGTTTTCTAGTTTTGATGGTTTTTGAGCCTATTTTGTTGTGTCACACTGCACATGAGTCTGAAAGTGTCCTAAAACAAAGGTTTTTACCTCAATCAAGGTTTTAAGGTTCACTTTATATATGGGGCTCGACTGGTAGGAAGTCTTCTTCAATAGGACATGCAATATACCTCCCATGAAAATAAGGTAACTACCATAGTTAAACAGTATGACATCATCTTTTAATATACCTCCCATGGCTACCTAGGAGGCAGTTATGGTCGAACGGTACTAGAGCATGGAGTGGAGGGTTTTTTTTTGTGTCACCCGATACGTCAATAACATCCGATGTGAGGACTACTAACTATCCGAGTTTGAAATGGTATATAGTGCATATGAATATGTCATGAGTGACGTGTGTGCAGGGTCATCCAGTTTTAATCCATTAAAATCCTTCCACTTATATGAAAAGTAATGGAAAGAAAAAAATAAAATAAATCACATAAAAAAACAACCTTATAAATAGACATCTCTATGAGTCTAGCATTTGATATCCTTAGTAGAGTCGCCAATGTGAGTGCCATGAGAAAATCCTTGTGAAAATTCACTCAATTACATAATACTACTAAAGACCCCCTAATAAAGGTCCCTTGACGGGCATAATTAAGGAGGAGTTGCCAGCTCATTTTATGGGAATTAAATGAGCAAACTAGTTACAATTTGTAAAAATGATACATGTAAATAGGACTTTAAAATAAAAAATTACATGTTTTTGGTCCTAGATACAACCTAAATCCCAAAAATGGGTTACAACTTGATAATTGAAATTACCAGGCACCGACAAACGAATACATCTAAAAATACAATCCTAAGTTACAAAATGGGAAGGTGTTAGACACCTGTTTTACCTAATCCAAATAGATTGGCCTTAATATCCAATTACAATATTGTTTTATTCTCTTGACATAGCATGAATAAATAATAAAGAGATTAAGCAATTTATGAACTAGAACTAATTTCTAAACAATAAATAGAAGATGAAATGGATAACAATTAAAAATAGAAATGGGAAAAGGAAATGAGAAATTTGGCTTGGCCCTATAGGCTTCCCAATTATCCACGAAGAGTGTGGAATTAGAGTCGCATAGTTATCCTTATTCACTCACTTCAATCAGCTGATAATAGAATTCGACGAATAAGGTTTCATCTAATACCTCACAAACCTTATGAGAAAGGTTCCAAATATGAGAAAAATTAAGATTCAAGAAGATTAAGATTTTGAAAGATTGTTTGAAAGATTTGAAAACGTCTTGTTAAAATCAAGATTTTATGTATCAAATCAAGAAACCAACATCTGATTAACCAGAATGAATTTTGGGAAATCCTAAAGATTAATGGAAAAAAATGGAAATCTCGTTAGTTCCCGGCACATGGAAACCTTCCCATAAACCATAGGAGATATAAGATGGAAAAGAGGGTTAGGAAAGGCATACCTTATATCAACTTCTGTTGTTTTTTAGTAGAACCTTGGTTTGGGTTTGTTGATGGACTCTGATACGGCAACAACTATTGGGCAAAACCTCCGTTTTAACGAGTGGACTCTATAGAATAGTGGTAGTGATCTCAAAAGGATTATAAGATTATTGGCAGTTAGCTTGAAGCTTGTAGAGAATAAGAACAATAGTTTATGAAATATAAGAGTATGAGATATGTAAAGGTTTTGTAGATCGTATGAGAATATGGAATTGGTAGTGGAAGCCTAATCCCTACACAATAAATTCTTAGCTAAAAGAGAAAGAGTCCCTAAAATAATGCTACAAGGCATATTTATAGGCATTAAAGGATAAGATTGATCTAATGGCCCAAATTGATTCTCAAGAATGGAGGGCTAGAATTAAACAATGAAAACTCATCTAACAATGAAAATTTTTACTTATAATATGCATAGTTAGCTCATCAATTACTAAATCAAAAAAGGAAATAACTTAGTATTGACCCCCTAATGTAAGCCTACTATGGTCGAAAATTTATTTGTTTCTCCAATAGTTGTCCAATACATATCTTTTATTGTCTCATCATACATATCTTTTATCGTTTTGATAATAAATAGATAGATTACATTGTTGCTCACCCGGGTATAAACCCAAATTGATTCTTCAATACAGTTGTCTCAAGTCTTAATCAGTGTTTGATCACTCTCTCTTAGAAGTTTATAGTTTAACTCATTAACTTAATGCCACAACAATTTGTATAATTTTAGATATTCCCTTTATTTTTATATATAGGTACTAAAATATTTTTCTCCACGCATTAAGAATTTTCTTAGTTATTATGATCCTATTAAGTAAATTTGTTAGCCAAGACACGCCTACCTCCCCTAAACACTTCCAAACCTCAATAGAAATACCATTTGGTCGTAAAGTCTTACCAATTTTTGTTTTTCTCAATGCATTTTTTTTACCTCAAACACTCTAATCTTACAAAAAAAATATATTTTTTCTATTGCTCATAAAGTTTGCTACATTTAAATTTTTTATATGATTTCATTCATAGCTTCTCAAAATACCTTTCCATTTGTCTTTAATTTCATCATCATTCATCTAGACTTGTGAATCTTCACTCTTTATGCATTTAATATGATTAAAATATTTAGTTTTCTTATCCCTTAACTTAACAAGTTTGTATATATTTTTATCTCCATCTTTTGTACCTAATTTGATATAAAAATCATCATATGCCATATGTTTAGCATCTGTTACAACTTTTTTTACTTCATTCCTTGCATTTTTATAAGCTTCTCAAATTACTTTATTTCAAATTTTTGCCAAGTTTTATAACATTCCTTTTTTTACTTTTACTGCTTTTTGAACTTTCTCACTCCACCACCAAGTTTTCTTTTATGGTTGTCTTATTCTATTTAATTCTCCAATAACTTATTTTGCTATTATTTTTGATATACCATAAAGAGCAAGCCAATCAGCACGTGACACGTATGACCATAATCCAACTCATACTCGGCTAACACGATTCTCATTCAGCTAATGACTAAAAGCTCAAGCATCCAGATCAGCACAAAAGGTCGGAAGTGACCAAACATATGCCTTCAGAGCACATATATCCGGGCAAGGGTCTCAGAATCTATCACAAGATCCAGACCAACACTCCAGACCTCGTCACCGCCTTAGTGGATGCCGAGCAGGGAATAAGGAAGCAGTCTTCGACAAGGAAACCGTCTTCAACGAGGGAACTACCATCTATGGTTATCTCTATGCAATACTCCACAAGGTAACTGCAATCTTCGATGATCAAATCCCTATATTCATGGCATCAAATCCTAATCAACTTAGGAAGGCCACGGTCTATAAATTAAACCCTAAAGGTACGCTTTATTTTTATGCTCATTCTTTGGCTTTCAATACAGTCTTTCAATTCCTTTTACTTACTTAAGCATCGGAGCGGCTACCGCCGGAGCCAATCCGATGGACCTCTGATCGTCCTTCTGAGTATTCTACAGGTCGCGGAGCCCTCACTTATTACGAGCCGAAAAGTGCAACATACTTGTACATTTATGGACCAGGCCTCCAGAGCCTGGTCCATAAATGTACAAGTCTCAATACTTGGTCCATCTATTAATGCACAGGCCTCTAGAGCCTGGTCCATAAATGTACAAGTCTTCGTACTTGGTCCATCTATTAATGCACAGACCTCCAGAGCCTGGTCCATAAATGTACAAGTCTTAGTACTTGGTCCATCTATTAATGCACAGGCCTCTAGAGCCTGGTCCATAAAAGTACAATTCTTAGCACTTGGTCCATCTATTAATGCACAAGCCTCCAAAGCCTGGTCCGTAATATGCAGGTCTTAAATACTTGGTCCATTTTTCTAAATACGCAGGCCTCCAGAGCCTGGACCACCCTAATGCACAGGCCTTCCGAGCCTGGTCCGTCCTCAATTAGCAGATTCTATGATCCAGTCCACCCAAAGACAAAAGTTTCGGGTATCTACAAACTAAAGTTTCCTAGATCGGAACATCTCAGATCTGATATTTATATTATCTGGCTTATCTGTCAAACAAGCAACAAGTACTATGGTACCGATCAGACGTAAGGTATTTTGATTCAAGCATTTTTCTAAGTTTCTTTGATCTATTCTCGAGACATACGGAGGAGTTATTGATCAGAAGTGCTCAAAAGGGTAATCTAACTCAAAAGGGCACACTCAAACAGAAAAGAACATCAGATTTGAGAAAAATGAGCTCAATTTTATTGATGAATCAGAAGATTCACATCAGTACAAAGACTGAAAATAAAACAGAAGCTATTACAGAAGCTAAAACAGAAGCTATTACAGAAGCTATTACAGAAGCTACTACAAAAGCTACACTTGGCAACATCACAGCTTTTCTTCATGGGATGATAAAAAGGCACAGGATCCAAGACTTCCATTACTGCCGTCACCGGCTCCATTTGAAAGGAAGGAATCCTAAACCCCAATCCGCATCAAGGAGCACCCAGGCCATTTCATCATCACTATCATTGATCTCACGACCAACGGAGGATGAGGGCTCTGGGTCTCAGGGGACTACCATTCATCTTCCTCACGTTAGTTGTTACACCCCAGCCGATTGGAGCAGGGGTCTCTGACGAAACATAAAGAAGAGGAGGCACCCCACTTGCGTCTTCATCACCGGCGCTCCAAGCCTCGGTTGAATCAGGGAGGGAACACCACCAATTGGAGGAATCCCGACTGAATGCCAGAGGAGACAAGAAGACTTGTGCCTCCTTTAATCCTTCCTTGGAGACTGAAAAAGGGGAAAGGTTAAATCTCGGCCACAGTTTAGTCATGCCTAACTCAGATAGAGAATCATCCATCATCTCTGGGCGAGTGACAATATTCCGGCAGCATCTAAAGTCTCTCCTACGAGAAAACAGTTTGGGAATAAAAGGGTTGAACGCAACCGAATGCCCTCGTTTCCATATATATAGGCCCTTGAAGTCCAAAAGCCACCCAACTGAACCGTCGCAACGGTGAAAAAGAGATTGGCCTCGAAATCCCAAACGACAGTCGAATAAATAAACAGTGCATTAAATGTGCCTTTTCGATATACCAAGAGACAGGGTACAGAGCTCTATGAACAAAATTCACAGTCCAGCACTGGAGCTTCTGAATTGATAAAGAGAGGGCGACAACGTCTAAATGTACAGACCTCTTATCCAAGATTCAGAACTTACAGTCTTAACTATTTTATGACAGGCCAATCACATAACAAAGGCCAAAACAGCTCGGACATATCCTGATCCTGAGTACTCGAAAACAGCATGCCGAGCATCATAATGACAAGCACAAGCTCCCTGATTATCTTCACGAGCTCTTGATTCAGAGCAGTCTATCTCAAAGATCTACGAAAATTTACGCCCACTCTATTGGGCTCTATCTATCTGATTATGCTTGCTTTCTTATCTCATATGATGAGACAGTTGAAGTTAATCTACATTTATTATTCAATTGCAAGTATCGAAGCTTGGAAGGTAACTATCGACTACTGGACGGTTGATCTAACATGCAAGAGGCTCAGAACAGCTACACTTAACGACAAAATTGCACAGGAGGAAAGAACACAAGAAGAATCTGAAGGAAAGTCAATTTTACTGATTAGAAGTATACATCCATTACATCAAAAAAAAAAAAATCAAAAAGCCTCAAGCCTTGCTAGAAGGGCCCGGATCCTCTTCCAAGTTAAGAGCAGTAGCCCCAGCCGTCTTGTACGGGTTAGGACCAGACGAGGCAGGCTTAGGAGGAACGATTGACGACACGTCGAAACCTGGGAACTGAACCTGAAATCTAGTTCGGAAGCTTTCAAAGCCAAACCGGATCAGGTCATTAACCATCTGTTCAACTTCACCTTTCAATTCCATCTCAGCCTCAACCTTGGCTTGATCAGCTGCCTCCTGAACCTTCTGATTAAAGGAACCCCGGAGCTCAACCAACTCCACCTGAAGGCCCTCAACCTGCTGAGCATATATGTCCCTCTCAGATTCTGCCACGGTAAGGTTGGTAGTAACTTCCTTCAGACCCTCCTCAACGGTCTGAACCTTGGATCGGGCTGTCCCAAGCTCCAGCCTCATCTCTTCCACTTTAGCCTTCAGCTTCTCAGCCTTCTCAAGGCCCATAGGGGTCACCATCAGAGCAGCCAAACTATGCATGCTCTGCACAAGGCAAGACAGACAATTTAGATTGAACAAATGAACAAACAGAAAAGTCAAGAAAAGCTTCAGAAGTTACCCTCATCTGGAGATTCATCATCTCAGTCATCAGCTTTGAGGGGTCGTCCCTTCTGTATCGGTGAGGGCCCCGAGCCCATATTTGGTCAAATGCCTTCTTGGCAATTTGATAGTCCGGCTCATCAAGCGGCTCGGACGGTATGGCAAGTGCCTTCCCCTTCCTAGTCCTTCTGCTCGGACTAGAAGAAGTAGGTGGAGTAGCCGAAACAGGAACGGCAGGTTCGGCCTCCTTCTCCGCCTCGGCAGGGGCTAGCTCGGGAGAGCCAGAAGTCAACCTCCTCCTTTTTACTTCAAGGGGGGCATCAGGCTCAGCTCGTGAGGAAGCCTCCCCCACCACTTGGGCCTCTGACACCGCCCACTTCGATGTCAGCCTCTTTCTAAGCTCTGCAGCACGGGCAGCCATCAAGTTCTCCAAAGTTACAATGACAGAATGAGCCCGGTTAGAAGTCGAAAGCAGCACTCGGTACTGATCTCGCAGTGCTTTAGTAAAATCGGGCCTCTTCCAAGCACTCTTGACTGCACAGAAGTAAGGAATGATATATCAATTTATCAGTTCTGAAGGCATAAACAAAGCTAAAGCAAACCTAAAGGAATAAGCCTCACCCTTATGACCCGTAGCACGAGGGAATGGCGAGGCCTCTCCTTCTTGGAAGTCTTCATGCTCCCATCCTCCTCCGACGAAGAAGTACCACTTCTTCCACGTTTTGTTGGAAGTAGGAACGGAGGACAGGGGTCGGAACCCCTTCTCAAAGGACATATAGAAAAGGCCTTCTGCCTGTTTGAACTTCAGATCCATATTACTACGGATCAAGTCCAGGGACACATCTACCTTGTTTTGGTGTCCCAATACTATGAACCCTAGAAGCTGCGCCAGCTATTGAGATTCAGGTCGGCAGGGCAGAGCTTGTACCAACAAAAGAATTGCCTGACTAAATTCGGCAATGGGAGTCTCAAGCCCATTTCGAACCAGGCAAGGTAAACACAAATCTCCCCGGCTTCAACATTTTGGGGACGGTCCATGGGGCCTGGAACTCTGCAGGTCACATTTGGGGGAAAATGGTATTTTACCCTCCACTCGTCTAGAAGGCTCTGAGTAACAGCACTCTCACCCTCTTCTCTATGGGAAGACCTACCAGAGGTCTTCCCAGCCTTGCCTCGGGGCTCTTTAAAGGTGTCAACTATCCTAACCCCAGGACTACGGGGAGGTTCAACAGGCCTCTCCCCAATATCTTCGGGAGCAGGGTTATCTACGTCTTCCACAGGAGACGGTTTAGCCATCTCAGAAGGATTTCCTACTCCCTCGCTTAAAAGTGGGGACTCAAAAGGAGCAGACATTATTCCCGAATTTAAGAAGAAAGAAGCAAGAGAAGAGAAAAAATCAGTCGAACCTATTCTAGACTTAGGAAATCGGTATTCTTCAAGGTCGCATAGACTAACAATGGCGGATGAAGTCTTCTAGCACAGTGAAAATGACAGGGAAAAGGTTATTTCAAATTCTTACCCCGTATTTATAAGCACAGTATCAGAAGGGACCCACCAAGTCCAAACGCCATGACGGTTCGGAACAATGATGATTTCGGGAAACCCAACTATCGGCCAGTACAAATAATGACCTTGAAAAGACCTAATCTCCGGCTGCGCAATAAATGGTGCCCCAACAGTTGCCTTGGAAGGCGAACAGGCGGGACACATGACTCTCCGAAAAAGGCTTAGCCCTAGTTGCTTGCTAGCATCAAACTAGGACTTGGGGGGGAGTAACTGATATACCATAAAGAGCAGACCAATCAGCACGTGACACGTATGACCATAATCCAACTCATACTCGGCCAACACGGTTCTCATTCAGCTAATGACTAAAAGCTCAAGCATCCAAATCAGCACAAAAGGTCGGAAGTGACCAAACATATGCCTTCAGAGCACATATATCCGGGCAAAGGTCTCAGAATTTATCACAAGATCCAGACCAACACTCCAGACCTCGTCACCGCCTTAGCGGATGCCGAGCAGTGAATAAGGAAGCAGTCTTCGACAAAGAAACAGTCTTCAACGAGGGAACTACCATCTATGGTTATCTCTATGCAATACTCCACAAGGTAACTGCAATCTCTGATGATCAAATCCCTATATTCATGGCATCAAATCCTAATCAACTTAGGAAGGCCACGGTCTATAAATTAAACCCTAAAGGTACGCTTTATTTTTATGCTCATTCTTTGGCTTTCAATACAGTCTTTCAATTCCTTTTACTTACTTAAACATCGGAGCGGCTACCGCCGGAGCCAATCCGGTGGACCTCTGATCGTCCTTCTGAGTATTCTACAGGTCGCGGAGCCCTCACTTATTGCAAGCCGAAAAGTGCAGCATCAATTTTAATGTATGTTGCCATTCTATTCCACATTACATTAGTTCATCATCTAGGTTTTATGATGTTTCTTTTAGCATATTACTTTTAAGTTGCTCTACTTTCTTTTTAAAATTTTACCATCTAATTCTTGTTTTTTTAATCTCTTTATTATTTTAAATGTGTATGTTAATGTATATATTTAAAACCATCAACATATGTCATGAGGTTAGGCTTTCTTGAAGAATATTTTTATAGTTTTTGTATAAAATTTGATCTATTCTTCTAGTTAGGAAAATGTTTATTTGATTTTTAAAGGTCATTAAATATTCATTATGCAACTGTAAAGTCTATTATTGCCTCGCCAACAACATTCCTAGCTCCAAAACTGTAACTCACATGTACCATTTCATATTCTGCACAGTCTTTTCTTATATGCATATTAAAGCCACCTCCCACTAATATCTTTTCATTTACAGGTATACTTGAATTAATTCATCTATATTTTTCTAGAATTGTGTTAAAACTTATAACATGTGCGTCTAATCCTATTTGGGGTGTATACGTGCTAATTATATTAATTATATTATCTTCTGAGACAAGTTTTATGATTATTATCATATTCTATCTTTTTAATAATAGTTACAACTTATTCTTTGAGATTCTTGTATACTATTATCCCTACATTATTTTTATGCTGATCTTTTTTAGTATAGTCAAGTTAATATCTGGTCTTTTTAATTTTCCTAGATATCTCTCTTACTCATTTAGTTTCTTGTAAGCATGCTATATTTACCCTCCTCCAAATCATAGTAGCTAGTAATTTCATCCATTTTCCTACTAATATTCCTATATTTTAACTTGCTAATCTAAATTTGTTATTTTAGACTAACTTTTTTTACATATATTTATTCATCAAGTTACAAGAACTCTTACCTAACTTTCATCGCATTCGAGCACCGATGATATATTTTTTGCCAATTTTCCAAAAAATCTAGTGATTAATGCAACACATCGCTTAAAAAAAAAAAACCTAATATTTAGGTGATTTTTCTTAGAATTCATGCTCACTTGACAATGGTTTAAGGATTTAATTAAAATATTATTAAAAAAATAATTCAATTCCATTAAAATATTTAAATTAGTTGTCTTTAATTCTTTTTTTTCACACGAGGTATCTCAAGTTTTTAATATCAGACTAATTCTAATTAAGAGTGTACAAAATAATCTCACATCTTATACACTAATAAATTAAAAAAAAAAAAACACAAAATTCAAACATACAATTTTTAAATTTAATGATACACCTCTCATCTAATCAAACTAATGAGATCTTTAGTTAGTCGGCACTGACTTAAGGGTTTTTAAAATTTTTTTACATAGATATTTATTGGGCCCAAGCACCTGTATGTCACTGAGAAGTTACTAAGGTCTAGAATTCACGTCATCATATTGGCCTAGTCTTTGTGGGTCCCATATGAGCAGGCAACATCCGAGTAAATGTGAGTCCGCTGGTCCAACATTGGAGCCTACCAAATCCCACCTTGTACAAAGCCCTCTCGAATCCCAAGGCCCAAACCTATGACTATACATAAAGATAAGCCCATCATCAAAAGAGCCCGAAACTTTTTAACCCGTGAATTCTTGTAGGTAATGCACTGGCCATCAAATAGGGGCCGAGGACGTGGCAAGGCAACACTTGGTAGGGGAATAACCTCTGATCCAGCCGAATGGCCATTTGTCCAGAATCTACAAGATCTAATAAAAGGTTCTTCTTCAGGGTCATCCTCAGCATCTAATAAAGATGCCAAAAAGTCTAATAAAGACGCCCTTTAATCTAAAGGTCCTCCTTTTATTGAAAATCTGGTAATAGAACCTGTGATTACCCTCGAATCAGAGGATCAACAATGGAAGCAGGATCCCTTGTACTTAAAGGATCGCTATCTGGGAAATCAAGGGTATCCTGCTCTCGATAACAAATATCGTTATCTTCAAGAGGCCATTCTTAAAGAAACAGGCTCTGTGGAAATACACCACTATTATCTGGAAAATAATAAAAAATCAGACACTCCAATTGCTTATAGCAAATGTCATATAATGAAAATAATAAGACCAAACGAATGGGGTTTGGATCCAAATAGATCAAGACAATTATCCTTGAGAACCAATACTCACAATTTCAATTATTGGGATTACCAGCATGCTTGGACTGAGACTTTTTATTATCAAAATCCTAAGCACAAGCATACTTGGTTCTTCCATTTCAATAAGAAAATATTTGAGCAAATATTGCCCAACTGGATTTTTCAATGGTGGGACAAATTTGGTCATTCTCTAAATATTCTTCTAGAATCAATAAAGGTAAAATATTTACCATGGTTACAATTCCATCCTAAATCACAAGATATCCAGAAATACTCTGGACAAGCATTATTTTATTATTTTGCAGAATTTAACATTCCTTGGATCTGGCGCTGGGACATTGAATATGTTGTTGATAGTATGGATATTCCAATTTTAGCCAGAACATTCCATACAAGATGGTGGCAAGCTTATCCTGTTGATGATAAAGCTAAAGAAATTCAAATTAGTATTGAGGAAAATGCAAAAGCCTCAAATAAGCTAGTAATCAAGCCAGCCCCAACTCCTAATTCGTTTGATGCTTTAAAAGCTAATGTCAAGCAACAATTTCCTATGCTTGGTGACAAAGAATTAATGATCAAATGCATGGAAGTAATGAAGGCACAATTTTTCTCCACTTTTCCTTTCACAGACCTTTTAGATGATGTATCCATGACATTTGACCACAGTGGAGATAATCAGAATGAATTCACATGTCTAGTTGGCGAATCCCAAGACCCAGTTGACGACAATCCTATTTTCGGTGATATCTGGGACGTAATGATTCATTTGGCATCCAATAAGCCAAAATCGTCCAAATCTGATAAAGGAAAAGAAAAGTAGATCCCATAATGTAGATCAGTATTCAAGATAAGAAGGAATAAAGTTATATATCACTAAGCTCAATAATGCTTGCTTCGGTCAGCTCTTATATCAGAGTGTTGTATCCTGGAATATCCGGTTACTTGTAATATGATAGGCCTTTGTCTATATAAAGGGATGCCCTCACCCTTGTTGAGGCATGTCTAAGTTTCTCCTCTCTCTCTCTCTCTCTCTCTCTCTCTCTCTCTCTCTTTCAGATTCCCTTTCTCAATTGTATATTTCTTGTGTATTTTCTTTTTAAAGGTAATTTAATATTATAATCTTTATTCTAATTCTTGGTTTTTCTTGTTTTGGTATCAGAGCCAATATGGTAGCCTAAATTGCTATGAATGTAATTATGTGTAGACTATGTGTATTTTCTTATACCTTTAGTATATAATTTTATTATGATTCTCATATCTTATGTTAGAAACGTATGCTCTGTGTTTGCCACTCTGTGGATCCTCCACATCAGAAACTTCTAACCATAATTATCTGGTTATAATTCTTTAATGGGACATCCAAAAGTCGCGTATGGCTTGAATTCCCCATTGGCCCGGGATATGAGGCAAGGTATGGGATGTTGTCGCCATGAAAATCGTTAACAGATGTGTTAAAGAATTATATCTAGATTGTTATGCAAAGAGATAATAGCATAACATACTGAGAATGATAATATCTTATATATTACAGGTCTAAGAAGATCACATACTCAACATATAGTTACATTCCAATCTTATATTTTCTTATAATGCTAAGACGTTTCCTAAATAAGGAAGAATATATTAAAAATAGTGAACTAATAGAGTTCCATAATGTCTAAGATCAATTGAATTGATGGACAATACCTCAAGTTAAACCTGAAACCAAATACCCAATAGGTATGTTCAATTTCTCCAGCAGCATGGCAATTAAAACCATGGAATAGAAAATTAGTCTGGATAGTCATGAAGAGTGTCTTAATCTTTTAGATCCTCATGATCTAATTAGGCACATGAACAAATATAAGGTCGTACATATAGGGTTAGTTCAAATCGCCTTTAAACCTTTAACCTTATTAGGTATGAATGCTTGTTTACAAGCAACCTTGCGAGATGCAAGATGTTTAGATTGGAAACCTTCTCTAATGGGAGCCATAGAAACTAGTCTATGTCAAGGTCTAGTCTATTTTAATGTTTATCCAAATTTAACTTTATCTTTAACAGATCCCCACATAGGTGAAGCTATTAATTTAAGAATTCAGACCCAAGGATATAATTTCCTTCCTGGATCTAAAACCATAGCAGTCATCTATAGAATTTATTATAAGGTCATGAATACCTTGTCCCCTAATTTCCATAATAAAAGCACCCATGGAAAAACGATTCTAATAGAATCAAATTTATTAACCTCCAATATAGCCCAACCTAGGATGATAGATTGGGAAGAAATTAAATTTCCAGAATCATGGACAATTTCTAATGTTGTTCCTCCTTCACCAGTTGTCCATCAAACTGTTGACCATACCATGCAAACATCTGATGGAGATGTTGCAATCAGTTTCCATAGGCAACCTAGGCAAATATTACCTAGATTGTCTAGAAGTTCATCTTCCAATTATCTCCCAAGAGTGTCTATTCCTTCAACCTCTCGACATTCTTGCTCATCTCGACCATCTATTCTGTAGAGATCTGAAAAATGAGGAAAAATTTTTCGTTTTTGCCGGTAGGACATTATTCTTGCACGGTTTTGTCGGTAAAGCATTTTCATGCATTATTTCACCGTAATACATGTTTAGAAGCATATTTGGAGTGTGTCATAGAATAGTAATATGCTTAGAATATTGAAATATACCTGCTGTATGAATTTGAGCCAAAAAGGGAAATAGTTTCAGAAATTAAACCAAAAAGGGCATCCGGGTGACCCGGGTGGAAACGGCCAAACCCAGCCACAGGCGAAAATTTATTTTTTTGAAAATTTTCATTTAAAATAATTTTATGAACATTGGTTAAAACAAAATATCAAATTGAGGTGTTTCAGGACGGGTTGTAGACTAACGGGATCCTTGGGCTCATTAAGGGCAAAATGGTCATTTTGCCCCTTGCCCTTTGCTCTTCCACTATAAATAGAACACTTAGACCCAATTTTATACAGATTTCATACTGTATTTACAGCAGCTCACGTTCAGAGAGAGAGAGAGAAAAGCCCTAGTTCTTCAAGCTTCAAGCTTCCGAAACACGCTTTTCGAGTGAGATTTTCGTCGAGATTCCTTCTGAGAAGTTATTCCTCTCATTGAGACCTATATTTTCACAAAACAATTGAACCATCCAAAAATCACAGCCTCTTCAGTTTGAGAAAAACTGATCTAGGTATGATGTAGTGATAAGCTAGTAATGGATTTAAGTTTCTTGTATTTTTTCATGCAATTAGACTGTTTAGGGAGTGTATTTAAGGTTAGAAAGCCACCTAGAAGATAGTTCCTTTGAAAAGCCTAGAGTTGATAGTTTAGGGATATATGTGTTCTTGGTGTTGTTGGATGATTTGTTGCCTTGATTGAGGTGTGTTATATTGATAAAATTATATTGTTACAATTTGGAACCCATTTGCATGTTGACACACCTTGTGGTTTGGACCATGTGATGAATTGATGCTTTAGTGCTTTATAGGAAAATTTATGTCCTTGGTGAACTAGTAGAATTGTGAGATTGTGATTTGGATATATGTTAACATGTTTAGTTATGACATATATTATGAGCATGATGTTTTGGAGTTTAAAGTTATGAATTTTGTGGGATAAATTGAATGACTTGAAAAAGGGACACCATGTGTTTGATAAATTGTCACATTGAGATTGCATGATGAGATCATGGAATTTTGGCATAGTGTGATTCCTTGAAAACATGGTGTGGGTTGAGCATGTAGTGCTATGCATTATGAGGGTGTCGATCCTGTGGTGAAAAACCCAAAATCGGCCATTTGGTACTCGCAAGCTAAACGAGGTCCGGACCGTAAAGCGAGACATATATTGGTACTTGCATGCCAACGGGAAAAAATCATAAAGCGAGACATATATTGGTACTTGCATGCCAACGGGGAAGAACCGTAAAACGAGACATATATTGGTACTTGCATGCCAACGGGGAAGAACCGTGAAGCGATACATGGGTGACATATAGTCGCATGTGTGTGTCATGCATTTTGACATTGCATGGCATCGGGGGGATAATGGGATTATGGTCTTGAACTGTACACTTGCACATGTCACACCCTTAAATTTGTTGCTAGTCTTAGTATTATGTTATACCAGCTATTGAGCTGACCCATTCGTGGGACATTATTTTTTACATAAGGCCCTAGGCATTTGAGACTTGTGTAAGTCTTGAAGGGTGGGAAGAAATGGACATGTTGAAGATTTGGCCCTTGAGGGCATATTTTGAATGAATGGGCATCAACCCAATTTATTGTGTTTTGGACTTGAACAAATTGTAAAGTTTAGGCTTTGGGCCATTTTAAATTGTATGGGTCATAACCCAAAAGAATGCATGATGTTTATGGTTTAAATGTGTACTAAATAGATATGTTAGAAATAGAGGATGTATGTTTAATTTGATGGATATGTGGCCACCGAGTGAGGGTGGGTTGTTTATGAATTTATGCTTAGGATGTTGTGAAAATTAGGTGAGAAAAATGCTTAGAAAAACAAAAGAGGTTATGTCCAAATTTTAGAAAATTAAAGTTTTAGATAAGTGTGTAAAACACCATTCAAATGGAACAAATAAATGCCCAAAATGAGGGTTTAGAAACCTTGAAGAAGTGGACTAAAAATGGGGGAAAAGTGGGCTTGAAAAACTTGGAAAAAAATCAAAAATAGGAAAAATTAGGTTTCAGCCGGAACAGTAATTTTGTAGAAAAACTGGAAAACTGCTCTATGTCGCTACAGTGAAAATTCAGAGAAGCAGCCCAACCGCTGCGCGCCCGTACGCGTGTGCCGCGTCTGTCCGCTTGAGCGCCCAGCGCCTTCCCTATTGCCCACCTGTTGTCCAGCCCCTTTACACCATCCTTTTGGCCACCTCTTTGAGCCACTTTTGGGACAACTTTTGAGCTATATTTGGACACTATTTTGGGCCATGTTTTTCCAATTTTTGGGGCCCAATTGTGGGCTGTTTTAGTGACCTTTTTGGGCTATGTTTGGCCACAAATAGGGGCTATGTTAGGCCCTCTGACTTAGATGATTTTTGGTGGGATTCTTAACCCATTTATGGACGATATAGCTTAGAATATTTTCGGGGCCATTTGAGATATCATTTTAGGGGAGTTTTTGAGAAAGGATTTAAGACTGTTTTAAGGACCATTTTTTTTAATATGACTTAAATTAATTAGAACATTAATTGGGGCAAGGACTTGAAAAACATTGGGGGGACTATTTTAAGTTAAGCTGAATGACAAGTGTTTAATTTAAACTTTGGGGGAAAATTTTGAGGAATAATGAGGGAGATTTCAATTAAATTTAATTAATTATCATTTATTTATTTCTTTTAATTTTCGATCCCTCGCGCCCTAAGTTCGCGAAAATTTGGGGCGTGACAACGTGGTATCAGAGCATAGGTTCGAATACCTAGAGACCGTGGGCTGTTGTTGAACACAATAGGACCACGACATGATTTAAATTTTTTTTTTGTAAACATTGTGTAATGTGTAGGCTTTGACAGCTTGGTATTAAAGTTCTAGTTTGAGAATACTTGGCGATGATGGGTGTTGTTGAACACCATGGGACCTTTGAGGAGGGCATTTGACTTAGTGTAAGTTGACGGTGGTATGTGGTAGGGTGTTGTGTGTTATGTTGTTATTTTTACTTGGAGTGTGACTAGTTCGGATTATGTGTTAGTTGATACTATACTATGATACATGGCTATGTGATTTGATGCAGTGAAGTGCATGATGTAAGTAATTTGTGTATTGGCATTACTGTGTGTGATAACTTAGCATGTGGTAACATGGTGTCTGACTTAGTACATGCTTACGTACATTATAGATGATACTTGTTTTGCCTTCGGGATATCATGAAGCATTATGGGAGAATGCTATGGACGCATGTATATTGTATTGCTTAAATGGATTTTCTGGTGAAAGACTAAATTTAAGTTGGGTGAGAATTGATTATTTGTTTATTGTGAACAATGGGTGGAAGTGGTTGACGTGAGTTTTATAAATTATGATCAAGTGAGTATGTCTACAGGATTTGTTAGATTATCAAGTAATGATTGATGATATCTCGTCTTAGGAGAATTGTATAGACAGGAAGGGTTTGGAAAAGATTGATGTGGATAAATTCAGGTTATGATATAATTGAATTTTGATTTTTGTGTTTAGAATGGATATTGATGAACTCAAGTGATGTGAATCTGAAAGTTGGGGATTGAAATGATTATTTATTAAACTGGAATATGTTATTTTGTGGTGGCCTGTGGGGGTAACCTAGAGATTAATACTATTATCTTACCTAGTCCTATAAAATGACCGATACTAATTGTGATAAGAATAGTGGATTGATTAAAAGAACCTATGAAAATAAGCCTTGTGAAAATAATGAGTTGCTTGAATTGGACCGAATTAAGGCGTGAATATGAACTTAGTTCTAACATGGTTTATAAGAAAGATTACATAGTTATGATTGAATGAAGGATAAACATTAGTTATTGCTTTAAAGAAAAAATTGTGTATCGAGTTAAGAGTTGGATGACATAAATCTTTGAATAAGAGTCTTGTGTTCAAGATGCGAATTTTGTAAATGTACTTGGGGTAGTGTGACACTGACAGAGTCTGTAGAGATTACTCAATAGAGATAGCTGACCGCATCCTCATTTTGACTTCATTCTACTTAACATGCCTAGTTTTGGCATTATATTGAGGATGTATTGGTCGTTTGTTTTTGTCACGCCCCGGATTCCAGCGAACCCGAGGTGCGAGTAATGAGACGAAAGGAAAATAAAATAATAGAGAAATAAAGGACAATCTAACAGGTTCAACTTAACTTACATTCACTTCTGTCAATACACATATAATACATCATTCGGGCTTAAGCCTTACATCACAAAACATGCCCCAACGGGCTAGATATCCTCCTAAGTTCATATCTCCTCCACTCTGCAAGACTTCCTCAAGTCTCAAGTGCCGGGAGCATCATCTGAAATGTTTGTCCCATGAATGGGTCAGCTCAACTGCTGGTACAATATAATGCTAATGCAAGAAACAAAATTAAGGGCGTGGCATGTGCAAGTGTACAGTTATATCTACAAGGCATTCAACATCATTCATATAATGTACTAGCAATAGTCTACATGTCATCCAACTCATTAACATAATCTAAGGTGTGGCATGTGCAAGTGTACAGTTATATCTTCATGCACAATTATAGCCTACATGCCATCCTATTCATCCATACAATGTATTAACAAGATTTATCACATATTCATGAATTCATTAATGCAATGCAATGAAAATATGCGTGACACATCCATGCAAACTCCATGTCACAACCATGCCTCACTTTACGGACCTTCCCCGACGGCCTGAGTGACCAGTATGCCTCACTTTATGGACCTTCCCTGACGGCTTGAGTAACCAGTATGTCTCACTTTACGGACCTTCCCCGACGGCCTGAGTAACCAGTATGTCTCACTTTACGAACCTTCCCCGATGGCCTGAGTAACCAGTATGCACAACACCAAATGCTCAACTCACACCATGTCCAAAGAATCACACTATGCCAATATGCTCATGATTCTACCATGTCACAATGTAATCCCGATAAATCATCTTATCCCCACATGAAATATGCTTTAAACAATGTATCACACAATAACATTCTAATCACAAGATCTTTTCATCAAGGGTACATGCCAGGCACAATCCACTTAACACATGTTTTAAATCACGTATTACATAATCTCAACAATCCTCAAAATATAATCTACACATCTTGCTAACACATGCGATATACACATAGTCATGATCCACATTCATCACCAAACTTTCAACAAGATAACAAAGAGCACATAAGCATATAAGCAATAAAACAAACATGTGAATCATCAAGTCAATATAGCAGTTATTCCTAAACTTAATTCTATTTCTTACTTAGCACAATAACGTACCTGATGGGTTGTCTCAACCCTAAGAAATCGTACTCACCGTGTAGCAGAACTAACAGTGGTAATGTAGAAGGTCAGACCATCTTCTCTTACCCTTCGGTGTCCCTAAAACCATAAAATACAGCTCAGTTCAATTGCTACTTTAATGATGCTATTCATCAAATTTTATGTCTTTATTTTATTGGTTTCTATTTTGCTAGAATAATTTCTATGATTGAGTCCGGAACGTCGAACCAAATAGGTTTAGGCTTTCATGGAATTTAATTTGGACGTCCAGGTTAAAAAGGGCAAAATAGTCATTTTGCACTTGCACAGTTTCCCATTTCCCGAGACCTCTTTTTGAAAATCGAACTCTACCATTGAGTTCAGAACATTCAAAATAATAAAAATCCACTATTCTTTTATTTTGATCGGGATTCGTTTGACTGTGTTTTGACTCAGGGGCATTTTGGTAATTTTTAATAGTTCTACGGGTCTTTTATTTTTCGGAACCTCGTCTCATATCACGGACCTCACCGTTGGTCTTAGGAGGTCCAAGATAGTCAGAAAACATATATGACTTGTCTCATTTGGGCGTCGGGTCATTTTTCAATTATTTAATTTTATTAATCTAATTAATTAAATTATTTAATCAAGCATAACATATATATATATATATATATATATATATACTTTGGGCATTTGTGAATGGGCGCGTACTGGTGGCACATTGGACGTGTGTCACCTCTCCTCCAAAAGTCACAAGTTCGAATCCTGGGGAAAGCAATTTCCCCTTTTTTTTTTCATTCACTATTTATAATATATGCATATCTTGGTCCTTTAAAACCACAAGGGCCTCAGTGGGCCAGTGGTTAAGGCCTGACTTTGCCCCCTTGTACTCTCTGGTTCGAGTCACACTAGGCCCAGCCCTCACTCTTTTCTTTCCTTATTCCCCCTTTTTTTTTCCTTTCATTTAAATGGTTGGGCCCAAAACTCTTCTAAACCAAATTGGGCCCAAATTTAATTACACAGCCCAAACTTTATTAAACCCAAACAGTGGCCCGATCCACCGAACTCAGCCCAACGACCCAACCACCCTTAACCCAAAATAATAACCAACAGGAACGGCCCAGTCGCCCCCCTTTTGCGCCCCCGATCTTTCGGTCGAACCTCGGTCGTCTCTCCCGGCCACGGTCGCCGGAGCCGTGACCAAACCCCTCAATTTTCTCTCCCTTTTCACATTCAAATCTTATTATTTTTACACCAAATAATTCCTAGGACCTTAAGCAATTAGTTAGAGTATATTTCAGCCCCAACCCAACCAGTTTTCCCAACACACAATTTTGTTTTTCCGGCCACCAACCCAGAATCCAGCGAACTGTCATTTTTAAATTTTTAATCCATCTAACCACTGTTTTCACTCCTAAATCATCCTAAGGTTCTCCTGTAGTCAAAAGGGCCATCTATCCAAGTTCAAAACAAGGTTTTTGAACCATGGAATCCATGAAACCAACATTATCCTCCATACCTGTAACTGAGATTTTCTCTCTCCTTCCTTAACCATTTCACCCAATTCTTTTTGCATTAGATCCCATTTTCCAAACCCTATAAGGCCCTATAATTTGAATCGACTATCATGCTTTTGAAAATTAAAAACAGAAGTTAACCCACTTACCTATTCTCGGAGCTTTTCAGGCACAGTCTCTCCCTTCCACTACTGTTCCACCCTTTGTTCAAGCTTCTGAACTTCTCCTAGTGCTCACACCTCCCCAGTTCAGCCTCTCCTCTTTGATTTCTTTCCTAACCCAAACACACATATACAGAAGCATCATCACCCGACTGCCCCTATCTCTCTCTACCCACGGCTAGGCCTGCACACACTCATATACACTCAAGTTTGTTCACCCTCTCATGCCACCACCTGTACAGCCACTTTCTTGACTTAAATTTTCTGATTATCCCTGTCCTCCTTCCCTATCTCAGTTTTCCATTTAATGCCCATTGACATTTTGCTTCACATAAAATATATATATATATATATATATATATTTAAATGCATTAAATATATACATACATACATACATACATGTGCACATAACATACATGTAATATATATATATATATACATGTTCCACCATATATACCTACACATACATGATACACATATTATACATGTATATATATTTTCATACATGTATGCATACATTAAATTCCGGGCACATACACATACACTCATATTTCATATATATCCACATGTATACATCCCACATGATAATAATAATAATAATAATAATAATAATACTAATACTAAGAAAATTTATTTATTCAAAAATAAATAAATAAATTCCATGTCATTACAGTGTTTCGGGCGAGTGTAGACTACTATAGGGGAAGAGTGACGGTGTGTACTCCTGAGAGAGATAGTTTTTATTTCATGGGGTGTCTGTGGATCCTTCCTGGATGGACATTGTTATGAGTTGGGAGAGGTTAGACCTCGACTTAATTGGGCTGGTTTGGATTATGTGATTAGGTGAGTGCTTGTTACTTTTATGTGTGCAATTATATAATGTGTGGTATATTTGATTTTTGATGAACTGGGGATAGATGCTCATATCTCTATGAAGTAGACCGAGTGAAATTAAGAGGTAGACTATGTGCTTGTTGGCTATGAGATAGGCTATAAACCTAGATATCTATAGGGTTAGATGTATGCTTAGTTCACTATATGATGGGTTGTATACTTATTCATGGATATGAATATTCTTAGGACGGATCTTATACTTGGATGTTGATAGGGTAGACTACGTGTTAGTTATTGAATGTTGTTTTTTGATTCTATGTGTGTATGCTAAGTTAGTACCCGATGTTCATAGGGTTACAGTACTACGACTATGATATCTAAACAAACTGGATTGGTAGTAATGCGTGTATAAAAGTATGCTTAACCATGTTGTGTATGTATGAATGATTAAATGAATATTAACTATTATGAGCACATGATGTAGAAATGTATATACTAGGTCATAAACCCGTGTGGTTAGGATCACTTGAAGTTGTACTATGAATATACTGAATTAGTAACAGGTTTTGAGTTACAAGTGTATGGACTGGCCAATCCATCACCCAGTAACGAAAGGAGCTGTGATCCATGAAAGGTTATCACCTAGTTATATACAGAAAAAAGGTGAAAGATACCGAATAAGACAATTTAAGGTAGCAAGGAAAATGAATTAACTAATGTGAACTGGCATGTGTATGTATTAAATACATGATGGAAACATAATACATCTTTAGTATTTGCCAATGTTTGATTGATTTGCTATATGTGTTAAGTATGAGATTTTTCTTTTACTTAATGTATGTGTAAGGAATGTGCCTATAAATGAAGTATGTTAAATTCTTTGATGTGTAAGAGATATGTTAAATTCTTTGATGTGTAAGAGATATGTATTGCATGTTTTGTTTTTATATACACCCGTGGATTAGGTACATACGTGCTTGTATGTTGTATTACATTTTGGAACATATTTTTGGATAGTGCATAAAATTAAAAGCTTGAAAGCTTAAGGAGATGAAAATGGAAAACTTTTAATAATATGTGGTGTGAATGGAAAGGAATTACACTAAGATAAAATAGTTGAGGTGAATAAGAAAAGGTAAAGATGGACGCCTGCCATTATTTTGTATATGTGGAAATGTGTAGGAAATATACCTGGGGTAGAAAGTAATAGATTTTATTTATTTATTTATTTATTCTTTGAGGAATTGGATTGTTGAATTATTAGTTAATGGAGTATGGTGATCGTGTTATGTGATATAGAGAGTGAATTGTGAACGGCATGGTTATGTTAAGCTAGTGGTGAGTATGATTTCAAATTTTGCTTAACATGTAAATTGAGGATAGAAATTTTAAATTTGAAAATGGAAGGATCTTGTGGAAGCCCAAGGACTTGTGAACAGAAATGGTGGATTATTGTTAATATTGGGTTATGATTTACTATCGATATTGATGGATATTCTTGGAATGTAAGATTAGTTAGAGATGGTATGTCTCGGGGATGGAGTGACTTGTAAGTATGCATATTGAACTGTGGTTGGCTTCTGAGAATTATAATAGTGCATTTGATGGCTCTTGAATTTTTTGTGGAGTATGAAAGTGCTAGGAATTTTGTTATGACTATTTCCTATTGTGGCCACATCGTGATAGGATTGATAATAGAAGTCATTTTGCTAGTGAGGCCTATACATGCATGTTTTATTTTTTCCTAGTTGACGGATGATAGATTATAATCATAAATTTACATAATGAGTGAACACCAATAGTGATGAATTAGTTTAGGACATTCTGATGATTCACTTGGGGAAATTTCTATTGTAAGGAGAGTGAATTTTCCATGGAATAGTTTGATAATGTATCTTGTGATGATTGTAATATTATATGAGTTGAAAACTTAATTTGGGGATTTATGACGCAGATGACTAAATGATGAATCTGATGTGTAGAAAAAAAAATTTAATTTTGTTGATTATAGTGACTAAATTAAGTTAGATTTGGAACTAATGTGATAACATGAATGTAATAGATACTTACAAGATCTTGATTATTAAAAGTGGTGGAGAGGTAACCTATCAGTTGGCGCTACCGCCATAGTTATTTGGGGTTCATGAAGTCTTTTATGTATCGATGTTAAGGGAGTATAAGCCTGACCTTTCACATGTATTCGATTGGGTTGATCTTGAAGCGCAAGTGATATATTGATGCCATTGCGATGAATTACTAGATGATTGCATAGCTTGATTTGAGGTTAGTTAGATGATCATCACATGTGTGAGAGACTTAGAGGTATCCTTGTGAGCATTGTAATTTTTTTTTTATGTTGCATTATTGAGGTGGGTCATGATGCTTGGAAGGATTTGGAAAATTGGTATTGATAAGCCAACGTGTTTTGAGGATTTCATTATGGGTTGTGCCATATGGAGTGGGCCGTTACAAATGAGATCAGAAACAGACCCTAGTAGGGAGTGTGGAGATAGTTGCACGCCGCTGCATGCCCGCCCAATTGGACGAGGTTCCTTTCGGGGGGAGGGGGTAATGGGAGAGGGTAATGCATCCCACATCGCCCGGCTGAGGGAGAGGTGAATGATCCATGAGTAAGGCTACATGTCTCTAGGTTATAATACATTTTGAATTGATCTTTTATTAGTGTGTTGAAGAAGTATATTTTTAAATTTCGGGATGAAATTTATTTAAGGGGGGAAGGATGTAGAGATCTGAAAAATGAGAAAAAAATTTTCTTTTTTGCCGGTAGGACATTATTCTTACACGGTTTTGTCGGTAAAGCATTTTCATGCATTATTTCACCGTAAGACATGTTTAGAGGCATATTTGGAGTGTGTCATAGAAGAGTAATATGCTTAGAATATTGAAATATACCTGTTGTATGAATTTGAGCCAAAATGGAAATAGTTTCAGAAATTGGACCAAAAATGGCGTCCGAGTGACCCGAGTGGAAACGGCCAAACCCGGCCACAGGCAAAAATTTACTTTTTAAAAAATTTTCATTTAAAATAATTTTATGAACATTGGTTAAAACAAAATATCAAATTGAGGTGTTTCGGGACGGGTTGTAGAGTAACGGGGTCCTTGGGCTCATTAAGGGCAAAATGGTCATTTTGCCCCTTGCCCTTTGCTCTTCCACTATAAATAGAACACTTAGACCCAATTTTATACAGATTTCATTTTGTATTTACAGCAGCTCACGTTCATAGAGAGAGAGAGAGAGAGAAAAAAAAAAAAAAGCCCTAGTTCTTCAAGCTTTAAGCTTTCGAAACACGCTTTTCGAGTGGGATTTTTGTCGAGGTTCCTTCTGAGAAGTTGTTCCTCTCATTAAGACCTATAGTTTCACTAAATAGTTTGATCATCCAGTGATCACAGCCTCCGCAATTTGAGAAAAACTGATCTAGGTAGGATGTAGTGATAAGCTAGTAATGGATTTAAGTTTTCTTGTATTTTTTCATGCTATTAGACTGTTTAGGGAGTGTATTTAAAGTTAGAAAACCACCTAGAAGGTAGTTCCATTGAAAATCCTAGAGTTGATAGTTTAGGGATATATGTGTTCTTGGTGTTGTTGGATGATTTGTTGCCTTGATTAAGGTGTTTTATATTGATAAAATTGTATTCTTGCAATTTGGAACCCATTTGCATGTTGACACACCTTGTGGTTTGGACCATGTGATGAATTGATGCTTTAGTGCTTTATGGAAAATTTATGTCCTTGGTGAACTAGTAGAATTGTGAGATTGTGATTTGGATATGTGTTAACATGTTTAGTTATGACATATATTATGAGCATGATGTTTTGGAGTTTAAAGTTATGAATTTTGTGGGATAAATTGCATGACTTGAAAAAGGGACACCATGTGTTTGATAAATTGTCACATTGAGATTGCATGATGATAATATGGCATTTGGCCATAGTGTGATTCCTTGAAAACATGGTGTGGGTTGAGCACGTAGTGCTATGCATTATGAAGGTGTAGATCTTGTGGTGAAAAATCCAAAATCGGCCATTTGGTACTCGTAAGCCAAACGGGGTCCGGACCGTAAAGTGAGACATATATTAGTACTTGCATGCCAACAGGGAAGAATTGTAAAGCGAGACATATATCGGTACTTGCATGCCAACGGGGAAGAACCGTAAAGCGAGACATATATTGGTACTTGCATGCCAACGGGGAAGAACCGTGAAGCGAGACAAGGGTGGCATAGAGTTGCATGTGTGTGTCATGCATTTGACATTACATGGCATCGGGGGGATAATGGGATTATGGTCTTGAACTGTACACTTGCACATGCCACGCCCTTAAATTTGTTGCTAGTCTTAGTATTATGTTATACCAGCTGTTGAGCTGACCCATTTGTGGGACATTATTTTTCAAATGAGGCCCCAGGCACTTGAGACTTGTGTAAGTCTTAAAGGGTGGGAAGAAATGGACATGTTGAAGATTTGGCCCTCGGGGCCATATTTTGAATGTATGGGCATAAACCCAACTTATTGTGTTTTGGACTTAAACAAATTGTAAACTTTAGGCATTGGGCCATTTTAAATTGTATGGATCGTAACCCAAAAGAATGCATGATGTTTATGGTTTAAATGTGTACTAAATAGATATGTTGGAAATAGAGGATGTATGTTTAATTTGATGGATTTGTGGCCATCGAGTGAGGGTGGGTTGTTTATGAATTTATGCTTAGGATGTTGTGAAAATTAGGTGAGAAAAATGCTTAGAAAAACAAAAGAGGTTATGTCCAAATTTTTGAAAAATTAAAGTTTTAGATAAGTGTGTAAAACACCATTCAAATGGAACAAATAAATGCCCAAAATGAGGGTTTAGAAACCTTGAAGAAGTGGGTTAAAAATGGAGGAAAAGTGGGCTTGAAAAACTTGGAAAAAAATCAGGAATAGGAAAAATTAGGTTGCAGCCGGAACAATAATTCTGCAGAAAAACAGGAAAACTGCTCTCTGTCGCTACAGTGAAAATGCAGAGAAGTAGCCCAGCCACCGCAGCCCCCGCGCGCGCTGCCTGCACGCGTCCCGCGCCTGCCACCTGCCCACCCAGCCAGCGCCTTCCCTGTTGCCCACCTGTTGTCCAGCCCCTTTACACCATCCTTTTGGCCACCTTTTTGAGCCATTTTTGGGACAACTTTTGAGTTATATTTGGATTCTATTTTGGGCCATGTTTGGCCACTTTTTGGGCCATGTTTGGGCCCCATTATGGGCTGTTTTAGTGACCTTTTTGGGCTATGTTTGGCCACAAATAGGGGTTGTGTTAGGCCCTCTGCCTTAGACGATATTTCGTGGGATTCTTGACCCATTTATGGACTATAGCTTAGACTATTTTCGGGGCCATTTGAGACATCATTTTAGGGGAGTTTTTGGGAAATGATTTAAGACTATTTTAAGGACCATTTTTTTTAATATGACCTAAATTAATTAGAACATTAATTGGGACAAGGACTTGGAAAACATTGGGGGACCATTTTGAGTTAAACTGAATGACAAGTGTTTAATTTAAACTTTGGGGGGAAAATTTGAGGAATAATGAGGGAGATTTCAATAAAATTTAATTCATTGTCATTTAATTATTTCTTTTAATTTCCGTTCCCTCGCGCCCTAGGTTCGCGGAGATTCGGGGCATGACATGTTTCTTCTTTCAAATTACAAGAAACATATGAAGAAAAATTTCATGAAAATGATCAGGAATCCCTTCCTCCTGAGTCTCTTCACTTAGAAGGATTAACAATTTCCCCAAATCAAATTCCTCATGGAAGTTACCAACAAAATTCACAGTCAAATCAAAGGAGAATGTCTCCAACGGCTAGTGAAATGAATTTTACAATTTCTTAAAATTTTTCATGGATTCTACAGAATTTGTTATTGATCGAAAAGCAATTAATGCAGAATTCCAACAAGAGAAATATTCTCTATTTAGAGGATGGTATTTCCAAAAATTTAATCAAAAAGAATTACAAGAATTCAAAGAAGAATTCTATGATTATATTTATAAATATAAAAGAATCATACTTTTTATACAGTGGTTTTATATGATCCACTTTACAGAAATGGAGAGAGCCATAAGAGTAATGGTTTTAAATGACCATTTCAAATCATGGCAAACAGGTGAAGCTCAAATCATTAGATCTGTTCACCCTCCTCCAAAATCTTTAAGATTAAAACAATCAAGGTTCTACTTCTTCTAGCCCAGCACTAGAAGCAAATGCTTATGTAAATGTTGGCAAAGAAGGAAACTCTTCTTTGTATAATGTTTATAAGTAGAATAATTATACTAATTTACATCTTCAAACTATTGGTCAACAATTAACCGGAGTTGAAGATACAATGTCTCAATTAGAAGAATATCTTCAATCTGTGACTAATAATTTCCAAAAAGTCACCATGAAACCTAAAGAAATAATTCAAGAGACTAATATTAAGCCTCCTATTCCAATAACTGGATTTAAATTATCCAATAAAAATAATGAAGAATTTATGAATGAATTACTTAAAAGATTAAGAGATTTAAATCTTAATACTTTAAATAATTGTCCAACATATTCTGATAATCATTCAGATTCTGACAATAATTCAGAACAATCTGATATGTCTCACACAGACATAATCAAAACTCAAGCTTCTTTACAAGCTATTCAAAATGATAACCTAAATAAAATAGGTTATACTAAAAAATCCATGAATACGGCTGACATTAATAGTCGTCATTATTATCTTAGGCCAACACCCCAGGATATTCTTTATGAAGAAGATTTTCTTCATTCCCAAAAAAATTTTCATGGAAAACCCTATTTATGAATGGAACATAGATGGTAGATCTGAATATCATATCTTTGAAGTCATACATCAAATCATGATGTATAGCACAGTATGCAAGTAATATGGTAATAATGACCAAAACATTGCTAAATTTATCACCATTGGCTTTACCAGTATCCTTAAAGGATGGTGGGATAATATTCTTACAGAAAGCCAAAGGTAGGAAATAATGTCTGCTAAAAAACTTGTTAAAATTAACAAACACAACAACCTGAGCAATAGGAAGATGCTGTTTATACTCTTGTGCAATCCATAATCTTACATTTTGTAGGACCATGGGATAGCTAAAGAGAAAGAAGTCGAGAACTTCTTCAAAATCTTCGTTGTCCATCATTAACCCATTTTAGATGGTGCAAAGATGTATTCCTGGCCAAAGTTTTCTAGAGATTTGATGCTAATAGTGAGCATTGGAAATCCAAATTCATTGATGGTCTTCCAAAATTATTTGCAGAAAAACCTTAAGAGATGCTAATGGTGATATCTCTATTCCTTATAACAATTATACTTATCTCAGATCTTATTTTAGAAACATATGCTCTGTGGTTGCCACTCTGTGGATCCTCCACATCAGAAACTTCTAACCATAATTATCTAGTTATAATTCTTGAATGGGACGTCCAAAAGTTGCATATGGCTTGAATTCCCCATTGGCCCGAGATATGAGGCAAGGTATAGGATGTTGTCGCCATGAAAATCGTTGATAGACGTGTTAAAGAATTATATTTAGATTGTTATGCAAAGACATACTAGCATAACATACTGAGAATGATAATATCTTATATATTACAGGTCTAAGAAGATCACATACTCAGCATATAGTTACATTCCAGTCTTATATTTTCTAATGATGCTAAGACGCTTCCTAAATAAGGAAGAATGTATTAAAAATAGTGAACCAATAAAGTTCCATAATGTCCAAGATCTATTGAATCGATGGACAATACCTCAAGTTCAACCTGAAACCATATACTGAATAGGTATGTTCAATTTCTCTAGTAGCATAGCAATTAAAACCATGGAATAGACAATTAGTCTGGATAGTCATGAAGAGTGTCTTAATCTTTTAGATCCTCATGATCTAATTAGGCTCATGAACAAATATAAGTTCGTACATATAGGGTTAGTTCAAATCGCCTTTAAACCTTTAACCTTATTAGGTATGAATGCTTGTTTACAAGCAACCTTGCGAGATGCAAGATGTTTAGATTGGAAACCTCCTCTAATGGGAACCATAGAAACTAGTCTATGTCAAGGTCCAGTCTATTTTAATGTTTATCCAAATTTAACTTTATCTTTAACAGATCCCCACATAGGTGAAGCTATTAATTTAAGAATTCAGACTCAAGGATATAATTTCCTTTTTGGATCTGAAACCATAGCAGTCATCTATAGAATTTATTATAAGGTCATGAATACCTTGTCCCTTAATGTCCATAATAAAAGCGCCCATGGAAAAACGATTCTAATAGAATCAAATTTATTAACCTCCAATATAGTCCAACCTAGGATGATAGATTGGGAAGAAATTAAATTTCCAGAATCATGGACAATTTCTAATATTGTTCCTCCTCAACCAGTTGTCCATCAAACTATTGACCACATCATGCAAACATCTGATGGAGATGTTGCAATCAGTTTCCATAGGCAACCTAGGCAAATATTTCCTAGATTGTCTAGAAGTTCATCTTCCAATTATCTCCCAAGAGTGTCATTCCTTGAACCTCTCGACATTCTTGCTCATCTCGACCATCTATTTCTTCCTTCAAATTACAAGAAACAAATGAAGAAAAATTTCATGAAAATTGTCACATCCCCCTTACCCACCCTGTGCGGATTAGGGGGCGTGCGACCGGCCAGTTAGGCACCCATCGGTTTTTTTTTTAAATCAAAATGCCGACGATAATCCTAACCACAGGCCATTTATCAGTAACATCCAAGTACAATGCATTCAATTTATATAAGTTTGCAGCGGAAATGAGAGAATGCATAACACCTTGGCAGAGCCATTAATACATCCATAGTTATCTACTACATCATTGTTCTACAAAAGATAAGTGTCTTAGGTTTCAGATACATCACGTTCAGAAATAGGGATTTAGTACAAAAATGACTAGATCATAAGGTTCTTCAAAATAGTTCCTCCGGGTCTCCAACCCGCTAATCCTGATTGCTGGGTCCCTCACCTGAAAAATGTTAGGGAATGGGGTGAGCTTTAAAAAGCCCAGTGAGTAACACGGGTCCCCTGTCATGGGTTTCAAAACCATTGTTGTTTATAAAGCATGAGGGTGAGTCAGGCATTTCTGATAAGGTAATTAAATACGTTCATTTGAAACAGTATTAAAAATCGGAGAACAGTTAAGACATCAGGGTAACAGAACAGGTCAGTAATGAGTAGAGCAGAACAGTATAATAGAATAAACAGTACAGTATGCGCAGATTAAACAGTGCAGTATGCTCATATAGCGCTCACGACTGAAATGGTACCAAGAGTCAGTTGTTCTTTCAGTAAAACAGTGATAGATTTATTGCAGTACAGAACAGAGGAATCAGACAGAGTAAAAATCATGCATTTGAGTAAGGGCATGTAATCAGTGTATCAGATAAAACAGTACAGTACAGTATTTAAAATACAGTAACTAGACGGTGTACTTATACACCAATTCAGGAGTCAAGGTTACTCACCTTGTGCGGTAACGGAACTTAACTGAGAAGCCTTTATCTTCTTCCTATCCTTCTTTATCCTAGAAAATTTATGAACATTCCATAAATCTCACATGAAACTTAACTTGGTTCATTTTAATTCAAAATTCAACCTGAGTTAAACTATCTTGCTGTCTATGTGTTTTCATGATAATTGAAAATTACCTTTGTATCCATTCTTTTAGGGTTTCGGTGTCTTCTTGTTTCTTTAATTTAGCCTCTGCAATCATTGCCTTGGTGGGCATTTTGTATATAAACGGTCGAACAGAGACGACCTCGGTTGTCTTGGCTATCCTTATGTTTCATTCAATTATCTTTTGTTGCCATAATAGTTCTCGCATGAACTCCTGTTGCTTCTTGTCAACTAGTCTTTCGGCTTTAGACATAATGGTAAATTTCTTATTTTTCCCTTCCATGACTGGCCTAAGTTTTTATCCTACAACATAATCCCAAGATGTCAGGATATGTACTACCTCTAGGCAGTCCGGTCATGAAATTATCTAAGCTTTCATTGGGTTAGTTTTTAGTTCATTCGGATGTTATCTAACTTGATGCAGGGCTAGGGGTATTTCGGTCATTTCACAGTTGTGAAGTTTTGACTTCGATTTGTCATCCGGTCACGTGTATAGCCCTAAACGTATCAAGGTTTCTATTGTTTTCAGTTTCGTCTCAATCAGACCTCACCATTGAGTTCGGAATGTCCGACATAGTCAAGATAGACTATCTTTTAGTTTTATTTGGGTTCGGGTACCATCAGGGGTAGTATAGTCATTTACATCTTCGTATCAGTATTTTTCAGGACTTAGTTTCTCAAATCGGACTCCGCCATTGAGTCCGGAATGTTTGAAATAGTGGAAATACACTATTCATTTGACTTATTGGGACTTCATTTGACCTATTAATGACCTAGGGGTAATTTGGTCATTTTTATTTAATTAATAAATAAATTAAATAATTTAATTTATTATTTATTAAATTATCAGGGGTATAAATGAAATAAAATATCAGAAACTGGGCCAGAGTTAAATTTCCTAAAATTGTTGGGGCTATTTCGTAATTTCCAAAAAGTTTAAACTAAACCAAGGGGTTCAGTCCACATTCAACTGAACTAGACCGGTCCAGTCCAGTTCTGGCCGGTTCAAGGTAACGTACTGACGTCAGGCTGACGTCAGCCCTACAAATTAAATTTAAAATAACAGATATCTAAAACAACGCAGTACAGTTGATGGGTTATATCCATTTTTATTCGGGTCGGGGCCCGACCCGAAGACCCGATCCAAACCCGGTCACTGTTCATCGTCCCCACCCGTCTAGGGCTACTGTTGCCCTAGAAAATTGCAGAATTTTCTCCCTCTATTTTGTGGAGTTTTAGGTGCTGTTTTCAACAGGTTTCGATCCTAAACGACTTCTGGGAGTAAAACGAACCTCTTAGGCATTGGTTTCAAGCTTCGGATTCATCCATGGTGTTCTGTTTAGGCCGATGTTCAGGGGAAATTTCAGTTGGGTTATATGGCCTCGTTTCTTAACCATTTTGCACGGGGTTTGGTTCTCTGAAATCCCTACAGCAAGGGCTTCAATCCCCCATCCTTAAATATCAGTTTTGGGGTCTAGTTTAGAGGTTTGGTTTTTGGGCCGAGAAGAATAGCCTCGGTTTTGAGGGCTTAGACCTAGGTCTCTAGGTCGTGTATAGTGTTTTTTGGGGTCCTAAGATGGTCCATTTCATGTATTGATAAGCAGAGGGTCATTTGGTTAAGGTCGATTCAGACCTGTAACCCGAGGTCCATCAATGGCGGTTTGCTACGGGTTTGGGTTTTTGGGGCAGTTCTATAGGTCCAAATATGCACAATCACTCCAGTTTTCAGTGTTTAACCATTATACATGCAATGATAGCCCCCAAAAGCAGTAAAATAGTAGCCAATAATTCAAAGAGAAAATTTAAAAATTTTGGCTTGCTTACCTTCGGACAGAGGTTCTTCTAGGGTTTGTGCTTGAGTATAACCCTCAACAGTTGGCTTGTGTCCTCTCCCAGTCGTGCAGCCCTTCAGTTCCACCTTCTAGCTTCCCTCTAAGCTTCTCCAATGGATTCCAAATGCATACACACTTGCATTCTCCCATTCTTTCTCTCTAGGATTCTCTCTCTCTCTCTCTCTCCCAGTCGTGCAGCCGTTCAGTTCCACCTTCTAGCTTCCCTCTAAGCTTCTCCAATGGATTCCAAATGCATACACACTTGTATTATCCCACTCTCTCTCTCTAGGATTCTCTCTCTCTCTCTCTATGGAACAGTATACTAAACTCTCTCAATTATAGATCTGCATATATGGAGATTTCATATATCACATTTTCTCTTGACCCTTCATCTCCCCAAATGCATGATTATATTGCATGCAATTTGGTTGGGAGATGGTGCAATCATGAACTATAGGTATGATGGCTATGGCATAGCATGATGCAAATGCTGAGGTGTTGCATGTTTGGGTATTGGCCACTTTGGGGAATGGCCAAATTTGAATGCTATTTAAATATATATCTTTGTACATATATACACAAAGATGTTCCTAACCTAGTTGGTAATTTTTTTGGTAACCCAAATTCTGCCCAGTTTGGTCAAAGGATCAAATCCTCTTGGCCACAATTTCTGGTCTTTTTCCATATTTCGGGCTTAGGCCCTGTTTGGCTGCGCATTAAGCAGTTTCGCTGTTTCTTACTTAACTTTCAATCTGTAACTTATTTTTCGACGTAGTTTCTTCCAGTCAACTCCTAGTTAGGTTAGCCTCAGTGTCCAAGGGTTCAGTGTCAATAATCAGTTTCTCAGAATTTCGAAATTTGCTAACATGGGTTTTGTCAGTGTTAAACAGTTGAATTTAAACAGTTAAATGACAGATCAGATTTCAGAAACAGTTTTCATTGCATAATTTAATTAGAACATAAGTCTGGGGTGTTACAAAAATGATCAAGAATCCCTTCCTCCTGAGTCTCTTCACTTAGAAGGATTAACAATTTCCCCAAATCAAATTCCTCATGGAATTTACCAACAAAATTCACAATCAAATCAAAGGAGAATGTCTCTAACAGCTAGTGAAATGAATTTTACAATTTTTTTAAATTTTTCATGGATTCTACAGAATTTGTTATTGATCGAAAAGCAATTAATGCAGAATTCCAACAAGAGAAATATTCTCTATTTAGAGGATGGTATTTCCAAAAATTTAATCAAAAAGAATTACAATAATTCAAAGAAGAATTCTATGATTATATTTATAAATATAAAAGAATCATACCTTTTGTACAGTGGTTTTATATGATCCACTTTACAGAAATGGAGAGAGCCATAAGAGTAATGGTTTTAAATGACCATTTCAAATCATGGCAAACCGGTGAAGCTCAAATCATTAGATCTGTTCACCCTTCTCCAGAATCTTTAAGATTAGAACAATCAGGTTCTACTTCTTTTAGCCCAGCACTAGAAGCAAATGCTTATGTAAATGTTGGCAAAGAAAGAAACTCTTCTTTGTATAATGTTTATAAGTAGAATAATTATACTAATTTACATCTTCAAACTATTGGTCAACAATTAACCAGAGTTGAAGATACAGTGTCGCAATTAGAAGAATCTCTTCAATCTGTGACTAATAATTTCCAAAAAGTCACCATGAAACCTAAAGAAATAATTCAAGAGACTAATATTAAGCCTCTTGTTCCAATAACTGGATTTAAATTATCCAATAAAAATAATGAAGAATTTATGAATGAATTACTTAAAAGATTAAGAGATTTAAATCTTAATACTTTAAATAATTGTCTAACATATTCTGATAATCATTCAGATTCTGACAATAATTCAGAACAATCTGATATGTCTCACACAGACATAATCAAAACTCAAGCTTCTTTACAAGCTATTCAAAATGATAACCTGCATAAAATAGGTTATACTAAAAAATCCATAAATACGGCTGACATTAATAGTTGTCGTTATTATCCTAGGCCAACACCCCAGGATATTCTTTATGAAGAAGATTTTCTTCATTCCCAAAAAAAATTTCATAGGAAAAACCATTTATAAATGGAACATAGATGGTAGATCTGAATATCAAATCTTTGAATTCATACCTCAAATCATGATGTATAGCACAATATGCAAGCAATATGGTAATAGTGACCAAAACATTGCTAAATTTATCACCGCTGGCTTTACCGGTATCCTTAAAGGATGGTGGGATAATATTCTTACAGAAAGCCAATGGCAGGAAATAATGTCTGCTAAAAAAATTGTTAAAAATGAACAAACACAACAACCTGGGCAACATGAAGATACTGTTTATACTCTTGTGCAATCCATAATCTTACATTTTGTAGGACCATGGGATAGCCAAAGAGAAAGAAATCGAGAACTTTTTCAAAATCTTCGTTGTCCATCATTAACCCATTTTAGATGGTACAAAGATGTATTCTTGGCCAAAGTTGTACAGAGATTTGATGCTAATAGTGAGCATTGGAAATCCAAATTCATTGATGGTCTTCCAAAATTATTTGCAAAAAAAGTTCGCAAAACCTTAAGAGATGCTAATGGTGGTATGTAACACCCCGACCCTGATTAAGTAATGATTAGTTGCTAATCATTAATTAGAACCAAACATAAAGAATAATTAAGAAGTTAATCGGGAACCTCATGATAGACCCATAAAATAATTAAGTACCTCAAAAGTGAGGGCGTAATGTCCGAACCTAATTACCAAGTAATTAGGCGAAATGATGTTATTTTAACACTATGAAAACTCGAATTAGCGAACTATGACGGCCACAAATAAATAATAACTAATACACGGCATTTGATAACGAGGCTAACCAAAAGACAAAACCCTCAGAAGAAACCGCGCCAAAAAAGGAGCAACGAAAAAGAAAATATTAAGAAAATAACCAAAACGGAGTTTTGCGCCAACCAAACAGGGCCTAAGCCCAAAATATGGAAAAATTCCTAAAAGTGAGGCCAAGGGGATTTGAACCCTTGACTAAGTGGGGCAAGATTCTTATTACCCAAAAAATTACCAAGTGGGCTGTTGGCATCTTTGTGCCTATATATGCAACCAAATTGTATTTAAGCCCAAATTAGCCAAGGCCACCTCCCAAATTGACCAATGGCCATGCATGCAATCCCCACATTATTAGCCCACATCAGCTCCTGTCAACTCATATCAATCACTGAACCCACCAAATCTCTGATATGCATGCATTTGTATATGTATAAGTGTATATGCATAGGTGGGCAATATGAGGTATATAAGAACTGTATACCTTGGGACACTCCAAAATCATGTGTGGGTGAAATCTGGAGAGTGTATGTGTGTGTGTGTTCTTGAAGTGGAGAGAGAGAAACTAAAGAGAGAGAGAGAAGTGAGAGAGAATGAAGCATTGTGTATGAGAGGAAGATTATATACAAGTGTGTGCATGCATGTGAGTGCCACCAAGTGTACCTGAAGAAGTTTGAGCAACCCTAAGGAGCGTTGAGAGGGCCTGAACCAAGCCAAGTAAGAGAACAACCATTGCCAAAAGGTATAAACCCAAAACTGTAAAATTTTCTGTTTAGAATTTTGCTATTGTTTTTTATGTTTTGAGCCTAAATAACTGCAATCATGATACCTAAAATGTAATATCATGAATAATGCATGAAATTAGAGCATTGGATCGACCCTAAAACACCCATACAGAGCACATCCGCCATGAACGGACCTCAAACCTTGCAGGTCTGAACCGACCATTTTTGATTGAATTTTGGCCTATATGAACCTAAAATAGACTACCCCAGTGTCTTAAATATGCTAGACCGTGCCCCAAAGACCTAGAATCGACCATGAAATCACGAGTTGCAGGTTTCGGCCATAAAACCCAACTCTAGTTTTAGGTTCTTAAACTACGTTTTTGGAATGGGGGCTGAACCTCCATGTCATGAGGATCATTCTGAACCAAACTACATGAGAAATAATGATGAAATGAGAGTTTATGATGGAGTGGCAGGTTCGGGTATTTAGGGTTAGACCGAACGATTGGGTTGGTTTTAGAGTATCAAACGGATGCCAAAAGATTGGCCAAATCCCTAGGAACGTGTATCAACTAAGAGCAGAGAAAATCAGTGGCCAAAAATGCACGAAATTGAGAAGGAAGAAAACTAAAAAATTAGGGCAACAGTCCTGAAATTGGTGAGGAAGACGATGAGTCGACTCGTTGTTCTAAACCGAGTCAGACGAGTTAACTCGGGACACGTGTTAAGCGGTGGGATGGCCACCGCATTATTGGAACGACGGCGTTTCACGATTAGTTTTAAAACTTTAAAACGTTAGGGCTGACATCATCATGACGTCAGCATTACACGATGAACCGGTCCAAACCGAATGGTTCGGTAAAAATCCGACCGATTCACTTAAATTTGAACCGAACCCTCTGGTTCAGACCGAAATTTAGTGAAATTCTATTTTGACCCCCAACAGTTTCACAGAATTTGGTTCTGGCCCACTGTTTAAGAAACTTCTTTTCCATATACCCCTGAAAAATAATTTGATAAATAAATAATTAATTTAAATTATTTTATAAATAAAGAGAATTCTAAAAATGCCCTAGGCCATAAATAAAGCAAACGAAATCTAAATAAAGTAAATGAATAGTGTATTTTAACTATTTTGGACATTCTGAACCCAATGGTAGGGCCCGTTTCATGAGATGAGATCCCAAAAATTAAGACACGTTAAAGTGTAAATTATCAAATTGCCCCTAATATGCCGATGTCCAAATAATACAAGTTATTAGTGTATTCTTATTATCTTGGGCCTTCTGAGATCAACAGTGGGGTCCGATTCACGAGACGAGACTCTGAAAAATATGACACGTGAAATGACCAAAATACCCCTAAGGTACCCGAAGCTAAATAAAAAGCCAAGAAGGTCTAAAATGACTTTCTTCGACATTCCGAATCTAACAGTGAGGTCCATAACACCGAAATAAGTACTGAAAAATAAGTCACGTGAAAAATAAAACTCATTAAGTCACCACGAGTTGACCGGTAAGACCAATCCTAAGAAGTTAGGATATGTCAGGCCTAAAATTAAATGAAAGAGCATGAATAAGTAATAATTTAAGGTAAATGTGAAGTTGACGAGTTCCTTATGATTTTCTTAGGAGCTACAAAGGGAGGGGAAAGGCCCACCAGTAGTACAAACCCAGGGAATCAAGGTGAGTAATCTTGCATTTGAAGTGGAGATTTAATTCCACGAATTTGAAGATGTTTTAAATTTCAAAATATCTGAAGCATTGAGTGTTAAATATTTCATGATTCCTGTTTTAAAATATTCCGTTCTTATAAATCCTGTTATGACATGCCGAATGATTGATTTCTATTACATTCTATTTGATTATTCCTAGTATTTGAAGATCCTATCATGAAATCATAAACGTCATGTTTTAAATACTCATGAAAAGTATTATGAAAAGTCATGTGATAAATGTATTTAAATGCAAGATAAACTGTGCATAAGCACACAGACACATAGTCAGGATTTTGGGTTTCTTCGGAACTCATTTGACCTGTCATGTGTCACATAGCACATAGTCAGGATTTTGGGCTTTCTTCGGAACTCATTTGACCTGTCATGTGCGACACAACACATAGTCAGGATTTTGGGCTTCTTCGAAACTCAATTGACCTATCATGTGGATGTCTGGTAGCAGGATCTAATCCCACAGGCAAAGAGATATCTCCACGTATACCCAAAATGGGAGTCTGGTTTGAAACAAATTCCACTAATGAAAATGAAAAGATGACAAATGACTTTGAAAGTGGAAGTATGTTTTACCCCCATTTTTCACTGTGCATGTTTATATGTTTTGAAATGCATATGTTCCATTTAAAAAAATGTATGTTTAGCTTGAATACTTTAAATGTTTCAAAGCTATCTTTATGAAAAGTGCATGTACTCTATGTTTAAAATGTACGAGCAATTGGCAGTGAGTATTTTATGAACCTCTCATGTACGAAACCTTTGCCAATTGAAAACCCATGACAAATGCTAGAATTACTCATTGGGCTTCTCGAAGCTCACCCCATTCCCTAACATTTTTCAGGTACTAATGATGATGAATGGGAGCCTTGCTCCATTTGGGGATGATGACTAGTGGCTTTAATATGATCAAGGACTTTTGGGAAGTACTAAGGACCCGTCGATGGTCGAATTTTGAAGTGTAATAGATTTTGGACAACATGTACTTAAGCCCTTGAGGCATTCAGATATGTACTATATGTAACACTTTAAGTTTTTAGTATGCTCTGATTTTATAATCATGTGTACCGCTATGAAGAGCGGTAGTACTGGATGGATGTACGAAATATTTTAAGAAAAAAAAAAAGAAAAAAGTTTTTCACGCTTCCGCAACCATAGGTCGCACATCTATTCGATACCGCTGCTTATGTGAGCCTTGCCCTAAGGCCCTCGGGCCGAAGGGTGGCAGTCCCGACACGAGATCTGCACAGGGTAGGTTTTGGATCGTGACATGGTATCTCTATTCCTTATAACAATTATACTTATGGACAATTAATAGCTATTGTTGTCCAAGAAGGATTATCTTATTACAACGATCTAAAAATGCAATATGCTAACAAAAGAATAACTAGCAAAAAAGAAATAGCTGAATTTTGTGATCAATTTGCTTATCACACAGATATAAAATTCCCTAAGTCTAATAGACATCTCAAATCTAAAGGAAAATCTCACAAAATTTATAGGAGACATAAAAGCTCCAAATCAAAGGAAGAATCACCTTCCATATCAAAATCTTCAAGAAATAAGAAAAGAAAATCATCTAAAAAAGAAAATAGATGTTACAAATGTGGCAGAATTGGCCACTATGCTAATAAATGCAAAACTAAGAAGAAAATAGAAAATTTTCAAATTGATGATCAATTAAAAGATCAACTTTTCAAAATATTTTTAAAATATAAATATTCAAATACTAAGTCATCTAGTGAATCATCTAGCGAACCTGAACTAGATGTAATAGAAACATCTGATTTTGAATCTGAACAAGAACAACCTAATCCATGCTCTTGTTCAACCTTACAAGCCAATAATAATAATTATTATTGGAAAGCAATTGTTGAAATGAATGGCTTAAATATTAATGTATTAACAAGCCATCAACAATCCTTATTAGATTTATCGGATCAAATCCAAGATCTTGAAATCAAGAAAAAATTAATTGAAGCATGTATTACATCTATTTCTGCTTCGGAAGAAATTTCAAATCCTTTAAATTCCTCAGAAGGATACAATTTAAGAGAAGTCTTTAAACGATTAGAAACTCCTACAATCAGTAGAAATACTTCCATAGCTGATTTGAGAATGGAAGTAAATACTCTCAAAACTGAAATTACTCAGTTAAAGAATGCTCATAAGCAACTTAATAATGAAGTAATACAACTTCAACAAAAATTTGAAGCTTTAGAATCTTCTAAGCCAACAAAGATTCAAGAAATTCCACCAAATCCTGAATATTTAAATAATATAAATCAAATTACATTTCAAAAATGGTATGTTTTGATTACCTTAGTAATAGATCAAGAATACACAATCCCCAATGCCATTGCATTATTTGATAGTGGTGCTGATATGAATTGTATTCAAGAAGGATTGGTTCCAACCTAATACTTTGAGAAAACAACTCAATCACTCACTAGTGCAAATGGATCTAAAATGATTATCAAATATAAGTGTGATAATGTTTACATTTGTAAGGAAGGAATATGCCTTTCATCAACCTTTTTATTAATCAGAAATTTATCCCAACAAATTATTTTAGGAACTCCATTCCTAATGGCAATCATGCCTATCAAAAAATTTGATTCTACAGGAATTTATGCTCACATAGGAGGGCATCCTGTTACTTTTCAGTTTGTAATAAAACCACAAACTAAAACAATACATGATATTGAAAATAATATTAATTTAAAAATATCCCAAATCAATTTTCTTCAAAAAAAAAAATCAAATTACTTTCTTTAGAAAATCAATTACAATCTTTTCAAATAAAAGAAAATATACAACAACTATATAATTAATTTGTTGCTGAAATTTGCAGTGGCATTCCTAATGCTTTCTAGGAAAGAAAACAACATATGGTTTCTTTACCCTATGAATCTATTTTTCAGGAAAAATATATTCCTACAAAAGCTAGACCTAATCAAATGAAAAAAGACTATCTAGAATTATGTAAAAAAGAAATCCAAGAGTTATTGGATAAAAAGCTAATTTAAAAAAGCTCATCTCCATGGAGCTGCACAGCTTTTTATGTCAATAAAAATGCTGAAAAAGAACGTGGTCGACCAAGATTAGTAATAAACTATAAACCACTTAATGATTGTTTAAAATGGATAAGATATCCAATTCCTAATAAAAAGGATTTATTGGATAGATTACATTCAGCCATAATCTTTTCAAAATTTGATCTTAAATCAGGATATTGGCAAATTCAAATAAAAGAAGAAGACGGATATAAAACTGTCTTCACAGTTCCATTTGAATATTACGAATGGAATGTAATGTCATTTGGTCTGAAGAATGCTCCTTCAGAATTTCAAAATATTATGAATGAAATATTCATTCCTTATTCCAATTTCTCTATTGTATATATAGATGACATACTCATCTTTTCCTCTTCAATAGAACAACATTGTAAACATCTTAATATTTTTAAAGATGTTATAAGAAGAAATGGTTTAGTAATTTCTGCCCGAAAAATGAAATTATTTCAAACCACTGTTAGATTTTTAGGGCATAATATTCCACCAAGGGAAAATAATTCCCATTGATAGGAGTATAGAGTTTGCTTCTAAATTTCCTGATGAAATAAAAGACAAAACTCAATTACAATGATTTTTAGGTAGTCTCAACTATATTATAGACTAGTATCCTAATTTGGCTCAGGATGCAGCTATTTTGTATTCCAGACTTAGGAAAAATCCTAGTCCTTAGTCACCAACTCATACCCAAGCTGTTAGAAACATTAAACTAAAAGAAAAACAGTTACCTTGTTTGGCCTTGGCCAATCCCCAATGGTTTAAAATTGTTGAAACCGATGCCTCTAATATTGGTTATGGAGGTATTCTCAAACAATCCAATCCTAATACAAGAAAGGAAGAATTAGTTCGATTTACCTCGAAAATATGGAAAAATGCTCAAATTAATTATTCCACAATAAAGAAAGAAATTATTTCTATTGTTAAATGTATTCTTAAATTCCAAGATGATTTACTTAATCAACAATTTTTATTAAGGATTGATTACAGTGCTGCCAAACAGGTCCTTAAAAAAGATGTGCAAAATTTAGCCTCCCGACAAATTTTTACAGGGTGGCAAGCTGAATTATCTGCTTTTGATTTTACCATTGAGTATATTTGATCAGAAAATAATTCTCTTCCTGAATTTTTAACCCGTGAATTCTTGTAGGGTAATGCACCAACCATCTAATAGGGGCCGAGGACGTGGCAAGGCAACACTTGGCAAGGGAATAACCTTTGATCCAGCCGAATGGCCATCTGTCCAGAATCTATAGGATCTAATAAAAGGTTCTCCTTCAGGGTCATCCTCAACATCTAATAAAGATGCCAAAAAGTCTAATAAAGACGCCCTTCAATCTGAAGGTCCTCCTTTTATTGAAAATCAGGTACTAGAACCTGTGATTACCCTCGAATCAGAGGATCAACAATGGAAACAAGATCCCTGGTATTTAAAGGATCGTTATCTAGGAAATCAAGGGTATCCTGCTCTCGATAACAAATATCGTTATCTTCAAGAGGCCATTCTTAAAGAAACAGGCTCTGTGAAAATACACCACTATTATCTGAAAAATAATAAAAAACCAGACACTCCAATTGCTTATAGAAAATGTCATATAATGAAAATAATAAGACCAAACGAATAGGGTTTTGATCCAAATAGATCAAGGCAATTATCCTTGAGAACCAATACTCACAATTTCAATTATTGGGATTACCAGCATGCTTGGACTGAGACTTTTTATTATCAAAATCCTAAATACAAGCATACTTGGTTTTCCATTTCAATAAGAAAATATCTGAGCAAATATTGCCCAACTGGATTTTTCAATGGTAGGGACAAATTTGGTCATTCTCTGGATATTCTTCCAGAATCAATAAAGGTAAAATATTTACCATGGTTACAATTCCATCCTAAATCACAGGATATCCAGAAATACTTTAGACAATCATCATTTTATTATTTTGCAGAATTTAGCATTCCTTGGACCTGGCGCTGGGACATTGAATATGTTGTTGATAATATAGATATTCCAATTTTAGCCAGAACATTCCATACAAGATGGTGGCAAGTTTATCCTGTTGATGATAAAGCTAAAGAAATTCAAAATAGTATTGAGGAAAATGCAAAAGCCTCAAAGAAGCTAGCAATCAAGCCAACCCCAACTCCTAATCCGTTTGATGCTTTAAAAGCTAATGTCAAGCAACAATTTCCTATGCTTGTTGACAAAGAATTAATGATCAAATGCATGGAAGTAATGAAGGAACAATTTTTCTCCACTTTTCCTTCCACAGACCTTTCAGATGATTTATCCATGACATCTGACCACAGTGGAGATAATCAGAATCAATTCACATGTCTAGCTGGCGAATCCCAAGACCCAGCTGACGACAATCCTACTTTCAGTGATATTTAGGATGCAATGATTCATTTGGCATCCAATAAGCCAGAATCATCTAAATTTGATAAAGGAAAAGAAAAGCAGATCCCATAATGCAGATCACTATTCAAGATAGAGAAGGAATAAAGTTATATATCACTAAGCTCAATAATGCTTGCTTAGGTCAGCTCTTATATCAGAGTGTTGTATCCCGGAATATCCTGTTCCCCGTAATATGATAGGCCTTTGTCTATATAAAGGGATGCCCTTACCCTTGTTGAGGCACGTCTAAGTTTCTCCTCTCTCTCTCTTTCAGATTCCCTTTCTCAGTTGTATATTTCTTGTGTATTTTCTTTTTGAAGGTACTTTATTAGATTTATCGGATCAAATCCAAGATCCTGAAATCAAGAAAAAATTAATTGAAGCATGCCTTACATCTACTTCTGCTTCGGAAGAAATTTCAAATCCTTTAAATTCCTCAGAAGGATACAGTTTAAGAGAAGTCAACTAAGAATTAGAATAAAAAATCAAAAAGAAAATACACAAGAAATATACAACTGAGAAAGGGAATCTGAAAGAGAGAGAGAGAGGAGAAACTTAGACGTGCCTCAACAAGGGTGAGGGCATCCCTTTATATAGACAAAGGCCTATCATATTACAGGGAACCAGATATTCCGGGATACAACACTCTGATATAAGAGCTGACCTAAGCAAGCATTATTGAGCTTAGTGATATATACCTTTATTCCTTCTTATCTTGAATAGTGATTTGCATTATGGGATCTGCTTTTCTTTTCCTTTATCAAATTTGGACGATTCTGGCTTATTGGATGCCAAATGAATCATTGCGTCTCAGATATCACCGAAAGTAGGATTTTCGTCAACTGGGTCTTGGGATTCGCCAGCTAGACATGTGAATTGATTCTGATTATCTCCACTGTGGTCAGATGTCATGGATAGATCATCTGAAAGGTCTGTGAAAGGAAAAGTGGAGAAAAATTGTTCCTTCGTTACTTCCATGCATTTGATCATTAATTCTTTGTCACTAAGCATAGGAAATTGTTGCTTGACATTAGCTTTTAAAGCATCAAACGGATTAGGAGTTGGGGCTGGCTTGATTACTAGCTTCTTTGAGGCTTTTGCATTTTCCTCAATACTATTTTGAATTTCTTTAGCTTTATCATCAATAGGATAAGCTTGCCACCATCTTGTATGGAATGTTCTAGCTAAAATTGGAATATCCATACTATCAACAACATATTCAATGTCCCAGCGCCAGATCCAAGGAATGCTAAATTCTACAAAATAATAAAATGATGCTTGTCCAGAGTATTTTTGGATATCCTGTGATTTAGGATGGAATTGTAACCATGGTAAATATTTTACCTTTATTGATTCTGGAAGAATATCCAGAGAAGGACCAAATTTGTCCCACCATTGAAAAATCCAATTGGGCAATATTTGCTTAGATATTTTCTTATTGAAATGGAAGAACCCAGTATGCTTGTGCTTAGGATTTTGATAATAAAAAGTCTTAGTCCAAGCATGCTAGTTATCCCAATAATTGAAATTATGAGTATTGGTTCTCAAGGATAATTGCCTTGATCTATTTGGATCTAAACCCCATTCGTTTGGTCTTATTATTTTCATTATATGACATTTGCTATAAGCAATTGGAGTGTCTGATTTTTTTTTTTTATTTTCCAAATAATAGTGGTATATTTCCATAGAGCTTGTTTCTTTAAGAATGGTCTCTTGAAGATAACGATATTTGTTATCGAGAGAAGGATACCCTTGATTTCCCAGATAGCGATCCTTTAAATATTAGGGATCCTACTTCCATTGTTGATCCTCTGTTTCGAGGGTAATCACAGGTTCTATTACTTGATTTTCAATAAAATGAGGACTTTCAGATTGAAGGGCGTCTTTATTAGACTTTTTGGCATCTTTATTAGATGCTAAGGATGACCCTGAAAAAGAGCCTTTTATTAGATCCTGTAGATTCTGGACAGATGGCCATTCGACTGGATTGGAGGTTATTTCCCTACCAAGTGTTGCCTTGCCATGTCCTCGGCCCCTATTAGATGACCGGTGCATTACCCTGCAAGAATTCGCGGGTTAAAAAGCTAGAAGGAGAATTATTTTCTTCTCGAATATATTTAATGGTAGAATGTGGATTGAACAAGATTAGTAGTAAATTATAAACCACTTAATGATTGTTTAAAATAGATAAGATATCCAATTCATAATAAAAATAATTTATTCAATTCTTAATAAAAAAAATTTATTAAATAGATTACATTCAGTCTAAATTTTTTTACATAGATATTTATTGAGCCCAAACACCTGTATGACACTGTCACGTCATCATATTGGCCCAATCTTTGTGGGTCCCATATGAGCTGGCAACATCCGGGTAAATGTGAGTCCGCTGGTCCAGCACTGGAGCCTACCAAATCCCACCTTGTACAAAGCCCTCTCGAATCCCAAGGCCCAAACCTATGACTATACATAAAGATAAGCCCATCATCAAAAGAGCCCGAAATTAAGCCCCGCCACGTCTCCTTCAATACATCAACTAACAGGGAAAGTCCCCACGTTACCTGCCCCCTCTATGCAGACGGCTACTCCGACTCCAACACGTACTACTCGCTCTCTAAAATATCTTTTTCTTTCTCTGGACTGCAAATTTCTCAGCAGCTCTGCTATATATCCGTAACTTCCTTCGCTCATCATTTTTCTGCACTTCGACGCACTTTCTATATCAGGTTCTTCGTATCCAAAATTGTAATATATACGTACATAATATCATATATAGAAGAGTAAATTCCGAAATTTTGCATCTTTTATACCCTTCTGGGGTTCAATTCTCTGCGATTCGCCTTTTCGGTGCTTAAATTAGTTTAGCTCTGTTCATGAATGTCCTGTGAATATGAATTCTCTATTTCTCATTTTGTTGCAGTGACGTGATATCAAGTTAAACTCTAGGGCTGTGATTGGTATTGTATGAATTTCGATTTTGCGGTTACGAAATTCGATTATCGATATCTATGGCGTCATATCATGGTAATACTCACTCGGAACCTGCAAAAATGGAACAAATAATCACTGAATTCTTTGCAAAGAGTCTCCACATAATACTGGAATCGAGGTGTCCTTTTGTGTCGTCGCGTAACTATAGTGGCGATCAAATTATATCATCCCCATCTTCGTCCTCATCGTCTTCATCGAGTGTAAGACCTAGAGATAAATGGTTTAATTTAGCACTTAGGGATTGCCCTGCTGCGCTTGAGAACATTGATTTTTGGCGGCAGAGTAATCTTGAGCCAATGGTCGTTGACGTGATTTTAGTGCAAAGACCAACCGATTGTTCCCCGAAAAGGGGTATTGATGGGAACTTGTCATCAAAAGAGCGGTCTCTGTTTTTTTGGAATTCGGAGCATGATGAATATGGGTGTGAGGCAAGAAGTGAAAAGATCATTGAGAGATGGGTGCTGCAGTATGAGAGTCGGAAGAGTAGTAGGGATTGTAGTTCGGGGAGCAAGAGGTCGAGCTGCACTAGTTCGCACACATTGTATAAGAAATCCATATTGCTTTTAAGGTCTTTGTATGCAACTGTCAGGCTCTTACCTGCCTATAAGCTCTTTCGTGACCTAAATTCGTCTGGCCAAATTCGGACATTTAGCCTTAGTCATAAGGTTTCTTCTTTTGTTGAGCCCTTTACTCGTAGAGAAGAAGCAGAAATGCAGCGGTTTGTGTTCACCCCAGTGGATACTTCTTGTGGTAGGCTTTGCCTTTCAGTGTTGTATCGTTCGTCTCTCTCGGATGTTGCTTCTGAACCATCAACCCCTATGTCCCCACAGTTCATACCAGATTATGTTGGGAGTCCAATGGCAGATCCGCTTAAGAGGTTTCCTTCTCTTCCTGTGCCTCATGGCTCTCCATCTTTCTATCCATTTGGAAGGCGTCATAGCTGGAGTTATGACCTGTATAGAGCCTCATCACCTTCAGCATTCCCCTCACCTTCGCCCTCATACTCGGATTCTCGTGCTTCAATTTCTAAACCAAGTTCCCATCGCCTCCCTCCTACATGCTTACCCCGTCATCTGCCTGAAGCAACTCAAGTTCATAAGAAGAATACAAGTTTTGATGAGTATTGGCCCTCCCCTACCTTTTCTCTCTCTCCATCCCCGTCACCACCTACCTACATTCCCGGGAGTCATATGTCAAAGGCTCTTTTACGGTCTGAAAGTGCTCCACTTAACATACCTGCATCTAAGCTTGTTAATGCCCCCTCATTGTTCAACAAGCAAAGTTTGCCTCCTTCTCCTCCCCTTAAAGGTACAAGGCCTAATATTTCTAAGATGGATAGAAGTTTAGGTTTGGTTCAGACTACCTCAACAGATGACAAGGTATTCTAGACTCTCTTTCCAGTCAAACTTTTTTGTGTTTCCTCTTATTCCAATTATGAGTTCTTTTTGTCTGCTGTAGTTCTCTATTGGGAAAGATGAAATTGGAAAAATTTCTGGGTTGAAGATATCATCTTGTGGCTCACCGCAGAAATCGTTTTCCAGAAGCTCCAGTAGGTCTTTCTTGGATGATTTTGATGATTCTGAGTTTTCTGGCCCATTTGTCGTGGATGATGATGACTTAACAGATCCAGGTAGCAGGTAATGTGGGACATACATTGACTGGATATTGGTTCTTTTTACTTAAATTACATTATATTCCTGATTTTCCCTTGACATAATAAGTGCATCCACATCTTCTGTTCTTATAGTTTATTTTACCAATTCTTGATTAATGTATGCATACAAGTTACCAAATTTATAATTTGAGAATGTAATTCAGGAATTGAACTGAAAAAAGTAACTGAACTTTAGCTCAATAATTTTCATGTTGCTACTGGCTCAGCTGAACTTTTTTTTTTTTTATCGATGATTAGTTGGATAACTTTATTGCCAAGCTGGAGAAGGATTATTTGCATGGCATCTCACATGAGATGAGTTCTTGGTGTGGGAAGGCATGGAAATTAATAATCGATAATTAGGGGTGCAAGTCAGGCGGGTGGGTGGGCTTGGCTTGAGGGCTGCCCAAGCTCAGGCCGAGCTTTGGAACAATTTGCCCAAGCCTGTCCCAGACTCAAATTTGGGTTCACTCGGGTTTCCAATGTCCGGGATTACGAAATTTTAACAACTTTTTTCTATTTTAATATTTGACAGCTGTCGTAGAGTTGGCAACGAAACAAATGTTACATTGAACATGAGGGGAGGGATCTTTTATAGAGTGATAGAACCCTGGGCTTCTCTTTTGATGAGGGGTTGAACAAATCCCAGAGGCTTACAAAACAATGTAGGCCAATTTGTACTGGACAATTCTGATTGGGTGTTGGAAAAATATAGAGGAGGTGAGTGATGTGAGTTATGATCTGGAATTGACATACAATGCCAGAACTTGCGATTTGATCTGTCTGTTTGAAGTTGTTGATTTAAGTTGGGAGTTTTGGAAGGGACAAGACAATAAAGGGAAGAGGGAGGCCAACATTTGGAAGGGAGGAAGGAAATTAAAAAATCTGATTTCAAAGATTAGTTATGAAGGGAAAAAGGGAAAGGAAGGGTGTAGGAGCTTGGGGAGAAGGAGAGGAAAAGGACTTCAATTAGTTTCAATGAAGGTAAGTGTCATGGAATGTTCATGGAATAAATGACCCTGAAAAAAGAGTTGCAGTGAGCTTAGCTTTGAAGAAATGAGGAGCACTAGTAGTATGTATTTAGGAGACCAAAATGGAGTTAATTTCCAGCACGGTGGTGAAGGGTCTGTGGGGCAGCAGATTTGTGGATTGAGTGACTTAGGAGCTGTTGGCATAGCTGGTGGAGTTTTGATTTTATGGGACAAGAGGGTGGTTATGAAGGTGGAGATCAAGATTGGTTCTTATTCCGTCTCAGGCCTGTTTACACTTGTGGAGGATAAGCTCTTATTGGATTTTTTCAAGAGTGTATGGCCTAGTAGAAGATAGAGATTGAGGCAAGCTGTTGGAGTAGCTTGGAGAAGTGGGAAGGTGTTGGCCAGATCTATCATGCATTTGTAGCAATTTTAACGTAGTTCCCTAAATAGAGGTCCTCTAGACTTTTCAAATTTTATTGATTTTCATATCCTCGTGGATTTGCTGCTTATTGGTGTCGGTTTCACAGTCTAGCAATAAACGAACTCCCACATTTTCCAGGATTAGCAGGATCTTAATTTCGGGAGATTAGGAGGAGAAATTTGGGAAAGTGAGTCAACTTTCTCTTTCAAGGATTGTCTCTAATCATGTTTCGATTTTGTTGGATAGCAGAGGAATAAGGCAAGGAAAAGATCCATTCGAATTCAAAAAAATGTGGTGGTGAGATCAAGGTTTTAAAGAATTGGTAGCAGGTTGGTGGAATAGCTTCAGAATTGGTAACTCTCTCAGCTATAGAATTGTGAAGAAATTGGGGTTTTTGAAAAGAGAGTGTAAGAAGTAGAATAAGGCTATATTTGGGAACTTAGAGTGGATGAAGTCGAATCTCTTATCAGAAACTGGAAGACTAGATGAGAAGGAAGGGGAAATTCCTTTCTAATGTGGAATGGGAAAGAAGGGAGGAGATAAAGGCGGAGGTGAGTTGGCAGAAAAATCAATGGCATTGTGGTTGAAGGAGGTAGACCAGAATACAAAATTTTTTCATAGACTTAGCTAATACTCGTAGGAGAAGCAACTTCAAGGGCATGTCAAGGGAGGGTGGCAGGGAACTCTCAAAATAGAAAGAGATCAAGGAGAGTATTGTCAATTTCTACAAAGAATTGTATTCAAAGTTGAATTGATGGCGCCCAATGGTGGATGGGTTAGAGTTCGGCCAAATATCCGTGGATAGTAGGGTTTGGTTAGAGAGGCCGTTTTCTGTGGAGGCGGTGGTTACTTTGAGTAGTTGTAATGCAGATAAGGCACCGGGGCTAGATGGGATGACAGGCTTTTTTTCAACAATGTTGAGAGACTTTGAAAGCTGAAATTATGGAGATGTTTTATGCTTTTCATGCTACAAGGTAGTTTGAAAGAAGTATGGATACATCATCCACAGCCCTTATTCCTAAAAGAGGTGGAGCTGTTGAATTAAGGGATTTTAGGTCGATCAGTCTCATTGGGGTCTTTATAAGCTCATAGTCAATACTCTGGCTCTCAGGCTTAAGAAGGTGACGAAGGATATTATATTGAGGACCCAAAACACGTTTATTAGGGGGAGCTGATTTCAGATGTGGTGTTGGCTAATAAATGTGTTGACTACGAGTTGAGAAGTGGTATTCCAGGGATTGTGTGTAAGCTAGACATTGATGAGACCTATGATTATGTGAACTGGGGCTTTCTTATTTATATGATAGAAAAATTGTGGTTTGGGGAGAAGTGCAGATCCTGGATTAGATGGTGCATATCTACTGGGAAGTTTAATGGTGGCCTTTTCTGGAGTTATGTATTGCGCGGGGGGGGGGGGGGGGGGGGGGGAGAAGAGGGGTATTTAGAGGCTTCTTGGTAGGTGGGAATGGACGAGCTAGTTTGTTAGTCTTGCACTTGCTTTATGTAGATAATATAGTAATTTTATGTGTTATTGGAGATAGCTCAGTTATGATATTTGAGGTGTTCTTTCATTTGCTTCTAGGCCTTTATTGGGTTTAAGGATCAATGTCAATAAGAGCAAACTAATAGCAGTAGGGGATATGGTGGATTGTGAGAGTCTTGCAACCATTTTAGGGTGTAGGGGATCTTCGCAATTCAATATTTGGGCATGCCTGTTGGGGGCTTCTAGCTTTGGGAGTATGGGATGCTATAGTGGAGAGATTCAAGAGGAAGCTTACTAGATGGTAGGAGTAGTATCTATCCAAGGGAGGCACACTTACTCTTATAAACAGCACCTTATTCAGTTTGCCTACGTATTTTATATCCTTGTTTCCTATGCCTATTACGATGGTTCACAGATTAGAGAAACTATAGCAAGATTTTTATGGAATACCCTTGAGGACTTCAAGAATCATTTAGTTACGGGCCTCTTTGGGGTAAGTTGGATTATGCAGCAGTCTATGGTATAGGTGTTAGCTTCGTGACTGGGCTGCTTGGTGGACCGAATGCCCCCTTTATGCTTATAGTGGATCATTTGGAGGGAGAAAAAGTGTAAAGTTTTTGAAGTTGTTGAGTTTCATTTGTGGAATGTCAAAGCTAAATTGTTGAGTACCTTTTATTTTTGGCTTTCAGGGGGCTCTGCATTTCTATAGATAGTTTTTTTTTTTTTCTTTTTTGGATTCCTAGAGAATATAGTTGTATATTTTTGTTGTACATGGGAGCACCCCCCTTGGTGTTTAGTAATATACAACTATAAAAAAAATTTGATAATGAGATTGGGGTGCCTTTTTTTTTTTATGAGTAACTTATTTTTAGCTAAATGAAAATGTAATGTTATAAGGGCATGTTAAATATATATGCAAAATCGAATGGAAGGGTTGTCCATATGGAGTCCTCTCCCCTTGTTCTTTCTCTGGCATCATGGACTATGTTGAGAGTGGACTTTGTTCTTTGCCTTTTCCAACTGAAAACTTATTTTTGGTGGTTGGAAAGATTTTCTGATTGGCTTCCCCTTTCTTTGCCGAAAGGCCATGGATGCATCCAACATAGCACGTGCTGCTTCTCTTACAGGGGCTTTGTCAAATTTTCACTTTGAAGTTGAATTTAGAGATGCAAGTGATAGCTGGACCGACGTGATTAAACAAATTTAGGTAATTAGCTGTTAGGTAGAGCTGGATCAAGCCTAAGCGATAAACAGTGAGTGGACAAATGTGATTATAATGAAATTAGAATAGCGAATTTGTTTGTTTGTAAGCAATGTTTGTTTGTAATTCCTAAGACGTGTGTTGGATTGATGATATACATTAGGCATGAACAGGAAAAAAAAAGATGCTCTTTTTGTTGTAATATTTGAGATGATGAAGAGTCATCTTTCTTCACCATTTAAATTCGCAGGCCCTTCAAAGGCTGTCCGAGAGAAAACTACAAAATATATCAATACCCTTGGACACTTGGATTGATTTGTATTCACTTTTCGTTTGTGTTAGAAACAGTAGAGTTGTGTGCAACTGCAACCTACAAGCTCTAGTTATATGTACAACTTCCAATTTACTCCTCCAACTCCCACCAATATGAAGGTGAGGAGATAGCAGAAGGATATTCATGATATTAGGTTGAATTTATGTTCATTCACTCTGGCACTGTTTATCAGAATACTCCCAGTGAGTCCCAAGCGAGTACTAATTTATACTATCTATAGCAGCCAAGAGTTCTCACCTGGTCAGTCTTTTGAGTGACTTCAACTCTAGTATTATGTCTATTCCATTACTAGTTAAGATTTCTTTATGGGTGGTTGAGATGCCTGCTACCAATCGAATGATGAATTGAGCTGATAGTTAAGCCAGAAAATGTTGCCTCTTGCAATCTGTTCTAAGATTTCCCTACTGTTCTCCTGGTAGTGATCGTCTTCCCTCTACAAGAAGAAGTTTAAACCCTTGTCATCACTAATAGTATGATATTACTGGATTAGACACTGTATTGCTGATATGATGCCCTGGCGGTCCCATATAAAAAGGTAGCCTGCAGTTTGGTCAGTTAATCATCTTTCTCTATCTACAGATACATATTTGTTCCTCTATGTCTGAGGACTCTAGATACCTTTACAAGGATCAGAGGGATGGTCAACTAGTTCTGGTGATGACAAGCAAATAACAAGCCCTCTTAACATGTTCTTTATAACTTGGACTTGGCTATCTACATTTTGGCAGTTACATGGGACAATCTGCCTTTTTCTATTCCTTATTTGATCAAGACTGGGTGACCCTGCCACACAGATTTGATTTCCTTTCCTCTTCATGTTCCTATTTCCTTGTCCTCTCATAATCACCTTTTAAATTAGTGCTTCAGTTGTGTAGTCGGCAATCACTTTTTGTCCAAGTATTTACCCAAATGTCCCAAACACATAATGGTACATAACTGCAATTACAATTTCAAAATCCTTCCTCCATTACTTCTAATGCCCCAAACAACTCTCCATAAATTCTGGAAGAACATAAAATGGAAATATTGTAGCTTATTCCCTTTACTACCTTGTTTATTGTAACTCTATTCTATTTATACATTTTTTAAATGTATCTTACACACAAGGATCAAAATATCGTTTCGATGTATAGTTTCGGTTTGTCCGGAAACGGAAACGTTTCAGAAACGTTTCGGAAACATAATGGAAACGGAGAAAAAATTGGAAACATGTGGAAACATAACTTAAAATTTATTTATTTATACAAATAAGCCTATTTATTGAATATTTGTGCATGTTTAAGGAATATACATCATATTCATGATAAATGATACTAATTTATGATAAATGACATAATAGATATATACTATGTAATATCCACGAATTATATAATTTGACACAAGTTGCATATAAAATAAAAATTAAAACAAATAGCGATTTAAACCTATTATAATTAGTAACTTAGTATTAAAATAGTTATTTCTCTACACTTTATTTTCCCTACTACTTTTCTATTATTTTAGGAAAAATTATAGAAATATATCTTCTTGTAATTTTGAGTCTTAATCTTTGAAAAATAAATGGATATTATTTTTTACTAACTTCTAAAATTATTGTTGATATAAAAGAAATGTTTCCTCTGATTCGGTATGTTTCCATGGAAACAATTTTGTTTCCATGGAAACATGTGAATTTCGTTATTCTACTGGTGTTTCGTTTCGGTTCCCTGAAAAACGGAAACGTTTCGGCCGTTTCGATGGAAAAGAAACGAAACTTTGATCCTTGCTTACACAAACGTGACTTGAACTCTGCAACTTCTTCCCCCTAGGGCTGGCACCGGTACCATTCAAGCTACCAGTTGGTGGTATTCTACCCATACATCATTATACTTCCACTTCAAAATAATAAAACAATGAATTCTTGTAGACGTTAGCCCTTGTAGAAGTACAAAGACTTCGAAGGTGTAGCCATGTTCATGTTGGACATGTTGGGCGCTCACATTTCTCGACATTCTTGAACACTTGTTCAACTCATCTTGGATGTGTTGATAATTTGGGAATAAAATTTGTAATTTCAAATGCATGACCGACACTTATTGGACACTTGTTAACATGTGAGTAATGAAATTTTATATTGATTATGACATTCTTTTATGGAAAAATCAAATTGAAGTTTTATATGAATTCTACAAAAATTTCTAACCATGTTTGGAAAACAAAAGGAAGATATATGAATCTTTTATCAATGGAAGAGAGAGTTGTCATGAATTTTGTTTTTTGCTTTTTTTTTTATAGTTAAATCACCCACACACACAAACACACCTCACTTTCCCCTTAAGGGAACTTGAACCCTCAACCTCCCATATGGAGAGGTGGAGGAGTTACTAACTAAGCTAGAGCTTGGTGGTGAGAAGAATTGTCATAATTATGTATATATATATATATATATATATAGATAAACATATCTATGTACATACACATACATAAATACATATATGTGCTATCCTTGCCATGTTTTTGTCCATATGACTCGGGGATTATTGACTGTTTGACTCATAAACTACAAGTTTTCATGATACATCTATAAAACATTAGATTTACTTGAAATGAAATAATTTTATGTACATAATATAACTTTTACATATAAATAATCTATTTCTTGGCCATGTCTCTTTGTCCATACGGGAGGTGATTATTGATGGTTGTGACTCATAAATTACATTACATCTATAAAATATTAGATTTACTTCTCATGAAATTATGTTTGTTGTATATAGCATAATTTTTTTATTTAAATAATTTATTCTTTGCTGTCATGTCCTAGCTGTGTTTGTGTCATATTTTTTATGTTTTAAAGATTTGCTCTTTTGGCATGTCTGTGTCTTGTGCTTATATCCATGCTTTGCCCACTAGTTAACTAATTGGAAACAACATTATTCTAAAGTCTATGAGTGCTATAGAAGTAAGCATTTTAGTTGTAAAAATTCTGCTATTTCACCCTTTTTTCTTTTTCAAACTTTTGAACAAAACTTAATAAAGGGATGTGAGATAGTAAAACGAAAAAAAAAAAAAGGTGTAAGCCACCTAACTCAATCTCAATATGCACATTAGAGAAGGGGAAGTAAGAAGGGGTTATGCACTTTGGTCAAGAGGCTAGCTAGCATCCCACCTTCCTGTCTTGACTAGTAGGCACAATCACTCAAGAGTTCTAGGTCCTCCAGCTACTAACAATGGTAGCTCTCCTACTAGTAATGCATTCTAGGTTTTCTTCCTCTCACCTCTCTCTATTATCCACTATGAAGCGTGGACACTTTGTTTTGGCTCACGTATCAGTACTGGATATAGGCAAGTTCGAATACATTCCCAACGTATGTCAAACACATGAAAAAGAGTGACCAAATATTTTATTTTTTTCTGAATTTCGGACACGTTTTCTGTTTTCTTTTTTTTTTAAACATTTTTCCTCTTCCTTCTTCCTCCTCCCCCCCCCCCCTCTTTTTTTTTTTTTTTTTTTTGGTTATACATATTCTATATAGTAGTTAGTAACTTTGTTTTGGAACTTGGACCATGAAATTGATGATTAAATAGAGAAGTTCTTAAATTTTTATTTAGTGACTTTGTTATTTTTATTTTTTAATAATATTGTTGTGGTTTATGTGTTTTATGCCAGTTTTGATTGAAATAATATTAAGTTTTTATTATATGGTCATATAAAAAATACATTTTCAATGTGTTCCTGATGTACCCATGACCTACTTGTTTTAGAAATTTTGTGGTTGTGTCATATCGTATAAGTGTCCATGTCCATGTCCATTAATCTTAGATTATCCGTAATAGGCTGCACATGTATTTAAACTGATAGAATTTTTTTATAGCTAAGATTTCAATTCTCTAATTACTATTACTCAACTGAACTCAACTCAATAAAATCCTTATCCCAATTATTTGAGGTCGGCTATACAAATCATGTCCCAAATTTTACTATATTTAGGATCATTTCCATAGTTAAACTACACATTATTATATCTTTTTCACTATCTCTACCAAAGTTTAAGTTTGGTCGTTCCCGTCCCCTAGCACAACTCTGGATATGAAACAAGCCTGTCTTTCGTACTAGTGCATTTACTGATCTTCGCTATACATGGTCATGCCACCTTAATTAGTTTTTTGTCATTTTATTTCCTATAGGTGCTACTCCTACCGTTTCAAGAATGTATTCATTTTTAATTTTATATTTTCTTATCTTACCACACATCCATCTCAATATCCACATTTCGACTATACTCATTTTATTAACATGTTTGTTTCAGTTGTCTAACATTGTGTTCTATACAACATTGTTGGTCTAATAACTTGTTTTTATAGAATATACCTTTCAATTTTAAAGATATATTTCGATCCTATTACTATTGCTATACTGTAGTTACAAAAAAAGATGTTAATTAGATTAAATATGGATAATATTGTGAATCTATTTGATCATTCTAAGGTCTACCATATATGTCAACTAGGAAGTTAAGCCCTACCAAAAAAAGGAAGTTAGTTGACTGTTATAACTTTTGACACCTATATTTTCATGTCATTGAAAATTAAAAGACAGGTGATTTATTGGAGTTACTTTTGGAAATGATAACTGATTAATTATCCAAAAATTCAGAGATGTATTGTAGTGCTTGTTGTCATTGGATGTTTTATTTTTAATTTTTTTAAGTAGTAACCTTTTTCTGATTTTAAGCTTTATCATTCAATTCAGTTTAACTTTATAAAATGTAAATTACTTTTTTCATGGTAGGTGTAACCTTTAAGAAGTTCAATAAGGAAAGAATAATCATGAGGGAGTTCAAATTATCAGTTAAGTACCAGATTATGTAGCCTCTTTTTCTTTTCTTTTTTGGAGGGGGGGTTGTTTTTAACTAATTGTGAATTTTAAAAACAACGAATGTGTTTGGAGTCATAGTAGTTTCAAATATATTTAAAATAAGAAGTGGGAAGAAACATTGGTTTCTGGAAAAAGCAGAAACACTTTACATGCATACTGTGTCTCAATTTTTTTTTCAAGGTTATAATCCTTTTGTTTACTTAAATATTGATACACGAGGCAATCCCAAAGTTGACGAAGCTTTAAACGCCAAAGTGATTAAATGCAGAATAGTTGACAACCTCAAAGTGGCATACTGCAGTTCAGAGTTATAGGTAAAGTGCAAATTTGCATTGCAAAGTTGGCTTTTGTGAGTTTACTAGAGTTTTCTTAAACACCCTAAACTTAGTTTAGACCAACATAGGGCATGGATCAATTTATCAGTGGAAGGAGAAGGCTGACACCATATATCAGGAACCTCGGCTTGTGTTGGAACTCTATGCTGTAATATGTTTATAATTTTCACAACATATTCTATTTGTATTAAGAGTTGAAATATCTCTGAGGGGAAAAACTGTATTATTATCTATTTTAGAAGCACTATAACATGCATACTCGACTCAACAAAGCCTCATCTAGGCAAAAAATTTGGCTGACAAGATATTATATCTGGAGATTTTGCTGAAAACTTTGTGGATTTCTTCAGCATTATTCATCATTCCTTAGTTTCTAAGATTTTTTTCCTAGAATTAAATTTTTGTAAGTTTTCATATGTATTTTTCCAACTTCAACTGTGCAATATATCTTGGGAGAGTGATATATGGATACCCATCAATCACTGCAGCCGCTACTTCAATGTGCTTATGAAGAAATACGGAAATTGAGAACCTAGTTTCCCGCAGGTCTTGGTGGTGGTTCAGCTGGTGAAAAATGAGATTTTGGTGTCAAATCTATTCATGCAACCAGAAATCCACCACAAAAAAGGCACTACTACCTGGTCCTTTTGCATTGACCAGAAAATGTCGATTTCTGGATTTAATTGATTAGTCTGATGGCTTCCTAGGTGCTAAAATACTTTATCTAAAAATACATAATTGCTCCTTATGTTTTTTAATAAATAGCTCTAGTCTTTTCACTAAGATATCATTGCAGTATCCAGATTATGGAAATTTGGACTGGAAAGGATCAAAATCCACAAAGTTTCTTTAATTTTCTGCAGCAGCCTATTCTTTGGAGAGAGATATTGTTGCCTTTTATTTTATATTTTTCATTTTCCAGGTAATGGAAATATTGGGTTGGTTGATCAGAAACAATGGAAAATTTCCAGTTGTTTTTAATCTTCCCTACCATTATCACAGCGCACGCAAAATACACACGAGATTTCTGATATATAGCTCAGTTGATGACACTTTAATGTTCTTGTAATTCCAAAGTATCTTAACATTAGCTTCCCTGCAATTCTCACGAGAATGAGGTTTTTCATGGGGAAAAATGCATACAAACTATATAAATACAAAAACAGCCTTTTGAGTAGACAACGAATCCCATAAAGCGACCTTCGGGAACTCTACAATCATTAACCATTAAACTGCCAGAAGGCAATATAAGTATCAAAGACCTATTACGATGCGTACTATTTTTTTGAGGTATTAAATTTTTCTGAATTTACAGAGATCGAGTACACCCTATTTCTTGGCAAAGATTCTCTGTTGTCATGGCTGGATCTGACACTGCCTTCCAAGTTGCCTTTATTTGTGGTCGAAATGAATCATGCTAGTTTCAGAATTTTAGATCGGCTATTGTGAATTTTAACTGACATGCTGTGCATATCTCCCAGACCTGGTTCATTTGATCAAAAAGGACATCAATGCGAGTCACATGAGCCTGGAGGATTATTTCCATTCAGAAAATCCCAAGATGCTGCTGTTGGTGCTCTTGTTCAAATGCTGAAGAAAGCCCCTCCACTCTGCCAGGACTCATTCAATTCAAGAAATTTGTTGCAAGCCTCCCAACCTGGAACCCTAAGCAACCGCTGCCAAGAGCCTAATAAGACCTCTGAGGAAACAGGGATTCAGCATGCGTCTTCTTTAAGCACCGCTTCTTCTCGGCTTGTAATGTCTAGGACAACAGCGGATGCATTAGAAGAGCTCAAGGGATATAAAGAGATGAAAGACTTGTTGCTTAGGCAAGGTGGAGATTCTAAACATGGGACAGCCTGAGAGAGAATATTCCAGCAGAGCTAGGACTTGGTATTAAATCTGTTGGGAGATATGTACAGTATTTTGGTTTACAGGTTAGGGCTTGGTGCCATACAGCTTAAGAGTACGTTTTGCTCTAGCCCACTTATATAATGTATATATTTATATAGGCATATATAAATTTTATCCCTGAGGTTTGTGTAATCTAATGGACAGATTGCTCAATGACTGACTTCTATGTATAAAGCTCTCTCACTCTATCCTGGTGGTTCATAATTGTATACAATGTCCAGTGTTTGGTTTATGGTAGCATTCTGCAGAGTATGAAGTGTGTGTAATGCTGATCACGTGGTATAAGGTATTTTTTATACTTACTCGTTTGTCCCCTAGGTATAATCTGGTGTGGTCGCACGGTAAAGCAGCTGGTTTAAAGAGTGTCAACTTTCTGAGTATAATTCTATGGATGAAGTTGCATTCAATTCTACACTTGCTGCTGAATTTGACTGCTTTTTTTTAGGTTTAATTTAATTTAATATACATTTTAATTCCCAATATTAACTTAATTATCCACTCTTCTACCCAATCTGATCTATATTATTGCTTGGTGATCAAACAGCTTTAACTACTTGTTTTAGTTCATTAATTTCTCCCCAAGTGTTTTCTAAAGCAGTAGCTGGGCTGGGATTTAGTTAAAATAAACTATATAACACCATATGTTTTTTTTATTAATGTAAATTAAGCAAATATTTTATTGGACAGACCTAGACCATTGATTTTAATTAGTTCTATCCTCTTTGAAATCAGTGTTGAATTAAGTTCTCAGACTCGCAAATTCTCCATTAATACACTCCATTTGCATTTAGGCATTTTGTGATAGTCCTACAAGCAATTAGGATTTAGGAACTCTATAACCAAATCGATCTTAGACTTGTAATTTAAGAAACTTTTTTTTTTTACTAAAGTTAATCCCCTAATTTTATTACAATAAGTTGTAGGCCTAAAACCTTTTCAAATGCACTTATTTTAGCTCTTACACACACTCTTCATACGAGCTTTTCGTACACTAGAATCATACAAGGAAGGTTCGTGCCGGTAACTCCCCCCTTCCCTTTCCTTTCCTTGGTATGGTTTGTTTATGTTGTGTCAACACATAAATACTCAAAAAAAAAAAATTTATTAACTCAAATACAATACAATTAACTAATCGAATCAAGTTTCTTTACCGAACACGATCCATTTATTAAATAAGTTATACTGATTATTTTAATCTTTAAACTTTTCGCAAAGAAGTTTTTTAATATAAAATAGTCTCCAAGTTAGGTAGATTTAGAGGTGAGATATAATAAAGTGGAGACCTCTATTATAAGTGAAAACGTCTTTTAAACTTTGGTAAGTTTTCAACATAAGACGAATTATCTTGATTAATAATTTATTTTTAAAAAATAAACTTGAAAAATAGTTTCAAACGGATTGACATAACTAAATTTGAATTTGAGTAATGGAGACTCCATTTCTATCTACGCAAATTTAAATTGATCACTTGCCTTGTGTAAATGTTGAAATCACTGACATTCTTAGCTTTCCTTCTGTCCCCCACTCTTTCTTTCTTTATTTTTGATTACAAGTCATATTTTTTTCCCTGAAAATTCGTTGTGTTACAATAGTAACCAACCTTAAACCAGTACATTAAGTACTCCGAAAGTAAAATTGCCTACATGGGTCACTTGATTTAGCGAAGCCAACAATTATGTGAAATCTTAGAAAAGCTAACTTACAGAAACAATAGAAATTAAAGAGATAAAAGTCTTAAATGTATATCTAATAGCATCTCTAATACCAAATGTTATTCTATTTTATCTTTGCCAAATCTGTATTTTAGTATTCCTAGTGGTATAAAAATGTCAGATTTTGATAATTTCGCTCCAATATTAAAAAGCATTTTTTTAACACAATAATTATTTTTTTCTTGACAAAGTAGTGCCACATCCGTTTGATATTAGAATGGACCTTAGCAATTGCTTGACATATGCAAGCTATATTTCATGAAGGACATAAAATGATAGTAGTTATTCTTAATATCAAATATGGTATTGAAAATGACATTATTATTTTTCGGCAAGCCAAATAACATTATTCTCTTAAATGGAATGAGTCACATTATCATAGAATTACAAGTGAGAATCGCTCAATATGAGAATGTGCTATACACAAAGAACCTAAGCTGAGTGTCATCGCACACAATACATATAGGGCTAAAAAACAGATTCCTTGGTGGGATGTGTACGAAGAGTGGTGAGTTATAAAAATGTATTTTGGGAGCAAGACCCATCAATTTTGTTACTAAACAAAATATATTGAAGAATCTTTATCCTCATACGAAGTGGACCGCTGGACACTTTCCATTTTCTTTTGTCATCAACCTAATGCGTTTCTTTTTCGTAAAAGAAAATTAAACCCTTACAGATTCTTAGACCAGCTCCTTCCCCAATGCGTTTGGTCGTTGCTGATGAGCAGACAGCGATGGGAGCGCAATCCTATCACATTACCTCGGTCGTGACTCAAAATAGTCCCACCATTACTCTTCCTAATTGAGCCTCGTAATCTCTGTTAATAAACGTTAACGACAGCTGTGTATAGTTGTTACGGGTAATCGTTAATTTGTACTGAATTTCTAATATATATATATATATATATATATAAAATAATTTTTATTTTATTTACATACAATATATAAAAACAAAAATTTCTCCGTTGATATTCTCTGTTCCCCTAATTATTTATTTTATGTTAGTCAAAATAAAATAAAATAAATTTATTACCCTTATTAATTTCTCTGTATTTTCTTAATTTTATACAATGTTACCTTTTGAATTATCATCAAGTTTATTATTTGAATGGATCAATTTCTATTCAAGTCTTTTCTAATGTATTTTTCATTTTATTTGATTTATTTGCATATATTACAATATTTCTAAAATTCAAAGTGTATATTTGTTTGCTAGCACAATATAACATTAGTAATAGTTGTTATTTTGTTTTTTTTTCCTTAATATTTTTATGTAGGAATAAAAATATTATTTTTATTGATTTAATTTCTTATTAATAAAATAGATTATGTGAAATTATGAATTAAAATAATGATTAAATTACTTTTATACTATGTCTTTTTTGGCTAGATGATTGTCTAGATGCTTGGGCAGTCGCCTAGGCTACTCGCTGCTCCATCGCTTACGCAATTTAACAACTATGCAATTGTGATTGTTAAATTTTTGGATAATACTTAGTTCCAAACTCGGTAGGAGGAATTTTCTCCTATCTGAGTACGTGTCTTGATCATAATCTATCATATATACACATGTACTTTTTAATTTTATTTAATTTTTATTTTTTACTTAAAATTAAATAGTACTCACATGATATACATATAATTACATACATAATATATTAAGATTATAACACATACGTGTGTAGGAGAAAGTTCATTCTACCTGATTTGGATTCAAGCATTATCATAAATTTTTTGTGTTAATGTATTTCACCTATCGTGTGTTTATAAAAACCAAGAATAGTTGTGTGTTAAATTTTATGTGGTCGTGTGTTTCAAAGGTGTTATTGCTATGTAACATGTAAGGAATGCACAATATTTGATCAATAATGCTATAATTTTTAAATTAATGTTTTAAATTTATATCTCAAATAATACGACACTGATGTAAAATAACTATATTAATTACTTGATTTAAAATATCGCAGTGAGTCCAACAGAAGTATTGCAGCGAAGTGTAAATAATCAGCTACAGATGCCCTACTAAAACATATGATATAGCAACACAAAAGCAAGTGTTGAGAGAGGAATCTACAAACCAAAAGATGCTTCCAAGTCCAGCACATCAAGTAATATAGCAGGAGGAGCTCAAAGCAGTTAGGAGTTTGTTAGATAGCGTTAAGTTTGTTAAGGGAAGTTAAAAGCAAGATTGATTGTAACTGAATATGTATATACATACATACATACATACATACATATATATATATGATATACCATAAAGTAACCATAAAACTCACAACACGACAGATGTTTTCTATAAGTTCTTCAGTATACTGATCATCCTTTTGATCAGTTGGAATAGAGAGACAAGTTATTTTGAGCTATTCATCGCCTTCTATGAACTAGCAACCTCAGAATAAAAAAATAGAGTTTAATATAATAACTACTATCAAATAAGATCTTCAAATCTCTACTTTCATAGCTTATAATCCTACTTAACTTAGGAGATGTACATGCTATAAATAAATTCATAAGGTACGCATTCAATTTATGTTCAATTCTCCTCTTGAATTACTACATTTATTTCCTTACTAACTTTGTCATCGGAGCGGTTACCGCCGAAGTCTTTTCGATGACCCTCTGAGCTTAAATTATTGACAGGTAATTTGGAAGGAAAAACCTTCAGACTAGAAAAGTGTAACATAACTTTGGCGTCGTCTTTGGGAACGATGATGGTTCTCATTATTTTACATCAGAGACTAAGCTTCTTTTCTTAAAATAACAATGGCTCCAAACCTTCATACCAGAAGGAATCCTCAAAACTCTCAAAATCAGCCTCCTGCTTGAAAAGGAAGGGGACAAAAAACACCCATTCGCCTACAACAACAACTTGATCGAATTCAACGACAGTCTGATTAGATGCAGGAGCAACTCACAACCATGTCGCAGGCTCTAGCCTCACTGGCTCAAAACGAACGAAACAATCCTCCTCTTCCAACCAACGTTGTTCACAGAGGACCTCAACCTCCCACCACCACCATGTGCGGTGGATCCCACAATGAGGAGCTGCCCAATGCATAGCGTGTGCATCCTCATGGTACTGTCCACTTGGGGATTGATTCCCAATCATCAACAACTATTGTAAGGGGAATACCATTGTTCCGTCTTGCTGTCCTTTATCAGAACAAGACAAGAATACCAATCCCAACAACCTCTGGAGCCAATCCAGTACACCAAAGACTTCAGCCTCTTGAAATCCCACGTCCACCAATCTTAGGAGAGCAACACCTTTTTACCACCACAAAACAAATTCCCCCCATAAATTCAGGACTTGGAAGTATGGGACAGAACCAACAATGGGTACTGACGACATGACTGAATGTACCTGGGGCCCTTCAGGGGGGTGAAAGAGATAGCTGATTCCCAAGGTCAGACGATTTCGACCAAGGGTTTCCATGTCCCTTCAGAACAAGGCAAGTTAAAAAAAATTACTCGGTAGGTTCTCCACACTGTTCACTCTTGCTATAATGATAGAGCAACGGCCTAAGAAGTTCATTGTCCTGAAATTCACCCTCTACAATAGGTCTAAAGACCTTGGAGACCACCTATCTCATTATTAACACATAATGGCTTTGTATGGGGCTACCGACGCCTTTATGTGCCGAACTTTCATAACCTTCCTTAGAACTCGATCAACAACTTTTATGAACTAAATAGGTTGTTCTTTGACCATTTTTTGACAAGCAAGAAGTTGAGAAAAGGGTTAGAGTTCTTGCTAACTATTAAGCAAGCAAAGGGAGAGTCACTACGGAAGTACGTAGCTCATTTCAATATCGAACTCACCGAGATGAACAACTGTAGTTCAAGTTCCTTGGTAGCCGCCCTCACTTCAAGACTATGACCTGAACGCTTTTAGGATTCTTTAACTAAGAATCCCCCAACCGATATGCCAGCGTTCATGGATAGAGTACAAAAATATATTAATCTAGAAGGCACCAAAGCCTCATTTCGAAAAGCTAAAGAGCAAGCTCAAAAGGACGAACAGGTTCAAAAGAGAGACAATAGGGACAATAAAAAGAGAACCAGAAGTCCCGACAAGAGAACAACATCGGGAGCACAAAATAACTCTAGCTTTGAAAGGTATGGAACTTGTACAATGTTAAATGTTTCCCTTACTCACATACTTCAGCAGGTCCAGATTCATGAAAACCTGAAGTGGCCAAAACACTAAAAAGCAACCTAAACTCGAGGAATAAAAATAAGTACTGTGATTTCCACAAAAGAGCAAGGGCACACCACTAAGGAGTGTAGAGCTTTGAAGTAGGAGATAGAACACCTCATCAAGAGAGGACGACTAAGAGAATTCGTCTGCCAGGGTAGGAGACAAAAACCCTAGCGACGAGAGGCCCCCTCAAAGGAGGGCAGAGCAGAGACCCAAATGGAGGAAAGTTCAGAATGATCAACAACAACAACCAAACAATCAACAAGTTGTCTTCGTACTTCATGTTTGTAATATCCTGACCCGGGATATGACACGTAGACCGAGGTAGACCCAGCTGAGTACACGTAAACCGAGGTAGATTGGGTCGAGTAACATAATACCGGTTGTAACCGAACATGAGTTCCGAATAAATAGAATAATTTCATTTTATCTAAAAAGGTCAAATAATAATACCGAGCTTTAACCAAGCTATGATTATAATATCAAGAGTAAACCGAGACCGCTTCAAACCGAGAATAGTGGACCCCGAGATATACCGAATTATTTTAATGAGCAATATACGATGACGGGTACGATTACCGAGGGAATTAGCCAAAGTTTATAATCTCCTAGAATTACGAGATTAAGAAAAAGTACGAACAGACCGGGTCAATAAAAATAATACCCGACATATGCCCGAAGCATCGCAATAAATAGTATACAGTAACTGACACGTAGTTCGAGACAAATAGCGAGAATCTCAAATGAGAATAAAATACGATTTTTAATATACGAGAAGTGAATTTTAAATAATTTCGAGTATCCAATAATACTGTACAATAAACCCGAGTGGTACGGAGAATCGTGTACGTAGGCCAGTATATGCCTCGATATACGTGCATAATGTATTTTAACAATTACAAGAGTGTATATATATATATATATATACGAGATTATGTATATATATGTATGTAAAAATAAATGTAAAATATATATGCAAGTATGAATATATATATATATATACGGTTATGTATAAATGTGTATTTTATAAAATATGTTTTAGTATAAATATACATATACATATATAATGCAATTATCAAATATATATATATATATATATAAGCATACAAATAAAAATTAGATGTAAAGAAAAAAAAATGGAAAGTGTACAGCAAGTGCAACGTGTGTGTGTGTCTCATATATCATATATTATATAATTATATATAATGTGTGGTGTGTTTTAAGTGAACAAAGAAAAGAAACAAGGAAAGGAAATGAAGAAGCTGTATAAGAATTTAGAATAAGAAAGAATAAGAAAAGTCAAGAAAGGAGGCTTATGTATATTTATATGTGGCTATGTATTAGTCAACAAAAGGGGCATTCAGCCGAACAGAGAGATTATCTATATGTATACGTGTATGGTGTGTGTTGTAGGGCGGTGCAAGTAGGGTTATTATATAAATATATTATATGTGTTTGTTTGAGGGAGTGTAACGTACAAAAGAAGAAGAGGGGGGCTGCCGTAGGTGAGGCGGTGCAATGGGATAAAGAAAGAGAAAAAGAAAAGAGAGAAACAAAGGAAGAGAGCAACCGAGAGGGGGGATGGAAATAGCAGCAGTAGTTGCTGCGATCCAGTAGCAGTAGCGCTGCGTGGTGCGTGGTGCTGCGCCGCGCCGTGTGGTGTTGTGCGTGGTGGTTGCGGCAGTTGTGGGCAGCAAACCAGGGGAGTTCAGAAGGGATTCTTGAAGGCCTAGGGCTGGATTTATTGACTTCCCTAAGCAGCAGATTGAGGGGGAAGAAAATGACGCAGCAGCAGTAGGAGCGGCGGTTGGTGATAGACCGGAGCAGTGGAGATGGCGCGTGGTTGGAACGGCTGGTTGGGTTGCCGGGAGTTGGAACCTGCAGCAGTTTAACTGCTACAAAACCTGATGCAGAAAGGGCTGCCTCTATCTCTTCCCTTCCGTTTGGGTTATTGAGGAAACCGAAGAAAATGGGAGCAAATAGATTTATGAAATTGGGAAGTTAATGTGATTAGTGCGGCGTTCACTGCCTGTAGTGCAAATATATATATATATATATATATATATATATATATATATATATATATAGGGAATGGAGGGAACCGCTAGTGTGCCGTGTGGTACGTGTTTGTGGGCAGGAAAATATATATATGTGTGTTGGTTTATGAAGTGGAGAAAAAAAAAAAAAAAGAAAATACAGGAGAGCAGGCTCAGTCATGGTGGATTATCCCCTGTCCAGTGCAGTTGAGGTGTTAAAACTAGAAGAAATTAAGGTAGTGTGCAGCCGAGAAATTGTACATTTTTATATGTGTTGCCACGAGTGGAACAGGAGCTGTACAGAGGCACAATAGGGTAAGATACTAAATTTTGATCTTGGATTTTAGAAGCATGAATAATTAGATTGATTGTGATTGTGGGATTTTGTTTAGCATAGAAACTGTTTTAGATTAAATTAGAATCAAGAAGAAAAAAATAATCCAGGAAGGAAACACAGCCGCTAGGCTGAGTTTCGTAATTTTATTCAGGCCAAACCGGGTTGAGTCTGACGCAACTCACCCATTCAGATGGCTGCCCAGTACTATTACTTGATGAGTAAAATTGTAGGTTTGAGTTCGGAAAGTGTTTGGTTGAAAAGGAGAAGTTATCCAATAATTGACTTAAATTGGAAACGTACGAGAAAAATAATATAAACTTATAGGAATTGGAAAAATTATGGGCAGTAAACAGAATCCTGTGAGATTTTAATTATACCCAGAAATTAGGGTTAAATGTGAATTGACTCGAGTAAATAAAATAATATTTAAATTAAATAATTATTTAAAGGAAAAATTACTAAAATGTCCCTAAATTGAAAAGTAGTCCAACGGACTTCGAATAAATTAATTGAATAGTGGATTTTTATTATTCTGAGCATTCCGGACTCAACCGTGGAGTCCGATTTGCGAAAAGAAGTCCCGAGAAATAATAACCCGTAAAAGTGCAAAATGACTGTTTTGCCCTTTTTAGTACAAAAGTCCAAATTGAATTCCGCGAAAGCCTAAATCGACCTTGTTCGATATTCCGGATTCAATAGTAAAGTCTATTCTAGTAAAAGAGATAAAAATAGTAAAGAGGCATAAAATTTGATGAATAGCTTGAATTAGACATATATATATATATGTATAGACTGAGATTGGTTTCCTGAATCATAGCAATACCCAGATACAAGAAGAAGGCGGTTTGACCTTCTAGACAGATACAGTAAAAAGTAAGTAATCTCTGATCTCTGTTTATGTTACATTCCAAGCCATGTCAACAGTTTTTCATATATCACTTGTTGTATTCCATATATACCAGAGTTTATTGAGCCACATTGATATTGCCCTATCATGTGGGAAGCATTTATCGATTTTCATATATATCTTGATCATGATTGTACATTTTTGCATAGAGTTCTTGTTGTACACTTGTACCTAGGGCCGTGAAGGCCAGACAGTATATTCGAAGCAGTCTAGTAACCATAGTTCAGATAACTATCGTTACGTCAGATTTCCTAGAACAGTTATGTTGCACATTTATACTCTTCGTGGAGGTAGCATGATCCTGATATATTATTAGTACCGGATTTGTGCTCAGTCACATCTCCATCCGATGCTATTTAAGATCTTCGGGTCCAGTTATGACCTTCGGGTCTAGTTATGACCTTCGGGTCCAGTTATGACCTTCGGGTCCAGATTATTATACAGTGTACACAGAGCCGTATTCAAACAGCCCATAACGGATCTGAATACGAGCTCAGAGCCGTATTCAAACAGCCCATAGCGGATCTGAATACGAGCTCAAGGCGTAGCCGGGCCCCAACTGTCACGACCCGAAACCCACCCTATGCGGATCTCGTGTCGCGGGGCCGACCCGAAGGCCGTCCCTACTTTTTCCATTCCTGTATCATAGTACTAATATGCAATGTACTAAAAATCTTAAACAATGAACAGCGGAAGTCTTTATCAATTACAGTAATCCAGCGGAAGTCTTTTAAATAATTTAAACAGTGGAAGTCTATTAAATACATGACATAGTTCTACATAAGACAAAATGAGAACTAAACGTAACCAGCACCCGGGGGTGGTGAATACATGGGAGAACTAACATAGACTGATACCGTACTTCAAAATGTCCCCCTACGCTCTCAGACTCCTACTGGGGTCTCGCAGCGTCATCACCTGAAATGGGGGGTAAGTGGGGTGGAATGAGCTACAAAGCTCAGTAAGTAAATGCAAATCTCCAACACTGGTATCGATGATCAATGAATCCATGAATAAGATTATGATAGCCAATCATAAGAATAAGATGCTGTGATAGCCAATGGAACAATTGCCACGAGGGCCAATGAATACAATTGCCACGAGGGCCAATGAACAGTAATCACAATACACAATCAGAAGTATTGGTGTAATAGCGATATGAAGAAATCCAATGATAATATAACAACAATGAAGTACTGCCACAATGAACCGATCACAATCAAATCAATCAATGCAAGTCTTTCAAGACTTGAAGAATTATAAGGAATAGTGCCATTCAACAATCAAGTTCTGTCAGTCATAAGAGATGCTTTTATTCTGTAACATGCCAGTGAATTTGCAAATGCAATGCCAGTGAAAATGCAATGAGATGCCAATGATCATGCCAGTCAATTGCCGCTGGAAAGCCTTCGAGGAATTCATTCCTGCCACCTGTCCATTCATGGACTTGACCCTTAGGTCTCCAGTCAATACAGAAGCATCGGATGGATGTTGTGACTGAGCACAAATCCGGTATTCATAACATATCATGATCATTCGTGATTCCATAGAAGTATAAAATGGAATATCATAGATTCAATGAAAACATAACAGTACGCCTTTCAAGGCATGGTTCAACATGATAACAATGATACAACAGTCAATCGATGTCCACAAGATAGAACAATATCACATTGTGGATAGCAATAACATGAGGTGCTTTCAAAGCACAGTGAAACATGATAACAATGATACATCAGTCAGTCAAATGTCCACAAGATAGGAAATATCGAATTGTGGAACACAAGGATATCAATACATTCAAGAGTACGAGTTTGGCAGTATAAGAATAAACTTGGCTTGTGGAAACACCACACGTAAGAGAGAGTGATCCACTTACCTCTATCGTGATTTTAGATCAGGAATCCGTGAGTAAACCCTTGCCTTTCGAGTTTCCTATATATCAGTGAATACGTTTCAGAATAAATGCTATTCATCAAATTTATGCCTTTCTATCATAAGTATTTCAAATACTAATTTAGACTTTACCATTGAGTCCGGAATGCCGAAGAAAGTCGGTTTAGGCTTTCGCGGAATTCCATTTGGACTTTTGTACTAAAAGGGCAAAATAGTCATTTTGCACTTTTGCGGTATTTTATCCTTCGGGGTTCCGTCTCGTAAAACGGATCCCACCATTGGACTCAGAACGTCCGAGATAATAGGTTTTGACTATTCATTTGTATCGTTTGGACTTCGTTTGACCCAATTTTGAAATAGGGGCATTATTGTAAAATTAATATTTAATTAACTTTTTATGTTTGGGCAACAGTGTAATTTTTCAAAACATTTGGGGCCGGTTCACAATTACTAAAAGCTGCGGTCTGAACCAGTTGGTTCAGACCTAAAAACCCTAAACCGGTCTGCCCTTCCCCTGAACCAAACGGTTTAGTCCATTCAGAGAACCGGATTCCAATATCCTGGTTCTAACCCTTATCCGTGGTTGGAATAAGCCCAAACCCAATTTCTATTTCCTATCCCCATAGCCAAACAAGCCCATTTCATTTAATTTTAAAACATAAAACGACATAGTATCATGCCCAGTTCATATCCGGTCGGGTACCGACCCGACCCAAACCCAGACCCGTTTCAGTTTCGACCCGACAGCCCCCACGACTTTCCGGTCGTCTTCCCCGAGAGTCCGGTAGGGTTCCGGTGGTGAGCAGTCACCTTCTCCGGCGACGGCCACCGGAATCCGACCACTTTTCAACCACTTTTGAATGCCATTTTATTCCCCTTTCCTCAAGGACCTCAACCATACCCTTTATTTCCATTAAACCCCTTCCAATCCCCACGAATATAGGGAATAATAGCTCCGGCCGATTTTCCGGCCAGATCTTCATTTCCATTTTTGTGACTTCCAAGCCACGGTTTTTACCCCATTTTCATTCTAAATGTTTTCTGCACCTTTTAGAAACATTTCTACAAACTAAAAGCAAAGTTTTAAACATAAAATCAGTGAGACCCGATTATCCTCCCGAACCTGCAACTCGGATTTTCTCCACGGTTTCTTAGCCATTTAGCCTCATTCTTTTTGCATTTAGTTCCTTATTTCATGCTTGTTTAGACCCTATGATCAAAATGAATCAAATCATGCTATAACACTTTGAAGCAGAAACAGTGGCTCACCTTTAAATTCGGGTTCCCTTGGTGTTGAGCCCCTCTTCCTCGCGCCTCTACTCTAGATTTGTTCCCCTTCCTTCTCACTCCAAAACTCTCTTTTCCTTTTTGGTTTCCTTCTCCCGAGAGTGAGAGATCTCATGCATGAATAAGCTTTTCATTTCTCTCTCTCTCTCTCTCTCTCTAGTCAGACCTCACCATGCCCTGTGACCTTCTTACACACTCCAACACCTAATTCTGTCACCACCATTCCCTATTGAGTGTTATACACTCAACTCCTCACACACACACATTGAACCGTGCACACACACACACTTTTTGATACATATATATATATATATATATACATATAATCACCCACTCACACACACTTGCACGGCTGATAGCAGCCTTTGCCCACTTTTCTTTTCCTTTTTATTTTAATTTAAAATACACACATATATATACATATATATATATATATATTATAATACATTATATAATATATATATATACATGTATAACCCATAATTATACATATTTTATACGTACCTATACGCCCATACATATATGCATATACTTAAACTCTGGGCATGTATGCATACACTAATTTTCAGTATACTACGTGTCTGTGAAACATGGGCATGCATGGAATACGTGCGTGCACGCTTTACGATGCAATGTCCTGGGGTGCTCGGGTGTTACCCAGCACCTGTTATACATTTCAATCATTTTCCATTTCCAGTCATTCATTTTCGTGAAATACCGTGATATACCTTTCTTACCGTTCAAGTTACATATTTCAACCGACCTACCTCGGTATACGTGACGTATCCCGGGTCGGGATATTACATTCTTACCTCCTTAAAAATAAGTTTGTCCTCAAACTTAGCATATACTACTATGAAAATAAATGTGGGTACTTGGCGCGCATATCATCTTCTCGCTCCCAAGTAGCCTCTTCCATCCGGTGATTTCTCCACAGAACTTTGACTAATGGAATAGTCTTGTTCCGTAGTACCTGATCTCGACGGTCCAAAATCTGAACTGGATGTTCTATGTAACTCAGATTTTCCTGGACGTCTAACGGTTTGTGCTCGATCACTTGATCTGCACTCTGTATACACTTCCTTAGCATCGAGACATGAAACACATTGTGAACATGTGCTAACTCTGAAGGTAAGGCAAGCTCGTAGGCTACGGGTCCAACCCTCTTTGTGATCCTGAATGGCCCAATGTATCTGGGGCCAAGCTTTCCCCTCTTGCCAAACCTGACTACTCCTTTCATGGGTGATACTTTCAAGTACACAAAATCGTCTTTCGCAAACTCTAGGTCTCGTCGGTGAACATTCCCATAACTTTTCTGTCGACTTTGAGTTGCTAATAAACGCTGTCGGATCAGTTGTATCTTTTGTGCGGTCTGTTCCACTATCTCTGGCCCATAGAGTTTCCTTTCTCCCACCTCTGTCCAACACAGTGGTGATCGGTACTTCCTGCCGTACAATGCCTCATATGGCGCCATACCAATACTAGCTTGATAGCTATTATTGTACGTGAACTCCACCAATGGCAACTGATCTTCCCAACTCCCTTCAAAGTCTATGACACAGAAATGCAGTAAGTCTTCTAAAGTTTGTATCGTCCTTTCCGACTGGCCGTCAGTCTCGGGGTGATACGCAGTGCTAAGACTTAGCTCCGTGCCCATAGCTTGTTGTAGTCCTTTCCAGAATCGTGATACGAACCGGGGGTCCCTATCAGAAACAATTGATACTGGAACTCCGTGAAGCCTAACAATCTCTCTGATGTATAGCTCGGCTAGTCGCTGAAGAGATTGTGTCGTCTTGGTTGCCAAGAAGTGAGCTGTCTTAGTTAATCTGTCTACGGTGACCCAGATAGAGTCACTCCCCTTGACTGTCTTGGGCAATCCTGACACAAAGTCCATCGTGATGTGTTCCCACTTCCACTCAGGAATGGGCAGTGATTGCAGAAGTCCCCCAGGCTTCTGATGTTCCACCTTAATTTGCTGGCACTTGACACATCGTGCTATGTACTCAGCTATGTGACGTTTCATCCCAGACCACCAATAAGTATCCTTGACATTGTGATACATTTTGGTGCCCCCTGGATGTAAGGCAAATTTCGAACTGTGTGCCTCATCAAGAATCTCCTTCCTGATTTCGGGTACGTCGGGTACGCAGATCCTACCTTGATAATACAATATTCCATCTTTCACTGTGTACTCGGAATCTATGTCTGTCTCCATTCCTTGAAGAAGCTTAGCCAGTTTCTCATCCTGAGCCTGCTGTCCCCTGATCTTGTCCACAATCGACAAACCGACTGTGACATTGGCACATAGTGCCTCGGAACTGGGCAGAATTATCTCTATTTCCATGTCCTCCAAATCTCTCAGTATCTCCTTCTGTGTCGTCAACAGGCAAGCTAAACTTCCTGATGACTTTCTGCTAAGAGCGTCAGCTACCACATTTGCCTTTCCTGGGTGGTACTGTATGTTGACCTCATAGTCTTTCAATAACTCTAACCAACGGCGTTGTCTCATGTTGAGCTCCTTCTGTGTAAACAGATATTTGAGGCTCTTATGGTCGGTGAAGATTTCGCACGTGGTCCCGTATAAATAATGCCTCCATATCTTCAAGGCGAAGACAATGGCGGCCAGCTCGAGATCGTGTGTCGGGTAGTTCCCTTCATGGGGTCTCAACTGTCGTGAAGCATATGCTACCACTTTTTCGTTCTCCATTAACACACACCCCAAGCCTTTAAGTGAAGCATCACTATAAATCACAAACCCTTCGGTTCCATTTGGTACTGTCAATATAGGAGCTGTAACCAACCGCTCCTTTAACTCTTGGAAACTCTTTTCTTGTTCCTCTATCCAAACAAAAGGAACACCTTTCCGGGTCAGTTTGGTAATAGGCGTAGCTATCTTGGAGAAGTCCTTGACAAATCTCCTATAGTAGCCTGCTAACCCCATGAAACTTCGCACTTCTGTGACACTCGTAGGTTGAGGCCAATTCGTGATTGCCTCGATCTTCTGGGAATCAACAGAGATTCCTTCCTTACTGATCACGTGTCCCAAAAATGCTATACTAGGAAGCCAGAATTCGCATTTCTTCAACTTGGCGTATAACTTCTGCTCCCCTAACTTCTGTAGGACTCTCCTCAGATGTACCTCGTGTTCTTCCTGGTTCTTAGAGTAAACCAAGATGTCGTCTATGAACACGACCACGAAGTCATCTAAGTACGGCTTGAACACACGGTTCATCATATCCATAAATGCAGCTGGGGCATTGGTCACCCCAAATGGCATAACGAGAAACTCGTAGTGTCCATACCGTGTCCTAAATGCTGTCTTCTGAATGTCAGTGGGTCTGACCTTCAACTGGTGATAACCGGACCTCAGGTCGATCTTTGAAAACACCTGGGCCCCTTTCAATTGGTCGAACAAATCATCTACTCTGGGTAGTGGATATCTGTTCTTGATGGTAACCTTGTTCAGCTCTCTATAGTCGATACACAACCTCATAGTTCCATCCTTTTTCTTTACGAACAATACAGGTGCACCCCATGGTGACGAGCTGGGTCGTATAAAACCCTTGTCCAATAATTCCTGTAACTGGAGCTTCAGCTCCTTCAGCTCTGCCGGTGCCATCCTATATGGAGTCTTGGATATCGGTGTAGTGCCTGGCAATACGTCGATGCAAAACTCGATTTCCCTATCTATGGGCATTCCTGGAAGATCATCCAAGAATACTTCGGGAAATTTCCTAGCAATGGGAATCTTCTCTAACTCAGGCTGCTGGGAATCAGTGTCTTGAACACTACATAAGAATCCGTGACATCCTTTGCGAAGTAGACGCCTTGCCTGGATAGAGGAAACGAAGTAGGGTGGGGAAGCCACTCCTGTCCCCTCAAAGTTAACTGTTGGAAACCGGGGATTCTGTATAAGAACTCGTTTGGCCACACAGTCTATCGTGGCGTGATTGGCAGCCAGCCAATCCATTCCAAGGATAACGTCGAATCCACAAATTTCCAAGGGTATAAGGTTAGCCAATAAATGTGTATCCCCAATCTGTATCCCACAATTCCTATACATGGTATCCCCCAACAATGATTTCCCCGATGGTATAGAAACATTTAGTAAATACCCTAAGGGTTCCGTCACTAGGTTCAATCTAGCAGCATGTGTAGGGGATACAAATGAATGTGTAGATCCAGTGTCAAATAAAACATGAGCAGGCTGTGAGCATACTAAAAGAGTACCTGCGACTACAGAGGTTGTAGCCTGCACGTCTCCTGGTAAAAGGGAGAAAACTTGTCCTGCCTGCTGCTGGACGTTCCCTTGTCCATTCCTTTGGGTTGGAGGTCTAGGCGGTGCTATTCCGGTTGTTGGTGCTTTGACCGGAGCAGTGCTGGGTGTGGCCTGATCCTTCTGAGGGCATTCTCTTGCATAATGTCCCTCCTGGCCACAGTAGAAGCAAGCGTTGCTGTCCTTGAGACATTGGCCCTTATGGATCTTATTGCAACAAGAGCACTTGGCTGCCCCCTTTTTGGTGTTGCCATTTTTCTTCTGACCGAACCCTGTCGCCTGTGATGCGGCTCCAGGTCTGGTAAATGTAGATCCATGTCCCGAAGCAGAAGGCCCTTGCCTCTTATTCTGGTTGCCTCCATGCTTCTGGTTTCCTTTCCTCTTGGCGAATTCCTCGCCACTCCTTTCTATGACTCGAGCTGTCTCCACTACATCATCATAGGTAGCCAGTCGATGGGGTACCAGTCTATCCTTGATAGCCCATCTCAATCCTTCCTCAAACTTGCGGGCTTTCAGATCCTCGGTATTGACAGCACTCGGAGCAAACGTGGCCAACTTAGTAAATTTGGCCTCGTATTGCTCCACTGTCATTGCTCCCTGTTGCAGTACCATAAATTCTGCAACTCTTCGGTTTCGCACCTCTTGGGAGAAGTACTTTTTGTTGAAGATATCGGTAAATCGTTGCCAGTTCATGCCTGGCTCTTTATCTTCCTCTATCATCCACCATTTATGTGCCATCCCTTTGAGCATATAAGTGGCGTATGCCACCTTTTGGACTTCAGTACATATCAGGATTTTGAAGATCCTGTTCATCTCTAATAACCACTCCTCAGCTATAGTGGCCCCTCCCGTACCGTCGAATGTCGGGGGTTTCATTTTCTGAAACCGCTCATATAAGTATGCAGCGTCTCGCTCATTTCCTTGACGGTTTCCTACATTGTCGCCTGCGTTGACAGGCTGTTCCTGTTGTCTGGCTGTGCGGGTTGGCTAGCACTAGCCTGAATCTGTGGTAAACTTTCAATGATAGTCCGCATCATTCTTTCCAATTGTTCTAAACGATCCATGGGTAACGGACCTTGCCTCGTGTTAACCATGACTGTGAATAGAACCAATGAAGATAACCAATCAATTAACCAATGAGATATCCAGTGAGATAACCAGTGAGATAACCAATGAGGTAACCAGTGAGATAACCAATGAGATGACCAGTCAATGTGTAAGACAATTGTCCATGATTGTAACATATAGGATGTCAGTCATATCTAACAGTCTTAACTCTAGTCCTATCTCCCATGACTCACTATCGAACCTAAAGCTCTGATACCAAGCTGTCACGACCCGAAACCCACCCTATGCGGATCTCGTGTCGCGGGGCCGACCCGAAGGCCGTCCCTACTTTTTCCATTCCTGTATCATAGTACTAATATGCAATGTACTAAAAATCTTAAACAATGAACAGCGGAAGTCTTTATCAATTACAGTAATCCAGCGGAAGTCTTTTAAATAATTTAAACAGTGGAAGTCTATTAAATACATGACATAGTTCTACATAAGACAAAATGAGAACTAAACGTAACCAGCACCCGGGGGTGGTGAATACATGGGAGAACTAACATAGACTGATACCGTACTTCAAAATGTCCCCCTACGCTCTCAGACTCCTACTGGGGTCTCGCAGCGTCATCACCTGAAATGGGGGGTAAGTGGGGTGGAATGAGCTACAAAGCTCAGTAAGTAAATGCAAATCTCCAACACTGGTATCGATGATCAATGAATCCATGAATAAGATTATGATAGCCAATCATAAGAATAAGATGCTGTGATAGCCAATGGAACAATTGCCACGAGGGCCAATGAATACAATTGCCACGAGGGCCAATGAACAGTAATCACAATACACAATCAGAAGTATTGGTGTAATAGCGATATGAAGAAATCCAATGATAATATAACAACAATGAAGTACTGCCACAATGAACCGATCACAATCAAATCAATCAATGCAAGTCTTTCAAGACTTGAAGAATTATAAGGAATAGTGCCATTCAACAATCAAGTTCTGTCAGTCATAAGAGATGCTTTTATTCTGTAACATGCCAGTGAATTTGCAAATGCAATGCCAGTGAAAATGCAATGAGATGCCAATGATCATGCCAGTCAATTGCCGCTGGAAAGCCTTCGAGGAATTCATTCCTGCCACCTGTCCATTCATGGACTTGACCCTTAGGTCTCCAGTCAATACAGAAGCATCGGATGGATGTTGTGACTGAGCACAAATCCGGTATTCATAACATATCATGATCATTCGTGATTCCATAGAAGTATAAAATGGAATATCATAGATTCAATGAAAACATAACAGTACGCCTTTCAAGGCATGGTTCAACATGATAACAATGATACAACAGTCAATCGATGTCCACAAGATAGAACAATATCACATTGTGGATAGCAATAACATGAGGTGCTTTCAAAGCACAGTGAAACATGATAACAATGATACATCAGTCAGTCAAATGTCCACAAAATAGGAAATATCGAATTGTGGAACACAAGGATATCAATACATTCAAGAGTACGAGTTTGGCAGTATAAGAATAAACTTGGCTTGTGGAAACACCACACGTAAGAGAGAGTGATCCACTTACCTCTATCGTGATTTTAGATCAGGAATCCGTGAGTAAACCCTTGCCTTTCGAGTTTCCTATATATCAGTGAATACGTTTCAGAATAAATGCTATTCATCAAATTTATGCCTTTCTATCATAAGTATTTCAAATACTAATTTAGACTTTACCATTGAGTCCGGAATGCCGAAGAAGGTCGGTTTAGGCTTTCGCGGAATTCCATTTGGACTTTTGTACTAAAAGGGCAAAATAGTCATTTTGCACTTTTGCGGTATTTTATCCTTCGGGGTTCCGTCTCGTAAAACGGACCCCACCATTGGACTCAGAACGTCCGAGATAATAGGTTTTGACTATTCATTTGTATCGTTTGGACTTCGTTTGACCCAATTTTGAAATAGGGGCATTATTGTAAAATTAATATTTAATTAATTTTTTATGTTTGGGCAACAGTGTAATTTTTCAAAACATTTGGGGCCGGTTCACAATTACTAAAAGCTGCGGTCTGAACCAGTTGGTTCAGACCTAAAAACCCTAAACCGGTCTGCCCTTCCCCTGAACCAAACGGTTTAGTCCATTCAGAGAACCGGATTCCAATATCCTGGTTCTAACCCTTATCCGTGGTTGGAATAAGCCCAAACCCAATTTCTATTTCCTATCCCCATAGCCAAACAAGCCCATTTCATTTAATTTTAAAACATAAAACGACATAGTATCATGCCCAGTTCATATCCGGTCGGGTACCGACCCGACCCAAACCCAGACCCGTTTCAGTTTCGACCCGACAGCCCCCACGACTTTCCGGTCGTCTTCCCCGAGAGTCCGGTAGGGTTCCGGTGGTGAGCAGTCACCTTCTCCGGCGACGGCCACCGGAATCCGACCACTTTTCAACCACTTTTGAATGCCATTTTATTCCCCTTTCCTCAAGGACCTCAACCATACCCTTTATTTCCATTAAACCCCTTCCAATCCCCACGAATATAGGGAATAATAGCTCCGGCCGATTTTCCGGCCAGATCTTCATTTCCATTTTTGTGACTTCCAAGCCACGGTTTTTACCCCATTTTCATTCTAAATGTTTTCTGCACCTTTTAGAAACATTTCTACAAACTAAAAGCAAAGTTTTAAACATAAAATCAGTGAGACCCGATTATCCTCCCGAACCTGCAACTCGGATTTTCTCCACGGTTTCTTAGCCATTTAGCCTCATTCTTTTTGCATTTAGTTCCTTATTTCATGCTTGTTTAGACCCTATGATCAAAATGAATCAAATCATGCTATAACACTTTGAAGCAGAAACAGTGGCTCACCTTTAAATTCGGGTTCCCTTGGTGTTGAGCCCCTCTTCCTCGCGCCTCTACTCCAGATTTGTTCCCCTTCCTTCTCACTCCAAAACTCTCTTTTCCTTTTTGGTTTCCTTCTCCCGAGAGTGAGAGATCTCATGCATGAATAAGCTTTTCATTTCTCTCTCTCTCTCTCTCTCTCTCTCTCTCTCTAGTCAGACCTCACCATGCCCTGTGACCTTCTTACACACTCCAACACCTAATTCTGTCACCACCATTCCCTATTGAGTGTTATACACTCAACTCCTCACACACACACATTGAACCGTGCACACACACACACTTTTTGATACATATATATATATATATATATACATATAATCACCCACTCACACACACTTGCACGGCTGATAGCAGCCTTTGCCCACTTTTCTTTTCCTTTTTATTTTAATTTAAAATACACACATATATATACATATATATATTATAATACATTATATAATATATATATATATACATGTATAACCCATAATTATACATATTTTATACGTACCTATACGCCCATACATATACGCATATACTTAAACTCTGGGCATGTATGCATACACTAATTTTCAGTATACTACGTGTCTGTGAAACATGGGCATGCATGGAATACGTGCGTGCACGCTTTACGATGCAATGTCCTGGGGTGCTCGGGTGTTACCCAGCACCTGTTATACATTTCAATCATTTTCCATTTCCAGTCATTCATTTTCGTGAAATACCGTGATATACCTTTCTTACCGTTCAAGTTACATATTTCAACCGACCTACCTCGGTATACGTGACGTATCCCGGGTCGGGATATTACAGATACTTAAGATAACAAGGCATAAAATTTGATGAATAGCATTAATTCTGAGACGTATCTACTGATATATAAGGAACTCGAAAGTAAAAGGCAAACTCACAGATTTCTGATATAGGACTGCATTTAAAGGTAAGTAAATTCCCTTTCTCTTCCATGTGGTGTTTCCAAAGCCAATTTTATTCTATTTACTGCCAAACTTGTACTCTTGAACGTACATGATGTTATTGTCTTCACAATGTGATATTGTTCTATCTTGTGGACATTGATTGACTGCTATGTCATTATTATCATATTGCACCATGCCTTGAAAGGCCTACTGCTATGTCTTTATTGAATATATGATATTCCATTTTATACTTCCATGGAATCACGAATGATCATGATGTGTTATGAATACCGAATTTGTGCTCAGTCACAATATCTATCCGATGCTTTCTGACTTGATTGGAGACCTAAGGGTCGAGTCCATGAACGGACAGGTGGCGGGAATGATATTCCTCGTAGGCTTTCCACCGGCATTTCCACTAGCATTTCCACTAGCATTTCATTTGCATTTCCACTAGCATGTTACATGGAGAGCAGATTATAAGCATCTCGATAGATTGTTATGGTTACGTTATTAAATAGTTACTGTTTCTTATGACTTGTCTTACATTGAGAGGACCTTCTTCATTGGTTTGATTGTGACCGGTTTATTGTGGCAGTACATTCTTGTTGTTATATTTTTATTAAGAGATTCACATTGATATTGTATCCATTACTCCTAATTGTACATTGTGACCTATTATTCATTAGCCCTCATGGAAACTGTTCTCATTGGCTATTATAGCATCTCTTTTCTTATGATTGCCTATCATATTCTTATCCATAGAATCATATTCTTTTCACCGATACTAGTGTCAGATATCTGTATTTACTTGCTGAGCTTTCGTAGCTCATTCCACCCCATTTACCCCTTTTCAAGTAATGACGCTGCAAGACCCCAATAGGAGTCTGAAGGCGTAGGAGGAAATTTTGAGGAACTGTACCAGTTTATTTTTAGTTCTCCCATGTATTCACCACCCACGGGTGCTGGTTATGTTTAGTTTTGACGCGACGTTGTAAACCATATGATGTATGTTACAGACTTCTGTTGATTACTGTATTGATAAGACTTCCGCTGATCATTGTTTTAAAATTTTAGTACTTTGCACATTAGTACTATGATACAGGAATAGAAAAAGTAGGGACGGTCTTAAGGTTGGCCCCATGACACGAGATCTGCATAGAGTGGGTTTTGGGTCGTGACAAAACCCACTTTGTGCGGATCTCGAATCCTGACCACTACCCATTGGCCCGGGGGCTGTCGGGCAAGGCTCACATAAGCGACGGTATCGGACGACGGTGCGGCCTGTGTTTACGGAAGCATAAACAACTTTTTCTTTTCTTTTCTCATTTTAATTTTCCGCACATCTGCCCGGTACTGTCACTCTTCAGAACAGTATACATGATTATACATTCAGAGAGTTATAAAAAAAAAAAAACTTAAAGACTTTATAATTAATACATGTTTAGTTGCCCCGTGGGGATTAATACATAACAGTTTTACTATCTTTTAATACAAAAGTGACTACTAAAGTTCCATACTGCTTTCCAAAAACTGCTAGTCCTGTAAATAGTTGTTTATGCCTTTCCTCAAAATGGGCAAACTCTAATAATCATCATCATCAAAGTCAGGATTGCTGTTAGTCACCTGAAAAGGGGTTAGATAAAAATCCGGGTAAGCTAATCTAAGCTTGTGAGTAATTCCAGCATTTGTCATGAGTTTTCAATTGGCAATGGTTTAGCACAAGTGTGTTTATAAAACAATCACCACAAATTGCTCGTATACTTCGAATACAGAATATATGCATTCTTTAAAATAGATAACTTTGAAACATTTAAAGTATTCAAGCTAAACATGCACTTCTTCAAATAGAGTATATGAACTTCAAAACATGTAGATATGCATAGAAAAATAAGGGTAAAACCTGCTTCCATTTTCAAACATATCATCTTATCACTTTCATTAGTAGAATCTGTTTTGAACCAGATTCCCGACTTTACTTCAATGGAGAAATCTCATGCCTGGGGGATAAATCTTGCTACCTAGCATTTCTTCACGTCATGATTGAGTTCCAAAGGAAGCCAACTTTGCAAATAATGCGTATGCACGCTTATCTTGCATTACCAATGGCAACAAGAGGTATGAAACACTTTTACAAGTATATACTATTTAAAAGCATTAAAACATGGCCTCCTTGAAGTTGCATTTTAAAACATGTAACACATAACTTCTTCAATAGAGTCTTCAAATACTTGGAATATGAAAATTCAGAATATTTAAAGGGATTTGGCATTTTAAACTTAGACATGCTAAAATATATTTTTAAGGAAAATTGTAGTAAGAACCATTCACTGAGCATGTGTAAAAACCACAAATTTTTTTTTTTTTTTATAAATAATGTTGTGGTTATTATTATTATTATTATGAATGTTATTATTATTATAGATACATGTGTGTTATGTATATATATGGTATATATATGTGTGGGATAATATATGAACATGTATATGTGTATAGGTATATGTATGTGTATAACAGTGCATGTGTGCACTGTGTGAGTGCAACAAGTCTGGTATGTGTGTGTGTGTGACAGACCGTGTGTGTGTGTGTGTGGTGTCGTGTAAGTGTGTCTAGGGTGTGTTTATATGAGTGGATATGTAGGTATAGATGTAGGGCAGCTTTACATTTAATACAAAGCTGCCTTGTAGAGGGAGAAAGGTGGCTGAGCAGAGGGGAGAAAGGTCAAGGAAAGGGGCTGTGCAGGGGGTGACGTGAGGGAGTTGATGTGTGAGTGTAATATATTGGTCTCGGTTGGGAGGAGAGAAAGGAAAGAAAAACAGAGAGCAAGGGAGAGAGAGAGTTCTGGAAGGGAGAAGAGATTTTGGAGCTTGATTCAAGCTTGGAACCAGAAGGTGAAGGAGGTGCACGGCTAGAGAGAGAAACCCAACAAAAACTGTAAGTGACCCAGTTCTGTTTTATTTTTTTTAAAGCATGATAATTAATTTGATGTATAGGGTCTTAAAGAGCATGTTGTAAGGTTCATTTTGCAAAAAGAATGAAAGAAAACGATTAAGAAATGAGAAAGAAACATTGGGTTGCAGGTCACGTAGGATAATCGGTTGGGTGGAAATTTTTGGTTTAAAACTTGGTTTTGGGAATGAGAAATTGTTCCTCCATAGTGCAGAAACACTTTAGGGTAAAAATGGAGATTAAACCGTGACCTAAAAGTCACGAAAATGAAAGAGTAGGGTCGGCCGGAGTGTTGACTGGAATCTTTGAACCCTATTTCGTGAAAATCTAGTGGCTTAGATCCAAAACCAACCTTAGATATGGAATCTACGTGAAAAACCGAAGAGAACCACATTCAGAAACCATGAAAATCTCACCGGAAAAATGTCGCCGGCGCTGGAACCCTACGGGTGTCTCGCCGGAAAAACGGCGAAGAAGGGGGACTGTTCGGGTCGGGTCTGGGTCCGGGTCGGGTTCGGGTCGGGCTTGGGCGATCCGCCCCTGCCACGTGTCGCCCTGTTGTTTTAAATTAAAAAATGAAAGGGGCTGTTTGTTACAGGTTTAAGAAATTAAAAATTGAAATTGAAACAGGAACAGGGATATCCTATCCCTGTTCTGGACTAATCCCTGTTTGGGTAATCGAATTGAGAATTGGAGAATTAGAATTTACAAATTAACCCTTGTACTTTTTGGGAATTAACTTTGACCCAAGACTTTCAAAATTTACAAACTGACCCCCCAACTGTTAATTATTATAATTTGACCCACCAAAATAAAATATTAATAAAATATTAATTAAATTAATTAGTTAATTAAATTAATTTAATTATTTAAATATTCTAAAATAATCTAGAGTCCAAATGGGACAAGTCATTAGTGTATCTCGACTATCTCGACCATTCTGAGACCAATGGTGAGGTCCATTCCCAAAAATTAAAAGACCCGTAGTAACCTTTAAAATTACCAAAATGCCCCTGAATTGAAGCACAGTCAAACGAACTCCGAATTAAGTAAACAAATAGTGAAACTTTATTATCTCGAGCATTCCGGACTCAACCGTGGAGTCCGATTTGTGAAAAGAGGTCACGAAATGTAAGGACTGGTGAAAAGTGCAAAATGACTGTTTTGCCCTTTTGAACCCAAATGTCCGAATTGAGTTCTACGAAAACCTAAACTCATTTTCTTCGACGTCCTGGACTCAATAGCAGAGTTTAATTTAGCAGAATAGAAACTTATAAAATAAAGACATAAAATTTGTTGAATAGCATCATTTAAGAAACAAATGAACTAAGTTACTTGTTATGATTTTATGGACACGAAAAGGCAAGGAGAAGGCAGTTTGATCCTTCCACATTCTCACTACTAGCCACTACATTACGAGCGCAGTTTACTTGGGTTGTGACTAACCCATCAGGTATGGTGTTTTGCTAATGTTAGAAATGAAGTTAAGTTAGGAATATTTTGTGAATCACTAAAATGATTTATGTGTTTATTTGGAATGTGTTTACTTGATAATTTGAAGTTGGTTGTTCACATGTTTATGTTTTACTTGCGTTCTTTGAGAGTTTAGTAAAGTTAAGAACATGAACTATGATATATGGACACATGAGATATGCATACATATGGAACTGACTGATGATTTATATGTTATTGTCCGAGCATGCTATGTTATTGAAAACCATGTTCATTGAGATTACATTAGCATATTAGCATATGGTGAATCCTTAAGAACATGGCGTGAGTTGAGCACGTGGTGCTATGCATTATGAGGGTGTAGATCCTGTGGTGAAAAACCCAAAATTGGCCATTGCATTGGTACTTCGACGCCATCGGGGAGTACCCGTAAATGAGACATGGGTGTGGCATAGAGTTGTGCATGGGTGCGTCATGCATACTACTCATATATTACTGCGATGCTTTGAATGACATTTAGAGATAAATGTACACTTTGCACATGCCACACCTTAACTTTATTTCTTGCATTAGCACTTCATCATACCAGCAGTTGAGCTGACCCATTCGTGGGCAACATTTTTCAGATGAGGATACTCCAGCTACTTGAGACTCAATGATACCTTGATAGGATGAAGCACTTGGTATATTTTTGGTCCATGGGACTTATGTTTTGTAATGTAAGGGCTTAAGCCCGAATGACCTATGAACAATGCAGTTGATAAATGTATTTTATGTTATTTTATGTATTGATGAGAATGGATTCTTGTTTAGTGAATTTATTTACATTTGTCCTTTTATTTATTTTATTTTCTGTCTCGTCAGTCGCGCCTCGGGTTTGCAGAAATTCGGGGCGTGACAACGTGGTATCAGAGCATAGGTTCGAATACCTAGAAACTGTGGGGTGTTGTTCAACACCATGAGACCCTAGAAAAAAAAATGTGATGACTTAGTGTGAACTGTTAGTAGCATGCGATAGGATCTTATGTGCTATGTGATCATGTGTCCTGATGCATGGCTTGTTGTGATTACGTGCTAATTGATGTTATGTTGAGAGGCGTGACATGTATAATGTGTGAGAATTTGCTAAGTGTACATTATGACATGCTATACGTACTACCGATTAAGTGTAGGTTGTTGATGAGAGTATGACTGAGAGTACGTGATGGTTTGATATAGTAGTTGACTAAGATTGGAGACACATGTTTATGCGATAGACCGTGCATTTTATGAGATAGGCTGTGGGCCTAGTTGTCTACCTGCTTGACTGTTGTTTGTGGATTCTGTATGAATGTGCCAGGTTAGTAACCGACTTTCATGGATTATAGTACTATGACTATGATATTTATACAGACTGGATTGGTCTCAGGTCTTGAGTTACAGTTGATGGATGACGCCCATCAGCCAGTAATAAAAGGAGCTGTGATCCATGAAGGGTTATCACCTAGCTATAAAAGTAAGAGATAATAAAAGACACATCAAACCTTAAAATGCTAGAATAAGGATTTGGACTTGTGGAGCTTTTTGTGTATAGATGGATACTTAGAGTGTTTATCTTTAGATTTTTAAAGATGTTCTTGTGTTAAACCCTGGTTGTGGAGAGATGTATTGTTTTGGATAGTATTCACTGGGAGTTGAACATTTGTAAGTTAGTTAAACACTAGCAATGTTTAAGTATGCGTGTATTACATTGTTTAGATAAAATCCTTCTTAGTAGAAGGCTATGTTAGAACTCGGTGTAAATTGTTTAGTGTAACCAACGGGTGGTGATGATTGACATTAGTTATGTAGGTATTGATTAGGCAAGTGTGTCATGACATATTGTGGTTGTTACTTCAGAATTGTGAAGTGTTGACAAGTACCTACTTAATGTTCTTTTAACACATGTGTCTAATGAAAAAAAAAAAAATGGGGTATTAATTTTTCTTCTCTTTGAACTTGTAGACATGCCACCGAGACAAGCTACTCCCAGACTTATACCACCTAGACACGATGAGCCTAGGACCACTGCATCACCGTGGCATAGTTGATCCCGAGCTGCTGCTTCTACAGATGGTACAGTTGAGGAGGCCGTCACTTTTACACCTGCTCCCATAGAGGTAGGGCAGACTAGTGGTTCTAAGGACATAGCAACCATTATGCAGGAATGCCTTCACACTATACAGGAGGTAGTGACGAGAGTTGTCAGGGCTGAGAGAGAGTTGGCTGAGCTTAGAGGAGTTAGAGAGCCCCGGACCTAGAGCGGGGCGACTCCAGCACAGATCCCTAGGTCTACCCCGATATACACTGGTAAAAGACCATCAGAGAGGTCTCGAGCTCGTGCTTCTTCTGCACAGATATCTATACCCGCCCAGACTCGCACTGGTAGGAGACTATTGAAAAGGTTCCGGACTGGTGCTTCTTCCACATCCACATCCACATCCCAAGGGACCATTATTTGTTTTTATTGTAGACAGCCTGGCCACAAGAGGATCACTTGTCCTCTGAGGGACCCCAGCTTGAGACAGAGGATCGAGTCTAGTCAGGACTCATTTCCATCACCAGTACAGAGTCAAGGACGGGGGACTCTACGACTTTGTTTTGTATGCCACCAAGCTGGCCATGTTATGGCCAATTGTCCTCAGAGGTCGATTTCCCAAGGACTTAGAGGAGCTGCATTACTATCAGTATACCCAAGTGCCTCTGCCACGGCCACTATTGGGTCAGGGACCTCCGATACCGTATTTTCAGCAGGCACCTATAGCATTGAGTGTCAGAACTGTCAGTCAGAGGGGTGGTAGGCAGGACCAGACCACTCAGAGTGGCGTTATGCAGTAGCCAGCCTAGAGTCACCTATTTTTTTGGACGTTCAGAGCCTTGAGGTACAATTTTTTTTTTTTATGTTTTGTGTTTAGTTTATAGACTAGCATACTGATAGACTATAGTGCATCTCATTCATTCATATTTACTATGTTGACATGATGTTAGGGGTAGTGTGATGCTGACGAGAATCTGTAGAGATTACTCGATAGAGGTAGCTGAACGTATGCCTTATTTGGATTCTTCATCTTATTTGATGCGTCTAGTATTGGTATTATATTGGAGATAGATCGGTTATTTACACTTCAGACAAGTATAGGCTACTACAGGGGAAGAGAGAGATAGTGTGTACTCCTGAGGGAGATGCTTTCTTTATTTAATGGGGTGTCCGTAAATCCTTTTAAAATTGACTTTATTGTGGGTTAGGAGGGGTTAGACTTTAAGTTGAATTGGGTTGGTTTGGATTACATGATGAGATGAGTGCTTGTTACCTTAGTGTGTGAAATTGTACAATGTGTGGTATGCTTGGTTATTGATGATTTGGGATTCAATGTTTGCCTTTATACAGTATAACGAATGAGATTAAACAGAAGACCGTATGCTTGTTGTCTGTAAGATAGGCTACGAGCCTAGAAATCCGTAAGGTTGGGAATATGCCTGGTTACCTGTACAACAGGTTATATGCTTATTTATGTATATGTGTGTTCCTGGAATGAAATTTCATACTGGGTGCTGATGTGGTGAGCTACGTGTTAGCTACTAAATGTTGTACGTTTACTCTATATAAGCATGCTAGTTTAGTGACCGTTATAGTGTCGCGATTATGATTTTTTTTTTTGTACAGACTAGTTGTTATTAATGCATGTATAAAATAATGCTTAAACGTGTTTATATGTGTGTGTTGATACATGTGTGTGAAATTTGATGTATGTTCATAGTAGAAATTGGTGAAGAGTTTCGCTAATGTTTTATTCTTCTGAACCTTGGTATATTGACTTAAACTTCATGATTAGAGTACATAAACTACACTGTCTACATTTGTATACCCAGTCGATATATGCGTACATGAAATGAATAGGCTAGTCCTTATTAGTACATGACACTTAGTCTCAGTTATATATAGACTAAGGTGGGAGATGACAGCTTTACTTTTAGATTGTAATGTTGATATCTTGTGGGTAATTAGGGTACTTAGAAAATACTGGATGATGGGATTGCATTGTGGTACAGATAATGTGTATTTATGCCATTGGGATAAATCACTAGGTGATTTCATGGATTAATTTGAGGCGGGTTAGATGACATCGCATGTGTGAGAGACCTTGGGATATCTTTGTGAATAGTGAGAAGTTTCCTTTACTTTTTATTGTGTTGAATTATTGAGGAGAGTCGTGATGCTTAGATGGAATTTGAAAGGAATTGGCGTTGATGAGCCAATGTGTTTTAAGGATTTCATTATGTGTTGTGCCATGTGGAGTGAGTCGTTACAGATGGGATTAGCACTAGACCCTAGCAGGGAGTGCGGAGATGTCTGCACGCCACTGCACGCCTACCGGTGAGGCAAAGCCTATGGGGGAGATGGTAATGGGAGGAGGTAATGCATTCCACATCGCCTGGCTGAGGGAGAGGTGAGTGATCCATAGGTAAGGCTGCACGTCTACATGTTACAATGCATTTTGCATTGATCTTTTATTACTATGTTGAGAGATTGTACGACTACATGGGGTTCCAGTATCCATTGTTTCAGGCAGGGACCCACGTTTCACTGCCCGGTTTTAGCAGAGCCCCGAGACAGCCTTAAGGACTCAGCTAAGTTTAGTACTACCTTTCATCCCCAGACTGAATGGCCAGTCAAGGCGTACCATTCAGATCCTAGAGGACATGCTTAGAGACTGTGTTATGGACTTCAGGGGTAGCTGAGAGGATCACCTTGCTTTGGTAGAGTTTGCCTACAACCGTAGCTATCAGTCCAGTATTGAGATGGCACCATTCGAAGCGTTGTACTGTAGGCCGTGTCGTTCACCGGTGTGTTGGACTGAGGTAGGGGAGACAGTTGTTTTGGGACCCGATATAGTCCGTGAGACCACAGACAAGATACAGGTGATCAGGCAGCGTTTGTTAGCAGTCCAAAGTCGCTAGAAGAGTTATGCAGATAGGAGACGACGACCCTTTGTCATTCGAGGTTGGGGACCATGTGTTCCTCAAGGTATCTCCCAAATGAGGTTTAAGGAGATTTGGGCGCGGTGGGAAGCCATCGCCACGATCTATAGGCCCCTTTGAGATTCTTGGGAGGGTTGGTGAGGTGGCTTAAAAGCTGGCATTACCACTGCAACTATCTGGAGTTCATGATGTCTTTCATGTGTCGATGTTGAGGAAGTACTAGCCTGACCCCTCCCATGTATTAGATTGGGTAGATCTTCAGCTAGAGGGCGACGCTTCTTATGACCAGAGACCCGTGGAGATATTGGACTCGAGGGAACAGGTTTTGCGAGGCAGGACCATCCCTTTGGTCAAGGTTCGTTAGAACCATCATGGGGTTGAGGAGGCTACTTGGGAGCGTGAGGCCGAGGTCCGTACTATATATCCCGAGTTGTTTGATCCTTGATGTATTTTATTTTAAATTTCGGGACAAAATTTCTTTAAGGAGGGAAGGATGTAATAACCTCAAAATTATTTTTTTTTATAAATAATGTTGTGGTTATTATTATTATTATTATTATTATTATTATTATTATTATTATTATTATTATGAATGTTATTATTATTATAGATACATGTGTGTTATGTATATATATGGTATATATATGTGTGGGATAATATATGAACATGTATATGTGTATAGGTAAATGTATGTGTATAAATGTGCATATGTGCACTGTGTGAGTGCAACAAGTCTGGTATGTGTGTGTGTGTGGTGTCGTGTAAGTGTGTGTCTAGGGTGTGTGTATATGAGTGGATCTGTAGGTATAGATGTAGGCCAGCTTTACATTTAATGCAAAGCTGCCTTGTAGAGGGAGAAAGGTGGCTGAGCAGAGGGGAGAAAGGTCAAGGAAAGGGGCTGTGCATGGGGTGACGTGAGGGAGTTGATGTGTGAGTGTAATATATTGGTCTCGGTTGGGAGGAGAGAAAGGAAAGAAAAACAGAGAGCAAGGGAGAGAGAGAGTTCTAGAAGGGAGAAGAGATTTTGGAGCTTGATTCAAGCTTGGAATCAGAAGGTGAAGGAGGTGCACGGCTAGAGAGAGAAACCCAACAAAAACCGTAAGTGACCCAGTTCTGTTTTATTTTTTTTAAAGCATGATAATTAATTTGATGTATAGGGTCTTAAAGAGCATGTTGTGAGGTTCATTTTGTAAAAAGAATGAAAGAAAATGATTAAGAAATGAGAAAGAAACATTGGGTTGCAGGTCACGTAGGATAATCGGTTGGGTGGAAATTTTTGGTTTAAAACTTGGTTTTGGGAATGAGAAATTGTTCCTCCATAGTGCAAAAACACTTTAGGGTAAAAATGGAGATTAAACCGTGACCCAAAAGTCACGAAAATGAAAGAGTAGGGTAGGCCGGAGTGTTGACCGGAATCTTTGAACCCTATTTCGTGAAAATCTAGTGGCTTAGATCCAAAACCAACCTTAGATATGGAATCTACGTGAAAAATCAAAGAGAACCACATTCAGAAACCATGAAAGTCTCACCGGAAAAATGTTGCCAGCGCCGGAGAAGGCGCCGGAACCCTACGGGTGCCTCGCCAGAAAAACGGCGAAGAAGGGGAACTGTTCGGGTCGAGTTCGGTTCCGGTTCAGGTTCGGGTCGGGCTTGGGCGATCCGCCCCTGTCACGTGTTGCCCTGTTGTTTTAAATTAAAAGATGAAAGGGGCTCTTTGGTTACAGGTTTAAGAAATTGAAAATTGAAATTGAAACAGGAACAGGGATATCCTATCCCTGTTCTGGACTAATTCCTGTTTGGGTAACCGAATTGAGAATAGGAGAATTGGAATTACAAATTAACCCTTGGACTTTTTGGGAATTAACTTTGACCCAAGACTTTCAAAATTTACAAACTGACCCCCCAACTGTTAATTATTATAATTTGACCCACCAGAATAAAATATTAATTAAATTAATTAATTAATTAGTTAATTAAATTAATTTAATTATTTAAATATTCTAAAATAATCTGGAATCCAAATGGGACAAGTCATTAGTGTATCTTGACTATCTCGACCATTCTGAGACCAATGGTGAGGTCCCTTTTATGAGACGGGGTCCCGAAAATTAAAAGACCCGTAGTAACCTTTAAAATTACCAAAATGCCCCTGAATTGAAGCACAGTCAAACGAACTCCGAATTTAGTAAACAAATAGTGAAACTTTATTATCTCGAGCATTCTGGACTCAACCGTGGAGTCCAATTTGTGAAAAGAGGTCACGAAATGTAAGGACCCGTGAAAAGTACAAAATGACTATTTTGACTTTTGAACCCAGATGTCCGAATTGAGTTCTATGAAAACCTAAACTCATTTTTTTCAACGTCCTAGACTCAATAGCAGAGTTTAATTTAGCAGAATAGAAACTTATAAAATAAAGACATAAAATTTGTTGAATAGCATCATTTACGAAACAAATGAACTAAGTCACTTGTTATGATTTTAGGGACACGAAAAGGCAAGGAGAAGGCAGTCTGATCCTTCCACATTCTCACTACTAGCCACTACATTACGAGCGCAGTTTACTTGGGTTGTGACTAACCCGTCAGGTATGGTGTTTTGCTAATGTTAGAAATGAAGTTAAGTTAGGAATATTTTGTGAATCACTAAAATGATTTATGTGTTTATTTGGAATGTGTTTACTTGATAATTTGAAGTTGGTTGTTCACATGTTTATGTTTTACTTGCGTTCTTTGAGAGTTTAGTAAAGTTAAGAACATGAACTATGATATATGGACACATGAGATATGCATACATATGGAACTGATTGATGATTTATATGTTATTGTCCGAGCATGCTATATTATTGAAAACCATGTTCATTGAGATTACATTAGCATATTAGCATATGGTGAATCCTTGAGAACATGGCGTGAGTTGAGCACGTGGTGCTATGCATTATGAGGGTGTAGATCCTGTGGTGAAAAACCCAAAATTGGCCATTACATTGGTACTTCGACGCCATCGGGGAGTACCCGTAAATGAGACATGGGTGTGGCATAGAGTTGTGCATGGGTGCGTCATGCATACCACTCATATATTACTGCGATGCTTTGAATGACATTTAGAGATAAATGTACACTTTACACATGCCACGCCTTAGCTTTATTTCTTGTATTAGCACTTCATCATACCCGCAGTTGAGCTGACCCATTCGTTGGCAACATTTTTCAGATGAGGATACTCTAGCTACTTGAGACTCAATGATACCTTGATAGGATGAAGCACTTGGTATATTTTTGGTCCATGGGACTTATGTTTTGTAATGTAAGGGCTTAAGCCTGAATGACCTATGAACAATGCAGTTGTGAAATGTATTTTATGTTATTTTATGTATTGATGGGAATGGATGCTTGTTTAGTGAATTTATTTACATTTGTCCTTTTATTTATTTTATTTTCTCTCTCGTCAGTCGCGCCTCGGGTTTGCAGAAATTCGGGGCGTGACAACATGTCACAATAAGGTTTATAAGAACAGAACATTTTAAAACAGGAATCATGTAGTGCTGAATTTGATATTCAAATGCTTCAAATGTTTTGAACATAAAACTTCTTCAAATCCATGGAGTTAAATCTCCACTTCAAATACAGGGTTACTCACTTCTGTCTTTAGGGTTAGTGCTATAATGCGCTTCCCCCCTTCCTCTATAGTTCCAAAGAACAATTCATAAATAGTCTCATTAACTTCACATTCACTTCAATATCACCTATTGATGCTCTTAACTTATGCTTAGATCGTATTAAATCCTAATTTTTATTTTAGGCGTTATATTCTTAAGTATACTCTTTTGGTAGTTTCATTATTTTTAAGTTTGTTCTATTACTTCATATGTTTACATGTCATATTTTTTCATACTTATTTCATAATATGGACCTCACCGTTGAGTCCAGAATGTCGAAGAAAGTCAACTTAGACCCTCTCGGACTTCGATTTGGCTTTAAGGGCACTGGGGGGAAAATGGTGATTTCACCCTTTTACGTGTCTTTATTTTTCGAGATCTCATTTCACAAAATGGACCTCACCATTGGGTTCAGAGTGGCCAAAATAGTTAAAATACACTATTCACATGCTTAATTTGGACATCGGGTCAATTTACTATTATTTAATTAATTTAATTAATTGATTATTGCATTTATATAATATATATATATATATATATATATTTTGTGCCAAAAAATCTAACGAGCTTGCCTGTCCATGTTATAAAAATGAAGGGTTTGGTTTGAGGTGTTGGGCGTTCAAGTCATAGGGGTTGCGCCCCTTTTTATTTTTTTTCTTAACTTTTACTTTTATATAATATATATATATATATATATATATTGTGACATTTATACCAACGGGCTTGCCTGTCCAAGTGGGTTTGGGATGAGGTTTAGGGTTCTATGTGTGTGGGAGGTCGGCTGTTCGATTCCCAAGGGCTGCGACCCCTTTTATTTTTCAAAGGATTTTTAATCCAAACGGCAGACAAGGCACCCATTTAGGGATAAGATATCCCAACCGGTTTTAAATAAATTTTGATATCTTAGCCTTATAACCAAACAGGCTCAATTAGGTTTTAATTTTAAAACAGTTTCAATTTAAACGATGCAGTATCAGTCTTATTTAAAACCAAACAACATCGCACCCCAAGTCACTATTTATCATCACCCTCGATTTTCAGGCGAGGGTTCGGTAGGGTTCGGTTGCCTTTTCTGGCGACGGCGACCATTTCCGACCATTTTTTCAACTTATTTCGATTGCAGTTTCCTTCCATTTTTCATAAGGATTACATATCTAACATTTGTTTTTCATTTAGGCCATTAAATCTTTACAAATCAAGCAAAAATAGTGGCTCCAGCCAACTAAACATTTGCAATTTCGTGTCTATCTACTCACTGTTTTAATTCATTTCTTTTCTAGTTTTCTTCCTGCACCATTGAGGATCAGTTCCTTATTGATTTATCAACGTTTTAATCATAAAATTTCACTAATTCGATTATCACCCTCCACTTGCAACTGCTTTGTTCTAATTCATTTCTAAACCTTTTTTCCTAATTCTTTTTAAAAAATTTTACATTTTTCATGCTCTTCTAGACCCTCAATTCCAAATTATGATTCATGCCAGTAAATTCATAAAATAGAATGTAAATTTACTCACCTTTTTGAAGTTAACTCTCAGTTTTTCTCCTGTTCCCACTTCTTCTACTTCTGAATCCTTTCTTTCCTATTCCTTCTAACTTCTTGCCCTCTTTTTCTTCTGATTTCTCTTTAGCATGCAACGCATGCACTTACTTTAAAGCAAGTTCCACCGCCTCTCTTTCTCATTTGATCTTTCTCTCTCTCTCCCCTTCCCTCACGGCCCCTTTCATTGACTTCTTCTACTACTTAAATTTCTTTTCCTTACTCAGCTTTTCATTTAATGTCCTAGGGATATCTGTGTGTATATATATATATATATATATATATATATCTTATACTAAAACACACTCAAACACACACACCTTGGCCGACACCTCTCCAAGCCTTCCCAGTGCTGCACCTTCTCACCTTCTTCTACATTTTCTTAATTTCATTTATAAGTATTTTTCCTTTGATATACATATATATATATATTTTATATACATATAAATTAGAACATATATACACATATATATACATGTGCATTTTTATATTTTTCTTTATTTATTTCTTCCATCAATATATATATATATATGTATATTCTTATATACATACATATTATAGCATATTATAATAACATATATATTCTACTAGTATACATATATATACACGTATATTTATCTATTTATATATACGTACATATTTTATATATTTATTTGAATATATATATATATATATGTGTGTGTATGTATACACATATTTACGTGTACACGAATTTTCATGTAATCGGTTCTTTAACTGAACGATCCCAGTATATTTGGTAATTTCATAGTTATTTAAACTATAGAATTCAAATCTCGATATGCAAGCCAAAATACACGGGTGTTTTGGGTCGGGGTATTACAGCTTAGTGGCCTGTGTACCCTTGGTTAAGGTATTCCCTCTCCTTAGTCTCCAGTTCGAACCGTGGGGGTAGCAGCCCCCACGTGTTTTTTTCTTAATTTCTTGGAGGCAACCAGCAATTAAAGGCCTAATTGTGGATAAGTTATCCCAGTCCCTATTCAGCATAATGAATTAATTTCATAACCTCATAACCAAACAAGCCAAAGCCTGATTTAATTTAAAAATAATTCTAACTAAAAACGACACAGCTTCAGTCTTAAATAACACCAAACAACGCCGCATCAGAACCCACTATTCATCATCACTTTCGACTTTCAGGCGAAGCTTCGGTAGGGTTCCGTCGCCTTCTCTGGCGACGGCGCCCTTTCTTCGGTTGATTTTCAACCTATTTTAAATAGGGTTTTCTTTAGCTTCTTATGGAAATTTCATATTCAAACTTGGTTTTTTAAATTTAGTTCACTAGATCTTCACGAAATAGAGAAAAACTGTGGCTCCGGCCAACTGATTTTTCTCAATTTCATGCTCATTTCTTGATTGTTTTCCTTAAATTCTTTTTCTAATCGTTTTCTACAATATAGAGGATTAGTTCCTCATTGTTCAAAGGGAGTTTAAAGCGTAAAATCACAACTTGCCGATTATTCACAAAGACCTGCAACTAGGTTTTTCTTACTTGTTTCTGAGCTGTCTTACTTGATCTAAGTTGCAGTAAATTCTATTTTTGATGCTCTTTAAGTTATTAAATCTAAAACAAGTTTTCATGCTCTAAATCTTAAAAATAGAATCTATATTTTTACTCACCTTTTTGGTTTTGCAGGAAACCCTTCTTCTCCTCTTCTGTTTCCTTGTTTGGACCCTCTAATCATTCCTGCAACTTCTAAATCACTCACAACTTCCTCTTTTTTTTGAATTCCTTCAAAACCCCTCCCAATTTTTATAGGAAAATTTCCCCCACCAGGCACCTGTTTTTTCTCTTTCCTCTTACCTTCCTTACAGACTTCTTGGACTGCTTTCACCGTCAATTATTTCTCCACCCTCCACGTCCAATATTGTAGATATTTTATATATATATATATATATAATGTATTATTTCTCACCTTTTCTTCCTTCATGACGGCAGCTTTGCTGCTATTCCCAACACACCACAAACACACACTAATTTCACACACATACATACAGCAATGCATGGCTGCTTCTCTCTCTCTTTTTTTGTATTTTCTTTTCTATTCTAACTGTATATATGTATACATATATATATATTTGTATACCATATAGTTGTATGTATACATAGATATATACCTATTTATACATATCTATACATGCATATATATCCATTTATACACATATATACTAGATTTTAAGTGCATTTACAAACTCTTATATTTTGTGGCCTATGCATATATGTGTACGTACACATGCATACATTTGTGTACATGCACGCAGTACGATGCTCAGTTCTGGGTTACTCAGGGCATTTCCTAACACTGACTGTAAAATTAAAACCGCTCATTGTAAAATCGTTCAATCATGTAATATCATGATATAGAGCTTTAACAGCTCAGGTTATAACTAAGTATTACACTACTCGACCCGGCCTTCCTCGGTTTACGTGCTATTCTGGGTCAGGGTATTACAAAGTTGTTTGGTGACCACCGAGGATAGTACGAACATCTAGTGAAACAAAACAACCATTGCAACGCCTTCCCAGTTGAAGGGCCCAAAATTCTCTACATCCTCCAAAGTAAGGAGCCAACAAAGGTGGATAATGTCACCGTCATTGGCCAAGAGGGTCCAGCCAATGACAAAGAGCATGAAATCTCTAGTCAACTGATCCTCCTCAAAAATGTTACAACACTCTCAAAAGTGAAAGTTCTCCAAGATATGCCTAACCTGTCACATCCCCCAGACCCACCCTGTGCGGATTTGGGGCACGTGACAAAGGCCAGTTAGGCACCCATCGGGTTTTATCAATTTTTTTTTTTTTTTTGAAAGCAAAACCCCGACGGTAATCCTAACCACAGGCCATTCCGATATAAATCCCAAGCATAATGCATTCAACATATATAATTTAAGCAGCGGAATTTTCACAAGAGAATGCATACATATATACTTGGCAGAGCGTTCAGGATACATCATAGTCAGTCCTATCTTAATCAAGATTACAAAACAGTTTTCACTACAAAAGTCATAATCTGATCAGTTACACCAAAAGTACAAAAATGGTATAGGTTCACAAAAATGGGTTATCATTTTATCTAGGGGGTCTCCAACATTTCCCCCTAAGTCCTGAACCTGCTAAACCTGTCCATCTGAGAGTTTCCCTGAAATTATTAAAATAATGGAATGAGCTTTAAAAAGCCCAGTGAGTAACACAGATATCCAGGCAAGAGTTTCGAATTCAATCTTTGCTTAAATCACATGGTAATTAAATCAGTTTGGAATTAATAGTTCAATAAATCCAAATCAAGTTCAATAGATCAAAACAGATAAACGGTTCAGAGTGCTAGCATATCAATCAGAAGTATAGTTAATCATTTGAGAAACTAAAAACCATGTCATCGGTGATAAAAGCATGCATTTAAAACAATTACATTTAAAACATATGGTATTCAAAACAATTTAGCAGATCAAGGAGCAGTAACTAAACAGTGTCAGAAGTTACTCACCTTCAATATTCGAGTTTGAAGCTATGAACGGAGCCTTCCTCTTTTCTCCTTAAGCCTAAAACAATTTATAGAGATTTATCAACTCATGACCTTAGACTGAGTAAGTCTACCCTATGATGGGTTTCATGGAACTAACTTATAGTGGCTAGTTCATAGGTTTTACCTCTTAAGCATTTGGCTTAGGGTTTCAGTGTCTTCACACATTTATCGGTTCTGATTTTCATAATATGGACCTAACCATTGAGTTCGGTAGGTCGAAGAAAGTCAATTTAGACTCTCTCGGCTTTTAAATCTGGGTTCGGGTATATCAGGGGTATTTTGGTCATTTTTGCCGTCACATAATTTCTGCCTCGGGTTCGTCATCTAATCATGTATACAGTCTTACAAGTGTCAGGTCTACTACTGGTATCAGTTCCGTTGAAATCGGATTTCATTTGGCCTTGTACAGGGTCAGGGGTATTATGGTAATTTCATACATCATATTTTTTTCGGTACCTCATTTGCAGTCACGGACCTCACCATTGGACTCAGGAGGTCCGAGACAGTAGGAATACATATATAACTTATGATTTTTGGACAACGGACTAATTTGGAGTATTTAATTTAATTAAATGATTTTAATTAAATTAATTTCGGAATATATATAATATATATTATTTTTGGCAGAAAAATGAACGGTCGAATAGGGTGGCACAGCGGACGCGTGCCACCTCCCTCTCCAATAGACACTGCGTTCGATCCTTATAAGGCGCAAAATGCGTCTTTTATTTTTCTGATATAATTAAATATATAATATATATATATATATATATATATATTGTGCCCCAAAGGTGACTCACGCAAGCGCGTGGCCGAGTGGTAAGGGTGTGGTGTTGGGCGCGTGCGGTCAGGGGTTCGAAACCCCGTAGCCTCTGTTTCTTCCTTCCCTTTCTTTTCTTTTTAAACATATCAGTTTAACATATAAACGGCCAAAACGACACCGTTCTATTTATTCGGTGGCAGTCCCATTGTTTGACACATGTCCGAGTCAACCCGCCAACTCGGTTTAAAAGACACGGAGTCGACTCAGCGTCGTCTCCTTCATCAAAACCCTTCACAGTGTTGCCCTAAAATCTGTAGATTTTCTCTTTCTATTTCGTGAGTTTTTAGGCTGTTTTGGTCTCTGTTTCTGGGTGGTATCGACTCCTGAGGGTCACACCAACACTTTGGCATCGGTTTTGAGCTTCGAATCAACCTAAACCATTCTGTTTTCAAAACGATAGCCGTGACCTGTAACACGACCTAGCATCCTCGATTCTTCACCATTTCATGCGATTTTTGAAGCTATGTGATCTACAAATCATAAGGATCAAGACCCTATCCTCATTTTTCAGTTTAGTCACATGCATCGACAATTTAAGTTTTGAACCCGTAAGAATATTTTGAAATTCGTGGGGCCATACAGTGTTCTGGGGTCGCGTAGGTAGATGTTTGAGATCCTCTTGGGGTCTATTTCAGGTCTTGATATGCAAAATTCTAAACGGCTATGGTCGATTCAGACCTGGTGTTTCAAGCTTCATCAATGGAGGTTGGTCTCGGGTTTCATGGTTCTTGACCTATCCGAGACCTCTAAGCCATGCAATACACTCAGAATAATTCCTAGGATCAAGAATAAAACATGCATGCAGTCTAATTCTATCAAACAGTTCCAAAATCTACAAAACAAGAATTGAAGATAATTTAGAATTTTACCTTCAAGCAGTAGTAGTTCACACTCTTGGCTCGGTTCAGACCTTTCTAAATGTCCCTCAAGCTTCTCAGTTCATGCACCGTGATCCTCAAGTCCCCCCTTGCACTTCAAATGGCCAAATTTTCCCTCAAGCTCCCTTGCATGCAAAGCTTTCTTCCCCTCTCTCTCACTACACTCTCTCACAGTCCCTCACGTACACAACATGACTCACACAATTTCTGTATTTTTCAGAATTCTCTAAAGAGAGAATATGATGCAAGTTAGCTCAATCTATTCCTTAGTAAAGTTTGAACCATCATCTTTTTCTCAAGAAAAATCATCTCTCTAGGAAAAATATATTCTAGCATTCCCTATGGAGTCTTTATTCTCCACAAAAATCGTTTGAGAACGTAATCCATCTCGACAAAAATGTTTAAAGACGTAATCCATCTTGGCAATTCATTCGTTAAGGACATAATCTTATGAAAATTCTATTAGGATAGCATTCCTTTTAGAAGCATCCTATTATGATAGCATTCATTTTAGGTAAGTCGTCCGTCGGATCACCATCCTATTATGATAGCATTCATTTCAAGGTAAGCCGTTTATCGCAATATTATCCTGTTAGGATAACATTCATTTCAGGAAAGTTGTTTGAGGACACATTTTTATCAGCCTATTAGGATAGCATTCCTTTTAGGAAATTCGTCTAAGGACGTAAGTTCATTATCTTGTTAGGATAACATTCCTTTCAAGAAAGTCGTCTAAGGACGTAACTTCATTAGCCTTTTAGGAAAGTTGTCTGAGGACGTGAATTCATATCCTGTTAGGATAACATTCCTTTCAAGAAAGTCGTCTAAGGACACAACTTCATTAGCCTGTTAGGGTAGCATTCCTTTTAGGAAAGTTGTTTGAGGATGCAAATTTATTATCTTATTAAAATATCATTCCTTTCAGGTAAGTCATTTAAGGACGCATTTTATCAGCCTATTAGGATAACATTCTTTTTAAGAAAGTCATCTGAAGACGTAAATTCATTATCTTGTTAGGATAGTGTTCCTTTTGGGTAAGTCGCCTGAGGACGCATTTTATCAGCCTATTAGGATAATATTCCTTTTAGAAAAATCATCTGAGGACGCAAATTCTGCATCATGTTAGGATAGCATTCCATTTGGGTAAGCTATCTATCGCATCACATTTTATCATCCTGTTAGGATAGTGTTCCTTTCCGGTAAGCCGTCTATCACATTCTCTCTTACCAACCTCCTAGAATGGAATTTGCTTGTAGGTAAAACATCCAAGGATGTAAGATCATCTCATGAGAACACAACCTCATGAAAGACTTTTTAGGATCGCATTTCTTATCAAGTAAGACTCCAATAAGTCATTTTTGAGGGCATAACCTCACAACAGTCTTATCGAGACGAATCTCTTTAGAGAAAATTTGGTAAGGACAACACTTGTCACATCCCACATCCCACACCCCACCCTACGCGGATGCCCAAGATGTGATGCCAGTTAGCTGCTTTGTTGGTCTCCCTACTGACAATGCGACTAACCAAAGGCAAACTTCTGAACTTCGCGATGAATTGTATTCCAAATGTAGGGTCAGAGCAGCAGAAATTAAAACCTTTTCATCAAGAGAATGCAACTTATCTATATATACCACAGAGGTATGTACCACAAAGTAAGTCTAAAACTAGACAGCTAATAAATCTAGCCACAGAGCACATCTATAACCAGACATATAACACAGAGCATATCTAATCTCTCTAGAGTACCATTACCATGAGCCATGTCCCAATATATCTAGTACAAATCAAATAACTAAATCATATTATATCACATTATGTTCACTCACCTGAATAGCCTGAGTCAATCCACCAGAATCTAGTCTCCACAGATCAGTGCTAATCAGATCCTTGCTTGGGATATCTCTCAATCTTCTAGTGTCATTTCACTGTGCCTTCTAGTCCAATGGAGATAATCCTGAAAAATGTTAGATAAATGGAATGAGCTTAAACAAGCTCAGTAAGTAGGATAAGTTCTTGCCATGGGTTTCAAAACCAGTTTATATATACATGATGTCATATAAAATGCATACTCATATGCAGCTCAAGTAGAACAAACAGATCAGATCAAAACAGAACAGACAGAATAGATCAAATCATAGTTAGAACAGAACTGATCAGAACTAAATAGACCAAACCAAAATAGAACAGTACTGAACGGAGTACCAATCAAACAAAACATATCATCAAAGGTGCCTTAACCTTCCCCAGCTGCCCATAAGCGGACCACTCATAGGGCCTCTACCCTCTGGGGTCAGATAAGAGCGGAACAGATAGAATTGAGCGGGACAACAGACTGCCACTCAGAAAGATGAGCCCTTTTCCCAACTGCCCTAAAGTGGGCCACTCGTGGGGGCCTCTACCCCTCTAGGTCATGCTAATAAATAAAAATCGCTCAATCTTGAAGTGGGCTGTCACGAACCAAAACCCACCCTATGCAGATCTCGAGTCGGGACCGCCACCCTTCGGCCTGGAGGCCTTGGGGCAAGGCTCGTACATAAGCAACAATATCGGACAGTGATGCGACCTGTGGTTGCGAAAGCGTGAAAAACTTTTTCTTTTCTTTTAAAAAAAAAACATCTGTCGCATATCCGCCTGATACTGCCGCTCTTTATAACGGTACACATAAATATGATAATCAGAGCATAATAATAATAACTAAAGATTTTATATAATACATATCCATGTGCCCCTCGGGCTTAAGTACATAATTGTCCCAAAATTACAACTACAAAAGTTTGACCAATGATGGGTTCTAATACTTCCAAAATATCTCTAGATCCTAATGGAGCTGCCAATCATTGTTCCCCAAATTAGGCAAGGGTTCATCCATCATCATCACCTGAAAAATGTTGGGGAATGGGGTGAACTTCGAGAAGCCCAATGAGTAATTCCTACATCTGTCATGGGTTTTCAATTGGTAGAGGTTTCGTACATGAGAGTTTATAAAATACTCAACTACCAATTGGTCGTATACTTGAACATAGAGGACAAGCATTCTTAAAATATGTAGCTTTGAAACATTCAAGGTATTCAAGCTAAAACATATATTTCCATAAAAGAGCATATGTATTTCAGAACATGTAACTTAAAATCATGTAAACATGCATAGTGAAAATGGGGGTAAAACCTGCTTCCATTTCCAAAATTGTTTGTCATATTTTCTCTCTAATTAGGTGGAATCTGTTTCAAACCAGACTCCCGTTTTACGTATACGTGGAGATATCTCATTTGCCTAGGGGATTAGATCCTGCTACTGGGCATTTCACATGATAGATCTGCGGGGTTCCGTACAACCCTACTCACTACCTATGTGATGATGCACATGATAGGTCCGTTGAGTTCCGTACAACCCACAACACTACCTATGTGCTTATTACACATGATAGGTCCATTGAGTTCCGTACAACCCACAACACTACCTATGTGCTTATTATTTATCTTGCAAAACGTTTGTCATATGACTTTTATATAAAAGCCTTTTATGAGTATTTAAAACATGTGACGTATAACTTTTGCAGTGATGCTTCAATAGTTGCAATAATCAAATTCAGAATATTAGAGGAAATCAGACATGCTAACTATTTTGAAAAGGAAACATTTACGGATATAAATATGTAAATTGTAACACCCCGACTCTGTATAATTAATAATTAAATAATTAATTATTAATTAGTACCGGCTTAGGGAATAATTAAGGAAATTAACCTTAATCTCCCGGTGGTCACACTAGACCAATAGAATGACAAAACATGTCCGAGAATAGGGTATAATACCCGAACCTAATTACCAATTAATTAGGTGAAATAATGTCAATTTAACACTGACGGAATTCGAATTAATTAACCACGGAAATTCCGAATGACTAATAAATGACCCGGAACCTCTGACACTGTAGATAACTGAAATAGGAACTGACCGGAAGAAACCGCGTTGAAAAAGAAGCTACGGAATGAAAGTTATGAGGCAAACATCAGAAACTGAATTAATGCGCAGCCAAACAGGGCCTTAGCCCAAAATGTGGAAAAATGACCAAATTGGTGGTCAAGGGGAATTGAACCCTTGACCTTTGAGAGGGAATGAATTTTTCTCAAAAAATAACCAACTGGGCTGGTGGCATCTTTGTGACCATATATACAATGAAATGTATATACATACAATTCTGAATAGGCTGCCACCCAAATCAACCAATGACAACCCATGCAAACCCCACATGATTACTCCCCTCAGCCACCTCAGCTCACCTGACTCTCTGATTTTCAATCACCTCAACCCTGCACATACATATAGAGATATATATGTATAAGTGTATAGGTAATATACATGATATGGTGATTCATTGTGGACACAAAATAGGTTCTGTGTATAAACCAGAACAGAGTGAATGAGAGACCTAAGAACTGCCTATGTGTGGGCTCGGTTAGAGAGGGCTGCCATGGTGAGCTTGCATGTGCATGCAAAGTGTGTGTCCATGGTGTGTACATTCATGGAGATGCACCAAAGGGGACTGAGGAGCTGAGCAGCACCGTGTGCCTGACTGAGGCACCACCAAGGTGATTGGACCGAGCCGTGTAGGAACAATAAGCCACTGCTTGAGGGGTAAACACCTTAAACTACAAACTGTCAAATTTTTGTTTTGATTTATTGGCACTGCTCTGATGATTTTTGATCCATATAGACTGTGTAAATAAGCTACTGTGAGACCTTAGAACTGTTCTAAATTAATTGGGAGGGTCGAATAGGGTAGAAACACCCAAAACCCGTAAACAGCCACCATGGATGGACCTCGGATAGCAGGTCTGAAACAGCTATAATCAAACTGATTTCTGACACTCTGAACCTGATCTAGACACTGATAGGGTCCCAAATACACCAACCCGCGACCCTAGAACACTGATTTGGACCCTCAAAACCGAACCTATAGGTCTCGGCCATGGAACCAACAATCTAAAATAGGCCCTTAAACTGAAATTTCTAAATGAGATGTTGATCCCCATGGACACACGGTCACAACGAGCCAAGCCACGTGAGGTTTGGTGGAGAAATGAGGCCACGCGACCGAGCTGAAACCCCCCATGATAATCGGTTAAACAGAGCTCCACCCGTAATTTCGACGCACAAAATCGATGCCAAGTTGTTGGTCTAACCTGTGGGAATGGTTTGGAACCAAAAACAGCAAAAATATGTACCTGAAATGGCACGAAATAGAGAAAATATGAAATCGGGAACTAGGGCAAAACTGGGGGAGAAGATGAAGAAGACGGAGTCGACTCGTCCAACTCGCTTGGGCAGACCGTGTCGACTCGGACACGTGTCGACGCATGAACGTGCCACCGAAAAAATGAAGCTACGCCGTTTTGTGTTAAAGGTTTTAAATTTAAAACCTGACTTCGGCTGTTTGGCAACACGGCTAATAAATCTGAAATTAGAGAAAAATTGGTTTGGGCATAACCTATCCGTGGATGAAGGGGCAATTGAGGATTAACTGGAGTATTTAATTCCGGTTGACTGAGGGTCAGTGAACCGGTTGGTTCACAATGCATTTGGACCGGTTCAGCTAGTGAACCCTAAAACCAATAGGTCTGAACCCCTATTTTCTGAATTTACATTTAAGCCCCCAACTGTTTTGTGTAATTGTACTCTGGCCCAGATTTTGGGAAATTTATACATTTAAGCCCTGAATAAATTAATTAAATAATAAAATAATTATTTAATTATTTTATTAAATAGGTAAAATTACAATTTTACCCCTAGACATTAAATATGTCAAACGGAGTCCAAATTAAGTAAATAAATAGTGTATTTTCACTATTTCAAATATTCTGGACTCAATGGTACAGTCCGATTTTGGAAATACAGTCCCGAAAAATACAGACCTGTAAGTGATAAATTACTGTACTGCCCCTGATGGCACCAGACCCAAATAAAAATAAAAGATAGTCCAATTTCACTATGTTGGACACTCTGGAGCCAATGGTGAGGTCCATTTTATGAACTGACGTGCCGAAAAATACGACACATGAAATTACCAAATTACCCCTGATACCGTACGAGACCTAAACAAAGTCCGATTGGGACGAAACTGATACCGGTAGGAGCCCAGACACTGGTGAGACTGTATAGTTGATTAGATGACGAATCGGGGTCAGAATTATACAAAACGTAAAATGACCAAAATACCCCTGAGCACTGTAAGTGCAAAGTAGAGGTCGAATAAAGGTCAAACTGATATGATAAATTATCATAGGGATAATTATGAACACTAAAAGGCTAAATAAGACTCCGAGACAGTCAACGCGTAAAACGAGAAATGACCGATGTGTCCCGACGATCTAAAGCAGATACCAAATGAAGTCCAAGGGACTTACAAATTTATACATGAGATATATGGGACGTTCTGAGGACCATGATAGGGTCCGGGGCAAAAATGACAAAATTACCATTTTGCCCCTAAGACTAAATAAGTACCCAACTGATACCGATTAAAGTCTAAAAGACTTAAAACTTCATATATACGATATATGGGATATTCTGAGGACCATAACAGGGTCCGGGATAAGAATGGCAAAATTACCATTTTGCCCCTATGGTTAAAATGAGAACCTAACTGATACCGATTGGAGTCCAAAGGACGTAGAACTTTGTACTTAAGATATAAAGACTATTCCGAAGACCACGACAGGGTCCGGGACAAAAATGGTAAAATTACCATTTTGCCCCTAAGGTTGAATGAGTGCCTGACTGATAACAATTGAAGTCTAAATGACTTAGGATATAATCCTAATAACTGCTAAGCCTAATTAAAGAAAGAAATAGCCTCGAGTGAGACCCAATGGAAGGGCGATAGGCTACTAGGCTATCTTAGGTAATCCGATAGATACCTAAGATGACGAATGAGACCTGAATGGATGAGTTCTGATCTGTCTGTGATTGATGATTATTATTCAGGATATACATGGAGATGCCTGACGTACCTGGAGGTTATCGGATTATTTATGCAAGGAAATAGGCGTAAAGTTGTGAGTAACTTCTGACACTGTTTTGATTCTGTCCCTTGATTTACTAATCTGTTTTGAATGCAATTATTTAAGTGCAATTATTTAAATGCATGCTTTCCGTACTATATCACTTATGACATGGTTTTAGTCTTTTTAAATAATTGACTATATTCCTGATCCCTGTGCTAGCATTCCGTACTGTTTTGCCCGTTTTGAACTGTTGAGATAAAATGGATATATTGAACCATTATTTCCGAAACGATAAAATAAACCATGTGATATAGGCAAAGAACAACATTTTTTTGTATCGTACCGATTTGTATAGTATACTGTCTGAATGCTATATTGTTTAAATGTATGTACTTAATGTACGCCCTTTGTATCACATTCCACGTGATGTGCTTGTGTCCTTCGAATTAGGAATTCCGTTCAGTTCGGTTATGTGCTGTCCGTTAATGATATGTCTGCCTCGATTGATACGTTCCGTCCAGTTCTGACATGTTCCGTCCGATAATGATGTTAAGTCCGCCTTGATTGATATATGGTCCAGTTCCGTTATGATCCGTCCGTTAATGATGTTAAGTCCGCTTTGATTGATATATGGTCCAGTTCCGTTATGATCCGTCCGTTGATGATATGTCTTTGCTTTGACTAATGTTTTGTTCTGTTCGATTCTGTTATGTTCCGTTCATTGATAATGTGTCTGCCTTGATTGATATATGGTCCAGTTCCGTTATAATCCGTCCGTTAATGATGTTAAGTCCGCCTTGATTGATATATGGTCCAGTTCCGTTATGATCCGTCCGTTAATGATGTTAAGTCCGCTTTGATTGATATATGGTCCAGTTCCGTTATGATCCGTCCGTTGATGATATGTCTTTGCTTTGACTAAAGTTTTGTTCTGTTCGATTCTGTTATGTTCCGTTCATTGATAATGTGTCTGCCTTGATTGATATATGGTCCAGTTCCGTTGTGTATTGTCCATTGATGATACGTCTGTCTTGATTGAAACATCATTCAGTCCAGTTATGATTAGTTCCGACAGTGATGTGTCCCTGACTTGATTGTTATATTGTTTCTACTCAGTTTCGTTATGTTGTCCTGTTCATGATTTGCCTGTGTCCTGATTAGTGTATTGTTTCCGTTTAGTTCCGTTATAATTTTATCCGTTCGCGATATGCCTTTGCTTGACTGATGTATTGTTACCGTCCGATTCCGTTATATTCCGTCCGTTAATGTTATGTCTGCCTCGATTGATATGTTCCGTCCGGTTCCGACATGTTCCGTCCGTTGATGATCTGTCTGTCTTGATTGATATAAGGTCCAGTTCCGTTATGATTCGTTCCGTTAATGAAGAGTCTGTGTCTTGACCGATATATTAGCAATAGTTATTGTTCTGACCGATTGGTTATGTCATGTTCCGATCCGTTTGTATTGTCTGTTCGATTCTGTTTTATTGTACTAGACTGCTTATGAAATGGATTTATAAAAATAGTTATTTTTGAAATGACTAAATTATCCCTGTGCCTTGGAAGCACAAAACTGGTTTTGAAACCCATGATAGGGAATCTGTGTTACTCACTGGGCTTATTTAAGCTCACCCCATTATTCTGACATTTTTCAGGAATTACCTCCATTGGATTAGATGGTACTGTGACATGACGTGAATAGGCTAAGTGGCATCGCAAGTAAGGGTCTGACGGCACTGAATTGTAGAGACTGGTTTATTGTGGATTGAACCTGGTTATTCCGGTGAGTGGTATGTTATGACTGACTTGACTGTTATATACTAGATAGACATGGCTCATGGAACTAATGGTACTCTAGAGATATTAGATCTGCTCTGTTGTTATATGCTTGATTTTAGATATGCTCTGAGATTAGAATTGTTGACCGACTGGATTTAGTCTTGCTCTGTGATACATATACTTATGATGGATAAGTGAGTTGCATTCCCGTGACACAAAGAAAAAGTTTTAAATTCCGCTGCATCTGACCCTACAGTTGGAGTGCAATTCGTCGGAAAGTTCAGAATTTGCCTTTGGTTGGTCGCGTCGCGACCAACTGGCAGTCACGTCCTCGACATCCGCGTAGGGTGGGGTTCGGGATGTGACATAAATAATCGTGGACCATGTCATAGCGGAATATTTAAGAAAACAAAATCATGAATACTGAATTTTATATATCAATGCTGTAAATATCTTGAACTTAAAAAAACTTCCGTTGAAATCCGTGGAGTTAAAGCCTCCACTTCAAATGCAAGATTACTCACCTTACGCGTCTGGGCGAGCTCTATTGAGGCGCCTTCCCTTTACCTTTTTCCTTTCTTAGCCTATCAAGATTTATGAAGATTCCATAAATTCCATATGCACTTATTCAACTTCATGACTCACCAATTGTAGACTGTGAAAAGCCTAAATTCTTATACTGGTCCGACTTATAGCTGTATTATAATCTAGCAACTTATGTACTTAATGATAATAATATTACCTACGACGCATTTCAGCTAAGGTTTCAGTGTTCTCTCTTTCCTCTTCTTCCTTAAGCTGCGCCTCAGTAAGTCTCCTTGCTGCTGCTTCCTGGGCGTGTCGACCAATTGGAACAATCAGTTCCCAATGGATGAAAGGTGCGAGGGACTTAATCTCACAGTATTTGGCAATCCTCGATTTCTTGTGGATTACCCGGTGTTGTCGATCTAATTCATCCAGAAAAGCTTGTTGTTTCTGACCCTTAATTATGGTTTACGGCTTAATCATTCTGAATTAGCTGAACCTGACCTACACAAATTAATGTATTAGGAACTTACTTCGTTCTAAACTATACTCTTCTGGTAGCTCCATTAACTTTAATTTAATTTATTTACTTCACATGTTTACGTATCGTATCTTCTAGTATCGTATTTCCTCGTACTTGTCTTAGTTTAATATTTCGACAATACTTTAGTCTTTAGTCATCTGACAGATGTTATTCAACAAATTTTATGTTCTTTTATTTTAGATATTTCTTTTTGGTAATACAGACTCTACCATTGAGTCCAGAGTGTCGAAGAAAGTCGATTTAGACCTTCTCTGGTTTAAGTTTGGCTTTTAGGGTCCTAGGGGTATTTTGGTCATTTTACCCCCTTTATGTGTTTTAAATTTTCGGGGCCTCGTCTCGTGTCGTGGACCTCATCATTGGACTCAGAAGGTCCGAGATAATAAGAAAACACTAATAACTTGTAAATTTTGGACAAGGAGTATTTTGGTCATTTACCCATTTACGTGTCTTTATTTTTCGGGGCCCCGTCTCATCAAATGGACCCTACCATTAGTCTCAAAATACCCAAAATAGTAAGGATACACTATTCATATGTTTAATTTGGACTTCATTTGCTCTATTTATGACCCAAGGGTCAAATAGTAATTTAACTTTATTTATTAAATAATTAAATTAATTATTTAATTATTTTTTCAGGGGTCTAATTGCATAAAATTTCGCTCAGTTGGGCCACAGTGTAAATCCGTAAAACAGTTAGGGGTCAAAACCAAATTTTCATAAGTTTCGGTCTGAACCGTTTGGTTCAGTTCGATTGCAAGTGAACTGGTCCGGTTTACACGGTTCACTGCATAATGCAGACGTCATGATGATGTCAGCCCTAATGTTTTAAAATTTAAAATTTTTAAACCTTCAAACGTCATCGTTTAACTAAACCCATTTTATTCGATGGGTCGGGTTCCGACCCGAACTCGATTTGATCCGAACCGACCCGAACAATGTCATCTTCCCCACGAAGTCGACACTGTTCACACCGAACCCTAATTTTTTTTACAGTTGAGTTTCGTGGCATTTTGAGCACCTATTTTCTCTGCCTCCTTCTCCAATCATTTCTTAAAACCCTATGGCATATTTTGTAATATCCCGAAAATTCGACATGATCCAGATTATATTCTGACCTAATAAAAAATTAGGTTCTATGACATAATAATTCGAAATAGCTTAAGAATATAGTAAGCCATAACGGGATTTAATGCCTAAAAAATAAAATGTATATGCTCGAAAAATAATTAACCCAAACGACCGAGTACTGTGCTAAATGAATGAGGTCATTACGCATAAATAATTATAAAAATTACGTGAAAATAAATAAGTCACTAATAGGGACCCAATGTTGGCAAAAATTAATTTCTGGCCTTATCGGCATGTTATAATTTAATATTTTATGAAATAAAATATTAAACTAATACAACAAAAGAATTATGTAAACAAAATGAAAATAAAATAAATTATTGGAGACCCAAAGGCAACAAAATATAATATTACTATTGAGCCCTGACTTATGTCAAACTTATTGGCCTATTATAATTTATTATTTTATGAAATAAATTACGGCCATGGTATGTCACGCCCCAAATTCCCGACCGAACTCGGGGACGCGACTGAACGAAACAAAAGAAGAAGAAATAGACGAATAAATAAATAAATACCAATTTAACTAATTTAGATACAAGCCTACATACATTCCTGTTTTAAAAAAATTTCGGCATACATTCCTGTTTTAAAAAAATTTCGGCAAAACCTCATTTGTTTTTCGAGCCTTTTTCCCCCCTCATAATCACAATACATCATATATATACAAACACATCACAATCCATCCTCACTCGATGGCCACAATCTAATCAAAGTTAAATATACATTGCCTAATTATACAATCCATCACGTCTACTCCTACACTTAAACTAAAAGATTACAAATTCCATATTTATTACAATATACAATGCCATTTCCATTCTTTTCAGAAACACACCAATCTTTTATAATACCAAAATACGCCCCAAGGGCCAAATATTCTTCCAAATTTATTTCTTCTCCTTTCTCCAAGACTTATCAAGTCCCGCGTACCAGGAGCCTTATCTGAAACCTGTGCCCACGAATGGGTCAGCGCTAACATGCTAGTATGGTACAATACTAATGCAAGGAACAAAATTAAGACGTGGCATGTGCAAGTGTACATGTATGTCTACATGCCTCCCTAATCATTCATATGATGTGATGGCAATTTATATAATGCATCCATACAAAATCAATATCACATTCATGAATTTCTACAATGCGATGTCAATATGCGTGACGCACACATGCAACTCTATGTCACCCATGTCCCACTTCACGGTCCGCCCCCGTCAGCCCGTGGGTACTGATGTTGGCCAGAATTTGGGTTTTTCACAACAGGACCTACGCCCTCATAATGCATAGCACCTCGTGCTGACCCACACTATGCTTTCAAGGAATCACACAATGCCAATATGCCATAATTTCATCATGCAATAATACAGTTCAAATGAAACATCACTTTCATAAGCATATGCAACATGCTTCAAATACTGCATCACATTTAAGATCAACAATAGCATTTACATCACAAGATTTCATCCCAAATCTATGTGTCATGCTCGATCAATCTCCACACTTACGCAAATCCACATGTCACAATATCAACAATCCTTCTAAAACATAAATCACATATGATGACAACTCAAGAAGTAAATCACAATTCCCAAATAATCATAAGGAACACGGAAGCAAATAAACAATCAACGCAAAGTGTCTCAAAGAAATAACTCCTATGTGATCTTCTATCATCAGAGAAGCATCAGAATCATTCAATCAATATGCACATCAATCCTAATTTAATCCTATTCCTTACTTAGCAAAGTACCATACCTGATAGGGTTGGTCACAATCCTACTAAGCTGTGTCCACTATGCAGTCCAATCAAGCAGGTTAATCTTTAGTCCACGGTTCGGAAGTTGAAGAAAACACACCGGCAGGTTGATCGAGTCGGCCAACCATTTTAAATCCAGTTTCATCAGCTTCTTTAGCCTTTTTCCCTCAAACAGATGATGATCCTGACAGATTCTGTCCCTTTATCATCCCATCCATCTTATCATCCCATCCATTAGATATTGAAGAACTTTCCCTTCCTCTCATCAGATTACTGTCTAGTCCTCCGTTGCAGTGTCCTCTACTATTGTATCACTTACCGTCATTCTCAAGTTCCTCCATTTTCTGACTAAACAGAATAGATAGTAACAACAGCACACAAATCATATCAAAATCCCAAAGTCAGGTATAAAAATTTGCTGCATACTTCTAGCAACCAGCAATCACTTGAACCCTTCCCAAAATCTGAAATCAAATCCCCCAAACTGAACTGTTCGCACTCAAGACCCCAGAATTTAATTCCAGCAGCCATCTACCAATTTCTTCATCTGTAACGCTATATAAATATATATATATATATATATATATACCACCAGCTGCTACCAACTTTCTCTCATAGCCCCTTTACTCAATTCCTAATCACTTCACAAACCGCAACATTCCCACAGTCCCGGGCTGTATCAAAATCCATTATCCGAACCTTCATTGTAGCTGCTGTTACTGTTTCTCTCAATTTTCCCCAGATCTACTGCATCAGATTTCGCAGATTAGCGGCTCCCAGAACCTCCCACCGAACCAATCCAATTTAACTCAATACTGCCGCTGCTCTTATCCATCACCGGAACCCATTTTAGGTCCTCTACCAACATCCCTCACAAAATCCTTTAACATCCATTCTGATCTTGCAATAACAGCTTCATTTACATCAAATTAAGCCCTAATTCCATCACAGCAGCTCAATCATCTAAGATCAACCACTGCCCTTATCATCGCTCCTGCTGCGCTGCCCTTTTCTCTTCTTTTTTTTTTTTTTTTTTGTTCCAAGTTTTCGCCTGCTGTACCAAGCTTTCCCTCAGTTCTACTCCAGCTTCTCACTAATCCAGCAGCGTCTGCTGCAAAATTCTGTATCATCTTCCTCAAACCGCAACATCATCATTCAACCTTTAATACACCTAATTCCTAACAATGGTCCATCATAACAACAAACAATTCATCAACAAACCGGGCAGTGCTTTGTGGACAAAGCCGTAACTCTTTACTCAATTCTAAACCATCCCACAAAACCCGAACATCCACACACCATTTTGGGTTGTATTAAAACCCACCACAACAGCAAAGTTCCAGAACAGAGATAGATTGAACATACCTGACATATCCCCAATTTGATTCTCACTTTTCTGATCTTCACCTGAACCATCCAAAAACTGCTTCCATCAATCTGCTTCAAGCCCGAACATCCAACTTCATTGATAATCTAATCCTATATATATATACAAATCTGCTGCGCCAATTTCGTGGTACCTAATCGATTCCAACTAGTTCCTCACAATTTCTGACAAACCCCAATAACATCTTCACTTATCTTCTTCAACGTTTCCCTCTCTGCACCGCTACACACAACACGCACATATACCTCCTACACGCTCCACCTACATGCATATATATATATATATATATATATACCGCTTGCTGTAGCTCTGTCATACCTGCCGTGCCGCTACACTGCTGCACCAACACATATATACATATCCCTCTCTATTTTTCTGTAGACCGAGAGAGACGACACTCTCGCGAACTCACGATGATGCCTCAGTCTGAGGCTGAGAAATGAGAGCCAACCATTGGACAATCACAAAGCACACGTTTGGTTCTGGTTGGGGCTTCACTGTGCGACGATCGGAGCTCCCCTCTTCTGCACCGACTTTCTCTCCCTCTCTCTATTTTTCTACAATTCTCTAGAAGCTGCCCCTCTTTCCTTTATATATCTATATTGATTTATTATTCACTTATATAATTCATATAATTTAGGTATATTAATTGGTGTACATATATATATATACACATACACATACGTTCGTAGGTATCTTTCAATATTTATTCTTGTCTTTAATCTTATTATTTTAATCCATAAAACATCAACTTATAAAGCTAGGACTCGGTATTACTATTATTTGTTTTAACTGATATTGGGTACCCGTTCATGTCATATATTGAATTCATATTATTATTATTTTTTTCAAGTCTCTACATGGTATATATATATATAGTTTATTGTACTTGAATATAGTTTATTGTACTTGAAATTTAGATATTATAATATATATATATATATATATAATTGGGAAGCTATTAGAATGTACATAAGCTAAATAAAATAGAAAAAAAGGGGGGGAACTTCTAGGTCAGCCGAAGCTGGTAGAATCTAGAGGCAAAGAAAAAGAAAAAGAAAACAAAGGAGAGAAAAGAGTAAAAGATTGAAGCTTCTAGATATCTATTAAAATATGGAGAAAAAGAGAGAGTCGGTGGGAACCGTTAAAGGCATGTGCAATATATATATTGGTACAGCAGTACCTAGAAGCTTCCATATATGCATATATGTGTGGGTGTTAAACCAAGTAGGGAGAGAATCGGTGCTGCTGGAGAGAGACGGTGCAGCAAGTATATATATGTGCATGTCTCTAGCGGTGCAGAGATCTATATATGTGTGTGAGTAGCGGTGCAGAGGGACGAAAGTGCAGTGAGCTGATGCGGCAGTTGTTCGGGAGAACTAGGCAAAAGTGCAGTCGAAGTAGGAGCGATACCTCTAAAGAAAATTGGGAGCAAGAAACAACTCTCGGCTGCTGGCAGAACAGGAGCTGTGTGACGGCAGCTCCCTTTCTAACGATCTATCAATCTGCAAGCAGGTATAAACCTGATTCTCTGGATTTATAATCCCTAATGGAAATTATATTCTAGTCATAACTGTAATCAGCCGTTAGGAAGATTTAGAAATAAGTGAGATTGCTGATTCTGTCTCAATAAAGGAAACCTACTCAGCCGCAACTTGTTAAAAATTGAGTCTTAAAACTAATTCATTCTTGAAGTAGATGTTGGCTGGGTATCACCATGTTGATTAGTGCAGAACTGATTCCTTGTGTAGTATGAAGTTGAATAAAAGAATTAGAGGGAACTGATGGGGCTGCTGGTGCGGCTGCTATATGTGTAGTGGATTGGGGAATAGAAATTCAACTATTGATTTAGACGTGGTCCAACCATTTATTTAAATATAGTTTAATTTTTGAATTGAACATGGTTCAAATATTAAATTAAAAATAGTGCAGCTATTGGGTGAGAATTTGTGAAGAACTGCTCTGTATAGCAGTTCCGAACAGCAGCAGTAGGGGTTGATTCTTGATTTCAATAGAACCCCATCAAAAGAAAAATAGTTACAAGTGAAAGTAATATAAAGTAATGATTTGATAAAACCCTTATGAACCATTATAAATTGTAATTGATTGCTCTTGTGGATTATATATATGATAGGCATAAAATCATTACAGGACTTTGATTAGGAAATTGCCCAAAGTAGCTATTCCACCGTGGCAGGAACTGCTTCTGCCCTGCACCATTTTCCCTACTATTGTGTTGACAGGTTCACCAACTAATGATCAAAAATTAGACTCTTTGATTATCAGTTTTCCTTACACACAATTGCCCCGAACTGGTGACCTCCAAACAGCAACAGACTGCTGTTCCAAGACTGCTGTTCCAAGCCATCCTGAACTGACTACCTCAGCAACATTTAATTGCTATTATCTTTTAAATTTCTTTTGGTTGGAGGTCTATGTTATTTAGCTACCTCAACAACAAGTGGACTGTTTTATATGGTTGCCAAAGTCTAATTAAAACTCAAATTCTGTTACACATTACTACAGCTTAGGAGACCCACAAAACTATTTAATCATAGCTAATATAAAGGAATGCATATGAAACATTGTCGTGGCAGCTGATATATATATTAGATATAATTTATTACAGGTTTTGATCAGGAAAAAGGGATTGTCCTAATAGCTATCCTACCATGGCAGAAATTGCTTCTGTCCCTACACTATTTTATTCACCATTTTGTTGACAAATATATATGTAGAAGTTGCAGCAGTTAAGTTTTTGGTTACCAATTTTCCCACATGCAACTGTCCTAAATTAGCTACTCTTAGCAACGGTTGACTACTGTCCTACCAACTTCCTTTTGGTTGGATTCTATATAATCTGTCTACACATTGACAACAAACATATATTAAGAAAAACTAGGTTGTCACCTTTAATTGGGACAATCTCCAAAAGAAAGAGAATGTAATAGGAAAGGGGTTTATGCGATTGACCATACCATACTTTCTTCTATCATAACCTGTACACTAATAATATTCCCCCTAAACAAAATGCTACCTTAAACTAATAGATAAGGAACACTATTAGTAACTAATGATTGTATTCACTGTTCTAGGACTCCTAGAGCTAGAATCAGTTGGAAGGGATTTCCGAATTAGTTTCAGCAAACTGTGAGTAACTCGGACTCCTGACTTGGTGTATATTTTCTGTATACTATACTGCTTTATATGCTGAACTGTTTTATACACTGTACTGTTTTAATGCATATGTTTTAATGCACACTCTTTACACTACATTACATATGGCATGATCCTATCCTGCTTCTTGATATCTCCTGTTCTGATTTTGTTGGAGTCTGTTGTTCTAACTTCTCTACCTATTGGAGTCTGATTCGTGTTTATCTTGTTATGTTGAGTCTTGGGCCCACTACGAGATTAAGTATATCAGTGGATGGATGGCTGACTCTGTGGGACGCCTAGAACTCAGCATCCGCTCAATCCTATCTGATCTGTTCCGTTCTGATACCGACCCCAAGCGGAAATGTGCTGCGGGGACGCGGGCCCTCCATGTGTGGGGGTGGGTGACTGACGGATTATCTTGTGCGGCATCCCACATTGCTGGGGAAGGTTCAGGCACTTTGAGCTGTATCTGTTCTACTTGAGCTGTATCTGTTCTATCTGAGCTGCATTGAGCATGCATATATATATATATATATATATATATGAACTGGTTTTGAAACCCATGGCAAGAACCTATGTTACTCACTGAGCTTGTTTAAGCTCATTCCATTTATTTAATATTTTTCAGGGCTTATCTCCGGTCGATTAGAAGGCACAGTGAAATGACTCTAGTAGACTGAGAGGCAACTCGAGTAAGGATCTGTGACATTGATTTGGGAGACTTAGATTTTGGTGGATGACCCAAACTATTCAGGTGAGTGTTATGATATAGTTGGCTTCATTTATATGTAATAAATGTGTAGGGACATGGCTCATGGTAAAGGTACTCTAGAGAGATTAGATATGCTCTGTGTTATACGTCTGGTTATAGATGTGATCTATGGCTAGAATTATTAGTTGTTCGGTTTAGACTTGCTCTGTAGTACATACTTATGCGGTATATAGTTGAGTTGCATTCCCGAGATAAAAATGTTTTAATTTCTACTATTCTGACCCTACATTTGGAATGCAATTCATCGTAAGGTTCAGAAGTTTGCCTTTGGTTGGTCGCATTGTCAGTCAGGAGACTATCAAAGCGGCTAATTGGCATCACATCTTTCGCATCCGCGTAGGGTGGAGTACGGGATGTGACATATTTTTACATTGATTTTAAGCTTCGAATTTAGCTCAGAGGCTCGGTTTAAGCCATGATAATCTGAACTGTAAACCCACGGTTCATGTTCATTTCTTAATTATTTTTCATAGGGTTTAGCATGTTTTGATCCCTTCTTCATGGGGATTCAGTTTTCATTCCTAAAAGTGGATTAAATCGTAAGTTTAAAGGTTTGGGTTGTAAACCCGTAACCTGCAAGTTAATGTTTGGAGGCCTTTTTTGAGTTTCGTGATCGCGTAATAGGGTTTTTAGAGTGTGCGTGGGGTATAGTTTTTGCCTCAGTAAACCAAAAAGGGTTTGGTTTCTTTCGGATCAGACCTGCTTTGAACATGGTCACCCATGGCCGTAGCTTCTGGGTTGGTGTTTTCTTATTGTTTTCAAGCTCGAATTTTATGTTTAAACAGGTATAAATATAACCTAAACATTATAACTACACGAACAAATTAAAAACAGTCCATAATTATGCTTAAATTCTAGAGAGAGAAATTAATAAACTTTCAAAATTTCTCACCTTTTGTTGCTAAGGTTTTTATTCTTCTTGATCTCTGATTCTTCCTCAATCCTCCAAGATCTCCCTTCTCTTCTTCTGAACTCTCTCTCTCTCTCTCTCTCTCTCTCTCTCTCTCTCTCTCTCTTTCTTTCTCTATGACCGATCGGGTGGAGATTTTGGTGTGTATACAATGTATGCCCATATGTATAAGTGAGAAATTTAATGGCCATCACTTCACTTAATTGCCCTTCACTTCACCCCTTACTCCATCAGATCAGTAGCCATACCTCCTCCTATTCCTCTTCACCTAATGACATATAATATATACATATAGTACATAGCTACCTTACCCCTCTTAATTTCATGTTTCTTCTCTTATATATATATAATATTTTATACACATTACACACCACACACACACACGGCTGATCTAGGTACTCACACACACACACACACACACACATATATATATATATATATTTAATTAATTTCTTATGTTTAATTAATTAACAAATTAGTTATTCAATTAATTATATTTTATAAATTAATCATCACATTTTATATTAATTATAACTAATACTTAATTTCTTATATTAATAAATTAATTTTATTAAATTAATTCATCATATTCTTAAGGGCATAATATTTACACTCATTTTTCATTGCCTCGTAATATGTGCCCTATGACTCGATATTTTTGGGTCGGGGTATTACATCCTTCCCTCCTTAAAAGAGTTTTGTCCTCGAAACTCGCGATTCCTTATCCTTAAAGTCTTATTTCTTTTCTTCCTTGTGACCTCAATCTACTAGATTCATATATTAAGCAACTAAATGACAGTTCGTATATATATATGCAACAAGGTTTAAATCTTCAGGTAGTGTACCTATCTGATCCTTAGAGGTTTGTGCTATGTTTGCAAATATATTGTAGGTTCGTCCGTACCTCGTGGGTTCCTTGTTCCCTCCAGGTTTCCCCGTATTTGTGGCCGGTGGTTGGGGGGTGGCCGATGATGCTACTGCGGTAGGCTCCTTAGCATTTGAGTTCAGCGTTGGGCAATCCTTGATGCAATGCCCAAACAGTCCGCATTTATAACAGACTCATGTTTCATGTCGAGAAAGTGCGAAATGCTTCTTTTGTATGTCGGGCAGGTAGGAATGTCCACTGTCTTTTGGCCAGTGCTACTACCTTCGTTGACAGAAGTTGCGCTCTTGGCCCCCGTCCTTGTCTTTTTCATTTGTTGAGGGTTGGGGCTAAATTGTTTCTTATCTTTCTTTTGGGATAAGGCAATCCCAGCTTTCTCAAAAATTTTAGCGCGGTCCTCCACTGCATTATACGTGGGAAGTTCGAAAGGTTCAAGTCGATATCTTATGCCATCCCTTAGGCCACTTTCAAACTTCCTAGCCTTTAGATCTTTAGTTTGGACCATGTGGGGTGCGAACCGAGCTAACTTCATAAACTTGGTTTCATACTCGACCACAGTCATTGTCCCCTAAGTTAGGATTGCAAATTCCACAATCTTTTGATTCTTTAATGACCTTGGAAAATACTTATCATAAAATACCTCCAAGAATCTAGTCCAGGTCATTGGCGGCTCTCTCTCCTTTTCCATAAGCCACCACTCATGAGCTGCGTCTTTAAAAGTAAAAGCAACAAAAGAGACCTTTTGTTCTTCAGTGCATGGCATAACCGTGAAAATACGTTCCATTTCCTTGACCCAAGTTTCAGCGTCAATGGTGGTGTCAAGTCCGTCAAACCTGGGAGGTTTGAAACCTTGAAACGTTTTATAATTCGCCGTGTTTATGGCATCCATAGGTTGTCCCAGATTTTGTGGCGGTCCAGGATTCTGCACCGGTTGTGGTGCTCGACCTTGTGTTTGGATGTCAATCATGTTCCGAGCCATTGCCTCTAAAAGATGTTCAACTCAGTCTAATCGGTCATCTAAATTTCTTGCATTTCTTCTTCTCGTATTCACCATGATTACTGAAAGGAAACACATATCGGTTAACTTCCATTGTATAAGGTTACTTTTATTCATTTCCATGTTTCAAGGTTTAATACAGTATTATCCCTGATTTCATGGCATTTTATAATCTACATTACCCCTCGTTCTGCTTTTATTTAACTACGGGTCCCATACCCCGCCTTCCTATTACGTTGCTCCATATATCTACTTAATACAACGCGAGTCCCACACCTCGCCTTTATATCATATCACATACTTCACATATCTATTTCATATACTACGGGTCCCATACCCCTCATTCATTTCGTATCACATACTTCACATATTTACTTCATATACTACGGGTCCCATACCCCGCCTTCATAGCATATCACTTACTTCACATATCTACTTCATATATTGCGGGTCCTGTAATATCCCAACCCGGGATATAGCATGTACACCGGGCTGGACCGGGCTATAAAATGTAATCCCGAATTATAAGCCGTTATATGACATAAATAAAAGTGGATGCGTAATAGACTGTATTGTTTAATTACAATGCATAGGTACGAGAGGCAAACAGTCACGGGTGTCCGGGTGCCGTTGCACCGGAAGCCGATTTTACTAGAAAACGTGCAAGTGAATGTCGACGTATAAATTTTTAAAGTAAATCTAAATGATTATGAATATTATATATATATATATACGGTTGGATGATATATATATATATTACAATACAATATAATTAAATGAAAGGAAATAAAATGGAAAGAAAGGAACTGCATGTGGGTCATGTGTGGTGGCAACATGCGGTGCATGTGTGTGTTAGGTGGCAAGGCCACCGACTGAAAATCAGTCAAAAGAAAGCTATGTGTGAGGGTCGTTTGTGGGTGTGTGCTGTCACCGCGACTACAGGTGGCAAAAGCCACCGACTACTGAGTCGGTTGGATAATTAGAAAGGAAGAGAGAGTTAGAAAGAGATTGAAAATGTGAGAGAAACTGAATCGCAAGAAAGGAAGAAGCAGGAATAGAGAGAGAAAGAAAGAAAACGAATTTTTGGAAAAGGGTTGAGGAAATCTACAAACAGGTATATTCCTGATTTAAATTATGTTCATTTATATTTTTAATAGGTGTCGTTGCTGTTGGAGTTGATGAGAATCCGAAATAGAAAAGAAAAACAAGAAAAACCAGAACTGGGTTACGGTTGGCAATGGTGATTAAACATAGGTGAAACCAAATGAAAATTTAAACCACGATATGAGTAATACACTGCCCCAGGATTCCAAAACGCTTTGAATCAGTTTAAATGGTCAAGAAATGGCCATTCTGTGGCCAGTTATTCCCTCACCGGTGCAACGCCGGAAACTAGGAATGGGTGCGTGAAACCGGTGATGTTGGAGGTTAAAATCAGTCCTAAAATATTCCTTACAATCTTAGAATTCATTGGGAAGAAAAACAGTAAATTTTGGACGTAAAACCACGAAGATCCGTAGGGAATTTCACTGTTCCGGCGACCGTGGCCGGAAAACCCACCGGAGAAGACGACCGGACTATCGGGGGCTTCTTCGGGTCAAGATGAGACCGGGTCTGGGTCGGGTCGGGTTGAGATCCGACCGACTGCAATACAGGTACCAACACTGTGTCGTTTTGTTTTAAAATTTAAAATAATTTGGGCTTGTTTGGTCACGGATATAAGGGATTGGAATTGGGTTGGGGTTGTCCAAACCGTGGATAAGGTGAGAGAATTGGATATCTCAATCCGGTTCTCTGAAGTTAACTGAACCGGTTGGTTCACAGTGGAATGGAACCGGTTTAGGGTTTCTGGTTCTGAACCAACTGGTTCAGACCGCAACTCTGCATAATTACATTTTGACCCCAAAAGTTATAGATAATTCCACTAAGGCCCAACTGAGAAATGTTAATTTTACAAAAATGCCCCTGACTCAAAAGTGGGTCAAACGAGGTCCAAATAGGGCAAATGAATAGTCAATTTTTATTATCTCGCATGCTCTGAGTCCAATGGTGAGGTCCGTTTCATGATACGGAGTCCCAAAAAGTTATGACTTGTAAAAATGACCAAAATACCCCTGCTTCATAGGTGAGTCAAATGGACTCCGATTGAATTAAAGAACTAGTGAATTTTTATTATTCTGAACCTTCCGAATCTATTGGTAATGTCAAAACTATGGAAAGAGGTTCCGAGAACAACAGACATATAAAAGTCTAAATAAGTATTAGAAATACTGATCATAGCAAGGCATAGAATTTGGTGAATAGAAATTATTCTGAAACGTACTTACTGATATATAGGGAACTCAACGGGAAAAGGCAAACCTACAGGAGACTGATTTAGCAACGCATTAGAGGTAAGTAGATACCCTTTCTCTTCCATGTGGTGTTATCAAGCCAAGTTCATTCTTTTACTGCCAAATTTGTACTCCTGAGCGTATCTGGTGTTATTGTCTCCACAATGTGATATTGTTCTATCTGGTGGACATTGATTTATTGTTGTACCATTGTCATCATGTTGAACCGTGCTTTGAAATGCCTATTGTTATGTTTCCATTGAATTGATGATATTCCATTTTTATATACTCCTATGGAATCATTTATGATCATGAAATGTTTATGTATACAGGATTTGTGCTCAGTCACAATATCCATCCGATGCTTTTAAATACACTGAAGACCTTCGGGTCGAGTCCGTGAACGGACATATGGCCATACACTGGAATGCATTGAAGGGGGTAAACCGGGCCCCCAAGGACCGAGGGCATATCAAGCCCTGACACAGAACAAAAGCATCTCTTATACGATTGTTCGACTGTAACTGTTGAATTACCTTATTCTTGTGATTATCTTGTATTGCGAGATATTCCTTTATTGATCTAATTGTGATCGGTTTATTGTGGCAGCACGTTCATATTGATATATTGTTGTTAAGAGTTTCATGTTGATGTTATGTCCCTTACTCCTAATTGTACATTGTGTTCCATTGTTTATTGGCCCTCATGGCAACTGTTCCCATTGGCTATCATAGCATCTTATTTCTTATGATTAGCTATCATATTCTTGTTCTTGGATTCATATTCTTTTATGATCCTCGATACCAGTGTCGGAGATCTGTATTTACTTACTGGGCTCTTGTAACTCATTCCACCCTCCTCACCCCCATTTCAGGTACTGATGCCACGAGACCCCGATAAGAGTTTAAAGACATAGAAGGACATTTGAGGAAATTCATTAGTTTATGTTTTAGTTCTCCTATGTCACGACCCGAAACCCACCCTAAGCGGATCACCGGATCGCGATCGCCGCCCCGAGACCCGAAGGCCCCGAGACAAGGCTCGCATCTGCAGCGGTATCGAATAGATGTGCTACACATGGTTGCGGAAGCGTGAAAAACTTTTTCTTTTCTTTTTTCATTTTTAAATTATGCACATCCGTCCGATACTGCTGTTTCATACCTAGCATACATGGTTACACATTCAGAGTATAAAGAAAACTTAAAGACTTCATACTTTGATACAATACTTATTCAGTTGCCCTGAGGGCCTATTACACATCCTTACATTGTTTACTAATACAAAACGTACTACTAATGTTCGTAGGTTCTTCAAAAGAAACTATTTAACAGATCCTTCCAAAAAAAATAGCTAGACTCATCGTCGATGTCCTTAAGACCCTGTCTACTGCATCACCTAAAAGGGGGGTCCGAACAAAGTCCTGGGTAAGCTAATCTAAGCTTGTGAGCAATTCCAGTGTTCGTCATGGGGTTTCCAATTGGCAGTGGTTTTTAGTACATAAAAGTTGTAAAACATTCACTGCCAATTGCTTATACAATTTAGAATACAAAGTACATGCATTCTTAAAACAAATAGCTTTGAAACATTTTAAGTATTCAAGCTATACTTGTACTTATCAAATGGAGTGCATAACTCGGAACATATGCATTTCAAATAAATAGCTTTGAAACATTTAAAGTATTCAAGCTAAGCTCGTACTTCGTCAAATAGAGTATATAACTCAAAACATATGCATTTCAAATGGCTTGAAAACATTTAAGATATTCAAGCAAAACTCGTACTTCGATAAATAGAGTATATAACTCAAACATATGCATTTCAAATGGCTTGAAAACATTTAAGATATTCAAGCAAAACTCGTACTTTGATAAATAGAGTATATAACTCGAAACATATGCATTTCAAATAACTTGGAAACATTTAAGGTATCCAAGCAAAACTCGTACTTCGATAAATAGAGTATATAACTCGAAACATATGCATTTCAAATGGCTTGAAAACATTTAAGATATTCAAGCAAAACTCGTACTTCATCAGATAAAGTATATAAACTTTAAATCACATAAATATGTATTTGAAAATGAGGGTAAAACCTGCTTTCATTTCCAAAATCACTTGTCATCTTTTCTCTTTAATTAGGTGGAATCTGTTTCGAACCAGACTCCCATTTTACTGCCTAATACTGCCGATCTCATTTGCCTGGGGGATTAGATCCTGCTACCGGGCATTTACTGTTGAATCCCGAAGGATTTCAACATCACATAGGGTGGTACTTAGTACCGTTTATCTTGTAAAACATTTATCACCTAACTTCTTCAATAGATACTTTCATGAATATTTAAAACATGAAATGTATAAAACATTTATCACATAACTTCTTCAATAGATACTTCATGAATATTTAAAACATGAAATGTATAATTTCTACAATAGGACTTCAAATACTTGTAACTATCAAATTCAGGATTTTTAACATAATTTGGCATTTAAAACTTTAGACATGCTGAAATGTGTTTTAAGAAAACTATGATAAATACCAATCACTGAGCATGTCATAATAGAGTTATAAAACAGTACTATTAAAAGCTGAATCATGTAAATACTGAATTTGAAACTTCAAATACTTCACATCTTTGAACTTAAAACTTTTTCAAATCCATGGAGTTAAATCTCCAATTCAAACACAGGGTTACTCACCTTGATTCTTTAGGGTTAGTGCTAAAAATGAGCTTTCCCACTTTCCTTGTAGTTCCTAAGAACAATTCATAAACACCTCATCAACTTCACATTCATTGTAATATCATCTCGATATTCCTTAACTTATGCTTAAACCGTATTAGATCCTAAAACGATTTCACAATTTCATAGGTACTTAATTTAACTCGTACTTGTAACCTATGACATAATTTAACGTGTTAGAAATTGAATTTATTTCAATTTATACTCTTCTGGGAGTTCCATTAACTTTAATTTAAAGTTATTTATTTGACATGTTTACGTGTCGTGTCTTTTTGTATTTCGTTTCTCGTACTTGCCTTAGTATTAGTACTTTGGCATCATTTCAGTTCATAGTCATCTAACAGATGCTATTCATCAAATTTTATGTCTTTTTATTTTAGACATTTCTTTTGGTCAAATAGACTCCACCATTGAGTCCGGAGTGTCGAAGAAAGTTAGTTTAGGCTTTCCAATCATTTAATTCGGACTGTTATATGTAAAAGGGCAAAATGGTCATTTACCGTTTTACGTGTCATATTTTTCTGTACTTCGTTTCGTAATTTGGACTCCATTTTTGAGTCCGGGATGTCAAAGAAAGTTAATTTAGACCTTTTCTGATCTCATTTCGGCTTTAGGGGTACCAAGGGTATTTTGGTCTTTTTACCCTTTTATGTGTCTTTATTTTTCGGGACTCCATTTCGTGTTGTGGACCTCACCATTGGACTCAGAAGGTCCAAGATAGTAAGAATACACTAATAACTTATAAAGTTTAGGTCAGGAGTATTTTGGTCATTTATCCCTTACGTGTATTTATTTTTCCTGGGCCCCATCTCATAAAACAGACCCTACCATTGATCTCAGAATGTCCAAAATAGTAAAATTACACTATTCATATGTTTAATTTGGACTTCGTTTGCTCTATTTATGCCACAAGGGCAAAATAGTAATTTAACCTCATTTATTAAATAATTAAATTAATTATTTAATTATTTAAATATTTTCCCAGGGGTGTATTTGTACAAAATTCCCAAAATCTGGGCCACAGTAGAATTCCCCAAAACAGTTGGGGTCAATCCGTAATTAACCAAAGGTTTGGTTTATTTCATTTTAGTTAAAACAGAAAAACCAAAGGGTTTAGTTAAAATGTAAGTGAACCAGTCTGGTTCAGTGATTACCCAACCGGTCTATCCGATTTATTACGTGTGGCTGATGTCATCATGACGTCAGCCCTAGGTCTCTTTTTAAATCAACCGACAATCAAAACGGTGGCGTTTTAATTAATCGGTGGCAAGCCCAGAGGCTGCCACCTGTCCGAGTCAACTCAGCCCTCTTTTTAAAACGAGTTGACTCGTCTTCATCTTCCCCACTCCACCGACTGAAAAACCCTAGTTTTAGTCTCCCTTTTTCTTCTATTTCGTGCATTTCTACTCAGCCATTCACTACTGTTTTGGTCCCAATTTAATCCTAAGACACAAACGAGTAGATTGGCATTCGTTTTGGAGTTTAAAACTCTCGCATGTGTTCGGTTTTGAGGTGGATAATCCGAACTGTTATTTCGGTTGTTCATGCTCGTTTTTTAACCAAAATGCATGAGGTTTCGTTTGTTATGATCCCCTCTTCATGGGGATTCATATATCGTTCTTAAACATCGAGTTAACACAAGGTTTTAAGGGTTGAGTTTTACACCCGAAATCTGCAACTCAATATTTGGGGGCCTTTGCTTATGATTTTTGGTCGCGTTTGATGGTTTTTAAAACCCTCATGACTTCTTCTTGAAGCCTTGATAAGCTAAATCAAGCTTAAAGAAACTTGGTTCAGACCTGCCATGGGCAAGGTCTTCAATGGCTGTCGTTCTTGGGTTAGGTGTTTTTGGGTGTTTTGAAGCTCAAAATCCATAGCTAAACAAGTCTAAATATGTTTTTCATGTTATATGTACAATATAAAAGCTTAAAAACAGATTATACATGGAGAGATTTTAGAGAGAGAAAAAGTGGAAGCTTGAGTTTTTCTCACCTTTCACCACTGTTTTCTCTTTCTTTCTTGCTCCAAACTCTTCTTCTATCTCCTCAGTTCTTCTTCTTTTGGTTTCTTTTGTAAGAGATCAGCATCCATTGCATGTTTAGCTTTTAAAGCAAGGTAGCCGACCTCTCTCTCTCTTCATGTTCTTCTCTCTCTACAGCTATCTCTCTCTCTCTCTCTACATTCTGAATTCTAGCCCTACACAGCTCTCCCATCTCATAAATTTTTACTTTTCTCTTTTCTTCTTTGCATTTAATTTTACATAAGATATTTTACATATATTATATGCATATATATACATATACACATATATATACAAGACACACACTCACACATGAGAACACACACACACACCAGCCGACACACACACACCTTCACACTTGGTCACCTTTTTACTTTTTAACTTATTCACATTTCTTTCATTTAATATATATATATATATACATATATATATATAACTAATACATATAATTATACATTTTCCTATAATTAATTAATTAATTTAATAATTAATTAATTATATATATATAATTTCTTTTCCTTGTAATACGTGCCATGTGACCCGGTATCCCGGGTCAGGATATTACATCCTATGTATTCACCACCCTCGGGTGCTGGTCATGTTTGGTTCTTATTTTGTTTATGTAGAACCATATTATGTATTGTAAAGACTTTCGTTAACATTGTGTATTGAAAGACTTCCGCTGATGTACTATTACTGATAAGACTTTCGCTGTTATTGTTTTGAGGTTTTAGTACTTTGCATATTAGTACTATGATACAGGAATGGAAAAAGTAGGGACGGCCTTCGGGTCGGCCCCGCGACACGAGATCCGCATAGGGTGGGTTTCGGGTCATGACAGGTCCCATACCCCGCCTTCATATCATATCACGTACTTTACATATCTTAGGTAGCCTAAGACCTACCTAACTTACGGTTTTGTTTTAATTCTTCTACGGTCACTAAGTTTGTTCAAGTAAACCTAGTGCTCTGATACCACTCTATCACGACCCGAAACCCACCTTGTGCGGAATCTCGAGTCGGGACCGCCACCCTTCGGCTCGGAGGCCTTGGGGCAAGGCTCGTACATAAGCAACAGTATCGGACAGTGATGCGACCTGTGGTTGCAGAAGCGTGAAAAACTTTTTATTTTCTTTTAAAAAAAAAACATCTGTCGCATATCCGCCTGATATTGCCGCTATTCATAGCGGTACACATAAATATGATAATCAGAGCATAATAATAATAAGTAAAGATTTTATATAATACATATCCATGTGCCCTTCGGGCTTAAGTACATAATTGTCCCAAAATTACAACTACAAAAGTTTGACCAATGATGGGTCCTAATACTTCCAAAATATCTCCAGATCCTAACGGAGCTGCCAATCATTGCTCTCCAAATTGGGCAAGGGTCCATCCATCATCATCACCTGAAAAATGTTGGGGAATAGGGTGAGCTTCGAGAAGCTGAATGAGTAATTCCTACATCTGTCATGGGTTTTCAATTGGTAGAGGTTTCATACATGAGAGTTTATAAAATACTCAACTACCAATTGGTCGTATAGTTGAGCATAGAGGACAAGCATTCTTAAAATATGTAGCTTTGAAACATTCAAGGTATTCAAGCTAAAACATATATTTTCATAAAAGAGCATATGTATTTCAGAACATGTAACTTAAAATCATGTAAACATGCATAGTGAAAATGGGGGTAAAACTTGCTTCCATTTTCAAAATCGTTTGTCATATTTTCTCTCTAATTAGGTGGAATCTGTTTCGAACCAGACTTCCGTTTTACGTATACGTGGAGATATCTCATTTGCTTGGGGGATTAGATCCTGCTACTGGGCATTTCACATGATGGATCCGCGGGGTTCCGTACAACCCTACTCACTACCTATGTGATGATGCACATGATAGGTCCGTTGAGTTTCGTATAACCCACAACACTACCTATGTGTTTATTATTTATCTTGCAAAACGTTTGTCATATGACTTTTATATAAAAGCCTTTTATGAGTATTTAAAACATGTGACGTATAACTTTTGCAGTGATGCTTCAATAGTTGCAATAATCAAATTCAGAATATTAGAGGAAATCAGACATGCTAACTATTTTGAAAAGGAAACATTTACGGATATAAATATGTAAATAATCGTGGAGCATGTCATAACGGAATATTTAAGAAAACAGAAATCATGAATACTGAGTTTTATATATCAATGCTGTAAATATCTTGAACTTAAAAAAACATCCGTTGAAATCCGTGGAGTTAAAGCCTTCCACTTCAAATGCAAGATTACTCACCTTACGCGTCTGGGCCGGCTCTATTGAGGCGCCTTCCCTTTACCCTTTTCCTTTCTTAGCCTATCAAGATTTATGAAGATTCCATAAATTTCATATGCACTTATTCAACTTCATGACTCACCAATTGTAGACTGTGGAAAGCCTAAATTCTTATACTGGTCCGACTTATAGCTGTATTATAATCTAGCAACTTATGTACTTAATGATAATAATATTACCTGCGACGCATTTCAGCTAAGGTTTCAGTGTTCTCTCTTTCCTCTTCTTCTTTAAGCTGCGCCTCAGCAAGTCTCCTTGCTGCTGCTTCCTAGGCGTGTTGACCAATTGGAACAATCGGTTCCTAATGGATGAAAGGTATGAGGGACTTAATCTCACAGTATTTGGCAATCCTCAATTTCTTGGGGATTACCCGATGTTGTCGATCTAATTCATCCAGAAAAGCTTGCTGTTTTTGACCCTTAATTATGGTTTGCGGCTTAATCATTCTGAATTAGCTGAACCTGACCTACACAAATTAATGTATTAAGAACTTACTTCGTTCTAAACTATACTCTTCTGGTAGCTCCATTAACTTTAATTTAATTTATTTACTTCACATGTTTACGTGTCGTATCTTCTAGTATCGTATTTCCTCGTACTTGTCTTAGTTTAATATTTCGACAATACTTTAGTCTTTAGTCATCTGACAGATGCTATTCAACAAATTTTATGTTCTTTTATTTTAGACATTTCTTTTTGGTCGAACAGACTCTACCATTGAGTCCGGAGTGTCGAAGAAAGTCGGTTTAGACCTTCTCTGGTTTAAGTTTGGCTTTTAGGGTCCTAGGGGTGTAATATCCCGACCCGGGATACGGCACGTGTACCGAGGTAAGTTGGTCAAATAGTGTAACTCGAACTGTTAAAATGTGTATATCATGGTATTTCATGGAAATGAATGACTGAAAACTATAAATGATTGAATTGTATAACCAGTGCCGGGCAACACCCGAGCACCCTAGGACATCTCATCGTAATGCGTGCACGTACGTATTCCCATGCATGCCCATATTTCACAGACTCGTAGTATACCAAAAATCAGTGTATACATACGCTATTAGAAATAAACTTACATGCACAGATATGGATGGAATGTCACGTATAAAATATGTATTTATGTGTACGTATATATATACGGCTAGGACAAATACATATACATGTATGTGTGTATATATATATATATATATATGTAAATAAAGGTGAAAGGAAAGGGTGAAGAAGGAAATGCAAGTATATGGATCAGTGTGTGTGTGTATGCATGCAGATATTATGAGGCTAGTGTGTGTGCTAGTGTGTGTGTGTGTGTAAGTGAGTGCATTATGTGTGTGATACATATAATATACAAAATATCATACACCAATTAAATGCAAAGTTGCATTGGGAGAGGGAAATCAGAACTCTTGGTCAAGAAAAGGGGCTCTAGAAGGGGGGTGAATCAAGAGAGAGAAATGATAGGGGCGGTGGTGTGTCGTGTAAGACATATACATATATATATATATGAGTGGTATGTGAGAAGAAAGGAAAACAGAGAGATTGGAGGGCCGTGAATGTCCTCGTACTTGTCTTAGTTTAATATTTCGGCAATACTTTAGTCTTTAGTCATCTGACAGATGCTATTCAACAAATTTTATGTTCTTTTATTTTAGACATTTCTTTTTGGTCGAACAGACTCTACCATTGAGTCCGGAGTGTCGAAGAAAGTCGGTTTAGACCTTCTCTGGTTTAAGTTTGGCTTTTAGGGTCCTAGGGGTGTAATATCCCGACCCGGGATACGGCACGTGTACCGAGGTAAGTTGGTCAAATAGTGTAACTCGAACTGTTAAAATGTGTATATCATGGTATTTCATGGAAATGAATGACTGAAAACTATAAATGATTGAATTGTATAACCAGTGCCGGGCAACACCCGAGCACCCTAGGACATCTCATCGTAATGCGTGCACGTACGTATTCCCATGCATGCCCATATTTCACAGACTCGTAGTATACCAAAAATCAGTGTATACATACGCTATTAGAAATAAACTTACATGCACAGATATGGATGGAATGTCACGTATAAAATATGTATTTATGTGTACGTATATATATACGGCTAGGACAAATACATATACATGTATGTGTGTATATATATATATATATATATATATATATGTAAATAAAGGTGAAAGGAAAGGGTGAAGAAGGAAATGCAAGTATATGGATCAGTGTGTGTGTATGCATGCAGATATTATGAGGCTAGTGTGTGTGCTAGTGTGTGTGTGTGTGTGTAAGTGAGTGCATTATGTGTGTGATACATATAATATACAAAATATCATACACCAATTAAATGCAAAGTTGCATTGGGAGAGGGAAATCAGAACTCTTGGTCAAGAAAAGGGGCTCTAGAAGGGGGGTGAATCAAGAGAGAGAAATGATAGGGGCGGTGGTGTGTCGTGTAAGACATATACATATATATATATATATGAGTGGTATGTGAGAAGAAAGGAAAACAGAGAGATTGGAGGGCCGTGAATGTCACGACCCGAAATCCACCCTATGCGGATTTCGTGTCGCGGGGCCGACCCTAAGGCCGTCCCCACTTTTTCCATTCCTGTATCATAGTACTAATATGCAAAGTACCAAATTCTTAAAACAATAACAGCGGAAGTTTATCACTACAATAGTCAGCGGAAGTCTTAACATACATCATATGGTTTTACAGTATCGAGTCAAAACTAAACATAACCAGCACCCGTGGGTGGTGAATACATGGGAGAATTTAAAACATAGTCTGATACAATTCTTCAAAATATCCTCCTATGCTTCCAGACTCCTATTGGGGTCTTGCGGTGTCATTACTTGAAAAGGGGTAAGTAGGGTGGAATGAGCTACAAGAGCCCAGCAAGTAAATACAGATCTCCGACACTGGTATCGAGGATCATAAAAGAATATGAATCCAAGAATAAGAATATGATAGCCAATCATAAAAATAAGATGCTATAATAGCCAATGGAAACAATTGTCATGATGGTAAATGAACAGTGGGATCACAATGTGTAATCAGTAGGAATGGCATAACAATGTCCTGGAATTCTCGACGATAATACAATAACAAGAAAGTACTGCCAATATAATTGATCACAATAAATCAATAAAGGAATATCTCGCAATACAAGATAATCACAAGAATAATGTAATTCAACAATTATAGTTGAGCAATCGTGTAAGAGATGCTTTTATTCTATGTCAGGGCTTAGCACGCCCTCGGTCCTTGGGGGCCCGGTTTACCCCCTTCAGTGCATTCTAGTGTATGGCCATATGTCCGTTCACGGACTCGACCCGAAGGTCTTCAGTGTATTTAAAAGCATCGGATGGATATTGTGACTGAGCACAAATCCAGTATACATAAACATTTCATGATCATAAATGATTCCATAGGAGTATATAAAAATGGATTATCATAAATTCAATGGAAACATAACAATAGGCATTTCAAAGCACGGTTCAACATGATAACAATGGTACAACAATAAATCAATGTCCACCAGATAGAACAATATCACATTGTGGAGACAATAACATCAGATACGCTCAGGAGTACAAGTTTGGCAGTAAAAGAATGAACTTGGCTTGATAACACCACATGGAAGAGAAAAGGTATCTACTTACCTCTAATGAAATCTTAGCTTAGAAATTCGTGAGTGGGCCTTTCCCTTTTAAGTTCCCTATATATCAATAAACATGTTTCAGAATAAATGTTTATTCATCAATCTTACGTCTCGTCATCTTAAGTATCTCTAATGCCAATTTAGACTTCACCATTGAGTCCATAGGGTTCGGAATAATAAAAATTCACTAGTTCTTTAATTTAATCGGAGTCCATTTGACTCACCTATGAAGCAGGGGTATTTTGGTCATTCTTACAAGTCGTAACTTTTCGGGACTTCGTCTCGTGAAACGGACCTCACCATTGGACTCAGAGCATCCAAGATAATAAAAATCGACTAATCATTTACCTTATTTGGACCTCGTTTGACTCGTAATTAAGGTAGGGTTATTCTTGTAAAATTAATATTTTCTTGTTGGGCCTTAGTGGAATTACCTATAACTTTCAGGGTCAAAGTGTAATTATGCAGAGTTGCGGTCTGAACCAATTGGTTCACGACCAGAAACCCTAAACCGGTCTGCCTATTTCCTGAACCAACCGGTTCAGTTCAAATCAAAGAACCGGATTGAGATATTCTCTTATCTACCTTATCCATATTTTAGATAACCCCAAAAACCCAATTTGATTTACTATGTCTGTGTCCAAACAAGCCCAATCCCTTTTAATTTTAAAACAAAACAACACAGTGTTGGTACCCGTATTGCAGTCGGTCGGATCTCAACCCAACCCGACCCAGACCCGGTCTCATCCTGACCCGAAGAAGCCCCCGCTAATCCGGTCGTCTTCTCCGGTGGGTTTTCCGGCCATTATCGCCGGAATAGCAAAATTCTCTACGGATCTCACTCATTTCACGTCCGTTTTCTACTGTTTTCGTTCCAAATGAAATCTAGGATTTAAAGAAACGTTTGAGGACTAAATTTGGCTCTCCATGTGATCGGTTTTCCAACACCCATTCCCAGTTTCCGGCGTTGCACCGGTGAGGGAATAACTGGCCATAGAATGGCCATTTCTTGACCATTTAAACTGATTCAAAGTGTTTTGAGATCCTGGGGTAATTTCCTATTCATATTATGGTTCAATTTTCCATTTAGGTTCACCTATTTTAAATCACCATTTCTAACCGAAACCCAGTTCTATTTTCTCTTGTTTTTCCTCCTTTGTTTCAGGTCCTACTGTTCCAGTAATCAGTTCTATAATCATATAAAGTAAATCTAAAGAATAAAGGCGCAGTGGTTTACCTGTTCTCAGGCAACTGCTGTACCTCAAGTTTCAGCTTTCTCTCTCTATCTCTACGTCTGATTCTTTTCTCTCCTTCCAATTCTTGCGATTCTATTTTCTCTCTCTTCAAATTCCTTCTTTATTCCCTTAACCGACCCTCAGTCGGTGGCCTTTGCCACCTGTAGCTGCGGTGGCAGCATACCCATGCACACAAGACACCTCACACCTATTTCTTATATATATATATATATATATATATATATATTTACATATATTATTCAATCTACTATATATTTGTTTATATGGCCGTATACATATATATATATATATATATATTCATGAGATCACTTTAATACATTATTATGCACATATATTCATATATACATATCCATTTAATTATGCAACATAAACTTAAAACAGTTCGGGTTTTATTATTGTATCGACTTACCTCGATATTTGTGCCGTATCCCGGGTCGGGGTATTACATCCTTACCCCCTTAAAAATAAGTTTGTCCCCAAACTTAGCATACACGACTATGAAAATAATTATGGATATTTGGCGCGTATGTCATCTTCCCGCTCCCAGGTAGCTTCTTCTATCTGATGGTTCCTCCACAGGACCTTGACTAATGGAATAGTCTTGTTCCGTAGAACCTGATCTCGATGATCCAAAATCTGCACTGGGTGTTCTATATAGCTCAGATCCTCCTGAACATCTAGAGGCTCATGTTCAATTACCTGGTCTTCACTCTGTACACATTTCCTTAACATTGAAACATGGAATACGTCATGTACATGTGCTAACTCCGGAGGTAAGACAAGTTGGTAGGCTACAGGCCCAATTCTCCCCATGATCCTGAATGGTCCAATATACCTTGGCCCTAGCTTCCCTCGTTTGCCAAACCTCACCACTCCCTTCATGGGCGACACTTTCACAAACACATAATCGCCCACTGTGAACTGCAACTCTCGTCGGTGGACATTCGCATAGCTTTTCTGTCGACTTTGAGTTGCTAGTAAACGTTGCTTGATCAGTTGTATTTTCCCAGTAGTCTGTTCTACTATTTCTGGCCCATAGAGTTTCCTTTCACCCACCTCTGTCCAGCACAGTGGTGATCGACACTTCCTGCCGTATAACGCCTCATATGGTGCCATACCAATACTAACTTTATAGCTATTATTGTATGTGAGTTCTACCAAGGGCAACTGATCTTCCCAACTTCCTTTAAAATCTATGACACAGAAACGTAACAAGTCTTCTAAAGTCTGTATTGTTCTTTCTGACTGTCCATCAGTCTCAGGATGGTATGCAGTGCTAAAACTCAGCTTCGTACCCATAGCATTCTGTAGACCTCTCCAGAATCTTGACACAAACCGTGGATCTCTATCAGATACAATTGAGACTGGAATTCCATGAAGTCTAACAATCTCTCGGATGTATAACTCGGCTAGTCGCTGTAGGCTTTGTGTCGTTTTAGTTGCCAGGAAATGCGCTGTTTGGGTCAACCTATCCACGATGACCCAAATCGAATCATTCCCTCTTACTGTCTTTGGTAATCCTAACACAAAGTCCATTGTAATGTGTTTCCATTTCCACTCAGGAATAGGTAGCGACTGCAAAAGTCCTCCCGGCTTCTGGTGCTCTACCTTGACCCGCTGGCACTCGACACATTGTAATATGTACTTGGCTATATCCCTGCTTCATCCCAGACCACCAATAAGTACCCTTGACATTGTGATACATCTTAGTGCTCCCTGGATGCAAAGCGAATCTTGAACTGTGTGCCTCATCAAGAATCTCTTTTTTGAGCTCGGGCACGTCGGGTACGCAGATCCTACCCTGGTAGCACAACATCCCCTCTCGTACAGTAAACTCGGAGTCAATGCCTGTCTCGGCTTCTTGACGAAGCTTAGTCAACTTCTCATCATGAGTTTGCTGCTCTCTGATCTTGTCCACAATCGATAGACTGACTGTGACGTTGGCACATCTTGCCTCAGAGATGGGCAGAATTACCTCTATTTCCATACTCTCCAAGTCCTTCAGTATCTCTGTCTGTATTGTTAACAGGCAAGCCATACTTCCTGATGACTTCCTACTCAGAGCATCAGCTACCACATTTGCTTTCCCCGGGTGGTATTGTATGCTGACCTCATAGTCCTTTAACAGTTCCAACCAACGGCGCTGTCTCATATTGAGCTCTTTCTGTGTAAACAGATACTTAAGGCTCTTATGGTCAGTAAAGATCTCACACGTGGTTCCATACAAGTAATGCCTCCACATCTTCAAAGCGAAAACAATGGCTGCCAGCTCGAGATCGTGTGTCGGATAGTTCCCCTCGTGGGGTCTCAACTGTCGTGAAGCATACGCTATCACTTTTCCGTTCTGCATCAACACACACCCCAAGCCTTTGAATGAGGCATCACTATAAATCACAAACCCGTCGGTTCCATCTGGCACTGTCAATATAGGAGCTGTAACTAGACGTTCCTTCAATTCTTGAAAACTCCTCTCTTGCTCCTCGGTCCAATCAAAAGGAACACCCTTCCTAGTCAGTTGGGTAATTGGCGTAGCTATCTTGGAGAAGTCTTTCACAAATCTCCTATAGTAGCCTGCTAACCCCATGAAACTTCGCACTTCTGTGACGCTAGTGGGTTGAGGCCAATTCATGTTGCTTCAATCTTTTCCGAATCGACAGAGACTCCTTCCTTACTAATCACGTGTCCCAGAAATGCTATACTAGGGAGCCAGAACTCACACTTCTTCAACTTAGCGTACAATTTCTGCTCCTCTAGCTTCTATAGAACTCTCCTCAGATGTACCTCGTGTTCTTCCTGGTTCTTAGAATAAACCAAGATATCATCTATGAACACAATCACGAAGTCATCCAAGTGCGGCTTGAATACACGGTTCATCATATCCATAAATGCAGCTGGGGCATTGGTCACCCCAAATGGCATAACAAGAAACTCATAATGTCTATACCGTGTTCTAAATGCCGTCTTCTGAATATCAGCGGGCTTGACCTTCAGCTGGTGATAACCGGACCTCAGGTCAATCTTCGAGAATATTTGAGCCCCCTTCAACTGATCGAACAGATCATCTATTCTAGGCAGTGGATACCTGTTCTTGACGGTAACCTTGTTCAGTTCACGATAGTCAATACATAACCTCATGGTTCCATCTTTTTTCTTTACAAACAATACAGGTGCACCCCATGGTGATGAACTAGGTCGTATAAAACCTTTGTCCAATAATTCCTGTAACTGGAGCTTCAGCTCTTTTAATTCTGCTGGTGCCATCCTATATGGGGTTTTGGATATTGGAGTAGTGCCTGGCAATATATCAATGCAAAACTCTATCTCCCTATCTATGGGCATCCCCGGAAGATCATCCAGAAATACCTCGGGAAATTCCCTGGCAATAGGAATCTTCCCTAGTTCAGGCTGCTGTGAGTCAACATTTTGGACACTACATAAGAACCCGTGGCATCCCTTGCGAAGCAGACGCCTAGCCTGGATAGAGGAAACAAAGTAGGGTGGTGAAGCCACCCTTGTCCCTTTAAAATCAACGATCGGAAATCGAGGATTTTGTATGAGAACTCGCTTGGCCTCACAGTCTATCGTGGCGTAGTTGGCGGCCAGCCAGTCCATTCCAAGGATAACATCAAACCCACATATTCCCAATGGTATCAGGTCAGCTAGCAAATGTATATCCCCAATCTGTATTGCACAATTCTTATACATGGTATCTCCCAACAAAGATTTCCCCGATGGTATAGAAACATTCAGTAAATATCCTAAGGGTTCTGTCACTATGTTCAATCTAGCAGCATATGTAGGGGATATAAATGAATGTGTAGATCCAGTGTCAAATAAAACACGAGCAGGCTGTGAGCAGACTAAAAGAGTACCTGCGACTACAGAGGTTGTAGCCTGCATGTCTCCTGGCACAATGGAGAAAACCCATCCTGCTTGCTGCTGGACGCTTCCTTGTCCACTCCTCTGGATCTGAGATCTAGGTGCTGCTACTCCAGGTCCCGGCGCTCTAACCGAAGTAGCACTTGTCGTGGCCTGACCCTTCTTGGGGCAATCCCTCGCAAAATGTCCTTCCTGGCCACAGTAGTAACAAATATTGCTATCCTTGAGGCACTGGCCTTTATGGACCTTCTCGCAACGAGGGCATTTGATTGCACCTTCTTTAGTGTTGCCCTGTTTCTTCTGACCGGACCCTGTTGCTTGTGACACAGCTCCAGGTCTGGTAAATGTGGGTCCCAGTCCAGAAGAAGAAGGCCCTTGCCTCTTATTCTGATTACCTCCTTGTTTCTGATTCCCCCTTCTCTTGGCGAATTCCTCGCCACTCCTCTCTATGATCCGAGCTGTCTCTACTACATCATCGTAGTTAGCCAGACGATGGGGCACCAGTCTATCCTTGATAGACCACCTCAATCCTTCCTCAAACTTGCGAGCTTTTCGATTCTCATTATTGATAGCCTCTGGGGCAAACCTGGCCAATTCAGTAAATGTGGCCTCGTACTGCTCCACCGTCATATTCCCCTGATGCAATGTCATGAACTCAGCAACTTTTCGGTTTTGTACTTCTTGGAAAAAGTACTTCTTGCTAGAAGATCTCGGTAAACCGCTGCCAGTTCATCCCTGGTTCTCTGGCCTTCTCATTTATCCACCACTTATGGGCCATTCCCTTGAGCATATATGTGGCATAGGCCACTTTCTGAATGTCAGTACACATCAGGATCTCATAAATCCTGTTTATTTCTAACATCCACTCTTCAGCTTTGGTGGCCCCACCCGTACCATCAAATATCGGGGGTTTCATTTTCTGAAAACGTTCATATAAGTATGCAGGGTCTCGCTCGTTCCCCTGACGACCACCTATGTTGCCGCCTATATTGATAGGCTGCTCCTGTTGTTCCAGTTGTACCGGCTGATCAGTACCGGCCTGCCTCCGTGGCAGCGACTCAATGACGCCCTGCATTAACCTCTCCAACTGTTCCAAACGATCCATAGGCAACGAACCTTGCCTTGTGTTTACCATGTCTGTAAGAACAACCAATGAAGATAACCAGTCAATGTGTAAGATAACAATCAATGCCTATATCACATAGAACGTCAGTTTTATCTATCCATTCTAATTCTAGTCCTATCTCCCATGACTCACAGTCGAACCTATAGCTCTGATACCAAGCTGTCACGACCCGAAATCCACCCTATGCGGATTTCGTGTCGCGGGGCCGACCCTAAGGCCGTCCCTACTTTTTCCATTCCTGTATCATAGTACTAATATGCAAAGTACCAAATTCTTAAAACAATAACAGCGGAAGTTTATCACTACAATAGTCAGCGGAAGTCTTAACATACATCATATGGTTTTACAGTATCGAGTCAAAACTAAACATAACCAGCACCCGTGGGTGGTGAATACATGGGAGAATTTAAAACATAGTCTGATACAATTCTTCAAAATATCCTCCTATGCTTCCAGACTCCTATTGGGGTCTTGCGGTGTCATTACTTGAAAAGGGGTAAGTAAGGTGGAATGAGCTACAAGAGCCCAGCAAGTAAATACAGATCTCCGACACTGGTATCGAGGATCATAAAAGAATATGAATCCAAGAATAAGAATATGATAGCCAATCATAAAAATAAGATGCTATAATAGCCAATGGAAACAATTGTCATGATGGCAAATGAACAGTGGGATCACAATGTGTAATCAGTAGGAATGGCATAACAATGTCCTGGAATTCTCGACGATAATACAATAACAAGAAAGTACTGCCAATATAATTGATCACAATAAATCAATAAAGGAATATCTCGCAATACAAGATAATCACAAGAATAATGTAATTCAACAATTATAGTTGAGCAATCGTGTAAGAGATGCTTTTATTCTATGTCAGGGCTTAGCACGCCCTCGGTCCTTGGGGGCCCGGTTTACCCCCTTCAGTGCATTCCAGTGTATGGCCATATGTCCGTTCACGGACTCGACCCGAAGGTCTTCAGTGTATTTAAAAGCATCGGATGGATATTGTGACTGAGCACAAATCCAGTATACATAAACATTTCATGATCATAAATGATTCCATAGGAGTATATAAAAATGGATTATCATAAATTCAATGGAAACATAACAATAGGCATTTCAAAGCACGGTTCAACATGATAACAATGGTACAACAATAAATCAATGTCCACCAGATAGAACAATATCACATTGTGGAGACAATAACATCAGATACGCTCAGGAGTACAAGTTTGGCAGTAAAAGAATGAACTTGGCTTGATAACACCACATGGAAGAGAAAAGGTATCTACTTACCTCTAATGAAATCTTAGCTTAGAAATTCGTGAGTAGGCCTTTCCCTTTTAAGTTCCCTATATATCAATAAACATGTTTCAGAATAAATGTTTATTCATCAATCTTACGTCTCGTCATCTTAAGTATCTCTAATGCCAATTTAGACTTCACCATTGAGTCCATAGGGTTCGGAATAATAAAAATTCACTAGTTCTTTAATTTAATCGGAGTCCATTTGACTCACCTATGAAGCAGGGGTATTTTAGTCATTCTTACAAGTCGTAACTTTTCGGGACTCCGTCTCGTGAAACGGACCTCACCATTGGACTCAGAGCATCCGAGATAATAAAAATCGACTAATCATTTACCTTATTTGGACCTCGTTTGACTCGTAATTAAGGTAGGGTTATTCTTGTAAAATTAATATTTTCTTGTTGGGCCTTAGTGGAATTACCTATAACTTTCAGGGTCAAAGTGTAATTATGCAGAGTTGCGGTCTGAACCAATTGGTTCACGACCAGAAACCCTAAACCGGTCTGCCTATTTCCTGAACCAACCGGTTCAGTTCAAATCAAAGAACCGGATTGAGATATTCTCTTATCTACCTTATCCACATTTTAGATAACCCCAAAAACCCAATTTGATTTACTATGTCCGTGTCCAAACAAGCCCAATCCCTTTTAATTTTAAAACAAAACGACACAGTGTTGGTACCCGTATTGCAGTCGGTCGGATCTCAACCCGACCCGACCCAGACCCGGTCTCATCCTGACCCGAAGAAGCCCTCGCTAATCCAGTCGTCTTCTCCGGTGGGTTTTCCGGCCATTATCGCCGGAATAGCAAAATCCTCTACGGATCTCACTCATTTCACGTCCGTTTTCTACTGTTTTCGTTCCAAATGAAATCTAGGATTTAAAGAAACGTTTGAGGACTAAATTTGGCTCTCCATGTGATCGGTTTTCCAACACCCATTCCCAGTTTCCGGCGTTGCACCGGTGAGGGAATAACTGGCCATAGAATGGCCATTTCTTGACCATTTAAACTGATTCAAAGTGTTTTGAGATCCTGGGGTAATTTCCTATTCATATTATGGTTCAATTTTTCATTTAGGTTCACCTATTTTAAATCACCATTTCTAACCGAAACCCAGTTCTATTTTCTCTTGTTTTTCCTCCTTTGTTTCAGGTCCTACTGTTCCAGTAATCAGTTCTATAATCATATAAAGTAAATCTAAAGAATAAAGGCGCAGTGGTTTACCTGTTCTCAGGCAACTGCTGTACCTCAAGTTTCAGCTTTCTCTCTCTATCTCTACGTCTGATTCTTTTCTCTCCTTCTAATTCTTGCGATTCTATTTTCTCTCTCTTCAAATTCCTTCTTTATTCCCTTAACCGACCCTCAGTCGGTGGCCTTTGCCACCTGTAGCTGCGGTGGCAGCATACCCATGCACACAAGACACCTCACACCTATTTCTTATATATATATATATATTTACATATATTATTCAATCTACCATATATATGTTTATATGGCCGTATACATATTTATATATATATATATATTCATGAGATCACTTTAATACATTATTATGCACATATATTCATATATACATATCCATTTAATTATGCAAAATAAACTTAAAACAGTTCGGGTTTTATTATTGTATCGACTTACCTCGATATTTGTGCCGTATCCCGGGTCGGGGTATTACAGTGAACACTGTCTAAAGGTTGGAAATAAATTATGGAGAAGAAATAGAAGTGAACCAAGTAGAACCAGAAAATGAAAGAAGAAGCAACAGGAAGAAATCAAAATTTTGAAAAGTAAGTGGGTTTGCTTCAGTTTTCAATTTAGAAGCATGATAGGTTGATTAAATAATAGGCTTCAAATCAGCATGATCTATAGGTTGTTTTACTAAAAGAATCATTTAAAACGGTTAAGAAACCAAGTAGAAAGATTGAGTTTCAGGTATGAGAATAATTCGGGTTCATTAACATTTTATGGAAGAAACCTTGTTTAAATGGCCCAAGTTCAACCCTATGAAGTGCAGAAAACCATTAGAACCAAATAGGGGTCAAAACAGTCGAGAAACAAGCATGAAATTGAGAAAGTACAGTTGGCCGGAGCCACTATTTTTCTCTATTTCGTGAGGAATTAGTGGTTCAAGTTGAAAACTAAGTTTAGAAATAAGATCTACATGAAAAATAGAAGGAAATAGCATTTAAAAATGGTTGAAAATTGACTGAAATTTAGTAGCCGTCGCCGGAGAAGAAATGTCACATCACGCACCCCACCCTACGCGGATGCTGAAGATGTGATGCCAGTTAGTTGCCTTGCTAGTCTTCGACCGACAATGCAACCAACCAAAGACAATCTTCTGAACTTTACGATGAATTGCATTCCAAATGTAGGGTCAGAACAGCGGAAATTAAAACCTTTTTTATCTCGGGAATACAACTCAACTATATACCTCATAAGTATGTACCACAGAGCAAGTCTATAATCAGACAGCTAATACTCTAACCACAGAGCACATCTATAATAGATATATAACACAGAGCATATCAAATTCCTCCAGAGTACCATTACCATGAGCCATGTCCCTACACATCTATTACATATGAATAAAGTCAACTATATCATCACACTTACTTGAATAACCAGAATCAATCTATTAGAACCCAAGTCTTCACATATTATTGCCATCAGATTCTCACTTGGGAATGCCTCTCAGCCTACTAGTATCATCTCTTTGTGCCTTCTAATCTAATGGAGATACAACCTGAAAAATGTTAAATAAATGGAATGAGCTTAAACAAGCTCAGTGAGTAACATAGGTTCCTGCCATGGGTTTCAAAACTAGTTCATATATGTACATGCATGCTCTAATGCAGCTCATGTAGAACAAATGCAGCTCAAACAAATCATATCAGAATAGACGGGTCGGACAAATCAGAACATAACAGAACAGAACATATCAGAACTGACCAGATCAGACAGATCAAACAGAATAGATCAATAATCAGAAGAGCATCAGCAAGTATGTCTGATCCTTCCCCAGTAATGTGGAATGCTGAGTACTGGGATCCTGAGTTCCCCATGCCTCATAACCAGCCATCCCGCCTCTTAGCCAGCTATTCCACCCTTTGGGGTTAGATCAGAACGGAAAAGGATAACATGGACTAGATGCCCGAGTACTAGGATTCTGAGTTCACCACGCCTCATAACCAGCTATCCTAATATCAAGGCAGAACAGATTGGATTTAACAAATGTCTGAATACTGGGATTCTGAGTTCACCACGCCTCATAACCAGCTATCCCAGTATCAGAGCAGAACAGATCAGGATTGAGCGGATGCTGAGTTCACCATGCCTCATAGCCAGCCATTCATCCACTGATGTACTCAATCCCATGGTGGGCCCCAGATAAGACACAACACAACGAATCAGAATCAGAACAGACTCCAAACGGTGTACAACAGAACAGAATAGACCCAAACAGAATCAGAACAGAACATATTAAAAGGTAGGTTAGAATAGAATCATGCCACATGTAATGTAGGACAAAGAGCATGCATGAAAGCATATGCATTTAAAACAGTACAGTGTATAAAACAGTTCATCATATAAAGTAGTACGGTATACAGAAAATATACACCAAGTCAGGAGTCCGAGTTACTCACCGTTAGTTGAAACTAGTTCAGATTCCCTTTCAACTGATTCTAGATCCGAAAGTCCTAGAACAATAATCACAGACATCAATTATTGATGATAGTGTTTCTACCTATTTCGCCATTTTCTTGCAGCCATTAAATAGTAGCCTTGATACTTAAACTAATGGAAATTATATTGGTCTAAGAGGGAGGTGCATGCATTAAATGTTATATATAATAAAACTCTAAAATCAGATTATGAGTTTGGGGTCAACCCAACTGCCTCAGCTCATCCCTAACATAAGGTATCGGAGGAAAATTATCAAAACGTATCTGCTAGAGTTGGAGTCTCCTGAGGAATGTTCCAAAATTATTTAGAGTACAATGCAACAAATCAACTCTTTGCAGCTCACATCTGGTTAATAATTTACTGGAAATTATGATGATTTTTAATTGGTAGCTAAATAGCATAGACCCCCAACCAAAAGAAATTAAAAAGATAACAGCAGTTAAATACTGTTGAGATAGTCAGTTCAGGACGGCTTGGAACAGCAGTCAGTTGCTGTTTGAAGGTAACCAGTTCGGGGCAATTGCGTGTGGGAAAATTGGTAATCAAAGAGTTTAATTGCTGTAAATTAGTTGCTGAACCTCTCAACAAAATGGTAGAGAGAATGGTGTAGGGCAGAAGCAGTTCCTGCCACGGTAGAACAGTTGTTTGGGCCAATTTTCTAATCAAAGTCCTGTAATGATTTTATGCCTATCATATATATATATATATATATATATATATAATCCACAAGAACAATCAATAACAATTTATAATGGTTCATAAGGATTTTATCAAATCATTATTTTATATTATATTCACTTGTAGATATATTTTTTTTTGGTAGGGTTTTATTAAAGTAAAGGATCAGCCCCCTATTAGGAGCGTGCGGCTGTCCAACTGCTGCACAGAATTTGTTCTTCATAAAACTTTTACCCAGCAGCTGGACTATATTTAGTCTAACAATTGAACTATATTCAATTTAATAATTAGACTATATTTAAATAATGGTTGAACTCTATCCAATTAGTAGCTGAATTGCATTTCAAATCAGCCGCGCCACTCCCACTCAATTTCTTTTATTTAAATCCCATGCTACTCAAGGAATTCAACAGCAGAATGATAATAAATTTTTCTGCAATAGTTACAAGGAATCAGATCTATACCTGTCTCAGATTGGATAAATCGTTGGAGAGGGAAAAATCCAGAAAATTGGAGCTACAGTCGCTCCACTGCTGTCCTGTCTCAAACACCAGCAGCCGAGCTGATTCTCGCGCCCCCAACTGTGATTTGTGCTGCTGTATTAATCTGAATTAATGTTGTTGATGTAGCAGCAGAGAAAAGAAGTGCAGCAAACTCAGAAGATAGAGGAGGAACAGAAGGTGCGGATCAGATTGTGATGGTCTGGGAATCAAAATTCCTTTCTGAGCACTGTTCAGTAGAATTTATAACCACAGAGAAGAATCTAGAAAGGGGTATGTCGGTGGCTTACTACAGCTATTGCTAGAATATTCTACACTATGCCTGACCCTTCCTCGCACATGACTCAAATCTCACATACATATATACATATCTTAGTTTCTTATTTTATTTCCCTTTTTTAGAGCAGCCCCTTTCTAGAAATTTCCTACTTCTATGGGCTGAGGTTAATGGACCTTTGATGGGCCTAGGTTGTCTTGGGCTTATGTATATTTATGCCCTCATATATTGTATATATACATATCCCCATTATGTGTTTTCCGTCTTTACCTAAATTGGGCCATATTTAATATTTTATTGAATTTTTATTTCATAAAATATCACATTATAAAATGCCAATAAATTGTCATAAAACCAAGGCTCGTGATTATAATTATTTATTTTGCCAACCCGTTCATATCTTATATTATATTCATTTTATTTTATAATTAATGATTCGTATGAGTCTCATTTATTTATATTCCAGCACTCGATTGACTGGTTTAACTATTCGTATGAGTCTCATTCATTTATTTTTAATGGGTTGGATTAATTTTATGTTTTCTAATAATTACTCCCACCATGGCTTACTGTATTTTAAGCTATCATTAATATCACATAACCTATTTTTTATTATATCAGGATGCAATCTCGGTTATGTCAGATTTTTGGGACATTACATTCTATCCACCTTCAAAAGAGTTTTGTCCCCAAAACTCAACTAGTCTCATAGTGAAGCAATCAGCTAATAGTCATAGTGAAGCAATTAGCTAACAGTCAAATTTATCTACGGAATAGTCTAATGTCTAGCGTGTCTAAAAACGTGACAAGTTTAATAAGAATACTGAATCCTCAACCAACAACTACAAAATAGCACCTTAAGATAAATCCTAAATTCCCACTAAACTCAAAATACCAGACACTACCACCACTAGCTGGAATGATGACAGATAGGAACAATTGTCAAAGATATCCACCAACCGAATTTAAAAAGCAATCAGAGCGCGCCCCAGCCGAAAGTGTGCTAGATGGGCCGTCACCAAGGACGGTGAGTTCCTGTGAGGGTGGATGGGAGGGTAAACTCATCCCACATCGCCTGGGGAAGGGAAAGCGGGGGTATTCATATGTGCGGACGTACCCCCATATGGCAAGACGCGTTTTGGGCGTTAGCCCGAGAACAAATCCGTGCGGGCCTGGCCCAAAGCGGACAATATCTTGCCATCGAGGTCCGGGTCATTGCAAGAAAACTGTTCATGCCGGAACTGTAATACCCCGACCCGAGAATGTCGGGTCATGCGGCACGTTTTACGAGGCTATAGAAAATGAGTGTAAAATAAATTAATTTAACATAATTAATTTATTAAATTGAATATTAGTTATATGTAATATAAATTATGAGGATAATTATAAAATATAATAATAAAAATAATAATGACAAAAAAACAAAGAAGAGGAAAAATGTGTATGTGTGTGTGTGACCAAATATGCATGTGTGTATATATATATATATATGATTAAATGATAAATGAATATATATATATATATATATAGGGATGAACAGTGCATGTGTGCGTGTGTCACGTGCATGTGTGTGTGTTGTGTTATATATATATACATATATATATATATATACATGAATACTTTATAAAACATTAGGTGAGGGGAAGCATGGTGAAAGGGAAAGAAGTATGGGCAAGGTCAGAAAATATGAGTGTGTAAGTGTATAAGGCAGACCAACAGTGGAGAAAAGGTAGAGAGAGAGAGAGAAAGTGGGGCTAGTGAGAGAAATATACATATACACATATGCACATTTCATACATCACACACACACCATTCGTCCAAGCAAAGAAAGAGAGAAAAAGGGAAGTCTGAGAAGAAGAAGAAGGAAGGAAACCAGTGGTGAAGGGAGAAGGAATCAACTTAGAAAGGTAAAAACCACAAAATCTTAATATTTTCTCTCTCTAGAGTTTTACATATTTATAAACTGTTTAAGCCATGATTTATGTATATATGATGTTTAAGATGTGTCTAGACTTAACCAAGCATGAAATTAGACCTCAAAAACCCCAGGAAAATAGAAACCCACGTAAAGCAGCCATTGGAGGACCTTGCCCAAGCAGGTCTGAACCAATGGCAACCAAATAATGTTTTGGTCATCAAGACCTCAACTAGACTCCACAAACATGCCAAAGACCTATGACCGCGACCAAAACTCAAAAGGATCGAAGCCCAAATATCGAATTATAGGTTCGGGTTCCAGAAACAAAGTTCAAAAATATGAGATTAAATCCACTTTGATGAATGGAAAGTGAAGCCCCATGAAGAGGGGACCACAACAGGACAAGTCTCATCGAATTTGGCTCAGAAATGAGCGTATACAACCGACTTTCAGGTCGGATTATCAAAGCTTGAACCGAGCTCGTTGGACCAGTTTGATGCCTAAAAAGGGTGCCAAAATGATCGTTTATGGTTTAGGAACATTTTAAGATAAAAACAGTAGGGATTTGATGAACCAGAACCCACGAAATTAAAGAAAAAGAAACCCAGAAAAATTAGGGTTTCGTATGAACAGTTTCGGCTTCGATGGGGAAGACGACACTGTTCGGGTCGGGTCGGTCTACGGGTCGGTTACGGGTTCGGGTCAAATCCGGTTATGGGTTTATTTAAACGGTGACGTTTAGAGGGTTAAGAATTTTAAATTTTAACCATTAGGGCTGACGTCATCCTGACGTCAGCATTACGTGGCAAACTGGTTAAACCGGTTGGTTTGTGAGTGAACCGGACCGGTTCAGTTGGAAATGGACCGAACCTATTGGTTTTCTAAATTATTTAAAATTAAATAAACCAAACCTTTCCTTAATTACGGTTTGACCCCAGAAATTCTCCGAATTTACATTATGGCCCAATTTTTGGAAAAATTATGCAATTAAGCCCCTGGAAAAATAATTAAATAATTAAATAATTAATTTAATTATTTAATAAATAAAAGAAAATTTCTATTATGCCCTTGGGTCATTAATAGGGCAAATAAAGTCCAAATCAGACGTATGAATAGTGAATTTTTACTATTTCAAATATTCTGAGACTAATGGTAGGGTCCGTTTTACGAGACGGGGCCCGAAAAATAAGGACACGTAAAGAGGTAAATGACTAAAATACCCCTTGACCAAAATCAACAAGTTATTAGTATATTCTTACTATCTCGGACCTTCTGAGTCCATTGGTGAGGTCCTCGACATGAGATGGAGTCCCGAAAAATTTGAGACCCTTAATTATGTCAAAAATGACCGAAATGCCCTTCTCCCTAAACAAGTCAAAAGAAGTCCAAATTTAATAAATAAATAGTAAATTTCTACTATTTCAAACATTCTAAGACTGATGGTAGGGTCCATTTTTCGAGACTGGGTCCCGAAAAATGAAGACGCATGAAGGGGTAAATGACCAAAATACCCCTTGTCCAAAATTAACAAGTTGTTAGTGTACTTTTACTATCTCGGACCCTCTGAGTCCAATGGTGAGGCCCACAACATGAGATGAGGTCCCGAAAAATTGGAGACCTGCAAAGGGGTAAAATGACCAAATTACCCCTGGTACTCTTAAAGGCAAAATGAAACCGGAGAAGGCCTAAATTGACTTTCTTTGACATCCCGGACTCAATAATGGAGTCCAAATTACGAAACGAAGTACGAAAAATGTGACACGCAAAACGATAAATGACCATTCTACCCTTTTACATATAAAAGTCCGAATTAAATTCTAAGAAAGCCTAAACTGACTTTCTTCGACACTCTGGATCCAATGGTAAAGTCCATTCGATCAAAAGAAGTGTCTAAGATAAAAAGACATAAAATTTGATGAATAGCATCAGTCAGAGGACTATAATTAAAACATTGCCGAAGTATTAAACTGAGGCAAATACGAAAAAATAAAGTACGAGAAGACGCGACGCGTTAACATGTGAAGCAAATAACTTTAAATTGAAGTTAATGGAGCTACCAGAAGAGTATAAGTTGAAATAAATTAAGTTTCTAACACATTAAATTGTGTCGTAGGTTAAAGTACGAGTTTAATTAAGTACGTGCGAAGTTATAGGATGTTAGTAAATCGACTAGGATAAAATACGAACTAAGCATAAATTAAGAAGCATCAGTAGGTGATATTGCAGTAATGTGAAGTTAATGAGATTGTTATGGATTGTTCTTAGGAATTACAGAGGAAGTGGGAAAGCGCACTTTAGCACTAACCCTAAGGGACCGAGGTGAGTAACCCTGTATTTGAACTGGAGATTTAACTCCATATATTTGAAGAAGTTTTAAGCACAAGTCATTGCAGCCTTTGAATATCAAATTCAGTCTATATATGATTCCGTTCTTTTAAAATATTCTGTTACGGCATGCTTATTAAATGTTTTAAATTCAGCTCTTTTCTTGAAAATACATCAGCATGTCTAAATCAATTGCAAACCTCTTTAATATTCTGAATTTGATTATCACGTGTATTTGAAGCTTTATTGTAGAATTTGTACATTTCATGCTTTAAATGTTCATGAAAAATATCTATTGAAGAAGTCATGTGACAAATGTTTTATAAGATAAACGGTACTAAGTACCACCCTATATGACGGTTGAAATCCTTCGGGATTCAACAGTACATGCCCGGTAGAAGGATCTAATCCCCCAGGCAAATGAGATATCTCCATCGACAGTATTGGCAGTAAAATGGGGGTCTGGTTCGAAACAGATTCCGCCTAATAAAAGAGAAAAGATGACAAGTGATTTTGAAAATAGAAGTAGGTATTATCCCTATTCTATTTCACGTGTTTATATGCTTTTAAATTGCATATACTCTATTTGAAGAAAATGTGTATTTAGCTTGAATACTTAAATTGTTCAAAGCCATTGTGTTAAGAATGCATATATTCTGTGTTCTAAAATGTACGAGCAATTGGTAGTGAGTATTTCAGAAAAAACCCTCATGTGCTAAAACCACTACCAGTTGAAAACCCCATGACGAATGCAGGAATTACTCACAAGCTTTGATTAGCTTACCCGGATTTTATCCGCCCCCCTTTCAGGTGATTAATGGCAGATCGAATTTTTGAAGACATTAAGGATGAACCTAGCCTTTGGGAAGATTTGCTTAAGTAGTTCTTTTGGGAAAAATCACATGAACTTTGATTAGTATATTTTGTATTTCCAGACAGTCTAAGGATATGTATTAAGCCCCACGGGGCAGTTGAACTAAGATTGTAATGATAAAGTCTTTTAAGTTTTAGTTATGCTCTGTATGTATGATTATACATGTATACCGAAATGTGAAGAGCGGCAGTATCGGACGGATGTGCAAAAAAAAAAAAAAAAAAGATTTTCACGCTTCCGCAACCACATGAAGCACATCTATTCGATACCGCTACCTATGCGAGCCTTGTCTCGAGGCCTTCGGGCCTCGGGGCGGCGGTCGCGATCCGGTAATCCGCGTAGGGTGGGTTTCGGGTCGTGACAGGAACCCTACCGGAGTAATGGGGAAGATGATCGGATTATCGAGGGGCATATCGGGTTAAAATTAATCGGATCCGGGTGTGGATCCGGGTCAGGACCCAACCGAAAATAAACGAGCAGTGATACTGTGTCATTTTTAAAATTGAAATTGAATGGAATTTGGCTTGTTTGGCTATAGGGATAGGAAATTGAAATTGGGTTTGGGTGTAACCGAACCGAGGATAGGGTAAACCAAGGGGATATCTTATTCCGGTTCTTAGAAGTATACTGAACCGGTTGGTTCAGAGGAGGATCGGACCAGTTTAGGGTTTTTAGCCATGAACCCACTAGTTCAGACCGGAACTTAGGGATATTATAAACTGACCCCAGATATTTTAGAAAATCTCACTGTGGCCCAAACAGAAAAATTAATAAAATATTAATTTTTACAAAAATACCCTTATTTCAAATATTGGTCAAACGAAGTCTAAACGAGGCAAATGAATAGTCAAAATTTATTATCTCGGACGTTCTAAGTCCAATGGTGGGGTCCGTTTTGTGAGATAGGACCCGAAAGGATAAAATAACATAAAAGTGCAAAATGACCATTTTACCCTTTTTAGTACAAAAGTCCAAATGGAATTCCGCGAAAGCCTAAACCGACTTTCTTCGGCATTCCGGACTCAATGGTAAGGTCTAAATTAATGTTAGAGATACTTATGATAGCAAGGCATAAAATTTGTTGAATAGCATTAATTCTAAGACGGATTTATTGATATATAGGGAATTCCAAAGGCAAGGCAAACTCACGGATTTCCTGATATAGGACTGCATTAGAGGTAAGTGGATCACTCTCTCTTACATGTGGTGTTTCCACAAGCCACGTTTATTCTTTTACTGCCAAACTCGTACTCTTGAATGTATTGATATCCTTGTGTTCCACAATTCGATATTTTCTATCTTGTGGACATTTGATTGACTGATGTTTCATTGTTATCATGTTACACTGTGCCTCGAAAGGCCTACTGTTGTATCCTTATTGAATGAATGATATTCCATTTTTATATTCTATGGAATTACTTATGATCATGACATGTTTATGAACACGAGAGTTGTGCTCAGTCACAACACCCACCTGATGCTATCTGATTGACTGGGACCTACGGGTCAAGTCCGTGAACGGACAAATGGCAATTCACTAGAATTCACTGGAGGGTATGCCGGGCCCTAAAAGATCGAGGGTCTGCCGAACCCTGACACAAAATAACAGCACCTCTTATGACTGATGGAACTTGATTGTTGAATGACATCATCCCTTATGATTCTTCGAGTCTCGAGGGACTTGTATTATTGATTTGATTGTGATCGGTTTATTGTGGCAGTACTTCATTGTTGTTATATTATCATTGAAGTTCTTCATATTGATATTACACCTAATACTCCTGATTGTCTATTGTGATTACTGTTCATTGGCCCTCGTGGCAATTGTTCCATTGGCCCTCGTGGCAATTGTTTTCATTGGCTATCACAGCATCTTATTCTCATGATTGGCTGTCATGTCTTCATATGAATTCGTATTCTTTATTGATCATCGATACCAGTGTTGGAGATCTGCATTTACTTACTGAGCTTTGTAGCTCATTCCACCCAACTTACCCCCCAGTTCAGGTGATGATGTTGCGAGACCCCAATAGGAGTCTGAGAGCGTAGGGGGACATTTTAAAGTATTGTACCAGTCTATGTTAGTTCTCCCATGTATTCACCACCCCCGGGTGCTAGTTACGTTTAGTTCTCATTTTGTCTTATGTAGAACTATGTCATGTATTTAATAGACTTTCGCTGTTTAAATTATTAAAAGACTTCCGCTGGATTACTGTAATTGATAAAGACTTCCGCTGTTCATTGTTTAAAATTTTTAGTACATTGCATATTAGTACTATGATACAGGAATGGAAAAAGTAGGGACGACCTTCGGGTCGGCCCCGCGACACGAGATCCGCATAGGGTGGGTTTTGGGTCATGACAAAGAGTATTTTGGTCATTTTACCCCCTTTACATGTTTTAAATTTTTGGGGCCACGTCTCGTGTCGTGGACCTCACCATTGGACTCAGAAGGTCTGAGATAGTAAGAATACACTAATAACTTGTAAATTTTGGACAAGGGGTATTTTGGTCATTTACCCATTTACGTGTCTTTATTTTTTTGGGCCCCGTCTCGTAAAACGGACCCTACCATTAGCCTCAGAATACCAAAAATAGTAAGAATACATTATTCATATGTTTAATTTGGACTTCATTTGCTCTATTTATGACCCAAGGGTCAAACAGTAATTTAACTTTATTTATTAAATAATTAAATTAATTATTTAATTATTTAATTATTTTTCCAGGGGTCTAATTGCATAAAATTTCGCTCAGTTGGGCCACAGTGTAAATCCGTAAAACAGTTGGGGGTCAAAACCAAATTTTCATAAGTTTCGGTCTGAACCGTTTGGTTCAGTTCGATTTCAAGTGAACCGGTCTGGTTTACACGGTTCACTGCGTAATGCTGACGTCATGATGATGTCAGCCCTAATGTTTTAAAATTTAAAATTTTTAAACCTTCAAACGTCACCGTTTAACTACACCCATTTTATTCGATGGGTCGGGTTCCGACCCGAACCCGATTTGATCCGAACTGACCCGAACAGTGTCATCTTTCCCACGAAGTCGACACTGTTCACATCGAACCCTAATTTTTTTTACAGTTGAGTTTCGTGGCATTTTGAGCACCCATTTTCTCTGCCTCCTTCTCCAATCATTTCCTAAAACCCTATGGCATATTTTTACATTGATTTTAAGCTTCGAATTTAGCTCAGAGGCTCGGTTTAAGCCATGATAATCCGAACTGTAAACCCACGGTTCATGTTCATTTCTTAATTATTTTTCATGGGGTTTAGCTTGTTTTGATCCCCTCTTCATGGGGATTCAGTTTTCATTCCTAAAAGTGGATTAAATCGTAAGTTTAAAGGTTTGGGTTGTAAACCCGTAACCTGCAAGTTAATGTTTGGAGGCCTTTTTTGAGTTTCGTGATCGCGTAATAGGGTTTTTAGAGTGTGCGTGGGGTATAGTTTTTGCCTCAATAAACCAAAAAGGGTTTGGTTTCCTTCGGATTAGACCTGCTTTGAACATGGTCACCCATGGCCGTAGCTTCTGGGTTGGTGTTTTCTTACTGTTTTCAAGCTCGAATTTTATGTTTAAACAGGTATAAATATAACCTAAACATTATATCTACACGAACAAATTAAAAACAGTCCATAATTATGCTTAAATTCTAGAGAGAGAAATTAATAAACTTTCAAAATTTCTCACCTTTTGTTGCTAAGGTTTTGATTCTTCTTGATCTCTGATTTTTCCTCTATCCTCTGAGATCTCCCTTCTCTTCTTCTGAACACATACTCTCTCTCTCTCTCTCTCTCTCTCTCTCTCTCTCTCTCTCTCTCTCTTTTTCTTTCTCTATGATCGATCGGGTGGAGATTTTGGTGTGTATACAATGTATGCCCATATGTATAAGTGAGAAATTTAATGGCCATCACTTCACTTAATTGCCCTTCACTTCACCCCCTTACTCCATCAGATCAGTAGCCATACCTCCTCCTATTCCTCTTCACCTAATGACATATAATATATACATCTAGTACGTAGCTACCTTACCCCTCTTAATTTCATGTTTCTTCTCTTATATATATATATATATATATAATATTTTATACACATTACACACCACACACACACACGGCTGATCTAGGTACTCACACACACACACACATATATATATTTAATTAATTTCTTATGTTTAATTAATTAACAAATTAGTTATTCAATTAATTATATTTTTTAAATTAATCATCACATTTTATATTAATTATAACTAATACTTAATTTCTCATATTAATAAATTAATTTTATTAAATTAATTTATCATATTCTTAAGGGCATAATATTTACACTCATTTTTCATTGCCTCGTAATATGTGCCCTATGACTCGATATTTTTGGGTCGGGGTGTTACATGGGCCCAGAGTAAGACTCAATAGAAGCGAACTAGACTCCAATAGCGTAAAACGAGTTAGAACAACAAACCCAAATGAAATCAGTACAAAAGATATCAAGAAGCAGGATAGAATCATGCCACATGTAGTGCAATGTAAAGGGTATGCATTAAAACATATGTATTAAAATAGTACAGTTTATAAAATAGTTCAGCATATAAAGCAATACAAAAAATGAGTTTAGATAGTACAAAAAATATACACCAAGTCAGGAGTCCGAGTTACTCACCTGAGTATATGCTTATCTTCATTCACAGATATCCTCTAGATATGTCGTTAGCCACGCTAATGCATATCCTGGCATTATCCTTCTGATGGCCATCATAATTGATTCAACATCCAAAATTTCATCATATTCCTCATATATGAACATATCCAACCTTTGTCTGGTTGTAGTCAACATTTCACTAGTGCTGCAACCATTATTTAACTCTCTAGCTGACTTGGCAAGGCGGTTCCTCTTGTTTCTCTATTCTGAACCCCAACCATATGGACTTGCAGTGGAATCTCTTTTCAGTGAAATGTTTCTGGTGATCCCATTGAGACTGTACACTTTCACTCCAACGGCCAACCTTGGAGAATTTTCAGTCAAGTGCCACAAGCCTCCAATCATATTTCTTGCTCCAGCCTTGGCTCAGACTTATTAAAGGAATCACTAGAAGTCCTACCATTACTACTCTGACCTTGGAACCTTGATTGCCTACTTTGCCTCTTAGGTTGCAACCCTCCCAATCCTAGTCCAAGTGAAAGGCTATGGCACCCTCATCATTTTCATCCCTAGCACTGTAAGATTCTTCCAAATCAGGGTGCACAATTAACCCGGGACTGTAGCTATTTATAACTGGAGCAACATCTTTAGTACAAAAAACATGGGAGAAATTTGCACCATCTAAAAGCTGCTTACACAAATTCCTCCACCAATATCAGTTACTAAATTCCAGACACGGAAGCCACAATTAAGTCATTTGTTCTGTCACCTATGATGTGAATAGAAATAGAAACCTCATAAAAGAGTGCATTATTAGATCCCAATGATTCATCAGAAAAAACCTTAACTCCACCCAAATGAGTCCATTTGTTTTCCTCTTAACGGAGATCCATTTAATTTGTAGCAGCTGTTGGAGGTTCTGCACCGGCTCCACTACCACCATTGCGGCTTTTTTTCCTTGCTACCGGAATGTTGCTGCTACTATTCTCTTTCTTAATCCATAGAATTAATCTGCCTACCTATTAGTTTTGCTCCATGGCTGGACAGCAACTCTTCTACATGTGTCCCTCATTTCCTCTACATTTCCCACTCTATGCCTCTACCAATTCCTTATTGCCGCAACTACCTCCAACGCTACACAAACACATCAATCACCTCCAAACACGGATACAACCGAATCGGCAAATCCAATATGCTCGATCTTAACCCAACGGACCGACTTAGCCGTAGGGTCCTCAGCCTCGAAGTCCAACTCAGCAACCAACCGCTACCCACAGAACCTCACTGAACCAAATCTGAGTTATCTTACCGCTTCTTCAACTTGAACCGATCGTTTTACTCAATTCCTAGCCACCCCACAAAATTGTAACATACACACACAATTCTAAGTTGTATCAGAATCCACCACCTGAACAAGAGACCCAACAACCATTCACTCTTCTTCCCCCAACAGTAGTCACGCAACCCCCTAGCTGCACTGTTATAACACACACATATATCCCTTTCTGCACCAATGACTGAGTTGTTTGCTCTTTCTTTACTGTACTCTGTTGCCTATGAGCTGTCAAAAGAAGCAAAACGGTTTCCACCTTCATGCCGAGCTAATCGTTCCTTCTCAAACCGCATTTCTGCTTCCATTTTTAGCTGCTTGCCGCAGCTCCCCCAATTTCCCCCATTTTTCCTTTTTTTTTCATTCACTCTAGAAGCTTCTGGGTTTCTCCACATTTTTCCACAAGAGACTACATAGATACACATATACATCCCACGTGTTTCCCCTTCTAGCAGCTTCCTTTTTGAAGCTATCCCTTTTTTTCCAACAGTTTCGGCTGCTATTCTTTTCTTCACTATTTCCAGCTCTTCAAGAAGCTTCTACATTTTCCCTATAAATATATTTTGTATTTTGCCCACTTCCAGCAACTTTTACAAGCTGCTATATAAATTCACACACACACACACACACACACACACATATATATATATATATATATATATACATTTCATATTTCTTTTTATTCCAACAGCTTCTCATTAACTTCCTAGATATAAAGATATTAGTATATATCCATATATATCATATGTGTAAATATTTATTATATATATTTTATATCTTACCATATTAATATTTTATTTCATAAAATATTAATTTATGAATAGTAGTAAATTTGGCTTAAAGCCAAGACTCGATATCATAACTATTTATTTTGCCAACATTAGATCCCCGTTCGTGTCTCAGATGATATTTATATTCTTTTCATAATTAATTATTCGTATTGGCTTCATTTATTCATCTCCGTACTCGGTCAACTGGGTTAATTAATTATTTTTTGAGCATATTCATTTTATATCTGAGGACATTAAATCCCTTTATGGCTTACCGTATTTTAAGATCTTCCAAATTATAACATCATATAGTCTATTTTCCTTAAGTTGGGGTGTACTCTGGGTCATGTCGAATTTTTGGGGTATTACAACACTCATTTCTGCTAGTCACGAACTATGAATTGTCTCAGTCGCCTGAAAGTGATACGTAGGAATATCATAGAGGAATGAGTCTGACCACGTCAAAATCACAAACAATGCCAAATGGTTGTCTTTTTTTTTCTTGCATTAATGTTCACTTGCTTGGAAGTTCCGTTAATGAGGGCTTTCTATATACACCTCTTTTTGTGACCCTTGATTGAAGAGTAAAAATTGTTGATTATGCTAAGAAACCTACTTCAAGTAAGGACCCTTCCCAATTGAGTCTCACTCTCGTTAGGACTCTTCTGCCAAATACTCAGTCTAAGTAGGACTCTTCCCGATAAAGTCTCACTCTCGTTAGGACTCTCTTGTTAGAGTTCTAGTCCAAGTAGGATTCTTTCCGTTAGAGTCCCAGTCCCGTTAGGACTCTCTCGCCAAGATCCCAGTCCAAGTAGGACTCTTCCTGATATAGTCTCACTCTATTTAGAACTCTCCTACCGGAGTCCCAGTCCAAGTAAGACTCTTCTTGACAAAGTCTCACCCCTCATTAGGACTTTTTTGCCTATAAGAGGGCTTTTCGGTAATTTTGGCACCTTTTTGCCCACTAAGGGCATTTTGGTAATTTTGGCATAATCATACCCTTAGTAGGACCTCCTAGTCACTTGAAGGAAATTTTCATAATTTTCATATCATTTTACCTTCATGGGGGTATTTTGGTAATTTTAGCCCTTTGGTGACGAATTAGGGGTAATTTAGTCTTTTCACATGTCTTGTGGCAGTTTACATATTCTCTACCGAATGGGGGGCAATTTGGTAATCTTGAGTGATAGTAGTCTATTTAGCCTTATTTAGGACTTTCCAATTTTAGAGTTTCCATAAATCTGGTTACTTGATATTTCCTTAAATGGAGATACATTGAACCTAGACATTTTTATGTTAGAGTATATTTTCCAATTAAATTCTATTTCTATTTTATCTCATTGGCTCTTACATGTAGACACCAATTCTATTAGTTCGGGCATTGTCATAATTATTTTTTAATTTATTTGGTTAAGATAATCATTCTTATTTAATTAGATAATTATCATTCAAAACATGACCCTAACCCTCCATTTTAGGGTTTCATTTTAGGCCCTTGAATCAAAACTCTATACTTCCCTATAAATAGAGCCCCTAGGCCATCAATTTTAGAAGACACGAACGAAAGACAACTTCTGTCACCAACCTGTGCGGATCCTGAATTGCGACCGCCACTCTTAGGCCCAAGGACCTTAAGGGTGAAGGCTCGCATACGCAGCGGTATCGAATAGATGTGCCTTATGTGGTTGCGGAAGCATGAAAAAAACTTTTTCTTTTCTTTTCTCAGTTTAAAATTTGCACATTCGTCCGATACTGCCACTCTTCACATTTCGATACACATGAATATACAATCAGAGCGTAACTCAAAACTTCAAGAACTTATAATATTACATGTCCACTGCCTAGAGGGCTTAATACATATTCTTGTACTGTTTACTAATACAGAAGTTCGTACCTAAAATTTACATGGTTCCATAAAGAAACTACGTAATTACAACTTCCCAAAATGACAGATCCATCATCATCGTCTTCAAATCAAAACTGCCTCTGTCATTGACCTGAAAGGGGGATCCGAACAAAGTTCGGGTAAGCTAATCTAAGCTTGTGAGTAATTCCTGCATTCGTCATGGGGTTTTCAACTGGTAGTGGTTTAACACATGAGAGTTTATAAAATACTCACTACCAATTGCTCGTACATTTTAGAATACAGAGTCTATGCATTCTTAAAACAGATGGCTTGAAACATTTAAAGTATTCAAGCTAAACTCGTACTTCGTCAAATAGAGTATATAACTCGAAACATATGCATTTCATAAAACAGAGAGCTTTGAAACATTTAAAGTATTCAAGTTAAACTCGTACTTCTCAAATAGAGTATAAAAACTCGAAACATACGCATTTCTTAAATGGATAGCTTTGAAACATTTAAAGTATTCAAGCTAAATACACATTTCTTCAAATAGAGTATATGCAATGTAAAAGCATATACACGTGTAATAAAATAGGGGTAAAAACCTGCTTCCATTTTTCGAAATCATTTTTGTCATCTTTTCTCTTTAATTAGGTGGAATTTGTTTCGAACCAGACTCCCATTTTACTGCCAATACTACCGATCTCATTTGCTTGGGGGATTAGATCCTACTACCGGGCATTTACTGTTGAATCCCGAAGGATTTCAACCATTATAGGGGGTGGTACTTAGTACCATTTATCTTGTAAAACATTTATCACATGACTTCTTCAATAGATACTTTCATGAGTATTTAAAACATGAAATGTATAACTTCTACAATAGGACTTCAAATACTTGTAACAAATCAAATTCAGAATATTTAACAAGATTTGTATTTTAACTTAGACATGCTGAAAACACATTTTTAAGAAAAACTGTAAAGAAAACATTTACTGAGCATGTCACAATAGGGTTTATAAGAACAAAAATAATTTAAAACTGAAATCATGTAATATACTGAATTTGAAACTTCAAACACTTCATATCTTTGAACTTAAAACCTTTTCAAATCCATGGAGTTAAATCTCCACTTCAAACACAGGGTTACTCACCTTGGTCCTTTAGGGTTAGTGCTAATAATGCGTTTTCCCACTTTCCTTGTAGTTCCTAAGAACAATTCATAAACATCTCATCAACTTCACATTCATTGTAATATCATCTCGATATTCCTTAACTTATGCTTAAATCGTATTAGATCCTAAAACGATTTCATAATTTCATATGTACTTAACTTAACTCGTACTCTTAGCCTATGACACAATTTAATGTGTTAGGAATTGAATTTATTTCAATTTATACACTTCTAGTAGTTCCATAAATTTAATTTAAATTTATTTATTTCACATATTTACGTGTCGTGTCTTTTCGTAATTCATTTCCTCGTACACGCCTTAGATTAGTACTTTGGCATTACTTTAATTTATAGTCATCTGACAAATGCTATTCAACAAATTTTATATCCTTATTTTAAGCATTTCTTTTGGTTGAATAGACTCTACCATTGAGTCCAGAGCGTCGAAGAAAGTCAGTTTAGGCTTTCCTAGAATTTAATTCGAACTTTTGTATGTAAAAGGGTAAAACGGTCATTTATCGTTTTACGTGTCACATTTTTTCGTACTTCGTTTCATGATTTGAACCTCACCATTGGACTCAGAAGGTTCGAGATAGTAAGAATACACTAATAACTTGTTAATTTTGGACAAGGGGTATTTTGGTCATTTACTCCTTTACGTGTCTTTATTTTTTGGGCCCCGTCTCGTAAAACGGACCCTTGCATTAGTCTCAGAATGTTCAAAATAGTAAAAATACACTATTCATATGTTTAATTTGGACTTTATTTGGTCAAGTTTTGAATTAGGGGCATAATAATCATTTTACTTCATTTATTAAATAATTAAATTAATTATTTAATTATTTTTCAGGGGTCAAATTGAATAAATTTTCCCCCAGTTGGGCCACAGTAGGATTTCCCAGAATTTCTGGGGTCAATCCGCAAATATAAGAAGTTTTGGTTTATTTGGTTTTGAATAATTTAGAAAACCATTAGGTTCGGTTAGGTTTTAAGTGAATCGGTCCGGTCTGATTGTAAACCAACCAGTTTAGCCGGTTTGCCACGTGTTGCTGACGTCAGCCCTAATGTTTTAAATTTAAATAAATAAAACGCTGCCGTTTAAAATAAACCTGACCCGTTGGATCCGGTTTGACCCGGACCCGTAACCGAATCCGACCCGACCCTGAACAGTGTCATCTTCCCCACGAAGTGGACACTGTTCATAGTAAACCCTAATTTTTTTTGCAGTCAATTTCGTAGCATTTTATAATAGCATTTTATAATTCCATTTCTTCTACTTTCCTTTCCAATCATTTCCTAAGACCCTAAAACATGTTTTAGTATCGATTTGGGGCTTTGAATATGGCTCAAGTGCTCGGTCCAAGTTGTGATAACAAGACCTGTAACTCGACGGTTCACCTTCATTTCTCAATAAATTTTCATAGGGTTGGTCTTGTTTTGATCCCCTCTTCATGGGGTTTCACATTTTGGCCTTTAAAACGAGTTTTGGGGTGCAGTTGTGGTGTTGGGTTTAAAACCCAAAACCTGCAACTCACCATGGGAGGTCCATCTATTATGATTTTTGATCGCAGATATAGGTTTTTGTGATGCTTATAAGGTCTACTTTAAGTCTCTATATACCAAACATAGTTTGGTGATAGTGAAACCAGACCTGCTATAAACAAGGTCTTCAATAGCGGTTTCTGTTGGGTTTGATGTTTTGAGGTGTTTTTAAGCTTAAATCTCATGCTTGTTATGATTAGAATATGTTCTAAACATCATATATACATAAACAAGTTAAAAAAAACATATCTTCATGCTTAAATTCTAGAGAGAGAAAATACAGATTTTGTGTTCTCTCACCTTTTTCCTTCGGTTTCCTTTTGAATTTCTTCTTCCTTCTTCTTGCTTTTTCTTTCTTTCGGTTTCTTCCTTACAAAGAAAGCATGCAATGCATGCATCAATCCTTTATACACATCCAACCGACTTCTCTCTCTCCTCCATTCTCTCTCTCTCTCTCTACACATTTGCAGCCTCTATTCTTGACTTCATCTCTCATAATGTCTCTTTTTCCTTCATTCAGTTTTCACTCTTCCCCATTTCTACTTTACATTTAATGTTTTGGCTTTTGTTTGATATTTTGTATATTATATATATATATATATATATATGTATACATAACACACACACCTGCACATGGAAACACACACACACACACTGCCGACACACACACCCACTTGTCCACTGTTCACACCTTTATGCATATATATATATATATACACATATTTTCTTATGTACATGTATATACATATATATACACTTGCTAATATACACACACAACACACCATAAATGTGTGTATATGTGTGTTATCTACATTTAAGTTTTAATAATTAAATGTATTCTTGTAGTTTAAATTAATTAATTATTCAATTAATTAATTCTTTTCTCTTAAGTGTAAAAATCTTTACATATTTTTTTTTCATAGCCTCGTAGTACGTGTCATATGACCCGGTATCCCAGGTCAGGATATTACAATTTCTATAGCCTTACACTTTCAGTACAAGAACTCTCCCTCTCCCAAGGCTGAAGTCCTGTCGAAGTGACAGCCTTCCTTCACGAAGCAAGCCGAAGCGACGTTTTCCAAACTGAGGAACAAGTTGGAGATCTACCCGATTGAAGCCTCTGATCCAGATTTTCCTAGCCGAAGTGCTGCCCGACTATCACGACTGAATAAGGTACGCTCTCTTTTTTAGTTTTTTCATAACAAACTAGCTTTGCAAGTGAATATTTAAGGCGGGGCGGGTGCTTAACACCTTCCCACTCTGTACTTTAGCCCTCGAGCCCGTTTCTCTGGTGCTTCTCTTTTTCAGTGCCTTACCTTTATTTTGATCTATGTTAAGGGATCCTTTAGTATGTATTTAGGAATCAAGGAAATGTAAATTATTTTTCATTCCTTTCGATTTTTTTACTTTTGATGTATTGTTTAATCTGTAACGGGTTTGCTTGTTTCTTACCCAAAAATAAGTTAGCGACTCCTCAACTTCTCAATCTTTCATAAGAGGCGTTCCTTCTCACTTTAAGGGAAGGAGACTGTAATATTCTGACCCGGGTTAGCACGTATACCGACGTAGACCGGGTCGGGTAGTATACTATTAGTTATAACCCAAACTGTTTAAGCTCTATATCAGGATATTTCGTGGAACCAAACGATTGAGGGATGTAAATGGTTTGCTTAGTAGACCTAGTACCGGGCAACACCGAGCACCACAAGACCCAACATCGTAATACGTGCATGCATGCATTACCATACACGAGCATAATTAACGAACATGTAATATAACCCAAATGAGTGTATGTGTACGTCATTATAAATATATTTATACGCACATATATAGATATATATAGGCTCGTATAAAAGAGTATTATATACGTGTATATATGTATAAATAAATGTAGCATAATGTATAGTATATAAGTATATATATGTATGAATAATTAATATATACAAGGGAAATAAAGGAAAAAGGGGAAGGGGACTGCATGTGATCAATATATATATATATATATATATATATGTGTCAAGTGTGAGGTGTACGTGTACTGTATGCATGATGCTGTGTGTAAATGGTGTGTGTTTTGGGTGTATGGTGACAGCGAGGGATATTTGTATCCTCCCTCATGTGCTGTAATATATAATGTATTATATATATAATATCTCAAGCAAATGGTCAAAGAAAGGGGCTGAAGGGTGAGTAAAGGGGGAGAGAAAGTAGAGAGAGAAAGAAGCGGTGGGGTGTTATGTATATATATGTATGTGTATGTTTGAGTTAGATAGGAGATAAAAGAGAAAAGTTGTGAAATTGAAAGGCTACGAGCATAAGGAAAGGGTTCAGAGACTGAGCTAAGAGGGAAACAGAGGTGGAGGACACTGTCACACAAGAAATCAAAAACAGGTAAGTGAAATTCGGTTTCTATTTTGAAGGTTTAAAGCATGAATGGAAGATTTAAATATTGGGTCTTATAGAGATTTAAATCTAGAAAATATTGCAAAAAGAATCAGTTAAAAAGGGGTAGAAACAAGGGAGAACAGTCGAGTTGCAGGTTTTAGGGTGGTCGGATTTCACTTTATATTTTATGCATAAGATGTTGGTTTAATGGCTTAGAGGTGATCCTATGAGCTGCAGAAGTCTAACTGGAACTAAAGTAAGGTGAGCCAGTAGGACAAAGAGGTTGAAAAATGGAAGAAACCATGTCACCGGAGTTTCGGATTTTGCCATATTTGTGGGGTTAGAAAGATCCAAATGGGAAACCAAGGTCTGAATCATGATCTACATGAGAGTAGGAATGAAACTGCATTGAAAAAGGTTTAAAATGTGAACGGAAAAGGGTCGCCGTCGCCGGAGAAGGCGATGGAACCCTAGTAAACCCTCACCAAAATATCGAAAAAGACGACCGGAATATCGAGGGGTATATCGGGTTAAGACAGAACCGGGTTTGGGTCGGATCGGGTCAAGACCCAATCGGAAGTAAAGGGAGCAACTGATGCGGCGTTGTTTAGGGGTTGGATTTAAAATGGAATTGGGTTGTTTGGCTATAGAGATAGAAAATTAAAATTGGGCTAAGGATTATCTTATCCGTGGATGGGATAGGAAAATTGGGTTGTTAAACTCCAGTTTTCAGAATAGAGTAAACCGGTCGGTTCAGTGGGAAACTGAACCGCTTTAGGGTTTCTGACTGTGAATCCGCTGGTTCATACCGAGACTTAGGGAAATTCCACTTTGACCCCAGAAGTTTTGAAAAATTATATTAAGGCCCAAACAGAAAAATTAATAAAATATTAATTTTTACAAAAATACCCCTAATTCAAATATAGGTCAAACGAAGTCCAAACGAGGCAAGTGAATAGTTAATTTTTTTTATTTTGACCATTCCGGACTCAACCGTGGAGTCCAATTTGTGAAAAGATGTCTCAAAAAATGAGAAACCGTGAAAGTGCAAAAATGACCATTTTGCCTTTTTTAGTATAGAAGTCCGAATTGAATTCCGCGAAAGCCTAAATCGACTTTGTTCGACTTTCCGGATTCAATAGTAGAGTCTAATTTAGTAAAAGAGGAACTAATAGTAAAGAGGCATAAAATTTGATGAATAGCATAAATTATAAAGAGGTAAACTGAGATATATTATCTATTGATGAATAGGGATTTCAAAGAGGAAGGAAAAATGACTTGATTTTATTGTGAAAGAACGGAAACGGTTTAAGAGGTAAGTAATCTCTGATCTTTGTATGTGTTACATTCCCAGTCATGTCAATAGTTTTTCTTATATTATCTATTGTACTCCATATATGCTAGAACGTTTATTAAGTCCACATTGATATTGCTCTATCTTGTGGGAAGTGTTTATTGACAGTTATATATCTTGGTCATGATTTCTGTACGCTCTGTACTATGGGCCTCAAGGGGCAAGACTTATAATCTTGACAGCCCAGCTTACATTGGCTTGTTAAGGCAACAGTTTCTTTTCGCTGCTGAGATAGTGTTATTGCATTTACTGTTTATTGGATTTAGCATGATCTCGATATATTATATTGTAGCCAGATTTGTGCTCAGTCACAAACTCCATTTGATGCTTACTAGACCTACGGGTTGAGAAAATGGAATAAAAAGTGGCAATTAAAATGGCAAGCTAAAGTGGGATCTACGAGGCGAGTACTGAACGTACGGGTTAGTGCTTGGTTGAGAGATCGAGGAAAAAGGGAATAAAATGAATTAAGGGTTATGCTGGGCCCCAAGCTAAAGTGCATCCACATTTGTTGTTATCAATATCATTTATTGATTTTCATAGCTTGATCATATTATATCATTATGAATGATCATGAGATTTCACAGTTTTTATTTGAGTGCATATGATTATACTTGAGACAGCTCATGACTGTAGCAGTATGATTATATTATCAGACAGATTCATTGCTTTATCATTTGAGTTTCTATCATCTGATATTGAGTTCTATATTCATTGACTGGCTAGCACATCTGTATTTATGCTAGTTCTTTTACGAAAAATGCTTTCTATATTCATGTAATACATGGCAAAGTAAAGGAGAATTACTTATTGAGCTTTAGTTAGCTCACCCCAAACTTACCAACCCTTTCAGAAAATGAAGCTGTAGAAGAGCAGTAACAGTAGCAGTCAACTAGATAGTAGTGGACATCTCTTTTGAAGTCAGTGTGTAATATTTAGTACAGACAGTCTTATAGCTCTCTCATGTTATCCACGTCTTGGGGATGAACAGTTGTATTAAGAAATTTTGTATTCCGCATTTTGTAAACATTATATAAATTACATGTAGCTTTTATTTATTTTATTTCGCATTTTAGTTGTTGCATGTTAGTAGCACTGATTGTGTAGCAAGTTAAGACCTTTGGTTTGACAACCAGCGTCGGATTGGGTGCGCGACATGAGATCCGCATAGGGTGGGGTCTCGGGTCGTGACAGAGACACTCGGGATCCCTTTAAATCCATAAAAAAGGATTAAGACACTTTCATTTTTTTCAGTGTTGGCGCCCAGACACTCAATTTGATTGCACAAATGATCAATAAAACAAACCAATTCACCACAAGCCTAATTGATCAACTAATCAATTCCACATGAAAATTTCTCAATTTAATCACAATTTTAATTATTTGATAAAATTTCAATTTATCAATTCAATTATCAATCTAATCGCTCAATTTAGGATCTTAATAATTCAATTGGTGATCAATTCCCAAAATTCATGAAAACCTAATTCTAATCAAGGGGAAGCATTCATCATTGAGAAATTTAGAAATTGTAAAGCATGGAAGGAGTTAGAGAGTTTGCAAACCAATCGTGATGACAGAGAAACCAACACGAATAACTATTCACGTCACGCCCTAGATTTCTGCGAACCCGAGGTGCGAGGGAAAACAAATTAAAAGAAATAAATAAATGAAAATTCAGTAAATTTAATTGAAATCTCCCTCATTATTCCTCAAATTTTCCCCCAAAGTTTAAATTAAACACTTCTCATTCAGCTTAACTCAAAATGGCCCCCCAATGTTTTCCAAGTCCTTGTCCCCATTAATGTTCTAATTAATTTAAGTCATATTTAAAAAAAAATGGTCCTTAAAACAATCTTAAATCATTTCCAAAAACTCCCCAAAAATTATGTCTCAAATGGCCCCGAAAATAGTCTAAGGTATAGTCCATAAATGGGTCAAGAATCCCACCAAAGATCGTCTATGGGAGAGGGCCTAACACAGCCCATATTAGTGGTCAATCATGGCCCAAAAAGGTCACTAAAATAGCCCATAATGGGGCCCAAACATGGCCCAAAATAGTGTCCAAATCTAGCTCAAAAGGTGTCCCAAAAATGGTTAAAAAGGTGGCCAAAAAGGTGGTGAAAAGGGGCTGGATAGCAAGGTGCACCAGCAGGGCAACAGGGTGGCAAGGCAGCACGCAGCAGGCGCGCAGGGGGCAAGGCCACGAGCGTGCAGGACGTGCGCAGGCAACGCACGGCATGCACGCAGGCTGGCATGCGGTACACGGAGTAGGCGCGCGCGATAGGGCGTGGGTAGGCTGGGGGCTTGTCAGTCTGAATCACTATAGCGACTGTAAGCAAAAAATCTGATTTTTGCAGGTTTACTGTTCATGGCTGCAACCTAACTTTTCCATTTTCTTGATTTTTTTGCCGAGTTTTCAAACCATTTTTCACCCATTTTTAACCCATTTTTCCCTAGTTTCTAAATCCTCATTTTAAGCATTTTCTCACCCATTTCAAGGGTTTTTTACACACTTTATTTCCCACTTTAATTTTACCAAAATTTGGACATAACTTCCTTTATTTTTCTAAGTGTTTTCCACTCCTAATTTTCAAAACCTCATAAGCATAAATTCTTAAACAACCCACCCTCACTCAGTGGCCACAATTCCTATCAAATTACACATGCATCCTCTATTTCCAACATGTCCATTTAATACACATTTAAATAAAAACATCATACATTCATTTGGGTCTTAAGCCCATACATTTCAAAATGGCCCAAGGCCTATTGTCCACAATATGTTCAAGTCCAAATACAATAAATTGGGCTTATGCCCATACATTCAAAATATGCCACCGAGGGCTAAATCTTCAACATGTCCATTTCTTCCCACCCTTCAAGACTTACACAAGTCTCAAGTGCCTGGGGCCTCATCTGAAAAATAATGTCCCACGAATGGGTTAGCTCAATAGCTGGTATAACATAATATTAAGACTAACAACAAATTTAAGGGCGTGGCATGTGCACGTGTACAGTTTAAAAGCTATATCCCGTTATCCCCCGATGCCATGCAATGTCTATATGTGTGACGCACACATGCAACTCTATATCACCCATGTCCCACTTTACGGTCCGCCCCCGTCAGCCAGTGAGTACTGTTATTGGCCAGATTTTGAGTTTTTCACCACAGGATCTACACCCTCATAATGCATAACACTATGTGCTCAACTCACACCATGTTTTCAAGGAATCACACTATGCCAAAATGCCATGATCTCATCATGCAACCTCAATGTGACAATTTATCAAACACGTGGTGTCCCTTTTTCAAGTCATGCAATTTATCCCACAAAATACATAACTTTAATATTCCAAAATATCCTTCACACAACATATGCTAAAACTATACATGTCAACACATGTTCAAATCATAATTTCACAATTTTACAAGTTCATAAAGAACATAAAAATTCTATAAAGCACTAAAGCACCAAATCATCACATGGTCCAAACCACAAGGTGTGTCAACACGCATATAGGTTCAAAATCATCACAACATACTCCTATCAATATAACACACCTCAAACAAAGCAACAAACCATCCAACAACACCAAGAACACATATATCCCTAAACTACCAACTCTAGGCTTTTCAAAGGAACTACCATCTAGGTGGTTTTCTAACCTTAAATACACTCCCTAAATAGTCCAATAACATGAAAAAATGTAAGAAAACTTAAATCTATTAATAGCTTAGCACTACATCATACCTAGATCAGTCTTTCACAAACTGTGGGAGCTGTGTTTGCTGGATGGCCGAACTGTTTGGTGACAATATAGGTCTTGATGAGAAGAACAACTTCTCAGAAGGAACCTCGACAAAAATCTCACTCAAAAAGTGTGTTTCAGAGACTTGAAGCTTGAAGATCCTAGGGCTTCTCTCTCTCTCTCTCTCTCTCTCTCTCTCTCTCTCTCTCTCTCTCTCTATGAACGTGGCTGTTGTAGATACAGAATGATTTCTGTATAATTTTGTGTCTAAGGGTGGTATTTATAGTGGAAGAGTAAAGGGGCAAGGGGCAAAATGACCATTTTGCCGCTAATGAACCCGGGAATCCCGTTACTCTACAACCCGTCCCGAAACACTTTAATTTGAAATTTTGTTTTAACCAATGTTCCTAAAATTATTTAAAATAAAAATTTTCAAAAAAAATAAATTTTTTCCTGAGGCAGGGTTTGGCCATTTCCACCCCCGGCCACCCAAATGCCCTTTTGGTCAAATTCTGGAAATTGTTTATGTTTTGGCTAAAATTCGTACAGCAGGTATATTTCAATATTGTAAGCATATTTCTTTTATATGACACACTTCAAATATGCTTCTAAACCTGTCAAACGGTTAAATAATGCATGAAAATGCTTTACCGACAAAACTGTGCATGAAAAATGTCCTACCGGAAAAAATGAAAAATTTACCCTCATTTTTCGAATCTCTACATCCTTCCCCCTTAAAGAAATTTCTTCTCGAAATTTAAAAATATACTTTTTCGACGAAATAGTAAAAGATCAATTGAAAATGCATTGTAACATGGAGACATGAAACCTTACCGATGGATCATTCACCTTTCCCTCAGCCAGGTGATGTGAAATGTATTACCCTCTCCCATTACCCCTTCCCATCAAAGGAACCTCATCCACTTGGGTGGGCGTGCAGTGGTGTGCAAACATCCCCACACTCTTTGCTAGGGTCTGGTTATGATCCCTTTTGTAACGGCTCACTCCACATGGCACAACGCATAATGAAATCCTCAAAATATGTTGGCTTATCAATGCCAATTTTTCAAATCCACCCAAGTATCAAGACCCATCTCAATAATGCAACATAATAATAAAAATGAAGAAAAATCTCAATGGTCACAAGGATACCTCAAAGTCTCTCACACACATGCTGACCATTTAACTAACCTCAATTAAGCCATGAAATCACCTAGTGATTTATCACAATGGCATCATCCATATGTCACCCGTATCATAATGCAATTCATTAACCCAGCTCCAAGCATTTTTTATTTTTTATTTATTATAAAACTTAAAGCAGTGCACCAAGATTCAATAGCACAAAACACTAGTTAAACTATTCACCAATTTAAAGCATGAACATACATCAATCCTTACTCATATGTATTTAAACACACGCATATATAAACATGTTTAAACATTCTCTTATGCATGCGTTAATAGCAGTCAGTCTATATACAAAATCACAGTCACAGTACTATAACAGGTACTAAACTAGCATGCATATATAGAATCAATAAGCAACATCCAATAGTTAACACGTAGCCTACCACATCACCACCGAAGTATAAAATCCATCCCAGCATATATATATATATATATATATACATACATAAATAAGCATACAGCTTAGCATATAGGTAACTAGGCACATAGTCGACCCTATGGATGTCCAGGTATACAGCCCATCTTATAAATCACTAAGCTCATAGTCTATCTCATAAATCACTAGGTTTTCTACATAGATACAAGCATATATCCCCAGTTCATAAAAAATCAAGCATACCACACATTGTACAATTTCACACACTAAAGCAACAAGCACTCATCCTAATCATGTAATCTCAACCAGTCTAATTAAGTCGAGGTCTAACCTCTCCTATCTCGTAACAAAGTCCATCCTAGAAGGATCCACGAACACTCCACTACTTGACACAACATGGCCTAGGAACTGCACCTTCTGAAGCCAAACTCACACTTCGAGAACTTACCAAATAACCGGTGCTCCCTCAAAATTTGTGACACAGTCCGTAGGTGAAAGACATGCTCACCCTCAAAAGGTGAGCAAATCAAAATATCATAAACGAACACCACAACAAACTGATCTAAATAAGGATTAAAATGTGACGCATCAAGTCCATGAATGCCGTTGAGGCATTCGTCACACCGAATGGCATAACTACAACTCATAATGGCCATAACGAGTGCGAAAAGCTGTCTTCGGCACATCTTACTCCCGTACTCTCAACTGATGATACCCTGATCTAAGACCGATCCTCGAGAAACATCTCGAACCCCTGAGCTAGTCAAATAAGTCATCTACCTTTGATAACGGTTACTTATTCTTGATAACAACCCTGTTCAGTAACTATGACCTCCCCAACTCTCGAGTCATACAAAGGTGGAACTAAGAAATCCCTACGATCTCCCATGGTGTAATATCCCGACCCAGGATATGGCACGTATATCGAGGTACACTGGTAGAGTGGAATATCACTAGTTGTAAATCGAGCTGTTAAGCTCTGTATCATTGTATTCATTGGACTAAATGGTATTGGAATGTGAATGGTTTATTTTTACAAACATTTTCGGGTTGGATCGGGCTATGAAATGTAATCCTGAATTATAAGCCAGTGTATGACATAAATAAAACTGGATGCACAATAGACTGTTATGTTTAATTACGATGCATGGGTACGAGAGGCAAACAGTCACGGGTGTCCGGGTGCCGCTGCACCGGATGCCCGATTTTACAGAAAAATGTGCAAGTAAATATATATATATATATGTTGTGTAAATTTGTACATATATGAGTGTACAAATAAATAATTATGATGATATACAATATATATATATATATCTACGATTAGATTATATATATATATGTATATTATAATGTATTGAATGTGAGAGAAAAGAAATAAAATGGAAAGAAGGAAATCTGTAGAAGGGAATATAAGCAAGTAGAAGAGCTGAAATGTTTGGAGGGAGAGTGAGTGGCTGCATGCAAACAGCTGTGTGGGTATAGGTGTGCGTGCGTGAGTTTCCATGTAACCAAGTGGCAAGCCACCGACCTTGAGGTCAGTCAAGGAAAGAGAGAAATAAAGAGAGAAATAGAGAAAGGGTAGGTGCAGGAAATGAAGAAAAGAGAAGGAAGGAAAATGAGTGGAACAACAGAGGTACAGAAAAAGATAACTCCAGGAAAAATTCTAAATTTTGGGGGAGGAAGAATTCAACAAAAACCAGGTAATAAACTGAGTTTAATTGCTTTAATTGTTCTCTTAAGTTATTATCGGTGAAGTTTAGAAATGTTTAGAATTAAAACATGAAAGAAAAGATAAGAAAAATCAAGACACCGAAGCTTTTACACATGGCCAACTATGGTGGAAATTTATCCATCAAAGTATCCTCAGTTTTGAAATTTGAAATTGGTAGGTATTTTGTCCAGGAACTCAATGCAATTAGAATCAAAGAAAATGGTTTAAAAATGATTGTTTTATAACAAATTATCTCTTACCAGTGCAACACCGAAAAACTGGAAATGGGTATTGGAAATCGGTGAGGTTTGGGGCCAAAAACCAGTTCTAAAATGTTTCCTAAAGTTCTAGAAATCATTTGGTACAAGAATAGTAAAATTTGGACGTGAAATTAGTAAGATCAGTGGCTAGGGTTTACTGTTCTGGCGACTGTTGCAGGGAAAAATAATCGAAAAAGACGATCAGAAGATCGAGGGGTATATCGGGTCAAGAAGGAACCGGGTTTGGGTCGGATCGGGTCGGGTCGGGACCCGACCGGAAGTAGATGGGGCAACTGATACGGGATCGTTTAAGGGTTGGATTTAAAATGGAATTGGGTTGTTTGGATATAAAGATAAGAAATTGGAATTGGGTTTGGGTTTAACTAAACCGTGGATAAGGTAGACAGAGTGAATATCTTGTTCCGGTTTCTTGAATTAAACTAAACCGGTTGGTTTAGTGACCTAGTAGACCGGTTTAGGGTTTCTGACTGTGAACCCACTGGTCCAGACCGAGACTATTGGAAATTTCATTTGAACCCCAGGAAGTTTGGGAAATTCCACTAAGGCCCAAACAGGACAAATTAATAAATATTATTTAAAAAAAATTATGAAAATACCCCTAACTCAAAAGTGGGTCAAATGAAGTCCAAACGAGGCAAATGAATAGTCAATTTTTATTATTTCGGACATTCTGAATGCAATGGAGATGTTAAAATTATGAAAAAAGGTCCTAGGGATAAAAGACACATAAAAATACAAAATGACAATTTTGCCATATTCAATCTAAAAGTCCAAATAGAATTCCACGAAAGCCTAAATTGACTTTCTTCGGCATTCCGGACTCAATGATAAAGTCTAAATTAGTATTAGAAATACTTATGATAGCAAGGCATAAAATTTGATGAATAACATTCATTCTGAAACGTATTTACTGATATATAGGGAACTCGACAGGAAAAAGGCAAACCCACAGGAGGTTGATTTAGGAACGCATATTTAGAGGTAAGTAAATTCACTTTCTCTTCCATATGGTGTTTCCAAGCCAAGTTATTCTCTTACTGCCAGACTTGTACTCTTGAACGTACCTAATGTTATTGTTCTCCTCAATGTGATATTGTTCTATCTTGTGGACATTGATTGACTGCTATATCATTGTTATCACAGTTGAACTATGCCTTGAAAGGCCTACTGTTAAGTCTTTATTGAATATATGATATTCCATTTTATACTTCTATGGAATCACCAATGATCATGATATGTTATGAATACCAGATTTGTGCTCAATCACAATATCCATCTGATGCTTTCTAACTTGATTGGAGACCTAAGGCTCGAGTCCGTGAATGGACAGGTGGCGGGAATGATATTCCATGTAGGCTTTCCACCGGCATTCCACTGGCATTTTCGCTGGCATTTCCACTGACATTTCCACTGGCATTTCATTTGCATTTCCACTGGCATTCTACATGGAGAACATATTATAAGCATCTTGACTGGATTGTGATGGTTACGTTATTGAATGGTTACTCTTTCTTATGACTTGTCTTACATTAAGATAACCTTCTTTATTGATTGATTGTGATCGGTTTATTGTGGCAGTACCTTCATGTTGATATATTGTTATTGAGAGTTCCATGTTGATGTTATATCCATTACTCCCGATTGTGCATTGTGACCTATTGTTCATTGGCCCTCATGGAAACTGTTCTCATTGGCTATCATAGCATCTCTTTTATCATGATTGGCTATCGTATTCTTATTCATGGATTCATATTTCACCGATACCAGTGTCGGAGATCTATTTTTACTTGTTGAGCTCTTGTAGCTCATTCCACCCTACTTACCCCCATTTCAGGTACTGACGCTGCAAGACCCCAGTAGGAGTCCAAGAGCGTAGGAGGACATTTTGAGGAATTATACCAGTCTATGTTTAGTTCTCCCATGTATTCACCACCCCCGGGTGCTGGTTATGTCTGGTTCTTATTTTTGTCATTGTAAAAAAATATCGTGTATTGTAAAGACTTCCGCTGACATTGTGTACTGAAAGACTTCCGCTGATTCACTGTCATTGATAAGACTTCCGTTGTTATTGTTTAAATTTTAGTACATTGCATATTAGTACTATGATACAAGGATGGAAAAAGTAGGGACGGCCTTAGGGTCGGTCCCGTGACACGAGATCCGCATAGGGTAGGTTTCGGGTCATGACACGTGGAACCAATAGCTATCTCCCTTAGGAGTACACACTGTCACTCTCCCCCCATAGCAGTCTATACCTGTCCAAAAGTAGATAACCAATCTATCCTCAATGCAATATCGAAACAAGACATGTCCAGTAGAAAGAAGTCAAAAGAAAGGATGCAATCAGCTATCCCTATCGAGCAATCTCTACAGATCCTCGTCAAAGTCACACTACCCCCAACCGGGGTGTCAACATGCAATGGTGGATCTAGCCAGTCTATTTCGAACCTTAAGCAACACATATAACATGTTATGACACACTTTCCTTATCAACACTTATATAACTCAAGTTAACCATCCCTACCCATTGTTTACAAAAAAAAAAATAATAAAATAACACCGGGTTCTAGCACAGCCTTTCGCAAGAAAAAAAATTCATTTAAGCAATATAATATACACGTGTTCCAGTCATGCTAGTGTTCAACTAGCCTACCAATACCCAATCCTAAGTGGATGCTATCCAAAATAATACATCTCTCCACAAAAGAGTTTAACATAAGAATATCTCTAAAATCTTGAGTACAAATACTCTGAGTATCTACTGTCCAGTCCACATACAAGAATCTCCACGTCTTAATTCTTATTTTAGCATTCTAAGATCTCATGTGTCTTTTAATTTTTATGGTTTCCTACCTTATTAGAATTTGTTCATTTAAAATTTTATAATTCTTTCATTATTTCTTACTTTTATAGCTAGGTAATAACCCTTCATGGATCACAACTCCTTTTGTTACTGGCTGATGGGGCGCCATCCATCAACTGTAACGCAAGACTTGAAACCAATCCAGTTTATATAAATATCATAGTCATAGTACTATAATCCATGAATGTCGGTTACTAACCTAGCATACATATTCAATACCCACAAACAACAGTCAACCAGGTAGATAACTAAGTTCATGTTCCATCTCATAATTAACTAGGCATACCTCCTACCGTATAGATAATTAAGTGCACACCTATATCACAATTAACTAGGCATACGGCCTATCCCATAAAGTATACGGTCATGTATTTCTAATCTCAATCAACCACTACATTAAATAATTCACACGCTCCCTATCTACCGGGAAATAAAGTACAGTGCATACTCGTGCACACCAATGCAACACGCGCACATAAAACATACTACCCAAACTCACCCAACTAAATTGAAAGTCTAAACTTCTCCCACTGTCCCTAGGTGTTAGATCACACACTAGGTTATCACATACGGCCATACCAATATACACATCATCCATATAATACTCCACACTGCATCAAATCACGTAATCACGTATCATAGTATATCATCAACTAACACATAATCCTAACAAGTCATGCATCCAGAAAAAACAACCACATAACATACAAAATCCTATTGTATACCACCGATAACTTACTCTAAGTCAAATGCCCTCCTCAATGGTACCATGGTGTTCAACAACACCTATCATGCCAAGTATTCCCAAACTAGAACTCTAATACCAAGCTGTCAAAGGTTACACATTACACAAGGTTTACACAATTTTCAAATTACGCATCACAGTCCCATTGAGTTCAACAACACCCCACGACCTCTAGGTATTCGAACCTAGGCTCTAATACCACGTTGTCACGCCCCGAATTTCTATAAACCCGAGATGCGAGGGAACAGAAATTAAAAGAAATAAATAAATGACAATTCAGTAAATTTAATTGAAATCTCCCTCATTATTCCTCAAATTTTCCCCCAAGGTGTCACGACCCGAAACCCACCCTGTGCGGATCTCGAGTCGCGACCGCCGCCCCAAGACCCGAAGGCCTCGGGACAAGGCTCGCATCTGCAGCTGTATCGAATAGATGTGCCTCATGTGGTTGGGGAAGTGTGAAAAAAATTTTCTTCTTTTCTTTTCTCATTTTAAAATTTGCACATCCGTCCGATACTGCCGCTATTTACAATGGTACACATGATCATACATTCAGACTATGATACACTCAAAATATGCTTCTAAATATGACTTATGCTTAAATGATGCATGTAAATGCCCTACTGGCAAAACTACGCATGAATAACTAAAAACTTAAAGGCTTTTATAATAGATACATGTTTAATTGCCCCGTGGGGCTTATACATAACAGGGTACTATTTTACTAATACAAAATTTCATACTTAATGTTCGTAGTACTAGATAAAAACCACTTGAACATAACTTCCAAAAACAGCGGATTCATCATCATCATCCTCAAGTCAAGACTGCTGCTAATCACCTGAAAGGGGGATCCGAACAAAGTCCGGGTAAGCTAATCTAAGCTTGTGAGCAATTCCAGTTTTCGTCATGGGGTTTCAATTAGTAGTGGTTTTTAGTACATAAGAGTTTGTAAAACATTCACTGCCAATTGCTCGTATACTTGAACATAGAACATATGCATTTCTTAAAACAGATAGCTTCGAAACATTTAAAGTATTCAAGCTAAACTCGTACTTCGTCAAATAGAGTATATAACTCAAAACATATTCATTTCATAAAACAGATAGCTTTGAAACATTTGAAAGTATTCAAGCTAACATATACTTCTTCATATAAACTTCAAAACATATAACATAACATGTATTTCTTAAATAGAGTATATAAAACTCAAAACATATGCATATTGAAAATGAGGGTAAAACCTACTTCCATTTTCAAACTCATTTTTCATCTTATCTCTTTCATTAGTGGAATCCGTTTCGAACCGGACTCCCATATTACGTATAAATGGAGATAACCTAACTGAACCGATCAGGATCATCTTCCTGGTCCCTAAAAGGTAGGTAAGACTCATTTTCTGATAGAACAGATAGGGTTCCTCGAGGTATCTCATTGCCTGTGGGATTAGATCCTGCTACCAGGCATTACACATGACAGGTCAGTTGAGTTCCGTACAACCCAAAATCCTGACTATGTGTTGATGCACATGATAGGCCCATTGAGTTCCGTACAACCCAAGACCTACCTATGTGGTTATTATTATCTTGCAAAACATTTTTCATATTACTTCTTCATATTGATACTTTTCATAAGTATTTAAAACATACAGCATATAGCTTTCGCAGTGATGCTTCAATACTTGCAATAATCAAATTCAAAACACTGTACATAATTTGGCATTTAAAACTTTAGACATGCTGAAATATGTTTGAAGAAAACTATGGTCCATTCACTAAGCATGTCATAATAGAGTTTATAAAACAGAACTATTTAAAACTGAATCATGTAAATACTGAATTCGGAATTTCAAACACTTTATACCTTTGCATTTTAAACCTTTTCAAATCCATGGAGTTAAATCTCCACTTCCAATACAAGGTTACTCACCTTGGTCCTTTAGGGTTAGTGCTAAAATTACGCTTTCCCACTTTCCTTGTAGTTCCTAAGAAAAATTTATAAACATCTCATCAACTTCACATTCATTGTAATATCATCTCGATATTCCTTAACTTATGCTTAAATCGTATTAGATCCTAAAATGATTTCATAATTTCATATGAACTTAACTTAACTCGTACTTTTAACCTATGACACAATTTAATTTGTTAGAAATTAAATTCATTTTAATTTATACTCTTCTGGTAGCTCCATTAACTTTAATTTAAATTTATTTACTTCACATATTTACGTGTCAGTGTCTTTTCGTAATTCATTTCCTCGTATACGCCTTAAATTAGTACTTTGGCATTACTTTAATTTATAGTCATCTGACAGATGCTATTCAACAAATTTTATGTCTCTTTATTTTTGACATCTCTTTTGGTCAATTACACTCTACCATTGAGTCCGGAGCGTCGAAGAAAATCGGTTTAGGCTTTCTTAGAATTTAATTCGAACTTTTGTATGTAAAAGGGCAAAATGGTCTTTTATCGTTTTACGTGTCATATTTTTTCGTACTTCGTTTCGTAATTTGGACTCCATTATTGAGTCCGGGATGTCAAAGAAAGTTAATTTAGACCCTCCTTAGTTTTAATTTGGCTTTTGAGGTACTAGGGGTAATTTGGTCATTTTATCTCCTTACGTGTCTTTATGTTCGAGACCTCATCTCGTGTCGTGGATCTCACCATTGGACTCAGAAGGTCCGAGATAGTAAGAGTACACTAATAACTTGTTAATTTTAGACAAGGGGTATTTTGGTCATTTACCCCTTTACGTGTCTTTATTTTTTGGGGCCCCGTCTCATAAAACGAACCCTACCATTAGTCTCAGAATATCTAAAATAGTAAGGATACACTATTCATATGTTTAATTTGGACTTCATTTGCTTAATATTTGAATTAGGGGCATAATAGTCATTTTATTTTATTTATTAAATAATTAAATTAATTATTTAATTATTCTCCAGGGGTCAAATTGAATAAATTTTCCCCCAGTTGGGCCACCGTAGGATTTCCCAGAATTTCTGGGGTCAAGCCGCAAATATAAGAAGTTTTGGTTTATTTAGTTTTAAATAATTTAGAAAACCATTGGGTTCGGTTGGGTTTTAAGTGAACCAGTCCGATCTGATTGTAAACCAACCGGTCTGGTCGATTTTTGACATAATGCTGACGTCATGATGACGTCAGCCCTAAATGTTTTAAAAAATCAAATATTCAAACCTCCAAACGTCACCGTTTAAATAACACCATAACCCATTGGATCCGGATTTAACCCAGACCCGTAACCGACCCAGGGTCCGACCCGAACAGTGTCATCTTCCCCAACAAAGCCGACACTGTTCCTCTCAAAACCCTAACTTTTACAGTTGAATTTCGTGGCATTTTAAGGACTCTTTTCCTTCTGTTTTCTTTTCCAATAATCCCCTAAGACCTTAAGGCACGTTTTAGTATCGATTTAGGGCTTCGAATATGGCTCTGGTGCTCGGTCCAAGTCGCGATAACCGGACCTGCAACTCGAGGGTTCATGCTTATTTCTTGATCATTTCCTATGAGGTTGGGCTCGTTTTAATCCCCTCTTCATGGGGTTTCGTATTTCATTAACAAGGGTAGGTTTAATCTCATGTTTTTGAGATTTGCTTTGGGAACCCGAACCTATAATTTAGTTTTTGGAAGGCTTTCTTTGGGATTTTTGATCGCGTAGTAGGGTTTTTAACACCCTTAGAGGACCCAGTCTAGGTCCCCATGAACCAAACATGGTTTGATTGCCATGAGTTCAGACCTGCTGTAAGCAAGGTCTTCCCATGGCGGTTCTTCATGGTTCTGCATTTTCAGAGTGTTCTAGAGCCTAATTTCGTGCTTGTTCTTGGTAAAATATTGTTCTAAGCATCATATGTACAAAATAAATGCTCAAAATAATTCATAAGTAGAAAAAATTTCTAAAGAGAGAAAATGATAAATTTGAATATCTCTCACCTTTTTCACTGTTTCTCTCCTTCTTCTACTTCCTCCGAGATCTCCTTTCTCTTCTTCTGAACTCTCTCTCTCTCTCTCTCTCTCTCTCTCTCTCTCTCTCTCTCTCTCTCTCTCTTTTGTGTGTATCTAATATATGCATATATGCATATGTATTCATATCAATGGCCATAACCAACTTGTCACGACCCGAAACCCACCCTAAGCGGATTACCGGATCGCGACCGTCGCCCCGAGACCCGAGGATCTCGAGACAAGGCTCGCATATGCAGCGGTATCGAATAGATGTGCAACATACGTTTTGCGGAAGCGTGAAAAACTTTTTCTTTTCTCTTCTCATTTTTAAATTATGCACATCCGTCCGATACTGCTGCTCCATACATAACATGCATGGTTACATATTCAGAGTATAACGAAAACTTAAAGACTTCATACATTCATACCATACATATTCGATGGCCCTGAGGGCTTATTACATATTCTTGCATTGTCTATTAATACAAAACGTACTATTAGTGTTCATAAGTTCTTCAAAAGAAACTACTTAACATATCCTTCCAAAAACAGCTAGACTCATCGTTGTCGTCCTTAAGACCCTATCTGCTGCATCACCTGAAAGGGGGGTCCGAACAAAGTCCGGGTAAGCTAATCTAAGCTTGTGAGCAATTCCAGTATTCGTCATGGGGTTTTCAATTAGCAGTGGTTTAGTACATAAGAGTTTGTAAAATAGTCACCGCCAATTGTTCGTATACTTTGAATACAGAATATATGCATCCCTTAAAACATGTAGCTTTGAAACATTTAAAGTATTCAAGCTAAACTTATACATATGAACTTTAAAACATATAACATATCATGTATTTCTTAAATAGAGTATATAAAACTCAAACATATGCATATTGAAAATGAGAGTAAAAACCTGCTTCCATTTTCAAATCATTTGTCATCTTATCACTTCCGTTAGTGGAATCCGTTTCGAACCGGACTCCCATATTACTTATAAATGGAGATATCTCATTTGCCTGGGGGATTAAATCCTGCTACCGGGCATTTTACAGGGCAATTGGGTTCCGTAAAACCCAAAATCCTGCCTATTTTACAGGGCAACTGAAAACTCAGAATCCTGTCTAAGTGCTTATGCACCATTCATCTTGCATAAAAAAATACATTTAACATATGAGTATATCAAATAGATATTTCTTGTGAGTACTTTAAAACATAACATTCATAACTTCGTGATAAACATTCGTATACTTGAAATAAGCAAATTCAGAATATTTAACAATAATTGCATTTTAACTAGACATGCTGAAAAGTATTTGAAGGAAAACTGTTGCAGAAACCAATCACTGAGCATGTCACAATGGGGTTATAAAACAGAACAATTAAAAACTGAATCATGTAAACACTGAATTTGAAATTTCAAACATTTCATATCTTTGCATTTAAAACCTTTATAAATCCATGGAGTTAAATCTCCACTTCAAACACAGGGTTACTCACCTCGTACTTCGGGTTTTCGATCTATTTAGTCGCCTTTCCCTTAGCTTCCTTCAACCTATGAAGCCATTCTTGCAGCGTTTCGGTGTCCTCCTGTTTCTTAATCTTTTTCGCTGCTAGTTGCTCCTTAGTTATAGTCTTGTAAATGAAGGGGCTAACACAGCACACTTCGTTCGTTTTGGAAATCCGAATATATTTCTGAACTATCTGGAGTTGTTTTTCTAGCTTTTCCCGGAAAACTTTCTCTTTCGGATCATTTGCTAGTTGTGCCCTTGTCATCATCGGGGGAACTTCTCGTTCTTGATTCATTTTTGTGTCTATTAAATTCTCTGTTTAAAAACACAATTTACCGTGTCAAGAAAACAGATTTCTATAATCATACTCTTCTGGGAGTTCCATTAACTTTAATTTAAAGTTATTTACTTGACATGTTTACGTGTCGTGTCTTTTCGTATTTCATTTCTCGTACTTGCCTCAGTTTAGTTCTTTGGCAACATTTCAGTTCATAGTTATCTAACAGATGCTATTCATCAAATTTTATGTCTTTTTATTTTAGACATTTCTTTAGGTCGAATAGACTCTACCATTGAGTCCGGAGTGTCGAAGAAAGTCGGTTTAGGCTTTCCTAACATTTTATTCGGACTTTTATATGTGAAAGGACAAAATGGTTATTTACCGTTTTACGTGTCACATTTTTCTGTACTTCGTTTCGTAATTTGGACTCCATTATTGAGTCTGGGATGTCAAAGAAAGTTAATTTAGACCTTCTCTGATTTCATTTTGGCTTTAGGGGTACCAGGGGTATTTTGGTCTTTTTACCCCTTTACGTGTCTTTATTTTTCGGGACCCCATTTCGTGTCGTGAACCTCACCATTGGACTCAGAAGGTCCGAGATAGTAAGAATACACTAATAACTTGTTAAATTTGGTCAAGGGGTATTTTGGTCATTTACCCCTTAAGTGTTTTTATTTTTCAGACCCCGTCTCGTAAAACAGACCCCACCATTAGTCTCAGAATGTCCAAAATAGTAAAAATACACTATTCATAGGCTTAGTTTGGACTTCCTTTGCTCTATTTATGACCCAAGGGCAAAATAGTAATTTTACTTTATTTATTAAAATAATTAAATATTTATTTAATTATTTAAATATTTTTCTAGGGGTGAAATTGAACAAAATTCTCAAAATCTGGGCCACAGTAGAATTTCCCTCAACAGTTGGGGTCAATCCGTAAATAGGTAAAGTGTTGGTTTATTTATTTTTAAATAAACTTGAAAACCAAAGGGTTTGGTTAGGGATTAAGTGAATTGGTCTGGTCCAGTCATAAACCAACCGGTCTATCCGGTTTATTTACATGTGGCTGACGTCATCATGACGTCAGCCCTAGGTCTCATTTAAATTAACCACGACCCAAAACGTCGCCGTTCCATTTAATCGGTGGCAAGCCCAGAGGCTGCCACCTGTCCGAGTCGACTCAGCCACATTTTAAAAACGAGTCAACCCGTCATCGTCTTCCCCAATCGACCGACTGAAACCTCAACGGTTACATACCTTCAATGAGGTAGTGGCCACCGCCAGAATCATTGAGATGAGTGGCGAAAAGTTCGCCAAGAGACGGGCAAAGCAGAGGCTAGGTGGAGGTCAGAATCAGAGTTAGGGTCTTTTTCCTCTAGGCAAAGACCCTCATTCACCAGACTCGGGACTGGATCTCGAACCATAGGGCCTAGTCTGAGGAGGCCAAGCACTACTGAAGGGACTGCAACTAAATGCCCTAATTGTTAGAAAGTTCACAAGGGTTAGTGTTTGAAGAACAGTAATACTTGCTATTATTACAGTCAAGCGGGACATTTTACTAGGGAGTGCCCTCAAAATAACAAAGCCACTGCCAGTATTGCTTCGGTTAGGGCACTAGCACCACCACCCGTGTCTATAGCTATAGCAAACAGGCCACCGAATCGCAGGAATGGACAGGGAAATGTCCCAAAACAAGCCAGACGGGTTTTCACCATAGTGCCAAGGGATATTCAGGCTTCGACTTCTATGGTCGCAGGTACTCTTTTAGTTTATGCACAGCCTGCCCATGTTTTATTTGATACTGGTTCTACGCACTCTTTTATATCCCCTACATATGCTGCTAAGTTGAACAAATCAACAGAACCCCTAGCATACTTACTTCATGTGACTGTACCATCGTGGAAATCATTAATGAGGGAGACCATGTATAAGAATTTTGAAATACAGATTATGGGGGTACCTTTACTTGCCGATCTGATACCATTAGAAATTTGTGGGTTTGACATTATTCTTGGAATGGATTGGTGGACTGCAAACCATGCCACGATAGATTGTGTAACCAAGAGAGTGCTTATCCAGAGCCCCAGATTCCCAATCGTTAAGTTTGAGGGGACCGGAATGGTGGCCCCACCCTATTTTGTTTCTACTATACAGGCTAGTCGTTTACTTCACAAGGGATGCCATGGTTTCTTGTGTAGTATCTAGAACACTGAGTCACACTGAGTCATCGCCATGGGGTGCACCTGTACTGTTTGTCAAGAAGAAAGATGGGACTGTAAGGCTATGTCTAGACTACCATGAATTGAATAAGGTTACCATCAAAAACAGGTATCCACTACCCAAAGTAGATGATTTATTTGACCAACTAAAGGGGGCTCAGGTGTTTTCAAAGATTGATCTAAGGTCCGGCTATCATTAGTTGAAAGTTAGGCCCACAGACATTCAAAAGATGGCGTTCAGAACACGGTATAGACATTATGAGTTTTTGGTCATGCCTTTTGGAGTGAGTAATGCCCCAGCCGCATTCATAGATTTAATGAACAGAGTGTTTAAGCCGTACTTGGATGATTTCGTGATCATATTCATTGATGATATTCTGGTCTATTCTAAGAACCAGAAGGAACACAAGGTGCATTTGAGAAAGGTCCTACAGACGCTAGGGGAGCAGAAGTTATACGCTAAGTTGAAGAAGTGTGAATTTTGGCTTCCAAGCATTTTCTTCTTAGGGCATGTGGTCAGTAAGGATGGGATTTCCGTGGACCCCCAAAAGATAGAGGCTATTACCAATTGGCCCCTACCGACTACTGTTATGGAGGTTCATAGTTTCATGGGTTTAGCTAGCTACTACAGGAGATTTGTCAAGGATTTTTCCAAGATAGCCATGTCAATCACCCAGCTGACCAAGAAGAATACTCTATTCACCTCGACTGAGGAGAAAGAGCAAAGTTTTCAAGAGCTGAAGAACTGATTGGTTACAGCTCCAATCTTGACAGTACCAAATGGGACAGAGGGCTTCGTGATTTATAGTGATGCCTCACGCCAAGGCTTAGGATGTGTTCTGATGCAACAGGGAAAGGTAGTAGCTTATGCGTCAAGGCAACTGAGGCCAAATGCGAAGAACTATCCAACCCACGACCTCGAGCTTGCAGCTATTGTCTTTACCCTTAAAATCTAGAGGCATTATTTGTACAAAGCCACATGTGAGATTTTCACTGATCACAAGAGCCTCAAGTACTTATTTACGAAGAAGGAGCTCAATATACGCCAACGACGTTGGTTGGAGTTGATCAAGGACTATAAGATCAATATACAGTACCATCCAGGGAAGGCGAATATAGTAACTAATGCTCTTAGCAGGAAGTCATCAGGGAGTCTTGCTTACCTGTTGACTACACAGAAAGAGCTACTGCAGGATTTAGAGACCATGGAGGTTGAGGTGATTCTGCCAGGTTCTAAGGCGATGTGTGCTAATGTCACAATCGGTCTTACGATTGTTGACAAGATCAGGGAATCACAGGCTCACGACAGCAAGTTAGTTAAGTTTCGTCAGGAGGCCTAGATTGGAGGGAATACAGATTTCTCTATACGAGATGGGGTATTGTACTATCATAACAAGATTTGCATGCCAAACGTACTTGAGATTAAGAAGGAGATTCTTGATGGGCACACAGTTCTAGATTTTTTATACACCCAGGAAACACAAAAATGTACCACAACATGAAGAGCACTTACTGGTGGTCAAGGATGAAGAAGGATATAGCTGAGCACATTGCATGATGTATAGAATGCCAGCGGGTTAGGGTTGAGCACCAAAAGCCAAGAGGGCTTCTACAATCACTGCCAATACCAGAGTGGAAATAGGAACATATTACGATGGATTTTGCATCAGGGTTGCCTAAGACATCACATGGGAATGATTATATATGGGTGATCGTCGACAAACTAACAAAGACAGCCTATTTTCTTGCCACCAAAATGACTCAGACTTTAGAACGATTGGCCATGCTTTATATCAGGGAGATCATTCGATTACATGGAGTCCTAGTATCTATTGTATCCGACCGAGATCCATGATTTGTGTCTAAGTTCTAGAGGATTCTATAGAAGGCTATGGGTATCAAGTTGAGTCTTAGCACCGCATATCACCCCGAGACAAACGGACAGTCCGAGAGGACGATACAGACATCAGAGGACCTACTTAGATTCTGTGTCATTGATTTCAAGGGAAGTTAGGAGGACCAGCTGTCATTAGTAGAGTTCACGTATAACAATAGCTACCAATCCAGTATTGGAATGGCACCGTATGAGGTACTATATGGTAAGCAGTGTAGATCTCCACTATGCTAGACAGAAGTGGGTGATAGGAAACTATTTGGGCCGGAGATAATAGAGCAGACCACCGATAAGATCTATCTGCTCAGGCAGCGCTTACTAGCAACTCAGAGTCGACAGAAGAGTTACGCTGACACAAAGAGACGAGAGTTGGAGTTCATGACAGGTGACTACGTGTTCTTGAAGGTATCACCGATGAAAGGAGTGGTCAGATTTGGCAAGAGAGGGAAACTAGGGCCATGATACATTGGACCGTTCAAGATTGTTGGAAGAGTCAGACCAATAGCATATCAGCTAGCATTGCCATCTGAGCTAGCACACGTACATGATGTTTTCCATGTTTCGATGTTAAGGAAATGTGTGCACAACCCAGATCAAATAATCGAACACTGTGAAGGTATTATGGAGGAATTCTTGACTTGAAGAAGCCACTTAAGAACGAGAAGATGAAATGCGTGCTCAATATCCTCATTTATTTGCACCATGATTTAGTTAAGTTTGGGGGACAAACTTATTTAAAGGAGGGAGAATGTAATACCCTGACCCAATTGTAATCGAGCTGATAAGACTTTATGTTGCGATGATGAAATAAACGGTTTGGATTTTCAATAGTTTTGAATATATGGACGATGCCAGAGCAAACAAATAGCGACACAAAAATATAAATAAAAATAAAATAATAATTGTCACGACCTGAAATCCACCCTGTGCGGATCTCGCATCGCGACCGCCACCCTTAAGCCCGAGGACCTCAGGGCGAAGGCTCACATAAGCAGCAGTATCGGATAGATGTGCGACACATGATTGCGGAAGCGTGAAAAACTTTTTCTTTTCTTTTCTTATTTTTAAATTACGCACATCCGTCCGGTACTGCCGCTCTTTACATAGCATACATGATTTAACATTTAGAGTATAACTAAAAGCTTAAAAACTTTATAAACAATACATGTTTGATTGCCCCGTGGGGCTTATACATAATAGGGTATCACTTTACTAATACAATATTTCATACTTAATGTTCGTAGTACTAGACAAAATTACTTGAACATAACTTCCAAAAATAGCAAATTCATCATCATCGTCCTCAAGTCAAGACTGCTGCTAATCACCTGAAAGGGGGATCCGAGCAAAGTCCGGGTAAGCTAATCTAAGCTTGTGAGCAATTCCAGTATTTGTCATGGGGTTTTCAATTAGCAGTGGTTTTTAGTACATAAGAGTTTGTAAAACATTCACTGCCAATTGCTCATATACTTGAACATAGAACATATGCATTTCTTAAAACAGATAGCTTTGAAACATTTAAAGTATTCAAGCTAAACTCGTACTTCATCAAATAGAGTATATAACTCGAAACATATGCATTTCATAAAACAGATAGCTTTGAAACATTTAAAGTATTCAAGCTAAACTCTTACTTCGGCAATAAAGTATATAAACTTTAAAACACATAAATATGTACTGTGAAAATGAGGGTAAAACCTGCTTCCATTTCCAATACATTTTCTTATCACTTTTCATTAATGGAATCCGTTTCGAACCAGATTCCCACTTTACGTTTCGTGAAGATATCTTATGCCTAGGGGATTAGATCCTGCTACTTGGCATTCGACAGTCAATCGAGTTCCGTACAACTCAATATCCCATCAGATTTCGGATTAATTTAATTCCGAAGAAACTCATAAAATTCGTGGTGCTTATGCACAGCTTTTCTTACATTCAAATACATTTGACTTTTTCAAATAGGTGCTTCTCATGAACATTTAAAACATCATGTACATAATTTCATAACAAATCCTTTAAACACTTGATATAAACAAATTCAGAACACTTTACATAATTTGGCATTTAAAACTTTAGACATGCTGAAATATGTTTTTAGAAAAATTGTGACAGAAACCATTCTCTGAGCATGTCATAATAAAGTTTAATAAGATAGGACAATTTAAAACTGAATCATGTAAATACTGAATTTGAAAATTCAAACACTTCATATCTTTGAAACTTAAAACCTTTTCAAATCCATGGAGTTAAATCTCCACTTCAAATACAGGGTTACTCACCTTGATCCTTTAGGGTTAGTGCTAATAATGCGCTTTCCCACTTTCCTTGTAGCTCCTAAGAACAATTCATAAACATCTCATCAACTTCACATTCATTGTAATATCATCTCGATATTCCTTAACTTATGCTTAAATCGTATTAGATCCTAAAACGATTTCATAATTTCATATGTACTTAACTTAACTCGTACTCTTATCCTATGACACAATTAATGTGTTAGGAATTGAATTTATTTCAATTCATACTCTTCTGGTAGCTCCATAAACTTTAATTTAAATTTATTTACTTCACATATTTACGTGTCGTGTCTTTTCGTAATTCATTTCCTCGTATACGCCTTAGATTAGTACTTTGGCATTACTTTAATTTATAGTCATCTGACAGATGCTATTCAATAAATTTTATGTCTTTTTACTTTTGACATTTCTTTTTGGTCAAATAAACTTTACCATCGAGTCCGGAATGTCGAAGAAAGTCGATTTAGGCTTTCCAAGAATTTAATTCAGACTTTCATATGAAAAAGGGCAAAATGTTCATTTATCGTTTTACGTGTCACATTTTTTCGTACTTCGTTTCATAATTTGGACTCCATTATTGAGTCCAGGAGGTCGAAGAAAGTCAATTTAGACCTTTCTTAGTTTTAATTCGGCTTTTGAGGTACTAGGGGTAATTTGGTCATTTTACCCCCTTACGTGTCTTTATGTTCGGGACCTCATCTCATGTCGTGAACCTCACCATTGGACTCAAAAGGTCCGAGATAGTAAGAATACACTAATAACTTGTTAATTTTGGACAAGGGGTATTTTGGTCATTTACCCCTTTACGTGTCTTTATTTTTTGGGCTCTGTCTCGTAAAGCGGGCCCTACCATTGGCTTTAGAATATCCAAAATAATAAGGATACATTATTCATATGTTTAATTTGGACTTCATTTGCTTCATATATGACCTAGGGGCAAAATAGTAATTTTACTTTATTTATTAAATAATTAAATTAATTATTTAATTATTTTTCAGGGGCCTTATTGCATAAATTTTCCCTCAATTGGGCCACAGTAGGATTGTCCAGAAGTTCTGGGGTCAATCCGCAAATAACAAAAGCTTTGGTTTATTTAATTTTAAATAATTTAGAAAACCAAACGGTTCAGTTTGATCTTAAATGAACCAGTCCGGTCTGGTTGTAAACCAACCGGTTCAGTGGGTTCATTTACATGTGGCTGACGTCATCCCTAGGGTTCATTCAATTTAAACCAAAGACAAAACGAATGTCGTCTAATTAATTTGGTGGCAAGCCCAGAGGCTGCCACGTGTCCGAGCCAACTCGGTTATTTTGAAACGAGTCAACTCATCATCGTCTTCCCCACGTCGACCCCGACTGTAACCCTAATCCCGTTTTCCATTTCTTCAATTTCGTGCCTTCCCATTCAACCAATCCCCACTGTTTTAATTCCAAAACGTTCCTAAGGTATAACCGACTGATTTGGCATTAAATTGGGAGTTCAAAATGAACTCTTTGTTTCGATTTCAACCTTGATAATCCGAACTGTGGGTTGGTCGCAAATGCTCATTTCTGAGCCAAAACCCTTGGGGTTTGATCCGTTGTGATCCATTTCTCATGTAGTTTTAGTTTTCATTCATGAATATCGTTTTACCATCGAGTTTAAAGCTTTGGGTTTCAAACCCGTAGCCTGTAACTCAATTTTTGGAGGGCTTTTCTTGAGCTTTTTGATCGCGGCTCTATGTTTTTAGAACACCCTTAGGGTCTTCTTGTGGTTTCATTACACCAAATTGAGTTTGGTTCCATCCAATACAGACCTGCTGTAAGCATGGTCTTTAATGGCGGTTTCTGTTGGGTCACTCAGTTTTTGGTCATTTCAAAGCCAAATTTCATGCTTAACAATCTTGTTAACATATATATAGCATCCTATAATCGTATACAACCCAACAACAGTTCCTAATAATGCAAAATTCTAGAGAGAGAAACATTAAAACTTTGAATATCTCTTACCTTTTTGCTATGATTTTATCTCTCTCTCTTTATGGTTTTCCTCCTCTTTTTCTCCTTTAGTTCCTTAGTGCTTTCCTTACAAAACAAGCATGAAATGCATGCTTGTTTCTTTTAAAGAAGAGGCAACCGACTTCTCCCTCTCTCCCTTCTCTCTCTCTCTCTCTCTCTTTACAATCTGACTCCATAGCCCTACCTTAGCCCTCACAGCTCATCAGCTTCATTTAAGTTTGCTCTTCCCAATCTCCATTTTACATTAATTGTTGCTTGCTATTTTGCATGTATAATATATATAATATAACTCACACACATACACATGAAGACACACACACACTCTCACTGCCGACACACACTACTCCCTCATTGTTCACACTTTTCACATGTATATAGTTTATTTATATATATATACATATTTATATACACTTGATATCATACACACACAATACATCATAAATGTGTGTATATGTGTGTTTATTTGAATTTAATTTTAATAATTAAATATATTCTCATATTTTAAATTAATTAATTATTTAATTAATTAATTTTTCTCTTAAGTGTAAAAAAACTTTACACAATTTTTCATTGCCTCGTAATGCGTGTCGTCTGACCCGATATCTCGGGTCTGGATATCACAATAATAATAATAAAATAAAATAAAATAAAATAAAATTTAAAAGGAAATAAAACAAAATAAAAATAAAATAAGAATTTGAAATAAATAAAAAGAGGAATTAAAAATGTGAACAATATATATATATATATGTATATATAGGTGTAAATATAGAAATAAATGTGTGTGGGTGCATATCAGTTACGGTTGTAACTGTAACTTAAAGAAGGGGAATTGAAAGAGTTATGGGCACAGCAAGTGAGGGGTCAGAGAAAGGAGGGAGAGTAACTGAAAAAAAAACAAGTGAAGAAATCTTATTAAAAGATGAGGTTGTGAGAGGTTGCAGCAACAGTAAGATTTGAGAGAAAGAAAGAAACTGGTGGGCGCAAGAGATGGAGGGGCGATGGTTACATATATTAATCCGTAAGTGTTGATAGAGGAGGGGCGGAACAAGGACACCAGATTGAGACTGAAGCATGAGGGGAAATAGAAGCGGAAAACAAAGAAGAAGAGTGAAACAGAATAGAGAGATCGAAACTAGACTGGGCGCACACGCTTGGAATGGGGTAAGCTGGATCAATTCTAATTTTTTTTATTTTAAGCATGAAATATAGAATTGATGAAAGGGTCTTTATGAGCATGGAATGAGGATCATTTTAAAAAAAAATGAAGGAAAACGGGTTAGAAATGAGGGAGAAATCAACAATTATAGGTTGTGATGTTTGAGTTGGTTTGAGTGATTTTATGCATTAAATCTTGTTTAAATCATGGGGAATTTATCCTCTTAGGTACAGGGAATTAATAGGATCAAAATGGGGGGAAATGAGAAGGAAAAGGGGTTGGTCGGAGCTGGCCAAAAAATCGCACCGCTCAACCGAAGATCTAGTTTTTCCTGTTTTGGGGGAGATCCGACACTCCGATCGAAAAACCGAGGGCAGATTTGAGTTGCCCATCAGGCATAGGTTCGAGCCTAATGGAAACCACAAGAAAATTCATCGCTGGCGAGTCGCCGTCGACGGAAGAGACCACCGACACTACGTTGGGGTGGGTGATGCGCTGCTGGGTTTTTTTTTCTTGGTTTGGGCCAGACCGAGTCTGGTCAGACCCAACCTACCCATTCAGAAGGCTGCCCAACACTGTTACTTTATGGGTTGTGCTTTTAAATTGGAGTTTGGGAGTGTTTGGTTGTGAAGGAGAAGCTATCCATTGCTTGGCTTACAAGTGTAAAGGAAATGAAAAAAAAAAAAAAAAAAAGTTGCACAAGGGCTGCATGGCCTGAGAATTGAACCTGTGACCAAGGGGGAAAGGTGAGGATAACAGACCACTGTGCCACTAAGGCACATGTGATCAAGTTGGGCTCAAATAATATATGTATTGGTTACATTTAATTAACTTAATAAATTAGTTTAAATTAATTAAATTCTGACATGCAAATTAGTCCAATGAATAGTGTATACTTACTATTTTGGACCTTTTGGATTCAATGGTGAGGTCCATTTCAAGAGACAGAGTCCTGAAAAATAAAATACCCGTAGAAACGCCAAAATGACCAAAATGCCTTTAAGTCGAAGGTGAGTCAAACGAACTCCGATTGAGTTAAGTAAATAGTGCATTTTTATTATTTCAAACCTTTTAGACTCAACGGTGAAGTCCAAATTATGAAAACAGAATCCAAAAAATAGAGACACATAAAAGACCATTTTACCCTTGGGTAAATTAGATCAAATTAAAAGTAGTAAAAGTATAAATTAATAAAAGAGATATTTAAAGTAGCGAGGTGTAAATTCGATAAATGACATTAAAGCTGAAATGTGTTTACTGATATATAAGAAACTCGAAAGGGAAAGGGAAGATCATGAAATACTAATATGCATTGATAAGGTAAGTAAATTCTTATCTTTGATACGTGGTTTTCCAAGCCACGATCTTTCTATTACTGCCAAAGCTTGTACTCATATATGTATCCACTGTTATTGTTCCCACCATGGATATTGTTCTATTTGGTGGATACCTATTGATGGATATCTCATGATTTGATTCATTGTATTAATGTCTATCACTGTATGTTTATGTTATGATGTTCCATGCTTTGTACACTTCATATGGACTACAATAGAATCCTAATTTATGTTAAATGCAGGGTTTTGTAGTCAGTCACATTACTCATCTGATGCTATCTAATTGACTAGGACTTACGGGTCAATTTATGGAACCTACAGGTCAAGTCCGTGATCGGACACATGGCAATGATGGCATTTTTACGCAATGAGTTAATGGGCACTTTATATGTATTTAGGTTAATGGGGGGTATGCCGAGCCCCAAAAGACCGAGGGTCTGCCAAACCCTGAACAAAGTAAAGTCATCATTCATGTTAATTGATATATTGACGTTTATTAGATTCATAGGATGTCTTCATTCCCTATGAATAGTTCTATGTTGGTTGTTCCTTATTTATTGGACTTAACTGTGACCATTTTATTATAGCAGTATTTATGTTGATTGTGATCATTGGGCCTATTCCATATTCATGCTACACTGTTACTCATGATTGTTATTGTGCCTTATCATTCACTGGCCATTGTGGCGTTTTACAGTTAACTGCAACCGTTGTCATGACTGGCTATCATGTTTCCCTTGAGTTTATTTTTACTATGTAATCCCTAACCCGTATTGGAGATAAACTTTTACTTACTGAGCTTTGTTAGCTCACCCCTTTTATTATATTTTTCAGGTGAGAATGCTACAGAACCACAGTAGGAGATCTGGAGCGTAGGGAGACGGTTGAGGAGCACAATATAATATAGTAGTTTCTCTTATGCACTCACCACCTAAAAGTGGTTTATGTTTGGTTATTGTCAGAGTTATTTTTAGTTTTTGAACAATGTTGTAATAAGACTTCCGCGCACTTTAATGTTATGGATACATCGCTTATTGTTATCATTGGTAAAAGAATGAAAAAAGTAGGGACGGCCATTGGGCCTGTCCCACGACACGAGATCCGCATAGGGTGGGTTTCGGGTCGTGACAAAAGCTGTGTATAAGCTCCAGGCAGATGAAACTTTGATCTTTTCCTCCTTGATTATTATTCTAAGCCTTCATATGAAATCAAGTAGAATAGTGTAAATCAATCAAAGACTCTATCCTTAGCAAAGACTAAAGTACTTGAATGAGAAATCTAATACACTCTAAACGATGAAAATGGTGTAGTCTAGTTACATCGTAGACTTCCTATGACCACTACCAAGCAACTGATAGAAAAGAAAATATCAAGGTACCAGATACCTTTACCTGGCATGTGATGCGCCATACGACGCCAACAGAAGTTGGGAAAAATCATAAACGGTAATGTAATCACAACTTAGTACCAAAAGAGGTTAATACGACGACTAGACGTGAAACTAGTCATAATGTGAAGGACGGTTGTGAATAGTCAAGTAATTAAAAAGACAACTCAGAGTGAGTAATGAAAGTATAATAGACCCATAATCGTAAGTCTGAGAACTAAAGAAATAAACTCTGAAACGCTAATACTAGAATTTGGAAACCCTTGAGTGTAAAGTCTCAAAAAAGTTGAAAGTCAAACCTGTGACTTTCAAAATCATTATTACACTAAACAAAAAGGAGTACGAAGGAATTGTGGACCTCGTGTGAGAAAACAAGACTAACCATGTTCCATAGTAGAGTGAGGGAATTTACCTACTAAGCTAAGTTAGCTCACTCCATATTTATAACTATTTTTCAGGTAGCTCTATAAGGGAGGAAATGAAATGAGGTGATTAGTGGAGCTAGTGGCGTACTTATAAGCAATATTGATGATGTGAACTCCAAGTCATGATTTGAACATGTACTCTGTAAGAATGATCTAAATAATAGGTATTTTTAATATTGTATCATTGGTAATGATGTTAGGCTTGATTAGTGAATCATGATGATTAAAATGGTACTTGGAGATATTTGATTGATGGTTGTTGGAATTCGTTTTGTGATTAGATGAATTGCATTGGTGTAGCGTCCACATAAAATGATTCAATGATTTATGATTTAGTGATATGGAGAAAAAAATTATCATTCTGTGCAATTCATTTGATTTTGTACGGCCTGTCTGAGTGGCAGTGTCGGTCGCTGCCCCTAATCCGCGTAGGGTGGGTTTCGGGTCGCGACATTTGGTATCGACTATTGATTGAATATGAAGTTTATCTTGGGAACTGTTGATCTTGCATAGGCATGAATGTTTGGAGACGTGATAAGGATATGAAAATGACCTAGTTTTGAGAATTATGAAGGTTAGACATTTATAATCAAACTGGATGTCGGAATTGGCCTTGAGGCGTTATATTTTGGGAAGCAATGATAAATAATGATGTCCTAAGGTGAAAAAACCATAATTGGATGATGTATGGAGCATTTGGCTTAGTTTCGAGGATAGGGACAGCCCTTATAATACCTAGACAGGGAGCAGATCCTTATAATATCTAGACAAGAAGCAGGCCCTTATAATGCCTGGACAAGAAGCAAGCCCTTATAATACCTGGATAAGGGTTAAACCCTTATAGTAACTAGCCTTTTGTGATGGGGATTGTGTATCCCTATGAGTTTAGAAATCCACGCGGGAGGTAGGCCAAGCCTTTGAGTTAGTAGCCCAAGAATGGTAAGGGACCTTTGGATGTTTGGCCAATCTTAGGTGGGTTTGATATCGGATGTTGACTGATCCCACTTATGATAGGGTACGGGCCCTTGATACCCGGGATTATTATGATTTTGAAGGGGCGTGGGCCTTTGATACTCGGGATTATTATGATTTGGAAAAGGGTACGGGCCATTGAAACTTGGGATGTACTATAGACAAGGTTTGGGATGGAACTTGGGATAGAATATAAGATCTGTGAGACGAGATGGTAAACTGTTACATTTTTTGGCATATGAAAAATAAGAAATGGATTGTGATAAGATATGTGAAGGCCTAAGTGCCTATAATGTAAATTGAGAATTATGTACGTGTACTTACATCTCTTGGTTTATAAAAATTAATGTTTCAAAATCATAAGATGTGATTTTGTAGGCTGTGTAACTATGATATGAATTGCAGGTATTAATCATGTTGATGTGATGGCAATTGAAGGAATGATGTTATAAGTCTAGTGGTGACCCGCATTATTTCTCGCTTGTGAACTGCACAAGCATATGAATAAATGCTTGTTATACGATTTATGAGTACATTATGGATATATGATTTCAATATGAGGTAGTTAAGGCGAATTAGTTAGCACTGTATAAGTTACATGATGATGACTTTGAGGATTTTGTTATGGATTAGGTGTATTCCTTGGATCATGATATAATGTGATAGAAGTGGACCTTTAGGACTTTGGCTTAGGTATAGGTGATACATCATGATGAGCGTTAGAGGATTGGGTTTCCAAATACACATATCTAATGGTTTTCAAATACAGTTTAAACAATTAAGTTAAATGGTAAGGATCTATGTAGGGGTATATAAGTAAGTTATGCTATAAGTACTTAGAGATTCTAGGAGGAGAACGGTAGCATGTGTTAATTATTGTGTTAGAGACTTTACTGATAGTATTAAAACTACTTTGAGAATCTTTAAGGAAAATTTGTGTATTTGAAGTAATGAGTGCTTGTAGCAATACTGGTAATCTTATTAGTGGTTTGATGGTTATGCTTAAGATTGGATAGGAGGTGATTGATGAACTAGGTTATTCTTATTGGCAGATAGGCATAAGGCCTTGTTCCCGGAACACTTTGTATGACGATGTGAGATAGAGATATGTGTGTAGTTGTTTTTAGAATGGTGTGGTACACTTTGATGTGATTGCTTACCTATGAAATCTAAACACCAAGAGACATCTACAACATGGTGAGGTCTAGTAAGCCAATATTTCCCTATTCAGGTTAGGACACGCATTCCAATACCCTATGGGTCAAACAGTTAATGTGTAGAGATTGTCATGGGAATACAACATGGCTTGTGTGGCACTGGGGTAGACAAATAGTAGGTTAGTACCTGAGGAATATGAGTGAGTGACGTTATAAACTAAACTTGAATTGATAAGGCAAGTAAACTTGAAAAATGAAAATAATGAAAAAATAGCTAAATGATATAGACAAAAAGACGGTAATAAAATAAATCATAAGTTAGAATCTCTAAGGTCTTCGTAACCTAGGAATAAGTTATTTGGCCTAGGTTGGGACATGTATATGAGGAAAACTTTAAGGATGCCTATAAGCACTTGATGGCATGTGAACTCTTATGAACAATCAAATATGGATCAATACAAACAAAAATGGCTGGTATTTCTAGTATGATTATCTCTTATGATAGGCAAAGGTATTCACATAAATGTCTTAACCAAACACAAGTAGAGATAAGATAATTGTTGGGTGAAAATGTTGTAATGCATGTGTATGTTCTAAATTATATTCACTCAGATTTGTTAAAGTTGAGATTGTGTTTAAGCACTTTAAAAAGGGGAATCTCGATACTGGTATAAATGATAAGGAATGAGGTTTTTATGTTTAGAAAGCAAAAACTAACAAGAACATGGAAGATTAATAAGTATAAAGATTTGTTATCAACCTTAAAGATTATTTAGAGGATAGTAGCTTTTAAGGTTGCCCAGAGATTATGAGGATTAATCTAAGTGTTTTAATTACATGAACTATAAGGAACTAAATTTTAAGGATGAATTGTTTCTAAAGGGAAAAGAATGTAAAGACCTGGGATTTTTATAATTAATAAAATGCAAAATATGGAACGTAAAGTGATTTAGGAAGGAAAATAATGCATGAGTGAATCATATAATATACATGCACGACTTGAAGATAAATTAAGACAATTAAACAAATTGAGTATTCTAAAAATAAGTGAAAAGACTCAAAAAGGTCATGGGATTTAAAAGGGAAAAGGAAAGAAACTAAAGGAGCAAAAAGGGGATTTTACCCCAAGGTACCTTTTTGTCTTATAAAACTAAGCCTCTTACACTCCAAACACACACTAAAAACAACACACACCCAAATCCATGTGAAAGAGAAAAGGGGGAGAGAGGAAATGGGAGAAAGGGGAAAAAAACCCTAGAGTTTTAGAGAAATCTTAAAGAATCACCAAAGGAATTAGGAAATCTTGAAAGCATGAACAAGGATTAGGGCTTTGGCACTTCACACCACAAGCTTGGAGTTGAGGATTTTGAAAAATCTATCCAAAATCAAGAGAGCAAAGTTTTCATCAAGGATTGAAGAAATTGAGGTAGGAATTTCTAAACCTAGGTATAGAGCATATCTAGGTAGATTTTCATTCATCTATTCCGTCTCATGTCATGGAATTTGTTGTTTTTGTATGGTAGACCATGTCTTGCATACATGTTAAATGTTCATGTAATGGATGAATTATTGTCATTGATTGACTTCTTTTCTTATTATCTTGTTGATTATACAACTCCCAATTGATTACGAAAAGATTTGCATGAAGAAATTACAATGTGGGCTTTGTGTGTTATATACATGAAATTACTTCTCTTATACTATGTGTTTGTAGAAATGCTTCAATGATTATTTGTGTTGGTAAATGATGTCTAGGCTTTCTTGTAGGAATGATTGATTTTATTAGTGGATTTAATATGAATTGTGGACAAGAAAGTTGATAAATTGACAATGGAATGATGAGAATGGGACTTGGAAAAGAAGGGACATTTAAGAATTTAGATCTTGGGAACTTGAATGAAATAAAGGAATTATAACTTCTAAATATGATGTAATTCAATAATGCTACATGTGTGAATAATTAGATGTTTCTCTTTCAATGTTTTTATGTTTTGACATAAGAGAGTTTGATTATCTTTCGAATGTTTATTTTATTGACGATGCATGTTTGGTGAATCACTTGGATGTCACTACACATGCATAAGCATACACGCGAAGACACAAGTTCTTACCTTTGTTTAGATTTCTCTTACTAGGGTTGTTGTACTAACTCCTACTAGATGAAGGAGGATGTAAGGAACCGGCCACGAATTAAAGACTCATTACCAAGACACTTTTAAGAAGACCCCTATTTCTGTTTACTTGAACATCATGAACTCTTTTGGAAACTTGTTTGAATGTATATTTTCATAGAATAGGCTATGTATTTTGTAGTTTAAATATGTATAAATTAGAATCTTGATGGTGATGTAAATATTATAAGAGACTTGAGTTATCTTTGGATTTTGTAAGCATTGTGAATAATGAAACTTGAACTTAAATTTGAAGTATTGCTTCTTGATGAATGAAAGTGACATTAGATGTTTAATGAATGTTATATTATGCTATGAATGTTGAATGACATGAAAATGAATGTTTGAGACATTAGAGAAATAGGTTGAATCAAGAAAAAGGAATAAAACAGGCCAAAGTAAGGGACCAGGCCTGATCAGCACATGTGTGTGCCTATCGGCACTAGGAGGTGGAAAACCCACCTCTCAGTGTGTCGATCGGCACTTGGAAAGGGGTCTAACCACCTCTCATCCCATTTTATCAGTTTAGCTTCCGGACCGACTTTTATGAGTAAAAATATATGATTTTCTGGTTGGGTGTCAATAGTAATATGAATAAATTATTGTGTGCTACATATATTTTAATGTGTGAATGTTGTTCACTGCAGACATGAGCATGCATGAATAGAAGGAAATGAAGCATAGAGTGGAAAATTGTATCATATTGATGCCTTTGATAATTTGATAGTAAGATGAATGTCTCTTGAATGACTTGCATGATAGCACTTGTGTGCCATTACACATAGCACATGTCTACATCGGTCACCATCTATTCTTCCTTTGTTTAGTAACTCTATTGGGGTTATTGTATTGACCCCTACTAGATTTCAGATAATGGCATAAAGCTAGACATGTGAAAATGTCTTAGTATGAAGATCCTTTTTGGGCATTCTTGGGAAGTCACACAATTCATGAAAGACTTACCTCCTATAGTTCTATTTGATTTTTCCCTTAGAATCTTGTTTAAGAAATTCATAGTGGTATGGGATCTCCACCCTTTTGTTATATATATAGCTTTGGAATAATATAATGATGTTTGTAATGCTAAATGATTTAAGCAGTATTTAATGTTTTGCATGTGTTGCATGTATGTAATAACACCTTGAGAATGTGAATGTGGGTTCATTCGGTTATTTTGAATAGATAAATTCTCAAACAAAGACTTAAAGAATGTGTGTGTGTTAGGTGGAAGAGTGGAACTTGATAAATGACTCAAGAAAAATCCCAAATCATAGATGCCCATGCCTTTTCGGTCAACCGGAAGGCTCTTCTTTAGCTACTAGATGCTACCAGTCAGCCGGTTACACATTTTTGATCAGCCATATTCATTTTCTGCTAGAACATCTCCAACTTAAAAAATTTGTAATAAATTCGTTTCAAAACTGATTTAGGTGAAATTTGAGTCCAAATTGATCCTTTTCGAGTACATTTTCATATAAAATTAGTTTCAGCTTCAAAATCCTTCTATAAAATTAAGTATGAGCTTTTAAGTAAAGGAATGTCAAATCTGATTTTCTAGAAAAGTAATTTAAACGAGGTCCAACTTTGAGAAATCATATCTAATTCATTTCAAAGGAAAACTTGGTGTTTCTTGTGGCTAATATATACATTTTAAAGTGTAGTATCATGTAAATATAGTTTCAATTCCACTTTACAAGTGGTCTTCGAGTTATGAGCTTTTAAAGTTACATTAATTAATAGAATTACTTAATTGTGATCATGTGAAATGCTTAAATTAATTTAATGAACTCATGGAATGGAAGTCACCCTTGGGGCTTTGGGGCCCTAGTCGTGACAGTGGAATTCTCATGGAACTTTCGAGCTCATGACAAATTGTCAAAATGTTTCAAGTGTAAAGTTAGATAGGCTCAACCCTAGATAACACAAGTTATTTGTAGAAACAAGAGTTGGAAGAAATTTTTGGCATGTATAGAATACGGATTAGAAAGGATTTTGTAATCAATGTGAGTCATTGTTATCAGATTATGAAGATACGTAAACATTGAGTACCTTGAAATGAATGTACAAATTTAGTCGTTACTAAATTAGTTGTGTCATAACCCAAAACCCACCCTATGCGGATTAGGGACCGATGATCGACATTGTCATTGTTGCAGAGAATAAAAAAGTTTCCCAATTGTTTGGCAAGCACTGAAACACCACTCTCAATTCCTTTTCAAAGCCAACATCCAGAACACTATTTGCTTCATCCAAAACTAGGAACTTTATTTTTGAGAACACGGTAGGAATATCAGGATTCTCTTCAATGAGAACCTTAACCCTCCCAAGAGTCGCGATAATCACGTGAGGTTGCTGCATCAGCATCTTAGACTGGTTAATCATATCCATCCCACCAACCACGATAGCGAATCGCAAATTCAAGCAAGAACCAAGAGCCCGAAACTGCTCAGCCAATTGGTATACAAGCTCGCGGGTAGACGTCATGTAATAACCCGACTTAATTAGTGAAATAAATTATGTTAATAATGTGTTTAAGAATTAAATTGAAATATTAAATTACCAAAACAGGTAAGCAACCGTCAACTATCCAATAAGACACGTAAACCGAGAATGGTAAAAAATGATTCAACCCCGAACTATAAGCCAAGATATGACGTGAATAAAAATAGACTTACGTGTGAATGATAGGCTTGCTATACGAGGCACGGATATGAGTTGCAGACAGTCCCAAGTATCCCGAGGTCCGCCAATACGAAAACTCAATTTTTACAAAAAAACGTGCGATTAAAAGTATGTGTATTAAATGCACCTACGTATATATATAATTTCAAATTTAATTATATATATATAATAAGTGAAAATATATGTATATATATATATAATTCCCATTATATATATATATATATAAATATATTAATGTGGAAAAAAAAGAGGGAAGAAAGAAAAAGAAAATGAAAAATGAAAAGAAAAACAGAAAAAAGAAAAATTTATGAAGAAATTGAAAGAGGTAGAAGATCGACAATGTTGTAGAAGCATTGAGAAACAAAAATAAATAAATAAATAAACAACTAAAGAGAAAGGATAAGGAAGCAGAAAAAAAAAAAAAAAAAAAAAAAAAATTAACCACCGACTATGAGTCGGTTAAGGAAAGAAATAGAAGAGTTGAGAAGGAAGAGAAAAGGAGTTGAAGCGTAGAGAGTAGGAGAGAAACTGAATGTAGAAGAAGAAAAGAAAAGAAAAAAAATTGTCTGGGAAAATTCTGAAAAATTGGCAAAATTGGAAAAATAGGTATTGCCTCACTTTTAAATGATTTTAATTGTATTTAGATTGTTGAATATGGAATTCTGAAATTTTTTTGAGCTAAAACCCTTAAGAAACTTCAATAGAAATAAGTTAACTTTGGCCAAAAATGGTGGGCTGTTATAGAACAAAATAAATTTGTTTTTGAACTTAAAAATAAATAGACAACCGTATCAGGAATCTGGAATAGTTGGCCTCATGAAAAATAGTCAAAATTTGGCCATGGTTTAGTCAAATTATCCTCACCGGAGGATGGTTCAAAAACCCTAAAAGGGGTGTTGGAACAAGGACTGTTTGAGGTTTAAAATGATCCTAAATAAATGCCAAGAGCTTTAGGATAAATTTAGTGTAAAAATATGAAAGAACGGACGTCGGAAACATGGAAAACAGTGAGTTACTATAGCAATTCCAGCAACCGGCGCCAACAGAGTCGTCGAAAAAGACGACGACAAGTTATAGGGACTATCAGGTCAAAGTTTGACCGGGTTTGGGTTAAGTTAGGTCGGGATCCGACCGACTGCAAAAACTGGTTCCTAAAGTTGTGTCGTTTTGAACTTAATTTTTAAGTGGAATTACCTTGTTTGGTTACAGGAATAGCAAATTAGAAATTAGGTTAAGGGTTAACCCAAACTGTGGATAAGATAGGAGTTGGGTTATGCTATTTCGGTTCATAGATTTGATATGAACCGGCTGGTTCACAAGGTCCTTGGACCGGTTTAGGGTTTTGCCCAATGAACCCACTGGTTCAAACTGAGACTTAGGAAAATTATAATTTGACCCCTAGAGGTTATGGAAAATTATACTAAGGCCCAAACAGTAAATTAAATAAATATTTTTTTAATATTTTAAAAAGAAAAATTCCTAAAACACCCCTAAGTTAAAAATAGGTCAAACGGACTCCAAACGAAGCAAATGAATAGTCAATGTTTATTATCTCAGGCGTTTTGGACCCAATGGTAAATTCAAAATTATGAAAAGAGGTCCCAGTAATAAAAGACACGTAAAAGTGTAAAATTATTATTTTACCCTTTTCAATCGAGGAGTTCAAATTAAAATCCATAAAAGCCTAAATTAATTTTATTCGACGTTCCGGACTCAATGGAGAGGTCTAAATTAGAAAATAAAATACTTATAGCCATGATATATACATATATATATATATATGAATATATAGCATAAACTGATTACGGCTATAGACTGAGTTGTATTTTATGAATGACAGGACCATCTAAAGGAAAAGAAAAGGAAACTAGCGTTGAATAGCAGGGAAGGAGGCTAGAAAAAGGTAAGTAAAACCGAACTCTAACATGTGTTACTCCTAGCCATGTCACATTCACTTCTTGATGCTGTCAGTTGTACTCTATACCTACCTGATGATATTGATTCCTACGATGTGATACTTGCTTCTATTGTTAATTCATTGAGATCATGGTTATTGATATCCTTGTTGATTATATGACATTTCCAAGCTAGTTTGTATGATTTTCCACACCATGTACATTACTTGTGGAAACATGATGATCATGATATTATTGAGTACTTAGAGTTGTGATCTATCACAACGTCTATTTGATTCACAAATGTTTGAGGACGTATGGGTTAATGTATGGGAGTAGCCTAATGATTAGTCCATGAGGGACATGTTATATGTATAGAGCTCTGATGCTATTTATTGTTTTGGGCGAGGCTGGACCCAGACACTATCAAACCAGTAGACCTTCGGGCGAGGCTGGACCCGAACGCTGTCAGACCAACAAACCCTAGATATAGTGATGTGGGTGAGGCTGGACTTGGGCGCATGACGGCGCCGTTAGACCAGTAGACCCTGGAAAGGCACTCATGAGGCTTATATATGTTAGTATCTATTCTGTTAGTATTTTATATCACACGTTGGTATTCTGATGTTATACTCATGACTTGTTTTTATATTGGCACGCTTATATTGATGATATACTTCTGATTCAAATCCTTTTTGTGAGCTTGTTCGTAGTTATTTGATGATATGCTACTTGTTGATGACGTGTATGTCTATTCTTGATTTCAGATTGATGTTTTATCACTTTGGCAGTGATGAGTGCGCAAAAGTGCACTCTAAATACCCTATTATCGGAGTAAATTGCTAGAAAGTGAATAGGAATATTGAGATATATTTGATATTATTTATTTAATTTCTATTTACATTGAGATATATTTTAGCGGTATTTTATAAGATTTTAAGTCTCAAATAGTGCATTATTTGTTGGCGAGTGCTAGTTTGCAATTGCGCTTTACATTTAATAGTTTTGGAATAATTTTTGGCTTTTTAGCAGATTCGACCATTGAGTTTTCAATCGAGATTTGGATGACGTTAAAGTTTCAGAATGAGAAAGTGATCTTCATGAAATATTTAGAGGGCGTCTTGAGCTTTTCAAAAAGGTCTGGTTTGCAAAACTCGGAGTTCGTTTGGGCCTCCAAACATTATTTCAAAGAAAGGCCTGGAAAGCTGCTATGAACCTCTCCGTCCAGCCAAATTGAAGAGGCCATAACTTGAGCTTCTGAAGTCCAAATCAGATGGGTCTTGAGCCTAAAATTATCTACTCATCCAAGGCTACAACTTTCGTGAAGAGCCCGAGTTAAGATTCAGTTGTTATCTGATAGAAAACGGAGCGTAAAGTTGACGACTGCTGGCTGCACGCGAGAATAAGGAAAGTAAAGCAAAGAAAAGAAAGAAGAAAAAAAAAAAGGGAGTGTGAATAGTCAAAAGGGACTGATGTAGGTAAGGCTACATGGCTGATTGAAAACAAAAGAAAAATGAAAAAAAATAGGAAAGCAACTAGGTGGGCTGCACAGGAAAATAAAGAAAGAAAGAAAGAGAAAAGTCTTGGCCCACAATCTCACAATTCACACGGCTGAAGAAGAAAAATGCTACAGGGCGCGTGGTCTTGAAGTTGTGCAGCTGAATTAGAAAAGGCAAGTGGGGCCCATATGCAGATTTAATAAGAAAAGCAAATCAGGAAGTGGCTTAGTGAGGCGCTGGGCTGAATAAGCCGTGATGGGCCTGGGTCCCGGCGTTGGCGCAAGTCAGGGGCAGTTTTTAAGGGGTTGAATAAAAAGAAAAAAAACCTAGGAAAAGGGGGGAAGTCGTGCGGCGGCTGGAGAAAAAAGAAGAGAAATACAAAGCAGTGTGCGGCGCAGGAGTTGAGCATAGAAGAAGAAGCCGCAGCTACTTCATGGCTCGATTTTTCTCCGTAAAATTTACGTTATCCATCCTGTACATGGGTAACTAAATTTTCAAGTGGGGTTAGGGATTACTTTGCACCGTAGATGGTTATTTTAATTTATTTTGATTCCTGTACATGGTTTTAATTTGTTAAATTCTTCGTTGATCATTCATAAATTATTGTTAGATTTTATTGTCCGAATAATTAAAGGTTTTAGTCCGTTTATAGATTCAGTCATGCTTTTTCTATTGAGTGGATTAATGTTTTGATTATTTTTGGAACAATTAAATATTTATATTGATTCAATTCTTTGCTGCAATATTGCTCGTTCGGTATATTGTCGTCGTTGGGTTTTTTCAATGTGAATATTAATTTGAGAGATTTAAAAGTGTTGAATGATTTTTCAAAGGGTTATTTTCAGTCTAATTTTAATGCATAATTTTAAATCTTCCGATTGAGATTTTTAGAATTTAATTTCTCAATTGAGTTATTTGTGAATTAAAAATAATTGAAATACCATATATGTGCAAGGGATTCCCGACACTCCACTGTTCGTTAATTTTGAATATTTTCTTCTATTAGTCAATTTGTTTAATTCTTAATTTTCATTCACAGATCATTTTTATATATTTTTATTTTCTCGTTAACCGTTTAATACTTTCTGTAGTTTCAGAAATTCTATTTATTATTCTTTTAATTTAGTCTCCCTGTGGAATCGACACTCCAAAGCTACACTACAACTACCGCGTTATTCTTTGGGCGTAATCAAATTTTGGCGCCGTTGCCGGGGAGACGGTAGAAGAATCAGTAGATAGTTTTTCTTTTCAGCAGTTTGTAAAGGCGGTAACTTCGTTCCCTTCTTTTTAGTTGCTTTATTATTATTATTATTATTATTATTATTATTATTATTATTTATTTTTTTTTATTCATTTTATTTTATTTTATTTTATTTTATTCCTTTTATTTTATTTTATTATTGTCATCTTGCATGCATAATATGTATAGGGACGCATTAGGCCGATTTGCTTGTAGGCCTGTGTTAGAGTCGGATTTAGAGTCAAATTTTTCATGCTTTTCTAAATCTTTGTTTGATAATTCTTCCAATTCTGCAAATATGAGTGAATACGAGGATCAACCCACTAGGACCCTTCAGGATTACCTTCACCCTACACGCACAGCCACACCATCATGCATCATGTTTTCACCCAATGCTCGTCTAATTGATGTTAAAACGGGGGTGATACAGTTACTCCCTACATTTCTTGGTTTGGAAAATGAAAATCCATATGTGCACATTAGGGAGTTTGAAGATGTAGTTGCGACTTTCCATAATCAAAATGCAACACAAGACATTGTGAGACTTAAGCTCTTTCATTTCTCTTTGAAGGATAGAGCTAAAAGTTGGCTATACTCACTGAGACCACGGTCAATTGGATCGTGGAATGAAATGACTCAAGTTTTCTTCACTAAATACTTTCCTCATCATAAGACCAATGCTTTAAAAAGACAAATTTTCACCTTTGCACAAAAGGACAATGAGACTTTGTATCAGTCTTGGGAGGGATTTAAGGAGTTATTGAGTATGTGCCCTCACCATGGGTATGAGAGTTGGCGTGTAGTGAGTTATTTCTATGAAGGATTTACACCTAGAGAGCGCCAATTTGTAGAGATGATGTGTAATGGTGAGTTCTTACAAAAAAATCCTGATGAGGCCATAGAGTATCTTAATGAGCTTGCTGAAAAAGCTCACACATGGACAGGACCTAGTGCTACTGAGAGCACAAATAGGTCACGATCCATAGGGAACCAACAGAGTGGGGGAATTTACCATCTTAGGGAGGAGGATAACTTGAAAGCTAAGATTGAGACACTCACTAAGGAGTTAGAGGTGCTAAAGGCTAGAGACTTAAAGCCAACACACTTAGCTAATCATGCAGATTCTTTTAGACCATGTTCTGTGTGTGGCGGAGTAGACCACCTTGCCCAAGAGCGTCCCACATCAGCTGAGATGAGAGGGATGTATGAGGACCAGTGTAATACCTTAGGTATGTACAAAAAGTCTTTCACACCCTACTCTGAGACTTACAATCCAGGATGGTGCAATCACCCCAATTTTAGCTGGAAATCTGAAAACCAGCCACCTGCACCACCACTTGCACAGCCTCCTAGATCATACCCTGCACCATATCATGCATCTTCATCTTCTAGGAATTCTCTAGAAGACACTTTACAGGCATTTATTGAAGCACATGGTAAGACTAACCAAACATTTGAATCTTTGATTACGCAGGTTGTCGAAGAGAACAAGGAGATAAAGAGCCAAGTGTCTAAATTGATGAGCTCTTTGAGTGTGAATGAGCAAGGCCGATTCCCTTCCCAAGCTCAGTCCACACCCCAAGGTCAACACATGGCACAAGAGAATTTGAAGGATGCAAACGCTATTATGACTCGAAGTGGTAAGTCCTTACACATCCCAACAATGGACAAATCAGAGGATGTGGAAAAGGAACAAGATAATAGCAATGCTGAGCTGCCTAAGGAACCAGAGGTGACGAATAGCTATGTTAAGGTACCATTCCCTCAGGCTTTAAAATCAACCAAGCGCACTTTGGATCCTAACAACGAAATGTTAGAGAATCTCAGGCAGGTAAAAATCAATTTTCCTTTCTTGCATGTGATTAAACAAATTCCTACTTATGCAAAAGTTCTTAAAGATTTATGTACAGTTAAGAGGAAGCACCACGTGAAGAAGACAGCATTCCTGACAGAGCAAGTTAGTGCTCTAATTGAGCAGAGGATTCCCCCCAAGTACAAGGATCCTGGTTGTTCAACCATTACATGCAGCATTGGAAATCATGAGTTTGAACAAGCTTTACTTGATTTAGGAGCAAGTGTGAATTTAATGCCTTATTCTATTTACTTGCAGATGGGGTTAGGAGAAATCAAACCAACCTCTGTGGTATTGCAATTGGCTGACCGTTCAGTCAGAGCGCCACGGGGTGTGGTAGAGGATGTTCTAATTCAAGTTGATAAATTCTATTATCCTGTTGATTTCATAATCCTTGACACTAAATCTGTTGTTGATTCTACCTCTAAAATTCCTTTGATTTTAGGAAGGCCTTTCCTTGCCACTGCTAATGCTTTGATTAATTGTAGGAATGGGCTCATGAAGCTGTCTTTTGGGAACATGACTCTTGAGGTGAATATATTTCATGTTGCAAAACAGCTAGAAGAGGAGGATGAAAGCTGCCAGACGTGTATGATTGACTCACTCATGGATAAGGGAATTCCTGCAACTCATGATTCTGACCCCTCTGAGCATTTTCTTGTTAATACTGAGTTTGACTATGTTTCTGATCCATCTGATGTGGTTGATGTTTGTGCTATTTTTGACAGAACTCGGGATTATGGAGCACGGGGATGGAAACCGAAGTTTGAGGAGTTGCCTGCAAAAAGGGAAGAGCAGATTCCTTCAAGTGTGGAAGCACCAAAAGTTGAATTGAAGCCTTTGCCTAAGGGTTAAAAACATGTCTTCCTTGATCCAGGTGATACTTTTCCTATTATTATGTCATCTGAATTGTCTATGTCTCAAGCTGAGAAATCACCTCAAACCCTAAGTAAGCCTAGGTCAGCCCTAGGTTGGAGCATTGCTGATCGAGTTAAAATGAAAGTGTTGCATGATAACAATATTTTGAGAAAAACATTTAAGCCTAATAATCGAGTTTTCTTATATGATTCTAGACTCTATAAGCACACAAGAAAACTCAAGTCTAGGTGGATAGGCCCCTTTATAGTGAAAAATGTTTTTGAAAATGGGGCAATAGAAATAGAGGATCCTAAGGATAGGCAAGTTTTTAAAGTAAATGGCCAGCGCCTTAAAGTTTTGATTGATAGGCAAGTTCTGAAAGTGGAAGACATTCCACTTATAGACCCGGACTATCCACCTTAATCGCGCCATGCAGGTATGTTTTATTTATTTTTTTATTTTTTATTATTTTTTTATTTTTTTTATTTTCTTTATTTTATTTGTTTTATTTAGTTTTTGTTCTCTTTTATTTTCGTTAATTTTTTTTTTTTTTGTTTGCTGCTGTTTTCTTTGTTTTTATTTTGCAGGTTAATTTCATTTTGTCGGTTTAGGTTGCCATCTTTGGTGCTTAGCGAGCTACACACGTCACATCAGGTGTATTCTCTCCTTTTCCGTACCCTTCCATTCAAGTTTGATTGTTAAACATTGAGGACAATGTTTCATTTAAGTTGGGGGGTGGGTGATTGCAAATTCATATTTTCATGTGTCAAAATTTTTAAAATTTGCATCACACGTGCATCTTGTCACATGAGTACTGATTCATAGCTATTTTCGTGAATTCACAGCATCCACTATAATCATTCTACTAAAGCATTCACAGAACTTTAATGCACTTATCCAAACCTTGTGGTAAGATGGTGGTTTGACACATGTAGCTAGAGAACTCTTTTGCTTAAGTATTCATGTGTGTTTTAGGGAGGATTGAGAGCCTTCGAATTCAGTTTGTGATAAGCATTCATTGATCTGTTGAATTGGGCACTTATTTTGAGAATATCATTACATGGTTGGTGGTATGATAGCGGATATACTTGGGATATGACGAAGGTTAATTTAGGATTAACGTTTAAGCATTTCAAGCTAACCCTTCTCATCATAGTCCCTTAGTAGCCAACTTTGAGCTAACAAACACATATAGTTCTTTTTCATGTGCCTGCATCATCCATACCTCTCCACATTGGAGTATAGCCTATACAGTGATTTACCTACCCTTTTTACTTCCAAGTGTGTACTAGGTGTGGAATTTACATTTCTTGTCTTTTGTGTTGAATTAAAGAAAGCAGAAAAAGTAAAAAAAAAAAAAAAAGAAAGAGTACAGTGCAAAGTGTTCAGTTAGGTGAGCATAAAAGTCAATGAGCATCAAAGTTTATTCTATTGAAAAAAAAAAAGTTGAAAAAATTGAAAAAGGTGAAGAAAAAGAAAAAAGAGAAAGAAGAAGAAGAATGAGACGTTTTGTTATTCAGTGATTTGGAAAGTTGAAGAGTACATCAAGTGAAAAGTTTGGTTTGCTATGATTTTTCAAGAAATTCTCTTAGTATGTACTTGGAAGTTTTTGAATCCATTTTATCATTTTCTTCATATAGCCTCAACCCGAGCCACGTTACAGCGCTTTTATGTTGATCGTTCTGATCCTAAGTAAGCCTATGGAAAAAGTGGTGGAAGTCTCATTTGTTAGTGCGCCTATCATAAGATCAATGTTTGCTTGTTGCTTGTGCATAATTGCCTAATTTTACATTGAGTGTATACACCCCTTGTCAACTCCATAGAGAGAACCCTTACATAAAGTACTTTTATACCCGTGAGAGATGGAGTTGAACCTTTTGCTTGAGATGTTCTTGATGTTGCATGTGTCATGGTTTGTGGTTAGATGGTTATGGTTTGGAGCACACACACACTCTCTGTGAATTGCTATAAGTTGTTTGATTGTTACAGGGTTTTTAAATTCCTAAAATTTCTTTGATTTGTGAACCTGAAAAAAAAGTATGCTTAAATGCTTCCTGCATGTGGTCTTCCTTGGTCTCTTTTGCCAAATACATGGGAATTGCTAGGGACTAGCAATGAGTAAGTTGGGGGGTGTGATGAGTGTGCAAAAGTGCACTCTAAATACCCTATTATCGGAGTAAATTGCTAGAAAGTGAATAGGAATATTGAGATATATTTGATATTATTTATTTAATTTCTATTTACATTGAGATATATTTTAGCGGTATTTTATAAGATTTTAAGTCTCAAATAATGCATTATTTGTTGGCGAGTGCTAGTTTGCAATTGCGCTTTACATTTAATAGTTTTGGAATAATTTTTGGCTTTTTGGCAGATTCGACCATTGAGTTTCAATCGAGATTTGGATGACGTTAAAGTTTCAGAATGAGAAAGTGATCTTCATGAAATATTTAGAGGGCGTCTTGAGCTTTTCAAAAAGGTCTGGTTTGCAAAAATCGGAGTTCGTTTGGGCCTCCAAACATTATTTCAAAGACAGGCCTGGAAAGCTGTTATGAACCTCTCCGTCCAGCCAACTTGAAGAGGCCATAACTTGAGCTTCTGAAGTCCAAATCAGATGGGTCTTGAGCCTAAAATTATCTACTAATCCAAGGCTACAACTTTCGTGAAGAGCCCGAGTTAAGATTCAGTTGTTATCTAATAGAAAACGGAGCGTAAAGTTGACGACTGCTGGCTGCGCGCGAGAATAAGGAAAGTAAAGCAAAGAAAAGAAAGAAGAAAAAAAAAAGAGAGTGTGAATAGTCAAAAGGGACTGATGTAGGTAAGGCTACATGGCTGATTGAAAACAAAAGAAAAATGAAAAAAAATAGGAAAGCAACTAGGTGGGCTGCACAGGAAAATAAAGAAAGAAAGAAAGAGAAAAGTCTTGGCCCACAATCTCACAATTCACACGGCTGAAGAAGAAAAATGCTACAGGGCGCGTGGTCTTGAAGTTGTGCAGCTGAATTAGAAAAGGCAAGTGGGGCCCATATGCAGATTTAATAAGAAAAGCAAATCAGGAAGTGGCTTAGTGAGGCGTTGGGCTGAATAAGCCGTGATGGGCCTGGGTCCAGGCATTGGCGCAAGTCAGGGGCAGTTTTTGAGGGGTTGAATAAAAAGAAAAAAACCTAGGAAAAGGGGGGAAGCCGTGCGGCGGCTGGAGAAAAAAGAAGAGAAATACAAAGCAGTGTGCGGCGCAGGAGTTGAGCAGAGAAGAAGAAGCCGCAGCTACTCCATGGCTCGATTTTTCTCCGTAAAATTTACGTTATCCATCCTGTACATGGGTAACTAAATTTTCAAGTGGGATTAGGGATTACTTTGTACCATAGATGGTTATTTTAATTTATTTTGATTCATGTACATGGTTTTAATTTGTTAAATTCTTCGTTGATCATTCATAAATTATTGTTAGATTTTATTGTCCGAATAATTAAAGGTTTTAGTCCGTTTATAGATTCAGTCATGCTTTTTCTATTGAGTGGATTAATGTTTTGATTATTTTTGGAACAATTAAATATTTATATTGATTCAATTCTTTGCTGCAATATTGCTCGTTCGGTATATTGTCGTCGTTGGGTTTTTTCAATGTGAATATTAATTTGAGAGATTTAAAAGTGTTGAATGATTTTTCAAAGGGTTATTTTCAGTCTAATTTTAATGCATAATTTTAAATCTTCCGATTGAGATTTTTAGAATTTAATTTCTCAATTGAGTTATCTGTGAATTAAAAATAATTGAAATACCATATATGTGCAAGGGATTCCCGACACTCCACTGTTCGTTAATTTTGAATATTTTCTTCCATTAGTCAATTTGTTTAATTCTTAATTTTCATTCACAGATCATTTTTATATATTTTTATTTTCTCGTTAACCGTTTAATACTTTCTGTAGTTTCAGAAATTCTATTTATTATTCTTTTAATTTAATCTCCCTGTGGAATCGACACCCCAAAGCTACACTACAACTACCGCGTTATTCTTTGGGCGTAATCAAGCAGCTATATGTTGTTTAGACTATTCCTTATATTTTTCTTATTGATTTATCATGGGATGTGCCTTTGAGATTGATCCATTTGTTGGTGATTGACTACTGTGACATTCCTATTATTCATATCTCGATGTGATACTATTTTTGTTTATTATGATTCTTATCTCTTTTTCAGGTCATCGTACTATAGACGGATGTACAGGCGTACAAATTGATTAAACGCTGAGTTAGTAGTAGGTTGATCTTCTCCTAGTACAATGGACTCTCTCTCCTTTTTGTTAGTAATGTATCAGACTATGAATGTAGTGGTTCTAGTTCTCCCATGTCTCCATGTCTTGTGGATGTTTTGTAGTTTATAGACTTAAAAACTTAACTATATGCATGATTGTACATGAGCACTCTGATGTTAGTACTGGTTTGACTATAACATGCTTTACACTTTTATTAATGTTATGAAATTAAGTTTAAAATTTAGACAGGGGAACGGCATAGGGCCGTTGCCTCTGGTCACGGATCCCTAATCCACACAGGATAAGATACGATTCGTGACACGTCACCACCAGTGCAAAGACCCTGTAAGGATCCTCAGCGAGGCGGTGGAGAATCGGCAAAACAAAAGTCGCCATTTTACCACTGCCAATCTGGGCTAACCCCAAGACATCTTCACTGGCTAGTATTTGGGGGATGCAATGGTGTTGGACCGGAGTGGGTTTTTTCATTCCAAGCTCTTGGCATGTTTGGACTACCCATTCGGCAAGGCCGAGGTCGGAGAAAGAAGTGTAATTAGGGTTTTTCTGAAATAATATTAAAAAGGTTAGGTCACGGGGTTCTTTTTTTCGTGCACCAAAAAATAATAATAGTAAAAAAAAAATTTTTAAGCCACATGTAATGACTAGATGTGCTGAAAAATTATAGATCAATGGTTTCTTTTTTATATAATTGACTTGATCAGTATACATATAGTACTGATTTGATTTTGATGTTTAGAAATTGATCAGGAAATTAATTGTTTTGAAATCATGGTCATGGAATTCCAACAAATCCCATATTTTATTCACAAGATCTTGAGATTGATGTCCATGTTAACATATATGTATATACATATAAATGTATATGTAAAAAAGTTCTTAAGATTATATATATATATATATATATATTTGTATATATATAATCTTGCAAGTAATCTGTAGAGTTTGACCTCCACGTTAATATACGATAATTCAATCTGATTCAATTGTGTTTAGTATCTATGAAGTTATATTGAAGTTGAGAGAATTTAAATAATCATTAACAAGAAATATTAGTAAGAGAGAAGTAAAAATTTATGAAACAAAGAACATTGATTGTCGTTCGCACAAATGATGCTAAACTATTGTTGCAAAAAACAGTCCATGCTTGTGATTTGGCAAGAGAGACCTGCAAAAAAGAAAAGAGGACTCTCCGACGATCAAGTCAGTAAAGTGAAAATAAAATATAACGCATGTGTAAAAAAGAATGATTGTGTGTTTGAGCATACCTAGTCCCTTTATTTATAGGGGTTGAGAGTCTTTGATTTTGACAGTTTTCCATATTGAATAGAATTCTTTACTTGCTTGACAATGTTAAGGATTTTGTGTCAATCCTTCTGATTGAGATATGATTTATTTCCTATTTAATAGACTTGTCATTTAAGATATATTTCTTATAGGTAGTTAACATTAAGAGTATGTGTTGTGTCCATAGTGGAAGGATATTTTTTGGCATATCAAATAATCTCGATAATAATCTCATTTTACTATCTCAAACAGTTATTAGTACCGGAATAAATAATACCATCTTCTGTTGGATTCAATAGTCCCCAATATGAGAGACTATCTTATCCTGGGACAACATTATCCCAGCTTTTAACATTCCAAATGGTGGACTCTGAGTTTACGCAGGATTAAATAGTGAATCCCTAACATAATCCTAATTACAAACGAGGCCTTTAGGATTTCACGAATCCAATCCCAATCCATCAAATCAATTTATTTAAATTATTTTCATTTAAAATTTTAATTTGAGAATTATACATTTTATTACAAAATTCATTTGTAATTTTTCATAGCAAAATATTATTATTAAGTCATAAAAAATTAATAAAATTATGCAATAAAAATGATTATTAATAGAAATAAAAATTTGTAAATATTAAGCATGCATATTGGGTTTGAATCGTTTGATGGTAGGGCTGGGGATGTCAATCCAAATCAATATACGGTAAGACAAAAATGGCTCCGACGAAGAAAGGGAAAGCGAAGGCCAAATCAACCGAGTCGATTCAGTCTCCGGCCTCTGCAAATTCCCAATACCCCGCAAGTATTCGCTTTGTTCCTCCTTCCTCTGTCGCCATCACCATTCACGCCAAGCCCGGCTCCAAACTCGCCACCATCACTGGTTCTTCTCTCTCTTAAATTTCTCTACTTTCTCTCTCTAATATATATATAAAATAAGAATATGTATTTTGATGCTTTCCCATGAATTCAGATTTCAACGACGAGGCATTAGGAGTGCAAATTGATGCCCCTGCCAAGGACGGAGAAGCTAACGCCGCACTTCTAGATTACATAAGCTCGGTAAGTCCTTCACCCCGATTTAAATACTTTTTTAGCACAACTTAGCATTACTCTATATAATATATGCATAAATATATTTGTATGTCTGTATTTTGGTTATGGGGATCGAAGAATAAAGCAAGTTTGGGTTTTAAGAGCTATAGTTTTTTTTCCTTTCTGATAAGTGGTTTTTAAGAGCAATAGTTATCGTGAGCTAACCAAACAATGCAAAGTATCTATGTGTATGTGTGTGTATATATATATATATATATATTTTTTTTTTTTGGTGTTGTCAATTTAGTTTCCTGAACGGAAAATAGGTAAGAGAATAAAAAGGTTATGACCAATTTATATTTGTATTGTAAAGTAGATATCTTTTTCTTTCTCTAGTCTCCACAGGGAAGTAGGCCTTTTCAAATTTAATGCCAAACACCTTTGCCAAAAATAACTGCTTTCATATGAACTATTGTGCTTTCATATGGGATTCATATAACATGTTTTAGGAATATATATATATATATATATATATTTTGGATAAGTATAACATGATTTTTGATTTTAGAAGTGCAATTGTAGATTTAACTCATTCAAAGTAACACCATCAATTTAATTAGAAGAACCCAAATGCACAATGCCTTGAGCAATGAAATTGATCTTTGGGTTGTGTTTGGTCTCATTTTTTAGTTTATAAACTTTTGATTGATGTCTTTATTACCCAGAATTAGTTTGGGGGATTTCAAATTATATATATATATATATATATATATATATTTATTTTTTAAATTTATTAACTGTTGTGTTTTGTCTATTGTTGAATTTGACTGTTCTTATGTAATGAACAAAAACAAGAAATTTTGGATGTAGTTATGAACATTGTACATTCTTTTTTCCGAAAAAAAGCAAAAAGACATGTATTATCTAACACTTGGAGACCCGAATGGGAACCCCTGAGTGATCTGGTACAGAGACATATGGTTTCAAACTTTCAATGGAAAGAGTGATCAAACCACCCCCTGGAGGCAGCTGTGTGCAGGGGCAAAAATAGATAAATAAAAAAAAAATAATAATATAAAAGAGGTTAAAGAAAAGAGGAAGAGGAAATTTAAAGAGGCATAAGAAAGAGAAATTTGAAATATATATATATATATATATATTTTTTTTTAATTAGTAAAGAGTAATATTATAAACAAAGATGCCAAAGGGGGTGCAACCCATGTACAACAAAAGAAGACCAAGAGCTTCAAATGATCATCATAACAATTTAGTTCTCCCAAAAATTCAACAAAAGAATAAAAAAATGGGACATTTCTCTAAAATCCAAAAAGAAGTATTTGAAATCCTCTTTTTTAGTTTGCCATCTCCTCAAAAGTTTGTCGATTCAGCTCCCACCAAAGACACCATCACACACGGGAGCCACTTTTCATCACCATTTCTCTTTGCGGGGCAAGCTGCTCCCAACTAGCCATAAGATCTTTCAAAGTCCTAGGCATGACCTAAAGCATCCCAAAGACAACACAAAGCATGAACTAGACATCCCTGGCAACCGGGCAATGGAGAAGTAGATGATTGGTGGACTCTTCTGCATTCTTGCACATGTAATGCCAATTGGGAGAAGCTTCTCCTTTCTTCCTAAATTATCCAACGTAAGGATCACTTCCAAAGCCATAGTCCACACAAAAAAAGACAGTCGAGGAAACCTTAGTCTTCAAAATGCCCTTCCACAAAAACACCAGCTCAATTGTCTCCACAAAGCACCCTATAGTACGATACTACGATCTAACACCAAAACACCCATTTGGACTTGGTCTCCATTTCATTGTGTCATCCCTATCTACCGCCATCTGAACCCCATATAGTAAAGCCAAAAAATCTCCATAAAGGGCAATTCCCAATCCCAAAAATCCCTAATGAAAAGGGGATTCCAAAGCACCCCTTGATCCAAGTAGCAAACATAATATTTGACTTTTCCTTTTTGTCTATAGCAATATGGAACAAATATGGGAATCTTTGTTTTAACAAGATATCTTTACAGCAAATCTCATGCCAAAAATTAACCTCGGTACCATTTATAATCTAGAGTAGGCTGCCATAGTGGGCTTTTGTTCATGGACTTATTTATTTTGTGTCAATTCAGTGGGTCTAGATAATAGCTCAAGACTCCAAGTCTTAGTCAAACTTGGCCACCAAGTTTCTTTAGTCTCCAAGCTCTAGTCCTTTATATATTGATGTATTCAGTTTTTATTGAAGTAATGAGTTTGGGTATCTTTTGAAGGCTATTACTTGTGATATGTGATGCATCTCTTTTGGGTGAATGCCTAAAAACCTAGGTGTGATTTCCTAGACTTTTCTCACCTATTCTTTTTGACCTTTCTCCGATCATCTTCTCTAACTTCAAGTTCTCAATCTTTTAAGCTGTTAATTGTTTTAGTCCTTCCCTCTATTTTTTTTCTTCTTCTCTATCTTCTTTCACCATCAATTTCTTTGCCTTTTCCTTCCTCCATTGGATTAAAGAAAATTACACTCTTTGGTTAAGGTTGTACTACACCAGCTCCCTTTCACACTACTATGTGCTTGGATACCTTTTCAATGACCAGATCAGAAAACCTTCCAAGCACTGCACTTGCGGCCCATGGGAAGACCCAACTGCTTGAGCAGCCTACCACTCCTTCCGCTCCCCAAAGAGATGTCCAAGCTATGAAGGAAACATTTATGCCCATGAATGAATTTCATCTATATTAGTTTTAAGCCTCTAGCAAACATGTAACGACCTGACCCGCATGGAAAAATATTGTCCGCTTTGGGGCCCATATGCCTCACGGTTTTGTTCTTGGGCTTTCGCCCAAAAGGCCTCTTACCATATGGGGGTCCTTTCGCACTTATGAATACCCTCGCTTCCCCTTCTCCAGGCGATGTGGGATGAGGTGTCTTGTTCCTCCATCCACCCTCCACGCAGGATTGACGTCCTCGTCGAGGGGCCCCCTCAGGCACACTTCCGGCTGGGGTGCGCTCTGATACCACTTGTAACGACTTGACCCGCATGGCAAGATATTGTCCGCTTTGGGGCCCATTCCCCTCATGGTTTTGTTCTTGGGCTTTCGCCCAAAAGGCCTCTTACCATATGGGGGTCCTTTCGCACTTATGAATAGACGAGGTGTCTTGTTCCTCCATCCACCCCCTACGCAGGATTGACGTCCTCATTGAGGGGCCCCCTCAGGCACACTTTCGGTTGGGGTGTGCTCTGATACCACTTGTAATGACCTGACCCGTATGGCAAGATATTGTCCGTTTTGGGGCCCATACCCTTTACGGTTTTGTTCTTGGGCTTTCGCCCAAAATGCCTCTTACCATATGGGGGTCCTTTCGCACTTATGAATACCCCCGCTTTCCCTTCCCCAGGTAATGTGGGACGAGGTGTCTTGTTCCTCCATCTACCCCGTCTCGCAAAACGGACCCCTCCATTGGTCTTAGAATGCCCGACATAGTCAAAATATACTATTTACTTGTTTAATTTGGGCTTCGTATTATTTTCTTATTATTAAATTAATTTAATATGATTTTTATATAATATATATATATATATTTAGGCACTATGATTCACACAGGCTTGCCTGTCAAAATGGTTTGGGTTTGGGTCTCCTTCTATGCGGTCTCAGGTTCAAATCGTGGGGGCTGCGACCCCACGCATTTTTTCTTCTTCTGATTTTCCTAGAGCCAAACAACGGATAGGGCCCTAATTTAGGGATAAGCTATCCCAATTCGGTTTCCTATTTAATTTCAATTTCTTGTGCTTATAACCAAACAGGCCCAATTGAATTTTTAAATTTGAAACACTCCTAGTCAAAACGACACAGCATCACTACATAGTAACCCAATATGGCACCGTTTGGCCAAACTACTGTTCATCTCCTCCCTCGGTTTTCCGGTGGAGTTCTAGCAGGGTTCCGTCGCCATCTCCTGACGACGGCAACCTTTTTCCGGTCATTTTTCACCCTTTTTTAAATGCAGTCCTCTCCCATTTTTCATGGAGAATTCATATCCAACCTTGGTTTTTGATTTAACCTAACAAAACTCAACGAAAATGGAAGAACCAGTAACTCCGATCAACTGAAATTCTTCAAATTTGTGCATGATCCTTCACTGTTTTACCCTTTTCCTTTCCTAATTGTTTTCTGCTCTAAAGAGGATTAGTTCCTCATTGTTTAAACTCTAAAATAATCCCATAACAGCCCCACCCATCGAACCTGCAACTCCATGGTTCAAGCTCATTTCTCCATTAATTTGCTTTGTTTCAATTGTATTGAGTTCCTTTTTGAATCTGCTACACGACTTCATGTTTTTTATCATGCATATAACTCTAAAACTCAAAAATATGAAAACGATAATTCTAAGTTGAAACTTACCTGTTTCTGTTATTGTTCTCTCTTCTTACTTCTGATTTCTCCTCCTCTGCATCTCCAAATATTTTAGACCTTTTTGATTCTGCTCTATTGCACTCGTTGTGCACACACACACACACACACACATATATATATATATATGACCTGCCAACCGCCTTGGCTTCTCTTTTCTCCTCTCTCTCTCTTCCTCCCATTTCGGCCGTTTTCCTTGACCTTTCTTTTCTTTTCTTTTTCTGACTTGTTTTCTTTCTTTGCTTTAATTGAACTCAAGATATTTGTGTATATATATATATATATATATATATAATATAATACACTATCTCTCACACACTACAAACACATCTTCTCACACAAACTGTCGGCAGCCCCCCCCTTTTTCCTTTTCTTTTTCTTTTCTTTCTTTTCCATTTTCTTGCATGCACATTTAGTATATATATATATATATATATATATATATATATAGATGTACATATAATTATACTCACACACATATACACACACTTATATATATATTTGCTAAATATACACATATATGTATATACATATATACACGTATAATACACACACAATCACATTTATATATATGCCTATATATATACACATCTATTATATAGATTTATATATACGTATACCTATATATACATATATACACATGTATATCTATATGTGTATGTATTGGCGTACACGTTTTTCCGTGTAACCCAGTTCCTTGTACGGGTAGTCCCTCGGGTACTCGGAATGGCCTGAAATGATTATCGGCTATTTGATATTATGTGTGTCATAAACTATTGTACAATAATCTCGTTAAAGTACGTGCTCGGATTACAAGTGGGTTTTCACACCGGTTAACCCGGGCACTCCTCGATGCTAGTGTTATGTTTCGGGTCGGGGTATTACAAAACAACCTAAGTGTGAGAGTAAAATTATGAACTTTCCTTGCTAGAGAAAAAAACAGTGCGTCATTTGCCCACTGAAGATAGGACTCCTCAAGTCTACTCCCCAAAACAAAAGTCTCAATGTTGTCCGGGGATTCTGCTTTTAAAATCTCTCTACTTTAGATATCTAGAACCAAGTAAAATATGGTGACACTGGATCACTTATCTCGATCCTCAGAAGGCATCATATCATCCTTTAATACTTGATCTTCAGTTCGGCACAATCCCTTTCCTATTGCTTGATCTAGAAACCATCCAATCAGTATGATCGTTTAGTTTCTTAATGGAAACTTTGTAGAGAATTGTATTCCTATTACATTTGCTGCAGTAATCAACCACCTCATTTTCCACTAATACCATAACCAGATGCTGTTTACCTCTAATAATACCCTTAAAGTGGAAGACAGTGTCTTGTGAACGACATGGTGTAATCTTCTAGAAAGCACTATAGCAATTACTTTGGCCTCGTTTGTATAAAGGGAAGCCTGATTATTATTACTTATTATTTTTTTCTGGAATTTTTTGAGGTACATAAAGAATCTCTCATTGAAGTTCGCAAACTTGAAATTTAAGAATTGGCACTTGGAACCTACAAGTTGTGCTGGCACGGATATGTTATAATCTATAGGTATAGACTATAGACTTCAAAAAAATAAAACCTATATAACTGATTTTTTTTCTTTTTAAAAGTAAAAAAAGTGACAATGTAAAAAAGATAAGAGAATATAGAGTTTTAAATATACTTTATTAGTCAATGAAATGAAATGTTCTACCTTGAGAATATGTCTTAATTAAATTCTGTTTTGAAAAGCTATATACAAAGAAATGAATATATGGCTGATAGAATGGAGTTTGTGGTCTCTATGGCTTTAAAACCTTTGGAAAAACCACATATTTAGACTTTGGAGTATGGAAGAGTCCAAAATAGAAAAACATAGAACGTAAAACCCTAACCTTATCATTGTCTGTCACCGTTGCTTTGCTAGCCGAGCGTTGTCGCCGGCAGAAGATGGGTTCAAGGAGATATGCGCAGTGGGGAGGTAAAACCTATGAGATTGAAAAGATTGAAGAGAGGAGATAGACCCTTAGCCAGATAATGGAATGGGGAAAGGGGAGTGTTCAAAGATTAAGATTCGATGGAGTAGGCTTTTGATAGTTTTGTGAACAATCAGAGGAAACAGGGAAAGGGGAGTGTTCGAAGATTAAGATTCGATGGAGCATACTTTTGATAGTTGTGTGAACAATCAGGGGAAATGGGGAAGTGGCATGATGGAAGGAGATCAGAGAGAGTCCTTCACGACAGGTGTTGAAGCTAGAGAATCATGCAAAGATCGAACGAGGAAGGGACTTTCATTAAAGTTGAGCAGTCGAATTGAGGGATTCGATAGTCACTCTATAGTCCAGAGGTTGATTTTTTTTTTTTTTTTTTTTTTGGGGGGGGGGGGGGTTGTGGCCAGAACTTTTAGAGATTTGGTAGCTTCAATCGCACCGTCAAGGAAGCCGCAACTAGAAAGTGTTGGCCGGAAATGACAATAAAGATAGGAAAGGGATCTGCAAGAACATGGTGAGATATAGTGGTCAACTTTGAATCCTGTAAGGAAAACCTGAAGTACTTGAAGCAGTGATTGGTGGGACAAATTGGGGGACCAATGGATCTGTTGCTGGAAAAGGAGAGGATACACAGATAGGTGGATCGGTGGTGGGGGGTGCCTACTGGAGTGATAGTAGGAGGATGCTTCCTGCTTGAAAGCAAATAAGATTTGACGACAAAGGGAGTGGGTCTTTGAAGATCCACTAGTATTCCTTGATTGGTGGGTAGTAATGGGGAGTTGTTCCAGGACTAGAATGGAAGTGAAGGTGGCTTTGTTGGTCTACTGTTGTTTTTGAGGCATGAAGCATTGTTTAAGCTATTAGGGGATAAATATGGAGGATTCAGGGATCTGGGCGAGGAAACAAAGCATTGGAGCAACTACTGGTGGGCTAGGGTGAAGGTGAGAGTTACAGAGACCGCTATTCCAGCAATTGTGAAGGTTTAGGGGTGTAGAGGTGTAGAGGTATGAAATTGTGGTGTGGGTGGAGAAAGGAGCCCAATTTAGAGTGGAAAACTCAAATAATGGAGGTAGCTCTCTATAGATAGTCAAAGAAGATGGACTTGCAGCGGTGAGGTCTGTTCATGTGCAAGTGGTGCCTGGAGGGGCAATATTGAGAGATTATATGACGATGTCAAGAGATGAGAGGCGACGACTCATGGAAAGGGGTTCTCAATGAGGAGATTTAAATCAGTTGTGGGGCAAGATGGGCTTTAATGATGGATGTGAGGATAGAAAAAGAAGAGGTTTGATAATGCCCAACAAAACGCAGATTTTGGGACAGGGTTGTGGACTAGGCCCAGACTTGTGAGCAGAAGATAGGCCAATCAATTGCATGAACTGGCCCAGGTAAGGATGCAAAATAGGTTTAAAGGCCTAAGAAAAAGAGAGGAAATGGTTTGGGTTAGGTACCACAATAGGAATAGATCCATAAATAGGATCTGTTAGGAAATTTTGTGTTACCAGTGATTGTGAAATTTTCCTTTACTATTATATGTGTTGGCAATTCATTCCAAAAGTCTGTATTGCGTTTGTAATTATTAGGTTAGATTAAGCCTCTTTGTAGTTATAACATTAGTCAATCATTTTGTGAAGACTCGATCATACTGGACTTGAATTACAACGTAGTGTCTCTAAGTATGAGCATTATAGACTACAAGAAAATATCAGCATTATAGATACTGATAAAAAAAAGATGAGCATTATATACTATATTTTGATACTTCAAATCTATTACAAGAAAGGTATAAACACACTTAGATATAGAGTTGCATTTATTTGTAGTATTGAGAGGTTGTTTTGCATATTTGTTGAGCACTTAGGCATTCTATGAATCTTTGAGATTAATTTTGTAATTTTAGAGTTTGGATTTAATATAGTTCCTTCTTCATAAAGGCTATTGTGAGGGTTTTTGCATCTAAGAGAGCATCTTAGGATACTTTTTAACCACCGCACTAATTAGTGTGGATTTGAAGGTTGATAAATCGTAGATAAAGTAGTTGTAACGAGATCAACTTAAAGACGCAATCGGAGGACAAAGAATATTATGAAAAAGACTACGTTGATGATTGACTAACGATGTAAGTTTACAATGTATTGTAGCAGGTTCGTAATAATTGGTATGGTGTTCATTGTACTGATTAGTTTCATAGTGATAGTTTTCTTCTAGTGTTGTGAGTTTTATTCCTCACGAGGGTTTTCCATGTAACGTCGGTGTCTCTCTTGCTCATGTGCTCTTTATATTTTGTGCTTATTATTATTGTGATTATATTCGACACTTGGCCATAAATGATAGGAATATGATATTTAAATAATTATCTTGAACACTTTGTTGTACCACTTATGTCACGACCCAAAACCTGTCCCCCGTGGATTGCCACTTATCTTGAACACTGTCACCCTGACTGGCCATACAAAATTGAATGAGTTGCAATTGCCAGTAATTTTTTTTTTTAATTCAGAAGCTACATTTGTGCAACTCATCCGATACCAGCACAACATCATCAACTAACAATAAAAGATTCTCAAATTAAAATCTATGTGATCTCATCACCATTAATATCATAAGTCTAATAACATTTCTATTAATCATCATATATCTGTCCAGCAAAAGGTGCATAACACTAGTCCCTAAAAGAAATCTATGACGTTGCTATGCCAAAAAGATACATCATTATATTCACCAAAATACCACATCAAGTCCATCTGTATTCCCACACACAAAATCCACCACATTCATTTCCTAAGGTTCTTCCTGTCGTCCTCACTGCTCCCTTCCTAGTTTTGGTTCACCTGAAATGTGCATGGATAAATCCATGTGAGCTTCATGAAAAGCTTGTGAGTAATTCCTGCATCCTGTCACAGGTTTGCAAACCGAAGTTTTGTACAAAATACCATGGACACTAAGTTTTCACAAAAACAGATAACACATTTCAAAAGATAATGTATAACAAATTTCGAAAGCGGATAATTATAGTAAAACAATCTAAGAATTCCAAGTGAGTAAAACGTGCATTTCTAAAACACTGCATTTTCAAAAGCACAGTTCGAAAGTCAAAATCAAAATACGAATGACAGGTAATACTTTACACAACGAATGTTAATCCTTGGAAACGAGTATGTAGAACGAATAATATAAGACGAATAGCATGTACATGTTACACATAACAAAGAATCACATATTGAGTCGGAGTCTTACGTGAGTTAGTCTCATTATAAGAGTTGGAGCACCACATAGGTAAGCCTCAAGATAACACAAATTAGGAGTCACACATCGAGTCGAAGTGCCATGTGGGTAAGTCTCATAACAGAGTTTGAGCGCTACATGGGTAAGCCTCATAAAAGAGTTGAAGCGCCACATGGGAAAGCCTCATATAGACACAAGAATCAAGTTGGAGCATCATGTGGGTAAGTCTCACAAAAGAGTTGGAGCGTCACGTGGGTAAGCCTCGTATAGACACAAGAACGGATTACACATTGAGTCAGAGTATCTAGTGGAAAGTCTCATAGTTCGAGTCAAAGTACTATGTGGTAAGTCTCATAGAAGAGTCGGGGTGTCACAAAGTAGACCTCATAGAGTCGGAGTGCTAAGTAGATAGGCCCCATGTATTGACACAAACAAATCTTACAAATCTTTTCGACGTTGAAAAGGGTGCAATGGTTTACACACACAATCGAATGTCGAAGTATTTTGCTAAGGCATTTAGTCAAGATTCAAAGCATGGAGTCATTTTCAAAACAACATTTCAAGATATAACAAGAAGATCACGGTTTCAAGATTGTTCACAAAGCATAGAATATGCATTTTTGGATAGGATATAGAAATCCACTAATTCAAGATGCAAGATTACTTACCTTAGGTCCTTAGTTCGTTTCCTTAATCTCTTTTCCTTTGTTCGTAGTTCCTAGATCCATAAGTTGCATACATGTAACATCGCATTAGAACACAACTTTAGCATTACTAGTGACTACTTAATATTTGTAGCCTTATTGGAATTTGTTTTTGGACTTAGAAGCCCCAAAAAATCTAAGATAGGTCCTCTCCCAATTTCTAAGTTCATTTGGTACCTTATTCTTTCATTAGGGGCATAATTGTAATTTTTCCCTTTCGCGTATCATATTTTTCGTAGCTTAATTTGTCCTAACAGACTCCATTTTTTGGGTCCAGCGGCCCTAAAAACCTTAAGTTTGGTCCCTTCCATTTTTTTGAACTCATTTAGTAGCTTAATTATTGTTTGCGACACATTTGAAATGATTTAAATTCTCGTTCTATATTTTTCAGAATTTAATTTGATGAAACAAACCTCACTGTTGAAGTCGAAATGTCCGAAATAGTCAAAGTAGTCTCCCTTTTATATTTAATTGGCCTCAACCATAGCTAGGGGCATTATTGTAATTTCACATTTTGTGTAATTAATTTTTCAGTATCTTGTTTGCCAAAATGAATGTTGCCATTGAGTTTGGAATGTCGAACATAGTTAGAATAGGCCCTACTAGTAATTTATTTGGGGTCCATTATTAATTATTTAAATCAGCTATATATATATATATAAATATATATGGTATCATATATGTCACAGCCATTGCCATGGCTTAGTGGTTAAAATCCCCTCTTTAATACAAACAGTCTTGGGTTCGAAACTTCTTGGCAGCATTCTGCCATTTTATTTTTCTTTTATTTTCATCTCAAGTGATATTACTTCTTCGGATACTTGCTTTAAATGCGGAAAATCAGGTCATTACCAGAAAGATTGTAAAGTCAAATCACTCATCAATGCTCTTCAAGTTACCCAGGATCAAAAACAAGAATTGTTTAAGATCTTAGAACTTAGGAATACTGATAGTGAACTATCCAGTAGTTCTTCAGCATACAGTTCAGACAACGATGAAAATGAAATAGATCAGTTAGAACATTCTTATGACTATTCATCCCCTCACCATTCAAACTCTCCTCCAGTCAAAATAGGATGTTCAGACAACTGTAACCGCAATTGTTGCAAAACAGTTAACGTCCTCAGTAAGGAACAAAAACTTCTTTTAGATATCATCAACAATGTTGAAAATCCAGTCACCAAATCTCAGTATCTAATATATATATATATATATATATATATATATATATTGGTGCATTGAGAATACAAGGCCACTGTTTTGGACAAGTGATTAAACTCTTGGTTTCCAACTTCCAAGTTGGGGGTTTGAGACTCCTATGCTTGGTCCCTTCTTCCCCTTTTTTATTTTTTAAAAACCCTGGTTGCAAAATGCCGCCGCATATACCTAGCTTACCTCGAAACGACGTCGCCCTACTTAACCCTAACTGTGCCTGGGCCATTATCGATCTGAACCCGGATCCTAGGACCTGGTTACTGTTCATCATTTTCATCGGATGAAGGCCCAAACACGCAGAAACCCTAATTTTTACGGTCGCGTCTTTTTTTCGTGAGTTTGTTCTTAATTTCGTTTCCAATCCACTCTTAGTCATGGATTTAAATCGCGGTTGCGGGATATGACTCGGTCGCGGTGTAACGGTATCAGAAGTGTCGGGTCATTTGTAATGGGGAATCGAAAACTTCAACCGTAATTTTTTTTCAAACACTAGCAAATCTCTTAAAAGTCATTGATATGCATATCTTGACTACAATTATCACATTTTAATATTTCTTACTATTAATTTTTTATTTTCCAACACCTAAAAAAATATTTTTCTTATAAATAACACTTAAAAGAAGATATTTTATTATATTATATAGATATTTTAAAATTAAACTAAAAAGAAATATCATTTAACTTGAATAACATTACAAAAAGTAATATAAATAATAACATAAAATAATTATAAGCATGAAAATCAATTTTGTTGATTAGTTATAGAATAAAAAAAAAAGTAAAAATTGAGGCTAAGAGGCCTTTCTGAGTTCGTATTGACTCGAATGTTTTGGTAACCCATTTCAATTTTTTTGGGTTATTTTGTTAAGTATCTCTTTTGTATATAAATCTTATAAAAATAGAAATCATAAAAATTCTGTAGATAAAAAAAAGAAAAATTAAAAAATTGAAAAAGAAATATAAAATAGATGTAATAGTCTTGTAATGGCCGTAACGATCCTGTAACGACCTGTAACGGTTAATACGTAACGGTATCGACCGATATGGTTATGATTTTTAGTCACACCGATATATCGGCTAGTATTGGTATCGGAAGGTTAAAAAATTGATACGTAACGTAACGATCGTTATTTAACACCATGCTCCTAGTACATTATTTTGTGTTTGACTCATATTTTCAGGCATCAAAACTCATTAGAACGCAATGAAATTCAAAGTATCCGAATTCGATCATGAACCTACAACTCCAGATTTTGGTCTCAATTCTCAACCGTTTCAGCTGATTCTTGTGTCTGAATTCTTATTTTTGAACGTTCTTTCAGACTAGGTAAGTAAAATGAAGATTGGTGTTCATTTGAGCAGTTTTAGACTTTCAATCCTAAACTTGCAAGTTGTGATTTCTGGCTTATTTTTGAGCCATTCTCTATGGTTCTCATTGCATTATTCAACATTTTAGCTATAGAATAAGTCCCCATACAAGAGACCAAGTTTGGTTTAGATTGATTCTGAACCCAGTTTTTGTAAGGTCCTTTAATGGCGGTTTACTGTTCCTACATTTTGTCGCTTCATTGTGTTGCTAAAACTTCTTAAAACTTGCTATATTATCAATCTAAATTATAGAAAGATAGGTTCTTACTTGTTTCCCGCCGGGGGGGGTTGCTAATTTTCTCTCTCTTTGGTTCCTTCTCTCTCTTCCTTCCATCTTCTTCTTCTGTTCTAGGTCTTCTCAAGCATGCATGCAGTTGAGAGGCACATAGTCATGGAGTCTCTTCCCTCTCTTCCTCCTTGGTTTTCTTCCTTTCTCTCTTCTGCTTCTCTCTCTCTCTCTCGGTGGGCTTTGACCAAATTCCAGCACAGACACACGCAGGTCATGTATATATATGTGAGGGGTTGGTTGCATGAATTATGATTGGTTGGGATGTTGGTCTTCTAAATGAGAGACACCTCACCCCTTTATGCCCCTAGTGATGACACCTCATTGCTTTATGCATTTCCATACATGCTTTTTATAGCTTATATATATTTTAAGTTACCAATATGACAACAATAGGTGGGCAGCCTAGTGGTTAGATTTTTGACACTCTTTACTTTTGTCTTGAGTTCAAGCCTTGAGCATGGTTTTTGGGACCATTTTTCTTTCTTTTTATTCTTTTACACTAGTCTTCCATTGTCATTGTAAATTTTCTAGTTGGCATTATTTTCATCTCTTATTTAAGCTTACTAGTTAATACAAATTTGGACTTTGCTCACTTGTATTTATCTTTATTATTTGATTATAGTTATGGAAATGTCATTTATAATTCATCAATCAACCCTAATCACCTAGTGATTGGGTCGGGGTGTTATGACCTACGTTCAACAATTCCATCTAATTAATGGGATTAATTAATTTGGGGCTATCTGCGTTTCTCTATAGGGTAGTTGATTAATTAGAATCTTAAATTGCCTCAAGATTGTTGTCCTTAGAGACCCAGCAGAAGATGGACGGACTGCACTACAACATAGAACTCTTTATCATAAGTGGAATATCTTTGTTTAGCATCATTGAATTTCTCATTGAAGTATGCAAATTGGATGACCCTCTAGACTCAAAACTCCCGCAATCCCAACACCTAAGGCATCACAAGAGACCTCAAAAACCTTAGAAAAATCTTTGTGACTCAAAAACAAGTGCCACAATCATTTCGTGCTTAATTTCCCGAAGTCATTATTAGTACCTTAAATTGATTGTTCATGCGATTCATTTGTATTGTTTATATCCACAATTACCAAACTTTCTACTTCTGATTGAGCTTAATGTAATTGTTGCCTAAAGTCCATAGAAGTTTGAAACCAGAAGATTATTTGAGTCATTCATGGTTTTAAAATTTAACTTATTTATTTTTTTTGAAATTCAAAACTTGGATGACTACATTAGTTGATTTTTCATTTCATGAAGAAATATAGACTTCTCTAGAAATTTAAAAATCTTGTTAATGGGTCTAATCTTTAGGGCAAGGCCTTCTAAATGAGGATGGCACCTTGGTATGCTTCATCTTTAATACTTTGCAAACCACGCTATAATTGCATCTTTGTGAAACAGCAAGCCTATCAATATATCTCAAACAAACTTGAGACAAGTTGAAGTCATCCGAAAGATTCAAATGCTCCATCCATGAAAAAAAAGGATATCATATAATAATTAATAAATAAATGGGGCATGGAATATAAAATTTTTTGTCCTTTTTTTTTTTCAAAATTCCTTTTTGTCAATGATGTAAAGAATGGGTGTTTGGGACAGATAGAGGGGATGAATGCGGTTTTTTGTATCGACAATGTCCTTGTTGGTTCTAGTGAGTGGCTCTCCGGTAGGGTTTTTTTAGTCGTCCAGGGGATTGAGATAGCGCGATCCACTCTTGCTTCTTCCATTTGTTATAGCTATGGATGCTTTTAGTAATATGATGCAAAGAGCGGAGATGGGGGCCCTGTTGAAGACTTGAAGGGTTCTTGTGTAAAGGATGGGAATGGAAGTAGAGTGGAGGTGTTTTATCTTCTATGATGATACACTTATTTTTTGTGTTGTGAAGGAGAGGAAGTTACGGTTTGTGCTGTGTATCTTGCCATTTTTTGTGGCGGTTTATGATCTCAGAGTGAATCTGAGCAAGAGTGATATTATTCCCATCGGGGAGGTGGGAGAGATTGAGGATTTGGCTAGAACTTTGGGGGTAAAGGTGGGATCCCTTTCTTCTACCTTTTTGGGTTTGCCTCTTGGAGCTTCTACTAGATCTTGTGGGGGTGTGGGCCCCAATGGTGGAGAGATTGTAGAGGTAATTGGGTACATGGAAGTGGTAATATCTTTCCTTGGCCCCTGGGGGGGTGGGTGGGTGTGGGAATCACGATGATAAAGAGTATTTGGGAAAATTTTCCAACGTATTTCATGTCCTTATTTTTGATGTTAGTGTCGGTGGAATGGAGATTAGAGAAGATTTATAGAGAGATTTTCTTTGGATTGATATTGAGGATGGTAGGAAGATTCATTGGGTGAAGTGGGGGAAGGTGAAGACACCTATCCAAAATGGGGGTCTGGGAGTGAAAAATTTAAGAGATTTTAGTAAAGCTCTTATGGGAAAGTGGTTGTGGAGGTATGAGATGGAAGATAATGCATTATGGAGGTTGATTGTGAGCACTAAATATGGGAGTGAAAGTGGAGGGTGGAAGAGGCTGCAGGTTGTGGTGTTTTGAAGTTGATTCATAATGGGGTGATGGACTTTCAACAAAGAAATTGGTTTGTAGTGGGAGAGGGAAGGAGGGTGAAATTTTGGGAGAGTTGGTGGTGTGGGGATCGGCCATTGAAGGAATAGATTTCCTTAACTTTATAGGTTGGCAAGCGATAAAGAAGCTTGGGTGGCTGATTTGTGTTTAGGGGAGGGTGGTGAAAGGATTTGGGAGCCAAGATTTTGAAGGAATTTCCTTGATTGGGAACTAGGGGAGGTGTTGAATCTGTAGCCAGACAGAATGGTGTAGGGGTGAGTGACTCTTTTCTGTTGATATGCACCACTTATACAAAATTCATGGTGAAGTCTTTTTACAGGGAGCTGATAGGGTCACAAAATGTTTTGCCCTTGGAGTTTGATTTGGTTCTCTGGAGTTCCATCTGAGGTGTCATTTTTGCTGGTGTGGCGGGTTGGGGATCCATCCCAACCATGAACATCCCTTAAAAGAGGGGAATCCAACTGTTTAACCATTGTTGCACGTGCAAAACTAAGGCGGAGACAACAGATCATTTATTAGTTCATTATACTGTGGCTAGAGACAGTGCCTTTCTTTACTTTTGGGTGCTCGTGGGTGATTCCTACTTTGTTAAAGGAGCTTCTTTTAATTTGGGATGGGTTTAGCAAAAGGAGGTGAAATCATTATGGCATATGGCCCCTATGTGCCTGCTATGGTACATGACATGAACAGGGGGATCTTTGAACAAGTGGAGTAGCCTTCCTATAGTCTCAAGGATTATTTTTTGCGTTTATTATTTTTTTTGGGTTAAATAAACCTTCCCACTGAATGTGGGTTCTTTTGTGGATTTTTTGGGGTCGATAAGGCTTTAGTTTTGTAGCCATCCCTTGTAAATACGAGTTTGCCCCCTTCGGGCGCATTAATATATATAAACTCTTTACTTATTAAAAAGAGAAAGATGAATAAATCACTTATCTACTGAACTTACATCATTGTATAGATAATTCTAACGAAAACCCTTAATTTTCTCCATCCCTGCTTTCAGATCCTTCACCTCATGACGAAACTGAGCTTGTTATGCTTTAATAATTCCTTACCTTTTAACATGAGAACATAGAAATTCACTATATTTGGTACTCTAATTTAGCATAGATTATCGTTGGCCCGATCAGGTAAAAAATCAATGTACACTAACAAATAGTCACAACTTGCAAGGTTCTTATCACATGACTGCCTTTCAACTGAACCTTTGATGTAGCAGTGATTACATCACCCTAAGAATCTCAGTGGCATTGTTTTTTGGTTGTACCCTATGTCCAGAGTCCCACAGTTTGGAAGCGCTGTTAGGAGTAGGATCCGCAGCTTTCGTGATAATGGGGTGTCGGGAATTTGAGAGAGGCTGTTGGGGTTTTGATTGGGATGCTTTTTGTGTGTTTCAGGGAAAAAAAGACTATATTAGTATAACATTAAATAATGACTTCGTTTGAATAGTGATTCAGATATAATTTTTTGAAAAAAAATTTGAAATATATTTCAAAATTTTGTAATTAATTTTTTAAAAATTGTGAAAATGCATTTAGATATGATAATCTAAATTTTAAAAAATTAAAAAAAATTATTTTGAGACGCGTATCCCGCGTTTTGAAATTAAAAAACTGTTTTTAAAAAATGTAAACAAACAGAGCAATTATTTTTCAAATTTTTTTGGTTATCTTTGCATATCAATGGATCCTTGCTTTTTGGTTAACCACATAATACTTTGGTGTTTTATGTTGTGTTCTTTTCCTTGAATTTTGTATTTATTTTTACTAGACAATAAACCTTGATTAACACTTTTGCATTGCCAACTAGTGGTATAGAAGCTTCTTGAAAGCCATATTAATTGCACCAAACGATCAACTAATACGTAAATTGATGTTGATTGACTAAAAGCTTCAAAGTGGTTGAATTTTATTATCATAAAAATAAAAACATGCTGGAGTCCTGCGGGGAATTGCAAGTTTGGTGTAAGCTCTCTTACTATAGGGTGCTTCTTGGAAGTAGGCCATCCTCCTTTCTGTGGAAAGGTGTATGGAAGGTGAAAATTCCTTCCATAGTGGGGCTTTTTTTTGCTTGGACGGTCCTCTTGAGAAAATTTGTCCATTTATAATATGATTCAGAGGAAGAGAATTTTCCCCAACTATTGTTGTATGTATAAGGGAGCTGAGGAGACAGTCAATCATTCTTTGTTGCATTTTTTGGATAGGAAGTTTTGGACTCTTCTTTTATCTCCCTTTGGCATGTGAATGATGCTAGGGGCAATTGCTGTTCAGGTTGATGCATCCAGGAAGGATCTTTGAAGAGCTGTCCTGTTGCTTTTCTGGTGGGTTTGGAAGGAGAAAAAATAAGAGATTTTTTGAAGGGGAGGATAAGAGCTTGTATGGGTTATAGCATGTTCTTTTTTTTTGTGGTTATCTGGAGATGGATCTTTGGTATAATCTTTTGTGGAGTTTTTGGAGAGATTATCTGCATAGTATTGTATAGCTTTCCTTTTCTAGGTTTCTTGGTTTTTGGTGCGCATCCTCTTGGCACTTAGCGAATTATTTTTACTTGAAAAAAAAGAACATACTCTACTTGGTTATTTTTTAAAAAATAGATCATTCACTCTTCCTTTGGCATTGTTAAATGAAGGATATTAGTCTTTCCAACATATCAGGAAAAAAAAAGGGATATTAGTCTTTCCATACGGGGAATTTCACAATTTTCATTTTTCTTTATAAACAGGTTGTTGGGGTCAAAAGAAGGCAGGTTTCTATAGGGTCTGGCTCTAAATCAAGGGACAAGATTGTGATTGTGGAGGAGGTATCTTTACAGAGTGTCTTTGATGCTCTGGACAGAGTTTCCAAGAGCTACTGATGGAAAGATGTGAGCTGTGACTTCCATCAGTGGATGTACAATGATATTGTTTCTTTCAACTCACTCCCAAAAAATGGTGCTGGCTTTGGAGATGAACCGTTTACTTGTTCGTCATGAGATGTTCCCTACTGATGCTTGGGAGACTTGTAACCTGGTGTCATTATACATTTGCGGGAAACAGTGACTTCCCTTCTAGATTATGATTGTGATTACAACAGTGATACCCCTATATGGGTTTATGTTATAACAAGATGATTTTTCATACTGTTTTGTGACTTCGTTAACCTTTCATAAGATAGATGCTCTCATTTCCTCATCTTTTCAGCACATGTTAGTTCGTCATGAGATGTTCCCTACTGATGCTTGGGAGACTTGTAACCTGGTGTCACTATGCATTTGCGGGAAACAGTGACTTCCCTTCTAGATTATGATTGTGATTACAACAGTGATATGGGCTTATGTTATAACAAAATGATTTTTCATACTGTTTTGTGACTTTGTTACCCTTTCATAAGATAGGTGCTCTCATTTCCTCATCTTTTCAGCACATGTTTATTCAAGTTTCACCTTACATAACATATAGCTGCTTTCCTTTGCTTCACCCTTTTATGGTGCTATGTTTTGGTATAATTCTTAACTTGGCATCTGTTTGTCATGCAGCAGAGTCAGGAGATTCTTAAATATAATTATTTCCCTCAAGCTCTTGAATATTTTGAGTGGGATATATTGTTAGTCATTAGTGATGCATGACTGTTTTAGGAATCTGCACCTAAGGAAAAAGTTTTGGCATCCACACCAAAAGAAATAAATAACTAGCATTTCATTACTCGAGTCAAACAGCCAGGTTCCTTTAATAGGACCTCTTATCAGATAAGCATTACATAAAAGATAATAAAATGGACAAATATCCTAATATAGAAACAAAATAAAATGACAAGTGTCTGTGTCTCCAACAAATAACTCTGGGCCTTACTTCCATCAACTTGACACGCAAATATCGTCACACAGCTACCAAGACACCGGATGGAACATCCTCTAGCGTCGACCTCGATAAACTCACGTAGAAGGGGTCACAGTCCTGGTGTTTGCACCAACTCTCTTGAGGTGAGGAAAACTCGACTCCTTCGAGTGTGGCTATGAACTAGTCTAGTAGAACTCAAGTAAATGAGGATCAAGGTACTCCAACTCCTCTCTAGTGATCCAAGTGGAATCTGTGGTAGGATGCCCTTGCCAACGAACTAAGAAGCACTAAACTCCGCCTTCCCTAGTGGACATAATTAGTTCATCTAAAATAGCATCAATTTGGTCCTTTTGTGCTACAGGAACGGGTAAGGGGACTGGATTAGGCATATGTATGTCTTCCGGTGTGGTGGTAGCATTGACAAAAGGATCAGTAGGAATAAAAATAGGGCTCTGATAAGCAACCAAGTCTTTAACATTAAAAAGTGGAGCTAATTCCATAGTCTAGTGGAATGTAAATGGCATAGATGTTTGAACCAACCTGTTTTACCACTTCGAATGGCCTGCACCATGAGATTGCAATTGTCAAATAACCCCAGAGGAAAGCTGTTCTAGTCAAATTCGAATCATAACATAATCACCTTCTTTTGAAAGTCCATGATACGTCGATGCGTATTTGCACGCATTCTATAGTGGTCATTACTAGCTTGAATTTATTTACTGTTGAAGCATGCAAATGATGAATGTGGCAGGCAAATGCTTCTGCAAACCCAGAGACCCATACTTGAGGGTTTTGGGGAGGAAGTCTATGGGTTTGTTAGGGTTATAATCACGGACAACCTCAAAAGGACTCTAAACCAAAAGATTGATTGACGGAACTGTTGTAAGCAAATTGGATAGACGGAAGAATGGAGTCCCAGTTCTCATTTGTATCACTCATTGAAGAGCGCAAAAGGTTGCCCAAGCTATGTTCGACAATCTCAATCTGACCATCCGTATGTGGATAATAAGTGGAACTGAACTTGAGCTTGGCACCCATTATATGTCACAAAGTTTTCAGAAATAGATGAGACACAATAGATTTAGGAAGGTCGTAAAGCTTGATAATTTCAGCAAAGTAGAGCTAGGCCGCACAAGAAGCATAAGAATTTTTGGAACAACGGATGAAATGAGCTATTTTAGAGAAGCGGTCGACCACCATAAGAATGGAATCGTACTTACGAAAGGTACGGGGGAGATCGAGGACGAAATCCACGTTGACATCCTGCCAAGGGTAGTTAGGGATATAAAAACCCGTGTTTTGTATGCGATGCTTGTCCAATTGATAGGTATGAAACTGACCAATGATTTTGGCAACATTATTCTTTAGGCTAGGCTAATTAAATTGACGTTCAACCTCTTCAACAGTCTGGTCACAATGAAAATGTTCAAAAAGACCACCAACGTTAGTTTCCCACATCAGAAAGTCCCGAAAACAAGTTCGTGCAATACAACGCTTACTAATGCAGAATAAATATCTGGCCTGGAGAAAGAAATGGTCATAGACAAACTAGGGATCAATTGTCAAGTGGGTAAAACTAGTGACATGGACACACATAGTGGAAAGTGTTGGCCTTAAAGGTTTCAACCAAGGATATTCTAGTAATTTTGATGATCACAAAACATTGATTATGTGGACTAATAATTTATCTTAAGTGACTATGCAAATAGGTCAATTAGCTTAAAGAATGGTTGACTAAGGATAAGAAAGATCAACCACATGATGATATTCTCACATGATCAAGCATCAATTCAAACACAAGACAAATGAATCAAGTGAAGACTTTATTTTTTTTTATTTTGGGTTTTTGAGTGAACGAAGATTGATTGATCAAGTGCACAATACTTAAGTATTTAATTGATTAACTAAAATCAACTAACAAAATGATTTTTTTAAAAGTAGAACATTGATAAACTCTAAGTTTTGAAAAGTTAAGATATTTGAAAAAGAAAATATTGAATAAAATAGGCAATATTGCAAAACTACCACATTCAGTCGACTAAACTGTCAATTTAGTTGATTGAATCTTGTTCATGAAACATGTCTATTTTGTCTCTATCAAATTCAGTTGACTGAATGTATTTTGTTTGTAAGACCTTAACTTACTACCAAATTTAGTTAACCAAATTGAATATTCAATCGATTGAAACATATAAGGCATATGTGAACAAATTGACACTGGAAGATTTAGTCGTCTGGATTCAAGAATCAGTTGACTAAATGACTTTGAACAAAATCAACCTCTACCCTCTAGACAAATTAGTTGAGTTCTTCAGTCAATTGAATTATGATTCAATCGACTGATTGATGAATTTTGTCGACTGGTTTTGTTGATCTGGCATTTTCAAACTCAAATTTTAAATAGATCAAAAAGTGGAGACCGACTAGTTTTTGAATCTAACGACTATATTCTTTAATGGCCTATATATAGAGATTGTTGAAAGCATTTATTGCTAACTCTTATCAACACTTGCTTTTATCATTCAAAGTGACTTGAGATCTCATTAATTTTAGATCTAGATATTAAAGTTTTTTTAAATACTGGGCATTTATTGATCAAATATTAGAGAGTGAATTTTTATTATACCATTCAACTCTAGAAAAGAGTATTCTTTAGTAAACTCTTTGTATCTTCTCATTGCAGTGATTTGCGAGTAGGTACTATCCTTGTGAGGTAAAATGAGATTTTTCTAAGAAAAGAGCGAAGCATTTTTCATTGTAAATGTTTGATCTCCGCTTGTGAAGGAGTTCATATAGTAAAAAACTCAAGCGGGGAGCTTGAGTCGAGGACGTAGAAAATTTTTTGAATTTCATAAAATTGTTGTATTTGTCCTTTACTTACATTTATCTAAAAAGTTTGTAAAAGTAATTATTATTTACCTAATATTCAAACCACCCCCTTTTCTTGGATATAAATTTGGGCAACAAGTGGTATCTAAGCCTTGTTTCTTAATAATATAGTTAAAATCTCCAAGACAAAACATATGAGAAATATAGTGGAAATCATCTTTGTCGAAGGGCAATCAACCAACATACCTCATTTGTTCTATAGTCAAAATTATACATATTGGAAGGTTAGGATAAAGATTTATCTTCAAGTCTTAGATTATAAAATATGGAAGGTCATTGTAAAAGGTCCTCATGACCTAATGAAAGCTTTAGAAGCTTCTAGCTCCCCTAAGGTAGATAAGAAAGAAAATGAATGGGATGAAAATGATCTCAAATTGATTCAGCTCAATACTAAGGCAATAAGCAACTTATATTATGCTTTAGACGCAAATTAGTTTAATAAAATCTCCACGTTTGAATCCATAAAGGAGATTTGGGATAAACTTGAAGTTACCTATGAAGGTACAATCAAGTGAAGGAATCCAAAATTAGTATGCTAGTTCATAATTATGAACTATTTAGAGTAAATATTATTGAATCCATTCCCAAAATGTTCACTCGCTTTACTAATATTATTAACTCTTTGAAAGCTTTTGGTAAGAATTATACTAATGTAAAAAATTTGTGAAAAATTCATAGGTCTCTACTAAGGAATTGGGAATCCAAAGTAACTGCCATCGAAGAAGCCAAAAATTCTAAATCTTGATGAGCTTCTTGGATCACTCATGACTAATGAACTCACCTTAAAGAGTCGTAAAGAATAAAGTAAGCCAAAAAAGAACTTCGCCTTCAAATCATCATCACAAATGTGCGAAGAAGAAGAAGATGATGAAGATGTTACCTTAATTACAAGAAAATTTAGAAACTATATAAGAAAGAAGCTGTTGCTCAGATAATTACTCAAGGGGGGGGGGAATGGTGGTAAATAGGGTATTTTGTAAATATTGAAAACTTTTACAAACTTTAAAAATGAATGCAAGATATGCACAAAAATGTAAAAGAGTAGAGAGAAAGAGAGTGTAAACATAACGATTTTTATGAGGTTCGAAAAACTTCCTACGCCATCGACTCAAGCATCTCCACTTGAGTTTTTTTCACTATCTTGATCTCCTTTGCAGGTGGAGGGAAAACCTTTACAACAAAAGCTTCTAGCTCCTTGCCGAGCAAATTATCCCATTTTGCCTCACAAGTGTAGTACCTACTTGCAAATCTCATCACAATGAAAACATACAAAGTTTGTTTACTAATAAGCACTCGCTTCAAGAATAGATTGGTGCAATAAATGCTCACTCTCTATACGTTGATCAAGTGTATGCTCAAAGTATTTAAAATGAGTTGAATTTTTAGATCTAGGTTTTCAATAGTCAGATCTAAAGTCAAGAATAGTAAGGTTGTAAAGAGATAGCAATAAATGCTTTAGAGAACCCCTACTTATAGCCCTCAAATGAATATGGTCGTTGAATTTCAAAACAAAGTTGTTTCCCCCTTTTTCATCTATTCAAAATTTGAATTTTTGATTGTCAGATTGATAAAAATAGTCGATTTGATTCACTAACCAGTCGACTGGATGAAAATCTAATTGACTGATCAGCTTAACAGATTTGTCCAGAGGATTTGAGTTTCATGTTCAAGAAAAATTAGTCGACTGATTCTTAGGGTTAGTTGACTGGTTCTGATGTACATTTCTTTTACCTTTAAAAGTCAATCAACTCAATCTTTATTTAGGTCGATTGGTTTGGATAGTAAGTTCAGGCTGTGTACTTGAAGTGGCTACTCAATCGACTGGTTCTATGAACTAGTCTACTAGTTTGTTTAGTGTAGCAATAAGACATAAGAATCAGTCGACTAGTTCTTGGAACTGGTCGAATGATTTTGACAGAATTTGCATTCTTGCTTATTTTTTACAGTATTTCATTTTCAAAATCTTTTGATCTTTCAAAACATGAAGTAAAATAATGTATTGTTTTGAAAAATCATTTTAGAATTGGTTCTAGTTGATCTTTTTAAATAGTAAGAGCTTACGTTTAATGATCAATCTAATCCTAAATCACTCAAAATCCAAAAATAAGGAAAATAAAAGTTTTCTTTTTGACTTCTCTTAATTCTTTGGACTTGAGTATGTCCATTTGCTTGGATCATTATTAGAGCATTCCATTTGATTGGATTTTGGCTTTGAAGTTTATGCTTTGAGTAGAGTCTTTAAGCTTGATGAATTTTGTCATTTCTTAGTCAATAATCTTCTTTGACCTAGATAACCTATTTGTATTGTCATTAGATAAAACATTAGTTCGCATGTACAATACGTTATTATCATCAAAATTATTGATGTACCATTGGTTGAAAACCCTTAGGGCTAACAGAAGCAACATGGAAGAAGGGAACAAAAATGTGAATCAAGCAAGAGGGAATCATTAAAAAAGGATCCTGCTGTTTACTTTGAGTATCAAAATCAATTTATTAAACTAGTAGCCAAACACCCCCAATCCTATTTAAAACATAACCCTAAATGACGCAATATTGATATTCATATGCATGGGTGGGTCGGGTTTGCCCGAACCCGAACCGATCTTGACCCAAGACTCAAATGGGTTTTCTTCTCCGGTGGGATTTTGTCATCCTCTTCGGCACCGGAGACTTTATTCCGGCCATAGTTTTACATGAAATAAATGCGATTCTTTTCCAAATTCCATAAAGATCACAACCCTATCATTAGTTTCTCAATTCAATCATTCAAACTTCACGAAATAGAGGAAACCAGTGGGTTTTCGATGAGAACTTGATTTTTCGATGAGTTATAAAATTCCTATTTGTGGATTTTTAGGCACTAGATTTCCCCAATTTTTCTCCTATTCCATTTTTGCACTAAAGGGGGACAATTTGTCGTTGTTTAACTAGGCTTTTATACATAAAATTATAGAACCCGATTTATCTTCTAGAACCTGCAACTAGGGTTTTCTTGCTCATTTCTCAACCAAACTTGGTGATTCTTTTTACAATTTAATCTACATTTCATGCTCTTTAAGACCCTTAAACTAAATTATGCTTTCATGCTTTAAATTAGAAGAACAAAATCTCTGAATTTCACTTACTTGGTGAGCTTATGGCTTGCAATTTCTATCATTCTTTACTCTTTCTACCTTCTTTGTTTTACTTCTGAATGTTTAGACTTCCTCTAATAGCTCTCAGCTTCTTGGTTTTTCTTTTGAATTTCTCTAAATGTGACTCTCCTATATATAAGCAAATTCCACCAACTTCAGCTTTTCCTTCCTTTCCCACTCTCTTCCTCTCTATTTCCTTTGTCATTTCTTTTCTTTTTGAATTTTTCTTTCTTTCTTTTTTTTTTTGTTTTCCAACGTTAATTGATTAGAAATAATTTGTATATTATATGTGTGTGTATATATATATATATATATATATATATATATATGACACACACACTCACACACCTCCACCTTGCACACACTACCTATCGACATCCATTTTTGCACACACACACATTTACACCTTTGCACACACTTATATATACATACATATTCAGTTTTGTGTATATATATATATATATTATATATATATATATATATATTTATATTCTATAATATTTTGTATATATATTTACATGCATTTACACACACACAGAGACTTATATATATATATATACTATTATATATATAATGCTACATATATATACCTATATTGTATACTGTATACATACATATATATGTATATACCTATATATATACATATACCTTATGTATACACGCCTCCCCGTACAACCCTTTCGCTTGTATGTGGGCTTTTCCCGTGTCACAGAATTTCCTAAAATTATAAATCGTGTATCCGTCATCATATGTACACTCAAATACTGTACAATACTCAAATCGTGAACCGTACAATTTGTTTTGAAATGCGTACTTAATTTCGTTCACTAACCTTTTTATTTTTTGATATCACTATGATAGCTCGGTTATATTTCGGTATTATATTCATTGGCTCGGTCCGTCTCGGTATTATTATTTGATCCTTTTTGCGCATTTTTGAAATTAATTCGATTTATTTGGGTCGGAATGTTACATAAACTTTTGTCTCATGACTAACGAAGATGAGGTAACCACTAACCTTAACTTCTTTCCTTACGAAGGATTACAAGATGCATTTGAAGAATTGCATGATGAGTGTTGGAAGATTCTTTTCAAAAATAAAATCACTTCACTCTCGAATGAAATAAAGATTTCAAATGATCAAAATGAAATTTTAAAGAAAAAAAAATGACCATCTTCATTTGAAAAGGGAAATTCCTTTCTTAAGAATAAAAAAGGAGATCTAAACTTCACTTTAAAGAAATTTACAAAAGGAAAGTGAAATTTTAGATATTCACAACAAAGATGTGTATTTGATAAGGCCAGTTTGAGTTATAACGCCCATATTAAACAAAAGTCATATTAAAACTTATTTGTTAAAGCCTCAAGTTCAAAGTCACCAAATTATGCTCATTCTTCACATGCAAACTTAAAGGGAAATATAAAAAAGGAACACTCCCTCCCAAGGCTAACCAAAATAGATCCCAAAAGGTTTGGGTACCAATATAAGGGTATGTATATATATGTATTAGTATGTATATATATATATGTCTATGTGCAAGTGTGTGTAAATGTATATGTACATATAATGTATTCTGTGTGTGTGTTTATGTTATATATATTGTGTGTGTATATATATATATATATATATATATATATATATAGATGAGAGTGTGTGTGTGTGTCCGTTTGTGCGGTGTGTGAATAATATATATATATATATATATATGGGGTGTCGACATATATATATATATATATATATTATACAAATATCAAAAAATTAAAACAGAAAAGAAAAGGAGAAAGAAAAGAAAGAGAGAAGAGAGAGAAAGAGGCAGTGGTAAGATGTTTTGGGGTAAGTGTGTGTGTGAGTGTAAATAAGGAGTGTGTGGTGGTGGAGTATAATATATATCTATATTATATACAAAATATCTTCTAAGGATAAAAGACAAAAGAAAAGGAAAGAAAAACAGAGAGGGAGGAAGAGAGAGAGGGAGAGAAGGCGGTGGGAAACCACCAATATAAGGCATGCATGCGTGCATGCATTAGATAGAAAAGGAAAACAAGAAAAGAAGGAGCCAAGAAGAAGGAAGGAGGAGGAGAAGTGTAATACCCCGACCCAAAATATAATCGGACAAATGCCGTAAATCTGAATTGTTAGGGTTCGTTTCCCGAGGATAAAAGAATCGCTTGATTTTGGAATACGAACGGTACCGAGTGTCTAGATTATACCAAGCGAAGGAATGAATATATATTTTTAATACGTACATATATATATACATATATGGGTATGTATACATATATGTGTGTGTATATATATATTAGTGTGTGTATATGCATATGGGTGCAAGTGTGCTAATGTATATATGTTATATATATATATATACAAGGTACTGTGCGTAATATATATAAATATATATATATATATATATATATACAGTGTGTGTGTATAATATATATATATGTGTGTGTGTGTGTGTGTGTGTGTGTGCAGCCATGTGTGTAACAGTGTGTATGTGTGTATAATACATACGTGTATATATGTGTACATGGGTGTGTGTATATATACATACACAAATACCAGTGTGTATGTATGTAAGTGAGAAAGGTGTGTGGAGCACTAGGTGTGTGTGTGTAAGTGTAAGTGAAGGAGGTGTCGGCAGGATATATATATATATATATAATATAATATAAAAATATCTTGAATAAAATAACAAAGAAAAAGGAAAAGAGAAGAAACACAGAGAGAGAGAGAGAGAGAGAGAGAGAGAGAGAGAGAAAGAGGAAGGCGTGGGGGAAAAGTCTATAAAAGTGTATGCTCTGCATGCCTTAAACAAAAAAGAAAAGGAAGAAAGAAAAGGGGAGAACTGAAGAAGAAGGAAGGAAGAAAATGGGAGGAAAAACAACTTTACAAGAGGTAAGTTCTAGAATTTTTTCTTTAAATTATTTTTCTACGTTTTTATGAAACTTGAATGAAGCTTACAAAGAACTATAGTGTAATATCCCGACCCGGGATACCGGGTCACATGGCACGTATTACGAGGGAAAGAAATTATATATAGATATATAATTAATTAATTATTAAATTAATTAATTTAATTATGAAAAAAAAGATATATATATATGTGTATTAATTAAATATATATATATATATATAAATACATATATATTAAAGGAATGAAATATGAAAATGTTAAAAGTAAAAAGTGAAAAGGTATGAGTGTGAGTGTGTGTCGGCAACATAGTGTGTGTGTTCTCATGTGTGAGTGTGTGTATTGTATTATATGTATATATGTATACAAAATATCTTACAAGAAATTAATGTAAAGTAGAAATGAGAAAAAGCAAAAATTGATGAGAAGTGAGAGCTGTGTAAGGCTAGAATTCAGAATGTAGAGAGAGAGAGAGATAGCTGTAGAGAGAGAGAACATGAAGAGAGAGAGAGGTCGGCTACCTTGCTTTAAAAGCCAAACATGCAATGCATGTTGATCTCTCACGAAAGAAACCAAAAGAAGGGAACTGAAGGAGAAGAAGAGGAAAGAAATTAGAGCAAGAAAGAGGAGGAAACCGAGAGAAGGAAGGTGAGAAAGCTAAATTTTCCATTTTTCTCTCTCTAAAATTTCTCCATATATAACTAATTTAAAGCTTTCATTTTATGTATATGATATATAGAACATATTTAGACTTGTTTAGCTATGGATTTTGAGCTTCAAAACACCCAAAAACACCTAACCCAAGAACGACAGCCATTGAAGACCTTGCCCATGGCAGGTCTGAACCAAGTTTCTTTAAGCTTGATTTAGCTTCCCAAGGCTTCAAGAAGAAGTTATGAGGGTTATAAAAACTCATGACCGCGATCAAAAAGCTTAAAAACTAACCCTCAAATAACCAGTTGCAGGATACGGGTGTAGAGACCAACCTTTCGAAACCCCATCTAAACGAGTATATGAAAATGGAAATTTAAACTACATGGAAAATAGATCATAAAGAAACAAACCCCAAGGGTTTTGGCCCAGAAATAAGCATGTATGACCGACTTACAGTTCGGGTTATCATGACTTAAACCCAACGATTTAACCATATTCGAAGCCTCAAATGAATGCCAAGATGGTTGGTTGTGTCTTAGGAATAAATTGGGACCAAAACAGTAGAGAATGGTTGAGTAGAAATGCACGAAATAGAAAGAAAAGGGAAACTGCAACTAGGGTTTTCAGTCGGTCGAAGTGGGGAAGAAGAAGACGGGTCAACTCGGCCTTTGCATGAGACTGAGTCGACTCGGACAGGTGGCAGCCTCTGGGCTTGCCACCGATTAATTGGAACGACGCCGTTTTAAGTGTCGGTTTAAATTAAAAGAGACCTAGGGCTGACGTCATGATGACGTCATCCACATGTAATAAACCGGATAGACCGGTTGGGTAACCACTGAACTAGACCGGTTCACTTATATTTTAACTGAACCCTTTGGTTTTTCTAAATTAATTAAAATAAAATAAACCAAGACTTTTGGTTATTATGGATTGACCCCTGGGCTTTAGAAAATTATACTATGGCCCAACTGAGGGAAATATTATGCAATAAATCCCCTGAAAAATAATTAAATAATTAATTTAATTATTTAATAAATAAGGTTAAATTACTATTTTGCCCTTGTGGCATAAATAGAGCAAACGAAGTCCAAATTAAACATATAAATAGTGTAATTTTACTATTTTGGACATTCTGGGATCAATGGTAGGGTCCGTTTTACAAGACGAGGCCCAGAAAAAATAATACACGTAAGGGGTAAATGACCAAAATACCCCTGACCCAAACTTTACAAGTTATTAGTGTATTCTTACTATCTTGGACCTTCTGAGTCCAATGGTGAGGTCCACGACACGAAATGGAGTCCCGAAAAATAAAGACACGTAAAGGGGTAAAAAGACCAAAATACCCCTGGTACCCCTAAAGCCGAAATGAGATCAGAAAAGGTCTAAATTAACTTCTTTGACATCCCGGACTCAAAAATGGAGTCCAAATTACGAAACGAAGTACAGAAAAATATGACACGTGAAACGGTAAATGACCATTTTGCCCTTTTACATATAACAGTCCGAATTAAATGATTGGAAAGCCTAAACCGACTTTCTTCGACACTCCGGACTCAATGGTAGAGTCTATTCGACCTAAAGAAATGTCTAAAATAAAAAGACATAAAATTTGATGAATAGCATCTGTTAGATGACTATGAACTGAAATGATGCCAAAGTACTAATACTAAGGCAAGTACGAGAAACGAAATACGAAAAGACACGACACGTAAACATGTCGAATAAATAACTTTAAATTAAAGTTAATGGAACTCCCAGAAGAGTATAAATTGAAATAAATTCAATTTCTAACACTTTAAATTATGTCATAGGTTACAAGTACGAGTTAAATTAAGTACCTATGAAATTGTGAAATCGTTTTAGGATCTAATACGATTTAAGCATAAGTTAAGGAATATCGAGATGATATTACAATGAATGTGAAGTTGATGAGGTGTTTATGAATTGTTCTTAGGAACTACAAGAAAGTGGGAAAGCGCATTTTAGCACTAACCCTAAAGAATCGAGGTGAGTAACCCTGTGTTTGAATTGGAGATTTAACTCCATGGATTTGAAAAAGTTTTAAGTTCAAAGATGTGAAGTATTTGAAGTTTCAAATTCAGTATTTACATGATTCAGCTTTTAATAGTACTGTTTATAACTCTATTATGACATGCTCAGTGATTGGTATTTATCATAGTTTTCTTAAAACACATTTCAGCATGTCTAAAGTTTTAAATGCCAAATTATGTTAAATATCCTGAATTTGATAGTTACAAGTATTTGAAGTCCTATTGTAGAAATTATACATTTCATGTTTTAATATTCATGAAAGTATCTATTGAAGAAGTTATGTGATAAATGTTTTACAAGATAAACGGTACTAAGTACCACCCTATGTGATGTTGAAATCCTTCGGGATTCAACAGTAAATGCCCGGTAGCAGGATCTAATCCCCCAGGCAAATGAGATCGACAGTATTGGCAGTAAAATGAGGAGTCTGGTTCGAAACAGATTCCACCTAATTAAAGAGAAAAGATGACAAGTGATTTTGGAAATGGAAGCAGGTTTTACCCTCATTTTCAAATACATATTGATGTGATTTAAGTTATATATTTATCTGATGAAGTACAAGTTCTGCTTGGATATCTTAAATGTTTCCAAGTTATTTGAAATGCATATGTTTGAGTTATATACTCTATTTATTGAAGTACGAGTTTAGCTTGAATACTTTAAATGTTTCAAAGCTATCTGTTTTAAGAATGCATGTACTTTGTATTCTAAATTGTATAAGCAATTGGCAGTGAATGTTTTACAACTCTTATGCACTAAAAACTACTGCTAATTGAAAACCCCATGACGAACACTGGAATTGCTCACAAGCTTAGATTAGTTTACCCGGACTTTGTTCGGACCCCCCTTTCAGGTGATGCAGCAGACAGGGTCTTAAGGACTACAACGATGAGTCTAGCTGTTTTTGGAAGGATCTGTTAAGTAGTTTCTTTTGAAGAACTTATGAACACTAGTAGTACATGTGTATTGGTAGACAAATGTAAGGATGTGTAATAAGCCCTCAGGGCAATAGAATATGTACTGTATTAATGTATGAAGTCTTAAAGTTTTAGTTATACTCTGAATGTGTAACCATGTATGCTATGTATGGAACAGCAGTATCGGACGGATGTGCATAATTTAAAATGAGAAAAGAAAAGAAAAAGTTTTTCACGCTTCCGCAATCATGTGTAGCACATCTATTCGATACCGCTGCAGATGCGAGCCTTGTCTCGGGGCCTTCGGGTCTCGGGGCGGCGATCGCGATCCGGTAATCCGTTGAGGGTGGGTTTCGGGTCGTGACATATAGGGTTTTAATCTATGAGAAAAATGGAACATTTAGGAAAAATCCGTGTGTGAAATGGTGAAGAAATAAGGGAGAAAAATGAGATGATCGGAAAGTTGAAATTTTGAAAATATATCTATTCAATGGGATTTAGGGGTTACAAATGTTGCCTAAAGGTTCTAAAAAGGGTATGGGATGAATTAGGATAAAAAAGGGGTCCAAACCGTGAGAAAATGAAGTTTAAAAATTCTGAAAAATGCAATTTTTGGCCACCGACGTCAGAGAAGGTGACCGGAGTGTCACCGAAAAAACGATGGGGAAGGAATTATATGGGTCGGATCCGAGTTCAGGTTGGGACCCGACCCATCGCACATCTGGCCTTTATCAGCACAGTTTACGATTTTAATTTAAATAAATTGGGGTGTTTGGTTATAGGGTTTAAAAATCAATTAATAACCTGTTTGGGATGAGGGATAGCTTATCCTTATCTTACCTTTATCCATCGTTTGGTTTAAAAAGGGTTTGAAGAAAAATAAAGGGGGTTGCTGCCCCTAAGGTTCGAACACGCGACTACTGAACGTGTGGGCACTTAACCCCCACACGCGGACCACCGTGCCACTGAGGCACGTGTGGTTATATTTTGTAATAAATAATATATAATATGAATTAAATACATTAAATTAAATTAATTAAGTTATTAATTGAAATAAAATTTCGGAGTCCAAATAAAAGAAAATTATAGTGTAATCTTACTATCTTAAGCATTCTAAATCTAATGGAAGGGTCCATTTCACAAGACGAGATCCCAAAAAATTAAGACCTGTAGAAATGCCAAATTATCATATTGCCCCTAATGCTGCCCAAAGCCAAATTGAGATCCGTAAAAGCCTAAACCTATTTTCTACGACGTTCTAGACTCAACAATAGAGTCCATTTTTTCAAATAAGATACCTAAATATCGATCGATGAAATTGACTAATTTTAGGACATTAGGCAGTACGTAGTATTGAATTGAGAACTATTTTACTGAATGAATAGGGACATCGAAAGGAAAAAGGGAAAGTGACTAATTACCAAGATAGAACGAACCGTGTTAAAGGTAAGTAAATCTCGAAACTCTTACATGTAATTTTCTCTGCCATAAGTATTCTTTTTACTGCCAAGGTTGTACTCTTATATGCACCCAATGTTATTGATTCCATAACTTCATGTTCATTTTATCTTTTGGACTTTATTAAACATTTGACTACTATTTCTTGAGCATGATTACTTATACATTTGTATGTAAGTAAACCCTGACACTCTGATATGTGGTATTCTCAGCCATGTTATTTCTTTTACTACCAAGGTTGTACTATTATACGTATCCAATGTTATTGATTCCACAATTTGATACTTGTTTTATCTTGTAGGAGTTATTGAGAATTGAGTTAGACAGATTGTTATGTTCTTACTATAAGTAAAACCCGATCTTTTACATGAGGTAATTCTTAGTCATGTCACAATATTATTCTTTTATACTGCCTAGATTTGTACTCCTATATGTGCCTAATGTTTATTGATTTTCAAAATGTGATACTTGTTCTATCTTATGGACATTATTGAGAACTCGGTTACTATATCCTGATAATGACTCATTTTACACTTTATACTATGCCTTGAAAGGCTTACTATTATATTCTTATTTTTGAGAAAAATGATATTTCACATTTATTCTCTTCGTAGAATTATAATGATCATGATATATTATGAGTACTCAGAGTTGTGCTCAGTCACAACGTCCATCCAATGCTTTTACTTGACCTACGGATCAAAGTCTATGAAACTATACAATGGTTCGAAGAAAGAATGAATTTGAAGAAGTGGTTCGGTGTGGTAGTGAACCTGGGTGTGATTCGGTGTGGTATTGAATCTGGAGGAGTGGTTCGTTATGGTAGTGAACTAGGAAGGTTACTTTTACTAAGGATACGATAGGCCCTAAAAGGACCAAGGATATACCAAGCCCTAAACAGAATATGCATCAAAGTATTAATTGATATCATATCTTTTATTGAACTCATAGAATGATCATATTTTTCCTTTGAATAATCATATGTTTTGAAAGCTTATCCATTAGTTTACAATTGTGACAGTATGACTATTGTTTTATATTGGACCTAAAGGTCATTTCTATTGGTCACTCTTCATTTTATTGGCTATTGTGATACTTCATTTTATTGGCTGTTATTTCTATTGTTCACATTCTATTGGCTAGTGTGACATCCTATTCTATTAGCTATTGTGACATTCTATTTCATTGGCAATTGGAACATTCTATTCTATTGGCTATTGTGGCACTTCATTTTATCGGCTATTGTGACACTTCTTTCTAGTGGCTATTGTAATATTCTATTGGCTATTGTGACACTTCATTCTATTGGCTACTATGATATTCTATTTCATTGGCTATTGTGACACTTCATTCTAGTGGCTATTGTGACATTCTGTTGGCTATTGTGACATTTCATTTTATTGGCTATTGCAACTTTCTATCCTAATGACTATTGTGACGTTCTACCTCTTGATTGGTCATTGTGGCATTCTATTTCTTCATTGATGATTCTAGTATTTCATCTTTCAATTGGCTATTGTAACATTCTATTTCATGACTGGCTATCATGTTATCATATCCTTATTATCTTGTATTATGCTTTTTCTATATTGACCCTGGTCCGTGGCAGAGTGAAGAGAATTTACTTATTGAGCTTTGTTAGCTCATTCAGACTGACTTATTTATTTTAGGAAAGGACGCTGCGAGTAGGCTGTAATATCCCGACCCGGGATACCGGGTCATATGGCACGCCTTACGAAAGCAACGAAAATTATGTAGAAATTTTACACTAAAAAGGATTAATTAATTAATTAATTAAATAATTAATTAATTTATTATATGAGAATAAAATTTATTATTAAAATTGATTTTACATGAACACACATATACACACATTATGTGTGTATGCTATCAAGTGTATATAGACATGTATAAGTGTACAAGTGGGTATATATATATATTATGTATATATATACCTAGATACATTGTATAAAGTATAAAGTATAAAATATAAATAAACTATTATATATATATATATGTATAAGATGGGAAGAGAATGCAATATATACATGTGTAAGGTATGAACAGTGCACAAGGTGTGTGTGTGTCGGTTGAGGTGTGTGTGTGTGTGTCTCCATGTGTTGGTGTGTGTGTGATATATATATATATAATATACAATATACAAAATATCAAGGATCCATTCAATGTAAGCTGCCAAAATGAAAAAGCAGAATTAATGAAATGTAAGATAGGTTGATAAGGTCAAGAATAAAGGCTGCAAACGTGTAGAGAGAGAAGGAGAAAATGAAGAGAGAGAAGGGTCGGTGGTGAGAGTTTAAAAGGCCAAGGCATGCAAAGCATGCTTGGTTCGTAAGAAACTGATCCTGGAGAGCATTAGGAAGCTAAAGGAAGAAGAAGTAGAGAATCAGAGAGAGAGAAAGATACAGAACATCAAAAACAGGTATTTTCTCTCTCTAAAAATATAGAATGGATATGAACTGTTTTAGAGTTTGTTTTCTTTATATGATGTTCAATATACGTTTAAAGTTGAACCATGCATGAAAATCTAGTATTAGAGCACTTTAAAAAGGAAACCCAAGAACGACTGCCATGGATGACCTTCAAAAGAACAGGTCTGAAATGGGTGAAATTAAATGGGTTCTAGCCTACCAAGACTTCAAGATGAGGTCATGAGGGTCATGAAAAACCCTAGCCGCGATAAAAAATCCCAACAAAAGCCCTTCGAATATTGAGTTGCAGGTTTCAGGTTTTAAACCCAACACCTCAACTGCACCTCAAAACTTGTTTTAAAGAATGAAAATTTAATCCCCATGAAGAGGGGAACAAAACAAGCCAAATTCCATGAAAAACCATCAAGAAATAAGGGTTAACCATGGAGTTGCAGTTCGGGTTATCACGACCAAAACCGAGCACACGAACCATTTTTAATCCTTCAAATGAATGCCAAATCAATTGGTTATGTCTTAGGAATAATTTGGGACAAAAACAGTAAGGATCCATGGATCCAAACTGCACGAAATAGGAAGAAAAGATAAACTGAAACTAGGGTTTTTCAGTCGGTCGATTGGGGAAGACGATGACGGGTTGACTCGTTTTTAAAATGTGGCTGAGTCGACTCGGACAGGTGGCAGCCTCTGGGCTTGCCACCGATTAAATGGAACGGCGACGTTTTGGGTCGTGGTTAATTTAAATGGACGCTAGGGCTGACGTCATGATGACATCAGCCACATGTAAATAAACCGGATAAACCGGTTGGTTTATGACTGGACCAGGCCGGTTCACTTAATCCCTAACCAAACCCTTTGGTTTTCAAGTTTATTTAAAAATAAATAAACCAAACCTATTCCTTATTACGAATTGACCCCAGAGTTTCTGAGAAACTCTACTATGGCCCAACTGAGGGAAATATTATGCAATTAAGCCCTTGAGAAATAATTAAATAATTAATTTAATTATTTAATAAATAAGTAAAATTACTATTTTGCCCTTAGGTCATAAATAGAGCAAATGAAGTCCAAATTAAACATGTGAATAGTGTATTCCAACTATTTTGGATATTCTAAAGCCAATGGTAGGGTCCGTTTTACGAGACGGGACCCGAAAAATAAAAATACGTAAGGGGTAAATGACCAAAATACCCCTTGACCAAAATTAACAAGTTATTAGTGTATTCTTACTATCTTGGACCTTCTGAGTCCAATGGTGAGGTCCACAACACGAAATGGGGTCCCGAAAAATAAAGACACGTAAAGGGGTAAAAAGACCAAAATACCCCTGGTACCTCTAAAGCCAAAATGAAATCAGGGAAGGTCTAAATTAACTTTCTTTGACATCCCGGACTCAAAAATGGAGTCCAAATTACGAAACGAAGTACAGAAAAATATGACACGTAAAATGATAAAATGAATCATTTTATCCTTTTACATATAACAGTCCGAATTAAATGTTAGGAAAGCCTAAACCGACTTTTTGGACACTCCAGACTCAATGGTAGAGTCTATTCGACCAAAAGAAATGTCTAAAATAAAGAGACATAAAATTTGATGAATAGCATCTGTCAGATGACTATAAATTAGAGTAGTGCCAAAGTACTAATACTAAGGCATGTACGAGAAACGAAATACGAAAAGACACGACACGTAAACATGTCAAATAAATAACTTTAAATTAAAGTTAATGGAACTTCCAAAAGAGTATAAATTGAAATAAATTCAATTTCTAACACATTAAATTGTGTCATAGGTTAAGAATACGAGTTACGTTAAGTACATAAGAAATAATGAAATCGTTTTAGGATCTAATACGATTTAAGCATAAGTTAAGGAATATCGAAATGATATTACAATGAATATGAAGTTGATGAGATGTTTATGAATTGTTCTTAGGAACTACAAGGAAAGTGGGAAAGCGCATTTTAGCACTAACCCTAAAGAACCAAGGTGAGTAACCCTGTGTTTGAATTGGAGATTTAACTCCATGGATTTCAAAAAGGTTTTAAGTTCAAAGATATGAAGTATTTGAAGTTTCAAATTCAGTATTTACATGATGCAGTTTTAAATTGTTCTATTTTATGACCCCATTGTGACATGCTTAGTGATTGGTTTCCGCAACAGTTTTTCCTTCAAATACTTTTCAGCATGTCTAGTTAAAATGCAATTATTGTCAAATATTCTGAATTTGCTTATTTCAAGTATACGAATGTTTATTATAAATTTATGAAAAGTATCTATGAGAAAAGTCACATGATAAATGTTTTATAAGATAATGGTGCATAAGCACATAGACAGGATTTTGGGTTACATACGAACTCAATTGCCCTGTGACAAGATTTTGGGTTACATACGAACTCAATTGACGGTCAAATGCCCGGTAGCAGGACCTAGTCCCCCAGGCAATGAGATATCTCCATTTATAAGTAAGATGGGAGTCCGGTTCGAAACGGATTCCACTAATGGAAGTGATAAGATGACAAATGATTTGAAAATGGAAGCAGGTTTTACCCTCATTTTCAATATACATATGTTTTGAGTTTTATATACTCTATTTAAGAAATACATGTTATGTTATATGTTTTGAAGTTCATGATTATAAGTTTAGCTTGAATACTTTAAATGTTTCAAAGCTATTGTTTTACGAAATGCATATGTTTTGAGTTATATACTCTATTTGACGAAGTATAAGTATAGCTTGAATACTTTAAATGTTTCAAAGCTATTGTTTTACGAAATGCATATGTTTTGAGTTATATACTCTATTTGACAAAGTATGAGTTTAGCTCGAATACTTTAAATGTTTCAAAGCTACATGATTTAAGGAATGCATATATTCTGTATTCAAAGTATACGAACAATTGGCGGTGATTATTTTACAAACTCTTATGTACTAAACCACTGTTAATTGAAAACCCCATGATGAATACTGGAATTGCTCACAAGCTTAGATTATGTAACACCCCGACCCTGATTAAGTAATGATTAGTTACTAATCATTTATCTGAACCAAACATAAAGAATAATTAAGAAGCTAACCTAATTAGGAGTTGACTGAAAGAAACCGCGTCGAAAAATAAGCTACAGAATAAAAGTTAAGTAGGAAATAGTGAAACTGCATTAATGCGCAGCCAAACAGGGCCTAAGCCCGAAATATGGAAAAAGGACCAAAAAAAAATGTGGCCAAGAGGATTTGATCCCTTGACCAAACTGGGCAGAATCTGTTTTACCAAAAAATTACCATCTAGGCTAGGAGCACTTTTGTGTATATATGTGCAAAGATATATATTTAAATACCATTCAGATTTGACCACTCCCCAAAGTGACCAATACACAAGCATGCAACACCTCAGCATGCATCACCCCTATGCCCATAGCCCATCATGCCTATCCCACCATGATTACATCTCCTCCCAACCAAATTGCATGCAAACCCATCATGCACTTGGGGGAGATGAAACATCAAGAGGAAATCTGGTTTGGTAACTTATACAATCTCCATATATGCATGGAGGGAAAAATCAGATCTGAATTTGAAGGTAGTACACTGTTTTATAGAGAGAGAAAGTGGTGAGAGAAAGTGAATCCTAGAGAGAGAGTGAGAGAAATACACAAGTGTGTGTGTGCATTGGTGAGCCATTGAAGGAGCTTAGAAGAAGCTAGAGACTGGAACTGAAGGGCTGCTCGACAGAGAAGGACCATCACTGAGGGTTCACCTGAACTAACCATTAGGGGAACCACTGTCCGAAGGTAAGTGAGCCAAGTTTTAGATTTTTCCCTTTTGCAAGATTTGGCTACTGTTTTATTTCTTTTGGGACTGTTAATGCATGTGAAAGAGATTTAATAATGAAAACTGGGTTGGTTGTGAACCTTTTGGACCAACAGAACTACCCAAACCACCAACCCGTAAGCAAACCGCCATGGATGACCTGAACTGAGGTGGGTCTGGTCCGACCTGCACCAAATCGGTTTTGGTTGCTTTGGACCTGAAATAGACCTCCCTAGGATCACAAAAACACCATCCGCGACCTAGAAACCTAGGTTTAAGCCCTCAAAATCGACATTATCCTTTTCGGCCCAAAAATCAACTCTCAACATTTGACCACTAAATTGAGATTAAACGATTGGGAATTGAAGCTCATGATAAGAGGGTCACGGAGGACCAAACCCCGTGCAAAATGGTCGAGAAACCAGGCCGTATGGACCGACTGTAACTCCCACGATAATCGGCTAGAACAGTCCCCCGTCGTTGAGTTTGATGCTTGAAACCGATGCCAAACGAATGGTCTTACACCCAGAATCCTTTTAGAACAAAAACCAGTAAAAATCGATGCATAAAACTCCACGAAATTGAAGGAGAAATTTCTGAAATTTCTAGGGCAACAGTAGCCCTATACGGGTAGGGACGATGAACAGTAACGGGTCATGGATCGGGTCTTCGGGTCGGGCCCCGACCCGAGTAAGAAACGGATATAACCCATAAATCAAACTGCGTCGTTTTGTTACTGTTAAATTTAAATTTTAAATTGTAGGGCTGACGTCAGCCTGACGTCAGCACATTACCTTGAACCGGTTAGAACCGGACTGGACCGGTCTGGTTCGATTGCATAAGGACTGAACCCTTTGGTTCAGTTTAAATCTTTTGGAAATTATGAAACAGCCCCAACAGTTTTAGGGAATTCAACTCTGGCCCAGATTTTGGAATTTTATTCCATTTATACCCCTGATAAATTAATAAATAATAAATTAAATTATTTAATTAATTTATTAATTAAATAAAAATGACCAAATTACCCCTAGGTCATAAATAAATCAAACGGAGTCCGAATAAAGTAAACGAATAGTGGTTTTTGACTATTTTGGACGTTCCGGACTCAATGGTGTGGTCCGTTTTCCAAGACGAGGCTTCAAAAATTACGATACGTTAAAGTACAAATTACCAAATTGCCCCTAATGCAGCCGATGTCCAAATAAGGCAAGTTATTAGTGTATTCTTATTATCTTGGGCTTTCTGAGATCAACAGTGGGGTCCGATTCACGAGACGGGACTCCAAAAAATATGACGCACGAAATGACCAAACTACCCCTAAGGTACCTGAAGCCCAAACGAAACTAAAAGATAGTCTATTTTGATTATGTCGGACATTCCAAACCCAACGGTGAAGTCCATAACACCAAAATAGGTACTGAAAATTTAGTCACGTAAAAAATAAAACTCATCAAGTCACCACGAGTTGACTAGTAAGACAAATCCTAGGAAGTTAGGATACGTCAGGCCTAAAATTAAATGAAAGAGCATGAATAGGTAACGATTTAAGCTAAATGTGAAGTTAACGAATTCTTTATAATTTTCTTAGGAAATACAAAGGAAAGGGAAAAGCCCACCAGTAGTGCAAACTCGGGGAATCAAGGTGAGTAACCTCACATTTGAAGTGGAGATTTAATTCCACGGATTTGAATGATGTTTTAAATATCAAATTCTGTCTTTACACAATTCCGTTTTAAATATTCTGTTATGACATGCTTCCTGAATAATTTACTACTGTTCTTTGAGATATACTTCAGCATGCTTAAAATTTTGATTTCAAATGTTATTATATATCCTGATTTACATGTTTCACGTATTTCAATACCCTATCATGAGATTATGAACTGTATGTTTTGAATGCTTTTAAATGCATCCACACGAAGGAATTATGGGTTAAATGCTTTTAAATGCAAGATAAATTGTGCATAAGCACCACGGATTTCTATCGGGTTTTTTAGGAACCCAACTACGATACGAATAAATGCCAGGTAGCAGGATCTAATCCCCCAGGCATATGAGATATCTCCACGAAAAGTAAAATGGGAATCTGGTTCGAAACGGATTCTATTAATGAAAGTGATAAGGTGTGTGTTGAAAATGGAAACAGGCTTTTTCCTCATTTTCACCATGCATATTTACATGATTTGAAATTCATATACTTTATTCCGAAAGTACAAGTTAGCTTGAATACTTTAATGTTTCAAAGCCATTGTTTAAAGAATGCATGTACTCTATGTTCCAAGTATACGAGCAATTGGTAGTGAGTATTTTACAAAATTCTCACGTGCGAAACCACTACCAATTGAAACCCATGACAGATGTTAGAATTACTCACTGGGCTTTTCGAAGCTCACCCCATTCCCTAACATTTTTCAGGTGATGACGATGGGTGGACCCTTGCCCAATTTGGGGAGGAATGATAGGCAGCTCCATTAGGATTCTGGAGATATTTTGGGAAGTATTAGGGCCTATGGTTGGTTGAATTTTGATGTCGTACTTTTGGACAATTATGTATTTAAGCCCAAGAGGCAACCACATATGTACTTAAGCCCTTGAGGCATTCGAATATGTATCATTATAAGACTTTAATTTTTAGTATGCTCTGATGTGATTATTCATGTGTACCGCTATGAAGAGCGACAGTACCGGACGGCTGTGCGAAAGTTTTTTTAAAGATTTAAAAAAAAAAGAAAAGAAAAGGGTTTTCACGCTTCCGCAAATCAAGGCCGCACCGCTATTCGATGCCGTCGCCCATGTTTTGCCTTGCCCTCAGGCTCCCGGGCCTGAAGGCGGCGGTTGCGATCCGAGATCTGCACAGGGTGGGTTTCGGGTCGTGACAAGAGTGGTATCAGAGCAAAGGTTGGAAAAAAATTAAGATTTCTGATACCACAAGAGTGGTATCAGAGCACTAGGTTAACTAAAACAAACTTAGTGACATTAGAGGAATTAGGAACAGAACCATAAGTTAGGTTGACTTTAGGTTACCTAAGATATGTAAAGTGTGTGACGAAATGTGAAGGCGGGGTATGGGACCCGCGTTATAGGATACCGATATGTGAAGTATGTGACGTGAAGTAAAGGCGGGGTATGGGACCCGTAGTACATGAAATAGAGATGTGAAGTACGTGATACGAAACGATGGCGGGGTATGGGACCCGTAGTACAAGAAATAGAGATGTGAAGTATGTGATACGAAACGATGGCTGGGTATGGGACCCGTAGTACATGAAATAGAGATGTGAAGTATGTGATACGAAACGAAGATGGGGTATGGGACCCGTAGTTAGATAAGGTAGTGTAATGAAGACAAGAAATAAATGTAGGTTATTAAACACCACATAATCAAAGGTAGTGATATAATAAACCTCGAAACATGAGATAAGTAAATGAAAAACCTTATGCGATGATGAAAAACTAACAGAAATATGTGTTTTTCAGCAAAAATGGTAAACACCAGAAGAAACGCGAGGAATTCAAATGACAGACTCGACCGAGTTGAACATATTCTGGAGGCAATGGCTCAGAACATAGTTAACATGCAAGCACAAGTCAGAGCGCCACAACCGGTGCAAAATCCTGAGCCACAACTAAATCCAGGACAACCTACTGAAACAGTCAACACGACGAGTTATAAAACGTTCCAGGGTTTTAAACCCCCTAGATTTGACGGTCTAGATACGACAATCGATGCAGAATCATGGGTTCGGGAGATGGAATGTATATTTACGGTTATGACATGTACTGAGGAGCAAAAGGTTTCTTTTGCTGCTTTTACCTTTAAGGATGGAGCTCATGAGTGGTGGCTGCTGGAGAAAGAAAGGGAGCCGCCAATGACCTGGACAAGATTTCTAGAAGTGTTTTATGACAAATACTTTCCAAGGTCATTGAAAAACCAAAAAATAGCAGAGTTTGCAGTTCTAACCCAGGGAACAATGACAGTGGCGGAATACGAGACTAAGTTTATGAGATTAGCCCGATTTGCACCCCACATGGTCCAAACTGAAGATCTAAAGGCTAGGAAGTTTGAAGCTGGCCTCAAGGATAGTATCAGATACCGACTTGAACCATTCGAACTCCCTACATATAATGCAGTAGTAGATCGCGCTAAGATTTTTGAGAGAGCGGGTAATGCCTTATCTCAAAAGAAGGACAAAAATAAAGTAGGCGCCACTTCCCAACAAATGAAAAAGACGAAGGCAGGAACCAAGAGTATGACTACTGTCAATGAGAAGGGTGACGGTAGCCAGAAGTCAGGAGAGATTCCTACCTGTCCTACTTGTCAGAAGAAGCACTTTGCGCCCTGTCGACAGTATTCAGGAGTCTGCTACAGATGTGGCCTACATGGGCATCTTATCAAAGATTGTCCCCAAGGAAGTTCAGCTGTCAAGGAGCCTATCGCGATAGCTTCATCTACTACGCCACAAGTACAGGCTACAACTACTAAGAAACCAGGAGGAGGCAAGGAACCTATGAGGTACGGGCGAGTGTTCAACATATATTCTAATGCTGCACAACCTTCAACATGTCAATTAGGTACATATCTTAATGCTTACATTACTGCATATAGACTTGTAGCTTATTTTTGACTACTTAACACATGAATGTGACAGACCAAAATAACGAAAAGAGACTAGAACCCCAGAAATAAGAACACTCGAGTTTTGAGGACAAAACTATTTTAAGGGGGGAAGGATGTAACACCCCGACCCTGATTAAGTAATGATTAGTTACTAATCATTTATCTGAACCAAACATAAAGAATAATTAAGAAGCTAACCTAATTAGGAGTTGACTGAAAGAAACCGCGTCGAAAAATAAGCTACAGAATAAAAGTTAAGTAGGAAATAGTGAAACTGCATTAATGCGCAGCCAAACAGGGCCTAAGCCCGAAATATGGAAAAAGGACCAAAAAAAAAATGTGGCCAAGAGGATTTGATCCCTTGACCAAACTGGGCAGAATCTGTTTTACCAAAAAATTACCATCTAGGCTAGGAGCACTTTTGTGTATATATGTGCAAAGATATATATTTAAATACCATTCAGATTTGACCACTCCCCAAAGTGACCAATACACAAGCATGCAACACCTCAGCATGCATCACCCCTATGCCCATAGCCCATCATGCCTATCCCACCATGATTACATCTCCTCCCAACCAAATTGCATGCAAACCCATCATGCACTTGGGGGAGATGAAACATCAAGAGGAAATCTGGTTTGGTAACTTATACAATCTCCATATATGCATGGAGGGAAAAATCAGATCTGAATTTGAAGGTAGTACACTGTTTTATAGAGAGAGAAAGTGGTGAGAGAAAGTGAATCCTAGAGAGAGAGTGAGAGAAATACACAAGTGTGTGTGTGCATTGGTGAGCCATTGAAGGAGCTTAGAAGAAGCTAGAGACTGGAACTGAAGGGCTGCTCGACAGAGAAGGACCATCACTGAGGGTTCACCTGAACTAACCATTAGGGGAACCACTGTCCGAAGGTAAGTGAGCCAAGTTTTAGATTTTTCCCTTTTGCAAGATTTGGCTACTGTTTTATTTCTTTTGGGACTGTTAATGCATGTGAAGAGATTTAATAATGAAAACTGGGTTGGTTGTGAACCTTTTGGACCAACAGAACTACCCAAACCACCAACCCGTAAGCAAACCGCCATGGATGACCTGAACTGAGGTGGGTCTGGTCCGACCTGCACCAAATCGGTTTTGGTTGCTTTGGACCTGAAATAGACCTCCCTAGGATCACAAAAACACCATCCGCGACCTAGAAACCTAGGTTTAAGCCCTCAAAATCGACATTATCCTTTTCGGCCCAAAAATCAACTCTCAACATTTGACCACTAAATTGAGATTAAACGATTGGGAATTGAAGCTCATGATAAGAGGGTCACGGAGGACCAAACCCCGTGCAAAATGGTCGAGAAACCAGGCCGTATGGACCGACTGTAACTCCCACGATAATCGGCTAGAACAGTCCCCCGTCGTTGAGTTTGATGCTTGAAACCGATGCCAAACGAATGGTCTTACACCCAGAATCCTTTTAGAACAAAAACCAGTAAAAATCGATGCATAAAACTCCACGAAATTGAAGGAGAAATTTCTGAAATTTCTAGGGCAACAGTAGCCCTATACGGGTAGGGACGATGAACAGTAACGGGTCATGGATCGGGTCTTCGGGTCGGGCCCCGACCCGAGTAAGAAACGGATATAACCCATAAATCAAACTGCGTCGTTTTGTTACTGTTAAATTTAAATTTTAAATTGTAGGGCTGACGTCAGCCTGACGTCAGCACATTACCTTGAACCGGTTAGAACCGGACTGGACCGGTCTGGTTCGATTGCATAAGGACTGAACCCTTTGGTTCAGTTTAAATCTTTTGGAAATTATGAAACAGCCCCAACAGTTTTAGGGAATTCAACTCTGGCCCAGATTTTGGAATTTTATTCCATTTATACCCCTGATAAATTAATAAATAATAAATTAAATTATTTAATTAATTTATTAATTAAATAAAAATGACCAAATTACCCCTAGGTCATAAATAAATCAAACGGAGTCCGAATAAAGTAAACGAATAGTGGTTTTTGACTATTTTGGACGTTCCGGACTCAATGGTGTGGTCCGTTTTCCAAGACGAGGCTTCAAAAATTACGATACGTTAAAGTACAAATTACCAAATTGCCCCTAATGCAGCCGATGTCCAAATAAGGCAAGTTATTAGTGTATTCTTATTATCTTGGGCTTTCTGAGATCAACAGTGGGGTCCGATTCACGAGACGGGACTCCAAAAAATATGACGCACGAAATGACCAAACTACCCCTAAGGTACCTGAAGCCCAAACGAAACTAAAAGATAGTCTATTTTGATTATGTTGGACATTCCAAACCCAACGGTGAAGTCCATAACACCAAAATAGGTACTGAAAATTTAGTCACGTAAAAAATAAAACTCATCAAGTCACCACGAGTTGACTAGTAAGACAAATCCTAGGAAGTTAGGATACGTCAGGCCTAAAATTAAATGAAAGAGCATGAATAGGTAACGATTTAAGCTAAATGTGAAGTTAACGAATTCTTTATAATTTTCTTAGGAAATACAAAGGAAAGGGAAAAGCCCACCAGTAGTGCAAACCCGGGGAATCAAGGTGAGTAACCTCACATTTGAAGTGGAGATTTAATTCCACGGATTTGAATGATGTTTTAAATATCAAATTCTGTCTTTACACAATTCCGTTTTAAATATTCTGTTATGACATGCTTCCTGAATAATTTACTACTGTTCTTTGAGATATACTTCAGCATGCTTAAAATTTTGATTTCAAATGTTATTATATATCCTGATTTACATGTTTCACGTATTTCAATACCCTATCATGAGATTATGAACTGTATGTTTTGAATGCTTTTAAATGCATCCACACGAAGGAATTATGGGTTAAATGCTTTTAAATGCAAGATAAATTGTGCATAAGCACCACAGATTTCTATCGGGTTTCTTAGGAACCCAACTACGATACGAATAAATGCCAGGTAGCAGGATCTAATCCCCCAGGCATATGAGATATCTCCACGAAAAGTAAAATGGGAATCTGGTTCGAAACGGATTCTATTAATGAAAGTGATAAGGTGTGTGTTGAAAATGGAAACAGGCTTTTTCCTCATTTTCACCATGCATATTTACATGATTTGAAATTCATATACTTTATTTCGAAAGTACAAGTTAGCTTGAATACTTTAATGTTTCAAAGCCATTGTTTAAAGAATGCATGTACTCTATGTTCCAAGTATACGAGCAATTGGTAGTGAGTATTTTACAAAATTCTCACGTGCGAAACCACTACCAATTGAAACCCATGACAGATGTTAGAATTACTCACTGGGCTTTTCGAAGCTCACCCCATTCCCTAACATTTTTCAGGTGATGACGATGGGTGGGCCCTTGCCCAATTTGGGGAGGAATGATAGGCAGCTCCATTAGGATTCTGGAGATATTTTGGGAAGTATTAGGGCCTATGGTTGGTTGAATTTTGATGTCGTACTTTTGGACAATTATGTATTTAAGCCCAAGAGGCAACCACATATGTACTTAAGCCCTTGAGGCATTCGAATATGTATCATGTATAAGACTTTAATTTTTAGTATGCTCTGATGTGATTATTCATGTGTACCGCTATGAAGAGCGACAGTACCGGACGGCTGTGCGAAAGTTTTTTTAAAGATTTAAAAAAAAAGAAAAGAAAAGGGTTTTCACGCTTTCGCAAATCAAGGCCGCACCGCTATTGTCACGACCCGAAACCCACCCTATGCGGATTACCGGATCGCGACCGCCGCCCCGAGGCCCGAAGGCCTCGCGACAAGGCTCGCATAGGTAGCGGTATCGAATAGATGTGCTTCATGTGGTTGCGGAAGCGTGAAAATCTTTTTTTTTTTTTTTTTTTTTTGATTTGCACATCCGTCCGATACTGCCGCTCTTCACATTTCGGTATACATGTATAATCATACATACAGAGCATAACTAAAACTTAAAAGACTTTATAATTACAATCTTAGTTCAACTGCCCCGTGGGGCTTAATACATATCCTTAGACTGTCTGGAAATACAAAATATACTAATCAAAGTTCATGTGATTTTTCCCAAAAGAACTACTTAAGCAAATCTTCCCAAAAGCTAGGTTCATCCTTAATGTCTTCAAAAATTCGATCTGCCATTAATCACCTGAAAGGGGGGGGGGCGGATAAAATCCGGGTAAGCTAATCAAAGCTTGTGAGTAATTCCTGCATTCGTCATGGGGTTTTTCAACTGGTAGTGGTTTTAGCACATGAGGGTTTTTGAAATACTCACTACCAATTGCTTGTACATTTTAGAACACAGAGTATATGCATTCTTAAAATAATAGCTTTGAACAATTAAAGTATTCAGGCTAAACACACATTTCCTTCAAATAGAGCGTATGCAATTTAAAAGCATATAAACATGTGAAATAGAATAGGGATAATGCCTACTTCTATTTTCAAAATCACTTGTCGTCTTTTCTCTTTTATTAGGCGGAATCTGTTTCGAACCAGACTCCCATTTTACTGCCAATACTGTCGATGGAGATATCTCATTTGCCTGGGGGATTAGATCCTTCTACCGGGCATGTACTGTTGAATCCCGAAGGATTTCAACCATCATATAGGGTGGTACTTAGTACCGTTTATCTTATAAAACATTTGTCACATAACTTCTTCAATAGATATTTTTCATGAACATTTAAAGCATGAAATGTACCAATTCTACAATAAAGCTTCAAATACACGATGATAATCAAATTCAGAATATTAAAGAGGTTTGCAATTGATTTAGACATGCTGATGTATTTTCAAGAAAAGAGCTGAATTTAAAACATTTAATAAGCATGCCGTAACAGAATATTTTAAAAGAACGGAGTCATATATAGACTGAATTTGATATTCAAAGGCTGCAATGACTTGTGCTTAAAACTTCTTCAAATATATGGAGTTAAATCTCCAGTTCAAATACAGGGTTACTCACCTTGGTCCGTTTAGGGTTAGCTCTACTGAGGCGCCTTCCCTTTTACTCTCTCTTTCCTTAGCCTATCAAGATTCATGAAGATTTCATAAATTTTCACATGTACTTAATTAACTCCACAACTCACTAAGTGTAGACTATGAGAGGCCTAACTTGTCATACCTGTCTGTCTTATAACTGAAATACAGAGCTAGTAACTTATGTTCTTAATGATAATAATATTACCTGCGACGCCATTCGGCTAAGGTTTCTGTGTTCTCTCTCTCCTCTTCCAATTTCCTTTCTTCTTCCTTCTTCTTTTTAGCCTCCGCCACCATGGCCTTGGTGGGTGATTTGAACATGAAGGGGCTTACCGAGACGACCTCTGTCGCCTTGGCTATCTTGACAAATCTGTTGATTACTCTCTGTCGACGCAACAGCTCTTGCATGAAGGCCTGTTGCTTTGGGTCCTTGGCCCTTTGGGCCTTGGTCATGATCGTGTATTTGGTTCGTTGTTCTTCCATGATTTACCTAAGATCAATTTATGAGTTAGAAATTTTTATTCTAAGGTTGATGTGTTGTCATGTCCTCGTATATGCCGTAGATTAGTACTTTGGCATCACTTTAATTCATAGTCATCTGACAGATGCTATTCATCAAATTTTATGTATTTTTATTGTAGGCATTTCTTTTGGTCGAATAGACTCTACCATTGAGTCCGGAGCGTCGAAGAAAGTCGGTTTGGGCTTCCCTAGGATTTAATTCGGACTCTAGTATAAAAAGGGAAAAAGGGTCATTCGTCGTTTTACGTGTCATATTTTTCTGTACTTTGTTTCATAGTTCGGACTCCATTATTGAGTCCAGGATGTCAATGAAAGTCAATTCAGACCTTCCTGTGTTTTAATTTGGCTTTTAGTGTACTAGGGGTAATTTGGTCATTTTACTTCTTTACGTGTCTTTATGTTCGGGACCTCATCTCGTGTCGTGGACTTCACCATTGGACTCAGAAGGTCCGAGATAGTAAAATTACACTAATAACTTGTTAATTTTGGACAAGGGGTATTTTGGTCATTTACCCCTTCATGCGTCTTCATTTTTCGGGACCCAGTCTCGAAAAATGGACCCTACCATCAGTCTTAGAATGTTTGAAATAGTAAAAATTTACTATTTATTTATTAAATTTGGACTTCGTTTGACTTGTCTAGGGGGGGAAGGGCAATTTGGTCATTTTGACATTTTTAGGAGTCTTAAATTTTTCGGGGCCTCATCTCATGTCACAGACCTCACCAATGGACTCAGAGGGTCCGAGATAGTAAGGTTACATATATAACTTGTCATTTTTGGTCAAGGGGTATTTTGGTAATTTATACCTTAACGTGTCTAAATTTTTTGGGCCCCGTCTCGTAAAACGGACCCTACCATTGGCTTCAGAATATCCGAAATAGTAAGGATACACTACTCGTTTATTTAATTTGGACTTCATTTGCCCTATTTATGACCCAAGGGTAATTTGGTAATTTTACTTATTTAATAAAATAATTATTTTATTATTTTATTATTTTTCCAGGGGTATATTTGCATAATTTTTCCAAAATTTGGGCCACAGTGTAAATCCGTAGAACAGTTGGGGGTCAAAATTAAATATTCAAAACTTTCGGACTGAACCAGTGGGTTCAGTCCTATCTCAAATGAACCGGTCCAATTTCAATTGAACCAATCCGGTCTGGTTGGGTTTATTGTGTAATGCTGACGTCATGATGACGTCAGCCCTAATTGTTTAAAATTTAAACATAAGCATAAACGACGCCGTCCCACTTAACCGTTTATACGACGGGTCGGGTTCCGACCCGAACCCGATTTGACCCATTTGACCCGAACCACCACTGTTCATCTTCTTCCCCGTTTCTTCCCAGTGTTGCCCTAGTTGCAGGTTTTCAATTTTTTTCTATTTCGTGGATTTCTACAACTCCGTTTCTTCTGCTTTCTTTTCCAAACACCTCCTAATACATTTTAGAACACTTCTACATTGATTTGGAGGTTTGAATGTAGCTCAATGTCTCGAATTAAGTCGCGATAATCCGAGCTGTTCATGGGTCGTTCATGCTCGTTTGTCGATGGTTTTTCACGAGGTTTTGCTTGTTTTAATCCTCTCTTCATGGGGATTAAATTCTCGTTCATAAGGGTAGGTTTAAAGGCAAGTTTAAGGGTTTGGGTTGAAAACCCGAAACCTGCAAGTCAATGGTCGAGGGTCATTTCATGTGATTTTTGGTCGCGGGTATGGGTTTTCATGACCTTCATGACTTCTTCTTGAAGTCTCAATGCACCAAAAAGAGTTTGGCTTCCATCATTTCAGACCTGCTATAGCATGGTCTTCAATGGCGGTTCACTGTTGGGTCACGTAGTTCTAGGTGTTTTTATGACCTAATTTCATGTTTAATCATGCCTAAATATGTTTAAAACATCATATATACAAAATCTAGAACTAAAACAGTTTATGCATGCCAAATTTTCTAGAGAGAGAAAGTAATGGTTCTTGGTGTTTTACCTCTAACAGTGGCTTTCTCTCTCTTTCCTCCTTCCTCTGAGACCTCTCTTCTCTTCTTCTAAATGCCCAGAACTCTCCCTCTCTTTCTCTATTGCTGATCGGTGGAGATCTTGTGTGTAAGCCATGTATGACCATTTGTATAGGTGAGAAATTAAATGGCTATCACCTCACTTAATTGCCCCTCATTTCACTCCCTTACTCCATCAGACCATAGCCATACTTCTCCCTATTCATCTTCACCTAATGGCCATATAATATACACATAAAGTACATGCCACCTTACCTATATTAATTCTCATGTCTTCCTCTCATCTATTCATGTATACATATATATATATATATTACATTTAATTTACATATTACTCCACACTCACACACACACGGCTGGTATATATATATTTTTACTTAATTTGTCACATTTAATTTATTATTAAATTATTCATTCAATTTATTACACTTTACCAATTAACTATCATATTTCATATTAATCATAATAAATACTTAATTTCTCATATTAATAATTTAATTTTATTAAATTAATTTATTATTGTTTTGAAAACATAATATTTACTTCCATTTTTCATACCCTCGAAATACGTGTCATATTACCCGACATTCTCGGGTCGGGGTATTACAGCTATTCGATGCCGTCGCCCATGTTTTGCCTTGCCCTCAGGCTCCCGGGCCTGAAGGCGGCGGTTGCGATCCGAGATCCGTACAGGGTGGGTTTCGGGTCGTGACAGATTAGCTTACCTGGACTTTGTTCGGATCCCCCTTTCAGGTAATTAGCAGCAGTCTTGACTTGAGGACGTTGATGATGAATCTGCTAATTTTGGGAAGATATGTTTAGGTAGTTTCTCTTGAGAAACCTATGAACTCTAGTAGTACATTTTGTATTAGTAGACATTGTAAGAACATGTATTAAGCCCTCAGGGCAACTAAACATGTATTGTATAAATGTTATAAGTCCTTAAGTTTTCGTTATACTATGAATGTGTAACCATGTATGCTATGTACGGAGCGGCAGTATCGGACGGATGTGCATAATTTAAAAATGAGAAAAGAAAAGAAAAAGTTTTTCACACTTCCGCAAAACGTATGTTGCACATCTATTCGATACCGCTGCTTATGCGAGCCTTGTCTCGGGGCTCTCGGGTCTCAGGGCGGCGATCGCGATCCGGTAATCAGCTTAGGGTGGGTTTCGGGTCGTGACATAGGCAGTAAGAACTGATGAGCAATAAGAGAACATTTTGAGAAATGTAATACAGATGATATCATAGTTCTCCCTTGTACTCACCACCTAAGGGTGATGTAATGTTAGGTTTTTTTTATATGTATAAAACCTTATTTATGACTTCCGCTGTATAATTATTAAATTATTTTATTATACATTGTTATGACTGATACAGTTACAGGAAAAAGTAGGGACGACCAGAGGGTCAGCCCCACGATCCTAAATCCGCATAGGGTGGGTTTCAGGTCATGACATAATGGTATCAGAGCTGAGCCTTTGGTTCTAGTGAGTCATGGGAGATAGGACTAGAGTACTAAGACTGTTAAGTCTAAGAAGTCGATAAATAGATAACACTATGATAGATTTTTACAATATGTTAGACTCTTACTTAAATGCTAACCACTACGATTAAATTTCATTAGATTCGATTGGACTTGGTTAGACTATATTATACTCGTAAACGCTGACCATTATGTTATAACAGTTAGACTTTTACGTAAATGCTGACCCTGTTATCATTTACAGCAAATGGTTAACACCAGCAATACTCCAATAGCAATGGACCGATTACATAGACTAGAGAGCCTTATGGAAAGAGTCATAGAGGCTAACACCAGAAGTGCCCCTATATTAATGAATCGATTAGACATACTAGAGTGCCTTATGGAAAGAGTTATCGAGACTTTACCTAGGAATCAGACGAGTACTAGTGAGCTAGTGCGGTAGAAGCATCCTGTCAATCTGGAAAGCTGGCAAGGGAATGATAGGGATCAAACATTCCCACACAAGCGATTCCAGGAAATAAAGATATCAACTTTTGACAGTACAAGGGGATCCACAACTGTCGAGGAATGGCTGTTGGAAATGAACATGATCTTTCATATCCTGACATGTACTGAGGCACAGAAGGTCGCGTATACTACATTTATGTTCAAGGGAGCCGCTTACAAATGGAGGCTATTAGAAGAGGCTAGGGAACCGAATATGGACTGGCAACGATTCACTGTGATTTTCAACGAAAAATATTTCCCCCAGGAAGCCAAGGATTGGAAAGTTGTTAAATTTTTGGTCTTACAATAAGGTGATATGACGGTGGAGGAATACGAGGCCACATTTACTGAATTGGCCAGGTTCACCCCCAATGTTATCAACACCGAGAACATGAAAGCCCGAAAGTTTGAAGGTGGGTTGATGGGCCATCAAAGACCAAATCAGGCCCTAGTTGTCACGACCCGAGACCCACTCTGTGCGGATCTCGAATCACGAACCCCAACCCGACTCTGGGTGCCGAACTGGGTATCTCAACTTGCCACACAATTAGTGCTACTAACATGCAACAACTAAACAGCGGAAGACTTAAACAATAAATAAATAAAAGCTGCATGTGATATATATGATGTTCTCAAAATGCGGAATACAAAGTTCTTATACAATTGGTCATCCCCAAGACGTGGATAATATGGGAGAGCTACAAGACTTGTACTAAATATTACACTACGATTCCAAAAGAAATGTCCACCTCTAGCTATCAGGCTCTACTGTTTCTTCTCGATCTCTGTGCCTGAAATAGTCAAAAAGTAGTATCTGTTCTGAGCTATGAAAACTCAGTAAGTAATACTCCTTTACTCTGCCATGTGTACAGGTCAATATAGAAAAGCATAATCCAAAAAAAACTAGGATAATGCAATATGCTAGCCAGTCAAGAATATAGAACTCAATGTCAGATGATAGGAAGTCAAATGATAAAGCAATGAAATCTGTTCTACTAATAATATCATACTGTTACATTCATGAGCTTTCTCAAGTATAAATTGTATACACTCAATAAAAAGTTGTGAAATCTCATGATCATTCATAATGAAATAATATGATCAAGCTGTGAAAGTCAATAATAGATACTGCCAACGAAAAATGTGGATGCACTTTAACTTGGGGCCCGACATACCCCTTAAGATCATTTTGTTCCCTTTTTCCTCGATCTCTCAACCAAGCACTAACCCGTCGGTTCAGTACTCGCCTCGCAGATCCCATTTTAAATGCCATTTTAATTGCCACTTTTGATTCCATTTTCTCGACCCATAGGTCTAGTAAGCATCAGATGGAGTTTGTGACTGAGCACAAGTTCGCTACAATACAATATATCGAGATCATGCTAAATCCCATGAAAAGTAAATGCAATAACGCTGTTTTCAGCAATGAGAATGAAACTGTTGCCTTAATAGGCCAATGTAAGCTAGGCTGTATAGATCATAAGTCTTACTCCTCGAGGCCTATGTATAGAGTGTACAAAAATCATGATTAAGATATATAACAATCAATAAACACTTTCCACAAGATAAAGCAATATCAATGTGGACTTAATAAACGTTCTGGCATGTATGGAATACAATAGATAGTATAAGAAAAACTGTTGACATACCTGGGAATGTAACACATGCAGAGATCAGACATTTACTTACCTCTTAAACTATTTCCTTTTTTTCCAATAAAATCAAGTCACTGTTCCTTCCTCTTAGAAATCCCTATACATCAATAGATAGTATATTTCAGTTTACCTTTCCATAATTTATGATATTCATCAAATTTTATGCCTTTTTACTATTGGTTTATCTTTTACTAAAATAGACTCTACTATTGAACCCGGAACGTCAAAGAAAGTCGGTTTAGGCTTTCGCGGAACTCAATTTGGACATCTGTGCTAAAAAGGGAAAAATGGTCATTTTGCACTTTTACATGTCTTTTATTTTTTGGGACCCCGTCTCGCAACACGGATCTCACCATTGGTCTTAGAAGGTCCAAGTTAGTCAAAATACATTAATAACTTATTTAATTTGGACTTCAGGTTATTTTGCTATATTTAAATTAACTTAATATCATATATATGTGTATATATATATATATATATATATATTTGGGCGCAACAGGAAGCACTGGCTTGCTTGTCCAATTGGTTTGAGCTTTGGTTCCTTATACTTGGTTATTGTTTCGATTCCCAAGGGCTGTGCCCCTTTTAAATTTTCTTAACCTTTATATTATATTATATTATATATATATATAAGCCCACCACTTTTAACACGGGCTTGCCTGTCAAAAGTGGTTTGGGCTTGGGCTTCTATCCATTAGGTTATAGGTTCGATCTGCAGGGGCTGTACCCTTGCGCATTTTTTTTCTAAACTGTTGGGATCCAAACAATGGCTAAGAACCCAATCCGTGGATACGTTATCTAGTCCCTATCCAACGTAGTAAATTTAATTTCCTAAACCAATAACTAAACAGTCATAATTCCATTTTAATTTAAAACAACCGCCCACCTAAATGACGCAGTATTAGGCCAAACCAGACCCAAACGATGCCGCATCACATACTCACTATTCATCATCACCCTCGTTATTACGGTGAGGGTCTGGTAGGGTTCCGTTGCCTTCTCCGGTGACGGTGACCTCTTCCGGTTGTTTTTTCAACAATTTTTAAATGCCAATCTCTTCAGTTTTTCATGGGGACTTCATTTCCACACTTGGTTTTCAATTTGACTCACTACATCTACATGAATTTGAGGAAGATCGTAGCTTCGATCAACTGTGTTTTTGAATTTTCGTGCTTATTCTTTTTCTGTTTTTATCCTTTTCTTTTCCTAGGTTATGTCTGCACCATTGAGGATCAGTTCCTCATGATTTAAATGGGGTTTAAAGCATGCAAATTTCTGAAACTCAATTATTCAACAAACCTGCAACTAGAAATTTCTCCCTCAGTTCTACACCATTTTCACTGATTCTTCTTGCATTTAATTTCTTATTTCATGCTCTATAAAATCCTATAACTTAAACTAATTATCATGCTTTGGTAACTAAAAACAGAAGGTTGTATACATACCTATTTTTCTGTATTTTTCTTGGAGCAGTCTCCTTTTCGTCTTCTGTTTCTACTTCCTCACTTTCGAATCCCTTCTGTTCTCTCATTTCTCACGTCTTGCTTTCTTTCCTTCTGATTTCCTTTCTCATGCAACACCTATATATATATATATATATATATATATATAGATACACATCATTACAACTCCACCGCCCTAGTCACCCTCACTCTCGGTTCCTCCCCCTTCTAAAGCCCTATTCTTTGACTTTATTTTATGATTTCTCTTTTTCACTTTCTGCTTGCTTTAAATGTGTACATGGTATTTGTATGTATATATACATATTATATCACACACACACACACACACTCACACCAACCGACCTTCACACAAGCATGCTCCTTGCATGCTGCATGTGTGTATATAATTGTATACTTATATATATCTATATCTTGTATCATATACTCACCATTTTAATACTTGTATGTATATATATATATACCATACTATGCATATATATATACATATATAAATACATATTTCATACTTATATATATACTCATATGTATACGTATATACTAGTTTTTAAATACGTATACATACACTAATATTTCATGGCCTATACTTATACACGTACATATGCATGCATGGGAATACGTGCATGCACGTATTACGAGACATGGTTCTGGGTTACTCAGTCGTCACTCGACACTGACTGGATAACTGACACTATTCATATTTCAAAATTGTACAATACATGTGATATCATGATATAGAGCTTTAAACAGCTTAGTTTACAACTAGGTACTACACTACTTGACCCGGTGTACCTCAGTTTATGTGCTAACCCGGGTCAGGGTATTACACTAGCAGTTGACCACTTACAATGAAGTGGTGGCAACGGCTAAGATCATCGAGCAAGGTGAAGAGGAGTTCACCAAAAGGGGAATGAGCCAAAGGCTAGGAGGCAACCAGGGCAGAGAGCAGGGATCTTCATTTTCCAAGCCCGGAGCCGGATCACAAAATATAGGGCCCAGCCAAAGAAGGGCCAATTACAATGATAGAGGCTCAACTAAATGCCCCAACTGTCACATCCCGAACCCCACCCTACGCGGATGTCGAGGACGTGAATGCCAGTCGGTCGCGACGCGACCAACCAAAGGCAAATTCTGAACTTTCCGACGAATTGCACTCCAACTGTAGGGTCAGATGCAGCGGAATTTAAAACTTTTTCTTTGTGTCACAGGAATGCAACTCACTTATCCACCATAAAGGTATGTACCACAGAGCAAGTCTAAATCCAAAACAGTTAACAGTTCTAAGTTCAGAGCATATCTAAAATCAGGCATATAGTACAGAGCAGATCTAATATCTTTAGAGTACCGTTTATTTCCATGAGCCATAATTATCTATCCAGTACATGTAAATCAGGTTAGCCGTATCATATCACTCACCTGAATAACAGAATCAGTCCACAAAAATCCAGTCTCTACAGATCAGTGCCGTCAGATCCTTTACTTGAAGTGCCACTCGGCCTACCATGTCATATCATGGTGTCTTCTAATCCATCAGAGATAATCCCTGAAAAATGTTAAGGAATGGGGTGAGCTTCGAAAAGCCCAGTGAGTAACACAGGTTCCCTGTCATGGGTTTCAAACCTGGTCTTGTTTATAAATCACAAGGATAGTTCAATCGCTAAGGAATAACAGCTTTATAGATCTACTCGAATACAATTTAAGTAGAATAAAATGGGACTGAACTAAACGGAATAACAAATCAGAACAGACGGAACAGTGCATGATGCCAATATATCAATGAGAGTATAGGCAATTAATTCAAATATTAGAACAGATCAGTACTGGGCGGAACATAACAGGGCATAACAATAATATATCAGTTAGGCGCGTAATCAAGCCTACTTATGCCAGACCGCTCATAATCAGAATGGTACCCAGAGTCAGACACATCATAGCAGAACAAAATCAGATAGACCATAAAATGGAACAAGACAGACCGAACAAAACAATAGTAGGACGGGACAAAATCATGCCGCGTACAATACAGTATAAAAGTTTGCATTTAAAAACATGCATTCAGATAGTATAACTTTTAAAACCGTACAGTGCATCAAAATACAGTATCTATGCAGTAACTTATATACCAAATCAAGAATCCGGACAGATCATAACGGAACTGGACCATATATCAATCAAGACAGACAGACCATTAACGGACGGAACATAACGGAATCAGACGGAGCAAAACACCAGTTCAAGTCACAGGTAAACAATCAAGACAGACAGATCATTAACGGTCGGGATATAATAGAACCAAGCGGATCAATACGTCAGTCAAAACAAGGACATATCAGTAACGGACAGACCATGAAACGGATAGATCATAACTGTCACGACCCGAAACCCACCCTATGCGGATCTCGTGTCGTGGGGCCGACCCAATGGCCGTCCTTACTTTTTCCATTCTTTTACCAATGATAACAATAAGAAATATAACCATAACATTAAAGTGCGGAAATCTTAATAAATCATTGTTTCAAAACTAAATAAGTTTGACAATCCAAACGTAAACCAACATAACTTAAACATAAACCATTGTTTTAGGTGGTGAGTGCATGGGAGAACTACTGTATTCTACTGTGCTCCTTAACCGTCTCCCTACGCTCTGGATCTCCTACTGTGGTTCCATAACATGCTCACCTGAAAAAATTTAGTAAGGGGTGAGCTACAAACTCAGTAAGTAGAAGCCTATCCCCAATACGGGTGGGGATAGCATAAATGAATACAAGTCAAGGTAACATGATAGCCAGTCATGATAACGATTTCAGTCAACTGTAAAATGCCTCAATGGCCAATAAATGGCAAGGTACAATAACGGTCAACAGTGCCAATGAATGACAACGTACAATAACCGTCAAGGGTAACAACGTAGCATGAATATAGAATAGGCTCAATGAATACAATCAATATAAATACTGCCACAATGAAACGGTCACAATCAAGTCCAATAAAACCAAACCAGTCAACATAGAACTATATCAATAACATGGATGATGCCTTTACTCTGTTCAGGGTTTGGCAGACCCTCGGTCTTTTGGGGCCCGGCATACCCCCATTAACATAAATGCATATAAAATGCCCATTAACCTTACTGCGTAAAAACGCCATAATTGCCATAAGTCTTTTTGACCCGTAGGTCCAATAAATTGACCCGAAGGTCCCAGTCAATCAGATAGCATCAGATGGGTAATGTGACTGAGCACAAAACCCGGCACTTAACATAAATTAAGATTCTATAGTATTCCATATGAATGTACAAAACATGGAACATCATAACATAACATACAGTAAATGGATATCAATGAAATGAATCAGTCATGCAACATCAACCAATAGGCATCCACCAGGTAGAACAATATCCATGGTGGGAAACAATGATAGTGAATACATATATGAGTACAAGGTTGGCAGTAATGAAAAGAACGTGGCTTGGAAACCACGTATCAAAGATAGGAATCCACTTACCTCATCAACGTCTTAATATCCCGTGACTTTCTCCTTTCCTTTTGACTTGCCTATAAATCAATAAACACGTTTCAGCTTTTATATCATTTACTGAATTTATGCCTCGTTACTCTAAATACCTCCCTTACTAATTTATGTTTTACGATTTCCATTTTAAACTTAATTTACCCAAGGGCAAAATGGTCATTTACGTGTCTCTACTTTTTGGGTTCTGTTTTCATAATTTGGACTCCACCGTTGAGTCCAGTAGGTTTGAATTAATAAAAATTCACTATTTACTTAACTAAATCGGAGTCCGTTTGACTCACCTTTGACGTAGGGGCATTTTGGTCATTTTGGCATTCTACGGTTATTTTATTTTTTCGAGACTCCGTCTCGTAAAATGGACCTCACCATTAATTTCAGAAGGTCCAAAATAATAAGTTTTCATTATTCATTCTACGAATTTACGCGTCAAAATTAAATTTGAAATTTATTAATTTAAACCACTTATTTAAATTAATTAATCTAACTAATACATATAGTATTTGAGCCCAAACAGACCACATGTGCCTTGGTGGCACAGTGGCTAAGCTTCTCACCTTTTCCCCTTTGGTCACAGGTTCAATTCCCTGCCCATACCAATTTTTCCATTCCCTGTTATTACGTTTTTAATTTTTTTTTCATTTTCTGTTCAAGTTTAACCCAACCATTGGATAGCTCTCCTTTCTAACCAAACACTATCTAAACTCAAATTTAAAAATTTACTCATGAAGGACAAGTGTTGGGCAGTCATCTGAATGGGTGGGTCGGGTCAGACCCGACCCGGTTTGGCCAAAATAAAATCACAAAACCCCCAGCCGCACTACACCATTTCCGGCATGCTGGTCATCTTCTCCGTCAACGGCGACTTGCCGGCGACGGATTTTCTTGCATTTTTCAGTGGGGTTCACACCTACAGATCATGGGCAACTCAAATCTATCCTCGGGTTTCCAATCGGAGTGCCGGAACACTCCCAAAATAGGGAAAACCGTCACTGCACAGGGGCTGTGCGGTTTCCGGCAGCCCCTTTTTCTTCCATTTTTCTCACCTTTTCTCTACTGGTTCAACACAAAGTAATCCCTACAATGTTCCTACAACTTATACACATAACTCATAAGCATTCAAATTAAATTTCATGGATCAAAACTACAAAAACCGATTGTTTAATCTTTCTCTGCAAATTCCAGTTTTCGTACCCATTCCCAATCGAGTTTTCTTGATTTCAATTGCAATATAAATTCTATCCTATGTTTAATAAGATTCTAAGTTTAGATATTTTTAGAAAAATGAAACAAGATCAATTTACCCAGTTTACCTTCCAAATGCGCACAATCCGTTCTCCCTGCCCGTTTCACTCTTCTTCGTTGTTTCTGTTTCTATTTGCTTCTTGCTCCTTCTCTTTATTCTGGATTAATATGCTAAACTTACATACTAGCTGAGGAAATATAAAGCAACCCAAAAATCGAATTACAGAGAGAACTTACTCCTTGCACCTCTGCTTCTGTCACTCCCCCTGTTGCGCCCAAACCGTTCCTCTTCTCTCTTCTCTTTTTTTTTTTTTGTTTCTTTTTCTTGCTGGTTCAATTTGCAACGCATGCCTAGCATGCTTTTATGTTCTGTCCGTCCCCCTCTCCCTTTATTTCTTTGCCTTTTCATTTTCTGCACTTCACTCCCCTCCCCATCCGTTTTCTTTTTTTTTTTCTTTTGGTCAGTTACATATTGTAACTGATGCATTATAGTTCTACCTATATATGTAGATATATATATATATATATATATACACATCTACCTATATGTACATATATATATACATTTTATTCATGTGCCACAACACATTTTATATTTATTTATTTTATCTTTATTTTTATTATTATATATTTTTTTATTTTTATGATATTATTATTTTACCTTTATATATATATATATATATACATTTTTTTTTTCTTATTATCGTTATTAGGTTGCCCCGTCATTCATCCAAATATTCCAATTATTAAAATTCAACCCATTTATTTCATTATCGTAGCATTAGGCCGTATTGGCTCGGTTACAATGGGTCAGGGTATTACATTCTCCCCCCCTTAAATAAGTTTGGTCCCCAAACTTAACCAAATCATGATGCAAATAAATGAGGATACTGAGTACGCATTTCCTCTTCTCGTTCCCATGTGGCTTCCTCCAGTCGAGAATTCCTCCATAATACCTTCACTAATGGAATGGTTTTGTTCCGTAGAACTTGCTCTCGTCGGTCTAAGATCTGTACTGGCTGCTCAACATAACTCAAATCCTCTTGAACATCTAGCGGCTCGTGTTCGATTATCTGATCTGGGTTGTGTACACATTTTCTTAACATCGAAACATGGAACACATCATGTACGTGAGCTAACTCGGATGGCAATGCTAGCCGATATGCTACTGGTCCAACTCGTCCAACAATCCTGAACGGTCCAATGTATCGTGGTCCGAGTTTCCCTCTCTTGCCAAATCTGACCACTCCTTTCATTGGTGATACCTTCAAGAACACATAGTCGCCTGCCGTGAACTCCAACTCTCGTCTCCTCGTGTCAGCATAACTCTTCTGTCGACTTTGAGTTGCTAGTAAACGCTGCCTGATCAAATGAATCTTATCGGTGGTCTGCTCTACTATCTCTGGCCCAAATAGCTTCCTATCACCCACTTCCGTCCAGCATAGTGGAGATCTACACTGCCTGCCATATAGTGCCTCATACGGTGCCATACCAATACTGGATTGGTAGCTGTTGTTATACGTGAACTCTACTAACGGTAGCTGATCCTCCCAACTTCCTTTAAAATCAATGACACAAAATCTCAATAGGTCCTCCAATGTTTGTATCGTCCTCTCAGACTGTCCGTCTGTCTCGGGATGGTATGCAGTGCTAAGACTCAACTCGGTGCCCATAGCTTTCTGTAGACTCCTCCAGAACTTAGATACAAATCGTGGATCTCGATCAGATACAATGGATACAGGGACTCCATGTAATCGAACGATCTCCCTTATATAAAGCATAGCTAATCGTTCCAAAGTCTGAGTCGTCTTGGTTGCAAGAAAATGGGCTGTCTTGGTCAATCTGTCGACGATCACCCATATAGAATCATTCCCATGCGATGTCTTCGGCAACCCTGATACAAAATCCATCGTGATATGCTCCCATTTCCATTCTGGTATCGGCAGTGACTGTAGAAGCCCTCCTGGCTTTTGGTGCTCAACCTTGACTCGCTGGCACTCCATACATCGTGCAATGTGCTCAGCTATATCCTTCTTCATTCCTGACCACCAGTAAGTGCCCTTCATGTTGTGGTACATTTTTGTGTTTCCTGGATGTATAGCAAATCTAGAACTGTGTGCCTCATCAAGAATCTCCTTCTTAATCTCAGGTAAGTCTGGCACGCAAATCCTGTCATGATAGTATAACACCCCATCTCGTATAGAGAATTCTGTATTCCCTTCAGTCTCGACCTCTTGACGAAGCTTAACAATCTTATTGTCGTGCACCTGTAATTCCCTGATCTTGTCAACAATCGAAAGACTGATTGTGACATTGGCACACATTGCCCGAGAACCTGGCAAAATCACTTCCACCTCCATCGCCTCTAAATCTTGTAGTAGCTCTTCCTGTATAGTCAATAAGTAAGCAAGAGTCCCTGACGACTTTCTGCTAAGAGCATCAGCCACTACATTCGCTTTCCCTGGATGGTACTGAATACTGAGCTCATAGTCCTTGATTAACTCCAACCAACGTCGTTGGCGCATATTAAGCTCTTTCTGCGTAAACAAGTACTTGAGGCTCTTGTGATCAGTGAAAATCTCACAGGTAGCTCCATACAAGTAATGCCTCCAGATTTTTAATGCAAAAACAATAGCTGCAAGCTCAAGGTCGTGAGTTGGGTAGTTCTTCTCATGTGTCCTCAGTTGCCGTGAAGCATAAGCTACTACCTTTCCTTGTTGCATCAGAACACACCCCAAGCCTTGGTGTGAGGCATCACTGTAGATCACAAAGCCCTCTGTCCCATCCGGTACTGTCAGGATTGGAGCTGTAACCAATCGGTTCTTTAACTCTTGAAAACTTTGCTCCCTCTCCTCAGTCCAAATGAATGGAGTATTCTTCTTCGTCAGTTGGGTAATTGGCTTGGCTATCTTGGAAAAATCCTTGACAAATCTCCGATAATAGCCAGCTAAACCCATGAAACTACGAACCTCTGTGACAGTAGTCGGTCGGGGCCAACTGGTAATAGCTTCTATCTTCTGGGGGTCCACAGAGATCCCATCCTTACTGACTACATGCCCTAAAAAGGAGATGCTTGGGAGCCAGAACTCACACTTCTTCAACTTAGCATATAACTTCTGCTCCCCTAGCGTCTGTAGGACCGTTCTCAAATGCACCTCGTGTTCCTCCTGGTTTTTAGAATAGATCAAAATATCATCAATGAATACAATCACAAAATTATCCAAGTACGGCTTGAATACTCTGTTCATTAGGTCCATGAATGCGGCTGGAGCATTAGTCACTCCAAAAGGCATGACTAAAAACTCATAATGCCCATACCGTGTTCGGAATGCCGTCTTTTGAATGTCTGTAGGTCTAACCTTCAATTGGTGGTAACCGGACCTTAGATCAATCTTTGAAAATACTTGGGCCCCCTTCAGTTGGTCAAATAAATCATCTACTCTTGGCAGTGGATACCTGTTCTTGATGGTGACCTTATTCAATTCTCGGTAGTCGATACATAATCTCATAGTCCCATCTTTCTTCTTGACAAACAGTACAGGTGCACCCCATGGTGATGAACTGGGTCGTATGAAACCCTTGTCTAATAGTTCCTGTAACTGTAACTTTAACTCCTTGAGCTCAGCTGGGGACATTCGGTAGGGTGTCTTAGATATCGGTGCAGTGCCTGGCAATACATCGATGCTAAACTCAATCTCACGATCAACAGGCATCCCTGGGAGATCATCCAAAAACACCTCAGGAAATTCTCTGGCAATACGAATCTGGTCTAACACTGGTTGTTGTGACTCGGTGTCCTGGATGCTACACAAGAACCCATGGCACCCCTTGCGGAGTAAACGACTAGCCTGTATAGCAGAAATAAAATAAGGTGGAGCAACCACTCCAGTCCCCTTAAACTCAACGGTCGGAACTCCAGGGCTCTGGATAAACACCCTCTTGGTCACACAATCTATCGTGGCATGATTTGCAGTTAACCAATCCATTCCGAGAATAACGTCAAACCCACATATTTCTAATGGTATCAGATCGACAAATAAAGGCACCCCCATAATCTGTATCTCACAATTCTTATACATGGCCTCCCCCATTAATGATTGCCCCGATGGTACAGTCACATTAAGTAAGTAGCCTAGGGGTTCTGTCGATCTATTCAACTTAGCAGCATATATAGGGGATATAAAAGAGTGTGTAGAACCAGTATCAAATAAAACATGGGCAGGCTGTGCACAAACTAAAAGAGTACCTGCTACCACAGAAGTCGAAGCCTGCATATCCCCTGGCATTAAGGCGAAAACCCGTCCAGCCTGTTGTGGAACATTCCCCTGTCCATTTCTGCGGTTTGGTGGCCTGTTCGTTGTAGCTGTAAATCCTGGTGCTGGTGCTGGTGCTCTGAGTGCTGGTGCCGGTGCTGGTGCTGGTGCCCTAACCGAAGCAATACTGGTAGTGGCTCTGTTATTCTGAGGGCACTCCCGAGCAAAATGTCCTGCCTGGCCGCAATAATAACAAACATTACTGTCCTTCAAGCACTGGCCCTTGTGTTCCTTCTGGCAGTTGGGGCATTTAGCTGTGGTCCCCTCTGGTTTGCTTGGCCTCCTCAAACTGGGCCCTGTAGTTCGGGATCCAGTCCCGGGTCTAGTGAATGAGGGCCCTTGCCTAGAGGAAAAAGACCCTGCCCTCTGATTCTGACCTCCACCTGGCCTCTGCTTGGCCCGTCTCTTGGCAAACTCTTCACCACTCATTTCAACGATTTTGGCGGTGGCCACTACATCATTGAAAGTAGGTAACCGTTGAGACCTCACTCTGTCCTTAATCGCCCATCGTAGCCCCTCCTCAAACTTCCGGGCCTTAAGATCCTCACTGTTAATAACATTTGGGGCAAATCTGGCCAACTCATTGAATGTGGCCTCGTACTGCTCCACTGTCATACTGCCCTGCTGAAGTACCATGAACTCAGCAATTTTTCGATTCTTCACTTCACGAGGAAAGTACTTCTCATTGAACACTGTCGTAAAACGCTGCCAATCCATGTTCGGCTCCCTAGTCTCCTCAAGCATCCACCATTTGTGGGCAGCTCCCTTGAACCGATATGTGGCATAGGCCACCTTCTGCGTCTCACTGCATGGAAAGATGCGGAAAAGTCTGTTCATCTCCAAGAGCCACTCTTCTGCAGCTATGGCTCCTTGGGTACCGTCAAAGGATGGCGGTTTCATTTTCTGGAATCGCTCATAGAGAAACACCGGATCATACTCATCCCTCTGAAAGTTACCTCTGTTGACTGGCCGCCCCTGTCGCGCTGGCTGGCTAGTATCCTGCTGTACTGACTGATTAGCGGCCACGTTAACAGGCGGCTCTTGTTGTCCTGGCTGGCTTGTGCCCGTTTGATTCGTACCTGCCTGAGTCTGGGGTAAGGCCTCGATAACCCTTTCGATCAACTGTTCTAAACGTTCGATACGTTCCATTGCAGCTGCAGTAGTCCTTGTGTCAACCATTGCTGAAAAAGACATCCCGTACATTTACATAAGATAACGGTCAGTAGTTACGTAAGGTTTACTATAAGGGTATCGGTATTATTATCGCTTTATGTCTCGATGTAACAGTGCAGTGTCCTAGTCCTGTCTCCCATGACTCACTAGCACCTAAAACCGTGCTCTGATACCAAGCTGTCACGACCCAAAACCCACCCTATGCGGATCTCGTGTCGTGGGGCCGACCCAATGGCCGTCCCTACTTTTTCCATTCTTTTACCAATGATAACAATAAGAAATATAACCATAACATTAAAGTGCGGAAATCTTAATACATCATTGTTTCAAAACTAAATAAGTTTGACAATCCAAACGTAAACCAACATAACTTAAACATAAACCATTGTTTTAGGTGGTGAGTGCATGGGAGAACTACTGTATTCTACTGTGCTCCTTAACCGTCTCCCTACGCTCTGGATCTCCTACTGTGGTTCCATAACATGCTCACCTGAAAAAATTTAGTAAGGGGTGAGCTACAAACTCAGTAAGTAGAAGCCTATCCCCAATACGGGTGGGGATAGCATAAATGAATACAAGTCAAGGTAACATGATAGCCAGTCATGATAACGATTTCAGTCAACTGTAAAATGCCTCAATGGCCAATAAATGGCAAGGTACAATAACGGTCAACAGTGCCAATGAATGACAACGTACAATAACCGTCAAGGGTAACAACGTAGCATGAATATAGAATAGGCTCAATGAATACAATCAATATAAATACTGCCACAATGAAACGGTCACAATCAAGTCCAATAAAACCAAACCAGTCAACATAGAACTATATCAATAACATGGATGATGCCTTTACTCTGTTCAGGGTTTGGCAGACCCTCGGTCTTTTGGGGCCCGGCATACCCCCATTAACATAAATGCATATAAAATGCCCATTAACCTTACTGCGTAAAAACGCCATAATTGCCATAAGTCTTTTTGACCCGTAGGTCCAATAAATTGACCCGAAGGTCCCAGTCAATCAGATAGCATCAGATGGGTAATGTGACTGAGCACAAAACCCGGCACTTAACATAAATTAAGATTCTATAGTATTCCATATGAATGTACAAAACATGGAACATCATAACATAACATACAGTAAATGGATATCAATGAAATGAATCAGTCATGCAACATCAACCAATAGGCATCCACCAGGTAGAACAATATCCATGGTGGGAAACAATGATAGTGAATACATATATGAGTACAAGGTTGGCAGTAATGAAAAGAACGTGGCTTGGAAACCACGTATCAAAGATAGGAATCCACTTACCTCATCAACGTCTTAATATCCCGTGACTTTCTCCTTTCCTTTTGACTTGCCTATAAATCAATAAACACGTTTCAGCTTTTATATCATTTACTGAATTTATGCCTCGTTACTCTAAATACCTCCCTTACTAATTTATGTTTTACGATTTCCATTTTAAACTTAATTTACCCAAGGGCAAAATGGTCATTTACGTGTCTCTACTTTTTGGGTTCTGTTTTCATAATTTGGACTCCACCGTTGAGTCCAGTAGGTTTGAATTAATAAAAATTCACTATTTACTTAACTAAATCGGAGTCCGTTTGACTCACCTTTGACGTAGGGGCATTTTGGTCATTTTGGCATTCTACGGTTATTTTATTTTTTCGAGACTCCGTCTCGTAAAATGGACCTCACCATTAATTTCAGAAGGTCCAAAATAATAAGTTTTCATTATTCATTCTACGAATTTACGCGTCAAAATTAAATTTGAAATTTATTAATTTAAACCACTTATTTAAATTAATTAATCTAACTAATACATATAGTATTTGAGCCCAAACAGACCACATGTGCCTTGGTGGCACAGTGGCTAAGCTTCTCACCTTTTCCCCTTTGGTCACAGGTTCAATTCCCTGCCCATACCAATTTTTCCATTCCCTGTTATTACGTTTTTAATTTTTTTTTTCATTTTCTGTTCAAGTTTAACCCAACCATTGGATAGCTCTCCTTTCTAACCAAACACTATCTAAACTCAAATTTAAAAATTTACTCATGAAGGACAAGTGTTGGGCAGTCATCTGAATGGGTGGGTCGGGTCAGACCCGACCCGGTTTGGCCAAAATAAAATCACAAAACCCCCAGCCGCACTACACCATTTCCGGCATGCTGGTCATCTTCTCCGTCAACGGCGACTTGCCGGCGACGGATTTTCTTGCATTTTTCAGTGGGGTTCACACCTACAGATCATGGGCAACTCAAATCTATCCTCGGGTTTCCAATCGGAGTGCCGGAACACTCCCAAAATAGGGAAAACCGTCACTGCACAGGGGCTGTGCGGTTTCCGGCAGCCCCTTTTTCTTCCATTTTTCTCACCTTTTCTCTACTGGTTCAACACAAAGTAATCCCTACAATGTTCCTACAACTTATACACATAACTCATAAGCATTCAAATTAAATTTCATGGATCAAAACTACAAAAACCGATTGTTTAATCTTTCTCTGCAAATTCCAGTTTTCGTACCCATTCCCAATCGAGTTTTCTTGATTTCAATTGCAATATAAATTCTATCCTATGTTTAATAAGATTCTAAGTTTAGATATTTGTGTTTTAGAAAAATGAAACAAGATCAATTTACCCAGTTTACCTTCCAAATGCGCACAATCCGTTCTCCCTGCCCGTTTCACTCTTCTTCGTTGTTTCTGCTTCTATTTGCTTCTTGCTCCTTCTCTTTATTCTGGATTAATATGCTAAACTTACATACTAGCTGAGGAAATATAAAGCAACCCAAAAATCGAATTACAGAGAGAACTTACTCCTTGCACCTCTGCTTCTGTCACTCCCCCTGTTGCGCCCAAACCGTTCCTCTTCTCTCTTCTCTTTTTTTTTTTTTGTTTCTTTTTCTTGCTGGTTCAATTTGCAACGCATGCCTAGCATGCTTTTATGTTCTGTCCGTCCCCCTCTCCCTTTATTTCTTTGCCTTTTCATTTTCTGCACTTCACTCCCCTCCCCATCCGTTTTCTTTTTTTTTTTCTTTTGGTCAGTTACATATTGTAACTGATGCATTATAGTTCTACCTATATATGTAGATATATATATATATATATACACATCTACCTATATGTACATATATATATACATTTTATTCATGTGCCACAACACATTTTATATTTATTTATTTTATCTTTATTTTTATTATTATATATTTTTTTTTATTTTTATGATATTATTATTTTACCTTTATATATATATATATACATTTTTTTTTCTTATTATCGTTATTAGGTTGCCCCGTCATTCATCCAAATATTCCAATTATTAAAATTCAACCCATTTATTTCATTATCGTAGCATTAGGCCGTATTGGCTCGGTTACAATGGGTCAGGGTATTACAATAACGGACGGAACAAAACGGAACAATATCAATCAGAACAAGTCATATCGGAACTGAACATGACGGAACAAAACGGTACAATATCAATCAGATCAAGACATATCAGAACTGAACAAGTCGGAACAAAATGGTACAATATCAATCAGATCAAGTCATATCGGAACTGAACATGACGGAACAAAACGGTACAATATCAATCAGATCAAGTCATATCGGAACTGAACATGACGGAACAAAATGGTACAATATCAATCAGATCAAGACATATCGGAACTGAACAAGTCGGAACAAAACGGTACAATATCAATCAGATCAAGACATATCGGAACTGAACAAGTCGGAACAAAGCGGTACAATATCAATCAGATCAAGACATATCGGAACTGAACAAGTCGGAACAAAGCGGAAAAATATATCAATCAGGACAAGGCATATCGTACGTTAAATATATGTTTTTTAAACAGTATAACATTCAAAATAGTACAGTGCTTCAAAATACGGTATCTAGACAGAACTTATACACCAGTTCAGGAGTCAGGGTTACTCACCAACTGTTACGGTTATCTCCTTGCACAAACAATCCGATAACCTCCAGATACGTCAGGCATCTCCATGTATATCCTGAACAATAATCATCAATCATATACAGATCAGAACTCATCCATTCAGGTCTCATTTATCATCTTAGGTATCTATCGGATCACCTAAGACAGCCTAGTAGCCTATCGCCCTTTCACTGGGTCTCACCCGAGGCTATTTCATTCTTTAATTAGGCTTAGCAGTCATCAGAATTATGATTTAAGTCATTTAGACTTCATTCGTTATCAGTTAAGCACTTATTTGACCTTAGGGGCAAAATGGTAATTTTGCCATTCTTGCCCCGGACTCTGTCATGGTCCTCAGAATAGTCTACATATCTTATGTATGAAGTTCTAAGTCTTTTAGACTTAAATCGGTATCAGTTAGGTGCTTATTAGCCTTAGGGGCAAAATAGTAATGTTTGCCATTCTCGCCCCGGACCCTGTCGTGGTCTTCAGAATGTCTCATATATCATGTATATAATTTTCTAAGTCCTTTGGACTTTATTTGGTATCTGCTTTAGATCATCGGGACACATCAGTCATTTCTCGTTTTACGCGTTGATAGTTCCAGAGTCTTACTTAGCCCTTCAGTGTTCATAATTATACTTACGATAATTTATCAGATCAGATTGACCTTTATCTTGCACTTATAGTACTCAGGGGTATTTTGGTCATTTTACGCTTCGTAAGATTCTGCCCCTCCGGTTCGTCATTTATTCGGGTATACAGTTTCACCAGTGTTTAGGCTCCTACTGATATCAGTTTCGTCCCAATCGGACTTCATTTGGGCTTCGTACAGTATCAGGGGTATTTTGGTAATTTCATGCGTCATATTTTTCGGCACGTCAGTTCATAAAATGGACCTCACCGTTGGGTCCAGAGTGTCCGACATAATTAAGTTGGACTATCTGTTATGTTTAATTGACCCTGAGAATCATTAGGGGCAGTACGGTCATTTACACTTTGTGTCTATATTTTTCGGGACTCCAGTTTGTTAAACGGACGTCACCGTTGAGTTCAGAATGCCCGACATAGTCAAAATAGACTGTCTTTTATTTTTATTTGGGTCTGGTGACATCAGGGGTAGTACAGTAATTTATCACTTACAGGTCTGTATTTTTCGGTACTGTATTTCCAAAATCGGACTGTACCATTGAGTCCGGAATGTTTGAAATAGTGAAAATACACTATTTATTTAATTTATTTGGACTCCGTTTGATATATTTAATGTCCAGGGGTAAAATCATAATTTTACCAATTTAATAAAATAATTAATTAATTATTTTATTATTTAATTAATTTAGCAGGGGCTTAATGTATAATTTTCCCAAAATCTGGGCCACTGTGCAATATTCAGAACTGTTGGGGGGTAAATCCGTAATTTTCAGAAACATTTGGGGGTTAAATGTAAATTCAGAAAATAGGGGTTCAGACCCATTGGTTTAAGGGTTCACTGGCTGAACCGGTCCAGAACTCTTGTGAACCAGCCGGTTCACTGACCCTCAGAAAACCGGGATAACATATCCCGCATATTCCAATTTCAGTCCTTATCCGTGTCTATGTCATGCCCCAATTCAATTTCTAATTTCATTTCTGTGTTACCAAACAGTCGGATTCCAGAATTTTAAAACATTAACACCAAAACTGTGCCGTTTCATTAATGCGGTGGCCAGTTCATACGTCGATACGTGTGTGAGTCAGTTCGGTGGGTTTGGACGTGTTGGACGAGTCGACTCGGTCGACTCGTCGTCTTCTTCACCAACCAGTGTACTGTTGCCCTAATTCCCAGTCCCCATTTTTCTCTATTTCGTGCCATTTCAAGCACGGTTTCCAACTGTTTTTGGTTCCAAACTGTTCCTAGAGTCTAGACCAACAACTTGGCATCGATTTTGAGCTTCGAACCCATGCGTGGAGCTCTGTATAACCGATTATCATGCAGGTTTTCAGTTCGGTCGTGGGGCCTTATTTCTCAACCAAATCTCACAAGGTTTGGTTCTTTGTGACCGTATGTCCATGGGGATCAACATCCCATTTATCAATTTCAGTTTAGAGGCCTATTTTCGAGTTTGGGTTCCATGGCCAAGACCTATAGGTTTGGTTTTGAGGGTCCAAATCAGTGCTCTAGGGTCGCGGGTTGGTATTTTTGGAATCCTTGTGACCTCTAGATTAGGTCTTGACCAACCAAATTCAGTTTAGCTTGGGTCAAATCAGACCCAGTTTCGGAGGTGGTCATTCATGGTTGCCGATGTACAGTTTTGGGTCTCAAGCCCTATTCGACCCCTTTCAGTTAGTTCATGACAGTTCCAAGCCTCATAGTAGTGCATATTTACAATTTATATGGCTTAAAAATATCAGGAACAGATCCAAAATGTAAACAGGAAATTTTAGAGTAGTTTTAATGTCTTACCTTCCAAGGAGTGGCCCTCATTTCCTCATCCATGGCTCGGTTGTGGTTTCTGTGCATGTTGCACCAGTGCAGTCGTGTGTTGCTTAACCCTCAGTTCTCTTTGGTGCATCCCATGTAAACAATAGGCATGCACAAGCTTGTATACACACAAGCCATGGATACACACGTACATGCAGCCCTCTCTCTCTCTACCATGCACAATGATCTCTCTCCCACTCTCTCTATACCAGTATACAAACAACCTCACATGTATAGACACTTATACATATATTTCTATAAGTATGTTCAGCAGTGAGGGGACTGGATAATCAGAGAGTGATGTAGGGTGATATGATTCCATCATGTGGGGTTTGCATGGGTTGCCATTGGTCAAATTTGAGGTGGGGCTTGGTTAACTTAGAGATATATACAATTGAGTTGTATATATATGCACAAAGTAATGGCAGCCCAGTTGGTAAACTTTTTGAGAAAAATTCATTCCCTCTCAAAGGTCAAGGGTTCAATTCCCTTGGCCTCCCATTTGGCCCCTTTTTCACCATTTTTGGTTAAGGCCACGTTTGGTTGTGCAGTAATTCAGTTTCAGTATTTGCTACATAACTTTCATTTCGTAGCTTCTTTTTCGACGCGGTTTTCTTCCGAGAGTTTCATATTTCAGTTATCTACAGTGTTAGAGGTTCCGTGTCATTTATTAATCATTCAGGATTTCCCGGGTTAGCTAATTCGGGTTCCGTTAGTATTAAAACGGCGTTATTTCACCGAATTAATCAGTAATTTGGGTTCGGGTAAGGTACCCTTGCCTCCAGACATTTAATTATTTAATCGGTCTATGGCGACCGCCAGGATTATGATTAATTCCCTAAGCCGGTACTAATTAATAATTAATTATTTAATTATTAATTATACAGAGTCGGGGTGTTACACCAACTGCCTGAGAGTCCACTAAGGACTATGTTCCAAAAACACCCATGCTTGTTACTTCTACAGTAAGAGTGGGCATTTCACAAGAAACTGCCCCCAGAGTAATAGATCTATGATCAGTACCACACCTACCCCATCAGCCCTAATGATTAGATCCCAGATCCGTAATAATGGAATAAGGAACGAGTAGTAACACGTGGAAAAGGTCTTCTCTATTACACCATGAGATGATCAGGCTATTACATCAGTAGTCGTAGGTACCCTTCTAGTTTGTTCATAACGTTCATAACCTGCTTAGATTTTATACTAGCTTTACACATTTTATGTCCCCACATTGTTTGCTAAACTAAACTTAACAATTGAACACCTAGACTATTTATTTACTGTTTCATTCCATCGGGCCAATCATTATTAAGAAATATTAGACATAGGTCACACGAGATACAAATCAGGGGCACTGGTATTCTCAACGATTGACTTAAGGTCAAGGTACCATTAGTTGAAAGTTAGGCCAACTAATATAAATAAATGGCATTTAGAACCCGATATAAACACTACGAGTTCCTTGTGATACCTTTGGGATGACACATGCCCCAGCTACATTTGTAGACTTAATGAATAGAGTTTTAAAGCCACACTTAGATGATTTCATGATTGTGTTCATCGATGATATCTTGATTTACTCTAAGGACCAGGAGAAGCATAAAATATATTTGAGGTTTATGTAAAGATTTCAAAATACACTTGAGATTTATAGAAAGAGCACTATGTCGTTCTGAGTGACTGAAAAACTTGATTCTCAGCCAAAGGTTCTTATTAAATGTGAACATCTTTCTAAAGATTTGTGCCTCAATTATAGAAAAACCACCGAAATGAGGAACGCCAAGTTTGGGGACCAAACTCGATTAAGAGGGGGAAAATATAATACCCCAACCCAAAATATAACCGGGCAAGTGCAGTAAATCTAAATTGTTAGGGTTCATTTCCAGAGGATAAAAGAACAGCCTGATTTTGGAATACGAACGGTCTCGAGTGTCTGAATAATACCAAGCGAAGCAATTAGTATGGGTATATATATATATATGTGTGTGTGTGTGTGTGTGTATATATATATTAGTGTGTGTATATGCATACGGGTGCAAGTGTGTGTAAATGTGTGTATGTTATATATATGTATATATGTATTTATATATTAAAGGATGTGTGAAACAGTGTGCATGTATATATATATATACATGTATATGTGTGAGTATATATATATACACACAAGGTACTGTGTGTGTGTCACGACCCAAAACCCATCCTGTGCAGATCCTGAATCGCGATCGCCACCCTTAGGCCCGGGGGCCGTCGGGTGAGGCTTAAGTAAGCAACGGTGCCAGACGGTGGTGCGGCCTGTGTTTGCGGAAGTGTGAAAAACATTTTATTTTATTTTCTTCTTTTAAATTTCTCGCACATCCGCTCGGTACTGCTGCTCTTCAGAACGGTACACATGATTATACATTCAGAGCATAATAAAAACTTTTAAAGCTTTATACATAATACATATTCAGTTGTCCCTCAGGACTTAGTTACATAACATTTAAACATTCTTCTATAACAAAAAGTGACTAACTATAAGTCCTTAGTACTTCCCAAAATTGCTAATCTTGTATGGAGCTGCCTACGTCTTCCTATCAAAATGGCCAGACTCTTAATCATTTTCATCACTTGAAAGGAAGTCATGGGTAACAAATCCATGTGAGCTTTATGAGAAGCTCGTGAGTGATTCCAGCATTTGTCATGGGTTTTCAAATAGCAGTGGCTAGTATAAGAGAGTTTACAAACATTCACTACCAATTGTTTGCATACTTCAAATAAGAATATAAGAATTCTTTTAGACATTTAAGATATTCAAGCTAAGCATGTACTTTTTCAAATAAAGTATAGGAAACTTCAAAACACGTAACATGAAGCAATTTAAAGCATTCGAGAAAACAGATATTTCACGTATACAAAGTGTAAGAATCTTCAAGACATAGAACATGGGGCATTTAAATTACTCGAATAGGCTATGCAATATGCAATGTAAACTTGTAAACATGTATATGGTGGCCAATGTGACCAAAAGAGTTTAATTATTTTTCTTATCAATAGGATGAATAAAAATCTTTCTTCTTGTAAACATGACGGTATGAACCTTTATTTTAAAACTAGGTCATTTCCTTTAAAACAAATACTTCTTCATGTGAAAGGGGTTTGAAAAATCTTTTGCCATTTCTTATGAAAACATTGAAAACTTTACTTCATGAAATCAACATATATAGTACATTTAGGAATGGAGGGATAAACCTGCTACCATTTCTAAACGTCTCATCTTTTCACTTTGATTAGGTAAAAATCTGTTTCGAACCAGATTCCAGTCTTACTTTTTGTGGAGAAATCTCATGCCTGGGGGATTAGACCCTGCTACTTGGCATTTTACATATCAATTGAGTTTCGAAGAAACCCAATATGATTCGTAGTACTTATGAACAATTTATCTTGCATTACTAGTGGCAACATAAGCCATATAAAATTTACAAATAGATGCTATTTAAAACATTAAAACATGACCTCCCTACAGTTTCATTTAATTATATTTAACACATGACTTCTTCAAATAGATGCTTTTATGAGCATTCAAAACATGATGTTCATGACTTCATGATAGAATCTTCAAATACTTGAAATATCCAAATTCAGAATATTTTATGAGATTTGGCATTTTAAACTTAGACATGCTGAAACATATTTTAAAGAGAAACTGTAGTAGAGACCATTCACTGAGTATGTCACAATAGGGTTTTATAAGGAACAAAAATACTTTAAAATAGGAATCATGTAAATACTGAATTTGGAAATCAAATGCTTCAGATATTTTGAACTTAAAACTTCTTCAAATTCGTGGAGTTAAATCTCTACTTCAAATACAAGATTACTCACCTTTGTCCTTAGGGTCAGTGCTACTAGTACGCATTCCCTTTTCCCCTGTAATTCCTAAGAACAATTATAAAGAGTCTATTAACTTCACATTCACTTCAAATATAATATCCCGACCCGCGATACCGGGTCATATGACACGTATTACGAGATTGAAGAAAATTAGTGTAAAAATATTTACACTCAAAGAGAATAATTAATTAAATAAATAAATAATTATTTATTTATATGAAATCATTAATTAATATTTATAATTAAATAATTTGAACACACATACACACACTTTATGGTGTATTGTGTGTGTATGTTAGAAAGTGTATAAAAGTGAGTATATGTATAACTATAAATACATGTACCCAAGATAAAATATATTTAGTATATAAATATCTATATGTGAGTGTATATGAGCCAAATGTGTGCATGTATATATATATATATATATGCACGTGTACATGTATAAGTATGTATATGTAAATAATTAACATATTATTCAAATTATAAAAGTATATTAAAATAAATATCTAGTGTGAACAGTACACAGTGTGTGTGTGTGTCGGCAGTGTGTGTTCTCATGTGTTGTGTGTGTTGTATTATATATATATATATATATATATACATCATATACAAAGGTCAAACCCACTTGGTGATAAAGCAAAAATGGGGAAGAACAAGAATTAATTGGATGAAAAGTTAAATTGATGAGATGTAAAGGCTAGTGTAGGGCTATGGAGTCAGAGAGAGAGAGAGAGAGAGAGAGAGAGAGAGAGTAGAGAGAGAGAGAGGTCGGTTCTCCCTTCTTTAAAAGAAACAAGCATGCAATGCATGCTATCTCCGAAAAGAGAAACTGAACGAGTAAGAGACTGAGAAGCTAAGAAGAGTTTAGAGCAAAAAGAAGGATCAAAACCGTAGCAAGAAGGTGAGAAAACTCAAAAGTTCCATTTTTCTCTCTCTAGAATATTGCATTATTAGGAACTGTTTTAGAGTTATTCTTTTAAGTATGATGCTTAATATATGTTCAGAAGTGTTTTAAACATGAAAAGAAGTCTTGAAAACACCTAAAAACACAAGACCCAGAAGCTACGACCATTGATGACCTTGCTTGAAGCAGGTCTGAACCAACTTATTCTAAACCATTTTTGGCTTACCAAGGCTTTGAGATGAGACCATGAGGGTACCAAAAACCCATACCCGCGATCATAAAACTCAAAAAAAACCCTCCAAACATTCACTTGCAGGTACGGGTTCAAAACCCCAACCTCACAAACTTTTATTTAAATCCATTTTTCTGAATGGGAAATGAAACTCCATGAAGAGGGGATCATAACAAACGAAACCCCATGAATTTTGGCTCAAAAATGAGCATTTACGACCACCTCACAGTTCGGATTATCAAGGTTGAAACCGAGAAAATGAGTTCATTTCGAACTCTAAAATGAATGTGAATCTGATTAGTTATGCCTTGGGAACATTTTTCTACATGAAAATAGTAGGGTTTTAGTTGGCCAAAATCCACGAAATTGAAAAAAATATAAAACTGTAACTAGGGTTACAGTAGGGGTCGAGATGGAGAAGACGATCGGGTTGGCTCGGTTTAAAAGGTTGAGCCGAGTTGACTCAGACACGTGGGGCTTCCTGAGGGCTGCCACCACATTATGGCCACGACGTCGTATTGGGGCCTGATGTTATATATATATATATATATATATATATATATATAAAACCGTATGAAGTTTGAAGAGAAAAGGGAAGGAAATTGGGTCGGTGGGATTCGAACCCTTGACCTCACTCGCCGAACTCTCTCCCTTTTCCACTCAGCCACGCGTGTGCGTGTGCCCTAATACGAACGAAATATATATATATATATATATAATATAATAAAATCTGAAAAATTAAAAGGTGCAACTGCACCTACGGAGATTCGAACGCAGTATCTATGGGAGTGAGAGGCGACACATTGGCCAGTGTGCCACCCATTTCATCCAGTCATATTAGCCACCAATATATATATATATATATATATATTATACTTACTTAATTTAATTTAATTAATTAAATTAAATTAAATATTCACGAAATGCCCCAGTGTCCAAATGGGATAAGTTATATATGTATTCCTATTATTTCGACCCTACTGAGTCCAATGGTGAGGTCCACGTCGCAAGACGAGGTCCCAAAAAATTTAAGACACATAAAAATGTCAAAATGACCAAAATACCCCTGGTACCCCTGAAGCCAAATTAAAACCAAGGAAGGTCTAAATTGACTTTTTTAACATCCCGGACTCAATAATGGAGTCCGAATTATAAAACGAAGTACAAAAAAATGTGACACGTAAAACGATGAAATGACCATTTTGCCCTTTTACATATAAAAGGCCAAATTAACTTTTGGGAAAGCCTAAACTAACTTTCTTCGACACTCCGGACTCAATGGTAGAGTCTATTCAACCAAAAGAGATGTTGTAATGACATGGAAATTTTTTTTTTTATTATTACTTGTTTTTATTATTATCATTATTATTATTATTATTGATATTAAAATGTATATTATTATTATGGAAATGCATGGTGTATGTATGTGTAGCATGTATATGTGTGTGGAATATTATATGTATGTGTACATGTATGGAAAGATGTATGTACATGCCTATGTGAATATGTATATGTATATATATATGGCAGTGTGTGTGTGTGCAATAGACCTGGTGTGTGAGTGTGTGTGTGTCTAGTGTGTGTGTGATGAGTGGTATATATATATATATATATATATATATAGGTATATAGGGCAGCTTTGCATTTAATGCAAAGCTGCAATGGGGGAAAAACAGAGTGGCTGAACAGAGGGAGAGAAGTCAAGGAAAGGGGCTGGTGTGAGAGACGTGTGGGAGTGGAAGTGTGAGGCTATATTTTTGGTCTCGGTTGGGAGAAGAGAAGGAAAGAAAAGCAGAAAGAGAGAGAGAGAGAAAGAGAGTTCTAGAAAGGAGTCTTGGAGCTGATTCAAGCTTGGAACCAGAGGGTGAAAGAGGTGCACGGCTAGAGAGAGAAACCCAAGAAAACCGTAAGTGACCCAGTTCTGTTTTGATTTTTTTTTTAAAGCATGATAATTACTTTGATGTATATGATCTTAAAGAGCATGTTGTAGGGTTTATTTTGCAAAAAGAATGAAAGAAAATAGGTTAAGAAACGAGGTAGAAAACTCGAGTTGCAGGTTTCGGTCATGGGAGTTGGGTCTTGACATTTTATGTGTAGAACTCGGTTTGAATGGTAGGGAATGAACCCTAGGAGGTGCAGAAAACCATTAGGATAAAAATGGAGGTTAAACCGTGACCGAAGAGTCACGAAAATGAAAGAATAGGGTCGACCGGAGAGTTGACCGAAATATTTGAGCCCTATTTCGTGAAGATCTAGTGGCTAAGATCCAAAACCGACCTTGGATATGAAATCTACGTGAAAAATCGAAGAGAACCACGTTTTTAAAACTATGAAAAGTCGCCGAAAAAATGTCGCCGGCGTCGGAGAAGGTGCCAGAACCCTACTGGCGTCTCGCTGGAAAAACGGGGAAGATGGGGGGTGGCCGGGTCGGGTCCGGGTCCGGTTCGGGTTCGGGTCGGGCTTAGGCCAAACCGCCCCTGCCACGTGTCGGTCTGAGGTTTTAAATTAAAAGGAGATTGGGACTGTTTGGCTACGGGTGTAATAAATTGAAAAATTAAATTGGAACAGGAATAGGGATATCCTATCCCTGTTCTGGACTAAACCCTGTTTGGGTAACCGAATTGAGAATAGGAGGAAAATTGGAATTTGCAAATTAACCCTTGTACTTTTTGGGAATTGACTTTGACCCAAGACTTTCGAAAATTTACAAACTGACCCCCCAACTGTTGGTTATTATAATTTGACCCTCCTGAATAAATATTAATAAAATATTAATTAAATTAATTAATTAATTAGTTAATTAAATTATTTAAATATGCTAAAATAATCCGGAGTCCAAATGGGACAAGTCATTAGTGTATTTTGACTATCTCGACCATTCTGAGACCAATGGTGAGGTCCGTTTTACAAGACGGGGTCCCAAAAAAATAAAAGACCCGTAGTAACCTTTAAAATTACCAAAATGCCCCTGAATTGAAGTACAGTCAAACGAACTCCGAATTAAGTAAACAAATAGTGAAAATTTATTATCTCGAGCATTCCAGACTCAACCGTGGAGTCCGATTTGTGAAAAGAGGTCACGAAATGTAAGGACCCGTGAAAAGTGCAAAATGATTGTTTTGCCCTTTTGAACCCAGATGTCCGAATTGAATTCTACAAAAACCTAAACTTATTTTCTACAACGTCCTAGACTCAATGGTAGAGTTTAATTTAGCAGAATAGAAACCTATGAATTAAAGACATAAAATTTGATGAATAGCATAAATTAAAATGACAATAGACTGAGTTGTAATTTATGCTTTTAGGGACACTGACAGGGCAGGAAAGGGCGATTTGACATCCTGCATTTTCATTGACCAGTTCAGTTACATATCGTGCACGATCTTCTAGGGTTGAGACCAACCCGTCAGGTATGGTGTTTTGCTAATGTTAGAAATGAAGTTAAGTTAGGAATGTTCTGTGAATGACTGGAATGACTTATGTGTTTATTTGGAATGTGTTCACTTGATGATTTGGAGTGGGTTGTTCACATGCTTACATGTTACTTGTACTTTATGAAAATTTAGTGAATGATGAACGTGAATCATGACATGTGTTTAAGTTGATTATATGAGATATGCTTGCATGTGGAATCAGCTGGTGATTTATGTATTATTGTCTCGATCATGCTATATTGTGGAAACTATGTTTCATTGAGATTGCATTGGCATATTGGCATATGGTGAATCCTTTGAGAACATGGCGTGGGTTGAGCACGTGGTGCTTTACATTATGAGGGTGTAGATCCTGTGGTGAAAAACCCAAAATTGGCCATTGCATTGGTACTCCGTGCCATCGGGGAGTACCCGTAAACGAGACATGGGTGTGGCATAGAGTTGTGCATGGGTGCGTCATGCATACCACTCATATATTACTGCGATGCTTAGAATGACATTTAGATATAAATGTACACTTTGCACATGCCACGCCTTAGCTTTATTTCTTGCATTAGCACTTCATCATACCAGCAGTTGAGCTGACCCATTCGTGGGCAACATTTTTCAGATGAGGATCCTCCAGCTACTTGAGACTCTATGATACCTTGATAGGGTGAAGCATTTGGTATATTTTTGGTCCATGGGACTTATATTTTGTAATGTAAGGGCTTAAGCCCAAGTGACCTATGAACAATGCAGTTGTGAGATGTACTTTATGTTATTTTATGTATTGATGGGAATGGATGCTTGTTTAGTGGATTCATTTACATTTGTCCTTTTATTTATTTTATTTTCTGTCTCGTCAGTCGCGCCTCGGGTTTGTAGAAATTCGGGGCGTGACAGATGTCTAAAATAAGAAGACATAAAATTTGATGAATAGCATCTGTCAGATGACTATAAATTAAAGTAATGCCAAAGTATTAATCTAAGGCGTATACGAGAAAATGAATTACGAAAAGACACGACACGAAAACATGTGAAGTAGTTAAATTTAAATTTAAATTTATGGAGCTACCAGAAGAGTATAAAGTGAAATAAATTAAACTCCTAACATATTAGATTGTGTCATAGGTTAAGAGTACAAGTTAAGTTAAGTACATATGAAATTATAAAATCGTTTTAGGATCTAATACGATTTAAGCATAAGATAAGGAATATCGAGATGATATTGCAATGAATGTGAAGTTGATGAGATGTTTATGAATTGTTCTTAGAAACTACAAGGAAAGTGGGAAGGCGCATTATTAGCACTAACCCTAAAGGACCAAGGTGAGTAACCCTGTGTTTGAATTGGAGATTTAACTCTATGGATTTGAAAAGGTTTTAAGTTCAAAGATATGAAGTGTTTGAGTTTTCAAATTCAGTATTTACATGATTCAGTTTTAAATTGTTTTATCTCTATAACTCTATTATGACATGCTCAGAGAATGGTTTTTGTCACAGTTTTCTTAAAACATATTTCTGCATGTCTAAAGTTTTAAATGCCAAATTATGTAAAGTGTTCTGAATTTGTTTATATCAAATGTTTAAAGGATTTGTTATGAAATTATGTACATGATGTTTAAATGTTCATGAGAAGTACTTATTTGAAGAAACCTTATATGTTCTGCTAGGGAGTGAGTATAAGTCCTACCTGTTAAGGACCAGGCAGCTGCTCTTGATCGGTTCAGTTGGGTTAAAGTTTACAAGATAATAGTGCATAAGCACCAGACAGGATTTTGGGTTATATACGAACTCAATTGCCCTATAAAAACTGACAAGATTTTGGGTTATATACGAACTCAATTGATTGTCAAATACCAGGTAGCAGGATCTGATCCCCCTGGTACGGGATATCTCTATAGTAGCATTGCAGTAAAACGGGAGTCTGGTTCGAAACGGATTCCACTAATGGAAGTGATAAGATGACAAATGATTTGAAAATGGAAGCAGGTTTTACCCTCATTTTCAATGTGCATATGTTTTGAGTTATATACTCTATTTGACGAAGTACGAGTTTAGCTTGAATACTTTAAATGTTTCAAAGCTATCTGTTTTATGAAATGCATATGTTTGAGTTATATACTCTATTTGACAAAGTAAGAGTTTAGCTTGAATACTTTAAATGTTTCAAAGCTATTTGTTTTATGAAATGCATATGTTTTGAGTTATATACTCTATTTGACGAAGTATGAGTTTAGCTTGGATACTTTAAATGTTTCAAAGCTATCTGTTTTAAGGAATGCATATATTCTGTATTCAAAGTATACGAACAATTGGCGGTGATTATTTTACAAACACTTATGTACAAAACTACTGCTAATTGAAAACCCCATGACGAATACTGGAATTGCTCACAAGCTTAGATTAGCTTACCTGGACTTTGTTCGGATCCCCCTTTCAGGTGATTAGCACCAGTCTTGACTTGAGGACGATGATGATGAATCTGTTGTTTTTGGGAAGTTATGTTCAAGTAGATTTTGTCTAGCACTACGAACATTAAGTAGGAAATCTTGTATTAGTAAAGTGGTACCCTGTTATGTATAAGCCCCACAGGGCAATTAAACATGTATTGTTTATGAAGTTTTAAGTTTTAGTTATACTCTGAATGTTAAATCATGTATGCTATGTAAAGAGTGGTAGTACCAGACAGATGTGCATAATTTAAAAATAAGAAAAGAAAATAAAAAGTTTTTCACGCTTTCGCAAACACATGTCGCACATCTATTCGATACCGCTGCTTATGCGAGCCTTCGCTCTAAGGTCTTTGGGCCTGAGGGTGGCGGTCGCGATACGAGATCTGCACAGGGTGGGTTTCGGGTCGTGACATCAAATATCACCTATTGATGCTCTTAACTTATGCTTAGATTGTCACGACTTGGAATCCACCTTGTGCGGAATCTGGCATCGCGACTCCGATCCGACCCGATGGTCGCACCTGATTTTTTCTTTTTCACTTTAACTTGACATTTATATGTGAGTTAGTTAACATGTAGTTAGAATTTAAATATGCAGCGGAAGACTTGAATAAAATTTTCATTCATTATAATAAAGTTCACATAGTTTTACTGTAACACCCCGATCCCATGAAATTAATAATTAATTAATAATTATTAATTAATACCGACTTACAGAATGATTTAGGGAATTAATCATGATCCCGACGGTCGCCATAGACCGATTAAATAAAGAAAATGTCTGGAGGGAAGGGTACCTTACCCGAACCCAAATTACTGATTAATTCGGTGAAATAACGCTGTTTTAATACTAACGGAACCCGAATTAGCTAACCCGGGAAATCCTGAATGATTAATAAATGACACGGAACCTCTGACACTGTAGATAACTGAAATATGAAACTCTCGAAAGAAACCGCGTCGAAAAAGAAGCTACAGAATGAAAGTTATGTAGCAAACACTGAAACTGAATTACTTGCGCAGCCAAACGTGGCCTTAACCAAAAATGGTGAAAAAGGGGCCAAATGGGAGGCCAAGGGAATTGAACCCTTGACCTTTGAGAGGGAATGAATTTTTCTCAAAAAGTTTACCAACTGGGCTGCCATTACTTTGTGCATATATATACAACTCAATTGTATATATCTCTAAGTTAACCAAGCCTCACCTCAAATTGGACCAATGAGGTTACATGCAAACCCCATATGATGGATTACATCAACTCCCATCACCCCTAAATCCCATTGATCTCTGATATATTCATTTATATATAAAGATGTATATGTATAAGAATGAATATATATATATATATATATATATGTGTGTACACATCTTGGGGGGGCTGTTGTAACACAAAAAAAAATAAAATCCGAACTGTTATAGAGGGGCTAGCCTGTTAGAGACTTAGAGAGTGCATGTAATCTGTTAGTGAGAGGAGGCTGCCTGCAAGTGTATGTATAAACTGCCCATGGTGGGTGTGTGCATGTCATCCGTTGGAAAGGGATGCACCAAAGAGAACTGAGAGTTAAGCAACACACGACTGCACTGGTGCAACATGCACAGAAACCACAACCGAGCCATGGATGAGGAAATGAGGGCCACTCCTTGGAAGGTAAGACATTAAAACTACTCAAAAATTTCCTGTTTACATTTTGGATCTGTTCCTGATATTTTTGAGCCATATAAACTATATGTATGCACTACTGAGAGGCCTGGGATTGTTATAGAACAATTGGGAAGGTCGGACAGCCCTGAAACCCCAAAACTGTAGCAAAAATCCGCCATTAATGACCTCCTGTAACAGGTCTGAAATGGCCCTCACCAAATTGAATTATATTGGTCTAAACATGATCTAGACATTCCTAGGGTTCCAAATACCACTATACGCGACTGAGACTCACACGGGAAGACCCTCAAATTTGACACTATTCTTTTCGGCCATGGAACCCAAAACTTGAGATAGGCTTGCAAACTGAAATTTATAAATGGGGAATTGAAGCCCCTATCCTAAGGGTCACAAAGAACCAAACCGTGTGCGATTTGGTTGAGGAACAAGGCCACACGGCCGAACTGAAATTCTGCGCAACAATCGGTTCTACCGAGCTTAATCCTTAGATTCGAAGCTCAAAATCGATGCCAAATCATTGGTCTCACATCCAGGAATGTTTTGGAATCAAAAGATATTGAAAACTGTACCTGAAACTTCACGAATTGAAGAAATCGTGAAACTGTGAATTAGGGCAACACTGAGTTGTTCGTTGGGGACGACAGAGTTGACTCGGCCGAGTTGACCGAGTCGAACCGAGTTGGTGAGTTGACTCTGGACACGTGTCGGCCTGTGAGGATGGCACCAGACCCAAATAAAAATAAAAGACAGTCTATTTTGACTATGTCGGGCATTCTGAACTCAACGGTGAGGTCCGTTTAACGAACTGGAGTCCCGAAAAATACAGACACATAAAGTGTAAATGACCGTACTGCCCCTAATGATTCTCAGGGTCAATTAAACATAACAGATAGTCCAACTTAATTATTTCGGACACTCTGGACCCAACGGTGAGGTCCATTTTATGAACTGACGTGCCGAAAAAAAAAATATGACACGTGAAATTACCAAATTACCCCTAATACTGTACGAAGCCCAAAATGAAGTCCGATTGGGACGAAACTGATACCGATAGAAACCCGAACACTGGTGAAACTGTATACCCGAATAAATGACGAACCGGGGTCAGAATTTTACGAAACGTAAAATGACCAAAATACCCCTGAGCACTGTAAGTGCAAGATAAAGGTCAATCTGATCTGATAAATTATCGTAAGTATAATTATGAACACTGAAGGGCTAAGTAAGACTCCGAAACTATCAACGCGTAAAACGAGAAATGACTAATGTGTCCCGATGATCTAAAGCAGATACCAAATGAAGTCCAAAGGACTTAGAAAATTATATACATGATATATGAGACATTCTGAAGACCACGACAAGGTCCGGGGCGAGAATGGCAAACATTACCATTTTGCCCCTAAGGCTAATAAGCACCTAACTGATACCGATTTAAGTCTAAAAGACTTAGAACTTCATACATAAGATATGTAGACTATTCTGAGGACCATGACAGAGTCCGGGGCAAGAATGGCAAAATTACCATTTTGCCCCTAAGGTCAAATAAGTGCTTAACTGATAACGATTGAAGTCCAAATGACTTAAATCATAATCCTGATGACTGCTAAGCCTAATTAAAGAATGAAATAGCCTCGGGTGAGACCCAGTGAAAGGGCGATGGGCTACTAGGCTATCTTGGTGATCCGATAGATACCTAAGATGACAAATGAGACCTGAATGGATGAGTTCTGATCTGTATATGATTAATGATTATTGTTCAGGATATACATGGAGATGCCTAACGTATCTGGAGGTTATCAGATTTGTTGGTGCAAGGAGATAACCGTAACAGTTTGTGAGTAACCTTGACTCCTGAACTGGTGTATAAGTTCTGTCTAGATACCGTATTTTGAAGCACTGTACTGTTTTGAATGTTATACTGTTTAAAAAAGCATATATTTAATGTACGATATGCCTTGTCCTGATTGATATTGTTCCGCTTTGTTCCGACATGTTCAGTTCCGATATGTCTTGTTCTGATTGATGTATTGTTCAGTTCCGATATGTCTTGATCTGATTGATGTATTGTTCAGTTCCGATATGTCTTGTTCTGATTGATGTATTGTTCTGCTTTGTTCCAACATGTTCAGCTCCGATATGTCTTGTTTTGATTGATGTATTGTTCCGTTTTGTTCCGTCATGTTCAGTCCTGATATGATTTGTCCTGATTGATATTGTACCGTTTGTTTCCTGTCATGTTCAGTTCCGATATGACTTGTCCTGATTGATATTGTTCCGTTTTGTTCCGTCCGTTATGATCTATCCGTTTCATGGTCTGTCCGTTACTGATATGTCCTTGTTTTGACTGACGTATTGTTCCGCTTGGTTCTGTTATATCCCGACCGTTAATGATCTGTCTGTCTTGATTGTTTACCTGTGACTTGAACTGGGGTTTTGCTCCGTCTGATTCCGTTATGTTCCGTCCGTTAATGGTCTGTTTGTCTTGATTGATATATGGTCCAGTTTCGTTATGATCTGTCCGGATTCTTGATTTGGTATATAAGTTACTGCATAGATACTGTATTTTGATGCACTGTATGGTTTTAAAAGTTATACTGTCTGAATGCATGTTTTTAAATGTAAACTTTTATACTGTATTGTACGCGGCATGATTTTGTCCCGTCTTACTATTGGTTTGTTCGGTCTGTCTTGTTCTGTTTTATGGTCTGTCTGATTTTGTTCTGCTATGATGTGTCTGACTCTGGGTACCATTCTGATTATGAGCGGTCTGGCATAAGTAGGCTTGATTTTGTGCCTAACTGATATATTGTTTGTTATGCCCTGTTATATTCCGCCCAGTACTGACCTGTTCTAATATTGAATTAATTGCCTATACTCTTGATTGATATATTGGCATCATGCACTGTTCCGTCTGTTCTGATTTGTTGTTCTGTTTAGTTCAGTCCCGTTTTATTCTACTTAAACTGTATTCGAGTAGATCTATAAAACTGTTATTCCTAAGCGATTGAACTATCCTTGTGATTTATAAACAAGACCGGGTTTGAAACCCATGACAGGGAACCTGTGTTACTCACTGGGCTTTTCGAAGCTCACCCCATTCCCTAACATTTTTCAGGGATTATCTCTGATGGATTAGAAGACACCATGATATGACATGGTAGGCCGAGTGGCACTTCAAGTAAAGGACCTGATGGCACTGATCTGTAGAGACTGGATTCTTGTGGACTGATTCTGTTATTCAGGTGAGTGATATGATACGGCTAACCTAATTTACATGTGCTGGATAGATAATTATAGGCTCATGGAAATAAACGGTACTCTAAAGATATTAGATCTGCTCTGTACTATATGCCTGATTTTAGATATGCTCTGAACTTAGAACTGTTAACTGTTTTGGATTTAGACTTGCTCTGTGGTACATACCTTTATGGTGGATAAGTGAGTTGCATTCCTGTGACACAAAGAAAAAGTTTTAAATTCCGCTGCATCTGACCCTACAGTTGGAGTGCAATTCGTTGGAAAGTTCAGAATTTGCCTTTGGTTGGTCGCGTCGCGACCGACTGGCAGTCACGTCCTCGACATCCGCGTAGGGTGGGGTTCGGGATGTGACATTTACAGACCCAAAAATTTCCAAATATAACTATCCCCAGGACGTGGGGTGATGGGAGAACATAGGGCAAGCACTATACTTTACTACCAAAATAATCCCTATAGTACATCATCTGCAACCACCCTACGCCTATTCAGAATTTCAATCCCTACTTCAAGGTGGGGCGTTGTTACCTGCAAATTTTTGTATAGTATCTAATGAGCTATGAAAACTCAGTAAGTAGTCCTTTACTCTATCAAGGATAGGTCAACATGAAGGGGTCTATAATCGAGATACATAGATCATAGCAACATGATAATCTCACAAGATGATATAATGTCAACAATAGTAAGTCACATCACATGATAATGGCAATGACAATTAAATGCAATGATGTGTAGGGTCATTCCCATGGTCTGATATATATATATATATATATATATATATATATATATATATACGTAGAACTCAGGATACCCTTTTGCAAACAGGTCTCACCACCTGACTTGCTCATGTATACCCACCACCTGACTTGCTCATGTATACCCAGTCTACAGTAGGACTCAGCATGCCTTTTTACAAACAGATCTCTCTATCTGCCTTGCTTATGCATACCCAATCTATAACTTTTAGTAGAATCCAGCCATACCCTTTTGCAATCAGAACTACTCGTCTGACTTGCTCATGTAGACCCGACCCACTCCTTATAATAATAGTGGATTGTAGTTATTCAATGATGTATGGAATGATCATGACTCTCATCAGAGTATAATATATGACTGTACATCATCCAGGCATCATATTCCAAACTGTTTAATAATCACATGCTCAAAATGTAGCATTTGATCCAATAGTATTTACGAACTAGAACAAGCATCAATGTCATTCAGTAACATCCGATGGCATAACACAATACAGCAATAACAAGCAACACATGCATAACACAGTTAGGTCTTTGCCACATACAGAGATTGGATTTTACTTACCTCTAATCGTGATCCTAGATCAGTATCCTATGAGTTTGCCTTTCCCTTTCGAGTTCCCTATATGTCAATAGATCCGTCTCAGAATTAATGCTATTCATCAAATTTTATGCCTTGCCATCATAAGTATCTCTAATACTAATTTAGACTTTACCATTGAGTCCGGAATGCCGAAGAAAGTCGGTTTAGGCTTTTGCGAAATTCCTTTGGAGATCTATACTATAAAGGGCAAAATGGTCATTTTGCATTTTTACGGGTCTTTTATTTTTTTTGGGAACTCGTCTTGCAAAATAGACCTCACCATTGGTCTTAGAATGTCTGAGATAGTTAAAATACACTATTCATATGTTTAATTTGGACATCGTTACTATAAAAGGTAAAATGGTCATTTGTACTTTCACGGGTTCTCGCTTCTTGAGACCTCTTTTCACAAATCGGACTCCACGGTTGAGTCCGGAATGCTTGAAATAATAAAAACTCACTATTCTTTTATTTTAATCAGGGTCTGTTTGACTACTTTTTGATCTAGGGGTAATTTGGTAATTTCTTTTTTATTTTTAATTAATAAATTAAATTAATATTTTATTATGGGGGCTCAAATCATAATAACTAAAAGTTGAGGGTCTAATCATAAATTCCATAACTTCTGGGTTCCTTTGTAATTTTAGAAAGTCCTATCCTAACTAAGGATAGCCAAACAGTGGATATCTACGGAACAGGGATAGGATATCCCTATTTCTATTTTAGCCCTAATTTCCAATTTCTTATCTGTGTTACCAAACACTCCCAATTCAATTTAAAATCTTTTAAACCTAAAGCAATACTGCGTCGTTTTGGATATATCCATTTTTGTTTCGGTCGGGTCCCAACCCGGATTCGACCTATGACCTGAACCCGAACCTGAACCCTAAACCAACAGTCTTTTTCCTCGTTTTTTTGGTGGAACTCTGGTAGGTTTCCATTGCAATCTCCGACGATAGCGACCAAATTTTAGTCAAATTTTAATGATTTTTAAATGCCATTTTCTTTTATTGTTCATAGGGATCTCATTTCTAAACCTAGTTGTTAACACATCAAATCTTCACGAATTTAAGGAAAACCGCAACTCCGGCCAACTGTACATTTCAATTTTTATGCTTGTTTTTACTCATTTCTTTTCTAAATCATTTTCTGCACTAATAGAATCTTGTCTAGGTCATTTAAACATGGTTTCATACATAACATATAAATGGAAATCTGAACCATCATAAACTTGTAACTAAAGTTTTCTTGTTCATTTTTCAACCATTGCACCTCATTCTTTTTGCGTTATTTTCCTCTTTTCATGCTGATTCGAACCTTATCATTCAAACTAATTATCATGCTCTTAAAATTAAAAATAGAACAAGACCCACTTACTTATATTTTCTGATTTCTTGGTGTAGGTCTCTTCTTCCTCCTTTCTGTTTCAGTTCTGAACTTCCCAACTTCACAATCTCTATCTTAGCTTCTCAAATCAGTCTTTCCTTTCTGATTTTCTCTACCAACGCACATGTATATATATATATATATAACCTAGCCGACCTCACTCTCTTCTCTCTCTCTCTCCCACTTGATGTAGCCTTCCTTGACTTTATTTCTGTTCCTTTTTAATTCTTCTTTTTCTCTCTTTTCTAAATGCAACTTTGCATTTATTGGATGCATGATATTTATATATATATATATATATATACATATTATATTACACACACACTCACACACCCCAACACACACACATTGTTGACACACACAACACACACCACTTGCATGTAGGCTACATGCTGAAGTTTCCTTTTCTTTTCTTTTACATTTTAAATACACATACATATATATATATATATAATATACTATATTATAATTATATACATGTATAAAGATATAATTTATACCCATCCTATACATATATATACATTCATATATATACGTATATACTAATTTCTGAGTACATATACATACCCTGATATTTAATGAGCTATGCATGTGTATGTACGTATGTATGCATGGAAATGCGTGCGTGCACGCATTACGAGGTATAGTTCTAGGTTGCTCGGGTATTGCCCGACACTGGCTATATAATTGATACTATCCACTTTCTAAAACCGTACAGTAAATATGACAAAATAATATAGAGCTTTAAACAGCTCGGGTGCAACTGATAGTACACTACCTGACCTGGTCTACCTCGGTATACCTGCTAACCCGGGTCAGGGTATTACATAGATTGTGTTAAATCCTAGTTTCCATCTTAGGGCTTTATACTTTTTAAGTATACTCTTCTGGTAGCTTCATTAATTCTTCAGATTGTTTTCGCAACTTCACATATTTACGTGTCATATTTTTTCGTACTTTATTTCATAATATAGACCTCACCATTGAGTCCAAAACATCGAAGAAAGTCAACTTAAACCCTCTTGGACTTCTATTTGGCTTTAGAGGCACTATGGGCAAAAAGGTTATTTTACATTCTTACGTGTTTTTATTTTTTTGAAGTCTCGTCTCGTAAAACAGACTTCACCATTGAGTCCAGAAGGCCCAAGATAAAAAACTTATACTATTTACTTGTTTAATTTGGACATCGAAAACTTATTTTAATAATTAACTAATTAAATTAATTTAACTAATTAATTATATATTTTATATATATATATATATATATATATATTTCCTTCATAAGAATTCATATGTGTAAGTGTGGCACAGTGGTGGGCATGCCCCCCACATGCCACAAGCCCCACGGTTCGATCCCCAGCAGTGCACTGCTTCTTTAGTTTCCTTCTTTTTTTTTTTTTTTTAAAAAATAATTGAATCAGTTTTAAACTAACAAGCTAAAACGATGTAGTTTCAATGGCCTGTTACTGCACCTTGGGTTAGTCGGACCCGACGCATGACTGACCCAGCCCGTGACCTAGCACCCTTCCTCTCTCCCTCTTCACGTTTTTCCAGCAGAGCACAGTGCAGGTCCGGTCACCTTCTCCGGCAACGGTGACTGGACTGCTATATTTTCCTATCTTTTTTCTTCATTTTTTCTTCCTTTTGAAGCCTAAATTCACTTCTAATCATCCTAAAATGTGATTTAAGACCTTTAGATGGAAATTAAATCATCAAAAACACCTTCAAATTTTAATTTTCTTAAACACCAACTTTCCAATAAACCTCAATATCTTCTTCATTTCTCAACCAGTTTTCATGTGGTATCTTCCAATGTGTTCCATTTTTCTTATAGAATTTAACGATATAATTTGTTCAAAGCTTAAAGCAAGTTTATGAAAATCCCAGAAAATTAAAAACTTGAAATATAGTAAATTTTTTTCACATTTTCTTCTTGTTCCTCCTTCTTTCTTCTTCTGCTTCTTACTTCTGAATACCAAAACTTCCTTCAGCTTCTTATTCCCCTTCCAACGCATGCTTAATGCATGGTTTATATATAAACAGCCCATATGGCCGTATCTCTCTCTCTCTCTCTTTTCTTCCTTTCCTCTCTTTTCTCTCTTTTCCTCTCATTCTTGACTTCTTCTCTAATTTGTTTCTTTTCTTCCTGCTTTGATTTAATGTTCTGCTAATATTTGTGTTCATATATATATATATATATATTATACTAAAACACATACTACACACTCACTCACACACACACTTGGCCAACACTCCTATGGCCTTTACAACTTCTTCTGCATTCTTTCATTTTATAATTTTTTTTCCATATATATATATATGTATATTCTTATATACATACATATTATAACATATATATATACTAATTATATTTATATATATACACGTCTATTTATGTATATTTCTATATTTATATATTCATGAATATTATATATATATTTGTAAATATATATACATGTGTACATATACACGTATACACGTATTTACGTATACACGGATTTTTGTATAATTGGGTTCTTTTTATTGCCTTAATTAACTATAAAATTCAAATCTCGTAACATGAGCCAAATTGCCCGGGTAATTTGGGTCCGAGTGTTATATTCTCCCCTCCTTATTAGAGTTTTGTGTTCAAAACTCAAGAGTTCCTGGTCTTTATAAGACTCTACTCCCTTTCCTTCTTGGCTATCAATATTTGCTATAACATTTAAGGTTTTATTTACCTACCTTATAATTCAAGGTTTTTAAAATTTTCATTTATCCTCTTCTAATTCCCATGGTGGGTTCTATAGCCCACATTTTCTTCTCGTCTTCATTTTACTACCTTTATTTAACTACGGATCCCACACCTTGTCTTCCTATTTAACACGTACTTCCAATCACTTACTTTACTTTAATGCAGATCCCATACCCTGCCTTTAAATTGAGTCATGGACTTCTAATATTTACTTCATGTAATGCGGGTCCCATACCTGCCTTCAAATCAAATCATATACTTAAAATATCTATTTCATGTAATGCAGGTCCTATACCCCACCGTCAAATCAAATTATGTACTTCACATATCAACTTTATGTAATGCGGGTCCCATACCCCGCCTTCAAAACAAATCATGTACTTCACCTAGGTTTCTCTGAATAACTCATTTGTTATCCTTCAATATCTTAGGTAGCCTAGAACCTACCTAACTAATAGTTCTGTTTCTAACTCCTCTAGTGTCACTAAGTTTGTTTTAGTCAACGTAGAGCTCTGATACCACTCTGTCACGACCCGAAACCCACCTTGTGCGGATCTCGAATCGTGATAGCCACCCTACGGCCTGAGGGCCATCGGGTGAGGCTCAAGTAAGCAACGTTGCCAAACGACAGTGTGGCTTGTGTTTGCGGAAGCGTGAAAAACTTTTTCTTTCTTTTCTTCTTTTAAATTTCCCGCACATCCACCTGGTACTGCCGCTTTTCAGAATGATACACATGATTATACATTCAGAGTATAATAAAAACTTTTAAAGCTTTATACATAATACATATCCAGTTGTCCCTTAGGACTTAGTTACATAACAATTAAACATTCTTCTATAACAAAAAGTGACTAACTATAAGTCCTTAGTACTTCCCAAAACTGCTAATCTTGTATAGAGTTGCCTGCATCTTCCTATCATAATAGCCAGACTCTTAATCATCTTCATCACTTGAAAGAGAGTCATGGGTAACAAATCCATGTGAGCTTTATGAAAAGCTCGTGAGTAATTCCAGCATTTGTCATGGGTTTTCGATTGGCAGTGGCTAGTATAAGAGAGTTTATAAAACATTCACTTCTAATTGTTCGCGTACTTCAAATAAGAATATAGGAATTCTTTTTAACAGATAGCATTAAAACATTTAAGGTATTCAAGCTAAACATGTACTTCTTCAAATAGAGTATATGAAACTTCAAAACACGTAACATGAAGCAATTTAAAGCATTTGAGTAAAACAGATATTTAACGCATAAAAAGTGTAAGAATCTTCAAGACATATAACACGAGATGTTTAAAGCATTCGAGTAGGATATGCAATATGCAATGTAAACTTGTAAACATGTATATGGTGGCCAATGTGACCAAAAAAGTTTAAATCTTTTGCTTATCAATAGGATGAACAACAAGCTTTCTTCTTGTAAACATAAGGGTATGACCCTTTATTTTAAAATCGGGTCATTTCCTTTAAAACAATTACTTTTTCATGTGAAAGGGGTTTGAAAAACCTTTTGCCATTTCTTATGAAAACATGAAAACTTTACTTCATGAAATCAACATATATAGTAAATTTAGGAATGGAAGGATAAACCTACTACCATTTCTAAACGTCTCATCTTTTCACTTTGATTAGGTAAAAATTTGTTTCGAACTAGATTCCAGTCTTATTTCTTGTGGAGAAATCTCAAGCCTGGGGAATTAGATCCTGCTACCTGGCATTTTACATGTCAATTGAGTTCCGAAGAAACCCAATATCATTCGTAGTGCCTATAAACGATTTATCTTACATTACCAGTGGCAACAAGAGGTATATAAAACATTTACAAATAGATGCTATTTAAAACATTAAAACATAACCTCCCTATAGTTGCATTTAATTACATTTAACACATGACTTCTTCAAATAGATGCTTTTATGAGCATTCAAAACATGATGTTCATGACTTCATGATAGAATCTTCAAATACTTGGAATATGCAAATTCAGAATATTTTACAAGATTTGGCACTTTAAACTTAGACATGCTGAAACTTATTTTAAAGAGAAACTGTGGTAGAAACCATTCACTGAGCATGTCACAATAGGGTTTTATAAGGAACAAAAATACTTTAAAACAGGAATCATGTAAATACTGAATTTGGAATTCAAATGCTTCAGATATTTTGAACTTAAAACTTCTTCAAATTCGTGAAGTTAAATCTCTACTTCAAATACAAGATTACTCACATTTGTCCTTAGGGTCAGTGCTACTAATGCGCTTTCCCTTTTCCCCTGTAGTTCCTAAGATTTATAAAGAGTCTATTAACTTCACATTCACTTCAAATATCACCTATTGATGCTCCTAACTTATGCTTAGATCGTGTTAAATCCTAATTTCTATCTTAGGGCTTTATACTTTTTAAGTATACTCTTCTAGTAGCTTCATTAATTCTTAAGATTGTTTTTGCAACTTCACATATTTACCTGTCATATTTTTTCGTACTTTATTTCATAATATAGATCTCACCATTGAGTCCAAAACATCGAAGAAAGTCAACTTAGACCCTCTCGGACTTCTATTTGGCTTTAGGGGCACTATGGGCAAAAAAGTCATTTTACACTCTTACGTGGTTTTATTTTTTAGAGTCTTGTCTCATAAAACAGACTTCACCATTAAGTCCAGAAGGCTTAAGATAATAAACTTACACTATTTACTTGTTTAATTTGACATCAAAAACTTATTTTAATAATTAACTAATTAAATTAATTTAACTAATTAATCATATATATATATATATATATATATTTCCTTCATAAGAATTCATATGTGCAAGTGTGGTACAGTGGCGGGCATGCCCCCCACATGCCACAAGCCCCACGGTTCGATCCCCAGCAGCACACCGCTTCTTCGGTTTCCTTCTTTTTTTTTTTAAAACAATTAAATTAGTTTTAAACTAACAAGCTAAAACGGTGCAGTTTCAACTGCCCATTATTGCGCCTTGAGTTGGCCCGACCCGACCCATGACTGACCTATCCCATGACCTTGTCACGCCCTAAATTCCCGACCGAACCCGGGGATGCGACTGAACGAAACAAAAGAAGAAAAGAAATAGATGAATAAATAAATAAATAACAATTTAACTAATTTAGATACAAGGCTACATACATTCCTGTTTTAAAAAAATTTCGGCAGAACCTCCTTTGTTTTTCGAGCCTTTTTCCCCTGATAATCACAATACATCATATATATACAAATACATCACAATCCATCCTCACTCGATGGCCACAATCTTATCAAAGTTAAATATACATCGCCTAATTATACAACCGAAAATATACAACCATGATACAACATATATGTCATTAGGCTTAAGCCCGTACATCACAAAACATGCCTCTCGGGCCAAATATCCATCTACAGTCAAGTCTCCTCCACTCGGCTAGACTTCCTCAAGTCTCAGGTGTCGGGAGTGTCATCTGAAATATGGTTCCCACGAATGGGTCAGCTCAACTGCTGGTATGATACAATACTAATGCAAGGAACAAAATTAAGACGTGGCACGTGTCACGACCCAAAATCCACCCTATGCAGATCTCGTGTCGCGGGGCCGACCCGAGGGCCGTCCCTACTTTTTCCATTCCTGTATCATAGTACTAATATGCAATGTACTCAAACTTTTAAACAGTAAACAGCGGAAGTCTTTATCCATTACAGTAATCCAGCGGAAGTCTTTTTAAATAAATTACACAGCGGAAGTCTATTAAATACATGACATAGTTCTACAAAATTCAAAATGAGAACTAAACCGTAACCAGCACCCGGGGGTGGTGAATACATGGGAGAACTAACATAGACTGATACAGTACTTCAAAATGTCCCCCTACGCTCTCAGACTCCTACTGGGGTCTCGCAGCATCATCACCTGAAATGGGGGTAAGTGGGGTGGAATGAGCTATGAAGCTCAGCAAGTAAACCAGATCTCCGACACTGGTATCGATGATTATAAAGAACATGAATCCATGAATAAAATATGATAGCTAATCATAAGAAAGGAGATGCTGTGATAGCCAATGAGAACAGTTGCCATGATGGCCAATAAATAGTGGGGCACAATATACAATCAGAAGTAATGAATAAGCAGTGATAAGATTTCTCAACAATAACCTGTCACAATAAAAGTACTGCCACAATAAAACGATTACAATCAAACCAATGAACAACGTAAGATAATCCATAAGAAACAGTAATCCATAAGGTACAGTAGCCATTCAACAATATATCCATAACAATAATCCAATGGAGATGCTTATAATCTGTAGTAGGGAATGGCAACCCTTCTGCGTAATTCGAGGCCCGGCATACCTCTCAGTTAAACTCACATCTTTTGCCACACGTCCGTTCACGGACTAGTTCGTCACAGAAGCATCGGATGGATATTGTGACTGAGCACAATCCCAGCATTTATAAACATAGCATGATCATTTGTGATTCCATAAGGAGTATGAAAATGGAATATCATATATACAGTAAAGCATAACAGTAAGCCTTTCAAGGCATGGTTCAATATGATAACAATAGCACAATAGTCAATCAATGTCCACAAGATAGAACAATATCGGACTGTGGATAGCAATAACATGAAGTACTTTCAAGAGTACAAGTTTGGCAGTAAGAATAAACTTGGATTTAGAAACACCACATGGAAGAGAAAGTGATCCACTTACCTCTATCGTGATTCTACTTCAGAAATCCGTGAGTATACCTTTGCCTTTCGAGTTCCCTATATATCAGTGAATACGTTTCAGAATAAATGCTATTCATCAAATTTTATGCCTTTCTATCATAAGTATTTCAAATACTATTTTAGACTTTACCATTGAGTCCGAAACGCCGAAGAAAGTCGGTTTAGGCTTTCGCGAAATTCCATTTGGACCTTTGTACTAAAAAAGGCAAAATAGTCATTTTGCACTTTTGCGGTATTTTATCCTTCAGGGTTCCGTCTCGTAAAACAGACCCCACCATTGGACTCAGAACGTTCGAGATAATAGGTTTTGACTATTCATTCGTATTGTTTGGACTTCGTTTGACCCAATTTTGAAATAGGGGCATTATTGTAAAAATTAATATTTAATTAATTTTTATATTTGGGCAACAGTGAAATTTCTCAAAATTTTTGGGGCCGGTTCATAAATTTCAAAAGCTGCGGTCTGAACCAGTTGGTTTAGACCTAAAAACCCTAAACCGGTCCACCCTTGCCCTGAACCAAACGGTTCACTTCATTTGAAAAACCGAATTTCAAAAACCCAATTCCCTATCCCTATCCATGGTTTGGATAACCCCAAACCCAATTCCAATTTACTATCCGTGTAACCAAACAAGCCCAATCCCATTTAATTTAAAACCCAAAACGACACAACTTAACTTACCCATTCATAACCGGTCGGGTCCCGACCCGATTCAAACCCAGACCCGTCTAGACTTAACCCGGTAGCCTCCCCGATTTTCGGTCATCTCCCTCAAAGCTCCGGTGAGCTGTATTAGGGTTCCGGCGTCCCTTCCGACGCCGGTGACTGTTCCCATTCATTTTTCTCATGTATTTTCAATGCCATTTTATTCCCCTATTTATGTAGATTATATTTCTAGCTTTAGTTTTCTATTTAGCCTTTCAATTCTTCATGAAATAGAGCTTAAACATCTCCGGCCGAATTTCCGGCCAAGTGATTTTTCTCATTTCCGTGACTGTTCCTTCTCGGTTTCAAACCTATTTCAATCCTAAAGTGTTTCTGCACTTTATAGCATCATTCCTACGAACTAAAAGCAAGGTTTTAAACATAAAATTAGTGAGACCCGATTATCCTCCCGAACCTGCAACTCCCAATTTCTCTATGGTTTCTCAACCGTTTTTCATGATTCTTTTTGCATTATAACCTATATTTCATGCTTGTTTAGATCATATAATTATATATAAGCTTCATGCTCAAAAACACTAAAAACAGAACCTAACTCACTTACCTGGGTTTCGGTTTTTAGCCCACTGTGACCTTCCCAAACCTCTCTGTTTCTGCTTCAATCTTTCTCTCTTCTTCTTCCCTTCAGTTCCTGACCTTTCCCTTCTTTTCTAACCTCTCATCTCTCAAACCCGTATACATATATAAAGAGACATTTACCCACCGCCTCTTCTCTCTCTACCTTATCTCTCTCTCTCTCTCTTTCTCTCTTTCAGTCAAGAATGACTGCAGAGAACCCTCCCTTTAATCTCCTCCATCCACGTACTTCCAATATGCATATATACACATATATTACATATACACACCCACCACCTCACCAAGTCGGTTGGTGGGTTTCCCAAACACATACACACACAGTGATGCATACACACACACACAGTGATGCACACACACACACTGATATTTGTATTGGAAGCTTCCCTTCCTTTTTCTTTCTTCATTTAATTTTATATACATAATACATTATATACATAATACATTTATATTATATATATATATATACCTATAAAATACATAGTTTATACATGTCATTATAATCATATATATACGTATGACGGTATTTTTAATCATGTACACATACACTAATATTCCATGAACTATGCATGTGTACGTACGTATGCATGCATGGGTTGCATGCATGCACGCTTTTCGAGGTAAGGTTCTGAGTCGCTCGGGTGTTACCCGACACTGGCCATATCACTGATACTATTCTGTACATACTAATAAAATAATTTAGAGCTCTAAATAGCCCATATTATACTATTCAATCAACTTGCCTCGGTATACGTGTCATATCCCGGGTCGGGATATCACAGCACGTGCAAGTGTACATGCATATCTACATGCCTCCCTAATCATTCATATGATGTGATGGCAATTTATATAATGCATCCATACAAAATCAATCTCACATTCATGAATTTCTTCAATGCGATGTCAATATGCGTGACGCACACATGCAACTCTATGTCACCCATGTCCCATTTCACGGTCTGCCCCCGTCAGCCCGTGGGTATTGATGTTGGCCAGAATTTGGGTTTTTCACTACAGGACCTACGCCCTCATAATGCACAGCACCTCGTGCTGACCCACACTATGCTTTCAAGGAATCACACTATGCCAATATGCCATGATTTCATCATGCAATAGTACAGTTCAAATGAAACATCACTTTCATAAGCATATGCAACATGCTTTAAACAATGCATTACAATTAAGATCAACAATAGTATTTAAATCACAAGATTTCATCCACAAATCTACGTGTCATGCTCGATCAATCTCAACACTTACGCAAATACACATGTCACAATATCAACAATCCTTCTAAAACATAAATCACATATGATGACAACTCAATAAGTAAATCACAATTCCCAAATAATCATAAAGAACACGGAAGCAAATAAACTCAACTCAAGTGTCTCAAAGCAAGAACTCCTATGTGATCTTCTATCATCAGATAAACACAAAAATCATTCAAGCAATATGCACATCAATCCTAATTTAATCCTATTCCTTACTTAGCAAAGTACCATACCTGATCGGGTTATCTCAACCCTAAGAAGTCGTGTCCACTACGTAGTCTAATCAACTGATGGATAGCTATTAAGTTTTTGACTAAAGTTCCAGGCTCAGTCAACCTTCTAGATGAACGGACAATAACTTCTTTGCTTGAAATTGAGTGAGCCATCTCCACCCGAACAAGAGACTCAATACCCAAACTGATTGAAGCAACCAACGTGCTTCACTTCTTATCATAATTCCCGTAGCAGCAACCTCTTGGTATTGTTGGCTCCAGGGAGCCTTGCCGGTGGCCGTATTCAACATTCCATGTACTCACCGAGAAGCTATAACCAGTTGAAGAACGACTTTAAGAGCCATCCAACACCAAGCAATACATCGCACTCACAACCCAACAAGCTATACAAAAACACCACCTCCTGACCCAACACACTGCGTAGGACTCCAACTTCGCATCATCAGAGCAACATATAATTTATCCCGGCTGAACTTCCTAATTCCCACTCAAAGATCTCGAGATGTAACCAGGGCAAAACGGTGATCAATACCGCTGCACAAACCAGCCCCTAATCCACCTCTGTTCTCAACTGGAAATGGCAGAAATAGGGAAACCCCCACAAAATCGTAACATCACACACAATCCCGAGCCACAAAAACTGCAACCTCCACACGCACAATCTCGAGTCACACAACCACAACAACCACGCACAACTTCGAGTCACAAATCCATAACATCCACACAACATAAATATATATATATATATATATATATCTATACATATAAATCCCTGCAACACATTCCAATAGAGGAACAATTGCCAAATTCAAAACGGCAACAAGTGAGCAATGCTCTGGCAAAGATCTCTCTCATCGTAGAAGAAAAGGGACTGGTGCGTCGACCCTTCCTTGAACGACTGATTCGTACTGTTGTCCTGCTCCAACAGCTCATTCTTGGCTTCTTCCATCGACGGAAATTCAAATAGGAATTAGTCACCACATATCTCGTACACCCGTCGGCACATTCCAGAAACGGTTCACCCATTTCTGCACTCTTTCTCTTCCAATCTCTCTTTCCTGATTCGTTTAACACCCACACACTGTTGTAGCTCTGCTTGCCACGATTCATTCAGTGGCGTCCCTGCTTCGTGAATCAACCGAACCAACAAAATTCCCTACACCGTTTGCAGCAGCACCGTCATCGCACCCCTATCACAACTCCAGTGATGAAACCCCCAAACCAACACGCCGCAACCTCATCCAACAACAAGACAGCGAGATTCACCCATCGCCAAAACCCATCTACTCTAAATCCGCTTCATCACAGTACTTCATAATAGCCAACAGTTGCAAGAAATCTAAAACCCATGGCCCCTGATTCACCGAACGTTGGCCCCTGCTCTTGGCAATCGCCCAATCCGTTTCTCTTTCCCCTTTTCCCCTTTCTCTCTTTCTTCTTTCTCTCTTTTTATTTTCTTCCCCTATTTTCACGCGACCTGCACCGCCCCTGTATCCCATTTCTCTATCCCTCGGTTTCTCCTTTTCTCTCTCTCTCTCTCTCTCTGTATAACCACTCCTTTATGTTTTTCCTTCTCCACCAACTTAGAGACAACCACGTTTAACACACACCACACACTACACACTACATATCCCAAGGCTGCCGACACCCACCTAATATCTGTTTTCTATTTTTTTTTTTTATCCTACCATATTAAATATTTTATAAATCTATTATTTCACAAAATATGATAAAATGCCAGTAAATTTGCTATAAAGTCGGGGCTCAATTTTAATTATTTATTTACCAATATTGGTTCTCGTTCGGGTCCTATATTATATTCTTATAATTAATGATTCGTCTCAATCCCATGGATTTATTCTTGCACTCGGTAAACCGGTTTAACTATTTATTTTTTTTTTTTTCAAGTCTCTACAGACCTAGCACCTTTCCCCTCTCCCCTTTCACGTTTTTCCGGTAGAGCACAGTGCAGGTCTGGTTACCTTCTCTGGCAACGGTGACTGGACTGCTATATTTTCCTATCTTCTTTCTTCATTTCTTCTTCCTTTTGAAGCCTAAATCCACTTCTAATCATTTTAAAATGTGATTTAAGACCTTTAGATGGAAATTAAATCATCAAAAATACCTTCAAATTTCAATTTTCTTAAACACCAACTTTCCAATAAACCTCATTATCTTCTTCATTTCTCAACCATTTTTCATGCGGTATCTTCCAATGTGTTCCATTTTTCTTATAGAATTTAACTATATAATTTGTTCAAAGCTTAAAGCAAGTTTATGAAAAACCCAAAAAATTTAAAACTTGAAATACAATAAATTTCTCTCACATTTTCTTCTTGTTCTTTCTTTCTTCTTCTGTTTCTTACTTCTGAATACCAAAACTTCCTTCAGCTTCTTATTCTCCTTCCAACACATGCTTAATGCATGGTTTATATATAAGCAACCCATATGGCCATATCTCTCTCTTCCTCCCATTCTTGACTTCTTCTCTAATTTCTTTCTTTCCTTCCAGCTTTTCATTTAATGTTTTGCTGATATTTGTGTTCATATATATATATATATATATATATATATATTATACTAAAACACACACTACACACACTCACTCACACACACTTGGCCAACACTCCTATTGCCTTCACAACTTCTTCTATATTCTTTCATTTTATAATTATTTTTTTCCATATATATATGTATATTCTTATATACATACATATTATAACATATATATATACTAATTATATTTATATATATACACGTCTATATATGTATATTTCGATATTCATGAATATTATATATATTTTTGTGAATATATATACATGTGTACGTATACACGGATTCCCGTATAATTGGATTCTTTTCATTGCCTTAATTAACTATAAAATTCAAACTCGTAACACGAGCCAAACTGCCTGGGTAATTTGGGTCGGGGTGTTACAGTGTGTGTGTAATATATATATATATATATTTATATACAGTGTGTGTAATATATATATATATATGTGTGTGTGTGTGTGTGCAGCCATATGTGTAACAATGTGTGTGTGTATAATACATATGTGTATATATGTGTACATGGGTATGTGTCTATATATATATACACATATATACCAGTGTGTATGTATGTAAGTACGAAAGGTGTGTGCAGCACTAGATGTGTCTGTGTGTCGATTTGTGTGTGTGAGTATAAGTGAAGGGGGTGTTGGTAGGATATATATATATATATATATATTATAATATACAAATATCTTGAATAAAATAAGAAAGAAAAAGGAAAAAAGAAGAAACAAAGAGTGGGAGGAGAAAGAGAGAAATAGGAAAGCGGTGGGGGAAAAGTCTATAAAGTGCATGCTCTGCATGCCTTAAACAGAAAAGAAAAACAAGAAAGAAAAGGGGTGAAACTGAAGAAGAAGGAAGGAAGAAAATGGGAGCAAAAAGAACTCTACAAGAGGTAAGTTCTGAAATTTTTTCTCTGAATTATTTTTCTGGGTTTTTATGAAACTTGCATGAAGCTTACAAAGAACTATAGGGTCTTAATCTATGAGAAAAATGGAACATTTAGGAAGAAACCGTGAGTGAAATAGTGAAGAAATGAGGGAGAAAAATGAGATAATTGAAAAGCTGAAATTTTGAACATATAGCTATTTAATGGGATTTAAGAGTTAAAAATGCTGCCTAAAGGTTCTGAAAAGGGTTTGGGATGAATTAGGATAAAAAAAGAGGTGCAAAACTGTGAGAAAATGAAGTTTAAGAATTCTGAAAAATGCAATTTTCGGCCATTGGCCATCAACGTCAGAGAAGGTGACCGGAGTGTCACATCTCGCACTGTCACGACCCGAAACCCACCCTGTGCGGATCACCGGATCGCGACCGCCGCCCCGAGACCCGAAGGCCTCGAGACAAGGCTCGCATAGGCAGCGGTACCGAATAGATGTGCTTCATGTGGTTGCGGAAGCGTGAAAAAAACTTTTTTTTTTTTTTTCTTATGTAAAATTTGCACATCCGTCCGATACTGCCGCTATTCACAATGGTACACATGTTCACACATTCATATAAAATCAGAGCATAACTAAAACTTAAAAGGCTTCATAATTAAAATCTTAATTCAACTGCCCCGTGGGGCTTAATACACGTCCTTAAGATATCAGCTAATACAAAACATATTAATCAGAGTTCATGTGATTTTTCCCCAAAAGAACTCCTCAAGCAAATCTTCCCAAAAGCTAGGTTCATCCTTATAGTCTTCAAAAATCGATCTGCCCTTAGTCACCTGAAAGGGGGGCGGATAAAATCCGGGTAAGCTAATCAAAGCTTGTGAGTAATTCCTGCATTCGTCATGGGGTTTTCAACTGGTAGTGGTTTTAGCACATGAGGGTTTATGAAATTCTCACTACCAATTGCTTGTACATTTTAGAACACAGAGTATATGCATTCTTAAAACAATAGCTTTGAACAATTAAAGTATTCAAGCTAAATACACATTTTCTTCAAATAGAGCATATGCAATTTAAAAGCATATAAACACGTGAAATAGAATAGGGATAATACCTACTTCTATTTTCAAAATCACTTGTCATCTTTTCTCTTTTATTAGGCGGAATCTGTTTCGAACCAGACTCCCATTTTACTGCCAATACTGTCGATGGAGATATCTCATTTGCCTGGGGGATTAGATCCTTCTACCGGGCATGTATTGTTGAATCCCGAAGGATTTCAACCATAATAGGGGGTGGTACTTAGTACCGTTTATCTTATAAAACATTTGTCACATGACTTCTTCAATAGATATTTTTCATGAACATTTAAAGCATGAAATGTATAAATTCTACAATAAAGCTTCAAATACACGTGATAATCAAATTCAGAATATTAAAGAGGTTTGCAATTGATTTAGACATGCTGATGTATTTTCAAGAAAAGAGCTGAATTTAAAACATCTAATAAGCATGCCGTAACAGAATATTTTAAAGAACGGAATCATATAAAGACTGAATTTGATATTCAAAGGCTGCAATGACTTGAGCTTAAAACTTCTTCAAATATATGGAGTTAAATCTCCAGTTCAAATACAGGGTTACTCACCTTGGTCCTTTAGGGTTAGCTCTACTGAGGCGCCTTCCCTTTTACCCTCTCTTTCCTTAGCCTATCAAGATTCATGAAGATTTCATAAATTTTCATATGTACTTAATTAACTCCACAACTCACTAAGTGTAGACTGTGAGAAGCCTAACTTGACATACCTGTCTGTCTTATAACTGTAATACAGAGCTAGTAACTTATGTTCTTAATGATAATAATATTACCTGCGACGCCATTCGGCTAAGGTTTCTGTGTTCTCTCTCTCCTCTTCCAATTTCCTTTCTTCTTCCTTCTTCTTTTTAGCCTCCGCCACCATGGCCTTGGTGGGTGATTTGAACATGAAGGGGCTTACCGAGACGACCTCTGTCGCCTTGGCTATCTTGACAAATCTGTCGATTACTCTCTGTCGACGCAACAGCTCTTGCATGAAGGCCTGTTGCTTTGGGTCCTTGGCCCTTGGTCATGATCGTGTACTTGGTTCGTTGTTCTTCCATGATTTACCTAAGATCAATTTATGAGTTAGAAATTTTTATTCTAAGGTTGATGTGTTGTCATGTCCTCGTATATGCCGTAGATTAGTACTTTGGAATCACTTTAATTTATAGTCATTTGACAGATGCTATTCATCAAATTTTATGTATTTTTATTTTAGACATTTCTTTTGGTCGAATAGACTCTACCATTGAGTCCGGAGCGTCGAAGAAAGTCAGTTTAGACCTTCTTTGGTTTAATTTGGCTTTTGGTGTACTAGGGGTAATTTGGTCATTTTACCCTTTTACGTGTCTTTATTTTTTTTGGGTCCCGTCTCTTAAAATGGACCCTACCATCAGTCTCAGAGTATCCAAAATAGTAAGGATACACTATTTATTTGTTTAATTCGGACTTCGTTTGACTTGTTTAGGGGGAAGGGCAATTTGGTCATTTTGACATTTTTAGGAGTCTTAAATTTTTCGGGGCCTCATCTCATGTCACAGACCTCACCAATGGACTCAAAGGGTCCGAGATAGTAAGGTTACATATATAACTTGTGATTTTTGGACAACGGGCCATTTCGGAGCATTTAATTTAATTAATTTCATTTAATTAAATTAATCTTAATTAAGCATAATATATATATTATTTTGTACATAATTAGAACAGGTTGAATAGGGTGGCACGCTGGCCAGCGTGTCACCTCCCTCCCCATACCACGCACGTTCGAATCTCACCAGGTGCGGTTGCACCTTTTTAATTTTTGGATTTAATTAACTGTAATATATATACATATTGTGTTTGTAAATGGACACACGCATACGCGTGGCCGAGTGGGAAAAGGCGTGCGTGGGCGCATGGGGGTCAGGGGTTCGAACCCCACTGACCGCAATCCTTCTTCTTTTTCTCTTTTTCATTTCAATTCCAAACAGCCCTATATATGCGCCCCAAAATGACGCCGCCGCATTAATGCGGTGGCAGCCCCGGATATCACCACGTGTCCCAGCCAACCCTTCAACTCGGTTTTAAATGGTTTGCGAGTCGACTCGGCCTCATCTTCCCCAACGATCCCTCTCTGTAACCCTAGAACCCGAAGCTCAAAAGCTTCTATTTCGTGCCATTTTTCTCAACCATTTCTCTCTGTTTTTTATCCAGACCCTACCCAAATCATTAAGGACTGGTTTGGCATTCGTTTGAGGGACCAAAACTGGTTCATTGGCTCGGTCCCAATCGCAATAATCAGACCTGCAACTCGCGGGTTCATGCTCATTTCTTCACCATTTTTAGTGAGGATGGGCTTATTTTGATCCCCTCTTCATGAGGATTCAAATCCCATTCATGGATGTTGGTTTAAATGAGAGTTTAAGGGTTTGGGTTGTAAACCCGTAACCTGCAAGTCCATGTTTGGAGGTCTTTCTTTGGGATTTTTGATCGCGTATATAGGTTTTTAGGATGCTCTTAGGGTCTTCTTGAGGTCTTGATAAACCAAATTTGGTTTAGGGAAAGTTGGTTCAGACCTGCTTCAAGCAAGGTCATCCATGGCTGCCGTGTGTACGGCTGATGCTTCTGAGGTGTTTCTAGTTGAGGTTTTCATGCTTTGTTCATGTCTATATACTTTGAACATCATATATACAAAAATAAAAGGCTAAAACAACTCATACGTATAGGAATTCTAGAGAGAGAATTTCAAGTGTTTTGTGGGTTTACCTTGTTTCAAACTGTTTCTCTCTCCCTTGCTCTTTGCTTCCTACTTCTGAATGTCCCAGAAACTCCTTCAATCTCTCCCTCACTCTCGGATGGTTGTGTTTTGTGTGTATAAGCACCATGTATTTTGTATAAGGAGAAGAAATCATGGCAATTTCTGATTGCCCCTCTCTTTGGTTTAACCCATTTCAGGTTTCTTCATGAGTGGCCTGAATTGCCACTGTTGGGCAGGCCATGAGTGGCCGGTTGTGTGTGTGTGTGGTGTTTGACTCACATATATATATATATATATGTATATGTACAAAGTTCAACCCTAATACACCTTGGATAATACACATACCTCTCCCACTTTTGTACACTTTGGACATTAGCATGCCCTATTATACATACATTTCATACATACATATTTTGGCATACATGCATGCATGCATTCTCATACACATATATATATTCATGTATAATTATATATATATATATATTTAAGGTTATAATTATTTATACAGTATATATATATATTTCTATATTTAATTACGTATATTAATTGCTACAATTTTTTTCTTATATTTAAAATAATTAATTACTTTAAAAATTAATTATTTTCTTAAATGTATTATCTTGTACTAATCTTCGTATTCTCGTAATATTTGTCCAAATTCTCGTACTCGTATCAACAATTGGTAGTTGACGTGAAAATGTAATTATCATCAAAATCGACATGTTGGTGATTGCAACGAAAGTGATGTACAGTCATCCTGACTTTTCAGGACATTTACTTAAAAGTTCGTGCGTCGGGGTCGACACCGACCTTGTTACTAAAGGTGTTGATTTCCAATTTCAACACAACAGCTTAATAGTCCCTAATTTGGGTCGGGGTATTACACGCACCCCACCCTACGCGGATGCTGAAGATGTGATGCCAGTTAGCCGCCTTGCCAGTCTCCAACCGACAATGTGACCAACCAAAGGTAATCTTCTGAACCTTACAATGAATTACTATTCCAAATGTAGGGTCAGAACAGCGGAAATTAAAACCTTTTTATCTCGGGAATGCAACTCAACTATATACCTCATAAGCATGTACCACAGAGCAAGTCTATAACCAAACAACTAATAACTCTAACCACAGAGCACATCTATAACAGATATATAACACAAAGCATATCAAATTCCTCCAGAGTACCATTACCATGAGCCATGTCCCTACACATCTATTATATATGAAGTAAAGTCAACTAGATCATCAGACTCACTTGATAGCCAAGTCAATCCTTATACAGAACATATTATTCATCTAACAGTTACGCGAGTAGGACAGTTCAGTTGGAACTGACCAGATCAGACAGATCAAACAAACAGATCAAACAGATCATCAGACAAACCAGGACAGAATAGGTCAGAACACAACAGATCAAAACTGAACAGATCAGGAGCAGCCGCCTAGTCCCTCTAGGGTAGGACTTATACTCACTCCTCATCAGGAGCAGCCGCCTGGTCCCTCTGGGGTAGGACTTATACTCACCCCCTAACAGAACAGATCAGGAGCAGCCGCTTGGTCCCTCTGGGGTAGGACTTATACTCACTCCTCGCCAGGAGCAGCCGCCTGGTCCCTCTGGGGTAGGACTTATACTCACCCCTAACAGGACAGATCAGATCAGATCAAAACTGAGCCAAAACAGAATAGATTCCAAATGGTGTATAATAGAACAGGACAAACCCGAACAAAATCAAAACATGATACATCAAAAGGCAAGACAGAATGGAATCATGCCATGCGCAATGCAGTACAAAGAGTATGCGTGAAAGCATATGCATTAAAACAATACGGTGTATAAAACAGTCCAGCATATAAAGTAGTACAGTATACAAAAATATACACCAAGTCAGGAGTCCGAGTTACTCACTTGGATATACGCATATCTCTATCCACAAATATCCTCCAGATGTGCTAGGCACCTCCATGCGTATCCTCAATAATCATCATCCCGATGTTGGTACCATTGTGTTCATTTGGCCACCCCGGAATCAGAATTCCAATTACTGATTTCTCTCTTCCGTAACATTTCTCACCGTGCCATCATAACAGATAACAACATCCCAAAGGATGGCTATTAAGTTTTTTGAATAAAGTTCCAGGCTCGGTCAACCCTCTAGATGAACGGACAATAACTTCTCTGCTTGAAATTGAGTAAGCTATCTCCATTTGAGGTTCACCTTTGTTCTCAACTGGAGCGACAGAACAGAGGAACTCCCTGATAGATCAGCCCAGAATTCCTGCTTCTTCATCATAAATTCTGATTCTACGGACTGCTCCACAAAACTTGTCACAAGCAGACCACCACAATTTATAAACAATAGCCAACGCAATAATGCCAATAACCTATCAGTTTAATGCCAAACAGTCTTTAAGTTCAACAACAAAGACCCTTACCCAAAAATCAGAGTAGCCAACCCAACACGAGCTGGTAAAACACTTACCAGTGTTACTGCATTGGGTGTCATTTCTCATGAAGCAACCTCTAGAAAAATTCCTAAGATATCAACATTCATTTCATTAAGGACATCTCCTAAATCATCCCATTCCAAATCACCAAATCAGTTTGGGTACAGTTGCAAATAACTTACGCGCATTAGCCAAGCAGCGGTATTTAACATATATTGCCGGCAACGTGTTAGCCACCGGAGAATCTATCTCCAATCCAGATCTGACAAGCAGCCCATGAAGCTGCACACCAAAATTAACCAATGCTCCCGAGGTACCAACAGACCCAGCACTTCTCTGATAGTTGCCACTCTCAACGCAGGAACCTCATTTGCACTGCTACTGCAAGTATAATTCCCCTGTTCCAGTTCCATCAAATTCCTCAAGCCACTTCTTGTGAGCCTCTGCTGTACAGTAATTTCCATAATCACCAAACATACAGGACTTCCTGAATTGTCTTCATCAGCTGCTCTGACAAGCCAGCCGGCCGACCACTAGAGCGATTATCGCTGTTGTGGTTGGTTCATAAACAAACGGTGCACTGAATAGCTCACGCCATCTCAAATGATCCACCACCTTCTCGTAACCAATCCTCAAAAATTTCACTGTAAAATCCTCCCCTGCAATGCTTCACACACACAGATATATACATACCACTTGCTACGGTTACACAAACACATATAGCCAATTCCCCCAATTTTCTGCTGCACCGCATTGCCGCAACATCGTCATCGCCCCCTATCGCAACTCCAGTAGCAACCACACACCCAATTCCGAGCCACAACAGTCACCGTTCACCCGCAACATCATCATTCAACGATCAATCAACCACTGCATTTCCGTCTCCCTACGGCTTCTATTTCTTCCCAAACACGAAGAGATGAGACGATGATGGTGACGATGAGAAGCATGTGAGAGCGAGAGAGATGTGAGTTACCGTTCAACACCCGAGGTACCCAAAACAACGAATAAACAATAAATTTACAAGCACTGGAAATCGGAGCTGCACTTCTCTCCCTCTGTTTTTCCTCAATTTCTTTCTTTCCCCCATTCTCTGTGTACAGCCGTCTATGTATATCTATATGATAGGAACACTCTAGAATTCCTTCCACTTTGTCCAGCTTCTTCAAGAAGCTTCCCGAATCATCAATTTTTATAGCTGTTTTGGTCACTAACCACGGCTGCCACTATTCCTCTTTCGGTTTCCAACTATTTCCACAAGACACACCTATATATACATATATCGGCTGCTCTTCTTTTCTCCACTTTCTTTTGGTTCTAGCGGCTTCTTTATATACAATATTATATAATATTTACTTGTATAATTTACTAAATATGTATATATATATGTATATATATATACTGTGGCTGTATTATTTTTATTTTATTTTATTATATATATATATATATATATACATAAATATATTGTTGGTATATTTATCGTACTTAATATTTTATGAATATTTTATTTAGTTATAAAATACCAGTAAATTTGACATCAAGCCGGGGTATTTTTTTACCGTATTTAATAATATTTTATTGCATAAAATATTAATTATGAAATGTCAATAAAGTTGCCATAAGGCCGGCTCAATACCAGTATTATTTATTTTACTGTTTCTGAGTGCCCGTTCGTCTCTTATATTTTATTCATATTATCTGGATAATTAATTTTTCCATATCAATCCCATTTATTAATTCTGGCACTCGGTTGACAGGGTCGTCTATTTCTCGAGCATACTCCATTTTTATTCTTGAGGCATAAAATCCCGTCATGGCTTACTATATCTTAAGCTATATTGATCATTACCGTAACATAACCAAATTTTTGTTAAATTGGTGCAACCTAAGACATGTCGAATTCTCGGGGTATTACAGGAGTGTCACCAAAAAAATGATAGGGAAGGAACTGTACGGGTCGGGTCAGGTCAGGTCAGGTCTGGATTAGATCCGAGGTCGGGTTGGGACCCGACCCTCGCACATCTGGGCTTTGTCAAAACGGCACAGTTTAGGATTTCAATTTAAATAAATTGGGGTGTTTGGTTATAGGGTTTAAAAATCAATTGATAACCTGCTTAGGATATGGGATAGCCTAGCCCTGTTTTACCCTTAACCCCCACACGCAGACCACCGTGCCACTAAAGCACGTGTGGTTATATTTTGTAATAAATAATATATAATACGAATTAAATACATTAAATTAAATTAATTAAGTTATTAATTGAAATAAATCCCGGAGTCCAAATAAAATAAAAGTATAGTGTAATCTTACTATCTTGAGCATTCTAAACCCAATGAAAGGGTTCGTTTCATGAGACGGAATCCTAAAAAATTAAGATCCGTATTGCCCCTAATGTTGTCCAAAGCCAAATTGAGATCTGCTAAAGCCTAAACCTATTTTCTTCGACGTTCTAGACACAACAGTAGAATTTGTTTTCCCAAATAAGACTCCTAAAATATTGGTGTATGAAATTGACTAATTTTAGGGTACTAAGCAGTACGTAGTATTGAACTGAGAATTGTTTTACTAAATGAATAGGGACATCGAAAGGAAAAGGGAAAGTGATTAATTACCGAGATAGAACGAACTGTGTTAAAGTAAAGTAAATCTCGAAACTCTTACATGTGGTTTTCTCAGCCATGATTATTCCTTTTACTGCCAAAGTTGTACTATTATATGCACCCAATGTTAGTGATTCCACAACTTCATGTTCATTCTATCTTGTGGACTTTATTGAACATTTGACTACTATTTCTTGATCATGATTACTTATACATTTGTATGTAAGTAAACCCCGACGCTCTAATATGTGGTATTCTCAGCCATGTTATTTCTTTTACTGCCAAGGTTGTACTCTTATACATACCTAATGTTATTGATTCCATAATTTGATACATGTTCTATCTTATGGGATTTATTGAGAATTGAATTAGACAGATTGTTATGTTTTTACTATAAGTAAAACCTGATATTTTACATGTGGTAATTCATAGTCATGTCACAATATTATTCTTTTATACTACCAGATTTGTACTCCTATACGTGCCTGATGTTTATTGATTTCTACAATGTGATGTTTGTTCTATCTTGTGGACATTATTGAGAATTCGATTACTATATCCTGATTATGATTCATTGTGCACTTTATACCATGCCTTGAAAGGCTTACTATTATGTTCTTATTTCTGAGAAAAATGATATTTCACATTTATTCTCTTCATGGAATTATAATGATCATGATATATTATGAGTACCCGGAGTTGTGCTTAGTCACAACGTCCATCCGATGCGTTTACTTGACCTATGGATCAAAGTCCATGAAACTATACAATGGTTTAAAGAAAGAATGAATCTAAAGAAGTGGTTTGGTGTGGTAGTGAACCTGGGTGTGATTCGGTGTGGTAGTGAATCTGGAGAAGTGGTTCGTTGTGGTAGTGAACTAGGAAGGTTACTTTTACTAAGGATACAACAGGTCCTAAAAAGACAAAGGATATACCAAGCCCTAAACAGAATATGCATCAAAGTATTTGTTGATATCATATCTTTTATTGAACTCATAGAATGATCATATTTGCTACAATACCCCAAAAATCTGACATGACCCAGACTGCACCTGACCTAATAAAAGTAGGTTATGTGACGTTAATGATTCAAAATAGCTCAAAATATGTTAAGTCATAACGGAATTGATTATCCTAAAATATGAAATAAATCTAAAACACCAAAAATGGTGCATGCTCAGAAAATTGACAACCCCGTCAACTAAGTGCCGAAATGGACAGATGGGACTAATACAAAGAATTAATTATAGAAATTATGTGGAGATGAATAATAAAATATTAACGGGGACCCAAAATCAAAAAAAATAAAAAATAATGATGCTGAGCCCCGACTTTACGCCAAACTTGTCGGCACCCCATAAGTTGATATTTTATGGAATAAAATAATATATATATATATATATATATATATATATATATATCAAAGACAGTAAGATGTACCAAAAAATATCTTACGTACATATGTGTATACGGTACTTCTATACGGATATATACATCAATTAATATACCTAAAATACATGAGTTATATAAGTGGATAATAAATATATATATATATATATATATATTTCCAAGAGGAAGCCGCTAGAACCTACTAGAAAAGTTAAAAAAAAAAACACACAAATATATATATATATATATATATATATATGCTGAAAGTTGCTGGAAAAGTATGGAACACATACAAATATGTGTGTGTGTGTGTGTGTGGCAGTTGCAGCAGAAGCTGCTGGAAGGGATATAACCAAACAAAAGAGAAATTGCAACTTCTAGAAGCCATACATAATAGACACCCAAGAAGCTTCAAGTTTTTTAGGAAGCTGCCAAGTGACAAGGAGACTTCTAGGCCATGTATATATATATATATATATATATATCTCAGTCTTCTAAAACAAGAAAAAAGAGAGCAAGAGAGAAACTGAAGAGAGAGATAGGAAGTGAGAGGGAAAGGAAAGCAGCAGTAGTGAAGTGTCATGGATGAAGGGAGAGGAGAACTTTAGAAGGTTGGAAGTGGACCAAGGAACGTGCCTAACTACCTTCTATTTGGTTTTAGAAGTAATTAGAACTCAAAAATTAGTAGGAAAACTGAAAGAAAAATGTAAGAACCTGTCTCTATCAGTCACGGCCAAAATGTGTAAAACTTCAAGTGAAACCAAACTCAGTCTTGTGACTAAAAACACGTGCACAATCCTTCCAAGAATCCAAAACAGTTAGAGTTATGAAACATAGTCCAAAAATAACCATTTTAGGGCTCACCGGTGCTTGGCCGGAAAACTGAAATGGGTGACGAAAATTGTGATTTTTGAGGTTTAAAATAGTCCCATATGAGTTGTTGAAGTCCCTAGGATCGATTTAAGATAAAAACCTCAAAAAACAGATGTTAAAATAGGGAGAAAAATGAAGAAAATGAGTTCAAGATGGGTTGTTTTAATGATGATTGGACCTTGGGTCGGGTCGGGTCAGGTCTAACCCGACCAAACACAGACACACAGCGACTCCGTTTTATGTTGGTTTAGGTTAAATTAAGATTGTTTGGATACTCAAGTAATAAATCAAAATCAGGTTTGAGGATAGCCAAACCGAGAATAAGACAGGGAATTCGAATATGCTATTTCGGTTCTTTGTAGTTATGTAAACCGGCTAGTTCACATTGCCTTTAGACCGGTTCAGGGTTACAACCCAAAAACCCTTTGGTTCATTGATTGAATTAAAATAAGAAAACCAGTACTTTGTTAAATTGCCGATTGACCCCAAAAATTCTGAAGAATTCTATTATGGCCCAACTCTTGGGATTTTTATGCAAATAAAACCCTGAAAAAATAATTTAATAATTAAATAATTAATTAAATTATTTTATAAATAGGGTAAAATGATTAATTTACCCCTGGGCCATAAATAAAGCAAATAAAGTCCAAATAAAGATCCGAAAAAGGCTATCTTAATATTTTTAAACGTTTCGGACACAATGAAAATGTCAGATTGAACATCCGGAGACTCTGGGGTGGTCCTACCATAAGAAAAAAAAATTACCAAAATGCCCATAATATGATACGAAGCCTAAAGAAAGTCCAAATTACCAATGGAAGCCCCAATAATTGTGAACTCGTATATGTGCCTAAATAATGATTCGGGGTCAGAATATCATAAAATGTGAAATGACCAAAATACCCCTAAGCATAGAAACTACAAAGTAAAGGTCGAATAAAGGCCAATTTGATATAAATGACTATCCTAAGTATAAGTATGTAAATTGAGGGGCTAAATAAGACTCTGAAACAGTTTGACTATAAAATAAAAAATGACCGGTATATCCCGATGATCTAAAACAGACACCAAATGAAGCCCAAAAGACTTTAAAATGTATATACAAAATATATGGCATATTCTAAGGACCACGATAGGGTCCGGGGCAAGAATGATAAAATTATTATTTTGCCCCTAAGGTTAAATAAGTGTTTAATTGATAATGAATGAAGCCCAAACAACTTAAATTATAATTCTAATAGTTACTAAGCTTCCTTAAGGAATATAATAGCATAAGTTGAAACCCAATAAATGGGTAATAGGTCAATAGACTTAATTAGGCCATCTGATAGACTCCTAAGATAATGAATAAGTCATGAATGGATGAATCCTTATACTTCTGTGATTGATGATGATTATTCAGGATATGTATGGATGTGCCTAAAGACATATTTGGAGGATATCAGAATATCTGTAAATGGAGATAAGCATACAGTTTGTGAGTAACTCGAAACCCCTGACTTAGTGTATATTTATTGTACTATCTAGATTCATATACTGTACTGTTTAAATGCATATACTTAAATGCATACTCTTTGTATTGCATTACACATGGCATGATTCCATTCTGTCCTGCCCTTTTGATATGTTCCCTCCTAATTCTGTTCTGGTATGTTCTGTTCTGTTATATGCTATACAGAGTTTGTTCTGATTCTGTTTTGTTATGTTGTGTCTTACTCTTGGGCCCACTACAGGATTGAGTAGTTTGGCTTATGTCAGATCATGACCCAGAGGGTAGAGGCCCCACGAGTGTCTACTTATGGGCAGCTGGAAAAGGCTCATATGCCTGAGAATAAAATTCAAGCCTCTCAAGTTTGAGTCCTCTCTGTGTCGATTATTAATAATTAGAACTGAAAGGGTGAGTCTGACTGTCATGGGAGGGACTTAGTCTGGTGCGCATAAGTTGGCCTAGGATACCTTCTTAGAAATCCATAAAAAAAAAAAAAAAAGATACGCAATTATCTTGCCTAAAATTTTACTTGTCGCCAATGTTTTAATACATTACTTATGATAAAAATTTACATTGTAATTATCTTGGTGACTATTATTTGAATTAAGGATTTGGGGTATTACAACAACTATATATGAAGAGCGTTTGAGGAGTCAAATCAAGAGATCATTTTAATTATGACAAGGTTTTAGGTACTAAATCATGTTGATATATTCAGTTTGTACATCTTTCTCAAATTTTTTATAGTGGATTTAGCATGCATTTAAATGAGGATATGTGGTTTTCCCATCTAGGATTTTCACATAGTAAATTATTTTATGTTTTGTTTGTGTGAATCAGTTAATACTCTTTATATTTATTACATGTATTGCTATTGTACATTTGTTTGTGTGGATGCTCTTTATATTTATTACATGCATTGCTATTGCACACACGTGAACCTTAAGACTTGCCTTAAATCAAGTGATAACTCAATCACCAAAATTAAAATTGACTAAGATAATTTAACTTGATTTTTAATTGACCTATTCACCTTCTCTCTAGGTTGAATTCCTATTGTCTAGATCACCTAAATTTATAAAATATTCGATCAATGACACTCCAGAATTGAAACTGCACTTGCATAGACTTCTTGAGTCTTCAACGAAACATCAAATCAAACTTAAACAAGTATTAAACATGTTTTGAACAAAGAATTAATAACATAAAATGAGTAAAAATACAAATTTCATGAGACAACACATTGTAACTTTGCCAATAATGCTAATTGGTGATTAATATATAGAAGTACTGTAACATCCTGACCTCATTACTATATAATTAGGAGTGCTTAGTAAACTTTAAGAGAACATTAGTATAAGATTAGACCATGATGATGACATCGCAATGATAATTCTTGTGAGAATTAAAATAGAATAAATGGATCTGAAAAACAATGATGAAATTTATTAAGAAATACATAAACGTTTTAGGCAAGTATCATAACTAATCTTGTTAAATTAAATCAACTACATAAAAGAGAAAATTTTAATGAACGTAAAATATATTAAGAAATTTAGAGATTTATAAATTAAGTATACTCAATGAATAAGATATTAAATAAAAGTGCAAAATTCCCACCAACGCAACAAAAAGAGGAAAAAGAGTAGAAAATGGAGTTGCCAAGTCTTTAACCCAAGACCAAGCAATAAAGGAAAGACTTATGCCCAAAAAAATAACCACTAGGCTATCAGCACTTTTGTGCTATATAACCCACATGATATGTATATACACGATAATATGCATATATGTTTGCATGCAAAAAGCTGAGGTGTCAACACCTTATTGGACCACCACCTTATCCAATCAGATTTCATGCAACCATATATATATATATGTGTATATATATATATATTATGTGTGTGTTGTGTGTATGTTAGAAAAAATAGAATTGTGTGTGTGCATTGTGTCACGCCCCGAATTCCAGCGAACCCGAGGCGCGAGTAACGAGACAAAAGAAAATAAAATAATAAAGAAATAAAGACAATTAAGGACAATCACATACATTCCATACACTGTCCTGATAGATTACATAGGGTCTGATCCATTTGTTCACGACATACAAAATAAGAAATAGTCTCGGGCTTATGCCCTTATACAACATTACATACGCCCCTCGGGGCAAACATAATCCCCAATCATATCATCTCTAAATCTCGTCAGTTGGAACGTCATCTGAAATGTTTGTCCCACGAATGGGTCAGCTCAATTGCTGGTACAATATAATGCTAATGCAAGAAACAAAATTAAGGGCGTGGCATGTGCAAGTGTACAGTTATTTCTATATGGCATTCAATATCATCATGGCAGTATATGAACAGTATACAGTATATGAACAGGATGCGTGACACACCCATGCAACTCTATGCCCACCCATGTCTCGCTTTACGGATCTTCCCCGATGGCATGCCAGTACCATGTATGTCTCGCTTCACCGTTCGGAATCCGTCAGGCCTGCAAGTACCTAATGGCCGATTTTGGGTTTTTCACCATAGGATCTGCACCCTCATAATGCAAAGCACCAAGTGCTTAACTCACGCCATGTCCAAGGAATCACACTATGCCAATATGCTCTGACTTCATCATGTCACAATGTAATCTCAATGATGCATCTCATTCATACATGAAACATGCTTTCAATCACATATTTCATAGTCTCAACAGTTCTCAAAGAATATAATCCATACACACTATACTAACACATGCGATATGCACATAGTCATAATTCACATTATCACCCAACTTACAGCAAAATAGCATGAAGCACATAAGCATGTGAACAATCAAGCAAACATGTGAAGCATCAAGTCAGCAGAGCAAGTATTCCTAATCTCAATTCTATTCCTTACTTAGCACAATATATCGTACCTGATAATCGACCTCAACTCGGGAAGGTGTACTTGTAGTATAGTAGGATCACTGTGAGAATACCGAAGGTCAGATCGCCTTCTTCTTGCCCTTTCGTGTCCCTAAAATCATAACATGTGACTTAGTTCATTTGTTTCCTAAATGATGCTATTCAACAAATTTTATGTCTTTATTTTATAGTTGCTAGTTTGCTAAATTAAACTCTACTATTGAGTCCAGAACGTCGAAAAAAATAAGTTTAGGTTTTCGTAGAATTCAATTCGGACATCTGGGTTCAAAAGGGCAAAACAGTCATTTTGCACTTTTCACGGATCCTTACATTTTGAGATCTCTTCTCACAAATCGAACTCCACTGTTGAGTCCGGAATACTCGAGATAATAAAGTTTCACTATTTGTTTACTTAATTTGGAGTTCGTTTGACTGTGTTTCAATTCAGGGGCATTTTGGTAATTTTAAAGGTTACTACGGGTCTTTTATTTTTCGGGACCCCATATCATAAAACGGACCTCACCATTGGCCTCAGAATGGTCGAGATAGTCAAAATACACTAATGACTTGTCCCATTTGGACTCCGGGTTATTTTAGAATATTTAAATAATTAATTAATTAATTAATTAATATTTTATTCTGGTGGGTCAGATTATAATTTTCCTAAAGTTCAGGGGTCAAACTGGAATTTTCAAAAGTTCTGGGGCCAAGTTTAATTTCCAAAAAGTCCAAGGGTCAATTTGTAATTTTTCCAATTTCCTTATTCCCAATCCGGTTAACCAAACAGGGGCCAATCCAAAAACAGGGATAGGATATCCCTGTTTCCAATTTAATTCAAATTTTAATTTCATAAACCTATAACCAAACAGCCCTATTCCCATTTTAATTTAAAACAACAGGGCGACACGTGGCAGGGACGGGTCGGCCTTGGCCCGACCCGAACCCGAACCGGACCCGGACCCGGACCTGACTCGGAACAGTGCCTTCTTCCCCGTTTTCCCGGTGAAGCTCCAGTAGGGTTCCGGCGCCTTCTCCGGCGCCGGCGACTATTTTCCGATAGATTTTCCCAGTTTTAAAAATGCTATATTTTTTCATTTTTCCTGTAGATTCCATATCCAACCTTCATTTTTAGTTTGGGTCACTCAAACGCCACGAATAGAGGGTCAAAGTGCCATGGCCGAATCTCCGGCCAACTTTTCTTTTTGGTTTCTACGTCTATTCTTTTACTGTTTTTGGCCCAAACAATTCCCTTTAGCTTTCTGCACCTAAGAGGGTTATTTTACTCCCATTTAAACCAAGTTTTACACATAAAATGTCAAGACCCACTTCCCATAACCGAGACCTGCAACTTGAGTTTTCTCCCTAGTTTCTTGGTCACTTTCTTTCATTCTTTTTGCAAAATGAACCTTACAACATGCTCTATAAGACCCTATAGATCAAATTAATTATCGTGCTTTTAAAAAATGAAACAGAAGCTAAGCTACTTACCCCAGTTTCTGATTTCTCCCTGCTGTAGCTCCTCCCCTCTTCCTTTCTCCTCTTGGGTCACCTCTCGAGCTTCCTCTCCGTTCTCACAGTCTCCTCTCAGCCTCTCCCTTGCCCACGGTTTCTCTTTTCTTTCTTTCCTTCCAACCGAGACATATACAATCACACACTTCCACTCTCTGACGTCACCCCCTGCACATCCCCTTTCCTTGACCCTTCTTCCCTCTGCTCAGCCACCTTTCTCCCTCTACAAGGCAGCTTTGCATTAAATGCAAAGCTACCCTATATATATATATATACCTATATATATCACTCATTACACACACTCTAGACACACATACACTTACACGACATCACACACACACACACACCAGATCTGTTGCACACACACACAGTGCACACATGCACTGTTATATATACATATGCATATACACATATACATGTAATACATCATCCCATACATATACACATACACATAATATTCCACACATCATCCATTCATTTAATATACACATTACATTCATTTCAAAATTTTAATAATTTTAATAATATTAGTAATAACAATAATAAATAATAATAATAATAATAATAATAATAACCTCAAAATTTTATATATAAAAAAAAAATTTTGAGGTTATTACACATTGTGTCGATTAGAGAGAGAGAGAGAAGAAGAGGAAGAATGAGGAAGAGGACAACTTTGCATGAGACCTGAGATGAACTCTAAGAAGCTCATGAGCTTAGAACAGTGAGCCAAGGAGAAGAAGACCCACTGTTGGAAGGTAAAAATAAAAAAAAAGACCTAAAGTTCTCTTTCTAGAAAAAAATTGTTACTTACTGTTTAATGAATTTGGAATGCATGCATGGTCTTTGTTTGTGATATAGCATATCTTGGGGGGTAAATAGGATCTAGAAGGGCCTTAAATAATAAAATACCACATGAACCACCATTGATGACCTTGGAAACTGGGTTTGAAACAAACTGAAACCAAACTTTATTTTGTGAACGGGGATTAAAAGTATAATGGAAATGGAGCATAATGCAAAAAGAATCAGGTCATTTGGCTCAAAAATAAGCATTTTATAGCCAATTGCAGGTTTAGAGAATAATCGGACACCTCAAAAAATGAACGAAAAGCTTCATTTTGAAGCCATAGAGTTACAGCCCTCGAACTATGGATCACAATAGTTCAAAAATTAGCCATTTTCGTGGAGAAATTGGGGAGAAACATTAAGCTTTCAGTGGTGACCGGAAAAGTGTGAATTGGAGAAAACCATCCGATCATTACGATTTGAAGTGACAAAATGCTATCAAAGGACTCTAAAACAAGTTTAGAAGAGTTTAAAATAAAAAAATATAGCTTTAAAACCACAAGGAAATAGGTTTTAAAAAAATTAAAATTTTGTAATTTTCGGCCACTGTTGATGGAGAGGGTGACCAGAGACTCACCAGAAAAATGAAGAAGAAGAAGACTATTCAGGCCGGGTCGGTTTTGGGTTTGGGTCGAAACCCACCTAAGCCCAGAAACGGTTAAATAGAATTACATCATTTTGGACGTTGGATTTTAAAATTAAAAGGAGATTTGGTCTGTTTGGCTACGCGGATAGGACCCCTGATGTAATAACTCAAACAGGATTGCGATATCCTATCCTTATTTTCCTACCTTGTCCACTGTTTGTCATATTGAAAATCAGAAGAAAAAAAAATGGGGGAGCCACAGCTCCCCAGGTTTGAACACCCAACCTCACGCACGTGAGGGACTTAAACCGTCATGTATGGCCACTGTGCTAGCTTCACACGTGTAGATTTATTAACAGAATCTATATATAATATTAAATAAATGATTTCATTAAATTAAATTACTTTAATTTCGGTTAAATGTCATGTGCATGAATAAAATGAAAGAGGAATGAATTCTAATTTTTTTCGACGTTCCGGCCCCGATGGTGAGGTTCGTTTTACGAGATGAAATCCTAAAAATTTTGACACGTAAAAGCGTATAATTATGAAAATACTCCTAGGCTTAAAATAAACTATAGGTACCCAAATTTAGATCCGAAAAAGCCTAAACTGATTATCTTTGACACTCCGGACCTAACAGTGACATCCTTTTAAGGAAAAATATGACCCAATAACAAACTAAAAAATGACCAATACGTCCTTAAGACTTAATGAAGATACCAAAAAAGTGTATAAAAAGAGCACTAAGTTAATAATTAAATTGTGTGATACTTTAAACAAAAATGTAACAAGATCTTGAATTGTGATTATAGGGACCTTTGACTAAAGGAAGGATTTTTGGGTATAAGCTTTTGGACTTCATATGAGCATTTCATGCCATGTTTAAGGTGGATTTTATTATAGATATAAATATTAAAATCTTTCATGACTTTGATAATAGAAGCCTTTTGTAATACCCCGACCCAACATAACCGAGTGTACTGGCATGTATTACGAGATTTTAAAATTGTAGTTAAAATACGACAAAAGGACCAAGAATCGAAAAATATATAATTATGTATATTTTGAAATATATTTATATTATGTGTTGCAAGTATATAGTAATATACATATAAATACAATATGTATATTAATACATGCTAAATACACACACTAAGTGTGTGTATAGTTAAAGGTATATATAGATTTATATGAGTATATATATATATATATATATATGAGACAAACACATGCATGAAAACATATATATATATATGTTATAATTGCTAAGAGAGAAGAGGCATGAGGGGTTGAGTGTCGGCCATGTATGTGTAAGTGAGTGCGTGCTAGTGTGTGTGTGTGTGTTATAATATATATATATATATAACACAAAATATCAAGAAATTCAATAAATGCAAAGCTACAAGAACTGAAATTGGAAAAGAGAGATTTAAAAGCAGAAGAAGGAAGTCATGGAAAGGAGGAAGAGAAAGAAAAGAGAGGGAAAAAAGAGAAAGAGAAGGGGGCGGCCATGTAATGATATATATATATATATATATGTGCATGCACTAGTGTGTGTTTAGGGAGAAATTTGAAGCTAAGGAAGTCCTAGGATATTAGGAGGAAGAAAATCAGAAGAAGAATGAGGTGGATACCATTTTTTGAGGTAAAAACACAAAACCTTGATTTTTCTCTCTAAGATTTTTGCTCATATACAAGTTGTTTAAGTCTTGATTCATGCACTTATGGTATCTAGATACTTTTAAACAAGGCATGAAATTGGAACTTAAAAACAGCCCTAAAACACTAGGCCCATGAAGAACAGCCAAGGATGGACCTTGCTTGGAGCAGGTCTAAGACCATGCAAACCAAACCTTATTTGGTTTGTTGAGACCTCAAATAAACTTCCAAAGTGTCATGACCCGAAACCCACCCTATGCGGATCTCATGTCGCGGGGTCGACCCTAAAGCTGTCCCTACTTTTTCCATTCCTGTATCATAGTACTAATATGCAAAGTACTAAAAACCTCAAAACAATAACAGCGGAAGTCTTATCAATGTCAGTGATCAGCGGAAGTCTTTCAGTACATAATGTTAGCGGAAGTCTTTACAATACATAATATGGTTCTACATAAACAAAATAAGAACCAAACGTAACCAGCACCCGGGGGTGGTGAATACATGGGAGAACTAAAACATAGACTGATACGTTTCCTCAAAATGTCCTCCTATGCTTTCAGACTCCTACTGGGGTCTTGCAGCGTCATCACCTGAAATGGGGGTAAATGGGGTGGAATGAGCTACGAGAGCTCAGCAAGTAAAAACAGATCTCCGACACTGGTATCGATAAGATACAATTCCATGAATAAGATTATGATAGCCAATCATAAGAAAGGAGATGCTGTGATAGCCAATGAGAACAGTTGCCATGAAGGCCAATGAATAATAAGTCACAATGTTCAATTAGGAGTAATGGATACAACATCAACATGAATATCTCAACAACAATACAACAACAAGAAGTACTGCCACAATAAACCGATCACAATCAATTCAATGAAGAGTGTCTTCTTAGTTTAAGATAAGTCATAAGGAATAGTGTTATTTAATAACGTAATCATATCAATTCTTAGGAGATGCATTTACTCTGTTCTCAGGTAAAATGCCAATGCAAATGTAAATGAAATGCCAATGGAAATGCAATGAAAATTCCAATGCTCATGCCAGTCAATTACCGGTGGAAAGCCTTCGAGGAATTCATTCCTGCCACCTGTCCATTCATGTACTTGACCCTTAGGTCTCCAATCAATCAGAAAGCATCAGATGGATGTTGTGACTGAGCACAAATCCCGTATTCATAACATATCGTGATTATTCATAATTCCATAGAAGTATAAAATGGAATATCATATATCCAATAAAGACATAGCAATAAGCCTTTCAAGGCATGGTTTGCAATAAAGACATAGCAGTAAACCTTTCAAGGCATGGTTCAACATGATAACAACGATATAGCAGTCAATCAATGTCCACAAGATAGAACAATATCGCATTATGGATAGCAATAACGTGAGGTACTTGATTATTCATAATTCCATAGAAGTATAAATGGAATATCATAGATTCAATGAAAGCATAACAGTAAGCCTTTCAAGGCATGGTTTAACATGATAACAACGACATAGCAGTCAATCAATGTCCACAAGATAGAACAATATCGCATTGTGGATAGCAATAGCATGAGGTACTTTCAAGAGTACAAGTTTGGCAGTAAGAGAATAACTTGGCTTGGAAACACCATATGGAAGAGAAAGGGAATTTACTTACCTCTATCGTGATTCTATATCAGAAATCCGTGAATGTGCCCTTGCCTTTCGAGTTCCCTATATTTTAGTAATTACGTTTCAGAATAAATTCTATTCATCAAATTTTATGCCTTTCTATCATAAGTATTTCAAATACTAATTTAGAATTTACCATTGAGTCCGGAATGCCGAAGAAAGTCGGTTTAGGCTTTCGCGGAATTCCATTTGGACTTTTGTACTAAAAAGGGCAAAATGATCATTTTGCACTTTTACGTTATTTTATCCTTTGGGGTCCCGTCTCATGAAACGGACCCCACCATTGGACTCAGAATGTCCAAAATAATAAATTTTGACTATTCATTTGCATCGTTTGGACTACGTTTGACCCATATTTGAAATAGGGGCATTTTTGTAAAAATTAATATTTTATTAATTTTCCTGTTTGGGCCTTAGTGAAATTTTTCAAAACATTTGGGGTCAAAATGGAATTTCCCTCAATCTCGGCCTGAACCAATTGGTTCATCAGTCAAAACCCTAAACCGGCCTGATCTCTCACTGAACCAACCGGTTCACTTCATTTTGAAAATCGGATTTCAATAACCCTGTTTTCCTATCCCATCCTTGGTTTGGATAACCCCAAACCCAATTTCCATTTATTATCCCTGTAACCAAACAGCCCCAAAGCCATTTAAAAACTAAATATAAACGACACAGTTTCATGCCCCATTTCATATCCGGTCGGGTACCGATCGGACCTGAACCCAAACCCGGTTCGTCTTAACCCGATAGCCCCACGACTTCACGGTCATCTTCCCCGAAGCTCCGGTGAGCCTGCATTAGGGTTCCGTCACCTTCTCCGGTGACGGTGACCTTATTTCAACCTTATTTTACCCCGTTTTGAATGCCATTTGCTTCCCTTCTTCCCAAGGATCCTAATCCCGGTCTTAGTTTTCATTAAAACTCTCCCCATCGTCACGAATAGTGAGTTATTCAACTCCGGCCGATTCTCCGGCCAAGTTTCATTTTCCATTTTCGTGACGTTTTGATCACAGTTTTGGTCCTAGAATTTTTCTAGTATGTTTCTGCATTTATAAGGATCATTTTCATAAACTAATTTCGAGGTTTTAAACGTAAAATCGGTGAAACCCAGATTATTCATAAAACCTGCAACTAAGAATTTCTCTCTCGGTTCTACACCATTTAACTTGATTCTTTTTGCAAAACAACCTATAGATCATGCAGATTTGAACCCTATTATTTAAACAACCTATCATGCTTTTAAATTGAAAACTGAAGCAAACCCACTTACTTTCAAAATTCTGATTTCTTCCTGTTGCTTCTTCTTCCCTCTTCTGGTTCTACTTGGTTCACTTCTATCTCTTCTCCTCTTCAGTTCCTGACCCTTCCTTTTCTTTTCTAACCTCTCAACTCACAAAACCCGTATACATATATATAAGCAACCACCCACCGCCTCTTCTCTCTCTACCTTATCTCTCTCTCTCTCTCTCTCTCTCTCTCTCTCTCTCTTGCAGTCATTCTTGACTGCAGAGAACCGTCCATTATTCCTCCTCCATCCACGTACCCTCATATATATATATATATACATATATTACATATATACACACACCACCTTTCACCAAGTCGGTTGGTGTGGTTCCCAAACACACACACACACACAGTGATGCACACACACACACACACAGTGATGCACACACTGATATTTCCTTTTTGTTATTACATATATACATATATACATATATACATAAATACATGTATATTACATTATGTTATATAAATATATATATATACACATCAAATACATATTTTTTATACATGTATTTATAACCATATAAATACGTATAACTGTATTTTTAGTCACGTATACATACACTAATATTTTGTGAACTATGTATATGTACGTACGTATGCATGCATGGGTTGCATGCATGCACGCTTTTCGAGGTAAGGTTCTGAGTTGCTCGGGTACTACCCGACACTGGCTATATCACTGATACTCTTCACTTTTTAAAACTGTATTGTACATATGATAAAATAATATAGAGCTCTAAACAGCCCATATTACACTATTCAATCAACTTGTCTCGGTATACGTGTCGTATCCCGGGTCGGGATATCACACAAAGTGTCCTAAAAACACTAAGCCACAACTAAAAACCCCAAGAGAAGACCTCCAAAACCTAAGTTGCAGGTTTGGATCCAAAAATGATATACCTTTATTTGGTCACCAAACCTTATTTTTAAAATGAAGTTTGAAGCCCCATGCCCTAGGGAGCATAACAGGCCAAACCCCATGAACTTTCATGGAGAAATGGCCATTTACTAGCCTAGGAACCGTGGAGGATGTGAGGTTCTAACCGAGCACTTGAGCTCAATTTGAGCTCTCAAAAGAATGCTAAATCCTATTATGATGTTCCAGAAACATTTTGAGATCGTAAACAGAGAGATTCAATGAGTGGAAACCCACGAAATTGGAAGTTTAGATTTGCAAAAATTAGGGCAACAATAGTTCGGGTGTGGGGAAGAAGAAAAGTCCGCTGAGCCAACTCGTGAGTTGATTCAACCAATCTTGATCGAGCTAGGTTGGCCACTGGGTCGACTCAGACACGTGTCGAGTGGTAGAGTGAGCCACCACATAAATGGGATGGTGTCGTTTTAGTCCTAAGTTTAAAATAAAGAACCCTGTTTGGTTACGCGTTGATCAGTCCCTTGATGCCCCTGTTTGGAAGAGGATAGCCTATCCACGGATAAGCCTCCTGTACATTGTTTGGCCCATAGAAAATCAAAAAAATAAAAGGAGCCGTAGCCCTAGGACTCGAACGCCTAACCTCTCAACCCAAACCTCTCATTTTCACCACTGTGACAGGCACGCCCGTGCGAGTAAATGTCATAATATATATATATGTTATATAAAAGTAAAATTTAATTAATTAAATAATAGTAAATTGATCTAATGTCCAAATTAAACATATGAATAGTATATTTTAGCTATTTTGGACATTCTGAACCTAATGGTGGGGTTCGTTTTGCTAGACAGGACCCCGAAAAATAAAGACACTTAAAAGTGTAAAATGACCAAATTACCTCTAGTGCCCCTAAAGCCAAATAGAAATCTGAGAGGGTCTAAATTGACTTTCTTCTACGTTCTAGACTCAATGGTGAGGTCCAAATTATGAAATAAAGTATGAAAAAATATGACACGTAAATAGGTGAAGTTATGAAAGCAACCCTAAGAATTAATGAAGCTAGCAGAAGAGTATACTTTAAGAGTACAACACCTAGGATAGAAATTAGGATTTAAATACGATCTAAGCATAAGTTAAGAGGATCAATAGGTGATATTGAAGTGAATGTGAAATTAATAGACTATTTATGAACTGTTCTTAGGAACTATAGAAGAAGAGGGAAAGCACACTAGTACCACTGACCCTAAAGACAAAGGTGAGTAATCTTGTATTTGAAGTGGAGATTTAACTCCATGAATTTGAAGAAGTTTTAAGTTCTACATATCTGAAGCATTTGAATATCAAATTCAGTTTTACTTGATCCAATGTTTTAAAATAATTCTGTTCTTATAAACCCTATTGTGACATGCTCAGTGAATGGTTTCTACTATAGCTTTCTTTAAAATATGTTTTAGCATGTCTAAGTTTAAAATACCAAATCTTGTAAAATATTCTGAATTTGCATATTCCAAGTATTTGAAGATTCTATCATGAAGTCATGAACATTATGTTTTGAATGCTCATAAAAGCATCTATTTGAAGAAGTCATGTGTTAAATGTATTTAAATGCAACTTCAAGGAGGCAAAGTTTAATGTTTTTAAATAGCATCTACTTGTAATTATTTTATATACCTTCTGTTGTCACTAGTAATGCAAGATAAACTGTACATAAGCACTATTTGTGACGTTGGGTTCCTTTGGAACTCAATCATGACATGAAGCAATGGCAGGTAGCAGGATCTAATCCCCCAAGCATGAGATTCTCCACAGGAAGTAAAACTGAAATCTGGTTAAAATGGATTCTACTAATAAAAGTGATAAGATGTTATGTTTGAAAATGGAAGCAGGTTTTACCCCCATTTTACTTTGCATATCTACATGTTTTGAAGTTCTTATACTCTATTTGAAGAAGTACATGTTTAGCTTGAATTCTTTAAATGTTTGAAGCTATCTGTTTTCAAGAATGCATATATTTTGTATTTGAAGTATACGAGCAATTGGCAGTGATTGTTTTATAAACTCTCTTGTGCTAAACCACTACCAATTGAAAACCCATGACAAATGCTAGAATTGCTCACAAGCTTAGATTAGCTTACCCAGATTTATCCGACCCACATTACAGGTAACAGAAGTGATCCTGACCCCATTTGGTGATGAAGATGATAAGACCCTTGCCCATTTTGTGGAAGGGCATAGGAAGTTCCTTACAGGGTTAGCATGGAAATAGTAGGACCATATGTTGGTCACTTTGGTATTGGCAGTTTATGGGATGTACTGAGGATTTATAGTTAGTTGCTTTTTGTTATAGTAAATGTTAAATGTTATGTAACTAAGTCCTAAGGGACAACTGAATATTTAATATTTATAAAGTCTTTAAGTTTTTATTATGCTCTGAATGTATAATCATGTGTACCGTTCTAAAGAGCGGCAGTACTAGGCGGATGTGCGAGAAATTTAAAAGAAGAAAAAGAAAAGAAAATTTTTTTCACGCTTCCGCAAACACAGGCTGCACCACCGTCTGATACAGTCACTTATGTGAGCCTTGCCCAACGGTCCTCTGGCTGAAGGGTGGCAGTCGCAATACGAGATCTACACAGGGTGTGTCAGGACCCGCCCCATCATGGCACAATATTGTCCGCTTTGGGCTTCAGCCCTCACGGCTTTGTTCTTCCTGGGCTTTTGCCCCAGGAAAAGGCCTTGTACCAAGTGGTGCGTGATCCCCCCTTATGTGCACCTTCACCTTTCCTTCCCCAGGCGATGTGGGATGAGACCTAATGGCCTCCATCCACCCCTCACGAGGCTCGACGTCCCCGTCGAAAGGCCCTTCTTGGTGGCACATCTCTGGCTGGGGGCCAGCTCTGATACCACTGTAACGACCCTGACCTCGATGGCATGATATTGTCCGCTTTGGGCCTTGCGCCCTCACGGTTTTGTTCTTGGGCTTTCGCCCAAAAGGCCTCATACCATATGTGGGTCAGTCCGCACTTATGAATACCCTCACTTTCCCTTTGTAATATCCCGACCCGGGATACCGGGTCATATGGCACGCCTTACGAAGCAACGAAAATTATGTAGAAATTTTACATTAAAAAGGATTAATTAATTAAATAATTAATTAATTTATTATATGAGAATAAAATTTATTATTAAAATTGATTTTTACATGAACACACATATACACACATTATGTGTATTATGTGTGTATGCTATCAAGTGTATATAGGCATGTATAAGTGGACAAGTGGGTATATGTGTATATATTATGTATATATATACCTAGATACATTGTATAAAGTATAAAGTATAAAATATAATAAACTATTATATATATATATATATATGTATGTATGCATGTATGCATATGGAAGCATGTAAGTATGCATGTATGTATATGATTAAGTTAAATATATATAAGTGAAAATATCTAAAAGTAAGTGTGAAGAGGTGTGTGTGTGTCGGCTGTGTGTGTGAGTGTGTGTAGATAAGTTTGTGTGTGTATATATAATATACATATAACACCCAAAATATCAAGGGCCATTTAATGTAAGCTGCCAAAGATGAAAAAGTAGAAATTATGGAGTGTAAGATGGGATGATAAGGTCAAGAATGGGGGCTGCAAACGTGTAGAGAGAGAGAGAGGAAAATAAAGAGAGAGAAGGGTCGGTTCTTTCCTTTAAAAAGAAACCAATGCATGTCTTACATGATTGACCACTTAAGAAAACAGAGAAGGAGAATAGAGGAAGAATCAGAAGTGAGGAAGGAGAAAAACAGTGAACACAAAGGTGAGAAAACTCAAAATCTCCATTTTCTCTCTCTAGAAGTTAAGCATGAAGATAGGTTGTTTTAACTTGTTTAGGTATACATGATGTTTAATATATGTATATAAGCATGTCAAGCATGATTTTAAGCTTCAAAAACACAAAAAAAATGACAAGTCCAAGATCGGCTGCCATGGATGACCTTCAAAATAACAGGTCTGAAATGGGTGAAATTAAATGGGTTCTAACCTACCAAGACCTCAAGATAAAGTCATGAGGGTTATAAAAACCTATGTACGCGATCAAAAATCAAAGGGAAAGCCTTCCAAAAATGGAGTTGCAGGTACGGGTTACAAGACCCAGTTCTTGAACCCCACTATTAAACCGACCCTTATGAACGGATTATGAAACCTCTTAAGTAGAGGAACAGAACAAGCCAAGCCTCATCGAAAATGGTCAAGAAACAAGTATGAACCGAGGCTAACACAGGTTTAGCTATCGCGACCAAAACCGAAACTTTGAGCCATATTCGAAGCTTCAAATCAATGCTAAAACATGTATTTAGATGTTAGGAAGTGATTGGGAAGAAAAGCAGAAAAAATAGAAGAGTAAAACGTCACGAAATAGAAGGAAAAGAAAACCTGCAAATTAGGGCAACGTAGGGGCGAAATGAGGAAGATGACGATGAGTTAACTCGTTTTAAAATGGCCGAGTTGACTCGGACAGGTGGCAGCCTCTGGGCTTGCCACCAATTAAATCCAACGACGTCGTTTGGACTGTCGGTTAATTTAAATGAGATTTAGGGCTGACGTCATGATGACGTCAGCCACATGTAAGCAGACCGGCTAAACCGGTTGGTTTATGACTAGACCGGACGGTTCATTTAAAATTAAACCAAACCCTTTGGTTTTCAAGTTTATTTAAAAATAAATAAACCATGACTTCCTATATTTACGGATTGACCCCTGGGCTTTAGGAAAATTATACTGAGGCCCAACTGAGGGAAAATTTATGCATTTAGACCCCTGGAAAAATAATTAAATAATTAATTTAATTATTTAATAAATAAAGTAAAATGACTATTTTGCCCTTGGGTCATAAATAGAGTAAACGAAGTCCAAATTAAGCATATGAATAGTGTATTTTTTACTATTTTGGACATTCTGAGATCAATGGTAGGGTCCGTTTTACGAGACGGATCCCGAAAAATAAATACACGCAAGGGGTAAATGACCAAAATACCCCTTGACCAAAATTAACAAGTTATTAGTGTACTCTTACTATCTCGGACCTTCTGAGTCCAATGGTGAGGTCCACGACATGAGACGGGGTCCCGAAAAATAAAGACACGTAAAGGGGTAAAATGACCAAAATACCCCTGGTACCCCTAAAGCCAAAATGAAATCAGAGAAGGTCTAAATTAACTTTCTTTGACATCCCGGACTCAAAAATGGAGTCCAAATTACGAAACGAAGTACAGAAAAATATGACGCGTAAAACGGTAAATGACTATTTTGCCCTTTTACATATAACAGTCCGAATTAAATGTTACAAAAGCCTAAACCGACTTTCTTCGACACTCCGGACTCAATGGTAGAGTCTATTCGACCTAAAGAAATGTCTAAAATAAAAAGACATAAAATTTGATGAATAACATCTGTTAGATGACTATGAATTGAAATGATGCCAAAGTACTATTACTAAGGCAAGTACAAGAAACGAAATACGAAAAGACACGACACGTAAACACGTCAAATAAATAACTTTAAATTAAAGTTAATGGAACTTCCAGAAGAGTATAAATTGAAGTAGATTCAATTTCTAACACATTAAATTGTGTCATAGGTTAAGAATACGAGTTACGTTAAGTACATATGAATTTATGAAATCATTGTAGGATCAAATACGATTTAAGCATAAGTTAAGGAATATCGAAATGATATTACGATGAATATGAAGTTGATGAGATGTTTATGAATTGTTCTTAGGAACTACCAGGAAAGTGGGAAAGCGCATTATTAGCACTAACCCTAAAGAATCAAGGTGAGTAACCCTGTGTTTGAATTGGAGATTTGACTCCATGATTTAAAAAGGGTTTTAAGTATAAGATATGAAGTATTTGAAGTTTCAAATTCAGTATTTACATGATTCAGTTTTTAATTGTTCTGTTTTAAAAATTCATGTGACATGCTTAGTGATTGGTTTCTGCAACAGTTTTTCCTTCAAATACTTTTTAGCATGTCTAGTTAAAATGCAATTATCGTTAAATATTCTGAATTTGCTTATTTCAAGTATACGAATGTTATTTACGAATTTATGAAAAGTATCTATGAGACAAGTCACATGAAAAATGTTTTATAAGATAATGGTGCATAAGCACACAGGCAGTATTTTGGGTTTCTTCGGATCCCATTGACCTGTCAAAAAACCACATAGTCAGTATTTTGGGTTCTTATTGTAACTCATTGACCTGTCATGTGAAATGCCCGGTAGCAGGATCTAATCCCCCAGGCAAATGAGATATCTCCATAGATAAGTAATATGGGACTCCGGTTCGAAACGGATTCCACTAATGGAAGTGATAAGACGACAAATGATTTGAAAATGGAAGTAAGTTTTTTTACTCTCATTTTCAATATGCATATGTTGAGTTTTATATACTCTATTTAAGAAATACATGATATGGAATATGTTTTAAAAGTTCACATGTATAAGTATAAGCTTGAATACTTTAAATGTTTCAAAGCTATTGTTTTACGAAATGCAATATGTTTTGAGTTATATACTCTATTTGACGAAGTATAAGTATAGCTTGAATACTTTAATTGTTTCCAAGCTATTGTTTTACGAAATGCATATGTTTTGAGTTATATACTCTATTTGACGAAGTATAAGTATAACTTGAATACTTTAAATGTTTCAAAGCTATTGTTTTACGAAATGCAATATGTTTTGAGTTATATACTCTATTTGACAAGTATGAGTTTAGCTTGAATACTTTAAATGTTTCAAAGCTACATGATTTAAGGAATGCATATATTCTGTATTCAAAGTATACGAACAATTGGCGGTAATTATTTTACAAACTCTTATGTACTAAACCACTGCCAATTGAAAAACACCATGACGAATACTGGAATTGCTCACAAGCTTAGATTAGCTTACCCGGACTTTGTTCGGAGCCCCCTTTCAGGTAATTAGCAGCAGTTTGGATTTAAGGACGATGATGACAAATCTGCTGATTTTGGGAGGACATGGTTAAAAAGTCTCTTTTGATAAGTCTGTAAACTCTAATAGTACTTTTATATTAGTAGACATAGTAAGGTCATGTAATAAGCCCTCTGGGCAAATCGGATATGTATGGTATGAACGTATGAAGTCTTTAAGTTTTTAGTTATACTCTGAATGTGTAACCATGTATGCTATGTATGGAGCGGCAGTACCGAACGGATGTGCATAATTTAAAAATGATAAAAGAAAAGAAAAAGTTTTTCACGCTTCCGCAAAACGTATGTTGCACATCTATTCGATACCGCTGCATATGCGAGCCTTGTCTCGGGGCCCTCGGGTCTCGGGGCGGCGATCGCGATCCGGTGATCCGCACAGGGTGGGTTTCGGGTCGTGACACCCTTCCCCAGGCGATGTGGGATGAGAGCTTTCACCCACTCAGGGGTGCAACCCTCCTGGAGGGTTGCACCCCTGAGTGGGTGAAAGCTCTCATCCCACATCGCCTGGGGAAGGGAAAGCGGGGGTATTCATAAGTGCGGACTGACCCCCATATGGTATGAGGCCTTTTGGGCGAAAGCCCAAGAACAAAACCGTGAGGGCGCAAGGCCCAAAGCGGACAATATCATGCCATCGAGGTCAGGGTCGTTACAGTGGTATCAGAGCGCACCCCAGCCGGAAGTGTGCCCGTGAAGGGGGCCCTTCGACGAGGACGTCGAGCCTTGTGAGGGGTGGATGGAGGGTTGCACCCCTGAGTGGGTGAAAGCTCTCATCCCACATTGCCTGGGGAAGGGAAAGCGGGGGTATTCATAAGTGCGGACTGACCCCCATATGGTATGAGGCCTTTTGGGCGAAAGCCCAAGAACAAAACCGTGAGGGCGCAAGGCCCAAAGCGGACAATATCATGCCATCGAGGTCAGGGTCGTTACAGGGTGGGTTTTAGGTCGTGACACCTTTCATTTAATATCATTGTGAATGACTTATCAATATATATTGTCATTTCATTTATGGCCTTTGATAACAAATACATTGTACCTAGTATATGTTTTGAATGATCCATCGATATCTATGTTGTCTTCTTTGATTTAAGAAAATGTTTCGTAAGATACTCAAAACACTACATGGTTTCTTACTGACCTTTGAATTGTTTTGACTAAATACTAGATATAGAAATCGTATTTGGATAACTGAGCTTGCTATTAATGATTATTGATTTTGGATATGATTTTGATGTTTTGAATGGATCTCCCTTTTATGATTGGTCATTATTAAATAGATTGAGACTTTATCGAACCCTACCCACGGGGTATATTGGTGGTGAGCCGTACAGACGACATTATCGAACTAGTTTATCGAATATCAATCTCAATAAGTGAGGTTCTAATTTAGTGGCCATAGAATCTTCTATGATTGGTCATTATTGAATATATTGTGACTTTATCGAACCCTAACCATGGGATATATTAGTGGTGAGCCGCACAGAATGACATTATTGAACTAGTCTTATCGAATATCAATCTTAGTCAGCGAGGTTCGAATTTGCTGATCATAAAAGAGGAATTTATTGGTTTAAACTTTTACGAATATCGAACATGAACCGTGATTGAACTTTAAACCATCGAACTAAGAATTATTAAACTATGATTTTGATTTATCGAACTATGGCTATGATTAAACCATGATATTAATCATTGACCATTGATCATTAAACTATGAAATTGTTTATCGAACTATGATTTTGAACTATGATTAAGATTGAACCATGATATTGATTTTGAATTACGACTATTGTTATCGAACCATGACTTTGAACTATAACTATGATTGAACTGTAATATTGATTATTGTTATCGAACTATGGTATTGAACCATTATTACGATTGAACTATGATATTGATTATTAAACTATGACTATGATCGAACTATGTTATTGATTATTAATTTTAGACTATGATTGAACTAAGACATATTGAAAATGAGTTTGATACTATTCTTTGAACTATTGTGTTTTGATATGATGTATTTTAATTTTGTATGAGTATAGACATTTCAGTATAGAACTACATAGTAGTTTTGAAACCCTTGGCATGTTTGGAATTCTCACAGAGCCGTTGAGTTCATTACAAATGTTTACCATGTTTTCAAGTAAGGATTAGATAGACTCGTTTTCAAGTGATACAGACTAGGTGCTTAAGGGATGATGCACGTTTTTTTTTATGAGCCCTTGTCTGAAGATAGATTAGATGGTTTTTGATTTTGTGAATTAAGTTGTGTAATGTTATACTACTCAACACTGCATGGTGACATGGAAACTGTATCCTTCAGAAACAATGTTTAATTGACTGATTAGAGTTGCGTAGCTTACTTTATGAATATGAAAAAGAAAAGAAAAAAAAATTATTTCACTTCGTTTGATAAATAGTAATTAGAAAGAAAATTTGATCATTGAAAGGCCTTGGTGGCCAATCATGGACCCTTAATTAGCATAGGTCAGGTTTCGGGTCATGACAAGTATAACAATACATAGAAATTAAAGCATTATCCACTTTAGTTGTTTATAAAGGAGCACATCAGTATTTGTTCAAATTAGGGGTTCATACATTGCTAGTTCTTACATAAATCCATATATTTTGCTTCAACAATGTTGTTACTAGTGTTCAATTGGGTACCACTCTATAGTTGATAAAGAGCTTCAAGAGGATCTAGAGACTATATGCCTAGCACTTCTTTGAAAGGATTGGTTGCCTTGGCTATTTAGTGATACAAATGCAATCATTAATCCATGCAATCACATTAATTGCTAGAGACAAATGATATACACACACACATATATAAATCTATATTTGTGGCATTATGGCTTTGATACCTATCACAATGTTTAAGTACTTTACATGGATATGATGCTTAAGGTAATGTTTTGAAGTTTCTAGAAAGAAAGAAAGAACATAACACATGGAATCTTAAAAGAGTAATTAATGTTATTTCCAATGTGATATGGAATTTGTTGGGCTCATAAGCACAGCAGAAGCGATTTTAAAAATCTATTTAGATATTTTTCTTTACGTAAATCATACAATCTTGAAAAGAGGGTTAGAATTACCTTATTCTTGATAATCTTGATTGTCGAAGAAGCCTTTTTGAAGAGATTGATGCAATCTTCCTTCTCTTACTCCTCTAGGTTTTCTCCTATTTTGCCTCTATGCAAGTCGTACACCGAAGAAGAGAGTGGGCTCCTCTTTTACTCTCTTGCAGAAAAATAATATTTGTTGTTGTGTCCAACTATCCCTTTATATCACATATTTATAGGGGTTTGTAAAATTAGGGCTTGTAAAATTAGGGCAAAAGGAAGGATCTAGGGTCTTACCGCATTAGCTCCAATTAGTCAAATAATTTCTAATTAACTCTTAATTAATTTTAATTAATACCACTAAATAATTAGAATTGAACTCTAATTTGGTAAAATAGAGAAAACCCCATAATCACTAAACATATACAGTGGGCCCCTCTACTTGGATATCTATAATTAAGATTTGGACTTATACACCATCAAACCAATTCCTAATTATTTTTAGAACTTAATTCACCAATTATTAATCACTATTAAATGGTCAACATCTTAATAAAAAATTTATTGAAAAGATTGGATTCAGATTTTAGTGATTAATCAACTGAATTAAAATAGAGCTGATATCATTCTCTCTAAGTTAGAGAGTGTAGATTCCATCTTGAGAATGTGTTCTCACAGTCAAAATAATGATTTTTCAAGATATAGAGGTGTTGATCTAAGAGACCTCACTCATTGGTAACTCAAAGTCACCATCATTAAGAACTTAAGTCCATTATTCTCTTAGGATTAAGAGTTAACTGCGAATAGTAAATATAAGAATCACGTCAAAGATGACAACTTTCTATGACATGTTTCTTACAATTATCTAGATCAGTGTATTCCAAATACACTAATACAATAACTCAGAGTCCACTACTCTAGTAGTTGAGATAAATTACCCTATCAGATAGAGGTCAAGTTTATTATAGTCTTACAGACAAGATGCCCACCTCATTAATGACTAGGAACAATTTTAGAATTTCTTGATCATAAGTTCATATCTCCTGTACATAAATATATACATGAACTATTTTTAATAACAATTCAAGGACTAAACATCTCATGGTATAAAATAACAACATCCACATATAAGATAATATGAAACTCAATAATAATAAATCAAATTTATTAAATAATAGCAAAATATCTTGGATGTGAGATCATACATCTTAACAAACTCCCACTTGCTTTCACATCCATATCCCATTACACTTGTCACCTATCTTATCACTCGAACTTGAAAAGGATTAACAAGGTTATCCATAGATGTAATCTTGGTAACTATAATGTCTTCGCACAAAATGATTTCTTCAATGAGATGATGTTTGTGCTGTATGTGTCTCCCACTCTTACGGTTCTTTGGCTTCTTGGATTAAGTTACATCCCCACTATTATCATAACAAATGACTATAGGTAACTTTGCCTATGGTACCATTCTTAATTCCAAAAGGAACTTGTTAAGCCAGACTGCTTGTTTAGCCTCTTTTAAAGAAGTTGCATACTCTGCTTCAGTGGCTGTGTCAGCAATACACTATTTCTTAACACTGTTATCTCATAACTCCACCACCAAGAGTAAACACGTATCCTGAAGTTAACTTTCTAACGTTACAATCTAACATAAAGTCATAATTCATGTATCCAACTAGAATGAGATCACCATCTCAATAAATCAACATATAATCTCCAATGCTTCTTAAGTACTTGAGTATATGTTTAACGGATATCTTAATGGTTTGGTCTAGGAATTGATCGGTATCAACGGACCATGCCCACTATAAAATAGATATCTTGTCTAGTGCAAAGCATAGCCTACACAAGGCTTCCCATACTCAAAGCATAAGGAACCTCCATCATGTATTCCTCTTCCTAATATGTCTTAGGACACTGATTCTTGGATAGAGGTATTCTATGTCATAAAGGAAACATGCCTTTCTTGGAGTCTTGCATTGTAAACTTTTCAAGAATCTTATCTATAGATGCAGCTTGAGATAAGTCTAATATCCTATTTTCTAATCTCGCATAACCTTCACCACAAGGATAAAACTACTTTCTCCCAGGTCCTTCATATCAAACTGATTCGCTAACCAAAACTTAATCTTAGAGAGAACTCCTACATCATTTTTAATGAGTTGGATGTCATCCATATACATAACCAGGAATACCACCATGCTTTCTTAACATTTCTTATACACATAAGGTTCATCCAAATTTTGATCAAAACTAAAAGACTTGTTTTTCTGATTAAAATAGATGTTCCATCTCCGAGAAGCCTGCTTAGGTCTATAAATAGACATATATAGCTTGCATACCGCATATACTTGGTCTTTAGCTACGAAACTATCTTTCATAACATTTTACCATTGTCCCGAATCTTTATCAGAGATAGCTTTATCATAGTTATTGGGATTTAAAACATATTCATCAGAGACTAACTCTCCTAAGAACATGTACCTGTTAGGAGGATTGAAAATTCTCCCACTACAATGTAGCTCTTGTGTAATAGAATGTGTTGGAGTAGTGGTCTGAGGAATGATTTGTCTAATATCATAAATATCTACTTGAGGAACCAAAGAGACATCTAATATCTCCTCCAAGGAGATTTTGCTTGTAGACTTCTGGCCAATAATTTAATAATCCTACAGAAAGATAGTATTTGTGCCAACAAACACTTTCTGCTCTCTAGGATTATAAAATAGTCAACCCTTTGTTCCCTTAGGATAGCCCACAAAATAACTCAATTCTGATCTAGGTTCCAATTTACCAGCCTTCCCCTTCAGCACATAGGCTAGACACCCTCAGATTCGATAGTGATTCAAACTTGGCTTTTGCTTAGTCCAAATCTCTACTAAGGTCTTAGGGACAGACTTAGTTGGAACTGTAATATCCCGACCCGGGATACGTCACGTATACCGAGGTAGGTCGGTTAAAACATGTAACTTAAACGATAAGATATGAATGTCATAGTATTCTCATGGAAATGAAAGACTGGAGACTGTAATCACGGAAATGAATGACCAAGGCTGGGTAACACCCGAGCATCACAGGGCATTGCATCGAAATGCGTGCATGCACGCATTCCCATGCATGCATACGTGAATGTAGATACGTAGCTTGATTGAAATCAGTGTATGCAAATATGATTTAAAATAGAATTAGACCTCCACATATGCATGTATATACATGTATAAAAAAAGTGTATTTCATGTGTATATATGTATAATATATAATGTATTATACATGTATGATGTAATTATGTATATATGTATATTTACATAAGAAACAAAAAAGAAAGGAAAAAGGAAAAAGGGGAACTGCCTTGGGCAGTATGCAAGCACCAAAGAGAGTGTGTGTGTCGGCTATGTGAGAAATGGGTGTGTTATATATATATATAATATGATATATATATATATATATATATATACATAAGTGCCCAACAAGTCTCCAAGCCATTTAATGCAAAGGTTGCATTTGGCAGAGAGAGCACAGGTTCTGGGTCAAGGAAAGAGGCCATAGAAGGGGGAGGAACCGAGAGAGAGAGAGAGAGAAAAGAGAGAGAGGCGGTGGAAACTCTCTCTACAAATATAAGCCTACGGGTGTGGGTTTAAAGGCACAAACAAGACCAAAGTTGAGAGAACATCTTGGCAAAGAATTCAGGAGCATAAATAGGAAAGTTGGAAGGTCACAGTGGGCTAAATCCGAACACCCAGGTGAGTGGTTTTAATTCTGTTTTTACAATTTAAAGCATGAAGCTTGTATGTAATTATATGGTCTAAACAAGCATGAAATATAGGTTTTAATGCAAAAAGAATCATGAAAAACGGTTGAGAAACCATGGAGAAATATGGAGTTGCAGGTTTCATGGATAATTTCGGGTTCCATGAATTTATGCTTAAAACCTTGATGTTTGTTTATGGAAATAATCCTTAGAGGTGCAGGAAACCATTTCTAATGGATTAGGGTCAAAACAGTGTACAAATAGTCACGAAATAGGAAGGATATGGGTCACCGGAGAATCGGCCGGAGATACTTAGGCTCTATTTCGTGAAGTTATGTAGGGATTTAAAGGAAATGGAAAATGGATTTGAAATCCTTAGGAGAAAGGGAAGAGAATGACATTTAAAAAGGGTCGAAATCTCACCGAAAAATGAGTCACCGTCGCCGGAGAAGGTGACTGTACACGCCGGAACCCTACCGGAGACGTGGGGAAGACGATCGGAAAAGCGTGGGGGCTATCGGGTCAAAACTGGGATGGATCCGGGTTCGGATCGGGTCGGTACCCGACCGGATATGAAACGGACCGAAGCTGTGTCGTTTTGGGTTTCTAATTAAATGGATTTGGGCATGTTTGGTTGCAGGAATAATAAATAGAAATTGGGTTTTGGGGTTAACCGAAACTGGGATAAGGATAGGGAATTGGGTTATTGAAATCCGGTTCTTGAATGAAGGTGAACCGTTTGGTTCAGGGCAAGGGTGAACCGGTCTAGGGTTTTTAGGTCTGAACCAACTGGTTCAGACCGCAGCTTATGGGAATTATAAACCGGCCCCAAATAGTTTGGGAAATTTCACTGTTGCCCAAGTATAAAAAATTAATTAAATGTTAATTTTACAATAATGCCCCTATTCCAAAAAGAGGTCAAACGAAGTCCAAACGACACAAATGAATAGTCAAAACCTATTATCTCGGACGTTCTGAGTCCAATGGTGGGATCCGTTTTACGAGACGGAACCCCGAAGGATAAAATACCGTAAAAGTGCAAAATGACTATTTTGCCCTTTTTAGTACAAAAGTCCAAATGGAATTCCGCGAAAGCCTAAACCGACTTTCTTCAGCATTCCGGACTCAATGGTAAAGTCTAAAATAGTATTTGAAATACTTATGATAGAAAAGCATAAAATTTGATGAATAGCATTTATTCTGAAACGTATTCACTGATATATAGGGAACTCAAAAGGCAAGGGTATACTCACGGATTTCTAAGATAAAGGCACGATAGAGGTAAGTGGATCACTTTCTCTTACATGTGGTGTTCCCACAAGCCAAGTTTATTCTTTTACTGCCAAACTCGTACTCTTGAAAGTATTGATATCCTTGTGTTCCACTTTTCGATATTTTCTATCTTGTGGACATATTATTGATTGATGTATCACTGTATCATGTTTTACTGTGCTTTGAAAGCACCTATGTTATTGCTATCCACTTGTGATATTGTTCTATCTAGTGGACCTTGATTGATTTCTATATCATTGTTATCATGTTGAACCATGCCTTGAAAGGCCTACTACTGTATCCTCATTGAATGAATGATATTCCATTTTTATATTCTATGGAATTACTATGATCATGACATGTTTATGGACACGGGAGTTGTGCTCAGTCACAACAACCATCTGATGCTATCTGATTTAATGAGACCTACGGGTCAAGTCCGTGAACGGACAAATGGCAAATTATTGGAATTGACTGGGGGGTATGCCGGGCCCCAAAAGATCGAGGGTCTGCCGAGCCCTGAAACAGAATAACAGCATCTCTTATGATTAACAGAATTGATTGTTGAATGGCACTATTTCCTTATAATTCTTCAAGTCTCGAAAGACTTGCATTGATTGATTTGATTGAGATCGGTTCATTGTGGCAGTACTTCATTGTTGTTATACTTTCATTTTACACTATTACTTCTGATTGTGTATTGTGATTACCTTTCATTGGCCCTCGTGGCAATCATGTTTCATTGGCTATCACAGCATCTCCTTCCTTATGATTGGCTATCATTATCTATTCATGGATACACATTGATCATCGATACCAGTGTTGGAGATCTGTTTTACTTACTGAGCTTTGTAGCTCATTCCACCCCATTTACCCCCATTTCAGGTGATGACGCTGCGAGACCCCAGTAGGAGTCTGAGAGCGTAGGGGGATATTTTGAAGCATTGTATCAGTCTATGTTAGTTCTCCCATGTATTCACCACCCCCGGGTGCTGGTTATGGTTTAGTTCTCATTTTGAATTTTGTAGAACTATGTCATGTATTTAATAGATTTCCGCTGTTTAATGTATTTAAAAAGACTTCCGCTGGATTACTGCAACTGATAAATGACTTCCGCTGTTTATTGTTTTAAATTTTTAGTACATTGCATATTAGTACTATGATACAGGAACGGAAAAAGTAGGGACGGCCTTCGGGTCGGCCCCGCGACACGAGATCCGCATAGGGTGGGTTTCGGGTCGTGACAGCTTGATATCAGAGCTATAGGTTCGATAGTGAGTCATGGGAGATAGGACTAGAGTTAAGACTGCTAGATATGACTGACATTATTTTTGTCTTACACATTGACTGGTTACTTCATTGATTCTTTCACTGGTTATTTCATTGGTTATTTCATTGGTTATCTCATTGGTTAGCTTCATTGATTCTATTCACAGTCATGGTAAACACGAGGCAAGGTCCGTTACCTATGGATCGTTTAGAACAGCTAGAAAGAATGATGCGGACTATCATTGAAAGTCTGCCACAGATTCAGGCTGGTGCTAACCAACCAGCACAGCCAGTACAACAGGAGCAGCCTGTCAATGCAGGCGACAATGCAGGGAATCGCCAAGGAAACGAGCGAGATGCTGCATACTTATATGAGCGGTTTCAGAAAATGAAACCCCCGACTTTCGACGGTACAGGAGGAGCCACTGTAGCTGAGGAGTGGTTACTAGAAATGAACAGGATCTTTAAAATCCTGATATGCACTGAAGTCCAAAAAGTGGCCTATGCCACTTATATGCTCAAAGGAATGGCACACAAATGGTGGATGATAGAGGAAGATAAAGAGCCAGACATGAACTGGCAACGATTCACTGATATCTTCAACAAAAAGTACTTCTCCCAAGAAGTAAGAAACCGAAGGGTTGCAGAGTTCATGGTACTGCAACAGGGGGGAATGACAGTAGAACAATACGAGGCCAAATTTACTGAGCTGGCCAGATTTGCCCCTGGTGCTATCAGTACCGAGGACTTGAAGGCTCGCAAATTTGAGGAAGGACTGAGGTGGCCTATTAAAGATAGACTGGTGTCCCATCGGCTGACTACTTATGATGATGTAGTGGAGACAGCTCGAGTCATAGAAAGGAGTGGCGAGGAATTCGCCAAGAGGAAAGGAAACTTGAAGCAGGGCGGCAATCAGAAAAAGAGGCAAGGGCCTTCTACTTCAGAACATGGATCTACATTTACCAGACCTGGAGCCACATCACAGGCGACAGGATCGGGTCAGAAGAAACAAGGCAACAAAAAGGGGGCAGCCAAGTGCTCTCGTTGCAATAAGATCCATAAAGGCCAGTGTCTCAAGGACAGCAACGCTTGTTACTACTGTGGTCAGGAGGGACATTTTGCAAGAGAATGTCCTCAGAAGGATCAGGCCATGCCCAGTATTGCTTCAGTAAAGGCACCAACCACTGGAACAGCACCACCTAGACCTCCAGCCCAAAGGAGTGGACAGGGGAACGTCCAGCAGCAGGCAGGACGGGTTTTCTCCCTTTTACCAGGAGACGTGCAGGCTACAACCTCTGTAGTCGCAGGTACTCTTTTAGTATGCTCACAGCCTGCTCATGTTTTATTTGACACTGGATCTACACATTCATTTATATCCCCTACATATGCTGCTAGACTGAACCTAGTAACAGAACCCTTAGGGTGTAATACCCCGACCCGAGAATGCCGGGTAATAAAGCACGTTTTACGAGGCTATGGAAAATGAGTGTAAAATAAATTAATTTAACATAATTAATTTATTAAATTGAATATTAGTTATATGTAATATAAATTATGAGGATAATTATAAAATATAATAATAATAATAATAATAATGAAAAAAAAAAACAAAGAAGAGGAAAGATGTGTATGTGTATGTGTGACCAAATATGCATGTGTGTATATATATATATATATATGATTAAATGATAAATGAATATATATATATATATATATAGGGATGAACAGTGCATGTGTGTGTGTGTCACGTGCATGTGTGTGTGTGTTGTGTTATATATATATATATATATATATACACATGGAGACATGGAGGTAAGGGGAAGATGTGCAATATATGTATATTATATGCTATTAGGTGAAGAGGTATGGAGGAGAGCATGGCCCAATTCAGAAAAGTGAAGAGTATGATTGCTGATGAGAAGGGAGGTGGGTGAGGGAAAGGTGGCAGCCACCAAAGCTCTTCCACCTATACACGTTAACTATATACACACCCATGACACATGGACTGAAAGAGAGAGAAAAAGAGAGAGGGGGAATTCTGAGAGAAATACAGAAGCTAGAGGAGAAAGAAATGGAGAAGAAGAAGGAGAGAGATACAAAACCGAGGAGGGAGAAAGAATTGGGAACAGTCCACTTAAACAGGTAAGTTCCCAACCAAAATTTAAGTCGATTTCGTTCATATTATAGCATGAAAACATAGGGTCTTAATCTATGTAGAATGGGCTTTATGTTGCAAGAAAAATGGCTTAAAATCATGGAAAATCGAGGGAGAAAATGGAGGTTACAGGGGGGAAGAAAATTTTTCTGAAATGCAATACCCAAAATGATGAAACTGAATTAAGCTTTCCCAAACTCAATTTGGCCTATCAAGACTTCTAGTAGACCCTACGAACATCCCCAAAACACGTGACCGCGATCAAAATTGTAAAGAAATGACCATGAGAAAGCGAGTTGCAGGTACGGGTTCCAAAACCCAAACCCAAAAACTCGCTGTTAAACTTACCATTGTGAATGAAACCTGAATCCCCATACCTTTAGGGTCACGCACAACCAAACCATTCTAAAAATGGTGAAGAAACGAGCATGAACCGACATGCTACAGGTTCGGATTATCATGTCAAAAACCGAACACACGAATGAGTTTCGAACTGCAAAACGAATGCCAAACGATTTGCATATACCTTGGGGATAAATTGGGACCAAAACAGTGTAGATTGGCTGTGTATAAATGCACGAAATAGGAAGAAATGGATTTCGGGAATTAGGGTTTTTCAGTCGGTGGAGTGGAGAAGATGAAGACGAGTCAGCTCGTTTTTAAAATGGGGCTGAGTTGACTCGGACAGGTGGCAGCCTCTGGGCTTGCCACCGATTAATTGAAACGCCACCGTTTTGATTGTCGGATTAATTTAAAAGAGACTTAGGGCTGACGTCATGATGACGTCAGCCATATGTAATAAACCGGATAGACCGGTTGGGTAACCACTGAACCAGACCGGTTCACTTATATGTTAATTGAACCCTTTGGTTTATTTTATTAATTAAAAAATAAAATAAACCAACACTTTCTATAATTACGCATTGGCCCCAACTATTTTTGGGAATTCTACTGTGGCCCAGATTTTGGGAATTTTGTACAAATACACCCCTGGAAAAATATTTAAATAATTAAATAATTAATTTAATTATTTAATAAATGAGGTTAAATTACTAATTTGCCCTTGTGGCATAAATAGAGCAAACAGAGTCCAAATTTAACAAATGAATAGTGTAATTTTACTATTTTGGACATTCTGAGTTCAATGGTAGGGTCCGTTTTACGAGACGGGGCCCGAAAAATAAAGACACGTAAGGGGTAAATGACCAAAATACCCCTGACCCAAACTTTACAAGTTATTAGTATATTCTTACTATCTCGGACCTTCTGAGTCCATTGGTGAGGTCCTCGACATGAGATGGAGTCCCGAAAAATTTGAGACCCTTAATTTTGTCAAAAATGACCAAAATGCCCTTCTCCCTAAACAAGTCAAACGAAGTCCAAATTTAATAAATAAATAGTAAATTTTTACTATTTCAAACATTCTAAGACTGATGGTAGGGTCCATTTTTCGAGACTGGGTCCCGAAAAATGAAGACGCATGAAGGGGTAAATGACCAAAATACCCCTTGTCCAAAATTAACAAGTTGTTAGTGTACTTTTATTATCTCGGACCCTCTAAGTCCAATGGTGAGGTCCACGACATGAGATGAGATCCCGAAAAATTGGAGACCTGCAAAGGGGTAAAATGACCAAATTACCCCTGGTACCCTTAAAGCCAAAATGAAACCGGAGAAAGTCTAAACTGACTTTCTTTGACACCCCAGACCCAATAATGGAGTCCAAATTACGAAACGAAGTACGAAAAATGTGACACGTAAAACGGTAAATGACCATTCTGCCCTTTTACATATAAAAGTCCGAATTAAATTCTAAGAAAGCCTAAACTGACTTTCTTCGACGCTTCGGATTCAATGGTAAAGTCCATTCGGCCAAAAGAAGTGTCTAAATAAAAAGACGTAAAATTTGATGAATAGCATCTGTCAGATGACTATAAACTGAGATATTGCCGAAGTATTAAACTAAGGCGAGTACGGGAAATAAAGTACGAGAAGACACGACGCGTTAACTTGACAAGTAAATAAATTTAATTTAAAGTTAATGGAACTACCAGAAGAGTATAAGTTGAAATAAATTAAGTTTCTAACGCATTAAATTGTGTCGTAGGTTAAAAGTACAAGTTGAATTAAGTACGTGCGAAGTTTATAGAATGTTAGAAAATCGGTTAGGATAAAATACGATCGAAGCATAAGTTAAGAAGCATCGATAAGGGATATTGCAGTAAATGTGAAGTTGATGAGATTGTTTATGAATTGTTCCTAGGAATTACGGAGGAAGTGGGAAAGCGCACTTTAGCACTAACCCTAAAGGACCGAGGTGAGTAACCCTGTATTTGAACTGGAGATTTAACTCCATATATTTGAAGAAGTTTTAAGCACAAGTCATTGCAGCCTTTGAATATCAAATTCAGTCTATATATGATTCCGTTCTTTTAAAATATTCTGTTACGGCATGCTTATTAAATGTTTTAAATTCAGCTCTTTTCTTGAAAATACATCAGCATGTCTAAATCAATTGCAAACCTCTTTAATATTCTGAATTTGATTATCACGTGTATTCGAAGCTTTATTGTAGAAATTATACAGTTCATGCTTTAAATGTTCATGAAAAATATCTATTGAAGAAGTCATGTGACAAATGTTTTATAAGATAAATGGTACTAAGTACCACCCTATATGATGGTTGAAATCCTTCGGGATTCAACAGTACATGCCCGGTAGAAGGATCTAATCCCCCAGGCAAATGAGATATCTCCATCGACAGTATTGGCAGTAAAATGGGAGTCTGGTTCGAAACAGATTCCGCCTAATAAAAGAGAAAAGACGACAAGTGATTTTGAAAATAGAAGTAGGTATTATCCCTATTCTATTTCACGTGTTAATATGCTTTTAAATTGCATATACTCTATTTGAAGAAAATGTGTATTTAGCTTGAATACTTAAATTGTTCAAAGCTATTGCTTTAAGAATGCATATATTCTGTGTTCTAAAATGTACGAGCAATTGGTAGTGAGTATTTCAAAAACCCTCATGTGCTAAAACCACTACCAGTTGAAAACCCCATGACGAATGCAGGAATTACTCACAAGCTTTGATTAGCTTACCCGGATTTTATCCGCCCCCCCTTTCAGGTGACTAAGGGCAGATCGATTTTTTTGAAGACTATAAGGATGAACCTAGCTTTTGGGAAGATTTGCTTGAGGAGTTCTTATGGGAAAAAAAAAATCACATGAACTCTGATTGATATGTTTTGTATTAGCTGACATTTTAAGGATATGTATTAAGCCCCACGGGGCAGTTGAACTAAGATTGTAATTATAAAGTCTTTTAAGTTTTAGTTATGCTCTGTATGTATGATTATACATGTATACCGAAATGTGAAGAGCGGCAGTGTCGGACGGATGTGCAAATTTAAAAAAAAAAAAAAAAAAAAAAAGATTTTCACGCTTCCGCAACCACATGAAGCACATCTATTCGATACCGCTACCTATGCGAGCCTTGTCTCGAGGCCTTCGGGCCTCGGGGCGGCGGTCGCGATCCGGTAATCCGCATAGGGTGGGTTTCGGGTCGTGACAGAGTGGTATCAGAGCACTAGGTTTACTAGAACAACCCTAGTGACATTAGATGAGTTAGAATAGAACTATAGGTTGGGTAGGGTTTTATACTACCTAAGATATGTGAAATACGTGATGTGATATAAAGGCGGGGTATGGGACCCGCAGTAATGTGAAGTAGGTATTCCGAAGCAACATGATATGAAGGCGAGGTATGGGACTCGCAGTATATGAAGTAGATATATAAAGTACGTGACATGATATGAAGGCGAGGTATGGGACTCGCGTTGTGGGAAGTAGATATGAAGAATACGTAGTATGAAGGCGGGGTATGGGACCCGCAGTACATGAAGTTAGTGTTCTGAAGCAACGTGATAGGAAGGCGGGGTATGGGACCCGTAGTACATGAAATAGATATGTGAAGTACGTGACATGATATGAAGGCGAGGTATGGGACTCGCAGTATATGAAGTAGATATGTGAAGTACGTGACATGATATGAAGGCGAGGTATGGGACTCGCAGTATATGAAGTAGATATGTGAAGTACGTGACGTGACATGAAGGCGAGGTATGGGACTCGCAGTATATGAAGTAGATATGTGAAGTACGTGACATGATATAAAGGCGGGGTATGGAACCCGTAGTAACATGAAGTAAGTGTTCTGAAATACGTGGTACGATAGGAAGGCGGGGTATGGGACCCGCAGTAAAGTAGAAAAATAGAGTCTGAAGAATAGAAGTAAAACATGAACTAAGAAGGTGTATAACAATAATTAGAAAAAGGATGAAAGAGAAAGGGAGGATTTTGATAGTCACTGGTGTGCTATCAGGACCTCTGTTACCGGTAAGGAACGGCCGCCTTATCATGTAACTAAGGTAGCTGAAAAACACACAGTGTCAGTTTATCCAACCTGATCGAAGAAATCCTTAAACCATTGGAAGACATGAATCTAATAGATGACATGAAGAATTAGAAATTGTACGCTAGTAAATTAGAAGCAAGTAGTGATACGAGTCAACACATATTATACCTGAAAGTGATGAATCAAAGTTCATCTCCTGAATCATTAAGTAAATGAAGATAATTATATGTATTACGATATACGAAGATGATAGATATGACATAAGGAGACTAGAACTCTCGAAATAAAGAATATTCGAGTTTTGAGGACAAAACTCTTTTAAGGAGGGAAGAATGTAATACCCCGACCCGAGAATGCCGGGTAATAAAGCACGTTTTACGAGGCTATGGAAAATGAGTGTAAAATAAATTAATTTAACATAATTAATTTATTAAATTGAATATTAGTTATATGTAATATAAATTATGAGGATAATTATAAAATATAATAATAATAATAATAATAATGAAAAAAAAACAAAGAAGAGGAAAGATGTGTATGTGTATGTGTGACCAAATATGCATGTGTGTATATATATATATATATATATGATTAAATGATAAATGAATATATATATATATATATAGGGATGAACAGTGCATGTGTGTGTGTGTCACGTGCATGTGTGTGTGTGTTGTGTTATATATATATATATATATACACATGGAGACATGGAGGTAAGGGGAAGATGTGCAATATATGTATATTATATGCTATTAGGTGAAGAGGTATGGAGGAGAGCATGGCCCAATTCAGAAAAGTGAAGAGTATGATTGCTGATGAGAAGGGAGGTGGGTGAGGGAAAGGTGGCAGCCACCAAAGCTCTTCCACCTATACACGTTAACTATATACACACCCATGACACATGGACTGAAAGAGAGAGAAAAAGAGAGAGGGGGAATTCTGAGAGAAATACAGAAGCTAGAGGAGAAAGAAATGGAGAAGAAGAAGGAGAGAGATACAAAACCGAGGAGGGAGAAAGAATTGGGAACAGTCCACTTAAACAGGTAAGTTCCCAACCAAAATTTAAGTCGATTTCGTTCATATTATAGCATGAAAACATAGGGTCTTAATCTATGTAGAATGGGCTTTATGTTGCAAGAAAAATGGCTTAAAATCATGGAAAATCGAGGGAGAAAATGGAGGTTACAGGGGGGAAGAAAATTTTTCTGAAATGCAATACCCAAAATGATGAAACTGAATTAAGCTTTCCCAAACTCAATTTGGCCTATCAAGACTTCTAGTAGACCCTACGAACATCCCCAAAACACGTGACCGCGATCAAAATTGTAAAGAAATGACCATGAGAAAGCGAGTTGCAGGTACGGGTTCCAAAACCCAAACCCAAAAACTCGCTGTTAAACTTACCATTGTGAATGAAACCTGAATCCCCATACCTTTAGGGTCACGCACAACCAAACCATTCTAAAAATGGTGAAGAAACGAGCATGAACCGACATGCTACAGGTTCGGATTATCATGTCAAAAACCGAACACACGAATGAGTTTCGAACTGCAAAACGAATGCCAAACGATTTGCATATACCTTGGGGATAAATTGGGACCAAAACAGTGTAGATTGGCTGTGTATAAATGCACGAAATAGGAAGAAATGGATTTCGGGAATTAGGGTTTTTCAGTCGGTGGAGTGGAGAAGATGAAGACGAGTCAGCTCGTTTTTAAAATGGGGCTGAGTTGACTCGGACAGGTGGCAGCCTCTGGGCTTGCCACCGATTAATTGAAACGCCACCGTTTTGATTGTCGGATTAATTTAAAAGAGACTTAGGGCTGACGTCATGATGACGTCAGCCATATGTAATAAACCGGATAGACCGGTTGGGTAACCACTGAACCAGACCGGTTCACTTATATGTTAATTGAACCCTTTGGTTTATTTTATTAATTAAAAAATAAAATAAACCAACACTTTCTATAATTACGCATTGGCCCCAACTATTTTTGGGAATTCTACTGTGGCCCAGATTTTGGGAATTTTGTACAAATACACCCCTGGAAAAATATTTAAATAATTAAATAATTAATTTAATTATTTAATAAATGAGGTTAAATTACTAATTTGCCCTTGTGGCATAAATAGAGCAAACAGAGTCCAAATTTAACAAATGAATAGTGTAATTTTACTATTTTGGACATTCTGAGTTCAATGGTAGGGTCCGTTTTACGAGACGGGGCCCGAAAAATAAAGACACGTAAGGGGTAAATGACCAAAATACCCCTGACCCAAACTTTACAAGTTATTAGTATATTCTTACTATCTCGGACCTTCTGAGTCCATTGGTGAGGTCCTCGACATGAGATGGAGTCCCGAAAAATTTGAGACCCTTAATTTTGTCAAAAATGACCAAAATGCCCTTCTCCCTAAACAAGTCAAACGAAGTCCAAATTTAATAAATAAATAGTAAATTTTTACTATTTCAAACATTCTAAGACTGATGGTAGGGTCCATTTTTCGAGACTGGGTCCCGAAAAATGAAGACGCATGAAGGGGTAAATGACCAAAATACCCCTTGTCCAAAATTAACAAGTTGTTAGTGTACTTTTATTATCTCGGACCCTCTAAGTCCAATGGTGAGGTCCACGACATGAGATGAGATCCCGAAAAATTGGAGACCTGCAAAGGGGTAAAATGACCAAATTACCCCTGGTACCCTTAAAGCCAAAATGAAACCGGAGAAAGTCTAAACTGACTTTCTTTGACACCCCAGACCCAATAATGGAGTCCAAATTACGAAACGAAGTACGAAAAATGTGACACGTAAAACGGTAAATGACCATTCTGCCCTTTTACATATAAAAGTCCGAATTAAATTCTAAGAAAGCCTAAACTGACTTTCTTCGACGCTTCGGATTCAATGGTAAAGTCCATTCGGCCAAAAGAAGTGTCTAAATAAAAAGACGTAAAATTTGATGAATAGCATCTGTCAGATGACTATAAACTGAGATATTGCCGAAGTATTAAACTAAGGCGAGTACGGGAAATAAAGTACGAGAAGACACGACGCGTTAACTTGACAAGTAAATAAATTTAATTTAAAGTTAATGGAACTACCAGAAGAGTATAAGTTGAAATAAATTAAGTTTCTAACGCATTAAATTGTGTCGTAGGTTAAAAGTACAAGTTGAATTAAGTACGTGCGAAGTTTATAGAATGTTAGAAAATCGGTTAGGATAAAATACGATCGAAGCATAAGTTAAGAAGCATCGATAAGGGATATTGCAGTAAATGTGAAGTTGATGAGATTGTTTATGAATTGTTCCTAGGAATTACGGAGGAAGTGGGAAAGCGCACTTTAGCACTAACCCTAAAGGACCGAGGTGAGTAACCCTGTATTTGAACTGGAGATTTAACTCCATATATTTGAAGAAGTTTTAAGCACAAGTCATTGCAGCCTTTGAATATCAAATTCAGTCTATATATGATTCCGTTCTTTTAAAATATTCTGTTACGGCATGCTTATTAAATGTTTTAAATTCAGCTCTTTTCTTGAAAATACATCAGCATGTCTAAATCAATTGCAAACCTCTTTAATATTCTGAATTTGATTATCACGTGTATTCGAAGCTTTATTGTAGAAATTATACAGTTCATGCTTTAAATGTTCATGAAAAATATCTATTGAAGAAGTCATGTGACAAATGTTTTATAAGATAAATGGTACTAAGTACCACCCTATATGATGGTTGAAATCCTTCGGGATTCAACAGTACATGCCCGGTAGAAGGATCTAATCCCCCAGGCAAATGAGATATCTCCATCGACAGTATTGGCAGTAAAATGGGAGTCTGGTTCGAAACAGATTCCGCCTAATAAAAGAGAAAAGACGACAAGTGATTTTGAAAATAGAAGTAGGTATTATCCCTATTCTATTTCACGTGTTAATATGCTTTTAAATTGCATATACTCTATTTGAAGAAAATGTGTATTTAGCTTGAATACTTAAATTGTTCAAAGCTATTGCTTTAAGAATGCATATATTCTGTGTTCTAAAATGTACGAGCAATTGGTAGTGAGTATTTCAAAAACCCTCATGTGCTAAAACCACTACCAGTTGAAAACCCCATGACGAATGCAGGAATTACTCACAAGCTTTGATTAGCTTACCCGGATTTTATCCGCCCCCCCTTTCAGGTGACTAAGGGCAGATCGATTTTTTTGAAGACTATAAGGATGAACCTAGCTTTTGGGAAGATTTGCTTGAGGAGTTCTTATGGGAAAAAAAAAAATCACATGAACTCTGATTGATATGTTTTGTATTAGCTGACATTTTAAGGATATGTATTAAGCCCCACGGGGCAGTTGAACTAAGATTGTAATTATAAAGTCTTTTAAGTTTTAGTTATGCTCTGTATGTATGATTATACATGTATACCGAAATGTGAAGAGCGGCAGTGTCGGACGGATGTGCAAATTTAAAAAAAAAAAAAAAAAAAAAAAGATTTTCACGCTTCCGCAACCACATGAAGCACATCTATTCGATACCGCTACCTATGCGAGCCTTGTCTCGAGGCCTTCGGGCCTCGGGGCGGCGGTCGCGATCCGGTAATCCGCATAGGGTGGGTTTCGGGTCGTGACATAGGGTATTTACTGAATGTTTCTATACCATCGGGGAAATCATTGTTGGGGGATACCATGTATAGGAATTGTGGGATACAGATTGGGGATACACACTTATTGGCTGACCTTATACCTTTGGAAATTTGTGGATTCGATGTTATCCTTGGAATGGATTGGCTGGCTGCCAATTATGCTACGATAGACTGTATGGCCAAACGAGTTCTCATACGGAATCCACAGTTTCCGACAGTTGACTTTGAGGGGACAGGAGTGGCTTCCCCACCCTACTTTGTTTCCTCTATCCAAGCGAGGCGTCTGCTTCGAAAGGGATGTCACGGATTCTTATGTAGTGTTCAAGACACTAACTCTCAGCAGCCTGAGTTAGAAAATATTCCCATTGCTAGGGAATTTCCCGGAGTGTTCTTGGATGATCTTCCAGGAATGCCCATAGACAGAGAGATCGAGTTTTGTATCGACATATTGCCGGGCACTACTCCGATATCCAAGACTCCATATAGGATGGCACCGACAGAGCTGAAGGAGCTGAAGCTCCAGTTGCAGGAATTATTGGACAAGGGTTTCATACGACCCAGCTCGTCACCATGGGGTGCACCTGTATTGTTTGTAAAGAAAAAGGATGGAACTATGAGACTGTGTATCGACTATCGTGAGTTGAACAAAGTTACCATCCGGAACAGATATCCACTGCCCAGAGTGGATGATTTGTTCGACCAGTTGAAAGGGGCCCAGGTGTTCTCGAAGATCGATCTGAGGTCCGGTTATCATCAGCTGAAGGTCAGGCCCACTGACATTCAGAAGACGGCATTTAGGACACGGTATGGACACTACGAGTTCCTTGTTATGCCATTTGGGGTGACCAATGCCCCAGCTGCATTCATGGATATGATGAACCGTGTGTTCAAGCCGTACTTGGATGACTTCGTGATTGTGTTTATAGACGACATCTTGGTTTACTCTAAGAACCAGGAAGAACACGAGGTACATCTGAGGAGAGTGCTACAGAAGTTAGGGGAGCAGAAGTTGTATGCTAAGCTGAAGAAATGCGAATTCTGGCTTCCTAGTATAGCATTTCTGGGACACGTGATCAGTAAAGAGGGAATCTCTGTTGATTCCCAGAAGATCGAGGCAATCATGAATTGGCCTCAACCTACGAGTGTCACGGAGGTGCGAAGTTTCATGGGGTTAGCAGGCTACTATAGGAGATTTGTCCAGGACTTCTCCAAGATAGCTACGCCTATTACCAAACTGACCCGGAAAGGTGTTCCTTTTGTATGGACAGAGGAGCAAGAAAAGAGTTTCCAAGAGCTGAAGAAGCGTCTGGTTACGGCTCCTATATTGACAGTGCCAGAAGGAACTGATGGTTTTGTGATTTATAGTGATGCTTCATACAAGGGCTTAGGGTGTGTGTTAATGCAGAACGGAAAAGTGGTAGCTTATGCTTCCCGACAGTTGAGACCCCACGAGGGGAATTATCCGACACATGACCTTGAGCTAGCAGCCATTGTCTTCGCTTTGAAGATATGGAGGCACTATCTATATGGAACCACGTGCGAAATCTTCACCGATCATAAGAGCCTCAAGTATCTGTTTACACAGAAGGAGCTCAATATGAGACAACGCCGTTGGTTGGAGTTATTAAAAGACTATGAGGTCAACATACAGTACCACCCAGGAAAGGCGAATGTGGTAGCTGACGCTCTGAGTCGGAAGTCATCAGGAAGTTTAGCTTTCCTGTTGACAACACAAACGGAATTACTGAAGGAATTGGACGACATGGAAATAGAAATAGTTCTGCCCAGTTCCAAGGCACTATGTGCCAACGTCACAGTCGGGTTGTCGATTGTGGACAAGATCAGGGGACAGCAGACTCAGGATGAGAAGTTGGCTAAGCTTCTTCAAGGAATCAAGACAGGCATAGATTCCGAGTACACAGTGAGAGATGGGATATTGTATTATCAGGATAGGATCTGCGTACCCGATGTGCCTGAGATCAAGAAAGAGATTCTCGATGAGGCACACAGTTCGAAATTTGCCTTACATCCAGGAGGCACCAAAATGTATCACAATGTTAAGGATACTTATTGGTGGTCCGGGATGAAACGTCATATAGCTGAGTACATAGCACAATGTGCCAAGTGCCAGCAAATTAAGGTGGAACATCAGAAGCCTGGAGGACTTCTGCAGTCACTGCCCATTCCTGAATGGAAGTGGGAACACATCACGATGGACTTTGTGTCGGGATTGCCAAAGACAGTCAGGGGGAGTGACTCTATCTGGGTTATCGTGGACAGATTAACAAAGACAGCTCACTTCCTGGCAACCAAGACGACACAATCTCTTCAGCGACTAGCTGAGCTATACATCAGAGAAATAGTTAGACTTCACGGAGTTCCAGTATCGATTGTTTCTGATAGGGACCCCCGGTTCGTATCACGATTCTGGAAAGGACTACAACAAGCTATGGGCACGGAACTGAGTCTTAGCACTGCGTATCATCCCGAGACCGACGGCCAGTCGGAGAGGACGATACAGACTTTAGAAGACTTACTGTGTTTTTGTGTCATAGACTTTGAAGGAAGTTGGGAAGATCAGTTGCCATTGGTCGAGTTCACGTACAATAATAGCTATCAAGCTAGTATTGGTATGGCACCATATGAGGCATTATACGGCAGGAAGTGCCGATCACCACTATGTTGGACAGAGGTGGGAGAAAGGAGACTCTATGGGCCGGAGATAGTGGAACAGACCGCACAAAAGATACAACTGATCCGACAGCGTTTATTAGCAACTCAAAGTCGACAGAAAAGCTATGCAAATGTTCACCGATGAGACTTAGAGTTTGCGAAAGACGATTATGTGTACTTGAAAGTGTCACCCATGAAAGGGGTGGTCAGGTTTGGCAAGAGGGGAAAACTTGGCCCCAGATACATTGGGCCATTCAGGATCATGAAGAGGGTTGGACCCGTAGCTTACGAGCTTGCCTTACCATCGGAGTTAGCACATGTTCACAATGTGTTTCATGTCTCGATGCTAAGGAAGTGTATAAAGAGTGCAGATCAAGTGATCGAGCACGAACCGCTAGACGTCCAGGAAAATCTGAGTTACATAGAGCATCCAGTTCAGATTTTGGATCGTCGAGATCAGGTGCTACGTCACGTATACCGAGGTAGGTCGGTTAAAACATGTAACTTAAACGATAAGATATGAATGTCATAGTATTCTCATGGAAATGAAAGACTGGAGACTGTAATCACGGAAATGAATGACCAAGGCTGGATAACACCCGAGCATCACAGGGCATTGCATCGAAATGCGTGCATGCACGCATTCCCATGCATGCATACGTGAATGTAGATACGTAGCTTGATTGAAATCAGTGTATGCAAATATGATTTAAAATAGAATTAGACCTCCACATATGCATGTATATACATGTATAAAAAAAGTGTATTTCATGTGTATATATGTATAATATATAATGTATTATACATGTATGATGTAATTATGTATATATGTATATTTACATAAGAAACAAAAAAGAAAGGAAAAAGGAAAAAGGGGAACTGCCTTGGGCAGTATGCAAGCACCAAAGAGAGTGTGTGTGTCGGCTATGTGAGAAATGGGTGTGTTATATATATATATAATATGATATATATATATATATATATATATATACATAAGTGCCCAACAAGTCTCCAAGCCATTTAATGCAAAGGTTGCATTTGGCAGAGAGAGCACAGGTTCTGGGTCAAGGAAAGAGGCCATAGAAGGGGGAGGAACCGAGAGAGAGAGAGAGAAAAGAGAGAGAGGCGGTGGAAACTCTCTCTACAAATATAAGCCTACGGGTGTGGGTTTAAAGGCACAAACAAGACCAAAGTTGAGAGAACATCTTGGCAAAGAATTCAGGAGCATAAATAGGAAAGTTGGAAGGTCACAGTGGGCTAAATCTGAACACCCAGGTGAGTGGTTTTAATTCTGTTTTTACAATTTAAAGCATGAAGCTTGTATGTAATTATATGGTCTAAACAAGCATGAAATATAGGTTTTAATGCAAAAAGAATCATGAAAAACGGTTGAGAAACCATGGAGAAATATGGAGTTGCAGGTTTCATGGATAATTTCGGGTTCCATGAATTTATGCTTAAAACCTTGATGTTTGTTTATGGAAATAATCCTTAGAGGTGCAGGAAACCATTTCTAATGGATTAGGGTCAAAACAGTGTACAAATAGTCACGAAATAGGAAGGATATGGGTCACCGGAGAATCGGCCGGAGATACTTAGGCTCTATTTCGTGAAGTTATGTAGGGATTTAAAGGAAATGGAAAATGGATTTGAAATCCTTAGGAGAAAGGGAAGAGAATGACATTTAAAAAGGGTCGAAATCTCACCGGAAAATGAGTCACCGTCGCCGGAGAAGGTGACTGTACACGCCGGAACCCTACCGGAGACGTGGGGAAGACGATCGGAAAAGCGTGGGGGCTATCGGGTCAAAACTGGGATGGATCCGGGTTCGGATCGGGTCGGTACCCGACCGGATATGAAACGGACCGAAGCTGTGTCGTTTTGGGTTTCTAATTAAATGGATTTGGGCATGTTTGGTTGCAGGAATAATAAATAGAAATTGGGTTTTGGGGTTAACCGAAACTGGGATAAGGATAGGGAATTGGGTTATTGAAATCCGGTTTTTGAATGAAGGTGAACCGTTTGGTTCAGGGCAAGGGTGAACCGGTCTAGGGTTTTTAGGTCTGAACCAACTGGTTCAGACCGCAGCTTATGGGAATTATAAACCGGCCCCAAATAGTTTGGGAAATTTCACTGTTGCCCAAGTATAAAAAATTAATTAAATGTTAATTTTACAATAATGCCCCTATTCCAAAAAGAGGTCAAACGAAGTCCAAACGACACAAATGAATAGTCAAAACCTATTATCTCGGACGTTCTGAGTCCAATGGTGGGATCCGTTTTACGAGACGGAACCCCGAAGGATAAAATACCGTAAAAGTGCAAAATGACTATTTTGCCCTTTTTAGTACAAAAGTCCAAATGGAATTCCGCGAAAGCCTAAACCGACTTTCTTCAGCATTCCGGACTCAATGGTAAAGTCTAAAATAGTATTTGAAATACTTATGATAGAAAAGCATAAAATTTGATGAATAGCATTTATTCTGAAACGTATTCACTGATATATAGGGAACTCAAAAGGCAAGGGTATACTCACGGATTTCTAAGATAAAGGCACGATAGAGGTAAGTGGATCACTTTCTCTTACATGTGGTGTTCCCACAAGCCAAGTTTATTCTTTTACTGCCAAACTCGTACTCTTGAAAGTATTGATATCCTTGTGTTCCACTTTTCGATATTTTCTATCTTGTGGACATATTATTGACTGATGTATCACTGTATCATGTTTTACTGTGCTTTGAAAGCACCTATGTTATTGCTATCCACTTGTGATATTGTTCTATCTAGTGGACCTTGATTGATTTCTATATCATTGTTATCATGTTGAACCATGCCTTGAAAGGCCTACTACTGTATCCTCATTGAATGAATGATATTCCATTTTTATATTCTATGGAATTACTATGATCATGACATGTTTATGGACACGGGAGTTGTGCTCAGTCACAACAACCATCTGATGCTATCTGATTTAATGAGACCTACGGGTCAAGTCCGTGAACGGACAAATGGCAAATTATTGGAATTGACTGGGGGGTATGCCGGGCCCCAAAAGATCGAGGGTCTGCCGAGCCCTGAAACAGAATAACAGCATCTCTTATGATTAACAGAATTGATTGTTGAATGGCACTATTTCCTTATAATTCTTCAAGTCTCGAAAGACTTGCATTGATTGATTTGATTGAGATCGGTTCATTGTGGCAGTACTTCATTGTTGTTATACTTTCATTTTACACTATTACTTCTGATTGTGTATTGTGATTACCTTTCATTGGCCCTCGTGGCAATCATGTTTCATTGGCTATCACAGCATCTCCTTCCTTATGATTGGCTATCATTATCTATTCATGGATACACATTGATCGTCGATACCAGTGTTGGAGATCTGTTTTACTTACTGAGCTTTGTAGCTCATTCCACCCCATTTACCCCCATTTCAGGTGATGACGCTGCGAGACCCCAGTAGGAGTCTGAGAGCGTAGGGGGATATTTTGAAGCATTGTATCAGTCTATGTTAGTTCTCCCATGTATTCACCACCCCCGGGTGCTGGTTACGGTTTAGTTCTCATTTTGAATTTTGTAGAACTATGTCATGTATTTAATAGATTTCCGCTGTTTAATGTATTTAAAAAGACTTCCGCTGGATTACTGTAACTGATAAATGACTTCCGCTGTTTATTGTTTTAAATTTTTAGTACATTGCATATTAGTACTATGATACAGGAACGGAAAAAGTAGGGACGGCCTTCGGGTCGGCCCCGCGACACGAGATCCGCATAGGGTGGGTTTCGGGTCGTGACAGGAACTATGTTCAAAATATATATTGTTGTTTCGAGTGCGTATCACTAGAAGAATATAGGTAAATCTAAACAATTCGTCATTCATCTCCCCGCATCTAAACGAGTCTTGTTTCTTTTTTCAACTACACCATTCTACTAAGGCATGCTAGGTGCAGAAAATTAGGATAGAATCTCCTTATCCAACAAATAGTGCTTAAAGTCACTAGAGAGATATTTTTCACCTCTATTTGATTGATGTGATTTAATGTTTTTTGTCTAATTGTTTCTCTAATTATGCCCGAAGCTCTTTGAACTTTTCAAAAGCTTCTGACTTATGGTGTAACAGATAGACATAACCATATCTTGAGTAGTCATTAGTGAAGGTGATGAAATACTCATATCCTCCTCTAGCCTCTAGCCCTAACATCAGGGCTCCACATACATTAGTATGAACTAACTCTAATAATTCTTTGGCTTTGTTCCTTTTTGTTGAAAAGGTCTCCTAATCAATTTTCCTTCCAAACAGGATAACACAGACTGGAAATGGTTTAATAACCAAAGAAGATAAGGTGTCACGACCTGAGACCCACCCTCTGCGGATCTCGTGTCGTGAACCCCGGCCCGACACTGTTGCCGAATCGGGTGTCTCAATTAAAACTTGAAACTACAGAAACTTGCTACACAATCAGTGCTACTAACATGCAATAAATATCATAACATAAACAACGGAAGTCTCTAAATAAAAGTTGTATGTATATAAAATCTGGTTCTCAAAATACAGACTTTAAAAAGTCTAATACATTACATTTCCAAGACGTGGATGACATGGGAGAGCTACAAGACTATACTGAATATTATACATTACATTTACTCAAAAATGTCCACTGCTATCTAGCTGACTAACTGCTCCTTTACAGCTTCCTTTCTTGAAATGTTTTAGTAAGTTTGGGATGAGCTAACTTAAGCTCAGTAAGTAATTATCCTTTGCTCTGCCATGTGTACAAGTGAATATATAAGGTATAATCCATAAAAGAACTAGGATAAATGCAAATGTGCTAGCCAGTCAAGAAATAAGGACGTTCATCAAGGAATATCAAATAGTAGGAACTCAATAATAAAGCAATGAAATTTGTTATGCTAACAATATCATACTGCTACAGTCATAAGCTGTCTCAAGTATGAATTGTATGTACTCAATAAAAGTTGTGTGAACTCATGATCATTCACAATAATGTAACATGATCAAACTATGATAATCAATAATGATAGTGATATCAACAAAAAAGATATGCACACATGGGGCCTAGAAATCCCCCTAAGCTCGTATTCAGTTCCATGCAGGCTCTCTGAATAATACTGCTCTGTATACAATGTGACTCTACGTCCTATGCCTCACATAGTAACGTAGCAAATGTTCCACTCGAAACCTTGACCCGAGTGTCATAAATAGCATCAGATGGAGTTGTGACTGAGCACAAATTTGGCACTAATAATATATCAGGATCATGCTATCTTCCATGAAGAGTATAGTAAAATCATAACTGGTTCAAGGCAACCTGACATAATGGTAGCTTTCAAGGGCTATGGTTATGAGGCTGCTTTGAATATAACTGTCTGGCCTTCACGGCCCTAGGTACAAGTGTACAAAAAATACTCTATGCACAAGTGTACAATCATGATCGAGATATATATAGAAATCAATAAACACTTCCACATGATAGGACAATATCAATGTGACTCAATAACTTCTAGCATGTATGGAATACAATAAGCAATATACAAAAAGAACTATTGACTTGGCTTAGAAAGTATCACATACAGAGATCAGATAATACTTACTTCTTTCTGTAACTATCTAGAAGGTCAAACCGCCTTCTCCTTTTCTCTTGGCGTTCCTATGATTCATAAAACGCATCTCAGTATATAGTTTATATGAACTATGCTATTCATCAAATTTTATGTCTCTTTACTATTGGTATCTCTTTTACTAAAATAGACTCTACTATTGAATCTAGAATGTCAAACAAAGTCGGTTTAGGCTTTCACGAAATTTAATTCAGACTTCTGTACTAAAAGGGCAAAACGGTCATTTTGCACTTTTACGGGTTCTTACTTCTTGAGACCTCTTTTCACAAATTGGACTTCACCGTTGAGTCTGAAATGCACGAAATAATAAAAATTTACTATTTTTTTACTTTAATCGGAGTTCGTTTCATTCCTTTTTGACTTAGGGACATTTTTGTAATTTCTCTTTTAAATAATTATTTAATTAAATAATATTTTATTCACTTGGGATCAAAATATAATTATCATAAGTTCTGGGTCAAATTCTAATTTTAGAAAGTCCTATTCCAATATGGAATAGCCAAACAACGGATAAACCCAAACCTTGGATAGGTTATCCTTATTCTCAATTTCAATTTAATTTCTATTTCTTATACTTGCATCCAAACAGCCCCAATTCACCATTTAGCCACTTTTTTGAGCCCAAATTTTACCTACAAGTTTCTACACCTATGGGTAATAATTACCCATTCATAAAACAAGCTAAATCGATCAAAAACCCAATGACCCAAAATTTTCCTTCAGACTTTAAATTGGTTTTTCTCACTCATTTCTTCACCAAATAGGTTACGGTTTCTTCCTAAATTTACCATTTTTCATGCTCTTTAAAACCATTAAACTCAAATAAGCTTTCATGCTTAAAATCGTAAAAGCCAAAAATTGGTTCACTTGTTTGAGTTTTTGGCTTGCCGTAAACCTTCCTTTCTTCCTCTCTCTCTCTCTCTCTCTTTGTTTCAACTTCTGAATCACTTCTAAAGCTCTCACCTCCTATATTTTGCTCCTTCCTTCACTGTTTTTCTCTCCAAAACACTCACACGTACATCTATATATATATATATCACTTTTTCTCTCTACTCTTTCTCTCTTCCTCCCACTTGCTGCCCCTTTCGTTGACTTTTCTTTCCTCTTTTCTATTTTCTTTTCTTGATTTCTTTCATGCTTCCTTTGTTTCCTTTCAATTAGATATTTGTATTTATATATATATATATATATATATATATTATATGTTTCACACACACACACACAAACACACACCTGCCGACACTCTGATTTTTCTTTTCTTTTCTTCTTCCACTTGCATGCTTTATACATGCATTAAGTGTATGTATATATATATATATACATACCCATTTTCAGCTTATGTGTGTCACATCCCCAAACCCCACCCTACGCAGATGTCGAGGACGTGACTGCCAGTCGGTCGCGACGCGACCAACCAAAGGCAAATTCTGAACTTTCCGACGAATTGCACTCCAACTGTAGGGTCAGATGCAGCGGAATTTAAAACTTTTTCTTTGTGTCACGAGAATGCAACTCACTTATCCATCATAAGAATATGTATCACAGAGCAAGACTAAATCCAGTCAGTCAACAATTCTAATCTCAGAGCATATCTAAAATCAAGCATATAACAACAGAGCAGATCTAATATCTCTAGAGTACCATTAGTTCCATGAGCCATGTCTATCTAGTATATATCAGTCAAGTCAGTCAAAACATACCACTCACCGGAATAACCAGGTTCAATCTACAATAAACCAGTCTCTACAATTCAGTGCCGTCAGATCCTTACTTGCGATGCCACTTGGCCTATTCACGTCATGTCATAGTACCTTCTAATCCAATGGAGGTAATTCCTGAAAAATGTCAGAATAATGGGGTGAGCTTAAATAAGCCCAGTGAGTAACACAGATTCCCTATCATGGGTTTCAAAACCAGTTTTGTGCTTCCAAGGCACATGGATAATTTAGTCATTACAAAAATAACTATTTTTATAAATCCATTTCATAAGCAGTCTAGTACAATAAAACAGAATCGAACAGACAATACAAACGGATCAGAACATGACATAACCAATCGGTCAAAACAATAACTATTGCTAATATATCGGTCAAGACACAGACTCTTCATTAACGGAACGAATCACAATCGGGACTGAGTGGGAACAATAAGTCAGTCAAGACAGGGGCATATTAATAACAGGACGGAAACATAACGGAACTAGACCATCTATCAATCAGGCCAGACATATCATCAACGGATAGAATATAACGGAATCGAACGGAAACAATACATCAGTCAAGCAAAGGCATATCACGAACGGATAAAATTATAACGGAACTAAACGGTAACAATACACTAATCAAGACACAGGCAATCATGAACAGGACAACATAACGGAACTGGGTAGAAACAATCAAGTCAGGGACACATCACTGTCGGAACTAATCATAACTGGACTGAACAATGTTTCAATCAAGACAGACGTATCAACAATAGGACAGTACACAACGGAACTGGACCATATATATTAATCAAGACAGACAGATCATCAACAGACAGAACATAACAGAATCAAACGGAACAATACATCAGTCAAAACAAAGACATATCATTAACGGATAGATCATAACGGAACTGGACCATATATCAATCAAGACAGACAGATCATCAACAGACGGAACATAACAGAATCGAACGGAACAATACATCAGTCAAAACAAAGACATATCATTAATGGATAGATCATGACGGAACTGGACCATATATCAATCAAGACAGACAGATCATCAACTGGACAGAACATGTCAGAACCGGACGGAACATATCAATCGAGGCAGACATATCATTAACGGATAGCACATAACCGAACTGAACGAAATTCCTAATTCGAAGGATACAAGCACATCACGTGGAATGTGATACAAAGGGCGTACATTAAGTACATACATTTAAACAATATAGCATTCAGACAGTATACTATACAAAGCGGTACGATACAACAAGATGTTGTTCTTTGCCTATATCACATGGTTTATTTAATCGTTTCGGAAATAATGGTTCAATATATCCATTTTATCTCAACAGTTCAAAACGGGCAAAACAGTACGGGATGCTAGCATAGGGATCAGGAATATAGTCAATTATTTAAAAAGACTAAAACCATGTCATAAGTGATATAGTACGAAAAGCATGCATTTAAATAATTGCACGTAAATAATTGCATTCAAAACAGATCAATAAATCAAGGGACAGTATCAAAACAGTGTCAGAAGTTACTCACAACTTTACGCTTATTTCCTTGCATAAATAATCCGATAACCTCCAGGTACGTCAGGCATCTCCATGTATATCCTGAATAATAATCATCAATCACAGACAGATCAGAACTCATCCATTCAGGTCTCATTCGTCATCTTAGGTATCTATCGGATTACCTAAGATAGCCTAGTAGCCTATCGCCCTTCCATTGGGTCTCACCCGAGGCTATTTCATTCTTTAATTAGGCTTAGCAGTTATTAGGATTATATCCTAAGTCATTTAGACTTCAATTGTTATCAGTCAGGCACTCATTCAACCTTAGGGGCAAAATGGTAATTTTACCATTCTTGTCCCGGACCCTGTCGTGGTCTTCGGAATAGTCTTTATATCTTAAGTACAAAGTTCTACGTCCTTTGGACTCCAATCGGTATCAGTTAGGTTCTTATTTTAACCATAGGGGCAAAATGATAATTTTGCCATTCTTATCCCGGACCCTGTTATGGTCCTCAGAATATCCCATATATTGTATATATGAAGTTTTAAGTCTTTTAGACTCTAATCGGTATCAGTTGGGTACTTATTTAGTCTTAGGGGCAAAATGGTAATTTTTCCATTTTTGCCCCGGACCCTATCATGGTCCTCAGAACGTCCCATATATCTCATGTATAAATTTGTAAGTCCCTTGGACTTCATTTGGTATCTGCTTTAGATCGTCGGGACACATCGGTCATTTCTCGTTTTACGCGTTGACTGTCTCGGAGTCTTATTTAGCCCTTCAGTGTTCATAATTATCCTTATGATAATTTATCAGATCAGTTTGACCTTTATTCGACCTCTACTTTGCACTTACAATGCTCAGGGGTATTTTGGTCATTTTACGTTTTGTGTAATTCTGACCCCGATTCGTCATCTAATCAAGTATACAGTCTCACCAGTGTCTGGGCTCCTACCGGTATCAGTTTCGTCCCAATCGGACTTTGTTTAGGTCTCAGTACGGTATCAGGGGTAATTTGGTAATTTCATGTGTCGTATTTTTCGGCACGTCAGTTCATAAAATGGACCTCACCATTGGGTCCAGAGCGTCTAACATAGTGAAATTGGACTGTCTGTTATGCTTAATCGGCCCTGAGTATCATTAAGGGCAATTCAGTCATTTACACCTACGTGTCTGTATTTTTCGGGACCTCAGTTCATTAAACGGACCTCACCGTTGAGTTCAGAATGCCCAAGGTATCAAAATAGGCTATCTGATATTTTTATTTGGGTCTGGGTACCATCAGGGGCAGTTCGGTCATTTATCACTTACGGGTCTGTATTTTTCGAGACTGTATTTCCAAAATCGGACTGTACCAATGAGTCCAGAATGCTTGAAATAGTGAAAATACACTATTTATTTAATTTATTTGGACTCCGTTTGACATATTTAATGTCCAGGGGTAAAATTGTAATTTTACCTATTTAATAAAATAATTAAATAATTATTTTATTATTTAATTAATTACCAGGGGCTTAAATGTATAATTTGTCCAAAATCTGGGCCACTGTATAATATCCCAAAACTGTTGGGGGTCAATATGTAATTTTAGAAAGCTGTGGGGCCAAAACAGAATTTAATAAAATATAGTTTCAGAACCGTTTGGTTCTAGGGTTCACCAAGTGAACCGGTCCAAATTTCCCTAAACCATCCGGTCTAGTTACTTTCAGAGAACCGGGATATGATATCCCTCTTATCCCCAATTGGCCCCTATCCGTATTTAGGTTATGCCCCTCAAATCAATTTCAATTTGTTAAGCCCGTAACCAAACAAGCCTGATTTCAATTTAATCACCACAATACGCTGCCGTTTGGGGTTATTCAGATTTGCGGGTGGGTCGGATTTGACCCGAACCCGATCCAGGTCCAAGACCCGTGCCCGTCACTGTTCATCGTCTTCCCCACGAGCGATGAACAGTAACCGTAAAGCTGCAGGTTTTTTTTTAAACTCAAATTCGTGAGTTTTTGGGCATGGATCTTCACTGTTTTCCATTCCAAAACTCTTTTGAATGCCAAGCCAATAATTTGACATTCACTTGGTGGCTCAAAACCGTGCATGGTGCTCGGTTCATCACCATTATCACGCGACCTGCAACTCCACCGTATGCCCTTATTTCTCAACTGTTTTCAACACGGTTTGTTTCTACATGATCCCTATGACATGTAGGTTCATCCCCAGTTCAATAAAATCAGTTTAAAACACTCTAACCAAAAATGACATTTGAAGACCGAACTTGCAACCGACGTGTTAAAGGGGTTGCATGGGGTTTTAGGGTCGCGGGTTGGTGGTTTTGGGATCCCAGGAAGGTCTAGATCAGTTCTAGACCATCAAAACTCAGCTTTTGGGAGGTCGAATCAGACCCAATTTCCATGGTCCATTAATGGAGGTTGATACACGATTTTGTGTTTTCTACCCTATTCGACCCTCCCAGTTAATTCTATAACCATCCCAAGCTCACAGTAACTCAAATATAGTTTATATTGACTGAAAATAGCAACAGAATTTCTTAACAGAAAATTACAAATTTTGGATTTTTACCTTCAAAAATCAGACCCTCTTAGGTTCGGTTGTGGTTTCATGCATGCTGTTCCAGTGCAGTCGTGCCCCTCAGTCTAGCCCCATTGTGCACAGCTCTCCTCCTTTGTGTATCACATGAAGACACACAATGGTCAACACACATCATGGCCTCACATGGACTCTCTCTCAACCCATTCTCTTCTACCCGAGCACCCACACACATAGAGAATTTGTTCTCCAATTCTGAGACACACAGGCCACATACAAGTTTATGTATATATATTTTATAAATTATGTTGTTGCATGGTCTCTCATTGGGTGGAATGGTGGTCCAATCAGATTTAGTCTGCCTATATATATATATATATATATATATACATTACATATTTTATATATCATATATGGCTGCATGAAACTCCATTGGTCCATTTGGGTGGCAGCTTGGGGCAATTCAGTGTTTAAATACATATCTTGATGCATATACACAAAAAGTGGTCTGCAGCCTAGTTGGTAACTTTTTGAGTGAAGATACTTCCCTCTCAAAGGTGAAGGGTTCAATTCCCTTAGCCACCATTTTGGCCATTTTTCACCATTTTTGGTTAAGGCCCTGTTTGGCTGCGCATTAATTCAGTTTCTGATGTTTGCCTCATAACTTTCATTCCGTAACTCCTTTTTCGATGCGGTTTGTTCCGAGAGTTTCATATTTTAGTTATCTACAGTGTCAGAGGTTCCGTGTCATTTATTAGTCATTCGGGATTTCCGTGGTTAATTAATTCGAATTTCGTCAGTGTTAAATTGACGTTATTTCACCTAATTAATTGGAAATTAGGTTCGGGTATTGTACCCTATTCTCGAACATGTTTTAATTGTTATATCGGTCTATCTTGACCGTCGGGAGATTAGGGTTAATTCCCTTGATTATTCTCTGAGCCGATATTAATTAATAATTAATATTTAATTATTAATTATACAGGATCGGGGTGTTACAATGTGTATATTTATACATATATACTTTACACTTTATACTTATGTAATACATATACATACATAACCGTATATATATATACTACTATATATATATATACTTGTACTCATATACGTACAAATACATTATGCACGTATTTTGAGGCATATATCGGTGTATGGGCAAAATTCTTCGTATTGCCCGGCTTTATCGTACGGTACTCTTTGGTACTCGGGGTTGCTTTTAATTCAATTCTCGTATATTTAAATATCATAATTGCTCTTATTTGTGACTCTCGCTATTCGTCTCGAACTATGTGTTTATTTTCTTACATAACCTTCTACTATAGTTCGGGTCTAGTTTGGTATTACATTTCTCAGCTCGGTTTGCTCGTACTTGGCTTGTCCTAATCTCATAATTCCTTGAGATTATAGCTTTTTCTATTTACCTTGGTATTCATACCCATTTACTGTATACTACTCATTCGTGATAGTTCGGTATATTTTGGGGTCTACTATTCTTGGTCTGAATCTGGTCTCAGTTTACTTTTGGTACTATGTTCATTGCTTGGTCAAAGCTCGATATTATTATTTGACTCTTTTAGGATATAAATGGATTTATTCTATTTTATTCGGGTCTCATGTTCGGTTACAACTGGTACTACACTCTCGACCCGGTCTATCTCGATTTACGTGTCATAATCTGGGTCGGGATGTTACATAAGGTACCTTCCTATACCAGTTTATTAATCCTATCTAGATTAATATGACCCAGCCTCAAATGCCAAAGATAAGTTGAATTAGTAGAATAAACTTTTCTTTTAAGTAGCAAGTTCTTTGAATAATTCTTCTCAGCATCATGTATCTTATACAAATAATCTAGCAATTGTTTCTTCTTTCCCCAAGTGAAAGGTAATCTCACCATCACTTAGTTTCCTAGTTTCCTCAAACTCCTACAATGAATTATATATGTGATTAATTGCACCAAATTTATCACACCAGGAATCTGAAGTACCTGTTATGTAGCTTACTTCAATAGATGGTGACTCGATTACTCCTTAGTTCCTCTTATTGTTTAGATAATCATGACAATTACTCTTCTAGTGCCCCTTAAGCCCATAATGGAAACACTTTCCTTTGGGCTTGGAATTTTCCATTTTTTTTTCTTTGCTTATACCCCTTTTAGGACTCATATTTCCTTTGGAGTTTTTGGTGTTCTTTTTCTTATTCCCCTTGCCCTTTCCCTTAGGATTAGGCTTAGAAGAAGAACTCTCAATCACATAAGCACTAGGATGGCTTTTGATAATACATTTTGCTACTTGTAAAAAGCTATGAAGCTCAGCTAAATTCAAATTCATTTTATTCATATTGTAATTAAGTTTAAACTAATTATAAGAGTTTGGTAACAACTCAAGGATAATATCAAACTAGGACTTAACATCAATCTGAGCCCTTAGAACATCGAGTATATTTAAAAAAAATTATCATTTTTAAATATGTTTTTTTACTGGAGTTCCCTTTACCATCTTAGTATTCATGAGAGCCTTCATGGTGATCTGCCTAGCAGGACGCCCCTGATCCCCAAACATCTCTTTGAGATTAAGGATCATATCCTTAGCACTCTAGAAAGTTTGATGTTGAAGTTGTAATACACTTGACATTGAAGCCAAGATATAGCATCATGTCATCTCATCAACCTTGACTCACCTATTACAGAGGACAATATCCTCTTGGGTGTATTAGCACTTGGATTGTATCAGTAATTCGTAGTGAGCACATAGTTGTACCCGTCCGTAGTGATTATTATTTCCAAGTTCCTTTCCAATTCACTTAATTTAGACCAAGTCAACTTGTAGTCTTTTAAGATGATAGCAAGTGGATTAAATAGACATCTAAGAATGATATTAAAACATACATTGACATGGATGTAAAATAACAATAAATAACTTTTTCTTTCATAAACATATAGTGTTATCCTCAAGCCACTATCAACGAATGCATTGGAGCCTAATCCAATAAATAACATGCTATGTAGGGATGACAATGCAATTCGTATATGATTTTATTACCTAGACATCTCATGTCAAATAAAAAATAATTTCCAATATCTTTTAAAATTCAAAAGAAAGCGAACAAACTCCGTGGGGAGAATACCATTCCCTCTTGAATAAGTGTACACCATCATCTCGAATTAAAAGACAACCATTGTGAGTTGTGTCTTTGTGAGGAGATCACCCCTATACTGTCTCTCTCAGTTTTGTCATAAGAGGTTCATACTTGTAGCCAACAAAAATAAGTACCCTCCATATGGAGGCTACTCAAAGATAACACAAGGTTTATACTTTTGTCTTACTATGTACCAATGATGGAAGCTCGTGGGACCTTTTGTAAAGGATCCCTCTCCACTTGATTTTGTAAATTGAGGATTCTATTATACATCTCATGTATAATTAAATATTTCATTATTAATAATAATGACATTACGCATTTCGTGAATAATTAAATATCTCATATGTTAATAATTATCCAAATATGCTTCCTTTTAAATAAAAAAATGAATATTATTAACACACGAGATTTACCTATTCATGGATCACAAATGATATTTATTAACATAAATAAAATATCATTCATCATTATTTTAAGCAGAAGGAAAATAGATATGCATCTAAAAATAATAACAAATACAATCTCATATCTCTCATGCCCAAACCTACAACGTAACTAAAATGTTTTACATGAAGAACCTATACCCACGAAAGTGAGTTTACATCAAATCTAGAAGAAAATAAAAATAAATAGGCTAGGGAAATCAATAGAACTTGCCATTTTATGGGAAAGATTTTCAAGTCCATTGCCTTTTACAATTGCTTCAAAACCAAATTTATTACATAACTTCTAATGGCAAACCATGAGAGAAAGGATACATCCATTGACATAAATGAACCATTCAAATATGAGAAATAAAATATTTAAAGAATTTAAAAATGTGAATAATCATGTACATCATCCATATATATCCTATGGTATACTAAGATTTAATACTTGTATCCTAGAATCCTAATAGGTCAAGTCTCACTTCACCTATATTTTATATAATTTTAAATTCAACATATTTGAGTATCAAATGCTCATGAATATCCTATACGCATAAAAGATGGATATATAAAATAAAATTTGAGCCCATAAAATATTTAAGTATCACATACCCAAAAAGTTAAATTTTTTTTATAATCTGATTATATAATATATTATGGGTTAATCAATCTCAAGTCCTTGGTAAAAGATTGTCACGCCCCGAATTCCAGCGAACCCGTGGCGCAACTGACGAAACGAAAGGAAAATAAAATAATAAAGAAATAAAGGACAATCTAACGGATTCAACCCAAACTTACATTCATTTCCTTCAATGTACATCCATGTAAAGCACAGTCAATAAAAACATTTAACATGTCATTCGGGCTTAAGCCCTACATCACAAAATATGCCCTCATGGGCCAAATATTCTCCTAAGCTCACATCTCCTCCACTCTGTAAGACTTCCTCAAGTCTCAAGTGCCGGGAGCGTCATCTAAAATGTTTGTCCCACGAATGGGTCAGCTCAACTGCTGGTACAATATAATGCTAATGCAAGAAATAAAATTAAGGGTGTGGCATGTGCAAGTGTACAGTTATATCTACATGGCATTCAACATCATGCATACAATGTACTAGCAATAATCTACACGGCATCCAACTCATTAACATAATCTAAGGCGTGGCATGTGCAAGTGTACAGTTATATCTCCATGCACAATTATAACCTACATGCCATCCTATTCATCCATACAATGCATTAACAAGATTCAAAACAATTATAACCTACATGCCATCCAATTCATCCATACAATGCATTAACAAGATTCATCACACATTCGGGAATTCATTAATACAATGCAATAAAAATATGTGTGACACACCCATGCAACTCTATGACATGTCAACTCTACGTCACACCCATGTCAACTTATGTAATGTGATGTCCCTTCACGGATCGCTCCCGTTGGTTCGGGTACCAAATACAATATCATGTCCCTTCGCGGATCGCTCCCACTAGTTCGGGTACCACATACAATATGTCCCTTCACGGATCGCTCCCGTTGGTTCGGATACCAAATGCAATATCATGTCTCTTCACGGATCGCTCCCGCTGGTTTGGGTACCAAATGCAATATCATGTCCCGTTGGTTCGGGTACCAAATGCTATATCATGTCATGTCATGTAATGTCATGTCCAAGGGATCATACTATGCCAATATGCTTTGATTCCACCATACCATAATGTAATCTCAATAAAGCATCATATCCACACATGAAGTATGCTTTAAATGATGTATTACACAATAACATTCAAATTAGAAGATCCTTTCATCAAGGTCACATGTCATGCATAGTCCATTTAACACATGCTTTAAGTCACATATTTCATAATCCCAACAATTCTAAAAAAAAAAAACATAATCCACACACTATGCTAACACATGCGATGTACACATAGTCATGATTCACATTCATCACCAACTTTCGAAAAGGTAACAGGGAACACATAAGCATATAAGTAATAAAACAAACATGTGAATCATCAAGTCAACATGGCAGTTATTCCTAAGCTTAATTCTACTTCTTACTTAGCACAATATATCATACCTGACGGGTTGGTCTCAACCCTAAGAAGTAGTGCTCGCTCTGTGGTGGAACTAACAGTGATGATGTAGAAGGTCAGACCACCTTCTCTTTCCCTTTCAGTGTCCCTAAAATCACAAAATGCAACTCAGTTCGTTTGCTACTTGAATGATGCTATTCATCAAAATTTATGTCTTTGTTTCATTAGTTTCTATTTTGCTAAATTGAATTCTACCATTGGGTCCGGAACGTCGAAGAAAATAGGTTTAGGCTTTTACGGAATTTAATTTGGACGTTCAAGCTAAAAAAGGCAAAAAAGTCATTTTGCACTTTCACGGTTTCCCATTTCTCGAGACCTCTTTTCATAAATTGGACTCTACTGTTGAGCTCAAAACATTCAAAAAAATAAAAATCCATTATTCTTTTATTTTAATCGGAGTTCGTTTGACTATGTTTTGACTTAGGGGCATTTTAGTAATTTTTAAGGGTTCTACGTGTCTCTTATTTTTTGGGACCTCATCTCGCGTCACGGACTGCACCATTGGTCTTAGGAGGTTTGAGATAGTCAGAATACATATATGGCTTGTCCCATTTGGACATCGAGTTATTTTCCAATTATTTAATTTAATTAATCTAATTAATTAAATTATTTATTTAAGTATAACATATATATATATATATATATTTTGGTGAATATATGACACAGTTGGTAACCGTCCAAACTGGCCATAGTCTCCCACGGTTCCCCCCGAGGTTCCTGTTTCGAATCCCACCAAGGGCTGTGCCCCCCTTTCTCCTTTTTTTTTTTTTTTTTTTTCCTTTTGGTATATTAATTATATAACATATATATATTGATGCGTGTTGGTTACCACGGTTGGTAACCGTTCAAATGGTTAACGCTTGGCTTTCCCCCCTTTAAGGTCCCATGTTTGATCCTGCTTAGCCTTAGTCCCCACCCCTCTTTTTCTTTTATTTCTTTCTTTTTTAAAACGGTTGGGCTCAACCAAAATACAGCCCATTAAGGACCCAAGATTTAAAAGAAAGGAGGCCCAATGATCTTCAATTTAAAACAGGCCCAAGCTTCAAAAGGAGAGGCCCAATGGTTTTAAAAGAACCTAGCCCAGTAGCCCCTTTGCCCCTTCTTCCTCACGCGTTTTTCCGGCCAGCTTGCCGGCATCGTCTCCGGCCATGTCGCCGGAGACTGTACCTAATCCCCCTCATTTTTCTCCCTATTTCCACGTCCAAAATTTTCCTTTCTCCTACCAAATGAACCCTAGGACCTTAAGAAATTAATTAGGATTGTTTTTGGACTCCAAACTGTTCACATGCTTTGACCCAATTCAGGTTTTCCGGCCATGCACGCAGCTTCCGGCCGACTGGTTTTCTTGATTTTTCTAGCCTATTTTCTAACCGTTTTTGGACCGTTTCTTTTCCTAAATTCTTCCTGCACCTTAGGTGAATCATTTTCCATCTTTTTAGAATAAGTTTGAGGCTTAGGTTTTAAAAAAAATCAAATTATCCCCCCACCTACAACCTAACTTTTGTAGCTCCATTCTTCATCATTTCTTCCGATTCCCTTTGCAAAAATTTCCTTACATTTTGCTCTACAAGACCCTACCATTTATACAATTTATCATGCTTCAAAATAGGTTGCATATTAGAGAGAGAAATTGCATGGTTTGTGATTTTTACCTCTTTACAGTGCTTCCCTCTCTTCTCCTTCTTGGATTTTCTTCCACTTCTGAACACTCCTCCAATGCCCTTAGCCTCTGCTTCCTCTTTTTCTTGCTGGTTCCCTTTCCTGTCTTTCTACCTATCCCAGCGAACCCACATGCATTTGCATATATCACACTCTTCTCTCCCTCTCTCTCTCTACTCTCTCTCTCTCTCTCCACTTTCTGAAATCAGACCTACCCTCCTAATCATCTCTGACTTGTACACTCCCACACACCAACTTACTTACACACTCCACCCCCACCATGCCACCTTGAGTGTGGCACACTCAATCACACACCCACACGCAATCTGTCATACATATATATATATATATAATACACATATATACTACACATACATATTTAAATATTTTTAAATATGCATATATCCATATACACACACACACACACTTATACACACATCACATATATACATATATATATATATAACATGTAATAATACTAATAATAATAATAAAAAATTTCATTCCACAAAAATCTATTTATTTATTTATTTTTTTTCAGGTTATTACAAAGATATTATATTATCATAAGATCCACTTATGTTTATTTAAGCGGAAGGACATGAAGCTATTTGTTTTTTAAGCTCAGATCCATTTTTGATGAGTTAGCACCAACTAATTTTAATATATGATTTTTTTACCCTTAAATCATTTATCCCTCTTTAGTCTTCTCCTTTGTAACCACCGAGACACCCTATGGGAGCCCTCTTACTTTTTCATCGTCGATTATTGTCTTGCGATCGCTGACAACAAAGTAATCTCCACCCACTGTAGATCATCACTAATGATATAGGAGCATCGAAGATATCGACCATAATAAAGACAATGACGAGGGGACTATGGCCGTTGATGGTGATTTCACGTACATCGATACAAGTAAAGTTTCAGATCTGTGTCTTTTTGAATCGTTTAAGACTTAAAGCTACTATTTTTTTTCATATAATTTTGTGGAGGTTTTGGCTGAATGTTCTTGCTTTCTGAAATTTTTGGAATGTGGGTTCTACTGTAGGAAAAACTGAAGAAAGCCATTACCTTTTTTAATATTGGGATTTATAGGCTTTTATTTTGAGAGAGCCTTTGTTAGGACTTTAGAAACTAATGCTACTCCAAATTTTTTGTTACACCCCGAATTTTCAATGAATTAAGAAAAATAAATAATAAGAAATTAAATGGATTTAGTTGATTACTCATTTGTTTCTCCATATTTCCCCAAAAGTTAGAATAACAATTTGTTACTAGACTTACCCAAGGTGGGTTTCAAATGCCAATCAAATATCTCCCCCAACTAATAGTCAAAATTAGTCCAAGTCGTGTTCAAGTATGGCCTCCAAAATAGCCCCAAAATGTCTCTAAATATACCTTGGAACAGTGGCCCAAATGGGCCCCAAATGCCCTAAGTCATAGGCCAAGAATAGGTCAAAAAGCCTACCACAATTTATCTAAGGAAGTGGCCAAACATGGCCCATGAGAGTGGCCAAATATGGCCCAAAATGGTGGCCAAACATGGCCCAAAAGGCTAGCTAATGTAAAGATCTGAAAAATCAGGATAAATTTTTCGTTTTTGTCGGTAGGGCACTATTCATATACTGTTTGTTGGTAGAGCACTACACATGCATCATTTAGGCATAAGTTATGCTTAGAATCATATTTAGAGTATTCCACAGAAGAGAGATATGCTTAGAATCTTAGAATACACCTCTTGTGAGAATTTGAGCCTATTCGGAGACATTTTGAAAAATTGGACCAAAAGGGCATCTCGGGTGGAATCAGCCAAACCCAGCCACAAGCGAAAATAAAGTTTTTGCAAAATTTTCATTTAAAATAATTTTAAGAACAGTGGCTAAAGAAAAATTTCAAATTGAGGCGTTTCGGGACGGGTTGTAGTGTAACGGGGTCCTGAATTCAATAAAAGCAAAAGGGTCTTTTTGCCCTTTTGCCCCTTTACTATAAATAGGACCCTTAGTGTGAAAAAAAACACAGAAATAGTCTGAGAAAAGACCTACAGCTCGTTTATGGAGAAAAAGGTGAAAGAAACCTAGGGTTTTCTAAGTTTCAAGCCACCAAAACACATCTCTAGGCTAGAATTCTCACAAGGCTTCCTTCTAGGAAGTTGTTCCCAACGTCAAGGGCTACATTCTCACTAATTGGTTTGGCTAGAAAATGAACACAACTCCCCAGGGTTGAGAAAAACCCTTTTAGGTGTGATATTTTGCTAAGTAAGGAATAGGGTTAAGTTTAAGAGTGTTTTATAACTTGATTGAATGATTTATATGTTTATTTGTTGTTAGAAAGTCACTTAGGATGTAGTTGCTTTGAAAACCTAGAGTTGGTTATTTATGTACTTGTGTATTGTTTGGATTCTTTGGGAATTTGGTAAAGTGATAAACATGAACCATAACTATATGTATAATTCATTGTATTCTTGCTTGTGTTCATGTAGACAAAATCTTGTAGTTGGAAAGTTATGATCTATTCAATGTGTTGGTACTTTATGTATTTTTTAATCTTTGAGAATTTGTCAAAATGATGAACTTGTAACTTGAATATATGTTTGATTCATTACATTGTGGCTTATATTCATGTAGATAAATCTTGTGTTTTGGAAGATATGATTGTTTAATGCATTGATGCTTTGTGAAATTATGTATTCTTTGAGAATTGGTAAGATGATGAATATGTGACTTGAGTATATGTTGAAATGGATAGTGTAATACCCCGACCCAAAATAACAAACCTAATGACACATTTTACGAGAATTCAAATGATAGTCCAGAACTTACTACGAGAAGGGGCCAAGGGCTGGGAAATATACAAATATGTATATTTCTAATTACATATTTATGTTATGTGTCAAAAGTATATAGTAATATACATATAATTATGTGTATATTAAAACATGCAAATACACACATTAAGTGTGTATTGTGTGTATAGCCGAATATATATATATATATATACATACATACATATACATATGAACAATTATGTATATAAATATATATAATAAAAATCATAAATGCAAAAGTGTGTGTGTGAATTGAAGAAGTGAGAATCAGTGGGAGTGTCGGCCATGTGTGTGTGTGTTAGTGTGTGTTTATATTATATATATATATATATATAACACAAATATCAACCCACAAGTTAATGCAAAGCTGCATTTTGAAAAGAAGAAAAAGAAGAAATAATTAGGACAGTAAAGAAGTCAATGAAAGGGGCTGTGAGGGGATAGAGAGAGAGATCAGATGAGAGTGAAGGGTTGGTGGAGCTTGCTTAAAAGCAAGTGCATGCGTTGCATGCTTGAAGGAAATCAAAAGGAAAAGAAAGCAAGAAGTTAGAAGGAGAGAAAAGGAAGGATTCAGAAGTAGAGGAAGTAGGAACAGAAGAGAAAACCAAGGGTTAGCTTTAAACAGGTGAGTAAAATTTACATTCTGTTTTATGAAATTTTTAGCATAAATGTTAGATTTAATTAGTGTGCCTAAAAGAGCATGAAAAATGAAAAACATTACAAAAAGAACCAAGGAAAAAGGGCTAGAAATGAATCAGAACAAAACAGTTGCAGGTTAAAGGTGATAATCGGGTTTGTGAAATTTTGTGATTAAAATCTTGATAAACCAATTAGGAACTAATCCTCAATGATGCAGAAGAGGATTTGTAAATAAAAGAGGTAAAAACAGTGAATAAATATGCACGAATTAGGAAAAATACAGTCGGCCGGAGTTTTAAAAACTCCATATTCGTAGAGTTTAAAAGAATTTCGAGGAAAAACAAGTGTGGGGTTATGATCTAGAAGGAAAAAAGGAAGAGATTTGCATTGGAAATCGATTAAAAATCAATCGAAAAAAGGTCGCGGTCGCCGGAGAAGGCGACGAAACCCAACGGGACCCTCGCCTGAAAAGCGAGGGTGATGATGAATAGTTATGTCACGACCCGAAACCCACTCTATGCGGATCTCGTGTCGCGGAGCCGATCCGAAGGCCGTCCCTACTTTTTTCATTCCTGTATCATAGTACAAATATTCAATGTACTAAAAATTTAAAACAATAATCAGCGGAAGTCTTTCAATACAGTAATCAGCGGAAGTCTTTCAATACAATAATCAGCGGAAGTCTTTTAATACAATAATGTGGTTCTACAATAATCAAAATAAGAACCAGACATAACTAGCACTTGTGGGCGGTAAATACATGGGAGAACTAAAACATAAACTGGTACATTTTCTCAAAATGTCCTCTTACACTCTCAGACTCCTACTATGGTCTTGTAGCATCGCTACCTAAACAGTGGTAAGTAAGGTGGAATGAGCTATAAAAGCTCAGCAAGTAAATACAGATCTCCGACATTGGTATTGGTGATCATAAAAGAATATGAATCCATGAATAAGAATATGATAGCCAATCATATGAAGTAAGATGCTGTGATAGCCAATGAGAACAGTTGCCATAATGGCCAATGGACAGTGGGGTCACAATGTATAATCAAGAGTAATGGATATAATATAAATATGGAACTCTCAACAACAATATATCAACATGAAATGTACTGCCACAGTAAACCGATCACAACCAAATCAATAAAGAATGTCTCCCAGTATAAGATGAGTCACAAGGGATAGTGTCATTCAACAATCATAGTCATATCAATCATATAAGAGATGTATTTACACTGTTCAGAGTTCGGCATGCCCTCGATCTTTTGGGGCCCGACATACCCCCTAGTGGAAACTCCAATCAAACCAAACTCCAATCTATTGCCAAGTTTCCGTTCACGGACTAGACCCGTAGGTCTCCAGTAAATCAGAAAACATCAGATGGATATTGTGACTGAGCACGAATCTAGTACACATAAACATATCATGATTATAGTGATTCCATAAGAGTATAAAAAAGGAATATCATATATACAGTGGAAGCATAACAGTAGGCCTTTCAAGGCATGGTGTAGCATGGTAACAATGATATAGCAGTCAATCAATGTCCACAAGATAGAACAATATCACATTGTGGGAAACAATAATATCGGGTACGTTCAATAGTACAAGTTTGGCAGTAAAGTGAATAAACTTGACTTTTGGAAACACCACAAGGAAGAGAAAGGGAATTTACTTACCTTAAAAACGCGTTCTCAGATTAGTATCCCGTGATTCTGCCTTTTCTTTTCAAGTTCCCTATATATCAATAAATACGTCTCAGTTTTAATGCTATTTGTAACACCCCGATCCTGTATAATTAATAATTAAATATTAATTATTAATTAATACCGGCTTAGGGAATAATTAAGGAAATTAACCTTAATCTCCCGGTGGTCACACTAGACCGATAAAACAATTAAAACATGTCCGAGAATAGGGTATAATACCCGAACCTAATTACCAATTAATTAGGTGAAATAATGTCAATTTAACACTGACGGAATTCGAATTAATTAGCCACGAAAATCCCGAATGACTAACAAATGACACGGAACCTCTAACACTGTAGATAACTGAAATATGAAACTCTCGGAACAAACCGCATCGAAAAAGGAGTTACGGAATGAAAGTTATGAGGCAAACATCAGAAACTGAATTAATGCGCAGCCAAACAGGGCCTTAGCCCAAAATGTGGAAAAATGGCCAAATTGGTGGTCAAGGGGAATTGAACCCTTGACCTATGGAGGGAAAGAATTTTATCCAAAAAACTTATCAGTTGGGCTACCCAGACCTTTGTGCCTATATACACAACTTAATTGTATATATCTCTGAATTGCCCCAAGCCCCACCTCAAATTGGACCAATGAGGTTGCATGCAAACCCCACATGATTGCCCCCTCAGCCCACCTCAGCCCTAAGATCCCACTGTTCTCTGATGTATATACATCTATATACATATAAGAGAGGTATATATATATATATAGAATATGTAATAATATATGTATATATATGTTACATGTTGCTTGGGGGCTAGCCAGAAAACTGCCTGAATGTGTGTGATAGTGTACGGACAGACCTGCACCAAAAGAGAGAGTGAGTTAGGAAGAGGTGAGGCCTTGCATGTGCATGCAAAGTGTGTGTCCATGGTGTGTACATTCATGGAGATGCACCAAAGGGGACTGAGGAGCCTAGCAGCACCATGTGACTGACTGAGGCACCACCAAGGTGCCTGAACCAAGCCATGAGGAAGGCCACTGCTTGAGAGGTAAATACCTCAAAACTGCTAAATTGCTAAATTTTTCTATTTGGGTTATTGGTATTTCTCTGATGGTTTTTAAATCATATGGACTGCGTAAATCAGTTACTGTGAGACCTTAGCATTATTATGAATCAATTGGGAGAGTCGAATAGGGCTGAAACCCAAAAAACTATAACAAAACCGCCATTAACGACCTTGAGTAGCAGGTCTGAAATGACCTCAACCGAACTGATTTTCAATGGTCTAGAACTAATCTAGACACGAAGGGGGTTTAAAATATCGCCTTACGCGACCCAAAACCACACTGGAAGGCCCTCGAAGCCGAACCTATGGGTCTCGGCCATGGAACCAAAAATCTGAAATAGGCCCTTAAACTGAAATTTCTAAATGGGATGTTGATCCCCATGGACACACGGTCACAACGAGCCAAGCCACGTGAGGTTTGGTGGAGAAATGAGGCCACGCGACCGAGCTGAAACCCCCCATGATAATCGGTTAAACAGAGCTCCACCCGTAATTTCGACGCACAAAATCGATGCCAAGTTGTTGGTCTAACCTGTGGGAATGGTTTGGAACCAAAAACAGCAAAAATATGTACCTCAAATATCACGAAAATGAGAAAATATGAAATCGGGAACTAGGGCAAAACTGGGGGAGAAGATGAAGAAGACGGAGTCGACTCGTCCAACTCGCTTGGGCAGACCGTGTCGACTCGGACACGTGTCGACGCATGAATGTGCCACCGAAAAAATGAAGCTACGCCGTTTTGTGTTAAAGGTTTTAAATTAAAACCTGAATTCGGCCTGTTTGGCAACACAGTTAATAAATCCGAAATTAGAAAATTTGATTTGGGCTTAGCCCTAAACACGGATAAGGGGCAAATTGGGGTTACCAGGGATATCTTATCCCGATTTTCTGAAGGCAACTAGACCGGTTGGTTTTGAGGAATTTTGGACCGGTTCACTTGGTGAACCCTTGAACCCTTGGGTTTGAACCCCTAAATTATGAAATTTATATTTTGAACCCCAAACACTTCCTGAAATTACGGATTTGTCCCCACTGTTTTAAAAATTACACAGTGGCCCAGATTTTGGATAAAATATACATTTAAGCCCCTGGTAATTAATTAAATAATAAAATAATTATTTAATTATTTTATTAAATAGGTAAAATTACAATTTTACCCCTGGACATTAAATATGTCAAACGGAGTCCAAATAAATTAAATGAACAGTGTATTTTCACTATTTCAAGCATTCTGGACTCAATGGTACAGTCCGATTTTGGAAATACAGTCCCGAGAAATACAGACCCGTAAGTGATAAATGACCGAACTGCCCCTGATGGTATCCAGACCCAAATAAAAATATCAGATAGCCTATTTTGACTATCTCGGGCATTCTGGACTCAATGGTGAGGTCCATTTTATGAACTGACGTGCCGAAAAATACGACACATGAAATTACCAAATTACCCCTGATACTGTACGAGACCTAAACAAAGTCCGATTAGGACGAAACTGATACCGGTAGGAGCCCAGACACTGGTGAGACTGTATACTTGATTAGGTGACGAATCGGGGTCAGAATTACACAAAACGTAAAATGACCAAAATACCCCTGAGCACTGTAAATGCAAAGTAGAGGTCGAATAAAGGTCAAACTAATCTGATAAATTATCATAGGGATAATTATGAACACTGAAGGGCTAAATAAGACTCCGAGACAGTCAACACGTAAAACGAGAAATGACCGATGTGTCCCGACGATCTAAAGCAGATACCAAATGAAGTCCAAGGGACTTACAAATTTATACATGAGATATATGGGACGTTCTGAGGACCATGATAGGGTCCGGGGCAAAAATGACAAAATTACCATTTTGCCCCTAAGACTAAATAAGTACCCAACTGATACCGATTAAAGTCTAAAAGACTTAAATCTTCATATATACGATATATGGGATATTCTGAGGACCATAACAGAGTCCGGGATAAGAATGGCAAAATTACCATTTTGCCCCTATGGTTAAAATGAGAACCTAACTGATACTGATTAGAGTCCAAAGGACGTAGAACTTTGTAGTTAAGATATAAAGACTATTCCGAGGACCACGACAGGGTCCGGGACAAGAATGGTAAAATTACCATTTTGCCCCTAAGGCTGAATGAGTGCCTGATTGATAACAATTGAAGTCTAAATGACTTAGGATATAATCCTAATAATTGCTAAGCCTAATTAAAGAATGAAATAGCCTCGGGTGAGACCCAATGGAAGGGGCGATAGGCTACTAGGCTATCTTAGGTAATCCGATAGATACCTAAGATGACGAATGAGACCTGAATGGATGAGTTCTGATCTGTCTGTGATTGATGATTATTATTCAGGATATACATGGAGATGCCTGACGTACCTGGAGGTTATCGGATTATTTATGCAAGGAAATAAGCGTAAATTTGTGAGTAACTCCTGACACTGTACTGTATTTTGATTCACTGTCTGTCCTTTGTGAGTAACTTCTGACACTGTTTTGATACTGTCCCTTGATTTACTGATCTGTTTTGAATGCAATTATTTAAGTGCAATTATTTAAATGCATGCTTTTCGTACTATATCACTTATGACATGGTTTTAGTCTTTTTAAATACTTGACTATATTCCTGATCCCTGTGCTAGCATTCCGTACTGTTTTGCCCGTTTTGAACTGTTGAGATAAAATGGATATATTGAACCATTATTTCTGAAACGATTAAATAAACCATGTGATATAGGCAAAGAACAACATTTTGTTGTATCGTACCGCTTTGTATAGTATACTGTCTGAATGCTATATTGTTTAAATGTATGTACTTAATGTACGCCCTTTGTACCACATTCCACGTGATGTGCTTGTGTCCTTCGAATTAGGAATTCCGTTCAGTTCGGTTATGTGCTGTCCGTTAATGATATGTCTGCCTCGATTGATATGTTCCGTCCGTTAATGATGTTAAGTCCGCCTTGATTGATATATGGTCCAGTTCCGTTGTGTATTATCCGTTGATGATACGTCTGTCTTGATTGAAATATTGTTCAGTCCAGTTATGATTAGTTCCGACAGTGATGTGTCCCTGACTTGATTGTTATGTTGTTTCTACCCAGTTCCGTTATGTTGTGTCCTGTTCATGATTTGCCTGTGTCCTGATTAGTGTATTGTTTCCGTTTAGTTCCGTTATAATTTTATCCGTTCGCGATATGCCTTTGCTTGACTGATGTATTGTTTCCGTTCGATTCCATTATATTCCGTCCGTTGATGACATGTCTGGCCTGATTGATAGATGGTCTAGTTCCGTTATGTTTCCGTCCTGTTATTGGTATGCCTTGTCTTGATTGATCTTGTTCAACTCCGCTATGTTCTAGCCATTGATAATATGCCTCTGTCTTGACTGACCTATTGTTCCCACTCAGTCCCAATTGTGATTCATTCTGTTAATGAAAAGTCTGTGTCTTGACCGATATATTAGCAATAGTTATTGTTTTGACCGATTGGTTATGTCATGTTCCGATCCGTTTGTATTGTCTGTTCGATTCTGTTTTATTGTACTAGACTACTTATGAAATGGACTTATAAAAATAGTTATTTTTGAAATGACTAAATTATCCATGTGCCATGGAAGCACAAAACTGGTTTTGAAACCCATGATAGGGAATCTGTGTTACTCACTGGGCTTATTTAAGCTCACCTCATTATTCTGACATTTTTCAGGAATTACCTCTATTGGATTAGAAGGTACTATGACATGACGTGAATAGGCCAAGTGGCATCGCAAGTAAGGATCTGACGGCACTGAACTGTAGAGACTGGTTTATTGTGGATTGAACCTGGTTATTCCGGTGAGTGGTATGTTATGACTGACTTGACTGTTATATACTAGATAGACATGGCTCATGGAACTAATGGTACTCTAGAGATATTAGATCTGCTCTGTTGTTATATGCTTGATTTTAGATATGCTCTGAGATTAGAATTGTTGACTGACTGGATTTAGTCTTGCTCTGTGATACATATACTTATGATGGATAAGTGAGTTGCATTCCCGTGACACAAAGAAAAAGTTTTAAATTCCGTTGCATCTGACCCTACAGTTGGAGTGCAATTCGTCGGAAAGTTTAGAATTTGCCTTTGGTTGGTCGCGTCGCGACCAACTGGCAGTCACGTCCTCGACATCCGCGTAGGGTGGGGTTCGGGATGTGACACTATTCATCAAATTTTATGCCTTGCTATTATAAGTATCTCTTTTACTAATTTAGACTCTACCATTAAATCCAGAATTTCGAACAAAGTCGGTTGAGGCTTTCGCGGAATTCAATTTGGACTTCGGTACTAAAATGGTCATTTTGTATTTTTATGGGTTCTTACCTCTCGAGACATTTTTTGCAAATCGAACTCCACAGTTGATTCCAGAATGCTCGAAATAATAAAATTTCACTATTCTTTTATTTTAATCGGAGTCCGGTTGACTACTTTTTGATTTAGGGGCATTTTGGTAATTTTTCCTTTAATTTAAATATTATTTTATTACTTGGGGTCAAAATATAATTATCATAAGTTCTGGGTAAATTTATAATTATCATAGTTTCCTTTTCCAATTTGGAATAGCCAAACAATGGACATCTCCTAAACCTTGGATAAGCTATCCTTGTTCCTATTTCAATTAAATTTTAACTTTACTATCCTTACATCCAAACAGCCCCTAATCACCAATTTTTAAACTTTTAAAAATTTCTCATGGCAGCACCTGTATTGGGTGAACTTGTATTGGGTTTGGGTAGGTCAACCCGACCCAACCCATGGCCCAAAATCACAAAATAACCAACACGCACAGTAGCGCAGCATGCTACCAGCCGTGCGGCTGGTCATCTTCTCTGGCGATGACAGCCGGTTTTCGGCGACGTTTCGACGTCTGACCACTCGGGTCCTTTTTTACTCCTCATGGATTTCCATATCTACCCTCAGAATTCAGTTTGGATCACCAGAAGGCATCAGAAAATGGAGTTGCAGCCAGCTCCGGTGAGCTATCCTAACTTTTCGACGAACTGAATTTCACTTTTTCATAGGTTTTTAGCCATTGTTTTGAGCCCAAATTTTACCTACAAGTTTCTGCACTTATGGGCAACAATTTTCAATTCATAAAACAAGCTAAAACGATCTACAACCCAATGACCCAGAAATTTCTTTCAAACTTTAAATTAGTTTTTCTCACTTGTTTCTTAACCAATTGAGCTGCGGTTTCTTCCTAAATTTATCATTTTTCATGCTCTTTAAAACCATATAATTCTTTCTAAGCTTTAAGCAATTCTACAAAAAAGCCAGGAAATTGAAACTTGAAATTTACAGAGTTTTTCTCACCTTTTCTTTCGGTTTTTCCTTCTTTCTCTTTCTGTTTCCTACTTCTGAATGTTTTAGAATTCCTTTAAAGATCTCAGCTTCTCCTCTTTGTTTCCATTTTTCTGATTTTCTATATAACACCACATATATATATATATCAACACTCTACCGCCCTTCTCCCTTTCACGATTTCCTTTCTTTTTCCCTACCCCTTTCTTTGACTTTCTTTCTTTTATTTTCTTTATTTCTTTTTGATTGGGCTGCATTCAGTGTAGCTTGATATTTATTATATATGTATTGTCACGACCCGAAACCCACCCTATGCGGATCTGGCATCGCAACGCCTATCCGACCCGACGGCCGAACTCAATTTTTCCTTTTTACCTTAAGTCAACATTTATAGGTAAGTTATTAACATGCAATCAGAATTTAAATATGTAGCGGAAGACTTGAATAAAATTTTCGTTCATTTATAACGCTAAAGTTTATATAGTTTTATAGACCCAAAAATTTCCAAACATAATTATCCCCAAGACGTCGAGTGATGAGAGAACATAGGACAAGCACTATACTTTACTACCAAAAATAATCCCTACAGTACATCAATTCTGCAACAATCTTACGCCCGTTTGGGATTCTGATCCCTACATTCGACAGTGGCGTCATTACCTGCAAAATGTTTGTGTAGTATCTGATGAGCTATGAAAACTCAGTAAGTATTCCTTTGCTCTGTCAAGGACAAGTCAACATACGGGGGTTCACATAAAAAGATACAAAGTTCATAGTAATTCAATAACCAATCAAGATGATACAATATCAACAACGATAAGTCACATAATAATCAACAGTAAGTCACATCATATGATGATGACAATGACAATGATTTTCCAATCAAATGCAATGATGTGTAGAATGATCCCATGGTCTGATATATATATATATATATATATATATACACACGTAGAACTCAGCATACCTTATTGCAAACAGGTCTCACCACCTGACTTGCTCATGTATACCCAGTCTACCGTAGGACTCAGCATACCTTATTGCAAACAGATCTCTCTATCTGCCTTGCTCATGTATACCCAGCCTACACCCTTAGTTAGTGTCCAGCCATACCCTTTTGCAATTAGAAACTACCGTCTGACTTGCTCATGTAGACCCGACCTACTTCCCATAACAATAGTGGATTGTAGTTGTTTACTGATGTATGAATGATCATAACTCTCGTTCAGAGTATAACATATGACGATGCAATATTCAGGCATCATAATTCAACAGTATAATAATCACATGCTCAAGACATAGCATTTGATTCAATAATCTTTACGAACTACAACAAGCATCAATGTAATTTAATAACATCTGATGGCATAACAATACAACAATAAAAAGCAACACATGCATAACACAGTTAGGTCTTTACCATGTACAGAGATCGGATTTTACTTACCTTTAATCACGATCCTAGTTTAGTATTCCGTGAGGTTGCCTTTCCTTTTCGAGTTCCCTATATATCAATAGATCCGTCTCAAGATTAATGCTATTCATCAAATTTTATGCCTTGTTATCATAAGTATCTCTATCATTAATTTAAACTCTACTATTGAGTCCAGAATGTCAAAGAAAGTTGGTTTAGGTTTTCGCGGAATTCCATTTGGACATTTGTACTAAAAAGGGCAAAATGGTCATTTTGCACTTTTACAGGTTCTCGCTTTTCGAGACCTTTTTTCACAAATTAGACTCCACGTTTGAGTCCAGAATGGTCGAAATAATAAAAATTGACTATTCATTTGCCTCATTTTTACTTCGTTTTCATTACAAAACGACACAGTATCACTGCCCCATTTATTTCCGGTCGGGTCCCGACCCAATCTGACCCAAACCTGTCTTAACCCGATATGCCCCTCGATATTTCGGTCGTCTTCGCTGGTTATCTTTCTGACTACAGTCGCCGGAACAGTAAACCCTAGCCACTGTTCTCACTATTTCTCGTCTATTTTTGCTATTTTTTTTTTAATCTTTTCATGCCAAATTAATCCCCCATCTTTAAGCTTTCATTTAGGTAGTTTTAAACCTAAGAAAACTACGATTTCCATAAATCACGACCCGAAACCCACCCTATGCAGATCTCGAGTCGGGACCGCCACCCTTCGGCCCGGAGGCCTTGGGGCAAGGCTCGTACATAAGCAACAATATCGGACAATGATGCGACCTGTGGTTGCGGAGGCGTGAAAAACTTTTTTCTTTTCTTTAAAAAAAAAAAACATCTGTCGCATATCCGCCTGATACTGCCACTCTTCATAGCGGTACACATAAATATAATAATCAGAGCATAATAATAATAACTAAAGATTTTACATAGTACATATCCATGTGCCCCTCGGGCTTAAGTACATAATTGTCTAAAAATTACAACTACAAAAGTTTGACCAATGGTGGTTTCTAATACTTCCAAAATATCTCCAGATCCTATTGGAGCTGCCAATCATTGCTCCCCAAATTGAGCAAGGGTCCACCCATCATCATCACCTGAAAAATGTTGGGGAATGGGGTGAGCTTCGAAAAGCTCAATGAGTAATTCCTACATCTGTCATGGGTTTTCAATTGGTAGAGGTTTCGTACATGAGAGTTTATAAAATACTCAACTACCAATTGGTCGTATACTTGAACATAGAGAACATGCATTCTTAAAATATGTAGCTTTGAAACATTCAAGGTATTCAAGCTAGAACATATATTTCCATAAAAGAGCATATGTATTTCAGAACATGTAACTTAAAATCATGTAAACATGCATAGTGAAAATGGGGGTAAAACCTGCTTCCATTTCCAAAATCGTTTGTCATATTTTCTCTCTAATTAGGTGGAATCCGTTTCGAAACCAGACTCCCGTTTTACGTATACGTGGAGATATCTCATTTGCCTGGGGGATTAGATCCTGCTACCGGGCATTTCACATGATAGATCCGCGGGATTCCGTACAACCCTACTCACTACTTATGTGATAATGCACATGATAGGTCCGTTGAGTTTCGTACAACTCACAACACTACCTATGTGCTTATTATTTATCTTGCAAAATGTTTGTCATATGACTTTTATATAAAAGCCTTTATGAGTATTTAAAACATGTGACGTATAACTTTTACAGTGATGCTTCAATACTTGCAATAATCAAATTCAGAATATTTGAGGGAATCAGACATGCTAACTATTTTGAAAAGGAAACATTTACGAATATAAATATGTAAATAATCGTGGAGCATGTCATAGCAGAATATTTAAGAAAACAGAAGTCATGAATACTGAATTTGATATATCAATGTTGTAAATATCTTGAACTTAAAAACATCCGTTGAAATCCGTGGAGTTAAAGCCTCCACTTCAAATGCAAGATTACTCACCTTGGTCCTTTAGGGTTAGTCCTAATAATGCGCTTTCCCACTTCCTTTGTAGTTCTTAAGAACAATTCATAAATAACCTCATTAACTTCACATTCACTTCAAACATCTCCTACTGATGCTTCTTAGCTTATGCTTAGATCGTATTAGATCCTAACACGATTTCATAAATTTCTTACGTACTTAATTTAACTCGTATTCTTAACCTATGACACAACTTAATGTATTAGGAATTAAATTTATTTTATTTTATACTCTTCTGGTAGTTCCATTAGCTTTAATTTAATTTATTTACTTCACATGTTTATGTGTTGTATCTTCTAGTATCGTATTTCCTTGTACTTGTCTTAGTTTAATATTTCGGCAATACTTTAGTTTATGATCATCTGACAGATGCTATTCATCAAATTTTATGTCTTTTTATTTTAGACATTTCTTTTGGTCAAATAGACTCTACCATTGAGTCCGGAGCGTCGAAGAAAGTCAGTTTAGGCTTCCCTAGAATTTAATTCTGACTTTTGTATGTAAAAGGGTAAAATGGTCATTTATCGTTTTACGTGTCATATTTTTTCTGTACTTCGTTTCATAATTTGGACTCCATTATTGAGTCTGGGATGTCAAAGAAAGTCAATTTAGACCCTCCCTGGTTTTAATTTGGCTTTTGAGGTACTAGGGGTAATTTGGTCATTTTACCCCCTTACGTGTCTTTATGTTCGGGACCTCATCTCGTGTCATGAACCTCACCATTGGACTCAGAAGGTCCGAGATAGTAAGAATACACTAATAGCTTGTTAATTTTGGACAAGGGGTATTTTGGTCATTTACCCCTTTACGTGTCTTTATTTTTCGGGCCTCGTCTCATAAAACGGACCCTACCATTAGTCTCAGAATATTCGAAATAGTAAGGATTCACTGTTCATATGTTTAATTTGGACTTTATTTGACTTATTTATGACTCAAGGGTAATTTAGTAATTTTACTTATTTAATAAAATAATTTAATAAATTATTTTATTATTTTTCCAAGGGCATATTTACATAATTTTTCCAAAAATTGGGCCACAGTATAAATCACTAAAACAGTTGGGGTCAAAATCTAATTTCCATAAGTTTCGGTCTGAACCAGTTGGTTTAGTTGGGATTTAAGTGAACCGGTTTGGGTTTTCGTCGAACCAACCGGTTTGGGCCGGTTCAACACGTAATGCTGACGTCATGATGACGTCAGCCCTAAAATTTTAAATTTTAAATTCCTAACTTAAAACGTCGTAGTTTCGGTTAAAGGGTTTTAACCGTTTCTCAATTGGGTCAGGGCCCGACCCGATGCCCGGTCCAAGACCCAACCCGTCACTGTAGATCGTCTTCCCCAACTTCATCGTTGTAACCCTATTTTTTTGGGTTTCTTTTTCTTTAATTTTGTGAGTTTTGAGAGATCCATTCTCTCTGTTTCTCATTCTAAAATGTTTCTGGGAACTCTAGGAAGGATTTGGCATCCGTTTGAGAGCTTAAACCAAGCTCAATCGTTCGGTTAAAGGTTTGATAATCAAACCTGCACCTCGGTCGTAAATGCTCATTTTTGAGCCAAATTTCATGAGACTTGTTCTGTTGTGATCCCCTCTTCATGGGGCTTCACTTTTTATTCATAAAAGTATATTTAATCTCATATTTTTGAGATTTGTTTTTGGAACCCGAACCTATAACTCGATTTTTGGGCTTCGATTCTTTTGAGTTTTGATCGTGGTTATAGGTTTTTGGCATGTTTGTGGAGTCTAGTTGAGGTCTTGATGATCAAAACCTGATTTGGTTGCCATTGGTTCAAACCTGCTTGAGCAAGGTCCTCCAATGGCTGCTTTACGTGGGTTTCTATTTTCTTGGGGTTTTTGAGGTCTAATTTCATGCTTGGTTAAGTCTAGACACGTCTTAAACATCATATATATACAAAACCAGAAGCTAAAATAGTTCATGCATAGGAAAATTTTCTAGAGAGAGAAAGTGATGGTTTTTGTGTATTCTCACCTTTTTGGTTGAGATTGTTGTTCCTTCTTTCTTCTTCTCCTTTGTTCCTCACTTCTGAATCTCCCGAATCCCCTTCAATCTCTCCCTCACTCTTGGATGGTTGTGTGTGTGTACAAGCACCATGCATATGTGTATATAGAGATGTGAATCATTGGCAAATCTGATTGCCCTTCTACTTGGGTTAGCCAATTTCAGGTTTCTTCATGAGTGGGTCTGAATTGCTACTGTTTGGCAAGCCATTGAGTGGCTGGTTGTGTGTGTATGTGGTGTTTGACTTGTATTTATATATATATATATATATATGTACATATACATATATATATATATATATATCTCATAATTCACACATACTAATATACAATGGTCACTCACACACACTTGTACACGTTGGACCATTGCATGTCCCTCAATATATATATAATCATATCCATATATATACATAATTACAATTACATATATATAATATACATATACACACCTTTATACCTTTATACATGTATTTTAATTATTATTATTATTATTATCATTATTATATTATCTATTTAATATTTATTTTTAACTTCCATGCATATACTTGTAGACACATATTTATACATGTACTTCCACACAATACACTTTGTGAGTGTGTGTGTGTCATCACATTATTCTAGTAATTCAAATAGTAATTAGCTTCCTTATATTTAATTAATTAATTATATTAACTTAATTAATTATTCTCCCAATTTTTTCATAACCTCGTAAAACGTGCCTCATTACCCGACATTCTCGGGTCAGGGTATTACACCATCACCCTGTTTCCTCAGTTTCTAGCGACTGAACTTCTCAAATTTTCATGCATATTTCATGACTGTTTTAACTCTGATTTCTTTCTAATCTTTTTCTATATCATATATAATTATTTTCCTATCATACAAAACCATTTTTGAAGCATAGAATTATAGAAACCCGAATTATCATAAGACCTGCAACTCAATTTTTTTACCTAGTTTCTCAACCATTTTAAGTGATTCTTTTTGCATTAAGTTCCAATTTTCATACCCTATAAGTCCCTAGCATTAAATCAAGTTTTCAGGCTTTAAAACTTAAAAACAAAATTTCACTTGACTTACCTTTTTCCCTGTTTGTTCTTGCTGCCGTATCCTCCACTTCTGTTTCCAACACTTCAATTCGCCCCCAGTTTTTATCCCCTTTGTTTTCTTTCCATTTTTCTCAAAGCATACGTATGTATGTGTGTGTGTATATATATATATATATATAAATAGCAGCCACCGCCCTTGATTCTCTCTCTACTTTCTCTCTCTATCCTCTCTCTCTCTCTCTCTACTTGCAGTTATCTTTGACTGCATTCCACCGCCCCTTTATCCTCCACCTTTGATTCAATCTCACACCATACATGTATACAATATATGGTAGCCTCATTTCCACCAAGGTCGGCTGCGTTGGTGTTGTTTCCCACACACTCAAGCACACACACACACACACATACACACAGTGATATACACTCACACACCCAGTGATGCACACACACTGCCACCTTTCCCTTTTCTTGTCTTGCATGAATATATATATATATATATACTTTTTAATATACATATATATATATATGTTATATGTCACGACCCGAAACCCTCCCTATGCGGATCTCGTGTCGTGGGGTCGACCCGAAGGCCGACCCTATTTTTTCCATTCCTGTATCATAGTACTAATATGCAACGTACTAAAAACTTTATACAATGAACAGCGGAAGTCTTTATCAATTACAGTAATCCAGCGGAAGTCTTTTAAATAATTTAAAACAGTGGAAGTCTATTAAATACATGACATAGTTCTTCATAAGACAAAATAAGAACTAAACGTAACCAGCACCCGGGGGTGGTGAATACATGGGAGAACTAACATAGACTGGTACAATACTTCAAAATGTCCCCCTACGCTCTTAGACTCCTATTGGGGTCTCGCAGCGTCATCACCTGAAATGGGGGGTAAGTGGGGTGGAATGAGCTACAAAGCTCAGTAAGTAAATGCAGATCTCCAACACTGGTATCGATGATCAATAAATCCATGAATAAGATTATGATAGCCAATCATAAGAATAAGATGCTGTGATAGCCGATGGAACAATTGCCACGAGGGCCAATGAAAACATTTGCCACGAGGGCCAATGAACAGTAATCACAATACACAATCAGAAGTATTGGGTATAATATCAATATGAAGAAATTCAATGATAATATAACAACAATGAAGTACTGCCACAATGAACCGATCATAATCAAATCAATCAACGCAAGTCCCTTGAGACTTGAAGAATCATAAGGGATAGTGCCATTCAACAATCAAGTTCTGTCAGTCATAAGAGATGCTTTTATTTTGTAACATGCCAGTGAAATTGCAAATGAAATGCCAGTGGAAATGCAATGAAATGCCAGTGATCATGCCAGTCAATTGTCGGTGGAAAGCCTTCGAGGAATTCATTCCTGCCACCTGTCCATTCATGGACTTGACCCTTAGGTCTCCAGTCAATACAGAAGCATCAGATGGATGTTGTGACTGAGCACAAATCCGGTATTCATAACATATCATGATCATTCGTGATTCTATAGAAGTATAAAATGGAATATCATAGATTCAGTGAAAGCATAACAGTACGCCTTTCAAGGCATGGTTCAACATGATAACAATGATGCAACAGTCAATCAATGTCCACAAGATAGAACAATATCACATTGTGGATAGCAATAACATGTGGTACTTTCAAGGCACAGTGAAACATGATAACAATGATACATCAGTCAATCAAATGTCCACAAGATAGAAAAATATCGAATTGTGGAACATAAAGATATCAATACATTCAAGAGTGCGAGTTTGGCAGTAAAAGAATGAACTTGGCTTGTGGAAACACCACATGTAAGAGAGAGTGATCCACTTACCTCTATCGTGATTCTAGATCAGGAATCCGTGAGTGTACCCTTGCCTTTCGAGTTCCCTATATATCAGTGAATACGTTTTAGAATAAATGCTATTCATCAAATTTTATGCCCTTCTATCATAAGTATCTCAAATACAAATTTAGACTTTACCATTGAGTCCGGAATGCTGAAGAAAGTCGGTTTAGGCTTTCGCGGAATTCCATTTGGACTTTTGTACTAAAAAGGGCAAAATGGTCATTTTGCACTTTTACGGTATTTATCCTTCGGGGTCCCATCTTGTAAAATGAACCCCACCATTGGACTCAGAATGTCCGAGATAATAAATTTTGACTATTCATTTGCATCTTTTGGACTTCGTTTGACCCATATTTGAAATAGGGGTATTTTTGTAAAAATTAATATTTAATTAATTTTCCTGTTTGGGCCTTAGTGAGATTTCTTAAAACATTTGGGGCCGGTTCATAATTTCCAAAAGCTGCGGTCTGAACCAGTTGGTTCAGAACCAGAAACCCTAAACCGGTCTGCCCCTCCCTTGAACCAAACGGTTCAGTTTAATTCAAGAACCGGATTCCAATATCCTGGTTCCTATCTTATCCCAGGTTCGGTTAAACTCAAAACCCAATTTCAATTTTGTATCTCTGTTACCAAACAAGCCCAATCCATTTAAATTCAAAACCAAAAACAACACAGTATTACTTACCTATTTCATATCCGGTCGGGTACCGACCCGACCTGAACCCAAACCCGGTTCATCTTAACCTGATAGCCTCACGACATTCCGGTCATCTTCCCCATTACTCCAGTAGGGTTCCGGTGGTGAACAGTCTTCTTTTCCGGCGACTGTCACCGATTTTCAATGGGTTTTTCCTCAATGTTGTTTTACCCCCCATCACATGGGGATCATGAATCCACCCTCCGTTCTGATCAAGGCCGTCTTGATCTTCACGAATATGGGTCCAAATATCTCCGGCCGATTCTCCGGCCAAGTGATATTTTTCATTTTCATGACTGTTTTTTCTCGGTTTTAAACCCATTTTGATTCTAAAGTGTTTCTGCACCCTCTACCAACATTTTTACAAACTAAATGCAAAGCTTTAAACGTAAAATCAGTGAAACCCAGATTATCCTCCGAACCTGCAACTCGGATTTTCTCCCTCATTTGTGAACCAAATGAGGTGCGGTTTGTTCCTATCAATGCCATTTTTCATGCTTGTTTAGACCCTATATTCAAAATAAATCGAATCATGCTTTAACATTTCAAAACAGAAACAGTGGCTTACCTATACTTTCGGTTTTCCTTTGTTGTTGAGCCCCTCTTCCTCTCTCTAACCTTCTCTCTTTCTCATTCTGCTTCCCTCTCCCTTTTAGTTCCTGATCCTTCCTTTGATTTCCTTTTCTCCCGAGAGTGAGAGATCTCATGCATATAATAAGCTTTTTCCTTTTCTCTCTCTCTCTCTCTCTCTCTGTCTCTAGTTAGACCTCACCATGCCCTGAGATCACCTTACACACTCCAACACCCACTTTCTGCCACTACCACTCTCCATTGAGTATTATACACTCAACTTATTACACACACACATACAACCATACACACACACACCTTTTGATACATATATATATATATATATCTTCACCCACTCACACACACTTGCCACGGCTGGTAACAGCCCCTTTTTCCCACTTTCTTTTCCTTTTAAATTCTTATACATATACATATATACATAAATATATGTATAATACATTATGTTATACATATATATATATATACTCATAGAATACATGTTTTATACATGTATATACATTCATGTGTAGGTGTATAAATCTATTTTTAATCATATATACATACATTCATTTTGATCGGGCTACTCACCTATGTTCACGTATTCATGCATGGAAATACGTACATGCACGCATTACGATGCGATGTCCCGGGGTGCTCGGGTGTTGCCCGGCACGGGTTATACATTTCAATCATTTACAGTTTCCAGTCATACGTTTCCATGAAATACCATGATATACATATCTTACAGTTCAAGTTACACATTTTAACCGACCTACCTCGGTATACGTGACATATCCCGAGTCGGAATATTACATTATACATTATTATACTTGTATTTATACACATACCTATATACAACATCCCTTTATACCAGTACATATATATAAATACATGTGCATGTAAATGTATTTATAATGACGCGCACATACACTTACTTTAGGTACATTACATGTTCATGAAATATGGACATGCATTGAATTTTCGTGTAGGCACGCATTACGATACTGTGTCCTGAGGTACTCGGGTATATCCCGGCACTGGCCATACTAAGCAAAGCATTTATCTTTCAAAATCCATACAATTCCGTAATTATTGTGACATAGAGTTTAAACAGCTCAGGTTACACTATTCAATCAACCTATCTCAGTTTACGTGTCGTATCCCGGGTCTACCTCGGTATAAGTGCCATATCCCGGGTCAGGGTATTACATGTATTTTATATACAACACACACTAGCACGCTTTAAAACACACACTTGCCAACATATACACACCAAGCACCCACTTGCACAGGCTGCTCTTGCAACTTCCTTCCCTTTTTCCTTTTTTCCTTTTTCTTTTACTTTTTAAATATATACTTATACACATATACAGTATACAACATTTATACACACATATATATATATATATATATTTGTACATCATTTGTATGTCAATATATATCCGTTTATATATATACACATCTATTTCTAATACCATCTACATACACTCATTTTAAATATACTACGCATACATGTAAACGTACACATACATGGGAATGCATGCGTGCACGCATTATGAAGCTGGGTCCTGGGTTGCTCGGGCGTTGCTTGGCACTAACTGTACAAAATAAATCGTTCACATTTAATTACCGTTCAGTCCCTATGATATGATGATATATGTCTATTTATAGTTATATATATATTTATTTATTTATTTATGTAAAGACCAGGAAAAATTTTTTTTTTTGGAATAAATAAATTTTCCTGCTCTTTGATTTAATTAATTATTTTTATTTTTATTTCTATTATTATTATTATTATTATTAGTAGTAGTAGTGAATGTGCATGTGTATATGTATATGTATATGTCGGCATGTGTTTAATGATATATATGTATATATATATATATATATATATATATATATATATATTTCATGAGGTGCATGACAAGGTGTGTGTAGGTGTGTGCACTGTTCTGTGTGCTATGTATACTGCCGTGTGTGTGTGGTAAATATGTATATATATATATATATATATATATATCACCTAATGACAGCTACATTAAATGCAAGCAAAGAAGGGGGGGAGAGAAAGTTAGGAAATAGGGGGGCTACTGGTTGTGTGTGTAAGAGGGTTTTCAGAGTGGGTCAAGGCTTGATGTGAAGGGAGAGTAGAGAGAGAAATAATGGAGAGAGAGAGAGAGAAATGATAGAGAGAGAGAGAGAGTGTGTGTGTGTGTGTATATGTATATGTGTTCGTTGGGTTAGAAGGAAGGACAAAGATGAAGAGAGAGAGAGAGAGAGAGCAACGTGAGGAGGCTGAGGATTCTGGAAGTCGAAGCAGAGAGGAGGAGGAAGGAACGTACCATAAAGAGAAAACCAGAGAAACTTGGTGAGTAGTTTAGGTTCTATCATTTAAATTTCAAGCATGTCAATTTGTTTTATTCATAAGGTTTTGTTGAACATGAAAAATGGGAAATATTGCAAGAAGAATGAGGGAAAATGGTTGAGAAACGGATGAGAGAGGTTGGGTTGCAGGTGAGGGCGAAAATCGGTTACTCATGTTTTTTATGTATTAAACTTCAAAAAAAATAGTGGGAAATGGTAGAGGAGAGTTGAAGAAATTATTTAGGAAGAAATGGGTTCAAAACGGTGTGGAAAATGAGCTTAAAAATGGAGGATAACAAGTGGCCGGAGAACCACCTACTTGGCCGGAAGTCTGGGTGCGCAGGTCAGAAAATCGGTTGGGTTGGGGCTGAAATATGCTCAGAAAAATTGCTTAGGGTCCTAGGAAATTTTTTGTGTAAAAATGATAGGATTTGGTCACGATCTCCGGCGACATGGCCGGAGAAGACGACCGGAGGACCGGTCGAAAAATCGTGGGGGCGTAGGAGCAGTTGGGCCTATTTTATTTTTTTTAAATAATTTGGGCCTGGGTTGGTTTTAAGAGGAATTGGGTCTGTGTTAGTTTGGGCCCAACCGGTTTAATTAAAAAGGTTTTGGGCCAACACTAAAAGAAATCAAAAGAAAAGAAATGAAAAAGGGTGGGGGGTGAGACTCGAACCCGCGTGGGGCGCGTGGAGGAAGGGGCGCATGACCGTGTGAGACAGGACAATCCCATGTCTCTTTTTGCACCCAATAAATACATATATTACATTTTACTCTATTTTCCAAATTAAATTTATTTAATTAAATTTAATGCTCCGAAATGACCCGAAGCCCAAACAAGGCAAGTCATATATGTTTTCTCACTATCTTGGACCTCCTAAGACCAACGGTGAGGTCCGTGACCCAAGATGAGGTCCCAAAAAATAAAAGACCCATGGTACCCTTAAAAAATTACCAAAATGCCCCGAGTCAAAGCCCAGTGAAACGAACCTCGATTTGAGTAAAAAAATAGTGAAATCTTATTATCTTGAACATTCTAGACTCAATCATGGAGTTTGATTTATGAAAAGAGTTCTCGGGATGTAACGGCCCGTGAAAGTACAAAATGACCGTTTTGTCCTTTTTAGCTCAGATGTCCGAATTGAATTCCACGAAAGCCTAAACCTACTTTCTTCGACGTTCCGGACTCAAAAATGGAGTTAAATTTGACAAAATAGGAACTTATAAAATGAAGACATAAAATTTGATGAATAGCATAATTCAAGTAACAAATGGACTAAGTCACATGTTATGATTTTAGGAACACGAAAGGGCAAGGAGAAGGTGATCTGACCTTCGATATTCTTACCGTGATTCGACTATACTACGAGTACACTTTCCTGAGATCGAGATTGACCCATCAGGTATGATGTATTGTGCTAAGTAAGGAATAGAATTAAGTTTAGGAATGATTTGCATGTTGATTGAATGAATCATATAATTATTTGTTTGATGTTAGAAAAATCACATAAGGAATGTTGTTTTAAAAAGATATCTTGAGTTGGTTTTTTACGTTGCTTATGTGCTTCTTGCTGTTCTACGGAGATATGATTTGTTCTATGTGTTGGGTTGTACGTGATCTATATTTTTGGGGAGTTGTTAAGATTGTGAACACATGGCTTGAGTATGTATTTTCGTTGATCATGTATTGCATACATTCATGTGGAAGATGTTTTTTTATTCAGATGTTGTGATTGCTTTAAGTGGAATACATTGTTTAAAGGCATGCTCTAGTGTTGGTAAAATTGCTTATCTGAGATTGTATTATTGCATGATGGAATTAAGGCATATTGGCATAGTGTGATGCATTAAAAGCATAGTATGGGTTGAGCACGTGGTGCTAAATATGGTACTTAGCTTCCATCAGATGTGTTCTGAAAATGAGACATGGTACTCAGCTTCGATCAGATGTGTTCTGAAAATGAGACATGGTACTCAGCTTCCATCGGATGTGTTCCGAAAATGAGACATGGACTTGGCATAGATTTGACATGGTTGTGGCATAGGGTGGTGTGGGTGTTTCATGGGCATTGTCACTACATTGCATGGATAATATGGATGGCATGTGGATTATTGCTATTACGTGGCATGGACGATTTGGAAACCATGTGGATTATTGTTATTACATTGCATAGATGATATTGAATAACATGTAGAAATAACTATACACTTGCACATGCCACGCCTTAAATTATATTAATGAGTTGAATGACGTGTAGATTATTGCTGGTACGTTGTATGAATGATATTGAATGACATGTAGAAATAACTGTACACTTGCACATGACACGTGTCACGACCCGAAACCCACCCTCTGCGGATTTCGCATCGCGACCGCCACCCTCAGGCCCGAGGACCCTTGGGCGAAGGCTCGCATCTGCAACGGTATCGGATAGATGTGTTTCAAGTGGTTGCAGGAAGCGTGAAAAACTTTTTTCTTTTCTTTCTTATTTAAAATTTGCACATCCGTCCGGTACTGCCGCTCTTCACATTTCGGTATACATGTATAAACATACATTCAGAGCATATCTAAATACTTAAAGACTTTATAATATTACATATCACTGCCCTGAGGGCTTAATACATATTTTGTACTGTTTACTACTACAGGAGTTCGTACTAAAAATTCACATGGCTTCATAAGGAAACTACTTAAGTACAACTTCCCAAAATGGCAGATCCATCATCTTCGTCTTCAAATCAAAAACTGCCTTTTGCCATTTACCTGAAAGGGGGATCCGAACAAAGTCCGGGTAAGCTAATCTAAGCTTGTGAGTAATTCCTGCATTCGTCATGGGGTTTTCAACTGGTAGTGGTTTATCACTTGAGAGTTTATAAAATACTCACTACCAATTGTTCGTACAATTTAGAACACAGGATATATGCATTCTCAAAACGGATGGCTTGAAACATTTAAATCATTCAAGCTATGCTTATACTTATAAACTTCAAAACATATAACATATCATGTCATCCTTAAATAGAGTATATAAAACTCGAAACATATGCATTTTATAAAATAGATAGCTTTGAAACAATTAAAGTGTTCAAGCTAAACTCGTACTTCGTTAATAAAGTACATAACTTTAAAACACATAAATATGTACTTTGAAAATGAGGGTAAAACCTGCTTTCATTTTCAAAATCACTTGTCATCTTTTCTCTTTAATTAGGTGGAATCTGTTTCGAACTAGACTCCCGTTTTACTGCAATGCTATAATGGAGATATCTCATTTACCTGGGGGATTAAATCCTACTACCGGGCATGTACTGTTGAATCCCGAAGGGTTTCAACCATCATAGGGGGTGCTACTTTGTACCGTTTATCTTGTAAAACATTTATCACATGAATCCTTCAATAGATACGTTCATGAGTATTTAAAACATGATAGGTATAACTTCTACAATGAAGCTTCAAATACATGTGATAATCAAATTCAGAATATTTAAAGAGATTTGCATTGATTTAGACATGCTAATTATTTTCAAGAAAAGAGCTGGATATAAAACATTTATAAAGCATGCCGTAACAGAATATTTTAAAAGAACGGAATCATATAAAGGCTGAATTTGATATTCAAAGGTTGCAATTACTTGAACTTAAAACTTCTTCAAATATATGGAGTTAAATCTCCAGTTCAAATACAGGGTTACTCACCTTGGTCCTTTAGAGTTAGTGCTAAAAATTGCGCCTTCCCACTTCCTCCGTAGTCCCTAAGAACAATCCATAACAATCTCATTAACTTCACATTACTGCGATATCACCTACTGATGCCTCTTAATTTATGCCTAGTTCGTATTAAGTCCTATCCTATTTACGGATATTCTATTAACCTTGCACGCACTTAATTCAACTCGTACTTTTAACCTACGACACAATTTAACGCGTTAGAGGTTTTATTTATTTCAACTTATACTCTTCTGGTAGCTCCATTAACTTTAATTTAAAGTCATTTACTTCACATGTTAACGCGTCGCGTCTTTTCATACTTTATTTCTTCGTACTTGCCTTAGTTTAATACTTTGACAATACTTTAGTCTTTAGTCATAAGACAGATGCTATTCATCAAATTTTATGTCTTTTTATTTTAGACATTTCTTTTGGTCGAATAGACTCTACCATTGAGTCCGGAGTGTCGAAGAAAGTCAGTTTAGGCTTTCCAAGATTTTAATTCGGACTTTTATGTGTAAAAGGACAAAATGGTCATTTATCGTTTTACGTGTCTCATTTTTCTGTACTTCGTTTCGTAATTTGGACTCCATTATTGAGTCCAGGAAGTCAAAGAAGGTCGATTTAGACCTTCTCCAGTTTCATTTTGGCTTTAAGGGTACCAGGGGTATTTTGGTCATTTTATCCCTTTATGGGTCTCCAATTTTTCGGGACCTCATCTCATGTCGTGGACCTCACCTTTGGACTCAGAGGGTCCGAGATAGTAAGAGTGCACTAATAATTTGTTAATTTTGAACAAGGGGTATTTTGGTCATTTACCCCTTTTCGTGTCTTTATTTTTTGGGCCTCGTCTGGTAAAACGGACCCTATCATTAGTCTCAGAATGTTTGAAATAGTAAAAATTCACTATTTATTTACTTAATTTGGACTTCAGTTTGACTCGTTTATAGAGTAGGGGCATTTTGGTCATTTTGACATATTTATGGGTCTCAAATTTTTCGGGACCTCATCTCATGTCGTGGACCTCACCAATGGACTCAGAGGGTCCGAGATAGTAAGAATACCCATATAACTTGCCTTGTTAGGGCACAGGGGTATTTTGGTCATTTTAAGACTTGTTTTCATCGTATTCTAATGTTCGGAGTCCCGTCTCGTAAAATGGACTCTACCATTGGTCTCAGAATATCCAAAACAGTAAGGATACACTGTTCATATGTTAAATTTGGACTTTGTTTGACTTATTTGTGACTATAGGGTAATTTAGTAATTTTACTTATTTAATAAAATAATTTAATAAATAATTTTATTATTTTATTATTATTCCAGGGGCATATTTGCATAATTTTTCCAAAAATTGGGTCATAGTGTAAATCCGTAAAACAGGTGGGGGTCAAAGTATAAATATCCAAAGTTCCGGTCTGAACTAGTTGGTTCAGTTCAAATTAAATTGAACCGGTCCGGTTTTGTTTTGAACCAATCCAGTCTACACGGTTTAATGTGTAATGCTGACGTCATGATGACGTCAGCCCTAATGTTTCATATTTTAAAACATAAACGAAACGTCGTCGTTCCAATAATGCGATGAACCTATTCTCGTCCTGACACGTGTCCGAGTCAACTCGGGTGACTCTATTCAAGCAATGAGTCGACCTGTTTTGGGTTTGATAATCCAAACCTGCAAGTCAGTCGTAAATGCTCGATTCTGAGCCAAATCCAGTGGGATTTGTTTCATTGTGATCCCCTCTTCATGGGGATTTAGTTTTCATTCACCATGCTAGGTTTAACAGTGAGTTTTTGGGTTTGGGTTTTGGAACCCGTACCTGCAACTCGCTTTCTCATGGTCGATTCTTTTGAGTTTTGATCGCGGATATGGGTTTTTGGCATGTTTGAGGAGTCTAGTTGGGGTCTTGATGATCATAACCAGATTTGGTGTCGATCATTTCAGACCTGTTCCATCCATGGTTCATCCATGGTGGTCTTTCGCGGTTTAGGCTTGTCAAGCCATTTTTGGCCCCTTTAGTTAAATTCTGATAGTGTTAGGATATCAAAATGACCTCATGCATGTCTAAATAAACTTAAAACAGTTTATACATGCCTAAATTCTTAGAGAGAGAAACATATGAGATTTGTGGGTTTACCTTCAAGAGATGATCCACCTTCCTTTTTCTCCTTATTTTCCTCCATCTCCTATCTTCTGAACTTCAACTTTGAGCATCAGGACTTCTTCCAATCTCTGTTTCTTCCTCAACCGTATGCTTAGTGCATGATATATATATATATATATATATATATTCATATATATACCAACACTTGGCCCCTCATTTCTCTCTCCCTTACCTCATCACATCAACAGCCTTACTTTCTGATTTGGCCATGCTTCCTTTCATTTCACCATACCTTTCCCACCATACTTCCTTGTCCCCCACCTACTTATTTAAAAAAAAATATACATATATATATAACATAATTCACACACACATGGTTCACATATACACACACACACACTGCACTATTCATTCTCCTACCATATATACATATGCATATATATACATATAGATATATATATATATCTATTTATTCATTTATTTATTTATTAATGTATTTCAAGTATATATATATATATACATGTATATATCTATATAATCATGCACAAATAGCTATACATGTTTGATCACTTGGTACATATTTTCTATTTATTTAATTAAAAATCAACTTCATAAACTAATTAATTAATTAAATTAAATCAATCAATTATTTCCCTTAAGTGTATATCATTTACACTAATTCTTCATTGCCTCAAATTGCGTGCCCTATGACCCGATATTTTTGGGTCGGGGTATTACACCACGCCCTTAATTTTGTTCCTTGCATTAGCATTATATCATACCAGCAGTTGAGCTGACCTATACATGGGATAACTCCCCACAGATGAAGTTCCCGGCACTCGAGACTTGAGGAAGTTTTGCGGAGTGGAGGAGACAGGAGCTTAGAATGATCTTGGTCCTTGGGAGCACATTTCAAGATGTATTGATATTGTATAAGGGCTTAAACCCGAATGACATGTTGAATGTTTTTTATTGACTGTGCTTTATATAGATGTACATTGAAGGAAATGAATGTAGGTTTGGGTTGAATTCGTTAGATTGTTCTTTATCTCTTTATTATTTTATTTTCCTTTCGTCTCGTCAGTCGCGCCACGGGTTCGCTGGAATTCGAGGCGTGACAATGTGGTATCAGAGCATAGGTTCGAATACCTAGGGACAGTGGGAGAAGTTTAGACCTTAAGTTATTTATGGCTTGTTTGGGTGGTATGATTTATGTGCACGTGTTACATTAGGTGTGCACGGATATGCACTGCACTCAATTTCCCAATTGACTGAGAGTAGGTGATTGTTGGATATAAGGGTTGACTAAGATTAGAAACGCAGGTCTCCGTAGTAGACCGTATATTTTATGGGATAGGCCGTATGCCTAGTTATTTGAGATACAGGTTGTGCACTTGGATGTCTATATGGTAGGTCGTGTGTCTAGTTATTTAAGAGATAGACCGTAAACCTAGTTATATACCTAGTTGGTTATGTTCCCGTATGTATATGTGTGTTCTTGGTATGGATTGCATACTTGCATGTTTATGTATTAGCTGTCGATTGTGGCTTGTTGATTTTATATATGTGTGCTAGGTTAGTAACCGATTTTCATGGATTATAGTATTGTGATTATGATATTTATACAGACTGGATTGGTCTCAGGTCTTGCGTTACAGTTGATGGATGGCGCCCCATCAGCCAGTAACAAAAGGAGCTGTGATCCATGAAGGGTTATTACCTAGCTTCTAAAGTAAGAAATTATAAAAGACACGTCAAGACCTTAAAATGTTAAAATAGAAATCTAGACTTGTGGAGCTTTTTATGTATGGATTAGATGATGGATACTCCGAGTGCTTACCTTTGAAATTTTAGAGATGTCCTTGTGGTAAACCCTATTTATGAAAGAAAAGGTCTTATTTTCGAATAACATTCACTTAGGGTTGAGTATTGGTAGGCTAACTGAACACTAGCGTGACTAGAGTACGCATATATTGTATGGTTTAAATAAATTTGTTCCTTACGAAAAACAGTGTTAGAACTCAGTATAAATTGTTTAAAGTAACCAACGAGTGGGGATGGTTGACGTTAGTTATGTAGATATTGATTAGGCAAGTGTTATAACATGTTATATTCGTTACTTCTGAAGTGTGAGTTGTTGGCAAGTACATGTTTAGTATTCGTCTAAATACCTATGTATAATATGTGAGGGGAGGTGTTAATATTTTTTTTCTTGGACTTGTAGACTCATGCTACCGAGACGAACGCCTGCGAGGGTTGGACCACCTAGGCGGGGTAGACCTAGGGCTACTACCCAGGCCCGACGTGGTAGACCCAGAGCTACTGCTCCAGCTCATGATACCGTTGAGGAGGTTGTAGCTCCAGCTGATTCCCCGGTCCGTAGTGCAGCTGAGGAGACAGTTGCTCCTGCACCTACCTCAGTGCCTGCTCTAGTAGAGGAGGTAGAGTAGACAGTCGGTGCCAGGGACATGGCGGCCCTTCTACAAGAGTGTCTCCATACTATGTTAGAGATCCGAACCACGGGTGGTGAGACCAGGGATACCTTCATGATGAAGGTGTTCCAGAGGATGAGACCCCCTACTTTTGCTAGGCAGCCTGACCCATTGGTTGCAGAGGAGTGGTTGAGGCAGATTACCAGGATTTTAGACTCACAGGGGATTACCGAGCCACACTTGAGGATTAGATGTGCCACTTTTCAGTTCACGGACCTGGCAAGTCAATGGTGGGAGGTAGCCGCCGACCGATTACACAGGTTTGGTGAGGGATGGGATGCATTTGTGGCCATGTTCAATGACTACTATTTCCCAAAGACTTCTAGGATCGGGTTTAGGGAGGAGTTTGAGACACTTATACAGGGGGATATGACAGTGACCCAGTACGAGTCCCGTTTCACTACACTGGGAAGGTTTGCTCCACACATCATTAGAAAGGAAGAGTTGAGGGTTTACTATTTTCTCAAGGGGCTGAAGACCTCTATTAGAGAAATGCTGGCAGGCCACGTTATAGAAACCTATGAGGAGGTAGTGATTAGAGCCATCAGAGTTGAGAGAGAGTTGGCTGATCTTAGAAGGATTAAAGAGTCCTGGACCCAAGGTAGGGCAGCTATAGCACAGATGTCCACACCTGCCCAGCCTACTATGCTTACCCTGACCCACGCTGGTGGGAGACTGTTGAAGAGATTCTGGACCTAGTACACCTTCCATATTGACATCACAAGGGCTTATTCGGCCCTTAGCCCCCCAACCTGCTATGTTTGTTACTCCTCGAAGAGGGGCATCCCAGGGAACCGTTACATGTTACCAGTGTAGACAACCTGGCCATAAAGTGACCGATTGCCCATAAGGGGATCCTAGTCAGGGGTGGGAAACCCCACGACTTTGCTATACATGCCACCAGACAGGCCATGTTAAGGCCAACTGCCCTCAGGGGTAGACCTCACAGGGTTCGCAGAGGCTGCCTGATTATCAGCCTATTTAGACATCTCTGCCACTACCACGGATAGACTATGGACCCCAAGCACCGCATTTTCAGCCTGCACTCTCAATGCAGAATGTCAGGACCCCTAGACAAAGAGAAGGGGGGTAGGCAGAACCAGACCACCCAGAGTCGCGTTTAGGCAGTAGCCGCACCTGAGGCACCTACTTCTTGACCTCCTACGGTTCGAGATATATCCCTTGTTTTTAATTCATGGACTAGCGTATTGATAGATTGTAGTGCATCTCATTCATTCATGGTTGCCATGCTTATTCGTGTATCTGTATATTCTTGAGATGGATTTTAATACTTGGGTACAGATGTGGTAGGTTACTTGTTAGCCATTGGATGTCACTTGTTGATTTTATACGTGAGTATGCTAGCTTATTGCCTGTGATCGTACTGTGACCATGATTTTATATGCTGACCGGTTGTCATTAATGCATGCATAAGAAAATGTCTAAACGTGTTTATATGTACGTGTGTTTAAATACATGTGAGTAAGGATTGATGTATGTTCATGCTTTAAATTGGTGAAGACTTTAACTAATGTTTTGTTCTTTTAAACCTTGGTGCACTACTTTAAGTTTTATGATTAAAATGCTGGAGACTGGATTATTGAATTACATTGTAGTACGGGTGATATATGGATGATGCCATTGTGATAAATCACTAGGTGATTTCATGGCTTAACTCGAGAATTGTTAGATGGTCAGCAAGTGTGTGAGAGACTTTGAGGTGTTTTTGTGAACATTAAGGGTTTCTCCTTTATTTTTGTAAATATGTTGAATCATTAAGGTAGGTTTTGATGCTTAGACAGATTTGGGAAAAAAAAAAGGCATTGAGGAGCCAACGTGTTTGGGGATTTCATTATGCGTTGTGCCATGTGGAGTGAGCCGTTACAAATGAGATCAGAACCAGACCCTAGCAAGGAGTGTGGAGACGTCTGCACGCCGCTGCACGCCCGCTAGTGAGGCTGAGCCTAAGGGGGAAATGGTAATGGGAGAGGGTAATGCATTCCACATCGCCTGGCTGAGGGAGAGGTTGGTGATTCATAGGTAAGGCTACACATATCCATGACACAATAACAATTTGAGCTTATCATTCTGAAATTTTTAATTTTTTATTTTTAAGGATATTAGGTTGTTAAATTGCATTATAGTACAAGTGATGTATTGATGACATTGTGAGGAACTATTAAAGAATTGCATGGTTTGATTTGAGGTTGATTGGATGATCGTCGCGTACATAGGAGGTCTTGGAGTATCATTGTGAACATTAAGTTTTTATTTTAATTTAAATTTCGGGACGAAATTTCTTTAAGGAGGGAAGGATGTAAATATCAGGAAAATTTTTTTATTTTGGAATAAATAAATTATCTTGCTCTTTGATTCAATTAATTATTTTTATTTTCATTTCTATTATTATTATTATTATTATTAGTAGTAGTAGTGAATGTGCATGTGTATATGTATTTGTATATGTCGGCATGTGTTTAATGATATATATGTGTATATATATATATATATATATTTCATGAGGTGCATGACAAGGTGTGTGTGGGTGTGTGCATTGTTATGTGTGCTATGTATACTGCCGTGTGTGTGTGGTAAATATGTATATATATATATATATATATATCACCTAATGACAGCTACATTAAATGCAAGCAAAGAAGGGGGAGAGAAAGTCAGGAAATAGGGGGGCTACTGGTTGTGTGTGTAAGAGGGTTTTCAGAGTGGGTCCAGGTCTGATGTGAAGGGAGAGTAGAGAGAGAAATAATGGAGAGAGAGAAAAATGATAGAGAGAGAGTGTGTGTGTGTGTATATGTATATGTGTTCGTTGGGTTAGAATGAAGGACAGAGAGGAAGAGAGAGAGAGCAACGTGAGGAGGCTGAGGGTTCTGGAAGTCGAAGCAGAGAGGAGGAGGAAGGAACGCACCATAAAGAGAAAACCAGAGAAACTTGGTGAGTGGTTTAGGTTCTTTCATTTAAATTTCAAGCATGTCAATTTGTTTTATTCATAAGGTTTTGTTGAACATGAAAAATGGGAAATAATGCAAGAAGAAAGAGGGAAAATGGTTGAGAAACGGATGAGAGAGGTTGAGTTGCAAGTGAGGGTGAAAATCGGTTACTCATGTGTTTTATGTATTAAACTTAAAAAAAGATAGTGGGAAATGGTAGAGGAGAGTTGAAGAAATTATTTAGGAAGAAATGGGTTCAAAACGATGTGGAAAATGAGCTTAAAAATGGAGCCGGAGAACCACCTGCTTGGCTGGAAGTCTGGGTGCGTAGGTCAGAAAATCGGTTGGGTTGGGGTTGAAATATGCTCAGAAAAATTGCTTAGGGTCCTAGGAAATTTTTCGTGTAAAAATGATAGGATTTGGACGTGAAAAGGGAGAGAAAATCGAGAGGTCTTGGTCACGATCTCCAGCGACATGGCCGGAGAAGACGACCGGAGGACCGGTCGAAAAATCATAGGGGCGTAGGAGCAGTTGGGCCTGTTTTATTTATTTTTAAATAATTTGGGCCTAGGTTGGTTTTAAGAGGAGGTTGGGTTGCTGGGTTTAAAAAGAAATTGGGCCTGTGTTAGTTTGGGTCCAACCGGTTTAATTAAAAAGGTTTTGGGCCAACACTAAAAGAAATCAAAAGAAAAGAAATGAAAAAGGGTGGGGGGTGAGACTCGAACCCGCGTGGGGCACGTGGAGGAAGGGGCACGTGACCGTGTGAGACAGGACAATCCCATGTCTCTTTTTGCACCCAATAAATACATATATTACATTTTACTCTATTTTCCAAATTAAATTTATTTAATTAAATTTAATGCTCCGAAATGGCCCGAAGCCCAAACAAGGCAAGTCATATATGTTTTCTCACTATCTTGGACCTCCTAAGACCAACGGTGAGGTCCGTGACCCAAGATGAGGTCCCGAAAAATAAAAGACCCATGGAACCCTTAAAAAATTACCAAAATGCCTTTAAGTCAAAACCCAGTCAAACAAACCTCGATTTGAGTAAACAAATAGTGAAATCTTATAATCTCGAACATTCCGGACTCAACCGTGGAGTCCAATTTATGAAAAGAGATCTCGGGATGTAAGGACCCGTGAAAGTACAAAATGACCGTTTTGTCCTTTTTAGCTTGGATGTCTGAATTGAATTCCACGAAAGCCTAAACCTACTTTCTTCGACGTTCCGGACTCAACAATAGAGTTTAATTTGACAAAATAGGAACTTATAAAATGAAGACATAAAATTTGATGAATAGCATAATTCAAGTAACAAATGGACTAAGTCACATGTTATGATTTTAGGAACACGAAAGGGCAAGGATAAGGTGATCTGAGCTTCAGTATTCGTACCGTGATTCGACTATACTATGAGTACACTTTCTTGAGATCGAGATTGACCCATCAGGTATGGTGTATTGTGCTAAGTAAGGAATAGAATTAAGTTTAGGAATGATTTGCATGTTGATTGAATGAATCATATAATTATTTGTTTGATGTTAGAAAAATCACATAAGGAATGTTGTTTTAAAAAGATATCTTGAGTTGATTGTTTACGTTGCTTATGTGCTTCTTGCTGCTCTACGGAGATATGATTTGTTCTATGTGTTGGGTTGTACGTGATCTATATTTTTGGGGAGTTGTTAAGATTGTGAACACATGGCTTGAGTATGTATTTCCGTTGATCATGTATTGCATACATTCATGTGGAAGATGTTTGTTATTCAGATGTTGTGATTGCTTTAAGTGGAATACATTATTTAAAGGCGTGCTCTATGTGTTGGTAAAATTGCTTATCTGAGATTGTATTATTGCATGATGGAATTAAGGAATATTGGCATAGTGTGATGCATTGAAAGCATAGTATGGGTTGAACACGTGGTGCTAAATATGGTACTCAGCTTCCATCAGATGCGTTCTGAAAACAAGACATGGTACTCAGCTTCCATCAGATGTGTTCTGAAAACGAGACATGGTACTCAGCTTCCATTAGATGTGTTCCGAAAACGAGACATGGACTTGGAATAGATTTGACATGGTTGTGGCATAGGGTGGTGTGGGTGTTTCATGGGCATTGTCACTACATTGCATGGATAATATGGATGGCATGTGGATTATTGCTATTACGTGGCATGGACGATTTGGAAACCATGTGGATTATTGTTATTACATTGCATAGATGATATTGAATAACATGTAGAAATAACTATACACTTGTACATGCCACGCCTTAAATTATATTAATGAGTTGAATGACGTGTAGATTATTGCTGGTACGTTGTATGAATGATATTGAATGACATGTAGAAATAACTGTACACTTACACATGCCACGCCCTTAATTTTGTTCCTTGCATTAGCATTATATCATACCAGCAGTTGAGTTGACCCATACGTGGGATAACTCCCCACAGATGAAGTTCACGGCACTCGAGACTTATGGAAGTCTTGCGGAGTGGAGGAGACAGGAGCTTAGAATGATCTTGGTCCTTGGGAGCACATTTCGAGATGTATTGATATTGTATAAGGGCTTAAGCCAGAATGACATGTTGAATGTTTTTTATTGACTGTGCTTTATATGGATGTACATTGAAGGAAATGAATGTAAGTTTGGATTGAATTTGTTAGATTGTTCTTTATCTCTTTATTATTTTATTTTCCTTTCGTCTCGTCAGTCGCGCCACGAGTTCGCTGGAATTCGGGGCGTGACAATTTATTTATTTTATACCTATATATGTATACATGTATATAAGTGTACGTATTGACGTACACATTTTTCTGTGCAGTCCCGATTTATTGTATGGTAGTTCCTTAGTATTTGGTATGACTTGAAATCTATGTCACGGGTTTAATATCACTTATGTATTCGAAGCTATTCGTCAATCTCGTCATAATGGTATTTCGGCCTATAAATTGGTTTTATGCTGGTTGACCCGATCTATCTCGGGTTTACGTGCCATATCCCGGGTCGGGATATTACATTCTTACCCCTTTAAAAATAAGTTTGTCCCCAAACTTAGCAATTCTAACTCCGGTAGGTTCCCGTGGTTCCTCTAACATTGTGGTATAACTTAAATAGGCGTTTACATTTAAATAGATAAAAAAATTTCTGCTGAGAATCAAGTTTTACCGTCACATTAGATCAAGTTTTATAGTGACATCAGATCAAGTTTTATTTTTCTAAAATTTTCAAGTGTATTTCGAAACCTTCACGTGAATCTCAATTCCTTTCTATGATTCTCCTAGTTCTCTGTAAATTTAAGGCATCATTCAGTGAACAAAATCATTAAATTTCTTAAACATAGTTTTAAAACTCTATCCATTAAATCTACTATTATATCTGGGGTATATATCATTCCAACGGTATCATATGGAACTCATAGAGTTCATATCGGTTTCTAAGTATCATTCCCTCTATAATAGGCCTACCGTTCAACTAATCGTTCCTTGACCTCAAGTCAACTGTTTAAGAAAATCTATGTCCCTGGTATGTATTTCATGTGTTCTGTATCTAACATAGTTCAATGATAGTTCCCTTGACAGACATGTAAGCAATGAATCAAATAGTCTAGGTGTTCAGTCACTACATTCAGTTAGCAAACATAGGGGACATATTCGAATGTGTAAAACTAACATGAAATGTAAACCGATCATAAGTAACTATAAGGGTATCTTTGGCCACTGATGTAGTACTAGAAACTTAGAAATTTTTGGATTCCTAATTTCCTGAGGAAGGTACTTCCTATTGAAGGTCTCTGTAACTGTTGCCATTCCCTGTTAGGTTCTTTCAAACTATCTTTCATCTCTCAATTCATTGTTACATCCATTCCCTTTCAGTGTAGAAGCATTCTAATTCTCTATTACTTGTCACATGTATTGCCTTTTAAGATATTACTACTCTGTCAAGATATCACTATTAGTTCTACTACTTTTCCAGGGTATTTCCATTCTATTTAGATTTTACTGTCAAATTCATTGCTTTTCAAAGCATCATGTTTCCAATTCTATGTTATATTCTATCTTCCAATGAATACTAACCATTTTCCTCGTTCATTATGGAATGTAATTCAATTCTTACTAATTCTCACAGTATAGAACAATCATCTAATCGTAAAACATCAAGTTCATAATTTGTAAATAAAAATTCAATTTTTAATAACTCTCGCAATATAGTACGATCATCGAATCATAAACATCAAGTCTATAATCTAAATATAGTAATTCATGTAACACCCCGACCCGATTAATTAATAATTAGTTCGCTAATTATTAATTAGAAATGACATAAAGAAAATCAAGAAAATGAATCGTGAATCTCTTGATGGTCACAATAAGACCGATAAAATAATTAAACACGTCAAGAGAGGAGGGTGTAATACCCGAACCTAATTACCAATTAATTAGGTGAAATGATGTCATCATAACACTATGGAAACTCGAATTAGCGAACTATGATGACCGCAAAGAAATAATAACCGACATGGGGCCTTGGACATCGAAGCTAACCTAAATAGGAAATGACCAGAAGAAATCGCGTCGTAAAAAGAGCAACATAAAAGAAATTAGGGAGGAAATAGCCAAAACAGAATTCTGCGCCGGCCAAACAAGGCATAAGCCCAAATAAAGTCCAAATTGGACGAAATTGATACCGATAGAAGCCCAAATACTTGTGAAACTGTACACGGGATTAAATGATGAATCGGGGTCAGAATCTTACAAAATGTAAAATTATCAAAATGCCCCTAATGCTATACGAAATCCAAATGGGATGAAATTGATACTGATAGAAGCCCAGATACTCGTGAAATTGTAAACATGATTAAATGACGAATCAGGGTCAGAATTTCACGAAACATAAAATGACCAAAATGCCCCTGTGTATGGTAAGTGCAAAGTAGAGGCCGAATAAAGGCCAATCTGATCTAATAAATTGTCATAAGCATAATTATGAAAAATTGAGGGGCTAACTACGACTCCGGAACAGTCAGAGTGTAAAAAAGAAAATGACTGATGTGTCTCGATGATCAAAAGCAGATAACAAATGAAGTCCAAAAGACTTAAAAATTTATATATACGATATGTGGACTGTTCTGAGGATCATGATAGGGTCCGGGGCAAGAATGACAAAATTACCATTTTTTTTCGAAGGTTAAATAAGTACTTAACTGATAACGATTTGAGTCCAAAAGACTTAGAACTTTATATTTAAGATATGTGGACTATTTTGAGGACCACGACAGGGTCCAAGACAAGAATGGTAAAATTATTATTTTACCCCTAAGGTTAAATAAGTACTTAACTGATAATGATTTGAGTCCAAAAGACTTAGAATTTTATATTTAAGATATGTGGACTATTCTGAGGACCACGATAGGGTCCGGGACAAGAATGGTAAATTTACTATTTTGCTCCTAAGGTTAAATAAGTACTTAACTGATAACGATTTGAGTCCAAAAGACTTAGAACTTTATATTTAAGATATGTGGACTATTTTGAGGACCATGACAGGGTCCGAGACGAGAATGGTAAAATTACTATTTTGCCCCTAAGGTTAAATAAGTACTTAATTGATAACGATTGGAGTCTAAATGACTTAAATCATAATTCTGATAACTACTAAGCCTAATTAAAGAATGCAATAACCTCAGATGAAACCCAATGAGTAGGAAATAAGCCAATGGACCTAATTAGGCCATTTTAGGTAATCCGATAGACGCCTAAGATGATGAATAAGTCATGAATGGTTAAATTCTGATCTGTCTATGATTGATGATGATTGTTTAGGATATGCATGGGGATGCTTAACGTATCTGGAGGTTATCAGATTATCTGTACAAGGAGATAAGCATAAAAGTTTGTGAGTAACTTGGAACTTCTGACTTGGTGTATAAGTTACACTGTCTAGATATTATATCTTCATATACTGCATCATTTTATATGCTATATTGTTTAAATGCATACCCTTTTGTACTGCATTACACGTGGCATGATTTTGTTCTGTCCTGCATTCTGTTCTGTAATACCCCCAAAATCCGACATAATCCAGACTACACCCCGACTTAAGGAAAATAGACTATTTGACGTTAATGATTTAAAATAACTCAAAAATACAGTGAGTCATTATTGGATTAATTATTAAGAAATATTAATCCAGGCCACTAAAAATAATACAGACTTAGAAAATAGATAACCCAGTCAACCGAGTGCCGAAATGGATAAATGAGACCGGTACAGAAAATTAATTATGCAGATAATATGAATACAATATAAGGCATTAATAGGGACCCAATGTTAAAAAAATAAATTCCCAGCTTTATGGCAATTTTATTGGCCTATGATAATTTAATATTCTTTGAAATAAAAATATTATAAATAGATATATTTATATTTTTATGAAGCTTCTAAAGAAAATTATTAGAAAGAAAAAGTGGGGCCACAACCTGAGATATTTGGATACACTATTATATATAAATGACATGATAAAAATATATCAAGACTTAATATATATATATATATATCAGGTTGTATATATAAAAGATTGTATATATATATATATATATAGTAGAGAATATTATAAACTAGAAGCTTCCATATGGAAGCACTTGAGAGAGATTGAAAAAATAGAAAAGCAGCCGCACTGTTTGACCCACACAAAAAGATGACCAAAAAGAAGCTACTGGAAATACAACACACATATCATCTATCATTTATATATATATATATATATGATATACCATAAAAGAGCAGGCCAATCAGCACTTGACACGTATGACCATAATCCAACTCATGCTCTGCCGACATGGTTTTCACTCGACCAATGATTGAAAGATCAAGCATCCAGATCATCACAAAAGGTCGGAACTGACCAAACTTATGCCTTTAGAGCACACATATTCGGACAAGGGTCTCAGAACTTATCACAGGGTCCAGACTAACACTCCAGACCTCGTCACCACCTTAGCGGATGCCGAGCAGGGAATAAGGAAGCAGTCTTCGACAAGGAAATAGTCTTTCGACAAGGAAACAGTCTTCAACAAGGGAACTACCATCTATGGTTATCTCTATGTAATACTCCGCAAGGTAACTGCAATCTCCGATGATCAAATCCCTATACTCATTGCATCAAATCCTAATCAACTTAGGAAGGCCACGGTCTATAAATTAAACCCTAAAGGTACGCTTTATTTTTATTCTCATTCTTTGGCTTTCAATACAGTCTTTCAATTCCTTTTACTTACTTAAGCATTGGAGCGGCTACCGCCGGAGCCAATCCAGTGGACCTCTGATCGTCTTTCTGAGTGTTCTACAGGTCGCGGAGTCCACACTTATTGCGAGTCGAAAAGTGCAGCATCAATATATATATATATATATATATATATAAATGAAAAACAAGGGAGAAGCTTCTTGAAGAAGTTGGAAAACACGGACAAGGATAGAAGGGGCTGCCGTACCCGTGGATATATGGTATTATATATATATACATGTACAAGCAGAAAGAAGCATGAAGCTTCTGGATGACGGTACAAAAATAGAGAGAGGGAGAGAAAGTCGGTGCAGAGAGAGAAAAAACAGAGGAAGGAAAGAAGCAGCAGTAGCAGCAGTAGCGGTGGAGCAGAGGGGCAGAAATGCAGTGGTTGACTGATCTGTTGAAGGGTTTTTGACGATTCCTGGAGTAGTATAATTGATGATGGGAATTTTTCTACCTTTGCTGTTTTTATTTGGGGCCAAGTGGATAGGAGAGAGACTGATGCTGTAGCAGGGGTATGTGTATGTATATATGTGTGTGCGTGTTGGTGCAGCAGTGTAGCGGTGCAGCAGGTGGTATGTATATATACATGTGCGTATTTGTGTGGCGATGTAGTAGAGGGACATATGTGCATATATATGTGTAGGTAGCGGTGCAGAGACATATGTGTGTGTGTAACGGTATAGGGAATTGTGTTGCAGTTTTGTGGCTTAGCATTGTGTGTGGATGTTGTGATTTTTGTGGGGATTCTTGTTTCTACCATTTTTCGTTGAGAACAAGGGCTGTTCACGGAGTTTGTTCTAGATAATTGGTGGGGTGACTTTCTCGTGTTCAATCTAATATGGTGATAACCAATCAAGTCATTAGAAGCGTGGCTCGTTCAGGTAAACCACACTCGACCTTGCAGAACATTAACCCTGCGCCTCTTGTTCCATGCCTGCTTCATTGAGGGACAGTTAATTAGTGATAGAGTTGGCTTCGAAGGCCAAGCAGTAGCAGCGATCTAGAGAACGAGCAGGCGGATAGATTGAAGGAGATGGGAGTCCAGTCCATTGGTCTTTTAAAATTATGTCCGTATTATCAAAAGTATTTGTAGTGGTCATCATGGCTAATCGGATGGCTACAGAACTCCCTACTCCAGTCTCTTGGAATCTTCTGGTTCAGAATCTACTGATACTGTAATATCCCGACCCGGGATACCGGGTCACATGACACGTACTACGAGGGAAGAAAATCATATGTATATAATTAATTAATTATTACATTAATTAATTAATTATAAGACTTGATATATATATATATATGTATTAATTAAATATATATATATGTATATATATATTAATTGAATGAAATATGGAAATATGAAAAAGATGAAAAGTAAAAAGGTGAATAAGTGTGAATGTGTGTGTGTGTGTCGGCTAGTGTGTGTGTGTGTGTCTTGTATATATATGTGTATATGTATATATATGTATATAATATGTATAAATATCTTATGGAAATTAAATGCAAAGTTGAAAAAGAAAAAGTAGAATTTATGGGATGGGAAGTCTAGTGTAGGGCTATGAATCAGAGAGAGAGAGAGAGAGAGAGGTTGGAGGAGAGAGAAGTGTCGGTCACCTTCTCTATAAAGGCCAAGCATGCAAATCATGCTTTCTTCTTGCTAAAGAAACCAAAAGAAGAAGAACTGAGGAGAAGAGAAGAAGGATTAGAGCAAGAAAGAGGAGGAAAACCAACCAAAAAGGTGAGAATGTTCAAAACTGTCAAAATTCCCTCTCTAGAATTTCTCTACATATGAACTAATTTAAAGCTTCCATTTTATATATATGATGTCTAGAACACATCCAAACCTTAACAAGCATGAAAATCTAGCTTAAAAACACCTAAGATTGCATGACCCATAAGCCACGGCCATGGATGGACCTTGCTCAAGCAGGTCTAATCGGAGGGAAACCAAACTTGGTTTGGTGTATAGGGACCTCTAGTAGACCCTACAAGCATACTAAAAACGTGTGACCGCGACCAAAAAGCACGAAAATCGACCCTCAAATAATCAGTTGCAGGTTACGGGTGTAAGACTCAACCCTTTAAACTTTGTGTTAACTCGATATTTAAGAACAAGGTATAGATCCTCATGAAGAGGGGATCACAACAAGCCAAACCTCATTGAAAATGATTAAGAAATACGCATGAACCGTAGGTTTTACAGTTCGGATTATCCACTTCAAAACCGAACATATGAAGGAGTTTTAAACTCCAAAACGAATGCCAATCTACTCGTTTATCTCTTAGAAACATTTTAGGACAAAAACAGTAAGGATCCATGGATCCAAACTGCACGAAATAGGAGAAGAAGGATTGCTGGAATTAGGGTTTTTCAGTCGGTCGCTTGGGGAAGACGACCGAGTCGACTTGCGAACCGTTTAAAACGGTGGGTGGACTCGGGACAGGTGGCAGCCTTGGGGCTTGCCACCGCATTAATGAGGCGACGTCGTTTGGGCCTTAGGTATGTATATATATATATATATATATATAAATGTTAAGTTTTAAAAGAAAAGGAAGGAAATTGTGGTCGAAGGGGTTCGAACCCCTGACCTCACGCGCCCCACGCGTGTTTTTCCACTCGGCCACGCGTATACGTGTGACCAATTACGAACATGATATATATATATATATTATAATTAATTAAATCCGAAAATTAAAAAGGGCGCAATTGCGCCTTACAGGATTCGAACGTGGGATGTATGAGGAGGGAGGTGACACGCTGGCCAGCGTGCCACCCTATTCAACCTGTTCCTTATTCCCCATTAATAATATATATATTACATGTTATAAATTAATTTAATTAAATGTAATTAATTAAATTAATTACTCCGAAATGGCCCGTTGCCCAAAAATTACAAGTTATATATGTAACCTTACTATCTTGGACCCCCTAAGCCCATTGGTGAGGTCCACGACATGAGATGAGGTCCCGAAAAATTTGAGACCCCTAAAAAAATGTCAAAATGACCAAAATGCCCCTACCCCATAAACAAGTCAAACAAGTCCAAATTTAATAAATGAATAGTGTATCCTTACTATTTCGGATATTCTGAAGCCAATAGTAGGGTCCGTTTTACGAGACGAGGCCCGAAAAATAAAGTCACGTGAGGGATAAATGACCAAAATACCCCTTGACCAAAATTTACAAGTTATTAATGTATTCTTACTATTTTGGACCTTCTGAGTCCAATGGTGAGGTCCATGACACGAGACGGGGTCCCGAAAAATAAAGACACGTAAAAGGGTAAAAAGACCAAAATACCCCTGGTACCCCTAAAGCCAAAATGAAATCAGAGAAGGTCTAAGTTAACTTTCTTTGACATCCCAGACTCAAAAATGGAGTCCAAATTACGAAACGAAGTACAGAAAAATATGACACGTAAAACGATAAAATAACCATTTTTGCCCTTTACATGAAATAGTCCGAATTAAATGTTAGAAAAGCCTAAACCGACTTTCTTCAACACTCCGGACTCAATGGTAGAGTCTATTCGACCAAAAGAAATGTCTAAAATAAAAAGACATAAAATTTGATGAATAGCATCTGTTAGATGACTATGAACTGAAATAATGCCAAAGTACTAATGCCGAGGCAAATACGAGAAATGAAATACGAAAAGACACGATACGTAAACATGTTAAGTAAATAACTTTAAATTAAAGTTAATGGAACTCCCAGAAGAGTATCATTGTAGAAATCTATTTTTCTTGACACGATAAATTGTGTTTTTAAACAGATAATTAACTAAACACAAAAATGAGCCAAGAACAGGAAGTCACTCCTATGATGACAAGGGCCCAACTGGCAAAGGATCCCAAGCAAAAAGTGTTCCGGGAGAAACTCGAAAGAGAGCTCCAGCTGATTCAAAATCGCATTCGGATTTCTAAAACGAATGAAGTATGTTGTGTAAGCCCCTTTATTTATAAGACAATAACTAAAGAGCAACTAGCAGCAAGAAAGCTTAAGAAACAGGAGGATACGGAAACTTTGGAAGAATGGCGACAAAGGTTAAAGAAGGCCAAGGGAAAAACACCCAAATAGAGCAGGACTAAAAGTACAAGGTGAGTAACCCTGTGTTTGAATTGGAAATTTGACTCCATGATTTAAAAAGGGTTTTAAGTATAAGATATGAAGTATTTGAACTTTCAAATTCAGTATTTACATGATTCAGTTTTTAATTGTTCTGTTTTAAAAATTCATTGTGACATGTTTAGTGATTGGGATCTGCAACAGTTTTTCCTTCAATTATTTTTTAGCATGTCTAGTTAAAATGCAATTATTGTTAAATATTCTGAATTTGCTTATTTCAAGTATACGAATGTTTATTACGAATTTATGAAAAGTATCTATGAGACAAGTCACATGATAAATGTTTTATAAGATGAATGGTGCATAAGCACTTAGACAGGATTCTGAGTTTTCAGTTGCCCTGTAAAATAGGCAGGATTTTGGGTTTTACGGAACTCAATTGCCCTGTAAAATGCCCGGTAACAGGATCTAATCCCTCGGGCAGATGAGATATCTCCATAGATAAGTAATATGGGACTCCGGTTCGAAACGGATTCCACTAATGGAAGTGATAAGATGACAAATGATTTGGAAATGAAAGCATGTTTTTACTCTCATTTTCAATATGCATATGTTTGAGTTTTATATACTCTGTTTAAGAAATACATGATATGTTATACGTTTTAAAGTTCATATGTATAAGTTTAGCTTGAATGTTTTAAATATTTCAAAGCTACATGTTTTAAGGAATGCATATATTCTGTATTCAATTATACGAACAATTGGCGGTGACTATTTTACAAACTCTTATGTACTAAACCACTGCTAATTGAAAAACCCCATGACGAATACTGGTATTGCTCACAAGCTTAGATTAGCTTACCCGAACTTTGTTCGGACCCCCCTTTCAGGTAATTAGCAGCAGTTTTGATTTAAGGACGACGATGACGAATCTGCTGATTTTGGGAAGACATGGTTAAATAGTCTCTTTTGATAAGTCTGTAAACTCTTATAGTACTTTTGTATTAGTAGACATAGTAAGGACATGTAATAAGCCCTCTGGGCAATCAAATATGTATGGTATGAATGTATGAAGTCTTTAAGTTTTTAGTTATACTCTGAATGTGTAACCATGTATGCTATGTATGGAGCGGCAGTACCGAACGGATGTGCATAATTTAAAAATGAGAAAAGAAAGAAAAAGTTTTTCACGCTTCCGCAAAATGTATGTTGCACATCTATTCGATACCGCTGCATATGCGAGCCTTGTCTCGGGGCCCTCGGGTCTCGGGGCGGCGATCGCGATTCGGTAATCCGCTTAGGGTGGGTTTCGGGTCATGACAGATACAGCTTGTTGTAAATGTTGGAGCAGTTTGGTTTAAGGGGTTCCATCTCGATTTCATTTCATGAAGTTGGCCCTGCTTGTGACAAGTTGATGGCAGCAACCCAGAATGCAGAGCACATCAGCAAGCTGGAGTATAGAAATCCCCTGTTTTGATCAAGGGGCAAACGCATATACATATAAATTGATATTTCAGAAAATTACCCCATCCACATAATGACACAATATAAAGGGGTTGCTTTTGGTGAACTAAGTTCCCATCCTTTTGTTGTTGCAGATGCAGTATACAGACAAATGATCAATGAGGAAATGGTTGGCAGAGAACTGAACCTGTAGGATGTTGTGAAGTTGCTGCTGTTGTAGATTTTATGTGTTTAAAAAAGAAATTAGCAAGTCAAATTGTAAATGGGAGCACAAATTATGTCATGGGTTCTGGTGGAGCTTGGCTGGGAATGTTTAGAACTGGGGGAGATGTATTGAATGGCAAAATGGGCTTCAGTGCTTCAGTTAAGGAGATGGGTTGGGTATTAGTCGAACTGAGGGTTCCATTGATGCTGTTAACCCACTGCTTGCCAAGAGCCAACTTTGTTGCATTGGTGCAACAACTCTTGAGGAGTACAGGAAATATGTGGAGGAGCAGTAGCAATCCAGTTCCAACCTTCGCTAATAATGGGTCCAATGCTGTGGGGAACATTTATGGCCGTTGTAAGTCAAATGGTTGGAACTGATTATGCTAGAATCCTTCGAGCAGATTACGCATTTGCATAGATCCCCATCACTCGCACATATAGGTGGCCGTTTGACATAAACCAAGATTAGTTATTGAGGGGCTTGTGACACTTAACTGCAAATTCTCCAAAGGTTGGAGGTTGGAGTGAAAGTGTACAGTCTCAAAGGGATCAACAAAAATAGGTTGGTGATTATAATAAAAGTGATGTACAGTCGTCCTAGAGTCACTAGAAACGTTTCACTGAAAAGAGAGATTCCACTAAAAGTTCATGTGATTGGAGCTCGGAATGGAGAAACAAGAGGAATTGTCCTGCCAAGTCAGCTGGAGGGTTAAAAGATGATTGCAGTGCCAGTGGAATGTTGCTGCAACCAGACAAAGGTTGGATATGTTCACATTTGAGGAACAAGATGTTCTTTTGGATGTTGAATCAATTATGATGGCCATCAGAAGGATAATGCCCAAGAGATGTATGGACGTGACTTGTGATATCCCGACCCGAGATACGACATGTTTACCGAGGCAAGTCGACTGAATAGCATAACCTGAGCGGTTTTAAGCTCTATGTTAGGGTATTTCATGGAAATGAATGAATGGAAACTATAAATGATGAAATGTATAACCAGTGCCGGGCAACGCTCGAGCACCCCGGGATATCGCATCATAATACATGCACGCATGCATTTCCATGCATGACCATAATTCGCATACATATAGTACGTTCAAAATCAGTGTATGCATGCGCTATTATAAATGAATTTAAATGCGAGACTATGGATATTTTTAATGTATAAAAATATGTATTGTAAAAATATGTATTGTATAAATATATGTATGAATTTTGTGTAGTATAAATTATGTATATTACATAAAGAGAAAATGAAAAGGAAAGAGAAGAAAAAGAGAAAAGGGGCTGCAAGTGGGCTACTGACCAGTGCATATGTCACTGTGTGTATGTGTGTGTGTGTTGTGCGGCTGAGGGGAAAGCACCAAGGCCACCGACCTTGGTGCAAGTGGATTGTATACATATATACATATATGTATAGCCATCATGGTACGTGGATGGCTAGGGTTAAAGGGACGGTTCTCTGTAGTCAAGAATGACTGCAAGAGACAAAGAGAGAGAGATAAAGTAGAAAGAAGAGAGGCGGTGGAGTGTTGCTTAATATATATGTATACGGGTTATGGGATGAGAGGAAATGGGAAGCAACCGAAGGGAACTAAGAGGCTGAGAGTAAGAGGAGTACCATCAGGGATTCAGAAACAGAAGCAAAAGGGGTTCAAGGGCATAACAACCGAAACAGAAACAGAAACCCAAGTGAGTAGTGTAAGTTCTGTTTTTATGTTTCGAAGCATGAAACCTTAATCTAACTATAGGGTCTTGTAGAGTATAGAATAAGGAACATTTAGCAAAAAGAACCATGTTAAATGGTTGAGAAACCAATAAGAAATGTTGAGTTGCAGGTTTCATAGATAATCTGGGTTCCACGAATTTTATGTTTAAAACTTGTTTTAAAGTTTCTAAAAATGACCTAATCAGGTGCAGAAACATACTAGAAGAATTCTAGGACCAAAACCGTGATCAAAACGTTACGAAAATGGAAAATGAAACTTGGCCGGAGAATCGGCCGGAGTTGAATAACTCACTATTCGTGACGATGGGGAGAGTTTTAATGAAAACTAAGACTGGGGTTAGGATCCTTGGGAAGGAAGGAAGAGAATGGCATTTAAAATGGGATAAAATAAGGTCGGAATGAGGTCACCGTCACCGGAGGAGGTGACGGAACCCTAATGCAGGCTCACCGAAGCTTCGGGGAAGACGATCGTGAAGTCGTGGGGCTATCAGGTTAAGACGAACTGGGTTTGGGTTCGGATCGGGTCGGGACCCGACCGGAAATAAAACGGGCAGTGAAACTGTGTCGTTTATGTTTGGATTTTAAATGGATTTTGGGCTGTTTGGTAACAGGGATAGTAAATTGAAATTGGGTTTGGGGTTATCCAAACCAAGGATGGGATAGGAAAATAGGGTTATTGCAATTCGGTTTTCAATATGAAGTGAACCGGTTGGTTCAGTGAAAGATCAGGCCGGTTTAGGGTTTTGACTGATGAACCAATTGGTTCAGACCGCAGCTTTAGGAAATTATGAACCGGCCCCAAATGTTTTGAAAAATCTCACTAAGGCCCAAACAGGAAAATTTATAAAATATTAATTTTTACAAAAATGCCCCTATTCCAAATATAGGTCAAACGAAGTCCAAACGATACAAATGAATAGTCAAAACTTATTATCTCGGATGTTCTGAGTCCAATGGTGGGGTCCATTTTACTAGATGAGACCCCGAAGGATAAAATACCGTAAAAGTGCAAAATGACCATTTTGCCCTTTTTAGTACAAATGTCCAAATGGAATTCCGCGAAAGCCTAAACCGACTTTCTTCGACATTCCGGACTCAATGGTAAAGTCTAAATTAGTATTTGAAATACTTATGATAGAAAGGCATAAAATTTGATGAATAGCATTTATTCTGAAACGTATTCACTGATATATAGGAAACTCGAAAGGCAAAGGTACACTCACAGATTCCTGATCTAGAATCACGATAGAGGTAAGTGGATCACTTTCTCTTCCATATGGTATCCCCAAGCCATGTTTATTCATTACTGCCAAACTTGTACTCATGAACGTTTCAAATGTTATTGTTTTCCATAATGTGATATTGTTCTATCTTGTGGACATTGATTAACTATTGTACCATTGTTAACATGTTGAACCGTGCCTTGAAAGGCTTACTGTTATGCTTTACTGTATATATGATATTCCATTTTCATACTCCTATGGAATCAAAAATGATCATGCTATGTTTATAAATGCTGGAGTTGTGCTCAGTCACAACATCCATCCGATGCTTCTGTGACAAACTAGTCTGTGAACGGACATGTGGCAAAAGATGTGAGTTTAACTGAGAGGTATGCCGGGCCTCAAAATAGAGAGGGACTGCCATCCCCTACTACAGATTATAAGCATCTCGATTGGATTATTGTTATGGATATATTGTTGAATGGTTACTGTTTCTTATGGTTTATCTTATCTTGTACATTGGTTTGATTGTAATCGTTTTATTGTGGCAGTACTTTTATTGTGACAGGTTATTGTTGAGAAATCTTTATCACTGCTTATTCATTACTCCTGATTGTATATTGTGACCCCACTATTCATTGGCCATCATGGCAACCGTTCTCATTGGCTATCACAGCATCTTACTTCTTATGATTGGCTATCATATTTTTATTCATGGGTTCATGTTCTTTATAATCATCGATACCAGTGTCGGAGATCTGTTTTACTTGCTGAGCTTCATAGCTCATTCCACCCCACTTACCCCCCATTTCAGGTGATGACGCTGCGAGACCCCAGTAGGAGTCTGAGAGCGTAGGGGGACATTTTGAAGTATTGTATCAGTCTATGTTAGTTCTCCCATGTATTCACCACCCCCGGGTGCTGGTTACGTTTAGTTCTCATTTTGTCTTATGTAGAACTATGTTATGTATTTAATAGACTTCCGCTGTTTAATTTATTTAAAAGACTTCCGCTGGATTACTGTAATTGATAAAGACTTCCGATGTTCATTGTTTAAAATTTTTAGTACATTGCATATTAGTACTATGATATAGGAATGAAAAAAGTAGGGACGGCCTTTGGGTCGGCCCCGCGACACGAGATCCGCATAGGGTGGGTTTCGAGTCGTGACATGACTGACGACGTATCTGGAGATTGTCAGACTATCTGTGAATGGAGATAAGCGTAACATTCAGGTGAGTAACTCGGACTCCTGACTTGGTGTATAAGCACTATACAGTTTATATTTTTATACTACATTGTTTATATACTAATTTTTTATATATACTGTACTGTTTTTGTGCATTATTTCATGCATATTCTTTGTATTACATGTGGCATGATCATACATTCTCCTGCTTCTGATATCTCTTGTTCTGATCCTATTTGAGTTTGTCTTGTTCTACTACACACCATTTGGAGTCTATCTAATTTTGATTTGATATGTTGAGTCTACTTTGGGCCCACCACAGGATTGAGCAGTTTTCTGCCAGAGCACGACCCAGAGGGTAGAGGCTCCACGAGTAGTCCGCTTATGGGCAGCTAGGAAGGCTCGTCTGTACGATTGACATTCTGTTTTGTTTCTGTCCCGCTCAATTCTATTATGTTCCACTCTGATCTAACCCCAGAGGGTAGAGGCCCCACGAGTCACCCGCTTATGGGCAGCTGGGGAAGGTTCAGGCACATTTGTTGATATGCCTTTGATTGATTGGTACTCTGTTCTGATCTGTTCTGTCCTAATCTATTATATTCTGTTCTGATCTGTTCTGTTCTGATCTATTTGAGCTGCATTTGTTCTATTTGAGTTGCATTGTTCTACTTGATCTGCATTTGAGCATGCATGTATATATGAACTGGTTTTGAAACCCATGGCAGGAACCTATGTTACTCACTGAGCTTGTTTAAGCTCATTCCATTTATCTAACATTTTTCAGGATATATCTCCATTGGATTATAAGGTTCAAGGAGATGATACTAGTAAGCTAAGAGGTATCCCAAATACGGATCTAATGGCATGGATTTGTGGGGACTTGGGTTCTAATGGATTGACTCTAGCTATTCAGGTGAGTGACATGTTATGATTGACTTCATTGATATGTATTAGATGTATTGGGACATGACTCATGGTAATGGTTCTAGAGATATTAAATATGCTCTGTGGCCAGACTTATTAGCTGTCAGGTTTTAGTATAGACTTACTTGTGGTACATAACTCTATGGTATATAGTTAGAGTTGCATTCCCGAGATGAAAATGTTTTGAATTCCGCTATTCTGACCCTACATTTGGAATGCAATTCATCGTAAGGTTCAAAAGTTTTCCTTTGGTTGGTCGCATTGTTGGTAGGGAGACCGGTAAGGCGGCTAACTGGCATCACATCTTCGGCATCCGCGTAGGGTGGGGTGTGGGATGTGACATGTTCTGTTCTGTCCTGCCTAATTAGCGTCTTGTCTTGTTCTGTTCTGTTCTATTCCGCTCAATACTGACCTGTTCTATTATTGATTTATTTGCCTATGCTCCGATTTATATACTGGCATCTTGCACTATTCTGTCTGTTCTAATCTGTTGTTTCATTTAGTTCAGTTCTATTTTATTCTACTTAAACTGCATTTAAAGTGGATTTATAAAACCATTATTTCTGAAGTGACTAAACTATGTTGTGATTTGTAAGCAAAAATTGGTTTTGAAACCCATGACAGAGAACCTTTGTTACTCACTGGGCTTGTTAAAACTCACCCCATTATCTTAACATTTTTCAAGATTTATCTCCGGTGGATTAAAAGGCACAATGGGATGACATGGGTCGACATCCCAAGCAAGGCTTTGATTAGCACTAAGTGTGGAGACTTGGAGTCTTGTAGACTGACTCAGGCTATTCAGGTGAGTGTTATGATATGATTAAATTTACTGATATGCTATAGACGTATTGTGACATAGCTCATGATAATGGTACTCTAGAGATTATTTGGTAACTGATGATAGACGTGCTCTGATGTGTTTGGACGAGTTGCATTCCCAAATTGAAAAAGTTTTAAATTTCGCTGCTTTGACCCTACATTTGGAATGCAATTCATCGGTAAGTTCAGAAATTCGCCTTTGGTTGGTTGCATTGTCGGTCGACAAACCGGCAAGGCAGCTAACTGGCATCACATCCTTGACATCCGCATGAGCCATGTCCCAATACGTCTATAGCATATCAGTAAATTTAATCATATCATAACACTCACCTGAATAGCCTGAGTCAGTCTGCAAGAATCCAAGTCTCCATATTTAGTGCTAATCAAATCCTTGCTTGGGATGTCAACCTGTGTCATCCCATCGTGCCTTCTAATCCACTGAAGATAAATCTTGAAAAATGTTAGGATAATGGGGTGAGCTTTAACAAGCCCAGTAAGTAACAGAGGTTCCCTGCCATGGGTTTCAAAACCAGTTCTTGCTTACAAATCACAAGCATTGTTTAGTCACTTCAGAAATAACAATAATGGAACACAGTTCACTGGTAAAGGCTTCAAGGCATTCTGCGAAAATCTCAACATTAGGCAGCACTTTGCCTCTCCAGGCCATCCACAAGCAAATGGGCAAGCGGAGGTCACCAACCGAACAATCCTTGACGGGTTAAAGAAAAGGTTGGAGCAGGCCAAAGGAAAGTGGGCAGAAGAACTCCCCGGAGTCCTTTGGGCCTACAGAACGACCAGAAGAACTCCCACCTCCGAGACTCCCTTCTCACTAGCCTATGGGACAGAAGCAGTAATTCTGGTCGAGATCGGTATGCCAATGTAATATCCTGACCCAGATGTAACCAAGCCGATGAGTTTTACATGTTATAATGAAGTAACAATTTGGATTTTTAAATCGCTTGATATGTGAATAAAAAAATAATAATAAAAGTAAATAAATAAAAATGAAAACTTGAAATACATGCATATATTATATCTATGTATATTTATATATAGGTATAAATATATAAGGAGTTATATATGTGGAGTCTCGTGTAACTGAAGAAGAAAAAAAAAAAAGAGAAACGGATGGGGAAATGAAGAGGCGTGAAACTGATGTGAGAGAAAGAGAAAGAGAGAAGGAGAAATAAAGAAGGGGCGGTTTCAATTTAAACTCATGCCCAGGCATGCGTTAAAACCAAAGGAAGAAGAAGAAAAAAAAACAGAGGCAAAAACCGAACAGCAGGGGCGGCTGGACACTAGAACAGGGGGAAGAAAAAGGAAGAAAAAAAAAAGAGAGGAGGAAGAAGGAAGAGACAAGTCGGGCATTTTGTGTGAGATGTGCAAGAAAAGGAGGAGTAAACGAGCCAAGAAAAATCAGGTTAGGCAGTGGATTCGGAAGAGAAACCAGTAACAGCCCTGTACGCGCGATTGGGTGAGTGCGGTTAATTTTCTGTGTTTAATTTTGTTGTCAAGCATGAATTACTATGTTGATATAGAATCGTGTGAAACATAGGACTTGATTGAATGCATAGAATTTGATTGGTGTTGGAATTGAATCAAGGAAAACAAAAAAAAAAAAAAAAAAAAACGAACAGAACTGAACGTGGGGAAACAGTGAAAAACAGAGGAGAAAAATAGATCGGGTGGGGTGATTTTGTTGCGATCAATTGGTTTAGATCATGGGTAATTGATTCTCTTGGGTGTAGGTAAATTTTAGAAGCAAAACGGGATCGAAACCATAGGAGAAAAAGGAGAAAAACGGAAGGAAAAGGGGCTGCCGAAAAAAAACCGCACAGCGCCAGGTGCGCCACTGTTCCGGCCATTTTGGGAGTGCTCCGGCACTCCGATCTGAAATCCGATGATAGATTTGAGTTGCCCATAACTCTTAGGTGTTAACCCCGCTGAAAAACGCAAGAAACCCGTCACCGGCGAGTCGCCGTTGATGAAGAAGACAACCTGTACGCTGGAAAAGGCTGCTGCGCGGCTGCTATTTCGTGATTTAATTTTGGCCAAACCGGGACGGGTCCGACCCGACCCACCCATTCAGATGACTTCCCAACACTTGTACTTCATGGGTAAATTTTTAAATTCAAGTTTAGATAGTGTTTGGTTGGAAAGGAGAAACTATCCAATGGTTGGGTTAAACTTGAACAGGAAATGAAAAACAATGAAAAATGTTAAATGGAAATGGAAAATTGGTATGGCAGTGAATTGAACCTGTGACCAAAGGAGTAAGGGAGAGAAGCTTAGCCACTGTGCCACCAAGGCACATGTGGTCTGTTTGGGCTCAAATACGATATGTATTATCTAGATTAATTAATTTAAATAAAAGATTTAAATTAATAAATTTTAAATTTAATTTCGACGCCTAAATTAGTAGAACGAATAATGCAAACTTACTATTTTGGACCCTCTGAATTTAATAGTGAGGTCCGTTTTACGAGACGGAGTCCCGAAAAAATAAAATAATTGTAGAATGCCAAAATGACCAAAATGCCCCTACGTCAAAGGTAAGTCAAACGGACTCCGATTTAGTTAAGTAAATAGTGAATTTTTATTAATTCAAACCTACTGGACTTAACGGTGAAGTCCAAATTATGAAAAAAAAACCCAAAAAGTAGAGACACGTAAATGACCATTTTGCCCTTGGGCAAATTAAGTCCAAACTGGAAACCGTAGAAACGTAAATGAGTAAAAGAGATATTTAGAGAAGCGAAATGTACAATTGATAAATGAAAGTAAAACTGAGACGTGTTTATTGATGTATAGGCCAGTCAACGGGAAAGGAGAAAGTCCTAGAGTACTAAGATACAAATAATGTAAGTAATATCTGACCTCTGCATGTTGTACAATTTGCCATGTCACAGTTCTTGCTATACGCATTTGTACTCTATTTATCATATCAGATCCTTTATGATTCCACTTGTGTGATTTTACTTTTCCGTGGAATAGCTTAGTTATGATGCGTAGTATGTCCCGAGTATGGGGACCAGCCTTATATTATTGACCCGAGTATGGGGTCCTGTCCCGAGTATGGGGACCAGATTTACATGATTGAGCTCAGTGCTATGCACACAGGGGGTAGCCGGGCCCCATAGTTTATAGCATCCACCAATTTTGATATCACCATCTATCTATTGAGATTCATAGTGAAATCATGTTCCAGCTTTGTTCGAGTACTTTCTATGATCTTGTATGTGACACTTTGGTCTATAGCTTGTGATGTCATCATTCAGTCTAGATGTTCCTTTATTGTGATATTCACTAACGAGTTTTGATTATTGTTATGATATTGACTGGCTATCATATCTTTATTATTATTCAGTTCTTTCTAAATCTTGTACACATGATAGAGTAGGGGACTTACTTATTGGGCTTTGTTTAGCTCACCCCCCCTTACCACATTTCAGGGACTGACGCAGAGGACGGATAGTAGGAGGCTTGTGGCTATAGGATGGACATTTTGACAAGTATTGGTAATAGTAGTACAGTCTTGTAGAACTCTCGTGTATTCACGTCCTGGGGACGAGATGATCTATTAGAGATGTTACAGGCTGTGTGTTTTTTTTTATTACAAAACGATTTGTATTTAGAACAATTCAGTTAATGTTTTTCGCTATGTTTGCATATGATGATTCATGTGGTTATCTATTAGTACATTGATGTGAATGAACAGGATGATCAGGTCCGATTCGGCCAAAGGGGCGGGTCGGATGGTCGCGGTCCGTTAATCCGTAGAGGGTGGGTTGCGGGTCGTGACAAACTTGGTATCAGAGCTTTAGGTTCAGAATGACTAAGAAAATCTATGGTTACAAGTGATACATGGGAGTTAAGACTAGAGTACTACTATTGTCAATGTCCGAGTAGAGTCACATAGTATGTTAACTTAGCATGATAAGACAACGATTATTTATATTGCCGCTAAATTGAACATAGAACCAGAGCCCTTAAGACACACGTTATCTATTACAATGCCATCAGGGGAATCATTATATGGGAATACTATCTATAGAGCATGTACGGTACACGTAGGTGACGCACAACTACCTGCAAATCTGATACCGTTGGAAATACACGTAATACTTGGTATGGATTGGTTATCTACACATTATGTCACTATAGACTGCATGGCTAAGATAGCCAGTATACAATGCCCAAGAGGTCTAAGTATTCAGTTTCGAGGGACAGGTGTGGCTTCCCCACCTTATTTTGTTTCTGCTATACAGGCTAGACCTTTACTTCGAAAGGGGTGCCATGGATTCTTGTGTAGTATCCAGAACACTGAGTCACAGCAGTTGGGATTGGAACAGATTCCCATTGTTAGAGAATTCCCTGAGGTGTTTTTAGATGATCTTCCAGGGATGCCAGTTGATCGAGAGATCGAGTTTAGCATCGATGTACTGCCAGGCACTGCACCGATATCTAAGACACCCTACCGAATGGCCCCAGCTGAACTGAAGGAGTTAAAGTTATAGTTACAGGAACTACTAGACAAGGGTTTTATACGACCTAGTTCATCACCATGGGGTGCACCTGTGCTGTTTGTCAAGAAGAAAGATGGTACTATGAGGCTATGTATAGACTACCGTGAACTGATTAAGGTTACCATCAAAAATAGGTATCCCCTGCCTAGAGTGGATGATCTATTTGATCAGTTGAAGGGGGCACAAGTGTTTTTAAAGATTGACCTAAGATCCGGCTATCATCAGTTGAAAGTTAGGCCCGCAGACATTCAAAAGACAGCATTCAGAACGCGGTATGGACATTATGAATTTTTGGTTATGCCTTTTGGGGTGACGAATGCCTCAGCCGCATTCATGGATTTAATGAACAGAGTGTTTAAGCTGTACTTGGATGATTTCGTGATCGTATTTATTAATGATATCCTGGTCTATTCTAAGAACCAGGAGGAACATGAGGTACATTTGAGGAAGGTCCTACAGACGCTAGGGGAGTAGAAGTTATATGCTAAGTTGAAGAAGTGTGAATTCTGGCTCCCAAACATTTCCTTCTTAGGGCATGGTTAGTAAGGATGGGATCTCCGTAGACCCCCAAAAGATAGAGGCTATTACCAGTTGGCCTCGACCGACTACGGTCATAGAGGTTCGCAGTTTTATGGGTTTAGCTGGCTACTATAGGAGATTTGTTAAGGACTTTTCCAAGATAGCCATGCCAATCACCCAATTGACTAAAAAGAATACTCTATTCATCTGGACAGAGGAGAGGGAGCGAAGTTTTCAAGAGTTAAAGAACCGATTGGTTACAGCTCCAATCTTGACAGTGCAGATGGGGCAGAGGGCTTTGTGATCTACAGTGATGCCTCACACCAAGGATTGGGATGTGTTCTGATGCAACAGGGGAAGGTAGTAGCCTATGCTTCACGGCAACTGAGGACATATGAGAAGAACTATCCAACTCATGACCTCGAGCTTGCAGCTATTGTCTTTGCCCTTAAAATCTGGAGGCATTATTTATACGGAGCCACATGTGAGATTTTCACTGATCATAAGAGTCTCAAGTACTTCTTCACGCAAAAGGAGCTCAATATGCGCCAACGGCGTTGGTTGGAGTTAATAAAGGATTATGAGTTCAGTATTCAGTACCATCCAGGGAACACGAATGTAGTAGCTGATGCGCTTAGCAGGAAGTCAGCAGGGAGTCTTGCTTACCTATTGACTACACAGAAAGAGCTACTGCAGGATTTAGAGGCTATGGAGGTGGAGGTGATTCTACCAAGTTCTAGGGCTATGTGTGCTAATGTCACAATCGGTCTTACGATTGTTGATAAGATCAGGGAGACACAAGCTCGCGACGACAAGTTAGTTAAGCTTCGTCAGGAGGCTGAGACTGGAGGGAGCACGGATTTCTCTATACGAGATGGGGTGTTGTACTATCATGACAGAATTTGTGTGCCAGATGTACCAGAGATTAAGAAGCAGATTCTTGATGAGGCACACAGTTCTAGATTTGCTATACACCTAGGAAACACAAAAATGTACCACAATGTGAAGGGCACTTACTGGTGGTCAGGGATGAAAAAGGATATAGCTGAGCACATTGCACGATGTATGGAGTGCCAACGGGTTAAGGTCGAGCACCAGAAGCCAGGAGGGCTTTTACAGTCACTACCGATACCAGAGTGGAAATGGGAGCATATTACGATGGATTTTGTATCGGGGTTGCCTAAGACGTCACATGGGAATGATTCTATATGGGTGATCGTTGATAGATTGACAAAGACAGCCCATTTTCTTGCAACCAAGATGACTCAGACTCTAGAACAACTGGCTATGCTTTATATTAGGGAGATCGTTCGATTACATGGAGTTCCAGTATCCATTGTATCCGGCCGAGATCCACGGTTTGTGTCTAAGTTCTAGAGGAGTCTACAGAAGGCTATGGGTACTGAGTTGAGTCTTAGCACTACATATCATCCTGAGACCGATGGATAGTCCGAGAGGACAATACAGACATTAGAGGACCTATTGAGATTCTGTGTCATTGATTTCAAGGGAAGTTGGGAGGACCAGCTGCCATTAGTAGAGTTCACATATAATAATAGCTACCAATCCAGTATCGGTATGGCACCGTATGAGGCACTATATGGCAGGCAGTGTAGATATCCACTATGCTGGACGGAAGTGGGAGATAAGAAGTTATTTGGGCCGGAGATAGTAGAGCAAACCACAGATAAGATCCGTCTGATCAGACAGCGTTTACTAGCAACTCAGAGCCGGCAGAAGAGTTACGCTGACACGAGGAGACGAGAGTTGGAGTTTATGACAGGCAATTTTGTGTTCTTGAAAGTATCACCAATGAAAGGAGTGGTCAGATTTGGCAAGAGAGGAAAACTAGGGCCACGATACATCGGACCGTTCAGGATTATCGGACGAGTCGGACCAGTGGCATCTCGGCTAGCATTGCCATTCGAGTTAGCTCACGTACATGATGTGTTCCATGTGTCGATGTTAAGGAAATGTGTGCACAAACCAGATCAGGTAATCGAACATGAGCCGCTGGATGTTCAAGAGGATTTGAGTTATCTTGAGCAGCCGGTACAGATCCTAGATCGACGAGAGCAAGTTCTATGAAACAAAACCATTTCACTAGTGAAGGTATTATGGAGGAATTCTCGACTTGAAGAAGCCACATGGGAAAGGGAAGACGAAATGCGTGCTCAGTATCCCCAATTGTTTACGCCATGATTTCGTTAAGTTTGGGGACCAAACTTATTGAAGGGGGAAAGAATGTAATATCTTGACCCAGATGTAACCAAGCCAATGAGTTTTACGTGTTATAATGAAGTAACAATTTGGATTTTTAAATCGCTTGAATATGTGAATAAAAAAATAATAATAAAAGTAAATAAATAAAAATGAAAACTTGAAATACATGCATATATTATATCTATGTATATTTATATATAGGTATAAATATATAAGGAGTTATATATGTGGAGTCTCGTGTAACTGAAGAAGAAAAAAAAAAAAAAGAAAAGAAGAGAAACGGATGGGGAAATGAAGAGGCGTGAAACTGATGGGAGAGGAAGAGAAAGAGAGAAGGAGAAATAAAGAAGGGGCGGTTTCAATTTAAACTCATGCCCAGGCATGCGTTAAAACCAAAGGAAGAAGAAGAAAAAAAAACAGAGGCAAAAACCGAACAGCAGGGGTGGCTGGACGCTAGAACAGGGGGAAGAAAAAGGAAGAAAAAAAAAGAGAGGAGGAAGAAGGAAGAGACAAGTCGGGCATTTTGCGTGAGATGTGCAAGAAAAGGAGGAGTAAACGAGCCAAGAAAAATCAGGTTAGGCAGTGGATTCGGAAGAGAAACCAGTAACAGCCCTGTACGCGCGATTGGGTGAGTGCGGTTAATTTTCTGTGTTTAATTTTGTTGTCAAGCATGAATTACTATGTTGATATAGAATCGTGTGAAACATAGGACTTGACTGAATGCATAGAATTTGATTGGTGTTGGAATTGAATCAAGGAAAACAAAAAAAAAAAAAAAAAAAAAACGAACAGAACTGAACGTGGGGAAACAGTGAAAAACAGAGGAGAAAAATAGATCGGGTGGGGTGATTTTGTTGCGATCAATTGGTTTAGATCATGGGTAATTGACTCTCTTGGGTGTAGGTAAATTTTAGAAGCAAAACGGGATCGTAACCATAGGAGCAAAAGGAGAAAAACGGAAGGAAAAGGGGCTGCCAGAAAAAAAACCACACAGCCCCAGGTGCGCCACTGTTCCGGCCATTTTGGGAGTGCTCCGGCACTCCGATCTGAAATACAACGGTAGATTTGAGTTGCCCATAACTCTTAGGTGTTAACCTCACTAAAAAATGCAAGAAACCTGTCACCGGTGAGTCGCCGTTGACGAAGAAGACAACCTGTACGCTGGAAAAGGCTGTTGCGCGGCTGCTATTTCGTGATTTAATTTTGGCCAAACCGGGACTGGTCCGACCCGACCCACCCATTCAGATGACTGCCCAACACTTGTACTTCATGGGTAAATTTTTAAATTCGAGTTTAGATAGTGTTTGGTTGGAAAGGAGAAACTATCCAATGGTTGGGTTAAACTTGAACAGGAAATGAAAAACAATGAAAAATGTTAAATGGAAAATTGGTATGCCAGTGAATTGAACCTGTGACCAAAGGAGTAAGGGAGAGAAGCTTAGCCACTGTGCCACCAAGGCACATGTGGTCTGTTTGGGCTCAAATACGATATGTATTATCTAGATTAATTAATTTAAATAAAAGATTTAAATTAATAAATTTTAAATTTAATTTTGACGCCTAAATTAGTAGAACGAATAATGCAAACTTACTATTTTGGACCCTCTGAATTTAATAGTGAGGTCCGTTTTACGAGACGGAGTCCCGAAAAAATAAAATAACTATAGAATGCCAAAATGACCAAAATGCCCCTACGTCAAAGGTAAGTCAAACGAATTCCGATTTAGTTAAGTAAATAGTGAATTTTTATTAATTCAAACCTACTGGACTTAACGGTGAAGTCCAAATTATGAAAACAGAACCCAAAAAGTAGAGACACGTAAATGACCATTTTGCCCTTGGGCAAATTAAGTCCAAACTGGAAACCGTAGAAACGTAAATGAGTAAAAGAGATATTTAGAGAAGCGAAATGTACAATTGATAAATGAAAGTAAAACTGAGACGTGTTTATTGATGTATAGGCCAGTCAACGGGAAAGGAGAAAGTCCCAGAGTACTAAGACACAGATAATGTAAGTAATATCTGACCTCTGCATGTTGTACACTTTGCCATGTCACAGTTCTTGCTGTACGCATCTGTACTCTATTTATCATATCAGATCCTTTGTGATTCCACTTGTGTGATTTTACTTTTCCGTGGAATAGCTTAGTTATGATGCGTAGTATGTCCCGAGTATGGGGACCAGCCTTATATTATTGACCCGAGTATGGGGTCTTGTCCTGAGTATGGGGACCAGATTTACATGATTGAGCTCAGTGCTATGCACACAGGGGGTAGTCGGGCCCCATAGTTTATAGCATCCACCAGTTTTGACATCACCATCTATCTATTGAGATTCATAGTGAAATCATGTTCCAGCTTTGTTCGAGTACTTTCTATGATCTTGTATGTGACACTTTGGTCTATAGCTTGTGATGTCATCATTCAGACTAGATGTTCCTTTATTGTGATATTCACTGACGAGTTTTGATTATTGTTATGATATTGACTGGCTATCATATCTTTATTATTATTCAGTTCTTTCCAAATCTTGTACACATGACAGAGTAGGGGATTTACTTATTGGGCTTTGTTTAGCTCACCCCCCCTTACCACATTTTAGGGATTGACGCAGAGGACGGACAATAGGAGGCTTGTGGCTATAGGATGGACATTTTGACAAGTATTGGTAATAGTAGTACAGTCTTGTAGAACTGTCGTGTATTCACATCCTGGGGACGAGATGATCTATTAGAGATGTTACAGGCTGTGTGTTTTTTTTTTATTACAGAACGATTTGTATTTAGAACAATTCAATTAATGTTTTTCGCTATGTTTGCATATGATGATTCATGTGGTTATCTATTAGTACACTGATGTGAATGAACAGGATGATCAGGTCCGATTCGGCCAAAGGGGCGGGTCGGATGGTCGCGATCCGCTAATCCGTAAAGGGTAGGTTGCGGGTTGTGACAGCCAACCCTGAGAACAGAAGCCTCTGAGCAAGAATCCAACGATCAACAGCTGATGGAAAACTTGGATTTGCTCGAAGAGAAAAGGGATCAAGCCAACATCAGGATGGAAGCCTATCAACAGAGAATGGTCGACAAATCCAAGGTAGGACTCAAGACAGTCGGCTTTCAAGTCGGAGACTATGTCTTAAGAAGAGTCTTTCAAAACACCAAGGATCCCACTATGGGAAAGTTGTCACCAAACTGGGAAGGCCCCTACAAAGTTACAATGGTTGTTCGGCCTACCACCTACTGGCTAGAAGACATGACTGGGAAGCATGTTCCTAGGCCATGGAACGTAGAACACTTACGGAAGTATTGTCAATAGATATGTTTCTTTTACTTCCATAGAATGTACAAGTCTCAGCACTTGGTCCATCTATTAATGCACAGGCCTTCAGAGCCTGGTCCATAAATGTATAAGTCTCAGTACTTGGTCCATCTATTAATGCACAGGCCTCCAGATCCTGGTCCATAAATGTACAAGTCTCAGCACTTGGTCCATCTATTAATGCACAGGCCTCTAGAGCCTGGTCCATAAATGTACAAGTCTTCGTACTTGGTCCATCTATTAATGCACAGGCCTCCAGAGCCTGGTCCATAAATGTACAAGTCTTCGTACTTGGTCCATCTATTAATGCACATGCCTCCAGAGCCTGGTCCATAAATGTACAAGTCTTCGTACTTGGTCCATCTATTAATGCACAGGCCTCCAGAGCCTGGTCCATAAATGTACAAGTCTCAGCAATTGGTCCATCTATTAATGCACAGGCCTCCAGAGCCTGGTCCATAAATGTACAAGTCTTCGTACTTGGTCCATCTATTAATGCATAGGCCTCCAGAGCCTGGTCCATAAATGTACAAGTCTCAATACTTGGTCCATCTATTAATGCACAGACCTCCAGAGCCTAGTCCATAAATGTACAAGTCTTAGCACTTGGTCCATCTATTAATGCATAGGCCTTCAGAGCCTAGTCTATAATATGCAGTTCTTAAATACTTGGTCCATTTTTGTAAATACGCAAGCCCCTAGAGCCTGGACCATCCTAATGCACAGGCCTTCCGAGCCTGGTCCGTCCTCGATTAGCAGATTCTATGATCCAGTCCTTCCAAAGACAAAAGTTCCAGGCATCTACAAACTAAAGTTTCCTAGATCGGAACACCTCTGATATGATATTTATATTATTTGGCTTATTTGTCGAACAAGCAACAAGTTCTATGGTACCGATCAAACGTAAAGTATTTTGATTCATGCATTTTTCTAAGTTTCTTTGATCTATTCTCGAGACGTACGGAGGAGTTATTGATCAGAAGTGCAAAAAAAGGTAATCTAACTCAAAAGGGCACACTCAAACAGAAAAGAACATCAGATTTGAGAAAAAGGAGCTCAATCTTACTGATAAATCAGAAGATTTACATCAGTACAAAGACTGAAAATAGAACATAAGCTATTACAGAAGCTATCACAAAAGCTATTACAGAAGCTACACTTGGCAACATCACGGCTTTTCTTCATGGGATGATAAAAGGGCACAGGATCCAAAATTTCCATTACCGCCGTCGCCGGCTCCGTTTGAAAGGAAGGAACCCTGAACCCCAATCCTCATCAAGAAGCACCCAGGCCATTTCATCATCACTATCACTGGTCTCACAACCAACGGAGGATGAGGGCTCTGGGTCTCAAGGGACCGCCATTCATCTTCCTCACGTCAGTTGTTACACCCCAGCCGATTGGAGCAGGGGTCTCTAACGAAACATGAAGAAGAGGAGGCACCCCACTTGCGTCTTCATCACCGGCGCTCCAAGCCTCGGTTGAATCAGGGAGAGAACACCACCAATCGGAGGAATCTCGACCGGAGGCCAGAGGAAACAAGAAGACTTGTGCTTCCTTTAATCCTTCCTTGGAGACTGAAAAAGGGGGAAGGTTAACTCTCGGCCACAGTTCAATCATTCCTAACTCAGACAGAGAATCATCCATCATTTCTGGGCGAATGAGAAAATTCTGGCAGCATCTAAAGTCTCTCCTACGAGGAAACAGTTCGAGAATAAAAGGGTTGAACGCAACCGAATGCCCTCGCTTCCGTATATATAGACCCTTGAAGTCCAAAAGCCACCCAACTGAATCGTCGCAACGGTGAAAAAGAGATTGGCCTCGAAATCCCAAACGGTAATCGAATAAATAAGCGGTGCATTAAATGTGCCTCTTCAATATACCAAGAGACAGGGTACAGAGCTCTGTGAACGAAAATCACAGCCTAGCACTGGAGCTTCTGAACTGATAAAGGGAGGGGGACAGCGTCTAAATGTACAGGCCTCCTATCCAAGATTCAGAACTTACAGTCTTAACTATTTTATGACAGGCTAGTCACATTACAAAGGCCAAAACAGCTCGGACATATCCTGATCCTGAGTAATCGAAAACAGCATGCCGAGCATCATAATGGCAAGCACAAGCTGCCTGATTATCTTCACAAGCTCTTGATTCAGAGCAATCTATCTCAGAGATCTATAAAAGCTCACTCCCACTCTATTAGGCTCTATCTATCTGATTATGTTTGCCTTCTTATCTTATTGTGATGAGACAGGTGAAATTAATTTACATTCATTATTCAGTGACGAGTATCGAAGCTCAGAGAGCAACTATTGACTATTGGGCGGTTGATCTAACATGCAAGAGGTTCAGAACAGCCACACTTGCGAAAAAATTGCACAGGAGGAAAGAACACAAGAAGAATCTGAAGGAAAGTCAATTTCATTGATCAAAAGTATACACCCATTACATCAAAAGGAAATGGCAAAAACGAAGAAAAATCAAAAGACCCATAAAAGCCTCAAGCCTTGTCAAAGGGGCCTGGGTCTTCTTCCAAGTTAAGAGCAGTAGCCCCAGACGTCTTGTACGGGTCAGGACTAGACGAGGCAGGCTCAGGAGGAACGATTGACGACACGTCGAAACCTGGGAACTGAATCTGAAATCTAGTTCGGAAGCTTTCAAAGCCAAACCGGATCAGGTCATCACCCATCTGTTCAACTTCACCTTTCAATTCCATCTCAGCCTCAACCTTGGCTTGATCAGCTGCCTCCTGAACCTTCTGATTAAAGGAACCCTAGAGCTCAACCAACTCCGCCTGAAGCCCCTCAACCTTCTGAGCATATATGTCCCTCTCAGACTCTACCACGGTAAGGTTGGTGGTAGCTTCCTTCAGATCCTCCTCAGTGGTCTGAATCTTGGATCGGGCTGTCCCAAGCTCCAGCCTCATCTCTTCCACTTCAGCCTTCAGCTTCTCAGCCTCCTCAAGGCCCATAAGGGTCACCATCAGAGCAGCCAAACTATGCATGCTCTGCACAAGGCAAGACAGACAATTTAGATTGAACAAATGAACAAACAGAAAAGTCAAGAAAAGCTTCAGAAGCTACCCTCATCTGGAGATTATCATCTCAGTCATCAGCTTTGAGGGGTCGTCCCCTCTGTATCGGTGAGGGCCCCGAGCCCATATTTGGTCAAATGCCTTCTTAGCAATTTAATAGTCCGGCTCATCAAACGGCTCGGACGGTACGGCAGGTGCTTTCCCCTTCCTACTCCTTCTGCTCGGCCCAGAAGGGGCAGGAGGAGCGGCCGAAACAGGAACGGCAGGATTGGCCTCCATCTCAGCCTCAGTAGGGGCTGGCTCGGGAGAGCCGGAAATCAACTTCCTCCTCTTCACTTCAAGAGGAGCATCAGGCTCGGCTCGGGAGGAAGCCTCCCCCACCACTTGGGCCTCCGGCACTGCCCACTTCGATGTCAGCCTCTTCTTAAGATCTGCAGAACGGGCAGCCATCAAGTTCTCCAGAGTTACAATAACAGAATGGGCCCGGTTAGAAGTCGAAAGTAGCACTCGGTACTGATCTCGCAGTGCTTTAGTAAAATCGGGCCTCTTCCAAGCACTCTTGACTGCACAGAAGTGAGGAATGATATATCAGTTTATCGGTTCCGAAGGCATAAACAAGGCTAAGGCAAACCTAAGGGAATAAGCCTCACCCTTATGACGCGTAGCACGAGGGAATGGCGAGGCCTCTCCTTCCTGGAAGTCTTCATGCTCCCATCCTCCTCCGACGAAGAAGTACCACTTCTTCCACGTTTTGTTGGAAGTAGGAACGGAGGACAGGGGTCTGAACCCCTTCTCAAAGGACATATAGAAAATGCCTTCAGCCTGCTTGAACTTCAGATCCATATTGCTACGGATCAAGTCCAGGGACACATCCACCTTGTTTTGGTGTCCCAATACTATGAACCCTAGAAGCTGCCGCCAGCTGTTGAGATTCAGGTCGGCGGGGCAGAGCTTGAACCAACAAAAGAATTGCCTGACTAAATCCGACAATGGGAGTCTCAAGCCCATTTCAAACCTGGCAAGGTAAACACAAATCTCCCCGGCTTCAACATTTTGGGGACGGTCCATGGGGCCTGGAACTCTGCAGGTCACATTTGGGGGAAAATGGTATTTTACCCTCCACTTGTCTAAAAGGCTCTGAGTAACAGCACTCTCACCCTCTTCTCTGTGGGAAGACCTACCAGAGGTCTCCCCAGCCCTGTCTCGGGGCTCTTCAAAGGCATCGACTATCCTAACCCCAGGACTAGGGGGAGGTTCAACAGGCCTCTCCCCAATATCTTCGAGAGCAGGATTACCTACATCTTCCACAGAAGACGGTACAGCCATCTCAGAAGGATTTCCTACTCCCTCGCTTACAATTGGGGACTCAAAAGGGGCAGACATTATTCCCAGACTTAAGAAGAAAGAAGCAAGAGAAGAGGAAAAATCGATTGAACCGTGTTAGGGAAAAGGTCATTTCAAAATCTCACCCCGTATTTATAAGCACAGTATCAGAAGGGACCCACCAAGTCCGAACGCCATGACAGTTCGAAACAATGATGATTTTGGGAAACCCAACTATCGGCCAGTACAAATGATGACCTTGAAAAGACCTAATCTCCGGCTGCGCAATAAATGACGTCCCAACAGTTGCCTTGAAAGGCGAACAGGCAGGACACATGACTCTCCGAAAAAGGCTTCGCCCTAGTTGCTTGCTAGCATCGAACTAGGACTTGGGGGGGGAGTAACTGATATACCATAAAAGAGCAGGCCAATCAGCACTTGACACGTATGACCATAATCCAACTCATGCTCTGCCGACATGGTTTCCACTCGACCAATGATTGGAAGATCAAGCATCCAGATCATCACAAAAGGTCGAAACTGACCAAACTTATGCCTTCAGAGCACACATATCCGAACAAGGGTCTCAGAACTTATCACAGGGTCCAGACCAACACTCCAGACCTCGTCACCACCTTAGCGGATGCCGAGCAGGGAATAAGGAAGCAGTCTTCGACAAGGAAACAGTCTTCAACAAGGAAACAGTCTTCGACAAGGGAACTACCATCTATGGTTATCTCTATGCAATACTCCGCAAGGCAACTGCAATCTCCGATGATTAAATCCCAATACTCATGGCATCAAATCCTTATCAACTTAGGAAGGCCACGGTCTATAAATTAAACCCTAAAGGTACGCTTTATTTTTGTGCTCATTCTTTGGCTTTCAATACAGTCTTTCAATTCCTTTTTACTTACTTAAGCATTGGAGCGGCTACTGCCGGAGCCAATCCGGTGGACCTCTGATCGTCTTTCTGAGTGTTCTACAGGTCGCGGAGTCCACACTTATTGTGTCACGACCCGAAACCCACCCTCTGCGGATTACCGGATCGCGATCGCTGCCCCGAGACCCGAGGGCCCCGAGACAAGGCTCGCATATGCAGCGGTATCGAATAGATGTGCAACATACGTTTTGCGGAAGCGTGAAAACTTTTTCTTTTTCTTTTCTCATTTTTAAATTATGCACATCCGTCCGATATTGCTACTCCATACATAGCATACATGGTTACACATTCAGAGTATAACGAAAACTTAAAGACTTATAACATTAATACAATACATGTTCAGTTGCCCTGAGGGCTTAATACATATTCTTACATTGTCTACTAATACAAAATGTACTACTAGAGTTCATAGGTTTCTGAAGAGAAACTACTTAAACATATCTTCCCAAAATCAGCTAGACTCATCATCAACGTCCTCAAGTCAAGACTGCTGCTAATTACCTGAAAGAGGGGTCCGAACAAAGTCCGGGTAAGCTAATCTAAGCTTGTGAGCAATTCCAGTATTCGTCATGAGGTTTTCAATTAGCAGTGGTTTAGTACATAAGAGTTTGTAAAATAATCACCGCCAATTGTTCGTATACTTTGAATACAGAATATATGCATTCCTTAAATCATGTAGCTTTGAAACATTTAAAGTATTCAAGCTAAACTCATACTTTGTCAAATAGAGTATATAACTCAAAACATATGCATTTCGTAAAACAATAGCTTTGAAAAATTTGAAGTATTCAAGCTGTACTTATACTTCGTCAAATAGAGTATATAACTCAAAACATGTGCATTTCATAAAACAATAGCTTTGAAACATTTAAAGTATTCAAGCTATACTTATAATCATGAACTTCAAAACATATAACATAACATGTATTTCTTAAATAGAGTATATAAAACTCAAAACATATGCATATTGAAAATGAGGGTAAAACCTGCTTCCATTTTCAAATCATTTGTCATCTTATCACTTTCATTAGTGGAATCCGTTTCGAACCGGACTCCCATCTTACTTATAAATGGAGATATCTCATGCCTGGGGGATTAGATCCTGCTACCTGGCATTTTGACAGTCAATTGAGTTCCGTGCAACCCAAAATCCCATCATATGTTTACAGATTAATTGAGTTCCGTACAACCCAAAAATCTGTTATTTAGAAAGTCGGTTGAGTTCCGTACAACCCAACCAAAAACCATGGTGCTTAGGCACAGCTTTTCTTACATTCAAATACATTTAATACATGATTTCTTCAAATAGATGTTTCTCATAACCATTTAAAACATCATGTACATAATTTCATAACAAATCCTTTAAATGCTTGATATAAACAAATTCATAACACTTTACATAATTTGGCATTTAAAACTTTAGACATGCTGAAATATGTTTTAAGAAAACCATGACAGAAACCATTCACTAAGCATGTCATAATAGAGTTTATAAAAACAGAACATGTAATATCCCGACCCGGGATACGTCACGTATACCGAGGTAGGTCGGTTAGAACATGTAATTTAAACGATAAGATATGAATGTCATAGTATTCTCATGGAAATGAAAGACTGGAAACTGTAATCACGGAAATGAATGACCAAGGCTGGGTAACACCCGAGCATCACAGGGCATTGCATCGAAATGCGTGCATGCACGCATTCCCATGCATGCATACGTGAACGTAGATACGTAGCTTGATTTAAATCAGTGTATGCAAATATGATTTAAAATAGAATTAGACCTCCACATATGCATGTATATACATGTATAAAAAAAAAGTGTATTTCATGTGTATATATGTATAATATATAATGTATTATACATGTATGATGTAATTATGTATATATGTATATTTACATAAGAAACAAAAAGAAAGGAAAAAGGAAAAAGGGGAACTGCCTTGGGCAGTATGCAAGCACCCAAGGGAGAGTATGTGTCGGCTATATGAGAAATGGGTGTGTTATATATATATATAATATGATATATATATATATATATATATATACATAAGTGCCCCACAAGTCTCCAAGCCATTTAATGCAAAGGTTGCATTTGGCAGAGAGAGCACAGGTTCTAGGTCAAGGAAAGAGGTCATAGAAGGGGGAGGAACCGAGAGAGAGAGAGAGAAAAGAGAGAGAGGCGGTGGAAACTCTCTCTACAAATATAAGCCTACGGGTGTGGGTTTAAAGGCACAAACAAGACCAAAGTTGAGAGAACATCTTGGCAAAGAATTCAGGAGCTTAAATAGGAAAGTTGGAAGGTCACAGTGGGCTAAATCCGAACACCCAGGTGAGTGGTTTTAATTCTGTTTTTACAATTTAAAGCATGAAGCTTGTATGGAATTATATAGTCTAAACAAGCATGAAATATAGGTTTTAATGCAAAAAGAATCATGGAAAACGGTTGAGAAACCATGGAGATATTCCAAGTTGCAGGTTTCATGGATAATTTCGGGTTCCATGAATTCATGCTTAAAAGCTTGATGTTTGTTTATGAAAATAGTCCTTAGAGGTGCAGGAAACCATTTCTAATGGATTAGGGTCAAAACAGTGTACAAATAGTCACGAAATAGGAAGGATATGGGTCACCGGAAAGTCGGCCGGAGATCCTTAGGCTCTATTTCGTGAAGTTATGAAGGGTTTTAAAGGAAATGGAAAATGGATTTGAAATCCTTAGGAGAAGGGGAAGAAAATGACATTTAAAAAGGGCCGAAATCTCACCGGAAAATGGGTCACCGTCGCCGGAGAAGGTGACTGTGCACGCCGGAACCCTACCGGAGACGTGGGGAAGACGATCGGAAAAGCGTGGGGGCTATCGGGTCAAAACTGGGATGGATCCGGGTTCGGATCGGGTCGGTACCCGACCGGATATGAAACGGACCGAAGCTGTGTCGTTTTGGGTTTCTAATTAAATGGATTTGGGCATGTTTGGTTGCAGGAATAATAAATAGAAATTGGGTTTTGGGGTTAACCGAAACAGGGATAAGGCTAGGGAATTGGGTTATTGAAATCCGGTTCTTGAATGAAGGTGAACCGTTTGGTTCAGGGCAAGAGTGGACCGGTCTAGGGTTTTTAGGTCTGAACCAACTGGTTCAGACCGCAGCTTATGGGAATTATAAACCGGCCCCAATAGTTTGGGAAAATTTCACTGTTGCCCAAGTATAAAAAATTAATTAAATGTTAATTTTACAATAATGCCCCTATTCCAAAAAGAGGTCAAACGAAGTCCAAACGACACAAATAAATAGTCAAAACCTATTATCTCGGACGTTCTGAGTCCAATGGTGGGGTCCGTTTTACGAGACGGAACCCCGAAGGATAAAATACCGTAAAAGTGCAAAATGACTATTTTGCCCTTTTAGTACAAAAGTCCAAATGGAATTCCGCAAAAGCCTAAACCGACTTTCTTCGGCATTCCGGACTCAATGGTAAAGTCTAAAATAGTATTTGAAATACTTATGATAGAAAAGCATAAAATTTGATGAATAGCATTTATTCTGAAACGTATTCACTGATATATAGGGAACTCAAAAGGCAAGGGTATACTCACGGATTTCTAAGATAAAGGCACGATAGAGGTAAGTGGATCACTTTCTCTTACATGTGGTGTTCCCACAAGCCAAGTTTATTCTTTTACTGCCAAACTCGTACTCTTGAAAGTATTGATATCCTTGTGTTCCACTTTTCGATATTTTCTATCTTGTGGACATATTATTGACTGATGTATCACTGTATCATGTTTCACTGTGCTTTGAAAGCACATATGTTATTGCTATCCACTTTGTGATATTGTTCTATCTAGTGGACCTTGATTGATTGCTATATCATTGTTATCATGTTGAACCATGCCTTGAAAGGCCTACTACTGTATCCTCATTGAATGAATGATATTCCATTTTTATATTCTATGGAATTACTATGATCATGACATGTTTATGGACACGGGAGTTGTGCTCAGTCACAACAACCATCTGATGCTATCTGATTTAATGAGACCTACGGGTCAAGTCCGTGAACGGACAAATGGCAAATTATTGGAATTGACTGGGGGTATGCCGGGCCCCAAAAGATCGAGGGTCTGCCAAGCCCTGAAACAGAATAACAGCATCTCTTATGATTAACAGAATTGATTGTTCAATGGCACTGTTTCCTTATAATTCTTCAAGTCTCGAAAGACTTGCATTGATTGATTTGATTGTGATCGGTTCATTGTGGCAGTACTTCATTGTTGTTATATTTTCATTTTACACTACTACTTCTGATTGTGTATTGTGATTACCTTTCATTGGCCCTCGTGGCAATGATGTTCATTGGCTATCACAGCATCTCCTTCCTTATGATTGGCTATCATTATCTATTCATGGATACACATTGATCATCGATACCAGTGTTGGAGATCTGTTTTACTTACTGAGCTTTGTAGCTCATTCCACCCCATTTACCCCCATTTCAGGTGATGACGCTGCGAGACCCCAGTAGGAGTCTGAGAGCGTAGGGGGATATTTTGAAGCATTGTATCAGTCTATGTTAGTTCTCCCATGTATTCACCACCCCCGGGTGCTGGTTACGGTTTAGTTCTCATTTTGAATTTGTAGAACTATGTCATGTATTAATAAGACTTCCGCTGGATTACTGTAACTGATAAATGACTTCCGCTGTTTATTGTTTTAAATTTTTAGTACATTGCATATTAGTATTATGATACAGGAACGGAAAAAGTAGGGACGGCCTTCGGGTCGGCCCCGCGACACGAGATCCGCATAGGGTGGGTTTCGGGTCGTGACAGAACAATTTAACTGAATCATGTAAATACTGAATTTGAAATTTCAAACACTTCATATCTTTGCATTTAAAACCTTTTCAAATCCGTGGAGTTAAATCTCCACTTCAAATACAGGGTTACTCACCTTGGTTCTTTAGGGTTAGTGCTAATAATGCGCTTTCCCACTTTCCTGGTAGTTCCTAAGAACAATTCATAAACATCTCATCAACTTTACATTCATTGTAATATCATCTCGATATTCCTTAACTTATGCTTAAATCGTATTAGATCCTACAATGATTCCATAAATTCATATATACTTAACGTAACTTGTATTCTTAACCTATGACACAATTTAATGTGTTAGAAATTGAATTTACTTCAATTTATACTCTTCTGGGAGCTCCATTAAACTTAATTTAAAGTTATTTATTTGACATGGTTACGTGTCGTGTCTTTTCGTATTTCGTTTCTCGTACATGCCTTAGTATTAGTACTTTGGCATTACTCTAATTTATAGTCATTTGACAGATGCTATTCATCAAATTTTATGTCTTTTTATTTTAGACATTTCTTTAGGTCGAATAGACTCTACCATTGAGTCCGGAGTGTCGAAGAAAGTCGGTTTGGGCTTCCCTAACATTTAATTCGGACTGTTATATGTAAAAGGGCAAAATGGTCATTTACCGTTTTACGTGTCATATTTTTCTATACTTCGTTTTGTAATTTGGACTCCATTTTTGAGTCCGGGATGTCAAAGAAAGTTAATTTAGACCTTCCCTGATTTCATTTTGGCTTTAGAGGTACCAGGGGTATTTTGGTCTTTTTACCCCTTTACGTGTCTTTATTTTTCAGGACCCCATTTCGTGTTGTGGACCTCACCATTGGACTCAGAAGGTCTGAGATAGTAAGAATACACTAATAACTTGTTAATTTTGGTCAAGGGGCATTTTGGTCATTCACCCCTTACGTGTTTTTATTTTTCGGGCCTCGTTTCGTAAAACGGACCCTACCATTGATCTCAGAATGTCCAAAATAGTAGAAATACACTATTCATAAGCTTAATTTGGACTTCGTTTGCTATATTTATGACCCAAGGGTAAAATAGTAATTTTATCTTAATTATAAAATAATTAAATAATTATTTAATTATTTAAATATTTTCCTAGGGGTGTATTTGAACAAAATTCTCAAAATCTGGGCCACAGTAGAATTTCCCAAAACAGTTGGGGTCAATCCGTAAAAAACCAAAGGTTTGGTTTATTTTATTTTAATTAATTTAGAAAAACCAAAGGGTTCAGTGAAAATATAAGTGAACCGGTCTGGTTTAGTTGTAACCCAACCGGTCTATCCGGTTTATTACATGTGGCTGACGTCATGATGATGTCAGCCCTAGATCTCTTTTAATTTAAACCGACACCCAAAACGGTGTCGTTGCAGTTAATCGGTGGCAAGCCCAGAGGCTGCCACCTGTCCGAGTCGACCCAGCCCTATTTTTAAAACGAGTTGACTCGTCTTCATCTTCCCCACGAGACCCCTTCTGAAAACCCTAATTTCCGAATCCATTTCTTCCTATTTCGTGCATTTCTACTCAGCCAATCTCCACTGTTTTGGTCCCAAATTATCCCTAAGGTATATACAAATCGATTGGCATTCATTTTGGGCTTTAAAATTCCTTCATCTATTCGGTTTTGGACATGATAATCCGAACTGTTATTTCGGTCGTATAGGTTCATTTCTTGATGGTTTTTCTTGATATTTGGCTTGTTATGATCCCCTCTTCATGGGGATCCAGTTTTCATTCCTTGGTGTTTATTAAAACTAAGTTTTAAAGGGTTGGGTTGCAAAACCCGTAACCTGCAACTTGTGTTTGGGGGCCATTGTTTGTGCTTTATGGTCGTGGTCACATGTTTTTAGCATGTTCATAGCATCTACTTTAAGTCTTGATAAGCCAAAAATGGTTTGGAACAAGTTGGTTCAGACCTGCTTCAAGCAAGGTCATCAATGGCGGATGCTTCTGGGTCTTACGTTTTAAGGTGTTTTAAAGCTTAAATTTCATGCTTATTTCACTTCTAAACATATATATAACACATCCTACGTATATAACAACTTAAAACAGTTCATATCAACCAAACTTTTAGAGAGAGAAAAATGTAAAAATTTGGAAACTTTACCTGTTATGCCTGATTTCTATCTTGTTCTACTTCCAATTCTCTCTCTATTCTCCTCACTTCTTCTTCCTTTGGTTTCTTTTGCAAGAAGAAAGCATGGTTTGCATGCTTGGCTTTTTAAAGAGAAGGTGACCGACTCTTCTCTCCCCTCCATCCTCTCTCTCTCTCTCTCTCTCTCTCTCTCTCTCTCTGATTTCATAGCCCTACTCTAGACTTCCCATCTCATAAATTTGCTTTCTCTCTTTCCTACTTTGCATTAATTTGATTCTAGATATTTATACAAATATATACACATATATATACATATACACATATATTCAAGACACACACACACACACACCAGCCGACACACACACACCTCTTCACACTTTTTCACATCTTTTCCACATTTTACTTTTTACATTTTTACATATATCATTTAATTAATATATATACATATATATCCATTTAATTAATACATATATATATACATTTCTTATAATTAATTAATTAAATTAATAATTAATTATATATATATATAATTTCTTTTTCTCGAAATACGGGTCATGTGACCCGGTATCCCGGGTCGGGATATTACATATTGCGAGTCGAAAAGTGCAGCATCAGTTTGGCGTCGTCTATGGGAACGACTAATCTCCAAGTGCTCTATTCATAAATCCATCTCTTTCCTCACCAGGAAAACCATGGCACCAAATCTCCGACCACTACAGAATACTCAGAATTCGTAAAACGCTCAACGACAACCGCCTGCTCCTCGTACAAAGGGACCAACGGCCAATCCTATGCGACAAGAGATCGAAGCAATAAAACGACACAATGAACTGGTGCAGGAGCAGTTGCTTGCCATCACTAGAACGCTGGCAACACTCACGCAAAACCAGGCAGCGGGTTCTCCTAGCCCGCCCGTCAATTTCGTCGCAGGTACGCAACCTCCTGTTGCCGTGGAGAATGAAGAACTTCGTGAGCAGGCTCCAACTAACCAGCCTGGGCACCCTTCGGGCGTTGCTCGCGCTGGCCGAGATCCACAGCCATCAATAGTCCCTGGCTAGGGAACATCCGCCTTTGTTCCTGACGTCCACTACCAGAGCACTACTCGAGCCCCAACTCCAAGGGCCTCGGGAGCACATCCGGCACCGCAGGAGCCTCATCATGCAGCACCAATCCCTCCGGTTAGGATTCCTCCTCCGTCTGAAAGGCATACTCAACCCTACTACCCTGAAGCCGAGGCTGTCAGGCAGGGTTCGTAAGATGTCAGACTCAGAGATCCGTGAAGGGTAGAGGAGATTGCCGAGTCTATGGACCGGACAATCGCCTTAAGAGGACCTCAGAACCCTCTGGAGCAAGACGAACTGGCAAGGCTGCTCGGAAGACTAGCCACCCCGTTCACTCATGCCATCATGTTAGAAGAGAGGCCCAGAAAGTTCATGGTGCCCAAGTTCACCCTATACAATGGATCTGGAGATCCAGGAGATCATCTCTTGCACTATCAGCATACGATGGCCCTTCACGGAGCCTCTGATGCTTTCATGTGCCAAACTTTCATCACCAGCTCGAAGGGAACCGCTCTGAAATGGTTCCACAACCTTCTTCCGAACTCAATTACCAGCTTCTACGAGCTCGATAGACAGTTCTTGGACGGGTTTATGACCAGCAGGAGGCTCAGAAGGGGGCCAGAATTCCTGTTAAATATCAAGCAGACCAGGGAGGAATCCCTCCGAGCCTACATTGCACGCTTCAATACCGAACTCACGGAGATCACCGACTGCAGCCCAAAGTTCCTTGTAGCAGCCCTAACTGCCGGGCTCGCCCAAGGAGGATTCAGAGACTCCTTAACGAAGAGACCCCCAGCCGACATGGCTGCATTGATGGATCGGGCCAGAAAATATATCAACCTGGAAGAAGCTAACTGCACATCCTAGAGGGGCAAAGATCAGACCCAGAAGGATAATCCGAAGAGGGAGGACCACAAGAAGGAGGATCACAGAAAAGACTCCAACAAAAAGAGGGCCAGGAGCCCAGAGAAGAGAACAGCACCCAAAGTTGTGTACAACTCTGGACCAAGGAAATTCACTAACTTCACTCCTTTGAACACCACACCGAACCAGGTACTCCAGCAGATCCGAGATCGGGAGAACCATTCTGTCACGACCCGAAACCCACCCTGTGCGGATTACCAGATCACGACCGCCGCCCCGAGACCCGAAGGCCTCGAGACAAGGCTCGCATAGGCAGCGGTACCGAACAGATGTGCTTCATGTGGTTGCGGAAGCGTGAAAAAAACTTTTTTTTTTTTTTTCTTATGTAAAATTTGCACATCCGTCCGATACTGCCGCTATTCACAATGGTACACATGTTCACACATTCATATAAAATCAGAGCATAACTAAAACTTAAAAGGCTTCATAATTAAAATCTTAATTCAACTGCCCCGTGGGGCTTAATACACGTCCTTAAGATATCAGCTAATACAAAATATATTAATCAGAGTTCATGTGATTTTTCCCCAAAAGAACTCCTCAAGCAAATCTTCCAAAAGCTAGGTTCATCCTTATAGTCTTCGAAAATCGATCTGCCCTTAGTCACCTGAAAGGGGGGCGGATAAAATCCGGGTAAGCTAATCAAAGCTTGTGAGTAATTCCTGCATTCGTCATGGGGTTTTCAACTGGTAGTGGTTTTAGCACATGAGGGTTTATGAAATTCTCACTACCAATTGCTTGTACATTTTAGAACACAGAGTATATGCATTCTTAAAACAATAGCTTTGAACAAGTAAAGTATTCAAGCTAAATACACATTTTCTTCAAATAGAGCATATGCAATTTAAAAGCATATAAACACGTGAAATAGAATAGGGATAATACCTACTTCTATTTTCAAAATCACTTGTCATCTTTTCTCTTTTATTAGGCGGAATCTGTTTCGAACCAGACTCCCATTTTACTGCCAATACTGTCGATGGAGATATCTCATTTGCCTGGGGGATTAGATCCTTCTACCGGGCATGTACTGTTGAATCCTGAAGGATTTCAACCATAATAGGGGGTGGTACTTAGTACCGTTTATCTTATAAAACATTTGTCACATGACTTCTTCAATAGATATTTTTCATGAACATTTAAAGCATGAAATGTATAAATTCTACAATAAAGCTTCAAATACACGTGATAATCAAATTCAGAATATTAAAGGGGTTTGCAATTGATTTAGACATGCTGATGTATTTTCAAGAAAAGAGCTGAATTTAAAACATCTAATAAGCATGCCGTAACAGAATATTTTAAAGAACGGAATCATATAAAGACTGAATTTGATATTCAAAGGCTGCAATGACTTGAGCTTAAAACTTCTTCAAATATATGGAGTTAAATCTCCAGTTCAAATACAGGGTTACTCACCTTGGTCCTTTAGGGTTAGCTCTACTGAGGCGCCTTCCCTTTTACTCTCTCTTTCCTTAGCCTATCAAGATTCATGAAGATTTCATAAATTTTCATATGTACTTAATTAACTCCACAACTCACTAAGTGTAGACTGTGAGAAGCCTAACTTGACATACCTGTCTGTCTTATAACTGTAATACAGAGCTAGTAACTTATGTTCTTAATGATAATAATATTACCTGCGACGCCATTCGGCTAAGGTTTCTGTGTTCTCTCTCTCTCCTCTTCCAATTTCCTTTCTTCTTCCTTCTTCTTTTTAGCCTCCGCCACCATGGCCTTGGTGGGTGATTTGAACATGAAGGGGCTTACCGAGACGACCTCTGTCGCCTTGGCTATCTTGACAAATCTGTCGATTACTCTCTGTCGACGCAACAGCTCTTGCATGAAGGCCTGTTGCTTTGGGTCCTTGGCCCTTTGGGCCTTGGTCATGATCGTGTACTTGGTTCGTTGTTCTTCCATGATTTACCTAAGATCAATTTATGAGTTAGAAATTTTTATTCTAAGGTTGATGTGTTGTCATGTCCTCGTATATGCCGTAGATTAGTACTTTGGCATCACTTTAATTTATAGTCATCTGACAGATGCTATTCATCAAATTTTATGTATTTTTATTTTAGACATTTCTTTTGGTCGAATAGACTCTACCATTGAGTCCGGAGCGTCGAAGAAAGTCAGTTTAGACCTTCTTTGGTTTAATTTGGCTTTTGGTGTACTAGGGGTAATTTGGTCATTTTACCCTTTTACGTGTCTTTATTTTTTTTGGGTCCCGTCTCTTAAAATGGACCCTACCATCAGTCTCAGAGTATCCAAAATAGTAAGGATACACTATTTATTTGTTTAATTCGGACTTCGTTTGACTTGTTTAGGGGGAAGGGCAATTTGGTCATTTTGACATTTTTAGGAGTCTTAAATTTTTTGGGGCCTCATCTCATGTCACAGACCTCACCAATGGACTCAGAGGGTCCGAGATAGTAAGGTTACATATATAACTTGTGATTTTTGGACAACGGGCCATTTCGGAGCATTTAATTTAATTAATTTCATTTAATTAAATTAATCTTAATTAAGCATAATATATATATTATTTTGTACATAATTAGAACAGGTTGAATAGGGTGGCACGCTGGCCAGCGTGTCACCTCCCTCCCCATACCACGCACGTTCGAATCTCACCAGGTGCGGTTGCACCTTTTTAATTTTTGGATTTAATTAACTGTAATTTATATACATATTGTGTTTGTAAATGGACACACGCATACGCGTGGCCGAGTGGGAAAAGGCGTGCGTGGGCGCGTGGGGGTCAGGGGTTCGAACCCCACTGACCGCAATCCTTCTTCTTTTTCTCTTTTTCTTTTCAATTCCAAACAGCCCTATATATGCGCCCCAAAACGACGCCGCCGCATTAATGCGGTGGCAGCCCCGGATATCACCACGTGTCCGAGCCAACCCTTCAACTCGGTTTTAAATGGTTTGCGAGTCGACTCGGCCTCATCTTCCCCAACGATCCCTCTCTGTAACCCTAGAACCCGAAGCTCAAAAGCTTCTATTTCGTGCCATTTTTCTCAACCATTTCTCTCTGTTTTTTATCCAGACCCTACCCAAATCATTAAGGACTGGTTTGGCATTCGTTTGAGGGACCAAAACTGGTTCATTGGCTCGGTCCCAGTCGCGATAATCAGACCTGCAACTCGCGGGTTCATGCTCATTTCTTCACCATTTTTAGTGAGGATGGGCTTATTTTGATCCCCTCTTCATGAGGATTCAAATCCCATTCATGGATGTTGGTTTAAATGAGAGTTTAAGGGTTTGGGTTGTAAACCCGTAACCTGCAAGTCCATGTTTGGAGGTCTTTCTTTGGGATTTTTGATCGCGTATATAGGTTTTTAGGATGCTCTTAGGGTCTTCTTGAGGTCTTGATAAACCAAATTTGGTTTAGGGAAAGTTGGTTCAGACCTGCTTCAAGCAAGGTCATCCATGGCTGCCGTGTGTACGGCTGATGCTTCTGAGGTGTTTCTAGTTGAGGTTTTCATGCTTTGTTCATGTCTATATACTTTGAACATCATATATACAAAAATAAAAGGCTAAAACAACTCATACGTATAGGAATTCTAGAGAGAGAATTTCAAGTGTTTTGTGGGTTTACCTTGTTTCAAACTGTTTCTCTCTCCCTTGCTCCTTGCTTCCTACTTCTAAATGTCCCAGAAACTCCTTCAATCTCTCCCTCACTCTCGGATGGTTGTGTTTTGTGTGTATAAGCACCATGTATTTTGTATAAGGAGAAGAAATCATGGCAATTTCTGATTGCCCCTCTCTTTGGTTTAACCCATTTCAGGTTTCTTCATGAGTGGCCTGAATTGCCACTATTGGGCAGGCCATGAGTGGCCGGTTGTGTGTGTGTGTGGTGTTTGACTCACATATATATATATATATGTAGATGTACAAAGTTCAACCCTAATACACCTTGGATAATACACATACCTCTCCCACTTTTGTACACTTTGGACAATAGCATGCCCTATTATACATACATTTCATACATACATATTTTGGCATACATGCATGCATGCATTCTCATACACATATATATATATATATATTCATGTATAATTATATATATATATATTTAAGGTTATAATTATTTATACAGTATATATATATATTTCTATATTTAATTACGTATATTAATTGCTACAATTTTTTTCTTATATTTAAAATAATTAATTACTTTAAAAATTAATTATTTTCTTAAATGTATTATCTTGTACTAATCTTCGTATTCTCGTAATATTTGTCCAAATTCTCGTACTCGTATCAACAATTGGTAGTTGACGTGAAAATGTAATTATCATCAAAATCGACATGTTGGTGATTGCAACGAAAGTGATGTACAGTCATCCTGACTTTTCAGGACATTTACTTAAAAGTTCGTGCGTCGGGGTCGACACCGACCTTGTTACTAAAGGTGTTGATTTCCAATTTCAATACAACAGCTTAATAGTCCCTAATTTGGGTCGGGGTATTACACCTGAGGTGGCCGGAACCAATCAAAGGAGATCCCAGCCTGCGGGACCAAAGTAAGTATTGTAATTTTCATAAAGATCATGGACATACAACTAACACATGCAGGACCCCCCGGTATGAGATAGAGCAGCTCATAAAGAAGGGGCGTCTTCGGGAGTTCATCAAGCTGGACGGAAGGCATAACCCCCAAGATGACAAGCCTTAACAACGGCCAGATCAAAGGCCCGAGCAAAGGTAGGAGCAGAGGGAAGGACGAAACGAGCCTCAAAGGCAGAACAACCATGTTATCTACGTCCTCCATGCTGACTCCCCTATCACAGGAATGTCCAACAGGGCAAGAAAGAGATATGCTCGGGAGGCCAGAGCTGCCCCGAACGTATTACAGATCTCCAATGTAGAAAAGAGGCTTAAGCCAGCACCAGAGATTCAATTCACTGAGCAAGATCTAGCAGGGGTACATTGCCCTCACAGTGATGCCCTTGTTATCACCCTCAGAATCGCCAACTTTGAGACCCGGAGAGTCCTGGTCGATACTGGCAGCTCCGTCAACATACTGTTCTATGAGCCACTTAAACAGATGGGGATAGACCATGACAACGTTAAGCCCACCACTACCGTGATGGCAGCTTTTGATGGCAACCTCAGTACCCCTTTGGGGAGAGTCGACCTTCCTACCATTGTAGGAGAGGGTGAAGGGCAGAAGACCACCATCTCGGAGTACATGGTGTTGAACATGAAGTCTCCCTACAACGTCATAATCGGGAGACCCTGGTTGCATCAGATAGGAGCAGTCACTTCGACCCTCTATCAGTGTCTGAAGTACGTCCACAACCAGAGCGTCCACTCGGTCAGAGGGTGTCAGCCAACCTCCCGAGAATGCCACGCTATTGCCCTCAAGGAGAAGGCTACTAAATAGCAATTACAGCACACTCGGGATTGTGCAGATCCGGTTCTCACTCACTCTCCTGAGGTAGAGAATTGCCCATCCAGCATTGAAGAACCCCTGAGCCCAAGGGGACGTGACAGCCGAGCCAAACCTGTTGGCGAGCCCATTAAAGTATTGGTCAGTTCAGAAGCAGAGGGGCGTTATTTGTACATCGGCCCAGACCTAACACATACCGAGCAGGAAAAGATAATCAGGTTCTTGAAAGACAACCTCTCTATCTTTGCTTGGGAAACCAAAGACATGGAGGGAATAGATCCTAATCTTATAACTCACAAACTGATGGTAGAACCGGATCACCCGCCAGTCAGACAGAAGAGAAGGCCGATTGCTTCTGAGCGGCATCAGATTATAAATGAAGAAGTCCAAAGGCTGCTGGACACCAGGATGATACGGAAGTGTTCTATCCCGAGTGGCTAGCCAACACCGTGCTTGTCAAGAAGAAAAATGGCAAGTAGAGAGTTTGCGTTGACTATACAGACCTCAACAAGGCATGCCCCAAAGACAGCTTTCCACTGCCAAGAATAGACCAATTGGTTGACGCCACTGCGGGGCATGAGCTTATGAGTTTCATGGATGCCTACTCTGGATACAACCAAATCCAGATGTACCCTCCAGATCAGGAGAAGACTGCCTTCATAACCGAAAGAGGGCTCTACTGCTATAGAGTGATGCCTTTCGGTTTGAAAAATGTTGGAGCCACTTATCAGCGGTTGGTGAACAAGATGTTCAGCCCACTGCTTGGCAGTACCATGGAGGTATACATCGATGACATGCTGGTAAAGAGTCTTCAGAAAGGCAGCCACCTCCAGCACTTAGCCCAGACCTTCGACATCCTCAAACAGCACAAGATGAAGCTCAACCCCTCGAAATGTACCTTCGGAGTTACGAAGGGAAAATTCTTGGGATACATTGTCTCTCAGAGGGGTATCGAAGCAGGCCCCACTCAGATCCAAGCCCTGATTGGGCTAAAGTCACCAAGAACCAAGAAGGAAATTCAGGCATTGAATGGCAGAGTTGCGGCATTGAGCAGATTTATCTCCAAATCCACTGACCGCTGCCTACCTTTCTTCAAAGCTCTGAAGGGCAGCAAAGCTTTGCAGTGGACGGAACAATGCGAAGAATCCTTTCAAGAGCTAAAAGAGTATCTAGCCTCTCCAGAACTCCTATCAAAACCAGTACAAGGAGAAAAGTTACTCCTGTACCTTGCAGTTTCTGAAAACGCGGTCAGCTCCGCATTGATCAAACAGGACAGAGGAGTACAGAGGCCTATTTTTTACGTTAGTAGGGCACTACTTGACACGAAAAAAAGATACCCAGAAGTAGAGAAACTGGCCTACGCATTGGTCATATCAGCTCGGAAGCTTCGACCATATTTCCAAGCCCATCCAATCGAGATCCCAACTGCCTACCCTCTGAAGTCAATACTGAGGAAACCTGAGGTATCGGGAAGATTGGTGAAGTGGTCTATGGAGCTAGGGGAGTTCGACATATCATATGTACCCCGAAACTCCATCAAAGGGCAGGCCTTAGCTGATTTCGTGGCAGAATTCACCCCGGCACTTCAGAACAAAGCGTAACTCACCGAAACTTCGGGAACCTGGCTGCTATACATTGATGGATCATCAACCGATCAAGGTTCAGGGGTAGGCCTGGTACTACAGTCCCCTGATGGGCTCACGTCAGAAAAAGCAGTTAGCCTGGGATTCAAAGCTTCTAATAATGAAGCCGAATATGAAGCCGTAATCTTAGGCATGAAGCTTGCCTTGGAATGCGAGGCTCAGAACCTCGATGTCTTCTCTGATTCCCAACTGGTGGTGAGCCAGGTCTTGGGAGAATTTGCCATTAAAGATGACATGATACTCCGGTACTCCGAACTGGTGAACCATTTAAAGCATTCCTTCCAGACATTTACTATCCAGAAAATTGAGAGAAGCCAGAATTGCAGAGCAGATGCTCTGGCTAACATGGCCTCCCGCCTCAAGTCTGAAGCAAACTTCATAATTAAAATCTCCTTTCAGCCAGGATCCAGCATTGAGGAAGCCCAAATTGCTCAAGTTGATGAACAGCCCCAGAACTGGATGACTCCAATCCTCTAGTATCTAAGATCCGGGCTCCTCCCAGAGGACAAAAACAAAGCTAGGAGAATCCGAATCAGAGTGGCTCGGTACCTGATCCTAAACAACAAGCTTTACAGAAGGTCGTATTCTCAACTTCTGTTAAAATGCTTAGCTCCAGACGAGTCACAATATGTCCTGGCTGAAATACACGAAGGAATTTAAGGGAATCATAATGGGGGCAGAACTATAGCCCACCGAGCTCTATCGTAGGGCTATTACTGGCCTGGCATGTTGAAACAGGCTAAGGAATATGTTCGGAAGTGCAACAAATGCCAGAGATTTTCCCCGTACCAACATCAGCCTCATCATGAGCTCATCCCGATTCCTAGTCCTTGGCCCTTTGCTCAATGAGGGATGGACATTGTGGGTCTATTACCAAGGGCACCTCCAAACAGGAAATATCTCTTGGTAGCCATCGATTACTTCTCTAAATGGGCCGAAGCTGAACCTCTGACACATATCACAGAAAAGGAAGTTGAGAGCTTCACCTGGAAGAACATTGTATGCAGGTTCGGCATACCACGTGTGATTATCTCCGATAATGGAACACAGTTTACTGGTAAAGGCTTCAAGGCATTCTGCGAAAATCTTAACATTAGGCAGCATTTCGCCTCTCCAGGCCATCCACAAGCAAATGGGCAAGCGGAGGTCACCAACCGAACAATCCTTGACAGGTTAAAGAAAAGGTTGGAGCAGGCCAAAGGAAAGTGGGCAGAAGAACTCCCCGGAGTCCTTTGGGCCTACAGAACGACCAGAAGAACTCCCACCTCCGAGACTCTCTTCTCACTAGCCTATGGGACAGAAGTAGTAATTCCGGTCGAGATCGGTATGCCAACCCTGAGAACAGAAGCCTTTGAGCAAGAATCCAACGATCAACAGCTGATGGAAAACTTGGATTTGCTCGAAGAGAGAAGGGATCAAGCCAGCATCAGGATGAAAGCCTATCAACAGAGAATGGTCGACAAATCCAAGGTAGGACTCAAGACAGTCAGCTTTCAAGTCGGAGACTATGTCTTAAGAAGAGTCTTTCAAAACACCAAGGATCCCACTCTGGGAAAGTTGTCACCAAACTGGGAAGGCCCCTACAAAGTTACAAAGGTTGTTCGGCCTACCACCTACTGGCTAGAAGACATGACTGGGAAGTATGTTCCTAGGCCATGGAACGTAGAACACTTACGGAAGTATTGTCAATAGATATGTTTCTTTTACTTCCATAGAATGTACAAGTCTCAGCACTTGGTCCATCTATTAATGCACAGGCCTCCAGAGCCTGGTCCATAAATGTACAAGTCTCAGTACTTGGTCCATCTATTAATGCACAGGCCTCTAGATCCTGGTCCATAAATGTACAAGTCTCAGCACTTGGTCCATCTATTAATATACAGGCCTCCAGAGCCTGGTCCATAAATGTACAAGTCTTCGTACTTGGTCCATCTATTAATGCACAGGCCTCCAGAGCCTGGTCCATAAATGTACAAGTCTTCGTACTTGGTCCATCTATTAATGCACAGGCCTCCAGAGCCTGGTCCATAAATGTACAAGTCTCAGCACTTGGTCCATCTATTAATGCACAGGCCTCCAGAGCCTAGTCCATAAATGTACAAGTCTTCGTACTTGGTCCATCTATTAATGCACAGGCCTCCAGAGCCTGGTCCATAAATGTACAAGTCTCAGTACTTGGTCCATCTATTAATGCACAGGCCTCCAGAGCCTAGTCCATAAATGTACAAGTCTTAGCATTTGGTCCATCTATTAATGCACAAGCCTTCAGAGCCTGGTCCATAATATGCAGGTCTTAAATACTTGGTCCATTTTTCTAAATACGCAGGCCCTTAGAGCCTGGACCATCCTAATGCACAGGCCTTCCGAGCCTGGTCCGTCCTCGGTTAGCAGATTCTATGATCCAGTCCTTCCAAAGACAAAAGTTCCAGGCATCTACAAACTAAAGTTTCCTAGATCGGAACACCTCAGATCTGATATTTATATTATTTGGCTTATCTGTCGAACAAGCAACAAGTTCTATGGTACCGATCAAACGTAAAGTATTTTGATTCATGCATTTTTCTAAGTTTCTTTGATCTATTCTCGAGACGTACGGAGGAGTTATTGATCAGAAGTGCAAAAAAGGGTAATCTAACTCAAAAGGGCACACTCAAACAGAAAAGAACATCAGATTTGAGAAAAAGGAGCTCAATCTTATTGATAAATCAGAAGATTTACATCAGTACAAAGACTGGAAATAGAACAGAAGCTATTACAGAAGCTATCACAAAAGCTATTACAGAAGCTACACTTGGCAACATCACGACTTTTCTTCATGGGATGATAAAAGGGCACAGGATCCAAAATTTCCATTACCGCCGTCGCCGGCTCCGTTTGAAAGGAAGGAACCCTGAACCCCAATCCACATCAAGAAGCACCCAGGCCATTTCATCATCACTATCACTGGTCTCACGACCAACGGAGGATGAAGGCTCTGGGTCTCAGGGGACTGCCATTCGTCTTCCTCACGTCAGTTGTTACACCCCAGCCGATTGGAGCAGGGGTCTCTGACGAAACATGAAGAAGAAGAGGCACCCCACTTGCGTCTTCATCACCGGCGTTCCAAGCCTCGGTTGAATCAGGGAGAGAACACCACCAATCGGAGGAATCTCGACCGGAGGCCAGAGGAAACAAGAAGACTTGTGCTTCCTTTAATCCTTCCTTGGAGACTGAAAAAGGGGGAAGGTTAACTCTCGGCCACAGTTCAATCATTCCTAACTCATACAGAGAATCATCCATCATTTTCGGGCGAATGACAAAATTTCGGCAGCATCTAAAGTCTCTCCTACGAGGAAACAGTTCGAGAATAAAAGGGTTGAACGCAACCGAATGCCCTCGCTTCCGTATATATAGACCCTTGAAGTCCAAAAGCCACCCAACTGAACTGTCACAACGGTGAAAAAGACATTGGCCTCGAAATCCCAAACGGACAATCGAATAAATAAGCGGTGCATTAAATGTGCCTCTTCAATATACCAAGAGACAGGGTACAGAGCTCTGTGAACGAAAATCACAGCCCAGCACTGGAGCTTCTGAACTGATAAAAGGAGGGGGACAGCGTCTAAATGTACAGGCCTCCTATCCAAGATTCAGAACTTACAGTTTTAACTATTTTATGACAGGCCAGTCACATGACAAAGGCCAAAACAGCTCCGACATATCCTGATCCTGAGTACTCGAAAACAACATGCCGAGCATCATAATGAAAAGCACAAGCTGCCTGATTATCTTCACAAGCTCTTGATTCAGAGCAATTTATCTCAGAGATCTACAAAAGCTCACTCCCACTCTATTGGGCTCTATCTATCTGATTATGTTTGCCTTCTTATCTTATTGTGATGAGACAGGTGAAATTAATTTACATTCATTATTTAGAGACGAGTATCGAAGCTCAGAGAGCAACTATTGATTGTTGGACGGTTGATCTAACATACAAGAGGTTCAGAACAGCCACACTTGCGACAAAATTGCACAGGAGGAAAGAACACAGGAAGAATCAGAAGGAAAGTCAATTTCATTGATCAAAAGTATACACCCATTACATTAAAAGGAAATAACAAAAATGAAGAAAAATCAAAAGACCCATAAAAGCCTCAAGCCTTGTCAGAGGGGCCTGGGTCTTCTTCCAAGTTAAGAGCAGTAGCCCCAGCCGTCTTGTACGGGTCAGGACTAGACGAGGCAGGCTTAGGAGGAACGATTGACGACATGTCAAAACCTGGGAACTGAATCTGAAATCTAGTTCGAAAGCTTTCAAAGCCAAACCGGATCAGGTCATCACCCATCTGTTCAACTTCACCTTTCAATTCCATCTCAGCCTCAACCTTGGCTTGATCAGCTGCCTCCTGAACCTTCTGATTAAAGGAACCCCGGAGCTCAACCAACTCCGCCTGAAGCGCCTCAACCTTTTAAGCATATATGTCCCTCTCAGACTCTGCCACGGTAAGGTTGGTGGTAGCTTCCTTCAGATCCTCCTCAACGGTCTAAATCTTGGATCGGGCTGTCCCAAGCTCCAGCCTCATCTCTTCCACTTCAGCCTTCAGCTTCTCAGCCTCCTCAAGGCCCATAAGGGTCACTATCAGAGCAGCCAAACTATGCATGCTCTGCACAAGGCAAGACAGACAATTTAGATTGAACAAATGAACAAACAGAAAAGTCAAGAAAAGCTTCAGAAGCTACCCTCATCTGGAGATTCATCATGTCAGTCATCAGCTTTGAGGGGTCGTCCCCTCTGTATCGGTAAGGGCCCCGAGCCCATATTTGGTCAAATGCCTTCTTGGCAATTTAATAGTCCGGCTCATCAAACGGCTCGGATGGTACGGCAGGTGCTTTCCCCTTCCTAGTCCTTCTACTCAGACCAGAAGGGGCAAGAGGAGCGGCCGAAACAGGAACGGCAAGATCGGCCTCCATCTCAGCCTTGGCAGGGGCTGGCTCGGGAGAGCCGAAAATTAACTTCCTCCTCTTCACTTCAAGAGGAGCATCAGGCTCGGCTCGGGAGGAAGCCTCACCCACCACTTGGGCCTCCGGCACTGCCCACTTCGATGTCAGCCTCTTCTTAAGATATACAGAACGGGCAGCCATCAAGTTCTGCCAGAGTTACAATGACAGAATGGGCCCCGTTAGAAGTCAAAAGTAGCACTCGGTACTGATCTCGCAGTGCTTTAGTAAAATCGGGCCTCTTCCAAGCACTCTTGACTACACAGAAGTGAGGAATGATATATCAGTTTATCAGTTCCGAAGGCATAAACAAGGCTAAGGCAAACCTAAGGGAATAAGCGTCACCCTTATGACCCGTAGCACGAGGGAATTGCGAGGCCTCTCCTTCCTGGAAGTCTTCATGCTCCCATCCTCCTCCGACGAAGAAGTACCACTTCTTCCACGTTTTGTTGGAAGTAGGAACGGAGGACAGGGGTCGGAACCCCTTCTCAAAGGACATATAGAAAAGGCCTTCAGCCTGCTTGAACTTCAGATCCATATTGCTACGGATCAAGTCCAGGGACACATCCACCTTGTTTTGGTGTCCCAATACTATGAACCCTAGAAGCTGCCGTTAGCTGTTGAGATTCAGGTCGGCGGGGCAGAGCTTGAACCAACAAAAGAATTGCCTGACTAAATCCGGCAATGGGAGTCTCAAGCCCATTTTGAACCAGGCAAGGTAAACACAAATCTCCCCGGCTTCAACATTTTAGGGACGGTCCATGGGGCCTGGAACTCTGCAGGTCACATTTGGGGAAAAATGGTATTTTACCCTCCAGTCGTCTAGAAGGCTCTAAGTAATAGCACTCTCACCCTCTTCTCTGTGGGAAGACCTACCAGAGGTCTCCCCAGCCCTGTCTCGGGGCTCTTCAAAGGCATCGACTATCCTAACCCCAGGACTAGGGGGAGGTTCAACAGGCCTCTCCCCAATATCTTCGGGAGCAGGATTACCTACATCTTCCACAGAAGACGGTACAGCCATCTCAGAAGGATTTCCTACTCCCTCGCTTACAATTGGGGACTCAAAAAGGGCAGACATTATTCCCAGACTTAAGAAGAAAGAAGCAAGAGAAGAGGAAAAATCGGTCGAACCTGGTCAGGGAAAAGGTCATTTCAAAATCTCACCCCGTATTTATAAGCACAGTATCAGAAGGGACCCACCAAGTCCAAACGCCATGACGGTTCGGAACAATGATGATTTCGGGAAACCCAACTATCGGCCATGCCACGACCCGAAACCCACCCTGTGCGGATCTCGCATCGCGACCGCCACCCTCAGGCCGAGGACCCTTGGGCGAAGGCTCGCATAAGCAGCGGTATCGAATAGATGTGCGACACATGATTGCGGAAGCGTGAAAAACTTTTTTCTTTTCTTTTCTTATTTTTAAATTACGCACATCCGTCTGGTACTGCCGCTCCATACATAACATACATAGTTACACATTCAGAGTATAACTAAAACTTAAAACTTTATAAACAATAAATTTTTAATTGCCCCGTGGGGCTTACACATAATAGGGTACTGTTTTACTAATACAAAAACTCCATACTTAATGTTCGTAGTACTAGACAAAAACTACTTGAACATAGTCTTCCAAAATCAGCAGATTCATCATCGTCGTCCTCAAGTAGAGACTGCTGCTAATTACCTGAAAGGGGGGTCTGAACAAAGTCCGGGTAAGCTAATCTAAGCTTGTGAGCAATTCCAGTATTCGTCATGGGCTTTTCAATTAGCAGTGGTTTTTAGTACATAAGAGTTTGTAAAACATTCACTGCCAATTGCTTATACAATTTAGAATACAGAGTACATGCATTCTTAAAACAGATAGCTTTGAAACATTTTAAGTATTCAAGCTAAATTCGTACTTCATCAAATGGAGTATATAACTCGAAACATATGCATTTCAATTAGCTCGAAAACATTTAAGATATCCAAGCGAAACTCGTGCTTCATCAAATAAAGTATATAAACTTTAAATCACATAAATATGTATTTGAAAATGAGGGTAAAACCTGCTTTCATTTCCAAAATCACTTTGTCATCTTTTCTCTTTAATTAGGTGGAATCTGTTTCGAACCAAACTCCTATTTTACTGCCAATACTGTCGATCTCATTTGCCTGGGGGATTAGATCCTGCTACCGGGCATTTACTGTTGAATCCCGAGGATTTCAATCATCATAGGGGGTGGTACTTAGTACCGTTTATCTTGTAAAACATTTATCACAAAACTTTTTCAATAGATACTTTCATGAGTATTTAAAACATGAAATGTATAATTTCTACAATAGAACTTCACACACTTGTAACTATCAAATTTAGAATATTTAACATAATTTGACATTTAAAACTTTAGACATGCTGAAACATGTTTTAAGAAAACTATGATAGATACCAATCACTGAGCATGTCATGATAGGGTTTATAAAGATAAAACAATTTAAAACTGAATCATGTAAATACTGAATTTGAAACTTTAAATACTTCATATCTTTGAACTTACAACTTTTTCAAATCCATGGAGTTAAATCTCCAATTCAAACACAGGGTTACTCACCTTGTAGTTCTGGGTTCGCTTTATTTAGGCGCCTTTCCTTTGGCTTTCCTCAACCTGTGAAGCCATTCTTGCAGCGTTTCAGTGTCTTCTTGTTTCTTAATTTTTTTCGCTGCCAGTTGCTCCTTGGTTATGGTCTTGTAAATGAAGGGGCGAACGCAGACCACTTCATTTGTTTTGGCAATTCGAATATGTTTTTGAACTACCTGGAGTTGCTTCTCTAGCTTCTCCCGGAAAACTTGCTATTTTGGATCATTTGCTATTTGAGCCCTTGTCATCATTGGGAGAACTTCTCGTTCTTGGTTCATTTTTGTGTCTATTTAATTCTCTGCTTAAAACACAGTTTAACGTGTCAGGAAAACAGATTTCTACAATCATACTCTTCTGGTAGCTCCATTAACCTTAATGTAAAGTTATTTATTTGACATGTTTACGTGTCGTGTCTTTTCGTATTTCATTTCTCGCACTTGCCTCAGTTTAGTTCTTTGGCAATATTTCAGTTCATAGTCATCTAACAGATTCTATTCATCAAATTTTATGTCTTTTTCTTTAGACATTTCTTTTGGTCGAATAGACTCTACCATTGAGTCCGGAGTGTCGAAGAAAGTCGGTTTAGGCTTTCCATTTAATTCGGACTGTTATATGTAAAAGGGAAAAATGGTCATTTATCGTTTTACGTGTCATATTTTTCTGTACTTCGTTTCGTAATTCGGACTCCATTATTGAGTCTGGGATGTCAAAGAAAGTCAGTTTAGACCTTCCCTGATTCTAATTTGGCTTTTGAGGTACTAGGGGTAATTTTGGTCATTTTACCCCCTTACGCGTCTTTATTTTTGGGACCTCATCTCGTGTCGTGGACCTCACCATTGGACTCAGAAGGTCCAAGATAGTAAGAATACACTAATAACTTGTTAATTTTGGTCAAGGGGTATTTTGGTCATTTACCCCTTTACGTGTCTTTATTTTTCGAGCCCCGTCTTGTAAAATGGACCCTACCATTGATCTCAGAATGTCCGAAATAGTAAAAATACACTATTCATATGCTTAATTTGGACTTCATTTGCCTTAGTTATGACCCAGGGGCAAAATATTAATTTTACTTTATTTATTAAATAATTAAATCAATTATTTAATTATTTTTCCAGAGGCCTTATTGCATAAATTTTCCCTCAGATGGGCCTCAGTATAATTTTTCTGAAGCCCAGGGGTCAATCCGTAATAACCAAAAGTCTTGGTTTATTTTATTTTGAATAAAACAGAAAACCAGGGGGTTCGGTCCAAGTATAAGTGAACCGGTCCGGTTCAGTTGCAAACCAACCGGTCTATCCGCTTTTGTGCGTGTTGCTGACGTCATGATGACGTCAGCCCTAGCGTATTAAAATTTTAAAACAGGGATGAAACGCTGTCGTTCCATTTAATCGGTGGCAAGCCCAGAGGCTGCCACTTGTCCGAGTCGACCTAGCCTTATTTTAAAAATCGAGTTGACTCATCTTCGTCTTCCCCACGTCGACTCTACTGTTGCCCTAGTTTTCGAATTTCATTTCTTCCTATTTCGTGACTTCTCACTTAACTAAATCCCTCTGTTTTGGTCCCAAATTGATTCTAAGGTATAAAAGACCAACTTGGCATTCATTTTAGACTTTAAAACCTCTTCATATGTTCGGTTTAGGATATGATAATCCGAACTGTAATTCGGTCCTAGATGCTCATTTCTGAGCCAAATCACTTACGGTTTGTTCCATAATAATCCTCTATTCATGAGGTTTCAGTTTTCATTTAAAGAAATAGATTAAATCATGAGTTTCAAGGTTTGGGGTGTAAACCCGTAACCTGCAACTTGGTGTTTGAGGGTCATTTTTTGAGCTTTATGGTCGCGGTCATATGTTTTTAGCATGCTCATAATATCTACTTTAAGTCTTGATAAGCCAAATCAAGCTTAAATGAAGTCGATTCAGACCTGCCATGGGCAAGGTCTTCAATGGAGATTTTTCGTGGGTTTCATATTTTTAGTCATTTTCATAGCAATTTTCATGCTTGATACACTTCTAGACATATCTTAAGCATCATATATACATAACATAACCTAAATCTCTTAACACATGCAAAATATTCTAGAGAGAGAAATTTAAGAGTTTTCATGGGTTCACCTTTCACCACTGTTTTTCTCTTTCTTTCTTGCTCTGAATCTCTTCTTCTATCTCCTTAGTTCCTTTCCTTTGGTTTCTCAGTTTCTCCTTCTCTGATTTCTTTCGTATGAAGCAGAGCATGCTTTGCATGCCTTGCTTTTAAAGAGAGAACCGACCTCTCTCTCTTCTGGTTCGTAGCCCTACATTAGCCCTCCCATCTCATCAATTTTTCTTTTTCTCTTTTCTACTTTGCATTCAATTTTGCCAAGATATTTATACATATAATATATACATATATATACATATACATATATATACAAGACAACACACACACACACCAGCCGACACACACACACCATTCACACACTGTTCACACTTTTTCATATACATACTTGCATACATACATGTGTAATATCCCGACCCGGGATACCGGGTCATATGACACGTATTACGAGAATTTACAAAAAGATAATTAATTAATTAAAGTAAAGAAATGTTATATATATTAATTAAATAATATATATATGTATAAAGTGAAATATATGTGTATGTATATGGAAGCTTGTATGTATGCATGTAGATGAATAAAGTAGAGGGAGTGAACAGTGTGTGAATGTGTGTGTGTGTGTCGGCTAGTGTGTGTGTGTGTGTGTTGTCTTATATGTGTATATGTATATATATGTATATATTATATGTATAAATATCTCAAAACAAATTAATGCAAAGTAGGAAAGAGAAAAAGAAAAATTGATGAGATGGGAGGGCTGTGTAGGGCTACAATCAGAAAGAAGAGAGAGAGAACAGTAGAGAGAGAAAATGAGAAGAGAGAGAGAGAGGTCGGTTATCCTTGCTTTAAAAGCCAAAACATGCAAAGCATGTTGTTCTCTCACAAAAGAAATCAGAGAAGGAGGAACTGAGGAAGTAGAAGGAGAGATTCAGAGTAAGAAAGAAAGAGAAAAACAGTGGTGAAAGGTGAACCCACCAAAACCTTTGAAATTCTCTCTCTAGAATTTCTCTATATATAAACTGATTTAAAGCTTTCATTTTATATATATGATATGTAGAACATATTTAGACTTGTTTACCTATGGATTTTGAGCTTCAAAACACCTAAAAACACGAAACCCAGTTAGGACAGCCATTGAAGACCTTGCCCATGGCAGGTCTGAATCGACTTCCTTTAAACTTGTTTTGGCTTATCAAGGCTTCAAAAAGAAGTTATGAGGGTTATAAAAACTCATGACCGCGATCAAAAAGCTCAAAAACTAACCCTCAAATAATCAGTTGCAGGATACGGGTGTGGAAACCAACCTTTCGAAACCCCATCTAAACGAGTATATGAAAATGGAAATTTAAACTACATGGAAAATAGATCATAAAGAAACAAACCCCAAGGGTTTTGGCTAAAAAATGAGCATGTATGACCGAATTACAGTTCGGATTATCATGTCCTAAACCGAACATATGAAGAGGTTTTAAACTCTAAAATGAATGCCAATCGAATTGTATATACCTTAGGAACATTTTGGGACAAAAACAGTAAGGATCCATGGATCCAAATTGCACGAAATAGGAAGAAAAGATAAACGGGAATTAGGGTTTTCAGTTGGTCTCCTGGGGAAGACGAAGACGAGTCAACTCGGTTTTAAAAATGAGGCTGGGTCGACTCGGACAGGTGGCAGCCTCTGGGCTTGCCACCGATTAAATGCAACGACGACGTTTTGAGTGTCGGTTTAATTAAATGGACGCTAGGGCTGACGTCATGATGACGTCAACCACATGTAAATAAACCGGACAGACCGGTTGGTTTATGACTGGACCGGACCGGTTCACTTAATCCCTAACCAAACCCTTTGGTTTTCAAGTTTATTTAAAATGAAATAAGCCATGACTTCCTATATTTATGGTTTGACCCCTGGGTTTTAGGAAATTATACTGAGGCCCAACTGAGGGAAAATTTATGCATTTAGACCCCTGGAAAAATAATTAAATAATTAAATGATTAATTTAATTATTTAATAAATGAGGTTAAATTACTATTTTGCCCTTGTGGCATAAATAGAGCAAACGAAGTCCAAATTAAACATATGGATAGTGTAATTTTACTATTTTGGACATTCTGAGATCAATGGTAGGGTCCGTTTTATGAGACGGGGCCTGAAAAAATAAATACACATAAGGGGTAAATGACCAAAATACCCCTTGACCAAAATTTACAAGTTATTAGTATATTCTTACTATCTTGGACCTTCTGAGTCCAATGGTAAGGTCCACAACACGAAACGGGGTCCCAAAAAATAAAGACACGTAAAGGGGTAAAAAGACCAAAATACCCCTGGTACCCCAAAAGTCAAAATGAAATCAGAGAAGGTCTAAATTGACTTTCCTTGACATCCCGGACTCAATAATGGAGTCCGAATTACGAAACGAAGTACAAAAAAATGTGACACGTAAAACGATAAATGACCATTTTGTCCTTTTACATATAACAGTCCGAATTAAATGTTAGGAAAGCCTAAACTGACTTTCTTCGACACTCCGGACTCAATGGTAGAGTCTATTTGACCTAAAGAAATGTCTAAAATAAAAAGACATAAAATTTTATGAATAGCATCTGTCAGATGACTATAAATTAGAGTAATGCCAAAGTACTAATACTAAGGCAAGTACGAGAAACGAAATACGAAAAGACACGACACGTAAACATGTCAAATAAATAACTTTAAATTAAAGTTAATGGAACTCCCAGAAGAGTATAAATTGAAATAAATTCAATTTCTAACACATTAAATTATGTCATAGGTTACAAGTACGAGTTAAATTAAGTACCTATGAAATTGTGAAATCATTTTAGGATCTAATACGATTTAAGCATAAGTTAAGGAATATCGAGATGATATTACAATGAATGTGAAGTTGATGAGGTGTTTATGAATTGTTCTTAGGAACTACAAGGAAAGTGGGAAAGCATATTTTTAGCACTAACCCTAAAGAATCAAGGTGAGTAACCCTGTGTTTGAATTGGAGATTTAACTCCATGGATTTGAAAAAATTTTAAGTTCAAAGATATGAAGTATTTGAAGTTCAAATTCAGTATTTACATGATTCAGCTTTTAATTGTACTGTTTTATAACTCTATATGATATGCTCAGTGATTGGTATTTATCATAGTTTTCTTAAAACATATTTCAGCATGTCTAAAGTTTTAAATGCCAAATTATGTTGAATATCCTGAATTTGATAGTTACAAGTATTTGAAGTCCTATTGTAGAAATTATACATTTCATGTTTTTAAATACTCATGAAAGTATCTATTGAAGAAGTTATGTGATAAATGTTTTACAAGATAAACGGTACTAAGTACCACCCCCTATGAAGGTTGAAATCCTTCGGGATTCAACAGTAAATGCCCGGTAGCAGGATCTAATCCCCCAGGCAAATGAGATCGACAGTATTGGCAGTAAAATGAGAGTCTGGTTTGAAACAGATTCCACCTAATTAAAGAGAAAAGATAACAAAGTGATTTTGGAAATGAAAGCAGGTTTTACCCTCATTTTCAAATACATATTGATGTGATTCAAAGTTATATACTTTATCTGATGAAGTACGAGTTTTGCTTGGATACCTTAAATGTTTCCAAGTTATTTGAAATGCATATGTTTGAGTTATATACTCCATTTGACGAAGTACGAGTTTAGCTTGAATACTTTAAATGTTTCAAAGCTATTTACTTATTTGAAATGCATATGTTTGAGTTATATACACTATTTGACGAAGTACGAGTTTAGCTTGAATACTTTAAATGTTTCAAAGCTATTTACTTATTTGAAATGCATATGTTTGAGTTATATACTCTATTTGACGAAGTACGAGTTTAGCTTGAATACTTTAAATGTTTCAAAGCTATTTACTTATTTGAAATGCATATGTTTGAGTTATATACTCTATTTGACGAAGTACGAGTTTAGCTTGAATACTTTAAATGTTTCAAAGCTATTTACTTATTTGAAATGCATATGTTCAAGTTATATACTCCATTTGACAAGTATAAGTATAGCTTGAATACTTAAAATGTTTCAAAGCTATTTGTTTTAAGAATGCATGTACTTTGTATTCTAAATTGTATAAGCAATTGGCAGTGAATGTTTTACAACTCTTATGTACTAAAAACCACTGCTAATTGAAAACCCCATGACGAACACTGGAATTGCTCACAAGCTTAGATTAGCTTACCCGGACTTTGTTCGGACCCCCCTTTCAGGTGATGCAGCAGACAGGGTCTTAAGGACAACGACGATGAGTCTAGCTGTTTTTGGAAGGATATGTTTAAGTAGATTCTCTTGAAGAACCTATGAACATTAGTAGCACGTTTGTATTAATAGACAAAGTAAGAATATGTAATAAGCCCTCAGGGCAACTGAATAGGTATTGTATCGATGTATGAAGTCTTTAAGTTTTCTTTATACTCTGAATGTGTATCCATGTATGTTAAGTATGGAACAGCAGTATCGGACGGATGTGCATAATTTAAAAATGAGAAAAGAAAAGAAAAAGTTTTTCACGCTTTCGCAATCATGTGTAGCACATCTATTCGATACCGCTACAGATGCGAGCCTTGTCTCGGGGCCTTCGGGTCTCGAGGCGGCGGTCGCAATCCAGGTAATCCGCACTGGGTGGGTTTCGGGTTGTGACAACATGCTTCCATATACATACATACATATTTTACTTTATACATATACATATATTATTTAATTAATATATACCATTCCTTTACCTTAATTAATTAATAATTAAATTAATTAATTATTTTTGTTAATTCTCGTAATACGTGTCATATGACCCGGTATCCCGGGTCGGGACATTACAGGCCAGTACAAATGATGACCTTGAAAAGACCTAATCTCCGGCTGCGCAATAAATGACGCCTCAACAGTTGCCTTGAAAGGCGAACAGGCAGGACACATGACTCTCCGAAAAAGGCTTCGCCCTAGTTGCTTGCTAGCATCGAACTAAGGACTTGGGGGGGGAGTAACTGATATACCATAAAAGAGCAGGCCAATTCAGCACTTGACACGTATGACCATAATCCAACTCATGCTCTGCCGACATGGTTTCCACTCGACCAATGATTGAAAGATCAAGCATCCAGATCATCACAAAAGGTCGGAACTGACCAAACTTATGCCTTCAGAGCACACATATCCGGACAAGGGTCTCAGAACTTATCACAGGGTCTAGACCAACACTCCAGACCTCGTCACCACCTTAGCGGATGCCGAGCAGGGAATAAGGAAGCAGTCTTCGACAAGGAAACAGTCTTCAACAAGGGAACTACCATCTATGGTTATCTCTATGTAATACTCCGCAAGGTAACTGCAATCTCCGATGATCAAATCCCTATACTCATGGCATCAAATCCTAATCAACTTAGGAAGGCCACGGTCTATAAATTAAACCCTAAAGGTACGCTTTATTTTTATGCTCATTCTTTGGCTTTCAATACAGTCTTTCAATTCCTTTTTACTTACTTAAGCATCAGAGCGGCTACTGCCGGAGCCAATCCGGTGGACCTCTGATCGTCTTTCTGAGTGTTCTACAGGTCGCGGAGTCCACACTTATTGCGAGTCGAAAAGTGGAGCATCAATATATATATATATATATATATAAATGAAAAACAAGGGAGAAGCTTCTTGAAGAAGCTGGAAAACACGGACAAGGATAGAAGGGGCTGCCGTACCCGTGGATATATGGTATTATATATATATACATGTACAAGCAGAAAGAAGCTTGAAGCTTCTGGATGATGGTACAAAAATAGAGAGAGGGAGAGAAAGTCGGTGCAGAGAGAGAAAAAACAGAGGAAGGAAAGAAGCAGCAGTAGCGGTGGAGCAGAGGGCCAGAAGTGCAGTGGTTGACTGATCTGTTGAAGGGTTTTTGATGATTCCTTGGAGTAGTATAATTGATGATGGGAATTTTTCTACCTCTGCCGTTTTTATTTGGGGCCAAGTGAATAGGAGAGAGACTGATGCTGTAGCAAGGGTATGTGTATGTATATACGTGTGTGCCTGTTGGTGCAGCAGTGTAGCGGTGCAGCAGGTGGTATGTATATATACGTGTGCGTATTTGTGTGGCGATGTAGTAGAGTGACATATGTGCATATATATGTGTAGGTAGCGGTGCAGAGACATATATGTGTGTGTAGTGGTGTGTGTGTAACGGTACAGGGAATTGTGTTGCAATTTTGTGGCTTAGCATTGCGTGTGGATGTTGCGATTTTTGTGGGGATTCTTGTTTCTACCATTTTCCGTTGAGAACAAGGGTTGTTCACGGAGTTTGTTCTAGATAATTGGTGGGGTGACTTTCTCGTGTTCAATCTGATATGGTGATAACCAATCAAGTCATTAGAAGCGTGGCTCGTTCAGGTAAACCACACTCGACCTTGCAGAACATTAGCCCTGCGCCTCTTGTTCCATGCCTGCTTCATTGAGGGACAGTTAATTAGTGACAGAGTTGGTTTCGAAGGCCAAGCAGTAGCAGCGATCTAGAGAACGAGCAGGCGGATAGATTAAAGGAGATGGGAGTCCAGTCCATTGGTCTTTTAAAATTATGTCCGTATTATCAAAAGTATTTGTAGTGGTCATCATGGCTAATCGGATGGCTACAGAACTCCCTACTCCAGTCTCTTGGAATCTTCTGGTTCAGAATCTACTAATACAGCTTGTTGTAAATGTTGGAGCAGTCTGGTTTAAGGGGTTCCATCTCGATTTCATTTCATGAAGTTGGCCCTGCTTGTGACAAGTTGATGGCAGCAACCCAGAATGCGGAGCACATCAGCAAGCTGGAGTATAGAAATCCCCTGTTTTGATCAAGGGGCAAACGCATATACGTATAAATTGATATTTCAGAAAATTACCCCATCCATATAATGGCACAATATAAAGGGGTAGCTTTTGGTGAACTAAGTTCCCATCCTTTTGTTGTTGCAGATGCAGTATACAGACAAATGATCAATGAGGAAATGGTTGGCAGAGAACTGAACCTGTAAGATGTTGTAAAGTTGCTGCTGTTGTAGATTTTATGTGTTTAAAAAAAAAATTAGCAAGTCAAATTGTAAATGGGAGCACAAATTATGTCATGGGTTCTGGTGGAGCTTGGCTGGGAATGTTTAGAACTGGGGGAGATGTATTGAATGGCAAAATGGGCTTCAGTGCTTCAGTTAAGGAGATGGGTTGGGTATTAGTTGAACTGAGGGTTCCATTGATACTGTTAACCCATTACTTGCCAAGAGCCAACTTTGATGCATTGGTGCAACAACTCTTGAGGAGTACAGGAAATATGTGGAAGAGCAGTAGCAGTCCAGTTCCAACCTTCGCTAATAATGGGTCCAATGCTGTGGGGAACATTTATGGCCGTTGTAAGTCAAATGGTTGGAACTGATTATGCTAGAATCCTTCAAGAAGATTACGCATTTGCATAGATCCCCATCACTCGCACATATAGGTGGCCGTTTGACATAAACCAAGATTAGTTGTTGAGGGGCTTGTGACACTTAACTGCAAATTCTCCAAAGGTTAGAGGTTGGAGGTTGGAGTGAAAGTGTACAGTCTCAAAGGGATCAACAAAAATAGGTTGGTGATTATAATGAAAGTGATGTACAGTCGTCCTAGAGTCACTAGAAACGTTTCACTAAAAAGAGAGATTCCACTAAAAGTTCATGTGATTGGAGCTCGGAATGGAAAAACAAGAGGAACTGTCCTACCAAGTCAGCTGGAGGGTTAAATGATGATTGCAGTGCCAGTGGAATGTTGTTGCAACCAGACAAAGGTTGGATATGTTCACATTTGAGGAACAAGATGTTCTTTTGGATGTTGAATCAATTATGATGGCCATCAGAAGGATAATGCCCAAGACATGCATGGACGTGACTGACGACGTATCTGGAGATTGTCAGACTATCTATGAATGAAGATAAGCGTAACATTCAGGTGAGTAACTCGGACTCCTGACTTGGTGTATAAGCACTATACAGTTTATATTTTTATACTACATTGTTTATATACTAATTTTTTATATATACTGTACTGTTTTTGTGCATTATTTCATGCATATTCTTTGCATTACATGTGGCATGATCATACATTGTCCTGCTTCTGATATCTCTTGTTCTGATCCTATTTGAGTTTGTCTTGTTCTACTACACACCATTTGGAGTCTATCTAATTTTGATTTGATATGTTGAGTCTACTTTGGGCCCACCACAGGATTGAGAGGTTTTCTGCCAGAGCACGACCCAGAGGGTAGAGGCTCCACGAGTAGTCCGCTTATGGGTAGCTAGGAAGGCTCGTCTGTATGATTGACATTCTGTTTTGTTTCTGTCCCGCTCAATTCTGTTATGTTCCACTCTGATCTGACCCTAGAGGGTAGAGGCCCCACGAGTCATCCGCTTATGGGCAGCTGGGGAAGGTTCAGGCACATTTGTTGATATGCCTTTGATTGATTGGTACTCTATTCTGATCCGTTCTATCCTAATCTATTATGTTCTGTTCTGATCTGTCTGATCTGTTCTGTTATGATCTATTTGAGCTGCATTTGTTCTATTTGAGTTGCATTGTTCTACTTGATCTGCATTTGAGCATGCATGTATATATGAACTGGTTTTGAAACCCATGGCAGGAACCTATGTTACTCACTGAGCTTGCTTAAGCTCATTCCATTTATCTAACATTTTTCAGGATATATCTCCATTGGATTATAAGGTTCAAGGAGATGATACTAGTAAGCTGAGAGGTATCCCAAATACGGATCTAATGGCATGGATTTGTGGGGACTTGGGTTCTAATGGATTGACTCTGGCTATTCAGGTGAGTGACATGTTATGATTGACTTCATTGATATGTATTAGATGTATTGGGACATGACTCATGGTAATGGTACTCTAGAGATATTAAATATGCTCTGTGGCCGACTTATTAGCTGTCAGGTTTTAGTATTGACTTACTTGTGGTACATAACTCTATGGTATATAGTTAGAGTTGCATTCCCGAGATGAAAATGTTTTGAATTCCGCTGTTCTGACCCTACATTTGGAATGCAATTCATCGTAAGGTTCAAAAGTTTGCCTTTGGTTGGTCGCATTGTTGGTAGGGAGACCGGTAAGGCAGTTAACTGGCATCACATCTTCGGCATCCGCGTAGGGTGGGGTGCGGGATGTGACATGTTCTGTTCTGTCCTGCCTAATTAGCGTCTTGTCTTGTTCTGTTCTGTTCTATTCCGCTCAATACTGACCTGTTCTATTATTGATTTATTTGCCTATGCTCCGATTTATATACTGGCATCTTGCACTATTCTGTCTGTTCTAATCTGTTGTTTCATTTAGTTCAGTTCTGTTTTATTCTACTTAAACTGCATTTAAAGTGGATTTATAATGAAATTAGTTTCTGCACCTACCAGGTGCATTTCCCTATCATTTAAATAGAGTTTAATACTTAAATGATAACCCTTCAACCCTTGGCCGTGACTTGCAACTAGACTTTCGTACCTGGTTTCTACACCATTTGATCTCATTCTTTTTGTAAAACGATTTATGTTTTATACTCTACAAGGCCCTCGAGTCCATACAAATTAACATGCAAAAAAAAAAAATATCATGTATATAGAAAATTTAGAGAGAGAAATGAACGGTTTAGGAGTGTTTACCACGACAATGGTGTCCTCTCTCCTCTCCTTGGTTTGCTTCTGGTTTCCCTTCCCTTCTCCGACTTCTGGTCACCAGGACTCGCTCTCTCTCTCTCTCTCTCTCTCTCTCTCTCTCTCAGTTTGTCACTCGTCCTTTCTCTCTTTCTTTGTTTTCTCTCTAACTTTATGACTTTCTCTTTTCTTTATCCAAGCACACATGTATATACACATATCACACACTCTCTCACGCAACCTCCCTGCAACCAGCCCCATTTCCCTGACTCTTCTTCTATCCAACTCAGAATGCATTTAATGCATTTCTTGCAAGTTGGTTTTTCTACTTATATATATATATATTTTACATCAAACATATTACACACACACACTTAGCCATCTTTGAAGACTCACACACCTCCACAATAGCACACACACTCACATAGTACACACACCCACAGTTGTATACACTACAACAATATATATATATATATATACATATTTAAATGTATTAAACACATGCATATACATTCATATACATGATTCACTACACATACATACATACAATACATCACACATACACATGTATCCCATATATATATATATACATATATACATTTACAGAACCTATACCCATATAAATACATACAGAATAGATCTTTTTTATAATAATAATAATAATAGATAAATGAAAAAAAACAAATAAATAAATAAATAAATAGACGAATAAAGAAATAAATAAAAAAAAAATTCCTTCCAAAAATTTCAATCTTACATCCTTCCCTCCTTAAAGAAATTTCGTCCTGAAATTTAAAATAAAATAAAATAAATAAAATACATCACTAAACGAACAACTCGGGATACCTAGCACAGACCTTAGTTTGACGCTCCCAAGTAGCCTCCTCGACCCCATGATGGTTCCAAAGAACCTTGACCAAAGGGGTGGCCTTACCTCGCGAAACCTGGTCCCTCGAGTTCAATATTTGCATGGGCCTCTGGTCATAGGAAACGTCACCCTCTAGCTGAAGATCTACCCAATCTAATACATGTGAGGGGTCAGGCTCGTACTTCCTCAACAAAATAGTAAAAGATCAACTCGAACTGCATCGTAGCCTAGAGGCGTGCAACCTTACCCATGGATCATTGACCTTTCCCTCAGCCAGGCGATGCGGAATGCATTACCCTCTCCCATTACCCCCTCCCCCCCCCCCAAAAAAAAAAACCTCGTCCACTTGGGCAGGCGTGCAGCGGTGTGCAGACATCTCCACACTCCCTGCTAGGGTCTGGTTCTGATCCCATTTGTAACGGCCCACTCCATATGGCGCAACACCTAATGAAATCCTCAAAATATGTTGGCTCCTCAATGCCAATTTCCCAAACCTATCGAAGCATCATGACCCATCTCAACAATTCAACACAATAACAAAATAAAGGAAAAATCCTCAATGTTTATAAAGGTACCCCAAAGTCCCTCACACATTCGCTGACCATCCAACAAATCTCGAATTAAGCCATGAAATCACCTAGTGATTTATCACAATGGCATTATCCTTATATCACCCGTGCCACAATGCAATTCAATAACCCAGTTCTAGCATTATAATCACAAAACTTAAAGTAATGTATCAAGGCTCAAAAGAATAAAACATTAGTGAAACTCTTCACCAAATTAATCATGAATATACATCAATCCTTACTCATATGTATTTAAACACACATACATAGAAACAGGTTTAAACATTTCCTTATGCATACGTTAATAGTAGTCAGTCTATATATAAAATCATAGTCACAGTATTATACAGGTACTAAACTAGCATGCATATACATAAAATCAACAAGCAACATTCAATAGCTAACACGTAGCCTACCACATCAGCACCTAAGTATAAAATTCATCTCCAGAATATATATATATATATATATATATATATATACATAAATAAGCACACAGCACACCATATAAGTAACTAGGTACACATCCAATCCTATGGATGTCCAGGCTTATGGCCCATCTCACAGGCAACAAGCACATACATGCTTATAAACATCTAGTCCCAGTTCATCAACAACCAAGCATACCACATATTGTACAATTTCACACACTAAAGTAACAAGCACTTACCTAATCACGTAATCCAAACCAACCCAATTAAGTCAAGGTCTAACCTCTCTTTCTCATAACAAAGTCCACCCTAGAAGGACCCACGGATACCCCATGAAATAAAGAAAAACATCTCCCTCAGGAGCACACACCGTCACTCTCCCCCTGTAGCAGTCTATACTGGTCCAAAAGTAAATAACCAATCTATCCTCAACGAAATATCAAAACTAGACATATCAAGTAGAACAAAGTCAGAAGAAAGGATACCATCAGCTATCTCAATCGAGCGATCTCTACGGATCCTCGCTAGGGTCATTCTACCCCCCCAACTAGTGTGTTAACACGTAATGGTGGATCTAGCCGGTCTACTTCTAACCTTAAGCAACACGTACAAAATGTTATGACACATTTACCTAATCAACACTTATATAACTCAAGTCAACCATCACCACCCATTGTTTACAATAATAAATAAAAAAAATAACACTGCGTTCTAACACAGCCTTTTCACAAGAAAAATTCATTTAAGCAATACAACATACACATGCTCCAGTTATCACTCAATCCTAGGCGAAATGCTATCCAAAAGGAATACGTCTTTCCATAAGAGAGTTTAACACAAGAATATCTCTAAATTCTTAAGTACAAATACTCTAAGTATCTACTATCCGGTCCATACAAAAATTTTTTTTTAAATTTTTTTTTCAAGTCTTAATTCTTGTTTTAGCATTCTAAGATCTATGTGTCTTTTAATTTATGGTTTTCTACCATATTAGAATTTTGTTCATTTAAAATTTTAAAATTCTTTCATTATTTCTTACTCTCATAGCTAGGTAATAACCCTTCATGGATCACAGCTCCCTTTGTTACTGGCTGATGGGGCGCCATCCATCAACTGTAACACAAGACCTGAGACCAATCCAGTCTGTATAAATATCATAATCATAATACTATAATCCATGAAAATCGGTTACTAACCTAGCACACATATACAAAATTAACAAGCCACAATCAACCGCTAACACATAAACATGCAAGTATGCAATCCATTCCAAGAACACACATATACATATGGGAACACAACCGACGAGGCATATAACTAGGTCTACGGCCTATCTCATAAATAACTAGACACACGACTTACCATATAGACATCCAAATGCACAACCTATATCTCAGATAACTAGGCATACGGCCCACCCATAAAATATACGGTCTACTATAGAGACCTATGTTTCTAATCTTAGTCAACTCTTATATCAAACAATCACCTACTCCCAGTCAATTGGGAAATCGAGTACAATGCATATCCGTGCACACCAATGTAACACGTGTACATAAATCATACCACCCAATCTAGCCACAAATAACTTAAGGTCTAAACTTCTCCCACTGTCCCTAGATATTCGAACCTATGCTCTGATACCACGTTGTCACGCCCCAAATTCTAGCAAACCCGAGGCGCGAGTAACGAGATGAAAGGAAAATAAAATAAAGGACAATCTAACTGATTCAACTCAAACTTACATTCCTTTCCTTCAATGTACATCCATGTAAAGCACACTCAATAAAAGCATTCAACATGTCATTCGGGCTTAAGCCCTACATCACAAAATATGCCCTCATGGGCCAAATATCCTCCTAAGCTCATATCTTCTCCACCCTGTAAGACTTCCTCAAGTCTCAAGTGTCGGGGGCGTCATCTGAAATGTTTGTCCCACGAATGGGTCAGCTCAACTGCTGGTACAATATAATGCTAATGCAAGAAACAAAATTAAGGGCGTGGCATGTGCAAGTGTACAGTTATATCTACATGGCATTCAACATCATGCATACAATGTACTAGCAATAATCTACATTTCATCCAACTCAATTACATAATCTAAGGCGTGGCATGTGCAAGTGTACAGTTATATCTCCACGCACAATTATAACCTACATGCCATCCTATTCATCTATACAATGCATTAACAAGATTCAAAACAATTATAACCTACATGCCATCCAATTCATCCATACAATACAGTAACAGGATTCATCACACATTCGGGAATTCATTAATACAATGCAATAAAAACATGCGTGACACACCCATGTAACTCTATGCCATGTCAACTCTATGTCACACGTATTTCAACTCATGTAATGTAATGTCCCTTCACGGATCGCTCCCGTTGGTTCGGGTACCAAATGCAATATCATGTCCCTTCGCGGATCGCTCCTGCTGGTTCGGGTACCAAATGCAATATCATGTCCCTTCGCGGATCGCTCCCGTTGGTTCGGGTACCAAATGCAATATCATGTCCCTTCGCGAATCGCGCCCGCTGGTTCGGGTACCAAATGCTATATCATGTCCAAGGAATCATACTATGCCAATATGCTTTGATTCCACCATACCATAATGTAATCTCAATAAAGCATCATATCCAGACATGAAGTATGCTTTAAATGATGTATTACACAATAACATTCAAATAAAAAGATCCTTTCATCAAGGTCACATGTCATGCATAGTCCATTTAACACATGCTTTAAGTCACATATTTAATAATCCCAACAATTCTAAAAAAAAAAACATAATCCACACACTATGCTAACACATGCGATGTGCACATAGTCATGATTCACATTCATCAGCAATTTTCAAAAAGGTAACAGGGAACACATAAGCATATAAGTAATAAAACAAACATGCGAATCATCAAGTCAACATGACAGTTATTCCTAAGCTTAATTCTATTTCTTACTTAGCACAATATATCGTACCTAATGGGTTGGTCTCAACCCTAAGAAGTCGTACTCATAGCGTAGCGAATCTAACAGTCATAATGCAAAAGGTCAGACCACCTTCTCTTTGTTTTTTGATGTCCCTAAAATCACACAATACAATTTAGTCTATCTCTATTTGAATTATGCTATTCATCAAATTTTATGTCTTTATCTCATTAGTTTCTATTTTGCTAAATTAAATTCTACCATTGGGTCCAAAACGTCGAAGAAAATAGGTTTAGGCTTTCGCGGAACTCAATTTGGACATTTGTATCAAAAAGGGCAAAACAGTCATTTGGTACTTTCACGGTTTCCTATTTTTAGAGACTTTTTGTTGTAAATTGGACTCCACAGTTGAGTCCGGCATGTTCGAAATAATAAATTTTCACTATTGTTTTATTTTAATCGAAGTTCGTTTGACTGTGTTTTGACTTAGGGGTATTTTGGTAATTTTTAAGGGTTCCACTTGTCTTTTATTTTTCGGGACCTCATCTCGTGTCACGGACCTCACCGTTGGTCTTAGGAGGTCCAAGATAGTTAGGATACATATATGGCTTGTCCCATTTGGACTCCGGGCCATTTCGGGTTATTTAACTTAATTAAATAAATTTAATTTAATCTAAATTATTAAATTATAAAATATATAGACATATTATTTGCATAAAAGAACGGGCGGGCACTGGGTGGCACCATGGCCAGGTGTCACCCTCCCCTCCTTCCCGTCTACGGTTCAAACCCCCGCAACCCCTTTTTCCCTTTCTTTTCTTTTTCATCATTTTCTTTTCATTTCCTTAAAGAGTTGGGCCAAAGATCTTTTTAAAATAACTGGCCCAATAACCCTTTTTAAAATAACTGGCCCAATAACCCTTTAACTTAGAACAGGCCCAACTAACCCCCTGACCGAAACTGGACCAGCCCAACATTTTAAAACCAAATGACCCACTGAGTTAAAAGGAAAAATGGCCCAACTCTGCCCAAGCCCCAAACGACATTCCGGTTGTCTTCTCCGGTCGTCCTGCCGGCGCCGGTCGACTGGAAAACTGCGGCCCCTCACCGTTTTTAACGTCGATTTTTCTCTGTTTTCACACTAAATGAATCCTAGGACCCTAAGCAATTATTTAGGACTGTTTATGAGCTTCAACACTGTTCACATGCACTGATCCACATCAGTTTTCCGGTTGAGAAACCCAGATTCTGGCCAACGATTTCTTCCATATTTCATGTCATTTTCTTCCTTGTTTCGGTCCCATTCTTAATGAAATTAGTTTTTGCATCCTACCAGGTGCATTTCCCTATCATTTAAATAGAGTTTAATACGTAAAATGATAACCCTTCAACCCTTGGCCGTGACCTGCAACTGGACTTTCCTACCTGGTTTCTACACCATTTGATCTCATTCTTTTTGTAAAACGATCTATGTTTTATACTCTACAAGGCCCTCGAATCCATACAAATTAACATGCAAAAAAAATATATATCATGTATATAGAAAATTTAGAGAGAGAAATGAACGGTTTGGGAGTGTTTACCACGACAATGGTGTCCTCTCTCCTCTCCTTGGTTTGCTTCTGGTTTCCCTTTCCTTCTCCGACTTCTGGTCACCAGGACTCTCTCTCTCCCTCTCAGTTTCTCACTCGTCCTCTCTCTCTTTCTCTGTTTTCTCTTTAACTTTCTGACTTTCTCTTTTCTTTATCCAAGCACACATGTATATACACATATCACACACTCTCTCACGCAACCTCCTTGCAACCTGCCCCATTTCCCTGACTCCTCTTCTGTCCAACTCAGAATGCATTTAATGCATTTCTTGCAAGTTGGATTTTCTACTTATATATATATATATATTTTACATCACACATATTACACACACACACACACATTTAGCCGTCTTTGAAGACTCACACACCTACACAATAGCACACACACTCACACAGTACACACACCCTACAGCTGTATACACTACAGTAATATATATATATATATATATATACATATTTAAATGTATTAAACACATGCATATACATTCATATACATGATTCACTACACATACATACATACATACAATACATCACACATACAATTCCTGTTTTAAATTATTCCGTTACGACATGCTTGTTAAATGTTTTTATATTCATCTCTTTTCTTGGAAATGTTTAGCATGTCGGGGTGAAATGCAAATTTCTTTAAATATTCTGAATTTGGTTATTGCAAGTATTTGAAGTTCTATTGTAGAAGTTATACATTTCATGTTTTAAATACTCATGAAAGTATCTATTGAATAAGTCATGTGATAAATGTTTTACAAGATAAATGGTGTTTAAAGCACCCCTTATGTTGGTTGAAATTCTTTGGGATTCAACAGTAAATGCCCGGTAGCAGGATCTAATCCCCCAGGCAAATGAGATCGACAGTATTGACAGTAAAATAGGAGTCTGGTTCGAAACAGATTCCACCTAATTACAGAGAAAAGATGACAAATGTTTTTGGAAATGGAAGCAGGTTTTACCCCCATTTTCCTATGCATGTTTATATGTTTTGAAGTAACGCTTTTGGGAATGGAAGCAAGTTTTTACCCCCATTTTTCCTATGCATGTCTATATGTTTTAAAGTGCATATACTTCATTTGAAGAAATATATGTTTAGCTTGCATACTTTAAATGTTTCAAAGCTATCTGTTTTAAGAATGCATATATTCTGTGTTCTAAAAGTACAAGCAATTAGTAGTGAGTATTTTATAAACTCTTATATACTAAACCACTACCAATTGGAAACCCCATGACAAATACAGGAATTACTCACAAGCTTAGATTAGCTTACCCGGATTTGTATCCGTCCCCCTTTCAGGTGATTGACGGCAGTACTGATTTGAGGATGATGACGATAAGTCTAGCTGTTCTTTTGGAAGGAATGTTTAAGTAGTTCTTTTGTTAAGTGCTATGAAATTTAAGTATTAACTTTGGTATTAGTAAAGTGGGTACACTGATATGTATTAAGCCCCACAGGGCAACTGCATTATGATTGTAATTATAAAGTCCTTTAAGTTTTGTTATGCTCTGAATGTATGATCATATATACCGCAATGTAAGAGCGGCAGTACTGGACGGATGTGCAAATTTTAAAATGAGAAAAGAAAAGAAAAAGTTTTTCACGCTTCCGCAAACCACATGTCGCACATCTATTCGATACTGCTGCGTATGCGAGCCTTGTCCTGGGGCCCTTGGGCCAAAGGGCGGCGGTCGCGATTTGAGATCCGCAAAGGGTGGATTTCGGGTCGTGACAGTTGTTATATCTTAGTGACTGGCTATGTATCTATCTGTTATCCCTTTCTTCTATTATTCTTGTGAACTAACCCTGACACATGGCAAAGCTAGGAATTTACTTACTGAGCTTTGTTAGCTCACTCCTTATTTATAACCATATTTCAGGTAGCTTATGTGGGTGATATGCTGTGAGATAATTAGTGGAACTAGTGAAGCACAAATGATTTACACTGACGAGATGAACTCCAAGTGAAGTTGACTACGTACTCTATAAGGTTAGGTTCACAATTTGTATTATAATATTACATCATTAGTAATGAGGTTAGCCTAGTATGTTGGATCACTATGATTAAATTATACTTGGAGACATTCTGATTGTTGATCATTGGAGATGAGTTTTGATCAGCTGAATTGTATTGGTGTGACTTTCGCTTTAAGTAATTCATTGATATAGAATGGACGCATTGGGGCACGTATATTGATACTCTAGAGATATTTGGTGACTGATTCTAGACGTGCTCTGATGTGTTTGGATGAATTGCATTTTCAATTTAAAAAGGTTTTAATTTCCGTTACTTTGACCCTATATTTAGAATGCAATTCATTATAAAGTTCAAAAGTTGCCTTTAGTTGGTCGCATTGTCAGTGGAGAAAACTGACAAGGTGGCCAACTGGCATCATGCCCTCGAGATCCGCGTAGGGTGGGTTTCGGGTCATGACATGATCTCCCCCTTTATTTGTTTCTCGGTCGATCATAGCATTTTAGACACTGTTTCTCCAACAAGAAGATATTTTTATACAAGTTTCACACAAATTTCACATTAGATACAGAAATCCCCATTAAGTCTGATTTACAACCATAATTGTAAGATCTCATCAAGATCCGATTATCAGACCCATATCACATTCAATTAATTAGGCGATCATCCCCAAATAAGTAGAAATCATCCACTAAGATCATTTAATCATATGTGATCCCACAAGTGATTCACTTGATATCCCCAATCATGGTTTACTGTATTTTGGGTTATTTCGAACTATTAATGTCACGACCCGAAACCCATCCTATGCGGATCTCGTGTCGCGGGGCCGACCCGAAGGCCGTCCCTACTTTTTCCATTCTTGTATCATAGTACTAATATGCAATGTACTAAAAATTTTAAACAATGATTAGTGGAAGTCTTTATCAATTACAGTAATCCAGCGGAAGTCTTTAAAATAAATTTAACAGCGGAAGTCTATTAAATACATGACATAGTTCTACATAAGACAAAATGAGAACTAAACGTAACCAGCACCCGGGGGTGGTGAATACATGGGAGAACTAACATAGACTGATACAATACTTCAAAATGTCCCCCTACGCTCTCAGACTCCTACTGGGGTCTCGTAGCGTCATCACCTGAAATGGGGGGTAAATGGGGTGGAATGAGCTACAAAGCTCAGTAAGTAAAACAGATCTCCAACACTGGTATCGATGATCAATAAATCCATGAATAAGATAATGATAGCCAATCATAAGGAAGGAGATGCTGTGATAGCCAATGAACATAATTGCCACGAGGGCCAATGGAAACAATTGCCACGAGGGCCAATGAAAAGTAATCACAATACACAATCAGGAGTAATAGGGTAAAATGAAAATATAACAACAATGAAGTACTGCCACAATGAACCGATCACAATCAAATCAATCAATGCAAGTCCTTCGAGACTTGAAGAATTATAAGGAATAGTGCCATTCAACAATCAAGTTCTGTCAATCATAAGAGATGCTGTTATTCTATTTCAGGGCTCGGCAGACCCTCGATCTTTTGGGGCCCGGCATACCCCCCAGTCAATTCCAGTAAATTGCCATTTGTCCGTTCACGGACTTGACCCGTAGGTCCCATTCAATCAGATAGCATCAGATGGGTGTTGTGACTGAGCACAACTCCCGTGTCCATAAACATGTCATGATCATAGTAATTCCATAGAATATAAAAATAGAATATCATTCATTCAATGAGGATACAATAGTAGGCCTTTCAAGGCACGGTTTAACATGATAACAATGATATAGCAATCAATCAATGTCCACAAGATAGAACAATATCACATTGTGGATAGCAATAACATGTGTGCTTTCAAAGCACAGTGAAACATGATAACAATGATACATCAGTCAATCGAGTGTCCACAAGATAGAAAAATATCGAATTATGGAGCACAGGGATATCAATACATTCAAGAGTACGAGTTTGGCAGTAAAAGAATAAACTTGGCTTGTGGAAACACCACATGTAAGAGAGAGTGATCCACTTACCTCTATCGTGATTCTAAATCAGGAATCCGTGAGTGTACCCTTGCCTTTCGAGTTCCCTATATATCAGTGAATACGTTTCAGAATAAATGCTATTCATCAAATTTTATGCCTTTCTATCATAAGTATTTCAAATACTAATTTAGACTTTACCATTGAGTCCGGAATGCCGAAGAAAGTCGGTTTAGGCTTTCGCGGAATTCCATTTGGACTTTTGTACTAAAAAGGGCAAAATGGTCATTTTGTACTTTTACGGTATTTTATCCTTCGGGGTCTCATCTCATAAAATGGGCCCCACCATTGGACTCAGAACGTCCGAGATAATAAGTTTTGACTATTCATTTGTATCGTTTGGACTTCGTTTGACCCAATTTTGAAATAGGGGCATTATTGTAAAAATTAATATTTAATTAATTTTCTTGTTTGGGCCCTAGTGTAATTTTTCAAAATATTTGGGGCCGGTTCATAAATTCCAGAAGCTGCGGTCTGAACCAGTTGGTTCAGACCCAAAAACCCTAAACCGGTCTGCCCTTCCCCTGAACCAAACGGTTCAGTTTAATTCAAGAACCGGATTCCAATATCCTGGTTCCTATCCTTATCCGTGGTTGGAATAAGCCCAAACCCAATTTCCATTTCCTATCTCCATAGCCAAACAACCCAAATCCATTTAAATTAAAAACCCAAAATGACACAGCATCAATCCCGTTTTATTTCCGGTCGGGTACCGACCCGATCCGAACCCAGATCCGGTCTAGATCTAACCCGATAGTCCCACGACTTTTCGGTCGTCTCCCCCAGAACTCCGGTAGGGTTCCGGTAGTGCACAGTCACCTTCTCCGGCGACGGTGACCTAGTTTCAGTCATTTTTTAAGCCGTTTTAAATGCCATTCTTTTCCATTTTTCATGTAGATTATATTTCTAAGCTTAGTTTTCAATTTAACCTTTTAGTTCTTCACGAAATAGAGAAAAACCGTGGCTCCGACCAACTGTTCTTTCTCTATTTCATGCTTGTTTACCCACTGTTTCGACCCCTAATTATTTCTAATAGTTTTCTGCACTTGATAGTGTAATATCCTGACCCAGATGTAACCAAGCCGATGAGTTTTACGTGTTATAATGAAGTAACAATTTGGATTTTTAAATCGCTTGAATAGGTGAATAAAAAATAATAATAAAGTAAATAAATACAAAGAAAGAAAAAAGTAATGGGAAAGGAAATTAAAACAAAATAAAATCAAAATAAAGATAAAAATAAGAATTGGAAAGAAATAAATAAAAATGAAAAAAATTGAAATACATGTATATATTATATCTATGTATATTTATCTATAGGTATGAATATATAAGGAGTTATATATGTGTGTGTGGTGTAACGGAAAACAAAAACAAAGAGAAATAGGGAAACGGCATAAGCAGAAAAACAAAACGGAAGAAAAATAAAAGAAGGAGAAGTGAGGGGGCTTGAAACGGATGGGAGAGGAAGAGAAAGAGGGCAGGAGAAATAAAGAAGGGGTGGTTCAGCCGTCTCTTGGTTGTATATACAGCCGTAGAAGCAGAGAAAGAAGAGAAGAAAGAAGAAAAAAAAAACAGGGGAAAACCAAAAACAGAGCAAGCGGCTGGACGCTAGAACAGGGAGAAGAAAAGGAAGAAAAAAAGAGAGGAGGAAGAAGGGAGAGGCAGGTCGGGCACCGTGCGTGAGTTGAGAAAGAAGCGGAGGAGGAAACGAGCCAAGACAAATCAGATTGAGCAGTGGATTCGGAAGAGAAATCAGTGATCGCTCTGTACGCGCGATTGGGTGAGTGCGTTTAATTTTCTGTGTTTGATTCTGTTCAAAGCATAAATTATTGTTTGATATATATATATTGTGAAGCATGAGAATTTATTTGATATGCATGGATATAGTTGGTGTTGGAATTGAATCAAGAAAAAAAAAAAAAAAAAAGGAACAAACCGGACAGAACTGAAACTGGGCGCAACAGTGAAAACGGAGGAGAAAAACAGTTCGGGTGAGGCGATTTTGTTGCGATTAATTGGTTTAGATCGTGGGTAATTGATTCTCTTGGGTGTAGGTAAATTTTAGAATCAAATTGGGATTGAGACCGTAGGAGAAAATGGGAAAAAACGGAAGGGAAAGGGGCTGCCGGAAAAACCGCACAGCCCCAGGTGCGCCACTGTTCCGGCCATTTTGGGAGTGCTCCGGCACTCCGATTTGAAATCCGACGATAGATTTGAGTTGCCCATAACTCGTAGGTGTTAACCCAGTTGAAAAACGCAAGAAACCCGTCACCGGCGAGTCGCCGTTGACGAAGAAGGCAACTTGTACGCAGGCATAGGCTGCTGCGCGGCTGCTGTTTTGCAATTTTTTTTTCTGTTTTCCAATTCCTGTATACCAATATAAGCCATCCATTGGATAGCTTCTCCTTTCTAACCAAACACTATCTAAACTCGAATTTAAAAATTTACCCATGAAGTACAAGTGTTGGGCAGTCATCTGAATGTGTGGGTCGGGTCAGACCCGATCCGGTTTGGTCAAAATAAAATTGCAAAACAGCAGCCGCGCAGCAGCCTATGCCTGCGTACAAGTTGCCTTCTTCGTCAACGGTGACTCGCCGGTGACGGGTTTCTTGCGTTTTTCAACTGGGTTAACACCTACGAGTTATGGGCAACTCAAATCTATCGTCGGATTTCAAATCGGAGTGCCGGAGCACTCCCAAAATGGCCGGAACAGTGGCGCACCTGGGGCTGTGCGGTTTTTCCGGCAGCCCCTTTCCCTTCCGTTTTTTCCCATTTTCTCCTACGGTCTCAATCCCAATTTGATTCTAAAATTTACCTACACCCAATAGAATCAATTACCCACGATCTAAACCAATTAATCGCAACAAAATCGCCTCACCCGAACTGTTTTTCTCCTCCGTTTTCACTGTTGCGCCCAGTTTCAGTTCTGTCCGGTTTGTTCCTTTTTTTTTTTTTTTTCTTGATTCAATTCCAACACCAACTATATCCATGCATATCAAATAAATTCTCATGCTTCACAATATATATATATATATATCAAACAATAATTTATGCTTTGAACAGAATCAAACACAGAAAATTAAACGCACTCACCCAATCGCGCGTACAGAGCGATCACTGATTTCTCTTCCGAATCCACTGCTCAATCTGATTTGTCTTGGCTCATTTCCTCCTCCGCTTCTTTCTCAACTCACGCACGGTGCCCGACCTGCCTCTCCCTTCTTCCTCCTCTCTTTTTTTCTTCCTTTTCTTCTCCCTGTTCTAGCGTCCAGCCGCTTGCTCTGTTTTTGGTTTTCCTCTATTTTTTTTTTTCTTCTTTCTTCTCTTCTTTCTCTGCTTCTACGGCTGTATATACAACCAAGAGACGGCTGAACCACCCCTTCTTTATTTCTCCTGCCCTCTTTCTCTTCCTCTCCCATCCGTTTCAAGCCCCCTCACTTCTCCTTCTTTTATTTTTCTTCCGTTTTGTTTTTCTGCTTATGCCGTTTCCCTGTTTCTCTTTGTTTTTGTTTTCCGTTACACCACACACACATATATAACTCCTTATATATTCATACCTATAGATAAATATACATAGATATAATATATACATGTATTTCAATTTTTTTCATTTTTATTTATTTCTTTCCAATTCTTATTTTTATCTTTATTTTGATTTTATTTTGTTTTAATTTCCTTTCCCATTACTTTTTTCTTTCTTTGTATTTATTTACTTTATTATTATTTTTTATTCACCTATTCAAGCGATTTAAAAATCCAAATTGTTACTTCATTATAACACGTAAAACTCATCGGCTTGGTTACATCTGGGTCAGGATATTACATTCTTCCCCCCTTCAATAAGTTTGGTCCCCAAACTTAAACAAATCATGTTTTGCAATTTTATTTTGACCAAACCGGATCGGGTCTGACCCGACCCACACATTCAGATGACTGCCCAACACTTGTACTTCATGGGTAAATTTTTAAATTCGAGTTTAGATAGTGTTTGGTTAGAAAGGAGAAGCTATCCAATGGATGGCTTATATTGGTATACAGGAATTGGAAAACAGAAAAAAAAATTGGAAAAATGGGTTGGGCAGAGAATTGAACCCATGACCAATCGGGAAATGATGAAAATTCGTGAACCACTGTGCCACTAAGACACATATGATTTATTTTACTTAAAATAAGATATATATTAGACCCAATTCAATAAATTAAATAATGTAGGAAATTAAATAAATTCGAATTAAATTTCGACGCTTAAATTAGTCGAATGAATAATGAAAACCTACTGTTTTGGACCTTTTGGATTTAGTGGTATGGTCCGTTTCATGAGACAGAGTCTCGAAAAATAAAGTACCCGTAGAAACGTCAAAATGACCAAAATGCCCCAACGTCAAAGGTAAGTCAAACGGACTCCGATTTAGTTAAGTAAATAGTGAATTTTTATTAATTCAAACCTATTGGACTTAACGGTGAAGTCCAAATTATGAAAACAGAACCCAAAAAGTAGAGACACGTAAATGACCATTTTGCCCTTGGGCAAATTAAGTCCAAACTGGAAACCGTAGAAACGTAAATGAGTAAAAGAGATATTTAGAGTAGCGAAATGTACAATTGATAAATGAAAGTAAAACTGAGACGTGTTTATTGATGTATAGGCCAGTCAACGGGAAAGGAGAAAGTCCCAGAGTACTAAGACACAGATAAGGTAAGTAATATCTGACCTCTGCATGTTGTACACTCAGCCATGTCACAGTTCTTGCTATACGCATTTGTACTCTATTTATCATATCAGATCCTTTATGATTCCACTTGTGTGATTTTACTTTTCCGTGGAATAGCTTAGTTATGATGCGTAGTATGTCCCGAGTATGGGGACCAGCTTTATATTATTGACCCGAGTATGAGGTCCTGTCCCGAGTATGGGGACCAGATTTACATGATTGAGCTCAGTGCCATGCACACAGGGGGTAGCCGGGCCCCATAGTTTATAGCATCTACTAGTTTTGACATCACCATCTATCTATTGAGATTCATAGTGAAATCCTGTTCCAGCTTTGTTCGAGTACTTCCTATGATCTTGTATGTGACCCTTGGTCTATAGCTTGTGATGTCATCAGTCAGACTAGATGTTCCTTTATTGTGATATTCACTGACGAGTTTTGATTATTGTTATGATATTGACTGGCTATCATATCTTTATTATTATTCAGTTCTTTCCAAATCTTGTACACATGACAGAGTAGGGGACTTACTTATTGGGCTTTGTTTAGCTCACCCCCCCTTACCACATTTCAGGGATTGACGCAGAGGACGGACAGTAGGAGGCTTGTGGCTATAGGATGGACATTTTGACAAGTAATGGTAATAGTAGTACAGTCTTGTAGAACTCCCGTGTATTCACGTCCTGGGGACGAGATGATCTATTAGAGATGTTACAGGCTGTGTTTTTTTTTATTGCAGAACGATTTGTATTTAGAACAATTCAGTTAATGTTTTCCGCTATGTTTGCATATGATGATTCATGTGGTTATCTATTAGTACACTGATGTGAATGAACAGGATGATCAGGTCCGATTCGGCCAAAGGGTCGGGTCGGATGGTTGCGGTCCGCTAATCCGTAGAGGGTGGGTTGCGGGTCGTGACAGATAGGATCATTCTTGGGTCGATTAAACAAGGTTTAACACATGAAATGTCAAGTGGCCGATTATTCTCTATAACCTGCAACTATGAATATCTCTATGATTTTTTAACCTTTTCCTATCATTCTTCTTGCATTTAAAAGCTAAAATCATGCTTATCAAGGCCCTAGCTTTAGATCAAACATTCATGCTTTAATTCACAAAAACAGAACTTAATTCACTTACCTGGGTTTCGGATTTCAGCCTACTGTGACCCTCCAAACTTTCCTATTTCTACTCCTGAGTTCCTTGCCAATGCTTCTCTCAGTCTTGGTCTCCTTTTTATCTCTCAACTCACACCCGTATGTACATATATAGAGAGAAAGGTTTCCACCACCTCTCTCCTTTTTCTCTTTCTATCTCTCGGTTACTCCCCCTTCTATGGCCCCTTTCCTTGACCTAGGTCCTGTGTTCTCTCTGCCAAATGCAACTTTTGCATTAAATGGCTTGGGAGACTTGTTGGGCACTCAATATACATATATCATATTATATATATATATATATCACACACACACACTTCACCCAACCGACACACACACACTCTCATTCACTCCACCTGTATACTGCCCAAGGGCAGTATCCCTTTTCCCTTTTCATTTCTTTTACATATACATAATATACATAATGCATGTATAATACATTATATTATATACATATATATATATACACATAAATACATCCTTTTTATACATGGATATACGTGTATATGTAGGGATATAATTTCATTTTAAATCATATATACATACATTTATTTTAATCGAGCTACGAATCTATGTTCACGTATGCATGCATGGAAATACGTGTATGCACACATTACGATGCATTGCCCTGTGGGGCTCAGGTGTTACCCAGCCTTGATCATTCATTTCCATCATTCACAGTTCCAGTCATTCATTTCCATAAAAATTCTATGATATACCTATCTTACCGTTCAAGTTACATGTGTTAACCGACCTACCTCGGTATACGTGACGTATCCCGGGTCGGGATATTACATTCTTACCTCTTTAAAAATAAGTTTGTCCCCAAACTTAGCATATACTACTATGAAAATAAGTGTGGGTACTTGGCACGCATATCATCTTCTTGCTCCCAAGTAGCCTCTTCCATCCGGTGATTTCTCCACAGAACTTTGACTAATGGAATAGTCTTGTTCCGTAGCACCTGATCTCGACGATCCAAAATCTGAACTGGATGCTCTATGTAACTCAGATTTTCCTGGACGTCTAGCGGTTCGTGCTCGATCACTTGATCTGCACTCTGTACACATTTCCTTAGCATCGAGACATGAAACACATTGTGAACATGTGCTAATTCTAAAGGTAAGGCAAGCTCGTAAGCTACGGGTCCAACCCTCTTTGTGATCCTGAATGGCCCAATGTATCTGGGGCCAAGCTTCCCTCTCTTGCCAAACCTGACTACTCCCTTCATGGGTGACACTTTCAAGTATACATAATCGTCTTTTGCAAACTCTAAGTCTCGTTGATGAACATTTGCATAGCTTTTCTGTCGACTTTGAGTTGCTAATAAACGCTGTCGGATCAGTTGTATCTTTTGTGCGGTCTGTTCCACTATCTCTGGCCCATAGAGTTTCCTTTCTCCCACCTCTGTCCAACATAATGGTGATCGGCACTTCCTGCCGTACAATGCCTCATATGGCGCCATACCAATACTAGCTTGATAGCTATTATTGTACGTGAACTCCACTAATGGCAACTGATCTTCCCAACTTCCTTCAAAGTCTATGACACAGAAACGCAGTAAGTCTTCTAAAGTCTGTATCGTCCTTTCCGACTGGCCGTCGGTCTCAGGGTGATACGCAGTGCTAAGACTCAGTTTCGTGCCCATAGCTTGTTGTAATCCTTTCCAGAATCGTGATACGAACCGAGGGTCCCTATCAGAAACAATCGATACTGGAACTCCATGAAGTCTAACAATCTCTCTGATGTATAGCTCGGCTAGTCGCTGAAGAGATTGTGTTGTCTTGGTTGCCAGGAAGTGAGCTGTCTTAGTTAATCTATCTACGATGACCCAGATAGAATCACTTCCCCTGACTGTCTTTGGCAATCCTGACACAAAGTCCATCGTGATGTGTTCCCACTTCCACTCAGGAATGGGCAGTGACTGCAGAGTCCTCCCGGCTTCTGATGTTCTACCTTAATTTGCTGGCACTTGGCACATCGTGCTATGTACTCAACTATGTGACGTTTCATTCCAGACCACCAATAAGTATCCTTAACATTGTGATACATTTTGGTGCCCCCTAGATGTAAGGCAAACTTCGAACTGTGTGCCTCATCAAGAATCTCCTTCCTGATTTCGGGCATGTCGGGTACGCAGATCCTACCCTGATTGTAATATCCCGACCCGGGATACCGGGTCATATGGCACGTATTTCGAGATTTAAGAAAATTTGTGTAAAAATATTTACACCAAAGGAAATAATTAATTAAATAATTAATTATTTATTTATACGAAATTATTAACTCTAATTATGATTAAATAAATTTGAATACACAAACACACACTTTATGGTGTATTGTGTGTATGATATAAAGTGTATAAAAGTATATATATACACATGTCCATGTATAAGTACGTATATATAAATAGTTAAAATAATTATTTCATACACATTTCATGAAGGCATGTATATGTATAATTATGTATGCATGTATGTACATAGATACATTATATATGTATTTATATATAATTAATTATTCATATATATATTTATATACCTTTATATAGATATACATGTGTAAAGTGTGAACAGTATGTGCAAGTGGGTGTGTGTGTGTGTCGGCTGTGTGTGTGAGTGTGTGTAGGTGAGTTTGTGTGTGTATATATAATATACATATAACACAAAATATCAAGGGCCATTTAATGTGGGTTGCCAAAAAAGGAAAAAGTAGAATTGATGAAGTGTAAGATGGGTTGATAAGGTCAAGAATAAAGGCTAAGAAATCAGAAAGAGAGAGAGAGAGAGAGAAAATGGGGAGAGAGAGAGGTCGGTTCTTCCTTTTTAAGACAAACCAAAAGCATGTAAATCATGCTTGTATCTCGTGAAAGGAATCCAAGAGGGAGAAACTGAGAAGCTAAGGAATGATTTAAAGCAAGAAAAAGGAAGGAAACCGAGGGAAAGAAGGTGAGAAAACTCAAATTTCCATTTTTCTCTCTCTAGAATTATGATGTATTAGGAACTGTTTTTCAATTATATACACACATATGATGATAGATATATGTTTATAAGCATGTCAAGCATGATTTTAGGTTTCAAAAACACTGAAAAATGACTAACCCAGGAACGACTGCCATGGATGATCTTCAAAATAACAGGTCTGAAATGGGTTCTAACCTACCAAGACCCCAAGATGAAGCATGAGGGTTATAAAAACCTATGTACGCGATCAAAAATTTCAACAAAAGCCCCTCAAATAATCGGTTGCAGGTTTCGGTTTTTAAAACCAACTTTCTAATCTCGCATCAAAAGTGACATTTGAGAATGGGAAATGAAACTCCATGAGAAATGGATCACAAAGAATCAAACCCGAAGGGTTTTAGCTCAGAAATGAGCATTTACGAGCAGCTTACAGGTTTGGATTATCAAACCATTAAACCGAGCACACGAGCTAGTTTTAACTCCCAAATGAATGCCAACCTAGTCGTTATTACATTAGGAATATTTTGGGACAAAAACAGTGAAGAATGATTGAGTGAAACGTTACGAAATAGAAGAAAAAGGGAAACTGAAACTAGGGTTTTTCAGTCGGTCACGTGGGGAAGATGAAGACGAGTTAACTCGGTTTTAAAAATGGGGCTGGGTCGACTCGGACAGGTGGCAGCCTCTGGGCTTGCCACCGATTTAGAGGGACGGCGTCGTTTTGAGTCGTATATATGTTATACGTTTAAACGTTTAAATTTTGGAAGAAAAGGGAAGGAACCAAGGTTCCGGGGTTTCGATCCCTGACCCTCGAGCGTGGGAAGCCCTCTTTTTTCCACTCGGCCACGCGTATGTGTGTGTCCATTCACGAACACATTATATATATATATATATCATAGTAAATTAAATCCGAAAATTTAAAAGGTGCAACTGCACCTACTGAGTTTCGAACGTGCATGGTATGGGGAGGGAGATGGCACGCTGGCCAGCGTGCCATCCTATTCAACCTGTCATATTAGTGCAAAATAATATATATATATATATATATATATATATTATACTTAATCAAATAAATTTAATTAATTAAATTAATTAAATTAAATACTCACGAAATGCCCCGATGTCCAAACGGGATAAGTTATATATGTATTCCTACTATTTCCACCCCACTGAGACCAATGGTGAGGTCCACGACATGAGACGGGGTCCCGAAAAATAAAGACACGTAGGGAGGGTAAAATGACAAAAATACCCCTAGTACCCCTAAAGCCAAAATGAAATCAGAGAAGGTCTAAATTGACTTTCTTTGACATTCCGGACTCAATAATGGAGTCCGAATTACGAAACGAAGTACAAAAAAATATGACACGTAAAACGGTAAATGACCATTTTGCCCTTTTACATATAACAGTCCGAATTAAATGTTAGGAAAGCCGAAACTAACTTTCTTGGACACTCCGGACTCAATGGTAGAGTCTATCCGACCAAAAGAAATGTCTAAAATAAAAAGACATAAAATTTGATAAATAGAATCTGTCAGATGACTTAAAATGTAAGAAATTCCAAAGTACTAATCTACGGCACATACGAGAACATGAATTACGAAAATACACGACACGTAAATATGCCAAATAAATAACTTTAAATTAAAGTTAATGGAACTCCCAGAAGAGTATAAATTGAAATAAATTCAATTCCTAACACATTAAATTGTGTCATAGGTTAAGAATACGAGTTACGTTAAGTACATATGAATTTATGAAACCATTGTAGGATCTAATACGATTTAAGCATAAGTTAAGGAATATCGAGATGATATTACAATGAATGTGAAGTTGATGAGATGTTTATGAATTGTTTTTAGGAACTACCAGGAAAGTGGGAAAGCGCATTATTAGCACTAACCCTAAAGAACCAAGGTGAGTAACCCTGTGTTTGAATTGGAGATTTAATTCCATGAATTTGACAAGGTTTTAAGTTTAAATATATGAAGCATTTGAAATTTCAAATTCAGTATTTACATGATTCAGTTTTTAATTGTTCTATTTTATAACCCCATTGTGACATGCTTAGTGATTGGTTTCTGCAACAGTTTTTCCTTCAAATACTTTTCAGCATGTCTAGTTAAAATGCAATTATTGTTAAATATTCTGAATTTGCTTATTTTAAGTATACGAATGTTTATTACGAATTTATGAAAAGTATCTATGAGACAAGTCACATGATAAATGTTTTATAAGATGAATGGTGCATAAGCACTTAGACAGGATTCTGAGTTTTCAGTTGCCCTGTAAAATAGGTAGGATTTTGGGTTTTACGGAACTCAATTGCCCTGTAAAATGCCCGGTAGCAGGATCTAATCCCCCAGGCAGATGAGATATCTCCATTTATAAGTAAGATGGGAGTCCGGTTCGAAACGGATTCCACTAATGAAAGTGATAAGATGACAAATGATTTGAAAATGGAAGCAGGTTTTACCCCCATTTTCAATATGCATATGTTTTGAGTTTTTATACTCTATTTAAGAAATACATGTTATGTTATATGTTTGAAGTTCATGAGTATAAGTTTAGCTTGAATACTTTAAATGTTTCAAAGCTATTGTTTTACGAAATGCATATGTTTTGAGTTGTATACTCTATTTGACGAAGTATAAGTATAGCTTGAATACTTTAAATGTTTCAAAGCTATTGTTTTACGAAATGCAATATGTTTTGAGTTATATACTCTATTTGACAAGTATAAGTTTAGCTTGAATACTTTAAATGTTTCAAAGCTATTGTTTTACGAAATGCATATGTTTTGAGTTATATACTCTATTTGACAAAGTATGAGTTTAGCTTGAATACTTTAAATGTTTCAAAGCTACATGATTTAAGGAATGCATATATTCTGTATTCAAAGTATACGAACAATTGGCGGTGATTATTTTACAAACTCTTATGTACTAAACCACTGCTAATTGAAAACCCCATGACAAATACTGGAATTGCTCACAAGCTTAGATTAGCTTACCCGGACTTTGTTCGGACCCCCCCTTTCAGGTAATTAGCAGCAGTCTTGACTTGAGGACGTGATGATGAGTCTAGCTGATTTTGGGAAGATATGTTTAAGTAGTTTCTCTTCAGAAACCTATGAACTCTAGTAGTACATTTTGTATTAGTAGACAATATAAGAATATGTATTAAGCCCTCAGGGCAACTGAACATGTATTGTATTAATGTTATAAGTCTTTAAGTTTTCGTTATACTCTGAATGTGTAACCATGTATGCTATTTATGGAGTAGCAGTATCGGACGGATGTGCATAATTTAAAAATGAGAAAGAAAAAGAAAAAGTTTTCACGCTTCCGCAAAACGTATGTTGCACATCTATTCGATACCGCTGCATATGCGAGCCTTGTCTCGGGGCCCTCGGGTCTCGGGGCGGCGATCGCGATCCGGTAATCCGCAAAAGGGTGGGTTTCGGGTCGTGACACTGATAATACAATATTCCATCTCTCACTGTGTACTCAGAGTCTATGCCTGTCCCAACTCCTTGAAGAAGCTTAGCCAACTTTTCATCCTAAGTCTGCTGTCCCCTGATCTTGTCCACAATCGACAACCCGACTGTGACGTTGGCACATAGTGCCTTGGAACTGGGCAGAACTATCTCTATTTCCATGTCCTTCAAATCTCTTAGTATCTCTGTCTGTATTGTCAACAGGCAAGCTAAACTTCCTGATGACTTTCTACTAAGAGCGTCAGCTACCACATTTGCCTTTCCTGGGTGGTACTGTATGTTGACCTCGTAGTCTTTCAATAACTCTAACCAACGGCGTTGCCTCATATTGAGCTCCTTCTGTGTAAACAGATACTTGAGGGTCTTATGATCGGTGAAGATTTTGCACGTGGTTCCGTATAAATAATGTCTCCATATCTTCAAAGCGAAGACAATGGCTGCTAGCTCAAGGTCGTGTGTCGGATAGTTCCTCTCGTGGGGTCTCAACTGTCGGGAAGCATAAGCTACCACTTTTCCATTATGCATTAACACACACCCTAAGCCCTTGAACGAAGCATCACTGTAAATTACAAAACCATCAGTTCCTTCTGGTACTGTCAATATAGGAGCTGTAACCAGACGCTCCTTTAACTCTTGGAAACTCTTTTCTTGTTCCTCTGTCCAAACAAAAGGAACACCTTTCCGGGTCAGTTTGGTGATAGGCGTAGCTATTTTGGAGAAGTCCTTGACAAATCTCCTATAGTAGCTTGCTAACCCCATGAAACTTCGCACTTCCGTGACACTCGTAGGTTGAGGCCAATTCATGATTGCCTCGATCTTCTGGGAATCAACAGAGATTCCTTCTTTACTGATTACGTGTCCCAGAAATGCTATACTAGGAAGCCAGAATTCACATTTCTTCAATTTGGCGTATAACTTCTGCTCCCCTAACTTCTGTCGGACTCTCCTCAGATGTACCTCGTGTTCTTCCTGGTTCTTAAAGTAAACCAAGATGTCGTCTATAAATACAATCACGAAGTCATCCAAGTACGACTTGAACACACGGTTCATCATGTCCATGAATGCAACTGGGGCATTGGTCACCCCAAATGGCATAACAAGGAACTCGTAGTGTCCATACCGTGTCCTAAATGCTGTCTTCTGAATGTCAGTGGGTTTGACCTTCAACTGGTGATAGCCGGACCTCAGATCGATCTTCGAGAACACATGGGCCCCTTTCAATTGGTCGAATAAATCATCCACTCTGGGCAGTGGATATTTGTTCCAGATGGTAACTTTGTTCAACTCGCGATAGTCGATACACAGTCTCATAGTTCCATCCCTTTTCTTTACGAACAATACAGGTGCACCCCATGACGACGAGCTGGGTCGTATAAAACCCTTGTCCAATAATTCCTGCAACTGGGGCTTCAGCTCCTTCAACTTTGTCGGTGCCATCCTATATGAAGTCTTGGATATCGGCGTAGTGCCCGGCAATACGTCGATGCATAACTCGATCTCCCTATCTATGGGCATTCCTGGAAGATCATCCAAGAACACTTCGGGAAATTCCCTAGCAATGGGAATCTTCTCTAACTCAGGCTGCTGAGAGTCAGTGTCTTGAACACTACATAAGAATCCGTGGCATCCCTTGCGAAGCAGACGCCTTGCCTGGATAGAGGAAACGAAGTAGGGTGGGGAAGCCACTCCTGTCCCCTCAAACTCAACTGTCGAAAACTGTGGATTCTATATGAGAACTCATTTGGCCATACAGTCTATTGTAGCGTAATTGGCAGCCAGCCAATCCATTCCAAGGATAACATCGAATCCACAAATTTCCAAGGGTATAAGGTTAGCCAATAAGTGTGTATCCCTAATCTGTATCCCACAATTCCTATACATGGTATCCCCCAACAATGATTTCCCCGATGGTATAGAAACTATCACGACCCGAAACCCACCCTAAGCGGATCACCGGATCGCGATCGCCGCCCCGAGACCCGAGGGCCCCGAGACAAGGCTCGCATATGCAGCGGTATCGAATAGATGTGCAACATACGTTTTGCGGAAGCGTGAAAAACTTTTTCTTTTCTTTTTTTCATTTTTAAATTATGCACATCCGTTCGGTACTGCCGCTTCATACATAGCATACATGGTTACACATTCAGAGTATAACTAAAACTTAAAGACTTATAACATTAATACAATACATGTTCAGTTGCCCTAAGGGCTTAATACATATTCTTACATTGTCTACTAATACAAATGTACTACTAGTGTTTATAAGTTCTTTAAAAGAAGCTACTTAATAGATCCTTCCAAAAACAGCTAGACTCATCGTTGTAGTTCTTAAAATCCTGTCTGCTGCATCACCTGAAAGGGGGGTCCGAACAAAGTCCGGGTAAGCTAATCTAAGCTTGTGAGCAATTCCAATGTTCGTCATGTGGTTTCCAATTGGCAGTGGTTTTTAGTACATAAAAGTTGTAAAACATTCACTGCCAATTGCTTATACAATTTAGAATACAAAGTACATGCATTCTTAAAACAGATAGCTTTGAAACATTTTAAGTATTCAAGCTATACTTATACTTGTCAAATGGAGTGTATAACTCGAACATATGCATTTCAAATAAATAGCCTTGAAACATTTAAAGTATTCAAGCTAAGCTCGTACTTCGATAAATAGAGTATATAACTCAAAACATATGCATTTCAAATGGCTTGAAAACATTTAAGATATTCAAGCAAAACTCGTACTTCGATAAATAGAGTATATAACTCAGAACATATGCATTTCAAATGGCTTGAAAACATTTAAGATATTCAAGCGAAACTCGTACTTCGATAAATAGAGTATATAACTCAAAACATATGCATTTCAAATGAATAGCCTTGAAACATTTAAAGTATTCAAGCTAAGCTCGTACTTCGATAAATAGAGTATATAACTCAAAACATATGCATTTCAAATGGCTTGAAAACATTTAAGATATTCAAGCGAAACTCGTACTTCGATAAATAGAGTATATAACTCAAATCACATTAATATGTATTTGAAAATGAGGGTAAAACCTGCTTTCATTTCCAAAATCACTTGTCATCTTTTCTCTTTAATTAGGTGGAATCTGTTTCGAACCAGACTCCCATTTTACTGCCAATACTGTCGATCTCATTTGCCTGGGGGATTAGATCCTGCTACCGGGCATTTACTGTTGAATCCCGAAGGATTTCAACATCACATAGGGTGGTACTTAGTACCGTTTATCTTGTAAAACATTTATTACATAACTTCTTCAATAGATACTTTCATGAATAATTAAAACATGAAATGTATAAAACATTTATCACATAACTTCTTCAATAGATACTTCATGAATATTTAATACATGAAATGTATAATTTCTACAATAGGACTTCAAATACTTGTAACTATCAAATTCAGGATATTTAACATAATTTGGCATTTAAAACTTTAGACATGCTGAAATGTGTTTTAAGAAAACTATGATAAATACCAATCACTGAGCATGTCATATAGAGTTATAAAAACAGTACTATTAAAAGCTGAATCATGTAAATACTGAATTTGAAACTTCAAATACTTCATATCTTTGAACTTAAAACTTTTTCAAATCCATGGAGTTAAATCTCCAATTCAAACACAGGGTTACTCACCTCGATTCTTTAGGGTTAGTGCTAAAAATGCGCTTTCCCACTTTCTTGTAGTTCCTAAGAACAATTCATAAACACCTCATCAACTTCACATTCATTATAATATCATCTCGATATTCCTTAACTTATGCTTAAATCGTATTAGATCCTAAAACGATTTAACAATTTCATAGGTACTTAATTTAACTCGTACTTGTAACCTATGACATAATTTAACATGTTAGAAATTGAATTTATTTCAATTTATACTCTTCTGGGAGTTCCATTAACTTTAATTTAAAGTTATTTATTTGACATGTTTACGTGTCGTGTCTTTTCGTATTTCGTTTCTCGTACTTGCCTTAGTATTAGTACTTTGGCATTGTTTCAGTTCATAGTCATCTAACAGATGCTATTCATCAAATTTTATGTCTTTTTATTTTAGACATTTCTTTAGGTCGAATAGACTCTATCATTGAGTCCGGAGTGTCAAAGAAAGTCGGTTTAGGCTTTCCAATCATTTAATTCGGACTGTTATATGTAAAAGGACAAAATGGTCATTTTATCGTTTTACGTGTCACATTTTTCTGTACTTCGTTTCGTAATTTGGACTCCATTTTTTGAGTCCGGGATGTCAAAGAAAGTTAATTTAGACCTTTTCTGATCTCATTTCGGCTTTAGGGGTACCAGGGGTATTTTGGTCTTTTTACCCCTTTACGTGTCTTTATTTTTCGGGACTCCATTTCGTGTTGTGGACCTCACCATTGGACTCAGAAGGTCCAAGATAGTAAGAATACACTAATAACTTGTAAAGTTTGGGTCAGGGGTATTTTGGTCATTTACCCCTTACCTGTATTTATTTTTTTGGGCTCCGTCTCGTAAAACGGACCCTACCATTGATCTCAGAATGTCCAAAATAGTAAAATTACACTATTCATATGTTTAATTTGGACTTCGTTTGCTCTATTTATGCCACAAGGGCAAAATAGTAATTTAACCTCATTTATTAAATAATTAAATTAATTATTTAATTATTTAAATATTTTCCCAGGGGTGTATTTGTACAAAATTCCCAAAATCTGGGCCACAGTAGAATTCCCCAAAACAGTTGGGGTCAATCCGTAATTAACCAAAGGTTTGGTTTATTTCTTTTTAGTTAAAACAGAAAAACCAAAGGGTTTAGTTAAAATGCAAGTGAACCGGTCTGGTTCAGTGATTACCCAACCGGTCTATCCGGTTTATTACGTGTGGCTGACGTCACCATGACGTCAGCCCTAGCGTCCAATTCAAATCAACCGACAATCAAAACGGTGTCGTTGCAATTAATCGGTGGCAAGCCCAGAGGCTGCCACCTGTCCGAGTCAACTCAGCCCCATTTTAAAAACGAGTTGACTCGTCTTCATCTTCCCCACTTCGACCGACCTGAAACCCTAATTCCCGTCTTCCTTTTTCTTCTATTTCGTGAGTTTCTACTCCACCAATCACTACTGTTTTGGTCCCAATTTAATCCTAAGACACAAACGAGTAGATTGGCATTCGTTTTGGAGTTTAAAACCCTCACATATGTTCGGTTTTGAAGTGGATAACCCGAACTGTTATTTCTATGGTTCATGCATATTTCTCGATGGTTTTTCATAAAATTTGGCGTGTTTTGATCCTCTATTCATGGGGTTCCATTCCCCATTTGTAAAGGTGAATTTAATACAGAGTTTAGAGGCTAGGGTTCCAAACCCGTAGCCTGCAACTCACCACATGGGGTCGATTTCTTGAGCCTTTTGATCGCGGCTGATGATTTTTATAACCCTCATAACTTCTTCTTGAAGTCTTGATAAGCCAAGACAAGTTTAAAGGAACTCGGTTCAGACCTGCCATGGGTAAGGTCTTCAATGGCTGTCGTTCTTGGGTTAGGTGTTTTTAGGTGGTTTGAAGCTCAAAATCCATAGCTAAACAAGTCTAAATATGTACTATATATCATACACATAAAAATGAAAGCTTCAAATTAGTTATATATGGAGAAATTTTAGAGAGAAAAAAAGTGGAAGCTTGAGTTTTTCTCACCTTTCACCACTGTTTTCTCTTTCTTTCTTGCTCCAAACTCTTCTTCTATCTCCTCAGTTCTTCTTCTTTTGGTTTCTTTTGCAAGAGATCAGCATCCATTGCATGTTTAGCTTTTAAAGCAAGGTAGCCGACCTCTCTCTCTCTTCATGTTCTCTCTCTCTCTACAGCTATCTTTCTCTCTCTCTACATTCTGAATTGTAGCCCTACACTAGCCCCTCACTTCTCATCAATTTTGTTTTTTCTCTTTTCCACTTTACATTAAATTTTTGTAAGATATTTCACATATATATATACATATAATATAATACACACACTTACATGTGAAGTAACACACACTAGCCGACACACACACACACTGCACTATTCACCTACTGTTCATATATGTATATAATTTATATACATATATATCCTCCCTTGTACACATGTATTTATATATATACATATTTATACACATTTTATAATATACACACACAATACACCATAATGTGTGCATGTGTGTTTATTTATATTTAATTTCAACAATTAAATATATTCTAATATCATACATTAATTAATTATTTAATTAATCAATTTTCCTCTTTAGTGTAAATACCTTTACACAACTTTTTTCATTGCCTCGTAATGCGTGCCATATGACCCGGTATCCCGGGTCGGGATATTACAGAAACATTCAGTAAGTACCCTAAGGGTTCCGTCACTAGGTTCAATCTAGCAGCATATGTAGGGGATATAAATGAATGTGTGGATCCAGTGTCAAATAAAACATGAGCAGGCTGTGAGCATACTAAACGAGTACCTGCGACTACAGAGGTTGTAGCCTGCACGTCTCCTGGTAAAAGGGAGAAAACCCGTCCTGCCTGCTATTGGACGTTCCCCTGTCCATTCCTTTGGGCCGGCGGTCTAGGTGGTGCTACTCCGGTTGTTGGTGCTCTAACCGAAGCAGTACTGGGCGTGGCCTGATCCTTCTGAGGGCATTCTCTTACAAAATGTCCCTCTTGGCCGCAGTAGTAGCAGGCGTTGCTGTCCTTGAGGCATTGGCCCTTATGGATCTTATTGCAACGAGAGCACTTGGCTGCCCCCTTTTTAGTGTTGCCTTGTTTCTTCTGACCGGACCCTGTCGCCTGTGATGTGGCTCCAGGTCTGGTAAATGTAGATCCATGATCTGAAGTAGAAGGCCCTTGCCTCTTTTTCTGATTGCCTCCATGTTTCAGGTTCCCTTTCCTCTTGGCGAATTCCTCGCCACTCCTTTCTATGTCTCGAGCTGTCTCCACTACATCATCATAGGTAGCCAGTCGATGAGGTACCAGTCTATCCTTGATAGCCCACCTCAATCCTTCCTCAAACTTGCGAGCTTTCAGATCCTCGGTATTGACGGCACTTGGAGTAAACCTGGCCAATTCAGTAAATTTGGCCTCGTATTGCTCTACCGTCATTCCCCCTTGTTGCAGTACCATAAACTCTGCAACTCTTCGGTTTCGTACTTCTTGGGAGAAGTACTTCTTGTTGAAGATATCGGTGAATCGTTGCCAGTTCATGGCTGGCTCTTTATCTTCCTCTATCATCCACCATTTATGTGCCATCCCTTTGAGCATATAAGTAGCGTATGCCACTTTCTGGATTTCAGTGCATATCAGGATTTTGAAGATCCTGTTCATCTCTAATAACCACTCCTCAGCTATAGTGGCCCCTCCCGTACTGTCGAAGGTCGGGGGCTTCATTTTCTGAAACCGCTCTTATAAATATGCAGCGTCTCGCTCGTTTCCTTGATGATGTCCTACATTGTCGCCTGCATTGACAGACTGCTCCTGTAGTACTGGCTGTGCTGGTTGGTTAGCACCAGCCTGAATCTGTGGTAGACTTTCAATGATAGTTTGCATCATTCTTTCCAATTGTTCTAAACGATCCATAAGCAACGGACCTTACCTCGTGTTTACCATGACTGTGAATAGAATCAATGAAGCTAACCAATGAGATAACCAGTGAGATAACCAATGAAATAACCAATGAAATGACCAGTCAATGTGTAAGACAATATAAAATGTCAGTCATATCTAACAGTCCTAACTCTAGTCCTATCTCCCATGACTCACAATCGAACCTATAGCTCTGATACCAAGCTGTCACGACCCGAAACCCACCCTATACGGATCTCGTGTCGCGGGGCCGACCCGAAGGCCGTCCCTACTTTTTCCATTCCTGTATCATAGTACTAATATGCAATGTACTAAAAATTTTAAACAATGATCAGCGGAAGTTTTTATCAATTACAGAAATCCAGCGGAAGTCTTTAAAATAAATTTAACAGCGGAAGTCTATTAAATACATGACATAGTTCTACATAAGACAAAATGAGAACTAAACGTAACTAGCACCCGGGGGTGGTGAATACATGGGAGAACGAACATAGACTGATACAATACTTCAAAATGTCCCCCTACGCTCTCAGACTCCTACTGGGGTCTCGTAGCGTCATCACCTGAAATGGGGGGTAAATGGGGTGGAATGAGCTACAAAGCTCAGTAAGTAAAACAGATCTCCAACACTGGTATGATGATCAATAAATCCATGAATAAGATAATGATAGCCAATCATAAGGAAGGAGATGCTGTGATAGCCAATGAACATAATTGCCACGCAGGCCAATGGAAACAATTGCCACGAGGGCCAATGAAAAGTAATCATAATACACAATCAGGAGTAATAGTGTAAAATGAAAATATAACAACAATGAAGTACTGCCACAATGAACCGATCACAATCAAATCAATCAATGCAAGTCCTTCGAGACTTGAAGAATTATAAGGAATAGTGCCATTCAACAATCAAGTTCTGTCAATCATAAGAGATGCTGTTATTCTGTTTCAGAGCTAGGCAGACCCTCGATCTTTTGGGGCCCGGCATACCCCCCAGTCAATTCCAGTAAATTGCCATTTGTCCGTTCACGGACTTGACCCGTAGGTCCCATTCAATCAGATAGCATCAAATGGGTGTTGTGACTGAGCACAACTCCCGTGTCTATAAACATGTCATGATCATAGTAATTTCATAGAATATAAAAATAGAATATCATTCATTCAATGAGGATACAATAGTAGGCCTTTCAAGGCACGGTTTAACATGATAACAATGATATAGCAATCAATCAATGTCCACAAGATAGAACAATATCACATTGTGGATAGCAATAACATGTGTGCTTTCAAAGCACAGTGAAACATGATAACAATGATACATCAGTCAATCGAGTGTCCACAAGATAGAAAAATATCGAATTGTAGAGCACAGGGATATCAATACATTCAAGAGTACGAGTTTGGCAGTAAAAGAATAAACTTGGCTTGTGGAAACACCACATGTAAGAGAGAGTGATCCACTTACCTCTATCGTGATTCTAAATCAGGAATCCGTGAGTGTACCCTTGCCTTTCGAGTTCCCTATATATCAGTGAATACGTTTCAGAATAAATGCTATTCATCAAATTTTATGCCTTTCTATCATAAGTATTTCAAATACTAATTTAGACTTTACCATTGAGTCCGGAATGCCGAAGAAAGTCGGTTTAGGCTTTCGCGGAATTCCATTTGGACTTTTGTACTAAAAAGGGCAAAATGGTCATTTTGCACTTTTACTGTATTTTATCCTTCGGCGTCTCATCTTGTAAAAAAAACCCCACCATTGGACTCAGAACGTTCGAGATAATAAGTTTTGACTATTCATTTGTATCGTTTGGACTTCGTTTGACCCAATTTTGAAATAGGGGCATTATTGTAAAAATTAATATTTAATTAATTTTCCTGTTTGGGCCCTAGTGTAATTTTTCAAAATATTTGGGGCCGGTTCATAAATTCCAGAAGCTGCGGTCTGAACCAGTTGGTTCAGACCCAAAAACCCTAAACCGGTCTGCCCTTCCCCTGAACCAAACGGTTCAGTTTAATTCAAGAACCGGATTCCAATATCCTGGTTCCTATCCTTATCCGTGGTTGGAATAAGCCCAAACCCAATTTCCATTTCCTATCTCCATAGCCAAACAACCCAAATCCATTTAAATTAAAAACCCAAAACGACACAGCATCAATCCCGTTTTATTTCCGGTCGGGTACCGACCCGATCCTAACCCGGATCCGGTCTAGATCTAACCCGATAGTCCCACGACTTTCCGGTCGTCTCCCCCAGAACTCCGGTAGGGTTCCGGTAGTGCACAGTCACCTTCTCCGGCGACGGTGACCTAGTTTCAGTCATTTTTTAAGCCGTTTTAAATGCCATTCTTTTCCATTTTTCATGTAGATTATATTTCTAACCTTAGTTTTCAATTTAACCTTTTAGTTCTTCACGAAATAGAGAAAAACCGTGGCTCCGGCCAACTGTTCTTTCTCTATTTCATGTTTTTTTACCCACTGTTTCGACCCCTAATTATTTCTAATAGTTTGCTGCACTTCATAGGATCATTCTTGGGTCGATTAAACAAGGTTTAATACATGAAATGTCAAGTGGCCGATTATTCTCTATAACCTGCAACTATGAATATCTCTATGATTTCTTAACCTTTTCCTATCATTCTTCTTGCATTTAAAAGCTAAAATCATGCTTATCAAGACCCTAGCTTTAGATCAAACATTCATGCTTTAATTCACAAAAACAGAACTTAATTCACTTACCTGGGTTTCGGATTTCAGCCTACTGTGACCCTCCAAACTTTCCTATTTCTGTTCCTGAGTTCCTTGCCAATGCTTCTCTCAGTCTTGGTCTCCTTTTTATCTCTCGACTCACACCCGTATGTACATATATAGAGAGAAAGGTTTCCACCGCCTCTCTCCCTTTTCTCTTTCTATCTCTCGGTTACTCCCCCTTCTATGGCCCCTTTCCTTGTCCTAGGTCCTGTGTTCTCTCTGCCAAATGCAACTTTTGCATTAAATGGCTTGGGAGACTTGTTGGGCACTCAATATACATATATCATATTATATATATATATATATATATATCACACACACACACTTCACCCAACCGACACACACACACTCTCATTCACTCCACCTGTATACTGCCCAAGGGCAGTATCCCTTTTCCCTTTTCATTTCTTTTACATATACTTATATACATAATATACATAATGCATGTATAATACATTATATTATATACATATATATACACATAAATACATCCTTTTTATACATGGATATACGTGTATATGTAGGGATATAATTTCATTTTAAATCATATATACATACATTTATTTTAATCGAGCTACGAATCTATGTTCACGTATGCATGCATGGAAATACGTGCATGCACGTATTACGATGCAATGCCCTGTGGGGCTCGGGTGTTACCCAGCCTTGATCATTCATTTCCATCATTCACAGTTCCAGTCATTCATTTCCATGAAAATACTATGATATACCTATCTAACCGTTCAAGTTACATCTGTTAACCGACCTACCTCGGTATACGTGACGTATCCCGGGTCGGGATATTACAATTAATGTCACATAACCTATTTTTTATTAGGTCAGAATATAGTTTGGGTCATGTCGAATTTTCGGGGTATTACAATTCAATTCTCAACAGTTCCCTCAATATATAAAAATCATCAAACTGTAACTCAATAGATATCAAATGCATGCTTCCATAAGATAGAACAATCATCAAGGATTACTAATTTTAATATTACTATGATTCTTTGCAAGTTTTCTTAAGTATAACTACTATCTCCCATTCAAGCCTCGTTTATTTGTCTGTATCATTCATCAAAACCTCCTTCAGTATTTTCAGTGTCACAATGTCATGCAATTCCATCACTTACCCTCACGTAGTACTATTCTTAAGGATCACTAGTCAATAATCATCAACTTTCATTATAACATGTAGTCTTTTTCCAAAACTAGTTAACCTTTAGTATCTTAACTTGCTTCCATCTTCTGACAGTCACAATTCATCTAGTTGTTTTTAAATCATTAATTTCTTTCTTAGACTAGTTAGGAACTATACACCTATGATTTGTACCTCTTATACTCTATGTATATCACTCATTTCTAATGATTTCCTAGTGTATAACATTTAGTGATAATGACTCTTCCAAGAGTCGCCATTCATTCTATCTCGTTTATCAAGTAATCATTCATATCTATAACAGTATGTAGTTCATTCTAAAGATTATAAATCTTAGCATTTAAACCTGTTATTGCCCTTCAAAGTTATCAATCATGAAATCACTTAACTCATCAATGTCTTTAAAATTCTATGAGATAATAATATGTCGATCTAATACTCATATATCTATGTTACGTACTCTACTTGTTTCATGCATAACATCTATCATCAATCATTCTCTTGGTGAAAATTGAACAGTTAACATATAACTTAGGAGTTCTGTTTCTATGTTCAGCTAGTAGTAATTGTTGGAACTATGAATCAATATGTAGAGCCAACATTTAATAATATTGACATTTGTAAACAACTAAAAAAAATACCTGCGATTACTAGTACATTAGCTTGATCATTTCCCAAAATAATTCACTCTAAAAGATCAACAGTCAGAATTTATATACGAGTCTATCTATCATGACAGTATTTACTCTATTTGGGCATTAGTAATACCAGTACATCAGTCTCATCTCCCATGAACTACTTATTACAAAATTGTTCTAACACAAAATCTTTGATATCAACTAAGTCCAATAATTCAAACTTAATACTCTGCTCATCTCCTAGTATCACTGGGTTTGGTAGAATAGGTGTAGTGGTATTGTAGATTTCCATTCATCAAATCCACTGGGCATATGTCATTTTGATAGTATCATAAAGAACTCGTAGTATTTGTGTTGATTCCTAAATGTCATTTCTTCTACGTTACCACGCCTAGCTTTCAAGTATAGGCCAATCGTTGAGAATACCCGTGCTCCTAATCTGTATCTCGTGTTCTATGTTTAACATTTCTAAACAATGATTCTCATGGTAATATAAAAATGGTTCAGTAAATAGCCTAAAGTTCATATGTCTTTCTATTTAACATTCTCCAATAATAGCTTTCCTGATGTAATGGAATCAATAAATCAATAGTCTAATCGTTCACTTGCTAAGTTCAATTCAGTGGAAATGTGGGGACATGGATAAGTGCGTAAAGTCAACATAAAATCTGAATAGTCTATAAGCGTTAAGAATAACTAGAAAAGTACCTGTGACTATTTCTTGGTGTTTACTACTTGTTGTAAATGATAACAGTTAACATTTACGAAAGATAGGCAGTCAGTAGTCATATATGAGTCTAGCGTAATAATTAAACATTATCTACGGCTGACTCCCAGATAAAGCCTCAATAACCCTTTCCATCAGTCGCTTTAAGCGATTTATGGGATCCATAACTATCGAAGTATTCCTTGTGATAACCGTGTCTATAAAAATAACCAATGAGATGTCCAGTCAATGTATAAGATAATATTCAATGGTCGTATGAAATCTATTTAAAGAACGTCAGTTATATCTATCGACTCTAGTTCTAAACGATTTATAGGTAACGGATTGTTCCTCGTGTTAACCATGTCTGTAAAAGATAACCAGTGAAGATAACCAATGAGATAACCAGTCAGTGTGTAAGATAATAACCAATGATCGTATAAAATAAAACGTCAGTCTCACCTATCAATTATAATTCTAGTCCTATCTCCCATGACTTACAATCGAACCTATAGCTCTGATACCAAGCTGTCACGACCCGAAACCCACTCTATGCGGATCTCGTGTCGTAAGGCTGACCTGAAGGCCGTCCCTACTTTTTCCATTCTTGTATCATAGTACTTATATGCAATGTACTAAAAATTTAAAAAAATAATCAGCGAAAATCTTTCAATACAGTAATCAGCGGAAGTCTTTCAATACAATAATATGGTTCTATAATAATCAAAATAAAAACCAGACATAACCAGTACCTGTGAGTGGTGAATGCAAGGGAGAACTAAAACATAAACTGGTATATTTCCTCAAAATGTCCTCCTACACTCTCAGACTCCTACTGGGGTCTTGTAGCGTCGCTACTTGAAAGGTGGCAAGTAAGGTGGAATGAGCTACAAAAGCTCAGCAAGTAAATACAGATCTCTGACATTGGTATTGGTGATCATAAAAGAATATGAATCCATGAATAAGAATATGATAGCCAATCATATGAAGTAAGATGCTGTGATAGCCAATGAGAACAGTTGCCATAATGGCCAATGGACAGTGGGGTCACAATGTATAATTAAGAGTAATGGATATGATATAAATATGGAACTCTCAACAACAATATATCAACATGAAATGTACTGCCACAGTAAAACGATCACAATCAAATCAATAAAGAATGTCTCTCAGTATAAGATGAGTCACAAGGGATAGTGCCATTCAACAATCATAGTCATATTAATCATATAAGAGGTGCATTTACACTGTTCAGGGTTCGGCACGCCCTCGATCTTTTGGGGCCCGGCATACCCCTAGTGGAAACTCCAATCAAACCAAACTCCAATCTATTGCCAAGTGTCCATTCACGGACTAGACCCGTAGGTCTCTAGTAGATCAGAAAGCATCAGATGGATATCGTGACTGAGCACAAATCTAGTACACATAAACATATCATGATTATAGTGATTCCATAAGAGTATAAAAAAGGAATATCATATATACAGTGGAAGCATAACAGTAGGTCTTTCAAGGCATGGTGTAGCATGGTAACAATGATATAGCAGTCAATCAATGTCCATAAGATAGAACAATATCACAATGTGGAAAACAATAATATCGGGTACGTTCAAGAGTACAAGTTTGGCAGTAAAGTGAATAAAATTGGCTTTTGGAAACACCACATGGAAGAGAAAGGGAATTTACTTACCTTAAAAATGCATTCTCGAATTAGTATCCCGTGATTCTGCCCTTTCTTTTCGAGTTCCCTATATATCAGTAAATACGTCTCAGTTTTAATGCTATTCATCAAATTTTATGTCTTGCTATTATACGTATCTCTTTTAATAATTTAGACTCTACCATTGAATCCAGAATTTCGAACAAAGTCGGTTTAGGCTTTCGCGGAATTCATTTTGGACTTCGATACTAAAAAGGGCAAAACGGTCATTTTACACTTTTATGGGTTCTTACTTCTCGAGACATATTTTCACAAATCGGACTCTACAGTTGAATCTGGAATGCTCAAAATAATAAAAATTCACTATTCTTTTATTTTAATCGGAGTCTGTTTGACTACTTTTCAATTTAGGGGCATTTTGGTAATTTCTCCTTTAATTTAAATATTATTTTATTACTTGGGGTCAAAATCGAATTATCATAAGTTCTGGGTAAATTTATAATTATCATAATTTCCTATTCCAATTTGGAATAGCCAAATAATGGACATCTCCTAAACCTTGGATAAGCTATCCTTGTTCCTATTTCAATTTAATTTTAACTTCACTATCCTTGCATCCAAACAGCCCCTAATCACCAATTTTTAAACTTTTAAAAATTTCTCATGGCAGCACCTGTATTGGGTCAACCCGTATTGGGTTTGGGCAGGTCAACCCGACCCGACCCATGGCCCAAAATCACAAAATACCCAACACGCACAGCAGCGCAGCACGCTGCCAACTGTGCGGTTGGTCATCTTCTCTGGTGATAACAGCCAATTTCTGGCGACGTTTCGATGTCCGACCACTCGAGTCCTCTTATAATCCTCATGGGCTTTCTATATCTACGCTCGGAATTCAGTTTGGATCACCGGAAGGCGTCAGAAAATGGAGTTGCAGCCAGCTCCGGTGAGCTGTCCCAACTTTCCGGCGAACTGAATTTTCACTTTTTCATGGCTTTTTATCCGTTGTTTTGAGCCCAAATTTTACCTACAAGTTGCTGCACTTATGGACAACAATTTCCAATTCATAGAAAGAACTAAAACAATCTAAAACCCAATGACCTAGAAATTTCTTTCAAACTTTAAATTGGTTTTTCTCACTCGTTTCTTAACAAAATGAGTTGCGGTTTCTTCTTAAATTTATCACTTTTCATGCTCTTTAAAACCATATAATTCTTTCTAAGCTTTAAGAGATTCTACAAAAAAGCCAGGAAATTGAAACTTGAAATTTACAAAGTTTTTCTCACCTTTTCTTTCGGTTTCTCCTTCTTTCTCTTTCTGTTTCCTACTTCTGAATGTTTTAGAATTCCTCTAAAGATCTCAACTTCTCCTCTTTGTTTCCATTTTTCTAATTTTCTATATAACACCACATATAAATATATATATATATATATCAACACTCCATCGCCCCTCTCCCTTTCACAGTTTCCTTTCTTTTTCCCTGCCCCTTTCCTGGACTTTCTTTCTTTTCTTTTCTTTTCTTTATTTCCTTTTGATTAGGCTGCATTCAGTGTAGCTTGATATTTATTATATATGTATTTTATATACAACACACACTAACACACTTTAAAACACACAATTGCTGACACACACACACACACACACCAAGCACCCACTTGCACATGCTGCTCTTGCAGCTTCCTTCCCTTTTCCTTTTTTTCCTTTTTCTTTCACCTTTTAAATATATACTTATACACATATACACTATACACCATTTATACATATATATTTGTACATCATTTGTATGTCTATATATATCCGTTTATATATATACACATCTATTTCTAATAGCATCTACATACACTCGTTTTAAATATACTACGTATACATACAAACGTACACGTACATAGGAATACGTGCGTGCACGCATTATGAAGTTGGGTCCTGGGTTGCTCAGGCGTTGCCCGGCACTAACTGTACAAAATAAACCATTCATACTTAATTACCGTTTAGTCCCTATGATATCATGATATATGTCCATTTATATATATATATATATTTTATACCTCTATATGTATACATGTACATAAGTGTACGTATTGACGTACATGTTTTTTCGTGCAGTCTCGATTTAATGTATGGTAGTTCCTCGGTATTTGGTATGACTTGAAATCTATGTCACGGGTTTAATATCACTTACGTATTCGAAGCTATTCGTCAATCTCGTCATAATGGTATTTCGGCCTATAAATCGGTTTTACACTGGTTGACCCGATCTATCTCGGGTCTACGTGCCATATCCCGGGTCGGGATATTATAAGTTACCTGGGGTGCGACGTCATTTGGCTTTAAATAAAATCGATACTGCGTCGTTTAAATTGAAACCGTTTTAAATTTAACCCAATTGGGCCTGTTTGGTTATAAGTATATGAAATTAGAAATTAATTTAAACGTTGATTGGGATATCTTATCCCTGAAATTGGGCCTATCCGTTGTTTGGCCTGGTGAAAATCAGAAAAAATAAAAGGGGCTGCAGCTCTTGAGATTCGAACGCCCCACCTCACGACCCTAAAGCAACACCCAACCCACTTGGACAGGAAACCCGTGGGTATAATTGTCACATAATATATATATATATATATATATATATTATACTTAAATAATAATATATGAGAAATAAAAGGGGCACAGCCTTAGGGGTTCGAACGGTAGACCTCCCTCACGTAAAGCACCCTAAACCAACCCTCAAACCCACATGGATAGGCAAGCCCGTGGGATATATTGGCATATAATATATATATGTTATATAAAAGAAAATTTTAATGAATTTAATTAATTAAATAATAGTAAAATGACCCGATGTCCAAATTAAACATGTGAATAGTGTATTTTAACTATTTTGGACATTCTGAAACCAATGGTGAAGTCCATTTTGCAAGACGGGACCCCAAAAAATAAGGACACTTAAAAGTGTAAAATGACCAAATTACCTCTAGTGCCCCTAAAGCCAAATGGAAGTCCGAGAAGGTCTAAATTTACTTTCTTTGACGTTCTGGACTCAATGGTAAGGTCCATATTATGAATTGAAGTACAAAAAAATATGACATATCAATTAGTGAAGTTATGAAAGCAACCCTAGCAGTTAATGAAGCTACTAGAAGAGTATCCTTTAATATTTTAATACCTAAGATTACAATTAGGATTTAATACGATTTAAGCATAAGTTAAGAAGCATCAATAGGTAATATTGCAGTGAATATGAAATTAATGAGACTATTTATGAATTGTTCTTAGGAACTATAGAGGAAGTGGGAAAGCGCATTATTAGCACTAACCCTAAGGACAGAAGTGAGTAACCCTATATTTGAAGTGGAGATTTAACTCCATGGATTTGAAGAAGTCTTAAGTTCAAAGTATTTGAAGCATTTGAATATCAAATTCAGTATTACATGATTCCTGTTTTAAAGTATCTCTGTTCTTATAAACCCTATTATGACATGCTTAGTGAATGGTTTCAGCTATAGTTTTTCTTAAAATATATTTTAGCATGTCTAAGTTTAAAATGTCAAACCTCTTTAAATATTCTGAATTTGCATATTCCAAGTATTTGAAGATTCTATCATGAAGTCATGAACATTATGTTTTGAATGCTCATAAAAGCATCTATTTGAAGAAGTCATATTTTAAATGCTCATGAAAAACATCTATTTAAAGAAGCCATATGTTAAATATATTTAATGCAACTACAGAGATGTCACATCCCGAACCCCACCCTACGCGGATGTCGAGGACGTGACCGCCAGTCGATCGCGACGCGACCAACCAAAGGCAAATTCTGAACTTTTCGACGAATTGCACTCCAACTGTAGGGTCAGATGCAGCGGAATTTAAAAATTTTTCTTTGTGTCACGGGAATGCAACTCACTTATCCATCATAAGAATATGTATCACAGAGCAAGACTAAATCCAGTCAGTCAACAATTCTAATCTCAGAGCATATCTAAAATCAAGCATATAACAATAGAGCAGATCTAATATCTCTAGAGTACCATTAGTTCCATGAGCCATGTCTATCTAGTATATATCAGTCAAGTCGGTCATAATATACCACTCACCGGAATAACCAGGTTCAATCCACAATAAACCAGTCTCTACAATTCAGTGCCGTCAGATCCTTACTTGCGATGCCACTTGGCCTATTCACGTCATGTCATAGTACCTTCTAATCCAATGGAGGTAATTCCTGAAAAATGTCAGAATAATGGGGTGAGCTTAAATAAGCCCAGTGAGTAACACAGATTCCCTATCATGGGTTTCAAAACCAGTTTTGTGCTTCCATGGCACATGGATAATTTAGTCATTTCAAAAATAACTATTTTTATAAGTCCATTTCATAAGCAGTCTAGTACAATAAAACAGAATCGAACAAACAATACAAACAGATCGGATCATGACATAACCAATCGGTCAAAACAATAACTATTGCTAATATATCGGTCAAGACACAGACTTTTCATTAACGGAACGAATCACAATCGGGACTGAGTGGGAACAATAAGTCAGTCAAGATAGGGGCATATTATCAATGGCTAGAACATAGCGGAGTTGAACACGATCAATCAAGACAAGGCATACCAATAACAGGACGGAAACATAACGGAACTAGACCATCTATCAATCAGGCTAGACATGTCATCTGTCACGACCCGAAACCCACCCTCTGCGGATTACCGGATCGTGATCGCCGCCCCGAGACCTGAAGGCCCCGAGACAAGGCTCGCATCTGCAGCGGTATCGAATAGATGTGCTACACATGATTGCGGAAGCGTGAAAAACTTTTTCTTTTCTTTTCTCATTTTAAATTATGCACATCCGTCTGATACTGCTGTTCCATACATAGCATACATGGTTACACATTCAGAGTATAACTAAAACTTAAAGACTTCATACATTAATACAACACATATTCGGTTGCCCTGAGGGCCTATTACACATTCTTACATTGTCTATTAATACAAAACATACTACAAATGTTCATAGGTTTTTCAAAAGAAACTACTTAAACACATCCTTCCAAAAACAGCCAGACTCATCGTCGATGTCCTTAAGACCCTGTCTGCTGCATCACCTGAAAGGGGGGTCCGAACAAAGTCCGGGTAAGCTAATCTAAGCTTGTGAGCAATTCCAGTGTTCGTCATGGGGTTTTCAATTAGCAGTGGTTTTTAGCACATAAGAGTTGTAAAACATTCACTGCCAATTGCTTATACAATTTAGAATACAAAGTACATGCATTCTTAAAACAGATAGCTTTGAAACATTTAAAGTATTCAAGCTAAACTCGTACTTCGATAAATAGAGTATATAACTCAAAACATATGCATTTCAAATAGCTTGAAAACATTTAAGATATCCAAGCGAAAACTCGTACTTCATCGATAAGTATATAACTTAAATCACATCAATATGTATTTGAAAATGAGGGTAAAACCTGCTTCCATTTCCAAAATCACTTGTCATCTTTTCTCTTTAATTAGGTGGAATCTGTTTCGAACCAGACTCCCATTTTACTGCCAATACTGTCGATCTCATTTGCCTGGGGGATTAGATCCTGCTACCGGACATTTACTGTTGAATCCCGAAGGATTTCAATGTCACATGGGGTGGTACTTAGTACCGTTTATCTTGTAAAACATTTATCACATAACTTCTTCAATAGATACTTTCATGAGTATTTAAAAACATGAAATGTATAATTTCTACAATAGGACTTCAAATACTAGTAACTATCAAATTCAGGATATTTAACATAATTTGGCATTTAAAACTTTAGACATGCTGAAATATGTTTTAAGAAAACTATGATAAATACCAATCACTGAGCATGTCATATAGAGTTATAAAACAGTACTATTAAAAGCTGAATCATGTAAATACTGAATTTGAAACTTCAAATACTTCACATCTTGAACTTAAAACTTTTTTAAATCTATGGAGTTAAATCTCCAATTCAAACACAGGGTTACTCACCTTGATTCTTTAGGGTTAATGCTAAAATGCGCTTTCCCACTTTCCTTGTAGTTCCTAAGAACAATTCATAAACACCTCATCAACTTCACATTCATTGTAATGTCATTTCGATATACCTTAACTTATGCTTAAACCCTATTAGATCCTAAAATGATTTCACAATTTCATAGGTACTTAATTTAACTCGTACTTGTAACCTATGACATAATTTAACGTGTTAGAAATTGAATTTATTTCAATTTATACTCTTCTGGGAGTTCCATTAACTTTAATTTAAAGTTATTTATTTGACATGTTTACGTGTCGTGTCTTTTCGTATTTCGTTTCTCGTACTTGCCTTAGTATTAGTACTTTGGCATTACTCTAATTTATAGTCATCTGACAGATGCTATTCATCAAATTTTATGTCTTTTTATTTTAGACATTTCTTTAGGTCGAATAGACTCTACCATTGAGTCCGGAGTGTCAAAGAAAGTCGGTTTAGGCTTTCCAATCATTTAATTCGGACTGTTATATATAAAAGGGCAAAATGGTCATTTACCGTTTTACGTGTCACATTTTTCCATACTTCGTTTCATAATTTGGACTCCATTATTGAGTCCGGGATGTCAAGGAAAGTCAATTTATACCTTCTCTGATCTCATTTCGGCTTTAGGGGTACCAGGGGTATTTTGGTCTTTTTACCCCTTTACGTGTCTTTATTTTTCGGGACCTCATCTCATGTTGTGGACCTCACTATTGGACTCAGAAGGTCCAAGATAGTAAGAATACACTAATAACTTGTTAATTTTGGTCAAAGGGTATTTTGGTCATTTACCCCTTTGTGTATTTATTTTTTCGGGCCCTGTCTCGTAAAACGAACCCTACCATTGATCTCAGAATGTCCAAAATAGTAAAATTACACTATTCATATGTTTCATTTGGACTTTGTTTGCTCTATTTATGCCACAAGGGCAAAATAGTAATTTAACCTTATTTATTAAATAATTAAATTAATTATTTAATTATTTAATTATTTTTCCAGGGGTCTAGATGTATAATTTTCCCTCAGTTGGGCCTCAGTATAATTTTTCTGAGGCGCAGGGGTCAATCCGTAATAACCAAAAGTATTGGTTTATTTCATTTTAATTAAAACAGAAAACCAGAGGGTTCGGTCCAAATATAAGTGAACCGGTCTGGTTCAGTTGTACCCCAACCGGTCTATCCGGTTTATTACATGTGGCTGACGTCATGATGACGTCAGCCCTAGATCTCATTTAATTTAAATTGACACTCAAAACGACGTCGTTGCATTTAATCGGTGGCAAGCCCAGAGGCTGCCACCTGTCCGAGTCGACTCAGTCTCTTGCAAAGGCCGAGTTAACCCGTCTTCTTCTTCCCCACGTCGACCCCCTCTGAAAACCCTAATTTTCGAATCCATTTCTTCCTATTTCGTGCATTTCTACTCAGCCAACCTCCCCTGTTTTGGTCCCAAATTATTCCTAAGACACAACCGACCATCTTGGCATTCATTTGAGGCTTCGAATATGGCTTAAACACTCGGTTTAAGCCATGATAACCAGAACTGTAACTCCATGGTTAACGCTTATTTCTTGATGGTTTTTCATGGAATTTGGTTTGTTTTCATCCTCTATTCATGAGGTTTCATTCCCCATTCGTGAAAATGGATTTAACACAGAGTTTAGGGGTTTGGTTCCCAAACCCGTAACCTGCAAGTCACCATATGGGGTCCATTTCTTATGATTTTTGGTCGCGGCTAAGTATTTTTAACATGCTAATAATGTCTACTTTAAGCCTTGATAAGCCAAATCAAGCTTAAAGGAAGTTGATTCAGACCTGCCATGGGCAAGGTCTTTAATGGCTGTCTCAACTGGGTTCTATGTTTTTTGGTGTTTTGAAGCTCAAAATCCATAGGTAAACAAGTCTAAATATGTTCTATATATCATATATATAAAATGGAAGCTTTAAATCAGTTTATATATAGAGAAATTCTAGAGAGAGAATTTAAAAAGTTTTGGTGGGTTTACCTTTCACCACTGATTTCTCTTTCTTTCTTGCTCTAAAACCCTTCTTCTTTTCTCCTCAGGTTCCCTTCCTTTGGTTTCTTTCGTGAGAGAACAACATGCTTTGCATGTTTTGGGTTTGTCTTATAAGGGAAGAAACCGACCTCTCTCTCTCCTCATTTTCTCTCTCTACTGTTCTCTCTCTCTTCTTTCTGATTGTAGCCCTACACTAGCCCTCACTTCTCATCAATTTTGTTTTTTTCTCTTTCTACTTTACATTAAATTTTTGGAAGATATTTCATATATATATACATATAATATAATACACACACTTACATGTGAAGAAACACACACTAGCCGACACACACACACACACTGCACTGTTCACACTGTTCATATATGTATATAATTTATATATATACATATCCTCCCTTGTATACATGTATTTATATATATATATACACATTTTTACACATTTGATAATACACACACACATTACACCATAATGTGTGTATATGTGTTTATTTGTATTTAATTTTAACAATTAAATATATTCTAATAAATTAAATTAATTAATTATTTAATTAATCAATTTTTCTCTTTAGTGTAAATACCTTTACACAATTTATTTCATTATCTTGTAATGCGTGCCATATGACCCGGTATCCCGGGTCGGGATATTACATCATCAACGGACGGAATATAACGCAATCGAACGGAAACAATACATCAGTCAAGCAAAGGCATATCGCGAACAGATAAAATTATAACGGAACTAAACGGAAACAATACACTAATTAGGACACAGGCAAATCATGAACAGGACACAACATAACGGAACTGGGAACGGAACTGGGTAGAAAAAATATAACAATCAAGTCAGGGACACATCACTGTCGGAACTAATCATAACTGGACTGAACAATGTTTCAATCAAGACAGACGTATCATCAACGGACAGTACACAATGGAACTGGACCATATATCAATCAAGGCAGACTTAACATCATTAATGGACGGAACATGTCAGAACCGGACGGAACATATCAATCGAGGCAGACATATCATTAACAAACAGCACATAATCGAACTGAACGGAATTCCTAATTCGAAGGACACAAGCACATCACGTGGAATGTGGTACAAAGGGCGTACATTAAGTACATACATTTAAACAATATAGCATTCAGACAGTATACTATACAAAGTGGTACGATACAACAAAATGTTGTTCTTTGCCTATATCACATGGTTTATTTAATCGTTTCGGAAATAATGGTTCAATATATCCATTTTATCTCAATAGTTCAAAACGGGCAAAACAGTACGGGATGCTAGCACAGGGATCAGGAATATAGTCAATTATTTAAAAGGACTAAAACCATGTCATAAGTGATATAGTACGAAAAGCATGCATTTAAATAATTGCACAGAAATAATTGCATTCAAAACAGATCAGTAAATCAAGGGACAGTATCAAAACAGTGTCAGAAGTTACTCACAAACTTTACGCTTATTTCCTTGCATAAATAATCCGATAACCTCCAGGTACGTCAGGCATCTCCATGTATATCCTGAATAATAATCATCAATCACAGACAGATTAGAACTCATCCATTCAGGTCTCATTCGTCATCTTAGGTATCTATCGGATTACCTAAGATAGCCTAGTAGCCTATCGCCCTTCCATTGGGTCTCACCCGAGGCTATTTCATTCTTTAATTAGGCTTAGCAGTTATTAGGATTATATCCTAAGTCATTTAGACTTCAATTGTTATCAGTCAGGCACTCATTCAACCTTAGGGGCAAAATGGTAATTTTACCATTTTTGTCCCAGACCCTGTCGTGGTATTCGGAATAGTCTTTATATCTTAAGTACAAAGTTCTACGTCCTTTGGACTCCAATCGGTATCAGTTAGGTTCTTATTTTAACCATAGGGGCAAAATGGTAATTTTGCCATTCTTATCCCGGACCCTGTTATGGTCCTCAAAATATCCCATATATCGTATATATGAAGTTTTAAGTCTTTTAGACTTTAATCGGTACCAGTTGGGTACTTATTTAGTCTTAGGGGCAAAATGGTAATTTTGTCATTTTTGCCCCGGACCCTATCATGGTCCTCAGAACGTCCCATATATCTCATGTATAAATTTGTAAGTCCTTTGGACTTCATTTGGTATCTGCTTTAAATCGTCGGGACACATCGGTCATTTCTCATTTTACGCGTTGACTGTCTCGGAGTCTTATTTAGCCCTTCAGTGTTCATAATTATCCCTATGATAATTTATCAGATCAGTTTGACCTTTATTCGACCTCTACTTTGCACTTACAGTGCTCAGGGGTATTTTGGTCATTTTACGTTTTGTGTAATTCTGACCCCGATTCGTCATCTAATCAAGTATACAGTCTCACCAGTGTCTGGGCTCCTACCGGTATCAGTTTCGTCCCAATCGGACTTTGTTTAGGTCTCGTACGGTATCAGGGGTAATTTGGTAATTTCATGTGTCGTATTTTTCGGCACGTCAGTTCATAAAATGGACCTCACCATTGGGTCCAGAGCGTCCAACATAGTGAAATTGGACTGTCTGTTATGTTTAATCGGCCCTGGGTATCATTAAGGGCAATTCGGTCATTTACACCTACGTGTCTGTATTTTTTGGGACCTCGGTTCATTAAACGGACCTCACCGTTGAGTTCAGAATGCCCGAGGTAGTCAAAATAGGCTATCTGATATTTTTATTTGGGTCTGGGTACCATCAGGGGCAGTTCGGTCATTTATCACTTACGGGTCTATATTTTTCGGGACTGTATTTCCAAAATCGGACTGTACCATTAAGTCCAGAATGCTTGAAATAGTGAAAATATACTATTTATTTAATTTATTTGGACTCCGTTTGACATATTTAATGTCCCAGGGGTAAAATTGTCATTTTACCTATTTAATAAAATAATTAAATAATTATTTTATTATTTAATTAATTTATTCAGGGCTTAAATGAAGAAATTTTCCAAAATATGGGCCACTGTACAATATTTAAAACTGTCAGGGGTTAAATCGTAATTTCAGGAAACTTCAGGGGTCAAAATGTAATTACATAGTTTAGGGGTTCAAAAACCAAAGGGTTTTAGGTTCAAACTGTTGAACCGGTCCAGAATTCCTCAAAACCAACCGGTCTAGTTACCTTCAGAAAACCGGGATAAGATATCCCTGGTAACCTCAATTGGGCCCTATTCGTATTCAGGTTATCCGCAAAACCTGATTTTAATTTATTAACCCCGCATCCAAACAGGCAGAATTCAATTTAAAACAAATCAGTTAACCTCAAAACGACGCAGTCTTACTAATGCGGTGGCACGCCCATGCGTCAACATGTGTCCGAGTCGACTCGGCCTAACTCGAACGAGTTGGCGAGTCAACTCTATCTTCCCCATCTTTTCCCGTTTGTTGCCCTAGTTTACAGTTTCGGTCTCCTCCATTTTCGTGGAGTTTCAGGTAGGGTTTTCAACTACTTTCGGTTCCAATCAGTCCCTGGGTGTCATGCCATCATTTTGGCATCGGTTTGGTGCCTCGAATCTACGGGTGGAGCTCTGTTTAATCGATTATCATGGGGGGTTTCAGTTCGGCCGTATGGCCTCATTTCTCCACCAAATCTCATGTGGCTTGTCTTTTTGTGACCGTGTATCCATGGGGATCAATGTCCCATTCCAAAATCATGGTTTAGAAGCTTGTTTCAGAGTTTGGGTTTGTTGGCCGAAAGCAATAGCTTCGATTTTGAGGGCCTTCCCATGCGATTTTGGGTCGCGGGTGGTGGTCTTTAAACACCTACTGGGGTCTAGTGTAAAGCTCGGTTGGCCAAACTTGGTTTGGTCTCGATCGTTTCAGACCTGCTACAGGGAAGCTTCGTCCATGGCGGTTGGATCTCGGTTTTATGTTTTCTATGCCTATTCGACCCTCTCAGTGGTTCTATAACCATCCCAAGCCTCACAGTAACATCTATATACAGTTTCCATGGTCTAAAAATTATCGGAACAGCACCAATAAATCAAAACAGAAAATTTGGTAACTTTAGTGTTTACCTTTTTAGACAGTGGCTTCCTCCTCAATGGCTCGTTTCAGGCTTGGTGGGGGTGTTTGCTCAGATCCAGTAGTGCCCCTCAGTTCCTTTTCTTTGGTGCATCTCCTTGAAGACACACACACATTGCATGCACATACACTTGCATGGCAAGCTCACTTTGGCAGCCTTCACTAACCTCCACTGAGCACACACACACAGGCAGTTGGCTTCTCATTTCTTTCCTCCCCATCCGAGACACACAAGGCCTCCTTGTAACCCACTTATTATGTATGATATATATATATATATATGCACACACCTATACAAATATATCTCTAGGTATATATATATATATATATATATATATAAGAGATTCAGTGGGTTTAGGGCTGATGTGGGCTGAGGGAAACCATCATGTGGGGTTTGCATGTAACCTCATTGGTCCAATTTGAGGTGGGGCTTGGTTAACTCCGGGATATATAGAATTAAGCTGTATATATATGCACAAAGGTGTGGGTAGCCCAACTGGTAACTTTTTTTGGATAAAATTCTTTCCCTCCATAGGTCAAGGGTTCAATTCCCTTGACCACCAATTTGGCCATTTTTCACCATTTTGGGCTAAGGCCCTGTTTGGCTACACATTAATTCAGTTTTTGATGTTTGCCACATAACTTTCATTCCGTAGCTCCTTTTTCGATGCGGTTTGTTCCGAGAGTTTCATATTTCAGTTATCTACAGTGTCAGAGGTTCCGTGTCATTTATTAGTCATTCGGGATTTTCGTGGTTAATTAATTCGAATTCTGTCAGTGTTAAATTGACATTATTTCACCTAATTAATTGGTAATTAGGTTCGGGTATTGTACCCTATTCTCGAACATGTTTTAATTGTTTTATCGGTCTATCTTGACCGTCGGGAGATTAGGGTTAATTCCCTTGATTATTCTCTGAGCCGGTATTAATTAATAATTAATATTTAATTATTAATTATACAGGATCGGGGTGTTACAAGAAAGGCCATGTGTTAATGCTTTCATAGCATCTACTTGTAAATGTTTTATGTCTCCTGTAGCTACTAGTAATGCAAGATAAGCCGTGTATAAGCACTGTATGCGACGTTGAAATTCTTTGAGATTCAACTATGATATGAAGAAATGCCAGGTAGCAGGATCTAATCCCCCAAGCATGAGATTCTCCATTGCAGAAGTAAAACTGGAATCTGGTTCGAAACAGATTTTACTAATGAAAGTGATATGATGATATGTGTAAAAATGAAAGCAGGTTTTTACCCTCATTTTACTATACATATCTACATGTTTTGAAGTTCCTATTACTCTAGTTGAAGAAGTACATGTTTAGCTTGAATACTTTAAATGTTTCAAAGCTATCTGTTTTAATGAATGCATATATTCTGTATTTGAAGTGCACGAGCAATTGGTAGTGATTGTTTTACAAACTCTCTTGTGCTAAACCATTGCCAATTGAAAACCTATGACAAATGCTGGAATTACTCACAAGCTTAGATTAGCTTACTCGGATTTTTATCCGACCCCCCTTTCAAGTGACTGACAACAGTTCTGAATTGATGATGATGATTAGAGCTGATGCTGCATTTTTTGACTCGCAACACGTGTGGGCTCCGTGACCTATAGAACACTCAGAGAGATGATCAGAGGACCACCGGATTGGCTCCGGCGGTAGCCGCTCCGATGCTTAAGTAAGTAAGAGAATTGAAAGACTGTATTGAAAGCCAAAGAATTAGCATGAAAGTAAAGCGTACCTCTAGGGTTTAATATGTCACGACCCGAAATCCACCCTATGCGGATCTCGTGTCGCGGGGCCGACCCGAAGGCCGTCCCTACTTTTTCCATTCCTGTATCATAGTACTAATATGCAAAGTACTAAAACCTCAAAACAATAACAGCGGAAGTCTTATCAGTAATAATACATCAGCAGAAGTCTTTCAATACACAATGTTAGCGAAAGTCTTTACAATACATAATATGGTTCTACATAAACAAAATAAGAACCAAACATGACCTAGCACCCGAGGGTGGTGAATACATGGGAGAACTAAAACATAAACTGATACATTTCCTCAAATGTCCTTCTACGTCTTTAGACTCCTACCGGGGTCTCGCGGCATCAGTACCTGAAATGGGGGTGAGGAGGGTGGAATGAGCTACAAGAGCCCAGCAAGTAAATGCAGATCTCCGACACTGGTATCGAGGATCATAAAAGAATATGAATCCAATAATAAGAATATGATAGCCAATCATAAAAATAAGATGCTATAATAGCCAATGGGAACAGTTGCCATAAAGGCCCATAAACAATAGAACACAATGTACAATTAGGAGTAAGGGACATAACATCAACATGAAACTCTTAACATGTGAACAATGGCAAATGAACAGTGGGATCACAATGTGTAATCAGTAGGAATGGCATAACAATGTCCTGGAATTCTCGACGATAATACAATAACAAGAAAGTACTGCCATTATAATTGATCACAATAAATCAATAAAGGAATATCTCGTAATACAAGATAATCACGAGAACAATGTAATTCAACAACTATAGTTGAGCAATCGTATAAGAGATGCTTTTGTTCTGTGTTAGGGCTTGATATGCCCTCGGTCCTTGGGGGCCCGGTTTACCCCCTTCAGTGCATTCCAGTGTATGGCCATATGTCCGTTCACGGACTCGACCCGAAGGTCTTCAGTGAATTTAAAAGCATCGGATGGATATTGTGACTGAGCACAAATCCAGTATACATAAACATTTCATGATCATAATTGATTCCATAAGAGTATATAAAAATGGAATATCATAAATTCAATGGAAACATAACGATAGGCATTTCAAAACACGGTTCAACATGATGACAATGGTACACAATAAATCAATGTCCACCAGATAGAACAATATCACATTGTGGAGACAATAACATCAGATACGCTCAGGAGTACAAGTTTGGCAGTAAAAGAATGAACTTGGCTTGATAACACCACATGGAAGAGAAAGGGTATCTACTTACCTCTAATGCGTTGCTAAATCAGTCTCCTGTAGGTTTGCCTTTTCCCGTTGAGTTCCCTATATATCAGTAAATACGTTTCAGAATAATTTCTATTCACCAAATTCTATGCCTTGCTATGATCAGTATTTCTAATACTTATTTAGACTTTTATATGTCCATTGTTCTCGGAACCTCTTTTCATAATTTTGACATTACCATTAGATTCGGAAGGTTCAGAATAATAAAAATTCACTAGTTATTTAATTCAATCGGAGTCCATTTGGCTTACTTTCGAAGCAAGGGTATTTTAGTCATTTTTACATGTCGTAACTTTTCGGGACTTCGTCTCGTGAAACGGACCTCACCATTGGACTCAGAGCATCCGAGATAATAAAAATTGACTATTCATTTGCCCTATTTGGACCTCGTTTGACCCACTTTTGAGTCAGGGGTATTTTTATAAAATTAACATTTCTCTGTTGGGCCTTAGTGGAATTATCTATAACTTTTGGGCTCAAAATGTAATTATGCAGAATTGCGGTCTGAACCAGTTGGTTCAGAACCAGAAACCCTAAACCGGTTCCATTCCACTGTGAACCAACCGGTTCAGTTAACTTCAGAGAACCGGATTAAGATATCCAATTCTCTCACCCTATCCACGGTTTGGACAACCCCAACCCAATTCCAATCCCTTATATCCGTGACCAAACAAGCCCAAATTATTTTAAATTTAAAACAAAATGACACAGTGTTGGTACCCGTATTGCAGTCGGTCGGATCTCAACCCGACCCGACCCAGACCCGGTCTCATCCTGACCCGAAGAAGCCCCCGTTAATCTAGGTCGTCTTCTCCGGTGGGTTTTCCGGCCACGGTCGCCGGAATAGCGAAATTCCCTACGGATCTCACTGATTTCACGTCCATTTCCTACTGTTTTCGTTCCAAATGAAATCTAACATTGTAAGGAACATTTTAGGACTGGTTTTAACCTCCAACATCACCAGTTTCACACACCCATTCCCAGTTTCCGGCGTTGCACCGGTGAGGGAATAACTGGCCACAGAATGGCCATTTCTTGACCATTTAAGCTGATTCGAAGTGCGTTGGGTCCCTGGAGACGTTTCCTATCCATATAATGGTTCAAATCTTGATTTGGTTTCACCTATTTTTACATCACCATTTCCAGCCGTAAACCCAGTTCTGGTTTTTCTTGTTTTTCTTTTCTATTTCGTGTCCTACCAATTCAGTAATCAAAGTCTATGATAACAGGGAGTAAAACTAAAGAAGTGAAGATGAAATAGGTTACCTATTTTAGTTGCTGACTTCCTTCAACTGCTTCAATCGGTTCTCTCTCTCTCTAACTTCTTGCGATTCAGTTTTATCTCTCTTCCAATCCCTTTCTAACTCTCTCTTCCTTAACCCTTTCTTTCTTCCCTTAACCGACCCCCCAGTCGGTGGCCCTTGCCACTTGTAGCCGCAGTGGCAGCACACTCATGCACACAAGACACCTCTCACACATAGCTTTCTCTTGACTGATTTTCAGTCGGTGGCCTTGCCACCTAACACACACATGCACCGCATGTTGCCACCACACATGACCCACGTGCAGTTCATTTCTTTCAATTTGATTTCCTTTCTTTCCATTTTATTTCCTTTCATCTAATTATATTGTATTACAATATATATATATATATATCATCCAACCGTAAATATGTATATATGTATACGTATATATGATATTCATAATCATTTAGATTTACTTTAAAAATTTATGCGTCGACATTCACTTGCACGTTTTTCAGTAAACTCGGCTTCCGGTGCAACGGCACCCGAACACCCGTGACTGTTTGCCTCTCGTACCTATGCATCGTAATTAAACAATACAGTCTATTACGCATCCACTTTTTATTTATGTCATTTCACGGCTTATAATTCGGGATTACATTTTATAGCCCGGTCCAGCCCAATGTACACACTATATCCCGGGTTGGGATATTACATAATATATAGGCCGAGGCTTTCCTAAGTTGATTAGGATTCGACGCCATGAATATAGGGATATGATCATCGGAGATTGCAGTTACCTTGTGGAGCATTGAGTCGTAGATGGAGATAATCATAAATAGTAGTTTCCGTATTGGAGACTGCTTCCTTATTCTCTGTTCGGAATCCGCTAAGGAGGTGACGAGCTCTGAAGTGTTGGTCTGGACCCTGTGGTCAGTTCTGGATATATATGTTCGGTTACTTCCGACTTTTTGTGATGATCTGGATGCTTGAGCTTTTAGTTATTGGCTGAGTGAGAATCATGTTGGCCGAGCATAAGTCGGACTGTGGTTATACGTGTCAAGTGTTGATTGGCCTGTCCTTTTATGGTATATCAGTTACTCCCCCCCCCCAAGTCCTAGTTTGATGCAAGCAACTAGGGCTAAGTATTTTTCGGAGTGTCATGTGTCCTGCCTATTCGTCTTCCAAGACAACTGTTGGGGTGCTATTTATTGCGCAGCCGGAGATTAAGTCTTTTCAAGGTCATGATCACACTGGGCCGATAGTTGGTTTTCTCGAAATCATCATTGTTCCGAACCGTCATGGCGTTTGGGCTTGGTAGGTCCCTTCTGATACTGTGCTTATAAATACGGGATGAGATTTTGAAATGACCTTTCCCCCGTTATTTTCACTGTGTAAGAAGATTTCGTTCGCCATTGTTCGTTCGTGCGACCTTGAAGAATACAGTTCCCCTGAGTGAGAACAGGTTCGACTGATTTTTCCTCTTCTCTTGCTTCTTACTTCTTGAATCCGAGCATAATGTCTGCTCCTTCTGAATCCCAAATTGTGAATGAGGGAGTGGGAAACCCTTCTGAGATGGCTGCTCCGTCTCTTGTAGAAGATGTAGGTAATCCTGCTCCCGAAGTTATTGGGGAGAGGCCTGTTGATCCTCCCTCTAGTCCTGGAGTTAGGATAGTTGATGCTTTCGAAGAGCCTCGAGATAGGGCTGGGGAGACTTCTGGTAGGTCTTCCCATCGAGAAGAGGGTGAGAGTGCTGTCACTCAGAGCCTTCTGGACGAGTGGAAGGGCGAAATTCAAATTTCCCTCAAATGTGACCTGCCGAGTACCAGGCCCCTATGGATCGCCCCCAAAATGTTGAAGACGGGGAGATTTGTGTTTACCTTGCCTGGTTCGACATGGGCCTGAGACTCCCTTTGCCGGATTTAGTCAGGCAATTCTTCTGCTGGTATAGGCTCTGCCTTGCTGACCTGAATCTCAATAGCTGGCGGCACCTGCTAGGATTTGTGGTGTTGGGACACCTGAACAAGGTGGACGTGTCTCTGGACTTGATCCGTAGCAATATGGATCTGAAGTTCAAGCAGGCAGAGGGCCTTTATTATATGTCCTTCGAGAAGGGGTCCCGACCCCTGTCCTCCGTTCCTACTTCCAACAAGACGTGGAAGAATTGGTACTTCTTCGTCGGAGGAGGATGGGAGCATAAGGACTTCCAGGCCGGAGAGACCTCATCGTTTCCTCGTGTTACGGGCCATAGGGGTGAGACTTATTCTCTTAGGTTTGCTTCAGTTTTGTCTGTCTTCAGAACTAATATATATCTCTTTTTACTTATATGCAGTCAAGAGTGCTTGGAAGAGGCCCGATTTTACTAAAGCACTGCGAGATCAGTACCGAGTGCTGCTTTCAACTACTAACCGGGCTCATTCAGTTATTGTCACTCCGGAGAACCTGATGGCCGCCCGTAGTGCAAAGCTTAAGAAGAGGCTGTCTTCGAAGTGGGCAGTGCTGGAGGCCCAAGTGTTGGGGGAGTCTTCCTCCCAAGTTGAGCTTGACGTTCCTCTAGAAGTAAAGAGGAGGAGGTTGATCTCTGGCTCTCCCAGGCCCACCCTTGCCGAGGCTGAGGAGGCTGAGCCTGCCGTTCCTATATCGGCCGTTCCTCCTGCCCCCACCGGTCCGAGCAGGAGGTCTAGGAAAGGGAAAGCGCCTGCCGCACCGTCCGAGCCATTTGCTGAGCCGGACTATCAAATTGCCAAGAAGGCATTTGATTAGATATGGGCTCAAGGCCCACACCGATACAGAGGGGATGACCCCTCCAAGTTGATGATTGAGATGATGAGTCTCCAAATGAGGGTAACTTCTGAAGCTTTTCTTGACCTTTCTGCTTGCTTGCTTGAACAATCTAAATTGTCTGTTTTGCTCTGTGCAGAGCATGCATAGCTTGGCTGCTCTGATGGTGACCCCCATGGGCCTTGAGGAGGCGGAGAAGCTGAGGACCGAGGTGAATGAGATAAGGCTGGAGCTCGGAACAGCCCGTTCCAAACTTCAGACTGCAGAGGAGGGTCTGAAGGAAGCTACCACCAACCTTACTGTGGCAGAGTCTGAGAGGAACATATATGCTCAGAAGGTTGTGAAGCTTGAGGCGGAGTTGGTTAATCTCCGAAGTTCCTTTGATCAGAAGGTTCAGAAGGCAGTTGACCAAGCCAAAGTCGAGACTGAGATGGAACTGAAAGATGAGGTTGAACAGATGGGTGATGACCTGATTCTGCTTGTGTTCTTTCCTTTTGTGCAATTTTGTCGTAAGTGTGGCTGCTCTGAGCCTTTTGCATGTTAAATCAATTTGTCCAGTAATCAATAGTTGCTTTCTGAACTTTGACATTTGTCACTGAATAGTGAATGTAGATTAACTTCAACTGCCTTATTATAATAAGACAAGAAAGTAAATATGAGCAGATAGACAGAGCCTGGTGGCATGGGAGTAGATTTCTGTAGAGCTCTGAAGTAGACTGCTCTGAATCAAGAGCTGGTGAAGATAACCTAGGCAGCTTGTGCTTGTCATTATGACGCTCGGTATGCTGAGTACTCAGGATTGGGATATATCCGAGCTGTTTGGCTTTCGTCATAAAATAGTTAAGACTGGAAGATCTGAATCTTGAATAGGGGGTCTGTACACTTTGGACTTTGTTTCCCTCTTTGTCAATTCGGGAGCTTCAGTGCTGGACCGTGGTCCTTGTTTAGAAAGTTCTGTACTCTGTCTCGTGGTATATCGAAGAGGCATATTTAATGCACCGTTTATTTATTCGATTGTCGTTTGGGATTTCAAGGCCACTTTGTTTTTTACCGTTGCGACGGTTCAGTTGGGGGGCTTTTGGGCTTCAAGGGTCTATATATATATAGAGACGGGACATACAGTTGCGCTCAACCCTTTTGTTCCCCGATTTGTTTGCAAGAGAGACTTCATATGCTTGCCGGAGTTTTTCCCATTCGTACGGAGATGATGGAAGATTCCTTGCCTAAGTTAGGAATAATGAATCTGTGGCCGAGAGTTAACCTTCCCCTTTTTTTAGTCTCCAAGGAAGGATTGAAGGAGGAACAAGTCTTCTTGTTTCCTCTAGCATCCGGTCAAGATTTCTCCGATTGGTGGTGGCCCCTCCTTGATTCAACCGAGGCCTGGAGTGTTGGTGATGAAGACGAAGGTAAGTTGCCTCCTCTTCCTCACGTCTTGTCAGGAACCCTTGTTTCAAGTGGCTGGGGTGAAACAGACGGTGTGAAGAAGAAGATTGAAGGTGGGTTGCCTCCTCCCCTTTGTGACTTGGCAGAGACCCTTGCTTCAACCTGCTGGGGTGTCATGCCGATTACAAAGGTGGAGAATGAAAAGTCTCATGAGGCCCGGCCCCCTCATCATCCATTGGTCATGGTATTGATGATGATGATGATGATGATGAAATGGCCTGGGCACTCCTTGATGCAGATTGGGGTTCAGGGCCCCTTCTTTTCAAATGGAGCCGATGGCGGCGGTAATGGAGGTTTGGCTCCTGTGCCCCTTTATCATCCCAGGAGGGAAGCCAAGATGTTGAGAATTGTAATTTTTGTAATAGCTTCTGTAATAGCTTCTGTAACAGCTTCTGTAATAGCTTCTGTTTAATTTTCAATCTTTGTACTGATGTAAATCTTCCGAACCATCAATAAAATTGAATTCCTTCTTCTCAGATCTGATGTGTTTGAATGTGCTCTTTTGTAGCTTAGACACTTTCTTGTGCACTTCTGATCGTTCTGAGAATAAATCAAAGAAACTTTAGAAAAATGCCTGAATCGAAGTACTTTACCCCTGGTCGGAACCATAGTACTTGTTGTTTGTTTGACAGATAAGCCAAATAATATAAATATCAGATCCGAGGTGTTCCGATCTAGGAAAATTTAGTTTGTAGATGCTCGGAACTTCTGTCTGTGGATGGGCTGAATCATAGAATCTGTAAACTGAAGACGGACCATGCTTGGAAGGCCTGTGTATAGGAGTAATCCAGGCTCTGTAGGCCTGCGTATTTAGAGAATAAACCAAGTATTTAAGATCTGTATATCATGGACCAGGCTCTGAAGGCCTGTGCATTATAGACGGACCAAGTACTGCGACTTGTGCATTTATGGACCAAGTCATAAGACTTGTGCATTAATAAATGGACCGAGTAAAAACTCGTACATTATGGACCAGGCTCTGGAGGCCTGTGCATTAATAGAGGGACTAGGCTCTAGAGGCCTGTGCATTAATAGATGGACCAAGTCATAAGACTTGTGCATTAATAAATGGACCGAGTAAAAACTCGTACATTATGGACCAGGCTCTAGAGGCCTGTGCATTAATAGATGGACCAAGTCATAAGACTTGTGCATTAATAAATGGACCGAGTAAAAACTCGTACATTATGGACCAGGCTCTGGAGGCCTGTGCATTAATAGATGGACCTGAGTGAAAACTCGTACATTTATGGACCAGGCTCTGGAGGCCTGTGCATTAATAGATGGACCAAATCATAAGACTTGTGCATTAATAAATGGACCGAGTAAAAACTCGTACATTATGGACCAGGCTCTGGAGGCCTGTGCATTAATAGATGGACCAAGTCATAAGACTTGTGCACTAATAAATGGACCGAGTAAAAACTCGTACATTATGGACCAGGCTCTGGAGGCCTGTGCATTAATAGATGGACCGAGTGAAAACTCATACATTATGGACCAAGCTCTGGAGGCCTGTGCATTAATAGATGGACCAAGTCATAAGACTTGTGCATTAATAGATGGACCAGGCTCTGGAGGCCTGTGCATTTAATAGATGGACCGAGTGAAAACTCGTACATTATGGACCAGGCTCTGGAGGCCTGTGCATTAATAGATGAACAGTTTTATGGAAGTGAAAGAAAAAATCTTCATTGATAATACTTCCGCAAGTGTTCTATGTTCCATGGCCTAGGAACAAGCTTCCCAGTCATGTCTTCAAGCCAGTAGGTGGTAGGCCGAACAACCTTTGTCACTTTGTAGGGGCCTTCCCAGTTTGGTGACAACTTTCCCATGGTGAGATCCTTAGTGTTTTGAAAGACTCTTCTTAAGACGAAGTCCCCAACTTGAAAGCTGACTGTCTTGAGTCCCACCTTGAATTTGTTGACCATTCTTTGTTGATAAGCTTCCATCCTGATGCTGGCTTGATCCCTTCTCTCTTCGAGCAAATCCAAGTTTTCCATCAGCTGCTAATCATTGGATTCTTGCTCAAAGGCTTCAGTCCTCAGAGTTGGCATACCGATCTCAACTGGAATTACCGCTTCTGTTCCATAGGCTAGTGAGAAGGGAGTTTCAGAGGTGGGAGTTCTTCTGGTTGTTCTGTAGGCCCAAAGGACTCCAGGGAGTTCTTCTGCCCATTTTCCTTTGGCCTGTTCCAACCTCTTCTTTAACCCGTCAAGGATTGTTCGGTTGGTGACCTCTGCTTGCCCGTTTGCTTGCGGATGGCCTGGAGAGGCAAAGTGCTGCCTGATGTTGAGATTTTCGCAGAATGCCTTGAAGCCTTTACTAGTGAATTGTGTCCCATTGTCCCAGATAATTACACGTGGTATGCCAAACCTGCACACAATGTTCTTCTAGGTGAAGCTTTCGACTTCCTTTTCTGTGATATGCGTTAAAGGCTCGGCTTCGGCCCATTTAGAGAAGTAGTCGATGGCCACCAAGAGATACTTCCTGTTTGGAGGTACTCGTGGTAATGGGCCCACAATGTCCATTCCCCATTGAGTAAAGGGCCAAGGACTAAGAATCGGGATAAGCTCGTGCTGAGGCTGATATTGGTACGGGACAAATCTCTGGCATTTGTCGCACTTTCGAACATACTCTTTAGCCTGTTTTAACATGTCGGGCCAGTAGTAGCCCTGCAATAGAGCTCGGTGGGCTATAGTTCTGCCCCCATTATGATTCCCGCAGATTCCCTCATGTATTTCAGCCAAGACATATTGTGACTCGTCTGGAGCTAAGCATTTTAGCAGAGGTTGAGAATACGACCTTCTGTAAAGCTTGTTGTTCAGGATCAGGTACCGAGCCGCTCTGATTCGGATTCTCCTGGCTTTGTTTTTGTCCTCTAGGAGGAGACCGGACCTTAGATACTGGAGGATTGGGGGGGCTGTTCGTCAATTTGAGCAACTTGTGCTTCCTCAATGCTGGATCCTGGCTGAAAGGAGATTTTAATTGTGGAGTCTGCTTCAGACATTGAGGTGGGAGGCCATGTTAGCCAGAGCGTCTGCTCTGCAATTTTGGCTTCTCTCGATTTTCTGGATAGTAAATGTCTGGAAGGAATGCTTCAAGCAGTTTACTAGTTCGGAGTACCGGAGTATCCTGTCATCTTTAATGGAAAATTCCCCTAAGACCTGGCTCACTACCAGTTGGGAATCAGAGAAGGCATCGAGGTTCTGAGCCTCACATTCCAAGGCAAGTTTCATGCCTAAGATTAGGGCTTCATATTCGGCCTCGTTATTAGAAGCTTTGAATCCCAAGCTGACTGCTTTTTCTGATGTGAGCCCATCAGGGGACTGTAGTACCAGGCCTACCCCTGAACCTTGATCGGTTGACGATCCATCAATGTACAGCAGCCAGGTTCCCGAAGTTTCGGTGACTTGTGCTTTGTTCTGAAGTGCCGGGGTGAACTCGGCTACGAAGTCAGCTAAGGCCTGCCCTTTGATGGAGTTTCGGGGTACATATGATATGTCAAACTCCCCTAGCTCCACAGACCACTTTACCAATCTTCCCGATACTTCAGGTTTCTTCAGTATTGACTTCAGAGGATAAGCAGTTGGGATCTCGATTGGATGGGCCTAGAAATAAGGTCGAAGCTTCCGAGCTGATATGACCAGGGCATATGCCAGTTTCTCTACCTCTGGGTATCTTTTCTCCGTGTCAAGTAGTGCCCTACTGACGTAGAATATAGGTCCTCTGTACTCCTCTGTCCTGTCTGATCAGTGCGAAACTGATCGCGTTTTCGGAGACTGCAAGGTACAGGAGTAACTTTTCTCCTTGTACTGGCTTTGGCAGGAGCTCTGGAGAGGCTAGATACTCCTTTAGTTATTGAAAGGACTGCTCGCATTCTTCTGTCCACTGCAAAGTCTTGTTGCCCTTCAGAGCTTTAAAGAAAGGTAGGCAGCGATTGGTGGATTTGGATATAAACCTGCTCAGTGCGGCAATTCTGCCATTCAGTGCCTGAATCTCCTTTCTAGTTTTTGGTGACTTCAGTTCAATCAGGGCTTGGATCTGAGTGGGATCTGCTTCGATACCTCTTTGAGAGATGATGTATCCCAAGAATTTTTCCTTCGTAACTCCGAAGGTACATTTCGAGGGGTTGAGCTTCATCCTGTGTTGTTTGAGGATATCGAAGGTCTGGGCCAAGTGCTGGAGGTGGCTGCCTTTCTGAAGGCTCTTTACCAGCATGTCGTCGATGTATACCTCTATGGTGCTGCCGAGCAGTGGGCTGAACATCTTGTTCACCAACCGTTGATAAGTGGCTCCAGCATTCTTCAAACCGAAAGGCATCACTTTGTAGCAGTAGAGTCCTCTTTCAGTTATGAAGGCAGTTTTCTCTTGATCTGGAGGGTACATCTGGATCTGGTTGTACCCAGAATATGCATCCATGAAACTCATAAGCTCATGCCCTGCAGTGGCATCAACCAATTGGTCTATTCTCGGCAGTGGAAAGCTGTCCTTGGGGCACGCTTTGTTGAGGTCTGTATAGTCAACACAGACTCTCCACTTGCCGTTCTTCTTTTTGACAAGCACGGTGTTGGCTAGCCACTCGGGATAGAAAACTTCCCGTATCATCCTAGCGTCCAGTAGCCTCTGGACTTCTTCGTCTATAATCTGATGCCGATCAGGAGCAATCGGCCTTCTATTCTGTCTGACTGGGGGGTGATCTGGATCTACCATCAGTTTGTGAGTTATTAGATTAGGATCTATTCCCTCCATGTCCCTGGTCTCCCAAGCAAAGATAGAGAGGTTGTTTTTCAGAAACCTGACTATCTTTTCCTGCTCGGTGTGTGTAAGGTCTGGGCCGATGTACAAGTAACGCCCCTCTGCTTCTGAACTGACTAGTATTTTAATGGGCTCGCCAACAGGTTTGGCTCGGCTGTCACGTCCCTTTGGGCTCAGGGTGTCACATCCCCCAGACCCACCCTGTGCGGATTTGGGGTACGTGGCAAAGGCCAGTTAGGCACCCATCGGGTTTTATCAGTTTTTTTTTTTTTTTTGAAAACAAAACCCTGACGGTAATCCTAACCAAAGGCCATTCCGATCTAAATCCCAAGCATAATGCATTCAACATATATAGTTTAAGCAGCGGAATTTTCACATGAGAATGCATACATATATACTTGGTAGAGCATTCAGGATATATCATAGTCAGACCTATCTTAATCAAGATTACAAAACAGTTTCACTACAAAAGGTCATAATCTGTTCAGTTACACAAAAAGTACAAAAATGGTATAGATTCTCAAAAATGGGTTATCATTCTATCTGGGGGTCTCCAACATTTTCCCCCTAAGTTCTGGACCTGCTAAACCTGTCCATCTGAGGGTTCCCCTGAAATTATTAAAATAATGGAATGAGCTTTAAAAAGCCCAGTGAGTAACACAGATATCCAGGCAAGAGTTTCGAATTCAATCTTTGCTTAAATCACATGTTAATTAAATCAGTTTGGAATTAATAGTTCAATAAATCCAAGTCAAATTCAATAGATCAAAACAGATAAACGGTTCAGAGTGCTAGCATATCAATCAGAAGTATAGTTAATCATTTGAGAAACTAAAAACCATGTCATCGGTGATAAAAGCATGCATTTAAAACATATGGTATTCGAAACAATTTAGCAGATCAAGGAGCAGTAACTTAAACAGTGTCAGAAGTTACTCACCTTCAATATTTGAGTTTGAAGCTATGAACGGAGCCTTCCTCTTTTTCTCTTTAAGCCTAAAACAATTTATAAAGATTTATCAACTCATGACCTTAGACTGAGTAAGTCTACCCTATGATGGGTTTCATGGAACTAACTTATAGTGGCTAGTTCATAGGTTTTACCTCTTAAGCATTTGGCTTAGGGTTTCAGTGCCTTTACACGTTTATCGGTTCTGATTTTCATATTATGGACCTAACCATTGAGTTCGGAAGGTCGAAGAAAGTCAATTTAGACTCTCTCGGCTTTTAAATCTAGGTTCGGGTATGTCAGGGGTATTTTGGTCATTTTTGCCGTCACATAATTTCTGTCTCGGATTCGTCATCTAATCATGTATACAGTCTTACAAGTGTCAGGTCTACTACTGGTATCAGTTCCGTTGAAATCGGATTTCATTTGGCCTTGTACAGGGTCAGGGGTATTATGGTAATTTCATACATCATATTTTTTTCGGTACCTCATTTGCAGTCACGGACCTCACCATTGGACTCAGAAGGTCCGAGACAGTAGGAATTCATATATAACTTATGGTTTTTGGACAACGGACTAATTTGGAGTATTTAATTTAATTAAATGATTTTAATTAAATTAATTTCAGAATATATATATAATATATATATTATTTTAGTCAGAAAATGACCGGTCGAATAGGGTGGCACAGCAGACGCGTGCCACCTCCCTCTCCAATAGACACCACGTTCGAGTCCCATTAGGCGCAAAAATGCGTCTTTTATTTCTGGTTTAATTTAAATATATAATATATATATATATATTATGTCGGATAAGATTCACACGCAGGTGAGTGGCCGAGTGGAAAGAAGGGGCGCGTGGGTTCTGGAGGTCAGGGGTTCGAAACCCCGTAGTCCCGTTTTTCCTTCCTTTCCTTTCTTTTCTTTCAAACATATCAGTTTACACATACGACGCCCAAAACGACGCCGTCCCATTTAATTCGGTGGCAGTCCCAGGTTACTCCACGTGTCCGAGCCAACCCGTCAACTCGGTTTTAAAGACACAGAGTCGACTCAGCGTCGTCTCATTCGTTGAACCTCACACAGTGATGCCCTAAAAACCTGCAGATTTTTAATTTCTATTTCGTGAGTTTTAACACACGGTCTCTCTCTGTTTTTCATTCAGATATACTATAAATATTCTTGCCATCATTTTGGCATTCATAAACCAACAAGACATCATCTCAAACAGTGGGGGTAACCTACACAAACCGTACCTGCAACTCGATACTACACCCTCGATTCTTCACCATTTCATGTGTGGTTTGAAGCTACGTGACCTACAGACCATAAGGATCAAGACCCTATCTTCATTTTTCAGTTTAGTCTCGAGTTTTAACGGATTGGATTTTAAACCCGTGGGTTCATTTCCAAATTCGTGGGGCCATATAGTGTTCTGGGGTCGCGTAGGTATATATTTGAGATCCTCTTAGGGTCTATTTCAGGTCTTGACATGCAAAGTTCCAAACGGTTAAGGTCGATTCAGACCTGGTGTTTCCAAGCTTCATCAATGGAGGTTGGTCTCGGGTTTCATGGTTCTTGACCTATCCGAGACTTCTAACACATGCTACATGTTCAGAACAATTCCTAGGATCAAGATTTAAACATGCATGCAGTCTAATTCTATCAAACCGTTCCAAAATCTACAAAACAAGAATTGAAGATAATTTAGAATTTTACCTTCAAGCAGTAGCAGTTCACACTCTTAGCTCGGTTCAGACCTTTCTAAATGTCCCTCAAGCTTCTCAGTTCATGCACTTCAACTTCAAGCCTTCACCTTTCCTCTCTAATGGCCTAATTTCTCACAACACATATGCATGCACAAACTTCCTTTCCTCTCTCTCTCTCTCCCTCTCAGCCAACCCTACGTACACACAACAGAACTCACACACTCTCACTGTTTGGTATTTCAGAATTCTCTAAAGAGAGAATTGATGCAAGTTGTAGCTTATATATTATAACTTCATATACATATAGGGCTATACACCTATACATATATGTGAGTGTATCTCTGCCCTTAGTGGGGTTAGTGGCTGCTGACCTGATGGAGGTGATGGAGGGCTATGATGAAGGGAATGCATGCAAGGCCATTGGCCAATTTGGGTGGTGGCTTGGGCAAGATTATAGGTTATATACATATATTGCTGTATATATGCACAAAGTAACCAACAGCCTAGTTGGTAACTTTTTGGGACAAAGTTGCTTACCTTGGTAGGTCAAGGGTTCAATTCCCCTTGGCCTCTCAAGTGATCATTTTCTCCCATTTTTCTGGTTAAGGCCCTGTTTGGTTGTCGCAGAATTCTAGTTTCACTGTTTTGGCCTTAACTCCCAATCCGTAACTCCTTTTTCAGTGCGGTTTCTTTCTGTCACTTCCTACTCAGAATATCTTTCATTGATCAAGGTCCAATGTCAGTTTTTATTTCCTCGAGTTTCTCATAATTAGCTAATTCGAGTTTTATCACTATTAAAATAGACATTAAATTAGCTAAACCTGACATTTCATTCCCAAAACAGTTTTTAATACACAAAACATGCCAGTTAAGTAATTGGGGTGTTACATCCTCCCCCCCTTCAGAAGAGTTTTGTCCCCAAAACTCAGTCTACAATATCAAGTAAATAACTCGGGATATTTTTCATGCATTTCAGCTTCAAGTTCCCAGGTTGCTTCTTCACTAGAGTGATTTCTCCACAAGACTTTGACTAACGGAATTGCCTTGTTACGCAAAGTCTTTTCTTTCCGGTCAAGGATCTGGACTGGTCATTCTTCATACGTTAAGTCGTCTCTCAACTTGAGTGGTTCATACTCGACGACTTGCCCCGGTTCTTGTATACACTTTCGTAACATGGATACGTGAAATACACGGTGTACCTTGTCCAACTCAGGCGGTAATGCCAGACTATATGCAACCGGGCCAATTCTCTTTAAAATCTCAAAAGGACCAATGTAACGAGGACTTAACTTACCTTTCTTGCCGAATCGAAGCACTCCCTTAAGTGGCGACACTTTAAGAAGCACAAGATCGCCTACTCGGAATTCAAGATCCTTCCTCCGATTGTCGGCATAGCTTTTGTACCGGCTCTGGGCCGTTTGCAGTCTGTTCCGGATTCTCTTAATTTGTTCCGTGGTGGCTTGGACTAAATCTGGCCCAAGCAGCTTCTGTTCACCGGCTTCAATCCAGCAAAGTGGAGATCGGCACCTCCTTCCGTATAATGCCTCATATGGTGCCATTATAATGCTGGCTTGTGTCACGACCCGAAACCCACCATAAGCGGATCACCGGATCGCGATCGCCGCCCCGAGACCCGAGGGCCCCGAGACAAGGCTCGCATATGCAACGGTATCGAATAGACGTGCGACATGCGTATTGCGGAAGCGTGAAAAACTTTTTCTTTTCTTTTCTTATTTAAATTACGCACATCCGTCCGATACTGCCACTCCATACATAGCATACATGGTTACACATTCAGGGTATAACTAAAACTTAAAAACTTATAACATTAATACAATACATGTTCAATTGCCCAGAGGGCTTAATACATATTCTTACATTATCTACTAATACAAATGTACTAATAGAGTTCATAGGTTCCTCAAGAGAAACTACTTAAACATATCTTCCCAAAATCAGCAGATTCATCATCAACGTCCTCAAGTCAAGACTGCTGCTAATTACCTGAAAGGGGGGGTCCGAACAAAGTCCGGGTAAGCTAATCTAAGCTTGTGAGCAATCCCAGCATTCGTCATGGGGTTTTCAATTAGCAGTGGTTTAGTACATAAGAGTTTGTAAAATAATCACCGCCAATTGTTCGTATACTTTGAATACAGAATATATGTATTCCTTGAATCATGTAGCTTTGAAACATTTAAAGTATTCAAGCTAAACTCATACTTTGTCAATAGAGTATATAACTCAAAACATATTGCATTTCGTAAAACAATAGCTTTGAAACATTTAAAGTATTCAAGCTATACTTATACTTCGTCAAATGGAGTATGTAACTCAAACATATACATTTCGTAAAACAATAGCTTTGAAACATTTAAAGTATCCAAGCTATACTTATACTCATGAACTTCAAAACATATAACATAACATGTATTTCTTAAATAGAGTATATAAAACTCAAAACATATGCATATTGAAAATGAGGGTAAAACCTCCTTCCATTTTCAAATCATTTGTCATCTTATCACTTTCATTAGTGGAATCCGTTTCGAACCGGACTCCCATCTTACTTATAAATGGAGATATCTCATTTGCCTGGGGGATTAGATCCTGCTACCGGGCATTTCACATGACAGGTCAATGAGTTACAATAAGAACCCAAAATACTGACTATGTGGTTTTTGACAGGTCAATGGGATCCGAAGAAACCCAAAATACTGCCTGTGTGCTTATGCACCATTATCTTATAAAACATTTATCATGTGGCTTATCTCATAGGTACTTTTCGTAAATTCGTAATAAACATTCGTATACTTGAAATAAGCAAATTCAGAATATTGAACAATATTTGCACTTTAACTAGACATGCTGAAAAGTATTTGAAGGAAAAACTGTTGCAGAAACCAATCACTAAGCATGTCAAAATGAATTTCTAAAACAGAACAATTAAAAACTGAATCATGTAAATACTGAATTTGAAACTTCAAATACTTCATATCTTATACTTAAAACCCTTTTTAAATCATGGAGTCAAATTTCCAATTCAAACACAGGGTTACTCACCTTGGCTCTTTAGGGTTAGTGCTAATAATGCGCTTTCCCACTTTCCTTGTAGTTCCTAAGAACAATTCATAAATATCTCATCAACTTCACATTCATTGTAATATCATCTCGATATTCCTTAACTTATGCTTAAATCGTATTTGATCCTACAATGATTTCATATATTCATATGTACTTAACGTAACTCGTATTCTTAACCTATGACACAATTTAATGTGTTAGAAATTGAATCTACTTCAATTTATACTCTTCTGGGAGTTCCATTAACTTTAATTTAAAGTTATTTATTTGACGTGTTTACGTGTCGTGTCTTTTCGTATTTCGTTTCTCGTACATGCCTTAGTATTAGTACTTGGGCATTATTTCAGTTCATAGTCATCTAACAGATGCTATTCATCAAATTTTATGTCTTTTTATTTTAGACATTTCTTTTGGTCGAATAGATTCTACCATTGAGTCCAAAGTGTCGAAGAAAGTCGGTTTAGACTTTCTTAGAATTTAATTCAGGACTATTACATGTAAAAGGGCAAAATGGTCATTTACCCTTTTACGTGTCATATTTTTCTATACTTCGTTTCGTAATTTGGACTCCATTTTTGAGTCCGGGAAGTCAAAGAAAGTTAATTTAGACGTTTTCTGATCTCATTTCGGCTTTAGGGGTTCCAGGGGTATTTTGGTCTTTTTACCCCTTTACGTATCTTTATTTTTCGGGACTCCATTTCGTGTTGTGGACCTCACCATTGGACTCAGAAGGTCCAAGATAGTAAGAATACACTAATAACTTGTAAAGTTTGGGTCAGGGGTATTTTGGTCATTTACCCCTTACGTGTATTTATTTTTTCGGGCCCCGTCTCGTAAAACGGACCCTACCATTGATCTCAGAATGTCCAAAATAGTAAAATTACACTATTCATATGTCTAATTTGGACTTCGTTTGCTCTATTTATGCCACAAGGGCAAAATAGTAATTTAACCTCATTTATTAAATAATTAAATTAATTATTTAATTATTTAAATATTTTCCCAGGGGTGTATTTGTACAAAAACTTCATAATTTGGGCAACAGTAGAACTCCCAAAAACAGTTGGGGCCCATGCGTAATTATAGAAAGTGTTGGTTTATTTTATTTTTAATTAATTAAATAAACCAAAGGGTTCAATTAACATATAAGTGAACCGGTCTGGTTCAGTGGTTACCCAACCGGTCTATCCGGTTTATTACATATGGCTGACGTCATCATGACGTCAGCCCTAAGTCTCTTTTTAATTTAACTGACAATCAAAACGGTGGCGTTTCAATAAATCGGTGGCAAGCCCAGAGGCTGCCACCTGTCCGAGTCAACTCAGCCCCATTTTAAAAACGAGTTGACTCGTCTTCATCTTCCCCACTCCACCGACTGAGAAACCCTAGTTTCAGTCTCCCTTTTTCTTCTATTTCGTGCATTTATACACAGCCATTCACTACTGTTTTGGTCCCAATTTAATCCCTAGACACAAACGAGTAGATTGGCATTCGTTTTGGAGTTTAAAACTCTCACATGTGTTCGGTTTTGAGGTGGATCACCCGATCTGTTATTTCTATGGTTCATGCATATTTCTCGATGGTTTTTCATAAAATTTGTCTTGTTTTGATCCTCCATTCATGGGGTTCCATTCCCCATTTGTAAATGTGAATTTAATACAGAGTTTAGAGGCTTGGGTTCCAAACCCGTAGCCTGCAACTCACCACATGGGTTCGATTTCTTGAGCCTTTTGATCGCGGCTGATGATTTTTATAACCCTCATAACTTCTTCTTGAAGTCTTGATAAGCCAAGACAAGTTTAAAGGAATTCGGTTCAGACCTGCCATGGGCAAGGTCTTCAATGGCTGTCGTTCTTGGGTTAGGTATTTTTGGGTGTTTTGAAGCTCAAAATCCATAGCTAAACAAGTCTAAATATGTTTTTCATGTCATATGTACAATATAAAAGCTTAAAAACAGATTATACATGGAGAGATTTTAGAGAGAGAAAAAAATGGAACTTGAGTTTTCTCACCTTCTTTCTCTCGGTTTCCTTCCTTTTTCTTGCTTTAATTCCTTCCTTAGCTTCTCAGTTCTTCTTCTTTTATTTTCTTTTGCAAGAAGGAAGCATGGTTTGCATGCTTGAAATTTTATAGCAAGGTAGCCGACCTCTCTCTCTCTTCATGTTCTCTCTCTCTCTACAGCTATCTCTCTCTCCCTCTACATTCTGAATTGTAGCCCTACACTAGCCCCTCACTTCTCATCAATTTTGTTTTTTTCTCTTTTCTACTTTACATTAAATTTTTGTAAGATATTTCACATATATATATATACATATAATATAATACACACACTTACATGTGAAGAAACACACACTACACTGTTTACCTACTGTTCATATATATATATATACATTATGCATATAGATATTCTTCCTTGTATACATGTATTTATATATATATATATATATATTTATACACATTTCATAATATACACACACAATACACCATAATGTGTGTATATGTGTGCTTATTTATATTTAATTTTTAATAATTAAATATATTCCAATATCATACATTAATTAATTATTTAATTAATCAATTTTCCTCTTTAGTGTAAATACCTTTACACAACTTTTTCATTGCCTCGTAATACGTGCCATGTGGCCCGGTATCCCGGGTCGGGATATTAAGGCGTGCCATATGACCCGGCACCCCGGGTCGGGATATTACAGCTTGGTAACTGGTATTATAGGCAAACTCGACAAGTGGCAAATGCTCTGCCCAGTTTCCTTTGAAGTCCAGTGTACACAGTCGCAGCATATCCTCCAACATCTGTATCACTCTTTCAGATTGCCCGTCAGTTTGCGGGTGATATGCTGTACTGAACTTGAGTTCCGTGCCGAGTGCCTCCTGTAGACTTTTCCAAAATCGTGACACAAATCGGGGATCTCGATCGGATACAATGGACAATGGTGTGCCATGTAAGCGTACAATTTCCTGAATGTACAATGCGGCAAGCTTCTCTAAGCTATAAGTGGTCCTGACAGGTAGAAAGTGAGCAGACTTGGTCAATCTGTCCACCATGACCCAGACAGCATCAGAGCCTTTCGGTGACTTGGGAAAACCGGACACAAAATCCATAGTAATATGATCCCACTTCCATTCCGGAATAGGGAGTGGTTGTAGAAGTCCGCTAGGACGTTGATGCTCAACTTTCACCTGTTGGCATCGTGTGCAGTGAGCAATAAAATTTGCTACGTCCTTCTTTAATCCGGTCCACCAGTATAACTCCCTGAGGTCATGATACATCTTCGTAATCCCAGGGTGTACTGTGAATCTCGAGGTATGGGCTTCTTCCAGAATCTCCTTTCTTAACTCTGGTATCTTGGGCACACACAACCTACCTCGATATCGTAGAATTCCGTCCTGAATTTCAAAATCAGCTTTCCCCGTTGCCTTTACTTCATCGCAGATTCTAATCAACTCCTCATCTTGAGTCTGTCCCGCTTTAATTCGCTCCACCAATGTAGATCCAACAATCAAATTGGCCAGACAAGCCGTGCTACCTGGTGGAACTACTTCGATACCCATTTCATCCAGATCTCGAATTAACTCCTCCTGAGAGGTAATCATGTAGGCAAGGCTTCCAGATCGTCGACTCAAGGCGTCGGCCACCACATTTGCCTTACTCGGATGGTACTGAATAGCCACATCATAATCCTTAATTAGTTCTAGCCATCTTCGCTGCCTCATGTTTAATTCCTTCTGTGTGAAGAAATATTTTAAACTCTTGTGATCAGTAAAAATCTCACACACCTCCCCATATAGGTAGTGGCGCCAGATTTTTAGGGCAAACACCACTGCAGCTAATTCTAGATCATGGGTAGGATAGTTTTGCTCATGAGGTCGGAGCTGTCGGGAAGCATAGGCGATGACTCTATCATTCTGCATAAGGACACAACCCAGTCCTTTATAAGAGGCGTCACAGTAAATAACAAACTTCCCTTCTCTGGAGGGAATAGTCAATACTGGCGCTGTGGTCAGCTTCTCTTTTAGCAGCTGGAAACTCTTTTCTTGCTCATCTGCCCAAATGAATGGTACATTACTCTTGGTCAAATGTGTGAGCGGTTTGGCCAACTTTGCAAAATCTTTCACAAAACGCCTGTAGTATCCAACCAGTCCAAGAAAACTTCTGACTTCTGTCACAGTGGTCGGCTGGGGCCAATCCAATATGGCTTCCACTTTCTGTGGATCAACAGCGATGCCTTCTTTGGAAATCACATGGCCCAAGAAGGTAATGCTGGACAACCAGAATTCACATTTGCTGAATTTTGCATACAGTCTGTGCTCTCTCAAGGTTTGTAGTGCTATCCCCAGATGTCTTTCATGCTCTTCCTCGTTCCGTGAGTATACTAGTATATCATCGATAAATACAATGATGAAGTTATCCAAATACGGTTTAAAAACCCGGTTCATTAAATCCATGAACGCGGCAGGGGCGTTAGTCACGCCAAAAGGCATGACCAGGAACTCATAGTGACCGTATCGGGTTCAGAAGGCCGTCTTTGGTACATCAGTATCCTTGACTTTGAGTTGATGGTACCCCGATCTCAAATCAATTTTAGAAAATACACTCGCCCCTTGTAACTGGTCAAACAATTCATCGATACGCGGAAGAGGGTACTTATTCTTTACCGTCACTTTATTTAGTTCACGGTAATCCATGCACAGTCTTAGGGAGCCATTCTTCTTTTTCACGAACAACACGGGTGCTCCCCAAGGAGATACACTGGGTCGGATAAACCCTTTCTCCAACAATTCCTCTAATTGGGCTTTCAACTCCCTTAACTCTGATGGGGCCATTCGGTAGGGAGTTTTGGATATAGGTTGAGTTCCAGGGGTAAGATCGATAGAAAACTCGATTTCTCGATCAACTGTTCCTTGCGGTAGTTCCTCTGGGAACACGTCAGAAAATTCACACACAACTGGCACTTCGGGTAGTGGGGGATTCTGGGCTTGGGTATCCAAGACACTACATAAATAACCACGACACCCTTTCTTCAATAACTTCCCTGCCTGAATGGCAGAGATTAGGTAGGGCGGTGGGGTAGTGCCCTTTCCCCTAAACATAAACTCGGGCTGTCCCGGGGGCTGAAACAATACACTTTTCTCAAAACAATCGATGGTGGCATGATTGTGTGACAACCAATCCATGCCCAATATCACATCAAATCCCTTTATTGCTAAGGGTATTAGATTGACTAACAACTCCTGGTCTCCAATCATTACTCTACAGTCCCTAAGGATCGTGGACCCAATCATTGACATCCCAGAAGGAATTTGTACCGATAACAGCTCATCCATAGGTTCAGGTATCTTATGCAATTTATCAACAAAAGATGGGGACACAAAAGAATGCGTGGATCCAGGGTCAATCAACACATATGCAGAGATTTCGAAAATCGGGAGTATACCTGCTACTACAGCATTTGCAGCAGAGGTGTCTCCTGGTAGCAGTGCAAAGACTCTTCCCGGGCGGCCTTGTGGCTCCTTGCCTTTGTCCTTTGTCTTGGCAAGAGGTACTGGAATAGGCTTCCGTTCTGCGGTGCCGGTAGTCAAGGTAGGGGTTCTCGGGATTGGTGGATGTTGCGGGCAATCTTTGACTTGGTGCCCCTTATCTCCACATCGGTAGCATGCACCAGTCAGTCGGTGACATTCTCCAGGGTGTAAGTTCTGGCAGTGAGGGCATCTGGACACTTCCTCAGTTTTCTTCTGACCCTTGTTGCTTTTACTTGGGCCCTCAGTCCTTTGCTTCTTGCTCGGCTGCTCCTTCTTAAAGTTTTTGCCCTTTTTCTTTCTTTCCTGGTCCTTCAGTTGGTTGAACTCTTCCATGTCCTTTTCAATAACTAGGGCTTTGTTAAGAACATCGGAATAGGTGTGTAGTTCAAAGGCCGAGACTTTAGTCCGTATCCCGATCCGAAGACCTGCGAGGAATTTCCTTGCCCTATTATGCTCTTCCCTCACCAAAAAGGAAGCAAATCTGGACAACGCAGGGAACTTGGCTGCATATTGAATTACGGTCATGTCCCCTTGTTTTAGGGTGGCGAACTCCTGAATTTTTCTCTCTCGGATTGTAGGGGGAAAGAACATGCCATAAAACTTTTCAATAAAATCGGCCCAAGTAATAGTGGGGTTCTGTACTTGCATCTCGAGCCACCACTTGTAAGCCTCTCCCTGTAACATGTAAGTGGCTAGCATCACTTTCTCGGCTTCCGAACAAATCAAGAGCTTAAAGGTCTTTTCCATTGACATGACCCACAGCTCAGCTTTCTCGGGGTCGGTAACAGCATCGAAAGTCGGGGGTTTGAGCTTATGGAAGCGATCTAACAAGTCATTACGAATGCCGATTTCCAACGGCTGCGCTGGGGCAGGCCGGAGGCGGAACTACCGGAGGCTCTACCGGGTTATTTGCTGGTCCGGCCTGGTGTTGCTGTAAGGTTCTTGATAGTCCCTCAATGGCCTGGCCGAATTGAGCTAATGTGGTCCGCATTTCCCGTAGGGCTACGCTCTCCGTTGGGGCCCGCGGTTCCCTATTGTTACTCCTAGTTCGAGGCGGCATCTGAAGCAAGATAAAAAGTATTCTAAGTATCCTCATTCAATGTGTCATAGTAAGAATGTCATTCAGGTTGTTCATCGATTCAGAATTTCTATGACTTAAGTATTTGCTTTCTAAGGATTTAGTGTTAAAATAACCCTAAGGTTCTGGTCTATACTGACTTTCAAACCTGTAGCTCTGATACCACTCTTTTGTCACATCCCCCAGACCCACCCTGTGCGGATTTGGGGTACGTGGCAAAGGCCAGTTAGGCACCCATCGGGTTTTATCAGTTTTTTTTTTGAAAACAAAACCCCGACGGTAATCCTAACCAAAGGCCATTCCGATCTAAATCCCAAGCATAATGCATTCAACATATATAGTTTAAGCAGCGGAAATTTTCACATGAGAATGCATACATATATACTTGGTAGAGCATTCAGGATATATCATAGTCAGACCTATCTTAATCAAGATTACAAAACAGTTTCACTACAAAAGGTCATAATCTGTTCAGTTACACAAAAAGTACAAAAATGGTATAGATTCTCAAAAATGGGTTATCATTCTATCTGGGGGTCTCCAACATTTTCCCCCTAAGTTCTGGACCTGCTAAACCTGTCCATCTGAGGGTTCCCCTGAAATTATTAAAATAATGGAATGAGCTTTAAAAAGCCCAGTGAGTAACACAGATATCCAGGCAAGAGTTTCGAATTCAATCTTTGCTTAAATCACATGGTAATTAAATCAGTTTGGAATTAATAGTTCAATAAATCCAAGTCAAATTCAATAGATCAAAACAGATAAACGGTTCAGAGTGCTAGCATATCAATCAGAAGTATAGTTAATCATTTGAGAAACTAAAAACCATGTCATCGGTGATAAAAGCATGCATTTAAAACAATTGCATTTAAAACATATGGTATTCGAAACAATTTAGCAGATCAAGGAGCAGTAACTTAAACAGTGTCAGAAGTTACTCACCTTCAATATTTGAGTTTGAAGCTATGAACGGAGCCTTCCTCTTTTTCTCTTTAAGCCTAAAACAATTTATAAAGATTTATCAACTCATGACCTTAGACTGAGTAAGTCTACCCTATGATGGGTTTCATGGAACTAACTTATAGTGGCTAGTTCATAGGTTTTACCTCTTAAGCATTTGGCTTAGGGTTTCAGTGCCTTTACACGTTTAACGGTTCTGATTTTCATATTATGGACCTAACCATTGAGTTCGGAAGGTCGAAGAAAGTCAATTTAGACTCTCTCGGCTTTTAAATCTAGGTTCGGGTATGTCAGGGGTATTTTGGTCATTTTTGCCGTCACATAATTTCTGTCTCGAATTCGTCATCTAATCATGTATACAGTCTTACAAGTGTCAGGTCTACTACTGGTATCAGTTCCGTTGAAATCGGATTTCATTTGGCCTTGTACAGGGTCAGGGGTATTATGGTAATTTCATACATCATATTTTTTTCGGTACCTCATTTGCAGTCACGGACCTCACCATTGGACTCAGAAGGTCCGAGACAGTAGGAATTCATATATAACTTATGGTTTTTGGACAACGGACTAATTTGGAGTATTTAATTTAATTAAATGATTTTAATTAAATTAATTTCGGAATATATATATAATATATATATTATTTTAGTCAGAAAATGACCGGTCGAATAGGGTGGCACAGCGGACGCGTGCCACCTCCCTCTCCAATAGACACGACGTTCGAGTCCCATTAGGCGCAAAAATGCGTCTTTTATTTCTGGTTTAATTTAAATATATAATATATATATATTATGTCGGATAAGATTCACACGCAGGTGCGTGGCCGAGTGGAAAGAAGGGGCGCGTGGGTTCTGGAGGTCAGGGGTTCGAAACCCCGTAGTCCCGTTTTTCCTTCCTTCCCTTTCTTTTCTTTCAAACATATCAGTTTACACATACGACGCCCAAAACGACGCCGTCCCATTTAATTCGGTGGCAGTCCCAGGTTACTCCACGTGTCCGAGCCAACCCGTCAACTCGGTTTTAAAGACACAGAGTCGACTCAGCGTCGTCTCATTCGTTGAACCTCACACAGTGATGCCCTAAAAACCTGCAGATTTTTAATTTCTATTTCGTGAGTTTTAACACACGGTCTCTCTCTGTTTTTCATTCAGATATACTATAAATATTCTTGCCATCATTTTGGCATTCATAAACCAACAAGACATCATCTCAAACAGTGGGGGTAACCTACACAAACCGTACCTGCAACTCGATACTACACCCTCGATTCTTCACCATTTCATGTGTGGTTTAAAGCTACGTGACCTACAGACCATAAGGATCAAGACCCTATCTTCATTTTTCAGTTTAGTCTCGAGTTTTAACGGATTGGATTTTAAACCCGTGGGTTCATTTCCAAATTCGTGGGGCCATATAGTGTTCTGGGGTCGCGTAGGTATATATTTGAGATCCTCTTAGGGTCTATTTCAGGTCTTGACATGCAAAGTTCCAAACGGTTAAGGTCGATTCAGACCTGGTGTTTCCAAGCTTCATCAATGGAGGTTGGTCTCGGGTTTCATGGTTCTTGACCTATCCGAGACTTCTAACACATGCTACATGTTCAGAACAATTCCTAGGATCAAGATTTAAACATGCATGCAGTCTAATTCTATCAAACCGTTCCAAAATCTACAAAACAAGAATTGAAGATAATTTAGAATTTTACCTTCAAGCAGTAGCAGTTCACACTCTTAGCTCGGTTCAGACCTTTCTAAATGTCCCTCAAGCTTCTCAGTTCATGCACTTCAACTTCAAGCCTTCACCTTTCCTCTCTAATGGCCAAATTTCTCACAACACATATGCATGCACAAGCTTCCTTTCCTCTCTCTCTCTCTCCCTCTCAGCCAACCCTACGTACACACAACAGAACTCACACACTCTCACTGTTTGGTATTTCAGAATTCTCTAAAGAGAGAATTGATGCAAGTTGTAGCTTATATATTATAACTTCATATACATATAGGGCTATACACCTATACATATATGTGAGTGTATCTCTGCCCTTAGTGGGGTTAGTGGCTGCTGACCTGATGGAGGTGATGGAGGGCTATGATGAAGGGAATGCATGCAAGGCCATTGGCCAATTTGGGTGGTGGCTTGGGCAAGATTATAGGTTATATACATATATTGCTGTATATATGCACAAAGTAACCAACAGCCTAGTTGGTAACTTTTTGGGACAAAGTTGCTTACCTTGGTAGGTCAAGGGTTCAATTCCCCTTGGCCTCTCAAGTGATCATTTTCTCCCATTTTTCTGGTTAAGGCCCTGTTTGGTTGTCGCAGAATTCTAGTTTCACTGTTTTGGCCTTAACTCCCAATCCGTAACTCCTTTTTCAGTGCGGTTTCTTTCTGTCACTTCCTACTCAGAATATCTTTCATTGATCAAGGTCCAATGTCAGTTTTTATTTCCTCGAGTTTCTCATAATTAGCTAATTCGAGTTTTATCACTATTAAAATAGACATTAAATTAGCTAAACCTGACATTTCATTCCCAAAATAGTTTTTAATACACAAAACATGCCAGTTAAGTAATTGGGGTGTTACACAGGGGTTCTTCAACGCTGGATGGGCAATCTTCCACCTCGGGAGTGTGAGTGAAAATCGGATCCGCACAGTCCCGAGTGTACTGTAATTGCTATTTCAGAGCTTTCTCCTTGAGGGCAATAGCGTGACACTCTCGGGGGGTTGGCTGACACCCTCGGACCGAGTGTACGCTCTGGTTGTGGACGTACTTCAAACACTGATGGAGGGTTGAAGTGACTGCCCCAATCTGATGCAACCAGGGTCTCCCGATTATGACGTTGTATGGAGACTTCATGTTCAACACCATGTATTCCGAGATGGTGGTCTTCTGCCCTTCACCTTCTCCTACAGTGGTAGGAAGGTCAACTCTCCCCAGTGGGGTGCTGAGGTTGCCATCAAAAGCTGCCATCACGGCGGTGGTGGGCTTGACGTTGTCCTGGTCTATGCCCATCTGTTTAAGCGGTTCATAGAACAGAATGTTGACTGAGCTGCCAGTGTCGACCAGGACTCTTCTGGTCTCGAAGTTGGCGATTCTGAGGGTAATAACAAGGGCATCACTGTGAGGGCAATGTACCCCTGCTAGATCTTGCTCGGTGAACTGGATCTCCGGCCCTGGCTTGAGCCTCTTTTCGACGTTGGAGATCTGCAAGACGTTCGGGGCGGTTCTGGCCTCCCGAGCATATCTCTTCCTTGCCCTGTTGGACATTCCTGTAACAGGGGAGTCAGCATGGAGGACGTAGATAACGTGATTGTTCTACCTCTGAGGCTCGTTTCGTCCTTCCCTCTGCTCCTGCCTCTGTTCGGGCCTCTGATCTGGCCGCTGCTGAGGCTTGTCCTCTTGGGGGTTTTGTCTTCCGTCCTGCTTGACGAACTCCCGAAGATGTCCCTTCTTTATGAGCTGCTCTATCTCATATCGGAGGGTCCTGCAAGAGTTAGTTGTATGTCCATGATCTTTATGGAAATTACAATACTTACTTTGGTCCCGCAGGCTGGGATCTCCTTTGATTGGCTCTGGCCACCTCAGGTTTTCCTGATCTCTGATCTGCCGGAGTACCTGGTTCGGAGTGGTGTTCAAAGGAGTGAAGTTGGTGAACTCCCTTGGTGCGGAGTTGTACACAGCTCTAGGAGCTGTTCTTTTCTCTGGGCTCCTGGCCCTCTTTTTGTTGGAGTCTCTTCCGTGATCCTCCTTCTTGTGATCCTCCCGCTTCGGATTATCCCTTTGGGTCTGATCTTTGCCATTCTGGGCTGAGCGGTTGGCCTCTTCCAGGTTGATGTATTTTCTGGCCCGATCCATCAATGTCGCCATATCGGCTGGAGGGCTCTTTGTCAAGGAATCTCTGAACCCACCTTGGGCAAGCCCGGCTGTAAGGGCTGCTACAAGGAATTTCGGGCTGCAATCCGTGATCTCAGTGAGTTCGGTGTTGAAGCGTGCAATGTAGGCTCAGAGGGATTCCTCCCTGGTCTGCTTAACGTTCAGGAGGGATTCTGGCCCCCTTCTGAGCCTCCTAGCTGGTCATAAACCTGTCCAAGAACTGCCTACCGAGCTCGTAGAAGCTGGTAACGGAGTTCGGAGGGAGGTTGTGGAACCACTTCAGAGTAGTTCCCTTTAAACTGGTGATGAACGTCCGGCACATGAAAGCATCCGAAGCTCCGTGAAGGGCCATCATATGCTGATAATGAGAAAGGTGATCTCCTAGATCTCTAGATCCGTCGTAGAGAGTGAACTTGGGCACCATGAACTTTCTGGGCCTCTCTTCTGACATGATAGCGTGAGTGAACGGAGTGGCCAGTCTTCCGAGCAGCCTGGCTAGTTCGTCTTGCTCTAGAGGGTTCTGAGGTCCTCTCAAGCCGATTGTCCGGTCTATAGACTCAGCAATTTCCTCTACCCTTTGCGGGTCTCTGAGTCTGACATCTTGTGAACCCTGCCTGACAGCCTCGGCTTCAGGGTAGTAGGGTGGAGTACGCCCTTCGGACGGAGGAGGAATCCAAACCGGAGGGACTGGTGCTGCATGATAAGGTTCCTGCGGTGCCGGTGGTGCTCCCGAAACCCTAGGAGTTGGGGCTCGAGTAGTGCTTTGGTAATGTACGTCGGGAACGAAAGTGGATGTTCCCCAGCCGGGAACTGTTGATGGCTGTGGATCTCGGCCAGCGCAAGCAACGCCTGAGGGGTGCCCAGGCAGGTTGGTTGGGGCCTGCCCACGAAGTTTTTCGTCCTCCGTGGCAACAGGAGGTTGCGTTCCCGCAACGAAGTTGACCGGCGGGCTAGGAGAAGCTGCAGCTTGGTTCTACGTGAGCGTTGCCAGCGTTCTAGTGATGGCCAGCAATTGCTCCTGCACCAGTTCATTGTGTCATTTTATGTCTTCGATTTCTTGTCGCATAGGGTTGGCCGCTGGTCCCTTTGTGCGAGGAGCAGGCGGCTGACGCTGAGCGTTTTGCGCATTCTGAGCATTCTGTCGTGGTCGGAGATTTGGTGCCATGGTTTTTCGGTGGGGAAAAAGATGAGTTTATGAATAAAGCACTTGGAGATTAGTCGTTCCCACAGACGGCGCCAAACTGATGCTGCACTTTTTGACTCGCAACACGTGTGGGCTCCGTGACCTGTAGAACACTCAGAGAGATGATCAGAGGACCACCGGATTGGCTCCGGCAGTAGCCGCTCCGATGCTTAAGTAAGTAAGAGAATTGAAAGACTGTATTGAAAGCCAAAGAATGAGCATGAAAGTAAAGCGTACCTCTAGGGTTTAATATATAGGCCGAGGCTTTCCTAAGTTGATTAGGATTCGACGCCATGAATATAGGGATATGATCATCGGAGATTGCAGTTACCTTGTGGAGCATTGAGTCGTAGATGGAGATAATCATAAATAGTAGTTTCCGTATTGGAGACTGCTTCCTTATTCTCTGCTCGGAATCCGCTAAGGCGGTGACGAGCTCTGAAGTGTTGGTCTGGACCCTGTGGTCAGTTCTGGATATATATGTTCGGTTACTTCCGACTTTTTGTGATGATCTGGATGCTTAAGCTTTTAGTTATTGGCTGAGTGAGAATCATGTTGGCCGAGCATAAGTCGGACTGTGGTTATACGTGTCAAGTGTTGATTGGCCTGTCCCTTTATGGTATATCAAGAGCTTTACCCATTTTGAAGAAGGGCGTAAGCAGGTATTTACAAGACTAGCAATTCTTTTTGGAAAGCACTATGAAAATTTGGTAGTCACTTTTCTATTAGAAGATAGTAAAACTGTTATGTATTAAGCCCCACGGGGCAGCTGAACATGTATTAATTATAAAGTCTTTAAGTTTTTATTATGCTCTGAATGTATAATTGTCACGACCCGAAACCCACCCTATGCGGATCTCGTGTCGTGGGGTCGGCCCAATGGCCGTCCTACTTTTTCCATTCTTTAACCAATGATAACAGTAAATAATATAAACATGACATTAAAGTACGGAAGCTTTATTACATTTATTGTTCAAGACTAAACTTAAACTAACAACAAACTGATCATTAACCACTCTTAGGTGGTGAGTACATGGGAGAGACTTCGTTCACTACTATCACGCTCCTCAACTGTCTTTCTACACTTCTGAACTCCTACTGTGGTTCTGTAACATTTTCACCTAAAAAAATTTAGTAAGGGGTGAGCTACAAACTCAGTAAGTAAACGCCTATCTCAAATACGGGGTTAGAGTAATCATGGAACATATAGGATCATGGATGAACATGATAGCTAGTCAGGAAAACAATTTCAGTCAACAATAAGGTACCAAAATGGCCAACGAACAGTAAGGCATGATAACTGTCACGACCCGAAACCCACCCTGTGCGGATTACCGGATCGCGACCGCCGTCCCGAGACCCGAAGGCCTCGCGACAAGGCTCGCATCTGTAGCGGTATCGAATAGATGTGCGACACATGATTACGAAAGCATGAAAAACTTTTTCTTTTCTTTTCTTATTTTTAAATTACGCACATCCGTCCGATACTGCCGCTCCATACATAACATACATGGTTACACATTCAGAGTATATCTAAAACTTAAAGACTTCATACATTAATACAATACATATTCGGTTGCCCTGAGGGCTTATTACATATTCTTACTTTGTCTATTAATACAAAACGTACTACTAATGTTCATAGGTTCTTCAAAAGAAACTACTTAAACATATCCTTCCAAAAATAGCTAGACTCATCGTCATCGTCCTTAAGACCCTGTCTGCTGCATCACCTGAAAGGGGGGTCCGAACAAAGTCCGGGTAAGCTAATCTAAGCTTGTGAGCAATTCCAGTATTCGTCATGGGGTTTTCAATTAGCAGTAGTTTTTAGTACATAAGAGTTTGTAAAACATTCACTGCCAATTACTTATACAATTTAGAATACAGAGTACATGCATTCTTAAAACAGATGGCTTTGAAACATTTTAAGTATTCAAGCTAAATTCGTACTTCGTCAATGGAGTATATAACTCGAAACATATGCATTTCAAATAGCTTGAAAACATTTAAGATATCCAAGCGAAACTCGTACTTCATCAGATAAAGTATATAACTTTAAATCACATTAATATGTATTTGAAAATGAGGGTAAAACCTGCTTTCATTTCCAAAATCACTTGTCATCATTTCTCTTTAATTAGGTGGAATCTGTTTCAAACCAGACTCCTATTTTACTGCCAATACTGTCGATCTCATTTGCCTGGGGGATTAGATCCTACTACCGGGCATTTACTGTTGAATCCTGAAGGATTTCAACCATCATAGGGGGGGTGGTACTTAGTACCGTTTATCTTGTAAAACATTTATCACATAACTTCTTCAATAGATACTTTCATGAGTATTTAAAACATGAAATGTATAATTTCTACAATAGGGCTTCAAATACTTGTAACAATCAAATTCAGGATATTTAACACAATTTGGCATTTAAAACTTTAGACATGCTGAAATATGTTTTAAGAAAACTATGATAGATACCAATCACTGAGTATGTCATAATAGAGTTATAAAACAGTACAATTAAAAGCTGAATCATGTAAATACTGAATTTGAAACTTCAAATACTTCATATCTTTGAACTTAAAACTCTTTCAAATCCATGGAGTTAAATCTCCAATTCAAACACAGGGTTACTTACCTTGTACTTCTGGTTTTCGATCTATTTAGTCGCCTTTCCTTTGGCTTCCTTCAACTTGTGAAGCCATTCTTGCAGCGTTTCAGTGTCTTCTTGTTTCGTAATCTTTTTCGCTGCCAGTTGCTCCTTGGTTATAGTTTTGTAAATGAAGGGGCGAACGCAGACCACTTCATTTGTTTTGGCAATTCGAATATGTTTCTGAACTACCTGGAGTTGCTTCTCTAGCTTCTCCCGGAAAACTTGCTGTTTTGGATCATTTGCTATTTGAGCCCTTGTCATCATGTGGAGAACTTCTCGTTCTTGGTTCATTTTTGTGTCTATTTAATTCTCTGCTTAAAACACAGTTTAACGTGTCAAGAAAACAGATTTCTACAATCATACTCTTCTGGGAGCTCCATTAACTTTAATTTAAAGTTATTTATTTGACATCTTTACGTGTCGTGTCTTTTCGTATTTCGTTTCTCGTACTTGCCTTAGTATTAGTACTTTGGCATTACTCTAATTTATAGTCATCTGACAGATGCTATTCATCAAATTTTATGTCTTTTTATTTTAGACATTTCTTTAGGTCGAATAGACTCTACCATTGAGTCCGGAGTGTCCAAGAAAGTTGGTTTAGGCTTTCTTAGAATTTAATTCGGGCTTTTATATGTAAAAGGGCAAAATGGTCATTTACCGTTTTACGTGTCATATTTTTCTGTACTTCGTTTCGTAATTCGGACTCCATTATTGAGTCCGGGATGTCAAGGAAAGTCAACTTAGACCTTCTCTGATTTCATTTTGGACCTAGGGGTACCAGGGGTATTTTGGTCATTTTACCCCTTTACGTGTCTTTATTTTTCGGGACCCCATTTCGTGTTGTGGACCTCACCATTGGACTCAGAAGGTCCAAGATAGTAAGAATACACTAATAACTTGTTAATTTTGGTCAATGGGTATTTTGGTCATTTATCCCTTTTACGTGTCTTTATTTTTCAGGCCCCGTCTCGTAAAACGGACCCTACTATTAGTCTCAGAATATCCAAAATAGTAAGGATACACTATTCATATGTTTAATTTGGACTTCATTTGCTCCATTTATGACCCAAGGGCAAAATAGTAATTTTACTTTATTTATTAAATAATTAAATTAATTATTTAATTATTTAATTATTTTTTCAGGGGTCTAATTGCATAAAACATCCATCAATTGGGCAACAGTAGGATTGTCCAGAAGTTCTGGGGTCAATCTGCAAATAAGGAAAGTATTGGTTTATTTAATTTTCAAATAAAACAGAAAACCAGAGGGTTCAATTGAATCTTAAGTGAACCGGTCCGGTTCAGTTGCAAACCAACTGGTCTATCCAGTTTATTTACATGTAGCTGACGTCATGATGACGTCAGCCCTAGCGTCCATTTAATTTAAACCAAATGCAAAACGCCGTCGTTCTATTTATTCGGTGGCAAGCCCAAGAGGCTGCCACGCGTCTTGAGTTAACCCACCCGTTTAAAACCGAGTGACGAGTTGACTCATCATCTTCCCCACTTCGACCGACTGAAAACCCTAGTTTCCGAATTTCATTTCTTCCTATTTCGTGCAGTTTGGATCCATGGATCCTCACTGTTTTTGTCCCAAGACGTTCCTAAGGTATGAAATACCAACTTGGCATTCATTTTAGACTTTAAAACCTCTTCATATGTTCGGTTTAGGATATGATAATCCGAACTGTAATTCGGTCCTATATGCTCATTCCTGAGCCAAATCACTTACGGTTTGTTCCATAATGATCCTCTATTCATGAGGTTTCAGTTTTCATTTAAAGGAATAGATTAAATCATGAGTTTCAAGGTTTGGGGTGTAAACCCGTAACTTGCAACTTGGTGTTTGAGGGTCATTTTTTGAGCTTTATGGTCGCGGTCATATGTTTTTAGCATGCTCATGATATCTACTTTAAGTCTTGATAAGCCAAATCAAGCTTAAAGGAAGTCGATTCAGACCTGCCATGGGCAAGGTCTTCAATGGAGATTTTTCGTGGGTTTCATATTTTTAGTCATTTTCATAGCAAATTTTCATGCTTGATACACTTCTAGACATATCTTAAGCATCATATATACATAACATAACCTAAATCTCTTAACACATGCAAAATATTCTAGAGAGAGAAATTTAAGAGTTTTCATGGGTTCACCTTTCACCACTGTTTTTTCTCCTTCTTTCTTGCTCTGAATCTCTTCTTCTATCTCCTTAGTTCCTTTCCTTTGGTTTCTCAGTTTCTCCCTCTCTGATTTCTTTCGTATGAAGCAAAGCATGCTTTGCATGCCTTGCTTTTAAAGAGAGAACCGACCTCTCTCTCTCTACTGTTCCCTCTCTCTCTTCTGGTTCGTAGCCCTACATTAGCCCTCCCATCTCATCAATTTCTCTTTTTCTCTTTTCTACTTTGCATTCAATTTTGGCAAGATATTTATACATATAATATATACATATATATACATATACACATATATACAAGACAACACACACACACACCAGCCGAGACACACACACCATTCACACACTGTTCACACTTTTTCATATACATACTTCCATACATACATGCTTCCATATACATATATACATATTTCACTTTATACATATACATATATTATTTAATTAATATATAATATTCCTTTACCTTAATTAATTAATAATTAAATTAATTAATTATTTTTGTTAATTCTCGTAATACGTGTCATACGACCCGGTATCCCAGGTCGGGATATTACATTGGAGGGTTGTAGCCCCTGAGTGGGTGAAAGCTCTCATCCCACATCGCCTGGGGAAGGGAAAGCGGGGGTATTCATAAGTGCGGACTGACCCCCATATGGTATGAGGCCTTTTGGGCGAAAGCCCAAGAAAAAAACCGTGAGGGCTGAGACCCAAAGCGGACAATATCATGCCATTGAGGTTAGGGTCGTTACAGTTGTCATGACCCGAAACCCACCCTGTGCGGATTACCGGATCGCGACAGCTGCCCCGAGACCCGTAGGCCTCGAGACAAGGCTCATACATAAGCAACAATATCAGACAGCGATGCGACCTGTGGTTGCGGAAGCGTGAAAAGCTTTTTTCTTTTCTTTTTAAAATAAAACATCTGCCGCATATCCATCTGATACTGCCGCTCTTCATAGCGGTACACATAAAGATGATAATCAGAGCATAATAATATTAACTAAAGGTTCTACATAGTACATATCCATGTGCCCCTCGGGCTTAAGTACATCATTGTCCAAAATTTCCATTACAAAAGTTTGACTGATAATGGGTCCTACTACTACCAAAATATCTCCAAGGACCTATTGGAGTTGCCATTCACTGCTCCCCAAATTGGGCAAGTGTCCAACCTTGATCATCACCTGAAAAATGTTAGGGAGTAGGGGTGAGCTTCGAAAAGCCCAATGAGTAATTCCTACATCTGTCATGGGTTTTCAATTGGTAGAGGTTTCGTACATGAGAGCTTATAAAATACTCAACTACCAATTGGTCGTATACTTGAACATAGAGAATGTAATATCCCGACCCGGGATACCGGGTCACATGACACGTACTACGAGGGAAGAAAATATATATATAATTAATTGATTATTACATTAATTAATTAATTATAAGACTTGATATATATATATATGTATTAATTAAATGTATGTAAAATGTATATATGTATATATATATATTAAATAAAATGAAATATGAAAAAGATGAAAAAGTGAAGAGGTGAACAATGTGAATGTGTGTGTGTGTGTCGGCAAGTGTGTGTAGGTGTCTTGTATATATATGTGTATATGTATATATATGTATATAATATGTATAAATATCTATGGGAAATTAATGCAAAGTAGGAAAGAGAGAAGGCTGAATTTATGGGATGGGAAGTCTATGTAGGGCTAGAATTCAGAATGTAGAGAGAAAGAAAGATAGCTGTAGAGAGAGAGAGAATAGAGGAGAGAGAAGGGTCGGTCACTTCTCTATAAAGGCCAAGCATGTAAATCATGCTTTCTTCTTGCTAAAGAAACCAAAAGAACAAGAACTGAAGAGAAGAGAAGAAGGATTAGAGCAAGAAAGAGGAGGAAAACCAACCAAAAAGGTGAGAATGTTCAAAACTGTCAAAATTCCCTCTCTAGAATTTCTCTACATATGAACTGATTTAAAGCTTCCATTTTGTATATATGATGTTTAGAACACGTCTAAACCTTAACAAGCATGAAAATCTAGCTTAAAAACACCTAAGATTGCATGACCCATAAGCCACAGCCATGGATGGACCTTGCTCAAGCAGGTCTGATCGGAGGGAAACCAAACTTGGTTTGGTGTATAGGGACCTCTTTTAGACCACACAAACATGTTAAAAACGTGTGACCGCGACCAAAAAGCATGAACAAAGGCCCTCAAATGTTAAGTTGCAGGTTTCGGGTCTACACCCCGAACCTCTAAACTCATGATTTAAGCCGTTTATTTAAATGAAAAATTGATCTCCATGAAGAGGGGATCACAACAAGCCAAACCTCATAAAAAATGGTCAAGAAACGAGTGTGAACCGAGGCTAATACAGGTTCAGCTATCATGTCCAAAACCGAACATATGAAGGAGTTTTAAACTCCAAAACGAATGCCAATATACTCGATTATCTCTTAGAAACATTTTGGGACAAAAACAGTAAGGATCCATGGATCCAAACTGCACGAAATAGGAGAAAAAGGAAATCGGGAATTAGGGTTTTCAGTCGGTCGCTCGGGGAAGACGACCGAGTCGACTCGTGCACCGTTTAAAACGGTGGGTAGACTCGGGACAGGTGGCAGCCTTGGGGCTTGCCACCGAGTTATTGGAACGACGCCGTTTAGGGGCGTATACGGTTATATATAAACCGTGTTATGAAAAATTAAGGGAAAGGAAGCAAATCGTTGCTATGGGGTTTCGATCCCTAACCCTCGCGCGTGGGAAGTCTTCTCTTTTCCACTCGGCCACGCGCTCACATGTGTCCATTTATAAACATGATATATATATATATATATTATAATGTATATAATTCGAAAATTAAAAAGGTGCAACCGCACCTGGTGGGACTCGATCCTGTGATGTATGGGGAGGGAGATGGCACGCTGGCCAGCGTGCCATCCTATTCAACCTATTCTTTATTCCCCATTAATAATATATATATTACATGTTAAATTTAATTAATTAAATTAATTACTCCGAAATGGCCCGTTGTCCAAAAATTACAAGTTATATATGTAACCTTACTATCTTGGACCCCCTAAGCCCATTGGTGAGGTCCACGACATGAGATGAGGTCCCGAAAAATTTAAGACCCCTAGAAAATGTCAAAATGACCAAAATGCCCTTACCCCATAAACAAGTCAAACAAGTCCAAATTTAATAAATGAATAGTGTATCCTTACTATTTCGGATATTCTGAGACTAATGGTAGGGTCCGTTTTACGAGACGGAGCCCGAAAAATAAAGTCATGTAAGGGGTAAATGACCAAAATACCCCTTGATCAAAATTGACAAATTATTAATGTATTCTTACTATTTTGGACCTTCTGAGTCCAATGGTGAGGTCCACGACATGAGACGGGGTCCCGAAAGATAAAGACACGTAAGGAGGGTAAAATGACAAAAATACCCCTGATACCCCTAAAGCCAAAATGAAATCAGAAAAGGTCTAAACCGACTTTCTTAAACACTTCCGGACTCAATGGTAGAGTCTATTCGACCTAAAGAAATGTCTAAAATGAAAAGACATAAAATTTGATGAATAGCATCTGTTAGATGACTATGAACTGAAATGTTGCCAAAGAACTAAACTGAGGCAAATACGAGAAATGAAATACGAAAAGACACGACACGTAAACATGCTAAGTAAATAACTTTAAATTAAAGTTAATGGAACTCCCAGAAGAGTATGATTGTAGAAATCTATTTTTCTTGACATGGTAAATTGTGTTTTTAAACAGATAATTAACTAAACCCAAAAATGAGCCAAGAAAGAGAAGTTATTCCTATGAAGACAAGGGCCCAATTAGCAAAAGACCCCAAACAGCAAGCTTTCCGGGAACAACTTGAAAGACAGCTGCAGTTGATTCAAAATCGCATCCAAATTTCTAAAACGAATGAAGTATGCTGTATAAGCCCCTTTATTTACAAGACAATAACAAAGGAGCAATTAGCCGCTAAACAGCTTAAGAAACGGGAAGATACGGAAACATTGCAGGAATGGCTTCAAAGGTTAAAGGAAGCCAGGGGCAAAGCACCCAAATAGAGCAGGACTAAAAGTACAAGGTGAGTAACCCTGTGTTTGAATTGGAGATTTAACTCCATGATTTAAAAAGAATTTAAAGTATAAGATATGAAGTATTTGAAGTTTCAGATTCAGTATTTACATGATTCAGTTTTTAATTGTTCTGTTTTAAAAATTCATGTGACATGTTTAGTGATTGGTTTCTGCAACAGTTTTTCCTTCAAATACTTTTTAGCATGTCTAGTTAAAATGCAATTATTGTTAAATATTCTGAATTTGCTTATTTCAAGTATACGAATGTTATTTACGAATTTATGAAAAGTATCTATGAGACAAGTCACATGAAAAATGTTTTATAAGATAATGGTGCATAAGCACACAGGCAGTATTTTGGGTTTCTTCGGATCCCATTGACCTGTCAAAAAACCACATAGTCAGTATTTTGGGTTCTTATTGTAACTCATTGACCTGTCATGTGAAATGCCCGGTAGCAGGATCTAATCCCCCAGGCAAATGAGATATCTCCATAGATAAGTAATATGGGACTCCGGTTCGAAACGGATTCCACTAATGGAAGTGATAAGACGACAAATGAATTGAAAATGGAAGCAAGTTTTTACTCTCATTTTCATTATGCATATGTTGAGTTTTATATACTCTATTTAAGAAATACATGATATGTTATATGTTTTAAAGTTCACATGTATAAGTTTAGCTTGAATGTTTTAAATATTTCACAGCTACATGTTTTAAGGAATGCATATGTCTTGTATTCAATTATATGAACAATTGGCGGTGACTATTTTACGAACTCTTATGTACTAAACCACTGCCAATTGAAAAACACCATGACGAATACTGGAATTGCTCACAAGCTTAGATTAGCTTACCCGGACTTTGTTCGGACCCCCCCTTTTCAGGTAATTAGCAGCAGTTTGGATTTAAGGACGATGATGACAAACCTGCTGATTTTGGGAGGACATGGTTAAATAGTCTCTTTTGATAAGTCTGTAAACTCTAATAGTACTTTTATATTAGTAGACATAGTAAGGTCATGTAATAAGCCCTCTGGGCAAATCGGATATGTATGGTATGAATGTATGAAGTCTTTAAGTTTTTAGTTATACTCTGAATGTGTAACCATGTATGCTATGTATGGAGCGGCAGTACCGAACGGATGTGCATAATTTAAAAATGATAAAAGAAAAGAAAAAGTTTTTCACGCTTCCGCAAAACGTATGTTGCACATCTATTTGATACCGCTGCATATGCGAGCCTTGTCTCGGGGCCCTCGGGTCTCGGGGCGGCGATCGCGATCCGGTAATCCGCTTAGGGTGGGTTTCGGGTCGTGACAGAGAACATGCATTCTTAAAATATGTAGCTTTGAAATATTCAAGGTATTAAGCTAGAACATATATTTCCATAAAAGAGTATGTGTATTGCAGAACATATAACTTAAAATCATGTAAACATGTATAGTGAAAATAGGGGGATAAAACCTGCTTCCATTTCCAAAATCGTTTGTCATATTTTCCCTCTAATTAGGTGGAATCTGTTTCGAACCAGACTCCCATTTTACGTATACGTGGAGATAACCTAACTGAACCGATCAAGATCGCCTTCCTGGTCCCTAAAAGGTAGGTAAGACTCATTTCCTGACAGAACAGATAGGGGTTCCTCGAGGTATCTCATTGCCTGTGGGATTAGATCCTGCTACCAGACATTACACATGACAGGTCAGTTGAGTTCCGTACAACCCAAAATCCTGACTATGTGTTGATGCACATGATAGGCCCATTGAGTTCCGTACAACTCACTACACTACCTATGTGCTTATTACTTATCTTGCAAAACGTTTGTCGTATGAATTTTATATAAAAGTCTTTATGAGTTTTTAAAACATGTGACGTATAACTTTTGCAGTGATGCTTCAATACTTGTAATAACCAAATTCAAAGTATTTGAGGAATTAGACATGCTAACTATTTTGAAAAGGAAAACATTTATGGATATAAATATATAAATAATTGTGAAGCATGTCATGGCAGAATATTTAAGAAAACAGAAATCATGGATACTGAATTTGATATATCAATGCTGTAAATATTTTGAACTTAAAAACATCCGTTGAAATCCGTGGAGTTAAAGCCTCCACTTCAAATGTAAGATTACTCACCTTGGTCCTTTAGGGTTAGTGCTAATAACGCGCTTTCCCACTTCCTTTGTAGTTCCTAAGAACAATTCATAAATAACCTCATTAACTTCACATTCACTTCAACATCTCCTACTGATGCTTCTTAGCTTATGCTTAGATCGTATTAGATCCTAACACGATTTCATAAATTTCTTACGTACTCATTCCTAACCTATGACACATCTTAATGTATTAGGAATTAAATTTATTTTATTTTATACTCTCCTGGGAGTTCCATTAACTTTGACTTTAAAGTTATTTACTTCACAAATTTACGTGTCGTGTGTTTTCGTATTTCATTGCCTTAGTTTAGTACTTTGGCAGTATTTCAGTTCATAGTCATCTAACAGATGCTATTCATCAAATTTTATGTCTCTTTATTTTAGACATTTCTTTTGGTCAAATAGACTCTACCATTGAGTCCGGAGTGTCGAAGAAAGTCAGTTTAGGCTTTCCAAGATTTTAATTCAAACTTTTATATGAAAAAGGGTAAAATGGTCATTTATCATTTTACGTGTCATATTTTTTTGTACTTCGTTTCGTAATTTGGACTCCATTATTGAGTCCGGGGTGTCAAAGAAAGTCAGTTTAGACCTTCTTTGATTTCATTTTGGCTTTAGGGGTGCCAGGGGTATTTTGGTAATTTATACCTTAACGTGTCTAATTTTTCAGGGTCCCGTCTCGTGAAACGGACCCTACCATTAGATTCAGAATGTTTGAAATAGTTAGAATCCACTGTTTAATTATTTTATTTGGACTTCATTTGACTTATTTATAGGGCAGGGGCATTTTAGTCATTTTGACATTTTTAGGGGTCTTAAATTTTTCGGGACCTCATCTCATGTCGAGGACCTCACCAATGGGCTCAGAGGGTCCAAGATAGTAAGGTTACATATATAACTTGTAATTTTTGGACAACGGGCCATTTCAAAGTATTTAATTTAATTAATTTCATTTAATTAAATTAAATTAATAAGTATAGTGTATATATATTTAAGTTGCATATGAGTAACAGGTTGAATAGGGTGGCACGCCGGCCAGCGTGTCACCTCCCTCCCCATACGTCCGAGTTCGAATCCTGTAAGGTGCAAAATGCACCTTTTATTTTCTGTTTTATTTTATATATAATTACTGCCCCATATGTGACACATGCGCGTGCGTGGCCGAGTGGAAAGGAACGTGTGGGGCGCATGAGGTCAGGGGTTCGAACCCCACTGACCAAGATTTCCCTCTTTTCTTTTAAACTTAAACTGTTATATATATATATATATAAGTATCAGGCCCCTAAACGACGTCGTCCCACTAATTCGGTGGCAAGCCCAGAGGCTACCACTCGTCCGAGTCGACTCGGTCAGAGCTTTTAAAACCGAGTTGACTCACTGTCACCTTCTTCATTCGATCCATACGGTTGCCCTAGTTGCAGGTTTCCATTTTTTTCTATTTCGTGGATTTTGGCCAAGTTATTTGCTGCTGTTTTCAACCTAAAATGTTTCTAACATCTTAAGGATCATCTTGGCATTCATTTGGAGATTCGAATGTAGCTCGAAAGGTTGGTTTAAGCCACGATAATCCGAACTTGTTCATAGGTCGTTCATGGTCATTTCTTCATCATTTTTAGTGAGGTTGGGCTTATTTTGATCCCCTCTTCATGAGGATTCAAATCCCATTCATGGATGTTGGTCTAAATGAGAGTTTAAGGGTTTGGGTTGTAAACCCGTAACCTGCAAGTTGGTTTTTGGAGGTCTTATCTTATGATTTTTGATCGCGTATATATGTTTTTGGGATGCTCTTAGGGTCTTCTTGAGGTCTTGATAAACCAAATTGGGTTTAGAGGAGGTCGGTTCAGACCTGCTTCAAGCAAGGTCCATCCATGGCTGCCTTGTGTACAGCTGATGTTTCTAAGGTGTTTCAGGTCGAGATTTTCATGCCTAATTCATGTATATTCATCCTAATCATCATATAACTAAATCAAAGGCTTAAAACAGATCCATACATATAAAATTTCTAGAGAGAGAAATTCAAGTGTTTGTGGGTTTACCTTGTTCCAACTGTTTCTCTCTCCTTTGCTCCTTGCTTCCCACTTCTGAATGTCCTAGAAACTCCTTCAATCTCTCCCTCACTCTCGGATGGTTGTGTTTGTGTGTGTACAAGCACCATGTATATTGTATAAGGAGAGTGAATCATGGCAAATTCTGATTGCCCCTCCATTTGGGTTAGCCAATTTCAGGCTTCTTCATGAGTGGGTCTGAATTCTACTGTTGGGCAGGCCATGAGTGGCCGGTTCTGTGTGTGTGTGGTGTTTGACTTACATATATATATGTATATATACATGGTTTAAACCTAATACACTTTGGGTAATACACACACCTCTCTTTGACACACACTCACCTTTGTACACTTTGGACAATAGCATGCCCTCTTATCCCATACATACATTTCATAATTTGACATACATGCATGCATGCATACACATACTCATATATATATATATATATTCATGTATAATTATGTATATATATTTAAGGTTATAATCATTTGTATAGTATATATATATTTTTTGCATTTAATTATATATATTAGTTGTTATAATAATATTTAAAATAATTAATTACTTTAAAAATTAATTATTTTCTTAAATGTATCATCTTGGTACTAATCTTCGTATCCTCGTAATACGCGCCCAATTCTCATACATGTATCAACAATCGGTAGTTGACGTAAAAATATAATTATCATAAAATCGACATGTTGGTGATTGCAATGAAAGTGATGTACAGTCGTCCTGACTTTTCAGGACATTTACTTAAAAGTTCGCGCGTCGGGGTTGACACCAACCTCGTTACTAAAGGCGTCGATTTCTAATTTTGACACAACAGCTTAACAGTCCCTAATTCGGGTTGGGGTATTACAACAGTTGTCACGACCCGAAACCCACCCTGTGCGGATTACCGGATCGCGACCGCCGCCCCGAGACCCGAAGGCCTCGAGACTAGGCTCATACATAAGCAACAATATCAGACAGCGATGCGACCTGTGGTTGCGGAAGCGTGAAAAACTTTTTCTTTTCTTTTAGAATAAAACATCTGCCGCATATCCATCTGATACTGTCGCTCTTTATAGCGGTACACATAAAGATAATAATCAGAGCATAATAATATTAACTAAAGGTTCTACATAGTACATATCCATGTGCCCCTCGGGCTTAAGTACATCATTGTCCAAAATTTCTATTACAAAAGTTTAACTAATGATGGGTCCTACTACTACCAAAATATCTCCAAGGACCTATTGGAGTTGCCATTCACTGCTCCCCATATTGAGCAAGTGTCCAACCTTGATCATCATCTGAAAAATGTTAGGGAGTGGGGTGAGCTTCGAAAAGCCCAATGAGTAATTCCTACATCTGTCATGGGTTTTCAATTGGTAGAGGTTTCGTACATGAGAGTTTATAAAATACTCAACTACCAATTGGTCGTATACTTGAACATAGAGAACATGCATTCGTAAAATATGTAGCTTTGAAACATTCAAGGTATTCAAGCTAGAACATATATTTCCATAAAAGAGTAGGTGTAATTTAGATCATATAACTTAAAATCATGTAAACATGTATAGTGAAAATGGGGATAAAGCCTGCTTCCATTTCCAAAATCGTTTGTCATATTTTCTCTCTAATTAGGTGGAATCTGTTTCGAACCAGACTCCCATTTTTCGTATACGTGGAGATATCTCATTAGCCTGGGGGATTAGATCCTGCTACCAGACATTACACATGACAGGTCAATTGAGTTCCGTATGACCCAAAATCCTGACTATGTGTTGATGCACATGATAGGCCCATTGAGTTCCGTACAACTCACCACACTACCTATGTGCTTATTATTTATCTTGCAAAACATTTGTCATATGACTTTTATATAGAAGCCTTTCATGAGTATTTAAAGCATGTGACGTATAACTTTTGCAATGATGCTTCAATACTTGTAATAATCAAATTCAGGATGTTTGAGGAAAATCAGACATGCTAACTATTTTGGAAAGAAAACATTTACGGATATAATATGTAAATAATCATGAAGCATGTCATGGCAGAATATTTAAGAAAACAGAAGTCATGAATACTGAATTTGACATATCAATGCTGTAAATATTTGAACTTAAAAATATCCGTTGAAATCCGTGGAGTTAAAGCCTCCACTTCAAATGCAAGATTACTCACCTCGGTCCTTTAGGGTTAGCTCTATTGAGGCGCCTTCCCTTTACCTTTCTCTTTCCTTAGCCTATCAAGATTTATGAAGATTCCATAAATTTCATATGTACTTAATCAACTTCAATGCTCACTAAGTGTAGATTGTGAGAAGCCTAAATTTTTATACCTGTCCGACTTATAGCTGTATTACAGATCTGGTAATTTATGTTCTTAATGATAATAATAATACCTGCGACGCCATTCGGCTAAGGTTTCCGTGTTCTCTCTTTCTTCCTCCAATTTCTTTTTTTCCTCCTTCTTCTTTTTAGCTTCTGCCACCATGGCCTTGGTGGGTGATTTGAACATGAAGGGGCTCACCGAGACGACCTCTGTCGCCTTGGCTATCCTGACAAATCTGTCGATCACTCTCTGTCGACGCAACAACTCTTGCATGAAGGCCTGTTGCTTTGGGTCCTTGGCCCTTTGGGCCTTGGTCATGATCGTGTACTTGGGTCGTTGTTCTTCCATGATTCCCCTAAGACCAATTTATGAGTTAGAATTTTTTATTCTAAGGTTGATGTGTTGTCATGTCCTCGTATATGCCGTAGATTAGTACTTTGGCATTACTTTAATTTATAGTCATCTGACAGATGCTATTCATCAAATTTTATGTATTTTTATTGTAGGCATTTCTTTTGGTCGAATAGACTCTACCATTGAGTCCGGGGCGTCGAAGAAAGTCGGTTTGGGCTTCCCTAGGATTTAATTCGGACTCTAGTATGAAAAAGGGTAGAAGGGTCATTCGTCGTTTTACGTGTCATATTTTTCTATACTTTGTTTCATAGTTCGGACTCCATTATTGAGTCCAGGATGTCAATGAAAGTCAATTCAGACCTTCCTGTGTTTTAATTTGGCTTTTAGTGTACTAGGGGTAATTTGGTCATTTTACTCATTTACGTGTCTTTATGTTCGGGACCTCATCTCGTGTCGTGGACTTCACCATTGGGCTCAGAAGGTCCGAGATAGTAAAATTACACTAATAACTTGTTAATTTTGGTCAAGGGGTATTTTGGTAATTTATACCTTAACGTGTCTAAATTTTTGGGCCCCGTCTCGTAAAACGGACCCTACCATTGGCTTCAGAATATCCGAAATAGTAAGGATACACTATTCGTTTATTTAATTTGGACTTCATTTGCCCTATTTATGACCCAAGGGTAATTTAGTAATTTTACTTATTTAATAAAATAATTAAATAAATTATTTTATTATTTTATTATTTTTCCAGGGGTATATTTGCATAATTTTTCCAAAATTTGGGCCACAGTGTAAATCCGTAGAACAGTTGGGGGTCAAAATCGAATATTCAAAACTTTCGGACTGAACCAGTGGGTTCAGTCCTATCTCAAATGAACCGGTCCAATTTTAATTGAACCAATCTGGTCTGGTTGGGTTTATTGCGTAATGCTGACGTCATGATGACGTCAGCCCTAATAGTTTAAAATTTAAACATAAGCATAAACGACGCCGTCCCACTTAACCGTTTATACGACGGGTCGGGTTCCGACCCGAACCCGATTTGACCCGTTTTGACCCGAACTGCCACTGTTCATCTTCTTCCCCGTTTCTTCCCAGTGTTGCCCTAGTTGCAGTTTTTCATTTTTTTCCTATTTCGTGGATTTCTACAACTCCGTTTCTTCTGCTTTCTTTCCCAAACACCTCCTAATACATTATAGAACACTTCTACATTGATTTGGAGGTTCGAATGTAGCTCAATGACTCAATTTAAGTCGTGATAATCCGAGCTGTTCATGGGTCGTTCATGCTCGTTTGTTGATGGTTTTTCACGAGGTTTTGCTTGTTTTAATCCCCTCTTCATGGGGATTAAATTTTCGTTCATAAGGGTAGGTTTAAAGGCAAGTTTAAGGGTTTGGGTTGAAAACCCGAAACCTGCAAGTCAATGGTCGAGGGTCATTTCTTGTGATTTTTGGTCGCGGGTATAGGTTTTCATGACCCTCATGACTTCTTCTTGAAGTCTCTATGCACCAAAAAGAGTTTGGCTTCCATCATTTCAGACCTGCTATAGCATGGTCTTCAATGGCGGATCACTGTTGGGTCACGTAGTTCTAGGTGTTTTTATGACCTAATTTCATGTTTAATCATGCCTAAATATGTTTAAAACATCATATTTACAAAATCTAGAACTAAAACAGTTCATGCATGCAAAATTTTCTAGAGAGAGAAAGTAATGGTTCTTGGTGTTTTACCTCTAACAGTGGCTTTCTCTCTCTTTCCTCTTTCCTCTGAGACCTCTCTTCTCTTCTTCTAAATGCCCAAAACTCTCCCTCTCTTTCTCTCTGGCTGATCGGTGGAGATCTTGTGTGTAAGCCATGTATGACCATTTGTATAGGTGAGAAATTAAATGGCTATCACCTCACTTAATTGCCCCTCATTTCACTCCCTTACTCCATCAGACCATAGCCATACCTCTCCCTATTCATCTTCACCTAATGGCCATATAATATACACATAAAGTACATGCCACCTTACCTATATTAATTCTCATGTTTCTTCATGTATATATATATATATATATATGACATCACATATTACCCCTCACACTTACACACGGCTGATATGTATATATATACATATATATTTTTACTTAATCTTCCATTTTTTTTAAATTTATTATTAAATTATTTATTCTAATAATTTCACTTTATCAACTAAACATTTTATTTTATATTACTTATATTAAATACTTGATTCATCATATTAATAAATAAATTTTATTAATTTATTTTATCATTATCTTAAAGGCATAATATTTGCCCCTATTTTTCATATCCTCGTAATACGTGTCATATTACTCGACATTCTCGGGTCGGGGTATTACAACAGTGGTATCAGAGCGCACCCCAGCCGGAAGTGTGCCCGTGAAGGGGGCCCTTCGACGAGGACGTCGAGCCTTGTGAGGGGTGGATGGAGGGTTGCAGCCCCTGAGTGGGTGAAAGCACTCATCCCACATCGCCTGGGAAAGGGAAAGCGGGGGTATTCATAAGTGCGGACTGACCCCCATATGGTATGAGGCCTTTTGGGCGAAAGCCCACGAACAAAACCGTGAGGACTGAGACCCAAAGCGGACAATATCATGCCATTGAGGTCAGGGTCGTTACAATTGGGTCATTTTGTCATCTAGGTCAACAAGATGAGTTTTCCCTAATGATCATTTATCACGTGTCAATCTCCTTTTAGGACCAATCACATTTCATAAATGTTCATTTGATAATCTCATTTAATCAGTCTCTGTCTACCAATAATGCATTTGTCTTTACCCTAAATGACTCACTCAAGAATCCTCCTAATTCTGACATATTGTCAGTCCATCTAGAGTCTTAACGCCTCATGTTACCATTCAGTAAGTCTTCCTCAGGCCATCTCTTACATAGACTTCTTGTTAAATTCCTCGACTTTCCAAGATTTCACAATCCCAACTCTATGTCACCTTCTATCTTTTAAAAGAGCATTTGCTGTTGCCCTTGTTAAAATGCTAGTTTCCCCCCAATTCATAGATCAATTCCAATGTAATGACTTAAGAGTCATCCACCTCAACACTGGTACTATTCTTCCTAAGAATTCTCAACCTTTGTCCTCAAGCATACTACTTCCTCCCAAAAGTTACTATTCATTTAATCATCTCAGTCGTCCAAGAAACATCAAGTCAGTCATAGCATAGTCTTTCCCGAAAACTAGTAACCTTAGTATTTAATCAAGCTATCGTTTTCCAAAAGTCACCAATCATTTAACTATTTAAATCCTCGAATTCTTAGTTCCTCCAAAGATATCTAATCGGTTAATAACCGTGTACTTATGATCTGTATCTCATATGCCTTACATATATCATTCAATAATGATTTCCTCGTAATACCTCAGAATCATGTATCATCTCAATTTCATGGTTTCTTTATATGATTACTACCAGTTCTGTCTTTACAATAATTTGAATCACATTGACCTCTAACAGTTATTCAGAATCTTTTATCATTTACCTTCATCCAACTTGGTAGAGTATTGACTAAAATCGTATCACACCTCATCTTAGATTACAAGATTCATGGATCTCTCCCGAATATTCATTAATCATGTGTCAGCCTCTTTCCAAAATCATCACAGTTCATAAGATCAATTCTGGCAATCTCGCTCCTTTTGTAATATCCCGACTCGGGATATGACACGTATCCCGAGCTAGGCGATACCGACCTGAGTTGGGTTGGGCCAAAACATGAAACCCCGGACTATAAGAGAATTTATTACAAGAATAAAGTTTAAAGTTAAATCGAAATATTTAAACACCCGAATAAACCAACATTTGAATCTCGTATGTAATACGTGCATGCACAAAATTAAATGGAGATGTATATGTAATATCTATACATACATAATGTATCAATGTAATATTATTTATATATGTATATATGTGTATACGGTTGCATATATATATATATATAATAGGTATGTAAAGTGTGTGCCATGTGGGCCTTGCATGATGAGGAGGTGGCAAAGCCACCGAGTGGGAAATCAGCAAGAGAGGGCTAGGGTGCAACGTGTGAGGAGGAGAGGAGAGAGAGAAATAGGTGTGAGGTGTCTTGTGTGCATGGGTATGCTGCCACCGCAGCTACAGGTGGCAAAAGCCACCGACTAGGGATCGGTTAAAGGGAATGAAGAAAGAGATTGGAAGAGTGAGAAAACTGAATCGTAAGAGCAAGAGGGAGAAGAGGAGAATAGAGAAAGGAAGGACTGAAATTAAAATTCAGGAAATCGGCTAATGATAGGTAACCTATTTCATCTTAATCTCTTTAGTTTTACTCCTTGTTATCATCCCTGTTATCATAGAATTTATGACTGAATTGGTAGGACGCGAAATAGGAAAGAAAAACAAGAAAAACCAGAACTGGGTTACGGTTGGAAATGGTGATTTAAAAATAGGTGAAACCAAATCAAGATTTGAACCATAATATGGATAGGAAACGTCTCCAGGGACCCAACGCGCTTTGAATCAGCTTAAATGGTCAAGAAATGGCCATTCTGTGGCCAGTTATTCCCTCACCGGTGCAACGCCGGAAACTGGGAATGGGTGTGTGAAACGGTGATGTTGGAGGTTAAAACCAGTCCTAAAATATTCCTTACAATTTTAGAATTCATTGGGAAGAAAAACAGTAGATTTTGGACGTGAAATCGCTAAGATCCGTAGGGAATTTCACTGCTCCAGCGACTGTGGCCGGAATTCCACCGGAGAAGATGACCGGATTGTCGAGGGAGCTACCGGGTCAAAACGGGACCGGGTTTGGGTCGGACCGGGTCGGGACCCGACCGAAAATGATTAGGGGCAGTGATGCTATGTCGTTTTGAATGTAAATTTAAAATCAATTGGGCTTGTTTGGTCACGGATATAAGGGATTGGAATTGGGTTGGAGTTGTCCAAACCGTGGATAAGGTGAGAGAATTGGATATCTCAATCCGGTTCTCTGAAGTTAACTGAACCGGTTGGTTCACAGTGGAATGGAACCGGTTTAGGGTTTCTGGTTCTGAACCAACTGGTTCAGACCGCAACTCTGCATAATTACATTTTGACCCCAAAAGTTATAGATAATTCCACTAAGGCCCAACAGAGAAATGTTAATTTTACAAAAATACCCCTGACTCAAAAGTGGGCCAAATGAGGTCCAAATAGGGCAAATGAATAGTCAATTTTTATTATCTCGCATGCTCTAAGTCCAATGGTGAGGTCCGTTTCACGAGATGGGGCCCCAAAAGATAAAGACATGTAAAAATGACCAAAATACCCTTGCTTCGAAAGTGAGCCAAATGGACTTCGATTGAAATAAATAACTAGTGAATTTTTATTATTCTGAACCTTCCGAATCTATTGGTAATGTCAAAATTATGAAAAGAGGTTCCAAGAACAACAGACATATAAAAGTCTAAATAAGTATTAGAAATACTGATCATAGCAAGGCATAGAATTTGGTGAATAGAAATTATTCTGAAACGTATTTACTGATATATAGGAAACTCAACGGGAAAAGGCAAACCTACAGGAGACTGATTTAGCAACGTATTAGAGGTAAGTAGATACCCTTTCTCTTCCATGTGGTGTTATCAAGCCAAGTTCATTCTTTTACTGCCAAACTTGTACTCCTGAGCGTATCTGATGTTATTGTCTCCACAATGTGATATTGTTCTATCTAGTGGACATTGATTTATTGTTGTACCATTGTTATCATGTTGAACCATACTTTCAAAGGCCTATTGTTATGTTTCCATTGAATTGATGATATTCCATTTTTATATACTCCTATGGAATCATTTATGATCATGAAATGTTTATGTATACTGGATTTGTGCTCAGTCACAATATCCATCCGATGCTTTTAAATACACTGAAGACCTTCGGGTCGAGTCCGTGAACGGACATATGGCCATACACTGGAATGCACTGAAGGGGGTAAACCGGGCCCCCAAGGACCGAGGGCATATCAAGCCCTGACACAGAACAAAAGCATCTCTTATACGATTGTTCGACTGTAACTGTTGAATTACCTTATTCTTGTGATTATCTTGTATTGCGAGATATTCCTTTATTGATCTATTTGTGATCGGTTTATTGGGGCAGCACGTTCATATTGATATATTGTTGTTAAGAGTTTCATGTTGATGTTATGTCTCTTACTCCTAATTGTACATTGTGTTCTATTGTTTATTGGCCCTCATGGGAACTGTTCCTATTGGCTATCATAGCATCTTATTTCTTATGATTGGCTATCATATTCTTGTTCTTGGATTCATATTCTTTTATGATCCTCGATACCAGTATCGGAGATCTGTATTTACTTACTGGGCTCTTGTAGCTCATTCCACCCTCCTCACCCCCATTTCAGGTACTGATGCCGCGAGACCCCGGTAGGAGTCTAAAGACGTAGAAGGACGTTTGAGGAAATGCATCAGTTTATGTTTTAGTTCTCCCATGTATTCACCACCCTCGGGTGCTGGTCATGTTTGGTTCTTATTTTGTTTATGTAGAACCATATTATGTATTGTAAAGACTTTCGCTAACATTGTGTATTGAAAGACTTCCGCTGATGTACTATTACTGATAAGACTTCCGCTGTTATTGTTTTGAGGTTTTAGTACTTTGCATATTAGTACTATGATACAGGAATGGAAAAAGTAGGGACGGCCTTCGGGTCGGCCCCGCGACACGAGATCCGCATAGGGTGGGTTTCGGGTCGTGACACCTTTAGTACTTGTCTTCACCACTCTACTCATCTTCACCCTATCAGTGTCTACCTATGACTTACTCGAGAATTTTCATATTTTTGGTCCTCCTAAAATTATCCATTCAGTTTCTTACAAACTATCTCTCATTCAAGCCTCGGTTATCTATCCATAACATTTATAGAAATCTCTTCAAATATTTTCAATGTCATTCCTTGAGAATCCTCCTCGTTTTTCTTTTAAACATATTTCTATTTCCTTAAAGGTTATTAATTACCAATCATCTCAATTGTTCAAGGATCACCGATAACATATAGTCTTTTCCCCGATATATAGTATTTACTAATAATAATCTCTCAATGGTATTGGAAACAGTTAACAAGTAGCCTAGAGGTTCTGTTTCAAAGTTCAACCTAACAGTAAATGCGGAATTATAAATCAATTCTCTAGACAATATATAAGCAGGTTGTAAGTAATTGAAAAATACCTACGGATACTGGTACAGTAGCCCAACCATCTTTTGGTGTTAACCTTTCCTGTAAAGGATAATCAGTCAATGTATATGTAAAATAATTATCAGTGTTCGCATAAAAGTCTAGCCTAGTAATGTCAGTATTATCTATCGACTAACTCTTAGACTTTAACAATTCCAGTACTCTAATCCTGTCTCCCATGACTCACTAGAACCTAAGACTTTGCTCTGATACCAAGCTGTCACGACCCGAAACCCATCCTATGCGGATCTCGTGTCGTGGGGCTGGCCCAATGGGCCGTCCCTACTTTTTCCATTCTTTAACCAATGATAACAGTAAATAATATAAACATGACATTAAAGTGCGGAAGCTTTATTACATTTATTGTTCAAGACTAAACTTAAACTAACAATAAACTGATCATTAACCACTCTTAGGTGGTGAGTACATGGGAGAGGACTTCGTTCACTACTATCACATTCCTCAATTGTCTTTCTACACTTCTGAACTCTTACTGTGGTTCTGTAACATTTTCACCTGAAAAAATTTAGTAAGGGGTGAGCTACAAACTCAGTAAGTAAACGCATATCTCAAATACGGGGTTAGAGTAATCATGGAACATATAGGATCATGGATGAACATGATAGCCAGTCATGAAAACAATTTTAGTCAACAATAAGGTGCCAAAATGGCCAATGAACAGTAAGGCATGATAACCCAGTAAAAACAGTGATATAACATGAATACGGGAACATTCAACGTTCACAGTCGACGTAAATGTACTGCCACAATGGAATGATCTCAATCGAGTCAAATGAATAAAGGTACTGTCAACATGGAACTATTCATAGTGAAATTAAACATCACGTGAATCAAATAAACATCACATAACAGTCAACATGAACGATGCATTTACTCTGTTCAGGGTTTGGCAGACCCTCGGTCTTTTGGGGCCCGGCATACCCCCCTTTAACATGAAGGCATATAAAATGCCATTAAAACTCACTGTGTAATATCCCGACCCGGGATACCGGGTCACATGGCACGTATTACGAGGAAAAGAAATTATATATATAATTAATTAATTATTAAATTAATTAATTAATTATAGGAAAATGTATAATTATATGTATTAGTTATATATATATATGTATATATATATATATATTAAATGAAAGAAATGTGAATAAGTTAAAAAGTAAAAAGGTGACCAAGTGTGAAGGTGTGTGTGTGTCGGCTGTGTGTGTGTGTTCTCATGTGTGAGTGTGTGTCTTGTATATATATGTGTATATGTATATATATGTATATAATATATGTAAAATATCTTATGTAAAATTAAATGCAAAGAAGAAAAGAGAAAAGTTAAAATTTATGAGATGGGAGAGCTGTGTAGGGCTAGAATTCAGAATGTAGAGAGAGAGAGAGAGAGAGATAGCTGTAGAGAGAGAGAGAACATGAAGAGAGAGAGAGGTCGGCTACCTTGCTTTAAAAGCTAAACATGCAATGGATGCTGATCTCTTGCAAAAGAAACCAAAAGAAGAAGAACTGAGGAGATAGAAGAAGAGTTTGGAGCAAGAAAGAAAGAGAAAACAGTGGTGAAAGGTGAGAAAAACTCAAGCTTCCACTTTTTCTCTTTCTAAAATTTCTCCATTTATAATCTATTTTTAAGCTTTTATATTGTACATATGACATGGAAAACATGTTTAGATCAGTTTAAGAATGGATCTTGAGCTTCAAAATACATAAAAACACAGAACCCAGTTGAGACAGCCATTAAAGACCTTGCCCATGGCAGGTCTGAACCGAGTTCCTTTAAACTTGTCTTGGCTTATCAAGGCTTCAAGAAGAAGTCATGAGGGTTTTAAAAACCATCAAACGCGACCAAAAATCATAAGCAAAGGCCCCCAAATGTTGAGTTGCAGATTTCGGGTGTAAAACTCAACCCTTAAAACCTTGTGTTAACTCGATGTTTAAGAACGATATATGAATCCCCATGAAGAGGGGATCATAACAAACGAAACCTCATGCATTTTGGTTAAAAAAAGAGCATGAACAACCGAAATAACAGTTCGGATTATCCACCTCAAAACCGAACACATGCGAGAGTTTTAAACTCCAAAACGAATGCCAATCTACTCGTTTGTGTCTTAGGATTAAATTGGGACCAAAACAGTAGTGAATGGCTGAGTAGAAATGCACGAAATAGAAGAAAAAGGGAGACTGAAACTAGGGTTTTTTAGTCGGTGGAGTGGGGAAGATGAAGACGAGTCAACTCGTTTTAAAAAGAGGGCTGAGTTGACTCGGACAGGTGGCAGCCTCTGGGCTTGCCACCGATTAATTAAAACGCCACCGTTTTGATTGTCGGTTGATTTAAAAAGAGACCTAGGGCTGACGTCATGATGACGTCAGCCACACGTAATAAACCGGATAGACCGGTTGGGTAATCACTGAACCAGACCGGTTCACTTACATTTTAACTAAACCCTTTGGTTTTTCTGTTTTAACTAAAATGAAATAAACCAAACCTTTGGTTAATTACGGATTGACCCCAACTGTTTTGGGGAATTCTACTGTGGCCCAGATTTTGGGAATTTTGTACAAATACACCCCTGGGAACATATTTAAATAATTAAATAATTAATTTAATTATTTAATAAATAAGGTTAAATTACTATTTTGCCCTTGTGGCATAAATAGAGCAAACGAAGTCCAAATTAAACATATGAATAGTGTAATTTTACTATTTTGGACATTCTGAGATCAATGGTAGGGTCTGTTTTACGAGACGGAGCCTAGAAAAATAAATACAGGTAAGGGGTAAATGACCAAAATACCCCTGACCCAAACTTTACAAGTTATTAGTGTATTCTTACTATCTTGGACCTTCTGAGTCCAATGGTGAGGTCCACAACACGAAATGGAGTCCCGAAAAAAAATAAAGACACGTAAAGGGGTGAAAAGACCAAAATACCCCTAGTACCCCTAAAGCCGAAATGAGATCAGAAAAGGTCTATATTGACTTTCTTTAACATCCCGGACTCAAAAATGGAGTCCAAATTACGAAACGAAGTACAGAAAAATATGACACGTAAAACGGTAAATGACCATTTTGCCCTTTTACATATAACAGTCCGAATTAAATGATTGGAAAGCCTAAACCGACTTTCTTCGACACTCCGGACTCAATGGTAGAGTCTATTCGACCAAAAGAAATGTCTAAAATAAAAAGACATAAAATTTGATGAATAGCATCTGTTAGATGACTATGAACTGAAATGATGCCAAAGTACTAATACTAACGCAAGTACGAGAAACGAAATATGAAAAGACACGACACGTAAACATGTTAAATAAATAACTTTAAATTAAAGTTAGTGGAACTCCCAGAAGAGTATAAATTGAAATAAATTCAATTTCTTACACGTTAAATTATGTCATAGGTTACAAGTACGAGTTAAATTAAGTACCTATGAAATTGTGAAATCGTTTTAGGATCTAATACGATTTAAGCATAAGTTAAGGAATATCGAGATGATATTATAATGAATGTGAAGTTGATGAGGTGTTTATGAATTGTTCTTAGGAACTACAAGAAAGTGGGAAAGCGCATTTTTAGCACTAACCCTAAAGAATCGAGGTGAGTAACCCTGTGTTTGAATTGGAGATTTAACTCCATGGATTTGAAAAAGTTTTAAGTTCAAAGATGTGAAGTATTTGAAGTTTCAAATTCAGTATGTACATGATTCAGCTTTTAATAGTACTGTTTTATAACTCTATATGACATGCTCAGTGATTGGTATTTATCATAGTTTTCTTAAAACACATTTCAGCATGTCTAAAGTTTTAAATGCCAAATTATGTTAAATATCCTGAATTTGATAGTTACAAGTATTTGAAGTCCTATTGTAGAAATTATACATTTCATGTTTTAAATATTCATGAAGTATCTATTGGAGAAGTTATGTGATAAATGTTTTATACATTTCATGTTTTAAATATTCATGAAGTATCTATTGGAGAAGTTATGTGATAAATGTTTTATACATTTCATGTTTTAAATATTCATGAAGTATCTATTGAAGAAGTTATGTGATAAATGTTTTACAAGATAAACGGTACTAAGTACCACCCTATGTGATGTTGAAATCCTTCGGGATTCAGCAGTAAATGCCCGGTAGCAGGATCTAATCCCCCAGGCAAATGAGATCGACAGTATTGGCAGTAAAATGGGAGTCTGGTTCGAAACAGATTCCACCTAATTAAAGAGAAAAGATGACAAGTGATTTTGGAAATGAAAGCAGGTTTTACCCTCATTTTCAAATACATATTAATGTGATTTAAGTTATATACTTATCTGATGAAGTACGAGTTTTGCTTGAATATCTTAAATGTTTCAAGCCATTTGAAAAGCATATGTTTTGAGGTATATACTCTATTTATCGAAGTACGAGTTTTGCTTGAATATCTTAAATGTTTTCAAGCCATTTGAAATGCATATGTTTTGAGTTATATACTCTATTTTACGAAGTACGAGCTTAGCTTGAATACTTTAAATGTTTCAAAGCTATTTATTGAAATGCATATGTTCCGAGTTATACACTCCATTTGACAAGTATAAGTATAGCTTGAATATTTAAAATGTTTCAAAGCTATTTGTTTTAAGAATGCATGTACTTTGTATTCTAAATTGTATAAGCAATTGGCAGTGAATGTTTTACAACTCTTATGTACTAAAAACCACTGCTAATTGGAAAACCCCATGACGAACACTGGAATTGCTCACAAGCTTAGATTAGCTTACCCAGACTTTGTTCGGACCCCCCTTTCAGGTGATGCAGCAGACAGGGTCTTAAGGACAACGACGATGAGTCTAGCTGTTTTTGAAAGAATGTGTTTAAGTAATTTCTTCGAAGAACCTATGAACAATAGTAGAATGTTTTGTATTAATAGACAGAGTAAGAATATGTAATAGGCCCTCAGGGCAACTGAATATGTATTGAATCAAAGTATGAAGTCTTTAAGTTTCTTTATACTCTGAATGTGTAACCATGTATGCTATGTATGAAACAGCAGTATCGGACGGATGTGCCTAATTTAAAAAAATGAGAAAAGAAAAGAAAAAGTTTTTCACGCTTCTGCAATCATGTGTAGCATATCTATTCGGTACCGCTGCAGATGCGAGCCTTGTCTCGGGGCCTTCGGGTCTCGGGGCGGCGATCGCGATCCGGTAATCCGCAGAGGGTGGGTTTCGGGTCGTGACACACTGCGTAAAAACGCCATCATTGCCACATGTCCGTTTGACCCGTAGGTCCCATAAATTGACCCGTAGGTCCAGTCAATCAGATAGCATCAGAAGGGTAATGTGTCTGAGCACAAGACCCGACATTTAATATAAATTAGGATTATATCGTATTCCATATGAGGTGTGCAAAACATGGAACATCATAACATAAGCATACAATGAATAACATCAACACAATGAGTCAAGCCATGAACCATCAACCAATAGACATCCACCAGGTAGAACAATATCCATGGTGGGAACAATAACAGTGAGTATAAATACATGAGTACAAAATTGGCAGTATAGAAAGATCGTGGCTTGGAAAACCACGTATAAAAGATAGAAATCCACTTACCTTATCAATGTCTTAATATCCCGTGACTTTCTCCTTTCCTTTTGACTTGCCTATAAATCAATAAACACGTTTCAGCTTTCATATCATTTATCAAATTTATGCCTCGTTACTCTAAATACCTTCCTTACTAATTTATGCTTTACGATTTTCATTTTAAACTTAATTTACCCAAGGGCAAAATAGTCATTTACGTGTCTCTACTTTTTGGGTTCTGTTTTCATAATTTGGACATCACCGTTGAGTCCAGTAGATTTGAATTAATAAAAATTCACTATTTACTTAACTAAATCGGAATCCGTTTGACTTACCTTCAACGTAGGGGCATTTTGATCATTTTGGCATTCTACAGTTATTTTATTTTTTCGGGACTTCGTCTCGTAAAATGGACCTCACTATTAAATTCAGAGGGTCCAAAATAGTAAGTTTTCATTATTCGTTCTACTAATTTAGGCGTCGAAATTAAATTTAAAATTTATTAATTTAAATCACTTATTTAAATTAATTAATCTAGCTAATACATATAGTATTTGAGTCCAAACAGACCACATGTGCCTTGGTGGCACAGTGGCTAAGCTTCTCAACCTTTTTCCTTTGGTCACAGGTTCAATTCACTGCCCATACCAATTTTCCATTTCCTGTTATTGTTTTTGTTTTCATTTCCTGTTCAAGTTTAACCCAATCATTGGATAGCTTCTCCTTTCTAACCAAACACAATCTAAACTCAAATTTAAAAATTTACCCATAAAGTAGAAGTGTTGGGCAGTCATCTGAATAGGTGGGTCGGGTCAGACCCAACCCGGTTTGGCCAAAATAAAATCACAAAACCCAGCAGCCGCACAGCAACACTTCAGCGTGTTGGTTGTCTTCTCCGTCACCGGCGAGTCGCCGGTTACGGGTTTCTTGCGTTTTTCAGTGGGGTTCATACCTACAGATCATGGACAACTCAAATCTACCGTCAGATTTCAAATCGGAGTGCCGGAGCACTCCCAAAATAGCTGGAACAGTAGCGCACCAGGGGTTGTGCGGTTTTCTGGCAGCCCCTTTCCCTTCCGTTTTTTCTCGTTTTCTCCTACGGTTTCAATCCCGTTTTGATTCTAAAATTTCCCTACACCCAAGAGAATCAATTACCCATGATCTAGCCCAATTAATCGCAACAAAATTGCCCCACCCGATCAGTTTTTTTTTTTTTTTTCTTCTCTGTTTTCACTGTTTCTCACGTTTGGGTTCTGTTCGTTTCTTCTTTTTTTTTTTTTTTTTTTTTTCTGTTTTCCTTGATTCAATTCCAACACTAACGATATTCCAGACATCAATTCAGTTCCCATCCCCCACAAGATTCTATATCAAAGTAGGAATTCATGCTTTAAAAATCCAAGACGAAAGGTTCAGTGGTTTACCTTGTTCCGAGTGATCCCCTGTCCTGGGCGATGACAATGAGTGGAAGGAATTGGAGTTGGCTCTTGAATCAGCGTTGCTGATTTGCAATCCACTATGGTGGCAAATTCTGAATTTTTCTGCAAACGGATTGGTGATGAATTCGTGAGAACTCCGAGTTAGTCGATGCGGCGATCGTGCCATCATCGCGACCTTTCTTTCTTTTAATCTCAGTCACTCTCCGATTAACGGCTTCTGATGCCATGCCATGACGATCATCCCATCCGCCCCTGGGCAAGGCGGTCGAGCCGGAGCCGAGCTTCCGAGAGTAGCAGGTGGTCATCGCAACAGCCGTGGGTTTGGAGAGAACCAGCGTTCTGGAGTTTCTCCCTATTCTCTTTCTCTCATTTCCTTTGTTTTTTTTCCTCTTTATTCTCCCCATTCCGTTTCTCTCTTAACCAGTAACCTCCCCTTTTCAGCACCCTTTCATTTTCTTATTCATAACTCTCCATCATTTATATGTACCCCTTTATGTTAATATATATATATATATCCACCCATATACATGTATATATATATATATACATTTATATATATATATATATATATATATATCTAACACCACATGCCATAACATAATTTTTATTTATTTATTTATTTATTTTATTTTATTTTATTATTTTATTATTATTTCCATATTCGTTAATGGCTTGCTCGATATAGCCCGTCATTGTCCGTATATTCGAAACCATTTAAATTTCACAATCGTCTGTTCCTTTCGATACCATGACATAAAGCTCTATCGGTTCGGTTTACATGGCTCGCTCGGTTATGATTTGGGTCAGGGTATTACAATAATCATGTGTACCGCTTTGAAGAGCGGCAGTACAGGGCGGATGTGCGAAAAATTAAAATAATAAAAGAAAAGAAAAAGTTTTTCACGCTTCCGCAAACACAGGCCGCACTGCCGTCCAATACCGTCGCTTATGTGAGCCTCGCCCGACGGCCCTTGGGCTAGTGTGTCGGTCGCGACTTGAGATCCGTATAGGGTGGGTTTCGGGTCATGAAAGATTGGTATCAGAGCCTAGGTTAATGGTCTTTGGGGAAGACCAAGTTATTATTGAGGTGAGAAAATAATTAAGATTTATTGATACCACAGAGTGGTATCAGAGCCAGGTTGACGTAGACAACTTAGTGACACTAGAAGAATTAGAAAGAGAACTATTAGTTATATAACACTCTAATTTGAACTAGGATCCGTAAGTCGTTGATTTTAAATTAGTAATCGACGCCTTAAGTGACGAGGTCGGTTTCAACCCCGGCGCACGGACTTTTAAGTAATAGTCCTGAAAACTTAGGACGACTGTACATCACTTTCGTTGAAATCACCAATCTGTTTTGGTTAGTTCCATAAGAATTGTAGAATTTCACGTTAACTGCCAATCCTTAGTACAAGTATAAGATCATGGCACGTTTTACGAAGTTATGAGAAAATTTGTGTAAAGATGTCAACACTTAAGGAAACAATTAATTAATTTAAAATAATTAATTAATTAAATATAAGAAATTAATTAGTAGTTATAATTAAATATTAAGACACACAAATACACACATTGAAGGTATATTATATATATATGATGAGCCATAAAACAACGCCTCCAGATTTGGATAGCAGAGTTGTCCTCTAGAGCTGCTGCCTCCATTACATAACTCCAGAGCTGCCTACAGAACAGCTACCAGCAGAGCAACCTTCAGAGCCAAGCTGCCTCCAGAGCAGCTGCCAACTGAGCTGCCTTCAGAGTAGCTACTAGCAGAGCAACCTTCAGAACAGAGCTGCCTCCAAAGCAACTGCCAGCTGAGCTGCCTTCAGAGCAGCTATCAGCAGAGTAACTTTCAAAGCAGAGCTGCCTCCAGAGCAGCTACTAGCAGAGTTGCCTACAGAGTAGCTGAGCTGCCTCTAGAACAGTCCTTCAGAGCAGCTACCAAGCAGAGCTGCCTACAGAGCTGACCTCTAGAGCAGCTGCCTATAAAGCTGACCTCCAGAGCTAGTGCAACAACAACACTGCCTCCAGAGCAGAGGGAGTTCTGAACTGGTCCCCGTCTTCCATAGACTTCTGACCTCAGAACAAGGAATATGTCTTGGACTGCAAGTCTTTCGGATAGGAAAGAAATCTTACCCCAATCAGGGAAGATTATCACATATCTTTTAAGCTTGTCAAACAAGAAAGGAATTCTATTCAAAATAGGAAAATGCTAAAATCAATGACTCTCAACCCTATAAATAAAGGGGTCAGGTATGCTCAAAGGGACATTCAATCTCACATTCAATCAGATATACAATCACTCTCTTTTACACATATTTTATATTTTATATTTTATTCCCTCTTACTGACTTGATCGTCGGAGGGTCCTTCTCTTTTTTGCAGGTCCTTCTCTTTTTTGTAGGTCCTTTTTGCCGAATCGTCGAATCGACTGGTGCTATTTTTTGTAGCATCAATATACATGTGACCAAATATGTACACATGTGTAAGCATGCATGTATGTATATTAAAATATATATATATATATATATATATATAAATATTTAAATTGTGCAGAATAGTGAGATGTTATGTGTGGTTGTTGGTTGTGAGGGGTGTTTGAGTGTACCTTAGTGTATTAGTGTGTGAGTGTAATGTCAAATATATAGATACATATATATATATATATACATACAATACAAACACACAGCCAATGATGGCCTGCCCCAAACAGTAACACGAAGAGCACTCATTTAAGTTGCTTCAACAAGCAATGGGTAAACCAGTTGGTAAGGCAAGCCAGAAATGGCAATGATCATTGTACACCATTTTACATATACACATATTGTTTACATGCACACTACACCACATTCAGTCATTCAGAGAGTGGGAGAGTGAGGGTTCTGAGAAGAAGAAAGGAGGAAAAATCAGAAGAAAAGGGGGGATAGAGTCACTGTTTAGAGGTAAAAACACAAAACCCATGATTTTCTCTCTCGAATATATACATGTATGTAGGCTGTTTAAGTTTTATTTATGCATGTATGATGTTTAGGATATTAATACGTGAATGAGGCATGAAAAATTGGTTTTAAATCAACCTAAAACACCTCAGAAACACCAGCCGTACACCATGACAGCCATGGTTGAGCTTGGTAAGAGCAGGTATGAACCGACCATAGTTGATTAAATTTTGGCCTATTAGAACTTGAACTAGACCATTTCAAGGTCTTAAAAATGTTAGACCACGAACCCGAAGACCTAGAATCGACCATGAAATCACGAGTTGTAGGTTACGGGTTGTTAAACACAATCCTCAAACTTGCACCAAAACTCAAATAAAAGAATGAAAAATGAAAACCCATAAAGAGGGGATCACAACAAAACAAATCCCATAAGATTTGGCTAAGAAATGAACATGAACGATCAACTTACAAGTCTGATTATCAAGACTTAAACCGAACTGATGAGTTCATTTCGAACTCCAAAATGAATGCCAAACTGATTCTTAATACTTCAGGAACAATTTACAATGAAAATAGTAGGGTTTAAATTAGCCAAAATTTACAAAATTGAAGAAAAAGGAAATCTGTAATTAGGGCAACAGTATTGGATCGATGGGGAAGATGATCGAGTTGACTCACAACTCGTTTTAAAACAGTGTGTTGACTCGGACACGTGGTGGGTTTTAAAACAGCCACCGCATAAATGAAACGCGGTCGTTTTGGCTTAAGGGTTTTAAAACCCTGAGCGACTTGTTTGGTTACGCGTATACGGGCCGATTTAATAAACTCCATGTGACTGGGGATATCTTAACCAGGTTTAGGGGCTTTATCCACCGTTTGGTTGCGAAAAATTAAGAAAAAAATAAAGGAACCGTAGTTCCTGGGGTTCGAACCCCTGACCCACGTGCCTAAACCAACCCCTCTTACAACTCGGCCACGCGCTTGCGTGTGTCACATACGGGGCAACATATATATATATATATATATATATATATATATTATATACTAAATAAAATAAAAATAAAAAGGTGCATTTTGCAACTAACAGGACTCGAAGGCAGTATCTATTGGGAGGGAGGTGACACGCTGGCCAGCGTGCCACCCATTTCATTTGGTTATTATATGCAAACAAAATGTATATATATCATATTAAATATATTTAATTTAATTAAAATTATTTAATTAAACTAAATAGTCAAAAAAATGCTCGATGTCCAAACAAGATAAGTTATATATGTATTCTTACTATCTCGGACCTCCTGAGTCCAATGATGAGGTCCACGACACGAGACGAGATCCCAAAAAATTAAAGACCAGTGAAAATGCAAAAATGACCAAAATGCCCCTACATCATAAATAGTCAAACGAAGTCCAAATAAAATAAACGAATGGTGTATTTTGACTATTTTGGACATTTTGAACCTAATGGTGGGGTCCGTTTTACAAGACGGGACGTTGAAAAATTTAGACACGTTAAGGCATAAATTACCAAATTACCCCTAACATGACCGAAGCCGAATTAAAAGTCGAGAAAGTTTAAATTTACTTTCTTCGATATTCCGAACTCAATGGAAGAGTCTATTCACCCAAAAGAAGTGTCTAAAATAAAAAGACATAAAATTTGATGAATAGCATTAGTCAGGTGACTATAAATCTAAAACACTGCCGAAGTACAAAACTAAGGCACGTATATTGAAATGAAATATGGAAAGACATGACACGTAGACATGGGAAGTAATTAAATTTAATTTAAAGTTAATGGAGCTACCAGAAGAGTATAAATTGAAATAAATTCCTAACACATTAAATTGTGTCGTAGGCTAAGAGTACGAGTCGAATTAAGTATATATGAAATTTATGGAATATTCATAAATTGGTTAGGATTAAATATGATCTAAGCGTAAGTTAGGAAGCATCAGTAAGTGATATTGCAGTGATGTGAAGTTAATGACATTATATATGAATTGTTCTTAGGAAGTACAGAGGAAGTGGGAAAGCGCATTATTAGCACTGACCCTAAGGACCAAGGTGAGTAACCCTGTGTTTGAAGTGGAGATTTAACTTCATGGATTTGAATAATGTTTTAAGTTACGTGAAGCACTTGAATATCAAATTCAGTTTTTACATGGTTCTTGTTTTAAAATATCCCGTTATGACATGCTTGGTAAATGTTTTTTATATTCAGTTCTTTTCTTGAAAATATTTAGCATGTCCAGTTAAAATGCAAAATTTCTTTAAATATTTTGAATTTGATTGTTACAAGCATTTGAAGTCCCATTGCAGAAGTTATATATTTCATGTTTTATATACTCATGAAAAACATCTACTGAAGAAGCCATGTGATAAATGTTTTACAAGATAACAATGAAATGCCACATAGTCAGGATTTTGGGTTTCTTCAGAACTCAATTGCCCTATAGTGTGAAATGTCACATAGTCAGGATTTTGGGTTTCTTTAGAACTCAATTGCCCTGTCATGTGAAATGCCCGGTAGCAGGATCTAATCCCCCAGGCAAATAAGATCGTCAGCATTGGCAGTAAAATGAGAGTCTGGTTTGAAACAAATTCCACCTAATTAAAAAGAAAAGATGACAAATGTTTTTGGAAATGGAAGCAGGTTTTACCCCCATTTTCCTATGCATGTTTATATGTTTTGAAGTAACGCTTTTGGAAATAGAAACAGGTTTTAACCCCCATTTTATTATACATGTTTATATGCTTTTAAAGTGCATATGCTCTACTTGAAGAAATGTATGTCTAGCTTGAATACTTTAAATGTTTTAAAGCTATCTGTTTTAAGAATGCATATACTCTGTGTTCTAAAATGTATGAGCAATTGGTAGTGAGTATTTTTATAAACCCTCATGTGCTAAACCACTACCAATTGAAACCCCATGACGAATACAAGAATTACTCACAAGCTTAGATTAGCTTACCCGAATTTTATTCGGACCCCTCCTTTCAGGTGATTAGCGGCAGTTTTGATTTAAGGACGATGATGATGAGTCTGGCCTTTTGGGAAGACGTGCTTAAGTAGTTTCTTTTGGGAAATCATATGAACTTTAGTAGTAAATTTTGTATTAACAGACAATGTAAGGTTATGTATTAAGCCCCTCGGTGTAATGGATATGTAACGTTATTATAATCTTATGCTCTGAATGTATGATCATGTGTACCATTGTGAAGAGCAGCAGTGTTGGACGGATGTGCAAATTTTAAAATGAGAAAAGAAAAGAAAAAGTTTTTTCACGCTTCCACAAACCACATGTTGCACATCTATTCGATACCTCTGCGTATGCGAGCCTTGTCCTAAGGCCCTCGAGCTGGAGGGCGGCGGTCGCAACTCGAGATCCACAAAGGGTGGATTTCGGGTCGTGACAAGTTAGGTAGGTCTTAGGCTACCTAAGATATAGAAATACATGATTTGATCTGAAGGCGGGGTATGAGACCCGCATTATATCAAGTAGATATTAGAAGTACGTGATTTGATTTGAAGGCGAGGTACGGGACCTGCATTACATGAAGTAGATATGTGAAGTATGTGATTTGATTTGAAGGTGGGGTATGAGACCTGCATTATATGAATTAGACGCTAGAAGTACGTGATTTAAATTGAAAGCGGGGTATGGGACCCGTATTATACAATTAAATATTATAAGTACGTGAATTGATTTGAAGGCGGGGTATGGGACCCGTATTTCATAAAATAAATATTAGAAGTACATGAATTGATTTGAAGGCAGGGTATGAGACTTGTATTAGAGTAAAGTAAGTGATTAGAAGTACGTGTTCGATAGGAAGGTGGAGTATGGGACCCATATTTAAATAGAAGTAGTAAAACGAAGACGAGAAGTAAATGTGGACTATAGAACCACGACGGGAATTAGAAGAGGATAAATGATAAACTTTAAATTTTAAATTACAAGTAGGTGATTATAACCTTGTGTGATTATAGCATGTAATAAAAACTAACCCTACTTGTTTTAATTGTGTTGAATTATTGAGGTGGGTCATGATACTTGGATGATATTGAAAAATTGGCATTGATAAGCTATCATCTTTGAAGATTTCATTATGCGTTGTGCCATGTGAAGTGGGCTGTTATAGATGGTATCAGAACCAGACCTTAGCAGGGAATGTGGAGATGTTTGCACTTCGCTGCACGCCCGCCCAAGTGGACAAGGTTCCTTTGGGGGGAGAGGGTAATGCATTCCACATCACCTGGGGAAGGGAGAGGTGAAGGATCCATAGGTAAGGCTGCACGTCTCTATGTTACAACGCGTTTTGTATTGATTTTGTTTTCTAAATTTTGTCGAAGAGGTACATTTCTAAATTTTGGGACAAAATATATTTAATGGGGGAAGGATGTAAAGATCTGAAAAAATCAGGGTAAATTTTTCATTTTTGCCGGTAGGGCACTATTCATACACTGTTTGTTGGTAGGGCACTACACATATATCATTTAGGCATAAGTCATGTTTAGAAGCATATTTAGAGCATGCCATAGAAGAGAGATATGCTTAGAATGTTACAATACACCTCCTGTGAGAATTTGAGCCTATTCAGAGACAATTTTAAAAATTGGACCAAAAAGGCATCCTAGGTGGCCCGGGTGGAACCGGCCAAACCCGGCCACAGGCGAAAATAATTTTTTTGAAAAATTTTCATTTAAAATAATTTTAAGAACTTTGGCTAAAGAAAAATGTCAAATTGAAGCATTTCGGGATGGGTTGTAGTGTAACGGGGTCCCGAATTCATTAAGGGCAATAGGGTCTTTTTTCCCCTTTGCCCCTTTACTATAAATAGGACCCTTAGTGTGAAAAAAAATACAGAAATGGTCTAAGAAAAGAGCTGCAGCTCGTTCGTGGAGAAAAAGGTGAAAGAAAGTTAGGGTTTTCCAAGTTTCAAGCCACTAAAACACATCTCTAGGCTAGAATTCTCACAAGGCTTCATTCTAGGAAGTTGTTCCCCACATCAAGGGCTACATTCTTACCAATTGGTTCGACTGCAAAGTGAACACAACTCCCTAGGGTTGAGAAAAACCCTTTTAGGTACGATATTTTGCTAAGTAAGGAATAGGGTTAAGCTTAGGAGTGTTTTATAAGTTGATTGAATGATTTATATGTTTATTTTCTATTAGAAAGTTACTTAGGATGTAGTTGCTTTGAAAACCTAGAGTTGGTTGTTTATGTACTTGTGTATTCTTTGAGAATTTGGTAAAGTGATAAACATGAACCATGACTATATGTATAATTCATTGTCTTCTAGCTTATGTTCATGTAGACAAAATCTTGTGGTTGGAAAGTTATTATCTATTCAATGTGTTGGTACTTTATGTATTTTATAATCTTTGAGAATTTGTCAAAATGATGAACGTGTAACTTGAATATATGTTTGATTCATTACATTGTGGCTTATATTCATGTAGATAGATCTTTTGTTTTGGAAGATATGATTGTTTAATGCATTGATGCTTTGTGAAATTATGTAATTCTTTGAGAATTGGTAAGATGGTGAATAAGTGACTCGAGTATATGTTGAAATGCATAGTATATAACATATGTTCATGTAAAAGAAGTTTTGGGGTTTGGAAGTTATGATTTACTTTATGGATGATGCATGATTTAAGGTGTATGCCATGTATTTAATAAAATGTCTCATTGAAATTGCATAGAAAAATCAAGGCATATTGGCATATAGTGATTCTTTGAAAACTGTAGTATCGGTTGAGCACTTCTGTCACGACCCGAAACCCACCCTAAGCGGATCACCGGATCGCGATCGCCGCCCCGAGACCCGAGGGCCCTGAGACAAGGCTCGCATATGCAGCGGTATCAATAGATATGCAACATACGTTTTGCGGAAGCAGTGAAAAAATTTTTTCTTTTCTTTTCTCATTTTTAAATTATGCACATCCGTTCGGTACTGCTGCTCCATACATAGCATACATGGTTACACATTCAGAGTATAACTAAAAACTTAAAAACTTATAACATTAATTACAATACATGTTCGATTTGCCCAGAGGGCTTATTACATGTCCTTACTATGTCTACTAATACAAAAGTACTATTAGAGTTCATAGACTTATCAAAAGAAACTATTTAACCATATCTTCCCAAAATCAGCAGATTCGTCATCGTCGTCCTTAAGTCAAGACTGCTGCTAATTACCTGAAAGGGGGGGTCCGAACAAAGTCCGAGTAAGCTAATCTAAGCTTGTGAGCAATACCAGTATTCGTCATGGGGTTTTTCAATTAGCAGTGGTTTAGTACATAAGAGTTTGTAAAATAGTCACCGCCAATTGTTCGTATAATTGAATACAGAATATATGCATTCCTTGAAACATGTAGCTTTGAAATATTTAAAACATTCAAGCTAAACTTATACATATGAACTTTAAAACATATAGCATATCATGTATTTCTTAAACAGAGTATATAAAACTCAAACATATGCATATTGAAAATGAGAGTAAAAACATGCTTCCATTTTCAAACCATTTGTCATCTTATCACTTCCATTAGTGGAATCCGTTTCGAACCGGAGTCCCATATTACTTATCTATGGAGATATCTCATCTGCCTGAGGGATTAGATCCTGCTACCGGGCATTTTACAGGGCAATTGAGTTCCGTAAAACCCAAAATTCTGCCTATTTTACAGGGCAACTGAAAACTCAGAATCCTGTCTAAGTGCTTATGCACCATTCATCTTATAAAACATTTATCATGTGACTTGTCTCATAGATACTTTTCATAAATTCGTAATAAACATTCGTATACTTGAAATAAGCAAATTCAGAATATTTAACAATAATTGCATTTTAAGTAGACATGCTGAAAAGTATTTGAAGGAAAAACTGCTGCAGAAACCAATCACTAAGCATGTCACGATGAATTTCTAAAACAGAACAATTAAAAACTGAATCATGTAAATACTGAATTTGAAACTTCAAATACTTCATATCTTATACTTAAAACCCTTTTTAAATCATGGAGTCAAATTTCCAATTCAAACACAGGGTTACTCACCTTGTACTTTTAGTCCTGCTCTATTTGGGTGTTTTTCCCTTGGCCTTCTTTAACCTTTGTCGCCATTCTTCCAACGTTTCCGTATCCTCCTGTTTCTTAAGCTTTCTTGCTGCTAGTTGCTCTTTAGTTATTGTCTTATAAATAAAGGGGCTTACACAGCATACTTCGTTCGTTTTAGAAATCCGAATGCGATTTTGAATCAGCTGGAGCTGTCTTTCCAGTTTCTCCCGGAACACTTTTTGCTTGGGATCCTTTGCTAGTTGGGCCCTTGTCATCATAGGAGTGACTTCTCGTTCTTGGCTCATTTTTGTGTTTAGTTAATTCTCTGTTTAAAAACACAATTTATCGTGTCAAGAAAAATAGATTTCTACAATCATACTCTTCTGGGAGTTCCATTAACTTTAACTTAAAGTTATTTACTTAACATGTTTACGTGTCGTGTCTTTTCGTATTTCATTTCTCGTATTTGCCTCAGTTTAGTTCTTTGGCAACATTTTAGTTCATAGTCATCTAACAGATGCTATTCATCAAATTTTATGTCTTTTCATTTTGGACATTTCTTTAGGTCGAATAGACTCTATCATTGAGTCCGGAGTGTTGAAGAAAGTCGGTTTAGGCTTTTCTAACATTTAATTCGGACTATTTCATGTAAAGGGCAAAAATGGTTATTTTATCGTTTTACGTGTCATATTTTTTTGTACTTCGTTTCATAACTTGGACTCCATTTTTGAGTCCGGGATGTCAAAGAAAGTCAATTTAGACCTTTTCTGATTTCATTTTGGCTTTAGGGGTACCAGGGGTATTTTGGTCTTTTTACCCCTTTACGTGTTTTTATGTTCGGAACCCCATCTTGTGTCGTGGACTTCACCATTGGACTCAGAAGGTCCAAAATAGTAAGAATACATTAATAACTTGTCAAATTTGGTCAAGGGGTATTTTGGTCATTTACCCCTTACGTGACTTTATTTTTCGGGCCTCGTCTCGTAAAACGGACCCTACCATTGGCTTCAGAATATCCGAAATAGTAAGGATACACTATTCATTTATTAAATTTGGACTTTGTTTGACTTGTTTATGGGGCAAGGGCATTTTGGTCATTTTGACATTTTTTAGGGGTCTCAAATTTTTCGGGACCTCATCTCATGTCGTGGACCTCACCAATGGGCTTAGGGGGTCCAAGATAGTAAGGTTACATATATAACTTGTAATTTTTGGACAACGGGCCATTTCGGAGTAATTAATTTAATTAATTACATTTAATTAAATTAATTTATAACATATAATATATATATTATTAATGGGGAATAAGGAACAGGTTGAATAGGGTGGCACGCTGGCCAGCGTGTCACCTCCCTCCCCATACATCCCACGTTCGAATCCTGTAAGGTGCAATTGCACCTTTTTTATTTTCGGATTTAATTAAATATATTATATATATATATATATATTACGTTCGTAATTGGTCACACGTATACGCGTGGCCGAGTAGAAAAACACGCGTGGGGCACGTGAGGTCAGGGGTTCGAACCCCACCGACCGCATTTTCTTCATTTTTCCTTTAAAACTCAACCGCATATATATATACATACCCTAGCCCAAAACGACGTCGCCCCATTTAATCGGTGGCAAGCCCCAATGCTGCCACCTGTCCCGAGTCCACCCACCGTTTTAAACGGTTGGCGAGTCGACTCAGCCGTCTTCCCCAATTCGACCGACCTGTAACCCTAGTTACAGTTTTCATATTTTTCCTATTTCGTAAATTTTTACTCCACCAAGCTCGACTGTTTTTGTCCCAAATTATCCCTATGGTTTATACAAATCGATTGGCATTCATTTTGAGCTTTAAAACTCCTTCATATGTTCGGTTTTGAAGTAGATAATCCGAACTATAATTTCGGTTGTATAGGTTCATTCCTTGATGGTTTTTCATGCTTTTTGGCTTGTTGTGATCGCCTCTTCATGGGGATCAAGTTTTCATTCCTTAGTGTCGATTTAAACCAAGTTTTAAAGGGTTGGGTTGTGAAACCCGTAACCTGTAACCTACGTTTGGTGGCCATTTCTTGAGCTTCGTGGTCGCGTACATGGGTTTTTAAAACACCCTTGGTGTCTAGTTGGGGTTCCAAAACTCCAACCATAGTTTAGCCATCACGGATTCAGACCTGCTTGAGCAAGGTCCATCCATGGCCGTGGCTTATGGGTCATGCAATCTTAGGTGTTTTTAAGCTAGATTTTCATGCTTGTTAAGGTTTGGATGTGTTCTAAACATTATATATATAAAATGGAAGCTTTAAATCAGTTCATATGTAGAGAAATTCTAGAGAGGGAATTTTGACAGTTTTGAACATTCTCACATTTTTGGTTGGTTTTCCTCCTCTTTCTTGCTCTAATCCTTCTTCTCTTCTCCTCAGTTCTTCTTCTTTTGGTTTCTTTAGCAAGAAGAAAGCATGATTTGCATGCTTGGCCTTTATAGAGAAGGTGACCGACCCTTCTCTCTCCTCCAACCTCTCTCTCTCTCTCTCTCTCTCTGATTCATAGCCCTACACTAGACTTCCCATCCCATAAATTCTACTTTTTCTTTTTCAACTTTGCATTTAATTTCCATAAGATATTTATACATATTATATACATATATATACATATACACATATATATACAAGACACACACACACACACTAGCCGACACACACACACACATTCACACTTATTCACCTTTTTACTTTTCATCTTTTTCATATTTCCATATTTCATTCAATTAATATATATATACATATATATACATTTAATTAATACATATATATATATATATATCAAGTCTTATAATTAATTAATTAATGTAATAATTAATTAATTATATACATATGATTTTCTTCCCTCGTAGTACGTGTCATGTGACCCGATATCCCGGGTCGGGATATTACAACTTCGGTGATATGCATTATAAGGGTGTAGATCCTGTGGTGAAAAACTCAAAATCTGGCCAATTTTAGTACTCACGGGCTGATGGGAGGACCGTGAAGCGAGACATACTACAGTACTCGTGGGCTAATGAGGAAGGATCATGAAGCGAGACATGTGTTGGGCATAGAGTTTGCATGGGTGTGTCACGTATATTGTCATTGCATTGTATTAATGAATTGGAAGGCATATAGATTATAAATGTACACTTGCACATGACATGCTTTAACTTTGTTCCATGCATTAGCATTGTGTCATACTAGTAGTTGAGCTGACCTCTTGTGGGATATCATATTACAGATGAGGCTCTTGGAACTTGAGACTTTGATGAAGTCTTGAAGAGCAGAGGAGAAATGGACCATGGAGGATATTTGGCCCTTAGGGCATATTTTGAGTTGTATGTATAGGTATAAGCCCAAAAGACTTGTGTTTTAATTTGGAAAAATGGTTAACTATAGGCCTTGGGCCATTTTGTAATGTAAGGGTTTAAACTCAAATGACATGCAGGATACATTTGTTTAATGTGCGTTACATGTATATGTTGGGCGTAATGGATGTATGCTTAATTTCCATAAATTGTGTCCATCGAGTGGGGGTGGATTGTGATATGCTTAAGTATATGAATGGTTGCAAAAGATTAGGTGAAAAATGCTTAGAAAACAAAGGAGATTTTGTCAAAAATTTTATGGAATTAAGGGAGAAATTAAGTGTGTAAAATACCATATGTATAGGTGAGAAAAGTGCTCAAAAGGAGGGTTAAAAACCTTAAAGAAATAGGCTAAAAATAGAGAAAAAATAGCTTGCAAAACTTTGAAAAACAGATAAAATTGGCTGTTGGACAGAGAAATTCAGCCACAGTCAGCTACAATAAACCTCCAGGAAAAAAATCAGATTTTGGTCTAGCCCTGCCCAGCCGCACGCCCAACGCCCTGCCTACCTCGCGTGCCTACGCCCCCTGCGTGCCAGCCTGACACCCCTCTTGACACCCACCCTTGGCTACCTTTTTGAGCCTTGTTTGGGCACCTTTTTTAGCCATGTTTGGGCACCCTTTTGGGCCATGTTTCGGCACCCTATTGGGCCATGTTTGGCCAATATTTGGGCCACGTTTGGCCACTTTTTGGTGCCTTGTTTGGCCACCCTATTGGGCCATGTTTGGCCACTTCCTTAGACCAATTTTGGTAGATCCTTTTGACCTATTCTTGGCCCATGTCTTAGGGTATTTGGGGCCCATTTAGGGCATTATTCCAAGGAAATTTTAGAGATGTTTTAGGGCTGTTTTGGAAGCCATTTTTGAACATGACTTAAACTATTTTGAATATTAAATGGGAGGGATGTTTGAGTGACATTAGGAGACCATTTTGGTTAAGTCAATTAACAAGTCTTCATTTCAAATTTTGGGAAAACATGGAAAAATGAATGCATAAGCAACTAAATCTACCTTAATGGCCATTCATTTACTTTTCTTATTTCATTTTACTCACTCCTCGGGTTTGTGGAAATTCGGGGCGTGACAGCTAAACACGGCCTAGGGATTGGCCAAACATGGCCCAAAAAGAGTAGCCAAACATGGTCTAAAAAGATGGCCAAACATGGCCCAAAAGGGTGGCTAAGGGGTGGTGTCAAGGGGCTGTTGTAATACCCTGACCCAAATTATAATCGATTAAGCCATGTAAACCCGAGCTGTTAGGGCTTTTTGTTTTAACATTGAATATATGGACATGTTAGAATATCAATAATTTTGAAGTACGGATGATGCTCGGGCAATGCCATAAAAATTTAAAATAATAACATTGAATATAATAAAGATAAAATTTAAAATAAATAAAATGAAAAAAACGGAAGAAAAAATTAAATGATGACATAAAAATAAAAATAACAAAATAGGATAAATAAAAATTATTATTTATATATTTAAGGGTAGCTACATGCACACGCGTGTAATATATAAATATAACTAATTAGATATACACTAAAGTGAGGATAAAGGGAGGGGCGTGGGATATGGATCAGGGGCATTTGATTTCAAAACAGATGCAGCAGACAAGGATTTGAAACAGGAAAAAAAAAAAAAAAGACCCGTGAGGCGCTAAAAAGTTGGGGGTAATCTGATATATTTGTATCTATACGTGAGTTGATGGGAAGCTAGAAAAGGAGAAGCAAATTTGTAGAAAAGAGGTTTGAATCAAAGCCTAGGTTCTGAGAAAGAAGGATCAGAAGTGGAAGAGATCAGAAGAAGGGGAGATACCGCAAGCCAAGAATCGAAATCAGGTCGGTGTATGGATCAATTTCTTTTTTTTTTTTTTTAATTTCGAGCATGAAATATAGATGGAATGATAAGGTCATAACAAGCATGGACTTAGGAGTTTATAGGAAGAAGAACCAAATGAAATAGTGGGAAAAACAGCATGAGAAGTTCAGTTGCAAGTTATGTGTTTCAGTTGTTTTTATGAATTTTGTACATTAAAACTTGGTTCCAGTAATGAGGAATTTATCCTCTTAAGTGCAAGAAGACAATAGGAGTTTATTTCGGTCAAAACGGTGGAGAAAAATGGCACAAAAACAAGGGGAGAACCTCCTTCACTGGAAAGCGGCCAGCACAGCGCAGCCACTATTGTGGCAGATTTTGGCAACCTTACCAATTTCAATCCTAGGAGTAGTTATGGAACCCCTCGACATACCCAATAAATCCTCATCGAGAGAACCCAAGGAAGTTACTGCCAGCAAGTCACCGTCGTCGGGGGTGATGATCGAAAAAATGAAGAAGAAGTCACTGTTGGCTTTCGGTGTGGGTTGCAAGTCCAGCCGCACCTGGGGTATAAAAGCAGGCAGTTTGATGATTTTAAAAGAGTTTTAAAAACCTGATTTTGGGGGTGTTTGGTTGAGGGCTTAGGGAATTGGATTTGGTTTACGAATAGCCTGTTCCTATTTGAATGTCCCTATCAATTGTTTGGCTCACAGTATTAGAAAAAAGAAAATAAAAACAACACGCGGGGGCTGCTGCCCCACGCATCAAACCCAGGACGTCTCAACGGGAGGGAATCTAACCTTTAAGAAATGGACCACTGTGCCATTAAGGCGCATGTGGTCTATCTTACACTAAATAATATATATATATATATATATAATTTTTATTTAATTAATTTAAATAATTAATTAAATTAGTAATTCTCTAAGAAATACCCAATATGCAATTTAGCCAAATAAATAGTGTAAACTTTCTATTTCAGACCTTCTGGATTCAAAGGTGAGGTCCATTTTACGAGGCGAAGTCCCAAAAAATAAAACACCCGTAAAAATATAAAATGACCAAATTGCCCCTAAGCCAAATGTGAGTCAAACGGACTCCGATTGAACTAAGTAAATAGTGAATTTTTATTATTTCAAACCTTTTGGACTCAACAGTGAAGTTCGAATTATGAAAATAGACACACATAAATAACCATTTTGCCCTTGGGTAAATTAGTTCAAATTGGAAATCGTAAAAGTCTAAATTAGTAAAAGAGATATTCGTGATAATGAGGCATAAATTCGATAAATGACATTAAAGCTAAAACGTGTTTACTGATATATAGGAGACTCGAAAGGAAAAGGGAGGGTCACAAAATACTAAGATGCATTGATAAGGTAAGTGAATTCCTATCTCTTATACGTGGTTTTCCAAGCCACGTTCTTTCTATTACTGCCAAAACTTTGTACTCATGTATGTATCCATTGTTATTGTCCCACCATTGATATTCTTCTATCTGGTGGTTGCCTATTGACTAATATCTCATGATTTGATTTATTGTACTGATGCCTATTATTGTATGCTTATGTCATGTTATTTCATACCTTATGTACGATAGAATCTCGATTTATAATTGAATGTCAGATTTGTGCTCAGTCACAACATCCATCGGAATGCTTTTTGAGTTGGCAGGACCTACAAGTCGAGAGTACAAATGGACATATGGTGATGGGGGTGTTTTATCGATTGATGGGACCTACAGGCCAAGACTGTGAATGGACATATGGTGATGGGGGTGTTTTATGCATTGAGGGTTAAAGGGAGGGTATGCCGGGCCCCAAAAGACCTAGGGCCTGCCAACCCGAATAAATACATCACTTAGGTTTGATTGAAATGTTGATTGATCACTCATTAATTGTACTTGTCTACGACCGAGTTATTATGGCAGTATATTCATGTTGAATGTGATCATTGAGTTTTCCCATATCCATGCTACACCATTGCTCATGATTTTTATTGTGTTTTATTAATCATTGGCCATTGTGGCATTTTACTGTTAACTGTAACCAGTTGTAATGACTGGCTATCATGTTACTTTTGAATTCATATTTTTCTATGTAATTCCTAACCCGTATTTGAGATAAGTTCTTACTTACTAAGTTTTGTTAGCTCACCCCATTCATTATATTTTTCAAGTGAGAATGCTACAGAACCACAGTAGGAGGTCAGGAGTGTAGGGAGACAGTTGAGGATCACAATAGAATAAAGTAGTCTTTCCCATGTACTCACCACCTAAGAGTGGGTTATGTTTAGTTTGTTGTCATATTTATTTCCAGTCTTTGAACATTGTTTGTAATAAGGCTTCTGCACTTCAATGTTATGGTTACATTATTTACTATTATCATTGGTAAAAGAATGAAAAAGTAAGGACGACCATTAGGCCGGCCCCGCAACACGAGATCCGTATAGGGTGGGTTCCAAGTCATGACAACTGTCAGGCTGGGCACGCATGGGCAAGACAGCATGCAAGTGCGCGTGCGTGGAGGGGCAAGCATGGCACGGCATGGCACGCGGGACTGCGGCTGGGGTCTAGTCTGCTGGACTGACACTGTAGCAACAGTGTATTTGCTGCAAGCTGATTTTTTTTCATTTTCTGATTTTTTTTTCCAAAGTGTTGAAAGTTGATTTTTTTCCAATTTTTAACCTACTTCTTCAAGATTTTTAACCCCCACTTTTTGGCACTTTTCTCACTTATTCATAGGCATTTTAACACTTAATGACCTTTTTTAACTCACAAAATTTTGACATGGTCTCCTTTATTTTCTAAGCATTTTCCACTTAATACTTTATGACAATTCATATACACAAGGATATATACATTCCACCCTCACTTGATGGCCATAAATTCATAGAAATTAGACATACAACTATTGTTCTCAACATTTAAACGTGATGCACATTAAACAAAACATCTCATTTGTCATTTGGGTTTAAACCCTTACATTACAAAATGGCCTAAGGCCTATAGTTCACTATTCTTCAAATTTAACACAAGTTATTTGGGCTTATGCCCATACATACAAAAAATGTGGCCCTTAGGCCAAATATGTTTCAAATTCTACTTTCTCTTCCGTGCTCTAATGACTTCATCAAGTCTCAAGTACCGGGAGCCTCATCTGTAATATGTAATCCCATAAAGGGTAAGCACGACGGCTTGTATGACATAATGCTAATGTAAAGAACAAAGTGAAGGCGTGGCATGTGCAAGTGTACATTTATAAGTTATAAACCTTTCAATCCCTCAATGCTATGTGATGACAATATGCATGACACACATGCAACTCTATGTCACACCCATGTCTCGCTTCACGGTCCTTCCCCGTTGGAACACAAGTACCAATCATATGTCTTGTTTCACGGTCCGTTCCCATTGGAATGCGAGTACCAATGGCCAATTTTAGGTTTTTCACCACAGGATCTACACCCTCATAATGCATAGCACCAAAGTGCTCAACTCACGCCATGTTTCCAAGGATTCACAATATGCCAACATGCCTTAATTTTTCTATGCAATTTCAATGAAGCATTTCATCAAACACATGGTTTATGCCTTAAATAATGCATTATGCTTAAAGCAACCATAAATTTTAAAGCACAAACTTTCGTCTACATGAACCTAGCATGTAATACAATCAATTACACATATAAACATATTACATATTCACAATCTTACCAAATTCTCAAAGATTATAAAATACATAAAGTACCAACACATTGAATAAATCATAACTTTTCAACTACAAGACTTTGTCTACATGAACATAAGTTAGAATGCAATGAATTATACATATAGTCATATTACATATTCATCACTTCAACAAATTTCCAAAGAATACATAGGTACATAAGGTACCAACCCTAGGTTTTTTAAAGTAACTATAAGCTAGGTGGTTCTCCAATAACAACTAAGCATGTAAGTCATACAATTAACATATAAAAACACTCCTAAACTTATCATTATTCTTTACTTAGCAAAATATCATACCTGAAAGGGTTTTTCTCAACCCTAGGGAGTTGTGCTCACTGTGCAGCCAAACCAATCAGTAAGAAAGTAGCCCTTGACGTGGGGAACAACTTCCTGGAAGGAAGCCTTGTGAAAATCCAAGCCTAGAGATGAGTTTTGGAGGGTTGAAAGTTAGAAAACCCTAGGTTTTCTTCACCTTTTTCTCTATGAACGACCTGCTGCTATATTTTCATACCAATTCCAAGAAATTTATGTCCCAAGTGTCATATTTATACTCAAGGGCTAAGGGGGTAAAAGGACCCTTTTGCCTTTAATGAGTCCGGGACCCCGTTACACTACAACCCGTCCTGAAACAGTCTCAATTTGACATTTTGCTTTAGCCAAAGTTCTTAAAATTATTTTAAATGATATTTTTCCAAAAAAATTATTTTCTCCTATTGGCGGTTGCACCCGGGCCCACCCGGGCCACTTGGGATGCCCTTTCCGGGTTTATTTTTCAAACTATCTCCGATTAGACTCAAATTCTCACAGGAGGTGTATTTTAACATTCTAAGCATATTTATCTTCTATGGCAAACTCAAATTATACTTCTGAACATAATTTATGTCTAAATGATGCATGTATAATGCCCTACCCGCAAATAGTGCATGAATAGTGCCCTAACGACAAAAATGAAAACTTTATCCAGATTTTTCAGATCTTTACATTTTTCAACCTCTTTAAAATCTAATCCCTTCCTTTTAATTATAATTTGTGTTAAAGTGTGTTTATTCATAAAGCAGTGCAAAAGTAAACTTTTACATTTTCACTACTCTTTCCCTTTCACAATCTCACTGATTTAGTTCCACTTTTTTTAGCAGTGAGACCTATCTTGCTAGCTTCCTTAAAATCTAAGTCACTCATTCCAATTATAATTTGTGTTAAAGTATGTTTATTAATAAAGCAACGCAAGTGTAAAATTTCACACTCTCACGGCTTTTATGTCTAAACTAATTTTTTTTATTGTAATTTTTACTACTTTAAAAGATTTTTTTTTATAAGCAGTGGAACTGTAAAATTTCACACTCTCACCATTTTTAGATATTGATTTTTTTTTTGTTGTAATTTTTACTATTTTAAAAGATTCTTTTGACAAACAGTGTAAGTGTAAAATTTTATCTTTCATTGTGAATAAGTTTTTTATTGAAAAGTGTAAAATCTTACACTGCACTATCTCTTTCTTTCACTCTCATTGATTCTTTTTCACTTTCTTTTAGCAGTGAGGCCTATCTTGTCAGCCTCCTTGCAATCTAAGTCCATCCTTCTAATTATAATTTGTGTTAAAGTGTGTTTATTCACAAAGCAGCGCAAGTGTAAAATTTCACACTTTCACTACTTTTATGTTTAAATTGATTTTTTATTGTTGTAATATTTACTACTTTAAAATACTCCTTTTGACATTTAAAATAAAACTCAAAAAAATAAATAAAATTAGTAACAAGCAAGAAACTCATAGCGAAATTGAAAATTTCACTACCTTTTTTATAAATGTGAAATTTTACAGTTTGAGAAGTAATTTTTTTCTTTCAAAATTTTATATTACATATGGATCTTGTTTTATAGATCTTGATTTTTAGAATCTAAATAAATAAATTTTATTGAAAACAGATTTATGAATTTTGAGTTATTGAATTTTAAAATTTTAAAACGCCTTATTGAAGGTTGGGCAGAAGTAACGCATATAAAACTTCATTATTTTTTTAAAAAAAAACACTAAATAGGCATTTTTATCCAATAAAGGATGGTGAACTTGGTTGGTAATTAAGTTTGAACTTGGACTTTTGATCATTTTGTTACTTTTTTTGTACCTACGACTAAACGACCCTATATATAATATCATATATTATATATATATATATATATAAATATATATATATATATATATATATATCTGTGTTTGTGTGTGTCACGACCCGAGACCCACCCTCTGTGGATCTAGAATCGCAAACCCCGGCCTGACCCTCTTGTCGAGCCGGCTTCTCATCTCTAAAACTTGTTACACAATCAATGCTACTTACATGCAATAAATATCATAACATAAATAGCGAAAGTCTCTCAACAAAGCTGCATGCTATATATATATATATATATATATATCTGTTCTCAAAATATAGACTTTAAAAAGTCTAATACATTACATCTCCAAGACGTGGATGACATTGGAGAGCTACAAGACTGTACTGAATATTATACATTACATTTATCTCAAAAATGTCTACTGCTATCTAGCTGACTGCTACTGCTCCTTTACAGCTTCCTTTCTTGAAATATTTTAGTAAGTTTGGAATGAGCTAACTTAAGCTCAGTAAGTAATTCTCCTTTGCTTTGCCATGTGTACAAGTCAATATAGAAAAGGCATCAACCAAAAAGAACTAGGATAAATGCAAATGTGCTAGCCAGTCAAGAAATATAGAACTCGTCAAGGATTATCAGATGGTAGGAACTTAAATGATAAAGCAATAAAATCTGCTCTGCAAATAATATCATACTACTACAGTCATGAGCTGTCTCAAGTATAAATCGTATGCACTCAATAAAAGCTGTGCAATCTCATGATCATCCATAACAAAATAATATGATCAAGTTATGAAAATCAATAATGACAATGATAACAACAAAAAGAGATGCATTCGTACTAGGGCCCGGAATTTCCCCTAAGCTCATATTCAGTTCCAAACCAGGATACTTGAATAATACTAAGCTTTCTATACAATGTAACTCTAAGTCTCATGCCTCACACAACAACGTAGCTGGTGTACCCTTGACCTGAAGGTTATAATAAACATCAGATGGAGTTTGTAATAACCCGGAAATTTTTTTTTATATATATATAAAATTGTCTTGGTTATTATTATTATTAGAAAAATTTAAATGTATGTTATGTATATGTGATATATATGCATGTGTGGGATATTACATGTATATATGTATGTGTATATGTATAAAGTAAAATATGTGCATGTGTATGTGAATATGTATATGTACATATATGTAGCAGTGCATGTGTGCACTGGAAGGGTGCACCAGACCGTAGGTGTGTGTGTGAGGTGTCAGTGGAGAGTGTGTGTGTTTAGTGTGTGTGTAATTAGTGGTATATATATATATATATAGGTGTATAGGGCAGCTTTGCATTAAATGCAAAGCTGTATTTGGGGAGAAGCAAGGTGGCTGAGCAGAGGGGAAAAAGGTCAAGGAAGGCTGCAAGTGGAGAGGAATAGAGAGAGAGAAAGAGAGGAGAGAGAAAAGAGTCAGTTGTGTTTTGTGCATATACACGGACGTGTGTGTTGAGTTAGAAAAGAAAACAGAAGGAAAGAATGGAAGAAGGGAGAAACTGAGAGTGAATTGAAGTGGAACAGAAGAGAAAAGAGGTGACCTGCAACCAAGAAAAATCAGGAAATTAAGGTAAGTGGGTCTCATTCTGTTTTTAAGATTTAAGAGTTTTCATTTGATTTTAAGTGTAGGGTTTTAAAGAGCATGAAAAATAGAAAATATTGTAAAAAGAATTAGTTAAAATGGTTGAGAAATCAGTGAGTAAACCCTAGTTGCAGGTGTAAGAATAATTTTGGGTTATTGACATTTTATGCATAGAACCATGTTTAAGTGACCTAGAAATAATCCTAAGAAGTGCAGAAAGAAAATAGAAAAAGAAATAAGTCAAAACAGTCGAGAACCAAGCATGAAATTCAGAAAAATCAGCTCACCGGAGAACTGGCCGGAGCTATTAAACCCCATATTCGAGATGATTGAGAGGGTCTTGATGGAAATGGATGATAGATTTGGAATCCCCATGAAAAGGTAGAGAGAATAGCATTTGAAAACTGTTAAAAAAAATGGTAGAATTCCGGTGGCTGTCACCGGAGAAGGTGACTGTTACCGCCGGAACCCTACCGGAGGCTCACCAGAAAGTCGGGGAAGAAAGGCACTGTGCGAGCCGAGTTTCGGGTCCGGTTCGGGCGGGGCTGAACTGCCCCTACCACGTGTCACCCTGATGTTTTAAATTAAAAAGAGAATGGGTCTGTTTGGTTGTAGGCTTAAGAAATTGAAAAATTTAATTGGAACAGGAACAGGGATATCCTATCCCTGTTCTGGAACTAACCCCTGTTTGGGTAACCGAATTGAGAATAAGGAAATTGGAAATTTCAAATTGAACCCTAAACTTTTAGAAATTGAACTTGACCCCAGAACTTTAGGAAATCTGATTTTGACCCACAGAACTTTGATTAATTATGTTTGACCCCTCATGAATTAAATATTAATAAAATAATAATTTAATTAATTAATTAATTTAATTATTTAAATATTCTAAAATATCCTGGAGTCCAAATGGGACAAGTCATTAGTGTATTTTGACTATCTCGTCCATTCTGAGACCAATGGTGAGGTCTGTTTTATGAGACGGGGTCCCAAAAAATAAAAGACCCGTAGTAACCTTTAAAATTACCAAAATGCCCCTGAATTAAAGTACAGTCAAACGAACTCCGAATTAAATAAAAAAATAGTGAAACTTTATTATCTCGAACATTTTGGACTCAACCGTGGAGTCCGTTTTGTGAAAAGAGGTCACAAAATGTAAGGACCCGTGAAAAGTGCAAAATGACTGTTTTGCCCTTTTGAACCCAGATGTCCGAATTGAGTTCTACGAAAACCTAAACTTATTTTCTTCAATGTCCTAGACTCAATGGCAGAGTTTAATTTAGCAGAATAGAAACCTATGAATTAAAGACATAAAATTTGATGAATAGCATAAATTCAAATGACAATAGACTGAGTTGTAATTTATGCTTTTAGGGACACTGATAGGACAGGAGAGGGCGATCTGATCTCCTGCATTTTCATTGACCAGTTCAGTTATATATCGTGCACGATCTTCTAGGGTTGAGACCAACCCGTCAGGTATGGTGTTTTGCTAATGTTAGAAATGAAGTTAAGTTAGGAATGTTCTGTGAATGACTTGCATGACTTACGTGTTTATGTGGAATGTGTTTACTTGATGATTTAGAATTGGTTGTTCACATGCTTACATGTTACTTGTACTTTATGAATGTTTAGTGAATGATGAACGTGAATCATGACGTGTGTATATGTTGATTATATGAGATATGCTTACATGTGGAATCAACTGGTGATTTATGTATTATTGTCTCGAGCATGCTATATTGTGGAAACCATGTTTCATTGAGATTGCATTGGCATATTGGCATATGATGAATTCTTTGAGAACATGGCGTGGGTAAGCACGTGGTGCTTTGCATTATGAGGGTGTAGATCCTATGGTGAAAAACTCAAAATTGGCCATTGCATTGGTACTCTGTTCCCATCGGGGAGTACCCGTAAATGAGACATGGGTGTGGCATAGAGTTGTGCATGGGTGCGTCACGCATACCATTCATATATATATTACTGCGATGCTTTGAATGTCATTTAGATATAAATGTACACTTTGCACATGCCACACCTTAGCTTTATTTCTTGCATTAGCACTTCATCATACCAGCAGTTGAGCTGACCCATTCGTGGGCAACATTTTTCAGATGAGGACCCTCCAGCCACTTGAGATTCTGTGATACCCTGATAGGGTGAAGCACGTGGTGTATATTTTGGTCCATAGGACTTGTATTTTGTAATGTAAGGGCTTAAGCCTGAATGACCTATGAACAATGCAGTTGTCACATCCCGAACCCCACCCTACGCGGATGTCGAGGACGTGATGCCAGTCAGCCGTCACGCGACCAACCGAAGGCAATTTCTAAACTTTTTAGTGAATTGCACTCCGACTGTAGGGTCAGATGCAGCGAAATTTAAAACTTTTTTTGTCAAGGGAATGCAACTCATGTATTCACCAGTAAGGTTATGTACCACAAAGCCAGTCTAAAATCCAACAGCTAACAATTCTAACCTCAGAGCATATCTATAATCCGACATATAACAACAGAGCAGAACTATAATCTCTAGAGTACCGTTTAAATCCATGAGCCATGTCTATATTGTGCACTTACAGTGCTTAGGGGTATTTTGGTCATTTCATGTTTCATAAGATTTTGACTCCGGTTCGTCATTTAATCAGGTATACAGTCTCACCATCATCTGGGCTCCTACTGGTATCAGTTTCGTTTGAATCAGACTTCATTTGGGTTTCGTATGGCATTAGGGGTATTTTGGTAATTTCGTGCGTCATATTTTTCGGCACCTCAGTTCATAAAATGGACCTCACCATTAGGTCCAGAGCGTCCGACATGGTCAGATTGGACTATCTATTATGCTTAATCGGCCTTGGGTATCATTAAGGGCAATTCGATCATTTATCATTTATGTGTCTGTATTTTTCGAGACTTCAGTTCATTAAACGGACCTCACCGTTGAGTCCAGAATGTCCGAGATAGTCAAAATAGGCTATCTGATATTTTTATTTGAGTCTGGGTACCATCAGGGGTATTTGTCACTTACAGGTCTGTATTTTTTGGTACTATAATTTCCCAATTTGGACTGTAGCATTGAGTCCAGAATGCTTGAAATAGTGAAAATACACTATATATTTACTTATTTTGGACTTCGTTTGACATATTAAATGTTCAGGGCTAAAATCGTGATTTTACCTATTTAATAAAATAATTATTTTATTATTTAATTAATTTATCAGGGGCTTAAATGTACAATGTTTCCAAAATTTGGGCCACTGTACAATATTCCATAACAGTTGGGGTCAAACTATAATATCAGAAAATATTTGGGGTTAAAACTAATTTCATAATTTAGGGGTTCAAGCCCAAGGGTTCTAGGTTTAAACTGTTGAACCGGTCCAAATTCCTCAAAACCAACCGGTTCACTAGTCCCTCAGAAAATCGGGATAAGATATCCCTCTTATCCCTAATTGGTCCTTATCCGTGTTTAGGGCTAAGCCCAATCCAATTTTCCCTAATTTCGGATTTATTAACCGTGTTGCCAAACAGCTGAAGTCAGGTTTTAATTTAAAATCTTTAACACCAAAACGGCGCAGTTTCAATAATTCGGTGGCATCCTCACAGGCCGACACGTGTCCGAGTTAGCTCGGCTTGGCTCGGTCAACTCAGCCGAGTGGACTCCATCTTCCCCATCTTTTCCCCATCCGTTGCCCTAGTTTCTGCAGATTTTCTTCTTCAATTTCGTAGGTTTTCAAGGGCTTTTTTCAACATGTTTTGATTCCAAAACATTTCTGAGAGTCATTCCAACCTTTTGGCATGAATTTAGAGCTTCGAATCCAAAGATCCAGCTCGGTATAACCGATTATTGTGAGGGATTACAGGTCAGTCGTACAGCCTTATTTCTCAACCAAATCCCATGGGGTTTGTCTCTCTGTGACCCTTGTAACAGGGGCTTCAATTCCCCATTCTTAGATCTCAGTTTAGAGGCCTATTTCAGATTTTGGGTCTCATGGCCGAGACTCATAGGTTCAGTTTTGAGGGCTTTCCCATGTGTTTCCAAGTCGCGGGTCAATATTTATGGGGTCCTAGAAGGGTCTAGATCAGTTCCAGACCATCAAATTTCAGTTTTATGGAGGTCGGATCAGACCTATTACAGGAAGGTCGTTAATGGCAGTTTTGTTACAATTTTGGGTTTCTAGGCTTATCCGACTGTCCCAATTGATTCAGAACAATTCCAAGGTCTCACAAGAACATATATATACGGTTCATATAGCTTAAAAATATCAGAAACAATTCCAGATTTAAACAGAAAAATTATGGCAGTTTGGTTGGTTTACCTTGGTTCGGTGGCTTCCTTTCTTCATGCCTTGGTTCAGGTAAGACCTCACTGGTTGCCTCAGTTCAGTCGGAATGCTTCAGTCCTCCTCTTCCTCCATAGGGCATCTCCATGGTTACACCCATTGCTCCACATATACATGCATATAAAGTTGTATACACAAGCCATGGACACCATCAACTCACTCTCTCTCTAGGACTCTCTCTCTCTATAGATCAGTGCACAAAGCTCTCTATACAGATCTGATTTTCTTCCCTCCATGCATATATGGAGATTGTATATCCATATCATATTTTCTCTTGATGTTTCATCTCCCCAAATGCATGATGGCATTGCATGCAATTTGGTTGGGAGGAAGGTGTAATCATGGGATAATAGGCATGATGGCTATGGCATAGGGTGATGCATGCTGAGGTGTTGCATGCTTGTGTATTGGCCACTTTGGGGGAATGGCCAAATCTGAATGGCATTTAAATATATATCTTTGCATATATATTTACAAAGATGCTCCTATCCTAGTTGGTATTTTTTTGGTAAACTGAATTCTGCCCAGTTTGGTCAAGGGATCAAATCCTCTTGGCCACATTTTTTTTGGTCTTTTTCCATATTTCGGGTTAAGGCCACGTTTGGTTGCGCAGTAATTCAATTTTCAATGTTTGCTACATAACTTTCATTCTGTAGCTCCTTTTTCGATGCGGTTTCTTCCGGTCAATTTCTATTTCAGTTATCTTCAGTGTCAGGGGTTTCGTGTCATTTATTAATCATCCGGGATTTCCCGGGTTAGCTAATTCGGATTCCGTTGGTGTTAAAACGACGTTATTTCACCGAATTAATCAGTAATCGGGTTCGGGTATTATACCATTCTCTCCAGACATATTTAATTATTTTAATCAGTCTATCCTGACCGTCGGGATTATGATTAATTCCCTTAATCATTCATTAAGTCAGTGCTAATTAATAATTAACAACTAATTATTAATTACGCAAGGTCGGGGTGTTACAACAGTTGTGAGATGTATTTATGTTATTGTATGTATTGATGGGAATGCATGCTTGTTTAGTGGATTTATTTACCTTTGTCTTTTTATTTATTTTATTTTCTGTCTCGTTACTCGCGTCCCAGGTTCGTCGGGAATTCGGGGCGTGACAACGTGGTATCAGAGCATAGGTTCGAATACCTAGAGACTGTGGGGTGTTGTTTAACACCATGAGACCCTAGAGAGAAGAATGAGACTTAGTGTGAACCTTTAGCAGCATGTGATAGGATCTTATGTGTTATGTGATTATATGTGCATTTGAAGCATGATTGTTGTGATCACATGTTACTAGATGCGTTACGACATATGATTATATGATTTAATGCAGTGAGAAGCATGACATATATAAAGTGTGAGAAAATTGTTAAGTATATATTATGACCTGTGACATGTACCGCTTGTTAAATGCTAGTCGTTGACAAGAACATGACTAAGGTTAGAAACTCAGGTCTATGTAGTAGGCTGTATATTTTATGGGATAGGCCGTATGCCTAGTTAGTTGAGGTGTGGGTTGTACACTTAGTTATCTACACGGTAGACAGTATGCCTAGTTACTTAGGAGACAGGTTGTGAACCTGGTTGTTTACCTAGTTGACCGTTGTTTGTGGATTCTGTATGAGTGTGCTAGGTTAGTAACCAATTTTCAGGGATTACAGTACTATGACTATGATATTTATACAGACTGGATTGGTCTCAGGTCTTGAGTTACAGTTGATGGATGGTACCCCATCAGCCAGTAATGAAAGGAGCTGTGATCCATGAAGGGTTATCACCTAGCTATAAAAGTAAGAGATAATAAAGGACACATCAAACCTTAAAATGCTAGAATAAGGATTTGGACTTGTAGAGCTTTTGTGTATAGGGGGATACTTAGAGTGTTATCTTTAGATTCTTAAAGATGTTCTTGTGTTGAACCCTGGTTGTGGAGAGATGTATTATTTTGGATAGTATTCACTGGGAGTTAAACCTTGCTAGTGTTCAAATGTTTAAGTGTGCGTGTATTACATTGTTCAGATAAAATCCTTCTTAGTAGAGGGCTATGTTAGAACTCGGTGTAAATTGTTTAGCGTAACCAATGGGTGGTAATGATTGACATTAGTTATGTAGGTATTGATTAGGCAAGTGTGTCATGACATATTGTGGTTGTTACTTCGGAATTGGGAAGTGTTGACGAGTACCTACTTAATGTTCTTTTAACACATGTGTCTAATGAAAAAAAAAAATGAGGTATTAATTTTTCTTCTCTTTGAACTTGTAGACATGCCACCGAGACAAGCTACTCCCAGACTTATACCACCTAGACACAATGAGCCTAGGACCACTACACCACTGTGGCATAGTTGGCCCCGAGCTGCTGCTTCTGTAGATGGTACAGCCGAGGAGGCCGTCACTTTTACACCTGCTCCAGTGGAGGTAGGGCAAACTAGTGGTTCTGGGGACATAGCGACCATTATGCGAGAATGCCTTCACACTATACAGGAGGTAGTGACGAGAGCGGTCAGGGCTGAGAGAGAGTTGGCTGAGCTTAGAGGAGTTAGAGAGCCCCAGACCCAGAGCGGGGGGACTCCAGCACAGATCCCTAGGTCTACCCCGATATACACTGGTAAGAGACCATCGAAGAGGTCTCGAGCTCGTGCTTCTTCTGCACAGATATCTATACCTGCCCAGACTCTCACTGGTAAAAGACGATTGAAGAGGTTCCGGACTAGTGCTTCTTCCACATCCACATCCCAAGGGACCATTATTTGCTTTTATTGTAGACAGCCTGGCCACAAGATGGTCACTTGTCCTTTGAGGGACCCTAGCTTGAGACAGAGGATCGGGGCTAGTCAAGAGTCATTTCCATCACCAGTACAGAGTCAAGGACGGAGGACTCCACGACTTTGTTTTGTATGCCACCAGGCTGGCCATGTTAGGGCCAATTGTCCTCAGAGGCCGATTTTCCAGGACTTAGAGGAGCCACATTACTATCCGTATACCCAAGTGCCTCTGCCACGACCACTATTGGGTTAGGGACTTCCGGCACCATATTTTCAACATGCACCTACAGCATTGAGTGTCAGGACTCTCAGTCAGAGGGGTGGTAGGCAGGACCAGACCACTCAAAGTGGCGTTATGCAGTAGCCAGCCTAGAGTCACCTATCCTTTTGGACCTTCAGAGCCTTGAGGTACATTTTTTTGTGTTTAGTTTATGGACTAGCGTATTGATAGACCATAGTGCATCTCATCCATTCACATTTACTATGTTGACATGGCGTTAGGGGTAGAGTGATGCTGACGAGAATCTGTAGAGATTACTCGATAGAGGTAGCTGACCGCATGCCCTATTTGGATTCTTAATCTTATTTGATGCGTCTAGTATTGGTATTATGTTGGAGATAGATCGGTTAATTACACTTTAGACGAGTATAGGCTGCTACAGGGGAAGAGAGACAGTGTGTACTCCTGAGGGAGATGTTTTCATTATTTCATGGGATGTCCGTAGATCCTTCCTAGATTGACTTTATTGTGGGTTAAGAGGGGTTAGACTTTAAGTTGAATTGGGATTGGTTTGGATTACATGATTAGATGAGTGCTTGTTACCTTAGTTTGTGAAATTGTACGATGTGTGGTATGCTTGGTTATTGATGATCTGGGATTCAATGTTTGCTTTTATACAGTATAACGAATGAGGTTAAATAGTAGACTGTATGCTTGTTGTCTGTGAGATAGGCTATGAGCCTGGATATCCGTAAGGTTGGGAATATGCCTGGTTACCTATACAACAGATTATGTACTTATTTATGTATATGTGTATTCCTGGAATGAAATTTTGTACTGGGTGCTGATGTGGTAAGCTACGTGTTAGTTATTGAATGTTGTACATTTACTCTATATAAGCATGCTAGTTTAGTGACCGTTATAGTACTGCGATTATGATTTTTTTTTTACATACAGACTGGTTATCATTAATGCATGTATAAGAGAATGCTTAAACGTATTTATATGGGTGCGTTGATACATGTGTGTGAAAATTGATGTATGTTCGTAAGGGAAATTGGTGAAGAGTATCACTAATGTTTTATTCTTCTGAACCTTGGTATATTGACTTAAACTTCATGATTAGAGTACATAAACTACACTGTCTACATTTGTATACCCAGTCGACGTACGCGTACATGAAATGGATAGGCTAGTCCTCATCAGTACATGACACTTAGTCTCGGTTATATATAGACTAAGGTGGGAGATGATAGGTTTACTTTTAGATTGTGCTGTTGATATCTTGTGGGTAATTAGGGTATTTAGAAAATATTGGAAGATAGATTACATTGTGGTACAGATGATGTGTATTTATGCCATTGGGATAAATCACTAGGTGATTTCATGGATTAATTAGAAGTGGGTTAGATGACATCACATGAGTGAGAGACCTTGGAGTATCCTTGTGAACAGTGAGAAGTTTCCTTTACTTTTTATTGTGTTAAATTATTGAGGTGAGCGATCCATAGGTAAGGCTGCACGTCTACATGTTACAATGCATTTTGCATTGATCTTTTATTACTATGTCAAGAGATAGTACGACTACGTGGAATTCCGGTATCCATTGTTTCTGACAGAGACCCACGTTTCACTGCCCGGTTTTGGCAGAGCCCCAGACAGCCTTAGGGACTCAGCTAAGTTTAGTACTACCTTTCATCCCCAGACTGATGGTCAGTCAGGGCGTACCATTCAGATCCTAGAGGACATGCTTAGAGACTGTGTTATGGACTTCAGGGGTAGCTGAGAGGATCACCTTGCTTTGGTAGAATTTTCCTACAACCGTAACTAGCAGTCCAGTATTGAGATGGCACCATTTGAGGCATTGTATGGTAGGCCGTGCCGTTCCCCGGTGTGTTGGACTGAGGTAGGAGAAGATAGCTGCCTTGGGACTTGATATAGTCCGTGAGACCACGGACAAGATACAGGTGATCAGGCAGCGATTGTTGACAGCCCAGAGTCGCTAGAGGAGTTATGCGGACAGGAGGCGGTGGCCCTTGTCATTTGAGGTGGGGGACCATGTGTTCCTCAAGGTATCTCCCAGACGAGGTTTGAGGAGATTTGGGCGCGGTAGGAAGCTGTCGCCACGATTTATAGGCCCCTTTAAGATTATTGGGAGAGTTGGTGAGGTGGCTTATAAGCTGGCCTTACCACCGCAGCTATCAGTAGTCCATGACGTCTTCCTTGTATCTATGTTGAGGAAGTTCGAGCCTGACCCCTCCCATGTATTAGATTGGGTAGATCTTCAGCTAGAGGGTGACGCTTCTTATGACTAGAGACCCGTGGAGATATTAGACTCGAGGGACCAGGTTTTGCGAGGCAGGACCATCCCTTTGGTCAAGGTTCGTTGGAACCATCAAGGGGTTGAAGAGGCTACTTGGGAGCGTGAGGCTGAGGTAAGAGTTAGGTACCCCGAGTTGTTTGATCAGTGATGTATTTTCTTTTGTTTTATGTTATTTTAAATTTCGGGACGAAATTTTTTTAAGGAGGGAAGGATGTAATAACCCGATATTTTATATATATATATATATATAAAATTATCTTGGTTATTATTATTATTAGAAAAATTTAAATGTGAGTTATGTGTGTTATGTATATGTGATATATATGCATGTGTGGGATATTACATGTATATATGTATGTGTATATGTATAGTGTAAAGTATGTGCATGTGTATGTGAATATGTATATGTACATATATGTAGTAGTGCATGTGTGCACTGGAAGGGTGCACCAGACCGTAGGTGTGTGTGCGAGGTGTCGGTGGCGAGTGTGTGTGTAATTAGTGGTGTATATATATATATATATATATATATAGGTGTATAGGGCAGCTTTGCATTAAATGCAAAGCTGCATTTGGGGAGAAGCAAGGTGGCTGAGCAGAGGGGAAAAAGGTCAAGGAAGGCTGCAAGTGGAGAGGAATAGAGAGAGAAAGAGAGGAGAGAGAAAAGAGTCGGTTGTGTTTTGTGCATATACACGGACGTGTGTGTTGAGTTAGAAAAGAAAACAGAAGGAAAGAATGGAAGAAGGGAGAAACTGAGAGTGGATTGAAGTGGAACAGAAGAGAAAAGAGGAGACCTGCAACCAAGAAAAATCAGGAAATTAAGGTAAGTGGGTCTCATTCTGTTTTTAAGATTTAAGAGTTTTCATTTGATTTTAAGTGTAGGGTTTTAAAGAGCATGAAAAATAGAAAATATTGCAAAAAGAATTAGTTAAAATGGTTGAGAAATCAGTGAGTAAACCCTAGTTGCAGGTGTAAGAATAATTTTGGGTTATTGACATTTTATGCATAAAACCATGTTTAAGTGACCTAGAAATAATCCTAAGAAGTGCAGAAAGAAAATAGAAAAAGAAATAAGTTAAAACAGTCAAGAACCGAGCATCAAATTAAGAAAAATCAGCTCACCGGAGAACCGGCCGGAGCTATTAAACCCCATATTCGAGATGATTGAGAGGGTCTTGATGGAAATGGATGATAGATTTGGAATCCCCATGAAAAGGTAGAGAGAATAGCATTTGAAAACTGTTAAAAAAAATGGTAGAATTCCGGTGGCCGTCGCCGGAGAAGGTGACTGTTACCGCCGGAACCCTACCGGAGGCTCACCGGAAAGTCGGGGAAGAAAGGCACTGTGCGGGCTGGGTTTCGGGTCCGGTTCGGGCGGGGCTGAACCGCCCCTGCCACGTGTCACCCTGATGTTTTAAATTAAAAAGAGAATGGGTCTGTTTGGTTGCAGGCTTAAGAAATTGAAAAATTTAATTGGAACAGGAACAGGGATATCCTATCCCTGTTCTGGAACTAACCCCTGTTTGGGTAACCGAATTGAGAATAAGGAAATTGAAAATTTCAAATTGAACCCTAAACTTTTAGAAATTGAACTTGACCCTAGAACTTTAGGAAATCTGATTTTGACCCACAGAACTTTGATTAATTATGTTTGACCCCTCATGAATTAAATATTAATAAAATCATAATTAAATTAATTAATTAATTAATTAATTTAATTATTTAAATATTCTAAAATATCTCGGAGTCCAAATGGGACAAGTCATTAGTGTATTTTGACTATCTCGACCATTCTGAGACCAATGGTGAGGTCTGTTTTATGAGATAGGGTCTCGAAAAATAAAAGAGCCGTAGTAACCTTTAAAATTACTAAAATGCCCCTGAATTGAAGTACAGTCAAACGAACTCCGAATTAAATAAACAAATAGTGAAACTTTATTATCTCGAACATTCCGGACTCAACCACGGAGTCCGTTTTATGAAAAGAGGTCACGAAATGTAAGGACCCGTGAAAAGTGCAAAATGACTGTTTTGCCCTTTTGAACCCAGATGTCCGAATTGAGTTCTACAAAAACCTAAACTTATTTTCTTCAACGTCCTAAACTCAATGGTAGAGTTTAATTTAGCATACTAGAAACCTATGATTTAAAGACATAAAATTTGATGAATAGCATAAATTCAAATGACAATAGACTGAGTTGTAATTTATGCTTTTAGGGACACTGACAGGACAGGAGAGGGCGATCTGATCTCCTGCATTTTCATTGACCAGTTCAGTTATATGTCGTGCACGATCTTCTAGGGTTGAGACCAACCCGTCAGGTATGGTGTTTTGCTAATGTTAGAAATGAAGTTAAGTTAGGAATGTTCTGTGAATGACTGGCATGACTTATATGTTTATGTGGAATGTGTTTACTTGATGATTTAGAATTGGTTGTTCACATGCTTACATGTTACTTGTACTTTATGAATGTTTAGTGAATGATGAACGTGAATCATGACGTGTGTATATGTTGATTATATGAGATATGCTTACATGTGGAATCAGCTGGTGATTTATGTATTATTGTCTCGAGCATGCTATATTGTGGAAACCATGTTTCATTGAGATTGCATTGGCATATTGGCATATGATGAATGCTTTGAGAACATGGCGTGGGTAAGCACGTGGTGCTTTGCATTCTGAGGGTGTAGATCCTGTGGTGAAAAACCCAAAATTGGCCATTGCATTGGTACTCTGTTCCCATCGGGGAGTTGTAATATCCCGACCCGGGATACGTCACGTATACCGAGGTAGGTCGGTTAACACATCTAACTTGAACGGTAAGATATGTATATCATAGTATTTTCATGGAAATGAATGACTGGAACTGTGAATCATAGAAATGAATGACCAAGGCTGGGTGACACCCGAGCATTACAGGGCATTGCATCAAAATGCGTGCATGCACGTATTTCCATGCATGCATACGTAAACATAGATGTGTAGCTTAATAAAAATCAAGGTATGTAAATATGATTTAAAATGGAATTAGACCCCTACATATACATGTATATACATGTATAAAAGAGGTGTATTTCTTGTGTATATGTATAAGATATAATGTATTATACATGTATGATGTATTTATGTATATATGTATATCTACATAAGAAACAAAAAGAAAGGAAAAAGGAAAAAGGGGAACTGCCCTTGGGCAGCATACAGCTGTGATGTAAGTGAGGTGTATGTGTGTCGGCTAGGTGAGAGATGTGTGTGTTACATATATATATATATATATAATATGATATATGTATATATGAGTGTAAAACAAGTCTCCCAACCATTTAATGCAAAGGTTGCATTTGGCAGAGGGAGCACAGGTCCTAGGTCAAGGAAAGAGGCCATAGAAGGGGGAGAAACCAAGAGGGGGAGAGAGAGAAAAGAGAGAGAGGCGGTGGAAACTTCTCTCTACAAATATAAACCTACGGGTGTGGGTTTAAAGGCAAAAGAGAGACCATTGTTGGGAGAACACTTTGGCAAAGAACTTAGGAGCATAAACAAGAACTTTGGAGGGTCATAATGGGCTGAAATCCGAAACCCAGGTAAGCAAGTTTTAGTTCTGTTTTTGAGATTTAAAGCATGAAGCTTATATATGATTATAGGATCTAAACAAGCATGAAATATGGATTATTTTGCAAAAAGAATCAGGTTAAAAGGTTGAGAAACCATAGAGAAATCTGGAGTTGCAGGTTATAGGGAATAATCGGCCATGTGGTATTTTATGCATCAAACCTTGTTTAAAGTTTGTAGAAACAACCTATACTAGTGCAGAAAAACACTAGGAGAATTTTAGAGTCAAAACCGTGCTTAGAACACCATGGAAATGAAAAATGTCACTTGGCCGGAAAGTCGGCCGGAGACATTTAGGCCCTATTTCGTGAAGATTTGGAGGGCTTCAATGGAAACCGAGGGTGGATTCGAGATCCTTGAAGTGAAGGGAATAAAACTGCATTGAAAATGGGTTTAAAAACCATCGGAAATTGGTTGCCGTCACCGGAGAAGGTGACGGAACCCTACTGTTTGCTCACCGGAGCTTTGGGGGAGATGACTGGAAAAGCGTGGGGGGTTATCGGGTTAAGTCTAGACGGATCCGGGTTCGGATCGGGTCGGTACCCGACCGGATATGAATGGGGCATGATGCTGTGTCGTTTTGGGATTTTAAATTAAATGGATTTGGGCTATTTGGTTGCAGGGACAATAAATAGAAATGGGGTTTGGAGGGTTATCCAAACCATGGATAAGGTGGTTAGGGTGGATATGTTAATCCGGTTCTCTAAATTTAACTGAACCGTTTGGTTTAGTGAAGAACCAAACCGGTTAGGGTTTCTAGGCAGTGAACCCAATGGTTCAGACCGCAACTTTGGGTAATTACACTTTGACCCCAAATGTATTAGGAAATGTTACTGTGGCCCAAATAGGAAAATTAATTAAATATTAATTTTTACAATAATGCCCCTATTTCAAATATGGGTCAAACGAAGTCCAAACGATGCAAATGAATAGTCAAAACCTATTATCTCGGACTTTCTGAGTCCAATGGTGGGGTTCGTTTTATGAGATGAGACCCCGAAGTATAAAATACCGTGAAAGTGCAAAATGACCATTTTGCCCTTTGTAGTACAAATGTCCAAATGGAATTCCGCGAAAGCCTAAACCGACTTTCTTCGGCATTCCGGACTCAATGGTAAAGTCTAAAATAGTATTTGAAATACTTATGATAGAAAGGCATAAAATTTGATGAATAACATTTATTCTGAAACGTATTCACTGATATATAGGAAACTCCAAAGGCAAGGGTACGTTCACGGATTTCTGATATAGAATCACGATAGAGGTAAGTAAATTCCCTTTCTCTTCCATATGGTGTTTCCAAGCCAAGTTTATTCTCTTTACTGCCAAACTTGTACTCTTGAAAGTACCTCATGCTATTGCTATCCACAATGTGATATTATTCTATCTTGTGGACCTTGATTTACTACGGTATCATTACTTCATGTTAAACCATGCCTTGAAAGGCTTACTGTTATGCTTTCATTGAATCTATGATATTCCATTTTATACTTCTATGGAATTATGAATAATCAAGTACCTCACGTTATTGTTATCCACAATGCGATATTGTTCTATCTTGTGGACATTGATTGACTGCTATGTCGTTGTTATCATGTGAACCATGCCTTAAAAGGCTTACTGCTATGTCTTTATTGTCTGCTATGTCTTTATTGCAAACCATGCCTTGAAAGGCTTACTGCTATGTCTTTACTGAATATATAATATTCCATTTCATACTTCTATGGAATCATGAATAATCATGATATGTTATGAATACGGGATTTGTGCTCAGTCACAATATCCATCCGATGCTTTCTGTATTAACTGGAGACCTAAGGGTCAAGTAAATAAATGGACAGGTGGCAGGAATGAATTCCTCGAAGGCTTTCCATCGGCAATTGACTGGCATAAACATTGGCATTTTCATTGCATTTCCATTGGCATTTCATTTACATTTACATTGGCATTTTACCTGAGAACAGAGTAAATGCATCTCCTAAGAATTGGTATGATTACGTTATTGAATAACACTATTCCTTGTGACTTATCTTAAACTGAGAGGACACTCTTCATTGAATTGATTATGATCGGTTTATTGTGGCAGTACTTCTTGTTGTTGTATTGTTGTTGAGAGATTCATGTTGATGGTGTATCCATTACTCTTAATTGAACATTGTGTCTTATTATTCATTGGCCTTCATGGCAACTGTTCTCATTGGCTATTACAGCATCTCCTTCCTTATGATTGGCTATCATAATCTTATTCATGGGTTTGTATCTTATCGATACCAGTGTCGGAGATCTGTTTTTACTTGTTGAGCTCTCGTAGCTCATTCCCCCTATTTACCCCCATTTCAAGGTGATGACGCTGCAAGACCCCAGTAGGAGTCTGAGAGCGTAGGAGGACATTTTTGAGGAACTGTATCAGTCTATGTCTTAGTTCTCCCATGTATTCACCACCCCCGGGTGCTGGTTACGTTTGGTTCTTATTTTGTTTATGTAGAACCATATTATGTATTGTAAAGACTTCCGCTAACATTGTGTATTGAAAGACTTCCGCTGATGTACTATTACTGATAAGACTTCCGCTGTTATTGTTTAAGAAATTTTAGTACTTTGCATATTAGTACTATGATACAGGAATGGAAAAAGTAGGGACGGCCTTCGGGTCGGCCCCGCGACACGAGATCCGCTTAGGGTGGGTTTCGGGTCGTGACAGGAGTACCCGTAAATGAGACATGGGTGTGGCATAGAGTTGTGCATGGGTGCGTCACGCATACCATTCATATCTATATATATATATATATATATTACTGCGATGCTTTGAATGTCATTTAGATATAAATGTACACTTTGCACATGCCACGCCTTAGCTTTATTTCTTACATTAGCACTTCATCATACCAGCAGTTGAGCTGACCCATTCGTGGGCAACATTTTTCAGATGAGGACCCTCCAGCCACTTGAGATTCTGTGATACCCTGATAGAGTGAAGCACGTGGTGTATATTTTGGTCCATGGGACTTGTATTTTGTAATGTAAGGGCTTAAGCCCGAATGACCTATGAACAATGCAGTTGTGAGATGTATTTATGTTATTGTATGTATTGATGGGAATGGATGCTTGTTTAGTGGATTTATTTACCTTTGTCCTTTTATTTATTTTATTTTCTGTCTCGTTACTCGCATCCCGGGTTCGTCGGGAATTCGGGGCGTGACAGAGTTGTGTCTGAGCACAAATCCAACACTAATAAAATAACAGGATCATGCTACTTCCACGAAGAGTATAGTGGAATCATAACTAGTTCTTGGCAACATACATAACTATAGCTTTTCGAAGGCTAAGGTTACAACTTTGCGGCGAACATAACTGGCTGGCCGTCATGGCCCTAGGTACAAGTGTACAATAATGAATTTATGCACAAGTGTACAAACTCATGATCAAGATATATGGCAATCAATAAACATTTTCCACAAGATAGAACAATATCAAATGTGGATTCAATAAACTTCTGACATGTACGGAATAAAATAGGTAATATATGAAAAACTATTGACATGGCTGGAAGTATCACATGCAAAGATCGGATATTTCTTACCTCTTTCTGTATTTTTCTAGAAGGTCAAACCGCCTTCTCCTTTCCTCTTGGCATTCTTATGATTCATAAAACACATCTCAGTCTATAGTTTATATGAACTATGTTATTCATCAAATTTTATGTCTCTTTACTTTTGTTATCTCTTTTACTAAAATAGACTCTACTATTGAATCCGGAACGTCGAACAAAGTCGGTTTAGGCTTTTGCGGATTTCAATTCAGACATCTGTACTAAAAAGGGCAAAATGATCATTTTACACTTTTACATGTTCTTACTTCTTGAGACCTCTTTTCACAAATTAGACTCCACCATTGAGTCTAGAATGCTCGAAATAATAAAAATTCATATTCGTTTATCTTAATAGGAGTCTGTTTGACTCTTTTTTGATTTAGGGGCATTTTGGTAATTTCCTTTTAATAATTATTTAAATTAAATATTATTTTATTACTTTGGGTGAAATCGTAATTAACCATAAGTTCTGGGTCAATTTGCAATAACTAAAATGTCTGGGTCAGATTTTGAAATTCAGAAAGTCCTATTCCAATTTGGAATAGCCAAACAGCAGATTAAGCCTAAACATTGGATAGGCTATCCTTTCTCCCAATTTCAATTTTAATTTCAATTTACTACACTTACAACCAAACACTCCAAATTCATTTTTTTAAAACATTTTAACTCATACGTGGATCACCCTAAGTTGCGGTTGGGCGGGTTGACCCAACCCAAACCTGTGGCCTAAACTCAAACGCCCAGCCGCACCGCACGTTTTGTCCAGTCATGCGTCAATCGCCTTTTCCGACGATGGCGGATTTTTTCTAGCGATGTTTCAACACCCAATCAACGGGTTCCTCTTCTATTCCTCACAGGCATTTTATATCCACCCACGGAAATGATTTCCGTCACTAGAAGGCCTCAAAAAAGGGAGTTGCAACCAACTCCCACGAGCTATCCAATTTTTTGGTGAACTAAAAATTTTCTATTTCGTGGCTTTTTAGCCACTGTTTTGACCCCAAAGTTTTCCTACAAGGTGCTGCACTTATGGGAAATAATTCCCCGTTCATAAAACGAGCGAAATCGATCTAAAATCTAATGACCCAAAATTATCCTTCATCCTTCAACTTGGTTTTTCTCACTCATTTCTTCACCAAATGGGCTGCGGTTTCTTCCTAAATTTACCCTTTTTCATGCTCTTTAAAACCATTAAGCTTAGACAAGCTTTCATGCTTAAAATTTTAAAAGTCAGAATTCAGTTTACTTACTTGTTTGAGCTTTTGGCTCGCAGTAACCCCTTCTCTCACTCCTTCTTCTTCTTACTTCAATTTTTGAATGGTTCAGGATCTCTCTAAAGCTCTCACCTTCTTGTTTCTTTTCCATTTTTTTGCTCTTAGTGTCAACATGTATATATAGGCTTTAAGCACCGCCCTTCTCTGTCTCTCTTTCTTTCCTCTTTTCTTAGCCTCTTTTCTTGACTTTTCCCTTGCTGATTTCTTTTTCTATTTTACGGAAATTCTTGTTTTGCCTTGATTTGGGTATTTTTGTAATTATATATATTATATAATATACATATAAATATTTTACGGCATAACACACACTAACATACTGTTAGTGTGTGTTGTCGACAGCCTAATTGCTGTCTCTCTTTTCCTTTTTCTCTTTCTGTTTTATACATCATAACATATATATTTATGTATATATATATATATTTATGTATATATATATATTTATGTATATATATATATATATTTACATATACACCTATATATACTTACATAATTAAACACACTAGTTACACACACCTCCTCATACTTGCATGCATAGTAGCCCTATATACTTATATTTATACGTTATATACATATATACATATATATTTTATATTTCTTATATTATATATCTATGTATACATATACATATACATATGCTTATATATATATATATCTCAATATACTTAGGTATGTATATACAATATACTATGCATGTATATCGAGGTATGTACGAATCTACGGGCATGATTCCCCGTACTATTGGCTCCTTATACGGCTAGTCTTGGGCTACTCGGGGTTGCCTGAATTCACTTATCGTATATTTAACTATCGTATATTACTCAATTTGTGAATCTCACTATTTGTCTCAAACTGCGTGCCTATTACTGTACATAACTTACTATGATAGTTCGGTTTTCTTTTGGTATTATATTTATCAACTCGGTCTATTCGTACTTGACTTTTTTCTAACCTCGTAATTCCCTAAGATCATAGCTTTTACTATTTACCTCGGTATTCATACCCATTTACTGTATACTACTCATCGTGATAGTTTGGTATATTTTAGGATCTACTGTTCTTGGTCTGAGTTGGTCTCGGTTTACTTTTGGTACTTTGTTCATTGGTTTGGTCTCATCTCGGTATTATTATTTGATTCTTAGGACATAAATGAAATTATTTTATTTTATTTAGGTCGGGGTCTTACATTCTATCCCCCATAAACTGAGTTTTGTCCGCAAAACTCGAATGCTCATAAACTAGAAAACTATATTCTCATTTTCATTAATCTTTTGGATATACAGTATTCCACTTGAATCTCGTTTTGTAATTACTACTTTTAGTCATGTACTCTATCCTCTTTCATGTTGTTTTATATTCCTGTATGAATTCTAACACTGATCATGGGTATATTGCATCTTGCATTACATTTCGTTCTCTATCATACATTACGTTTTTCTTTAATCATTATTCAACTAATTTTTTTCTTTAGAGAATTTCATTTAATAATACTAGGAGTTCTTATATACTTCATCGTCTTTTTAAGGTTATAGAATCACATGGCACATCTTGGTTGAGATTTTATTAAAAATGATTTAAGCTTTCTAAAATTGATACAGTTCGTAATTCCCTTACTTCACAGACCTTTACTTTGTTCTACACTTGTAAGCATTTTTGTAATAGGTTCTACGATTCCATATATCATTTTATTTCATGATTCTCTTTAAATGATTTACTACACTTTCAGTCTTTTTGAAATTATTTAGCATCCCTAAAAGTTACTCAAGTTATTTATCACTTACTTTCAATTAGCTTGATAGAGTATCATCCTTATTCATATCAAAGCTATAACTCGGATCATTTTTAAAATTTATAAAATCTTTTCTAACACTTATTCATCATATATCAGCCTCTTTTGAAAATCATCACATTTCATAATGTCAAAGTCTAACAGTCTCGCTCATTTAGCAAATGCCTTCAAAACTCTATTTATCTTTACCTTATCAGGGTCTATCTATAACTTACTCAAGACTTTTCACATTTTTGGTTCGTCATCAATCTATTTAGAGTATCAATCTCTCTTGTAATAATCTATTAAGGGTCTTTCAGACTATCTCTCATATCTTGATTCATTGCTACATTTATTGTCTTTCAATGCGTTATTGCTCTGTCTAGATGTTACTATTAATTCTACTACCTTTCAAGGGTATTACCATTCCATTTAGATATTACTGTCAAACTCACTGCTTTTCAAACTGAAAAATTTTCCAACTCTATGTTACCTTTTATCTTTTAATGCGAACGAACCTTTTTCCTCGTTCATTGTGGAACGTAATTCAACTCTCCCTAATTCTCACAATATAGGACAATCATCTAACCATAAACATCAAGTCCATAGTCTAGATATAGTGATTCAATTCTCAACGGTTCCCTCAATATAGAACAATCACCAACTTGTAACCCGATAGATATCAAGTACATGCTTCCATAAGATAGAATAATCATCAAGGATTACTAATTTCAATATCACTATGATTCCTTCCAAGTTTTCTTAAGTATAACTAATATCTCCCCTTCAAGCCTCATTTATTTATCTATATCATTTATCGAAACTTCCTTCAATATTTTCAGTGTCATAATCTCAAGAATTCTCTTCTTTTACCTTTAAGTATACTACTATTCTTAAAGATCACTATTTACTTTATCATCTTAGTTGTTCAAAATCATTAACTTCCATCATAACATATAGTTTCTTTCCCACAACTAGTTAACCTTGAGTATCTGGATTTACTGTCACATCCCCCTTACCCACCCTGTGCGGATTAGGGGCATGCAACCGGCCAGTTAGGCACCCATCGATTTTTTTTTTTTTTTGAAATCAAAATGCCGACGGTAATCCTAACCACAGGCCATTCATCAGTAACATCCAAGTACAATGCATTCAATTAATATAAGTTGTAGCGGAACTAAGGGAATGCATAACACCTTGGCAGAGCCATTAATACATCCATGGTTAACTATTACATCATTGTCCTACAAAAGATACTAGTCTTAGGTTTCAGTACATCATATTCAAAAATGGAGTTAGGTACAAAAATGGTTAATTCATGGATTCTTCAAAATAGTGCTTCGGGTCTCCAACCCGCTAATCTCGGTCGCTAGGTCCATCACCTGAAAAATGTTAGGGAAGGGGTGAGCTTTAAAAAGCCCAGTGAGTAACACGGGTCCCCTGTCATGGGTTTCAAACCATTGTTGTTTATAAAACAGGTGGTCGGATCAGACATTTTAGAGGATATAGTTAAATCCATATATTTGAACAATATTTAAAACAAGAATACAGTCAAAACATCATAGCAACAGAACAATTCAATAATGAGCAGAGCAGAACAGTATAACAGGATAACCGTACAGTATGCACACTTTAAATAGTGCAATATGCTCATACAGAGTTCAAGACTGAATTTGGTACCGTGAGTCAGTAGTTCTTTTAGTAAAAACAAGGATAATTTCATTTCAATACGGAACAGTGAAATCGGACAGGGTAAAATATAGTCATGCATTGAGTAAAAGCATGGAAGACAGTATATCAGTAGGAACAGTACAGTACAGTAATAAAAATACAATAACTAGACGGTGTACTTATACACCAATTCAGGAGTCTAGGTTACTCACTTGTGCGGTATCGGGTTTTAACTGAGAAGCCTTTCTCTTCTTCTTATCCTTCTTTATCCTAGAAAATTTATGAACATTTCGTAAATCTCACATGAATCTTAACTTGGTTTATTTTAATTCAAAATTCAACCTGAGTTAGACTATCTCGTTGTCTATGTGTTTTTATGATAATTGAAATTCACCTTTGCACCCACTCTTTCAGGGTTTCCGTGTCTTCCTGTTTCTTTAGTTTGGCCTCCGCGACCATTTCCTTGGTACGCATCTTGTATATAAACGGTCGTACGGAGACTACCTCAGTCGTTTTGGCTATCCTTATGTTCCGTTCGATAATCTTTTGTTGCCATAAGAGTTGTCGCATGAACTCCTGTTGCTTCTTGTCAGCTAGTCTTTCGGCTTTAGACATAATGGTAAATTTCTTGTTTTTCCCTTCCATGACCGGTTTGAGTTTCCACCCTATAGCAGGATCCAAGAAGTCAGGATGTGTACTACTTCTAGGCAGTCCGGTCATGAAATTATTTAAGCTTTCATTGGATTAGTTCTTAGTTCATTCGGATGTTATCTAACTTGATACAGGGCTAGGGGTATTTTGGTCATTTCACAGTTGTGGAGTTTCGTCTCCGATTCATCATCCAATCATGTGTATAGTCCCCTACGTGTCGGGGTTTCTATTGTTTCCAGTTTCGTCTCAATCGGACTTTGTTTGGGTTCTAAACAGTGTCAGGGGCAATTTGGTAATTTCGTGTGTTGTATTTTTCGGTACTTTATTTGCTAATACGGACCTCACCGTTGAGTCCGGAATGTCTGACATAGTCAAAATAGACTATCTTTTAGTTGTATTTGGGTTCGAGTATCATCAGGGGTAGTATGGTCCTTTACTTCTACGTGTTTGTATTTTTCGGGACTTAATTTCTCAAATCGGACTCCACCATTGAGTCCGGAATGGTTGAAATAGTGAAAATACACTATTCATTTGACTTATTTGGACTTTATTTGACCTATTTATGACCTAGGGATAATTTGGTCATTTTTATTTAATTAATAAATTAATTAAATAAATTAATTTATTATTTATTAAATTATCAGGGGTATAAATGAAATAAAATATCAGAATCTGGGCCACAGTGTAATATTTCGGAACTGTTGGGGGTTGGTTTGCAATTTTCCAAAAGTTTGAACTGAACCAAAGGGTTCAGCCCTTAAGCAAGTGAACCGGACCGGTTCAATCCGGTCTTGACCGGTTCAGGGTAATGTGCTGACGTCAGGCTGACGTCAGCCCTACAGTTTAAAATTTAAATTTAACAGTGACAAAACGACACAGTTTGGTTCTAACGGGTTATCCGTTTTTCGGTCGGGTCGGGGCCCGACCCGAAGACCCGGTCCATGGCCCGACCCGCACTGTTCATCGTCCCCAACAGTCTAGGGCTACTGTTGCCCTAGAATTTCAGAATTTTCTTCTTCGATTTCGTAGAGTTTTAAGCATCCATTTTCATTGCTTTCCATCTTAATCGATTTCTAGTGGTCATATTAACAATCTAACATCAATTTAGAGCATCGAATCGAGCTCTAATGGTTCTGTTTCAAGGTGATACCCCGAAACCTGCAACTGACTCGTGATGGTTCATTTTTGGTCCAAATCGCTTGGGGTTTCTTGCGTTGTGAGCTATAGGTTATGGGGTTTCAGTTCCTACCCTAAAATCCCATTTTAATATAGGTTTTCATGAGTTACAACTTTGAACCCGTACCTGCAACCGAGCATTCGATGGTCAAAACCTAGGTATTGAGGTCGCGGTCTAAGGTTTTTGTGATCCTAGGAAGGTCTATTTTACGTTCCAAGTAACTAAAACAAGTTCGGAGCAGGTTGATCTAGACCCATTCAGTCAAGGTCCTCTAATGGCGGGTTTCACTGTTTCCATGGTTTGGGGCAGTTCTGATGGTTCATATGTGAGCATTCAATCCAGATTTTATGGTTTAAACATGATACATGCGTTAAAAATCCTAAAAACATCAAAACAGTAGCTGAAATTTCCAAAGAGAAATTCAAGGTTTTTGGATGGCTTACCTTCAAACAGTGGTCTCCTCACTGATTTAGGTTCAAACAGAACTCCAACAGGTTGCTTTGATCCCTCCGTGCACTCCCAGACCTTAGCTCCCTTCTATTGCTTCTTCAATGGATCACCAATGCACACACACAAGGTCTCACTTTCTCTCTCTAGATTCTCTCCCTTTCTCTCTAACCCACACTCTCTCTAAAACAGTAGACTACCTCAATACAGATCTGGTCTCATGGAGATTGTATAGCAAAAATCAGATTTCTTTTCTTGATGTTTCATCTCCCCCAAGTGCATGATGGGTTTGCATGCAATTTGGTTGGGAGGAGATGTAATCATGGTGGAATAGGCATGATGGCTAGGGCTTAGAGTGATGCATGCTGAGGTGTTGCATGCATGTCCATTGGTCACTTTGGGGAGAGGCCAAATCTGATTACTAATTAAATATATATCTTTGCATATATATGCACAAAGGTGCTCCTAGCTTAGTTGGTAAATTTTTGGTAAACTAAATTTTGCCTAGTTTGGTCAAGGGATCAAATCCCCTTGGCCACATTTTTTGGTCTTTTTCCCTTATTTCGGCTTAGGCTTTTCTGCCATAATCATTTCAGTTTTCCCAATCTCAATTTCGACCTCCCGGTCAACTCAGTTATTTACCAGGTAAGTATACTATCATTTCTAAATTTTAAAGTAACAGGTTATTTACTTTTAACAGTTAAAAATCAGATTCAGAAAGTTTTTACTTTTAATATTACGGGGTGTTCTTACTTTCATCTTCTAAAAGTCACTTTCCCTTTAATCGTGTTTAAATCATCAAATTCTTTCTCAGATTAGCTAATAACTATGTATCTATGATCTGTACCTCATATACTCTATGTACATCATTCATTACTAATGATTTCCCAAATGTATAACATTCTTTGATAATGACTCTTTCAAGAGTCGCTATTCAGTCTATCTCGTTCATCATGAAGTCATTCATATCTATAATAGTATGTAGTTCATTCTAAAGATTATAAGTCTTAGCATTTAAATCTGTTATTGATCTTTGTAGTTATCCATCACTTAATCATTTAACTCATCAATGTCTTTAAAACTCTATGAGATAACAGTATGTCGTTCTGATACTCGTATATCTATTTTATGTACTCTACTTGTTTCAAGCATAATATCCCTCATCGATCATTCTCTTTGTGAAAATTGAATAGTTAACATATAACTTAGGAGTTCTGTTTCTATGTTCAACTAGCAGTTCAATTTCTAAATCAATATAGTCGTGAATACGGAAAGCATAATCAATACATAAAGCTAGCATACGGGTATGCCATAACTAACTAGAAAAATACCTGTGACAACTGGTACACTAGCCTGATCATCTCCCAGAACTACTCACCGTAAAAGATCAATGGTCAAAATTCATATAAGAGTTTATCTATCATGTTAGTATCTATCTACTGATTGACTCTACTTGGACGTTGATAATATTAGTACTCTAGTCTTATCTCCCATGAACCACTTATGATCTAGGCTATTTTGATACCAAGTCTTTGATACCAGCTGAGCCTAATCATTTAAACCTAATACTCTGATACCAAGCTATCACGACCCGAAACCCACCCCTTATGGATCTCGAATCACTCTGTCACATCCCGCACCCCACCCTACGCGGATGCTAAAGATGTGATGCCAGTTAGCCGCTATGCCAGTCTCCGACCGACAATGCGACCAACCAAAGGCCATCTTCTGAACCTTACGATGAATTGCATTCCAAATGTAGGGTCAGAACAGCAGAAATTAAAACCTTTTTATCTCGGGAATGCAACTCAACTATATACCTCATAAGTATGTACCACAGAGCAAATCTATAACAGATATATAACACAGAGCATATCAAATTCCTCTAGAGTACCATTACCATGAGCCATGTCCCTACACATCTATTACATATGAATAAAGTCAACTATATCATCACGCTCACCTGTATAGCCAAGATTATTCCATTAGAACCCAAGTCTCCACATATTATTGCCATCAGATCCTCACTTAGGAATGTCTCTCAATCCACTAGTGACATATCCTTGTGCTTTCTAGTCCAATGGAGATGTATCCTGAAAAATGTTAAATAAATGGAATGAGCTTAAACAAGCTCAGGGAGTAACATAAGTTCCTGCCATGGGTTTCAAAGCCAGATCATATATATATATATGCATGCTCAAATGCAGCTCAAGTAGAACAACGTAATGCAAGAGAACAAATCAGATCAACATAGAACCAAATAGAATGGATCAATACTGAATACCAATCAAACAACGGTATATCAACGAATGTGCCTGAACCTTCCCCAGGCGATGTGGGATGGCATTACTTCCCATCCACCCCCTCACAGGGAGGGCCTCATATCGCACACCTCCGGCTGAGGTCGGTATCAAAGCGGAATAGATACAGCTCAAATAGAACGTATACAACTCAAATAGAATGGATACAGCTCAAAGTGCCTGAACCTTCCCCAGTAATGTGGGATGCCGCACAAGATAATCCGTCAGTCACCCACCCCACACATGGAGGCCCATGTCCCCACAGCACACTACCGGGTCGGTATCAGAGCGGAACAGACAGGATTGAGCGGATGCTGAGTTCTGGGCGTCCCACAGAGCCAGCCATCCATCCACTGATATACTCAATCCTGAGGGGCCCAAGACTCAACATGACAAGATAAACATGAATCAGACTCCAATAGCGTAGACAAGTTAGAACAATAGACTCCAACAAAATCAAAACAGGAGATATCAAGAAACAAGATAGAATCATGCCAGATGTAGTACAATACAAGGAATATGCATGAAAGCAAGTGCCTTAAAACAATGCAGTGTATAAAACAGTTCAGCATATAAATCAGTTTAGTACAAAGAAAATATACACCAAGTCAGGAGTCCGAGTTACTCACAGTTCGTTGCAACCAATTCAGATTTCCTTCCGGCTGATTCTACATTCGGGAGTCCTAGAATAGTCACCACAGACATTAGTTATTGATGATAATTTATTTTACCTATTTCACTAATTTCCATAGTCACTAAATAGCAAGCTTGCTGCTTAGTCAATTATAAGTTACATTGATCCAATTAAGATAGATTGAATTTAAGGTCACAAATATTATGTCTCAAAATAAGGACATGTCTTTAGGGGTGGTGTGTGTGTGTGTGTATATATATATATATATATATATTTTTTTTTTATAATTAAAGGAAGTTGGAAATAACATTAGTCAGTTATTGCTGCGATTAATTAATTCAGGACAGTTAGAACAACAGTAAGTGGGTGTTGAGTTTAGCCAATTCAGGATGGTTGGAACAGTAGTTATTTGCTATTGAAGGTAGCCCATTCAGGACAGCTGCGTGTGGGAGAAAGAAAGTTGATAATCAGGGAATTTGCTGCAATTTCTACTGGTGGTTTGTCAACCCAAAATGGTGGAGAGAATGGTGTCACGGTAAGCTAGCCGTTTGGGACAATTTCTCCAATCAAAAACCTGCACTAAATTCATATATATTATATGCATATAATCAGCTACAACCATATTACATCAGCACTTTTTATATTAGTTATATCCAAGCAAAAGGTGGGTTTCCTAAGCCGCAGCAGTGGGTAACAAGTTGGGTTTAATTGGACCTTGGAAACCATATAGAAGCTGTCCACTACAGGGGTGTAATCAGGGAATTTTCCATGAGATCTAATTCAGATCAGCTCATTGTTTGAGCGTGTCCCTAACAGAGTTGTTGTCCATAATTATTTCTCACATGATTTCCACCCAATAGCTGAGACTTTATTCAAAATTAAAAACCTGAACTATTCTTAATTTAATAATTGAACTATACAAAAATTTAATAACTAAATTATATCAAATTAAAGGCTGCTCAATATCCAAATCAATGGCTGAATTTCATTCAAAGAAATTGCAAATCCAGTAGCTGCACAAGCAGCCGTACCAACACACCTAATTCTCTTATTTTGGCCTTCCTACTACACATGAATTAAACAATAACATGACAATCAAATCTCTCTTCAACAATTAAAGGGGCTGGGCATTATTAAAACAATTAGGAAGGAACCCATGAGTCTGTCAATTATTCAGCACTGTCAAGAAAACAGATTTTTAAATCAACTTATAGAATATTGTAAATTCTTCATCCCATTGTACAGATCCACATTTTTCTCACAATTCCCTCCCATAGCTAAAACCAAATTCAACTAACAGTTAAATTAAATCAACATATTTTTCCAGCAGCCAATATAATTCTATTAGGAATTGTGAACTTAAAGGAATAAGAATTTATACCTGGTTTCAACTAGATGGACCGTTAGAGATGAGGAAATCAAGAAAATCCTGAGTTACGGTTGCTCAACTACTGTTCTATCCCACACGCTAGTAGCCTAAAGCTATTTCTTGCGCCCAAGATCTAATCTCTGCGGCTATATAAATTTGCTGGTTTACAATATATCAATCGTCCAGCTTGACCAGCCCTTAACGATTCTTCAGAGATCTATCAGTCGGCCAAACAACGCCGTTGATACAAGGAAGAATACAACGCAAGGGAGTATGGAAAGAATTAAGGGGTAGAAGCAGGTGAGAATCAGGCAATGTGGGTCGAATTGTGCAGATCTGGAAGTAAAATCCTTCCCGTGCATTGTTCAGTGGCAGTTTATAAACAATGGAAGGATCTAGAAAAGGGTATGTCAGTTACCCTTTGTTGGTGTCACTAGAATGTTCTACAGAGATCTTGATCCTTCCCTCTCACGTGACTTAATCCTCACTTCTATATATATATATATATATATTAGTTTTTATTTCCTTATTGATTTATTTACTTATTTTTATTTATTATTCACTTATATAATTCATATAACTAATTGGTATATACATATATATACGTTCGTAGGTACCTTCTGATATTTTGTTTTTATCCATAAAATATCAACTTATAACGCCAAGACTCGGTTCCCTATTATTCATTTCTTAATATTAGGTCCCCGTTAATACTTTATTTCCTCTTCACATTTTATTATCCGTATTGATTCTATATTGTAAATTTCGGTATTAACTCAATTTATTTTGGCTCGGTTGACTAGATTATCCATTTTTCGGGTAGACACCATTTTTATATCTACAGGCATTAAATTACGTTACGGCTTACCGTATTTGAGCTATTTCCAATTATTAACGTCAAATAGTCTATTTTCCTTAAGTCGGAATACAGTCTGGATTATGTCAGATTTTAGGGGTATTACAACGAACCCTAGCTTGACCCTCTTGCTGAGCCGGCATCTCATCTCTAAAACTTGCTACACAATCAGTGCTACTAACATGCAATAAATATCATAATATAAAGAGGGGAAGTCTCTCAATAAAGTTGCATGCTATATATATATATATATATCTGTTCTCAAAATACAAACTTTAAAAAGTCTAATACATTACATCCCCAAGACGTGGATGACATGGGAGAGCTACAAGACTTTACTGAATATCAGATGGTAGGAACTCAAATGGTAAAGCAATGAAATCTGCTCGGCAAACAATATCATACTGCTACAATCATTAGCTATCTCAAGTATAAATCGTATGCATTCAATAAAAGCTGTGTAATCTCATGATCATTCATAACGAAATAATATGATCAAGCTATGATAATCAATAATGACAGTGATATCAACAAAAATAGATGCACTCGTACTGGGGCCCGGAATTCCCCCTAAGCTCATATTCAGTTCCAAACCAGGATACCTGAATAATACTAAGCTCTCTATACAATGTAACTCTACGTCCCTTGCCTCACACAGCAACGTAGCTGGTGTTCCCTTGACCTGAAGGTCATAATAAGCATCAGATGGAGTTGTGACTGAGCACAAATTCGGCCCTAATAATATATCAGGATCATGCTACTTCCATGAAGAGTATAGTGGAATCATAACTGGTTCTTGGCAACATACATAACTATAGATGTTCGAAGGCTAAGGTTACGAGTCTACCGCGAACATAACTGGCTAGCCGTCACGCCCCTAGGTACAAAGTGTACAATAAGGAATCTATGCACAAGTGTACAAAATCATGATCAAGATATATGGCAATCAATAAATACTTTCCACAAGATAGAACAATATCAAATGTGAATTCAATAAACTTCTGGCATGTATGGAATACAATAGGTAATATATGAAAAACTGTTGACATGGCTGGAAGTATCACATGCAATGATCGGATATTACTTACCTCTTTCTGTGTCTGTTTAGAAGGTCAAACATCCTTCTCCTTTCCTCTTGGCGTTCCTATGATTCATAAAACGCATCTCAGTCTATAGTTTATATGAACTATGTTATTCAACAAATTTTATGTCTCTTTACTTTTGGTATCTCTTTTACTAAAATAGACTCTACTATTGAATCTGGAATGTCGAACAAAGTCGGTTTAGGCTTTTGCGGATTTCAATTCAGACATCTGTACTAAAAAAGGCAAAACGATCATTTTATACTTTTACGTGTTCTTACTTCTCGAGACCTCTTTTTACAAATCGGACTCCACCGTTGAGTCCAGGATGCTTGAAATAATAAAAATTTACTATTGTTTACCTTAACAGGAGTCCGTTTGACTCCTTTTTGATTTGGGGGCATTTTGGTAATTTCTCATTTTAATAATTACTTAAATTAAATATTATTTTATTACTTTGGGTGAAATTATAATTAACCATAAGTTATGGGTCAACTTGCAATAACTAAAACTTTTGTGTCAAATTTTGAAATTTAGAAAGTCCTATTCCAATTTGGAATAGACAGACAACAGATTAAGCTTAAACCTTGGATAGGCTACCCTTGCCCAAGTTCAATTTTAATTTCAATTTACTACACTTACAACCAAACACTCCAAATTCATTTTTTTAAACATTTTAACTCATACGTGGATCACCCTAAGTTGCGGTTGGGCAGGTTGACCCAACCCAAACCCGTGGCCCAAACTCAAACGCCCAGCCACACCGCACGTCCTGTCTAGTCGTGTGCCAGTCGCCTTTTTCCGGCGACGGTGACTTTTTTTGGGTGATGTTTCAACATCCCAATCAATGGGTTCCTCTTCTACTCCTCATGGGCATTTCATATCCACCATCGGAAATGAATTTTCGTCACCAGAAGGCCTTAGAAAAGGGAGTTGCAGCCAATTCCGACAAGCTGCCCAGTTTTCCGGCGAACTGAAAATTTTATATTTTGTGGCTTTTTAGCCACTATTTTGAGCCCAATTTTTTCCTACAAGGTGCTGCACTTATGAGAAATAATTCCCCGTTCATAAAACGAGCTAAATCGATCTAAAATCCAATTACCCGGAATTATCCTTCAACCTTCAACTTGGTTTTTCTCACTCATTTCTTCACCAACTAGGCTATGATTTCTTTCTAAATATACCATTTTTCATGCTATTTAAAACCGTTAAGCTTAGACAAGCTTTCATGCTTAAAATTGTGAAAGCCAGAATTTAGTTTACTTACTTGTTTGAGCTTTTGGCTCGCAGTAACCCTTCTTTCACTCCTTCTTCTTCTTACTTCAATTTCTGAATGGTTCAAGATCTCTCTAAAGCTCTCACCTTCTTGTTTCTTTTCCATTTTTTTTTTATCTTAGTGTTAACATGTATATATAAGCTATAAGCACTGCTTCTCTCTATTTCTCTTTCTTTCCTCAGTTTCTCTCTCTTTCCTTTTTTCTTAGCCTTTTTTCTTGACTTTTCCCTTGCTGATTTCTTTTTCTGTTTTAGGGAAATTCTTGTTTTTCCTTGCTTTAGGTGTTTTTGTAATTATATGTATATTATATAATATACATATAAATCTTTTACAGCACAGCACACACTAACACATTATTAGTGTGTTTTGCCGACAGCCTAATTGTTGTCTCTCTTTTCCTTTTTCTCTTTCTGTTTTATACCTCATAACATCTATATTTATGTATATATATATATATATATATTTACATATACACCTATATATACTTACGTACTTAAACACACTAGTTACACACACCTCCTTATACTTGCATGCATAGCAACCCTATATGCTTATATTTATACATTATATATATATATATATCTATATTTTATATTTCTTGTATTATATATCTATGTATACATATACTTATACGTATATATATATACACTCTGTATACGTACATATATATATATACTTATATATATCTCAATATACTTACGTACGTATATACAATATACTATGCACATATATTGAGGTATGTATGAATTTATGGATATGATTTCTCGTACTGTTGGCTCCTAGTACTGCTAGTCCTGGGGTACTCGGAGTTGCCTTAATTCACTTATTGTATATTCAACTATCGTATATTACTCAATTTATAAATCTCACTATTTGTCTCAAACTACGTGCCTATTATTGTACATAACTTACTATGATAGTTTAGTTTTCTTTTGGTATTATATTTTTCAACTCGGTCTGTTCATATTTGGCCTTTTCCTAACCTCATAATTCCCTGAGATCATAGCTTCTACTATTTACCTCAGTATTCGTACCCATTTACTGTATACTACTCATCATGATAGTTCGGTATATTTTGGGATCTACTGTTCTTGGTCTGAGTTGGTCTCAGTTTACTTTTGGTACTTTTTTCATTGGCTTGGTCTCATCTTGGTATTATTATTTGATTCTTAGGACGTAAATGAAATTATTCTATTTTTTATTTGGGTCGGGGTTTTACAATATATATATATATATATGTGTGTGTGTGTGTGTGTGTGCGCGCGCACGCCACACAGGAAGCATTCATGTTTCAAGTGCCATTGGATATAGTTAAGTAACCAAGGAAAAAAATTTCTTTTTTTAAGACACCAACATTGCACCCTTTTGAATTTCATGAAATTATTTCTTGAATAACAATAGGAGACAAGATTACGGGGTATCATATAGCTATTAATAAATCTAATAGAAACCTAACTATGTTATACATATATCAATATAGGTAATAATTATCCATAATTTAAATTGCCATATATAACAACTTGCGGCTCAGATTATTTCACACCCGACATTCAAGGTTTTCGCATCTTATGCAGCTTCATTGTTAAACAACATTTGCAGCCCCTGTACTGTGCATGGCTCCTGGGTATCGAATACACTACAAAAAATTATATTATTAATGACGCACATTATTAGCGACGCACGATAAAGCGTCGCTAAAAGGAACTATTAGCGACGCACAATACGTGTGTCGCTAAAAAGCAGTAAGAAATAAATTTCCCACTCAAAAAAATGGGCGCGCATGTTTTGGCGACGGAAAAGGGATTATTAGCGACGCACACGTGCATCGCTAATAGTAATTATTATTAGCGACGCCCCCGTGTGCGTCGCTAATAGTCTGATTATTATTAGCGACGCACAGGTGGGTGTCGCTAATAGTTTGATTAGTAGAACGACGTCATTTTAGGGTATTTTTGGCGACGCACAAGGACTTATTAGCGATGCTAGGCGTGCGTCGCTAAAAATTCCCTATTTTTCTTCCCCAACCGCGACCCAGTTTCTTTATCGCTCTATTATTCCCCTAATTTTTCTTTCTGTCACTCTCACTCTTCAATCACGACCAATATTCTGACGACGGCAAACCGCTTATCCGGCGACGGCGAACGGCCCATCCGGCGACGACCACGCTTCTGGCTACTACAGTAACTCTCTCTCTGTGTTAGGTTGATACGTGTTTTCTTCTCCACAGCTTTCTTGAAGCTCCCTAAAGTTCTCTTGGAAAACTAAATGTTAAGAATGTTAATGTCAAAACTAGTTTATTTTGTTTCAAGAGTATAAATCAGATGGAATTGATTGGACAAAAGTAGATTTTAAGGACAACCAAGAGTGTTTGAATCTCTTTGAGATGGTATTTCTGTTCCTATTTTTAGGCCTGATGCTGAAATTTTTTAATTTCAAAATTTTTTATTTGCTATCTCTGTAGATTAGGTTCCACAAAATTTTTAAATTTATTCAAAATAAGAAAAAAAAATGGAAAGAAGGAAAATAGTTGTTCCATTTCGTTGAGCATTTTTATTGTCTTCTTATATTGAGGTTCAGAAATTTTTTCTTATTTATTTTTCTGGCATACAGGGATGTTGCATTGTTTTGTCAGACGGGTTTTCCTGAGGCTTGATTTATGGTTTGTGTTTTTAGATGTGATGTAGGTTTTGTCTGTTTCTCTATGTTCTTCGTTTCATCCTGAGGTTTGATTTGCGGTTTGTTTTTTTTTTTTTTTTTGATGTGGTGTGTAGACTGGGAAGTCTTCAGTGTTGGAGAGTATTGTTGGCCGTGATTTTCTGCCCAGGGGATCAGGTTTGGAATTTTCTAAGATTTTTTATTTTTTTCTTTTGTTTTTTTTTTTTTGTGTTATTGATTTGTATTTATAGCATGTTTGGTTGATAAGAGATTGTAGGAAAACCTTCCCTACATTGAAATTCTGACTTTATTAGAGCAGCCATATTATATTTGTGAGACATAAGTGTTTACTAGTTCAATAATGGTTTGGTCAATGAAAATTGGGGCTTAAATTAAAAATCCAGCTGAACTAAGACTAATATTTAGTAAAATTAAGAGAAGAAAATCTATAATAGTTACATAATAATTATATATATTTATAAAAAATGTTTCCTCTAACCATATGAGATTTAGCTAATGTGTGGGTGTGATAAAGATACTTGTTCCCCCGACTGATTGACAAATTGGAACTTGAAAAATAATTAGAAATCTAGTTGAACTAAGACTATTAATGAGCAAGGTTTCAGAAGCAAATTTATAATAGTTACATAATAATAAAAAGTTAATTTTAGTGTGTCAACAAAGACTCGAAACTAAAACAGTAGGGAGTGAACAACTTTTAAAATCTTTAAGGAGCCAAGATACAACATTAAATCTATTACAAAAGTTATTACAACTAAATACATTTATAAAGACAATTTCGCTAACCATGTGTGATTTAAAATTTACTAACTCATGTGTCTATTAAGTGGGTTCAGAAGCGTGGTCTCATTGGATTAATTTCTGTAGATGAGATGATATGACTTGATTATCCTACCAAAAGAGGCAAAAACAGAGAAAAATGTGAAATTAGGACCAAAAGAGGTCGTTTTTGGAAAAACGAAGGACCCAAACCGCCTGCGTTTTAGGATAATTCCTGGTTTTAGGATTGGCTATGCAGGATGATTCTCATTGTTCAAACCTAAATCAATTTATTGTGCACAGAACCATCAGGTGTGGTTTGCACCGACCCAGTTCCCATACTTGTTTCCTTCAATCCATGCCTCCCTTGGCATGATTTCATTTCTATCAATGTACTTACAACAATTTGATCTCTTGTACATATGAGTTAGGATTGGAGGGGCATGCAAATCATGTTATCAATTTCCTTGGTAACGTTTATGGAGCCCAAGATTATCGTTGACTAACACATTCTCCTCCCCTCAATCCCACTACTGAAAAGGGTTCTTTAAAATCCATGCAACAACGCTGGAATGGTGACTGTCACGCCCCGAATTCCCGACCGAACCCGGGGACGCGATTGAACGAAACAAAAGAAGAAAATAAAATATAAAGTAAGTAAATAAATGAATAAATAACCATTTAACTAATCTATATACAAGCCTATTCCACTAACATAACTATGCATCCGTATATCTCTGTCAATACACATCCATTCCTGTTTTATAAAAAAAAATTCGGCAGCACCTCCTTTGTTTTTCGAGCCTTTTTCCCCCTGATAATCACAATGCATCATATATATACAAACAGTCACAATCCATGCTCACTCGATGGCCACAACTTTATCAAAGTTAAATATACATCGCCTACTTATACAATCATCACGTCTACTCTTACACTTAAACCAAAAGATCACAAATTCAATATTTATTACAATATACAATGCCATTTCCATTCTTTTCAGAAACACACCAATCTTTTATAATACCAAAATACACCCCAAGGGCCCAAATAGTCTTCCAAATTTATTTCCTCTCCTTTCTCCAAGACTTCATCAAGTCCCGCGTACCAGGAGCCTTGTCTGAAACCTGTGCCCACGAATGGGTCAGCGCCAACATGCTGGTATGGTACAATACTAATGCAAGGAACAAAATTAAGACGTGGCATGTGCAAGTGTACATGTATATCTACATGCCTCCCTAATCATACATACAGTATAAGGGCAATGTACAACCACATTTGAAGAAAACCCTATATCACGTTCACAAATTCATCAACACAATGCACAGGCAATATGCGTGACACACCCATGCATCTCAATGTCACACCCATGTCTCATTTACGGGTACTCCCCGATGGCATCGAAGTACCAATGCAATGGCCAATTTTGGGTTTTTCACCACAGGATCTGCACCCTCATAATGCACAGCACCTCGTGCTGACCCGCACTATGCTTTCAAGAAATCACCCTATGCCAATATGCCATGATTTCATCATGCAATAGTACAGTTCAAATGAAACATCACTTTCATAAGCATATGCAACATGCTTTAAATAATGCATCACAATTAAGATCAAATCACAAGACTTCATCCACAAATTTACGTGTCATGTTCGATCAATCTCAACACTTACGCAAATCCACATGTCACAACATCAACAATCATTCTAAAACATAAATCACATATGATGAAAACTCAAGAAATAAATCATAACTCTCAAAAAAATCATAAAGAACACGGAAGCACAAAAACAATCCACTCAAAGTATCTCAAAGCAATAACTCCTATGTGTTCTTTTATCAAGCACAAAAAACATTCAATCAATATGCACATCAATCCTAATTTAATTCTATTCCTTACTTAGTAAGGTACCATACCTGACTAGGGCGTGTCTCAACCCTAGGATGCTGTGTCCACTATGCAATCCAATCAAACAGATAAATCTTTACTCCATGGTTCAGAAGTTGAAGAAAACACACCGGCAGGTTGATCGAGTCGGCCAACCATTTTACTTCTTCAACCTTTTTCCCTCAAGCAGACTGATGATCCTGACAGATTCTGTCCCTTTATCATCCCATCCATCTTATCATCCCATCCATCAGATATTAAAGAACTTTCCCTCCCTCAAGTTGCTCTTTTAATCTTCTCCAAATTCTCAACACATCAGACTGCATCAATCCTCAACACAGTGACAATTAAAATGTAAAATATAGAGCAGTCCCAAAGCACCAAAATACGCCTTGACATCCCATTGCCTATAACTCCGTTTCACTAATTTTAGAACCATCCAACACCAAGCATCAAACCACACTTAAACCTCTCAATTCAAACCAGAACAAATCAACCTATACAATTAAAACCACCATTTCTAAATCCGGACAAAATCGGACCAACAAATCCAACATGTTCTCTCTCATTCAAGACAGCCCCTGCTCGCAACATCCCATACAATGTCATATCACAAAACCGCAACCCAACACCAACATGCTGTTCAAACCAACCCTCACGGTAGAATCCTCCCCTACCGCACTGCCACACAAACACAAACAAATATATATATATATACCTGTTGCACCAATTTCCCTCACTTTAATCAACAACCCAACTACAGGACAATTCAACAAAAACAAGAAGAAACCGACATCGTAGTCATCACTAGAATCAGAACTTCAATCGCTGATTCTCTCTTCTTCACTCTCTATTCCACTACTTCAATCAGCCTACTCCAAGTTTCCGACCTAAAGCAGCCAGCAGAACAGGGGAACCCATCTCAGCCGCAACCTCACTGTAATATCCCGACCCGGGATACCGGGTCACATGACACGTACTACGAGAAAAAGAAATTATATATATATATATATAATTAATTATTAAATTAATTAATTAATTATGAGAAATGGATATATATATATATTAATTAAATGTATATATATATATATATGTGTGTGTTTATTTAATGATATATGTAAATGTAAAAAGTAAAATGTGAAAAAATTGTGAATAGTGTGTGAATGGTGTGTGTGTGTGTCGGCTGGTGTGTGTGTGTGTGTGTCTTGTATATATGTGTATATGTATATATATGTATATATTATATGTATAAATATCTTGCCAAATTAAATGCAAAGTAGAAAAGAGAAAAAGTAGAATTTATGAGATGGGAGAGCTATGTAGGGCTAGAAATCAGAATGAAGAGAGAGAGAACTGTAGAGAGAGATTTAGAGGAGAGAGAGAGGTCGGTTATCCTTGCTTTAAAAACCAAAACATGCAAAGCATGTTATTCTCTCACGAAAGAAATCAAAGGAAGGGAAACTGAGGAGAAGAGAAGAAGATTCAGAGCAAGAAAGAAGGAGAAAACAGTGTAGAAAAAAAGTAAACCCATAAAACAATTAAAATTCTCTCTCTAGAAGTTTTGATTTAATATGAACTGTTTTGAGTTATATATGAACATATAATGCTAGATAGACATGTACAAGACTGTCAAGCATGATTTTAAGCTTTAAAAACACTGAAAAATGACAAACCCAAGATCGACTGCCATGGATGACCTTCAAGAAAGCAGGTCTGAAATGGGTGAAACTAAACGGGTTCTGACCTATCAAGACCTCAAGCTGAGGTCAAGAGGGTTTCAAAAATACCACTACGCGACCAAAACTCAAAAGAACCGACCCTCAAATGTCTAGTTACAGGTTACGGGTTACACCCCAACCCTTTTAAAACTTAGTTTAAATCGATATTTAGGAACGAGATATGAATCCTCATGAAGAGGGGATCATAACAAACGAAATCCCACGAAATTTGGTTAAGAAATAAGCATGAACGACCGAAATAACAGTTCGGATTATCGAGTTTAAAACCGAATATATGAAGAGGTTTTGAACTCCAAAATGAATGCCAATCGAATTGTATAAACCTTAGGAACATTTTGGGACAAAAACAGTGAAGAATGATTGAGTGAAACGTCACGAAATAGAAGAAAAAGGGAAACTGAAACTAGGGTTTTCAGTCGGTCGATTGGGGAAGATGATGACGGGTTGACTCATTTTTAAAATGTGGCTGAGTCGACTCGGACAGGTGGCAGCCTCTAGGCTTGCCACCGATTAAATGGAACGGCGACGTTTTGGGTCGTGGTTAATTTAAATGAGACCTAGGGCTGACGTCATGATGACGTCAGCCACATGTAAATAAACCGGATAAACCGGTTGGTTTATGACTGGACCAGACCGGTTCACTTAATCCCTAACCAAACCCTTTGGTTTTCAAGTTTATTTAAAAATAAATAAACCAACACTTTACCTATTTACGGATTGACCCCAACTGTTGAGGGAAATTCTACTGTGGCCCAGATTTTGAGAATTTTGTTCAATTTCACCCCTAGAAAAATATTTAAATAATTAAATAAATATTTAATTATTTTAATAAATAAAGTAAAGCTTTGGTCAACAACTAGTAGAGTAATCATGTTTTTTAAAACAAAATTTTAGGATTATTTCCATAGAATTACACACACACACACACACACACATATATATATATATATATTATAATTTGAAAATGATACAAAGTTGGTAAATTCTCTTGTCAAATAAAAATTGCTTGTTTTAAAATGACGGTTTAATTTTGAAAAATAGGTTAAAATTGTTACCATGAGAAGTCACAGTTGCAATTAAAATAGAATGAAAATTTTATATTTTATCCACTCATATCATTTTATTATAACAAATATAAAAAAAAAGATTATTCAAAAAATTGATAAAAAATAATATCTTTTTTTTTTTTACTTTTACTTTTACCTTTACCTAATATCTCCCATAGGCCATAGCTGAGGATAACAAAAATATATATATATATATATATATATATATAAAATAAAATAAATACAAAACAAATGCTAGAGTGAAACCACACAATGTCCTAATATATATATATATATATATATATATATATATATATATATATATTTTTTCCGGACTAACAAATTTAAACATGAGATATGTCCCAAGTGAAATCACATAATGTGCATATTTTTATATCTTTGTTATTTTCTAAGGGTGGGGATTTACATGTTATTGGAAATCAGATTGTCATGAATTTCACGATGCAAAATGTAGATGTCTTTGTCAACTTTTAGTGTTTTCCATGTTGCATCTGTAACTGGTGATAAGCATTTTATGAATGTTTTAACTAAAATGTTAACCTTGGAACTTTATACTGATCCACTTTGTTTGAATTCTGGAATGTTCAAGTGAAAATAAGCCCAGACCAAAGCTTCTTGTATATCTTTAATAAATTGTTCAACTGAGTCTATTCGACCTAAAGAAATGTCTAAAATAAAAAGACATAAAATTTGATGAATAGCATCTGTTAGATAACTATGAACTGAAATGTTGCCAAAGAACTAAACTGAGGCAAGTACGAGAAATGAAATACGAAAAGACACGACACGTAAACATGTCAAGTAAATAACTTTAAATTAAAGTTAATGGAACTCCCAGAAGAGTATGATTATAGAAATCTGTTTTCTTGACACGGTAAATTGTGTTTTTAAACAGAGAATTTAATAGACACAAAAATGAATCAAGAACGAGAAGTTCCCCCGATGATGACAAGGGCACAACTAGCAAATGATCCGAAACAAAAAGTTTTCCAGGAAAAGCTAGAAAAACAACTCCATATAGTTCAGAAATATATTCGGATTTCCAAAACGAACGAAGTGTGCTGTTTTAGCTCCTTCATTTACAAGACTATAACTAAGGAGCAACTAGCAGCGAAAAAGATTAAGAAACAGGAGGACACCGAAACGCTACAAGAATGGCTTCATAGGTTGAAGGAAGCTAAGGGAAAGGCGACTAAATAGATCGAAAACCCGAAGTACGAGGTGAGTAACCCTGTGTTTGAAGTGGAGATTTAACTCCATGGATTTAAAAAGGTTTTAAATGCAAAGATATGAAATGTTTGAAATTTCAAATTCAGTGTTTACATGATTCAGTTTTTAATTGTTCTGTTTTATAACCCCATTGTGACATGCTCAGTGATTGGTTTCTGCAACAGTTTTCCTTCAAATACTTTTCAGCATGTCTAGTTAAAATGCAATTATTGTTAAATATTCTGAATTTGCTTATTTCAAGTATACGAATGTTTCTCACGAAGTTATGAATGTTATGTTTTAAAGTACTCACAAGAAATATCTATTTGATATACTCATATGTTAAATGTATTTTTTTATGCAAGATGAATGGTGCATAAGCACTTACACAGGATTCTGAGTTTTCAGTTGCCCTGTAAAATAGGCAGGATTTTGGGTTTTACGGAACTCAATTGCCCTGTAAAATGCCCGGTAGCAGGATCTAATCCCCCAGGCAAATGAGATATCTCCATTTATAAGTAATATGGGAGTCCAGTTCGAAACGGATTCCACTAACGGAAGTGATAAGATGACAAATGATTTGAAAATGGAAGCAGGTTTTTACTCTCATTTTCGATATGCATATGTTTGAGTTTTATATACTCTATTTAAGAAATACATGATATGTTATATGTTTTAAAGTTCATATGTATAAGTTTAGCTTGAATACTTTAAATGTTTCAAAGCTACATGTTTTAAGGGATGCATATATTCTGTATTCAAAGTATACGAACAATTGGCGGTGACTATTTTACAAACTCTTATGTACTAAACCACTGCTAATTGAAAACCCCATGACGAATACTGGAATTGCTCACAAGCTTAGATTAGCTTACCCGGACTTTGTTCGGACCCCCCTTTCAGGTGATGCAGCAGATAGGGTGTTAAGGACGACAACGATGAGTCTAGCTATTTTTGGAAGGATATGTTAAGTAGTTTCTTTTGAAGGACTTATGAACACTAACAGTACGTTTTGTATTAATAGACAATGCAAGAATATGTAATAAGCCCTTAGGGCCATCGAATATGTATGGTATGAATGTATGAAGTCTTTAAGTTTTCGTTACACTCTAAATGTGTAACCATGTATGTTATGTATGGAGCAGCAGTATCGGACGGATGTGCATAATTTAAAAATGAGAAGAGAAAAGAAAAAGTTTTTCACGCTTCCGCAAAACGTATGTTGCACATCTATTCGATACCGCTGCATATGCGAGCCTTGTCTCGAGATCCTCAGGTCTTAGGGCGGCGGTCGCGATCCGGTAATTCGCTTAGGGTGGGTTTCGGGTCGTGACAACATGGTATCAGAGCACTAGGTATTAGGTCTTTTGGGAAAAGACCGAGTTAAAGTTCAAGTTAAGGATGATTAAGATTAGTTCTAGGTTGATTAAGATCAACTTAGTAACGATAGGAGATTCGAAATAGAATTTTGAGTTAGGTAAGTCCTAGGCTACCTAAATATGTGAAGTACGTAATATGAAGTAAAGGCGGGGTATGGGACCCGCAATATATGAAATGATTATGTGAAGTATACGTTATGATATGAAGGCAGGGTATGGGACCCGCATTATATGAAATAGATATGTGAAGTACGTAATGTAATGTAAAGGCGAGGTATGGGACTCGCAGTTCATGAATTAGATATGTAAGTACGTGATATGTAATGTAATGTAAGGGCAGGGTATGGGACCTGCAATAGAGTAAGTAAGTAACTAGAAGTACGAGTTTAGTAAGAAGGCGGGGTATGGGACCCGTGTTTAAGTAAAAAAAATAGGGATGATAAAATGTATCCCACATTGAGAACATGAAAGTAAATAAAAGTAAATTTTATGCAATGAACATGTGATAGAAAACTAATGGATGTGTGTTTTCAGCAAAAATGGTAAATACCAGAAGGACTACGGGCAGTTATGAGGACAGAATGGATAGGATGGAGCATCTTATAGAAGCAATGGCCCGAACAGTGGCGGGTATCCTGTCACGACCTGAAACCCACCCTGTGCGGATCTCGGATCGCAACCGCCGCCTTCAGGCCCGGGAGCCTGAAGGCAAGGCAAAACATGGGCGACGGTATCGAATAGCGGTGCGGCCTTCATTTGCGGAAGCGTGAAAACCCTTTTCTTTTTCTTTTTTTTTTTTAAATCTTTTAAAAAAACTTTCGCACAGCCGTCCGGTACTGTCGCTCTTCATAGCGGTACACATGAATAATCACATCAGAGCATACTAAAAATTAAAGTCTTATACATGATACATATTCGAATGCCTCAAGGGCTTAAGTACATATGTGGTTGCCTCTTGGGCTTAAATACATAATTGTCCCAAAAGTACGACATCAAAATTCGACCAACCATAGGCCCTAATACTTCCCAAAATATCTCCAGAATCCTAATGTAGCTGCCTATCATTCCTCCCCAAATTGGGCAAGGGTCCACCCATCGTCATCACCTGAAAAATGTTAAGGAATGGGGTGAGCTTCGAAAAGCCCAGTGAGTAATTCTAACATCTGTCATGGGTTTCAATTGGTAGTGGTTTCGCACGTGAGAATTTTGTAAAACACTCACTACCAATTGCTCGTATACTTGGAACATAGAGTACATGCATTCTTTAAACAATGGCTTTGAAACATTAAAGTATTCAAGCTAACTTGTACTTTCGGAATAAAGTATATGAATTTCAAATCATGTAAATATGCATGGTGAAAATGAGGAAAAAGCCTGCTTCCATTTTCAACACACACCTTATCACTTTCATTAACAGAATCCGTTTCGAACCAGATTCCCATTTTACTTTTCGTGGAGATATCTCATATGCCTGGGGGATTAGATCCTGCTACCTGGCATTTATTCGTATCGTAGTTGGGTTCCTAAGAGACCCGATAGAAATCCGTGGTGCTTATGCACAATTTATCTTGCATTTAAAAGCATTTAACCCATAATTCCTTCGTGTGGATGCATTTAAAAGCATTCAAAACATACAGTTCATAACCTCATGATAGGGTATCGAAATACGTGAAACATGTAAATTCAGGATATATAATAACATTTGAAATCGAAAATTTAGACATGCAGAAGTATATCTCAAAGAACAGTAGTAAATTATTCAGGAAGCATGTCATAACAGAATATTTAAAACGGAATTGTGTAAAGACAGAATTTGATATTTAAAACATCATTCAAATCCGTGGAATTAAATCTCCACTTCAAATGTGAAGTTACTCACCTTGATTCCCCGAGTTTGCACTACTGGTGGGCTTTTCCCTTTCCTTTGTATTTCCTAAGAAAATTATAAAGAACTCGTTAACTTCACATTTACCTTAAATCGTTACCTATTCATGCTCTTTCATTTAATTTTAGGCTTGACGTATTCTAACTTCCTAGGAATTGGTCTTACTAGTCAACTCGTGGTGACTTGATGAGTTTTATTTGTCACGTGACTAAATTTTCAGTACCTATTTTGGTGTTATGGACTTCACCGTTGGGTTTGGAATGTCCGACATAGTCAAAATAGACTATCTTTTAGTCTCATTTGGGCTTCGGGTACCTTAGGGGTAGTTTGGTAATTTGTACTTTAACGTATCGTAATTTTTTGGAGTCTTGTCTCGTAAAACGGACCACACCATTGAGTCCGGAACGTCCAAAATAGTCAAAATCCACTATTCGTTTACTTTATTCGAACTCCGTTTGACTTATTTATGACCTAGGGGTAATTTGGTCATTTTTATTTAATTAATAAATTAATTAAATAATTTAATTTATTATTTATTAATTTATCAGGGGTATAAATGGAATAAAATTCCAAAATCTGGGCCAGAGTTGAATTCCCTAAAACTGTTGGGGCTGATTTCATAATTTCCAAAAGATTTAAACTGAACCAAAGGGTTCAGTCCTTATGCAATTGAACCGGACCGGTCCAATCCGGTTCTAACCGGTTCAGGGTAATGTGCTGACGTCAGGCTGACGTCAGCCCTATAATTTAAATTTTAAAAATCAGTTATCAAAACGACACAATTTGGCTTTAAACTGGTCATCCGTTTCTCGGTCGGGTCGGGGCCCGACCCAAACCCGGTCCATGCCCGACCCGTACTGTTCATCGTCTTCCCCACCGTTTCACCCTACTGTAGCCCTAAATTTTTGGGTTTTATTTCTTCTATTTCGTAGATTTTTGCTCGATTATTTGTCACTGTTTTCGGCTGAGGTGGTTCCTGACATCATGTAAATCATCTTAGCATTCGTTTAAGGTCATGTAGCTGACCTAAATGCTCGGTTTGAGCCATGTTAGCCGAACTGAATAATCGGCCATAAATCTCCATTTCGAAACCATTTTTAGTGTGGTTTGGTGCGACGTGATCCCTATGTCCAGAGGGTTTGATTCCCATTCTTAAAACCGAGTTTAAAACTCTAAAACTGAAACTTGGCTTTTGAGACCGAGACCTGCATCTTACTGTTTGGGGTCTGTTCCTTTAGGTTTGAGGTCGCGGGCTAGTGTTTTAGGACTCCTAATGAGGTCTATTTCAGGTCCAAAGCAACCAAAAACGATCTGGTGCAGGTCGGACCAGACCCACCTCAGTTCAGGTCATCCATGGCGGTTTGCTTACGGGTTGGTGGTTTGGGAAGTTCTGTTGGTCCAAAAGGTTCACAACCAACCCAGTTTTCATTATTAAATTACTACACATGCATTAACAGTCCTGAAAAGCTATAAAACAGTAGCTTAAATTCAAGAGAATTTCTGAAAAAAATTTGAATAACTCACGTGTACAGTGGTTTCCTCACTGGTTGTGCTCAAGCAGAAGCTTGAAGAGCTGGATTGGATCCTCCCCCGTGCAGTTCCTTGGCCTCCTCAAGCTCCTTCAATGGCTCACCAAGGTATACAACTTGTGTACCTCTCACTCTCTCTCTCTAGGATTTCTCTCTCTCTCTCACTACTTTCTCTCTCTATAAACAGTATATCAACACTCTCTAAATGGCAGATCTGCATATATGGAGATTGTATATACATATCAAGTCTCCTCTTGATGTTTCATTTCCCCAAATGCATGATTGTATTGCATGCAATTTGGTTGGGAGGGAGGTGTAATCATGGGGTGAGGGGCATGATGGCTAGGGCTTAGGATGATGCATGCTGAGGTGTTGCATGCTTGTCCATTGGCCACTTTGGGGAATGGCCAAATCTGAATGCTATTTAAATATATATCTTTGCATATATATGCACAAAGGTGCTCTTAGCTTAGTTGGTAAATTTTTGGTAACCCAAATTCTGCCTAGGTTGGTCAAGGGATCAAATCCTCTTGGCCACATTTTTTGGGTTCTTTTTCCATATTTCGGGCTTAGGCCCTGTTTGGCTGCGCATTAATGCAGTTTCACTATTTCCTACTTAACTTTTATTCTGTAACTTATTTTTCGACGCCGTTTCTTCTGGTCAACTCCTAATTAGGTTAGCTTCTTAATTATTCTTTATGTTTGGTTCAGATAAATGATTAGTAACTAATCATTACTTAATCAGGGTCGGGGTGTTACATCCTTCCCCCCTTAAAATAGTTTTGTCCTCAAAACTCGAGTGTTCTTATTTCTGGGGTTCTAGTCTCTTTACGTTATTTTGGTCTGTCACATTCATGTGTTAAGTAGTCGAAAATAAGCGACAAGTCTATATGCAGTAATGTAAGCATTAGGATATGTACCTAATTGACATGTTGAAGGTTGTGCAGCATTAGAATATATGTTGAACACTCGCCCGTACCTCATAGGTTCTTTGCCTCCTCCTGGTTTCTCAGTAGTTGTAGACTGTACTTGTGGCGTAGTAGATGAAGCTATCGCGGTAGGCTCCTTGACAGCTGAACTTCCTTGGGGACAATCTTTGATAAGATGCCCACGTAGGCCACATCTGTAGCAGACTCCTGAATACTATCGACAAGGCGCAAAGTGCTTCTTCTGACAAGTAGGGCAGGTAGGAATCTCTCCTGACTTCTGGCTACCGTCACCCTTTTCATTGACAGTAGTCATACTTTTGGTTCCTGCCTTTGTCTTTTTCATTTGTTGGGAAGTGGCGCCTACTTTATTTTTGTCCTTCTTTTGAGATAAGGCATTATCCGCTCTTTCAAAAATCTTAGCACGATCTACTACTGCATTATATGTAGGGAGTTCGAATGGTTCAAGTCGGTATCTGATACTATCCTTGAGGCCAGCTTCAAACTTCCTAGCCTTTAGATCTTCAGTTTGGACCATGTGGGGTGCAAATCGGGCTAATCTCATAAACTTAGTCTCGTATTCCGCCACTGTCATTGTTCCCTGGGTCAGAATTGCAAACTCTGCTATTTTTTGGTTTTTCAATGACCTTGGAAAGTATTTGTCGTAAAACACTTCTAGAAATCTTGTCCAGGTCATTGGTGGCTCCCTTTCTTTCTCCAGCAGCCACCACTCATGGGCTTCCATCCTTAAAGGTAAAAGCAGCAAAAGAAACCTTTTGCTCCTCAGTACACGTCATAATCGTAAATATACGTTCCATCTCCCGAACCCATGATTCTGCATCGATTGTCGTATCTAGACCGTCAAATCTAGGGGGTTTAAAACCCTGGAACGTTTTATAACTCGTCGTGTTGACTGTTTCAGTAGGTTGTCCTGGATTTGGTTGTGGCTCAGGATTTTGCACCGGTTGTGGCTCTCTGACTTGTGCTTGCATGTTAACTATGTTCTGAGCCATTGCCTCCAGAATATGTTCAACTCAGTCGAGTCTGTCATTTGAATTCCTCGCGTTTCTTCTGGTGTTTACCATTTTTGCTGAAAAACACATATTTCTGTTAGTTTTTCATCATCGCATAAGGTTTTCATTTACTTATCTCATGTTTCGAGGTTTATTATATCACTATGTTTGATTCTGTGGTGTTTTATAACCTACATTTATTTCTTGTCTTCATTACACTACCTTATCTAACTACGGGTCCCATACCCCGTCTTCGTTTCGTATCTCTATTTCATGTACTACGGGTCCCATACCCCGCCATCGTTTCGTATCACATACTTCACATCTCTATTTCATGTCTACGGGTCCCATACCCCGCCTTTACTTCACGTCACATACTTCACATATCTGTATCCTATAACGCGGGTCCCATACCCCGCCTTCACATTTCGTCACACACTTTACATATCTTAGGTAGCCTAAAGTCTACCTAACTTATGGTTCCGTTCCTAATTCCTCTAATGTCACTAAGTTTGTTTTAGTTAACCTAGTGCTCTGATACCACTCTTGTGGTATCAGAAATCTTAATTTTTTTTCCAACCTTTGCTCTGATACCACTCTTATCACGACCCGAAACCCACCCTGTGCGGATCTCGGATCGCAACCGCCGCCTTCAGGCCCGGGAGCCTGAAGGCAAGGCAAAACATGGGCGACGGTATCGAATAGCGGTGCGGCCTTCATTTGCGGAAGCGTGAAAACCCTTTTATTTTTTTTTTCTTTTTTTTAAATCTTTTAAAAAAACTTTCGCACAGCCGTCCGGTACTGTCGCTCTTCATAGCGGTACACATGAATAATCACATCAGAGCATACTAAAAATTAAAGTCTTATACATGATACATATTCGAATGCCTCAAGGGCTTAAGTACATATGTGGTTGCCTCTTGGGCTTAAATACATAATTGTCCCAAAAGTACGACATCAAAATTCGACCAACCATAGGCCCTAATACTTCCCAAAATATCTCCAGAATCCTAATGGAGCTGCCTATCATTCCTCCCCAAATTGGGCAAGGGTCCACCCATCATCATCACCTGAAAAATGTTAAGGAATGGGGTGAGCTTCGAAAAGCCCAGTGAGTAATTCTAACATCTGTCATGGGTTTCAATTGGTAGTGGTTTTGCACGTGAGAATTTTGTAAAACACTCACTACCAATTGCTCGTATACTTGGAACATAGAGTACATGCATTCTTTAAACAATGGCTTTGAAACATTAAAGTATTCAAGCTAACTTGTACTTTCAGAATAAAGTATATGAATTTCAAATCATGTAAATATGCATGGTGAAAATGAGGAAAAAGCCTGCTTCCATTTTCAACACACACCTTATCACTTTCATTAACAGAATCCGTTTCGAACCAGATTCCCATTTTACTTTTCGTGGAGATATCTCATATGCCTGGGGGATTAGATCCTGCTACCTGGCATTTATTCGTATCGTAGTTGGGTTCCTAAGAGACCCGATAGAAATCCGTGGTGCTTATGCACAATTTATCTTGCATTTAAAAGCATTTAACCCATAATTCCTTCGTGTGGATGCATTTAAAAGCATTCAAAACATACAGTTCATAACCTCATGATAGGGTATCGAAATATGTGAAACATGTAAATTCAGGATATATAATAACATTTGAAATCGAAAATTTAGACATGCAGAAGTATATCTCAGAGAACAGTAGTAAATTATTCAGGAAGCATGTCATAACAGAATATTTAAAACGGAATTGTGTAAAGACAGAATTTGATATTTAAAACATCATTCAAATCCGTGGAATTAAATCTCCACTTCAAATGTGAGGTTACTCACCTTGATTCCCCGAGTTTGCACTACTGGTGGGCTTTTCCCTTTCCTTTGTATTTCCTAAGAAAATTATAAAGAACTCGTTAACTTCACATTTACCTTAAATCGTTACCTATTCAAGCTCTTTCATTTAATTTTAGGCCTGACGTATTCTAACTTCCTAGGATTGGTCTTACTAGTCAACTCGTGGTGACTTGATGAGTTTTATTTTTCACGTGACTAAATTTTCAGTACCTATTTTGATGTTATGGACTTCACCGTTGGGTTTGAAATGTCCGACATAGTCAAAATAGACTATCTTTTAGTCTCATTTGGGCTTCGGGTACCTTAGGGGTAGTTTGGTAATTTGTACTTTAACGTATCGTAATTTTTTGAAGTCTCGTCTCGTAAAACGGACCACACCATTGAGTCCGGAATGTCCAAAATAGTCAAAATCCACTATTCGTTTACTTTATTCGGACTCCGTTTGACTTATTTATGACCTAGGGGTAATTTGGTCATTTTTATTTAATTAATAAATTAATTAAATAATTTAATTTATTATTTATTAATTTATCAGGGGTATAAATGGAATAAAATTCCAAAATCTGGGCCAGAGTTGAATTCCCTAAAACTGTTGGGGCTGTTTCATAATTTCCAAAAGATTTAAACTGAACCAAAGGGTTCAGTCCTTATGCAATTGAACCGGACCGGTCCAATCCGGTTCTAACCGGTTCAAGGTAATGTGCTGACGTCAGGCTGACGTCAGCCCTATAATTTAAATTTTAAAAATTAGTTATCAAAACGACACAGTTTGGCTTTAAACGGGTCATCCGTTTCTCGGTCGGGTCGGGGCCCGACCCGTACTGTTCATCGTCTTCCCCACCGTTTCACCCTACTGTAGCCCTAAATTTTTGGGTTTTATTTCTTCTATTTCGTAGATTTTTGCTCGATTATTTGTCACTGTTTTCGGCTGAGGTGGTTCCTGACATCATGTAAATCATCTTAGCATTCGTTTAAGGTCATGTAGCTGACCTAAATGCTCGGTTTGAGCCATGTTAGCCGAACTGAATAATCGGCCATAAATCTCCATTTCGAAACCATTTTTAGTGTGGTTTGGTGCGACGTGATCCCTATGTCCAGAGGGTTTGATTCCCATTCTTAAAACCGAGTTTAAAACTCTAAAACTGAAACTTGGCTTTTGAGACCGAGACTTGCATCTTACTGTTTGGGGTCTGTTCCTTTAGGTTTGAGGTCGCGGGCTAGTGTTTTAGGACTCCTAATGAGGTCTATTTCAGGTCCAAAGCAACCAAAACCGATCTGGTGCAGGTCGGACCAGACCCACCTCAGTTCAGGTCATCCATGGCGGTTTGCTTACGGGTTGGTGGTTTGGGTAGTTCTGTTGGTCCAAAAGGTTCACAACCAACCCAGTTTTCATTATTAAATTACTACACATGCATTAACAGTCCTGAAAAGCTATAAAACAGTAGCTTAAATTCAAGAGAATTTCTGAAAAAAATTTGAATAACTCACGTGTACAGTGGTTTCCTCACTGGTTGTGCTCAAGCAGAAGCTTCAAGAGCTGGATTGGATCCTCCCCCGTGCAGTTCCTTGGCCTCCTCAAGCTCCTTCAATGGCTCACCAAGGTATACAACTTGTGTACCTCTCACTCTCTCTCTCTAGGATTTCTCTCTCTCTCTCACTACTTTCTCTCTCTATAAACAGTATATCAACACTCTCTAAATGGCAGATCTGCATATATGGAGATTGTATATACATATCAAGTCTCCTCTTGATGTTTCATTTCCCCAAATGCATGATTGTATTGCATGCAATTTGGTTGGGAGGGAGGTGTAATCATGGGGTGAGGGGCATGATGGCTAGGGCTTAGGATGATGCATGCTGAGGTGTTGCATGCTTGTCCATTGGCCACTTTGGGGAATGGCCAAATCTGAATGCTATTTAAATATATATCTTTGCATATATATGCACAAAGGTGCTCTTAGCTTAGTTGGTAAATTTTTGGTAACCCAAATTCTGCCTAGGTTGGTCAAGGGATCAAATCCTCTTGGCCACATTTTTTGGGTCCTTTTTCCATATTTCGGGCTTAGGCCCTGTTTGGCTGCGCATTAATGCAGTTTCACTATTTCCTACTTAACTTTTATTCTATAACTTATTTTTTGACGTCGTTTCTTCTGGTCAACTCCTAATTAGGTTAGCTTCTTAATTATTCTTTATGTTTGGTTCAGATAAATGATTAGTAACTAATCATTACTTAATCAGGGTCGGGGTGTTACATATCCACGCTCAGGGCCAAGTGCCCCAACCAGTGCCCCAACTAGTCCAAGCTCCTGAACCTCCGCCAAATCTGGGACGACCTGCTGAGGCAGCCAACACATCTACTTACAAAACATTCCAAGGATTCAAACCGCCTAGGTTTGATGGACTGGATGCGACAATTAGTGCAAAATCATGGGTAAGAGAGATGGAGCGCATTTTCACCGTGATGCCTTGCACAACTGAACAGAAAGTCTCCTACGCTGCTTTCACTTTTAAGGATGCAGCACACGAGTGGTGTCTTTTGGAGAGAGATAGGGAACCACCCATGACCTGGGAGAGGTTCTTGGAAGTGTTTTATGAAAAGTACTTTCCAAGATCATTGAGAAACCAAAAGATAGCCGAATTTGCAACCCTAACCCAGGGAATGATGACGGTGGCCGAGTACGAGACTAAATTTATGAATCTGCCTCGTTTCTCCCCACACATGATCCTCACCGAGGATTTGAAAGCTAGGAAGTTCGAATGTGGTCTCAAAGATAACATTAGGTATCGATTGGAACCTTTTGAGCTTCCGACATATAACGCGGTTGTGGACCGTGCCAAAATATTTGAGAGAGCTGGAATAGCCTTGTCCCAGAAAAAGGACAAGAAACAGATGAGCCCCATGCCTCAACAAATGAAGAAGACCAAAACAGGAGGAGGCAGGAGTGCTACACCTGTGAATGAGGAAGGCAATGGTAGTCAAAGGACAGGAGAGACTCCCACATGCCCTACCTGCCAAAAGAAACATTTTGCCCCTTGTCGGCAGGGTACCAACGTTTGCTACAAATGTGGACAACCAGGGCATCGTGTCAAAGAGTGCCCCAAATGGAGTTCAGCTACCAAGGAACCTACTGCTGTAGCTTCATCGGCTACGCCACAGGCTCGGACTGCTGAAAAATCAAAAGGAAATCCAGAACCTATGAGGTACGGGCGAGTTTTCAATATATTTTCTGAAGCTGCTCAAGCCTCTAAGGATAATTAGGTATATGATCAAATATTTAAAATTCTGTCGTATACGCTTATTGTTTAGATTTAAACTCTAGATATGTTAATGATGAAATGTTGATCGAGAAATTTTCTAATCTTATGGATTAGGAGCGATCGAGTTTTGAGGACAAAACTCTTTTAAGTAGAATGTAATATCCCGACCCGGGATACCGGGTCACATGACACGTACTACGAGAAAAAGAAATTATATATATAATTAATTAATTATTAAATTAATTAATTAATTATGAGAAATGGATATATATATATATATATATTAAATGTATATATATATATGTGTGTTTATTTAATGATATATGTAAATGTAAAAAGTAAAATGTGAAAAAATTGTGAACAGTGTGTGTGTCGGCTGGTGTGTGTGTGTGTGTCTTGTATATATGTGTATATGTATATATATGTATATATTATATGTATAAATATCTTGCCAAATTAAATGCAAAGTAGAAAAGAGAAAAAGTAGAATTTATGAGATGGGAGAGCTATGTAGGGCTAGAAATCAGAATGAAGATAGAGAGAACTGTAGAGAGAGATTTAGAGGAGAGAGAGAGGTCGGTTATCCTTGCTTTAAAAACCAAAACATGCAAAGCATGTTATTCTCTCACGAAAGAAATCAAAGGAAGGGAAACTGAGGAGAAGAGAAGAAGATTCAGAGCAAGAAAGAAGGAGAAAACAGTGTAGAAAAAAGGTAAACCCATAAAACAATTAAAATTCTCTCTTTAGAAGTTTTGATTTAATATGAACTGTTTTGAGTTATATATGAACATATAATGCTAGATAGACATGTACAAGACTGTCAAGCATGATTTTAAGCTTTAAAAACACTGAAAAATGACAAACCCAAGATCGACTGCCATGGATGACCTTCAAGAAAGCAGGTCTGAAATGGGTGAAACTAAACGGGTTCTGACCTATCAAGACCTCAAGCTGAGGTCAAGAGGGTTTCAAAAATACCACTACGCGACCAAAACTCAAAAGAACCGACCCTCAAATGTCTAGTTATAGGTTACGGGTTACACCCCAACCCTTTTAAAACTTAGTTTAAATCGATATTTAGGAACGAGATATGAATTCCCATGAAGAGGGGATCATAACAAACGAAATCCCATGAAATTTGGTTAAGAAATAAGCATGAATGACCGAAATAACAGTTCGGATTATCGAGTTTAAAACCGAATATATGAAGAGGTTTTGAACTCCAAAATGAATGCCAATCGAATTGTATAAACCTTAGGAACATTTTGGGACAAAAACAGTGAAGAATGATTGAGTGAAACGTCACGAAATAGAAGAAAAAGGGAAACTGAAACTAGGGTTTTTCAGTCGGTCGATTGGGGAAGACGATGACGGGTTGACTCGTTTTTAAAATGTGGCTGAGTCGACTCGGACAGGTGGCAGCCTCTGGGCTTGCCACCGATTAAATGGAACGGTGACGTTTTGGGTCGTGGTTAATTTAAATGAGACCTAGGGCTGACGTCATGATGATGTCAGCCACATGTAAATAAACCGGATAAACCGGTTGGTTTATGACTGGACCAGACCGGTTCACTTAATCCCTAACCAAACCCTTTGGTTTTCAAGTTTATTTAAAAATAAATAAACCAACACTTTACCTATATACGGATTGACCCCAACTGTTGAGGGAAATTCTACTATGGCCCAGATTTTGAGAATTTTGTTCAATTTCACCCCTAGAAAAATATTTAAATAATTAAATAAATATTTAATTATTTTAATAAATAAAGTAAAATTACTATTTTGCCCTTGGGTCATAAATAGAGCAAAGGAAGTCCAAACTAAGCCTATGAATAGTGTATTTTTACTATTTTGGATATTCTGAGACTAATGGTGGGGTCCGTTTTACGAGACGGGGCCCGAAAAATAAAAACACGTAAGGGGTAAATGACCAAAATACCCCTTGACCAAATTTAACAAGTTATTAGTGTATTCTTACTATCTCGGACCTTCTGAGTCCAATGGTGAGGTTCACGACACGAAATGGGGTCCCTAAAAATAAAGAGACGTAAAGGGGTAAAAAGACCAAAATACCCCTGGTACCCCTAAAGCCAAAATGAAATCAAGAGAAGGTCTAAATTAACTTTCTTTGACATCCCAGACTCACTAATGGAGTCTAAATTACGAAACGAAGTACAGAAAAATGTGACACGTAAAACGGTAAATAACCATTTTCTCCTTTCACATATAAAAGTCCGAATAAAATGTTAGGAAAGCCTAAACCGATTTTCTTCGACACTCCGGACTCAATGGTAGAGTCTATTCGACCTAAAGAAATGTCTAAAATAAAAAGACATAAAATTTGATGAATAGCATCTGTTAGATAACTATGAACTGAAATGTTGCCAAAGAACTAAACTGAGGCAAGTACGAGAAATGAAATACGAAAAGACACGACACGTAAACATGTCAAGTAAATAACTTTAAATTAAAGTTAATGGAACTCCCAGAAGAGTATGATTATAGAAATCTGTTTTCTTGACACGGTAAATTGTGTTTTTAAACAAAGAATTTAATAGACACAAAAATGAATCAAGAATGAGAAGTTCCCCCGATGATGACAAGGGCACAACTAGCAAATGATCCGAAATAGAAAGTTTTCCGGGAAAAGCTAGAAAAACAACTCCAGATAGTTCAGAAATATATTCGGATTTCCAAAACGAACAAAGTGTGCTGTGTTAGCCCCTTCATTTACAAGACTATAACTAAGGAGCAACTAGCAGCGAAAAAGATTAAGAAACAGGAGGACACCGAAACTGCTACAAGAATGGCTTCATAGGTTGAAGGAAGCTAAGGGAAAGGCGACTAAATAGATCGAAAACCCGAAGTACGAGGTGAGTAACCCTGTGTTTGAAGTGAAAATTTAACTCCATGGATTTAAAAAGGTTTTAAATACAAAGATATGAAATGTTTGAAATTTCAAATTCAGTGTTTACATGATTTAGTTTTTAATTGTTCTGTTTTATAACCCCATTATGACATGCTCAGTGATTGGTTTCTGCAACAGTTTTCCTTCAAATACTTTTCAGCATGTCTAGTTAAAATGCAATTATTGTTAAATATTCTGAATTTGCTTATTTCAAGTATACGAATGTTTATCACGAAGTTATGAATGTTATGTTTTAAAGTACTCACAAGAAATATCTATTTGATATACTCATATGTTAAATGTATTTTTTTATGCAAGATGAATAGTGCATAAGCACTTAGACAGGATTCTGAGTTTTCAGTTGCCCTGTAAAATAGGCAGGATTTTGGGTTTTACGGAACTCAATTGCCCTGTAAAATGCCCGGTAGCAGGATCTAATCCCCCAGGCAAATGAGATATCTCCATTTATAAGTAATATGGGAGTCCGGTTCGAAACGGATTCCACTAACGGAAGTGATAAGATGACAAATGATTTGAAAATGGAAGCAGGTTTTTACTCTCATTTTCAATATGCATATGTTTGAGTTTTATATACTCTATTTAAGAAATACATGATATGTTATATGTTTTAAAGTTCATATGTATAAGTTTAGCTTGAATACTTTAAATGTTTCAAAGCTACATGTTTTAAGGGATGCATATATTCTGTATTCAAAGTATACGAACAATTGGTGGTGACTATTTTACAAACTCTTATGTACTAAACCACTGCTAATTGAAAACCCCATGACGAATACTGGAATTGCTCACAAGCTTAGATTAGCTTACCTGGACTTTGTTCGGACCCCCCTTTCAGGTGATGCAGCAGACAGGGTCTTAAGGACGACAACGATGAGTCTAGCTGTTTTTGGAAAGATATGTTAAGTAGTTTCTTTTGAAGAACTTATGAACACTAATAGTACATTTTGTATTAATAGACAATGCAAGAATATGTAATAAGCCCTCAGGGCCATCGAATATGTATGGTATGAATGTATGAAGTCTTTAAGTTTTCGTTATACTCTAAATGTGTAACCATGTATGTTATGTATGGAGCAGCAGTATCGGACGGATGTGCATAATTTAAAAATGAGAAGAGAAAAGAAAAAGTTTTTCACGCTTTCACAAAACGTATGTTGCACATCTATTCGATACCGCTGCATATGCGAGCCTTGTCCCGAGATCCTCGGGTCTCGGGGCGGCGGTCGCGATCCGGTAATCCGCTTAGGGTGGGTTTCGGGTCGTGACACTCACAACCCCGAAACCGTTTAGCAAACCCCAATGATCTTCCCAACAAATTGACACATAAAATCCCCTAACCAATCTGCCCAATAATTCCACAACCGCTGCTCCAACACGCACAAACCAGCCCCTAATCCACCTCTGTTCTCAATAGGAAACGGCAATAGACGAAACCCCTAGACCAACATCACTACCAATATCAAATCGTGCCATCCACACGCAAATGCAAGCCACAAACTGCGACATCCAAACACCCAATTCCGAGCCACAACAGTCACTGTTTACCAACTACACACACAACTCATCTTGAACTTGAATAAATCTGTGAATGAGCCAACAACCCAAAAACTAGAAAGAGAATCACCGGTTGCACCGCTACTGCCACTACCGCTGCCTCTGTAAATTTCACGATACCCAAATCGAATCCAACCACTTCCCTGCAACCAATCCTCATTTCTTAACAACAAAGACAGCCTGAAGCTAAGATGGGGCAGAGCAGCAACGAAGAGAACCTGTACTCTCCTGCTCTGCGTCAAACCCAAACAGCCACATACGAAACCGCAACACAAATCCCATTCTGTTATCTCTCAATCCGACGAACCAACTCAGCCGCAGAAACCTCTGCTTCGAAGTCCAACTCAACGGCCAAAGTTGACAACTCCCCGACATATCTGTCCCAACCCGTCTGCTGCTTCGCGTCCCTCTAATCCGCAACACACAGCCCCATCACTTCACAAACACACAAATAAATACATATACTGACCTGGTCAATCATACCTCAACGGATCCATTCAGCCGCAAAAATCCCAGCTCCGAGATCTAACAAAATCGCGATCATCGGACTGGAGATCAAGCTTGAAGATATGACAAATTCACGGACAAACCGAATGGTAGATCGATCGCCCCTTGCCTCGATTCCCCTCGCGACCACTGTCGGATTCGCCCCCCTTCGTTTCTCTTTTCCCCTTTTTCCATTTCTCTCTTTTCTCTTTTTTCTCTCCTTTCTTTCCTGTTCTTACGCGACTTCTCCTCCCCTGTTTTCTATCTCTCTTCTCGTTTTTTTTTTTTTCTTCCCCAATTCTTATCTTCTCATTTTGTTTTTTTTTTTTTTTTTGGTCCGTACATTACTCCACCAAACCAACTATATATATATATATACACTATATAATAATATACAAGACTTAGCTTCTCATTCTTATCTTTCTTTTTCTTATTTATTCTTTATTTCTTTTATTATATATATATATATATATATATGATTTTTTTTTTCAAGTCTCTATAGTGACCTTACATTTGATGTTCTCTCAATACTGTAAGAGTTAATCACTATGCCAAATCTCTTCATGGGTGTATTTCAGTTAATCGTTTTTATCAAAATAAGGAGATGATATAAATGATGGTAAATTTGTATCATTGGCTATATGATTTAATGGACCCCTAAAATTCAATTGTCGAAAGTGTGTGGTTAAATGAACTTGAATGCTTTGTTGGTATGGTAATTAGCAACGCTTCAAATGTAAAATGGAGGTCTGTTTGTCTCTTTGAAAGTTGAAGGCTTTGCTAACTCCTGCTTTTATCGAATTCCTATCCATAATCTTCTAATTAATAGGGGGCAAAGGAGCTTTGCTTTTGCTGTGCTCCAATGCTCTTAAGATTAATTTTAGTTTAAAGCATTTATTGGCATGATGACCTGTATTTCCTTTAAATATTGAGGGCTTATTAGTGGTCATGGCGATTCTACTGCAACTTAGTTACTCCAGCTATTTAATACGATAAAAATATTCTCTTTCAAGAATCAATGGTTGTGCTGGAGGTGCCAGACAAAGAGAGGGGATATTTTTTAATTAGATTTTAAATTCTGGTTTTGTTTAAAGATATAGTTTGTTATTATCTAATTATTAAAATTGGACGTATCTTTTTCATCATTTCAAGTTTCTGAATTTTCCTTTCCCTTTCCATTATCTTGGTTTGATTATTAAAGGTTAATCGGGTGGTAAATGTATGTGCGTGCATGTATTAGTTTTAAATGAAGTTTGATTCCACGATGCAGAGAATTCATATACTGGAAGCATTGGAGGCATTTAGTGATATGGAAATGGCTGGTAACGTCCTTCAAGTTCAGCGCGATTTCAACAAGTAAGATGAAGTTTTTTTAATATATTTTTATCATTGTAAAAAATTATTATTTGTGTTAGAATAGATGTCTGGATTTGCCATGTGGGTCATTTAAAGTTTTCGGCAAAAGAATATTTTGTTTTTCGAAATTGGGCCACCGAATTGCTCTATTATGGATTCCACTCACGAATAAAAAAAAGAAGTGGAGTGGAGTGTTCATAAAGCCCAAATAGTTTTTGTGAAAGCTATATATATATATATATATATACACACTAACTGCAAATGAAAGCACGAAGAGAGAGAGAGAGAGAGAGAGAGAGAGAGATAGACATTTTATTTTATTCTATTTGATGAACTTAATTAAGAGAGCAACTTCTTCATATTGAGTTATGATAAAAAAAAAAATTGAGGGAATAGATAGTCTGAACTATTATTTTCTGAATGTATATGTAGTTATATATACATACATACATTTTATTATGTTTCTTCACCAACTTGTTATATCTTAGTTTTTTTTCTCTCTCCACATAACTACGAATTTTTTATACTGTGGTCTTCCATATAAATAAATATGTTTTTCCTCTGCCAGCAATCGGATTATGGTGGAAACATCACATGTTTATTTTTCTGTAGCTAACATCTTATCACATGTAGATTATAGGCTCACACACCTCACAAATGATAAAATAGACTTGCACGAACTTACGGTAATCGGTTCGGATGCCCGGTTTGAAATTTATGCAAGTTTTAGCTCCAAAAAGGCCCATTTTGGAGTTTTGACATACCAAAATCCTGGATATCAGCCTAACCACCCCAAAACCCCATCATACAGCTCTCAAATGATAAAATAGACTTACACAAACTTACGGCACTCGATTCGGATGCCCGGTTTGAAACTTATGCAAGTTTCAGCTTAAAAAATGCCCATTTTGGGGTTTTGACAGACCAAAATGCTGGATATCGGCCTAACTAGACCGAAACCCCATCACACACCTCACAAATGATAAAATAGACTTGCACGAACATACGGCACTCAGTTCGGATGCCCGGTTTGAAACTTATGCATGTTTTAGCTTCAAAAAGGCCTATTTTGGGGTTTTGATAGACCAAAAATGCCGGATATCGGCCTAACTACACTGAAACCCCATCACACACCTCACAAATGATAAAATAGATTTATGCTACTTTATGCCGTTCTTACTATTTATGCATGCAAAAAAAAAAAAAAACCTATTCACATTCTATGTTCATATATATTTAATAATTTTTCTAAGCTTTATCATTTGATCTTTATTTTAGATTAATCGGGATTATTGCCGCGCCGTCTTTATGTTTTGCATCGAAATTTATTTTTTTTTTTTCCATTCATGAACATCTATAGTTACATTTTGGAGACAATTTTTAATTTTTCTATTTATTATTAAATTGTACTTTTACAAATGTAAATAATTAGTTTAATATATGAATGTATTTTTCTTTTTTAATATATTCATTTCAGAATGCTTGGATTTTATTGTATATTAGGATGGATGATTGATACAGGTTTAAATAGGAATAAAAGAACAAATAAAACAAAGCAAATATGCTTTTAAAAAAAAAAAAATTTAGCGACGCACACCAATGAGTCGTTAAAAGTAAGAATTCAATTTAAATATACACTATTAGCGACGCACACTGGGTGTCACGACCCGGAACCCACCCTATGCGGATCTCGTGTCGCGGGGCCGACCCGAAGGCCGTCCCTACTTTTTTCCATTCTTGTATCATAGTACTAATATGCAATGTACTAAAAATTTAAACATTTAAATAGCGGAAGTCTTTATCTATTACAGTAATCCAGCGGAAGTCTTTAAAATAAACTTAACAACGAAAATCTATTAAATACATGACATAGTTCTACAAAATTCAAAATGAGAACTAAACCGTAACCAGCACCCGGGGGTGGTGAATACATGGGAGAACTAACATAGACTGATACAATACTTCAAAATGTCCCCCTATGCTCTCAGACTCCTACTGGGGTCTCGCAGCGTCATCACCTGAAATGGGGGTAAATGGGGTGGAATGAGCTACAAAGCTCAGTAAGTAAAACAGATCTCCAACACTGGTATCGATGATCAATGTGAATCCATGAATGAGATAATGATAGCGAATCATAAGGAAGGAGATGCTGTGATAGCCAATGAACATAATTGCCACGAGGGCCAATGAAAAGTAATCACAATACACAATCAGGAGTAATAGTGTAAAATGAGAATATAACAACAATGAAGTACTGCCGCAATGAACCGATCACAATCAAATCAATCAATGCAAGTCTTTCGAGACTTGAAGAATTATAAGGAATAGTGCCATTCAACAATCAAGTTCTGTTAATCATAAGAGATGCTGTTATTCTGTTTCAAGGCTCGGCAGACCCTCGATCTTTTGGGGCCCGGCATACCCCCAGTCAATTTCCAATAAATTGCCATTTGTCCGTTCACGGACTTGACCCGTAGGTCCCATTCAACCAGATAGCATCAGATGGGTGTTGTGACTGAGCACAACTCCCGTGTCCATAAACATGTCATGATCATAAGTAATTCCATAGAATATAAATGGAATATCATTCATTCAATAAGGATACAACAGTAGGCCTTTCGAGGCATGGTTCAACATGATAACAATGATATAACAGTCAAGCAATGTCCACGAGATAGAACAATATCACAAGTGGATAGCAATAACATATGTGCTTTCAAAACACAGTGAAACATGATAACAATGATACATCAGTCAATGATACGTCTACAAGATAGAAAATATCGAAATGTGGAACACAAAGATATCAATACTTTCAAGAGTACAAGTTTGACAGTAAAAGAATAAACTTGGCTTGTGGAAACACCACATGTAAGAGAGAGTGATCCACTTACCTCTATTGTGATTTCAGATCAGGAATCCGTGAGTAAACCCTTGCCTTTCGAGTTTCCTATATATCAGTGAATACGTTTCAGAATAAATGCTATTCATCAAATTTTATGCCTTTCTATCATAAGTATTTCAAATACTATTTTAGACTTTACCATTGAGTCCGGAATGCCGAAGAAAGTCGGTTTAGGCTTTTGCGGAATTCCATTTGGACTTTTGTACTAAAAAGGGCAAAATAGTCATTTTGCACTTTTAGGTATTTTATCCTTCGGGGTTCCGTCTTGTAAAACGGACCCCACCATTGGACTCAGAACGTCCGAGATAATAGGTTTTGACTATTCATTTGTGTCGTTTGGACTTCGTTTGACCTCTTTTTGGAATAGGGGCATTATAGTAAAATTAATATTTAATTAATTTTTTATGTTTGGGCAACAGTGTAATTTTTCAAAACATTTGGGGCCGGTTCATAAATTCCATAAGCTGCGGTCTGAACTAGTTGGTTCAGACCTAAAAACCCTAAACCGGTCCACCCTTGCCCTGAACCAAACGGTTCACTTTCATTCAAAAACCGGATTTCAATAACCCAATTCCCTATCCCTATCTATGGTTTGGATAACCCCAAACCCAATTCCAATTATTTATCCATGCAACCAAACAGCCCAATCTCATTTTAAATTAAAACCCAAAACGACACAGCTTCGGTCCATTTCATATCCGGTCGGGTACCGACCCGATCCGAACCCGGATCCATCCCAGTTTTGACCCGATAGCCCCCACGCTTTTCCGGTCACCTTCCCCACTGCTCCGGTAGGGTTCCGGCGTGTGCAGTGATCTTCTCCGGCGACGGTCACCGGTTTCCGGTGGTATTTCGGCCCATTTCGAATGCCATTCTTTTCCCCTTTCCTCAAGGACCCCAAATCCACCCTCGGTTTCCATTGAAGCCCTCCAAATCTTCACGAAATAGGGCCTAAATGTCTCCGGCCGACTTTCCGGCCAAGTGACATTTTTCATTTCCGTGGCTGTTTCTTCTAGGTTTCAAACCCATTTCGTTCCTAGAGTGTTTTTGCACTTCTAAGGACCATTTTCATAAACAAACATCAAGGTTTAAGCATGATATTCATGGAACCCGAAATTTTCCATGAAACCTGCAACTCCATATTTCTCCATGGTTTCTCAACCGTTTTTCATGATTCTTTTTGCATTATAACCTATATTTCATGCTTGTTTAGACCATATAATTATATACAAGCTTCATGCTTTAAATTGTAAAAACAGAATTAAAACCACTTACCTGGGTGTTCGGATTTAGCCCACTGTGACCCTCCAACTTTCCTATTTATGCTCCTGAATTCTTTGCCAAGATGTTCTCTCACTTTGGTCTCGTTTGTGCCTTTAAACCCACACCCGTAGGCTTATATTTGTAGAGAGAAGTTTCCACCGCCTCTCTCTCTTTTCTCTCTCTCTCTCTCGGTTCCTCCCCCTTCTATGGCCTCTTTCTTTGACCTAGGTCTGTATTCTCTCTGCCAAATGCAACTTTTGCATTAAATGGTTGAGAGACTTGTGTTACACTCATGTATACATATATATCATATTATATATATATGACACACACACACACTTCACACCTAGCCGACACACACACACTCTCTTTGGTGCCTGCATACTGCCCAAGGGTAGTTCCCCTTTTTCCTTTTTCCTTTCTTTTTGTTTCTTATGTAGATATACATATATACATGAATACATCATACATGTATAATACATTATATCTTATACATATATACACATGAAATACACCTCTTTTATACATGTATATACATGTATATGTAGGGGTCTAATTCTATTTTAAATCATATTTGCATACACTGATTTTAATCAAGCTATGTATCTACGTTCACGTATGCATGCATGGGAATGCGTGCATGCACGCATTTCGATGCAATGCCCTGTGATGCTCGGGTGTCACCCAGCCTTGGTCATTCATTTCCATGATTACAGTCTCCAGTCTTTCATTTCCATGAGAATACTATGATATTCATATCTTATCGTTTAAGTTACATGTTTTAACCGACCTACCTCGGTATACGTGACGTATCCCGGGTCGGGATATTACACTGGGCGTCGCTAAAAGCCATTATTAGCGACGCACAGTGTGGCGTCGTTGAAAACAACTATTAGCGACGCCCACTATGCATCGCTAATAGTGCCTTTTAGCAACGCTCAGTGTGCGTCGCTAATAGTGGTTTTTAGCGACGCACACTGCGTCTTTGTGTAGTATTTGCGACGCTTGTACCCAAATATTGGCGACGCATCATGAGTGTCGCTAATAGTCACCTTTAGCAACACTAAAGGGTTCGTGCATCGCCATTACTATTAGCGACGCCACTATTTGTGACGCCTTAGTGACGCACGTTTGTGCGTCTCAAAAGACTTTTAGCGACGCTCAAGGCCACTATTAGCGACACACGTGTGCGTCGCTAATAGTGCCTTTTGTTGTAGTGATAGCCTATTCTTGTGCACCGTTCACTAAGAACACAACCGCATCTCATGCGGTTTTAGCTCTTAACAAAAATTATATTTGTAATCCTAGGTATCTCACATCCATTAGAGTTTAAGAAGAATCTAGAGTCTTAAATAAGAATTAAATCTTTATATTAATAAATTGTACCACAAAATCACATTAACAATCACTTGTTTTAATTGGAATCAATGAATAGGTCTAGAACAAAGTAGATATAACATTCAAAATTGATAGATTCATGTAAACTTGTTTTGATACCAATTGTTGGATTTGTAACCACAGCGGAGGTGATTTCAAAAATCTATTTGAATCTTTTTTCTTTATGTGAATCATACAATCTTGAAAAGATGGTTAGAATCACCTTATTCTTGATAATCTTGATTGTTGAAGAAGCCTTTTTGAAGAGATTGATGCAATATTCCTTCTCTTACTCCTCTAGGTCTTCTCATCTTTTCCATCTATGCAAGCCATACACCAGAAAAGAGGGTTGACTCATCTTTTATTCTCTTGCAAGAAAATAATATTTTGTTGTTGTGTCCGACTATACCCATATATCACATATTGATAGGGGTTTGCAAAATTAGGGCAAAATGAGGGATTTAGGGTCCCACTACATTAGCTCCAATTATTCAATTAATTTTTAATGAATTAATTTCACTAAATAATTAGAATTGAACTTTAATTTGGTAAAATTGAGAAAAACTCATAATCACTAAACATATACGTGGGCCCCTCTATTTAGATATCAATAATCAAAATTTAGGGTTATACACCGTTAAACCAATTCCTAATTATTTTTAAAACGTAATTCACTAATTATTAATCACTATTACATGGTCAACATCTCAATAAATAATTTATTGAAAAGACCAGATTCGAATTTTAGTGATTAATCAAGTGAATTAAAACATATGTGATATCATTCTCTCTAATTTAGAGACTATAGCATTCCATCTTGAGAATATGTGTTCCCACAACCTAAACAATGATTTCCCAAGATACCGAGGTGTTAATCTAAGAGATTTCACTCATTGGTAACTCAAAGTCACCATCATTAAGAACTTGAGTTCACTATTCTCTCAAGATTAAGAGCTTACCTGCGAATGATGAATATAAGAATCACGCCAAAGATGACAACTTTATAAGATATGTTTCTTATAATGATCCAGATCAGTGTATTCCATATACACCAATACAATAATCCAGAATCTACTACTCTAGTAGTTGAGATAAACCACCTCATCACATAGAGGTCAAGTTTATTACAATTTTACAAACAAGATGTCCAGTCTTATCAATGACTACGAACAATTCTAGAACTGTTTCATCATAAGTTCATATCTTCCGTACTTACATCTCATTTATATATATTAACTATTTTCAATAACAATTTAAGAACTAATCATCTCATGGTATAAAATAATAGTATTCACATGTATGATAATATGAAACTCAATAATAATAAATTAAATTTATTAAAGAATAACAAAATGTCTTGGATAGCATACATCTTAACAAATCATGTAAAATTTTTGGATCGGACATGATGTGAATTTTAAAAGCAGCACATGATGCTGCATCACATGGATACAAATTGAAAATACATAACATTTTTCTTCTCACATGGATACAAATTAAAAATACATAGCATTTTTCTTCTAGAATATTGCTTTCAGTATAAGTCCCATCTGCAAGGCAGAATGAAACTGTTCCATTCTCATGATGCAGCAAAAACTAAATTATGAAAACTCAGCAAGAAGATAAAACCATTCAAGTCTCAGGGGAGGCCCAAACGTGCCCCGAAACATAAAAAGATAGAAAAGATGTTCATATAATGAATGGAGCACATATAGTGAATATTATGGGAGGTGAGAGGGAAAGCACCAATGTGTTTTCAATCAAATAAACGTCGCTACTTGAAAGGTGGATGTTGTTGCATACTAATCTATCAGACACTGAGTAACCTCACTACGCTTGGCGGCTCAGATTCAACATCCACTTGATTATGACAGCAAAATAACACATGTACCGGACAGTTGCAACTTGCAATATTCTAATTATTAGCCTTTGCCAGTTAGAATGCTAGTTTTTATGTTGAAAAATGCTATGTATCTACGATTTGTATTTTCAATTTAACAGTTACTTTTAGAAATCAATTATGTCTGGTTTAAATATATTATTATTTGATGTCACATTACAAAGCAAATGCAGATAAAAATTAGGAATATGTGGTATTATTCTTCTTAGAATGTACAAACACGCTTTAATAATTTTCCTCTTCTTTAAGTTTGAATTTTTATTTTTTATTTGTAAAAGTAATTATGAAACTGCTTTTTATAATATGATGCATAAAAGTAAAAGCCAAACACATTGTGTTTAGATGTTGGTGGGTTGACTCACTGATTGGCCAGACCTCTCCTGAGTGATGACTGGCTGTATTACGAGTGGACATGGCTTTTTAGATTTTTATATGTGGCCACCGTGACTTCTTTGTGTTTTATTGACTCAGCTGAGTTAGTGAGAACCCCGTCAAATTCCCAGTCCATTTGCTTTTGTTGTCCTCTCTCTCTGTCTCTTTCTCTCTCTCTCTCTCTCTCTCTCTCTCTATATATATGTTCAATTATTTTTTGGATCAACTCAAGTATTTTTGCTCACTTCAACAGTGAATCAACTTGCTGAATTCTCTCAGCTGCCACCAGAACTTGTGGGAAGGAAAAAAATAAAAAACAGAATAAAATGCAAGCTACAATGTGAAAGTAATATACAATTTTTCAATTGCAGCACTAACCTATTTCTAATCATTAAGGCACAGAGCTCAACCCTAGTCTGAGTATATTATACATTTTACATATATATATATATATATATATATATATATATATATATAAATCAACTAATCCCCCCTGTAATTACATATATAACCTTCAGGTTCTAGTGGTGCAATGCTTACAATTGCTTCCTGCGGTGGTGGTGGTGGTGGTTCTGCTGCTGATGTGCTAGCCTGGCTACAATTACCGACGATCTTTTGACATGTCTCAATCAGGCAGTGCCTGCAAGTAGGGCATGAGGAGTGTGACTTGAGCCACTTATCGATGCACCAGACGTGAAACCCATGGTTGCACTTGGGCAGAACACGCACACGCTCGCCAGGCGTGAACTCCGTCAGGCAGATCACACACTCGGAGTCCAGTCCAGGCAGTTTCAGCCCATCTGAGTAGTTTAGTGTTTTGAAAGCCTTTAGTGCCTTTTTCTTGATCCCTGTGTTAGCCAACCGAGCTGAGGGGTTGTTTCCGGTGCCGGAGGCTGCTAAACTTGAGCACCTTAACGCACACTTTATGATAGAATTCAACCCTAGTGAGCATATGAGTGCACACAAGAGGACTGACAGGACCATCACAACATTTGCATCGAAACTATTATTTCCACTGGCGGGTGGCGCTGCCACCGTCGGTGATTGGTAATGAGGGGTGTGCAGTAGCAATCTTCTTGAGTACAATTGTCCTAGATAATCTTGGAAGAGCAGAGTAGAAGAGGAAGCAATAGAGGTAGACATGCTGTCCTTGAAATAGAGAGGTTTGTTTAGTTGATAGAACTCTTAGGAAGTAGTTGTATCAACATTGGGGGATATATAGAGCAAGGGTTGAAAGGTTTAGTTTTGCTTTCTGGGTTTTAAAATATATATTATATAATACATATCAGGTCTATATATATTATTAGAACTGATGATAATATTTTGAGAATATTCTGAGGGTTTCAAGCAATCTTAGGAAATAGGAATTAATAATTTCCCACCACCATTTGGATACCCCACTAAGCCTTTTTGAGTTTTGTAGTATAATGGGCTTTCCAATCAAAATGGGCCCATCCCCACTTTCTGTGCAGCAAGAATGCCACGTGGCACTTGTTTTTCATGGATCATACCTCCTAATGGGAAAATTCCCTACGTTGGGATGACACTGGAAAATATTTTTTTTCAAAAGTTCATCCATCCAGTGGGCTTTTGAACCCTTGTTTCTTCTTTTAATCTCTCAATTTTATATTTTTTGTTCCAGCTCAATTTTAATATTTATGTATTGAAATTTGAAGTGATGTAAACGTTAAAACTTTTTAAATACGAGGGTTATTCCTACACTTTTTTTATCATGATTTTAGGATAAGATAATATTCATATTATTAAGATAGATTTTCGATCGTAAAGTTATCTCAGTTAATCCAATAAATTTATATATATGTATGTAAGAAAATAATAGATCAATTAAGTAGTATATATATATATATATATATGATATGCCAAAATTATACTAACAAATTAGAAGCTGACATGTGTCTAAGCTATATTTTGTGCAGGTCATAGATCATCTAGGTATGCCGACCTGTCGTCGGTCCACCGACCTCGGAGGCGTCAAACCTCGGGGTACCGATCTCATTTACCAAACACATCGGATTGCCAAACAACACAGACTATCGAACATATTGTCACCGTCATTTTGCCTTACCAACCTCGGAAGGACAGTACAAACAGTGACGTGCGACAGTCGAAGAAGTAGTTGGCAACAATGAGGCAGGTGGTGATAGTAAGGCAAGTGGTGACGATAAGATTGATAATCATGATTACTACCGTCAGGCAACAACAAGCCCATGCCTTGGCAGTGCCAACTCCTACCAACTTTGGCAAATAATCAGCTTATAAAGGCAAACCCTTGAGGTACGTAAGGGGGATCTCCCTATGAATTACGACCACTCTGTGAATTATTACTTGAAGCACCATTTTTATAATCTATCTAACTTAATCATCGGAGAGGCTACCACCGGAGCCCTCCCTGGTGGCACACTGACTCCACTCTTTTTCAGACTTGATACTATCGGAGAGCAGGGTCTTGACGGGTCAAAAAGCTGCAGCAACAGCTTGGCGCCGTCTGTGGGAACGACAATTGTTCTTTCTAAGTTCCATTACTTCCGAATCAGTGTCGTTATGGCTCCAACTCTCCGTCCAAGACAAGTCTCTCGAAGCCAACCTCCGATTGATGAGTAGGAAGGGGAAACCCCCAATCCTGTGCAACAACAGCTTGACCAAATGCAAGCACAACTTTCAGTCATTTCCCAGGTCTTGGCTTCTCTAACCCAGAATCTGCCAAATCACCCCAACTGCCTTCCTCTAAATAGCCCTAAAGGAGGAGCACAACTCCTTTCGACCCCAGGCAGAGGGCGTCAGGGAGGCAAGGATCCCATTATCCCTCCTCCATGCACCCAGGCCGACGTTCAAGCAAGAAATGATCCCCACCCGTCTAATGGCCAGGGTGCAAGGATGCCAAATCTGCATCCAACCATTCACTATCAAAGTAGAACAAGGATCTTGAGCCTTGCAAACTCAAAGGCCGACCATGCGCGACCGGCCCTCCAACCGCAACAAGCATTGGTCCCACTTCAGAGGCAGTCGAACCACGGTGTTCCCAGCCAAGAGCATCCCCTGCACATGGGACCCGAGGTAATCGTGCCGGGACAGCATCACTCAGCCCCATTTAGAGTACCATCAAGGGCAGAAGAAGTGGCAGACTCGGTTGCACCAGCAGCCCCAGCCAGGGAGAGTAACTGTCACAGCCCGAAACCCACCCTATGCGGATCTCGAGGACGTGATGCCAGTTGGCCACCTTGTCAGTTTTTCTCCACCAACAATGTAACCAACCCAAGGCAACTTCACAATGAATTGCATTCTAAATGTAGGGTCAAAATAGCGGAATTAAAATCTTTTTGAATTAAGAATGCAACTCATCCAAACACATCAGAGCACGTCTAGAATCAGTCATCAAATATCTCTAAAGTATAATATACATGCTCTAATGCAACCATTCTATATCAATGAATTACTTAAAGCGAAAGTCACACTATGAAAGTTCAGCTAGTTAAACTCATCTCCAATGATCAACAATCATAATATCTCCAAGTACCACTTAATCATAATGATCTGACATACTAGGCTAACCTCATCACTAATGATGTAACATTATAATGCATAGCCTTAAAGTTAACCTTACAGTGTTCACGTTCGATCTTTAACTTGAAGTTTATATCGTCACTGTCGTTCATTGTGCATCACTAGTTCCATTAGTTATTTCATTGCATTTCATCCCACATGATGTCACCTGAAAAATGTTAAATAAATGGAATGAGCTTAACAAGCTCAGTAAGTAAATTCCTAGCTTTGCCATGGGTCAGGGTTAGTTCACAAGAATAATAGAAGAAAGGGATAACAGATATCCAACAGCCGAATGAGTAACAAGAAATACATAGCCAGTCACCAAGATGTACAACAATGACCCGTGTCACGACGCGAAACCCACCCTAAGCGGATTACCTGGATCGCGATCGCCGCCCCGAGACCCGAGGGCCCCGAGACAAGGCTCGCATATGCAGCGGTATCGAATAGATGTGCAACATACATTTTGCGGAAGCATGAAAAACTTTTTCTTTTCTTTTCTCATTTTTAAATTATGCACATCCGTTCGGTACTGCCGCTCCATACATAGCATACATGGTTACACATTCAGAGTATAACTAAAAACTTAAAGACTTCATACATTCATACCATACATATTCGATTGCCTAGAGGGCTTATTACATATCCTTACAATGTCTACTAATACAAAAGTACTATTAGAGTTCATAGATTTATCAAAAGAAACTATTTAACCATATCTTCCCAAAATCAGCAGATTCATCATCGTCGTCCTTAAGTCAAGACTGCTGCTAATTACCTGAAAGGGGGGTCTGAACAAAGTCCGGGTAAGCTAATCTAAGCTTGTGAGCAATTCCAGTATTCATCATGGGGTTTTCAATTAGCAGTGGTTTAGTACATAAGAGTTTATAAAATAGTCACCGCCAATTGTTCGTATAATTGAATACAGAATATATGCATTCCTTAAAACATGTAACTTTGAATATTTAAAGCATTCAAGTTAAACTTAAACATATGAACTTTAAAACATATAACATATCATGTATTTCTTAATTAGAGTATATAAAACTCAAACATATGCATATTGAAAATGAGAGTAAAAACTTGCTTCCATTTTCAAATCATTTGTCATCTTATCACTTCCGTTAATGGAATCCGTTTCGAACCGGACACCCGTTTTACTTATAAATGGAGATATCTCATCTGCCTGGGGGATTAGATCCTGCTACCGGGCATTTTACAGGGCAATTGAGTTCCGTAAAACCCAAAATCCTGCCTATTTTACAGGGCAACTGAAAACTCAGAATCCTGTCTAAGTGCTTATGCACCATTCATCTTATAAAACATTTATCATGTGACTTGTCTCATAGATACTTTTCATAAATTCGTAATAAACATTCGTATACTTGAAATAGGCAAATTCAGAATATTTAACAATAATTGCATTTTAACTAGACATGCTGAAAAATATTTGAAGGAAAAACTATTGCAGAAACCAATCACTAAGCATGTCACAATGGGGTTATAAAATAGAACAATTAAAAACTGAATCATGTAAATACTGAATTTGAAATTTCAAATGCTTCATATCTTTAAACTTAAAACCTTGTCAAATTCATGGAGTTAAATCTCCAATTCAAACACAGGGTTACTCACCTTGTACTTCTAGTCCTGCTCTATTTGGGCGCTTTTCCCTTGGCTTTCCTTAACCTTTGAAGCCATTCTTGCAACGTTTCCGTATCCTCCTATTTCTTACGCTGTTTCGCTGCTAGTTGCTCCTTAGTTATAGTCTTGTAAATAAAGGGGCTAACACAGCACACTTCGTTCGTTTTGGAAATCCGAATGCGATTTTGTATCAGCTAGAGCTGTTTTTCTAGTTTCTCCTGGAAAACTTTCTGTTTGGGATCCTTTGCTAGTTGTGCCCTTGTCATCATAGAAGTAACTTCTCGTTCTTGGCTCATTTTTGTGTTTATTAAATTCTCTGTTTAAAAACACAATTTACCGTGTCAAGAAAACAAATTTCTATAATCGTACTCTTCTGGGAGTTCCATTAACTTTAATTTAAAGTTATTTACTTAACATGTTTACGTGTCGTGTCTTTCGTATTTCATTTCTCGTACTTGCCTTAGTTTAGTTCTTTGGCAATATTTTAGTTCATAGTCATCTAACAGATGCTATTCATCAAATTTTATGTCTTTTTATTTTAAACAGTTCTTTTGGTCGAATAGACTCTACCAATGAGTCCGGAGTGTCGAAGAAAGTCAGTTTAGGCTTTTCTAACATTTAATTCGGACTATTACATGTAAAGGGGCAGAATGGTCATTTATCGTTTTACGTGTCATATTTTTCTGTACTTCGTTTCGTAATTCGGACTCCATTTTTGAATCCGGGATGTCAAAGAAAGTTAATTTAGACCTTCTCTGATTTCATTTGTCTTTAGGGGTACCAGGGGTATTTTGGTCATTTTACCCCTTTACGTGTCTTTATTTTTCGGGATCCCGTCTCATGTCGTGGACCTCACCATTGGACTCAGAAGGTCCGAGATAGTAAGAATACACTAATAACTTGTAAATTTTGGGTCAGGGGTATTTCGGTCATTTACCCCTTACGTGTTTTTATTTTTTGGGCCTCGTTTCGTAAAACGGACCCTACCATTGATCTCAGAATATCCAAAATAGTAGAAATACACTATTCATAAGTTTAATTTGGACTTCGTTTGCTATATTTATGAGCCAAGGGTAAAATAGTAATTTTATCTTAATTATAAAATAATTATTTAATTATTTAAATGTTTTCCCAGGGGTGTATTTGAACAAAATTCTCAAAATTTGGGCTACAGTAGAATTTCCCAAAACAGTTGGGGTCAATCCGTAAATAACCAAAGGTTTGGTTTATTTTATTTTTAAAATAAATTAAAAACCAAAGGGTTCGGTCCAGTTTTAAATGAACCAGTCCGGTTCAGTTGCAAACCAACCGGTTTAGCCGGTCTGCTTACATGTGGCTGACGTCATCACGACGTCAGCCCTAGATCTCATTTAAATTAACCGACATTCCAAAACGACGCCGTTCTAATTAATCGGTGGCAAGCCCAGAGGCTGCCACCTGTCCGAGTCGACTCAGCCCCATTTCCAAAAACGAGTTGACTCGTCTTCATCTTCCCCACGAGACCCCCTCTAAAACCCTAATTCCAGTTTTCCTTTTTCTTCTATTTCGTGACGTTTTTCTCTTCCATTTTCTCTGTTTTCTTTTCCAAACATCTTCTAACATCTTAATATACATTTTAGCATTGATTTGAAGCTTCGAATATGGTTAAATCATTGGGTTTAAACCATGATAACCCGAACTGTAAAACCTATGGTTCATGCTTATTTCTTAACCATTTTTGATGAGGTTTGGCTTATTGTGATCCCCTCTTCATGGGGATTCAGTTTTCATTTAAAGAAATGGCTTAAATCATAAGTTTAGAGGTTTGGGGTGTAAACCCGTAACCTGCACCTTGACATTTGAGGGTCGATTTTGGAGCTTTAAGGTCGCGCACGTGGGTTTTTCACATGCTTGTAGGGTCTACTAGAGGTCCTTATACACCAAACCAAGTTTGGTTTCCCTCGGATCAGACCTGCTTCATGCAAGGTCATCAATGGAGGATGCTTCTGGGTTAGGTGTTTTTAGGTGTTTTAAAGCTTAAATTTCATGCTTATTACACTTCTAAACATGTATATAACATATCCTACGTATATAAACAACTTAAAACAGTTCTTATCAATCAAACTTTTAGAGTGAGGAAAAATGTAAAAATTGGAACTTTACCTGTTTACACTTGCTTTCTCCTTTGTTCTACCTCCAATTCTCTCTCTATTCTCCTTACTTCTTCTTCCTTTCGTTTTCTTTTGCAAGAAGAAAGCATGGTTTGCATGCTTGGCTATTTAAAGAGAAGGTGACCGACCCTTCTCTCTCTCTCTCTCTCTGATTTCTAGCCCTACATTAGACTTCCCATCTCATAAATTCTATTTTTCTCTTTTCTTCTTTGCATTTAATTTTCATAAGATATTTTACATATATTATATACATATATTATATACATATATATACATATACACATATATACAAGACACACACACACACACACCAGCCGACACACACACACACATTCACATACTATTCAAGTTTTCCACTTTTCATTTTTTTAACATTTTCATATTTCATTCATTTAATATATATATATATATACATATATATACATTTAACTAATACATATAAATATCCATTCCTATAATTAATTAATTAATGTAATAATTAATTAATTATATATATATAATTTTCTTTCCTCGTAATACGTGTCATGTGACCCGATATCCCGGGTCGGGATATTACAACCCGAGGGTCCAAAAGGCTTATCCCAAATAAAATACAATAAGATAATAATAATGAATCCAACAACCGGGATCTAGCCAATCATGAAAATCTGCTGCCACAACAATTACGAAAGCCAATCAAAAGTATGACATGCTTGCATAGAATATGAACATCCAACGAGTATCAACGATATATCATCAACGAGTAAAGTATAACATGATCGCAATAATATGATCATTCACAGGACATAGAATATGATCATTCAATGAATACCAAAGATATATCGTCATCGAGTTCTAATAACCCAGATATGCGTGAATCAGCCGGGGCCCGGCATACCCCACTAAAACGCATGCTCAGATCCTCCACAGTTCCTCGGGCTCTCTGAAAAGCGTTAGAGCTCTTTTCTCTACAAGTCCCGAAGGACATACAAGACCCCAAAGGGTCTTTCCCCCACGCAATCTGTGAATAGATGGGCCATTGTGACTGAGCACAACCCCGAGTACATACCAAATATCATGACCAATAAAATTCCACACAGGGTGTACAACTGTACAAAGCAATTGATATCACAACCAACAAAACACGAAGTGTAGAATATCAAGATTTCTATCAACAGGATATATCTCAAGACTAGGTCATGGTATGATAGTGCAAAGAATGCTCAAATATCAATGATCAATCTCACAACGATGTAAGCAAGCAAGTCAAATCCAAAGATCAGGCATAACCGATAACCATAAGTCGATTGGCTCAAATCAAGTACATCGGGTAGTGATGGAGTACAAGTTTGGCAGCATATGAGAATAAATGTGACTGGCTGGGAATAACCACATAGCAAAGTTCAGATTTACTTACCTCGGTTCCTTAGTGTCAGATTCTCCATTTACAAATACTCTAATGATCTCCAGATACTTCAGGCATATCCTCGCATAGCCTGAATAATCATCATTAATTACAGACAGATCAGAATTTATTCATTCATGTCTTATTCATCATCTTAAGAGTCTATTAGATCCCCTAATTAGGTTCATTGGCCTATTACCCACTCATTGGGTTTCAACTTATGTTATTAAATTCCTTAAACAAGCTTAGCAGCTGTCTGAATAATATTTTAAGTCATTTCGACTGCAGCCGTTATCAATTAAGCACTTACTTGCCCTTAGGGGCAAAATGATAATTTTAACATTCTTGCCCCGGACCCTATCACGGTCCTCAGAATAGTCCATATATTGTATATATAAATTTTTGAGTCTTTTGGACTTCATTTGATATCTGCTTTTGATTATCGGGACACACCGGTCATTTTTGGTTTTATACGTTGATCGTTCCGGAGTCATATTTAGCCCTTTGATTTTCATAATCATGCTTATGATAATTTACTAGATCAGATTGACCTTTATTCGACCTCTACTTTGCACTTACCGTGCTCAGGGGTATTTTGGTCATTTTACGTTTCATAAGATTCTGACTTCGATTCATCATTTAACCCTATATGTGAGTCCACAAGCATTTGAGCTTCTATTGGTATCAATTTTGTCCCAATCGGACTTCATTTAGACATCAAAGGCATTTTGGTAATTTCACATGCCATAGCTAAATTTTTGGGACCTCGGTTCATTAAATGGACCTCACCATTGGGTCCAGAGCGTCCAACATAGTGAAATTGGACTGTCTGTTATGTTTAATCGGCTCTAGGTATCATTAAGGGCAATTCGGTCATTTACACCTACGTGTCTGTACTTTTTCGGGACTGTATTTCCAAAATCGGACTGTACCATTGAGTCCAGAATACTTGAAATAGTGAAAATACACTATTTATTTAATTTATTTGGACTCCGTTTGACATATTTAATGTCTAGGGGTAAAATTATAATTTTACCTATTTAATAAAATAATTAAATAATTATTTTATTATTTAATTAATTTGGCAGGGGCTTAAATGTATAATTTTTCCAAAATCTGGGCCACTGTGCAATATTCAGAACTGTTGGGGCAAATCCGTAATTCTCAGAAATCATTTGGGGGTTAAAACATAATTACACAAATTAGGGGTTCAAACCCCTTAGGTTTTAGGTTCAAGAGATGAACCGGTCCAATTACACTGTGAACCAACCGGTTCACTAACCCCTCAGAAAACTGGAATTAAATATTCCAATTAACCCTTATCCGTATTTAGGTTATCCTCAAAACCTGATTTTTATTTGTTATCTCCGCAACCAAACAGGTAGAATCAGATTTTAAAACAAAACAATAACCTTCAAAACGGCGACGTGCCACGGGTCCTGTTTTGCAACGGGCCGGGTCCCGACCCGAGTCGGATCCAGTACCCACCCGAGACCAAAATGGTCTCTGTCTTCTCCGGTGACCTACAGGGGTCTTCTCCGGCGCCGGTAGGAAAATTCCGGTGACTTCGTGGGCTCGGCCTAACTGGGTTCGAAAGGAAATTCTGTGATCTTTCTATCCCCGGTGTCGGTTTCTGTCCGAGGTCAAGTTTTAGCCGTCGAACAGTGGGTTACAGGTCGCGGCTCCGGTGGTGGCCGATTTTTCGGCGACGTTTCCGTTTCATTTTCGTGCGTTTTTGGGTTGTTTTAACCCCTGTTTTCGACCACAGGGACCTTTTGGAACTCTTAGGAACAGTTTGGTGTGCTTAAACTCGCAAAGTCAACCGATTTGGAGGGTTATCATTTTGGGCAGCCGCACCTGCAACTGCCTCTCCCTCATTCGTTTGTGGACCATTTTGGTCCAATCAACTTGCAAGTAAATCCCCTTGGTGTCTAGATTATGTCCCAGGGGTCAGAAGTATATTTTATGACAGTTGTTTAAGACCTGCACATTTGAGGTCATCCATGGCCGTCAGTGTACAGTTTTTGGGTTTTCTTGGCCATCCGCCCCTCTCGGTTGTTCTAAAACAATCCTAGGCCTCTCAGTAATACATATATGCAGTTTATACAGGCCCAAAGACTATCAAAACTGTCACGACCCGAAACCCACCCTATGCGGATCTCGTGTCGCGGGGCCGACCCGAAGGCCGTCCCTACTTTTTCCATTCCTGTATCATAGTACTAATATGCAAAGTACTAAAATTTCTTAAACAATAACAGCGGAAGTCTTATCAGTAATAGTACATCAGCGGAAGTCTTTCAATACACAATGTTAGCGGAAGTCTTTACAATACATAATATGGTTCTACATAAACAAAATAAGAACCAAACGTAACCAGCACCCGAGGGTGGTGAATACATGGGAGAACTAAGACATAGACTGATACAGTTCCTCAAAAATGTCCTCCTACGCTCTCAGACTCCTACTGGGGTCTTGCAGCGTCATCACCTGAAATGGGGGTAAATAGGGGGAATGAGCTACGAGAGCTCAGCAAGTAAAAACAGATCTCCGACACTGGTATCGATAAGATACAAATCCATGAATAAGATTATGATAGCCAATCATAAAGAAGGAGATGCTGTAATAGCCAATGAGAACAGTTGCCATAAAGGCCAATGAATAATAAGTCACAATGTTCAATTAGGAGTAATGGATACACCATCAACATGAATCTCTCAACAACAATACAACAACAAGAAGTACTGCCACAATAAACCGATCATAATCAATTCAATGAAGAGTGTCTTTTAGTTAAGATAAGTCATAAGGAATAGTGTTATTCAATAACGTAATCATACCAATTCTTAGGAGATGCATTTACTCTGTTCTCAGGTAAAATGCCAATGGGAATGCAATGAAAATGCCAATGTTTATGCCAGTCAATTGCCGGTGGAAAGCCTTCGAGGAATTCATTCCTGCCACCTGTCCATTTATGTACTTGACCCTTAGGTCTCCAGTTAATACAGAAAGCATCGGATGGATATTGTGACTGAGCATAAATCCCGTATTCATAACATATCATGATTATTCATAATTCCATGAAGTATAAAATGGAATATCATATATTCAGTAAAGACATAGCAGTAAGCCTTTCCAGGCATGGTTCACTATAAAGACATAGCAGACAATAAAGACATAGCAGTAAGCCTTTCAAGGCATGGTTCACATGATAACAACGACATAGCAGTCAATCAATGTCCACAAGATAGAACAATATCGCATTGTGGATAACAATAACGTGAGGTACTTGATTATTCATAATTCCATAGAAGTATAAAATGGAATATCATACATTCAATGAAAGCATAACAGTAAGCCTTTCGAGGCATGGTTTAACATGACGTAATGATACCACAGTAAATCAAGGTCCACAAGATAGAACAATATCACATTGTGGATAGCAATAGCATGAGGTACTTTCAAGAGTACAAGTTTGGCAGTAAAGAGAATAAACTTGGCTTGGAAACACCATATGGAAGAGAAAGGGAATTTACTTACCTCTATCGTGATTCTAGATCAGGAAATCCGTGAATGTACCCTTGCCTTTGGAGTTTCCTATATATCAGTGAATACGTTTCGGAATAAATGCTATTCATCAAATTTTATGCCTTTCTATCATAAGTATTTCAAATACTATTTTAGACTTTACCATTGAGTCCGGAATGCCGAAGAAAGTCGGTTTAGGCTTTCGCGAAATTCCATTTGGACTTTTGTACTAAAAAGGGCAAAATAGTCATTTTGCACTTTCACGGTATTTTATACCTCGGGGCTCCTGTCTCGTAAAACTGGACCCCACCATTGGACTCAGAATGTCCGAGATAATAAGTTTTGACTATTCATTTGCATCGTTTGGACTTCGTTTGACCCATATTTGAAATAGGGGCATTATTGTAAAAATTAATATTTAATTAATTTTCCTATTTGGGCCACAGTAACATTTCCTAATACATTTGGGGTCAAAGTGTAAATACCCAAAGTTACGGTCTGAACCATTGGGTTCACTGCCTAGAAACCCTAACCGGTTCGGTTCTTCACTGAACCAAACGGTTCAGTTAAATTTAGAGAACCGGATTAACATATCCACCCTAACCACCTTATCCATGGTTTGGATAACCTCCAAACCCTAATTCCAATTTACTATCTCCATAGCCAAACAACCCTAAATCCATTTAAAATCCATCTCCAAAACGACACAGTATCATGCCCCATTCATATCCGGTCGGGTCCCGACCCGATTCAACCCAAACCCGTCTAGACTTAACCCGGTATCCTCCCCGATTTTCCGGTCATCTCCCTCAAAGCTCCGGTGAGCTGTATTAGGGTTCCGGCGTCCCTTCCGACGCCGGTGACCGTTCCCATTTATTTTTCTCATGTATTTTTAATGCCATTTTATCCCTCATCACATGGGGGTCACAAATCTATCTTCGGTTTCCCATTTGAACTTCTCTAACCTCACGAAATAGGGCCTAAATGTCTCCGGCCGACTTTCCGACCAAGTGACATTTTTCATTTCCGTGGCTGTTTCTTCTAGGTTTCAAACCCATTTCGTTCCTAGAGTGTTTCTGCACTTCTAAGGACCATTTTCATAAACAAACATCAAGGTTTAAGCATGATATTCATGGAACCCGAAATTATCCATGAAACCTGCAACTCCATATTTCTCCATGGTTTCTCAACCTTTTAACCTGATTCTTTTTGCAAAATAATCCATATTTCATGCTTGTTTAGATCCTATAATCATATATAAGCTTCATGCTTTAAATCTCAAAAACAGAACTAAAACTTGCTTACCTGGGTTTCGGATTTCAGCCCATTATGACCCTCCAAAGTTCCTGTTTATGCTCCTAAGTTCTTTGCCAAAGTGTTCTCCCAACAATGGTCTCTCTTTTGCATTTAAACCCACACCCGTAGGTTTATATTTGTAAAGAGAAGTTTCCACCGCCTCTCTCTCTTTTCTCTCTCTCCCTCTCTTGGTTTCTCCCCCTTCTATGGCCTCTTTCCTTGACCTAGGACCTGTGCTCCCTCTGCCAAATGCAACCTTTGCATTAAATGGTTGGGAGACTTGTTTTACACTCATATATACATATATCATATTATATATATATATATATATGTAACCCACACATCTCTCACCTAGCCGACACACACACACCTCACTTACATCACAGCTGTATGCTGCCCAAGGGCAGTTCCCCTTTTTCCTTTTTCCTTTCTTTTTGTTTCTTATGTAGATATACATATATACATAAATACATCATACATGTATAATACATTATATCTTATACATATACACATGAAATACACCTCTTTTATACATGTATATACATGTATATGTAAGGGTCTAATTCCATTTTAAATCATATTTACATACCTTGATTTTTATTAAGCTACACATCTATGTTTACGTATGCATGCATGAAAATACGTGCATGCACGCATTTTGATGCAATGCCCTGTGATGCTCGGGTGTCACCCAGCCTTGGTCATTCATTTCTATGATTCATAGTTCCAGTCATTCATTTCCATGAAAATACTATGATATACATATCTTACCGTTCAAGTTACATGTGTTAACCGACCTACCTCGGTATACGTGACGTATCCCGGGTCGGGATATTACAAAAACAGTGTCAAAGCTTAAACAGGGGATCTTCAGTTTTGAGAGAAAATTTATACCTCTTGGTTCGGGCCACTGCTCCTACACGGCTCAGTCCAGATTTTTGGCACCTCAGGTGTGCCTCAGTCAGTCATGCCACCCAGTCCCTTCAGTTCCTTTGGTGCATGTCCATGGACCACATAACTTCACATGTACATGCACACACACACTTGCATGCACATGCAAGGCCTTACCTCCATTTCTCTCTAAGACCCTAACAGATCAGTGTCACACTCACAGGCAGTTTTCGGACCTCTCAATTCTGAGACACCAGGCACAATAAGTACAAGTATGTGTATATATATTTTATGAATTGTTTTGTTGCATGCTTCTCCATTGGTGGAGAGGGTGGTCCAATCGGATTTAGTCTGCCTATATATATACATATTACAGTATTTTATATATCATATATGGCTGTATGAAACCCCATTGGTCCATTTGGGTGGCAGTTTGGGGCAACTTTGAATATATATACAATTTAGTTGTATATATGTGCACAAGGTAATGGCAGCCAAGTTGGTAAGTTTTTTGAGAAAAATTCATTCCCTCTCAAAGGTCAAGGGTTCAATTCCCCTGGCCTCCCATTTGCCCCTTTTTTTCACCATTTTGGGCTAAGGCCCTGTTTGGCTGCACATTAATTCAGTTTTTGATGTTTGCCTCATAACTTTCATTCCGTAGCTCCTTTTTCGATGCGGTTTGTTCCGAGAGTTTCATATTTCAGTTATCTACAGTGTCAGAGGTTCCGTGTCATTTATTAGTCATTCGGGATTTCCGTGGTTAATTAATTCGAATTCCGTCAGTGTTAAATTGACATTATTTCACCTAATTAATTGGTAATTAGGTTCGGGTATTGTACCCTATTCTCGAAATAGGTTTAATTGTTTAATTGGTCTATCGTGACCACCGGATTATGATTAATTCCCTTAATCGTTCTTTAAATCGGTACTAATTAATAATTAGCGAACTAATTATTAATTAATTAGGTCGGGGTGTTACAGTAACCTCCCCCCTAGGTACGATGAAATAGCCAGGCTGCTCGATAGGTTTACCACTTCATTCATGGCAGCCGTGCTGGCGGAGGAGCGTCGTCGAAAATTCATTGTTCCGAAGTTCACACCTTACGATGGGTTAGAGGATCCAGGAGACCATCTCTCCCACTATCAGCGGACTATGGCCCTCTATGGGGCTATCGACGCGTTCCTATGCCGCACTTTCGTGACAAGCCACAAGGGCGTAGCTCTGAGGTGGTTCCACAGCCTCCCTCAAGAATCGGTCCCGAACTTCTACAAGCTCAGTAGAAGATTCCTTCATCGGTTCTTGACAAGTAGGAGACTCAGAAAGGGGCTAGAATTTCTCCTCTCGATAGAATAGCTGAAGGAGGAGTCACTTCGGTAATACATTGCCCGATTCAATGCCGAACTCGCAGAAGTCACGGACTGCACTCCGAGCTTCTTGGCCATAGCCCTCCACGCAGGGTTAGGACCCGGACGATTCCATGATTCCCTTATAAAAAACCCTCCTGCTGACATGGCCTTACTCATAGAAAGAGCACGGAGATACATAAATCTGGAAGATACAAGGGCATTATTCCGAAAAGCTAAGGAGTAGACTCAAAAGGCAAAAAACATGCAAAAGCAAACTCTGAGCAACTCCCAAAAAAGGCCGAGGAGCCCAGAAGTGAGGACAGCACCCAGATCTCGGAACAACTTCAACAGTGAAAGTTTCGAGGCACTCACACCGCTGAATGCCTCCCTCATCCACGTTTATCATCAGGTTAGGACGAGCAAAAATTTGAAGCGTCCAGAACCGTTGCACAACCATCCTGACTCCCGAGATCGAAGTAAGTACTACGATTTCCACAAGGATCACGGGCACACCACCGAGACTTGCAGGAACCTCCAGCAAGAAATTGAGCAACTTATTCGAAGGGGACACCTGAGGGAGTTTGTTCAACTAGAAGGGGGGCAGAACCTCTATAATCAAAGACCCCAACAACACAGGCAAGACTAGAGGCCCCAACCGCAGAGACAGGGCCAGGTGCCCGAACAGGCGGAAGCTCGGAATAAGCAACCCCGCCAGAATAATCAGGTCATCCTTGTCCTCCATGCCGACAACTCACTGGCCAGAATGTCCAACCGAGCTAAAAAATGTTATGTTCGGGAGGCAAAGGCGGAGCCCAACTTCATCTAGATCTCAACAAGTGAAAAGAGACTAAAGCTGTAACACCCCGACCCTGATTAAAAAATGATTAGTTACTAATCATTAGTTTGAACCAAACATAAAGAATAATTTAGAAGTTAATCGAGAACCTCATGATAGACCATAAAATAATGTCTGAACCTCATTACCAATTAATTAGGTGAAATGATGTTACTTTAACACTAAGAAAACTCGAGTTAACAAACTACAGGAATTCCAAGGGATTAATAACCGACACTAGACCTTAAATATTGAAGCTAACCTAAATAGAAAGTGACTGGAAGAAACCGCGTCGAAAAAGGAGCAACGGAAAAGAAAATATTTAGGAAATAGCCAAAATGGAATTTTGCGCCAACCAAACAGGACCTAAGCCTAAAATAGGGAAAAATAGCCAAAAGTGAGGCCAAGGGGAATTGAACCCTTGACCAAGTGGGACAAGATTCTTATTACCCAAAAAATTACCAAGTAGGCTGCTACCATTTTTGTGCCTATATATGCAACCAAATTGTATTTAAACCCAAATTAGCCAAGGCCACCTCCCAAATTGGCCAATGGCCATGCATGCAATCCCCACATCATTACCCCACATCATCCCCTATCACCTCCGATCAGCCACCAAACCCACTAAGTCTGATATACATATATAAATATATATATATGTATAGGTTATATGTAAGAGAAATGCTATATCATATATAAGCATACCCCACACTCTTTGACCCCAAAAAGAATCAGTTACTCCTCAGACTTGTGTGTGAGTGTGTGCTCGTGGAGTTGGCTGAGAGAGTGAGGTTAGAGAGAGGAGAGAAAGGGCATGGTGTGAGAGGGAAAGTTGACCCCATCCAAGTGTGTGCATGCATGTGAGTATCACCAAGTGTACCTGAAGAAGTCTGAGCAACCCTAAGGAGCATTGAGAAGACCTGAACCAAGCCAAAGAAGAGAACAGCCACTGGCAAAAGGTATAAACCCAAAACTGCAAAATTTTCTGTTCAAATTTTGATATTGTTTTGACGCTAGTTGAGCCTAAATAACTGCATGCATGATACCTAAAATGTAATATCTTGAATGAGGCAAGAGATTAGAGCCTGAAACAGCCTAGAACACTAAGCCGTACACCCAACCACCATTAATGGACCTCGGATTATACAGGTCTGAATCGACTTGCACAAAACTTAAACTGGGTCATCTAGCCTTAAACTAGACCTCATTAGGGTTCCTAAACCACTAACCCGCGACCTTGAAACCTAAGAAATGAACCCTTAATATCGAGTTGTAGGTTTCGGTCGTGAAACCTAATTCTTTTTTTGACACTTCTAAGCTCGACTTTGAGAATAGGAAAGGAACCCCCACGCCTTAAGGATCACACAGAACCCAACCCCATTAAAAATGATTGCGAGATGAGGATTGATTGCCGAAATTATCAGGTTCGGCTATCATGTCTTGGACCGAGCATTTGGGTTAGCTATATGACCTCAAATGAATGCCAAGATGATCTCTATGATGACAGAAACACTTTAGGTTGAAAACAGTAGCAAATGATCGAACCAAAATCCACGAAATTAAAGAAAAACGGAACCCAGAATTAGGGCAACAGTGTTTAATTTGGGGAAGGAGACGACCGAGTTGACTCGCTGTTGAATCGAGTCACCCGAGCTAACTCGGACACGTGTCAGGACGAGACCAAGTCCACCGAATTATTAGAACGGCGACATTTTGGTTGGTTTTAAATTTAAAAAAAAATTAGGGCTGACGTCATCATGACGTCAGCTTTATGTGTTTAACCGAACCAAACCGGCTGGTTCAGCTAAAACCGGACCTGGTTCAGTTCCAATGCAACTGAACCCACTGGTTCAGTCCGGAAGTTAGGGAAATTGTAATTTGACCCCAAAACTTCAATGAAATTCCACTGTGGCCCAAGCTAAAATAAATTAATATTAATTTAATAATATTTAAATAATAAAAATTACGAAATTGCCCTAGTCCTCAAACAAGTCAAACGGAGTCCGAATAAAGTAAACAAATAGTGGATTTTGACTATTTTGGACGTTCCAGACTCAATGGTATGGTCCATTTTACGAGACGAGACTCCAAAAAATTAAGACACATTAAAGTACAAATTACCAAATTGCCCCTAACATGACCAAAGCCCAATTAAAAGCCAAAAAGGTCTAAATTGACTTTCTTCGACGTTCCGGACTCAACGGTAAGGTCCGTATTACAAAATAAAGTATGAGAAAATATGATGCGTCAATAAAATAAGACTCATGATAAGACATTAGGACGTAATACGATTTAAGCATAATTAGAAACATCAATAGGAGATATTTGAAGTACATTGAAGTTAATAGATTATTGTGAATTGTTTCTAGGAACTACAAAGGGAAGGGAACAACCAACTAATAGTGCAAACCCAGGGAATCAATGTGAGTAACCCTGCATTTGAAGTGGAGAATTTAACTCCACGATTTAAATGATGTTTTAACCTTCAAAATATCTGAAGCATTGAATGTTTAAATTCCATATTTCATGATTCCTGTATTGAAATATTCCGCTCTTATAATTCTCTTGCGACATGTCCAGTGAATGATTTTTGTTACAATTCTCTTTGAAAGTATTTAACATGTCATCTGTTCTGAAATGTTATTCCAACAATGTAAAGATTCTGTCAAGAACATCATGTTTTAAATGCTCATAAAAGCATTTCTTGAAGAAGTCATGTTTAAATGCTTATAAAAAGTATTTCTTGAAGAAGCTAACGTTTTGCAAGATAATAATGATGCATAAGCATCACCAGTTATTGAGCACCCTTCGGGTTCTCAATTCAGAATAATGCCCGGTAGCAGGATCTAATCCCCCAGGCAACGAGATCTCTCAGAAGTAAGACTAGGGTCTGGTTCGAAACGGATCCTTCAGTTAAAAAGTGAAAAGATGATAAATGATTTTAGAAATGAAAGTAGGTTTTATTCTCATTTTTATGCCTCTTTATATGCTTGAAATGCATATACTCTGTTTGACGAAATGCTTATTTAGCCTTGAATACTTTAAATGTTTCAAAGCTATCCGTTATGAAAAATACATGTACTCTGTGTACTCTGTGTTTAAAATATACGGACAATTGGTAGTGTGCATTTTATAAACTCTCATGTGCGAAACCACTGCCAATTGAAAACCCATGACAGATGCAGGAATTACTCATTGGGCTTTTCGAAGCTCACCCCATTCCCTAAATTTTTTTTAGGTAACGATGACGAGTGGGAGCCTTGCTCTATCTTGGGATGATGATTAGTGGCTCTGTATAATCATAAACTTTTGAGGATACTAGAACTTGTAATGGGACAGATTTTGGGATGTACTAGATTTTGAAAAATTATGTACTTAAGCCGAGAGGCAACTGGATATGTCATGTATATATAAAACCTTAAGTTTTAGTATGCTCTGATTATTATTATTATGTGTACCGCTATGAAGAGCGGCAGTACCGGGCGGATGTGCTACAGATTTTAAAAAGAAAAGAAAAAAGTTTTTTTTTTTCACGCTTCCGCAACCACAGGTCGCACCGCCATTCAATACTGTTGCTTATGAGAGCCTTGCCCTAAGGCCTTCGTGTCACGACCCGAAACCCACCCTGTGCGGATCTCGAGTCGCGACCGCCGCCCCGAGACCCGAAGGCCTCGAGACAAGGCTCGCATAGGCAGCGGTATCGAATAGATGTGCTTCATGTGGTTGCGGAAGCGTGAAAAACTTTTTTCTTTTCTTTCTTATTTAAAATTTGCACATCCGTCCGGTATTGCCGCTCTTCACATTTCGGTATACATGTATAATCATACATTCAGAGCATAACTAAAACTTAAAAGACTTTATAATTACAATCTTAATTCAACTGCCCCGTGGGGCTTAATACATGTCCTTAAATTGTCTGGAAATACAAAATATACTAATCAAAGTTCATGTGATTTTTCCCAAAAGAACTACTTAAGCAAATCTTCCCAAAAGCTAGGTTCATCCTTATCATCTTCAAAAATCGATCTGCCATTAGTCACCTGAAAGGGGGGCGGATAAAATCCGGGTAAGCTAATCAAAGATTGTGAGTAATTCCTGCATTCGTCATGAGGTTTTCAACTGGTAGTGGTTTAGCACATGAGGGTTTATGAAATACGCACTACCAATTGCTCGTATATTTTAGAACACAGAATATATGCATTCTTAAAACAATAGCTTTGAAACAATTAAGGTATTCAAGCTAAATACACATTTCTTCGAATAGAGCATATGCAATTTAAAAGCATATAAACACGTGAAATAGAATAGGGGTAAAACCTACTTCTATTTTCAAAATCACTTGTCATCTTTTCCCTTTTATTAGGTGGAATCTGTTTTGAACCAGATTCCCATTTTACTGCAATGCTACAATGGAGATATCTCATTTGCCTGGGGGATTAGATCCTTCTACCGGGCATGTACTGTTGAATCCTGAAGGATTTCAACCATCATAGGGGGTGGTACTTAGTACCGTTTATCTTGTAAAACATTTATCACATGACTTCTTCAATAGATACGTTTCATGAGTATTTAAAACATGAAGGGTATAACTTCTATAATGAAGCTTCAAATACATGTGATAATCAAATTCAGAATATTCAAGAGATTTGCACTTGATTTAGACATGCTAAATATTTTCAAGAAAAGAGCTGAATTTAAAACATTTATAAAGCATGCCGTAACAGAATATTTTAAAAGAACGGAATCATATAAAGACTGAATTTGATATTCAAAGGCTGCAATAACTTGAACTTAAAACTTCTTCAATATATAGAGTTAAATCTCCAATTCGAATACAGGGTTACTCACCTCGATCCTTTAGGGTTAGCTGTCACGACCCGAAACCCACCCTACGCGGATTACCTGGATCGCGACCGCCGCCCCGAGACCCGAAGGCCTCGAGACAAGGCTCATACATAAGCAACAATATCAGACAGCGATGCGACCTGTGGTTGCGGAAGTATGAAAAACTTTTTTCTTTTCTTTTAAAATAAAACATCTGTCGCATATCCATCTGATACTGCCGCTCTTCATAGCGGTACACATAAAGATAATAATCAGAGCATAATAATATTAACTAAAGGTTCTACATAGTACATATCCATGTGCCCCTCGGGCTTAAGTACATCATTGTCCAAAATTTCTATTACAAAAATTTAACTGATAATGGGTCCTACTACTACCAAAATATCTCCAAGGACCTATTGGAGTTGCCATTCACTGCTCTCCATATTGAGCAAGTGTCCAACCTTGATCATCACCTGAAAAATGTTTGGGAGTAGGGTGAGCTTCGAAAAGCCCAATGAGTAATTCCTACATCTGTCATGGGTTTTCAATTGGTAAAGGTTTCGTACATGAGAGTTTATAAAATACTCAACTGCCAATTGGTCGTATACTTGAACATAGAGAACATGCATTCATAAAATATGTAGCTTTGAAACATTCAAGGTATTCAAGCTAGAACATATATTTCCATAAAAGAGTAGGTGTAATTCAGAACATATAACTTAAAATCATGTAAACATGTATAGTGAAAATGGGGGATAAAACCTGCTTCCATTTCCAAAATCGTTTGTCATATTTTCTCTCTAATTAGGTGGAATCTGTTTCGAACCAGACTTCCTTTTTACGTATACGTGGAGATATCTCATTTGCCTGGGGGATTAGATCCTGCTACCAGACATTACACATGACAGGTCAATTGAGTTCCGTATGACCCAAAATCCTGACTATGTGTTGATGCACATGATAGGTCCATTGAGTTCTGTACAACTCACCACACTACCTATGTGCTTATTATTTATCTTGTAAAACATTTATCATATGACTTTTATATAAAAGCCTTTCATGAGTATTTAAAATGTGTGACGTATAACTGTTACAATGATGCTTCAATACTTGTAATAATCAAATTCAGGACTGTTTGAGGAAAATCAAACATGCCAACTATTTTGAAAGGAAAACATTTACGGATATAATATGTAAATAATCATGAAGCATGTCATGGCAGAATATTTAAAAAACAGAAGTCATGAATACTGAATTTGACATATCAATGCTGTAAATATTTGATCTAAAAAAATATCTGTTGAAATCCGTGGAGTTAAACCCTCCACTTCAAATGCAAGATTACTCACCTCGGTCCTTTAGGGTTAGCTCTATTGAGGCGCCTTCCCTTTACCTTTCTCTTTCCTTAGCCTATCAAGATTTATGAAGATTCCATAAATTTCATATGTACTCAATCAACTTCATAAGTCACTAAGTGTAGATTGTGAGAAGCCTAAATTTTTATACCTGTCCTGACTTATAGCTGTATTACAGATCTAGTAACTTATGTTCTTAATGATAATAATAATACCTGCGACGCCATTCGGCTAAGGTTTCCGTGTTCTCTCTTTCCTCCTTCTTCTTTTTAGCTTCTGCCACCATGGCTTTGGTGGGTGATTTGAACATGAAGGGGCTTACCGAGACAACCTCTGTCGCCTTGGCTATCCTGACAAATCTGTCGATCACCCTCTGTCGATGCAACAGTTCTTGCATGAAAGCCTGTTGCTTTGGGTCCTTGGCCCTTTGGGCCTTGGTCATGATCGTGTACTTGGGTCGTTGTTCTTCCATAATTCACCTAAGATCAATTTATGAGTTAGAAATTTTTATTCTAAGGTTGATGTGTTGTCATGTCCTCGTATATGCCGTAGATTTAGTACTTTGGCATTACTTTACTTTATAGTCATCTGACAGATGCTATTCATCAAATTTTATGTATCTTTATTTTAGACGTTTCTTTTGGTCGAATAGACTCTACCATTGAGTCCGGAGCGTCGAAGAAAGTCAGTTTAGACCTTCTTTGGTTTAATTTGGCTTTTGGTGTACTAGGGGTAATTTGGTCATTTTACCCCTTTACGTGTCTTTATTTTTTCGGGTCCCGTCTCATAAAATGGACCCTACCATCAGTCTCAGAGTATCCAAAATAGTAAGGATACACTATTTATTTGTTTAATTCGGACTTCGTTTGACTTGTTTAGGGGGAAGGGCAATTTGGTCATTTTGACATTTTTAGGGGTCTTAAATTTTTTGGGACCTCATCTCATGTCGAGGACCTCACCAATGGGCTCAGAGGGTCCAAGATAGTAAGGTTACATGTATAACTTGTAATTTTTGGACAACGGGCCATTTCGGAGTATTTAATTTAATTAATTTCACTTAATTAAATTAATCTTGATTAAGCATAATATATATATTATTTTGTACATAAATAGAACAGGTTGAATAGGATGGCACGCTGGCCAGCGTGCCATCTCCCTCCCCATACATCCCACGTTCGAATCCTGTAAGGTGCAAATGCACCTTTTTTATTTTCGGATTTTATTAGATATATGATATATATATATATATATATATTGGTGCCACATAAGACACACGCAAGCGCGTGGCCAAGTGGTAAGGGAGACTGTGTGGGCGCGTAGGTCAGGGGTTCGATACCCCGTAGCAACAAATCCCTCTCTTTTCTTTTAATTTAAACCGTTTTATATATATAAGTATCAGGCCCCCTAAAACGACGTCGTCCCACTAATTCGGTGGCAAGCCCAGAGGCTGCCACGCGTCCGAGTCGACTCGGTCAGAGCTTTTGAAACCGAGTTGACTCACTGTCACCTTCTCCATTCGATCCATACGGTTGCCCTAGTTGCAGGTTTCCAATTCTTCCTATTTCGTGGATTTTGGCTCAACGATTCCCACCTGTTTTTGATCCAAAACATTTCTAAGGTATAAAAGACCAGTTTGGCATTCATTTTGGACTTTAAAACCCCTTCATATGTTCGGTTTTAGACTGGATAATCCAAACTGTGCCTCGGTCGTATATGCCCATTTTTGAGTCAAACTCGATGGGGTTTGTTCTGTTGTGATCCTATCTTCATGGGGATCCCGTTCCCATTCATAATAGTGGGTTTAGTCGCGAGTTTGTGGGGTTTGTTTTGGAAACCCAAAACTGTGACTCCATTTTTGGAGGGTTGTTTTTAGGTTTCTTGATCGCGGTTAAGTGTTTATAACATTCTCTTAGAGTCTAGTTGAGGTTCCAATAATCCAAACAAGGTTTTGTTCACATGATTTCAGACATGCTTTTAGCAAGGTCCATCAATGGCGGTTTTCATGGGTTTGGTGTTTTCTAAGTGTTTTCAAGCTTAGATCTCATGCTTAATCACGTTTATTTACCTTAAACATCATATATATAAAATCTAGAAGCTAAAACAGTTCATGCATAGCAAAATTTCTAGAGAGAGAAAATGATAGTTTTTTGTGTTTTACCTCTAATAGTGGCCTTCTCTCTCTTTCCTTCTTCCTCCGAGACCTCCCTTCTATCCTTCTGAATGCCCAGAACTCTTTCTCTCTTTCTCTATGGCCGTGTGTGTGTGTGTGTACAAGTACCATACATTTTGTATAAGGAGGGTTATCATGGCAAATCTGATTGCCCCTCTCTTTGGGTTAACCCATTTCAGGCTTCTTCATGAGTGGCCTGAATTGCCACTGTTGGGCAGGCCATGAGTGGCCGGTTGTGTGTGTGTGTGGTGTTTGACTTACATATATATATATATATATGTATATATACATGGCTCAACCCTAATACCCTTGGATAATACACACACCTCTCTCACTTTTGTACACTTTGGACAATAGCATGCCCTATTATACATACATTTCATACATACATATTTTGGCATACATGCATGCATGCATACACATACACATATATATATTCATGTATAATTATATATATTTAAGGTTATAATTATTTATACAGTATATATATTTTTGTATTTAATTATGTATATTAATTGTTACAATTTATTTCTTATACTTAAAATAATTAATTACTTTAAAAATTAATTATTTTCTTAAATGTATTATCTTGTACTAATCTTCGTATCCTCGTAATACGTGCCCTAAATTCTCGTACTCGTATCAACAATCGGTAGTTGACGTGAAAATATAATTATCATCAAAATCGACATGTTGGTGATTGCAACGAAAGTGATGTACAGTCATCCTGACTTTTCAGGACACTTACTTAAAAGTTCGTGCGTCGGGGTCGACACCGACCTCGTTACTAAAGGCGTCGATTTCTAACTTTAACACAATAGCTTGATAGTCCCTAATTCGGGTCGGGGTATTACATTAGCTCTACAGAGGCGCCTTCCCTTTACTCTTCTCCCTCCTTAGCCTATCAAGATTTATGAAGATTCCATAAATTCTATATGTGCTTAATCAACTTCATAACTTGCTAATTATAGACTGTGAAAAGCCTAAATTCTTATACTGGTCCGACTTATAGCTGTATTATAGGTCTAGCAACTTATGTACTTAATGATAATAATATTACCTGCGACGCCATTCGGCTAAGGTTTCCGTGTTCTCTCTTTCCTCTTCCATTTTCCTTTTTTCCTCCTTCTTTTTCTTGGCCTCTGCCACCATTGCCTTGGTGGGTGATTTGTAAATGAAAGGGCTCACCGAGACGACTTCCGTCGCCTTGGCTATCCTGACGAACCGGTCAATCACTCTTTGACGATGTAACAGTTCTTGCATGAAGGCCAGTTGTTTTGGGTCCCTGGCCTTTTGGGCCTTGGTCATGATCGTGAACTTGGGTCATTGTTCTTACATAATTTTCACCTAAGATCAATTTAAGAGTTAGAAATTTTATTCTAAGGTTGATGTGTTGTCGTGTCTTTTCGTAATTCATGTTCTCGTACATGCCGTAGATTAGTACTTTGGCCTTTTCGTAATTCATGTTCTCGTACATGTCGTAGATTAGTACTTTGGCCTTACTTTGGTTTATAACATCTGACAGATGCTATTCATCAAATTTTATGTATTTTTATTTTAGACATTTCTTTTGGTCGAATAGACTCTACCATTGAGTCCGGAGCGTCGAAGAAAGTCGGTTTGGGCTTCCCTAGGATTTAATTCGGACTCTGGTATGAAAAAAGGTAAAAGGGTCATTCATCGTTTTACGTGTCATATTTTTCTGTACGTTGTTTCATAGTTTGGACTCCATTATTGAGTCCAGGATGTCAAAGAAAGTCAATTCAGACCTTCCTGTGTTTTAATTTGGCTTTTAGTGTACTAGGGGTAATTTGGTCATTTTACCCCTTTACGTGTCTTTATGTTCGGGACCTCATCTCGTGTTGTGGACCTCACCATTGGACTCAGAAGGTCCGAGATAGTAAAATTACACTAATAACTTGATAATTTTGGTCAAGGGGTATTTTGGTAATTTATACCTTAACGTGTCTAAATTTTTCGAGCCCCGTCTCGTAAAACGGACCCTACCATTGGCTTCAGAATATCTGAAATAGTAAGGATACACTATTCATTTATTTAATTTGGACTTCATTTGCCCTATTTATGACCCAAGGGTAATTTAGTAATTTTACTTGTTTAATAAAATAATTTAATAAATTATTTTATTATTTTATTATTTTTCCAGGGGTATATTTGCATAATTTTTCCAAAATTTGGGCCACAATGTAAATCCGTAGAACAGTTGGGGGTCAAAATAGAATTTTCAAAACTTTCGGACTGAACCAGTGGGTTCAAGTCCTATCTCAAATGAACCGGTCCAATTTCAACTGAACCAATCTGGTCTGGTTGGGTTTATTGCGTAATGCTGACGTCAGCCCTAATAGTTTAAAATTTAAACATAAGCATAAACGACGCCGTCCCACTTAACCGTTTATACGACGGGTCGGGTTCCGACCCGAACCCGATTTGACCCGTTTTGACCCGAACCGCCACTGTTCATCTTCTTCCCCGTTTCTTCCCAGTGTTGCCCTAGTTGCAGGTTTTCATTTTTTTCCTATTTCGTGATGTTTTACAACTCCGTTTCTTCTGCTTTCTTTCCCAAACACCTCCTAATACATTATAGAACACTTTTACATTGATTTGGAGGTTCGAATGTAGCTCAATGACTCGATTTAAGTCGCGATAATCCGAGCTATTCATGGGTCATTCATGCTCGTTTGTTGATGGTTTTTCACGAGGTTTTGCTTGTTTTAATCCCTTCTTCATAGGGATTTAGTTTTCGTTCATAAGGGTAGGTTTAGAGGCGAGTTTAAAGGTTTGGGTTGAAAACCCGAAACCTGCAAGTCAATGGTCGAGGGTCATTTCTTGTGATTTTTGGTCACGGGTATAGGTTTTCATGACCCTCATGACTCCTTCTTGAAGTCTCTATGCACCAAAAAGAGTTTGGCTTCCATCATTTCAGACCTGCTATAGCATGGTCTTCAATGGCGGATCACTGTTGGGTCACGTAGTTCTAGGTGTTTTTACGACCTAATTTCATGTTTGATCATGCCTAAATATGTTTAAAACATCATATATACAAAATCTAGAACTAAAACAGTTCATGCATGCAAAATTTTCTAGAGAGAGAAAGTGAGGGTTTTTTGTGTTTTACCTCTAACAGTGACTTTCTCTCTCCTTCCTCCTTTCACGAGATCTCCTTTCTCTTCTTCTGAGTGCCTAGAACTCTCTCTCTCTCTCTCTCTCTCTCTCTCTCTCTCTCTCTCTTTCTCTATGGCTGATCGGTGGAGATTTTGTGTGTGTATACTATGTATGCCCATTGTATAAGTGAGAAATTTAATGGCTATCACCTCACTTAATTGCCCCTTCACTTCACCCCCTTACTCCATCAGATCATGGCCATACTTCCCCCTATTCATCTTCACCAAATGACCATATAATATATACATAAAGTACATAGCCACCTTACCTATATTAATTCCATGTCTCCCTCTCATATATTTATGTATGTATATATATATATATATTACATTTAATATACATATTACACCACACTCACACACACGGCTGATATATATATATATATTTTTACTTAATTTTCCATATTTAATTTATTATTAAATTATTTATTCAATTTATTACACTTTATCAATTAACCATCATATTTCATATTAATTATAATAAATACTTAATTTCTCATATTAATAAATTAATTTTATTAAATTAATTTATTATTATCTTAAAAGCATAATATTTACTTCCATTTTTCATATCCTCGTAATACGTGTCATATTACCCGACATTCTCGGGTCGGGGTATTACACTTCGGGCCGAAGGGCGGCGGTCGCGATTACCTTAATCCGCACAGGGTGGGTTTCGGGTCGTGACAAAAGCCCCTACCAAGTATCTAGTTCTCAGAGCCAGATCTCGCTAGAGTGCACTATCCTCATAATGATGCCCTTGTCATTTCACTTAAGGTGGCAAATTTTGACACCAGAAGAGTGCTGGTGGATACGGGATGTTCCACCAACATCCTATTTTACGAGGCTTTCAGACACACGAAGCTCCACAACCCCGACCTAAAGGCCACCACTGTTGTAATGGCAGGATTTGACGGCAATTTGAGCTCGCCAATGGGGGGAATCGATCTATCGACCATAATGGAAGAAGGAGACGACCAGAAGACCCATATCTCCGAGTATATGATCGTAGAATCCTGATCCCCATACAACATTATTATGGGACGGACGTGGCTCCATCAGATGGGAGCAGTCACTTCCACCCTTCATCAGTACATTCACAACGAGAAGGTCTGCATGGTCAGAGGTACCTAGTCAACATCTCGGGAATGCCACGTTGTGGCATTGAAAGGGAAGACCCTGAAATAGCAGTTACAGAAACCTCGATAGCCCTTTGGTCTAGGGGAAGGCGCCGAATGCCCTACCATAATCGATGAACCACTAAGTCCTAGAGGGAGAGACAGCATGGCAACACCGATCTAAGAACCTATCAAAGTGCAGGTGAGCACCGAAGAAGAGGGACGCTACTTACAACTCGATGCGGACCTGTCTCAGTCAGAATAGGAGGAGATGACCAAGTTCTTAAAAGATAACTTATCAGTCTTCGCGTGGGAAACCAAAGACATGGAGGGAATAGACCCCTCTCTCATCTGCCACAAATTGATGACCGAACCGGGCCATCCCCCGATCAGATAGAAGCGAAGGACCTTCACCCCAGAAAGACACAAGATAATCAATGAAGAGGTCCAGAGGTTGCTAGATGCAAAGATGATAAGGGAAGTCTTTTACCCGGAGTGGCTTGCCAACACCATCCTCATAAAAAAGAAGAATAGGAAGTGGTGGGTCTGCGTCGACTATACCGACCTCAACAAGGCATGTCCCAAAGATAGTTTCCCACTGCCTAGAATCGATCAGTTGGTTGACGCCATTACGGGTCACGAGCTAATGAGCTTCATGGATGCATACTCTAGATACAATCAGATCCAAATGCACCCCCTCAGACCAAGAAAAGACATCCTTAATTTCGGAGCGAGGTCTTTACTGCTACAGGGTGATGCCCTTCGGATTAAAAAACGTCAGAGCCACGTACCAGCGATTAGTGAACAGAATGTTTGACCCTCTGCTCGGTAGCACCATGGAGTTTACATAAATGACATGTTAGTCAAGAGCCAGAAGAAGAGCAAGCACGTTCAGCATTTGAGGCAAACTTTTGACATACTAAAGAAGCACAAAATGAAGTTGAATCCTTCAAAATGCACCTTTGGGGTCAGCAGGGGCAAGTTTCTCAGTTTCCTGATCTCACAAAGAGGTATAAAGGCAGACCCCTTGCAGATTAAAGCTTTGACAGAACTAGAGCCACCGAGGTCCAAAAAGGATATCCAGGCACTGAACGAAAGAATCGCGGCCCTGAACAGATTCATATCTAGATATACCGATAGTTGCCTCCCGTTCTTCAAAGCTCTAAGGGGGAATAAGGCCCTTGAGTGGACCCCTGACTATGACAAAGCTTTTTCAGAACTGAAGCAATACATGGCATCCCCAAAACTCTTATCCAAGCCAGTGTGGAGGGAAAAGCTCTTCTTGTACCTGGCAGTATCCGAGAACGCAATAAGTTTTGCATTTATCAGAGAAGAAAAGGGATGTCACAAGCCCGTGTTCTACGTCAGCAAAGCACTCCTCGAATCCGAAAAAAGATACCCCAAGGTGGAAAAGTTGGCATTCGCCTTGATAGTTTCCACCCGAAAGCTTCGGCCTTATTTCTAAGCTCACTCGATTGTGGTTCCGACATGCTACCCGCCTAAAAATGGTTTTGCACAAACCTGACACCTCGGGGGGCCTGATAAAGTGGTCTGTGGAGTTGGGGGAATTCGATATATCTTACACACACAGGACTGCCATTAAAGCCCGAGCTTTGGCGGACTTCGTCGTAGAATTCACTCTAGCTCTAGAGGGAAACCTCGGAGCAAACACAGGCACGGCGGCATGGCAGCTTCATATCGATGGTCCCTCTACCGGCAAGGGTTCTGGAGTTGGTATTGTACTCTGATCTCCGGATGGAGTTACAACAGAGAAGGCGATCACCCTGAGCTTCAGAGCTTCTAACAATGAAGCTGAATATGAAGCACTAATCCTCGGGATGAGGCTGGCCTTAGAATATGAGGCTCACAGCCTTGAAGCATTCTCTGATTCATAGCTAGTAGTGGCCAGGTCCTTGGTGAATTCATAGCCAAAGATGACCAAATGGTCAGATATGCGAAACTGGTGAGCTCCCTAAAGAAGTCATTTTCCAAATTCAGTATCCACAAAATTGAAAGAAGTTAGAATGCCCAAGCCGATGCCTTGGCAAACATGGCCTCTCACTTGAAACCTAATGAGGATTCTGAAGTCAGCATTCCTTGCCAAGCGGGACCAAGCATCCAGGAAATCCAACCCATCTACTGTGCGGAACAGCCTAAGGACTGAAGGACTCCTATCTTTCGGTACTTGCAAGAAGGGGAGCTACCCGAGGAAAAGAACCAAGCTCGGAGTATACGAATCAGGTCAGCCTGGTACCTTATTCTAAACAAAAAACTCTACCGCAGGTCCTATACCCAGCCACTCTTGAGATGCCTATCTCCAGAAGAGTCAAAATATGTCTTGGCCGAAATCCATAAAGGGATATGTGGAAACCATAACGGAGGCAGAACAATCGCACACCAAGCTCTGACTCATGGCTGCTACTGGCTTGGCATGCTCGAACATGCCAAAGAATACATAAAGAAGTGTGATAAGTGTCAACGTTTCGTCTCGTACCAACATCAGCCACATCAAGAGCTCACCCCCATTGCAAGTCCACGGCCTTTTGCCCAATGGGGGATGGATATTATGGGTCCATTGCCAAAGGCCCCCCAAAACAGAAGATATCTGCTTGTAGCCATCGATTATTTCTCCAAATAGGCAAAGGCAGAACCCCTAACTCACATTACTGAGGCAAAGGTAAAAAAATTTACATAGAAGAATATTGTCTGCAGATTCGGCGTACCTCGTGTCATCATCTCGGACAACGGCATTCAATTCACCGAAAAAGTATTCGAAAAGTTCTGTACCGACCTTCACATTAGCCACCACTTCTCCTCACCTAGGCACCCCCAAGCAAATGGGCAAGCCGAGGTCACCAATCAAACCATCCTCGATGCCATCAAAAAGAGATTGAAGCAAGCCAAGAGAAGGTGGGTTGAGGAGCTCCCAAGAGTACTCTGGGCATACCGAACCACGAGAAGGACGTCAACTGCCGAGACACCATTTTTACTTGCATACGGCACCGAGGCAGTCATTCTTGTAGAGATCGGCATGCCAACACTGAGAATGGAGGCCTTCGACCAAGAGACCAATAATCTCCAACTGGCAAAAAATCTCGACCTACTGGAAGGAAAAAGAGAGCAGGCTAGGATCAGAGCTAAAGAATATCGACGAAGGGTGGCCAAAAGCTTCAATCAGAAGGTGAAGCCCGTAGCCTTAGGGCTCGGTGATCTGGTTCTAAGAAGGATATTCCCTAATACCAAGGATCCCACCATGGGAAAGCTATCCCTAAACTGGGAGGGGCCCTACAGAGTTGTCAAGATTATCAGGCCTATGACCTATTGGTTAGAAGATATGTCTGAAAAACCAGTTCCAAGGCCCTGGAATATTGAGCACCTAAGAAAGTACTATCAATAAAGCTTCTCCTTGTTGTGAATTTGTTTCCCAAGTATATAAGCCCCTACGAGCAAGAACGCTGTAGGCAAGGTCTCAAATCAATGCACAGGTCTCCAGACCTGGTCCATTAAAAGGCCCCTACGAGCAAGAGCGCTGTAGGCAAGGTCTCAATCCAATGCACAGGTCTCCAGACCTGGTCCATTAAAAGGCCCCTACGAGCAAGAGCGCTGTAGGCAAGGTCTCAATTCAATGCACAGGTCTCCAAACGTGGTCCATTAAAAGGCCCCTATGAGCAAGAGCGTTGTAGGCAAGGTCTCAATCCAATGCACAAGTCTCTAGACCTAGTCTATTAAAAGGCCCCTACGAGTAAGAGCGCTATAGGCAGGGTCTCAATTCAATGCACAGGTCTACAGACCTGGTCCATTAAAAGGCCCTTATGAATGAGAGTGCTATAGGCAAGGTCCCCATACCTAGCCCATTTGAAAAAAACCCTACGAGCGAGAACGCTAAAGGCGTGGCCACGGTTCAACGCGCAGGTTCAATTGATTGATGGCATTATTATAAGTATCCCACCTCGAAACCAAGAAATTTCTCTGAAGCCTCGCCGGTTATCAGGTTAGAATGTTTATTAGATTAATTTGTTTTATTAGACTTGAATGCCTCCAGAATGGTCTTCTAAAAAAGGTCCATTCTTAAATCAACATTTGGTCGAGATGGATCCAGATCTGATGTATTGCATATATTTAGATCTGGAGTTATATTAAATTACTTGTTATTTATCAAGTGTCTAACCTCTAGATCCCGTTTACTGAGGATAGGCGCAACAAGGTCTGGAGTTATATTAAATTACTTGTCTAACCTCTGGATCCCATTTACTGAGAATAGGCGCAACAAAGTCTGAAGTTATATTAAATTATTCGTTATTTGTCAAGTGTCTAACCTCTGGAGCCCCTTTGCTGGGGAACGATGCAATAAGGTTTGAAGTACGATTAAATGGATTAGTCAAAATTGTATGCATTCCAAGACCACAAAGACAGGCTATAAAAAGAAAACTGCTACTTGTATTAATAAAGGCCCAGAAAAGGCCGAAGATTACAGCAAGAAAGTAAAAAAGCAAATACAAATTAGTTTGGATTTGTGGGAGAAATAGTAGAGAGGGGCACTGCATCTTTAATAACTGCGTCCTGGGCCGGTTGGTCGGGAGAGTTTGGTAACGACTTGTCTACCTCCACTTTATCCAGGGTAGAAATGTCCAGATCTGGATACAGCTTTCGAATCTTCTTTATGCAGAGTAGGTAGTCAGAATCTACAAACTTCCTACCCATAGAGGTGACTAGCCCCATTAGACCTACCTTGGTAGCCTTCTGGGCCTCCTCAATTTTTCGAGCCTCAGTTGCCTCAGATTCCTTAAATTTTTTCTTCAACTCATCCAAGTCCTGTCGGAGCTTATTTCTCTGACTGAACAAAGACTCCAATCCATGCTTCGCCTCCATGTACTTCTCGTTAAGGGCCCCACATTTGATCTCTAAGGATTTCGCGTTAGCTCGGGATGCCTCGAGATCGGCACGAGCAGCCCCAACCTCGGAATGGGCCACCTTCAAATGAGACTGTGCGGCGCTAAGTTCGGATTCGGCCACCTTCAGACTGGACCGAGCAGCATTGAGCTCGGTTTGGGCTATTTTCAAATCGGCTTAAAGGCTGCTAACCATCTCGGACTGGTCGAAGGGATCCATGAGAACGCCATCGCCCGAAGACCCTATAAACAATAGACAGAGATGTTGGTAAAAAAAAAAAAGAGATAATCTTACCCTGGCATGACCTAGCATAAGTTCGGCCATGATTTGCCTCGAGCTCTTGCCTTGAAAACCAAGAGGGAGCGCCGCTTTGAGGGCTAATTTCATGGCCTCGAACCCCGAGGACGCATTGGCCGAATTGGGGGGAGTTGAGCTTGATCCCTCTCGAGGAGTGGCCAGATGTGATGGGGCAGAGGCCTGCGCCGCTGAACCGGCTCCCACCTCAGTCGGCTTGGGAGCTTCGGTCCGGACGGTTTTAGCAGACTCTTGAAATGGAGCTCGGGTTGCTTCAACGGACTCTCGAACTTGAGGTCGGGAGGCTTCACAAGAGGCTCTGGATACAAGCCTCCTCTTCTTCTAAGCTGGAGCCGAAGGGGCAGCATCTGAAAAAGACGGGCCGCCAACTTTTGGCTTCGAATTTAGGACATAGCCCAACAGCACGCTTTTCTTTACCGCGACAACATCCCTTTTGTCAGATTGGCCGCCATCAGATTCTGAGACAAGAGGATCTGGTAGTGGGGACGGACGGGAGGTTACAGAAGGCAACGGTACTTATCCTCAAGCTCGGTAGTGAACGGAGGCCTTTTTCACTTCCTCTTATCTACAAAGAGGGCATAAAATAATGAAAAGTAAGACAATTAGTGCAGGATAAATAACAAAAGAAAAAGTATTCAGATCTGAATACTCACCCTTAGGACCGATATGCCGAGGAAAGAGGCTTAGATGGTCCTCAAAATCTTCATGTTCCCAGCCTTCCCCTTACGAAGAAGTACTACTTCTTCCAAGTTTTGTTGGAAGATGGTACAAAAGTTAGAGGCCTGAACCTTTGATCAAAGGATATATAGTAAAGTCCCTCCAAACTGAGGTTCTTCATATCCATCTGACTACGGATGAGATCCAGATCTATGTGGACCCCATTCTGATGTCCTAAAACTATGAAGGCCAAAAGCTACCTCCAGCTGTTTATATCACGACCCGAAACCCACCCTACGCGGATCTCGAAGACGTGATGCCAGTTGGCCACCTTGCCGATTTTTCCTACCATCAATGTGACCAACCAAAGGAAACTTCTGTACTTTATAACTCTGTTACGCCCTGAAACCCACCCTACGCGGATCTCGAGGACATGATGCTAGTTGGCCACCTTACCGATTTTTTCCGCCGTCAATGCGACCAACCGAAGGCAACTTCTGAACTTTACAATGAATTGCTTTCTAAATATAGGGTCAAAGCAGCAGAAATTAAAACCTTTTTAAATTAAAAATGTAATTTATCCAAAGACATCATAGCACGTCTAGAATCAGTCACAAAATATCTCTAGAGTATCAATATACATGTTTCAATGCATCCATTCTATATCAATGAATTACTTAAGGCGGAAGTCACACCAATACATTTTAGCTGATCAGAACTCATCTCCAATGATCAACAATCAGAATGTCTCCAAGTATAATTTAATCATAGTGATCCAACATACTAGGCTAACCTCATCACTAATGATGTAATATTATAATACAAATTGTGAACTTAACTATCACGACCCGAAACCCACCCCGTACGGATTACCGGATCGCGACCGCCGCCCCGAGACCCGAAGGCCCCGAGACAAGGCTCGCATCTGCAGCGGTATCGAATAGATGTGCTACACATGATTGCGGAAGCATGAAAAACTTTTTCTTTTCTTTTCTCATTTTAAATTATGCACATCCGTCCGATACTGCTGTTCCATACATAGCATACATGGTTACACATTCAGAGTATAAAGAAAACTTAAAGACTTCATACATCGATACAATACATATTCAGTTGCCCTGAGGGCTTATTACATATTCTTACTTTGTCTATTAATACAAACGTACTACTAATGTTCATAGGTTCTTCAAGAAAAACTACTTAAACATATCCTTCCAAAAACAGCTAGACTCATCGTCGTTGTCCTTAAGACCCTGTCTGCTGCATCACCTGAAAGGGGGGTCCGAACAAAGTCCAGGTAAGCTAATCTAAGCTTGTGAGCAATTCCAGTGTTCGTCATGGGGTTTTCAATTAGCAGTGGTTTTTAGTACATAAGAGTTGTAAAACATTCACTGCCAATTGCTTATACAATTTAGAATACAAAGTACATGCATTCTTAAAACAGATAGCTTTGAAACATTTAAAGTATTCAAGCTAAACTCGTACTTCGATAAATAGAGTATATAACTCAAAACATATGCATTTCAAATAGCTTGAAAACATTTAAGATATCCAAGCGAAACTCGTACTTCATCAGATAAGTATATAACTTAAATCACATCAATATGTATTTGAAAATGAGGGTAAAACCTGCTTCCATTTCCAAAATCACTTGTCATCTTTTCTCTTTAATTAGGTGGAATCTGTTTCGAGCCAGACTCCCATTTTACTGTCAATACTGTCGATCTCATTTGCCTGGGGGATTAGATCCTGCTACCGGGCATTTACTGTTGAATCCCGAAGGATTTCAACCATCATAGGGGGTGGTACTTAGTACCGTTTATCTTGTAAAACATTTATCACATAACTTCTTCAATAGATACTTTCATGAGTATTTAAAACATGAAATGTATAATTTCTACAATAGGGCTTCAAATACTTGTAACTATCAAATTCAAGATATTTAACATAATTTGGCATTTAAAACTTTAGACATGCTGAAATATGTTTTAAGAAAACTATGATAAATACCAATCACTGAGCATGTCATATAGAGTTATAAAACAGTACAATTAAAAGGTGAATCATGTAATTACTGAATTTGAAACTTCAAATACTTCGCATCTTTGAACTTAAAACTTTTTCAAATCCATGGAGTTAAATCTCCAATTCAAACACAGGGTTACTCACCTTGATTCTTTAGGGTTAGTGCTAAAAATGCGCTTTCCCACTTTCCTTGTAGTTCCTAAGAACAATTCATAAACACCTCATCAACTTCACATTTATTGAAATATCATCTCGATATTCCTTAACTTATGCTTAAATCGTATTAGATCCTAAAACGATTTCACAATTTCATAGGTACTTAATTTAACTCGTACTTGTAACCTATGACATAATTTAATGTGTTAGAAATTGAATTTATTTCAATTTATACTCTTCTGGGAGTTCCATTAACTTTAATTTAAAGTTATTTATTTGACATGTTTAATTGTCGTGTCTTTTCGTATTTCGTTTCTCATACTTGCCTTAGTATTAGTACTTTTGGTATTACTCTAATTTATAGTCATCTGATAGATGCTATTCATCAAATTTTATGTCTTTTTATTTTAGACATTTCTTTAGGTCGAATAGACTCTACCATTGAGTCCGGAGTGTCGAAGAAAGTCAGTTTAGGCTTTCCTAACATTTAATTCGGATTGTTATATGTAAAAGGACAAAATGGTCATTTACCGTTTTACGTGTCACATTTTTCTGTACTTCGTTTCGTAATTCGGACTCCATTATTGAGTCCGGGATGTCAAGGAAAGTCAATTTAGACCTTCTCTGATCTCATTTCGGCTTTAGGAGTACCAGGGGTATTTTGGTCTTTTTACCCCTTTACGTGTCTTTATTTGTCGGGACCCCATTTCGTGTTGTGAACCTCACCATTGGACTCAGGAGGTCCAAGATAGTAAGAATATACTAATAACTTGTAAATTTTTGGTTAAGGGGTATTTTGGTCATTTACCCCTTTGTGTATTTATTTTTTTTTGGGCCCTGTCTCGTAAAACGGACCCTACCATTAGTCTCAGAATGTCCAAAATAGTAAAAATACACTATTCATATGTTTAATTTGGACTTCGTTTGCTCTATTTATGCCACAAGGGTAAAATAGTAATTTAACCTCATTTATTAAATAATTAAATTAATTATTTAATTATTTTTCCAGGGGTCTAAATGCATAAATTTTCTCTCAGTTGGGCCTCAGTATAATTTCTCTAAAGCCCAGGGGTCAATCCGTAAATATAGGAAGTCATGGTTTATTTTATTTTAAATAAAACAGAAAACCAGAGGGTTTAGTTAAATTGGAAGTGAACCGGTCCGGTCTAGTCATAAACCAACCGGTTTGGTCGGTTCATTTACATGTGGCTGACGTCATCATGACGTCAGCCCTAGGTCTCATTTAAATTAAACCACGACCAAAACGTCGTCGTTCAATTAATTCGGTGGCAAGCCCAGAGGCTGCCACCTGTCCGAGTTGACTCAACCTCATTTTAAAAGCCGAGTCGACCCGTCTTCTTCTTCCCCACGAGACCGACTGAAAACCCTAGTTGCAGTCTTCCATTTCTCTCTATTTCGTGGGTTTCTACTCAGCCAATCTCCACTGTTTTGGTCCCAAATTATTCCTAAGACACAACCGACCAGCTTGGCATTCATTTGAAGGATTAAAAATGGTTCGTGTGCTTGGTTTTGGTCGCGATAGCTAAACCTGTATTACCCTCGGTTCATGCTCATTTCTTGACCATTTTCGATGAGGCTTGGCTTGTTTTGTTCCTTAGTTAAAGGGGTTTCATTCCCCATTCGTGAAAATGGATTTAACACAGAGTTTAGGGGTTTGGTTTCCAAACCCGTAACCTGTAAGTCACCATATGGGGTCCATTTCTTGAGCTTTATGGTCGCGGGTGTAGGTTTTTAAAACACTCTTGGAGTCTAGTTGAGGTTCCAATAACCCAAACATGATTTAATCACCATGGATTTAGACCTGCTTGAGCAAGGTCCATCCATGGCCGTAGCTTATGGGTCTTGTGATCTTAGGCATTTTTAAGCTTAAAATCCATAAGTAAACAGGTCTAAATATGTTCTACATATCATACATATAAAATGAAAGCTTTAAATCAGTTTATACACAGAGGAATTTTAGAGAGAGAATTTTAAAAGTTTTGGTGAGTTCACCTTTCACCACTGATTTCTCTTTCTTTCTTGCTCTAAAACCCTTCTTCTCTTCTCCTTAGTTTCCCTTCCTTTGGTTTCTTTCGTGAGAGAACAACATGCTTTGCATGTTTTGGTTTGTCTTATAAAAGAAGAAACCGACCTCTCTCTCTCCTCATTTTCTCTCTCTACTGTTCTCTCTCTCTTCTTTCTGATTGTAGCCCTACACTAGACCTCCCATCTCATAAATTTTTACTTTTCTCTTTGATTTTTGCAAGATATTTTTACATATGTATATTATATATAATATATCACACACACCAACACATGGAGACACACACACTAGCCGACACACACACACACACTGCACTGTTCACACACTGTTCACATGTATATACATTATATATATATAGATATTCTTCCTTGTGTACATGTATTTATATATATACATATTCATACACATTTGATAATATACACACACAATACACCATAATGTGTGTATATGTGTGTTTATATAAATTTAATTTTAACAATTAAATATATTCTAATAAATTAAATTAATTTATTTATTTAATTAATTAATTTTCCTCTTTAGTGTAAAAACCTCTACACAACTTTTTCATTGTCTCGTAATGCGTGCCATATGACCCGGTATCCCGGGTCGGGATATTACATTAACCTTACAGAGTACATAGTCAACTTGACTTGGAGTTTTTCTCGTTAGTGTAAGTCATTTGTACTTCACTAGTTCTGCTAGTTAGCTCACTGCATATCACCCGTCATAAGCTACCTGAAAAATGGTTATAAATAAGGGGTGAGCTAACAAAGCTCAGAAATTAAATTCCTAGTTTTGCCATGGGTCAGGGTTAGTTCACAAGAATGATAGAAGAAAGGGATAATAGATAGCCAATAGCTAACGAACAATAGTAAATGCATAGCCAATCACCAATATGTGCAATAATGACCTGAAGGTCCCAAAGGCTTATCCCAAAATAAGATACAAGAAGATAGTAATAATGAATCCAACAACCGGGATCTAGCCAATCATGAAAATCTGTTGCCACAAAAGCACGATAGCCAATCAAAAGTATAACATGCTTGCATAGAATATGATCATCCAACGAGTACTAAGGATATATCATCATCAAGTAAAGTACAACATGATTGCAATAATATGATCATTCACAGGGCATAGAATATGATCATTTAACGAATACCAAAGATATATCATCATCGAATACTAACAACCCAGAATGCATGAATCACCCGGGGCCGGCATATGTAATATCCCGACCCGGGATATAGCATGTACACCGGGCTGGACTGGGCTATAAAATGTAATCCCGAATTATAAGCCGTGAAATGACATAAATAAAAGTGGATGCGTAATAGACTGTATTGTTTAATTACGATGCATAGGTACGAGAGGCAAACAGTCACGGGTGTCCGGGTGCCGTTGCACCAGAAGCCGAGTTTACTGAAAAACGTGCAAGTGAATGTCGACGCATAAATTTTAAAGTAAATCTAAATGATTATGAATATATATATATGTGTATACGGTCAGCTTATAATATATGTATATATTATAATCCAATGGAAGTAAAAGAAAAGAAAAGAAATGGGCAGGTGGCAATCTCAAGATTTCATGTAGTGCATGAGAGAGCAATATATATTACAAATGTGTATATTGTGTAACGTGGCAGCCGAGAAAGAAAAGATCCGTGCAGTAGGAGCTGTTGTCAAGAGATAGAAGTGTTGCAGTGCAGGCAAAATATATATCTATATATATGTATATTGTGAGGTGTAGCGTGGCAGCAAGAATTGGTGGGTTTACGTGTGTTTGTGTAGTATTGGTGGCAAAACATGCGGTGCAGGTGTGTCATGTGGGGGTGTTGAGTGAGCTGCATACAGCAGCCGTGTGTGGACAGGTGTGTGTGCGTGAGCTCCCATGTAACCAGGTGGCAAAGCCACCGCTCATATACTCGGTCAAAGATATGAAATTAGAAGCAGCCGAAATTAATAATAGGGAGGAGCAGACCTTGATGCAGTGCAAATATGTCTACAATTAGTTTTATTTTATTGGAAGAACTGAGATGGATCGGAACAGGGGAAATTGTATAGTGTATATATATGTACAGTTGGCGGTACAGCAGGTAGTGTGAGAAAAGGAAAAGCGTGAGGCAGCCGTGAGGAGTTGGTGTGGTGGCAGTGGCCAACTGAAGCGTACAGCAGTGAGAAATAAATTAAAACAGCAGGGAAATGTTATATATATGCATGCTTGTGTAGCAGCTGACCGAGTGAGGAAGGAAGAAAGTAGAGCAACAGGAACTGCTGTTGCAAAATTTGCTGCGGCAGTGAGAATAGCAGCAGCGCTGCAGCAGGGTGTGGGAAAGATTGAGAGAGTCAGGCGGTAGCTGCTCGAACGGGCCACCAGATAGGGGGGGACCGTTGATGTTGGTCTCCGAGACGGCAACGCTTGAGCTGAAGGAGCAACGCGCTGACTGCGGAAATATTATGAAGTTTTAGTGCTGCCGTTAGTGTCGGTTTTGACTGATAAGAAGGAATTCAGCAAAGAAGTTGATGGAGTATTGTTCCATTAGAGTACAGCAGATGTAGCGGCTGTACATAGGAAAATACATGACGGCAAACTGGAGGTGTGTTGACCGGTAATTTCTTGTTCTAAGACTCTTACTGTTTCAGTTTTATGTAGCTTTTGACGGATTGAACTGGAACAAAGGAAGATTGTGGTATTGGGTTTCGGTCATAAGATGGTATGGGCGTACAGGAACAGATGGGGGGGAAATTTCCACGATAAATTGGAAGAGTTAGACCTCCAATACATATTATCCAACCAGGAGCAATTATTAAAGAATGATTGCAGTGCCAGTGGAAATATCGACTGCAGCCAAACAAAGGTTAGATTTAATTATTGATTAGCTGATTTAATTCAAAATAGAACTTTGTGAAGTTATAATTATGCTCAGGAATTATGGTTAATTGTGAATTGACCGAAGTAATAAAATAATATTTAAATTAAGTAATTTTTTTAAAGGAGAAATTACCAAAATGCCCTTAAATCGAAACGTGGTTCAACAGACTCCGAATAAATTATTTGAATAGTGAATTCTTATTATTTTGGGCACTCCGGACTCAACTATGGAGTCTGATTTGTGAAAAGAGATCCCGGAAATAAAAGATACATAAAAGTACAAATGACAGTTTCGCCCTTTTTAATTTAGAAGCCCAAATGGAATTTCGCGAAAGCCTAAATTGACTTTCCTCGGCATTCCGGGCTCAATGGTAAAGTCTAAATAAGTATTAGAAATACTGATCATAGCAAGGCATAGAATTTGGTGAATAGAAATTATTCTGAAACGTATTTACTGATATATAGGGGACTCAACGGGAAAAGGCAAACCTACATGAGACTGATTTAGCAACGCATTAGAGGTAAGTAGATACCCTTTCTCTTCCATGTGGTGTTATCAAGCCAAGTTCATTCTTTTACTGCCAAACTTGTACTCCTGAGCGTATCTGATGTTATTGTCTCCACAATGTGATATTGTTCTATCTGGTGGACATTGATTTATTGTTGTACCATTGTTATCATGTTGAACCGTGCTTTGAAATGCCTATTGTTATGTTTCCATTGAATTGATGATATTCCATTTTTATATACTCCTATGGAATCATTTATGATCAGGAAATGTTTATGTATACAGGATTTGTGCTCAGTCACAATATCCATCCGATGCTTTTAAATACACTGAAGACCTTCGGGTCGAGTCCGTGAACGGACATATGGCCATACACTGGAATGCACTGAAGGGGGTAAACCGGGCCCCCAAGGACCGAGGGCATATCAAGCCCTGACCCAGAACAAAAGCATCTCTTATACGATTGTTCAACTGTAACTGTTGAATTACCTTATTCTTGTGATTATCTTGTATTGCGAGATATTCCTTTATTGATTTATTGTGATCAATTATAATGGCAGTACTTTCTTGTTATTGTATTATCGTCGAGAATTCCAGGACATTGTTATGCCATTCCTATTGTGATCCCACTGTTCATTGCCATCATGACAATTGTTTCCATTGGCTATTATAGCATCTTATTTTTATGATTGGCTATCATATTCTTATTCTTGGATTCATATTCTTTTATGATCCTCGATACCAGTGTCGGAGATCTGTATTTACTTGCTGGGCTCTTGTAGCTCATTCCACCCTCCTCACCCCCATTTCAGGTACTGATGTCGCGAGACCCCGGTAGGAGTTTAAAGACATAGAAGGACATTTGAGGAAATGCAACAGTTTATGTTTTAGTTCTCCCATGTATTCGCCACCCTCGGGTGCTGGTCATGTTTGGTTCTTATTTTGTTTATGTAGAACCATATTATGTATTGTAAAGACTTTCGCTAACATTGTGTATTGAAAGACTTCCGCTGATGTACTATTACTGATAAGACTTCCGCTGTTATTGTTTTGAGGTTTTAGTACTTTGCATATTAGTACTATGATACAGGAATGGAAAAAGTAGGGACGGCCTTCGGGTCGGCCCCGCGACACGAGATCCGCATAGGGTGGGTTTCGGGTCGTGACAGCATACCCCACCATAACGCATATTCAAATTCGCCTCATTATCCCGGGCTTATTGAATAGCGCCAAAGTTCTTTCACTACAGGTCCCGTAAGACACAACATGTGATATCCCGACCCGGGATACGACACGTTTACCAAGACAAGTCGACTGAATAGCATAACCTGAGCTATCTTAAACTCTATGTCACAATAATTATGGAACTGAACCTAGTTTAAAAAGATAAATGTTTTGCTTAGTATGTCTCGTGTTGGGTAACACCCAAGCAACTCAGAACCTGACCTCGAAAAGCGTGCATGCATGCAACCCATGCATGCATACGTACGTACACATGCATAGTTCATGAAATATTAGTGTATGTGTACGTGACTAAAAATACAATTATATGTATTTATATGGTTATAAATACATGTATAAAACTATGTATTTTATATGTATATATATGTATAATGTAAATGTATTATGTATATAAATTAAGATAAAGAGGAAAAGGAAAGAGGGCTGCTGACCAGTGCATATGTCACTGTGTGTATGTGTGTGTGTGTGCTGTGCGGCTGAGAGAAAAGCACCAAGGCCACCGACCTTGGTGCAAGTGGATTATGTGCATATATATACATATATATAGCAAGCATGGTACGTGGATGGCTACAGTTGAAGGGGTGGTTCTCTGTAGTCAAGAATGACTGCAAAAGACAGAGAGAGAGTGATAAGGTAGAGAGAGAGAGAGACAGAGGGAGAGAGGCGGTGGAGTCTCTTTATATATGTATACGGGTTTGTGAGTTGAGAGGTTAGAAAAGAAAAGGAAGGGTCAGGAACTGAAGGGGAGAAGAATAGAGAGAGACTGATTCAGAAACAGAGAGATTGGGAAGGTCACAGTGAGCTAAAATCCGAAACTCAGGTAAGTGATTGAAGTTCTGTTTTTGATTTTTAGTTCATGAAACTTAAATATGATTGTAGGGTCGTATAGATGAATTAAAAAGGAATTTAATGAAAGAAAAATGAAGGAAAACGATTGAAAGATGAAGGAGAAAGGTTGAGTTGCAGGTTTCATGAATAATCTGGGTTACACGGATTTTATGCTAAAAACTTAGTTTAAAATGCATGGGATTGATCCCATAAAGTGCAGAAATTTAATAGAATGAAAAAAGAGCCAAAACAGTGAACAAAACGCCATGAAATAGAAGATATCACTTGGCTGGAGAATCGGCCGGAGATGTTTAAACCCTATTTCGTGAGGAACCAGTGGTTTAATGGAAAACCAAAAGTGGAATCGAGATCCCCATGGAAAAATAGAGGGAATGGCATTGAGCTAGGTCAAAAAACTAGTCGGAATTTAGGTTTCCGTCACCGGAGATGGTGACGGAACCCTAATGTTCCCTCACCAGAATATCGGGGAAGACGACTGTGAAGTTGTGGGTCTATTCGGGTTAAAAGGAAACGGATCCGGGTCGGGACCCGACCGGACATAAATAGTTAAGTGATACTGTGTCGTTTTGGGTTTTTTAAATTAAATGGATTTGGGTCTGTTTGGTTGCAGGGATAATAAATAGAATTGGGTTTGGGGTTATCCAAACTATGGATAAGGTGGTTAGAGTGGATATGTTATTCCGGTTCTCTAAATTTAACTGAACCGTTTGGTTCAGTAAGGAACCAAACCGGTTAGGGTTTCTACATGGTGAACCCACTGGTTCAGACCGAGATTTAGGAAAATTCCATTTTGACCCCAAATGTTTTAAGAAATTACACTAAGGCCCAAACAGGAAAATTAATTAAATATTAATTTTTACAATAATGCCCCTATTTCAAAATTGGGTCAAACGAAGTCCAAACGATGCAAATGAATAGTCAAAACTTATTATCTCGGATGTTTTGAGTCCAATGGTGGGGTCTGTTTTACGAGACGGAACCCCAAAGGATAAAATACAGTAAAAGTGCAAAATAACTATTTTGCCTTTTTTAGTACAAAAGTCCAAATGGAATTCCGCGAAAGCCTAAACCGACTTTCTTTGGCGTTCCGGACTCAATGGTAAAGTCTAAAATAGTATTTGAAATACTTATGATAGAAAGGCATAAAATTTGATGAATAGCATTTATTCTGAAACGTATTCACTGATATATAGGAAACTCGAAAGGCAAAGGTACACTCACGGATTTCTGAGATAGAATCACGATAGAGGTAAGTGGATCACTTTCTCTTCCATATGGTGTTTCTAAAGCCAAGTCTATTCATTACTGCCAAACTTGTACTCTTGAAAGTACTTCATGTTATTGCTATCCACAATGTGATATTGTTCTATCTTGTGGACATTGATTGACTATTGTACTATTGTTATCATATTGAACCATGCCTTGAAAGGCTTACTGTTATGCTTTACTGTGTATATGATATTCCATTTTCATACTCCTATGGAATCACAAATGATCATGCTATGTTTATAAATGCTGGAATTGTGCTCAGTCACAATATCCATCCGATGCTTCTGTGACGAACTAGTCCATGAACGGACGTGTGGCAAAAGATGTGAGTTTAACTGAGAGGTATGCCGGGCCTCGAATTACAAAGAGGGACTGCCATCCCCTACTACAGATTATAAGCATCTCCATTGGATTATTGTTATGGATATATTGTTGAATGGTTACTGTTCCTTATGGATTACTGTTTCTTATGGGTTATCTTACGTTGTTCATTGGTTTGATTGAAATCGTTTTATTGTGGCAGTACTTTTATCGTGACAGGTTATTGTTGAGAAATCTTTATCACTGCTTATTCATTTTCCCTGATTGTATATTGTGACCCCACTATTTATTGGCCATCATGGCAACTGTTCTCATTGGCTATCACAGCATCTCCTTTCTTATGATTGGCTATCATATTTTATTCATGGATTCATGTTCTTTATAATCATCGATACCAGTGTCGGAGATCTGGTTTACTTGCTGAGCTTCATAGCTCATTCCAACCCACTTACCCCCCCATTTCAGGTGATGACGCTGCGAGACCCCAGTAGGAGTCTAAGAGCATAGGGGGACATTTTGAAGTACTGTATCAGTCTATATTAGTTCTCCTATGTATTCACCACCCCCGGGTGCTGGTTACGTTTAGTTCTCATTTTGTTTTATGTAGAACTATGTCATGTATTTAATAGACTTCCGCTGTTTAATTTATTGAAAAAGACTTCCGCTGGATTACTGTAATTGATAAAGACTTCCGCTGTTCATTGTTTTAAAAATTTTAGCACATTGCATATTAGTACTATGATACAGAAATGGAAAAAGTAGGGACGGCCTTCGGGTCGGCCCCGCGATACGAGATCCGCATAGGGTGGATTTCGGGTCGTGACACAACAGACCCCAAAGGGTCTTTCCCCCACGTAGTTTTGTGAATAAATGGGCCGTTGTGACTGAGCACAACCCCAGGCACATATAAAATATCATGATCATGCTGCTCTCCACAGGAACAAGGATGTGGATCGTAACTAGTCAGTTCAAGGCAACATAATATAACCATATCTTTCTACCGCTATGTTACTAGGCTGCCAAGAACATAACCGGTTCAAGGCAACAATATATAACTATAGCTTTTTACGGCTATGTTACTGGGCTGCCGAGAACAACCATATCTCAATCAACGATGCATAAGTGTATGGAACAAACAAGATTTCCAACAACAGATATATTACAAAATCATGACACGGTATACATGTTGGTATAAACATGCTCACGCATCAACAAGTCAAGATCACAAAATGATATAGGCAATTAAGCCGAATCCGAAGGATAGGCATGAGCAAATAATCACAAGTCGATTGGCATCAATCAAAGAAATCAGGTTCATCAGGTAGGTAATGGAGTACAAGTTTGGCAGCATATGAAAATAAATGTGACTGGTTGAGGAAGGACCACATAACAAAGTTTGGGTTTACTTACCTTGGTTTCTTAGTATTGCATTCCCCATTTACAAATACTCTGATAATCTCCAGACACTTCAGGCATATCCTTGCATAACCTGAATAATCATCATTAATTACAGACAGATCAGAATTCATTCATTCATGTCTTATTCATCATCTTAGGAGTCTATCAGATGGCCTAATTAAGTCATTGGCCTATTACCCACTCATTAGGTTTTAACTTATGTTATTAAATTCCTTAAATAGGCTTAGTAGTTGTCAAAATAATATTTTAAGTCATTTTGACTCTAGTCGTTATCAATTAAGCACTTATTTGACCCTAAGGGCAAAATGGTAATTTTGTAATTCTCGTTCCGGACCCTATCGTGGTCCTCAGAATATCCCATATATCTTATATATAAAGTTTCAAGTCTTTTGGACTTCATTTGGTATCTGCTTTCGATCATCGGGACACATCGATTATTTTTCATTTTATACGTTGACTGTTTCAGAATCTTATTTAGCCCCTCAATTTCCATAATTATGCTTATGACAATTTATTAGATCAGATTGACCTTTATTTGGCCTCTACTTTGCACTTACCATGCTCAGGGGTATTTTGGTCATTTTATGTTTTGTGAAATTCTGACCCTGATTCGTCATTTAATCATGTGTACGATTTTACGAGTATATGGGCTTCTATCGGTATCAATTTCATCCCAATCGGACTTCATTTGGACTTCGTATAGCATTAGGGGCATTTTGGTAATTTCACACCTTCACGCGTCACATTTTTCAGTACCTCATTTGCTAGTACGGACTCCACTGTTGAGTCCAGAGTGGCCAACATAATCAAAATAGACTATCCTTTATGTTCAATTGACCCTAGGTGTCATTACGGGGCAATACAATCATTTACCATTTGCGTGTCTTTATTTTTCGGGACTTATTTTCCAAAATCGGACTCCACCATTGAGTTTGGAATGGCCGAAATAGTAAAAATACATTATTTATTTATTTTATTTGTACTCCGTTTGACCTATTTAGTGTCCAATGGTAAAATAGTCATTTTACCCTATTAATAAAATAATTAAAATAATTATTTTATTATTTAATTATTTTTCAGGGGCTTATATGCATAAATTTTTCAAAAGCTAGGCCAAAATAGCATTCTTTAGGACTATTGGGGTCAAAGTATAATTTACTAAACTTTCGGTTTTCTTTATTTTAATAAACTCTTTAAACAATTGGGTTTACCTTAGTAAACCCTAGACCGAACTGACTAACCCCTGAACCAGCAGGTTCAGGCTAGTCCAGAGAACCGGTACAGCATATCCCAGTTATTCACCTTATTCCGGATTTAGGCTAACCTTTATCCAATTCCTGATTTTATATTCCTGCAGCCAAACAGGGAAAATCAACTTTTATTTTAAAATTTCCCACACGAAACGACGCCGTCCTATTAATGTGCTGGCTTGTTTACAAGCCAACACGTGTCTGACTTGACCAAGTTGGACGAGTCGACCTAATGACTCGTCCTCTTCTTCCCCAAGTCCCGACTATTGCCCTAATTTTCTGGTTGTTATTTTTCTCAATTTCGTGGACTTTGAGGGATTGATTCTCTCTGTTCTTGGGTGATGCAGGTTTCTAGGTGTCCTAGCAATGCCTTGGCATCCATTTGAGAGCTCAGTTTGAGCTCACAGTCGCGATGGAGGGTTCGGCAGCCAAGGCTTGTAACTCGGTTGTGTGTGCTTGTTTTTAGACCAAATCAGTTGGTTTTTTGTATTGTTGTGACTGCCATGGCAAGGGGATTCGATCCCCATTCTAAAAACAAGGAATAATGGTCCATTTTAGAAGTTGGGTTCTAAACCCATGACCTACAACCTCGGATTTCTAGGGCTTCCTTAGTGTTTCCAGGTTGCGGCTGGGTGATTTTGCATGTTTGTAAGATCCTTTCTAGGTTTTAAAAGTCAAAAACAAGTTTTATAAGGATCGTTTCAGACCTGCAATTCCGAGGTCTATCAATGGCGGTCCTCAATGGATTTCGCACTTCGAGCTTGTCACGACCCGAAACCCATCCTGTGCGGATCTCAGATCGCAACCGCCGCCTTCAGGCTCGGGAGCCTGAAGGCAAGGCAAAACATGGGCGACGGTATCGAATAGCGATGCGGCCTTGATTTGCGGAAACGTGAAAACCCTTTTCCTCTTTTTTTTTTTTTTTTAAAAAAATCCTTTAAAAACTTTCGCACAGCCGTCCGGTACTGTCGCTCTTCATAGCGGTACACATGAATAATCACATCAGAGCATACTAAAAATTAAAGTCTTATACATGATACATATTCGAATGCCTCAAGGGCTTAAGTACATATGTGGTTGCCTCTTGGGCTTAAATACATAATTGTCCAAAAGTACGACATCAAAATTCAACCAACCATAGGCCCTAATACTTCCCAAAAATATCTCCAGAATCCTAATGGAGCTGCCTATCATTTCTCCCCAGATTGGGCAAGGGTCCACCCATCGTCATCACCTGAAAAATGTTAGGGAATGGGGTGAGCTTCGAGAAGCCCAGTGAGTAATTCTAACATCTGTCATGGGTTTCAATTGGTAGTGGTTTCGCACGTGAGAATTTTGTAAAATACTCACTACCAATTGCTCGTATACTTGGAACATAGAGTACATGCATTCTTTAAACAATGGCTTTGAAACATTAAAGTATTCAAGCTAACTTGTACTTTCGAAATAAAGTATATGAATTTCAAATCATGTAAATATGCATGGTGAAAATGAGGAAAAAGCCTGCTTCCATTTTCAACACACACCTTATCACTTTCATTAACAGAATCTGTTTCGAACCAGATTCCCATTTTACTTTTCGTGGAGATATCTCATATGCCTGGGGGATTAGATCCTGCTACCTGGCATTTATTCGTATCGTAGTTGGGTTCCTAAGAAACCCGATAGAAATCCGTGGTGCTTATGCACAATTTATCTTGCATTTAAAAGCATTTAACCCATAATTCCTTCGTGTGGATGCATTTAAAAGCATTCAAAACATAAAGTTCATAATCTCATGATAGGGTGTTGAAATACGTGAAACATGTAAATCAGGATATATAATAACATTTGAAATCGAAATTTTAGACATGCAGAAGTATATCTCAAGGGACAGTAGTAAATTATTCAGGAAGCATGTCATAACAGAATATTTAAAATGGAATTGTGTAAAGACAGAATTTGATATTTAAAACATCATTCAAATCCGTGGAATTAAATCTCCACTTCAAATGTGAGGTAACTCACCTTGATTCCCCGGGTTTGCACTACTGGTGGGCTTTTCCCTTTCCTTTGTATTTCCTAAGAAAATTATAAAGAACTCGTTAACTTCACATTTACCTTAAATCGTTACCTATTCATGCTCTTTCATTTAATTTTAGGCCTGACGTATCCTAACTTCCTAGGATTGGTCTTACTAGTCAACTCGTGGTGACTTGATGAGTTTTATTTTACACGTGACTAAATTTTCAGTACCTATTTTGGTGTTATGGACTTCACCGTTGGGTTTGGAATGTCCGACATAGTCAAAATAGACTATCTTTTAGTTTCATTTGGGCTTCGGGTACTATAGGGGTAGTTTGGTCATTTCGCGTGTCATATTTTTCGGAGTCCCGTCTCGTGAATCGGGCCTCACCGTTGATCTCAGAAGTGTCGAGAAAATAAGATTACACTAATAACTTGTCTTATTTGGACATCGGCTACATTAGGGGCAATTTGGTAATTTGTACTTTAACGTGTCCTAATTTTTTGGAGTCTCGTCTCATAAAACGGACCACACCATTGAGTCCGGAACGTCCAAAATAGTCAAAATCCACTATTCGTTTACTTTATTCGGACTCCGTTTGACTTATTTATGACCTAGGGGTAATTTGGTCATTTTTATTTAATTAATAAATTAATTAAATAATTTAATTTATTATTTATTAATTTATCAGGGGTATAAATGGAATAAAATTCTAGAATCTGGGCCAGAGTTGAATTTCCTAAAACTGTTGGGGTCATTTTGTAAATACCAGAAACCTTGGTTTTATTTATTTTAAATTTTTCTGTGAACCAGTGGGTTTTGGGTTTGAAACCCTAGACCGGTCGACCAACTCACTGAACTAGCCGGTCCAGTCCACTTCAGGAAAACCGGAATGCCATAGCCCCATTAAACCCCTTATCCACGGATAGCCTACTCCAATTCCCAAATTTAATTTCTTACCACTGTAACCAAACAGGCCATCTCCAGGTTTTAATTTAAAACGTTTAAACCAAAACGGCGCAGTTTCGATTAAACGGTGGCACGGTCTCGTCTTGACACGCGTCCGAGTTAACCCGTCTGACTCGATCTAAATGGCGAGTCCACTCGGTCGTCTTCTTCACGTTTTTTACCAGTGTTGCCCTAATTCCGAATTTCTTTCCTTTCTATTTCGTGTGTTTTGAAACACTGATTCTCTCTGTTCTTAGTTGATACACGTTCCTAAGGGTTTGGCCTACATCTTGGCATTCATTTGAGGTCGTGTAGCTAATCCAAATGCTCGGTCTAAGACATGATAGCCGAACTGGATAATTTGACAATAAACCCTCATCTCGCAACCATTTTCAATGGGGTTGGGTTCTGTGTGATCCTTAGGGCATGGGGGTTCCTTTCCTATTCTCAAAGTCGAGCTTAGAAGTGTCAAACAAGAATTAGGTTTCACGACCGAAACCTGCAACTCGATATTAAGGGCTCATTTCTTAGGTTTCAAGGTCGTGGGTTAGTGGTTTAGGAACCCTAATGAGGTCTAGTTTAAGGCTAGATGACCCAGTTTAGGTTTTGTGCAAGTTGATTCAGACCTGCATAATCCGAGGTCCATCCATGGCGGTTTGCTACTGGTTTGTGGTTCGGGGCAGTTCTGTTGGTCCAAAAGGTTCCAAATCGATCCAGATTTTATGGTCTAGACGTGTTACATGCAATAAAAATTCCCAAACAGCAAAACAGAAACCGAAATCTCCCCAAGAGAAATTCAAAGTTTTGGATGGCTTACCTTCAAACAGTGGTCTCCTCACTGGTTTGTGCTTCAGGCAGAAACTTCAACGAGTTGGCTTTGATCCCTCCGTGCACTCCCAGTCCTTAGCTCCCTTCTATTGCTTCTTCAATGGCCAAGCCCCACCTTCAAGCTATCTCTCTTAACTTCCTCTCTCTAACCCACTTTTTCTCTCTAAAAATCAGTATACAGGATCATTTTTGCAGATCTGTTTTTCCCTCCAATGCATATATGGAGATTATGTAAATAAAAATCAGATTGTCTTTAGTGTTTCATCTCCTCAAGTGCATGATGGATTTGCATGCAACTTGGTTGGGAGGAGATGCAATCATGGGTGTATAGGCACATGATGGTCTATGGGGGCATAGGAGTGATGCATGCTGATGTGTTGCATGCTTGGTGATTGGTCACTTGGGAGGTGGCCAAATCAGATTTATACTTATATACATATCTTTGTACATATATACACAAAAGTGCTCCTAGCCTAGATGGTAAATTTTTGGTAACCCAATTCCTGCCTAGGTTAGTCAAGGGATCAAATCCTCTTGGCCACATTTTTGGTCCTTTTTCCATATTTCGGGCTTAGGACTTGTTTGGCTGCGCATTAATGTAGTTTCACTATTTCCTACTTAACTTTTATTCTATAACTTATTTTTCGACGCCGTTTCTTCTGGTCAACTCCTAATTAGGTTAGCTTCTTAATTATTCTTTAAGTTTAGTTCAGATAAATGATTAGTAACTAAGCATTACTTAATCAGGGTCGGGGTGTTACAGAGCTCCCTAGTCTCTCCTAACTTGCTTAAAACTGTCCCTTAGTGCCAATCTAATGCATACATGTAGTGCAGGGCTTTTAAAAGGACCAAAATAATATATCAATTCCAAAATAAGAAAAATGTAAAACTTTGGTGTGTTATACCTCCTCAACCGTGAGTAACCTCCCTCTTCATTCCACTATTTTGCTTTTGCTCCTAGCTCCTCCCTTTCCCTGTACATCTCCAAGAAGATGCCCACACATACATGCATACACACACACACACTTGTATATGCACACAATACCTCTCTCTCTCTCTACTCTCTCTCTAGCTTCTCTCTCTACTGAGTTTTGTACACACACACACATAGCTTCTGAATTTCTGAATTTCCCATCCCACATACGCAAGCTCAAGATACATATTTACATCATATATTATATTTTATGTATATCTGATTTGATTTGCACGAAACTTAATTGGTGGGTGTGGTGGTCCAATGAGGGGCTGCCACCTCATTTGTGACATTCAAAAATTTAGCATTATATGGTATACTTATATATATCTTTTGTAAAATAAAGCACAAAAGTGCTTGTGGGTCAAGTGGTGAATTTTTGGGACTTTAAAACCTTGCCTCACTTGGTTAAGGTTCAAATCCCCTTGGCCTCACATTTTGGCACTTTTCCCCTATTTTGGGATTATGCCTCGTCTAGCTGGTGCAGATTTCTGTTTTGGCTATTTCCTTAATATTTTCTTTTTTACTGCTCTTTTTAGGAAGCGGTTTCTTCTGGTCACTTTCCATTTCTGTTAGCTTCGATGTCAATTGCCTCATCTCAGTTATTATTTCCTTATGTATCCCGTAACTTGTCAATTCAAATTCTTGTACTGTTAAAATCAGGCTATGATGACTAAATTAAGCCTTCTCCTCTTTATGTATTAAATTATTTTATCGGTCTATTGTGGCTTATCGAGAAATTCCCGATTAGTTTTCTCAATTATTGTTTATGTTGTGTCTAATTAATAATTAGCAGACTAATTATTAATTAATTAGGCCGGGGTGTTACAGTTTACATTGAGGTCGGCAGGGAAAATGTTGAAATAAGTGAAGAATTCTACGAGAAGGGGATGAAAAGGGAAACGTACACCTATCTCGAACCATTCGAGATAGGCACAAATCTCCCCACTCTCAATATCGGATGAACGATCTAAAGGCTTAGTGTCACGACCCGAAATCCACCCTATGCGGATCTCGTGTCGCGGGGCCGACCCGAAGGCCGTCCCTACTTTTTCCATTCCTGTATCATAGTACTAATATGCAAAGTACTAAAACCTCAAAACAATAACAGCGGAAGTCTTTTCAATACACAATGTTAGTGAAAGTCTTTACAATACATAATATGGTTCTACATAAATAAAATAAGAACCAAACATGACCAGCACCCGAGGGTGGTGAATACATGGGAGAACTAAAACATAAACTGATGCATTTTCTCAAACGTCCTTCTATGTCTTTAGACTCCTACCGGGGTCTCGCGGCATCAGTACCTGAAATGGGGGTGAGGAGGGTGGAATGAGCTACAAGAGCCCAGCAAGTAAATACAGATCTCCGACACTGGTATCGAGGATCATAAAAGAATATGAATCCAAGAACAAGAATATGATAGCCAATGGGCACAGTTGCCATAAAGGCCAATAAACAATAGAACACAATGTACAATTAGGAGTAAGGGACATCACATCAACATGAAACTCTTAACATGTGAACAGTGGCAAATGAACAGTGGGATCACAATGTGTAATCAGTAGGAATAGCATAACAATGTCCTGGAACTCTCAACGATAATACAATAACAAGAAAGTACTGCCATTATAATTGATCACAATAAATCAATAAAGGAATATCTCGCAATACAAGATAATCATAAGAACAATGTAATTCAACAATTTTAGTTGAACAATCGTATAGGAGATGCTTTTGTTCTGTGTCAGGGCTTGATATGCCCTCGGTCTTTGGGGGCCCGGTTTACCCCCTTTAGTGCATTCCAGTGTATGGCCATATGTCCGTTCACGGACTCGACCCGAAGGTCTTCAGTGTATTTAAAAGCATCGGATGGATATTGTGACTGAGCACAAATCCAGTATACATAAACATTTCATGATCATAAATGATTCCATAGGAGTATATAAAATGGAATATCATCAATTCAATGGAAACATAACAATAGGCATTTGAAAGTACGGTTCAACATGATAACAATGGTACAACAATAAATCAATGTCCACCAGATAGAACAATATCACGTTGTGGAGACAATAACATCAGATACGCTCAGGAGTACAAGTTTGGCAGTAAAAGAATGAACTTGGCTTGATAACACCACATGGAAGAGAAAGGGTATCTACTTACCTCTAATGCATTGCTAAATCAGTCTTCTGTAGGTTTTCCTTTTCCCGTTGAGTTCCCTATATATCAGTAAATACGTTTCAGAATAATTTCTATTCACCAAATTCTATGCCTTGCTATGATCAGTATTTCTAATACTTATTTAGACTTTTATATGTCCGTTGTTCTCGGAACCTCTTTTCATAATTTTGACATTACCAATAGATTCGGAAGGTTCAGAATAATAAAAATTCACTAATTATTTAATTCAATCGGAGTCCATTTGACTCACCTATGAAGTAGGGGTATTTTGGTCATTTTTACAAGTCGTAACTTTTTGGGACTCCGTCTCGTGAAACAGACCTCACCATTGGACTCAGAGCATCCGAGATAATAAAAATTGACTATTCATTTGCCCTATTTGGACCTCGTTTGACCCACTTTTGAGTCAGGGGTATTTTTGTAAAATTAACATTTTTTCCTGTTGGGCCTTAGTGGAATTTTTCAAAACATTTGGGGCTGGTTCATAAATTTCATAAGCTGCGGTCTGAACCAGTTGGTTCAGACCCCAAAACCCTAAACCGGTCAGCCTTTCTTCTGAACCAAACGGTTCAGTTTCATTCAAGAACTGGAATACAATAAACCCAATTTCCTATCCCTATCCATGGTTCGGTTAACCCCAAAACCCAATTCTATTTATTATTCCAGTTACCAAACAGCCCTAATTCCATTTAAACCAAAAACCCAAAACGACACAGTTTGGCTCCGTTTTTATTTCCGGTCGGGTACCGACCCGATCCAACCCAAACCCGGTCCCGTTATGACCCGATAGCTCCCTCGACAATCCGGTCATCTTCTCCGGTGGAATTCCGGCCACAGTCGCCGGAGCAGTGAAATTTCTCACGGATCTTCGTGATTTTACGTCCAAACTTTACTGTTTTTCTTCCCAATGAATTCTAGGATTATAAGGAACATGTTAGGACTGATTTTAACCTCCAACATCACCGGTTTCACACACTCATTCCCCAGTTTCCGGCGTTGCACCGGTGAGGGAATAACTGGCCACAGAATGGCCATTTCTTGACCATTTAAGCTGATTCGAAGTGCGTTGGGTCCCTAGAGACGTTTCCTATTCATATTATGGTTCAAATCTTGGTTTGGTTTCAGCTATTTTTAATCACCATTGCCAGCCGTAACCCAGTTCTGTTTTTTCTTATTTTTCTGTTCTATTTCGGATTCTCATCAACTTCAACAGCAACGACACCTATTAAAAATATAAATGAACATAATTTAAATCAGGAATATACCTGTTTGTAGGTTTTCTCAACCCTTTTTCCAAAAATTCATTTTCTTTCTTTCTCTCTCTATTCCCACTTCTTTCTTCCTTGCGATTCCGTTTCTCTCACATCTTCAATCTCTGTCTAACTCTCTCTTCCTTTCTTCCCTTAACCGACCCCCCCCAGTCGGTGGCCCTTGCCACTTGCAGCCACGGTGGCAGCACACACATGCACACAAGACACCTCACACACATAGCTTTCTCTCTCTCTCTCTCTCCTCCTCACACGTTGCACCCTAGCCCTCTCTTGCCGATTTCCCACTCGGTGGCTTTGCCACCTCCTCATCATGCAAGGCCCACATGACACATACTTACATACCTATCATATATATATATATATATGCAACCGTATAAATAATATTACCTTGATACATTATGTATGTATAAATATTTCGTATACATTTCCATTTAATTTTGTGCATGCACGTATTACATAATTCAATTGGCGGTTTATTCGGGTAATTAAATATTTTATAGCCCGGTCCAGCCCGGTGCACATGTTATATCCCGGATCGGGATATTACACTTAGGGACCTTACAGGTGACATTTTTTGGGAACTTATATTGTTTCCTGATTGCTCTTAACACCCCCTTGGTCATTGCACTCTCTCCTTCTTCTCTCTGAGACGCACTGGCCTCCCTATCACTAGACCCTTGCACAGACTCAGAAGAAGAGAAAGAAGAAGAAGAGGAAAGAGAAGAGGACGGACCGTTCCCCCCGATTGTTTCTGACTCCACCCTAACCTCCATACTGTCGAAACTGGACATGGCTGACGGACGAAGTTGGGAAGAGTATAAAAAGAAGAAGAAGTAGAAAATAAAGAGAGACTAGGAATTACTAGTAGAGGGGAAAATTGGACTACGACGGCCGGAAGTTGCACGACTTCGCCAAAAATCACAGTAGCACGTCGAAAATCGCCTTAAGAATATTTGAGGATGCAAACAGATTTCAAAATGGCCGTTTTAGCTATTTATAAGAGGCGGCATAGACATCATTTAATGTCTCGAAAACCAAAACGGCGGCCAAATAAATAATGACCTCGATAACTGGAGCGACAATACGCGTGACATTTATGCCAGAAATGGCTGTTGTCCCTTCGGGATACGAAATGATGCACTAATTATCAAGCGCGTGATCTTTCATAAGCCCTAGCCCGAGTTCTGTACACGTTCTCAGAACTAGGGCTGGGGGGGGGGGAGTAGCTGATACTTAAAATTACACTAACAAATTAGAAGCTGACACATGTCTAAGCTGTATTCTGTGCATGTCATAGATCATCTAGGTACACCGACCTGTCGTCGGTCCACCGACCTCGGAGGCGTCAAACACCGAGGTACCGATCTCATTTACCAAACACATCGGATTGCCAAACAACACAGACTACCGAACATGTTGTCACCGTCATCTTGCCTTACCGACCTTGGAAGGACAGTACAAACGGTAACATGCGACAGTCGAAGAAACAATTGGCAACAGTGAGGCAAGTGGTGACAGTAGGGTAGGTGGTGACGATAAGATTGATAATCATGATTACTACCGTCAGGCAATAGCAAGCCCATGCCTTTGCAGTACCAACTCCTACCAACTTTGGCAGATAATCAGCCTATAAAGGCAAACCCTTGAGGTACGTAAGGGGGATCTCCCTTTGAATTACGATCACTCTGTGAATTATTACTTGAAGCACCATTTTTATAATCTAACTTAATCATCGGAGAGGCTACCACCAGAGCCCTCCCCGGTGGCACACTGACTCCACTCTTTTTTAGACTTGATACCATCGGAGAGTAGGGTCTTGACGGGTCAAAAAGCTGCAGAAACAATATATATATATATATATATATATATATGAGATTATTATTTTTTTCATGTTTGTTCATTTTTATTTCTAACTTTTACGTAATAGAATGTTTGGCGGACACTCTTTGCCGGCGGTTGAATCTTTGGTTTCGTTTGCATTGGAATGAAAACGGGGCATGGGCCCATGCATGGCAAGTAGCCGGATTGCAATCTAACCAAATCCAACGGATTATCAGCTTTATGTGGTTCGTAATTAAAGCAACATTCATATCTCATATAATATAATTTACATCTACTAAAATTCACTCCTAATATAAAAAATTAATTGATGGTTGATTTGAATACAACTCTATATCCATCTACAACAACAACAACCCAATTTCTCCGAAGCCCATCAGTATTGCATGTAAGCTATCTAGCTACTAATTAAGATGGATATTATACAATATATAATTAAAAGTTGCCCTACACAACAACCTAGTGGGGGATACTCCTCTCATTTTATATATATATATATATATATATATATATATATATATATAGAGAGAGAGAGAGAGAGAGAGAGAGGGGTGCCTAAGCTAGCTAGAAGATATATATGGTAGGACCCCTATTATCTTGTGGGCTGGACTACACTAGGAGATTCTTTGCTCTATGGGCCCATGTTGAGAAACATAGGTGGAAATGAGGTGGATTTGTGGTTGCAGATTGACTTAAAAAATACGAGGCACGTGCGTTAGAATCCTAAATAGGCTAATTAGTGTGCAAGTGGATGGGATAGTACTGTATTTTCTTGTGATAGATGAAAAAATTTAAGCAACAGGGGAAATGATCTAGAAAATCTATTGGAAAGAAATATTATCCAAACTTCATGAAATCATTTAGTAGATAGTTCTCCCTAGATTTTACAGAGGTTATCTTTTCTTTTTCTTTTTTTTCTTTCAAATTGAAAATGTTTCTTTTTTGAGGAATCACTCATGAAAACTGTTGCTCTAAGACTTTGTTTGATTCAAAGTTTTTAGTGAGGTGCAAAGAAAGGAAAAAGAAAATAATTTTATTTTTCCTTTGACTGAAATAAAATTAGTAATGACTACTTTATTTAGTTTGCAGAATTAGTTTGCAGAATTAGTGAAAGAAAATTTTATACGAGGTAAATTATTTCTCACTTTTTTTCCCTCACTAAGTTTGCAAACTAAATGAATCCTAACATATTCATAGAAATTCTCCAAAAATCCTGAAAATGGGTATTTAAATAATTTCACTAGTAAAGTAAAGGTTTAGATTAGTGGGTGTAACTGTAAAGCAATTGACAGTAGCAATAATATATAAATATATATATATATATATATATATATATATTTTGACGGATATGAATGAGTGACACAAAAATATATCTCATTTTTCAATATCAAAATATGGGTGGGAGGCAGGAGCAGTTAAAAGTAAGGAAAATCAAGGAAACAGAAAATTTGAATCAACAATAGAGATAAGCTTTGAGGATATATATATGTACATACTAATTAATTAAGAGGCTTTTCCAACTATAATGTCGTTAGAAAGTAGTGGGTTCCAATTCCCACATCATATGATCTGCACTTTGATATCTAGAGATTGGATTTAGAGGGTGGCACTTAACCATTTTGGTGGGGGCTAGGGCTAGCAGTGGCCTTCTTTTTCACTGGTACAACTCATGTAACCTTTTGAAAAAGAATACACATCACTAGGAATGCTTTCCAATATCCTGCTTTGCAGAGATCAACAAAGGTTTAATTTTCAATACAATATACTCATTTTAGCCTTTTCTTTAATATTGGTTCAATCATTTAGTCTGAGCATGTACCATTGGACATGTGAATGTTCAAAATACTTTGCAATTGATGCTAACATCACTCAAAATTGTATATAGCTTACTAATCAATAAGTCACTACTTCAATTCATGTCCTTTTACCTTTCTATTTGCCCTCAATACTCTTTCTTTTCTTTTTTTTCCTCTCTTCGTTATTATTCATTACCTACTAAGATATCAATGTCGTTGTACTACAATAGTAAAAATGTGGTGTGACATGTAAATAAAGATTCAATTCTTATCATTTTAGTGCACTAATTGGTGTTTGTGTGACCTTTTTAAATAATTTTAGAGGGTGGCTTCTCATTGCTATTGCTTTTTATTTTTTCCTTTTCCCAAACATGCTCTTTAGCATTGGGAGAAGCAATTCTCACACATAAATAATTTTAAAAATTTGATGAAACGTCCAAACATGTTTTCAAAACATCTTTTACAATAGAAGTTACCCTAAACAAGCCCCCTCCTTCATATGGTGACTTTCTTTCCTCTTAGAACTCATTATATATCGAGTGATTTTGATTTTGTTTTGTCTTTTGATTCTTTTATATCAACCTTAATTCTCACTTGAACAACTTATATATTTAACAAACATATATATATATATATATATATATCTTGGTCCCTTCCCTGTGACAGTGAGTTGTATTGCAACATTATATTAGTGCTTGGGGGGGGGGGGGGGGGGGGGGGGGGTAAGGATTTCATCATCATTTAGTAAAACATTCGTACAAGCAGACTACTCAAAAAGTCAATTTCCTCTTCATTCAAATTCAAGAATCCATTTCCATCCAATCATTTCTAACTTCAATTTGTGGACCTTATTTTAAATTTGCTACACTATTTAATTTTAAGGGAACATTTTACATTTGGAACTAGGGTGGCTTTTTTATATTCCAATATATATATATATATATATATATATAATTTAGAATTATTACATATTTAATTAATTAGAAATAAACCCTCCATAAAAAAAAATTTGACTAAGAACTTCTTGTTTTAGTCTTGATTGGATGTGAAAAAAATGCTTTATAAGATAAAAACAGACGAATTTAATGGTAAATGATAATCTTTAATACTTAAATTAAAAAACTATTTGTAAGTTTCACTTGAAAGTTATTGGAATCTCAATAAAATTACAAGGATATATCATATAACTTAAAGTCATAATAATCACAGAAATTCAATCGAAAATTAAACATAATCAAATGTCATAATGACATTGCAAATTAAGCAATCTAACAATAACACTTTGCAACTAATATTAGATAAAACTGAAATTTAGAATTGGGAATTGATCAGCTTAAGAATTTTAGATTTGTAAAAGGTATGCTCATAGGCTGGAAAAGGTAAACCGCACTTTAAGAAGTGAGAAGAATAACAATATATAAAAGCTATCCTATATGTGGCTTGTACTTGTACGTACGTACCCTTAGCAAGGGCATATCAAAATCAGTAGGATACCCAGTTAGTTGGAGAAATATGATAGAGCCCATTGATTAAAAAATTATATGATTTAGGAGCCCCGTGGGAGGAGTAGGACCATGCCAAACTAGCAAGCCTTAACATGGGAGACCTCTGCTGATGCACCTTTCTTAACAAATTCCATAGGACCTATTATAACATATTTTAAGTAAATTTTTAAACTCATAGTCAAAAATAAAAAGAATCTAATTTACGTATTTTTTTTTTTGTTGAAAGAAGCGGTAGAGTATTATAATATATGAATTACAATCAATCAACGGAATAGTTTAACATATTAGAACTATGAAAAGACCAATATAATCAATCATACACAAACCCATAACACGAGCCTCTCAAATAAAACATAAATGCACGAGTCTAGCTCACGAAAACCATATAGATGAAAAACTAAATGCACACACATCTTACAAAATATATACATAACGTGCTTGTATACATTTTATATAGTAATTTTGAAGCAATAAGATGTTGTCTATATTTTTTGTTTTCAAAAGTTTGTAGCTGTAATTAAATTTGACTCGATCAAGTCTTTGCGGAAGTGATTAACTAACGGTTTACTAATAATGAGACTTAATCTAGCCTAACAATTATAGATTCAATAAAGACCTTTGAAATGAAATGCTAACATATAAACTAAAGAGAGAAATTTTATAATTGATCAAATACAAATTTTTCTCACAAACTCACTTGCTAGGATGGTTATAAATAGTGCCCTCACGTCATGATGAATAGTGATATTCAATTAATGTAGCATTGTACATTTGGCGGTGCTCACAATTTCGATTCCCAATTATTGATAAGTACTTTGTATATTGTGTCAGTAGTATTCTTTTTTTATTAGGATTGTGATACAAACTCATGCCTTGCGTCCCAAATTCCTAATCGCATGAGTACCTCTATTTTCTCGTTGTCATCTTCCCGAGGATTCATCAGCTACTTGACATGAAGAACTTGCTTCATGTACGACTGTATCTCTGACTCAATATCTTCGTCTTGACCATGTACGGGAACTATTGTCTATTATCGAGCGATCAACTAATTAGTACCGTAGTTAATTACTAGTTAGCAGAAAAAAAATGTGCTGGTAGTAATGACTAGTGAACAAAGAATGAGCTGGGACAAATTGATGGCTCTAAGTTGAATAATTTATGATAATTGTGTCAAACCAAATCGCACTCAGAAGGCTTATAAGAATCTGGTTGGGTGTTCAATCAAGTTTTCTCATGCGTGATCATCAGTTTTCATCTTCAACAAACAAATTTTCTGTTTTTGATTCAATTGATACAAGGCACTGATTCACTTTGGTATTGGTTAACTCGTGCGTACGATTTTGATTATACAAAAAACTGATGCCTGCAACGATGTACTGATCCACTAGCATTTGGTGGCACAGCTTTGTCAACTCAGACACTATGGTAATCTTTATTCCTTATTTTCCATTAAGTATTCAGCCCCCCTTTTTTATTCCCTTTCTTTTCTTTTGTGCCAAACGATAGATAGATGATGAATTAGAACACTTGAGTACAAGGATGGGTGCTCCGCTACTTGAAACATATGCACATTTCATTGTTAGGTCATCTTCCTGAATTCATTTCCTCTTCTGACAACTGATTCAGGACTTTTAAAAGATGTCATGGTCATTGATGTCCTTGCTGATGAGTTTCTATCTATCCTCTATTAAATATCCGAAAAGAATCTCTAATTCATATTTTTCACGCACTTAGTCTAAACACTAATTTTTTTTTTCTTCAATTGATTATGAGAGGGCTTAATTATGTGAAATGAGTGCAAATAATATTCTTCGGCATCTAAAAGCCTGCAGGTTTTTTTTCTTTAATCACCATACGAACCTTAATTAATCAAAAGTTCAATTATGAGGTTAAAAACTCATTCTATTTGTCAAATCCATTGCTTTAGTTTGTACTTCATTTTGTATCTTAGTTAAGAGTACTAGTTTAAATAATAAAAAAACTTGACACTATAACAAAAGTGATTACATGTATGAAGAATAAAGTGCAACTGCTTCCAAATACTTTTGATTTGTGTCCTATATGCAGGGGCGACTTTGTTTATAATACCAATTAGTCACTAATAATTGCTTGTGGTGTAGGAACATTATTCATAGTGTAATCCAATTACATGATTTTACGTGGCCAACTTGAAGTTGGAAGCAATAATTCTCCAACCTTATTATCAAAATTTTTTGTTAATTAAGTGCTGACAACTTAGAAAGTTAAATCACTTTTTTTTGTGCTCGAGCGCACAGAAGCAACAAATGGCAGAGTTGACAAATAGAGATATATGGTTCAAGTTGGATGAAGCATAAGAGGATATATATATTAGGGATTTATAAACTTTTAATCTATTCAATTCACTATAAGAAACATGACTATTAGTAGCATTCATAAGGGTCACTAAAAATAACATAAACGTAACTAATCACTTTTAGCGATGTTTGCCGTAGCGCCGCTTCTAAGGTCGCTAATAACAGTATCACAAATACTATTAGCGAAGTTCAGACCAAAATGTCGCTATTAATACCCCATTGGCGGCTTTTTATTAATAATTGTTTCTAAAAAGTACACCAAAAGCTACTAAATGCCACTAATAGTCCATTATTAGCGATGCACTCTTGTACTCCTCTAATAATGGCCTATTAGCGGCACACACATGAAAGCCGCTAATAATGCCTATTAGGCGCGCACACATGAACTTCGCTAGTAATGACCTATTAGCGGGGCACGCATGAACGCTAGGGGTGTCAATTCATGTTATCGTGTCGATCCACTTAACCCGACCTATTAACTAATCGTGTCAAGTTTCAAAACCCAAACCCAACCCATTTATTAAACAGGTTACATGCGTCGATCCACTTAACCCGTTTATTTTAATTTTTTTATTTTTTAAATAAAAAAATTTACCTATCTTTTAATATGTATAAATAATTTTCAAGTTTAGTAATTTTGGATATGGGTCAAATCAAAGTAGAAACCTCTTTTATAAATAAAAAATCTCAAAACCTTAATAAATATGTGATGTGAGATGAATTACCTTAACTCATAATATATTTTATAATTAAACGTGTTAAGTCGTGTTAAACGGGTTGACACTAGTAAAACTCAAACCCGACCTGTTTATTAATCGTGTTATACGTGTCAACCCGTTTATGACCCAAACCCATTTATGCTAGACCCAAACCCGTTAACTTCGTGTCGTGTTCGAGTCATGTTGTCGTATTGTGTTAAAAATTGACACCCCTAATCAACGCTGCTAATAATGGACTATTAGTGGCATACATTGTGCACCACAAATAGTTCATTATTAGCGGCACAGAATGTGCATGACTAATAATGTTTTTACATTTTTTTCAAAACTTATAATTTTACATTCAATTTTCACTTGTTCAAACCTAGGTCATCAATAACATAATACCACGCATACATAACAACAAAGATATCAAATTTATGCCATAAATAAAACAAAAGTTAATTACAAATACAAATTCTAAGTACAAATTCAAATTCATGCAGTAAATTAAAAATTGTTAAAAATTATACAGATTAATTTTTGAAAAAAGAAGAAGGAAAAAATGTCAACCCAACCCAGTGCAACTCCCTCCCGACCCAAGAATCCAGTAATCTGAAAAGAGAATTCACAAGTATTAGCTGAGTAAAAAATATATTAAGAAAAATTATAAAATTACATATTTATTTTGCATAAGTTACAAACCGGGCATCTGAATTATATTTTACAAGTTTGAGCAAGTGCATTTTACTATTTGAGAGGTGTGTGAACTAGTTTGGTGGTGGTTTGACACTCTTCGAGGATTTTGGACAGTCGAAGGCTGAAAACGGGCCATTTTCGACATTAAAGTTCCTTATTTTAGCATAAGATACAAACTGGGTATCCGAATTGTGTTTATAAGTTTGAGCACCTATATTTTATTAGTTTAGACGTGTGTGAACTGGTTTGATACTTTTCAGGCATTTTGGGAGGACGAAGGCCCCAAAACGGGCCATTTTTTACACTAAAGTCTCTTATTTTGGTATAAGTTGCAAACCAGGCATTTGAATTGTGTTTTGTAAGTTTAAGAATGTCTATTTTACTATTTTAGAGGAGTGTGAACTGGTTTGGTGGTGGTTTGACACTTTTCGGGCAATTTGGGCTGTCGAAGGCCCAAAACGGGCTATTTTCGACACTAAAGTCCTTATTTTTACATAAATTGAAAATCAGACATCTGAATTGTATTTTGTAAGTTTGAGCACATGTATTTTACTAGTTTAGAGGTATGTGAACTATTTTGGTGATGGTTTGACACTTTTTGGGCATTTTGAGCTGTCGAAGGCCTAAAAAAGGCCATTTTCAACACTAAAGTCCCTTATTTTTGCATAAGTTACAAACCGGGCATCCGAATTGTATTTTGTAAGTTTAAGAACGTGTATTTTACTAATTTAGAGGTGTGTGCACTATTTTGGTGATGTTTTGACACTTTTCGGGCATTTTGGGCAATCAAAAAAATTATTTACTAGTTCTAAAAAATGATATAGCTTTTAAAGTCACCAAGATTGAGAAGGGTCACCTTGCTGCCTTAGTAGTTTCCATAAAATCTCCTCAAGATGGGACAACTGCTGCTCCAACTCTGTGTTGCGGTACTCTAATGCCTTGGCCCTCTGTGTGGCCACTTGGACTCTTGCATCTCTGTCCGCAAAAGACGATGCTAGTGTAGGCCGAACACCGGCCTCTAGGCCGCAGACCCATCCACGCCTTCTGTAATACCCTGACCCAAAATGTAACCGAGAAACCACTGTAAACCTGAACTATTAGGGTTCATTTTCGATATTGAATAAATTTCCCGATTACGGAATACGAACGGTCTCGAGTACTCGAGTAATACCCGAGCAAGCCATGAGTAGGTATTAATGTATATGTATACATATATATATATATATACATATATGGGTATGTATATATGTTAGTATATGCGTATATATGTGTGTGTGAGTGTGTGTATATATATGTGTGGATATATATATATATATGTATATGTATGTATATAAATGGAAGTATGTGTATGTGTGAGGCCATGTGTGTGTGTTTCATATATATATATATATATATATATATACAGTAGTGCATCTAGATATGTATATATATATGTATGTGAAGGAGATGTGTGTGTAGAATTGAGTGTATATGTGATGAGTGTGTGAATGAAGGTGTGCCGACATGATAGTATATATATATATATATATATTATAATATACAAATATCATATATATGTATAAAAGATCAAGCAATAAAAAAATAAAAAGAAAGGAAATATCAAGAAGAAAGAGACAGATAGACAGAAAAAAAGAATGAGAGGCAATAGGAACTGCCTATAAAATGTATGTGTGCATGCAATAGAAACCAAAGAAAAGAAAGAAGAGAAACTAAGGAAGGAGAAGAAACCAAAGAAATAAGAAGTAAAGGAGAAGAAGAGCAAACAAAGTGCTACAAACTACTACAAGAAAAGGTGAGTTCTTAGATTTTGAATTTTTGTTTTTGGGTTTTATAGAAATGTACTTAAAGCTTGCAAATAAACTATAGGATTATAATCTGTAAAGAAAATGGAGCAATTAGGAAGAAACAGAGGGTAAAATAGTGAAGAGATGAGGGAGAAATGCCAAGTTGCAGGTTTCAGGTGATGGAATTATTGTGGTGTTTTTGTGATTTTAGGAATGGGGAATTGTTCCCCTAACTTCCAGAAGTAGAAAGGAAGAAAGAGTGGCTAGAAAGCCACGAAATAGAAATTGAAGAGGTCACCGAAAAATTAGGCATTCATTGGAGCCTACTATTCAACCCTATTTCGACCATTTCCAATGAATGAACCCTAAAACCAATGGTAGATATGAAATCCTTGAAAGATTTGGAATCAAACCACATTGGGCCGACACCAGAACTCTACCGAAAAAGTTGGTCGGTGCCGGAGAAGGCATCAAAAGTACATCGGAGAAGATGAACAGTAGTTATAGGGGAACGACGTCGTGTTGAGTTTATATAAGGTGAAATTGTGTCATTTTTACATATGCTGAGTTTTAATAGGGTCTGTTTGGCGACAGTTGTGGTAAATTGATTTTATATATGTAATGGGAATAGGGATATATTATCCTCATTTAAATTTCCTATTTGTTGTTTGTTTCAAGAATTCATTGAAAAATAAAAGGGGGCTGCTGACCCTAGGATTCGACATCAAGACCTCCAAGTGTGTGAAAACTTATGCCCCACACACGGACCACTGTGCCATTGAGGTACGTCTACCCTTATTTCACTAAAATTAATATAGATAATTAAATTAAATATAGAAAATAATTTTGATACCTGAATAAAGTGAATGGATAGTATTTTTTTAATGTCTTGACCATTCTAAAGCCAATGGAAGGGTTCGTTTCAAGAGACGGGGTCCCAAAAAATTAAGACTCGTAAAAATACAAAATTATCATATTGCCCCTAGTGATGCCCAAAGCCAAACTAAAATCCGTAAAAGCCTAAACTTATTTTATTCGATGTTTCGGACTCAACGGTAGAGTTCGTTTACCCAAATAAGATACCTATAATTATGATATGCATGGAATTGACTAATTTTAGGGCATTAGGCCATACATAGTATTGAGCTGAGACGTGTCTACTGATTTATAGGAAAGTCAAAAGGAAATGAGAAAGTTACTGAATACTGAGGTAGAACAGACTGTTAAAAGGTGAGTAAAACCCGATCTCTTACATGTGGTGTTCTCAAGCATAGTTATTCTATTACTGCCAAAGTTGTATTCCTATACGTACTCGATGCTTATTGTTTTCATAATGTGATACTTGTTCTATCTTATGGACATTACTGACTGTTATATCATTGATCATTATATTGTACAATTTGTACTATGCCTTGAAAGGCCGACTATTATATTCTCACTGAATGGTATTCCATATATGTGCACTTCTTATGAAATTATGAATGATCATGATATATTATGAATGCTGAAGTTGTGCTTAGTCACAAAGTCCATCTGATGCTTTTTTTGATTGACTAGACCTACGGGGTAAATGAAGTCCATGAATGGACAAATGGCAATGATGTTGTTATATACACAGTGAGTATTTTGATTGGAGGTATGCGGGGCCCCAAAAGACCGAGGGTGTGCTAAGCCCTGAACAGAATGTTCATCACTTATGTTTGATATCATATCATTTATTAGATTCATAGGATGATCATGTTATTCCCTATGAATAATCTTATATTGAAAGCTTGTCCATTGATTTATAGTTGATTTGCTATCTATTTATTGTGGCAGTATATCTATTATTTTGACAAACCTTCATTGATGATCCCATGTTCATTGTATCACTTTTATCCCTTACTCATGACTGGTTATTGTGATCTCTGCTGTTGATTGGCCACTGTTGTAGAGATCTAAAAAATGAGGATAAATTTTTCATTTTTGCTGGTTGGGCACTATTCATCCACCATTTATTGGTAAGGCACTACATATGCATCATTTAGCAATAAGCTATGTTTAGAAGCATGTTTTGAGTATGCCATAGTAGAGAAATATGCTTAGAATATAAAAATATAGCTCATGTAGAAATTTTAACCTATTCAGAAATAGTTTCAAAAATGGACCATAAAGGGCGTCCCGGGTGGAACCGGCCAAACCCGACCATAGGAGAAAATTTATTTTTTTGAAAATTTTCATTTAATATAATTTTAAGAATTTTGGCTAAAGAAAAATGTCAAATTGAGGCATTTCGGGATGGGTTGTAGTGTAACGGGGTCCTAGATTCATTAACAACAAAAATGTTATTTTGCCCTTTTGCCCCTTTAGTATAAATACAACCCTTTAGTATTAAAAATCACATCTTTGGTCTGAGATACAGCAAAAATTTGTGCATGGGAGAATAGTGAAGAGAAAGACCTAGGTTTTCCAATCTTCAAGCCACCAAAACACACTCATAAGCCAAGATTCTTGCAAGACTTCCTTCTAGGAAGTTGTTCCCCACACCAAGGACTATATTCTCACTCATCGATTTGGATGTGCAACAAACACAACTCCCTAGGGTTGAGAAAAACCTATCTAGGTATGATATCTTGCTAAATCAGGAATAGATTTAAGTTTCTTTGCCTTTTTATATGTTGGTTGAGTGATTTAGGTGTTTACTTGATGTTAGAAAATCACTTAGGCAGTAGTTGCTTTGAAAACTTAGAGTTAGTAGTTTATATACTTTTGTATTCTTTGAGTTCCTTGAGGAATTGTTACTATGATGAAGATGTACCTTGTATATGTGTTTAAATTACTACATGGTGGCTTATATTCATGTGGATAGATTATGTGTTTTGGAAAATTTGATTGTTTGATGCATGGATGCCTTGTGAAAATTATGTGTTCTTTGTGAATTGGTAATATTGTAAATGTGTGACTTGAGCATATGTTGAAATGGATAGTATATGGCATGTGTTCATGTAAAAGAAGTTTTGGGATTTGGAAGTTATGATTTACTTTGGGTATAATGCATAACTTAAGGTGAATACCATGTATTTGATGAATTGTCTCATTGAAATTGCATAAGGAAATCGAGGCATATTGGTATATTATGATTCCTTGAAAACATGGCGTGAGTGAGCACTTTTTGTGCTATGCATTATAAGGGTACAGATCTTGTGGTGAAAAATCCAAAATCGGCCATTCGTACTCGCAAGCCAATGGGGTCCGGACCGTGAAGCGAGACATACAATTGGTACTTGCATGCCAATGGGAAATAACCGTGAAGCAAGACATGGGTATGGCATAGAGTTGCATGTATGTGTCATGCATATTGATATTGCATAGCATTGGGGATTGGAGGCTTATAGCTTAAAAAATGTACACTTGCACATGCCACATCTTAATTTTGTTCCTAGCATTAACATACCAGTAGTTGAGCGGACCTCTCGTGGGATATCATATTACAGATGAGGCTCTGGGTACATGCGACTTGACCAAGTCTTAAAGAGTGGAGGGGAAATAAACCTTGAAGAAGATTTGGCCCTTGAGGCACATTTTGAGTTGTATAAGGGCATAAGCCCTAAGCCATATGAAATGAACTTATATATGAAAAGAAATTGTGTATTATGAAAAGAATGGAAAATACCTTATATATTGTAATGAATATGAAGTTTGTGACCTTTAAATTTAAGTACATGTGTATGTATGATGGATTATATAATTCAATGATGTATATTTAACTTCTATGAGATTGTGGCCATCGAGTGAGGATGGAAATGTACAAACCCTTAATTGTATAATGTATCATGAATATTAGGTGGAAAAAGGCTAGGAAAACAAAAGAGGTTATGTTGAAATTTTATGAAAATTAAAAGTTTCGTTAAGTGTGTAAAACACTTTTTAAATAGGTGGGAAGGATGTCAAAAAGGGGGGTTTAGAAACCTTGAGGAAATAGGTTAAAAATGGAAGAAAAGTGGCTTGAAAAACTTTGGGAAAAAAATTGGAAAACAGAGAAATTTGCTGTAGAAACAAAGAAATTTGCTCTATGTTAGAATAGTGATTCTGTAAGAAAATGGAAAAAAACCAGTCTCTGTCATTACAGTGAAACAACCCAGACCTACCCCAGCCGCCTGCAGCCACACGCCCCACTTTCCCCCTCGCCCTGCACGCTTGTCACTGCCTTGCCCATGCGTGCTGCTGCCTTGCCTTGCTGTACAGCTGCTGCTTTAGCCATGTCATGGCATTTCATAACCTGCCTTTCAAGGCCATTTCAAGGCCATTTAATTACATGCTTGACCCTACTTTTTGGAGCCCATTTTAGGCCACTTTTGTCCATTACATCAAGCCATGTTGGGCATTTTTTTGGGACACCTTTTAGTTATATTTCAAAGCCATGTTTGGCCACTTACTTGGACCACTTTAGGTAGGATATTTGACCTACTCTTGGCCCATGTCTTAGGACATTTGGAGCCCATTTGGACCATTATCCCAGGGCATATTTAGAGACATTAGGTGGGCTATTTTAGAAGCCATTTTTGAACCTGACTTAAACTATTTTAAATATTAATTGAGAGGGATGTTTGAGTGACATTACGAGACCATTTTGGTTAAGTTAAATAGCAAGTCTTCATTTCTAATTTTGGGGAAACATGGGGGAATGAATGCATAATTAATTAAATCCACCTTGATGGCCTTTTATTTACTCTTTTTATTCATTTCACTCACTCCCCAGGTTTGTGAAAATTCGGGGCGTGACAACGTGGTATCAGAGCATAGGTTCGAATACTTAGGGACCATGGGGTGTTGTTGAACACCATGGGACCATGCCACATGACTTGAAATGTTGGTTTTTTGGTGAACATTGTGTGATGTGTAAGGACTTGTTATGTATAAGTTATGACTTATTTTGCTTGTTGTTGTGAAGTGTAAACTGTCGACATGTACATGCTTGTGATTCTTTTAAATTCCTATGTCTAATGTGAAAAAAAGGTCTTAATTTTCTTTCTTGAACTTGTAGACTTATGCCACCAAAGAGAACCCTAGCGAGACCAGCACCACCTAGGTGCGGTAGGCCTAGAGCTATAATACCACCTAGGCGTGGTAGACCTTGAGTTGCTACTCCTGCTCATAGTATAGCAGAGTAGGTTGTTGCTCTTCCACTTGCTCCTGCCCTAGTACAAGAGGTAGAGCAGACTATTGGTGGTAGAGATACGGTGACCATTTTATAGGAGTGCTTTTGCACTATTCAGGAGGCTAGATCTACTAGTAGAGAGACTAGGGATACCTTCATGGTGAAGGTGTTCCAACTGATGAGACCCCCCACATTTGCCAGATAACCTGACCTCTTAGTTGCAGAGGAGTGGCTAGATCAGATCACTAGGATCCTAGATTCCCAGGGGATTGTTGCGCCACACTTGCGGATCCGGTGTGCCACCTTTCAGTTTACTGAGTTGGCTAGTCAGTGGTGGAGAGTATCTACTAACCGGTTAGACAGTTTTGGTGAGGGGTGGAATGCATTCGTGGCCATGTTCAATGACCACTATTTTTCCGAGAATGCTAGGATAGGATTTATGGATGAGTTTGGGGCACTGCTCCAAAGAGATATGACAATGATTCAATATGAGTCTCGGTTTACTGCATTAGAGAGATGTGCCCCACATATTATTCGAGAAGAGCGACTGAGGGTCCTTTACTTTGTTAGGGGGTTGAAGACCTCCATCAAGGATAGACTGGCAGGCCACATTATTGAGACCTACGATGAGGCAGTGATCAGGGCCACTAGAGTAGAGAGGGAGTTAGTTGACCTTAGAGGGATTAGAGAGTCCCGAACACAGAGTGGGGCAGTTACAGCACAAGCTTCTACATCTGCCCCAATTTACAATGGTGGGAGACCATAGAAGAGGTACTGAGCAAGTACTTCTTCTGTACAGACATCGCCGAGGCCCATCCGGCTTTTAGCACCCTGACCTACTATGCCTTTTACTTCTCGAGGGGGAGGATCACAGAAACCCTTTTCATGTTATCTGTGTGGACAGCTTAGCCACAGGGTGGCCACTTGCTCTTAGAGGGACCCTAGCTGGAATATCCCGACCTGGGATATGGCACTTATATCGAGGCAGACCCGGTCGAGTACATGTATATCGAGGCAAGTCAACTGAATAGTGTAATGTGAGTGATTTGCTTAGTATACCTAGTGTCAGGCAATGTCTGAACAACCTAGAACCTTACCTCGAAAAGCGTGCATGCACGTAGACTCATGCATGCATACGTACGTACACATGAATAGGCCTCAAAAAATTAGTGTATGTATATGTGATTAAAAATAGGTTTATATGCCTATATATGGGTATATATACACGTATAATATATATGTATAACATAATGTATTATATATATATATATATGAGTATATATATATACATATATATATATATATATAAGAAATTAAAAAGAAAAGAAAAGGAACAAGAAAGGAAGCTGCCTAGCAGGTCTCATTGTGTGTGTGTGTCGGTTAGTATATGTGTGTGTTAGTGTGTGTAGATATATTATATACATATAATATATAAATATCCTACATGAATTGAATGAAAAGCTGCCTTTTTAGAAGGTGAGAAAGTGAAAATTAAATGGGGCAGAAAGTTGAGTCAAGGAAGGCTGCAAGGGAGAGAGAGAGAGAGAGAGAGAGAGAGAGAATGGAGAGAGAAAAGAGTCGGTTGTGTTTTGTACATATATACAGACGTGTGTGTTGAGTTAGAAAAGAAAACAGAAGGAAAAAATGGAAGAAGGAAGAAACTGAGAGTGGATTGAAGTGGAACAGAAGAGAAAAGAGGAGAGCTGCAACCAAGAAAAATCAGGTAAGTGGGTCTTATTTTGTTTTTGGTTTTAAGAGCATGATAGGTAGTTTTAATAGTAGGGTATTATAGAGCATGAAATAAGGATTCAAACCCAAAAAGAATCAAGAAAATTGGTTGAGAATTAACTAAGAAAAGAGTAGTTACAGGTATGAGAGAATAATCGGGTTCACCTATATTTTATGCATGAAACCACGATTTAATTGTCTAGAAACAAGCCTATGAAGTGCAAAAACTAAAATGAAAAAGAAATAAGTGAAAACAGTGAGCAACCGAGTGTAGAATTGAAAATATCCAGTTGGCCGAAAAATCGGCTGGAGCTCTTGTTTTCTATATTCGTGGGGATTCAGAGGAATTAGATGGAAATAGAGTGTAGATTTGGAGTCCTTGGGAAGAAAGGAAAGAAATGGCATTGAAAATGGGGTGGAATAAGGTCGGGTTTAGATTGCCGTCACCGGAGAAGGTGACGGAACCCTAATAATTCTCACCGGAGGAATGGGGAAGACGACCATGAAGTCGTGGGGCATATTGGGTTAAAAGTAATTGGATCCAGGTTCGGATCCGGGTCAGGACCCAACCGAATGAGAAACGGGCAGTCAAAACAGCACAGTTTAGTTTAAGTTTAAAAGGGTTTTTAAATTGAATTGGGGGTGTTTGGTTGCATGTTTTAGGAAATTAAAATTGAAATTGATTTGGGGGGATGGGGATATCCTATTCCGGTTTAAAGATTAGCCATTGTTTGGCTATTCTAATTTAGAATAGAAAAGTTTGAAATTACAATTTGACCCAGAAAGTTACGAAATTTACAAACTGACCCCCCAACTGTTAATAATTGTGATTTGACCCCCAAAATAAAATATTAATTAAATATTAATATATTTAATTAATTTAAAATAAATAAAAAATTACGAAAATGTCCACTGAGTCAAAAAGAAGTCAAACAGACTCCGATTAAAATAAATAAATAGTGAATTTTTATTATTTCGAGTATTCTGGACTCATCCATGGGGTCCGATTTATGAAAAGAGGTCCCGATAATTTATAACCCGTAAATGCATAAATGACCATTTTACCCTTTATGGTAACGATGTCCAAATTAAACATATGAATAGTGTATTTTAACTATCTCAGACATTTTAAGATCAATGGTGAGGTCCAGTTTAGCAAGACGAGATCTCAAAAAATAAAAGACCCGTAAAAGTGCAAAATGACCATTTTGCCGTCCAAATTGAATTCCGCGAAAGCCTAAATCGACTTTGTTCGACATTCCAGATTCAATAGTAGAGTCTAATTTAGTAAAAGAGAAACCAATAGTAAAGAGGCATAAAATTTGTTGAATAACATAACTTATGAAAAGGTAAACTGAGATATATTGTCTATTGATGAATAGGGATTTCAAGAGGAAGAAATAGTGACTTGAGTTTATTGTGAAAGAACAGAAACAGTTTAAGAAGTAAGTAATCTCTGATCTCTACTCATGTTACATTCCAAGCCATGTCAACAGTTTTTCTTATATCATCTATTGTACTCCATACATATTAGAACGTTTATCAGGTCCACATTGATATTGCTTTATCTTGTGGAAAGTATTTATTGACTGTTGTATATCTTGATCATGATTTCTGTATGCTCTGTACATAGGCCTCAAGGGGCAAGATCTCAGCAGCCCAGTTTATATTGGCCTGTTAAGGCAACAGTTTCTTTCGCTGCTGAGATAGTGTTATTGCATTTACTATTTATTGGATTTAGCATGATCTTGATATATTATATTGTAGCCGAATTTGTGCTCAGTCACAAACTCCATATGATGCTTACTAGACCTACGGGTCGAGAAAACGAAATAAAAAGTGGTATTTAAAATGGCAGCTAAACTGGGATCTGCAAGGCGAGTACTGAACCGACGGGTTAGTGCTTGGCTGAGGGATCGAAAAAAAGAGAATAAAATGAATTAAGGGGTATGCCGGGCCCCAAGTTAAAGTGCATCCACATTGTTGTTATCAGTATCTCTTATTGATTATCATAGCTTGATCATGTTATACCATTATGAATGATCATGAGTTTTCACAGATTTTTGAGTGCATATGATTATACTTGAGATAGCTCATGACTGTAGCTTGTATGATTATATTATCAGACAGATTTCATTGCTTTATCATTTGATATTGAGTTCTATATTTATTGACTGGCTAGCATATTTGCATTAATCCTAGTTCTTTTATGGATAATGCTTTCTACATTCAAGTACACATGGCAGAGCAAAGGAGAATTACTTATTGAGCTTTCATTAGCTCACCCCCCCAACTTACCACCTGTCACGACCCGAAACCCACCCTATGCGGATCTCGTGTCACGGGGCCGACCCGAAGGCCGTCCCTACTTTTTTCATTCCTGTATCATAGTACTAATATGCAAGGTACTAAAATCCTCAAACAATAACAGCGGAAGTCTTATCAATAATAGTACATCAGCGGAAGTCTTTCAATACACAATGTTAGCGGAAGTTTTTACAATACATAATATGGTTCTACATAAACAAAATAAGAAGCAAACGTAACCAGCACCCGAGGGTGGTGAATACATGGGAGAACTAAGACATAGACTGATACAGTTCCTCAAAAATGTCCTCCTACGCTCTCAGACTCCTACTGGGGTCTTGCAGCGTCATCACCTGAAATGGGGGTAAATAGGGGGAATGAGCTATGAGAGCTCAGCAAGTAAAAACAGATCTCCGACACTGGTATCGATAAGATACAAATCCATGAATAAGATTATGATAGCCAATCATAAGAAAGGAGATGCTGTAATAGCCAATGAGAACAGTTGCCATGAAAGCCAATGAATAATAAGTCACAATGTTCAATTAGGAGTAATGGATACACCATCAACATGAATCTCTCAACAACAATACAACAACAAGAAGTACTGCCACAATAAACCGATCATAATCAATTCAATGAAGAGTGTCCTCTCAGTTTAAGATAAGTCACAAGGAATAGTGTTATTCAATAACGTAATCATACCAATTCTTAGGAGATGCATTTACTCTGTTCTCAGGTAAAATGCCAATGTAATTGTAAATGAAATGCCAATGGAAATGCAATGAAAATGCCAATGTTTATGCCAGTCAATTGCCGGTGGAAAGCCTTCGAGGAATTCATTCCTGCCACCTGTCCATTTATGTACTTGACCCTTAGGTCTCCAGTTAATACAGAAAGCATCGGATGGATATTGTGACTGAGCACAAATCCCGTATTCATAATATATCATGATTATTCATAATTCCATAGAAGTATAAAATGGAATATCATATATTCAGTAAAGACATAGCAGTAAGCCTTTCCAGGCATGGTTCACAATAAAGACATAGCAGACAATAAAGACATAGCAATAAGCCTTTCAAGGCATGGTTCACATGATAACAACGACATAGCAGTCAATCAATGTCCACAAGATAGAACAATATCGCATTGTGGATAACAATAACGTGAAGTACTTTCAAGAGTACAAGTTTGGCAGTAAAGAGAATAACTTGGATTGGAAACACCATATGGAAGAGAAAGGGAATTTACTTACCTCTATCGTGATTCTATCTCAGAAATCCGTGAACGTACCCTTGCCTTTGGAGTTTCCTATATATCAATGAATACGTTTCAGAATAAATGCTATTTATCAAATTTTATGCCTTTCTATCATAAGTATTTCAAATACTATTTTATACTTTACCATTGAGTCCGGAACGCTGAAGAAAGTCGGTTTAGGCTTTCGCGGAATTCCATTTTGACTTTTGTACTAAAAAGGGCAAAATGGTCATTTTGCACTTTTACGGTATTTTATCCTTCGGGGTCTCATCTCGTAAAACGGACCCCACCATTGGACTCAGAACGTCGGAGATAATAAGTTTTGACTATTCATTTGTCTCATTTAGACTTCGTTTGACCCATATTTGAAATAGGGGCATTATTGTAAAAATTAATATTTAATTAATTTTCCTGTTTGGGCAACAGTGACATTTCCTAAAACATTTGGGGTCAAAATGTAAATATTCAAAGTTGCGGTCTGAACCATTGGGTTCACTGCCTAGAAACCCTAACCGGTTCGGTTCTTTACTGAACCAAACGGTTCAGTTAAATTTAGAGAACCGGATTAACATATCCACCCTAACCACCTTATCCATGGTTTGGATAACCCCCAAACCCCATTTCTATTTATTGTCCCTGCAACCAAACAGCCCAAATCCATTTAATTTAAAATCCCAAAATGACACAGTATCACTTAACCATCTATGTCCGGTCGGGTCCCGACCCGGATCCAACCCAGACCCGTTTCTTTTAACCCGATATGGACCCACGACAATCCGGTCACCCTCCTCATCACTCCGGTGGGAAAACAATAGGGTTCCGTCACCATCTCCGGTGACGGCAACCTATCCTGATCGGTTTTCTCTCTCTTTTTAAATGCCAATCTCTTCCTTTCTTCCCCACGACCTCATTCCTATCCTCCATTTCCCTCAAGACCTCCCCATTCTTCTCGAATATGAAGGTTAATAGCTCCGGCCGGTTTTCCGGTGAGCTGGTTTTTTGAGATTTCATGCTCATCTCTTTACTGTTTTGGTCCCAAACTAGTTCAAATGTGTTTCTGCACTTAATACAAACATTCTCTTATCGTTTAAACCAAGTTTTAAGGCATAAAACCCTATGACCCGATTTATCCATGAAACCTGCAACTATAAATTTCTCTCTCGGTTCTACACCTTTTAACCTAATTCTTTTTGCAAAATAACCTATAGATCATGCAGATTTGAACCCTAGTATTTAAACAACCTATCATACGTTTAAAATTGAAAACTGAATCAAACCCACTTACTTGCAAAATTCTGATTTCTTCCTGTTTCTCCTTCTTCCCTCTTCTGGTTTCACTTGGTTCACTTCTATCCCTTCTCCATAAGTTATTTCCAACCTTAGACAGTGTTCACGGCCCTCCAAGCTATCTGTTTTCCTTTCCTTTAATGTAACACACACATATACATATATAGATATATATATGCCTTACACGACACACCACCGCCCCTCTAAGTCTTCTCTCTTGATTCTCCCCCCTTCTAGAGCCCCTTTTCTTGACCAAGAGCTCTGATTTTTCCCTCTCCCAAATGCAACTTGCATTAAAGTGGTGTAGGATATTTGTGTATATGTAATATATATAATATATATATCACACACTACACACACATCACTTAACCGACGCACACACACACAGCACTGATATGTGGTTGCTTGGAAGCTTCCCTTCTCTTTTTCTTTATTTTTATTTTAATCACTTGTATTTATGTACATAATACATTTACATTATACACATATACACATATAAAATACATAGTTTTATACATGTATTTATAACCGTATAATACGTATAATTGTATTTTTAGTCGCGTATACATACACTAATATTTCATGAACTATGCATGTGTACGTACGTATGCATGCATGGGTTGCATGCATGCACGCTTTTCGAGGTAAGGTTCTGAGTTGCTCGGGTACTACCCGACACTGGCTATATTACTGATACTATTCTGTACATACAATAAAATAATTTAGAGCTCTAAACAGCCCATATTACACTATTCAATCAACTTGCCTCGGTATACGTGTCGTATCCCGGATCGGGTTATCACATTCTTACCTCCTTAAAAATAAGTTTGTCCGCAAACTTAACGATTCTAACTCCGGTGGTTCTCATGGTTTCCGTGGTTCCTCTAATCGTCATGGCCTAACTAAATTAGGCGTTCACATTTAACTAGATAAAATTTTGCCACTGAGAATCAAGTTTTACTGTCATATCAGATCAAGTTTTACTGTCACATCAATTTATTGTAAGATTCTTTCTATAATTTCTGAGCGTACCTCGAAATCCTCACGTGAATCTTAATTCCTTTCCATGGTTCTCAGCAGTTTTTGTAAATTTAAGAGATCACTTAATGAACAAAATTTTATAAAATTTCCTAAACGTGGCATTTAAAATTTTATTCATTCAGTCTACTAATATACCTGGGATATATATCATTTCCATGTATAACTTTCAGTAACAATGACTCTTTCAAGAGTCGCCATTAATTCTATCTCATTTACCAAGTAAATATACATATCTTATAACAGTATGTAATTCATTTTAAAGATTTACAAATCTTTACATTTCTATTATGAAATCACTCAACTCATCAATGCCCCTCAAATTCTATAAGATGTAATATGTCAATCTAATATTTATACATCTATATTACGTACTCCACTTGTTTCATGTATAACATTTATCATCAATCATTCTCCTTGTGGAACTTGAACAGTTAACATATAGCTTAAGAGTTCTGTCTCTATGTTCAACTAGCAGTAAATGTTGAAGCTATAAATCAGTATGTAGAGCAATCATCTTAACAATATCGAGCATTTTGTAAACAACTATAAATACCTGTGACTACTGGTACAGTAGCCAAATCATCTCCCAGTTCACTATAAAAGATCAATGGTCAGTATTCACATACGAGTCTATTTATCATATCAGGATTTACTCTGACTAGGTGTTATTGTTAACTCCACTACCTTTTCAGTGTACTTCTATTCCATGTCAATATTACTGTCAAACTCACCACTTTTCAAAGTGTCATATTCCCAATTCTATGTTACATTTTATCTTTCAATGTGCACTAATTGTTTCCTTTGTTCATTATGGAACATAATTCCAGCTCTCACAAATTTTCACAGTATAGAATAATCATTTAATTCGTAAACATCAAGTGCATAATCCATAAATAGAAATTCAATTTTCAATAACTATCGTAATACAGAACGACCATTAAATCATAAATATCAAATTTATAATCTAAATATAGCCATTTGATTCTCAATGTCTCCTTCAATAGAGAACAATCATTAAATTGTAACTTAATAAACATCAAGTACATGTTTCTATAAGATAAAACAATCATCAAGGTTTTCTACATGTCATTTATTCTATATCACTAAACCCAACTTCCAAGTATAGGTTAATCATTGAGAATACTTGTGATCCTGATCTGTATCTCGTGTTTTCTATGTTTAATATTTCTAACAATAATCCTCATGGTAACCATAAAATGGTTCAGTAAATGGCTTAAAGTTCACATGCTTTTCTGTTTAACATTTTCCAATAATAACTTCCCTGATATAATAAAATCAGAAATCAATCATCCAAGTGTTTAGTTGCTAAATTCAGTTTAGCAATTATATGATAACACAACCGAGTGTGTAAGGATCTTATAAGTGTCTAACAGGTTATAATTAACTGGACGGGTACCTTTAGCTATCTGTGTAGGAGGTTGATCTTTCCCTGATGCCACAGAGACTGGTGAAGTGGGTGTGGCACTGGTCGTAGCCTTGGCTTTCTGAGGGCAATTCCTTGCGAAGTGTCCATCCTGTTCACAGTAATAACAAGTGTTTGTATTTCTAAGGCATTGCCCCTTGTGAGATTTTCCGCAGGTAGGGCATTGTAGGGGAGTTAGGTGTCTAATTGTTACTTCTTTTTGGTTAGGCACCCTACGTTTGACTTTTCTCTTTGCGATTCCTTGTTTACCCCGTGTGGTGATCTTTACTGGTGCTACTACTTCGATGCACGTAGTTGACTGTTGAGGTTGGGCTCGAGGCAGAGATTTGAGAATCTCTTCCATAAGGCGTTCAATTCGGTCTAATTGATCACTTCCTGTCTCAGCATTCTTGGTATGTCCCATTGCTGAAAACAATAAGTTCAGATAAGCATTTCTATATAGATCTACTCGTTCATGGTCTAACCGAGTCAGTATAACCTACCGAGGTATTCCTGTTTGTTAACCTTGTCTATAAGACAACCCGTAAATGCATAGAATAACAATCAATGTTCACATGGAATCTATATCATAGAGACTTCTGTTCTATCTATTGATTCCAACTCTAAGTGATCTATGCAATTCACAACTATCAATGTATTTATTGAGATAACCATGTCTGTAAGATAACTAGTAAAGAGAACCCATAAAATATCCAGTCAATGGATGAAAGAATAATCAATGATCGTATAAAATCTATATAAAGGATATCAGTTACATCTATTTACTTTAGTTCTAAACGATCTCTAAGTAATGGATTATTCCTCGCGTTAACCATGTCCGTAAAAGATAACCAATGAAGATAACCAATGAGATGACTAGTCAATACATAAGATGACAGTCAATGTTCGTATAAGGTAAAACGTCAGTCTTGTCTATCCATTCTAATTCTAGTCCTATCTCTCATGACTCACAATCGAACCTAAAGCTCTGATACCAAGCTGTCACGACCCGAAACCCACCTTATGCGGATCTCGTGTCGCGGGGCCGACCCGAAGGCCGTCCCTACTTTTTCCATTCCTGTATCATAGTACTAATATGCAAGGTACTAAAATCCTCAAACAATAACAGTGGAAGTCTTATCAGTAATAGTACATCAGCGGAAGTCTTTCAATACACAATGTTAGCCGAAGTTTTTACAATACATAATATGGTTCTACATAAACCAAATAAGAACCAAACGTAACCAGCACCCGAGGGTGGTGAATACATGGGAGAACTAAGACATAGACTGATACAGTTCCTCAGAAATGTCCTTCTACGCTCTCAGACTCCTACTGGGGTCTTGTAGCGTCATCACCTGAAATGGGGGTAAATAGGGGGAATGAGCTACGAGAGCTCAGCAAGTAAAAACAGATCTCCGACACTGGTATCGATAAGATACAAATCCATGAATAAGATTATGATAGCCAATCATAAGAAAGGAGATGCTGTAATAGCCAATGAGAACAGTTGCCATGAAAGCCAATGAATAATAAGTCACAATGTTCAATTAGGAGTAATGGATACACCATCAACATGAATCTCTCAACAACAATACAACAACAAGAAGTACTGCCACAATAAACCGATCATAATCAATTCAATGAAGAGTGTCCTCTCAGTTTAAGATAAGTCACAAGGAATAGTGTTATTCAATAACGTAATCATACCAATTCTTAGGAGATGCATTTACTCTGTTCTCAGGTAAAATGCCAATGTAATTGTAAATGAAATGCCAATGGAAATGCAATGAAAATGCCAATGTTTATGCCAGTCAATTGCCGGTGGAAAGCCTTCGAGGAATTCATTCCTGCCACCTGTCCATTTATGTACTTGACCCTTAGGTCTCCAGTTAATACAGAAAGCATCGGATGGATATTGTGACTGAGCACAAATCCCGTATTCATAACATATCATGATTATTCATAATTCCATAGAAGTATAAAATGGAATATCATATATTCAGTAAAGACATAGCAGTAAGCCTTTCCAGGCATGGTTCACAATAAAGACATAGCAGACAATAAAGACATAGCAGTAAGCCTTTCAAGGCATGGTTCACATGATAACAACGACATAGCAGTCAATCAATGTCCACAAGATAGAACAATATCGCATTGTGGATAACAATAACGTGAAGTACTTTCAAGAGTACAAGTTTGGCAGTAAAGAGAACAACTTGGCTTGGAAACACCATATGGAAGAGAAAGGGAATTTACTTACCTCTATCGTGATTCTATCTCAGAAATCCGTGAACGTACCCTTGCCTTTGGAGTTTCCTATATATCAGTGAATACGTTTCAGAATAAATGCTATTCATCAAATTTTATTCCTTTCTATCATAAGTATTTCAAATACTATTTTAGACTTTACCATTGAGTCCGGAATGCCGAAGAAAGTCGGTTTAGGCTTTCGCGGAATTCCATTTGGACTTTTGTACTAAAAAGGGCAAAATGGTCATTTTGCACTTTTACGGTATTTTATCCTTCGGGGTCTCATCTTGTAAAACGGACCACACCATTGGACTTAGAACGTCCGAGATAATAAGTTTTGACTATTCATTTGTCTCATTTGGACTTCGTTTGACCCATATTTGAAATAGGGGCATTATTGTAAAAATTAATATTTAATTAATTTTCCTGTTTGGGCAACAGTGACATTTCCTAAAACATTTGGGGTCAAAATGTAAATATTCAAAGTTGCGGTCTGAACCATTGGGTTCACTGCCTAGAAACCCTAACCGGTTCGGTTCTTCACTGAACCAAACGGTTCAGTTAAATTTAGAGAACCGGATTAACATATCCACCCTAACCACCTTATCCATGGTTTTGATAACCCCCAAACCCCATTTCTATTTATTGTCCCTGCAACCAAACAGCCCAAATCCATTTAATTTAAAATCCCAAAACGACACAGTATCACTTAACCATTTATGTCCGGTCGGGTCCCGACCCGGATCCAACCCAGACCCGTTCCTTTTAACCCGATATGGACCCACGACAATCCGGTCACCCTCCTCATCACTCCGGTGGGAAAACAGTAGGGTTCCGTTACCATCTCCGGTGACGGCAACCTGTCCCGATCGGTTTTCTCTCTCTTTTTAAATGCCAATCTCTTCCTTTCTTCCCCACGACCTCATTCCTATCCTCCATTTCCCTCAAGACCTCCCCATTCTTCTCGAATATGAAGGTTAATAGCTCCGACCGGTTTTCCGGTGAGCTGGTTTTTTGAGATTTCATGCTCATCTCTTTACTGTTTTGGTCCCAAACTAGTTCAAATGTGTTTCTGCACTTAATACAAACATTCTCTTATCGTTTAAACCAAGTTTAAGGCATAAAACCCTATGACCCGATTTATCCATGAAACCTGCAACTATAAATTTCTCTCTCGGTTCTACACCTTTTAACCTAATTCTTTTTGCAAAATAACCTATAGATCATGCAGATTTGAACCCTAGTATTTAAACAACCTATCATACGTTTAAAATTGAAAACTGAATCAAACCCACTTACTTGCAAAATTCTGATTTCTTCCTGTTTCTCCTTCTTCCCTCTTCTGGTTTCACTTGGTTCACTTCATCCCTTCTCCATAAGTTATTTCCAACTTTAGACAGTGTTCACGGCCCTCCAAGCTATCTGTTTTCCTTTCCTTTAATGTAACACACATATACATATATAGATATATATATGCCTTACACGACACACCACCGCCCCTCTCAGTCTTCTCTCTTGATTCTCCCCCCTTCTAGAGCCCCTTTTCTTGACCAAGAGCTCTGATTTTTCCCTCTCCCAAATGCAACTTGCATTAAAGTGGTGTAGGATATTTGTGTATATGAAATATATAATATATATATATCACACACTACACACACATCACTTAATCGACGCACACACACACAGCACTGATATGTGGTTGCTTGGAAGCTTCCCTTCTCTTTTTCTTTATTTTTATTTTAATCACTTGTATTTATGTACATAATACATTTACATTATACATATATATACATATAAAATACATAGTTTTATACATGTATTTATAACCGTATAAATACGTATAATTATATTTTTAGTCGCGTATACATACACTAATATTTCATGAACTATGCATGTGTACGTACGTATGCATGCATGGGTTGCATGCATGCACGCTTTTCGAGGTAAGGTTCTGAGTTACTCGGGTACTACCCGACACTGGCTATATTACTGATACTATTCTGTACATACAATAAAATAATTTAGAGCTCTAAACAGCCCATATTACACTATTCAATCAACTTGTCTCGGTATACGTGTCGTATCCCGGGTCGGGTTATCACACCACCCCTTTCAGGAAACGAAGCCGTAGAAGAGCAGTAACAGTAGCTGTAACACCCCGACCCTGAATAAGTAATGATTAGTTACTAATCATGTATTTGAACTAAAAGAATAATTAAGAAGCTAACCTAATTAGGAGTTGACCAGAAGAAACGGCGTCGAAAAATAAGTTACAGAATGAAAGTTAAGTAGGAAGTAGTGAAACTGCATTAATGCGCCGCCAAACAGGGCCTAAGCGCGAAATATGGAAAAGGGACCAAAAAAAAAATGTGGCCAAGAGGATTTGATCCCTTGACCAAACTGGGCAGAATCTGTTTTACCAAAAAATTACCATCTAGGCTAGGAGCACTTTTGTGTATATATGTACAAAGATATGTATATAAGTATAAATCTGATTTGGCCACCTCCCAAGTGACCAATCACCAAGCATGCAACACATCAGCATGCATCACTCCTATGCCCCCATAGATCATCATGTGCCTATACACCCATGATTGCATCTCCTCCCAACCAAGTTGCATGCAAATCCATCATGCACTTGGGAGGATGAAACACTAAAGACAATCTGATTTTGATTTAGATAATCTCCATATATGCATGGAAGAGAAATCAGATCTGTAGAGAACCTAGTGCACTAATCTTATAGAGAGAGAAAGTGGGTTAGAAAGAGGAAGTTAGAGAGAGAAAGCCTGAGTTGTGGGAATCCATTGAAGGGGCTAAGGACTGGGAACTGAAGGGCTGCACCAGTAGACCGAACCTGCTCCATTGGGAGGCTTCTGACTGAAACGAACCCTAGGAGACCACTGTGTACAAGGTAAGAAATTCAAAATTTTCTGAGCATTTTCTCTTTGGATTTCGGCCACTGTTTTATTTCTTTTGGGACTGTTGATGCATGTAAAGAGATTTAACAATGAAAACTAGGTTGGTTGTGAACCTTTTGGACCAACAGAACTGCCCAAACCACCAACCCGTAAGCAAACCGCCATGGATGACCTGAACTGAGGAGGGTCTGGTCCGACCTGCACCAAATCGGTTTTGGTTGCTTTGGACCTGAAATAGACCACCCTAGGATCACTAAAACCCTATTCCGCGACCTCAACCCTTCAGTTTTGACCCCCAAACTGTGAGTTGCAGGTCACGGCCTTCAACCCAACCCTACCAAAACCGCAACCAAATTGAGATTTAAGGATGGGGGATCGAAGCCCTTGCTGTGGGGATTTCAGAGAACCAAACCCCATTAAAAATGGTGAAGAAACGAGGGTTTACCAAGGAGTTGCAAGTTCGGGTATTTTGTATGAAACCGAGCATTTGGGTTAGCTACACGACCTCAAATGAATGCCAAGATGTTGGCCAAACCTCTAGGGTCGTAGAACACCAAGAAACAAATAGAAACACCTCTCCAAAACTCACGAAAATGGAAAAGAATAAACCCAGAAATTAGGGCAACAGTCCACTGTTTGATGAAGAAGACGACGAGTCGACCGAGTCGACTCGTCCAACGCGTCTAGACCCACTGAATCGACTCAAACACGTGTCAACCTAAGACCGTGCCACCGTTTAATCGAAACTGCGCCGTTTTGGTTTAAACGTTTTAAATTAAAACCTGGAGATGGCCTGTTTGGTCACGGGTTTTGTAAATTTAAAATCAGATTTTTGAGTTAACCGAAACGTGGATAAGGGGGCAATTGGGGTTAACAGGGATATTTAACCCCGGTTCTCTGAGGGCCAGTGAACCGGTTGGTTCACGTGAGACTTGGACCGGTTCAAACAGTGAACCCTAAAACCAAGGGGTTTGAACCCATGGTTTATTTAATTCCATTTTAACCCCAAATGATTTCTGAAATTATAAAACCGCCCCAACAGTTTTAGGGAATTCAACTCTGGCCCAGATTCTGGAATTTTATTCCATTTATACCCCTGATAAATTAATAAATAATAAATTAAATTATTTAATTAATTTATTAATTAAATAAAAATGACCAAATTACCCCTAGGTCATAAATAAGTCAAACGGAGTCCGAATAAAGTAAACGAATAGTGGTTTTTGACTATTTTGGACGTTCCGGACTCAATGGTGTGGTCCGTTTTACGAGACGAGGCTTCAAAAATTACGATACGTTAAAGTACAAATTACCAAATTGCCCCTAATGTAACCGATGTCCAAATAAGACAAGTTATTAGTGTAATCTTATTTTCTTGGGCCTTCTGAAATCAACAGTGGGGTCCGATTCACGAGACGGGACTCCGAAAAATATGACGCGCGAAATGACCAAACTACCCCTAAGGTACCCGAAGCCCAAATGAAACTAAAAGATAGTCTATTTTGACTATGTCGGACATTCCAAACCCAACGGTGAAGTCCATAACACCAAAATAGGTACTGAAAATTTAGTCACGTGAAAAATAAAACTCATCAAGTCACCACGAGTTGACCACTAAGACCAATCCTAGGAAGTTAGAATACGTCAGGCCTAAAATTAAATGAAAGAGCATGAACAGGTAACGATTTAAGGTAAATGTGAAGTTAACGAGTTCTTTATAATTTTCTTAGGAAATACAAAGGAAAGGGAAAAGCCCACCAGTAGTGCAAACCCGGGGAATCAAGGTGAGTAACCTCACATTTGAAGTGGAGATTTAATTCCACGGATTTGAATGATGTTTTAAATATCAAATTCTGTCTTTACACAATTCCGTTTTAAATATTCTGCTATGACATGCTTCCTGAATAATTTACTACTGTTCCTTGAGATATACTTCTGCATGTTTAAAATTCCGATTTCAAATGTTATTATATATCCTGAAATTACATGTTTTACGTATTTCAATACCCTATCATGAGATTATGAACTGTATGTTTTGAATGCTTTTAAATGCATCCACACGAAGGAATTATGGGTTAAATGCTTTTAAATGCAAGATAAATTGTGCATAAGCACCACGGATTTCTATCGGGTTTCTTAAGAACCCAACTACGATACGAATAAATGCCAGGTAGCAGGATCTAATCCCCCAGGCATATGAGATATCTCCACGAAAAGTAAAATGGGAATCTGGTTCGAAACGGATTCTGTTAATGAAAGTGATAAGGTGTGTGTTGAAAATGGAAGCAGGCTTTTTCCTCGTTTTCACCATGCAGATTTACATGATTTGAAATTCATATACTTTATTTCGAAAGTACAAGTTAGCTTGAATACTTTAATGTTTCAAAGCCATTGTTTAAAGAGTGCATGTACTCTATGTTCCAAGTATACGAGCAATTGGTAGTGAGTATTTTACAAAATTCTCACGTGCGAAACCACTACCAATTGAAACCCATGACAGATGTTAGAATTACTCACTGGGCTTTTCGAAGCTCACCCCATTCCCTAACATTTTTCAGGTGATGACGATGGGTGGACCCTTGCCTAATTTGGGGAGAAATGATAGGCAGCTCCATTAGGATTCTGGAGATATTTTGGGAAGTATTAGGGCCTATGGTTGGTCGAATTTTGATGTCGTACTTTTTGGACAATTATGTGTTTAAGCCCAAGAGGCAATCACATATGTACTTAAGCCCTTGAGGCATTCGAATATGTATCATGTATAAGACTTTAATTTTTAGTATGCTCTGATGTGATTATTCATGTGTACCGCTATGAAGAGCGACAGTACCGGACGGCTGTGCGAAAGTTTTTAAAGGATTTTTTTTTTTTTTAAAAAAAAAAAGAGAGGAAAAGGGTTTTCACGCTTCCGCAAATCAAGGCCGCACCGCTATTCGATACCGTCGCCCATGTTTTGCCTTGCCCTCAGGCTCCCGGGCCTGAAGGCGGCGGTTGCGATCCGAGATCCGCACAGGGTGGGTTTCGGGTCGTGACAAGAGTGGTATCAGAGCACTAGGTTAACTAAAACAAACTTAGTGACATTAGAGGAATTAGGAACAGAACCATAGGTTAGGTAGACTTTAGGCTACCTAAGATATGTAAAGTGTGGGACGAATTGTGAAGGCGGGTTATGGGACCCGCGTTATAGGATACAGATATGTGAAGTATGTGACGTGAAGTAAAGGCGGGGTATGGGACCCGTAGTACATGAAATAGAGATGTGAAGTATGTGATACGAAACGAAGACGGGGTATGGGACCCGTAGTTAGATAAGGTAGTGTAATGAAGACAAGAAATAAATGTAGGTTATAAAACACCACAGAATCAAACATAGTGATATAATAAACCTCGAAACATGAGATAAGTAAATGAAAACCTTATGCGATGATGAAAAACTAACAAGAATATGTGTTTTTCAGCAAAAATGGTAAACACCAGGAGAAACGTGAGGAATTCAAATGACAGACTCGACCGAGTTGAACATATTCTGGAGGCAATGGCTCAGAACATAGCTAACATGCAAGCACAAGTCAGAGCGCCACAACCGGTGCAAAATCCTGAGCCACAACCAAATCCAGGACAACCTACTGAAACAGTCAACACGACGAGTTATAAAACGTTCCAAGGTTTTAAACCCCCTAGATTTGACGGTCTAGATACGACAATCGATGCAGAATCATGGGTTCGGGAGATGGAACGTATATTTACGGTTATGACACGTACTAAGGAGCAAAAGGTCTCTTTTGCTGCTTTTACCTTTAAGGATGGAGCTCATGAGTGGTGGCTGCTGGAGAAAGAAAGGGAGCCACCAATGACCTGGACAAGATTTCTAGAAGTGTTTTACGAAAAATACTTTCCAAGGTCATTGAAAAACCAAAAAATAGCAGAGTTTGCAGTTCTAACCCAGGGAACAATGACAGTGGCGGAATACGAGACTAAGTTTATGAGATTAGCCCGATTTGCACCTCACATGGTCCAAACTGAAGATCTAAAGGCTAGGAAGTTTGAAGCTGGCCTCAAGGATAGTATCAGATACCGACTTGAACCATTCGAACTCCCTACATATAATGCAGTAGTAGATCGTGCTAAGATTTTTGAGAGAGCGGGTAATGCCTTATCTCAAAAGAAGGACAAAAATAAAGTAGGCGCCACTTCCCAACAAATGAAAAAGACAAAGGCAGGAACCAAGAGTATGACTATTGTCAACGAGAAGGGTAACGGTAGCCAGAAGTCAGGAGAGATTCCTACCTGTCCTACTTGTCAGAAGAAGCACTTTGCGCCCTGTCGACAGTATTCAGGAGTCTGCTACAGATGTGGCCTACGTGGGCATCTTATCAAAGATTGTCCCCAAGGAAGTTCAGCTGTCAAGGAGCCTACCACGATAGCTTCATCTACTACGCCACAAGTACAGGCTACAACTACTGAGAAACCAGGAGGAGGCAAGGAACCTATGAGGTACGGGCGAGTGTTCAACATATATTCTAATGCTGCACAACCTTCAACATGTCAATTAGTTACATATCTTAATGCTTACATTACTACATGTAGACTTGTAGCTTATTTTTGACTACTTAACACATGAATGTGATAGACCAAAATAACGTAAAGAGACTAGAACCCCAGAAATAAGAACACTCGAGTTTTGAGGACAAAACTATTTTAAGGGGGGAAGGATGTAACACCCCGACCCTGAATAAGTAATGATTAGTTACTAATCATGTATCTGAACTAAAAGAATAATTAAGAAGCTAACCTAATTAGGAGTTGACCAGAAGAAACGGCGTCGAAAAATAAGTTACAGAATGAAAGTTAAGTAGGAAGTAGTGAAACTGCATTAATGCGCCGCCAAACAGGGCCTAAGCCCGAAATATGGAAAAGGGACCAAAAAAAAAATGTGGCCAAGAGGATTTGATCCCTTGACCAAACTGGGCAGAATCTGTTTTACCAAAAAATTACCATCTAGGCTAGGAGCACTTTTGTGTATATATGTACAAAGATATGTATATAAGTATAAATCTGATTTGGCCACCTCCCAAGTGACCAATCACCAAGCATGCAACACATCAGCATGCATCACTCCTATGCCCCCATAGATCATCATGTGCCTATACACCCATGATTGCATCTCCTCCCAACCAAGTTGCATGCGAATCCATCATGCACTTGGGGGGATGAAACACTAAAGACAATCTGATTTTGATTTAGATAATCTCCATATATGCATGGAAGAGAAATCAGATCTGTAGAGAACCTAGTGCACTGATCTTATAGAGAGAGAAAGTGGGTTAGAGAGAGGAAGTTAGAGAGAGAAAGCTTGAGTTGCGGGAATCCATTGAAGGGGCTATGGACTGGGAACTGAAGGGCTGCACCACTAGACTGGACCTGCTCCATTGGGAGGCTTCTGACTGAAACGAACCCTAGGAGACCACTGTGTACAAGGTAAGAAATTCAAAATTTTCTGAGCATTTTCTCTTTGGATTTCGGCCACTGTTTTATTTCTTTTGGGACTGTTAATGCATGTAAAGAGATTTAACAATGAAAACTAGGTTGGTTGTGAACCTTTTGGACCAACAGAACCGCCCAAACCACCAACCCGTAAGCAAACCGCCATGGATGACCTGAACTGAGGAGGGTCTGGTCCGACCTGCACCAAATCGGTTTTGGTTGCTTTGGACCTGAAATAGACCACCCTAGGATCACTAAAACCCTATTCCGCGACCTCAACCCTTCAGTTTTGACCCCCAAACCGTGAGTTGCAGGTCACGGCCTTCAACCCAACCCTACCAAAACCGCAACCAAATTGAGATTTAAGGATGGGGGATCGAAGCCCTTGCTGTGGGGATTTCAGAGAACCAAACCCCATTAAAAATGGTGAAGAAACGAGGGTTTACCAAGGAGTTGCAGGTTCGGGTATTTTGTATGAAACCGAGCATTTGGGTTAGCTACACGACCTCAAATGAATGCCAAGATGTTGGCCAAACCTCTAGGGTCGTAGAACACCAAGAAACAGAGAGAAACACCTCTCCAAAACTCACGAAAATGGAAAAGAATAAACCCAGAAATTAGGGCAACAGTCCACTGTTTGATGAAGAAGACGACGAGTCGACCGAGTCGACTCGTCCAACGCGTCTAGACCCACTGAATCGACTCAAACACGTGTCAACCTAAGACCGTGCCACCGTTTAATCGAAACTGCGCCGTTTTGGTTTAAACGTTTTAAATTAAAACCTGGAGATGGCCTGTTTGGTCACGGGTTTTGTAAATTTAAAATCAGATTTTTGAGTTAACCGAAACGTGGATAAGGGGGCAATTGGGGTTAACAGGGATATTTAACCCCGGTTCTCTGAGGGCCAGGGAACCGGTTGGTTCACGTGAGACTTGGACCGGTTCAAACAGTGAACCCTAAAACCAAGGGGTTTGAACCCATGGTTTATTTAATTCCATTTTAACCCCAAATGATTTCTGAAATTATAAAACCGCCCCAACAGTTTTAGGGAATTCAACTCTGGCCCAGATTCTGGAATTTTATTCCATTTATACCCCTGATAAATTAATAAATAATAAATTAAATTATTTAATTAATTTATTAATTAAATAAAAATGACCAAATTACCCCTAGGTCATAAATAAGTCAAACGGAGTCCGAATAAAGTAAACGAATAGTGGTTTTTGACTATTTTGGACGTTCCGGACTCAATGGTGTGGTCCGTTTTACGAGACGAGGCTTCAAAAATTACGATACGTTAAAGTACAAATTACCAAATTGCCCCTAATGTAACCGATGTCCAAATAAGACAAGTTATTAGTGTAATCTTATTTTCTTGGGCCTTCTGAAATCAACAGTGGGGTCCGATTCACGAGACGGGACTCCGAAAAATATGACGCGCGAAATGACCAAACTACCCCTAAGGTACCCGAAGCCCAAATGAAACTAAAAGATAGTCTATTTTGACTATGTCGGACATTCCAAACCCAACGGTGAAGTCCATAACACCAAAATAGGTACTGAAAATTTAGTCACGTGAAAAATAAAACTCATCAAGTCACCACGAGTTGACCACTAAGACCAATCCTAGGAAGTTAGAATACGTCAGGCCTAAAATTAAATGAAAGAGCATGAACAGGTAACGATTTAAGGTAAATGTGAAGTTAACGAGTTCTTTATAATTTTCTTAGGAAATACAAAGGAAAGGGAAAAGCCCACCAGTAGTGCAAACCCGGGGAATCAAGGTGAGTAACCTCACATTTGAAGTGGAGATTTAATTCCACGGATTTGAATGATGTTTTAAATATCAAATTCTGTCTTTACACAATTCCGTTTTAAATATTCTGCTATGACATGCTTCCTGAATAATTTACTACTGTTCCTTGAGATATACTTCTGCATGTTTAAAATTCTGATTTCAAATGTTATTATATATCCTGAAATTACATGTTTTACGTATTTCAATACCCTATCATGAGATTATGAACTGTATGTTTTGAATGCTTTTAAATGCATCCACACGAAGGAATTATGGGTTAAATGCTTTTAAATGCAAGATAAATTGTGCATAAGCACCACGGATTTCTATCGGGTTTCTTAAGAACCCAACTACGATACGAATAAATGCCAGGTAGCAGGATCTAATCCCCCAGGCATATGAGATATCTCCACGAAAAGTAAAATGGGAATCTGGTTCGAAACGGATTCTGTTAATGAAAGTGATAAGGTGTGTGTTGAAAATGGAAGCAGGCTTTTTCCTCGTTTTCACCATGCAGATTTACATGATTTGAAATTCATATACTTTATTTCGAAAGTACAAGTTAGCTTGAATACTTTAATGTTTCAAAGCCATTGTTTAAAGAGTGCATGTACTCTATGTTCCAAGTATACGAGCAATTGGTAGTGAGTATTTTACAAAATTCTCACGTGCGAAACCACTACCAATTGAAACCCATGACAGATGTTAGAATTACTCACTGGGCTTTTCGAAGCTCACCCCATTCCCTAACATTTTTCAGGTGATGACGATGGGTGGACCCTTGCCTAATTTGGGGAGAAATGATAGGCAGCTCCATTAGGATTCTGGAGATATTTTGGGAAGTATTAGGGCCTATGGTTGGTCGAATTTTGATGTCGTACTTTTTGGACAATTATGTGTTTAAGCCCAAGAGGCAATCACATATGTACTTAAGCCCTTGAGGCATTCGAATATGTATCATGTATAAGACTTTAATTTTTAGTATGCTCTGATGTGATTATTCATGTGTACCGCTATGAAGAGCGACAGTACCGGACGGCTGTGCGAAAGTTTTTAAAGGATTTTTTTTTTTTAAAAAAAAAAAAAGAGAGGAAAAGGGTTTTCACGCTTCCGCAAATCAAGGCCGCACCGCTATTCGATACCGTCGCCCATGTTTTGCCTTGCCCTCAGGCTCCCGGGCCTGAAGGCGGCGGTTGCGATCCGAGATCCGCACAGGGTGGGTTTCGGGTCGTGACAGTAGCAGTCAGCTAGATAGCAGTGGGCATTACTTTTGAAGTTGTAAGTGTAATATTTAGTACAGACGGTCTTGTAGCTCTCCCATGTTATCCACGTCTTGGGGATGAACAGTTGTATTAAGAAATTTTGTATTCCGCATTTTGTAAAACATAATATAAATTACATGCAACTTTTATTTATTTTCTTTCGCATTTAGTTGTTGCATGTTAGTAGCACTGATATGTTGCAAGTTGAGACCCTTGGTTCGACAAGCAGCGTTGGATCGGGTGCGCGACACGAGATCCGCATAGGGTGGGGTCTCAGGTCGTGACACTAGCTTAGGACAGGGGACTAGATCTAGCTAGGGGTCATTTCCATCACCAGTGCAGAGTCAGGGGTGGAGAACCCCTTCTCTTTGTTATACTTGTCACCAGATGGGCCATGTTAGGGCCAACTGTCATCAAGGGTAAACTTCACAGAGCTCATAGAGACCACATTATTATCAGTATACTCAGGTGCCTCTACCACAGCCACAGTTAGGCCATAGACCTCCAACACCATATTTCTAGCCTACACCCTCCGGACAGAGTGTTAGAGCTCCCGGGTAGAGGGGAAGAGGCCAGCAGGGACAGAGAGGGGGAGGTAGACAGGGCTAGATCACTCAGGGTAGTCTTTATGCGGTGGCCACACCAGAGGCATCTACTTCTGGGTATTTAGTGGTTCGAGGTACTTGATGAGTGTGCAAAAGTGTTGTAATACCCTGAGCCAAATCATAGCCGAGCAAGTTATAAACGGATACCAAGATTAAGATAAAAAGTTAAAACAAATAAAAATAAGATTTAAAAAGGGAATAAAACAAAATTAAAAAAAAAAAGAAAGATAAAATAAAATAAAACTATAAAATAAAAATAAAATAATAATTAGAAAGAAAAAAAAAAGAAATGAAGTTGAAAGGGTGGACAATATATATATATATAGGTATAAATATATATGTAACTGAAGAAAGGAAAGAAAAACGGATGGGGGTTTACGGCGCAGCAAATGAAGGGGCGGTGGTTATGGTAAGAGTGAGAGGAGAAGAAAAGGAAAGAAAAGAAAGAGAGAGAGAGGAGGAGTGAACAGCCAAAGAAGGAGAGAGAGAGAGAGAGAGAGAGAGAGAGAGAGAGAGAGGGAGAGAAATAAAGAAGAAGGGAGCGGTTAAGCATGCCATTGCATGTGTTGGAAATAAAAAAAAAATAGAGAAGATGAAGATGATCAACACATCCACGATTTTTGAGATACACCGCCATTGACACATTGTGTGAGTCTTACGTCTCTGCCTATCGGCCATTAATGAGTCAGGTGTTGTCAGATTCGATCATGCGGTGAGGGATATCGAAGATTTTGTTCATTCAAAAAAGAGAGTCAGGGTGATCGATTTCTTGCAATTGGAATTTTCGGATCGGGGTTGTGGGTTGCGTTGGCTGTTGGATTCCAAATTTGCTGGCCAATTCGAAAGGGGTTGAGGACCCGTTGGTGTTGATAAAGACCAAAGGAGAGAGAGGCGGTGCGTGACGGAGCAGCGATGGGTTTGGGATCAGCAATGGCAGATGAGACAATCGTCAACGGTGTGGTATCGGAGGCCGTTGATCAGACGGTGGCTAAGATTTTTGGAAAGGAAGACTACGATCTAGTGATGTTGTGGTGATTGGCTTCTTGAAATGGTTTTCTCTATTTGTCTAATATAGAAGACAGATACGAACAGTAATGGCCTTTTTGAATTTTCGAAGGTCGTTGCCCTGGTTGCACCAGATCTTCTTGCGACAAAATCACCCTACACTAAGGAGCAGTTGAGGCAGTTGTTTAAGATGTTTGATAGAGATGGGAATGGGTATATTAATGTTGCGAAGTTGGCGCACTCCATGGCTAAGCTTGGACATGCCTTGACAGTAGGGGAGCTTACAAGGATGAACAAGGAGGCTCTTGTTGAAGCATTAAAGGGGTAAGAGCTTTCTGTCTTAAATTTTGAAAAGCATGAATGATTTATTTGATTTATGGATCTTATTATGCATGGAATTGGGTTCATATTACGATTTGAATCAGGAAAAATGAGAGAGAAACGAGAGAGAACATGGCATTTACAGGGAGGTGACCGGCCATGCGTGAGGAAAAAACCTGCGTGGCTGGGACTTTGTGATTTATTTTGGGCCAAACCGGGTCGGGTCCGACTCGACCCACTCATTCATATGGCTGTCCAACACTGTTATTTTACTGGTAAATTTTTAAATTTGAGTTTGGATAGTGTTTGGTTAAAAATGAGAAGTTATCCAATGGTTGGCTTATAAGTATATACTGAAATGAAAAACAGAAAAAAAAAAAAAAAAATTGGCACAGGGGCTGTATGCCCTATGACTTGAACCTAGGATGTTGGATCAATGCTTGGAACATAGACTACTATGCAACTAAGGCACATGTGGTCTATTTTGTCCCAAAAGATATATATAAAATATATATATATATATATGTATTAGTGATATTTAATTAATTTAAATAATTAGTTAAATTAGTAATTATTGAATTAATTTTCGATAGGTAAATGAGTCAAATAAATAATGTAAATTGACTCTTTTGGACCTTCTGGATTTAATGGTGAGGTCTGTTTCACGAGACGGAGTCCTGAAAAATAAAATAACCGTAGAATGACAAAATGACCAAAATGCCCTACATTGAAGGTGAGTCAAACGGACTCCAATTAAGTTAAGTAAATAATGAATTTTTATTATTTCAAATCTACTGGACTCAATGGTGATGTCCTAATTGTGAAAATAGAACCCAAAAATTAGAGGTACGAAAATGACCATTTTGTCCTTGGGTAAATTAGAGCAAATTAGAAGTCGTAAAGGTATAAAGTAATAAAAGAGATATTTAAAGTAGCAAGGCTTAAATTTGATAAATTACATTAAAGCTGAAATGTGTTTACTGATGTATAGGAGACTCGAAAGGAAAAATGGAAGGTCACAGAATACTAGGACGCATTGAAAAGGTAAGTGGATTCTTATCTCTTATACGTGGTTTTCGAAGTCACGATCTTTCTACTACTGCCAAGACTTGTACTTGTGTATGTATCTATTGTTATTGTTCCCGCCATTGATATTGTCCTATCTGGTGGAGGCCTATTGACTGATATCTCGTGATTTGATGCATTGCACTAACGCCTATCATTGTATGCATGTCATCTTAGTTCATACATTGCATGTTGAGACTGTAAATGGACAAATGGTGATGAGAGTGTTTTTATCGATTGACTGGACCTACGGGCCGATTGACCGAACCTACGGGTCGAATCCGTGATCGAACATATGGTGATGGGGGTTTTCTTACATATAGAGTTACGAGGGCATTTCATATGCATTGATGTTAACTGTTCACTCAATAATTGTGTTTGACTGTGACCGTTTTACTATTGCAGTATTCATGTTGATTGTGATTATTAGGCTTTACTAGTCATTGGCCTTGTGGCACTTTACTGCTAACTGAAATCGTTGTCATGATTGGCTATCATGTTATCTTGAATTCATGTTTTCCTATGTAATCCATAACCTATATTTGAGATAGGCTTTTACTTACTGGGCTTTATTAGCTCACCCCCCCTTACAAATTTTTCAAGTGAGAATGTTATAGTACCACAGTAGGAGATCAAGAGCTTAAGGAGACAGTTGAGGAGCATAATAGTAATGAATGAAGTCTCTCCCATGTACTCACCACCTAAGAGTGGTTCATGTTTAGTTTATTGTCAATGTTAAGTTTAGTCTTTGAACAACATTTGTAATTAAGGCTTCCACACTTTAATGTTATGGTTACATTACTTATTATTATCATTGGTAAAAGAATGGAAAAGTAAGGACGGCCATTGGGTCGGCCCCACGACACGAGATCCGCATAGGGTGGGTTTCGGGTCGTGACAGCTTGGTATCAAAGCAAAGTCTTAGGTTCTAGTGAGTCATGGGAGACAGGATCGAGTCATGGGAGACAGGATTAGAGTATTAGAATTGTTAAAGTCTAAGAGTTTGTGGATAAATAATACTGACATTACTAGGCTGGACTTTTATGCAAACACTGACAGTTATTCTACGTATACATTGACTAATTATCCTTTACAGGAAAGGTTAACACTAGAAGATGATCGGGCTACTATACCAGTATCCGTTGGTATTTTCCAGTGGCTTACAATCTGCCCATATATTATTTAAATATTTGATTTATGGTTACCACATTTACTACTAAAGTGAAATTAAAAATAGAACCTCCATGTTATATGCTAACTGTTTCAATACTATTGAGAGGTTTATCATTGATGAATGATATATGTTGGGGGAACATACTATATGTTAGGATGAAAATCAGTGATTCTTGAACAATTGAGAGGATTAAGTAATTCGTGACCTTTAAGGAAATAGTAATATGTTTAAAAGATAAACGATGAGGATTCTCGAGGAATGGCACCAAAAATATTTGAAGAGACTTCTATAAATGTTATGGATAGATAACTGAGGCTTGGATGAAAGATAGTCTGTAGGAAACTGAATGGATAATTATAGGAGGACCAAAAATATGAAAATTCTTGAGTAAGTTATAAGTAGACCCTAATAGAGTAGAGCTTAATAGAATCTTGAAGATAATTACTAAATGAACGAGATTGCTAGGATTGACTTTATGAAATGTGATGATTTGAAAAGAGGCTGACATATGATGAATGAGTATTAGGAAGAAATTCATGAATCTTGTGATCAAAGATGAGGTGTGATCTGATTGTAGTCAATACTCTATCAAGTTAAATGAAGTAAATGATAAATGATTCTGAATAACTATTAGAGATCAATTTAATCTAAATGATCGTAAAGACTGAACTGGTAGTGAATCATTTCGAGAAACCATGAAATTGAGATAATATATGATTTTGAGGCACTATGAGGAAATCATTATTCATGAAAAATATACATAGAGCATATGAAGTATAGAACGTAAGTGCGCGGTATTTTTAACCGATTAGATACTCTTAAAGAACTAAGAATCTAATGATTTAAATAGTTAAATGATTGGTGACTTTTGAAAGACAATAGCTTGATTAAATACTAAGGTTAATGGCCTTGGGGTCAGGCTATGCTATGACTGATTTCGATGTTCTTGGATGATTGAGATGATCAAATGAATGGTGACTGTTGGGAGGAAGTAGTATGCTTGAGGGAAAAGGTTAGGGATTCTTGGGAATAATTGTACTAGTGTCAAGGTTGACGACTCTTAAGTTATTAAACTGTGAATAGATCAATGAAGTGGGGGAAACTATCATTTGAACAAGGGCAATAGTTAATGCTCTTTTGGACGATATAGGGTGACATAGAGTTGGGATTGTGAAATCTTAAAAAATCGGTGGATTTAACAACAAATATATATGAGAGATGATCTGAGAAAGACTTAATGAATGGTAACGTGAGGCGTTGATACTCTAGATGAACTAATGATATATCAGAATTAGGAGGATTCTTGAGTGAGTCATATAGGGTAAACACAAATGAATTATTGGTAGACAGAGACTGATTAAATGAGACTATCAAGTGAACATTATGAAATGTGATGGTTCTAAAAGGAGATTGACAAGTTATGACTGATCATGAAAAAAAAAAATCAATGGATCTTGTTGATTTAGGTGACAAAATGACCCAATTATGAGCGGTACTTTATTAAGTTAGCTGAATCTGTTCCAAAAGATAAATGATTGACGACTCCGAATGAATTTTGAGAGTTAACGCGATCTGACAATTAAAGCGACGAAAAAATTGTAGCATAATGCCTAAAAAAATTGGTGAGGACAGCGACTGTGCTAAAGTGATACCTAATTATGTGGCTTACGAGAACAATTGAGATTGAGGTAGAAAGTAGGAATAACTGAATTGCAAAACTAAGGAAGTAGGGAATTTCTATGATGGAAAAACTTGATATCGTCGTGATAAACTTTGAATATCAAATGTAACGATAAAATGATGAGACGACTAATTGGTGTGAACAATCCTGAAATATGATATGAATTCACAGAATATACAAGGGACTCCCTCTACGGTTGAATAAGTTCTTGAAAGAACGAATTGAAAAAGTTGAATAACGACTGGGGGGAGAAATGTAACATATGATGAAAAACTGAATATGATGACGAGAATAAGAAACGAGACAGTTGAACAACCTTTCTGAGTAAGGGTAAGTAAAACCAAAATGATGGTTATAAAATTAAAAAGTCATAAGACTTTGAAGATTTAAACTGATCAAATGATGTTGAAGGCTCAAGGTAAACCAAATGTGATAGCACCGTTAAGAACATTTCAAAGTAGATTATCATATGAAGAATCAGTGACTGGGGTAAAAGATTACTCTAAAATTTTCTAAGTATACGTACTATACTTTAATGAGAAATCAAAATCTATGATAAGCTCGATCTTGAGCAAGGAATAAAAGGCCTGTGTACCAGTCTATACCTTGAAAAATGGAGCAACTGAATTCCTCAACCTATCTAATTCATAAAAGGATAAATGCACATGAATCTAAAAACAAAGGCAGGCAAACCAATGAGTAGTACAAAAATAATGAAATAATACAAAATGAAATGAAAAGATGATTGATGAATCTTTAAGAAATGGACACGTGATTAAAAATCACCAATAAAAATTTTGAATAAATATGAGGTTACCCATATATGGGATAAATATTGTAATGTAAAGAGACTACGAGCAAACCGTCCCAACACGAACCAAAAGATGTTATCAAAACCAAAGGGGAATATGACGCTGAAAATATTGAAGGGAAATACGGTAATGGTCGTAAGTAAAGAAAGTTCAATACAAAAAAAGAAATCTTCTCGCTTGAGAATGTAGTATCGGAAATGAAATTGGCATGATGAGGTAATAAGGTTTCATGGATTACGAACATTCGAGTTTTGGGGACAAAACTCAATTTAAGGGGGGTAGAATGTAATACCCTGATCCAAATCATAGCCGAGCAAGCTATGAACGGATACCAAGATTCAGATAAAAAGTTAAAACAAATAAAAATAAGATTTAAAAAGGGAATAAAACAAAAATTAAAAGAAAAGAAAGATAAAATAAAATAAAACTATAAAATAAAAATAAAATAATAATTAGAAAGAAAAAAAAAAGATATGAAGTTGAAAGGGTGGACAATATATATATATAGGTATAAACATATATGTAACTGAAGAAAGGAAAGAAAAACGGATGGGGGGTTACGGCGTAGCAAATGAAAGGGCGGTGGTTACGGTAAGAGTGAGAGGAGAAGAAAAGGAAAGAAAAGAAAGAGAGAGGAGGAGTGAACGGCCAAAGAGGGAGAGACAGAGAGAGGGAGAGAAATAAAGAAGAAGGGAGCGGTTAAGCATGCCATTGCATGCGTTGGAAATAAAAAAAAAAAACAGAGAAGATGAAGATGATCAACACATCCACGGTTTTTGAGATACACCGCCATTGACACATTGTGTGAGTCTTGCGTCTCTGCCTATCGATCGTTAATGAGTTGGGTGTTGTCGGATTCGATCATGCGGTGAGGGATATCGACGATTTTGTTCATTCAAAAAAAAGAGTCAGGGTGATCGATTTCTTGCAATTGGAATTTTCGGATCGGGGTTGTGGGTTGCGTTGGCTGTTGGATTCCAAATTTGCTGGCCAATTCGAAAGGGGTTGAGGACCCGTTGGTGTTGATAAAGACCAAAGGAGAGAGAGGCAGTGGGTGACGGAGTAGCAATGGGTTTGGGATCAGCAATGGCGGATGAGACGATCGTCAACGATGTGGTATCGGAGGCCGTTGATCATACGGTGGCTGAGATTTCTGGAAAGGAAGACTACGATCTAGTGATGTTGTGGTGATTGGGTTCTTGCAATGGTTTGCTCTGTTTGTCTAGTACAGAAGACGGATATGAACAATAATATCCTTTTTGAATTTTCGAAGGTCGTTGCCCTGGTTGCACCGGATCTTCTTCCAGCAAAATCACCCTACACTAAGGAGCAGTTGAGACAGTTGTTTAGGATGTTTGATAGAGATGGGAATAGGTATATTACTATTGTGGAGTTGGCGCACTCCATGGCGAAGCTTGGACACGCCTTGACAGTAGGGGAGCTTACAGGGATGAACAAGGAGGCTCTTGTTGAAGCATTAAAGGGGTAAGAGCTTTCTGTCTTAAATTTTGAAAAGCATGAATGATTTATTTGATTTAGGATCTTATTATGCATGAAATCGGGTTCATATTACGATTTGACTTAGGAAAAATGAGAGAGAAACGAGAAAGAACACGACATTTACAGGGAGGTGACCGGCCATGCGTGAGGAAAAAACCTGCGCGGCTGGGACTTTGTGATTTATTTTGGGCCAAATCGGGTCGGGTCCGACCCGAACCACTCATTCATATGGCTATCCAACACTGTTATTTTACTGGTAAATTTTTAAATTTGAGTTTGGATAGTGTTTGGTTAAAAAGGAGAAACTATCCAATGGTTGGCTTATAAGTATATACTGAAATGAAAAACAGAAAGAAAAAAAATTGGCACAGGGGCTGTATGCCCTGTGACTTGAACCTAGGATGATGGATCAATGCTTGGAACACAGACTATTGTGCAACTAAGGCACATGTGGTCTATTTTTTCCCAAAAGATATATATAAAATATATATATATATATATTAGTGATATTTAATTAATTTAAATAATTAGTTAAATTAGTAATTATTGAATTAATTTTTGATAGGTAAATGAGTTAAATAAATAGTGTAAATTGACTATTTTGGACCTTTTGGATTTAATGGTGAGGTCCGTTTCATGAGACAGAGTCGCCAAAAATAAAATAACCGTAGAATGCCAAAATGACCAAAATACCCTACGTTGACGGTGAGTCAAATGGACTCCAATTGAGTTAAGTAAATAATGAATTTTTATTATTTCAAATCTACTGGACTCAATGGTAATGTCCTAACTATGAAAATAGAACCCGAAATTTAGAGATACGAAAATGACCATTTTATCCTTGGGTAAATTGGAGCAAATTAGAAGTCGTAAAGGTATAAAGTAATAAAAGAGATATTTAAAGTAGTGAGGCATAAATTTGATAAATTACATTAAAGCTGAAACGTGTTTACTGATGTATAGGAGACTTGAAAGGAAAAATGGAAGGTCATGGAATAGTAGGACGCATTGAAAAGGTAAGTGGATTCCTATCTCTTATACGTGGTTTTCCAAGCCACAATTTTTCTACTACTGCCAAGACTTGTACTCATGTATGTATCTACTGTTATTGTTCCCGCCATTGATATTGTCCTATCTGGTGGAGGCCTATTGACTGATATCTCGTGATTTGATGTATTGTACCAACGCCTATCATTGTATGCATGTCATGTTAGTTCATACATTGCATGTTGAGACTGTAAATGGACAAATGGTGATGGGAGTGTTTTTATCGATTGACTGGACCTACGGGCCAATTGACGGGACCTACGGGTCGAATCCGTGATCGGACATATGGTGATGGGGGTTTTCTTACATATAGAGTTACGAGGGCATTTCATATGCATTGATGTTAACTGTTCACTCAATAATTGTGTTCGACTATGACCGTTTTACTATGGCAGTATTCATGTTGATTGTGATTATTGGGCTTTACTGTTCATTGGCCTTGTGGCACTTTACTGCTAACTGAAATCGTTGTCATGATTGGCTATCATGTTATCTTGAATTCATGTTTTCCTATGTAATTCATAACCTGTATTTGAGATAGGCTTTTACTTACTGGGCTTTATTAGCTCACCCCCCCTTACAAATTTTTCAGGTGAGAATGTTACAGTACCACAGTAGGAGATCAGGAGCTTAAGGAGACAGTTGAGGAGCATAATAGTAATGAATGAAGTCTCTCCCATGTACTCACCACCTAAGAGTGGTTCATGTTTAGTTTATTGTCAGTGTTAAGTTTAGTCTTTGAACAACATTTTTAATTAAGGCTTCCGCACTTTAATATTATGGTTACATTACTTATTGTTATCATTGGTAAAAGAATGGAAAAAGTAGGGACGGCCATTGGGTTGGCTCCACGACATGAGATTCGCATAGGGTGGGTTTCGGGTCGTGACAAGTGCACTCTAAATACCTTATTATTAGATTGAATTGCTAAAATGTGAATAAAAATATTGAGTTATAATTGATATTATTTAATTTAATTTTTATTCACAGTGAGATGTGTCTAAGCATTATTTAATATTTTAAATATGAAATGAATGCATTAAATAGTTCTTGGGAATTTTATTCTTGAACGGTTGCAAAAATTCATTATTTGTTAGATTGCAGGACAGAACGACTGAAGCAAAAAGGCAAAGAAAAGCAACTAAAGCAGAATATAAAAGAAAATAGAAAAAGAAAAAAAAAAAGGATTCAGCAAGGCCAAGAAAACGGCAGTAGAATATGAAGAAAAGAAAAGTCGAAGAGAAGAAAGCGGGCCCTAAGCAGAGAGTAAAAATAGGAAAAAAGCAAGCCAAGCTTTCGTGGTGCGGTGCATCAAAGAGGCGCAAGAAAAATTAAAGAAAAGAAAGCAAACCTCGTGCGGCGCAGCTTGGGCCTAGGATGTGTTGCGTGAAAAAGAGCAAGGTGTGCGGTTGGGCCTTGTGCGGTATGGACTTGGAGATGGCTGCCAGGCGCTGGAAGCAAAGGCGCAAGGCTTGGAAGCACGGCTAGAATTAGGCTGGCGTGTTGGGTTTTGAAGGGGCTGGCGCTGATTCATTGAAGGTGGGGCCCAGGCAAGCCTAGAAGCTTATGTGGTGGGCGCTGCTGCTAGCGCTTGAGAAGGGTCCTGCGGCTGTGTTTAAAAGAAAAAATTACTATGCGGCACAAGGGGGTTTTGAACAGAAGACAGAGAAGACGGCTGGGCACAGCAGTGCTAGCGCAGAACAAAAGTGAAAACAAAGCCGCAAGATGCTTCGTGTTTATTTCTCCATGAGGTTTATGTTGTTTGTTATGGGTAACTAAATTCCCAAGTAGGGTTAGGGATGAACTTGCACCATAGATGGTTATTTTTAATTTATTTTTGATTCATGTACGTGATGTTTATTTATTAAAAATCTTTGGTTGTCATTCGCAATTTATTGTTGGATTTTACTCTCCGAATAATTAAAGGGTTCAGTCTGTTTATAGATTCAGTCATACTTTTTCTATTGAATGGATTAATGCTTTGATTATTTTTGAAACAATTGATTATTTATATTGATTCAATTCTTTGCTGCAATATTGCTTCGTGGGTATATTGTCATCGTTGGGTTTTTCTCAACGTGGATAACAATTTGTGTGATTTAAAAGTGTTGAATGATTTTTCAAAGGTTACATTTGGTTTAATTTTGGTTTAAAATTCTACATCTTCCGATTGGGATTTTTTGAATTAAATTCTCAATTGAGTTATCACTGAATTAAAAATAATTAAAATACCGAATATGTGCAAGGGATTCCTATTGCTCTACTGTTTGTTAATTTGAATTAACTCGAATACTTTTTTTTTTTTTTTTTCCGTGAATCACTTTGTTTAATTTTTATTTGCATTTAAAATCACTTTTTATATTTTTATTTTCTCATTAATCATCTAATATTTTCTTTAGTTTCAGAAATTCTTTCTGTTATTGTTTTAATTTTGTCTCCGTGTGAAATCAACACCCCAAAGCTACACTACAACTATCGCGTTATTCTTTGGGCGTAATCAAATTTTGGCGCCCTTGCTGGGGAGATGGTAGAAGAATCAGTAGATAGTTTTTATTTTCAGCAGTTTGTAAAGGCGGTAACTTCGTTCCCTTCTTTTTACTTGCTGCATTATTATTTTATTTTGTTTTATTTGTTTTGTTTATTTATTTATTTTGTTTTTATTGTTATCTTGCATGCATAATAGGTATAGGGACGCATTAGGTCGATTTACTTGTAGGCCTGTTCTAGAGCCAAATTTAGAGTCTTATTTTTCTAATTTTTCTATTTTTCTTTTATAATTCTTCCAATTCTGAAAATATGAGTGAACACGAGGATCAACCCACTAGGACCCTTCAGGATTACCTCCACCCTACACGCACAACCACACCATCATGCATCATGTTTCCACCCAATACTCGTCAAATTGATGTTAAAACGAGGGTGATACAGTTACTCCCTACATTTCATGTTTTGGAAAATGAAAATCCATATGTGCACATTAGGGAGTTTGAAGAGGTAGTTGCGACTTTCCATAGTCAAAATGCAACAGAAGACATTGTGAGACTTAAGTTCTTTCCTTTCTCTTTGAAGGATCGAGCTAAGAGTTGGCTATACTCACTCAGACCACGGTCGATTGGATCGTGGAATGAGATGACTCAGATTTTCTTTAGTAAATACTTTCCCCAACATAAGACCAATGCTTCAAAAAAAACAGATTTCCACCTTCGCACAAAAGGACAATGAGACTTTGTATCAGTCTTGGGAGAGATTTAAGGAGTTATTGAGTATGTACCCTTACCATGGGTATGAGAGTTGGCATCTAGTGAGTTATTTCTATGAGGAACTTACACCTAGAGAGTGCCAATTTGTAGAGATGATGTGTAATGGTGAGTTTTTTCAGAAAGATCCTGATGAAGCCATAGAGTACCTTAATGAGCTTGCTAAAAAAGCTCACACTTGGACAGGACCTAGTGCTCTTGAGAACACAAATAGGTCACGACCTACAGAGAACCAAAATAGTGGGGGAATTTACCATCTCAGGGAGGAGGATAACTTGAAAGCTGATGCTGCACTTTTCGCTTGCAATAAATCTGGGCTCCGCGACCTGTAGAACACTCAAAAAGGGGGATCAGAGGGCCACCGGATTGGCTCCGGTGGTAACCGCTCCGATGCTTATGTAAGTAAACTGAATTGAAAAGACTATATTGAAAGCCAAAGAATGAGTATGAAAATAAAGCGTACCTGCAGGGTTTAATTTATAAATTGTGGCCTTCCTAAGTTGATTAGGATTCGGAGCCATGAAAATAGAGATTTGTGATCATCGGAGATTGTAGTTACCTTGTGGAACATTGCACCGTAGATAGAGATAATCATAGATAGCAGTTTCCTTGTTGAAGACTGTTTCCTTATTCCCTACTTGGCAGTCGTTAAGGAAACAACGAGGTCGGAACCATATGGAATACTAAGTGAATATTGCCCAGAGTATAAGGTCTGGAGGATGTGTATGAGAATGCCCTGGAGGCTGCACCTGCTCTGTATGATCGAGTTTATCGGTTCTGTAAGCACACGTGTCTCAAGGTGATTGGTGCGTCTGTTTGTGGTATATCAGCTACTCCCCCCCTGAGCCCTAGTTAGGAGCTAGGGCGTAACTAGGGCTATGGGCTTTATGAAGAGTCACACGTTTTGTTTCTCTATTTTTCGAGACATCGGTTTAATGGGTCATTTATTGCGCAGTCGATATTTGAGAAGCCATCATTACTCTCAACCGTCATATCAAATCGGCTTGGGGGGCTCACATTTCGAATATGTATATAAAAAGGGGGAAAGGACTTTTTACGCATTTCTTCTGTACTTGCCTCTACAATATCAGAGACTCTGCCATCGCCGGTTGATGCATTTTGAAGGTCGGAGTATATCCGGTGTTCGTAGCCTTTCTTAATTTTAGGTTTGATTTTTAGCCCCTTTTACGTTCCCTTTCCTTTGCTTCGTTACTTTTCTTTGTCTACCATGTCTGGCCTTAGGTCACCTTCTGGTTCAGGCAGTTCTTCTAGGACCCTTTCTCAACTTCAACTTGTGAACCTTCCTTCTATTGATAATGCTGAAAATAGATTGGTAGAGCCCCTCTCCAGTCCGGAGTTTAGGATAGTTGATGCATTTGAGGAATCCCCAAATAGGGCTGGTGAGACCTTTGGTCGACCTGGTCGTAGAGAGGAAGGCGAGAGTGCAATTACTGAGAGTATGTTAGAAGAGTTGTGGGAGAAATTCAATCTTCCCTCGAACGTTACTTTTAGGGTCCTGAACGCTCTGGATCGCCCACGCGATGTTAGAGCAGGGGAAATTTGTGTCTATTTGGCTTGGTTTGAAATGGGACTAACACTCCCTCTTCCCGACCTTGTAAAACAATTCTTCTATTGGTTCAACCTTTGCCCTACAGACTTTAATCTCAATAGTTGGAGACATCTGCTAAGCTTCATAGTGTTAGGGCATATGAATGATGTTGACGTGTCTCTTGACCTGATCCGTAGCAATATGGATCTAAAATACATGAGGTCAGAAGGCCTCTATTATATGTCTTTTGATAGTGGGTTCAGACCCCTTTCTTCCGTACCCTCCTCTAACAAAACCTGGAAGAAGTGGTATTTCTTCATAAAAGGAGGATGGGAACATGAAGACTTCCAAGACCAACTTTCAACATTCCCTCGAACCACTGGGCCAAAGGGTGAGACCCAATTTTTCCCGTGGCTGCTTTGATTTTGTTTGTGTATCAATTGCCGAGCTGATTAACTTTGTATCTTTTGTGCAGATAGGAGTGTGTGGAAGAGGCCGAGCTTTTCTCCCGTGCTTCAGAAGCAATACAAAAAGCTCTTACAGACCATTCCTCCATTGTTAATCGTGATAAGTTGATGGCTGCTAGGGGCCGTGACAAAAGGTCTGATGGCTAGGTGGGAGACCGAGCCATCTTCATCTACGGCAGTGGGGGAGGCTCCTTCCCTAGTAGACCCTCCCCTCCAGACAAAAAGGAGGAGGTTACTTTCGACCTCTCATGAACCTGCTGAGGGGGAGAGGGAGGCACCTGCCCTTATTTCTGTGGTCCCCCCAGCCCTATCCAAACAAGCAGGCAAGGGGACGTCATCTTCAGTGGCCCCCGATGCTGTCAATCAGGCGGCCAAGAAGGTTTTGAGGGACTTTTGGGCCAAAGGCTCAATCAAACTTAAGCCACAAAAGTCGGAGAAGCTTCTTGTTGATCTGGCTTCTCTTCAAGTTAAAGTAAGTTCTTTGGGTCTCCATTTCTTTTCACTTTTCCAAGTGTTTTTAGCTGGGTACTAAACTGTTTACTCTGTATATTGCAGACCTTGCATACCTTATCTGCTCTGACGGAGGTCTCTCCCACTTTAGAAGAGGTTGACAAGCTTCAGGCCGAGCTGGACGAGGTTAGGCCTCAGCTCGGTACTGGTAAGTCTGAGGCTCACGAAGCTGCGGAGAGGCTGAAGGAGTCCTAGAATTCTCTGGCCGTCATGAAGTCAAAGAAGAATCTTTATGTTTAGTAGGCAAAGAAGCTTCAGGGGGAAATGGCTGGCATGCGGTACCTCTATCACCAAAAGCTTGAGGACGCAGTGGAACAAGCCAAGGTAGAGATCGAGACGGAAATGAAGATGGAACTGGAAGGAATGGCCAACAACCTGATCATGTTTGGCTTCAACAACTTCCGATCTAGGTTCCTTGCCAAATTTCCTGATTTTGACGTATCCTCGATTGTGCCTCCAGGGGTTATCCCTCCCGAGGTTGCCGTTCCGAGCGAGGTGATCAACGTTCCCCCTGCTGATCCCACTGAAGTTGCCGTGCCGAGCGAGATAGAGATAAGTTGATTAGGATTCGGAGCCATGAAAAGAGAGATTTGTGATCATCAGAGATTGCAGTTACCTTATGGAACATTACACCGTAGATAGAGATAATCATAGATAGCAGTTTCCTTGTTGAAGACTGTTTCCTTATTCCCTGCTCGGCAGTCGTTAAGGAAACAACGAGGTCGGAACCATATGGAATACTGAGTGAATATTGCCTAGAGAATAAGGTTTAGCGGAAATGTGTATGAGAATGCCCTGGAGGCTACACCTACTATGTATGACCAAGTTATTTGGTTCTGTAAGCACACGTGTCTCAAGGTGATTGGTGCGTCTGTTTGTGGTATATCAAAAGCTAAGGTTGAGATACTCACTAGGGAGTTAGAGGTGTTAAAGGCTAGGGACTTAAAGCCAACACACTTGGCTAATCATGCAGATTATTTTAGACCATGTTCGATGTGTGGCGGGGTAGATCACCTCACTCAAGAGTGTCCCACATTTGCTGAGATGAGAGGGATGTATGAGGAACAATGTAATACCTTAGGTATGTACAAGAAGCCTTTCACACCCTTCTTTGAGACCTATAATCCGGGGTGGCGCAATCACCCCAATTTTAGCTAGAAGACTAAAAACCAGCCACCTACACCACCACCTGCACAGTCCCCTAGATCATACCCTACACCATATCATGCATCTTCATCTTCTAGGAATTCTTTAGAAGACACTTTGCATGCTTTTATTGAAGCACAAGGTAAGACTAACCAAAAGTTTGAATCTTTGATTACGTAGGTTGTTGAAGAAAACAAAGAGATAAAGAGCCAAGTGTCCAAATTGATGAGCTCCTTGAGTGTGAATAAGCGAGGTAGATTTCCTTCCCAAGCTCAATCCACACCCCAAGGTTAAGACATGGCGCAAGAGAATTTGAAGGATGCAAATGCCATTATGACTCGAAGTGGTAAGTCCTTACAGATCCCAACAATGGACAAATTAGAGGATGTGGAAAAGGATCGAGATAGTAGCAATGCTGAGCTGCCCAAGGAACCAGAGGTGACAAAGAGCTATGTTAAGGTACCATTTCCACAAGCTTTAAAATCAACCAAGTGAACTTTGGATCTTAACAATGAAATCCTAGAGAATCTCAAGCAGGTAAAGATCAATCTTCCTCTTTTGCATGTGATTAAACAAATTCCTACTTATGCAAAAGTTCTTAAAGATTTGTGTACAGTTAAGAGGAAGCACAATGTGAAGAAGACAACATTCCTGACAGAGCAAGTTAGTGCTCTAATTGAGCAGAGGATTCCTCCCAAGTACAAGGAAGTTGTCCAACCATTGCATGCAACATTGGAAATCACGAGTTTGGACAAGCTTTGCTTGATTTAGGAGCTAGTGTGAATTTAATGCCATATTCTATTTATTTGCAGATGGGGTTGGGAGAAATCAAACCAACTTCTGTGGTATTGCAATTGGCTGATCGTTCAGTCAGAGCGCCATGGGGTGTGGTAGAGGATGTTCTGATTCAAATTGATAAATTTTATTATCCTGTTGATTTCATAATCCTTGACACTAGCTCTGTTGTTGACTCTACATAAAAAATTCCTTTGATTTTAGGTAGGCCTTTCCTTGCCACTGCTAATGCTCTTATTAATTGCAGGAATGGGCTCATGAAGCTGTCTTTTGGGAACATGACTCTTGAGGTGAATATATTCCATGTTACAAAACAGCTAGAAGAGGAGGACGAGTGCCATCAGACGTACATGATTGATTCACTCATGGATAGGGGAGTTCTTGCAACTCAAGATTCTGATCCCTTTGAGCATTTTCTTGTTAATTCTGAGTTTGATTATATTATTGATCCATCCGATGTGATTGATATTTGTGCTATTTTTAACAGAACTCAGGATTATAGAGCACGGGTATGGCAACCAAAGTTTGAGGAGTTGCCTACAAAAGGGAAGAACAGATTCCTTCAAGTGTGGAAGCACCCAAAGTTGAATTGAAGCCTTTGCCTAAGGGTTTAAAGCATGTTTTCCTTGGTCCAGGTGATACTTTTCCTATTATTATCTCATCTGATTGTCTGAGTCCCAAGGTGAGAAATTAATTCAGACCCTAAGTAGGCATAGGTCAGCCATAGGTTGGAGCATTGCTGATCGAGTGAAAATGAAAGCGTTTCATGATAAAAATATTTTGAGAAAAACTTTTAAGCCTAATGATCGAGTGTTTTTATATGACTCTAGACTCCATAAACACCTAGGAAAACACAGGTCTAGGTGGACAGGCCCCTTTCTAGTAAAGAATGTTTTTGAAAATGGGGTAGTAGAAATAGAGGATCCCAAGGATGGTCGAGTTTTTAAAGTAAATGGCCAGCGCCTTAAAGTTTTAATTGATAGGCAAGCTCTGGAAGTGGAAGACATTCCACTTATGGACCCGATCTATCACCCTTGATCACACCATGCTGGTATGTTTATTTTATTTTATTTTGTTTATTTTGTTTTATTTTTGTTTTCTTTTATTTTCGTTCTTTTTCTTTTTGTTTGCTGTTGTTTTCTTTGTTTTTATTTACAAGTTAATTTCATTTTGTTAGTTCAGATTGCCATCTTTGGTGCTTAGCGGGCTATCCATGTCCCACATCAGGTGTATTCTACCCTTTTTAGTACCCTCTATTCAATTTTGATTGTTAAACATTAAGGACAATGTTTCATTTAAGTTGGGGGGTGGTGGTTGCAAATTCAACATTTGAAATGCAGTGGCATATTTTCATGTGTCAAATTTTTTTAAAATTTGCATCACATGTGCATCTTTTTCACATGAGTATTCATTCTCATTTATAATCATTTTCATGAATTCACCGAATCCACCATAATCATTCTACTGAGGCATTCATAGAACTTTTAATGCACTTATCCAAACTTTGTAGTAAGATGGTGGTTTGACACGTGTAGCCAGAGAACTCTTTGCTTAAGTATTCATGTGAGTTTTGGAGAGAATTGAGAGCCTACAAATGCAAAAAATTGTGATAAGCGTTTATTGATTTGTTGAATTGGGAACTTCTTTTGAGAATATCTTTACATGGTTGGAGGTATGACGGCGGATATACTTGGGATATGACGAAGGTCAACTTAGGATTATGTTTGAGCCTTTCAAGCTAACCCTTCTTACCATAGACCCTTAGTAGCCAACTTTGAGCCAACAAACACATATAATTTTTTTTTATATGCCCACATCATCCATACCTCTCTACATTGGAGTATAGCCTATACCTTGATTTTTCTACCTTTTTTTGCTTCCAAGTGTGTACAAGGTGTGGAATTTGTATTTCTTTTCTTTCGTGTTGAATTGGACAAAAGAAGAAAAAAGGAAAAAGGAAAGAGTACAAGTGCAAAGTGTTCAGTTGGGTGAGCATCAAGTAAAAAAAAAAAAATCAATCAAAAAAAAAATAAAAAAAAAGTTTTTTAAAAAAAAAGAGATAGAAGAGAAAGAAGAAGGAGAAGTTTTGTTATTCAGTGATCTGAAAAGTTGAAGAGTACATCAAGTGAGAAGTTTGGTTTGCTATGATTTCTAATGAAATTCTCTTAGTATGTACTTGGAAGTTTTTGAATCATTTTTTATCCTTTTCTTCATATAGCCCTAACCCGAGCCACGTTACAACCCTTTTTATGTTGATTGTTCTGATCCTAAGTAAGCCTGTGGAAAGAGTAGTGGAAGTCTCATTTGTTAGTGCGCCTATCATAAGATCAATGTTTGCTTGTTGCTTGTACATAATTACCTAATTCTTCAATGAGCGTGTACACCCCTTGTCAACTCCATAGAGAGAACCCCTACATGAAACACTTTTATACCCATGAGATATGGAGTTAAACCTTTTGCTTAAGATGTTCTTGATGTTGCATGTGTCTTGGTTTGTGGTTAGATGGATATGGTTTGGAGCGCACACACACTTTGTGAATTGCTATAAGTGGATTGATTGTTATAGGATTATTGACTTCCCAAAATTGCTTTGATATGCGAATCTGAAAAGTGTGATTAGATGTCTTCTGTGTGTGATCTTCTTTCATCTCTTTTGTCATTTTTGCACGTAAATTGCTAGGGACTAGCAATGAGCAAGTTGGGGGGTGTGATGAGTGCGCTAAGTGCACTCTAAATACCCTATTATTATATTAAATTGCTAAAATGTGAATAAAAATGTTGTGTTATAATTGATATTATTTAATTTAATTTTTATTCACACTGAGATGTGTTTGAGAATTACTTAATATTTTAAATCTCAAATGAATGCATTAAATAGTTCTTGGGAATTTTATTCTTGAACGGTTGCAAAAATTCATTTTTTGTTGGATTGCAGGACAGAACGACTGAAGCAAAAAGGCAAAGAAACGCAGCTGAAGCAGAATATAAAAGAAAATAGAAAAAGAAAAAAACAGGATTCAGCAAGGCCAAGAAAACGGGAATAGAATATGAAGAAAAGAAAAGTCAAAGAGAAGAAGGCGGGCCCCAGGCAGAGAGTAAAAATAGGAAAAAAGCAAGCCAAGCTTGCGTGGTGCGGTGCATCAAAGAGGCGCAAGAAAAATTAAAGAAAAGAAAGCAAACCTCGTGCGGCGCAGCTTGGGCCTGGGATGTGCTGCGTGAAAAGAGCAAGGTGTGCGGCTGGGCCTTGTGCAGTATGGACTTGGAGATGGCTGCCAGGCGTTGGAAGCAGGGGCGCAAGGCTTGGAAGCACGACTAGAATTGGGCTAGCATGTTGGGTTTTAAAGGGGCTGGCACTGATTCATTGAAGGTGGGGCCCAGGCAAGCCTAGAAACTTGTGTGGCGGGCGCTGCTGCAAGGGCTTGAGAAGGGTCCTGCGGCTGTGTTTAAAAGAAAAAATTACTGTGCTACGCAAGGGGGTTCTGAACAGAAGACAAAGAAGACGGCTGGGCACAACAGTGCTGGCGCAGAACAAAAGAAAAAACAAAGCCGCAAGATGCTTCGTGTTTATTTCTCCATGAGGTTTATGTTGTCTGTTATGGGTAACTAAATTCCCAAGTAGGGTTAGGGATTAACTTGCACCATAGATGGTTATTTTTAATTTATTTTTGATTCATGCACGTGATGTTTATTTATTAAAATTCTTTGGTTGTCATTCACAATTTATTGTTGGGTTTTACTCTCCGAATAATTAAAGGGTTTAGTCTGTTTATAGATTCAGTCATGCTTTTTCTATTGAATGGATTAATGCTTTGATTATTTTTGGAACAATTGATTATTTATATTGATTCAATTCTTTGCTGCAATATTGTTTCCTGGGTATATTGTCATGATTGGGTTTTCTCAATGTGGATAAAAATTTGCGTGATTTAAAAGTATTGAATGATTTTTCAAAGGTTACATTTGGTTAAATTTTGGTTTAAAATTCTACATCTTTCGATTGGGATTTTTCAAATTAAATTCTCAATTGAGTTATCAATGAATTAAAAATAATTAAAATACCAGATATGTGCAAGGGATTCCCGACACTCTACTGTTCGTTAATTTGAATTAATTCGAGTACTTTTTTTCCGTGAATCACTTTGTTTAATTTTTATTTGCATTTAAAATCACTTTTTATATTTTTATTTTCTCATTAATCATCTAATATTTTCTTTAGTTTCAGAAATTCTTTCTGTTATTCTTTTAATTTTGTCTACCTGTGGAATCGACAGCCCAAAGCTACACTACAACTACCGCGTTATTCTTTGGGTGTAATCAGTACTTTTCGGGTGCATCTCATTCATTCATATCTACCATGCTTGCCATGACATTGGGGTTGGACATAGATCAACTAGATCCACCATTACATGTTGACACCCCGGTTGGGGGTAGTGTGACTTTGACGAGGATCTGTCGAGATTGCTTGATAGAGATAGCTGACCGCATCCTCTATTTTGACTTCATTCTACTTGACATGTCTGGTTTTGATATTATATTAGGGATGGATTGGTTATTTGTTTTTCGGGCGAGTATAGATTACTACAGAGGGAGAGTGACTGTGTGTACTCCTGAGGGAGATAGCTTCTATTTCACGGGGGATCGTAGGGATTTCTTAGTTCCACCCTTGTATGACTCGAGGAGTTGGGGAGGTCATAGCTACATGTTGGCTAGTTTGATAGCAGATGGGAGTGGGACTATGGAGAGTATATTACTACCTATAGTGGATGTGTTTTCAGATATCTTTCCGGATGACTTGACTAGTCTACTGCCTAGACGAGAGGTAGAGTTCACGATAGAGCTTATCCCTAACATTGTGCCTATTTCCATTCCACCTTACCGTATGCTCCAATTGAGTTGAGAGAGCTGAATGAGTAGTTGATTGATTTGTAGGGTAAGGGTTTTATTCATCTTAGTACTTCTCCGTGGGGTGCTTCGACATTGTTCGTGGAAAAGGAAGGATGGGACATTACATTTGTGTGTGGATGGATTATAGGAGTCTGAACTAGGTCACTATCAAGAACAAGTACTCGTTGCCGAGGATAGATGATTTGTTTGATCAGCTTAGGGGTTTGAAATGTTTCTCAAAGATTGATCTTCGGTCTGGGTATAATCAGTTGAGAGTACGGGAGGAGGATGTGGCGAAGACAGCTTTTCGCACTCGTTATGGCCATTATGAGTTCGTGGTTGTGCCATTCAATGTGACGAATGCCCCGGCGGCATCCATGGACTTGATGCATCGCCTTTTTAGTCCTTATTTAGATCAGTTTGTCGTGGTATTTGTTGATAAAATTTTGATTTATTCACCTTCTGAGGATGAGCATGACTTTCACTTACGAACTGTGTTACAGATTTTGAAGGAGCATCGTTTGTTTGCTAAGTTTACGAAGTGTGAGTTTTGGCTTCAAGAGGTGCAATTTCTAGGCCATGTTGTATCAGGTAGTGGGGTATCCGTGGATCATTCTAAGATTGACTCTGTTATGAGTTAGGGAGAGGCCGAAGAATGTGTTTGAGATTCAGAGTTTCTTAGGATTAGCCAGATACTACCGTCGCTTTGTAGAGGAATTTTCTCGTCTTGCTGCACTGATGACTCATCTGACGCTCAAATGAAGTCCGATTGGAACGAAATTAATACCGATAGAAGCCCGGATACTCGTGAAATTGTACACATGATTAAATGACGAATCAGGGTCAGAATTTCACAAAATGTAAAATTACCAAAATGCCCCTAATGCTATACGAAGTCCAAATGGGACGAAATTGATACCGATAGAAACCCAGACACTCGTGAAACTATACATATGATTAATGATGAATCGGGGTCAGAATCTCACGAAACATAAAATGACCAAAATGCCCTTGAGCATGGTAAGTGCAAAGTAGAGGCCGAATAAAGGTCGATCTGATCCAATTAATTGTCATAAGCATAATTATGGAAATTGGGAGACTAAATAAGACTCCGGAACAGTTGACGTATAAAATGAGAAATGATTGATGTGTCCCGACGACCAAAAGCAGATACCAAATGAAGTCCAGAAGACTTAAGAATTTATATATGAGATATATGGAACATTCTGAGGACTACGATAGGGTTCGGGGCAAGAATGACAAAATTACCATTTTGCCCCTAAGGTTAAATAAGTACTTAACAGATAACGATTTAAGTCTAAAAGACTTAAAACCTTATATTTAAGATATGTGGACTATTCTGAGGACCACGACAGGGTTCGGGACAAGAATGATAAAATTGCCATTTTGCCTTAAGGTTAAATAAGTACTTAACTGATAACGATTTGAGTCCAAAAGACTTAGAACCTTATATTTAAGATATGTGGACTATTCTGAGGACCACGACAGGGTCCGGGACAAGAATGGTAAAATTACCATTTTGCCCTTAAGGTTAAATAAGTACTTAACTGATAACAATTGGTGTCCAAAAGACTTAGAACTTTATATTTAAGATATATGGACTATTCTGAGGACCACGACAGGGTCCAGGACAAGAATGGTAAAATTACCATTTTGCCTCTAAGGTTAAATAAGTACTTAATTGATAACGATTGGAGTCTAAATGACTTAGACTATAATCTTGATAACTACTAAGCCTAATTAGAGAATGAAATAGCCTTGGATGAAACCTAATGAAAGGGCAATAGGCCACTAGGCTATCTTACGTAATCCTATAGATGCCTAAGATGATGAATAAGACATGAATGAATGAATTCTGATTTGTCTACGATTGATGATAATTGTTTAGGATATGCATAGAGATGCCTGACGTATCTGGAGGTTATCAGATCATTTGTACAAGGAAATAAGCAAACCGTTTGTGAGTAACTTGGAACTTCTGACTTGGTGTATAAGTTACACTGTCTAGATATTGTATCTTTATACACTGTATCGTTTTAGATGCTATACTATTTAAATGCGTATACTTAAATGCATATCCTTTTTGTACTACATTACACGTGGCATGATTTTGTTCCGTCCTGACTTGTTCTATTATTTGATTTATTTGCCTATGCTCCTGATTGATATACTGGCATCCTGTATTGTTCTGTCTGTTCTAATCTATTGTTTCATTTAGCTCAGTCCTATTTTATTCTAATTAAATTGCATTTTAAGTGGATTTATAAAACTTTTATTTCAGAAATAACTAAACCCTCCATGTGCTTTATAAGTAAAAACTGGTTTTGAAACCCATGACAGGGAACCTGTGTTACTCACTGGACTTATTTAAGCTCACCCCATTATCCTAACATTTTTCAGGATTTATCTTCATTGGATTAGAAGGCACTATGATATGACATGGATAGACCTAGTGGCATTCTAAGTAAAGGATCTGATGGCACTGATTTATGGAGACTTGGACTCTTGTGGATTGAATCGGGTTATTCAGGTAAGTGACATGATTTGATTGATGTGATTGATATGCATTGGATGTATTGGGACATGGCTCATGGTAATGGTACTCCAGAGAGATTAGATATGCCTTGTGTTATATGTTTGATTATAGATGTGCTCTGTGGTTAGAGTTATTAGCTATCTGGTTTTAGACTTGCTCTGTGGTACATAACTCTATGGTATTTATAAATGAGTTACATTCTCGAATTGAAAATTTTTTAAATTTCGCTGCTCTGACCCTACATTTGGAATGTAATTCATCTGTAAGTTCAGAAGTTCGCCTTTGGTTGGTTGCATTATCGGTCGGCAAACCAGCAAGGCAGCTAACTGGCATTATGTCCTCGACATCTGCGTAGGGTAGGGTTCGGGATGTGACACTCGAGGCCCGGCATACCCCCTAGAGCACTCATTCAGGCCTTTTCCCATACCAGGGTTCCTGAATAGTACTTAGAGCGCTATAATATATATAAATCTACATCCTATGCCTCGTATAGCAACGGTAGCTAATGTTCCTCTTGGAACCTTGACCGGTAGGTCGTAGTAAGCATCAAATGGAGTTTGTGACTGAGCACAAATCCGACACTCATAATATATCAAAATCATGCTACTTTCCACGAAGAGTATAGTGGATCATAACTAGTTCTTGGCAACATAATATAACTGTATCTTTTTAGGGCTGTGGTTACTGGGTAGTCGCGAACATAACTGGTTGGCCCTTTTTGGCCCTAGGTACAAGTGTACAGAATGGTCCTTTGTACAAGTGTACAAAAATCATGATCGAGATATATGATAGTCAATTGACATATTCCACAAGATAGAACAATATTGCATGTGTGGATTCAATAAACATTCTGACATATATAAGAGTACAAATTGGCAGTATATGAGAAACTGATGACATGGCTAGAAGTATCACATGTAGAGATGAGATATTACTTACCTTTTACTGTATCCCTTAGAAAGTCAGACCGTTTTCTCTTTTCCTTTTAATGTTCCTATGATTCAGGAAACACATCTCAGTCTATCTTTACATAATTTATGTTCTTCGTTATTCATCAAATTTTATGTCTCATTGCTATAAGTATCTCTTTTGCTAAAATGAACTCTACTCTTATGTCCAGAATGTCGAAGAAAGTTGGTTTAGGCTTTTACAGACTTCCAATCGGACTTCTGTACTGACACTACAAAAAAGCAAATTATTTGCGATGCTCATTAATTGCGATGCTCGAAAAGCATCGCTAAAGTCCATTTTAGCGATGCACAACTGTGTGTCGCGAATAGTAGGAAAAAATTAATAAAAAAATTGATTCAGGTGTGAAAAATTAGGCGCGAATTTATTAGTGACGCACATATGGATATTTGCGATGCACATGGGCATCGCTAATATGGGCGACGCGCATTTGGTCATCGTAAATGGAACGACTAACTAAAACGGTGCCGTTTTGTATGTAATTAGCGACGCACATGACACTATTAGCAATGCACACATGTGCGTCGCTAATAAGTCCCTATAATACCCACTTCCATCTCTCGTTCTGTCTCAGACTCACTTAATATGTTTCTCTCTCCAATATGTATTGCTAATAAGTCCCTATAATACTCATTTCCATCTCTTGCTCTATCTCAAACTCACTTGATCTATTTCTCTCTCCAACTCAGTCTTCGATTTCCATCCTTTGATCTCTCGCTACTTCTTCGTTGATCTCTCATTGCTTCTCTGTCCGGCGATCGCTTTTTCTCTGCAACTCAGTCTCCGATCTCCATCCGTTGATCTCTCGCTGCTTCTCCGTCGATCTCTCACTGCTTCTTCATCCGTCGATCACTTTCTCTCTTTGGATCGATCTCCGATCTCTCACTCTTTGATCACCAATTCATCGTGTTTGAGAAAGGTTAGGGTTTGTGGTTTATGTTTGTTTATTTTCTTCTTCTTCATTTGAATAAACACGTTTGACATGGTACAAACAGTTGGAAACACATATATCTATATCAATGTTGCAGAAACTGGTTGGCTTTAGTTGTTTTAGGTCATTTTCAACTTAAATAAAAAAATACTTAAAATCCCAACAACTTATGGTTTGCTACTGAGGTAATATCCTCTGTTAAATCACTACCATTTCCAAAAATACTAATCACTTCATAATCTAATAGCTCAGCTAAGCATTGTCTATCATGTGGCTGATTTACTGAAAAAATGTACTCACGGATCACTCTAGCTCTGACCAAATGAAACTTTGTGTGTGTGTGAATAACTTAACATAATTCTAATGACAAACTGATGACAATACAAGTCAATTCAGGAAAAGATTATATTTTGAAATTCTTCTGATTCTACATTGAGTCAATATTTGTTGATAAGTTACATTATGTCATAATATTGCCCCTCATGTTGGTTTTGTACAAGGGGTGAGCCCCAAGTGGAACAGAGGTACAGCCTAGAGCCTTTTGATATAATTAGATTTCCCGACTCCTACAATCTTCTTCTTGACACTTGAGTCTGCTTGCCTTTTTACAATCTAATTGTCCTAAAAATATTTGTGTTTTTTTTTTATTTAAAGACCATTTCCGAATAATAATATTCTCTTACATTTAGTCAGATCCTATTGTTAAAGATAAATGCTTACGTTATTTTTGTAATCTTTTACATATGAGTTGTTTCTGTTTTTGAGTGTAACAATCTAACAGGTGTTCCTGTGCACTTATCTTTGCATGCACTTTGTGTTTTTCCCCCCTTCTTTTCTATATTGTTTGATGAGGTGGAACTGGTATCATATATAGAAGGGGCAAATTTTTTGCCAAGAAAAAAAAAAATTGGGTCAATTAAAGAAGAAAAACTGAAAAAAAGAGAAAGTTTGAATCATGTAGTTAATTACAATTTTCAAGTGGGAATAAGTTCAATGAATGTATTATTGCATGGGTTCTAAAAGGATATCAATTGTTTCTTAAATCCACCTCTATTTCTAATGGATCAACTACAAAATCTGTTTATGTAAAATACAAATTTTCTTAACAAATCTAGCATCCAACATTTAGCTTGCCTTCCAATCTTTGATCTCTCACATTTGTTTCTAAGAGAGCTTAATCTTGCATGTTGGATGCTTTTAAACTGTAAGTTATGTTTTTTGCCCCTTTTGTGTGTGTTTTCAATAATGATGGATTGTTGAAAAGAGAGAAACAAGGAGTTGAAATCGTAAACTACGTTTCATTTTGAATATAAGTATTTTTCTCACTTGTGAACTAATTTTCTTCATTTATTCTTCTAGTCATTAAAAGCAGCAAAAATATATATAACAAACTAGCATTTCTTGTCTTGGCTTTAGTTGTTTTAGGTCAGACCAATGGTTCATTTGGTCCTAAAGAATAAATTAAATGATACTAAAAGAGTTGACAGACCAAAAACCTAGATATTAGCCTAACCACCCCGAAACCCCATCACACACCTCAAAAATGATAAAATAAACTTGTACAAACTTATGGCACTCGGTTCGGATGCCCGGTTTGAAACTTATGCAACTTTTAGCTCTAAAAAGGCCCATTTTGGGGTTTTGACAGACCAAAACCCTGAATATCGACCTACCAACCCCAAAACCCCATCACACAGCTCCCAATTGATAAAATAGACTTATAAAAACTTACGGCACTCAGTTCGAATGCCCGGTTTGAAACTTATGCAAGTTTCAGCTCCAAAAAAGCCCATTTTGGGGTTTTGACTGACCAAAATGCCGGATATTGGCCTAACTACACCAAAACCACATCACACACCTCAAAAATGATAAGATAAACTTGCACAAACTTATGACACTCGGTTTGGATGCCCGGTTTGAAACTTATGCAAGTTTCAACTCCAAAAAGGCCCATTTTCGGGATTTGACAGACCAAAACCCCAGATATCGGCCTACCAACCCCAAAACCCCATCACACAGCTCCCAAATGATAAAATAAACTTGCACGAACTTATGGTGCTGGGTTCGGATGCCCAGTTTGAAACTTTGCAACTTTTAGCTCCAAAAAGACCCATTTTTGGGGTTTTGATAGACCAAAAGCCTGGATATCGGACTACCGACCCCGAAACCCCATCACATAGCTCCCAAATGATAAAATAGACTTGCATGAACTTACGACACTCGGTTTGGAGGCCCGGTTTGAAACTTATGCAAGTTTCAACTCCGAAAAGGCCCATTTTGGGGTTTTGACAGACCAAATTGCTGAATATTGGCCTAACTACACTGAAACCAAATTACACACCTCAAAAATGATAAAATAAACTTGCACAAACTTACGGCACTCAGTTCGAATGCCCGGTTTGAAACTTATGCAAGTTTCAGCTCCAAAAAGGCCCATTTTGGGGTTTTGACAGACCAAAATGCCGGATATCGGCCTAACTACACAAAAACCCCATCACACACCTCAGAAATGATAAAATAGACTTATGCTACTTTATGTCATTTTTACTATTTATGCATGCATGCAAAAAAAAAAAAAACTATTCACATTCTATGTTCATATATATTTAATAATTGTTCTAATATTTATCATTTGATCTTTATTTCGGATTGATCGGGATTATTGCCGTGCCGTCTTTATGTTTTGCATCGGAACTTGTTATTTTTATTTGTTTTTTTTTTCATGGACATCTGTAATTACATTTTTGGAGACAATTTTTAATTTTTCTATTTATTGTTAAATTGTACTTTTACAAATGTACATAATTAGTTTAATATATGTATATATATGAATGTATTTTTCTTTTTTAATTTATTCATTTCAGAATGCTTGAATTTTATTATATATCAGGATGGATGATTTATACAGGTTTAAACAGGAATAAAATAACAAATAAACAAAGCAAATATGGTCTTCAAAAAAAAAAAAAAAACTTTTAGTGACGCACACTGAGTGTCGCTAAAAACAACCATTAGCGATGTACAGTGTATGCGTCGCTAAAAGTTATATTAGTGATGCACACTGTGTGCGTCACTGAAAGCTCTATTAGCGACGCACACTGAGCGCACTAAAAACAACCATTAGCGACGTACAGTGTATGTGTCGCTAAAAGTTATATTAGCGACGCACACTATGTGCGTCGCTGAAAGCTCTATTAGCGACGCACACTGAGCATCGCTAATAGTGGATTTCAGCAATGCACACTGCATCATTTTGTAGTATTTGCGATACAATTACCTAATTATTAGCGATGCACAACGGGTGCATTCGTCGCAAATACTATTAGCGACGCGAGTATTTGTGACAGCTTTAGCGACGCATGTGTTGGCATCGCAAAAGGCCTTTGGCGATGCAAAAGGCCACTATTAGTGACGCATTCGTGCATCGCTAATAGTGCCATTTCTTGTAGTGTGAAAAGGGCAAAATGGTCATTTTGCACTTTTACGTGTCTTTATGTCTTGGGACCCATTTTCATAACTTGGACTTCATCGTTGAGCCCGGAATGCCAGAAATAATAAAAATTTACTATTCATTAATTTTCATCAAAGTCCGTTTCACTCATTTTTTACTTAGGGACATTTTGGTAATTTCCTTTAGTTAAATATTTTAATAAATATTTAATTTATTTACTTGGGTCTTTTCATAATTATCATAAGTCTAGGGCCCCATTTTAATTTCTAAAACATTTGGGCCAAATCTGTAAAATTAGAAACTACTGTCCCCAATTGGAATGGCCAAACATTGGATACGCCAACAAAATAAGGATAAGATATCCCAATTCTAATTTAGGGTTTTAATTCAATTTCTTAACCATGGTGCCAATCAACCGCCAATTCAATTTAAATCATAATCAAAATGACACAGTATCGAGCATACCACATGTGCGGATGCGTTGGGTCTGACCCAATCTTGAACCATACCCTAACCCTAAGACCCGACACTATTCTCCTTCTCCGGTGAACATTCTGGCACCGACCACTTTTTTTTTATCACCTTTCAACTCAAACTCAGTGTGATTTTTGTCATGCCCCGAATTTCCACAAACCCGGGGAGTCAGTGAAATGAAATTCAAAAGAAATTAATAAATGATAATTAAATATAGTCGGTTGATTACTCATCAATTTCTCCATGTTTCCCCCAAAATAAAATGAAAATTCGTTAACTAGACTCACCCAAAATAATACCCGAATGGTAGTCAAATATCTCCCCTAAATAATGGTCAAATATGGTCTAAGTCATGTCCAAGTGTGGCCTCCAAGATAGCCCCAAAATGTCTCCAAATATGCCTTGGAATAGTGACCCCAAATGGGCCCCAAAATGTCTTAAGGCATAAGCCAAGAATAGGTCAAAAAGTCCACCAAAAGTAGTCCAAGGAAGTGGCCAAACATGGCCTATAGTAGTGGTCAAACATGGCCCTATAAGGTGGCCAACCATGGCCCAAACGAGTGGCCAAACATGGCCCAAAAGAGTGCCCAAACATAGCTAAAAATAGTGGCCAAACATGGCTCAAAAAAAGGTGGCCAAGGGGCGTGTCAAAAAGTTGTCAGGCTGGGCGCTCATGGGCACGGCAACAGGGCTAGACGTGAGCACGTAGGGCAGGGGCATGGCACACGCGCAGGGGCTCATGGGGGCACTCATAGGCAAGGCAACAGGGCTGGACGTGAGCACATAGGGCAAGGGCATGGCACACGCACAGGGGCTCACGGGGCTGCGAGCGGCTAGGGGCTGGGCTACTATGTTTTTCTGCATTTTCACTGTAGCGACAGAGGCTGATTTTTCCATTTTTTTTTTTGCAGGTTTACTATAACAGTAGAGGCTGATTTTCTCTATTTTCTAAAGTTTTGAAAGTTTGTTTTTCCCATTTTGGCCCATTTCCTCAAGGCTTTTAACCCTCCTTTTTAAGCACTTTTCTCACCTATTTAAATGGTGTTTTATACACTTAATTTCTCCCTTAATTTCACAAAATTTCAACATAGTCCCATTTGTTTTCTAAGTCTTTTCCCCACCTAATATTCGTGATACTTCATATAATTAAGGGTTTATACATTCCATCCTCACTCGATGGTCACAATTTCATAGAAATTAAACATACATCATTTAAATATACAATCCATCATACATACACATGTACTTGATTTTAAAGGTCATAAACTTCATATTCATTACAATATATAAGGTCTTTTCCATTCTTTTCATAATACGAAAAATTTCTATAAGTTCATTTCATATGGCTTAAGGGCTTATGCCCTTATACAACTTAAAATATGCCCTAAGGGCCAAATCTTTTTCAAAGTCCATTTCCCCTCCACTCTTCAAGACTTGGTCAAGTCTCATGTACCTAAAGCCTCATCTGTAATATGATATCCCACAAGAGGTCAACTCAACTGCTGGTATGACACAGTGTTAATGTAAGGAACAAAATTAAGGTGTGGCATATGCAAGTGTACATTTAGGAGCTATAACCCTCCAATCCTTCAATACTATGCAATGTCAATATGCATGATACACACATACAACTCTATGCCATACCTATGTCTCACTTCACGGCCCTTCCCTATTGGAATGAGTACTAATCGTATGTCTCACTTCATGATCCGTCCCCGTTGGAATGAGTACCAATGGCCAATTTTGGGTTTTTCTCCACAGGATCTACACCCTCATAATGTATAGCACCAAAGTGCTCAATCCACACCATGTTTTCAAAGAATCACAATATGCCAATATGCTTTGATTTGTCTATGCAATTTTCAATGAGACAATTCATAAATTATATGGTATTCACCTTAAGTCATGCATCATACCCAAAGTAAATCATAACTTCCAAACCCCAAAACTCCTTCTACATGAACATATGCTATATTCCATCCATTTCAACATATGCTAAAGTCACATATTCACCACCTTACCAATTCACAAAGAAAACATAATTTCACAAAGCATTAATGCATCAAATAATCAGATCTTCCAAACACAAGATCTATCTACATGACTATAAGCTACCATGTAATAATTTAAACATATATTCAAGTTAAATGTTCATCATTTTGACAAATTGTCAAAGGTTACAAAATATATAAAGTACCAACACCTTGAATAAATCATAACTTTCCAACTACAAGATTTTGTCTGCATGAACATAAGCTAGAATACAATGAATCATACATATAGTCATGGTTCATATTTATCACTTTACCAAATTCCCAAAGAATACATAAGTACATAAACAACCAACTCTAGGTTTTCAAAGCAACTACATCCTAAGTGACTTTCTAATAGCAAATAAACATATAAATCATTCAATCAACTTATAAAACGCTCCTAAAATTATTCTTATTCCTTAATTAGCAAAATATCATGCCTAAAAGGGTTTTTCTCAACCCTTAGGAGTTGTGTTCGCTGTGCAACCGAACCGATCAGGTGAGAATGTAGCCCTTGATGAGAGGAACAACTTCCTAGAAGGAAGTCTTGTGAGAAAGGGTGGGTTTCGGGTCGTGACAGTCCCTACTTTTTCCATTCCTGTATCACAGTATTAAAACGAAATATACTAAAAATTTAAAACAATAATCAGCGGAAGTCTTTTAGTACAATAATCAACGGAAGTCTTTCAGTATAGTAATCAGTGAAAGTCTTTCAGTACAGTAATCAGCGGAAGTCTTTCAGTACAAATATCAGCGGAAGTCGTATCAATACATAATACGGTTCTACAATAATCAAAATAAGAACCAGACATAACCAGCACCCGTAGGTGGTGAATACATGGGAGAACTAAAATATAGACTGGTACATTTCCTCAAAATGTCCTCCTACGCTTTCAAACTCCTACTGGGGTCTTACGGCGTCGCTACCGAAAAGGTGGTAAGTAAGGTGGAATGAGCTACAAAAGCTCAGCAAGTAAATACAAATCTACAACACTGGTATTTGTGATCATAAAAGAATATGAATCCATGAATAAGAATCTGATAGCCAATCGTAAGAAGTAAGATGTTGTGATAGCCAATGAGAACAGTTGCCATAATGGCCAACGGACAGTGGGGTCACAATGTACAATCAAAAGTAATGGATATAACATTAATATGAAACTCTCAACAATAATATATTAACATGAAATGTACTGCCACAATAAACCGATCACAATCAAATCAATATAGAATGTCTCTCAGTATAAGATAAGTCATAAGGGATAGTGTCATTCAACAATCGTAGTCATATCAATCACATAAGAGATGCATTTACACTGTTCAGGGTTCTGCACGCCCTCGGTCTTTTGGGGCCCGGCATATCCCCTAGTGGGAACTCCAATCAAACCAAACTCCAATCTATTGCCAAATGTCGGTTCACGAACTAGACCCATAGGTCTCTAGTAGATCAGAAAGCATCAGATGGATATCGTGACTGAGCACGAATTCAGTACGCATAAACATATCATGATCATAGTGATTCCATAAGAGTATAAAAATAGAATATCATATATACAGTGGAAGCATAAAAGTAGGCCTTTCAAGGCATGGTGTAGCACGGTAACAATGATATAACAATCAATCAATGTCCACAAGATAGAACAATATCACATTGTGGAAAACAATAATATCGGGTACGTTCAAGAGTTCAAGTTTGGCAGTAAAGTGAATAAACTTGGCTTTGGAAACACCACATGGAAGAGAAAGGGAATTTACTTACCTTAAAAATGCGTTTTTAGATTGGTATGCTGTGATTCTTCCCTTTCCTTTCGAGTTTCCTATATATGAGTAAACACGTCTCAATTTTAATGCTATTCATCAAATTTTATGCCTTGTTACTATAAGTATCTCTATTACCAATTTAGACTTTACCATTGAATCCGGAATGTTAAACAAAGTTAGTTTAGGCTTTCGCGAAATTCAATTCAGACTTCGGAACTAAAAAGGGCAAAACGGTCATTTTGCACCTTTAGGGTTTCTTACTTCTCGAGACCTATTTTTGCAAATTGGACTCCACGGTTGAGTCCGTAATGCTCAAAATAATAAAAATTCACTATTCTTTTATTTTAATCGGAGTCTGTTTGACTACTTTTCGACTTAGGGGCATTTTAGTAATTTCTCTTATAATTTAAATATCATTTTATTATATGGGGTCAAAATATAATTATCATAAGTTCTGGGTAAATTTATAATTTTCATAATTTCCTATTCCAATTTGGAATAGCCAAACAATGGACATCTCCTACACCTTGGATAAGTTATCCTTGTTCCTATTTCAATTTAATTTTAACTTCACTATCCTTGCATCCAAACAGCCCCAAATCCATAATTTTAAACTTTTAAAAATTATAAACTAATTGGATATAACCCATGGGTGGCTGGGCGGGTCAACCCGACCCAACCCATGGCCCAAAATATCAAAACAGCCCAACACACGCTGCTAGTTGTGCGGCTGGTCGTCTTCTCCGACGATGGCAGTCGGTTTTCGATGACGTTTTGACGTCTGACCACTCGGGTCCTCTTCTGCTCCTCGTGGGCTTTCCATAACTACCCTTGGAATTCAGTTTGGATCACTAGAAGGCCTCAAAAAATGGAGTTGCAGCCAGCTTCGGTGAGTTGTCCCAACTTTCCGACAAACTGAATTTTCACTTTTTCATGGCTTTTCGGCCATTGTTTTGAACCCAAATTTTACCTAAAAGTTTCTGCACTTATGGGCAACAATTTCCTAATTCATAAAATGAGCTAAAACGATCTAAAACTCAATGACCTAAAATTTTCCTTCAAACTTTAGATTGGTTTTTCTCACTCGTTTGTTAACCAAATGAGCTGTGGTTTCTTCCTAAGTTCACCATTTTTCATGCTCTTTAAAACCATGTAATTCTTTCTAAGCTTTAAGAAATTCTACAAAAAAATCCAGCAAATTCAAAACTTGAAATATATAGTAAATTCTCACATTTTTCTTTCTATTTCTCCTTCTTTCTTATTCTTTTTCTTACTTCTGAATGTTTAGAATCCCTTTCAGCTCTCAACTTCTTGTTTCATGTGTTTTTCTTTCCATTACATTTTAGTAGACATAGGTATATATATAGAGAGAAGGCAGCAGCACCGCCCCTTACATTCTCCCTCTTTCCTCTCTCTTTTCTTTCCTACTTGTAGCCCCTTTCTTTGACTATTCTTTTCTCTTCTGATCTTTTTTTTCTTTTATTTTACCTAGGATATTTGTTTATATATATTACATATAATATACACCACACACCTCACACACTCATAACACATATTACTCACACACACACACCAAGCACACACTTGAACCTTTTTCTTTTCTTTTCTTTCTTTTCCTTCTCTGTTGCCTGCATTTCTAGCATATATATATATATACACTATACTACATGTATATATATATATATTGCGTTATTATTTTTTCATGTATATATATACACACTTGTATATGTAAATTTATTTGCATATATATATATATATATATATGCATACCATGACATAGGTCTATTTATATTTATTTATTTATTTATTTTATACCTATATATGTATACATGTACATAAGTGTACGTATTGATGTACATGTTTTTCTATGCAATTCCGATTTATTGTATGATAGTTCTTCGGTATTCGGTATGAGTAGAAATCTATGTCACGGGTTTAATATCATTTACGTACTCGAAGCTATTCGTCAATCTCGTCATAATGGTATTTCGGCCTATATATATATATATATATGCATACCATGACATAGGTCTATTTATATTTATTTATTTATTTATTTTATACCTATATATGTATACATGTACATAAGTGTACGTATTGATGTACATGTTTTTCTATGCAATTCCGATTTATTGTATGATAGTTCTTCGGTATTCGGTATGAGTAGAAATCTATGTCACGGGTTTAATATCATTTACGTACTCGAAGCTATTCGTCAATCTCGTCATAATGGTATTTCGGCCTATAAATCGATTTTACCTTGGTTGACCCGATCTATCTCAGGTCTACGTGCCATATCCTGGGTCGGGATATTACATTCTTACCCCTTAAAAATAAGTTTATCCCTAAACTTAGCAGTTCTAACTTCGGTGGTTCTTGTGGTTTTCGTGGTTCCTCTAACATCGTGGTATAACTTAAATAGGCGTTTACATTTAACTAGATAAAAATTTTCTACTGAGAATCAAGTTTTACCATCACATCAGATCAACTTTTACAGTCACATCAGATCAAATTTTACCTTTCTAAAATTTTTAAGTGTATTTCGAAACCTTCACGTGAATCTCAATTCCTTTTTATTGTTCTCCTAGTTCTCCATAAATTTAAGGCATCATTTGGTGAACAAATTCATGAAATTTCCTAAACATGGTTTTAAAACTCTATCCATTAAGTCTACTATTATATCTGGGGTATATATATCATTCCAACAGTGTCATATGGAACTCATAAAGTTCATATCGGTTTCTAAGTGTTATTCCTTCTATAATAGGCCTACCATTCAACTAATTATTCCTTGACCTCAATTCCACTGTGTAAGAATATCTGTGTCCCTGGTCTGTATTTCATGTGTTCTGTATCTAACATGGTTCAATGATAGTTCCCTTGACGGACATGTAAGCAATGAGTCAAATAGTCTAGGTGTTCAGTCTCTACAGTCAGTTAGTAACCATATGGGGACATAATCGAATGTGTAAAAAGAATATGGAATGTAACAGATCGTAAGTAACTAGAAGGGTACCTTTGGCCACTTATGTAGTACTAGAAACTTAGAAATTCTCAGATTCCTAATTTCCTAGGGAAGGTACTTCCTATTGAAGGTCTCTATAACTGTTGTCAATCTCGTTAGGTTCTTTCAAACTATCTTTCATCTCTCAATTCATTGTTACATCCATTCCCTTTCAGTGTATAAGTATTCTAATTAATTGTTACTTGTCACATGTATCGCCTTCCAAGGTGTTACTACTCTGTCTAGATGTCACTATTAGTTCTACTACCTTTCCAGGGTATTTTCATTCCATTTAGATAATACTATCAAATTCATTGCTTTTCAAAGTGTCATGTTTCCAATTCTATGCTACATTCTATCTTCCAATGAATACTAACCATTTTCCTCGTTCATTATGGAACGTAATTCAATTCTTACTAATTCTCACAGTATAGAATAATCATCTAATCTCAAACATCAAGTTCATAATCCGTAAATAAAAATTCAATTTTCAATAACTCTCGCAATATAGTACGATCATCAAATCATAAACATCAAGTCTATAGTCTAGATATAGTAATTCAATTCTCAACAGTTCCCTCAATATATAACAATCATCAAACTGTAACTCAATAGATATCAAATGCATGCTTCCAAAAGAAAGAACAATCATCAATGATTACTAATGCAATATCACTAGAATTCCTTTCTAGTACAACTACTATCTCCCATTCAAGCCTCGTTCGTCTATCTATATCAGTTATCGAAACCTCCTTCAGTATTTTCCATATCAAATCTCAAGAATTCTCATCAATTATCTTTAAATACACTACTATCCTTAAGGATCACTAGTCAATAATCATCAACTTTCATTATAACATGTAGTCCTTTTCCCAAAACTAGTTAACCTTTAGTATCTTAACTTGCTTTCATCTTCTAACAGTCACAATGCATTTAATTGTTTTTAAACCACCAATTTCTTTCTTAGATCGGCTAAGAACTGTACACTTATGATCTGCACCTCCTATATTCTATGTATATCACTCTTTACTAATGATTTCTCCTATGTATAACATTCCGTGATAATGACTCTTCTAAGAGTCGCCATTCATTCGATCTCGTTCATTAAGTAATCATTCATATGTATAATAGTATGTAGTTCATTCTAAAAGATTTTACATCTTTGCATTTAAATCTGTTATTGCTCTTTGAAGTTTACAAATCATGAAATCACTAAACTCATCAATGTCATTTTAAAATTTCCTGAGATAATAATATGTCGATCTAATACTCGTATATCTATGTTACATACTCTACTTGTTTCATGTATAACATCTATCATCAATCATTCTCGTAGAGGAAATGGAACAGTTATCATATAACTTAGGAGTTCTGTTTCTATGTTAAGCTAATAGTAAATGTTGGAGCTATAAATTAATATGTAGTGCTAACATTTTAACAATATTGGGCACTTGTAAACAACTGAAAAGTACCTGTGACTACTGGTACAGTAGCTCGATCATCTCCCAAAACTATTCACTATAAAAGATTTGTCAAGACCCGAAACCCACCCTATGCGGATCTCGTATCGTGGGGCTGACCCCATGGCCGTCCCTACTTTTTCCATTCTTTTACCAATGATAATAGTAAATAATATAAACATGACATTAAAGTGCGGAAGCTTTATTACAATTATTGTTCAAAGACTAAACTTCAAACTAACAATAAACTGATCCTAAACCACTCTTAGGTGGTGAGTACATGGGAGAGACTTCATTCATTACTATTATGTTCCTCAACTGTCTCCGTAATCTCCTAATCTCCTACTGTGGTTCAGTAACATTCTCACCTGAAAAAATTTAGTAAGGGGTGAGCTACAAACTCAGTAACTAGAAGCCTATCCCCAATACGGGTAGGGATGACATAAATGAATACAGGTCAAGGTAACATGATAGCCAGTCATGATAACGATTCCAGTCAACTGTAAAATGCCACAATGGCCAATGAGTGACAAGGTACAATAACAGTCAAGAGTAACCAATGAATGACAACATACAATAACCGTCAAGAGTAACAGTGTAGTATGAATATAGAATAAGCTCAATAAACACAATCAACACAAATACTGCCTCAGTGAAACGGTCACAATCAAGTCCAATAAATCAAACCAATCAACATAGAACAATATCAATTAACATGGATAATGCCTTTACTCTGTTCAGGGTTTGGCAGACCCTCGGTCTTTTGGGGCCCAGGCATACCCCCATTAACATAAATGCATATAAAATGCCCATTATCCTTAATGCGTAAAAATGCCATAATTGCCATATGTCCTTTTTGACCCGTAGGTCCCATAAATTGACCCGTAGGTCCCAGTCAATCAGATAGCATCAGATAGGTAATGTGACTGAGCACAAAACCCGACACTTAACATAAATTAAGATTCTATAGTATTCCATATGAATGTACAAAACATGGAACATCATAACATAACATACAGTAAATGGATATCAATGAAATGAATCAGTAATGCAACATCAACCAATAGGCATCCACCAGGTAGAGCAATATCCATGGTGGGAAACAATGACAGTGAATACATATATGAGTACAAGATTGGCAGTAATGGAAAGAACGTGGCTTGGAAACCACGTATCAAAGATAGGAATCCACTTACCTTATCAATGTCTTAATATCCTGTGACTTCTTCCGTTCCTTTTGACTTGCCAATAAATCAATAAACACGTTTTAGCTTTCATATAATTTACCGAATTTATGCCTCGTTACTCTAAATACCTCCCGTACTAATTTATGCTTTACGATTTCTATTTTAAACTTAATTTACCCAAGGGCAAAATGGTCATTTACGTGTCTCTACTTTTTGTGTTCTGTTTTCATAATTTGGACTTCACCGTTGAGTCCAGTAGGTTTGAATTAATAAAAATTCACTATTTACTTAACTAAATCGGAGTCCGTTTGACTTACCTTCAACGTAGGGGCATTTTGGTCATTTTGGCATTCTACGGTTATTTTATCTTTTCGGGACTTCATCTCGTAAAACGGACCTCACTATTAAATTCAGAGGGTCCAAAATAGTAAGTTTTCATTATTCGTTCTACTAATTTAGGCGTCGAAATTAAATTTAAAATTTATTAATTTAAATCACTTATTTAAATTAATTAATTTAGCTAATACATATAGTATTTGAGTCCAAACAGACCACATGTGCCTTGGTGGCACAGTGGCTAAGCTTCTCCCCCTTTCTCCTTTGGTCACAGGTTCAATTCACTACCCATACAAATTTTCCATTCCTCTTTATTAACTTTTTTTTTCATTTCCTGATCAAGTTTAACCCAACCATTGGATAGCTCTCCTTTCTAACCAAACACTATCTAAACTCAAATTTAAAAATTTACTCATGAAGTACAAGTGTTGGGCAGTCATCTGAATGGGTGGGTCAGGTCAGACCCGACCCGATTTGGCCAAAATAAAATCGCAAAACAGCAGCCGCGCAGCAGCCTTCCCAGTGTGTGGGTTGTCTTCTCCGTCAACGGCGACTCGCAGGCGATGGATTTCTTGCATTTTTTCAGTGGGGTTAACACCTACGAGTTATGGGCAACTCAAATCTATCCTCGGGTTTCCGATCAGAGTGCCGGAACACTCCCAAAACGGGAAAAACCGCAGCTCCACTAGAGTTGTGCAGTTTTTCCGGCCAGCCTCTTTTCTTCCCAAATCTCACACCATTTTCTACACAGTTTGTCCCATTTTATTCTCTATTTAATTTCTGCACTTCCTAAGAATATTTCCTCATGGTTTAAACCGAGTTAGATGCATAAAAATGCCACAACCCGATTATCATTCCCTCCTCTGTACATGCTGTTTTCTCATTCGTTTCTAACCCGTTTTTCTTCATTTTTTTTTATGATCCTCTTTCCATGCTCCTAAATACCCTATCATCAAATCTATATTTCATGCTTAATTTTAAGAACAGAAAATCAGATCTTACCTCTTCTCTGTATTTTTTTTTTCCAGTTGTTGGCGCTTCCTGTATCTTCCTTATTCTTTCCTGCGCCTGGGCCTGCTTCTTTCCTTATTCTTTTTTTCTTTCCTTCTGCTTCTTGCACCACGCACCACTAGTGTTGCTTTTTTCCTCTTTGCTTTTTCTTTTCTTTTTTTTTTTTCTCTCCACGAAACAGCCGTCCAAGCCGTGCCGCAGCAGCCTTCTTGTGTTTTTTTTTTTTTCTTTTCTTCTTCCCAGTTTCTAACGCATGCTTCCTTTAGTATTTTTTTTTTTTTATATATATAACTACTCTCTTAATTCTCTCTCTCTCTTGCGCCTTTCCATGTCCTGCGCCTATCAAACCTCCCCTACCGCCCACACCTTGCTCTTAATTTTTTTTCAGTTACCTATTGTAACTAATTGACATATATTTGTTTACATACTCACACCTATATATATATATATATCCATATAGATATATACTGTCCACCTTTTCAAATTCCCTTTTTATTTAGTTTTATTTTATTTCCTTTTAAATGTTAGTCTTATTTTATTTTATTTATTTATTTATTTATTCATTTATTTATATATATACATATATATATATATTTTTACATTCTATTATCCGTTCGTGGTTTGCTCGGGCATCGACCGGAAACTATTCGTACTTCAAAAACCATTGAATTTTCAACCGTTCCATTTTATTCAATATTAAACAAAAAGCTCTAACGGCTCGAGTTTACTTGGCTCACTCGGTTACATTTTGGGTCGGGGTATTACATTCTACCCCCCTTAAATTGAGTTTTGTCCCCAAAACTCGAATGTTCATAACCTATGAAACTCTATCACCCCATCATGCCAATTCCATCGTCATAGTTCCTTTTGTAATCTGTTTCTTGGACTTATATATGGTATTCAAATGTTATATTCTCACGCAAGAAAATTTCTCTATACAGAGTTCCAAGTTCTTTTGTATTCCTCTTTATTTTAATTCAATAGTGAATTTGAAAGTCAAAGATTTGACTTTTTAACTTCTCGGGACTTTTAACTCATTGTTTCCAAATTTTAGTATTAACTTGCATTACTCACCCTTAGTCATCTTTTTAGTTACTTAACTACTTTCCTTGTTACTAGTATCTTGACTAGTTCCATGTCTAGTCGTTTTATTCTTCTCATTTGGTACTTAAGTCGTGATTATCTTACTGATCATAGTTTGTGAACTTCTATTGACATCGTATAGTGTGTCATGTGCCAGGTAAAGGTATCTAGTACCTTGATATTTTCTTTTCAATCCATTTCTTTGGTAGTGGTCATAGGCAGTCAACGGTGTAACTAGACTATAACACTTCTATTGTTTAAAGTGTTTTGGCTTCTCATTCAAATACTTTAAGTTTTACTAAGGACAGAGTTATTGATAAATTCACATTATTCCACTTGAATTCATATGTAGGCTCAGGATAGTAGTCTGGAAGAAAAGATTTAAATTTTTATCTGTACGAAACTTATATACCATTGTCTTTCTAGTTTCTCCTCCCATTTTTTGTCACAAGTTCCGCCTCAGATTTACTACATGCGTTCGGTTGCGAGGTTTGCAACGTCACCCATTTAAGTTTCTTTTTGTGTATTGAACTTTCTTTGATTATGAAAATTTTCGTATTTCCCTTTGTGCATTTTCAGCATCATATTCGATTTTGTTTCATGAACATCTTTTGGTTTGTGTTGGGACGATTCACTCGTATTCTCTCTGCATTACAACATTTATTCTCTGCTCGGGTGTCCTCAAATTTATTCAAACTTTTCATTTGTGATTTCTCAACCAATTGCCTATTTCTTGAAGATTTATTAATCCTCTTTTCATTTCATTTGTATTATTCATTGGCATTCCTATCTTTGTTTTCAAATTCGTGTTTATCCTTTTATGATTTAGATAGGTTGAGGAAATCAGTACCTCCATTTTTGTTTTCACATTATAGGCTGGTACAAAGACCTTTTATTTCTTGCTCACATTCGAGCTTTTCATAGATTTTGATTCATCCCTTCATAGATTAAAGCGTGGTACATATACTTAGAAAATTTTAGGGTAGTCTTTTATCCCAATCACTGATTCTTCATGTGATAGTCTACTTCGAAAGCATCCTTAATGGTGTTATCATATTTGGCTTACCTAGGATTTTCCACATCATTTGATCAGTTCAAGTCTCAAGTCTTATGACTTGTTAGTTTATAACCATTCTTTTGGTTTCACTTACCTTTGCTCATAAAGGTTTTTCAACTGTCTCATTTCTTATACTCGTCATCATATTCAGTTTTTCATCATATGTTACATTTCTCCCCCTAGTCGTTATTCAACTTTTTCAATTCGTTCTTTCAAGAACTTATTCAACCGTAGAGGGAGTCCCTTGTACATTATATGACTTCATATCATATTTTAGGATTGTTCACATCATTTAGTCGTCTAATCATTTTATCGTTACAATTGACATTCAAAGTTTATCACAACGATATCAATTTTTTTTTTCCCATCATGGAAATTCCCTACTTCCTTTGTGTCACAATTCAGTTATTCCTACTTTCTACCTCGATCTTGATTGTTCTCGTAACCCAACTAATTAGGTATCACTTTAGCACAGTCGTTGTCCTCACTAGTTTTTATATGCATTATGTATGCCACAATTTTCGTCTCTTTAATTGCTAGGTCACGTAAATCCTCAAAATCATTCAATGTCATCAATCATTTATCTTTTGAGTTAGATTCAGCTAGCTCAATAAAGTATAACCCACAATTAGGTCCTATTGTTACCTAGGTTAATATGATCCATTGAATTTTTTCAACTATCATTTATCACGTGTCAATCTCCTTTTAGGACCATCACAGTTCATAAATGTTCACTTGATAATCTCATTTAATCAGTCTCTGTCTACCAATAATGCATTTGTCTTTACCCTATATGACTCACTCAAGAATCCTCTTAATTCTGACATATCGTTAGTCCATCTAGAGTCTTAACGCCTCATGTTACCATTTAGTAAGTCTTTCTCAGACCATCTCTTACATAGACTTCTTGTTAAATTCCTCGACTTTTCAAGATTTCACAATCCCAACTCTATGTCACCTTATATCTTTTAAAAGAGCATTTGTTGTTGCCCTTGTTAAAATGCTAGTTTCCCCCAATTCATAGATCAATTCCAATGCAATGACTTAAGAGTCATCCACCTCAACACTGGTATTATTCTTCCTAAGAATCCTCAACCTTTGTCCTCAAGCATACTACTTCCTCCCAAAAGTTACTATTCATTTAATCATCTCAGTCGTCCAAGAAACATCAAGTCAGTCATAGCATAGTCTTTCCCGAAAACTAGTAACCTTAGTATTTAATCAAGCTATCGTTTTCCAAAAGTCACCAATCATTTAACTATTTAAATCCTCGAATTCTTAGTTCTTCCAAAGATATCTAATCGGTTAATAACCGTGTACTTATGATCTGTATCTCATATGCCTTAGATATATCATTCAATAATGATTTTCTCGTAATACCTCAGAATCATGTATCATCTCAATTTCATGGTTTCTCTATATGATTACTACCAGTCCTATCTTTACAATAATTTGAATCACATTGACCTCTAACAATTATTCAGAATCTTCTATCATTTACCTTCATCCAACTTGGTAGAGTATTGACTAAAATTGTATCACACCTCATCTTAGATTACAAGATTCATGGATCTCTCCTGAATATTCATTCATCGTGTGTCAGCCTCTTTCCAAAATCATCACAGTTCATAAGATCAATTCTGGCAATCTCGCTCCTTTAGTACTTGTCTTCACCACTTTACTCATCTTCACCCTATCAGTGTCTACCTATGACTTACTCGAGAATTTTCATATTTTTGGTCCTCCTAAAATTATCCATTCAGTTTCCTACAAACTATCTCTCATTCAAGCCTCGGTTATCTATCCATAACATTTATAGAAATCTCTTCAAATATTTTCAATGTCATTCCTTAAGAATCATCCTCATTTTTCTTTTAAACATGTTTCTATTTCCTTAAAGGTTATTAATTACCAATCATCTCAATTTTCAAGAATCACCAGTTTTCATCATAACATATAGTATCTTCCTCCAATATATAATATTCATCAATGATAAACCCCTCGATGGTATTGAAACAGTTAACTTGTAGCCTAGAGGTTCTGTTTCTAAGTTCAACTTAGTAGTAAATGTGAAACTATAAATCAATTCTCCAGACAATATATGAGCAGGTTGTAAGTAACTGAAAAATACCTACGGATACTAGTACAGTAGCCCAATCATCATCTGGTGTTAACCTTTCCTGTAAAGGATAATCAGTCAATGTATACGTAAAATAACTGTCAGCGTTCGCATAAAAGTCTAGCCTAGTAATGTCAGTATTATCCACCGACTAACTCTTAGACTTTAACAATTCTAGTACTCTAATCCTGTCTCCCATGACTCACTAGAACCTAAGACTTTGCTCTGATACCAAGCTGTCACGACCCGAAACCCACCCTATGCGGATCTCGTATCGTGGGGCCGACCCCATGGCCGTCCCTACTTTTTCCATTCTTTTACCAATGATAACAGTAAATAATATAAACATGACATTAAAGTGCGGAAGCTTTATTACAATTATTGTTCAAAGACTAAACTTCAAACTAACAATAAACTGATCCTAAACCACTCTTAGGTGGTGAGTACATGGGAGAGACTTCATTCATTACTATTATGTTCCTCAACTGTCTCCGTAATCTCCTAATCTCCTACTGTGGTTCAGTAACATTCTCACCTGAAAAAATTTAGTAAGGGGTGAGCTACAAACTCAGTAACTAGAAGCCTATCCCCAATACGGGTAGGGATGACATAAATGAATACAGGTCAAGGTAACATGATAGCCAGTCATGATAACGATTCCAGTCAACTGTAAAATGCCACAATGGCCAATGAGTGACAAGGTACAATAACAGTCAAGAGTAACCAATGAATGACAACATACAATAACCGTCAAGAGTAACAGTGTAGCATGAATATAGAATAAGCTCAATGAACACAATGAACACAAATACTGCCTCAATGAAACGGTCACAATCAAGTCCAATAAATCAAACCAATCAACATAGAACAATATCAATTAACATGGATGATGCCTTTACTCTGTTCAGGGTTTGGCAGACCCTCGGTCTTTCGGGGCCCGGCATACCCCCAATAACATAAATGTATATAAAATGCCCATTATCCTTAATGCGTAAAAACGCCATAATTGCCATATGTCCTTTTTGACCCGTAGGTCCCATAAATTGACCCGTAGGTCCCAGTCAATCAGATAGCATCAGATAGGTAATGTGACTGAGCACAAAACCCGACACTTAACATAAATTAAGATTCTATAGTATTCCATATGAATGTACAAAACATGGAACATCATAACATAACATACAGTAAATGGATATCAATGAAATGAATCAGTAATGCAACATCAACCAATAGGCATCCACCAGGTAGAGCAATATCCATGGTGGGAAACAATGACAGTGAATACATATATGAGTACAAGATTGGCAGTAATTGTCACGACCCGAAATCCACCCCATGCGGATCTCGTGTCGCGGGGCCGACCCGAAGGCCATCCCTACTTTTTCCATTCCTGTATCATAGTACTAATATGCAATGTACTAAAATTTTTAAACAGTAAACAGCGGAAGTCTTTATAAATTATAGTAATCCAGCGGAAGTCTTTTTAAATAAATTACACAGCGGAAGTCTATTAAATACATGACATAGTTCTACGAAATTCAAAATGAGAACTAAACCGTAACCAGCACCCGGGGGTGGTGAATACATGGGAGAACTAACATAGACTGATCAGTACTTCAAAATGTCCCCCTACGCTCTCAGACTCCTATTGGGGTCTCGCAGCGTCATTACCTGAAATGGGGGTAAGTGGGGTGGAATGAGCTATGAAGCTCAGCAAGTAAACCAGATCTCCGACACTGGTATCGATGATTATAAAGAACGTGAATCCATGAATAAAATATGATAGCCAATCATAAGAAAGGAGATGCTGTGATAGCCAATGAGAACAGTTGCCATGATGACCAATAAATAGTAGGGCACAATAAACAATCAGGAGTAATGAATCAGCAGTGATAAGATTTCTCAACAATAACCTGTCACAATAAAAGTACTGCCACAATAAAACGATTATAATCAAACCAATGAACAACGTAAGATAATCCATAAGAAACAGTAATCCATAAGGTACAGTAGCCTTTCAACAATATATCCATAACAATAATCCAATGGAGATGCTTATAATCTGTAGTAGGGAATGGCAACCCCTCTGCGTAATTCGAGGCCCGGCATACCTCTCAGTTAAACTCACATCTTTTGCCACACGTCCGTTCACGGACTAGTTCGTCACAGAAGCATCGGATGGATATTGTGACTGAGCACAATTCCAGCATTTATAGACATAGCATGATCATTTGTGATTCCATAAAGAGTATGAAAATGGAATATCATATATACAGTAAAGCATAACAGTAAGCCTTTCAAGGCATGGTTCAATACGATAACAGTAGCACAATAGTCAATCAATGTCCACAAGATAGATCAATATCGCATTGTGGATAACAATAACGTGAAGTACTTTCAAGAGTACAAGTTTGGCAGTAAAGAGAATAAATGTAACACCCCGACTTTGTATAATTAATAATTAAATAATTAATTATTAATTAGTACCGGCTTAGGGAATAATTAAAGAAATTAACCCTAATCTCCCAGTGGTCACACTAGACCAATAGAATGACAAAACATGTCCGAGAATAGGGTATAATACCCGAACCTAATTATCCATTAATTAGGTGAAATAATGTCAATTTAACACTGACGGAATTCGAATTAGTTAATCCCAAAAATCCCGAATGACTAATAAATGACACGGAACCTCTGACACTGAAGATAACAGAAACAGAAACTGACCGGAAGAAACCGCATCGAAAAAGGAGTTACGGAATGAAAGTTATGAGGCAAACATCAGAAACTGAATTAATGCGCAGCCAAACAGGGCCTTAGCCCAAATTGTGGAAAAATGACCAAATTGGTGGTCAAGGGGAATTGAACCCTTGACCTATGGAGAGAATGAATTCCATCCAAAAATTAAACCAAGTGGCCACCAACACCTTTGTGCATATATATACAGCTTAATTGTATATATTCCTGAGTTAACCAAGCCCCACCTCAAATTGGACCAATGAGGTTACATGCAAACCCCATATGATGGTTTCCCTCAGCCCACATCAGCCCTAAGCCCCACTGAACCTCTGATATATATACATATATACACCTAGAGATATATTTGTAGAAGTGTGTGTGTATATATATATATATATATATATCTCATACATATATGGGCCTTGTGTGTATTGGGTGGGGAGGAAAGGAAACCAAAACTAAACTGCCTGTGTGCTCGGAAGAGGGCTGCCAAAGTGAGAAGGCAGTTAAGGAACTGGTCTCGGAAGTGGAACTGAAGGAAAACAGAAATGGAGGAAAGAAAACTCACTGTACAGGTAAGTTCGTGAGTCAAATTCTGTTCAAATCATTTTGATTTAAATGCATGAAAATATACAGTTCCAATCTACATATTATCAGCTTTTGATTGCAACTGAAATGAGTGAAATCCATTTAAAATCGAGTGAGAACTTTAAAGTTACAGTGAATTAAATTCTGAAATGTTATATAGCAGGTCTGAATTAAGTTGAACAAAACCTAAAATGGTGTCTCGGGTCTTGAACTAGACATCCTAAGGACCGTAAAACCACCAACCCGCGACCCTAAAACCCCATGCAACCCCTCTAACAAGTCGGTTGCAGGTTCGGTCTTCAAATGCCATTTTTGGTTAGAGTGTCTTAAACTGATTTTATTGAATGGGGGATGAACCTACATGTCATAGGGATCATGTAGCAACAAACCGTGTTGAAAACGGTTGAGAAATGAGCATGTATTGTTGACTTGCAGGTTCGGTTATCGTGGCCTATTCCTACCCTTTTAGTTGATCTCTTGTTGATTTATGGATGCCAAAATGTTGGCATGGCTTCCAGAGACCGGTTGGGATCAAAACAGGTTGAAAAGCGTGGCCAGAAATACACGAATTTGAGAAGGAATTGAATCTGTAACTAGGGCAACAGTACACTGGTTGGTGAAGAAGACGACGAGTCGACCGAGTCGACTCGTCCAACACGCCCAAACCCACCGAACTGACTCACACACGTGTCGACGTATGAACTCGCCACTGCTTAATTAAAACTACACCGTTTTGGGTGTTAACCGATTTGTTTTAAAATCAAATTCCGCCTGTTTGGTCCCTCGGATAAGAAATTTAAAATTTGGATTGGGCATAACCTATCCGTGGATGAAGGGGCAATTGAGGATTAACTAGAATATTTAATTCCGGTTCTCTGGCCTAACTGAACCGGTTGGTTTTTGGAGATTTTGGACCGGTTCACTTGGTGAACCCTAGAACCAAACGGTTCTGAACCCTAATTTTTATAAAATCCTGTTTTGAACCCTTAAACTTCCTGAAATTGCATATTAACCCCCAACTGTTTTAAAGAATTACACAGTGGCCCAGATTTTGGATAAATTATACATTTAAGCCCCTGGTAATTAATTAAATAATAAAATAATTATTTAATTATTTTATTAAATAGGTAAAATTACGATTTTACCCCTAGACATTAAATATGTCAAACGGAGTCCAAATAAGTTAAATAAATAGTGTATTTTCACTATTTCAAGCATTCTGGACTCAATGGTACAGTCCAAATTTGGAAATATAGTACCGAAAAATACAGACCTGTAAGTGATAAATTACTGTACTGCCCCTGATGGCACCAGACCCAAATAAAAATAAAAGATAGCCTATTTTGACTATCTCGGGCATTCTGAACTCAACGGTGAGGTCCGTTTAATGAACCGAGGTCCCGAAAAATACAGACACGTAGGTGTAAATGACTGAATTGCCCTTAATGATACCCAGGGCCAATTAAACATAACAGACAGTCCAATTTCATTATGTTGGACGCTCTGGACCCAATGGTGAGGTCCATTTTATGAACTGACGTGCCGAAAAATACGACACATGAAATTACCAAATTACCCCTGATACCGTACGAGACCTAAACAAAGTCCGATTGGGACGAAACTGATAGCGGTAGGAGCCCAGACACTGGTGAGACTGTATACTTGATTAGATGACGAATCGGGGTCAGAATTACACAAAACGTAAAATGACCAAAATACCCCTGAGCACTGTAAGTGCAAAGTAGAGGTCGAATAAAGGTCAAACTGATCTGATAAATTATCATAGGGATAATTATGAACACTGAAGGGCTAAATAAGACTCCGAAACAGTCAACGCGTAAAATGAGAAATGACTGATGTGTCCCTACGATCTAAAGCAGATACCAAATGAAGTCCAAGGGACTTACAAAATTATACATGAGATATATGGGACGTTCTGAGGACCATGATAGGGTCCGGGGCAAAAATGACAAAATTACCATTTTGCCCCTAAGACTAAATAAGTACCCAACTGATACCGATTAAAGTCTAAAAGACTTAAAACTTTATATATACGATATATGGGATATTCTGAGGACCATAACAGGGTCCGGGATAAGAATGGCAAAATTACCATTTTGCCCCTATGGTTAAAATGAGAACCTAACTGATACCGATTGGAGTCCAAAGGACGTAGAACTTTGTACTTAAGATATAAAGACTATTCCGAAGACCACGACAGGGTCCGGGCCAAGAATGGTAAAATTACCATTTTGCCCCTAAGGTTGAATGAGTGCCTGACTGATGACAATTGAAGTCTAAATGACTTAGGATATAATCCTAATAACTGCTAAGCCTAATTAAAGAAAGAAATAGCCTCGAGTGAGACCCAATGGAAGGGCGATAGGCTATTAGGCTACCTTAGGTAATCCGATAGATACCTAAGATGACGAATGAGACCTGAATGGATGAGTTCTGATCTGTCTGTGATTGATGATTATTATTCAGGATATACATGGAGATGCCTGACGTACCTGGAGGTTATCGGATTATTTATGCAAGGAAATAAGCGTAAAGTTTGTGAGTAACTTCTGACACTGTTTTGATACTGTCGCTTGACTTACTGATCTGTTTTGAATGCAATTATTTAAGTGCAATTATTAAAATGCATGTTTTCCGTACTATATCACTTATGACATGGTTTTAGTCTTTTTAAATAATTGACTATATTCCTGATCCCTGTGCTAGCATTCCGTACTGTTTTGCCCGTTTTGAACTGTTGAGATAAAATGGATATATTGAACCATTATTTCCGAAATGATTAAATAAACCATGTGATATAGGCAAAGAACAACATTTTTGTTGTATCGTACAGCTTTGTATAGTATACTGTCTGAATGTTATATTGTTTAAATGTATGTACTTAATGTACGCCCTTTGTACCACATTCCACGTGATGTGATTGTGTCCTTCGAATTAGGAATTCCGTTCAGTTCGGTTATGTGCTGTCCGTTAATGATATGTCTGCCTCGATTGATACGTTCCGTCCGGTTCTGACATGTTCCGTCCGTTAATGATGTTAAGTCCGCCTTGATTGATATATGGTCCAGTTCCGTTATAATCCGTCCGTTAATGATGTTAAGTCCGCCTTGATTGATATATGGTCCAGTTCCGTTATGATCCGTCCGTTAATGATGTTAAGTCCGCCTTGATTGATATATGGTCCAGTTCCGTTATGATCCGTCCGTTAATGATGTTAAGTCCGCTTTGATTGATATATGGTCCAGTTCCGTTATGATCCGTCCGTTGATGATATGTCTTTGCTTGACTAATGTTTTGTTCTGTTCGATTCTGTTATGTTCCGTTCATTGATAATGTGTCTGCCTTGATTGATATATGGTCCAGTTCCGTTGTGTATTTTCCGTTGATGATACGTCTGTCTTGATTGAAATATCGTTCAGTCTAGCTATGATTAGTTCCGACAGTGATGTGTCCCTGACTTGATTGTTATATTGTTTCTACTCAGTTCCGTTATGTTGTCCTGTTCATGATTTGCCTGTGTCCTGATTAGTGTATTGTTTCCGTTTAATTCCGTTATAATTTTATCCGTTCGCGATATGCCTTTACTTGACTGATGTATTGTTTCCGTTCGATTCCGTTATATTCCGTCCGTTGATGATATGTCTGGCCTGATTGATAAATGGTCTAGTTCCGTTATGTTTCCGTCCTGTTATTGGTATGCCTTGTCTTGATTGATCTTGTTCAACTCCGCTATGTTCTAGCCATTGATAGTATACCTCTGTCTTGACTGATTTATTGTTCCCACTCAGTCCCGATTGTGATTCGTTCCGTTAATGAAAAGTCTGTGTCTTGACCGATATATTAGCAATAGTTATTGTTCTGACCGATTGGTTATGTCATGTTCCGATCCGTTTGTATTGTTTGTTCAATTCTGTTTTATTGTACTAGACTGCTTATGAAATGGACTTATAAAAATAGTTATTTTTGAAATGACTAAATTATCCATGTGCCTTGGAAGCACAAAACTGGTTTTGAAACCCATGATAGGGAATCTGTGTTACTCACTGGGCTTATTTAAGCTCACCCCATTATTCTGACATTTTTCAGGAATTACCTCCATTGGATTAGAAGGTACTATGACATGACGTGAATAGGCCAAGTGGCATCGCAAGTAAGGATCTGACGGCACTGAATTGTAGAGACTGGTTTATTATGGATTGAACCTGGTTACTCCGGTGAGTGGTATGTTATGACTGACTTGACTGATATATATAGATATACATGGCTCATGGAACTAATGGTACTCTAGAGATATTAGATCTGCTCTATTGTTATATGCTTGATTTTAGATATGCTCTGAGATTAGAATTGTTGACTGATTGGATTTAGTCTTGCTCTGTGATACATATTCTTATGATGGATAAGTGTGTTGCATTCCCGTGACACAAAGAAAAAGTTTTAAATTCCGCTGCATCTGACCCTACAGTTGGAGTGCAATTCGTCGGAAAGTTCAGAATTTGCCTTTGGTTAGTCGCGTCGCGACTGACTGGCAGTCACGCCCTCGACATCCGCGTAAGGTGGGGTTCGGGATGTGACAGAGGTGGTATCAGAGCAAATGTTGAAAGATAATTAAGATTATCAGAACCGAAGTTGGTAAAGTTTTGAAATCAACTAGTATCACAGAGCAATATCAGAGCATTAGGTTATGGATTAAGAACCACAGAGTACCTGAGCCATAGATCTTAAGTTCCACTTTTGGGAGATCTGATGTGGAGTTATGAAAGTCTTCATAATAGACGATAGGCCTGTAATTCTGAGGCATCTGAGGACTGGGGATTTTCTGGGTCTGATATGAACTGGTGTAATTTAAGGTTGTAGACTCATGATACTTAGAGACATGTCCATACGAATAATTATGGACATAGCAACCGAAAGGAAATGACGGTAGGTCTGTTGACTCCGACATTGACACCTGTAATTATGGATAGCAAGTGAATCACTTGTGGGATCATATGTGATTAAATGATCCTAGTGGATGATTTCCACTTATTTGAGGATGACTACCTGATTGATCTGATATGAGATAGGTCTGATAATTGAATCTTGAGGAGATTATACAATTGTGGCTGTAAGGTCTGACCGAATAGGAATAGCTGTATCTGATATGGAGTCTGTATGGAACTGATACAAAATATCTTCTTGATAGGAAAATGGTATCCCGAATAATACGGCGGTCCGAGAGACAAATAAAAAGGAGAGATTATGATGACAGAATCTCCTAGATAAGACCAACCAAGTTTTGAGGACAAAACTTTTCTGAAGAGGGGTAGGATGTAACACCCCGACTTTGTATAATTAATAATTAAATAATTAATTATTAATTAGTACCGGCTTAGGGAATAATTAAAGAAATTAACCCTAATCTCCCAGTGGTCACACTAGACCAATAGAATGACAAAACATGTCCGAGAATAGGGTATAATACCCGAACCTAATTATCCATTAATTAGGTGAAATAATGTCAATTTAACACTGACGGAATTCGAATTAGTTAATCCCAAAAATCCCGAATGACTAATAAATGACACGGAACCTCTGACACTGAAGATAACAGAAACAGAAACTGACCGGAAGAAACCGCATCGAAAAAGGAGTTACGGAATGAAAGTTATGAGGCAAACATCAGAAACTGAATTAATGCGCAGCCAAACAGGGCCTTAGCCCAAATTGTGGAAAAATGACCAAATTGGTGGTCAAGGGGAATTGAACCCTTGACCTATGGAGAGAATGAATTCCATCCAAAAATTAAACCAAGTGGCCACCAACACCTTTGTGCATATATATACAGCTTAATTGTATATATTCCTGAGTTAACCAAGCCCCACCTCAAATTGGACCAATGAGGTTACATGCAAACCCCATATGATGGTTTCCCTCAGCCCACATCAGCCCTAAGCCCCACTGAACCTCTGATATATATACATATATACACCTAGAGATATATTTGTAGAAGTGTGTGTGTATATATATATATATATATCTCATACATATATGGGCCTTGTGTGTATTGGGTGGGGAGGAAAGGAAACCAAAACTAAACTGCCTGTGTGCTCGGAAGAGGGCTGCCAAAGTGAGAAGGCAGTTAAGGAACTGGTCTCGGAAGTGGAACTGAAGGAAAACAGAAATGGAGGAAAGAAAACTCACTGTACAGGTAAGTTCGTGAGTCAAATTCTGTTCAAATCATTTTGATTTAAATGCATGAAAATATACAGTTCCAATCTACATATTATCAGCTTTTGATTGCAACTGAAATGAGTGAAATCCATTTAAAATCGAGTGAGAACTTTAAAGTTACAGTGAATTAAATTCTGAAATGTTATATAGCAGGTCTGAATTAAGTTGAACAAAACCTAAAATGGTGTCTCGGGTCTTGAACTAGACATCCTAAGGACCGTAAAACCACCAACCCGCGACCCTAAAACCCCATGCAACCCCTCTAACACGTCGGTTGCAGGTTCGGTCTTCAAATGCCATTTTTGGTTAGAGTGTCTTAAACTGATTTTATTGAACGGGGGATGAACCTACATGTCATAGGGATCATGTAGCAACAAACCGTGTTGAAAACGGTTGAGAAATGAGCATGTATTGTTGACTTGCAGGTTCGGTTATCGTGGCCTATTCCTACCCTTTTAGTTGATCTCTTGTTGATTTATGGATGCCAAAATGTTGGCATGGCTTCCAGAGACCGGTTGGGATCAAAACAGGTTGAAAAGCGTGGCCAGAAATACACGAATTTGAGAAGGAATTGAATCTGTAACTAGGGCAACAGTACACTGGTTGGTGAAGAAGACGACGAGTCGACTCGTCCAACACGCCCAAACCCACCGAACTGACTCACACACGTGTCGACGTATGAACTCGCCACTGCTTAATTGAAACTACACCGTTTTGGGTGTTAACCGATTTGTTTTAAAATCAAATTCCGCCTGTTTGGTCCCTCGGATAAGAAATTTAAAATTTGGATTGGGCATAACCTATCCGTGGATGAAGGGGCAATTGAGGATTAACTAGAATATTTAATTCCGGTTCTCTGGCCTAACTGAACCGGTTGGTTTTTGGAGATTTTGGACCGGTTCACTTGGTGAACCCTAGAACCAAACGGTTCTGAACCCTAATTTTTATAAAATCCTGTTTTGAACCCTTAAACTTCCTGAAATTGCATATTAACCCCCAACTGTTTTAAAGAATTACACAGTGGCCCAGATTTTGGATAAATTATACATTTAAGCCCCTGGTAATTAATTAAATAATAAAATAATTATTTAATTATTTTATTAAATAGGTAAAATTACGATTTTACCCCTAGACATTAAATATGTCAAACGGAGTCCAAATAAGTTAAATAAATAGTGTATTTTCACTATTTCAAGCATTCTGGACTCAATGGTACAGTCCAAATTTGGAAATATAGTACCGAAAAATACAGACCTGTAAGTGATAAATTACTGTACTGCCCCTGATGGCACCAGACCCAAATAAAAATAAAAGATAGCCTATTTTGACTATCTCGGGCATTCTGAACTCAACGGTGAGGTCCGTTTAATGAACCGAGGTCCCGAAAAATACAGACACGTAGGTGTAAATGACTGAATTGCCCTTAATGATACCCAGGGCCAATTAAACATAACAGACAGTCCAATTTCATTATGTTGGACGCTCTGGACCCAATGGTGAGGTCCATTTTATGAACTGACGTGCCGAAAAATACGACACATGAAATTACCAAATTACCCCTGATACCGTACGAGACCTAAACAAAGTCCGATTGGGACGAAACTGATAGCGGTAGGAGCCCAGACACTGGTGAGACTGTATACTTGATTAGATGACGAATCGGGGTCAGAATTACACAAAACGTAAAATGACCAAAATACCCCTGAGCACTGTAAGTGCAAAGTAGAGGTCGAATAAAGGTCAAACTGATCTGATAAATTATCATAGGGATAATTATGAACACTGAAGGGCTAAATAAGACTCCGAAACAGTCAACGCGTAAAATGAGAAATGACTGATGTGTCCCTACGATCTAAAGCAGATACCAAATGAAGTCCAAGGGACTTACAAAATTATACATGAGATATATGGGACGTTCTGAGGACCATGATAGGGTCCGGGGCAAAAATGACAAAATTACCATTTTGCCCCTAAGACTAAATAAGTACCCAACTGATACCGATTAAAGTCTAAAAGACTTAAAACTTTATATATACGATATATGGGATATTCTGAGGACCATAACAGGGTCCGGGATGAGAATGGCAAAATTACCATTTTGCCCCTATGGTTAAAATGAGAACCTAACTGATACCGATTGGAGTCCAAAGAACGTAGAACTTTGTACTTAAGATATAAAGACTATTCCGAAGACCACGACAGGGTCCGGGACAAGAATGGTAAAATTACCATTTTGCCCCTAAGGTTGAATGAGTGCCTGACTGATGACAATTGAAGTCTAAATGACTTAGGATATAATCCTAATAACTGCTAAGCCTAATTAAAGAAAGAAATAGCCTCGAGTGAGACCCAATGGAAGGGCGATAGGCTATTAGGCTACCTTAGGTAATCCGATAGATACCTAAGATGACGAATGAGACCTGAATGGATGAGTTCTGATCTGTCTGTGATTGATGATTATTATTCAGGATATACATGGAGATGCCTGACGTACCTGGAGGTTATCGGATTATTTATGCAAGGAAATAAGCGTAAAGTTTGTGAGTAACTTCTGACACTGTTTTGATACTGTCGCTTGACTTACTGATCTGTTTTGAATGCAATTATTTAAGTGCAATTATTAAAATGCATGTTTTCCGTACTATATCACTTATGACATGGTTTTAGTCTTTTTAAATAATTGACTATATTCCTGATCCCTGTGCTAGCATTCCGTACTGTTTTGCCCGTTTTGAACTGTTGAGATAAAATGGATATATTGAACCATTATTTCCGAAATGATTAAATAAACCATGTGATATAGGCAAAGAACAACATTTTTGTTGTATCGTACAGCTTTGTATAGTATACTGTCTGAATGTTATATTGTTTAAATGTATGTACTTAATGTACGCCCTTTGTACCACATTCCACGTGATGTGATTGTGTCCTTCGAATTAGGAATTCCGTTCAGTTCGGTTATGTGCTGTCCGTTAATGATATGTCTGCCTCGATTGATACGTTCTGTCCGGTTCTGACATGTTCCGTCCGTTAATGATGTTAAGTCCGCCTTGATTGATATATGGTCCAGTTCCGTTATAATCCGTCCGTTAATGATGTTAAGTCCGCCTTGATTGATATATGGTCCAGTTCCGTTATGATCCGTCCGTTAATGATGTTAAGTCCGCCTTGATTGATATATGGTCCAGTTCCGTTATGATCCGTCCGTTAATGATGTTAAGTCCGCTTTGATTGATATATGGTCCAGTTCCGTTATGATCCGTCCGTTGATGATATGTCTTTGCTTGACTAATGTTTTGTTCTGTTCGATTCTGTTATGTTCCGTTCATTGATAATGTGTCTGCCTTGATTGATATATGGTCTAGTTCCGTTGTGTATTGTCCGTTGATGATACGTCTGTCTTGATTGAAATATCGTTCAGTCTAGCTATGATTAGTTCCGACAGTGATGTGTCCCTAACTTGATTGTTATATTGTTTCTACTCAGTTCCGTTATGTTGTCCTGTTCATGATTTGCCTGTGTCCTGATTAGTGTATTGTTTCCGTTTAATTCCGTTATAATTTTATCCGTTCGCGATATGCCTTTACTTGACTGATGTATTGTTTCCGTTCGATTCCGTTATATTCCGTCCGTTGATGATATGTCTGGCCTGATTGATAAATGGTCTAGTTCCGTTATGTTTCCGTCCTGTTATTGGTATGCCTTGTCTTGATTGATCTTGTTCAACTCCGCTATGTTCTAGCCATTGATAGTATACCTCTGTCTTGACTGATTTATTGTTCCCACTCAGTCCCGATTGTGATTCGTTCCGTTAATGAAAAGTCTGTGTCTTGACCGATATATTAGCAATAGTTATTGTTCTGACCGATTGGTTATGTCATGTTCCGATCCGTTTGTATTGTTTGTTCAATTCTGTTTTATTGTACTAGACTGCTTATGAAATGGACTTATAAAAATAGTTATTTTTGAAATGACTAAATTATCCATGTGCCTTGGAAGCACAAAACTGGTTTTGAAACCCATGATAGGGAATCTGTGTTACTCACTGGGCTTATTTAAGCTCACCCCATTATTCTGACATTTTTCAGGAATTACCTCCATTGGATTAGAAGGTACTATGACATGACGTGAATAGGCCAAGTGGCATCGCAAGTAAGGATCTGACGGCACTGAATTGTAGAGACTGGTTTATTATGGATTGAACCTGGTTATTCCGGTGAGTGGTATGTTATGACTGACTTGACTGATATATATAGATATACATGGCTCATGGAACTAATGGTACTCTAGAGATATTAGATCTGCTCTATTGTTATATGCTTGATTTTAGATATGCTCTGAGATTAGAATTGTTGACTGATTGGATTTAGTCTTGCTCTGTGATACATATTCTTATGATGGATAAGTGAGTTGCATTCCCGTGACACAAAGAAAAAGTTTTAAATTCCGCTGCATCTGACCCTACAGTTGGAGTGCAATTCGTCGGAAAGTTCAGAATTTACCTTTGGTTAGTCGCGTCGCGACTGACTGGCAGTCACGCCCTCGACATCCGCGTAGGGTGGGGTTCGGGATGTGACAATAAACTTGGCTTTAGAAACACCACATGGAAGAGAAAGTGATCCACTTACCTCTATCGTGATTCTACCTCAGAAATTCGTGAAGGTACCCTTGCCTTTCGAGTTTCCTATATATCAGTGAATACGTTTCAGAATAAATGCTATTCATCAAATTTTATGCCTTTCTATCATAAGTATTTCAAATACTATTTTAGACTTTACCATTGAGTCTGGAATGCCGAAGAAAGTCGGTTTAGGCTTTCGCGGAATTCCATTTGGACCTTTGTACTAAAAAGGGCAAAATAGTCATTTTGCACTTTTGCGGTATTTTATCCTTCGGGGTTCCGTCTCGTAAAATGGACCCCACCGTTGGACTTAGAACGTCCGAGATAATAGGTTTTGACTATTCATTTGCATCGTTTGGACTTCGTTTGACCTCTTTTTGGAATAGGGGCATTATTGTAAAATTAATATTTAATTAATTTTTTATACTTGGGCCTTAGTGTAATTTTTCAAAACATTTGGGGCCGGTTCATAAATCCCAGAAGCTGCGGTCTGAACCAGTTGGTTCAGACCTAAAAACCCTAAACCGGTCAGCCTTTCTCCTGAACCAAACGGTTCAGTTTCATTCAAGAACCGGAATACAATAAACCCAATTCCCTATCCCTATCCATGGTTCGGTTAACCTCAAACCCATTTCCCATTTATTATCCGTGTAACCAAACAGCCCAAAACCCCTTTAAATAAAAAAACCAAACGACATAGTTTAACTTACCCAATCATAACCGGTCGGGTCCCGACCCGGATCCAACCCGAACCCGTTTCTTTTAACCCGAATAAACCCACGACTTAACAGTCGTCTTCCCCGATATTCCGGTGAGAGGACATTAGGGTTCCGTCACCATCTCCGGTGACGGCAACCTAAATCCGATGGTTTTCTTCCCCCATTTGAATGCCATTTTCTTCCTTTCTTCCCCACGACCTCATCCCTATTCTCCATTTCCTTTATACCCTTTCTAATCTCTTCGAATATAGAGATTAATAGCTCCAGCCGGTTTTCCGGTGAGCTATTTTTTTCTTATTTTTCACTCGGTTCTCAACTGTTTTGACCCTATTTTCATTCTATTTAATTTCTGCATGTATAAGGATCATTCTTGGGTCATTTGAACAAGGTTTAATACATGAATTGACATATAGCCGATTATTCTATACCACCTGCAACTTAGTTTTTCTCTATGGTTTCTACACCATTTAACTTCATTCTTTTTGCAATAAATTCCATTTTCCATGCTTATTTAGACCGTACAATCATATCTAAGCTTCATGCTCTAAATTGTAAAAACAAAATTTAAAACTCTTACCTGGGTGTTCGGATTTAGCTCACTTTGATCCTCCAACCCTCTCTGTTTCTGCTTCAATCTTTCTCTCTTCTTCTCCCCTTCAGTTCCTGACCCTTCTTTTCTTTTCTAACCTCTCATCTCTCAAACCCGTATACATATATATGTATATACAAAACACCCACCGCCTCTTCTCTCTCTACCTTATCTCTCTCTCTCTCTCTCTTGCAGTCATCCTTGACTGCAGAGAACTGCCCCCTCACCTGTAGCCATCCACGTACCCTCCAATATACATATATACATATATTACTTACACACACCCACCACCTTTATCAAGGTCGGTTGGTGGGTTTCCCAAACACACACAAACACACAGTGATGCACACACACACACACAGTGATGCACACACTGATATTTTCCCTTTTTTTTGTTTTCTTTTCCTTTTTATTTATTACACATATACATAAATACATGTATATCCATATTATATATATATACATATCAATTACATACTTTTATACATGTATTTGTAATCATATAAATACGTATAACGGTATTTCTAATCACGTATACATACACTAATTTTAATCCAGCTATGTATCTATGTTCACGTATGCATGCATGGAAATACGTGCATGCACACATTTCGATACAATGCCCTGTGATGCTCGGGTGTCACCCAGCCTTGATCATTTATTTCTATGATTACAGTCTCCAGTCTTTCATTTGCATGAAAATACTAAGATATACATATCTTATCGTTCAAGTTACATGTTTTAACCGACTTACCTCGGTCTACGTGACGTATCCCGGGTCGGGATATCACTAGTAATGGAAAGAACGTGGCTTGGAAACCACGTATCAAAGATAGGAATCCACTTACCTTATCAATGTCTTAATATCCCGTGACTTCTTCCTTTCCTTTTGACTTGCCAATAAATCAATAAACACGTTTTAGCTTTCATATAATTTACCGAATTTATGCCTCGTTACTCGAAATACCTCTCGTACTAATTTATGCTTTACGATTTCTATTTTAAACTTAATTTACCCAAGGGCAAAATGGTCATTTACGTGTCTCTACTTTTTGGGTTCTGTTTTCATAATTTGGACTTCACCGTTGAGTCCAGTAGGTTTGAATTAATAAAAATTCACTATTTACTTAATTAAATCGGAGTCCGTTTGACTTACCTTCAACGTAGGGGCATTTTGGTCATTTTGGCATTCTACGGTTATTTTATCTTTTTGGGACTCCATCTCGTAAAACGGACCTCACTATTAAATTTAGAGGGTCCAAAATAGTAAGTTTTCATTATTCGTTCTACTAATTTAGGCGTCGAAATTAAATTTAAAATTTATTAATTTAAATCACTTATTTAAATTAATTAATTTAGCTAATACATATAGTATTTGAGTCCAAACAGACCACATGTGCCTTGGTGGCACAGTGGCTAAGCTTCTCCCCCTTTCTCATTTGGTCACAGGTTCAATTCACTGCCCATACAAATTTTCCATTCCTCGTTATTAACTTTTTTTTTCATTTCCTGTTCAAGTTTAACCCAACCATTGGATAGCTCTCCTTTCTAACCAAACACTATCTAAACTCAAATTTAAAAATTTACTCATGAAGTACAAGTGTTGGGCAGTCATCTGAATGGGTGGGTCAGGTCAGACCCGACCCGGTTTGGCCAAAATAAAATCGCAAAACAGCAGCCGCACAGCAGCCTTCCTAGCGTGTGGGTTGTCTTCTCCGTCAACGGCGACTCGTAGGCGACGGATTTCTTGCATTTTTTTAGTAGGGTTAACACCTACGAGTTATGGGAAACTCAAATCTATCCTCGGGTTTCCAATCGGAGTGCCGGAACACTCCCAAAACGGGAAAAACCGCAGCTCCACTGGAGTTGTGCAGTTTTTCCGGCCAGCCTCTTTTCTTCCCAAATCTCACACCATTTTCTACACAGTTTGTCCCATTTTATTCTCTATTTAATTTCTGCACTTCCTAAGAATATTTCCTCATAGTTTAAACCGAGTTAGATGCATAAAAATGCCACAACCCGATTATCATTCCCTCCATTGTACATGCTGTTTTCTCTTTCGTTTCTAACCCGTTTTTCTTCATTTTTTTTTTTATGATCCTCTTTCCATGCTCCTAAATACCCTATCATCAAATCTATATTTCATGCTTAATTTTAAGAATAGAAAATCAGATCTTACCTCTTCTCTGAATTTTTTTTTCCAGTTGTTGGCGCTTCTGTATCTTCCTTATTATTTCCTGCGCCTGGGCCTACTTCTTTCCTTATTCTTTTTTTCTTTCCTTCTGCTTCTTGCACCGCGCACCACAGTGTTGCTTTTTTCTTCTTTGCTTTTTCTTTTCTTTTTTTTTTCTCTCCACGAAACAGCCGTCCAAGCCGTGCCGCAGCAGCCTTCTTGTGTTTTTTTTTTTTTCTTTTCTTCTTCCCAGTTTCTAACGCATGCTTCCTTCAGTTTTTTTTTTTTTTTTTTTTTTATATATAACTACTCTCTTAATTCTCTCTCTCTCTTGCGCCTTTCCATGTCCTGCGCCTATCAAACCTCCCCTGCCGCCCACACCTTGCTTTTAATTTTTTTTCAGTTACCTATTGTAACTAATTGACATATATTTGTTTACATACTCACACCTATATATATATATATATCCATATAGATATATACTGTCCACCTTTTCAAATTCCCTTTTTATTTAGTTTTATTTTATTTCCTTTTAAATGTTAGTCTTGTTTTATTTTTATTTATTTATTTATTTATTCATTTATTTATATATATATACATATATATTTTTACATTCTATTATCCGTTCGTGGTTTGCTCGGGCATCGACCGGAAACTATTCGTACTTCAAAAACCATTGAATTTTCAACCGTTCCATTTTATTCAATATTAAACAAAAAGCTCTAACGGCTCGAGTTTACTTGGCTCACTCGGTTACATTTTGGGTCGGGGTATTACAAGATCAATGGTCAGAATTCATATACGAGTCTATCTATCATGTCAGTATTTACTCTATTTGGGCATTAGTAATACCAGTACATTTTTCTCATCTCCCATGAACTACTTATTACAAAACTGTTCTAACACCAAATCCTTGATGTCAGCAAAACCTAAGAATTTAACTTAATGCTCCGATCATCTCTTAGTATCACTGGGTTTGGTAAGATAGGTGTAGTGGTGTTGTAGAATTTCATTCATTAAGTCCACTGGGCATATGTCATTTTAACAGTATCATAAGGGACTCGTAGCAGTTGTGTTAATTCCTAAATGTCATTTCTTCTATGTTACCACGCTTAGCTTTCAAGTATAGGCCAATCGTTGAGAATACCCATGCTCCTGATCTGTATCTCGTGTTCTATGTTTAACATTTTTAAACAATGATCCTCATGCTAATATTAAAATGGTTCAGTAACTAGCCTAGAGTTCACATGCCTTCTTGTTTAACATTCTTCAATAATAACTTCCAAATGTAATAGAATCAGTAAATCAATCGTCTAAGTGTTCAGTTGCTAAGTTTAGTTTGGCAAACATATGAAAACATAATCGAGTGTGTAAGGTAATCATAAGGTCTAAGCAGGTTTATAAATAACTGGAAGGGTACCTGTAACTATCTACGTAGTAGGCTGCTCATTCCCCGATGTCACAGAGACTGGCGAGGTAGGTGTGGCACTAGTCGTAGCATTGGTTTTCCGAGGGTAGTTCCTTGCGATGTGTCCAATTAGGCCACAGTAATAGCAAGTGTTTGTGTTTCTAAGGCATTGCCCCTTTGGAGATTTTCTGCAGGTAGGGCATTGTAGTCGAGTTGGGTGTCTAGTTGTTACTCCTTTTTGGTCGGCTGCCCTGTAGAGACCTGGAAAAAAATAATAATAATAATAATAAAATGGTATATGTTTGAAAAATAATTAACTTGGTCAACCGAGTGCCAGGATAAATAAATCGGATAGATGCGAATCATAGTTAAAAAATAATAATAATAATAAAAAAAGTAAAGAAAAATAAAAATAAATCATAAAAAAAGAATAATAATAAATGTAAAGATATATATATACACAAGTATATATATATATACGGTAAAGTACGTATATGTATTGTATAAATATATGGATTAGTATAGATGGATATATTATATATATATTTGTATATATATAATAAAATATAGATTTTTATTATATATATATAAGCATGCAAAAGCATGTAATTGGAAAGAATAGAAAAAGTAAAGGAAAAAGAAAGAAAGTGTGCAACATGTACATGGTGTGTATTGTGTGGTGTGTAGTGAGTATGGTATATTATATATATAATATACATAACATTGGTTGAAACAAAACAAAGGAAGAAAGGAAAAAGTAGAAAAAGGAATGAAAGGTCAAATAAAGTGGCTGAATATAATATATGATATAAGATGTGAAACATGACATCTTAATATAGTTAATGCAAAGAAAGGTAGCCAGGAAAAACAAGAAAAAGTGAAAGAGAAAGGGGAGTCAACTAAGGTGGCTAGAGCAAGAAAATAGTGTGTATATATAGGTGTGTGTAGCAATGCAGGTCTAGAATGCAGCAAAAATATACATATATATATATATATAAATGGGTGTGTTTGTGGCGGTGGAAAGGTAGCGTACAGCAGGAGCTTTAAAGTGTAGCAGGGGATAGAGTGAAAGAAAAGGAAAAAAAAAAAAAAGAGATTTGAGCACAGAGGGACAGTGCTGCAGGTTGCGTGGAGCAGGAAGAAAAGAAAAGAAAAGAGAAAAATAAAAGTAAAGAAAGAGAGGAAGCATAGAGTCGGTGCCGCAGGGTGGATCCCAAAACAGTGCAGAGATTTAACATATGTATATATATATATATATAAGTGTGTGTGGTGTAATATCCCGACCCGGGATACCGGGTCACATGACACGTATTACGAGGGAAAGAAATTATATATATATATAATTAATTAATTATTTAATTAATTAATTAATTATAAGAAATGGATGTATATATGTATTAATTAAATGTATATATATATATATATATTAAATGAATGAAATAGGAAAATGTTAAAAGGTAAAAAGTGAAAAAGTGTGAATGTGTGTGTGTGTGTCGGCTGGTGTGTGTGTGTGTGTCTTGTATATATGTGTATATGTATATATATGTATATATTATATGTATAAATATCTATGAAAATTAAATGCAAAGGAGAAAAGAGAAAAAGTAGAATTTATGAGATGGGAGGTCTAGTGTAGGGCTAGAAATCAGAGAGAGAGAGAGAGAGAGAGAGAGAGAGAGAGAGAGAGAGAATGGAGGAGAGAGAAGGGTCGGTCACCTTCTCTTTAAATAGCCAAGCATGCAAACCATGCTTTCTTCTTGCAAAAGAAACCAAAGGAAGAAGAAGTAAGGAGAATAGAGAGAGAATTGGAGGTAGAACAAAGGAGAAAGCAAGTGTAAACAGGTAAAGTTCCAATTTTTACATTTTTCCTCTCTCTAAAAGTTTGATTGATAAGAACTGTTTTAAGTTGTTTATATACGTAGGATATGTTATATACATGTTTAGAAGTGTAATAAGCATGGAGTTAAGCTTTAAAACACCTAAAAACACCTAACCCAGAAGCATCCTCCATTGATGACCTTGCATGAAGCAGGTCTGATCCGAGGGAAACCAAACTTTGTTTGGTGTATAAGGACCTCTAGTAGACCCTACAAGCATGCTAAAAACATGTGACCGCGACCTTGAAGCTCAAAAATTGACCCTCAAATGTCAAAGTGCAGGTTACGGGTTTACACCCCAAACCTCTAAACTCATGATTTAAGCCGTTTCTTTAAATGAAAAATTGATCTCCATGAAGAGGGGATCACAACAAGCCAAACCTCATCAAAAATGGTTAAGAAACGAGCATGAACGACCGAAATAATAGTTCGGATTATCCACTTCAAAACCAAACATATGTGAGGGTTTTAAACTCCAAAACGAATGCCAATCGAATCGTTTATTCCTTAGGAACATTTTGGGACAAAAACAGTGAAGAATGATTGAGTGAAACGTCACGAAATAGAAGAAAAAGGAATTCGGGAACTAGGGCAACAGTAGGGTTCTCTTGGGGAAGACGATGACGGGTTGACTCGTTTTTAAAATGTGGCTGAGTCGACTCGGACAGGTGGCAGCCTCTGGGCTTGCAATTGGAACGGCGTCGTTTTGAATGTCGGTTAACTTAAATGGGATCTAGGGCTGACGTCATCATGACGTCAGCCACATGTAATAAACCGGATAGACCGGTTGGGTTACAACTGAACCAGACCGGTTCACTTATATTTTAACTGAACCCTTTGGTTTTTCTAAATTAATTAAAATAAAATAAACCAAACCTTTGGTTATTTACGGATTGACCCCAACTGTTTTGGGAAATTCTACTGTGGCCCAGATTTTGGGAATTTTGTTCAAATACACCCCTGGGAAAATATTTAAATAATTAAATAATTATTTAATTATTTTATAATTAAGGTAAAATTACTATTTTACCCTTGGGTCATAAATATAGCAAACGAAGTCCAAATTAAGCTTATGAATAGTGTATTTTTACTATTTTGGACATTCTGAGATCAATGATAGGGTTCGTTTTACGAAACGAGGCCCGAAAAATAAAAACACATAAGGGGTAAATGACCAAAATACCCCTTGACTAAAATTGACAAGTTATTAATGTATTCTTACTATTTTGGACCTTCTGAGTCCAATGGTGAGGTCCACAACATGAGACGGGGTCCCAAAAAATAAAGACACGTAGGGAGGGTAAAATGACAAAAATACCCTTGGTACCCCTAAAGCCAAAATGAAATCAGAGAAGGTCTAAATTAACTTTCTTTGACATCCCGGACTCAAAAATGGAGTCCAAATTACGAAACGAAGTACAGAAAAATATGACACGTAAAACGATAAAATGACCATTTTGTCCTTTTTCATATAACAGTCCGAATTAAATTCTTGGAAAGCCTAAACCGACTTTCTTCGACACTCCGGACTCAATGCTAGAGTCTATTCGACCAAAAGAAATGTATGAAATAAAAGACATAAAATTTGATGAATAGCATCTGTTAGATGACTATGAATTGAAATGATGCCAAAGTACTAATACTAAGGCAAGTACGAGAAACGAAATACGAAAAGACACGACACGTAAACATGTCAAATAAATAACTTTAAATTAAAGTTAATGGAACTCCCAGAAGAGTATGATTATAGAAATCTGTTTTCTTGACACGGTAAATTGTGTTTTTAAACAGAGAATTTAATAAACACAAAAATGAGCCAAGAACGAGAAGTTACTCTTATGATGACGAGGGCACAACTAGCAAAGGATCCCAAACAGAAGGTTTTCCGGGAGAAACTAGAAAAACAGCTCCAGCTGATTCAAAATCGCATTCGGATTTCCAAAACGAACGAAGTGTGCTGTGTTAGCCCCTTTATTTACAAGACTATAACTAAGGAGCAACTAGCAGCGAAACAGCTTAAGAAACAGGAGGATACGGAAACGTTGCAAGAATGGCTTCAAAGGTTAAAGAAAGCCAAGGGAAAAGCGCCCAAATAGAGCAGGACTAGAAGTACAAGGTGAGTAACCCTGTGTTTGAATTGGAGATTTAACTCCATGGATTTGAAAAAGTTATAAGTTCAAAGATGTGAAGTATTTGAAGTTTCAAATTCAGTATTTACATGATGGAGCTTTTAATTGTACTGTTTTATAACTCTATTATGACATGCACAGTGATTGGTATTTATCATAGTTTTCTTAAAACATATTTCAGCATGTCTAAAGTTTTAAATGCCAAATTATGTTAAATATCCTGAATTTGATAGTTACAAGTATTTGAAGTTCTATCGTAGAAATTATACATTTCATGTTTTAAATATTCATGAAAGTATTTATTGAAAAAGTTATGTGATAAATGTTTTACAAGATAAACGGTACTAAGTACCACCCCATGTGACGTTGAAATCCTTCGGGATTCAACAGTAAATGCCCGGTAGCAGGATCTAATCCCCCAGGCAAATGAGATCGGCAGTATTGGCAGTAAAATGGGAGTCTGGTTCGGAACAGATTCCACCTAATTAAAGAGAAAAGATAACAAAGTGATTTTGGAAATGAAGCAGGTTTTATCCTCATTTTCAAATACATAATTATGTGATTTAAAGTTTATATACTTTATCTGATGAAGTACGAGTTTTGCTTGGATATCTTAAATGTTTTCAAGCTATTTGAAATGCATATGTTTTGAGTTATATACTCTATTTATCGAAGTACGAGTTTAGCTTGAATACTTCAAATGTTTCAAAGCTATTTATTTATTTGAAATGCATATGTTTGAGTTATATACTCTATTTATCGAAGTATGAGTTTAGCTTGAATACTTAAAATGTTTCAAAGCTATCTATTTATGAAATGCATATGTTCGAGTTATATACTCCATTTGACAAGTATAAGTATAGCTTGAATACTTAAAATGTTTCAAAGCTATCTATTTATGAAATGCATATGTTCGAGTTATATACTCCATTTGAAAAGTATAAGTATAGCTTGAATACTTAAAATGTTTCAAAGCTATTTATTTTAAGAATGCATGTACTTTGTATTCTAAATTGTATAAGCAATTGGCAATGAATGTTTTACAACTCTTATGTACTAAAAACCACTGCTAATTGAAAACCCCATGACGAACACTGGAATTGCTCACAAGCTTAGATTAGCTTACCCGGACTTTGTTCGGACCCCCCTTTCAGGTAATTAGCAGCAGTCTTGACTTAAGGACGACGACGACGAATCTGCTGATTTTGGGAAGATATGGTTAAATAGTTTCTTTTGATAAATCTATGAACTCTAATAGTACTTTTTGTATTAGTAGACATTGTAAGGACATGTAATAAGCCCTCTGGGTAATCGAACATGTATTGTATCTAATGTTATAAGTCTTTAAGTTTTTAGTTATACTCTGAATGTGTAACCATGTATGCTATGTATGGAGCGGCAGTACCGAACGGATGTGCATAATTTAAAAATGAGAAAAGAAAAGAAAAGGTTTTTCACGCTTCCGCAACCATGTGTAGCATATCTATTCGATACCGCTACAGATGCGAGCCTTGTCTCGGGGCCTTCGGGTCTCGGGGCGGCGGTCGCGATCTGGTAATCTACACGGGGTGGGTTTCGGGTCGTGACATGTGGCGTTATGACAGGAGGAAATGGAGAAGATAGAGGGGGAAAAGAGAGCAGCCAAGAGAGAGAGAGATATCTGATGAGCTGCGGCAACAAGGGATGGCGTGTTTACTGTTGGGGAAAGATGTAAGGTAGTGCAACTCTCTCTCTCTCTCTCTATATATATATATCCCTATTTGTAGGAAAATCACGTGTGATCGATCGTTGGATGGATAATGGAGGAGTTTGATTCGCATAAGGGTTGCTGGTATTGCAAATTGGTTGGAAGAGTTACAGTTGGGAAAATGCAGACCGAGGCTCGAGTTGGGTGCTTGGCTACTACTGAAGTTGTCAACTTTGGCTGTGTCATTGGATTGTGGTCTGAATGCGGGTTCTGCTTCAAGTCTTGATAAGTTTGGTTCACAAACCTATAGTAAAGAGAGATATGATCTAGTTTGGTTTATAAAGATAATCCAGGAAGCAGGGCTCTATGCTTATCTATACCTTGGACCTTATGTTTGTGCATAGTAGAATTTTGGAGACTTGGAGTTGGAATTTGCTGCACTACGATCTTTGGAGCAGTCTAGTTTAGGGGGGGCCTCATCTCAGTTCCATTTCATGAGGATTTTGATTTAGGCATGGGTGATGAGGAAGGTTCAATGGGTTAGCTGCTAATGGGATATTATGGGAGCAGCAATAGCAATGGCAGACAACATCAAGGTATAAACCGTTTCATTTTTTTTTTTTAGCAGAATTGCGCGGTTGGGGTTTTGTGATTTTATTTGGGCCAAACCGGGTCGGGTCCGACCCAAACCACCCATTTAGATGACTACCCAACACTATTACTTCATGAGTAAATTTTTAAATTTGAGTTTGGGGAGTGTTTGGTTGAAAAGGAGAAGCTATCCAACGATTGGCTTGAAAGTATACAGTAAATGAAAAAATAGAAAAACAAAATTGTAAACATTTATTTGAGCAGTGAATTAAACCTGTGACCCAGGGAAAAAGGGTGAGAAGCTTAGCCACTGTGCCATCAAGGCACATGGGGCCTGTTTGGGCTCAAATACTATATGTATTAGCTACATAAATTAATTTAAATAAGTGGTTTAAATTAATTAATTTCAAATTAAATTTTCGATGCATAAATGAGTTGAATGAATAATGAAAAGTTACTATTTCGGACCTTCTGAATTTAATGGTGAGGTCTATTTTGTGAGGCGGGACACCAAAAATTTAAAAGACTCATAGGCACACTAAAATGATCAAAATGCTCCTATGTCATAGGGCAGTCAAATGAACTCCAATTTAAGTAAACAAATAGTGAAATTTTATTATCTCGACCATTCCGGACTCAACCGTAGAGTCTGATTTACAAAGAGAGGTCTCGGGAAATAGGAACCCGTGAAAGTACAAAATGATCGTTTTGCCATTTTTAGCTCGGATATTCGAATTAAATTCCGCGAAGGCCTAAACCTATTTTCTTCGACGTTCTGGACTCAACAGTAGAGTTTAATTTGGCAAAATAGAAACTCATAAAATAAAGACGTAAAATTTGATGATCGAATAACATAATTCAAGTAACAAATGAACTTAATTACATTTTATGATTTTAGGGATAGCGAAAGGCAAGGAGAAGGTGGTCTGACCTTCTGCATTTTCACTGTAGTTCAGCTACACCGCGAGTGCGATTTCTTAGGGTTGAGACAACCCATTAGGTATGATATATTGTGCTAAGTAAGAAATAGAATTAAGTTTAGGAATAACTGCCATGTTGACTTGATGATTCACATGTTTGTTTTATTGCTTATATGCTTATTTGCTCCTTGTTATCTTCTTGAAAGTTTGGTGATGAAAGTGGATCATGACTACGTGTATATCGCATGTGTTAGCATAATGTGTGGATTATGTTTTTGAGAATTGTTGGGATTATGAAATATGTGACTTAAAGCATGTGTTAAATGGACTATGTATGGCATGTGACCTTGATGAAAAGATCTGCTAATTTGAATGTTATTGTGTAATACATTATTTGAACCATGCTTCATGTGTGGATATGATGCTTTATTGAGATTACATTATGGCATGGTGGAATCAAAGTATATTGGCATAGTGTGATTCCTTGGACATGGGGTGAGTTGAGCACGTGGTGCTGTGCATTATGAGAGTGCAGATCTTGTGGTGAAAAACTCAGAATTGGACATGACATGATATTGCATTTGGTACCCAAACCAACGGGAGCGATCCGTGAAGGGACATGACATTATATTTGGTACCCGAACCAACGAGAGCGATCCATGAAGGGACATTACATTACATTACATGAGTTGACATGGGTGTGGCATAGAGTTGACATGGGTGTGACATAGAGTTGACATGGCATAGGGTTGACATGGGTGTCGCATAGAGTTGCATGGGCGTGTCATGCATACTTTCATTATATTGTATTAATGAATTCATGAATGTATGATGAGTCTTGTTAATGCATTGTATGGATGAATTGGATGGCATGTAGGTTATAATTGTGCATGTAGTTATAACTTTACAATTGCACATGTCACGCCTTAGATTATGTTAACGAGTTGGATGGCATGTAGATTATTGCTAGTACATTGTGTGGATGATGTTGAATGACATGTAGAAATAATTATACACTTGCACATGCCACGCCCTTAATTTTGTTTCTTGCATTAGCATTATATTGTACCAGCAGTTGAGCTGACCCATTCGTGGGACACCATTTCAGATGACACTCCGGCTACGCGAGACTTAGAGATGCTTTAGTGAAGGAGGGAACTATGAAGGATATTTGGCCCGTGAGTGTCACGACCCGAAACCCACCCTATGCGGATCTCGTGTCGCGGGGCCGACCCGAAGGCCGTCCCTACTTTTTCCATTCCTGTATCATAGTACTAATATGCAATGTACTAACAATTTTAAACAATAAACAGCGGAAGTCTTTAACAATTACAGTAATCCAGCGGAAGTCTTTTTAAATAAATTAAATAGCGGAAGTCTATTAAATACATGACATAGTTCTACATAATTCAAAATGAGAACTAAAACGTAACCAGCACCCGGGGGTGGTGAATACATGGGAGAACTAACATAGACTGATACAATACTTCAAAATGTCCCCCTACGCTCTCAGACTCCTACTGGGGTCTCGTAGCGTCATCACCTGAAATGGGGGTAAATGGGGTGGAATGAGCTACAAAGCTCAGTAAGTAAAACAGATCTCCAACACTGGTATCGATGATCAATGTGAATCCATGAATAAGATAATGATAGCCAATCATAAGGAAGGAGATGCTGTGATAGCCAATGAACATGACTGCCACGAGGGCCAATGAAAGGTAATCACAATACACAATCAGGAGTAATAGTGTAAAATGAAAATATAACAACAATGAAGTACTGCCATAATGAACCGATCACAATCGAATCAATCAATGCAAGTCCTTCGAGACTTGAAGAATTATAAGGAATAGTGCCATTCAACAATCAAATTATGTCAATCATAAGAGATGCTATTATTCTATTTCAGGGCTCGGCAGACCCTCGATCTTTTGGGGCCCGGCATACCCCCCAGTCAATTCCAGTGAATTGCCATTTGTCCGTTCACGGACTTGACCCGTAGGTCCCATTCAACCAGATAGCATCAGATGGGTGTTGTGACTGAGCACAACTCCTGTGTCCATAAACATGTCATGATCATAAGTAATTCCATAGAATATAAATGGAATATCATTCATTCAATAAGGATACAACAGTAGGCCTTTCAAGGCATGGTTCAACATGATAACAATGATATAACAGTCAAGCAATGTCCACGAGATAGAACAATATCTCATTGTGGGTAGTAATAACATGAGTTGCTTTCAAATCACAGTTAAACATGATAACAATGATACATCAGTCAATCAAATGTCCACAAGATAGAAAATATCGAAATGTGGAACACAAGGATATCAATACATTCAAGAGTACGAGTTTGGCAGTAAAAGAATAAACTTGGCTTATGGAAACACCACATGTAAGAGAGAGTGATCCACTTACCTCTATCGTGATTCTATCTCAGAAATCCGTGGGTATACCCTTGCCTTTTGAGTTCCCTATATATCAGTGAATACGTTTCAGAATAAATGCTATTCATCAAATTTTATGCCTTTCTATCATAAGTATTTCAAATACTATTTTAGACTTTACCATTGAGTCCGGAATGCCGAAGAAAGTCGGTTTAGGCTTTCGCGGAATTCCATTTGGACTTTTGTACTAAAAGGGCAAAATAGTTATTTTGCACTTTTACGGTATTTTATCCTTCGGGGTTCTGTCTCATAAAATGGACCCCACCATTAGACTCAGAACGTCCGAGATAATAGGTTTTGACTATTCATTTGTATCGTTTGGACTTCGTTTGACCCAATTTTGAAATAGGGGCATTATTGTAAAATTAATATTTAATTAATTTTTTATGTTTGGGCAATAGTGAAATTTCTTAAAATATTTGGGGCCGGTTCACAATTTCCAAAAGCTGCGGTCTGAACCAGTTGGTTCAGACCTAAAAACCCTAAACCGGTCTGCCCCTTCACTGAACCAAACGGTTCAGTCCATTCAGAGAACTGGATTCCAATATCCTGGTTCCTAACCTTATCCGTGGTTGGAATAAGCCCAAACTCAATCTCCATTTCCTATCTCCATAGCCAAACAAGCCCAATTCATTTAAATTTAAAACCCAAACGACACAGTTTTGGCTCCGTTTTATTTCCGGTCAGGTACCGACCCGATCCGAACCCGGATCCGGTCTAGACTTAACCCGAACAGACCCACAACTTTCCGGTCGTCTCCCCCAGAACTCCGGTAGGGTTCCGGCAGTGCACAGTCACCTTCTCCGGCGACGGTGACTCAGTTTCAGTCATTTTTTAAGCCGTTTTGAATGCCATTCTTTTCCATTTGTCATGTAGATTATATTTCTAACTTTAGTTTTCAATGTAACCCACTAGTTCTTCACGAAATAGGGGTTGAAACATTTCCGGCCGATTCTCCGGCCAGGTGATATCTTCTATTTCATGGCGTTTTGTTCACGGTTTTGGCCCTAAAATGTTTCTAGTGTGTTTCTGCACTTGTGTAGGTCATTTCTAACAACTTAAAACAAGTTTTGAGCCTAGTTTTTCATGAAACCGTGATTACTCATCAAACCTGCAACTATAGATATCTCCTTGGTTTCTAAACCATTTAACCTGATTCTTTTTGCATTTAAAGGCTAATAGCATGCTTATCAAGACCCTAGGTTTAGATCAAACCTTCATGCTTAAAATCTCAAAAACAAAATTAAATTTGCTTACCTGGGTGTTCGGATTTAGCCCACTGTGACCCTCCAAACGTTCCTATTTCTGCTCCTGAGTTCTTTGCTAAAGTGTTCTCTCAATCTTGGTCTCCTTTTTGCCTTTAAACCCACACCCGTAGGTTCATATATAGAGAAAAGGGTTCCACCGCCTCTCTCTCTTTTTCTCTTTCTCTCTCTCGGTTACTCCCCCTTCTATGGCCCCTTTCCTTGACTGAAACCTAATGTTCCCTCTGCCAAATGCAAACTTTGCATTAATTGGCTTGGGAGACTTGTGTTACACTCATATATACATATATCATATTATATATATATATAACACACATACATCTCACCTAACCAACACACACACACTCTCATTTAGTGTACCTGCATACTGCCCAAGGCAGTTTCCCTTTTTCCTTCCCATTTCCTTTTCATTTCTTATGCATATATACATATATACATAAACACCTAATACATGTATAATAAATTATATTATATACATATATATATACACACAAAATACATGTTTTTATACATGTACATACATGCATATGTAGGGGTACAATTCCATTTTTAATCGTATACACATACACTCATTTTAATCGAGCTATGAATCTATGTTCACGTATGCATGCATGGAAATACGTGCATGCACGCATTACGATGCAACGCCCTGGCGGGCTCGGGTGTTACCCAGCCTTGATCATTCATTTCCATCATTCACAGTTCCAGTCATTCATTTCCATGAAAATACTATGATATACATATCTTACCGTTCAAGTTACATGTGTTAACCGACCTACCTCGGTATACGTGACGTATCCCGGATCGGGATATTACAGTGAGGGCATACCTTGTGATGTAGGGCTTAAGCCCGAATGACATGTTGAATGTTTTTATTGATTGTGCTTTATATGGATGTACATTGAAGGAAATGAATGTAAGTTTGAGTTGAATCCGTTAGATTGTCCTTTATTTTATTTTCTTTCGACTTCGTTATTCGCGCCCCGGGTTCGCGAAAATTCAGGGCATGACACGCTCTATGGTTGACTCTTCTTTTGGCGATTCCTTGTTCACCCCGTGTGGTGATCCTTAATGGTGCTACTACTTCGATACACGTAATTGACTGTTGGGATTGGGCTTGAGACAGAGATTTGAGAATCTCTTCTATAAGGCATTCAATTCGGTCACATTTCCTGTTTCAGTATTCTTGGTATGTATCATTACTGAAAATAATAAGTTTTAGATAAGTATTTCCATAAAATTCTACTCGTTCATGGTCTAACCAAGTTAATACAATCTATCGAGGTATTCTTTTCGTTAACCCTGTCTATAAAGATAACCCATGAATGTATAAAACAACAGTCAATGTTCACATGAAATCTATATCATAGAGACATTGGTTTTAACTATTGATTCTAACTCTAAGTGATCTATGCAATTCATAACTGTCGATATATTCCTTGTGATAACCATGTCTGTAAAGATAACCCGTAAGATGTCCAGTCAATATATAAGAGAATAGTCAATGATCGTATGAAATCTATATAAAGAACGTCAGTTATATCTATTGACTTTAGTTCTAAACGATCTATAGGTAACAGATTATTCCTCGTGTTAACCATGTTTGTAAAAGATAACCAGTGAAGATCACCAATAAGATGACCAGTCATATAGTCAGTAAAATGCCAGTCTCATCTATCAATCCTAACTCTAGTCCTATCTCCCATGACTCACAATCAAACTTATAGCTCTGATACCAAGCTGTCACGACCCGAAACCTACCTTATGAGGATCTCGTGTCGCGGGGCTGACCCTAAGACCGTCTCTACTTTTTCCATTCCTGTATCACAGTACTAAATGGTAATGTACTAAAAATTTAAAACAATAATCAGTGAAACTCTTTCAGTACAATAATCAGCGAAAGTCTTTCAGTATAGTAATCAGCGGAAGTCTTTCAATACAAAAATCAGCGGAAGTCTGTTCATTACATAATACGGTTCTACAATAGTCAAAATAAGAACCAGACATAACCAACACCCATGGGTGGTGAATACATGGGAGAACTAAAACATAGATTGGTACATTTCCTCAAAATGTCCTCCTACGCACTCAGACTCCTACTGGGGTCTTACAGCGTCGCTACCTGAAAGGTGGTAAGTAAGGTGGAATGAGCTACAAAAGCTCAGCAAGTAAATACAGATCTCCGACACTGGTATTTGTGATCATAAAAGAATATGAATCCATGAATAATAATATGATAGCCAATCATAAGAAGTAAGATGTTGTGATAGCCAATGAGAACAGTTGTCATAATGGCCAATGGACAGTGGGGTCACAATCTACAATCAAGAGTAATGGATATAACATCAATATGGAACTCTCAACAACAATATATCAACATGAAAAGTACTGCCACAATAAACTGATCATAATCAAATCAATAAAGAATGTCTCTCAGTATAAGATAAGTCATAAGGGATAGTGTCATTCAACAATCGTAGTCATATCAATCACATAAGAGAGGCATTTACACTGTTCAGGGTTCGGTAAGCTCTCGGTCTTTTGGGGCTCGACATACCCTCAGTGGGAACTCCAATCAAACCAAAATCCCATCTATTGCCAAGTGTCCATTCACAAACTAGACCCGTATGTCTCTAGTAGATCAGAGAGCATCAGATGGATATCGTGACTGAGCACGAATCCAGTACGCATAAACATATCATGATCGTAGTGATTCCATAAGAGTATAAATATGGAATATCATATATAGAGTGGAAGCATAACAATAGGCCTTTCAAGGCATGGTGTATCATGGTAACAATGATATAGCAGTCAATCAATATCCACAAGATAGAACAATATCACATTGTGGAAAACAATAATATTAGGTACGTTCAATAGTACAAGTTTGGCAGTAAAGTGAATAAACTTGGCTTTGGAAACACCATATGGAAGAGAAAGGGAATTTACTTACCTTAAAAATGCGTTCTTAGATCTGTATCCCATGATTCTTCCCTTTTCTTTCGAGTTTCCTATATATCCTTAAACACGTCTCAATTTTAATGATATTCATCAAATTTTATGCCTTGTTACTATAATTTTCTCTATTACCAATTTAGAATCTGTCATTGAGTTTGGAATGTCGAACAAAGCCCGTTTAGGCTTTTGCGGAATGCAATTCAGACTTCGATACTAAAAAGGGTAAAACGGTCATTTTGCACTTTTATAGTTTCTTAGTTCTTGAGACCTCTTTTTGAAAATTGGAATTCACGGTTGAGTCTGAAATGTTCGAAATAATAAAAATTCACTTTTTTTTATTTTAATCGGAGTCCGTTTGACTACTTTTTGACTTAGGGGCATTTTGGTAATTTTTCCTTTAATTTAAATATTATTTTATTACTTGGGGTCAAAATCTAATTATCATAAGTTCTGGGTAAATTTATAATTTTCATAATTTCCTATTCCAATAGCCAAACAATGGACATCTCCTAAACCTTGGATAAGCTATCCTTGTTCCTATTTGAATTGAATTTTAACTTCACTATCCTTGCATCCAAACAACACCAAATCTAGAATTTTAAACTTTTAAAAATTATAAGCTTATTGAATCTAACCCATGGGTGGCTAGGCGGGTCAACCCGACTGGACCCATGGCCCAAAATATCAAAACAGCCCAACACGCACAGTGTGCAACACGCATAGTGCGCAGCACGCTGCCAGTCGTGCGACTGGTCATTTTCGCCGGCGATGGCAGCCGGTTTCTAGCGACGTGTCGACGTCCAACCACTCGGGTCCTCTTCTACTCCTCATGGGCTTTCCATATCTACCCTTGGAATTCAGTTTGGATCACCGGAAGGCCTCGAAAAATGGAGTTGCAGCCTGCTCCGGCGAGCTGTCCCAACTTTCTGGTGAACTGAATTTTCACTTTTTCATGGCATTTTAGCCATTGTTTTGAGCCCAAATTTTACCTACAAGTTGCTGCACTTATGGGCAACAATTTCCAATTCATAAAACGAGCTAAAACAATTTAAAACTCAATGACCCAAAATTTTCCTTCAAACTTTAAATTGGTTTTTCTCACTCATTTCTTAACCAAATGAGCTGTGGTTTCTTCCTAAATTCGCCATTTTTCAAGCTCTTTAAAACCATGTAATTATTTCTAATCTTTCAACAATTCTACAAAAAATCTAGCAAATTCAAAACTTAAAATATAGAGTAAATTCTCACCTTTTTCTTTCTATTTCTCCTTTTTTCTTCTTCTTTTTCTTGCTTCTGAATGTTTAGAATCCCTTTAAGCTCTCAGCTTCTTGTTTCATGTGTTTTAACTAGGAGGTGGTCATTCTTTTTTGAAATTGCAGTGTAATATTTAGTACAGATAGTCTTATAACTCTCCTATGTTATCCATGTCTTAGGGATGAATAGTTGTACTAAGTAATTTTGTATTCCGCATTTTGAAAACATTATATATATATATATATATATCACATGCAGCTTTTATTTATTTATTTGTTTAATTCTTTCGCTATTTACTTGTTGCATGTTAATTAGTAGCACTGATTGTGAAGTAAGTTGGGACCCTTAATTCAACAACAGTGTCGGATCGGGTTCGTGATTCGAGATCCATACAGGGTGGGTCTCGGGTCGTGATAACTTGGTATCAGAGCCTCCTAGGTGACATAGTGGTTCAAGGGAGATAGACTCAGGTACTAGTATTACAAATGTGCAAGTAGAGTCAGTAGATAGAAACTGACATGTGATATTAGACTCTTAAATATATAGAACTGATTTTTAACTAAATTGTAGAAATGGTGAACACTCGTCCTACACCCCTACAAGAAGCTACGACTAATGTAGCATGACTAGAGCGACTAGTAGAGAGGCTTATTTAGAATGCATCTCAGAACTAGGAAGGTTCTAGTACTCAAGTTCAACCGGAGCAATAGGCACCACCAATAGTACACATAGTACGCCAAGAGGACGATAGGGGTCAGGCTTATCTTTATAAGCAGTTTCAGGCACTACGACCCTCTATATTCGACGGTACCAAGGGCCCCACTTCAGCTGAAGAGTGGAGGCTCGAGATGGAGAGGATCTTTGAGATCGTGGCTTCTACTGAGGTACAGAAGGTAGCCTTTGCTACTTTCACTTTCAAGGGGATGACCCATGAGTGGTGGCTACTAGAGAAGGCCAGAAAGCCTCAGATGACATGGGATCAATTCACTATGGTCTTCAACCAGAAGTGGCGCGACCTGAAACCCATCCTACGCGGATCCCGAGGGCGTGATGCCAGTTGGCCACCTTGTCAGTTTTCTCTATCGATAATGCGAACAACCAAAGGAAACTTCTGAACTTTACAGTGAATTGCATTCCAAATGTAGGGTCAAAGCAGTGAAAATTAAAACCTTTTTAAATTGACAATGCAACTCATCCAAACACATCAGAGCACGTCTAGAATCAGTCACCAAATATCTCTAGAGTATCAATATACATGCCCCAATGTGTCCATTTTATATCAATGAATTACTTAAAGCGAAAGTTACACCAATACAATTCAGTTGATCAAAACTCATCTCCAATGATCAACAATCAAAATGTCTCCAAGTACAATTTAATCATAGTGATCTAACATACTAGGGTACCTCATCACTAAGGATGTAATATTATAATACAAATTATGAACATAACCTTACAGAGTACGTAGTCAACTTGACTTAGAGTTCATCTCGTTAGTGTAAATCATTTGTGTTTCACTAGTTCTGCTAGTTATCTCACTGTATATCATCTGTCATAAGCTACCTAAAAATTGGTTATAAATAAGGGGTGAGCTAACAAAGCTCAGTAAGTAAATTCTTAGCTTTGCCATGGGTCAGGGTTAGTTCACAAGAATAATAGAAGAAAGGGATAACAGATAGCCAGTCACCAAGATACACAACAATGACCCGAGGGTCCAAAAAGGTTTATTCCCACAAGGAATAATACAAGAGAGGTGCAGTCAAAAGAGATCTAGCTCAACACAATAAATTGTTGCCACCAATAATACGTTAGCCAATCAATAGTATTTCGTGCTTGCAAATAATATGATCATTCACAGGGTATAAAATATGATCATCTAACACTGCAAAAACGTCATTATCGAATTCTAACAAAACAGATGCGTCAACAAAACGGAGCCCGGCATACCCCCAAAACATGCATATTTAGATTCGCCTCAGTTCCTCGAGCTTATTGAAAAGCGTAAGAGTTCTTTTACTACAAGTCCCGAAGGACACAATAGACCCCAAAGGGTCTTCCCCGCATCTGGGAATAGAAAGGCCGTTGTGACTGAGCACAACCCCCGGGCTCATACCGAATATCATGATCAATAAATTTTCATACAGGATATACATGTAATACCCCGACCCAAAATATCGAGTCATAGGGCACGTATTACGAGGTTAATAAAAATTAGAGTAAAGATTTTTACACTCAAGCAAATAATTAATTAATTATATGAAATATTTATATTTAATTATAATTAAATATTGTAGCACACATTACACTTACATGGGAGATGTATTGTATGTATGTATATGTGATCAAGTATGTATGCATGTATGTATATAAATAAATTAAATGTGTGTATATATATAAGAAAAATCCTTAAGTGTGATGTTAAGTGTGTTGGTATACATGGTGTGCATATGTATGTCTGTATATATATATATATGTATATATATATATATGTATATACAATGCATATACATGCATACATAAATGCAGCTACAAGTGGGCTGATTTGAGAGGGGTGATTGGAAGGGAGACCTGCAGCTAGAGTGTGTGCTAGTATGTGTGTGTAAGTGAGTGAATTAGTGTGTCTGTTAGTATAATATGTATATATATACACAAATCTCAACCAAACTTTAAATGCAAAATCTGAATTGGAAGAAAAAAGATTAAATGGATTAGAAAGGAAGCAGAAAATAGGGGCAAGAGTAGGGTTGAGGTCGTGAAGAGAGAGAATGGTCGGTTGCTCCTTTTTAAAAAGCAAAGCATGCAAAGCATGTTTGCTTCTTACGAAAGAAACCAGAAAGGAGCTAAGGAGCTAAGGAAGAGATTCAGAGATAAAAGAAAGGGAAAAACCAGCTTAAAAAGGTGAACCCATGAAAACATTTTAGTTTCTCTCTCTAAGAATTTAGCATGAATATGAACTGTTTTAAGTTTGTTATACACGTATGATGTTTAATATATGTTTAAGACATGATTAAGCATGAAATGTAGCCTCGAAAACACTTGAGAAATGGAAACTAGTGCGCAAACGCCATTGAAGACCTTGCTTACAGCAGGCCTGAATCCATCACCACCAAACCAATATTTGGTTACTGAGACTAAAACTAGACCCTACAAGCATGCTAGAAACCTATGACCGTGATCATAAAACCTAAGAAACGACCTCCATAAATCGAGTTGCAGGCTACGGGTTTGAAACCCAATCCCTTAAACTCAATGTTAAATCGATATTTAAGAATGTGGAATGAAACCCCATGAAAAATGAATCACAATAGAACAAACCTCAAAGGTTTTTGGCTCAGAAATGAGCATTTACGATCGATTTACAAGTTGGATTATCAAACTTTCAAATGAGCAAACATAACCTTTTTGATTCCTCAAATGAATGCTAAATTCCTTGATGACTCAGAAATGATTTACCAAGAAAACAGTAGGGTTTGAGTTGGCCAAAATTCATGAAATTAAAGAAAATGGAAAACTGTAACTAGGGCAACACAAGGGTGATCGTGGGGAAGATGACACTGTTCGGGTTGGTTCGGGTCGGAACCCCACCCGTCGCATAAAACGGTTAAGTAGGATGGCGTCGTTTTGGCTTATGTTTTAAATTTTTAAACCATTAGGGCTGACGTCATCATGACATCAGCATCACTCAATTAACCCAACTAGACCGGATTGGTTCAGTTGAAACTGGACCAGTTCACTTGAAGTGGAACTGAACCTACTAGTTCAGTCCAGAAGTTTTAAAAATTTTATTTTGACCCTTGAACTTCTAGAAAATTGTACTGTGGCCCAAATTTTGAGAACTTTATGCAATTACACCCCTAGAAAAAATAATTAAATAATTAAATTAAAAAGTAAAATTACTATTTTGCCTTTGGGTCATAAATAAAGCAAATGAAGTCCAAATTTAACATATGAATAGTGTATTTTAACTATTTTGAATATTCTGAGATCAATGGCGAGGTTTGTTTTGCGAAATGGGGCCCCAAAAATAAAGACACGTAAAGGGGTAAAATGACCAAATTACCCTGGTGCCCCTAAAGCCAAATTGAAACTAGAGAAGGTCTAAATTGACTTTCTTCGACATTTTGGACTCAATGGTGAGGTCCAAATTATGAAACAAAGTACGAAAAAACATGACATGTAAATAGGTAAAATGACCATTTTGCCCTTTTCATACAAAAGTCCGAATTAAATTCTAGGAAAGCCTAAACTGATTTTCTTCGACGTTCCGGACTCAATGGTAGAGTCTATTCAACCAAAAGAAATGTCTAAAATAAAAGACATAAAACTTGTTGAATAGCATCTGTCAGATGACTATAAACTAGAATATCGCCGAAGTGTTAAACTAAGGCATATACGAGGAAATAAGATACGAAAAGACACGACACGTAAACATGTGAAATAAATAAAATTTATTTTCCTAACACGTTAAATTGTGTTTTAGGCCAAAAATTCAAGTAAGCAAAAATGGATAAGAAACAAGAGAAATTTTCAATTATGACAAAGGCTCAAAGAGCAACTGACAAGAAACAACAAGGCTTCATGAATGAGCTGTTATGGCAACTCAAGGTAGTCCAAAGGCACATAAGGATTGCCAAAACAACCGAAGTCATTTCGGTTAGACCATTTATGTACAAGACCCCAACCAAGGTACTACTGGCCAAAGAAAAAATTAAGAAACAAGAAGACACCGAAACCCTGAATGAATGGCTCCAGAGGTAAGATTTATTATCATTAAAGTACGTGATACAATTATAATTAGGTTGATTTCCTTGTTAGGCCTACACAGTCTAAGGATAGGTTTAAATCCCGAGTTGATTTAAATGTATATGAAGTTTATGAGATTCTCCTAAACTACTTTAGGTTGAAAAAAAAAAGGAAAAGGAAAGGCACATCAATAGCGCCAACCCAGGAGTATAAGGTGAGTAACCCTGTATTTTAAGTGGAGATTTAACTCCATGGATTTAAAAAGGTTTTAAGTTCAAAAGATATGAAATGTTTGAATTCCAAATTCAATATTTACATGATTTCAGTTTTAAATTATTTATGTTCTTATAAACCCTATTGTGACATGCTCAGTAAATGGTTTCTCTACAGCTTTCTTAAAAATGTGTTTTTAGCATGTCTGAGTTAAAATACAAATCTTGTTAAATATTCTGAGTTTGCCTATTTCAAGTATACGGATGTTTATCACGAAGTTATGAATGTTATGTTTTAAAGTGCTCACGAGAAATATCTATTTGACATACTCATGTGTTAAATGTATTTTAAATGCAAGATAAATGGTGCATAAGCACATAGGCAGGATTTTGGGTTTTTTCGGAACTCAATTGACCTGTCAAAGACCACATAGTCAGGATTTTGGGTTTCTTTGGAACTCAATTGACCTGTCATGTGAAATGCCAGGTAGTAGGATCTAATTCCCCAAGCATAAGATATCTTCACTTACAAGCAAAATGGGAGTCTGGTTCGAAACGGATTCCACTAATGAAAGAGATAAGATGACAAATGAGTTTGAAAATGGAAGCATGATTTACCCCCGTTTTCACTATGCATATGTTTCGAGTTTTATACTCTATTTAAGAAGTACAAGATTAGCTTGAATACTTTAAATGTTTCAAGTTTTATGTTTTAAAGGAATACATATATATGATGTTATGTTGAAAATGGAAGTAGGTTTTACCCTCATTTTCATTATGCATATGTAAATGTTTAGAAGTTATATGTACATGTTTTAGCTTTAACACTTAAATTATTTGAAAGATATATGTTAAAGGAATGCATACTTTCTATGTTCAAAGTATACGAACAATTAGTAGTGATTGTTTTACAAACTCTTATGTCCTAAAACACTACTAATTGAAACCCCATGACGAATGCTGGAATTACTCACAAGCTTAGATTAGCTTACCTAGATTTTTATTCGGACCCCACTTTCAGGTGATTAGCGGCAGTTGATTTGAAGACAATGATGATGAATATGCCAATTTTTGGGAAGCTGCGTTTAAATAGTTTCTTTTTTAAACCTGTGAACATTATTAGTATATTTTGTATTAGTAAACAGTACAAGGTATGTATTAAGCCCTCAGGGCAGTGACATGAAATATTATAAAGTCTTTAAGTTTTTAGTTATACTCTGAATGTTAAATCATGTATGCTATGCAAAAAATGGCAGTACCGAACGGATGTGCGTAAATTAAAAATAAGAAAAGAAAAGAAAAAAGTTTTTCACGCTTTCGCAATCACATGTCCCCAATCAATGAAGAAAACGAAAGCCAGGGATAAAAGTGAGAATTCTATTAACAAGAAGGGAGATATTAGCAAAAAGTCAGAAGAGGTTCCAGTATGCCCTACCTGTAAAAAGAGGCATCAAGCACCCTGTTGGTGCGACACTAGAGGCTGTTACAAATGTGGTCAGACTGGGCATATCATTAAGGATTGCCCAAAGTGGAGTTCCACTGCAAAGGAACCTACTGCTGTAGCTTCATCAGCTACACCACATGCACCTACCACGACAGCTGGAAAAACAGGAGGAGGCAAGGAGCCTATGAGGTACGGCCGAGTCTACAACATACATGCAGATGCAGCTCAAACCTCTAAGGATGATTAGGTACACGATCAATATTTAATTTCTGTTAATTTATGCTTATTGTTTAAATTTAAACTCTAGACATATTAATGTGAAGAATAATGTAATGTTAATTAGGAAGCTTTCTAACCTTTAAGGATCAGGAACAACCGAGTTTTGAGGACAAAACTCTTATAAGTAGGGAAGAATGTAATATCCCGACCAGGGATACCGAGTCATATGGCACGCATTACGAGACAATGAAGTGTGTGTATGTTATCAAGTGTATGTAAATAAGTATATATACATAAATAAACTATATACAAGGGAGGATATACATATATATATGTGAACAGTGTGTGAACAGTGAAGTGTGTGTGTGTGTGTCAGCTAGTGTGTGTCTCTATGTGTTAGTGTGTGTATTATATTATATGTATATATATACAAATATCTTGCAAAAATCAAAGAGAAAAGCAAAATTTATGAGATGGGAGGTCTAGTGTAGGGCTACGAACCAGAAAGAGAGAGAGAAAATAGTAGAGAGAGAGAGGTCGGTTCTCTCTTTAAAAGCAAGGCATGCAAAGCATGCTTTGCTTTATACGAAAGAGATCAAAGAGGGAGGGACTGAGAAGCTAAGGAAGGAAGAAATCAGAAGAGAAGAAGGGTTTTAGAGTAAGAAAGAAAGAGAAAACAGTGGTGAAAGGTGAACCCATGAAAACTTTTAAAATTCTCTCTGTAGAATTTAACATGAATATGAACTGTTTTTGAGTTGTATATGATCATATAATGCTAGATATGTATTTACAAGACTGTCAAGCATGATTTTAGGCTTCAAAAACACCAAGAGAATGTAAACCCATGAAGAATCGCCATGGGAGGACCTTGCTTATAGCAGGTCTGAACCCATGGCAACCAAACTTTGTTTGGGTTATTGGAACCTCAACTAGACTCCAAGAGTGTTTTAAAAACCTACACCCGCGACCATAAAGCTCAAGAAATGGACCCCATATGGTGAGTTGCAGGCTACGGGTTTGGAACCCAAGCCTATAAACTCTGTGTTAAATCCACTTCCACGAATGGGGAATGAAACCCCTTTAACTAAGGAACAAAACAAGCCTAACCTCATTGAAAATGGTCAAGAAATGAGCATGAACTGTGGGTAATACAGGTTTAGCTATCGCGACCTAAACCGAGCCTCTAAGCTATATTCGAAGCTTTAAATTGATACAAAAACATGTATTAAGATGTTAGGAAGAGTTTGGAAAAGAAAACAGAGAAAATGGCATTATAAAACATCACGAAATTGGACTGGAAAAATCTAGGGTTTTGCAGTGAACAGTGTCGACTTCGTGAGGAAGACGACACTGCTCGAGTCGGGTCGGGTCGGATTCTGTTACGAGTCCGGGTCGAACCAGATCCAACGGTCAGGTTATATAAACGGTGACATTTTGTTTTAATGTTTTAAAACATTAGGGCTAACGTCATCATGACGTCAGCATTATGTCAAGAACTGGCCAGACCGGTTGGTTTGTAACTGAACCGGACCGGTTCACTTATACTTGGACTGAACCAATTGGTTTTCTAGTTTATTTAAAACTAAATAAACCAAGATTTCCTCTATTTACGGATTGGCCCCAACTATTTTAAGAAATTCTACTGTGGCCCAAATTTTGAGAATTTTGTTCAATTACACCCCTGGAAAAATAATTAAATAATTAAATAATTATTTTATTATTTTATAATTAAGGTAAAATTACTATTTTACCCTTGGGTCATAAATAGAGCAAATGAAGTCCAAATTAAACATATGAATAGTGTATTCTTACTATTTTGGATAGTCTGAGACTAATGCTAGGGTCCATTTTACGAGACGGGGCCTGAAAAGTAAAGACACGTAAAGGGGTAAATGACCAAAATACCCCTTGACCAAAATTTACAAGTTATTAGTGTATTCTGTAATATCCCGACCCGGGATATAGCATGTACACCGGGCTGAACCGGGCTATAAAATATTTAATTACCCGAATAAACCGCCAATTGAATTTTGTAATGCGTACACGCGCGCATCATTAAATGGATAGGTATATAAGAATAGATATACATAGATAATGTATCAATGTAATCTCATATATATATATATATATATATATATAGACACACATGGCCGTATGCATATATCTATATATATGTGCATAGGTGGATAAGGAATCAGAAATGGGAAAAGGATAGAATATGAGGTGTGTGTTACGTGTGGTGAGAAGAGAGAGAGAGAGAGAGAGAGAGAGAGAGAGAGAGAAATAGGGGTGAGGTGTCTTGTGTGCATGTGTGTGGTGTCACCACGGCTATAGGTGGCAAAAGCCACCGACTGAGGAATCGGTTGAAAGAATTAAAGGGAAAGAGGAAGGGAATAGAGAAATAAAACTGAATCGCAAGAGTAGGAGGGAGAAGAGGAGAAGAGAGAAAGGAAGGACTGAAATTAAAATTCAGGAAATTGGTTAAGGATAGGTACCCTATTTCATCTTAATCTCTTTAGTTTTACTCCCTGTTATTATCCCTGCTATCATAGAATTTATGACTGAATTGGTAGGACTCGAAATAGGAAAGAAAAACAAGAAAAACCAGAACTGGGTTTACGGTTGGAAATGGTGATTTAAAATAGGTGAACCTAAATAGAAATTTGAACCCTGATATGAAAAATACACTGCCCCAGGATTCCAAAATACTTTGAATCAGCTTAAATGGTCAAGAAATGGCCATTCTGTGGCCAGTTATTCCCTCACCGGTGCAACGCCGGAAACTGGGAATGGGTGCGTGAAACCGGTGATGTTGGAGGTTAAAACCAGTCCTAAAATGTTCCTTACAATTTTAGAATTCATTGGGAAGAAAAACAGTAGATTTTGGACGTTAAATCGCTAAGATCCGTAGGGAATTTCGCTATTCCAGTGACTGTGGCCGGAAAAACCCACCGGAGAAGACGACCGGATTAACGGGGGCTTCTTCGGGGCAGGATGAGACCGGGTCTGGGTCGGGTCGGGTTGAGATCCGACCGACTGCAATGCGGGTACCAACACTGTGTCATTTTGTTTTAAATTTAAAATCAATTGGGCTTGTTTGGTCACGGATATAAGGGATTGGAATTGGGTTGGAGTTGTCCAAACCGTGGATAAGGTGAGAGAATTAGATATCTCAATCCGGTTCTCTGAAGTTAACTGAACCGGTTGGTTCACAGGGGAATAGAACCGGTTTAGGGTTTCTGGTTCTGAACCAACTGGTTCAGACCGCAACTCTGCATAATTACATTTTGACCCCAAAAGTTATAGATAATTCCACTAAGGCCCAACAGAGAAATGTTAATTTTACAAAAATACCCCTGACTCAAAAGTGGGTCAAACGAGGTCCAAATAGGGCAAATGAATAGTCAATTTTTATTATCTCGGATGCTCTGAGTCTAATGGTGAGGTCTGTTTCACGAGACGGAGTCCTGAAAAGTTACGACTTGTAAAAATGACCAAAATACCCCTGCTTCATAGGTGAGTCAAATGGACTCCGATTGAATTAAATAATTAGTGAATTTTTATTATTCTGAACCTTCCGAATCTATTGGTAATGTCAAAATTATGAAAAGAGGTTCCGAGAACAACAGACATATAAAAGTCTAAATAAGTATTAGAAATACTGATCATAGCAAGGCATAGAATTTGGTGAATAGAAATTATTCTGAAACGTATTTACTGATATATAGGGAACTCAACGGGAAAAGGAAAACCTACAGGAGACTGATTTAGCAATGCATTGGAGGTAAGTAGATACCCTTTCTCTTCCATGTGGTGTTATCAAGCCAAGTTCATTCTTTTACTGCCAAACTTGTACTCCTGAGCGTATCTGATGTTATTGTCTCCACAATATGATATTGTTCTATCTGGTGTACATTGATTTATTGTTGTACCATTGTTATCATGTTGAACCGTGCTTTGAAATGCCTATTGTTATGGTTCCATTGAATTGATGATATTCTATTTTTATATACTCCTATGGAATCATGTATGATCATGAAATGTTTATGTATACTAGATTTGTGCTCAGTCACAATATCCATCCGATGCTTTTAAATTCACTGAAGACCTTCGGGTCGAGTTCGTGAACGGACATATGGCCATACACTGGAATGCACTGAAGGGGGTAAACCGGGCCCCCAAGGACCGATGGCATATCAAGCCCTGACACAGAACAAAAGCATCTCTTATACGATTGCTCAACTATAATTGTTGAATTACATTGTTCTTGTGATTATCTAGTATTGTGAGATATTCCTTTATTGATTTATTGTGATCAATTATAATGGCAGTACTTTCTTGTTATTGTATTATCGTCGAGAATTCCAGGACATTGTTATGCCTTTCCTACTGATTACACATTGAGATCCCACTGTTCATTTGCCACTGTTCACATGTTAAGAGTTTCATGTTGATGTTATGTCCCTTACTCCTAATTGTACATTGTGTTCTATTGTTTATTGGCCCTTACGGCAACTGTTCCCATTGGCTATCATAGCATCTTATTTCTTATGATTGGCTATCATATCCTTGTTCTTGGATTCATATTCTTTTATGATCCTCGATACCAGTGTCGGAGATCTGTATTTACTTGCTGGGCTCTTGTAGCTCATTCCACCCTCTTCACCCCCATTTCAGGTACTGATGCTGCGAGACCCCGGTAGGAGTTTAAAGACATAGAAGGACATTTGAGGAAATGCATCAGTTTATGTTTTAGTTCTCCCATGTATTCACCACCCTCGGGTGCTGGTCATGTTTGGTTCTTATTTTGTTTATGTAGAACCATATTATGTATTGTAAAGACTTTCACTAACATTGTGTATTGAAAAGACTTCCGCTGTTATTGTTTTGAGGTTTTAGTACTTTGCACATTAGTACTATGATACAGGAATGGAAAAAGTAGGGACGGCCTTCGGGTCAGCCCCGCGACACGAGATCCGCATAGGGTGGATTTCGGGTCGTGACAGCTTGGTATCAGAGCTATAGGTTCGATTGTGAGTCATGGGAGATAGGACTAGAAATAGAATGAATAGATATAACTGACCTTCCTTATATAGAGTTCATACGATCCTTGATCATTCCCTTATTGATTGATTTGACAATTTACGGGTTATCTTTACTGGTTATCTTTATAGACATGGTTATCACAAGGAATACCTCGATAGTTATGAAATACATAGATCACTTAGAGTTAGAATCAATAGATAGAATTGAAGTCTCTATGATATAGATTTCATGTGAACATTGATTGTTATTTTGAGCATTGATGGTTATCTTATAGACCAAGTTAACAAAAAGGAATATCTCAATAGATTATATTGACTCGATTAGACCATAGACGAGTAGACTTTTATGGACATACTTATCTAACACTTATGGTTTAGAGCAATGGTGTATACTAGGAATATTGGGATAGGCAAGGATCAATTAGACTGAATTGAGCGCCTTATAGAAGAGATTCTCAAATCTCTGCCTCAAGCTCACCCCAATAGACAACTATGTACATCGAAATAGTGGCACCGTTAAGGATCACCCCACAGGGTAAACAAGGAATGGCCCTCGGAAAGCTAAGGCTACGGCCAGTGCCACACCTACCTCACCAGTCTTGTTGGTGTCAAGGAAAGATTGAACTACTACCCAGATAGCCACAGGTACCCTTCTAGTTATTTATAACTTGTTTAGATCTTAAGAAATCCTTACACACTTGATTGTGTTTCCATGTAATTGCCGAACTGAACTTAGTAACTGAACATTTGGATGATTGATTTACTGATTCTATCACATCTGCAAGGTTAATATTGGAGAATGTTAGACAGAGAAACACGAGAACTTTGAGGGTTACCTTGAAGATTATTGTTTAGAAATATTGACCATAGAACACGAGATACGGAGCAAAATCACGAATATTATTAACAAGTGACCTATACTTGGAAGTTAGGTCTAGTAATGTAGAAGAAATCGAGACTGAAGATCAGGAGTGAATATAAATTATGAAAATGAATAACGGTGATTGTAAACGGTAAAAGAGAAAATGTGGAAAATTAACAGTCACTGATGTGCTATCAGGACCTCTGTTACCGGTGAGGAACGGCCGCCTTATCATGTAACTAGGGTAACTGAGAAACACACAGTGCTACCTTACCCAATCTGGATACTACGAATCCTTTATGATACTGTTAGAACGACGTATACCCTAGAGGACTTGAGGATTAGAATGCTACAATATCGCTACATCTATTCTATCAAACCTAATGATGCTAGGAAATGATTGGAGCATTAAGTCAAATTCTTAAGCTCAGTGGTATCAAAAAGATTTAGTGTTGAAACAGTTTTGGAATAGTGGTTCATGGGAGATGCGTTGGATGCATCGGTGTTACTAATGCCAAATAAAGTAAATCCTGACATGATAGATAGACTTATATGTGAATTCTGACCATTGATCTTTTACAGCGAATTGAGAGATGATTAGGCTACTGTACCAGTAGTCGCAGGTATTATTTATAGTTGTTTCCAAATGCTCAATATTGTTAAATATTTCTCTACATACTGATTTAGAATTTCAACATTTACTGCTAGCCGAACATAGAGACAGAACTCTTAGGTTATATGTAAAATAGATATATGAGTGTTAGATCGATATATTATCCACTTGAAAAATTAAAAGACATTGATGAGCCAAGTGATTTCATAATTAATAAATTTCAGGGAACAATGATAGAATAAATATAAGATTTATAATCTTTAGAATGAATTACATACTGTTATAGATAGGAATGATTACTGGATAGACGAGATTGAATATTACTGGATAGACGAGATTGAATAAATGGCGACTCTTGAAAGAGTCATTATTATTAAATACTATACACTGGGGGAATCATTAGAAATGAACAATATACATAGAATATAGGAGGTACAGATCATAAGTGTATAGTTTAACAGATCCAAGAAAGAACTTGGTGTATTGAAACACATTAAATGAATTGGGGCTGTCGAAAGACAAAAGCAAGTTAAGATAGTAAAAGTCAACTAGTCTTGGAAAACGACTACATATTAAAATGAAAATTGATGATTATTGATTAGTGACCCTTAAGGATAGCAGTATACTTAAGGATAAGTGATGAGAATTCTTGAGATTTGACATTGACAATACTGAAGGAGGTTTCGATAACTGATATAGACAGATAAGTGAAACTTGAATAGGAAATAGTAGTCATACTTAAGGGAAATTGGAGGGAATCATAGCAATAATGAAATAAATAATCCGTAATGATTATTTGTCTTATGAAGGTACATAATGAATATCCATTGGGTTACAATTTGATGATTGTTATATATATAAGGGAACTTAAGGGGGTAAGTATAGGTGAGTTGATATTCTAAATAAATTGATGACGTACCGGGAAATATGAAGAGTCTTGAGTAAGATATAGATAAATCAACGAGGTTTCAATGGGAGATAGTAGTTAAGCTTGGAAGGAATCATAGTAATATTGGATCTAGAAATCCCTGAGATTGTTTTATCTTATGGAACCACGTACTGGATATTTATTGAGTTATAGTTGGTGATTGTTCTGCACTAAGGGAGCCTTAAGAATTAAATTACTATATCTAGTCTATAGATTTGATGGTTAGGGTTGAACGATCAATCTATATTACGAGTTATTGAGAATTGAAATTCTATTTATGGATTAGGAACTTGTTGATTTTCTATACAGTGAGAATATGTGAGAATTAAATTATGTTTCATAATAAACGAGGGAAACGATTAGTGCTCATTGAGGGATAGAATGTAATATAGAATTGGAAACATGACGCTTTGAAACGTAGTGAATCTAATAGTAATATTTAAATGACAGGAAAATGCCTTGGAAAGGTAGCAAAATTAATGGTGATATCTAGATAGAGGAATGACACCTTGAAAGATGATACAGGTGATGAGTAACAGTTAATCAAAATACATTATTGGAAAATGATACATTTAGGGTTACTTATGATTGGTCTATCTTCTATGTTATGTTACACATTTAATGTGTTTCCATATGTTACTAACTGAATGTAGAAACTGAACGCCTGGACCATTGACTCATTGCTTACGTGACCGTCAAGAGGACTATCATTGAAACGTGTTAGATACAGGACATGTGAAATATAGACTAGGGATACAAATACTCTTACATAGCTGACTTGAGGTCAAGGAACGATTAGTAGAATAACAGATTCATTGTAGAGGAAATGATACATAGAAGCCGATGCGAACTCTATGAGTTCCACATAATATCATTTCAAATGATATATATACCCTAGATATATTAGTAGACTGAATGGATAGAATGTTGTCAAGCTACGTTTAGAAATTTTAAAATTTCCTTCATCAAAAGATATCTTAAATTACAGAAGCCGAAAAGAACCATAGGAAGGAAATTGTGTTTCATGGGAAGGTTTCGAAGCATACGTGGAATTATAAAGAGGGTAGTACAGTTACAGATGTGACAGTAAAACTTGATTTGATGTGATTGTAAAACTTGATCTAACGTGACAGTAAAACTTGATTCTCAGCAGAAAATCTTTATCTAGTTAATGTAACAGCCTATTTAAGTTATATCGTGATGTTAAAGGAACCACGAAAACCACCGACTTAGAACCGTTAAGTTTGGGGACAAACTTATTTTTAAGGGGGTAAGAATGTAATATCCCGACCCGGGATATAGCATGTACACCGGGCTGAACCGAGCTATAAAATATTTAATTACCCGAATAAACCGCCAATTGAATTTTGTAATGCGTACACGCGCGCATCATTAAATGGATAGGTATATAAGAATAGATATACATAGATAATGTATCAATGTAATCTCATATATATATATATATATATATATAGACACACATGGCCGTATGCATATATCTATATATATGTGCATAGGTGGATAAGGAATCAGAAATGGGAAAAGGATAGAATATGAGGTGTGTGTTACGTGTGGTGAGAAGAGAGAGAGAGAGAGAAATAGGGGTGAGGTGTCTTGTGTGCATGTGTGTGGTGTCACCACGGCTATAGGTGGCAAAAGCCACCGACTGAGGAATCGGTTGAAAGAATTAAAGGGAAAGAGGAAGGGAATAGAGAAATAAAACTGAATCGCAAGAGTAGGAGGGAGAAGAGGAGAAGAGAGAAAGGAAGGACTGAAATTAAAATTCAGGAAATTGGTTAAGGATAGGTACCCTATTTCATCTTAATCTCTTTAGTTTTACTCCCTGTTATTATCCCTGCTATCATAGAATTTATGACTGAATTGGTAGGACTCGAAATAGGAAAGAAAAACAAGAAAAACCAGAACTGGGTTTACGGTTGGAAATGGTGATTTAAAATAGGTGAACCTAAATAGAAATTTGAACCCTGATATGAAAAATACACTGCCCCAGGATTCCAAAATACTTTGAATCAGCTTAAATGGTCAAGAAATGGCCATTCTGTGGCCAGTTATTCCCTCACCGGTGCAACGCCGGAAACTGGGAATGGGTGCGTGAAACCGGTGATGTTGGAGGTTAAAACCAGTCCTAAAATGTTCCTTACAATTTTAGAATTCATTGGGAAGAAAAACAGTAGATTTTGGACGTTAAATCGCTAAGATCCGTAGGGAATTTCGCTATTCCAGCGACTGTGGCCGGAAAACCCACCGGAGAAGACGACCGGATTAACGGGGGCTTCTTCGGGGCAGGATGAGACCGGGTCTGGGTCGGGTCGGGTTGAGATCCGACCGACTGCAATGCGGGTACCAACACTGTGTCGTTTTGTTTTAAATTTAAAATCAATTGGGCTTGTTTGGTCGCGGATATAAGGGATTGGAATTGGGTTGGAGTTGTCCAAACCGTGGATAAGGTGAGAGAATTGGATATCTCAATCCGGTTCTCTGAAGTTAACTGAACCGGTTGGTTCACAGGGGAATAGAACCGGTTTAGGGTTTCTGGTTCTGAACCAACTGGTTCAGACCGCAACTCTGCATAATTACATTTTGACCCCAAAAGTTATAGATAATTCCACTAAGGCCCAACAGAGAAATGTTAATTTTATAAAAATACCCCTGACTCAAAAGTGGGTCAAACGAGGTCCAAATAGGGCAAATGAATAGCCAATTTTTATTATCTCGGATGCTCTGAGTCCAATGGTGAGGTCTGTTTCACGAGACGGAGTCCTGAAAAGTTACGACTTGTAAAAATGACCAAAATACCCCTGCTTCATAGGTGAGTCAAATGGACTCCGATTGCATTAAATAATTAGTGAATTTTTATTATTCTGATCCTTCCGAATCTATTGGTAATGTCAAAATTATGAAAAGAGGTTTCGAGAACAACAGACATATAAAAGTCTAAATAAGTATTAGAAATACTGATCATAGCAAGGCATAGAATTTGGTGAATAGAAATTATTCTGAAACGTATTTACTGATATATAGGGAACTCAACGGGAAAAGGAAAACCTACAGGAGACTGATTTAGCAATGCATTGGAGGTAAGTAGATACCCTTTCTCTTCCATGTGGTGTTATCAATCCAAGTTCATTCTTCTACTGCCAAACTTGTACTCCTGAGCGTATCTGATGTTATTGTCTCCACAATATGATATTGTTCTATCTGCTGGACATTGATTTATTGTTGTACCATTGTTATCATGTTGAACCGTGCTTTGAAATGCCTATTGTTATGGTTCCATTGAATTGATGATATTCCATTTTTATATACTCCTATGGAATCATGTATGATCATGAAATGTTTATGTATACTGGATTTGTGCTCAGTCACAATATCCATCCGATGCTTTTAAATTCACTGAAGACCTTCGGGTCGAGTCCGTGAACGGACATATGGCCATACACTGGAATGCACTGAAGGGGGTAAACCGGGCCCCCAAGGACCGAGGGCATATCAAGCCCTGACACAGAACAAAAGCATCTCTTATACGATTGCTCAACTATAATTGTTGAATTACATTGTTCTTGTGATTATCTAGTATTGTGAGATATTCCTTTATTGATTTATTGTGATCAATTATAATGGCAGTACTTTCTTGTTATTGTATTATCATCGAGAATTCCAGGACATTGTTATGCCTTTCCTACTGATTACACATTGAGATCCCACTGTTCATTTGCCACTGTTCACATGTTAAGAGTTTCATGTTGATGTTATGTCCCTTACTCCTAATTGTACATTGTGTTCTATTGTTTATTGGCCCTTATGGCAACTGTTCCCATTGGCTATCATAGCATCTTATTTCTTATGATTGGCTATCATATCCTTGTTCTTGGATTCATATTCTTTTATGATCCTCGATACCAGTGTCGGAGATCTGTATTTACTTGCTGGGCTCTTGTAGCTCATTCCACCCTCCTCACCCCCATTTCAGGTACTGATGCTGCGAGACCCCGGTAGGAGTTTAAAGACATAGAAGGACATTTGAGGAAATGCATCAGTTTATGTTTTAGTTCTCCCATGTATTCACCACCCTTGGGTGCTGGTCATGTTTGGTTCTTATTTTGTTTATGTAGAACCATATTATGTATTGTAAAGACTTTCACTAACATTGTGTATTGAAAAGACTTCCGCTGTTATTGTTTTGAGGTTTTAGTACTTTGCACATTAGTACTATGATACAGGAATGGAAAAAGTAGGGACGGCCTTTGGGTCAGCCCCGCGACACGAGATCCGCATAGGGTGGGTTTCGGGTCGTGACATATTCTTACTATCTTGGACCTTCTGTGTCTAATGGTGAGGTCCACGACACGAGATGAGGTCCCGAACATAAAGACACGTAAAGGGGTAAAATGACCAAATTACCCCTAGTACCTCAAAAGCCAAAATGAAATCAGAGAAGGTCTAAATTGACTTTTTTTGACATCCCGGACTCAATAATGGAGTCCAAATTATGAAACGAAGTACAGAAAAATGAGACACGTAAAATGATAAATGACCATTTTGTCCTTTTTACATATAACAGTCCGAATAAAATGTTAGGAAAGCCTAAACCGACTTTCTTGGACACTCTGGACTCAATGGTAGAGTCTACTCGACCAAAGAAATGTCTAAAGAAAAAGACATAAAATTTGATGAATAGAATCTGTTAGATGACTATGAACTGAAATATTGTCAAAGAACTAAATTGAGGCAAGTACGAGAAACGAAATATGAAAAGACACGACACGTAAACATGTCAAATAAATAACTTTAAATTAAAGTTAATGGAGCTCCCAGAAGAGTATAAATTGAAATAAATTCAATTCCTAACACATTTATTGTGTCATAGGCTAAGAGTACGAGTTAAGTTAAGTACATATGAAATTGTGAAATCGTTTTAGGATCTAATACGATTTAAGCATAAGTTAAGGAATATCAAGATGATATTACAATCAATGTGAAGTTAATGAGATGTTTATGAATTGTTCTTAGGAACTACAAGGAAAGTGGGAAAGCGTATTATTAGCACTAACCCTAAAGAACCAAGGTGAGTAACCCTGTGTTTGAATTGGAGATTTAACTCCATGGATTTGAAAGGGTTTTAAGTTCAAAGATATGAAGTATTTGAAGTTTCAAATTCAGTATTTACATGATTCAGTTTTTAATTGTACTGTTTTATAACTCTATTATGACATGCTCAGTGATTGGTATCTATCATAGTTTTCTTTAAACATATTTCAGCATGTCTAAAGTTTTAAATGCCAAATTATGTTAAATATCCCGAATTTGATAGTTACAAGTATTTGAAGTTCTATTGTAGAAATTATACATTTCATGTTTTAAATACTCATGAAAGTATCTATTGAAGAAGTTATGTGATAAATGTTTTACAAGATAAACGGTACTAAGTACCACCCCCTATGATGATTGAAATCCTTCGAGATTCAACAGTAAATGCCCGGTAGTAGGATCTAATCCCCCAGGCAAATGAGATCGATAGTATTGGCAGTAAAATGGGAGTCTGATTCGAAACAGATTCCACCTAATTAAAGAGAAAAGATGACAAAGTGATTTTGGAAATGAAAGCAGGTTTTACCCTCATTTTCAAATACATATTTATGTGATTTAAAGTTTATATACTTTATCTGATGAAGTACGGGTTTCGCTTGGATATCTTAAATGTTTTCAAGCTAATTGAAATACATATGCTTCGAGTTATATACTCCATTTGATGAAGTACGAATTTAGCTTGAATACTTTAAATGTTTTAAAGCTATCTGTTTTAAGAATGCATGTACTCTGTATTCTAAATTGTATAAGCAATTGGCAGTGAATGTTTTACAAACTCTTATGTACTAAAAACCATTGCTAATTGAAAACCCCATGACGAATACTGAAATTGCTCACAAGCTTAGATTAGCTTACCCGGACTTTGTTCGGACCCCCCTTTCAGGTAATTAGCAGCAGTCTTGACTTAAGGACGACGATGATGAATCTGCTGATTTTGGAAGACTATGTTCAAGTAGTTTTTGTCTATTACTACGAACATTAAGTATGGAGTTTTTGTATTAGTAAAATAGTACCATGTTATGTGTAAGCCCCATGGGGCAATTAAACATTTATTGTTTATAAAGTTTTAAGTTTTAGTTATACTCTGAATGTGTAACCATGTATGTTATGTATGGAGCGGCAGTACCGGACGGATGTACGTAATTTAAAAATAAGAAAAGAAAAGAAAAAGTTTTTCACGCTTCCGCAATCATGTGTCGCACATCTATTCGATACCGCTGCCTATGTGAGCCTTCGCCTAAGGGTCCTTGGGCCTGAGGGTGGCGGTCGCGATGCGAGATCCGCACAGGGTGGGTTTCGGGTTGTGATAATAAGTGTATGGATCAACAAGATTTCCATCAATAAGATATATCACCAAATCATGATGGTATAAATATGCTCAAACATCAGCAGATCAAGATCACAAAAGATATAGGCAAGCAAGTCAAATCTGAAGTACAGACATTAATAATTGATCACAATTCGATTGGCTTCAAAATGGAGAAATCAAGTTCAACAGGTAGTTATAGAGTATAAATTTGGCAGCATAAGAAGATAAATGTGACTGGTTGCGAATAACCTATAGTAAAGCATAGGAGTTACTTACCTCGGTTTCTTAGTATCACATTCTCCATTTACAAATACTTTGATAATATCTAGATACTTCAGGCATATCCTTGCATAGCCTGAATAATCATCATTAATCACAGACATATCAGAATTCATCCATTCATATCTTATTCATCATCTTAGGAATCTATTAGATGGCCTAATTATGTTTATTCGCCTATTACCCATTCTTTTGGTTTCAATTTAAGTTATTAAATTCCTTAAGTAGGCTTAGTAGCTGTTAGGATTGTAATCTAAGTCATTTAGACTCCAGTCATGATCAATTAAGCACTTATTTAACCTTAGGGGCAAAATGGTAATTGTGTCATTCTTGTCCCAGACCCTATCGTGGTCCTCAAAAAATTTCATATATCTTGTACATAAATTTTTAAGTCTTTTGGACTTCATTCGGTATCTGTTTTTGATCGTTAGGACACATTGGTCATTTCTCATTTTATACTTTGACTGTTCTAGAGTCTTATTCAGTCGCATAATTATGCTTCATATCAGATTGGCCTTCCTTTCTAATTTATTCGGCCTTTACATTGCATTTTTCATGCTTAAAGGTATTTTGGTCATTTCATATTTGATGATATTCTGATCCCGAATTATTATTTAGTCATTCATACAAGTTTAGAATTATTGGTGCCTTAATTGGTATCAATTTCGTCCAATTTGGACTTTATTCAAGCTTCATACTGTATTGGGGGCATTTTGGTAATTTTATATTTTCACGCGTCACATTTTTCAATACTTTGTTTGTTAATACGGACCTCACCATTGAGTCCAGAGTGTCCGACATAATTAAAATAAACTATTTTTTATGTTTAATTGGCGATAGGTATCATTAGGGGCAATACAATCATTTACCATTTACGTGTCTCTATTTTTTGTGACTTAATTTCACAAATCGGACGCTACCGTTGAGTTTGAAATGCTTGAAATAGTGAAAGTACACTATTTCCTTACTTTATTTGGGCTTCGTTTGACCCATTTAGGGTCTAAGGGTAAAATAGTCATTTTACCCCATTAATTAAATAATTAAATAAATTATTTTATTATTTATTTATTTTTCAGCGCTTATTTGAATTAATTTTTCAAATTTCGAGCCATAACAGATTTGCTTAAAAGTTTGGGGGTCAAACCGTAAATTACAAAAGTCTTGGTTTATTTATTTTATTTAAATTCTTGAACCAAAGGGTTCAAAGGTAGAAACCCTGAACCGGTCCAAGTGGGCCTTGAACCAACTAGTTCAGTAGTTATTTTTTAGTTTCCTTTAAAATTTATTCTAAAAACCAACTGGTTTGCCCCATTTTTAAGTGAATTGTCCCTAAACCATCAAGAATCAGCCGGTCTGCCACATCAGTTAAATGAAACATCCTAAACGATGTCGTGTTGTTTAAGTTCAAACCCACACATCATATGGTCGGTACCTGAACCGTTATTGATCCGATACCCGACTCGTGGTACTGTTCATCGTCTTCCTCGTCAAGGGTCACTATAGCCCTAGTTGCAGGGAATTTTATTTTTGATTTCGTGGATTTCTGAGGGGTATTTCTCTCTACTTTCAATCACGATTTGATTATGGGAACCTTCCTTATCATTCTACATCGGTTTCGTGCCTTAAATCAAGCTCAAGGCTTAGTTGTGCTTCATTCTATCGGCACCTGCAACTCCTTAGAAAATCTTCATTTCACCACTATTTCATGCTGGATTTGGTATGTTAGGTTCCTTAGGTTATGTAGATTCAATCCACTTTCTAAAAAAAAGATTTGGAAGCCCCGTTGATGAAATTGGGTTATGAACCCGCGACCTGTAACTCTAATTTTTGGGCTTGTCTTTGAGTCATTTCAGTGGATTTTTGTTGCGTTGTAAACCTTCTTCTTTCTAGTTTTAATCCCTATCCCTCAATCAAGGTTCTACTCAAGTTGAATCAGACCTGGTTTGTCAAGGTCTATCTATGGGGTTTGGTTAGCTCAATGTTCCCTCGGCCCCCTTTTTTGTTGTGTTTTAGCTTGTTGTACACCCTTCTTTTGTTCAGTTATCACACCAAACTCATGCATGTTAATTTCAAGCCTCCTTGAGTTTAAAAACACTAAGAAAAACTAAGCCTTCTTAGAGAGAGAAAATAAACGTTAAGTAATTAGCTTGTGATGGCAGTCCCTCTCTTGGCTTTGATCTTTGATCCTTCAAGTTGAGGTTGCCATGCGTGCATCAGGTAGCTTCACCCTCCTTCTTCTTCCTCTTCCTCTTTCTTCCTTCACTCTCTCTCTTTCTACCTCACTTTCTCTCTCTACCTTGCTCTCTCTCTACCCGAGCACACACTTACACATTCTGATTTCTGAATTTGCATTCTACATACGCAAACTCATATATATATATATCATATATTTTATCTTATATATATTTGATTTGACTTGCATGAAACCTAATTGGAGGGTGTGGTGGTCCAATGAGGGGCTGCCACCTCATTTTGAATAATCAGAATTTTATGGGCTTTATATGATATATATATATATATATATGTATAATAAAGCACAAAAGTGCTTGTGGGCCAAGTGAAAATTTTTTTAGGACTTTAAAACCTTGCCTCACTTGGTCAAGGGATCAAATCCCATCCATTGCATTTTTGGCATTTTTGCTATGTTTTTGTTGCAAGGCTTTGTTTCGCAATCGGAATTACATATTTTGGCTTTTTTCCTCATATCTTTCCTTTTATTTCTCTTTTTGTGAAACGGTTTCTTTTGATAGTTTCCTACTCGAGTTGGCCTCGATATTTTAAGCTTCACGGCGTATCCATTTTCCTCGCGGTTCCTAAGGCTTGTTAATTTTATAATTACGGTATTTCGAATTTTGCACCAAACGATTAGATTAACATATAACATTACTTCTTTGTGTATTTAATTCTTCCATTAGTCCTTCGTAATTATCGGGAAGTTCTGATAAATTTTCTTAATCGTTCTTTATTTTGTTTCTAATTAATAATTACAGAACTAATTATTAATTAATTAGGTTGGGGTGTTACATCCTACCCCTGTTAAAAGAAGTTTTGTCCTCAAAACTTAGTCGTTCATATCTAGGAGGCTTTTAACCTCTCTTCATGTTACTCTTATTATCATAGTTTCCCCTTTTTAATTTGTCTCTCGAATTGTCGTAGCATTTTAGATATTGTTTCTCCTACAAGAAAATATTTTATACGAGTTCCATAATCCTTTCATACTCTTCTTCTTTTAATTCCATTTGTAATCTCAAAGGTCAAAATTTCACTTAATTTCATATGGAGTTTTCTAAATCTTTTCAGTTGTGTATTCTACAACATCTTCTATTTATGTCTCTTTCATCTACCAGTCGCTATTTGACTTTGACAATTATCGTATTTTCTTTTTGGCATTTCTAGCGTCATATTCCCTTTTTGTATTCATGAACACCTTCTGGCTCATGCCAGGATGGTTCACTTGTGTGTTCATTATATTTCAACATTTTATCCCATGTAAGGGTAACTTCTAGTTTCATTCGTAATACTCATTTGTGATTCTCGATCACGTGCCCACTTCTAACAATTTCTTAAGTTGAAGATTCACCGATCCTTTTTCATTTCATTTTGTAGTATTTCATTGGCACACCTGCCTTGTTTTCGGATTCTTATGTACACATCTTTTTATCCATTTGATAGGTTGAGGAAATTAGTTCCTTCATTCCTTTCAAATTTTAAGACTGGCATGGATGCCCTTTTTTGTCTTTTGTTCATAACTGAACCTTCCATACATTTTTGTTATCCCAGTCCTTTATGGATTTAAATATAGCAATTATGTTTAGTTCATTTCTTCTTTAAGTCTTAATAGACTTATTAAAATTCTTTGGGCATTCTTTTACCCCAGTCATTAATTCTTCGTAAAATAGTCTACTTTTGTAGGCGTTCTTAATTGTAAGATCATATTTGGTTCACCATGAACCTTCCATATCATTTGGACAATTTAATTATCGAAGTCTCATGACTTTCTAATTTACAGCCATTATTTTGGTTTTACTTACCTTTGTTCAAAAGTTGATTCGAGTGTTTGGTTTTTCATACTCAGCAATCATATTCAGTTTTCATTACATATTATGTTTTTTCCCCTATTGTTATTCAAAATTTACAAAACTGTTCTCTCAGAGAACTTTACCACTCGTATGGAGAGTTATTCTGTGACCATGGAGTCACACTATCATATGTTTAGTTTTATCTATAACCGAATATTTAATATCATACTGGTACTTACTCATTTGAAAGGACTATTATTCACAATCTTGTCCACCCTTGGACTTCATATCATGTTTTAGAATTGTTTAAGGTCATCCTGTTATTAGATTATTACATTTGGCATTCAGTGGTTATCACGATTAATTAAGGTTTTTGTAATTGTGGAAGTTCACAACTTCTTCTAATATCACAGTTTTAGTCATTCTTACATTCTCCCCAATTACAGTTATTATCGTAGTACTTCAAGGACTCACGTATCTTTTATATCTTAATTATTGTCCCCACAATCCTTCCGAACATTTGCTATAAGTTTGGCCTCTTCAACCATCAGGTCACATTGATCTTCAAGGGTTATTTAGAATCATCAATCATTTACTTTTGAAATAACTCGGTTGACTCGATAGGGTATTATTCATAACTGGGTCATACCGTCATCTAGTTTAACAAGATCCCTCTGAATTTCACCCCAATAGTCATTTATCATGCGGCAATCTCCAAAAGAACTATCATATTTATAATTCACTCAAGAATTCTCACATTCCTAACATGTCATCAATTTATTCAGAGTCTCAAATTCCTCATGTCACTCTCCTTTAAGTCTTCCTCCAACCATTTCTCCTATTGATTGTCGTCAGATCCGTTGACTTTCCAAGATCTTACAATTGTAGTTCTGATACCACTCTGTCACGACCCAAAACCTACCCTACGCGGATCCCGAGGGCGTGAGGCCAGTTGGCCACCTTGTTAGTTTTCTCCACCGACAATGCGACCAACCAAAGGCAACTTCCGAACTTTACAATGAATTGTATTCTAAATGTAGGGTCAAGGCAGTGGAAATTAAAACCTTTTTAAATTAAAAATGCAACTCATCCAAATACATCAGAGCACGTTTAGAATCAGTTACCAAATATCTTTAGAGTATCAATATACATGCTCCAATGCGTCCATTCTATATCAATGAATTACTTAAAGTGAAAGTTACACTAATACAATTCAGTTGATCAAAACTCATCTCCAATGATCAACAATCAGAATGTCTCCAAGTACAATTTAATCATAGTGATCCAACATACTAGGCTAACCTCATCACTAAGAATGTAATATTATAATGCAAGTTGTGAACTTAACCTTGCAGAGTACGTAGTCAACTTGACTTGGAGTTCATCTTGTCAGTGTAAATCATTTATGCTTCACTAGTTCTGCTAGTTATCTCACTGCATTTCATCCGTTATAAGCTGCCTAAAAAATGGTTATAAATAAAGGGTGAGCTAACAAAGCTCATTAAGTAAATTCCTAGCTTTGCAATGGCTCAAGGTTAGTTCACAAGAATAATAGAAAAAAGGAATAACAGATAATCAGTCACCAAGATACACAACAATGACCCGAGGGTCCAGAAAGGCTTATTCCCACAAGGAATAATACAAGAGAGGAGTAGTAAAAAGAGATCTAGCTCAACACAATAAATTGCTGCCACCAATAATACGTTAACCAATCAAAAGTATTTCGTGCTTGCAAATAATATGATCATTCACAGCGTATAAAATATAATCATCTAACAATGCGAAAACGTCATTATCGAATTCTAACAAAATAGATGCGTTAACAAAATGGGGCTCGGCATACCCCCAAAACACGCATATTCAGATTCGCCCCAGTTCCTCGGGCTTACTGAAAAGCGCAAGAGCTCTTTTACTACAGGTCTCGAAGGACACAATAAACCCCAAAGGGTCTTCCTCGCATCTGGGAATTAGTGGGCCGTTATGACTAAGCACAACCCCTGGGCTTATATCGAATATCATGATTAATAAATTTCCACACAGGATATACAATCATGTGAAATAGCCAAAACATCGTTTAATGAGACAGAAATGTGTGGATCAATAAGATTTCCATCAACAAGATGTATCACCAAATCATGATGGTATAAATATACTCAAAGATCAGCAGATCAAGATCACAAAAGATATAAGCAAGCAAGTCAAATCCGAAGTACAGACATGAATAATTGATCACAATTCGATTGGTTTCAAAATGGAGAAATCAAGTTCAACAGGTAGTGATAGAGTACAAATTGGGCAGCATAAGAAAATAATGTGACTGGCTAGGAATAACCCATAGTGACGCACAAGAGTTACTTACCTCGGTTTCTTAGTATCACATTCTCCATTTACAAATACTCTGATAATCTCTAGATACTTCAGGCATATCCTTGCATAGCCTGAATAATCATCATTAATCACAGATAGATCAGAATTCGGCCATTCATGTCTTATTCATTATCTTAGGAGTCTATTAGATGGCCTAATTAAGTTCATTGGCCTATTACCTATTCTTTGGGTTTCAACTTATGTTATTAAAATCCTTAAGTAGGCTTAGTAGCTGTTAGGATTGTAATCTAAGTCATTTGGACTCCAATCGTTATCAATTAAGCACTTGTTTAACCTTAGGGGAAAAATGGTAATTGTGTTATTCTTGCCCCAGACCCTATGTGGTCCTCAAAATATTTCATATATCTTATACATAAATTTTTAAGTTTTTTGGACTTCATTCAGCATTTGTTTTTGATCGTCAGGACACATTGGTCATTTCTCATTTTATACTTTGACTGTTCTGGAGTCTTATTTAGTCCCATAATTATGCCTCATATCAGATTGGCCTTCCTTTCGGATTTATTCGGCCTTTACTTTGCATTTTCCATGCTTAAGGGTATTTTGGTCATTTTATATTTGATGATATTCTGACACCGAATTATTATTTAGTCATTCATACAAGTTTACAATTATTGGTGCCTTCATTGGTATCAATTTCGTCCAATTTTGACTTTATTCAGGCTTCATACTGTATTGGGAGCATTTTGATAATTTTATATTTTCACGCATCACGTTTTTTCGGTACTTCGTTTGCTAATACGAACCTCACCGTTGAGTCCAGAGTGTCTGGCATAATTAAAATAGACTATCTTTTATGTTTAATTGGCCCTAGGTATCGTTAGGGGCAATACAGTCATTTATCATTTACGTGTCTCTATTTTTCAGGACTTAATTTCACAAATTGGACTCTACCGTTGAGTCTGAAATGCTTGAAATACTGAAAGTACACTATTTACTTACTTTATTTGGGCTTCGTTTGACCCATTTAGGGTCTACGGGTAAAATAGGCATTTTACCCAATTAATAAAATAATTAAATAAATTATTTTATTATTTATTTATTGTCACGCCCCGAATTCTTGTGAACCCGAGGCGCGAGTAACGAAACTAAAAGAAAATAAAATAAAAGATAAAGGACAATCTAATGGATTCAACTCAAAACTTACATTCATTTCCTTCAATGTACATCCATGTAAAGCACGATCAATAAAAACATTCGACATGTCATTCGGGCTTAAGCCCTTATACAATATCAATACATCTCGAAATATGCTCCCAAGGGCCAAGATCATTCTAAGCTCATGTCTCCTCCACTCTGCAGGACTTCCTCAAGTCTCAAGTGCCGGAAACATCATCTGTGGGGAGTTATCCCACGAATGGGTCAGCTCAACTGCTGGTATGATATAACGCTAATGCAAGGAACAAAATTAAGGGCGTGGCATGTGCAAGTGTACAGTTATTTCTACATGTCATTCAATATCATCCATACAACGTACTAGCAATAGTCTACATGTCATCTAACTCATTTATATAATTTAAGGCGTGGCATGTGCAAGTGTACAGTTATTTCTACATGCATTCTAAATCATCCTGTAATGTGATAACAATAATCCACATGCCTTCCAGATCATCCATACCGTGTAATAGCAATAATCCACACGACATCCAAGTTATCCATGTAATGTAGTGCCAATGCCCATGAAACACTCACACAACTCTATGCCACAACCATGCCAACTCTATGCCATGTCCATGTCTCGTTTTCGGAACACATCCGATGGAAGCTGAGTACCATGCAATGTCTCGTTTTCGGAACACATCCGATGGAAACTGAGTACCATGCAATGTCTCGTTTTCAGAACACATCCGATGGAAGTTAAGTACCATGTCTCGTTTTTGGAACACATCCGATGGAAGCTGAGTACCATATTTAGCACCACGTGCTCAACCCACACTATGCTTTCAATGCATCACACCATACCAATATGCCTTAATTCCACCATGCACTAACACAATCTCAGATAAGTAATTTGCTAACGCATAGAGCATGCTTCTAAACAATGTATTCCACTTAAAGCAATCACAACATCTGAATAACAAAACCTTTTCCACATGAATGTATGCAATACATGATCAACGAAAATACATACTCAAGTCATGTGTTCACAATCTTAACAACTCCCCCAAAATATAAATCACGTACAACCTAACACATAGAATAAATCACATATCCATGGAGCAGCAAGAAGCACACAAGTAACATAAACAATCAACTCAAGGTTTCTTTTTAAAGCAACATTCCTTATGTGATTTTCTGACATTAAACAAATAAATATATGATTCATTCAATCAACATGCAAATCATTCCTAAACTTAATTCTATTCCTTACTTAGCATAATACACCATACCTGATGGGTCAGTCTCAACTCAGGAAAACGTACTCGTAGTGTAGCAGAACTACAGTGAAAATACAGAAGGTCAGACCACCTTCGCCTTGCCCTTCTGTGTTCCTAAAATCTTGAAATACAACTCAGTTCAATTGCTACTTAAATTATGCTATTCATCAAATGTTATTTCTTTATTTTCTTAGTTTCTATTTTTCTAAAATAAACTTTACCATTGAGTCCAGAACGTCGAATAAAATAGGTTTAGGCTTTCGCGGAATTCGATTTGGACTTCTGTACTAAAAAGGGCAAAACGGTCATTTTGCACTCCATGGGTTTCTAATTCTCGAGGCATCTCCTCTCAAATCGGACTCCATGGTTGAGTTCAGAATGCTCGAATTAGTAAAAATTCACTATTCTTTTATTTTACTCGGGGTTCGTTTGACTAGTCTTTGAATCAGGGGCATTTTGGTAAATTTTAAGGTTCCTACGGGTCTTTTATTTTTGGGACCTCGCCTCACAAAACGGACCACACCGTTGGATTTAGAATGGTGGACACATAAAGAAAACACTAATGGTTTATTTAATTTGGACTTCGGGGCATTTTGTCATTTTTAATTCAATTAAACTAATTTAATTAATTTAATTAATTAACCATTATTTTATTACTTGGGGTCAAATTGTAATTACCATAAGTTCTGGGTAAATTCTGAATTTCACAATTTCCTATTCCAATTTGGAATAGCCAAACCATGGATTAAATCTAAACTTGGATAAGCTATCCTTATTCTCAATTTCAATCCAATTTCTATCTACTATTGTTGTATCCAAACAGCCCCAAATCCATATTTTTAAAATTTTAAAAATCATAAAATAGTTGGATCTAACCCATGGGTGGTTGGGCGGGTCAACCCGACCCGACCCATGGCCCAAAATCACAAAAAAACCCAACATGTAAGCTGTAGCGTTTTTCCGGCCAGCCATGTGTAGGCCATCTTCTCCGGCGATGGCGGCTGTTTTCCGGCGACATTTTGACGTCCAACCACTTGGGTCCTCTTCTACTCCTCATGGGCTTTCCATATCTACCCTCGGAATTCAGTTTGGATCATCGGGAGGCGTCAGAAAGTGGAGTTGCAGCCAGCTCCGGCAAGCTGTCCCAACTTTCCGGGGAACTGAATTTTCGTTTTTTCATAGCTTTTTAGCCATTGTTTTGAGCCCAAGTTTTACCTACAAGTTGCTGCACTTATGGGCAACAATTTCCAATTCATAAAACAAGCTAAATCGTTCAAAAATCCAATGACCCGAAAATTTCTTTCAAACTTTAAATTGGTTTTTCTCACTCATTTCTTAACGAAATGAGCTACGGTTTCTTCCTAAATTCACCATTTTTCATGCTCTTTACAACCATACTATCCAATCTATCATTCATGCTTGTTAAAAATTAAAACAGAAAATATGCATCACATACCTTTCTTTTCTTTTCTTTTTTTTGATTTTTTTTCTCTCACTTCTGCTTAAGCTCCTCCCAGTGCTCACTGCTTTTGAACTTAGCCTTTCCCTTTCTTTCTGATTTTCTCTCTAAAAATCTCAACCCAACCCGTATGCTCTCTCTCTCTCTCTCTCTATATATATATATATATATATATATATATATATATATATCTCCCTCTCTCTTTATAAGTCTCCCTCACCCCATGCCCTGATAACCCCCTGCTCACTCCACCAACCTACTGCCAGCTACCCTATGCCCTTTTGAGTGTGCAACACTCAATTTCTACACACACCCTCATCCACACACACTCACCCGTACACACACACACACCCACTTGCACATTTCTAATTTATATATATATATATATATATATATATATATATTTACCTTCCTATATTTTATGTGTTTAATATATATATATATATATATGTACACACACATACATGCATACTCACAACATACACATCACACCCATAATTCATATATATCCACATGTACACATCTCACATGATAATAATAATAATTGATAATAATCATAATTAATAATAATAATAATACTAATACTAAGAAAATTTATTTATTCAAAAAAAATTCCATGTCATTACATTTATTTTTCAGGGTTTCTTTGAATTAATTTTCTAAATTTCGAGCCATAACAGATTTTCTTACAAGTTTGGGGTCAAACCGTAAATTACAAAAGTCTTGGTTTATTTATTTTATTTAAATTCTTGAACCAAAGGGTTCAAAGGTGGAAACCCTAAACCGGTCCAAGTGGGCCTTGAACCAACTGGTTCAGTAGTTATTTTTTAATTTCCTTTAAAATTTATTCTAAAAACCGACTGGTTTGCCCCATTTTTAATTGAACCGTCCCTAAACCATTAAGAATCAATCGGTCCAAGCCGGTCTGCCACATTAGTTAAATGAAACGCCCTAAACGACGCCGTGTTGTTTAAGTTCAAACCCACACATCATACGGTCGGGACCCAAACCGTTATTGACCCGATACCCGACCCGTGGTATTGTTCATCGTCTTCCTCATCAAGGGTCACTGTAGCCCTAGTTGCAGGGAATTTTATTTTTGATTTCGTGGATTTCTGAGGGGTATTTCTCTCTACTTTCAATCACGATTTGATTATGGGAACCTTCCCTATCATTCTACAATGGTTTCGTGCCTTAAATCAAGTTCAAGGCTCAGTTGTTCTTCATTCTTTCTTCACCTGTTGTCATGACCCGAGACCCACCCTCTGCAAATTTCGTATTGCGACGCCGGGTCCGACGTTGCTTGTCAAACAAAGGGTCTCAACTTGTTACACAATCAGTGCTACTAACATGCAACAACTAAAATGCAAAAGAAAATAAATAAAAGCTACATGTGATATATATAATGTTTACAAAATACGGAATACAAAATTTCTTAATACAACTGTTCATGCCCAAGAAGTAGATAACATGGTAGAGCTATAAGACTGTCTATACTAAGTATTACACTACAACTTCAAAAGTAAATGTCCACCTCCTAGCTATCAGGCTCTATGGTCTGTTCTCGAGATTTGTGCCTACAAAATGTTGTGTAGTATCTAATGAGCTATGAAAACTCAGTAAGTAGTCCTTTACTCTGCTATGTGTACGAGGTATAAAGAATGCTAGGCAATCAATGAATATATATAACTCAATATCAAGTGATGGAAGTCAAATGATAAGGAAAATGAATCTGCTATGCTAACAATGTCATACTGCTACAGTTATGAGCTATATCGAGTATGAAATGTAAGCATTGTACTAAAAGCTGTAAAATCTCATGATCATTTAATAACAATGTAATATGATCAAACTATGAATATCAATAATAAGGGAATAGTGATATCAACTAAAATTGAGATGCACTAGTGGGGCCCAGAAATGCCCCTTGAGCTAGTATTCAGATCCGTTCGGGCTGTATGAATACTACTATGTGTACACTGTATCTCTACGTCCAATGCCTTGCATAACAACGTAGTAAATGTTCCACTTGGAACCTGGACCCGAAGGTCATAAATAGCATCAGATGGAAATGTGACTGGGCACAAATTCGGCATTAATAATATATAAGGATCATGCTATTGATAATATCTCGATCTGAAATACCGGGTCATATTACACGTATTACGAGGTTATCAAAAAATTAGCGTAAAGATATACACTTAAAAAGAATAATTAATTAATATGATGCACTTAATTAATTAATTATTAGATAATATGTGACACATACGATACATGTACACCTACATGTATGTGTACAAGTATAGTTATATATATATATATGCATAAAGTGAAGAGAACCTAAAATATCTAAAGTGTGTGTGCAAACAGTGTGTGTGTGTGTGTTCTCATGTGTGTTAGTGTGTGTGAATAGATATAATATACATATAACATGTAAATATCATACAACCATTAATGTAAAGTGAAAGGATTCAAAAAGCAAAATTTAATGAGATTGGAAGGGGATTAATTGAGAAGTGAAAGAAGGTGGTCGTGAGGTCATGAGGGAAAAGAGAGAGAGAGAGAGGAGAGAGAAGGGTCGATGGATGGTCTTTAAAAGCAAAACATGCAAGGCATGCTTGCTTCTTAAGAAAGAGAATCAGAAAGGAGCCAAGAAGCTTAAGGAAGAAGAAGTAAAGAAAATCAGAAAGTGAAGGAGATCAAAATCACAATGAAAAGGTAAGAAATGTGAAAATTTGTCATTTTCTCTCTCTAAGATTTAAGCATCAATATAAACTATTTTGAGTAGTTTATATACGTAGGATGTTTAATAGATGTTTAAAAGTCTATCAAGCATGATTTTAGGTCTTGAAAACACCAAGAAAATGGAAACCCAAGAGGAACCGCCATTGAAGACCTTGCTTATAGCAGGTCTGAATCCATTAAATGTCAACATGCTTGTAGGGTCTAGTTATAGTTTTGATATCCAAACATGTTGGAGATAAACTTGAAGCTTAAAATCAATGAAAAAACATGCCTTAAGGTTTTAAGAAACATTTGGAAAAGAAAACAGAGGGAATGGATTCTTAAAACATCACGAAACTGAACTGCAAAAATTAGGGTTTTCAGAGGAACAGTGTCGACCCCGTTGGGGAATATGACACTGTTCGGGTCGGCAATGGGTCGGATTTCAGGTCTGAGTTATATCCGGATCCAATGGGTTACGGGATTAGTGAAACGGCGATATATGAGGGTTGAAATGTTTTAATTTTAAAACCCAATTAGCCTTGTTTGGGTACGGGAATAAGAAATGGAAATCAGAAATGAGGTTGCCCTAAACACAGATTAGACGAACAGTAGGGATATTTTATCCCGGTTCACTGTGGCTACGTAAACCGGCTGGTTCAAGTGATTCCTAATGTCACGACCCGAAATCTGCCTCGCGTGGATCCCGGATCGGGACCGCCGTCCCAAGACCCGAAGGCCTCGGGACAAGGCTCGCATCTGCAGCGGTATCGTATAGATGTGCTTCATGTGGTTGCGGAAGCGTGAAAAAACTTTTTTCTTTTCTTTTCTCATTTTGAAATTTGCACATCTGTCCGATACTGTCGCTATTCACAATGGTACACATGATCATACATTCAGAGCATAGCTAAAAGCTTAAAGATTTTAATAACATTACATATCCATTACCCCGAGGGGCTTAATACATAACCTTACATTGTCTGCTAATACAAAATATGCTACTAGAGTTCATATGATTTCCCAAAAAGGAGCTACTTAAGCACATCTTCCCAAAAGAGCTAGACTCATCATCCTTGTCTTCAAAATCAATTTGCCATCAATCACCTGAAACGGGGGTCTGAATAAAAATCTGGGTAAGCTAATCTAAGCTTGTGAGTAATTCCTGCATTCGTCATGGGGTTTTCAACTAGTAGTGGTTTAGCATATGTGAGTTTATAAAATACTCACTACCAATTGCTCGTACATTTTAGAACACAGAGTATATGCATTCTTAAAACAGATAGCTTTGAAACATTTAAAGTATTCAAGCTAAATACACATTTATTCAAGTAGAACATATACAATTTAAAAACATATAAACACGTATAATAAAATGAGGGTAAAAACCTGCTTCCATTTTCGAAAACATTTGTCATCTTTTCTCTTTGATTAGGTGGAATCTGTTTCGAACCAGACTCCCGTTTTACTGCCAATACTGCTAATCATGTTTGCCTGGGGGATTAGATCCTGCTACCGGGCGTTTTACTGTTGAATCCCGAAGGATTTCAACCATCATAGGGGGTGGTACTTAGTACCGTTTAGCTTATAAAACATTTATCACATGGCTTCTTCAATAGATATTTTTCATGAATATTTAAAACATGAAATATATATAACTTATCACACGGCTTCTTCAATAGATATTTTTCATGAATATTTAAAACATGAAATATATAAGTTCTGCAATAGAACTTCAATATTTGGAATAATCAAATTCAGAACATTTATGAAAATTTAGCATTTTAAACCCAAACATGTTGAAACATAATTAAAAAGGAAAACCGTGATTCAAACCAACCACCCAGCATGTCACAATACAGTTTATGAAAGCAGAAAACATTTTAAAACAGGAATCATATGATACTGAATTTGATATTCGAGGCTTCAAATAAATTGAACTTAAAACTTCTTCAAATTCATGGAGTTAAATCTCCACTTCAAAGGCAGGGTTACTCACCTCGATCCTTTAGGGTTAGTGCTAAAAATGTGCTTTCCCACTTCCTCCGTAGTTCCTAAGAACAATTCATAAATAACCTCATTAACTTCACATTCGCTGCAATATATCTATTAATGTTGCCTAACTTATGCTTAGTTCATATTACATCCTAACACGTTTTCATAAATTTCTTATGTACTTAATTCAACTCGCATTCTTAACCTATGACACAATTTAATGTATTAGGAATTAAATTTATTTTATTTTATACTCTTCTAGTAGCTCCATAAACTTTAATTTAAAGTTATTTACTTCACATGTTTACGTGTCGTGTCTTTTCGTATTTCATTTTAAATATGTACCGTACTGTTTAGTTTGGTACCTCGGGTAGTGCACTAATCTTATAGTCACTGGACTTATGCTATTCATCAAATTTTATGTCTTTTTATTTTAGACACTTTTCTTGGTCGAATAGACTCTACCATTAAGTCTGGAGCGTCGAAGAAAGTTGGTTTAGACCTTTCCCGGTTTTAATTTGGCTTTAGAGGTACTAGGGGTAATTTGGTCATTTTACCCCCTTACGTGTCTTTGTTTTTCGGGACCCCATCTAGTGTCATGGACCTCACCATTGGACTCAGAAGGTCCGAGACAATAAGAATACACTAATAACTTGTTTTGTTTGGACATCAGACACATTAGGGGCAGTACAGTCATTTACCATTTGAGTGTCTTTATTTCTCGAGGCTTAATTTCCCAAATCGAACCCCACCGTTGAGTCCGGAATGCCCGAAATAGTAAGAATACACTACTTGCTTATTTAATTTGGACTTTATTTGTGTCTTTTGATGTCTAAGGGCGATTTAGTAATTTTACTCATTTAATAAAATAATTTAATAAATCATTTTATTATTTTATTATTTATCCAGGGGTGTAGTTGTATAATTTTTTCAAAAATTGGGCCACAACACAAATCCGTAAAACAGTTGGGGGCAAACTTTAATTTCACAAACTTCCAGTCTGAACCAGTTGGTTCAGTTCGAATTTTATTGAACCGGTTTGGGTTTTTATTGAACCAACCGGTTTGGGCCGGTTCAACACGTAATGCTGACGTCAGCCCTAAAATTAAAAAATTTAAAATCCTAACTTAAAACATCGTAGTTTCGGTTTAATGATTTTAACCGTTTCTCGGTTGGGTCAGGGCCCGACCCGTTACTGTAGATCGTCTTCCCCAACTCTATCGTTGTAACCCTAATTTTCTGGGTTTCTTTTCCTTTAATTTCATAAATTTTTTAGCACTTATTTTCTATTCTATTGATTCTAAACTGCTTCTAAAGCATCAAGGCATCGTTTGACATTGATTTAGAGTTTTATTCTGGGCTCACGGTCGCGATTTGGAAGGTGATACTCAGACCTGCAACTCCCTGGAAAATCCTTGTTTCATCACCATTTTTAATGGTGTTTGGTCCTATGTGATCCCCATGGAATGGGGATTCAACTCCCATTCTCAAAATCGAGTCTAGGAGTCTAAAACTAAGAACTAGTTTTGCAACTGAAACCTACAACTCGAGTTTTTAGGTCCATTTCATGGGTTTTAGGGTCACGGTTTAACATTTTTAAGACATGGGAATGGTCTAGTTTCGGTCCCTATAAGCCAAACTTGAGTTGGCAATGGTCGGTTCAAGCCTGCTATGAGCAAGGTCTTCAATGGCAGTTCTTGTTGGGTTTGTTGTTTTTAAGTGTTTTCATGGCCTAAAATCATTTTTGAACAAGTCTAAATACAATTTAAACATCCTATACACGAAAAACAGTCGAATTTCCTTACACATATGCAAATTATTTTAGAGAGAGAAAAATGATGGTTTAGGCATTTTCTCACATTTTTCCCTGTTTTCCACCTTCTTCTACTTTTGAATCTCTTCTTAGCCTCTTTCAGTTTCTTCCTCGTTCAGTTTGCTTCCTTAGGTGGTAAGCATGCAGGGCATGCTTCGTTTTTTAAAGAAAAAGCAACCGACCCTTCTCCCTCTCTCTCTCTCTCTCTCTCTCTCTCTACACAGTCTGATCACCACTGTTTGGTCTGCATATACACTGATGCACTCATATATTCTGACTTCCCAATCTCACACGCCACCTTTTTCACACACACACACACATATATATATATATATATGTATTTATGTTTACACACATATAATATACATAATACTCACACTCTATCACACTTGAAGCCACACACTTCTTACCCAACACACTGTTCACACTTTAAATACATATAATATATATACTTAATTTCTATGCCCCATATACTTTATTTCTTTTAATATACTACCATGAATATACTTATATATATACTTATACATATACTTGACCATGCACACAATACACTCTTGATGGGTGTATTTTCTATTTATTTTAATTAATAATCAATTTCACATAATTAATTAATTATTTTAAATTAATTAATTATTTTCCTTAAGTGTAGATATCTTTACACTTATTTTTCATACCTCGAAATGTGTGCCCAAATCTCATACTTGTATCGATGACCAGTGGTTGACGTGAAAATATACTTATCACGGAACCGATAAGTTGGTGATTGCAACGAAAGTGATGTACAGTCGTCCTGAGTTTTTTCAAGACCATTACTAAAATCCGCACGTCTAGTTTAAACCGACCTCGTTACTCAAGGTCTCGAGCACCAATTTATAATCCACGGCTTGATGACCCCATATTCAAGTTGGGGTGTTACACCTAAACCGGTCTAGGGTTTTTTGGTAAAAACCCACTAGTTCTCTGATTTATTTAAAATTAAATAAACCAAAACTTTTACTATTTACAGTTTGACCCCAAAACTATGAGAAATTCAGTTTTGGCCAAACTTTTGAGAATTTTATGCAATTACACCCCTGTAAAAATAATTAATTAATTAAATAATTTATTTAATTATTTTATAAATAAAGTAAAATTTCTATTTTACCCCTAGGTCATAAATAAGGCAAATAAAGTCCAAATTAAATAAGTGAATAGTGAATTTTAACTATTTTGGATATTCTGAGACTAATGGTAAGGTCCGTTTTGTGAGACGGGGCCCCGAAAAATAAAGACACGTAAAGGGGTAAAATGACCAAATTACCTCTAGTACTCCTAAAGCCAAATTAAAACCAGAGAGGGTCTAAATTGACTTTCTTCGACATTCTGGACTCAATGGTGAGGTCCAAATCATGAAACGAAAGTACCAAAAAATATGACACGTAAATAGGTAAAATGATCATTTTGCCATTTTTAGTACCAAAGTCCGAATTGAATTCCGCGAAAGCTTAAACCGACTTTCTTCGACGTTTCAGACTCAATGGTAGAGTCTATTCAACCAAAAGAAGTGTCTAAAATAAAAAGACATAAAATTTGATGAATAGCATCAGTCAAGTGGCTATGAACTAGAACATTTGCCGAAGTACTAAACTAAGGCTTGTATGTTAAAACGAAATACGAAGAGGCTCGACACGTAAACATATGAAGTAATTAAATTTAAATTAAAGTTAATAAAGCTACCAGAAGAGTATAAAATGAAATAAATTTAATTCATAACACATTAAATTGTGTCGTAGGTTAAGAGTACGTGTTAAGTTAAGTACGCATGAAATTTATAGAATATTCGTAAATCGGTTAGGATTTAATACGAACTAAGCATAAGTTAAGAAGAATCAATAGGTGATATTGCAGTGATGGGAAGTTAATGAGACTATATATGAATTGTTCTTAGAAATTACAAAGGAAGTGGGAAAGCGCATTATTAGCATTGACCCTAAGGACTGATGTGAGTAACCCTATATTTGAAGTGGAGATTTAACTCCATGAATTTGAAGAATTTTTAAGTTCAAAATATGTGAAGCATTTGAATATCAAATTCAGTATTTATGTGATTCTTGTTTTAAATATTCTGTTCTTATAAAATTGTGACATGTTTAGTAAATAACTTTCAGCTATAGTTTTTCCTTAAAATATTTCAGCATGTCTAAGTTTAAAATTCCAAATCTTGTTAAATATTCTGAATTTTCTTACGAAGATTTTATGAAGTCATGAAAAGTACTTGTTTGAAGAAGCCATGTGATAAATGTATTTGAAATACAAGATAAATTGTGCATAAGCACCCATAGATTTTTGGGTTGTACGGAACTCAATTAATCTGTAAAAATATGATGGGATTTTGGGTTGCACGGAACTTAATTGACTGTCAAAATGCCAGGTAGCAGGATCTGATCCCCCTGGTACGGGATATCTCTATTGTAGCATTGCAGTAAAACTAGAGTCTGGTTCGAAACGGGTTCCACTAATGGAAGTGATAAGATGTTATGACGAGAATGGAAGCAGGTTTTACCCCCGTTTTCACTATGCATATGTTTCGAGTTTTATACTCTATTTAAGAAGTACAAGTTTAGCTTGAATACTTTAAATGTTTCAAGTTTTATGTTTTAAAGGAATACATTATATATGATATTATGTTTGAAAATGGAAGCAGGTTTTACCTTCATTTTCATTATGCATGTTATATGTTTTAAAGTTATATGTATATGTTTAGCTTGAATATCTTAAATGTTTCAAAGCCATATGTTTTAAGGAATGCATATATTCTGTGTTCAAAGTATACGAACAATTGGCGGTGATTGTTTTATTACTCTTATATGTTAAACCACTGCCAATTGAAACCCCATGACGAATGATGGAATTGCTCACAAGCTTAGATTAGCTTACCCGTTATTCGGACCCCCCTTTCAGGTGATTAGCAGCAGTCTTGATTAGAGGACGATGATGATGAATCTGCCATTTTGGAAGTTATGTTCAAATAGTTCTTTTGTCTAGCACTACGAACTTTAAGTATGAAATCTTGTATTAGTAAAGTGGTACCCTGTTATGTATAAGCCCCACGGGGCAATTAAACATGTATTGTTTATAAAGTCTTTAAGTTTTTATTATGTTCTGAATGTATGATCATGTATACCAATGTGAAGAGCGGCAGTACTGGACGGATGTGCGTAATTTAAAAATAAGAAAAGAAAAGAAAAAGTTTTTCACGCTTCCGCAAACACATGTTGCACTGCCATCTAATACCACTGCTTATGTGAGCTTTCGCCCTAAGGTCCTCGGACCTAAGGGTGGCGGTCGCGATGCGAGATCTGCACAGGGTGAGTTTCGGGTCATGACAGCTATCTTCCATGAAGAGTATAGTAGAATCATAACTGATTCTATGCAAATCTGTCGTAACAATAGTTTTTGAGGCTACAGTTACTAAAATGCTTTGAATAAAACTGTATGGCCCTTACGGCCCTAGGTACTAGTGTACATAAAGAAATTTTTGCACAAGTGTACAATCATGATTGAGATATATATGAAAATCAATAACTGTCTCCCACATGATAGGGTAGTATCAATGTGGCTAAATGAACATTTGTGTGTATGTACAGAGTACAATAGGCAATATATATACAAAGAACTATGACATGGCTTGGAAATGTAACACATGTAGAGATCGAATCTTACTTACCTCTTACTGTCTATGAACTAGAAGGATTTAGACTACCTTCTCTTTGCCTTTCTGTGTTCCTAAAATTCACGAAACATGTTTCAGTCTATCGCTACCTGAATTATGCTATTCAAAAAATTTTATGCCTTTATATCTTAAGTTCCTCTTTTATGAAAATAAACTCTACCATTAAATTCGTAACGTCAAAGAGAGTCGGTTTAGGCTTTCGCAGAATTCGATTCGGACATCTGTGTTAAAAAGGGCAAAATGGTCATTTTTACACTTTTATGGGTCTTTTATTTTTTGGGACCCCGTCTCACAAAACGGGCCTCACCATTGGTCTTATAATGTCCAAGATAGTTAAAATACACTATTCATATGTTTAATTTGGACATCGTTACTATAAAAGGTAAAATGGTCATTTGCACTTTCACGGGTTCTCACTTCTCGAGACCTATTTTCACAAATCGGGCTCCACCGTTGGGTCCGGAATGCTCAAAATAATAAAAATTCACTATTCTTTTATTTTAATCGAAGTCTGTTTGACTATTTTTTGACTTAGTGGCATTTTTGTAATTTTTTATTATTTTTAATTAATTAATTAAATTAATATTTTATTCTGGGGGGTCAAATCTTAATAACTAAAAGTTGAGGGTCTAATTGAAATTTCCATAACTTTTAGGTTCCTTTGTAATTTTATAAAACCTTATCCTAACTAAGGTTAGCCAAACAGTGGATATCTACGGAACAGGGATAGGATATCCCTATTCCTATTTCAGCCCCAATTTCAATTTCTTATCAGCGTTACCAAACACTCCCAATTTAATTTTAAAAACACTTAAACTAAATTAATACTGCATCATTTTGGATATATCCATTTCTGTTTCGGTCGAGGTACCGAGCCGTAGCCCACCCAACCCAAGACCAACAGTCTTCTTTTTCTCGGGCAATGCGCCGGTAGGGTTTCGCATCTCTTCCGGAGATGGCCAATATTTTTCAATCATTTTTCCTCCCTTTTTCAATGCCTTTTTCTTCTAATTTTTACAAGGATTCCATATCTAGGGTTCGTTTTTGATTTAAACTGTCATAGCTCCTCGAATAGTGAGTTTTAAGTGGAAACTCGATTTTCCAGCGACCCCATTTTTGCCACTATCCTCTAACTGTTTTGGTTTCTTTCCTTTTCCAATCATTTCCTACACTTAAGGGGACTAGTTCCCCATCATAAAACCGAAGTGTTATCCTACAAATTCATGCAACCTGATTCTATCCTTTAACCTGCAACTCACCATAACTTCTTCATCTTCTCACCATTTTAACTAATTCTTTTTGTATTTTGTTCCATTTTTCATGTTGATTCAAACCCTATCATTCAAACTAATTATCATGATCTTAAAATTAAAAACAGAACAAAACCCACTTACTTATATTTTCTGATTTCTTGGTGCAGGTCTCTTTTTTTCTCTTCTGTTCCACTTCTGGATCTCCCAAAGGTTTTCTCCTTCTTTGGTTTTTCTTTTCTTTCCTAATTTCCTAGCTAATCACACTTGTATATATAGACACACACACAACCGCCTCAATTTTCTCCCTCTCTCCTCCTCTCGGTTCCTTCCCCTTCAAAGCCCTCTTTGTTGACAATTTCTCTAATTATTCTCTAGCTTCTATTCCCTAATTAATGCTCAGCGTTTCTTTAATTTCTAGGGTGATATTTGTGTTATATATATATATATATTATATTCACACACACTACACCAACCGATACACACACACACTGGACCAACATGCTACTGCTGGGCAGCTTCCTTCTCATTCTTTCTTTTCCTTTCTTTCATATTTTAAATACACATATATATATATATATAATATAATATATTATAATTATATACATGTGTAAATACATAATTTATACCCATTTTATACATATATATATATACACGTATATACTAATTTCTGAGCACATATACATACTTTGATATTTAATGAGCTATACATGTGTATGTACTTATGCATGCATAGAAATGCGTGCGTGCACGCATTACAAGGCATGGCTCTCGCTAGCTCGCGTGTCGCCCGAAACTAGTGGTATAATTTAGACCGTTCATATTCCAATACTTATTCAGTTCCTATGATATTGTGATACAAAGCTTAACCAGCTCGGTTTACTACTAATAGTACACTACCTGACCCAATCTATCTCGGTATACGTGCAAATCTGGGTCAGGGTATTACACCTACAACTCCTTAGCAAATCTTCATTTCACCACTATTTCATGCGGGATTTGGTCTATTACGTTCCTTAGGTTATGTAGATTCAATCCACTTTCTAAAAAAAAGATTTGGAAGCCCCGTTGATGAAATTGGGTTATGAACCCGCGACCTGTAACTCTAATTTTTGGGCTTGTCTTTGAGTCATTTCAATGGATTTTTGTTGCGTTGTAAACCTTCTTCTTCCAAGTTTTAATCCCTATCCCTTAATCAAGGTTCTACTCAAGTTGAATCATACCTGGTTTGTCAAGGTCTATCAATGGGGTTTGGTTAGCTCAGTGTTCTCTCGGCCCTTTTTTTTTTTTTTTTTTTTTTTTGTGTTTTAGCTTGTTGTACACCCCTCTTTCATTTAGTTATCACACCAAACTCATGCATGTTAATTTCAAGCCTCCTTGAGTTTAAAAACAGTAAGAAAAACTAAACCTGCTTGGAAAGAGAAAATAAATGTTGAGTGATTACATTGTGATGGCAGTCCCTCTCTTGGATTTGATCCTTGATCCTTCAAGTTGAGGTTGCCATGCATGCATCAGGTAGCTTCACCCTCCTTCTTCCTTCACTCTCTCTCTCTCTACCCGAGCACACACTTACACATTCTGATTTCTGAATTTGCATTCTACATACGCAAACTCATATATACATCATATATTTTATCTTATATATATATATATATTTGATTTGACTTGCATGAAACCTAATTGGAGGGTGTGGTGGTCCAGTGAGGGGCTGCCACCTCATTTTGAATAATCAGAATTTTATGGGCTTTATATGATATTTATATATATATATATATATATATATCTATGTGTAATAAAGCACAAAAGTGTTTGTGGGCCAAGTGAAATTTTTTTTAGGACTTTAAAACCTTGCCTCACTTGGTCACGGGATCAAATTCCCATCCATTGCATTTTTGGTATTTTTGCTATGTTTTTGTTTTAAGGCTTTGTTTCGCAATCAGAATTACATATTTTGGCTTTTTTCCTCATATCTTTCTTTTTATTTCTCTTTTTACGAAGCGGTTTCTTTTAGTAGTTTCCTACTCGGGTTGGCCTCGATATTCTAAGCTTCGCGTTGTATCCATTTTTCTTGCAGTTCTTGAGGCTTGTTAATTTTATAATTACGGTATTTCAAATTTTGCTCCAAACGATTAGATTAACATATTACATTACTTCTTCGTGTATTTAATTCTTCCACTAGTCCTTCGTAATTATCGGGAAGTTCCGATAAATTTTCTTAATCGTTCTTTATTTTGTTTCTAATTAATAATTAGCGAACTAATTATTAATTAATTAGGTCGGGGTGTTACAAGAAGTACTTCCCCCGGGAAGTCAGAGATCAGAGAGTTGCAGATTTCTTTGTTCTATAGCAAGGGAACTCGATAGTGGAGGAGTATGAGGCCAGATTTACACGGTTGGTTAGATTTGCTCCTGCCATCTTAGAGGACGAGCACGAGAGAGCCCGCAAGTTTGAGGGCGGTCTGCGGTGGAACATTAGGGATAGGGTTAAACCCCTGCAGTTAACCACTTATGACAAAGTGGTGAGCATAGCTAGACTTGTCGAGCAGAGTGAAGAATAACATGTTAAGAGAAAGGCAAGTCAGATGTCTAGAGAGGATTAGAGTAGAACCCAAGGATCCTGATTTTCTAGGCCCAGAGCCGAATCACAGAGCATAGAACCCAGCCAAGAGAGGGCCGATTTCCACACCGAGGACATAGCTAGATGTCTTACCTGCCAGAAAGTCCATAAAGGACGATGCCTTCAGAATACCAATGTCTACTACTTTTGTGGGAAAAGTGGACACTTCGCGAAAGAATGTCCCCAGGCCAAAAAAACCGTGGTTAGTACTACGCGTACCATATCAGCCCTAGTGACAAGACCCCAGACCCGGAATGATGGGCAATAGTGCTCAATGAGGGTTTTCTCTTTTATACTAGGAAACTATCAAGCTACTACACTAGCAGCCACAAGTACTCTCCCAATTTATATTCAACCTATACATTATTGTCGATCTTAGGCTTTATACATTGCATAGTATCTTCATGACTACTGTTAGAAGTGTGAACTTAGAAACAGAACCCCTAGGATGTATGTTAACAGTTTCAGTGCTAGTAGAAGACTTATGATTTATATACATGGAATATGTGAATTTCAGATACCGACTGTATGCTTAAAAGTGGAAATTTCAAATAGGATTCAAGTGAGAGGTAGATCGAATTGAGCACCAAAAAATGTAGAGAGTATCGTGAAAGGAAAATAGAGTTTTCTAGATTATGAGCATTCGAGTTTTGCAGACAAAACTCAATTTAAGGGGGAAATAATGTAATATCCTGACCCAAGATAGCACGTATACCGAGGTAGATCGGGACGAGTAGTGTACTATCAGTTGTAACTCGAGTTGTTTAAACTCTATATTATTATATCATATGTATTGTACGATTTTGGAGTGTGAATAGTGTGAGTTCTACAGTCAATGCCGGGCAATGCCCGAGCAACCTAGAACCATGCCTTGTAATGCATGCACGCATGCATTATTATGCATGTATACGTACGTATATACGTATAGTGTAATATCCCGACCCGGGATATAGCATGTACACCGGGCTGGACCGGGCTATAAAATGTAATCCCGAATTATAAGCCATGAAATGACATAAATAAAAGTGGATACGTAATAGACTGTATTGTTTAATTACGATGCATAGGTACGAGAGGCACACAGTCACGGGTGTCCGGGTGCCGTTGCACCGGAAGCCGAGTTTACTGAAAAACGTGCAAGTGAATGTCGACGCATAAATTTTTAAAGTAAATCTAAATGATTATGAATATTATATATACATATATATATATATATACGGTTGGAGGATATATATATATATATATAGTATAATACAATATAACTAAATGAAAGGAAATTAAATGGAAAGAAAGGAACTGCATGTGGGTCATGTGTGGTGGCAACATGCGGTGCACGTGTGGGTTAGGTGGCAAGGCCATCGACTGAAAATCAGCCAAGAGAAAGCTATGTGTGAGGTGTCTTGTGTGCATGAGTGTGCTGCCACCGCGGCTACAAGTGGCAAGGGCCACCGACTGGGGGGTCGGTTAAGGGAAGAAAGAAAGGGTTAAGGAAGAGAAGAGTTAGAAAGAGATTGGAAGAGAGATAAAACTGAATCGCAAGAAATTAGAGAGAGAGAGAACCGATTGAAGCAGTTGAAGGAAATCAGCAACTAAAATAGGTAACCTATTTCATCTTCACCTCCTTAGTTTTATTCCCTGTTATCATAGACTTTGATTACTGAATTGGTAGGACACGAAATGGAAAAGAAAAACAAGAAAAACCAGAACTGGGTTTACGGCTGGAAATGGTGATTTAAAAATAGGTGAAATCAAATCAATATTTGAACCATAATATGGATAGGAAATGTCTCCAGGGACCCAACGCACTTCGAATCAGCTTAAATGGTCAAGAAATGGCCATTCTGTGGCCAGTTATTCCCTCACCGGTGCAACGCCGGAAACTGGGAATGGGTGTGTGAAACCGGTGATGTTGGAGGTTAAAATCAGTCCTAACATGTTCCTTATAATCCTAGAATTCATTGGGAAGAAAAATAGTAAAGTTTGGACGTAAAATCACGAAGATCCGTGAGGAATTTCACTGCTCCGGCGACTGTGGCCGGAATTCCACCGGAGAAGATGACCGGATTGTCGAGGGAGTTACCGGGTCAAAACGGGACCGGGTTTGGGTCGGACCGGGTCGGGACCCGACCAAAAATGATTAGGGGCAGTGATGCTATGTCGTTTTGAATGTAAATTTAAAATCAATTGGGCTTGTTTGGTCACGGATATAAGGGATTGGAATTGGGTTGGAGTTGTCCAAACCGTGGATAAGGTGAGAGAATTGGATATCTCAAACCGGTTCTCTGAAGTTAACTGAACCGGTTGGTTCACAGGGGAATAGAACCGGTTTAGGGTTTCTGGTTCTGAACCAACTGGTTCAGACCGCAACTCTGCATAATTACATTTTGACCCCAAAAGTTATAGATAATTCCACTAAGGCCCAACAGAAAAATGTTAATTTTACAAAAATACCCCTGACTCAAAAGTGGGTCAAACGAGGTCCAAATAGGGCAAATGAATAGTCAATTTTTATTATCTCGGATGCTCTGAGTCCAATGGTGAGGTCCGTTTCACGAGATGGAGTCCCAAAAAGTTACGACTTGTAAAAATGACCAAAATACCCCTGCTTCATAGGTGAGTCAAATGGACTCCGATTGAATTAAATAATTAGTGAATTTTTATTATTCTGAACCTTCCGAATCTATTGGTAATGTCAAAATTATGAAAAGAGGTTCCAAGAACAACAGACATATAAAAGTCTAAATAAGTATTAGAAATACTGATCATAGCAAGGCATAGAATTTGGTGAATAGAAATTATTCTGAAACGTATTTACTGATATATAGGGAACTCAACGGGAAAAGGAAAACCTACAGGAGACTGATTTAGCAATGCATTAGAGGTAAGTAGATACCCTTTCTCTTCCATGTGGTGTTATCAAGCCAAGTTCATTCTGTTACTGCCAAACTTGTATTCCTGAGCGTATCTGATGTTATTGTCTCCACAATATGATATTGTTCTATCTGGTGGACATTGATTTATTGTTGTACCATTGTTATCATGTTGAACCGTGCTTTGAAATGCCTATTGTTATGTTTCCATTGAGTTGATGATATTCCATTTTTATATACTCCTATGGAATCATGTATGATCATGAAATGTTTATGTATACTGGATTTGTGCTCAGTCACAATATCCATCCGATGCTTTTAAATTCACTGAAGACATTCGGGTCGAGTCCGTGAACGGACATATGGCCATACACTGGAATGCACTGAAGGGGGTAAACCGGGCCCCCAAGGACCGAGGGCATATCAAGCCCTAACACAGAACAAAAGCATCTCTTATACGATTGCTCAACTAAAATTGTTGAATTACGTTGTTCTTGTGATTATCTTGTATTGCGAGATATTCCTTGATTGATTTATTGTGATCAATTATAATGGCAGTACTTTCTTGTTATTGTATTATCGTCGAGAATTCCAGGACATTGTTATGCCTTTCCTACTGATTACACATTGAGATCCCACTGTTCATTTGCCACTGTTCATATGTTAAGAGTTTCATGTTGATGTTATGTCCCTTACTCCTAATTGTACATTGTGTTCTATTATTTATTGGCCCTTATGGCAACTGTTCCCATTGGCTATCATAGCATCTTATTTTTATGATTGGCTATCATATTCTTATTCTTGGATTCATATTCTATTATGATCCTCGATACCAGTGTCAGGAGATCTGTATTTACTTGCTGGGCTCTTGTAGCTCATTCCACCCTCCTCAACCCCATTTCAGGCTACTGATGCCGCGAGACCCCGGTAGGAGTCTAAAGACGTACAAGGACATTTGTCACATCCCGAACCCCACCCTACGCGGATGTCGAGGACGTGACCGCCAGTCGGTCGCGACGCGACCAACCAAAGGCAAATTCTGAACTTTCCGACGAATTGCACTCCAACTGTAGGGTCAGATGCAGTGGAATTTAAAACTTTTCTTTGTGTCACGGGAATGCAACTCACTTATCCATTTTAAGTATATGTATCACAGAGCAAGACTAAATCCAGTCAGTCAACAATTCTAATCTCAGAGCATATCTAAAATCAAGCATATAACAACTGAGCAGATATCTAGAGTACCATTAGTTCCATGAGCCATGTCTATCTAGTATATATCAGTCAAGTCAGTCATAACATACCACTCACCGGAATAACCAGGTTCAGTCCACAATAAACCAGTCTCTACAATTCGGTGCCGTCAGATCCTTACTTGTGATGCCACTTAGCCTATTCACGTCATGTCATAGTACCTTCTAATCCAATGGAGGTAATTCCTGAAAAATGTCAGAATAATGGGGTGAGCTTAAATAAGCCCAGTGAGTAACACAGATTCCCTATCATGGGTTTCAAAACCAGTTTTGTGCTCCCAAGGCACATGGATAATTTAGTCATTACAAAAATAACTATTTTTATAAATCCATTTCATAAGCAGTCTAGTACAATAAAACAGAATCGAACAGACAATACAAACGGATCGGAACACGACATAACCAATCGGTCAGAACAATAACTATTGCTAATATATCGGTCAAGACACAGACTCTTCATTAACGGAACGAATCATAACGGAACTGGACCATATATCAATCAAGACAGACAGATCATCAACGGACGGAACATGTCGGAACCGGACGGAACATATCAATCGAGGCAGACATAACATTAACGGACGGAATATAACGGAATTGGACGGTAACAATACATCAGTCAAGCAAAGGCATATCGCGAACGGATAAAATTATAACGGAACTAAATGGAAACAATACACTAATCAAGACACAGGCAAATCATGAACAGGACACAACATAACGGAACTGGGTAGAAACAATATAACAATCAAGTCAGGGACACATCACTGTCGGAACTAATCATAACTGGACTGAACAATGTTTCAATCAAGACAGACGTATCATCAACGGACAGTACACAACGGAACTGGACCATATATCAATCAAGACAGACAGATCATCAACAAACGGAACATAACAGAATCGAACGGAACAATACATCAGTCAAAACAAAGACATATCATGAACGGATAGATCATAACGGAACTGGACCATATTTCAATCAAGACAGACTTAACATCATTACGGACCGAACATGTCAGAACCGGACGGAACATAACAACCGAGGCAGACATATCATTAACGGACAGCACATAACCGAACTGAACGGAATTCCTAATTCGAAGGACACAAGCACATCACGTGGAATGTGGTACAAAAGGGCGTACATTAAGTACATACATTTAAACAATATAGCATTCAGACAGTATACTATACAAAGCTGTACAATACAACAAAAATGTTGTTCTTTGCCTATATCACATGGTTTATTTAATCATTTCGGAAATAATGGTTCAATATATCCATTTTATCTCAGCAGTTCAAAACGGGCAAAACAGTACGGAATGCTAGCACAGGGATCAGGAATATAGTCAATTATTTAAAAAGACTAAAACCATGTCATAAGTGATATAGTACGGAAAACATGCATTTAAATAATTGCACTTAAATAATTGCATTCAAAACAGATCAGTAAATCAAGGGACAGTATCAAAACAGTGTCAGAAGTTACTCACAAAGGACAGACAGTGAATCAAAATACAGTACAGTGTCAGGAGTTACTCACAAACTTTACGCTTATTTCCTTGCATAAATAATCCGATAACCTCCAGGTACGTCAAGCATCTCCATGTATATCCTGAATAATAATCATCAATCACAGACAGATCAGAACTCATCCATTCAGGTCTCATTCATCATCTTAGGTATCTATCGGATTACCTAAGATAGCCTAGTAGCCTATCGCCCTTCCATTGGGTCTCACTCGAGGCTATTTCATTCTTTAATTAGGCTTAGCAGTTATTAGGATTATATCCTAAGTCATCTAGACTTCAATTGTTATCAGTCAGGCACTCATTCAACCTTAGGGGCAAAATGGTAGTTTTACCATTCTTGTCCCGGACCCTGTCGTGGTCTTCGGAATAGTCTTTATATCTTAAGTACAAAGTTCTACGTCCTTTGGACTCCAATCGGTATCAGTTAGGTTCTCATTTTAACCATAGGGGCAAAAATGGTAACTTTGCCATTCTTATCCCGGACCCTGTTCTGTTCCTCAGAATATCCCATATATCTCATGTATAAATTTGTAAGTCCCTTGGACTTCATTTGGTATCTGCTTTAGATCGTAGGGACACATCGGTCATTTCTCGTTTTATGCGTTGACTGTTTCGGAGTCTTATTTAGCCCTTCAGTGTTCATAATTATACTTACGATAATTTATCAGATTAGATTGACCTTTATCTTGCACTTACAATGCTCAGGGGTATTTTGGTCATTTTACGTTTTGTGTAATTCTGACTCCGATTCGTCATCTAATCAAGTATACAGTCTTACCAGTGTTCGGGTTTCTATCGGTATCAGTTTCGTCCCAATCGGACTTCGTTTAGGTCTCGTACGGTATCAGGGGTAATTTGGTAATTTCATGTGTCGTATTTTTCGGCACGTCAGTTCATAAAATGGACCTCACCATTGGGTCCAGAGTGTCCGACATAATTAAGTTGGACTATCTGTTATGTTTAATCGGCCTTGGGTATCATTAAGGGCAATTCGGTCATTTACACTTTATGTGTCTGTATTTTTCGGGACCTCAGTTCATTAAACGGACCTCACCGTTGAGTTCAGAATGCCCGAGACAGTCAAAATAGACTGTCTGATATTTTTATTTGGGTCTGGGTGCCATCAGGGGCAATACAGTAATTTACACCTACGTGTCTGTATTTTTCGAGACTGTATTTCCAAAATCGGACTGTACCATTGAGTCCAGAATGCTTGAAATAGTGAAAATACACTATTTATTTAATTTATTTGGACTCCGTTTGACATATTTAATGTCTCGGGGTAAAATCGTAATTTTACCTATTTAATAAAATAATTAAATAATTATTTTATTATTTAATTAATTCTTCAGGGGCTTAATTGCACAATTTTTCAAAGATCAGGGCCATAGTGTAATTCTTTAAAACAGTGGGGACAAATCTGTAATTTCAGGAACTTATAGGGGTGAAAACATAATTTTATAAATTAGGGGTTCAAACCCTTTGGTTTTTGGGTTCAAAAATTGAACCAGTCCAAAACCTCCAAAAACCGACCGGTTCAGTTAGGCCAGAGAACCAGAATTACATGTCCCCTCTATTCCCAAATTGGTTCTTATCCGTATACAGGTTTAGCCCCAAATCAAATTTCAATTTGTTATCACCGTAACCAAACAGGTAGAATTTGATTTAAAACAATCAGTTTAGCCAAAACGACACCGTCCTATTAATTCGGTGGCACGCTCGTGGACAGACACGTGTCCGAGTCGGTTCAGTGGGTTTAGGCGTGTTGGACGAGTCGACTCGGTCGACTCGTCGTCTTCTTCACCAACCAGTGTACTGTTGCCCTAAGTCCCAGTTCCGGTTTCCTCCATTTTCGTGGAGTTTCAGGTAGGGTTTTCAACTGCTTTCGGTTCCAATCAGTCCCTGGGTGTCATGCCATCATTTTGGCATCGGTTTGGTGCCTCGAATCTACGGTTGAAGCTCTGTTTAATCGATTATCATGGGGGGTTTCAGTTCGGCCGTATGGCCTTATTCCTCAACCAAATCGCACACGGTTTGGTTCTTTGTGACCGTGTGTCCATGGGGATCAATATCCCATTTAGAAATTTCAGTTTAAGGGCCTATTCCAGATTTTGGATTCCATGGCCGAGACCTATAGGTTCGGTTTTGAGGGTCTTCCCATGCGGTTTTGGGTCACGGATTAGGGTCTTTAGGACCCTTGTGACCTCTAGATCAGGTATTGACCAACCGAATTCAGTTTAGCTTAGGTCGAATCAGACCTGCTGTATGGGAGGTCATCAATGGCAGTTTCTATTGGAGGGTGTGTTTCGAGCCTTCTAGGCTCTCTCAAACTATTTAAATCCGTCCCTAGGTGTCACAGTAGCTTATGCATGCAATTTATATGGCCTCAATTGACTGAAACAATAAGCAAAACTTAAGAGGAAACAAATTCAGAATTTTGGTGTTTATACCTTAAAATCAGATCCTCCTTCTCTTGGTTTAGTTCCTTGGCCATTCAGACCTTCAGTCGTGCCTTCAGTCCTTTCTTTCCCTTGTGCACCACAAATGGAGATGCCATTATCCCTCACATGCATGCACACCCTTGGATGTGCTCTCAAGCCATGAACACATACACACATGCAGCCCTCTCTCTTTAGATTTCTCACCCTCAACAGATCTGTTTCTCCTATTTTCATAGCCTCTAACAGACCTGCCTACACTCTACAACAGTTCCCATTTTTTAAGATCTCAAGGTGAGTCCATGTATATATACTAATATACACATTTATACCTATACATCTCCATATATATAGATATATATACACATCAGAGAATCAGTAGGATCATGGGGATGATGTGGGCTGAGGGGAGCTGATTCAGTCAATCATGTGGGGTTTGCATGGGTTGCCATTGGTCAATTTGGGTGGCAAGTTGGGGCAATACAGAGAGATATACAAATAAGTTGCATACATATGCACAAAGTAATGGGTAGCCTAATTGGTAAATTTTTGGGAAGAATTTATCCTCTCAAAGGTCAAGGGTTCAATTCCCCTTGACCACCAATTTGGCCATTTTTCCACATTTTGGGCTAAGGCCCTGTTTGGCTGCACATTAATTCAGTTTTTGATGTTTGCCTCATAACTTTCATTCCGTAACTCCTTTTTCGATGCGGTTTGTTCCGAGAGTTTCATATTTCAGTTATCTACAGTGTCAGAGGTTCCGTGTCATTTATTAGTCATTCGGGATTTTCAGGATTAACTAATTCGAATTCCGTCAGTGTTAAATTGACACTATTTCACCTAATTAATTGGTAATTAGGTTCGGGTATTGTACCATATTCTCGAATATGTTTTAATTGGTCTAGTGTGACCACCGGGAGATTAAGGTTAATTTCCTTAATTATTCCCTAAGCCGGTACTAATTAATAATTAATTATTTAATTATTAATTATGCAGGGTCGGGGTATTACAACATTCGAGGAAATGCATCAGTTTATGTTTTAGTTCTCCCATGTATTCACCACCCTCGGGTGCTGGTCATGTTTGGTTCTTATTTTGTTTATGTAGAACCATATTATGTATTGTAAAGACTTTCGCTAACATTGTGTATTGAAAGACTTCCGCTGATGTATTATTACTGATAAGACTTCCGCTGTTATTGTTTTGAGGTTTTAGTACTTTGCATATTAGTACTATGATACAAGAATGGAAAAAGTAGGGACGGCTTCCGGGTCGGCCCCGCGACACGAGATCCGCATAGGGTGGATTTCGGGCGTGACATATAGGCCACGAAATATTAGTATATTTATACGCATTTAAAAAATAGCATATACGTATATATATGAGTATATACATATGTATAAAATATGTATAAGTTAGGTAGTTATATATGTGTATATGTATAATATGGTATATTATATATATATATATATGTATTTAAATACATTAAAAGAAATAAAAGAAAAAGAAAGGAGGCTGCATGCAAGTGGGTTGGTGTGTTGTATGTGTGTGTACTATATATATGTAAATATACAAAAGATATTAAGTGAAGAAAAGAAAACAGAAAAGAAAGAAAGTCAAAATAAGGGGTTGAAGGTGAGGAAAGAGAAAGAAACCGAGAGAGAGGAGTGATAAAAGGTTTGGCTACAAGTGGGTGTAAGTGTGTATGTGTACCTAGTGTGTGTTTTGAGTGTAATATGGATAGTGGAGCACACAATATCAGTGAGCAGTGAATGAAAATCAGAAAGAACAAAAATAAAGTAGAAGGCAGTTTGGAAAGGAAAAAATAATTATGGGCTGCAAGTGGGTAAAGTAGGGGTGGTTTTGCATATATATATATATATGTATAGTTGCTCACATAAAGAAAATCAAAAAGAAAGGATTGATTGAAAAGCTGAGAGTAGTTAGAAGGGTTCAGAGGATTCAGAAGCTTTGAACCAAGTTGGAACAGAAGAAGGAAATGAAGGACTGCACCACGAAAATCAAAAAAATAGGTGAGTTGGTTTAGTTTTTGTTGTTAGTTTTTGAAGCGTGATAGTTGTTTTTAAGTGTAGGGCCATATTGAGCATGAAAAATGGTTTAAACTGCAACTTGAATCAAGTTAAATGGTTAAGAGATGAGAGAGTTAGTGACAGTTGCAGGTTTTAGGAATAAATTGAATTTCTTAGTATTTTTATGCATTAAACTTTGTCTAAATAGTCTAGATTCGATCCTATAAAGTGCAAAAAAATATTAGAACAAAGTTAGACTCAAAACTGTAAGGAAATCATAGAGAAATGGAGCTCACCAGAAAATCGTAACTTCTGGCCGGAGCTACTGTTTCTCCATATTTCGTGATGATGTGTGGGTTAAAACAGAAAAATGGGCTTAGGGTTGGGATCCTTATGGAAAAGGGAAGAAAAGCCCATTGAAAACGGGGGAGAAAATGATCGAAAACAGTCGGTCGTCGCCTGAGAAGGCGACGAAATTGCAGCGGAACCCTACCGGATAAACGTGGGGATGATGAATAGTGTTGTTCTAAAATGGCACCGTCTTGAGCAATCCCACACCGAAGCTATGTCATTTAGAGTGTTTCTGTTTTAAAATTAAAATCAAATTTGGAGCGTTTGGTTACAAGTTTAAGAAATTAAATTGGGATTAGATTTGGGGAATGGGATATCCTGTTTTGGTTTAGGGCTTTTAGCCACTGTTTGGCTTCAGAAAAATGAGAAAAAAATGCACAGGGGTGCAGCCCCTGCAAATCGAACATGATACCTTAAGGAAAGAACCCCAAACCCAACCCACTTGGTTAGGCAAGCCCGTGGGATCAATTGCGCCGAAATTTATATATATTATATAATTATAACATTAATTAATTAATTAATTTAAAAATGGTAAAATGACCCAAAGTCCAAATTAAATAAGCTATTAGTGTATTTTTACTATCTCGGACGTCCTAAGACCAATGGTGAGGTCGGTGTTGAGAGACGGGGTCCAAAAAAAAAAAAAAACAGACACGTGAAAGTGCAAAATGACTATTTTGCCCTTTTTAGCATAGATGTCCAAATTGAGTTCCATGAAAACCTAAACCGACTTTCTTCGACGTTCTGGACTCAATGGTAGAGCCTATTTTAATAAAAGAGACATCAATAGTAAAGAGGCATAAAATTTGATGAATAGCATAAATTATGAAAAGGTGAACTGAGATATATTATCTATTGATGAATAGGAATTTCAAAGAGAAAGGAAGGGTGACTTGATTTTATTGCGAAAGAACAAAAATGGTTTAAGAGGTAAGTAAATGTCTGATCTTTGCATGTGTTACATTCCCAGCCATGTCAACATTTTTTCTTATATTATCTATTGTATTCCATACATGCTAGAACGTTTATTGAGTCCACATTGATATTGCTCTATCTTGTGGAAAGTGTTTATTAACTGTTATATATCTTGATCATGATTTCTGTACACTCTGTACATAGGCCTCAAGGGGCAAGACTTATGATCTCAGTAGCCCAGCTTACATTGGCCTGTTAAGGCAACAGTTTTATTCTCGCTGCTGAGAATAATGTTATTGCATTTATTTTTCATGGGATTTTGTATGATCTCGATATATTATATTGTGCCGAATTTGTGCTCAGTCACTAACTCCATCTGATGCTTACTAGACCTACGGGTCGAGAAAATGGAATTAAAAGTGGAAATTAAAGTGGGATCTGCGAGGCGAGTACTGAACCGATGAGTTAGTGCTTGGCTGAGAGATCAAGGAAAAGGGGAACAAAATGATCTTAAGGGGTATGCCGCGCCCCAAGTTAAAGTGCATCCACATTTGTTGTTATTAGTATCTATTATTGATTTTCATAACTTGACCATATTATTTCATTATGAATGATCATGAGATTTCACAGCTTTTTATTGAGAATATACAATTTATACTTGAGACAGCTCATGACTGTAGCAGTATGATATTGTAACACCCTGATTTGAACTAGGATCCGTAAGTCATGAATTTTAAATTAGTAATCGACGCCTTAAGTGACGAGGTCATTTTCAACCCCGGCGTGCGGACTTTTAAGTAATAGTCCTGAAAACTCAGGACGACTGTACATCACTTTCGTTGCAATCACCAATTTGTCGGTTCTGTGATAAGTATGTTTTCACGTCAACCGCCGGTCATCGATACGAGTATAAGATTTGGGCACGCATTATGAGGTTACGAAAGATTAGTGTAAAGATTATACACTTAAGAGAATAATTAATTTTTAAAGTAATTAATTATTTTAAAAAAATAAGAAATTAATGGTAGCATATGTAAATAATTAAATATAAAGTATATGTACTATATAAATAATTATGACCTACCTTGTATAAATATATATATATATATATAAATCTATAAATATATAAATATATATATATAAAGGAGATGTGGCTGATTAGAAAGGGAGTGGGGGAGAAATGAAAGGCAAACAGTGAAGGGTATGGAGTGATCAGTGAGTGAACTGCTGAGAGATTAAGTGTGGCCCCCAAGTGTGTTAGGTGTGTATATTATATATATATATATATATATAAAAAAAATAAAAAATTTTTGGTTAAAATTGATTGCAAAAGTGCTAAACATATTTTGGACAAAGATGTTAAAAACATTGCATCTAAACAGATTTTTGCACGCTGGCAAGCTATTTTATCTGTTTTTGATTTTGATATATAATATATCCCCGGTGCATCCAATAGCATTCCTGACTTTCTCACTCATGAATTTTTGCAGCCCAAAAATGAGCGGGAGGAAGGACAAGCTCAAACAGTCTTCCCCTTAGATTGTTTCAACAAGAATGGATCACTGATTGGCTAATCCAAATCATCATCTTCTTCCTCTTCTTTTGCTTCTTCTCTCCCAGATATCTTAGATACAGTAAACAGTGAAGATTTCCATTTAGATCTAGATGACCAGGAACAATCTCTTAGGAATTGGAGCATCCCTAAAGTCCCTGTCAACCAGATCTATCATCCAATTCCTCAACACAGTGAAACTAATGTAGAATTCATACAACAACTTCACGATGGAAACGTTAGGATCATTTTTTATAACCTACGGTTTCAAACACCTCCACCTATCATCCCATCAAGCATACGGTCCAGATCTGAACTGTCCATTCCCAGATCTGAAAAACTTATCCCAAGACAACGACGTGATTTAAACTTGGATCTTCAAGGTCTAAAGTTAAATGATCAAGTTGCTACCCCATGCTATACAGCTCAATCTCAAGTCTTAGACGATGAGGAATCAGTTACTTCCCCTAGTCCATCTGATTTTGAGACTCCTCAAACTCTCCATCATCAACCTCAGCCACCAATTCCTCATGAACTCAATACACTCAGTAAAGAGTTCGTCCCTGACATGCAGTTCCTCGAAGATGAATTCTCTTCTCCCTCTAACGATGCTAAACGTGGTCATTATCGTACAACACATACAAGGGAACAAAAAGTAGACATTCTCAATTCATGGAAAGCTTTCATGGCTCAACACCATGAACATATTCTTTTCTTTGATTACGTTGAGAATTTCTATAATCATCCAGCTCAGTGTCAACCTTTAACCAAAACTCGTTGGATTAAGGAAGACCAATCCACCATCTCTTCTTCTCATCCTCCGGTAGGGACAATCCTCATTGAACGTCTAGGATCACACATGGTAGCCTCCCCCTACAAAACCTCTACCCTAGAAGAACATACATCTCAATCCTCCCGAAAAATTATGGAACAAAACAACTATACAAACCAATGCTTAGTCACAATAGGCAAACAATTAGATAAGATTGAATCCTTAATAGATAAACATCCAGCTTCTCAATCTTCATCCAGTTCTTCATTTGAAAAACCATTAGTCAAGTTACCTGAAATTAGAAAACCTCATCCTAAGGACAATCTTAAGGACACCACTGCCTTAGAACAGATCCAAAAAATGCTTCAGGAACTTAAAAATCCAGTTAAACCAGAAACAAGTTCTTCTTATACAATAACAGTAATAGAAAAAGCTACGCCGTCAGAAACATTAGAATCATCAACTGATGATGAACTCTGTACTCTTCCCAATCCTACTTTAGAACATCCAGAACTCATAGACCAACTTCAGGGTCTTTCAGTAAATAAAATCCATCGTCCATACTTTAATCCTCCAAGCAACATCACAACCAATAGATACAGTCGTTGTAACACCCCGACTCTGTATAATTAATAATTAAATAATTAATTATTAATTAGTACCGGCTTAGGGAATAATTAAGGAAATTAACCTTAATCTCCCGGTGGTCACACTAGACCAATAGAATGATTAAACATGTCCGAGAATAGGGTATAATACCCGAACCTAATTATCCATTAATTAGGTGAGATAATGTCGATTTAACACTGACGGAATTCGAATTAATTAACCACGGAAATCCCGAATGACTAATAAATGACACGGAACCTCTGACACTGTAGATAACTGAAATATGAAACTCTCGGAACAAACCACATCGAAAAAGGAGTTACGGAATGAAAGTTATGAGGCAAACATCAGAAACTGAATTAACGTGTAGCCAAACAGGGCCTTAGCCCAAAATGTGGAAAAATGGCCAAATTAGTGGTCAAGGGGAATTGAACCCTTGACCTATGGAGGGAAAGAATTTTATCCAAAAAACTTATCAGTTGGGCTACCCAGACCTTTGTGCCTATATACACAACTTAATTGTATATATCTCTGAATTGCCCCAAGCTGCCACCCAAATTGGCCAATGGCCTTGCATGCAAACCCCATATGATTGGCTTACATCAGCCCACATCAGCCCTATAATTCCACTGATTCTCTGATATATACATCCATATATAGAGATGTATATGTATAGGTATGTATATTAATATATATGTATGTACTTACCTAGGGACCTTTAAAATATGAGCTATTGTGAAAGAAATTGGAACTGTTATGGAGGGTGGACAGGTCCGTTAGAGACTGAGAGGAACACCATTGTAAGCTGCATGTGTGTGTGTCCATGGCTTGCATGTGTATGCAAGTGTGTGTGTGCATGTGAGGGATGATGTGTCTTCATGAGATGCACAAGAAGGAAAGGGGACTGAGGAACTGAACAACACTGTGTGACCGGACTGGGGCAACACACAGGCCACACCGAGCCATGAGAGGGAGGAACAGTGATCGTCCAAGAGGTATAACCCTTTTAAAACTGAGAAGTTTTTCTGTTTGAGTTCGATACTGTTTTGATGGTTTGGATCTGTATAAACTACACATATAGACTACTGAGAGACTTTAGAACTGTTCTAAATTAATTGGGAGGGTCGAATAGGGTAGAAACACCCAAAACCCGTAAACAGCCACCATGGATGAAGCTCCCCTGTAGCAGGTCTGAAACGACCGAGACCAAACCAAGTTTGGCCAACTGAGCCTTACACCAGACCCCAGTAGGTGTTTAAAGACCCCCACCCGCGACCCAAAATCTCATGGGAAGGCCTTCAAAACAGAAGCTATTGCTTTCGGCCAACAAACCCAAACTCTGAAACAAGCTTTTAAACCATGATTTTGGAATGGGACATTGATCCCCATGGATACACGGTCACAACGAGCCAAGCCACGTGAGATTTGGTGGAGAAATGAGGCCCCATGACCGAACTGAAACTCTGTGCGATAATCGGCTATACAGAGCTTAATCCGTGGATTCGAAGCATGAAAATGATGCTATGTTGTTGTAATCACTCCCAGAAATGTTTTGGAATCAAAACATGTTGAAAACCGTGCTTGAAATAGCACGAAATTGAGAAAAACCGAACCTGCAAATTAGGGCAACAGTGGGGCATTCGATGGAGAAGACGGAGTTGACTCGTCCAACTCGCTTGGGCGGACCGTGTCGACTCGGACACGTGTCCACTCATGGGCGTGCCACCTCTTTAGTGGAACGGCACCGTTTCGGTTAAACAGGTTTTGTTTTAAAATCAAAACCAGTCTGTTTGGAAACTCGGTTAATAAATCTGAATTAGGGATTAGGTCTGTCCAAACCGTGAATAAGGGGCTGAATTTGGGGATAGAAAGAATATGTTATTCCGGTTTTCTGAAGGAACTGGACCGGTTGGTTCTTGATGGTTTTGGACCGGTTCAACTGATGAACCCTTGAACCCTACGGTTTGAACCCCTAAATCATGTAATTACATTTTGGACCCCAAATAATTCCCGAAATTACGGATTTGCCCCAACAGTTCTGAATATTGTACAGTGGCCCATATTTTGGAAAATTTCTTCATTTAAGCCCTGAATAAATTAATTAAATAATAAAATTATTATTTTATTAAATAGGTAAAATTACAATTTTACCCCTGGACATTAAATATGTCAAACGGAGTCCAAATAAATTAGATAAATAGTGTATTTTCACTATTTCAAGCATTCTGGACTCAATGGTACAGTCCGATTTTGGAAATACAGTCCCGAAAAATACAGACACGCAAGTGATAAATGACAGTACTACCCCTGATGGCACCCAGACCCAAATAAAAATATCAGATAGCCTATTTTGACTATCTCGGGCATTCTGGACTTAACGGTGAGGTCCGTTTAATGAACCGAGGTCCCGAAAAATACAGACACGTAGGTGTAAATGACCGAATTGCCCTTAATGATACCCAGGGCCGATTAAACATAACAGACAGTCCAATTTCACTATGTTGGACGCTCTGGACCCAATGGTGAAGTCCATTTTATGAACTGACGTGCCGAAAAATACGACACATGAAATTACCAAATTACCCCTGATACCGTACGAGACCTAAACAAAGTCCGATTGGGACGAAACTGATACCGGTAGGAGCCCAGACACTGGTGAGACTGTATACTTGATTAGAAGACGAATCGGGGTCAGAATTACACAAAACGTAAAATGACCAAAATACCCCTGAGCACTGTAAGTGCAAAGTAGAGGTTGAATAAATGTCAAACTGATCTGATAAATTATCATAGGGATAATTATGAACACTGAAAGGCTAAATAAGACTCCGAGACAGTCAACGCGTAAAACGAGAAATGACCGATGTGTCCCGACGATCTAAAGCAGATACCAAATGAAGTCCAAGGGACTTACAAATTTATACATGACATATATGGGACGTTCTGAGGACCATAATAGGGTCTGGGATAAGAATGGCAAAATTACCATTTTGCCCCTATGGTTAAAATGAGAACCTAACTAATACCGATTGGAGTCCAAAGGATGTAGAACTTTGTACTTAAGATATAAAGACTATTCCGAAAACCACGACAGGGTCCGGGACAAGAATGGTAAAATTACCATTTTGCCCCTAAGGTTGAATGAGTGCCTGACTGATAACAATTGAAGTCTAAATGACTTAGGATATAATCCTAATAACTGCTAAGCCTAATTAAAGAATGAAATAGCCTCGGGTGAGACCCAATGGAAGGGCGATAGGCTACTAGGCTATCTTAGGTAATCCGATAGATACCTAAGATGACGAATGAGACCTGAATGGATGAGTTCTGATCTGTCTGTGATTGATGATTATTATTCCGGATATACATGGAGATGCCTGACGTACCTGGAGGTTATCGGATTATTTATGCAAGGAAATAAGCGTAAAGTTTGTGAGTAACTTCTGACACTGTTTTGATACTGTCCCTTGATTTACTGATCTGTTTTGAATGCAATTATTTAAGTGCAATTATTTAAATGCATGCTTTTCGTACTATATCACTTATGACATGGTTTTAGTCTTTTTAAATAATTGACTATATTCCTGATCCCTGTGCTAGCATCCCGTACTGTTTTGCCCGTTTTGAACTGTTGAGATAAAATGGATATATTGAACCATTATTTCTGAAACGATTAAATAAACCATGTGATATAGGCAAAGAACAACATTTTGTTGTATCGTACCGCTTTGTATAGTATACTGTCTGAATGCTATATTATTTAATGCATGTACTTAATGTACGCCCTTTGTACCACATTCCACGTGATGTGCTTGTGTCTTTCGAATTAGGAATTTCGTTCAGTTCGGTTATGTACTGTCCGTTAATGATATGTCTGCCTCGACTGATATGTTCCGTCCGGTTCTGACATGTTCCGTCCGTAATGATGTGAAGTCTGTCTTGATTGATATATGGTCCAGTTCCGTTGTGTACTGTCCATTGATGATACGTCTGTCTTGATTGAAACATTGTTCAGTCCAGTTATGATTAGTTCCGGCAGTGATGTGTCCCTGACTTGATTGTTATATTGTTTCTACCCAGTTCTGTTATGTTGTGTCCTGTTCATGATTGCCTGTGTCTTGATTAGTGTATTGTTTCCGTTTAGTTCCGTTATAATTTTATCCATTCGCGATATGCCTTTGCTTGACTGATGTATTGTTACCGTTCAATTCCGTTACATTCTGTCCGTTAATGTTATGTCTGCCTCGATTGATATGTTCTGTCCGGTTCCGACATGTTCCGTCCGTTGATGATCTGTCTGTCTTGATTGATATATGGTCCAGTTCCGTTATGATTCGTTCCGTTAATGAAGAGTCTATGTCTTGACCGATATATTAGCAATAGTTATTGTTCTGACCGATTGGTTATGTCCTGTTCCGATCCGTTTGTATTGTCTATTCGATTCTGTTTTATTGTACTAGACTGCTTATGAAATGGACTTATAAAAATAGTTATTTTTGAAATGACTAAATTATCCATGTGCCATGGAAGCACAAAACTGGTTTTGAAACCCATTATAGGGAATCTGTGTTACTCACTGGGCTTATTTAAGCTCACCCCATTATTCTGACATTTTTCAGGAATTACCTCCATTGGATTAGAAGGTACTATGACATGACGAGAATAGGCCAAGTGGCATCGCAAGTAAGGATCTGACGGCACTGAATTGTAGAGACTGGTTTATTGTGGATTGAACCTGGTTATTCCGGTGAGTGGTATGTTATGACTGACTTGACTGATATATACTAGATAGACATGGCTCATGGAACTAATGGTACTTTAGAGATATTAGATCTGCTCTGTTGTTATATGCTTGATTTTAGATATTCTCTGAAATTAGAATTGTTGACTGACTGGATTTAGTCTTGCTCTGTGATACATATTCTTATGATGGATAAGTGAGTTGCATTCCCGTGACACAAAGAAAAAGTTTTAAATTCCGCTGCATCTGACCCTACAGTTGGAGTGCAATTCGTCGGAAAGTTCAGAATTTGCCTTTGGTTGGTCGCGTCGCGACCGACTGGCAGTCACGTCCTCGACATCCGCGTAGGGTAGGGTTCGGGATGTGACAGTCGTCCTATTCCCCCAAATCTTCACATAGAGAATCATAACCAATTCTCTATCTCAGCTGATCGCCTCTATGAATGGAACATAGATGGTCATTCAGAACAAGAAATCATCAACAAACTTCAAAATATGGCTATGACTGCCAATTTTTACATTGAGAGAAATGGTACCTCTCAAAATGATGTTGTCATCCGGTTAACTTTAGGTTTCACAGGCAAACTCCTCACTTGGTGGGACAATCATCTCACTCAGGAAACCAAAGATTCAATTATCCATGCAGTCAAACGTGATCCAGAAGGCCTCCCTGTTTTTGATGAAACAATAGGTCGTGCAGAACCTGACGGAGTCAACACCCTCATATACACGATTACCCAACATTTCATATGAACTCCTAGTCATGTAACTGCTCGGATCCATGATCAACTCACCAACCTTCGTTGTCCAACCCTCAGTGACTTCGAATGGTATGTAGAAGTTTTCTATACCAAAGTCATGCTCAGAAATGATAGTGATTCACCATTCTGGAAAGAAAAATTCATCAATGGTCTCCCCAGTCTTTTTGCTCATAAGATTAGGGAACATCTCAGTAAAGATACAAGAATCATAGATTATCCCAGTCTCACATACGGAGATATCATATGCATTGTTCGCAAAGAAGGTATGCGGATGTGCATAGACATGAAACTCAGAAACCAAGAATCCAGAGACAAAAGAAAAGCCAAATATGAATTAGGCAATTTTTGTGTCCAATATGGTTTACCATCCATCGCTCCTTCCAAACGAAGATCATCCAGGTATCATCCAGAGAGTCATCATAGATCTCACAAAACATATAAGAGTCATTCACATGGCCATCGCCATAGTCACAAATCCAGAAAATCTCACCACCAAGGTGAATCCAGTAACAAACATAATCGTAAATATTACAAAACCAATCGTAGGAAACGAACATCCACTAGTAAGACCACCCGCAAAGCTACATCATCTGATGTTTGCTTCAAATGTGGAAAACCAGGTCATTTCTAGTCAGACTGTAGGGTTAAGAAACTTATTAACGCCCTTCAAGTTTCTCAAGATCAAAAACAAGAACTATTCAAAGTCCTAGCTCTTAGGAACACAGGCAGTGAACCATCCAGTAGTTCTTCTTACCATACAGCTCAGATAATGATGAAAATGAAATAGACCAGATAGATCATTCTTCTGATCATTCTTCTCATCATCATTCAGACTCTCCTTCAGTTAAACTAGGATGTTCAGACAATTGCAATCGCACTTGCTGCAAAACAGTTAATGTCCTTAGTAAGGAACAACAACTCATCCTAGATCTAATCACTAATGTTGAAAATCCAGACCTCAAATCTCAGTACCTAAATCAATGGCAACAATCTTTAGGAACTGAATCATCCAAATCTACTTTTCCGGTTATTTCATCCAAACCCCCTATCCAGGTTGATAAAATCTTTGATAGATTTACTTCATCCAATCCAGTAACCATCCAGGATCTACATACAGAAGTTAAACAAACCAAGAAAGAAATTTCTAGGTTAAACAAACTCATCCAGTCCTTGCAAATCCAACACGATTCTTTAAATCAAAAAGTAGAAACTCATCTTCTTTCTCCTCATCCTATTTTTGCAAATCCAATCCCCTCTGCAGATCCCATCGAGAAACAGGATAAATTCTTAGACACTATCACTTGGATTGACTTCCAAAAATGGAGCTGTCCTGTCAAGATCATCATTTGTAAAGAATTTGAGCTTGATACAATCGCTCTTATTGATTCAGGTGCTGATCTTAATTGTATCCAAGAAGGTCTCGTCCCGACCAAATATTTTGAAAAAACCCATGAGCGTCTTCGTTCCGCTAATGGTACCAATATGAACATTCAATACAAATTATCTGATACACATGTGTGTCAAGATAACGTTTGCTTCAAAACTCCATTCGTTCTAGTCAAAAATATGCCAGACGACGTCATCCTTGGTAATCCTTTTATGTGTCTTCTTTATCCATTTACTACAGATAGTGATGGCCTTACCACCACACCATTAGGCCAAACCGTCCAGTTTAAATTTGTTAGAAATCCTCAGTCTAGAGAAATTCATTCTCTCCAGGATCTTTCTATCAAACATACAGTCAATCTTCTCTCTAAGAAGAAATCCCATGTTGATTTCCTCTTAGCAGAAATACAATACAAGCGAACAGAACAACAGCTTCTTAAACCATCACTCCAGTTAGATATTCAAAAATTTGAATCTCTTCTTCAACAAGAAGTTTGTTCTGACCTACCCACAGCATTTTGGCATAGGAAACAACATGTTATTCGTCTTCCTTATGTCAAAGATTTTAGTGAGAAAAATATCCCCACCAAAGCCAGACTAATCCAAATGAGTCAAGCTTTAATGGAACTCTGTCATACAGAAATAAATCAATTGCTTCAAAAGCAAATCATCCGTCCATCCAAATCTCCTTGGTCTTGTTCCGCTTTTTATGTCAACAAAAATGCTGAAATTGAACGTGGTGTTCCCCGATTAGTCATCAATTATAAGCCATTAAATAAAGTTCTCGAATGGATTAGGTATCCCATCCCTAATAAAAGAGACTTGATTAATAGGCTTCATACAGCAACCATCTTTAGTAAATTTGATATGAAATCAAGATTTTGGCAAATCCAGATTCATGAGTCAGATAGATACAAAACCGCATTCACCACTCCTTTCGGCCATTATGAGTGGAATGTAATGCCATTCAGTCTTAAGAACGCACCTAGTGAGTTTCAGAATGTCATGAATGACATCTTCAATCCATACTCCAGTCATATCATTGTCTATATTGATGATGTTCTCATCTTCTCTGATTCTATTGATCAATATTGGAAACATTTATATTCATTCCTCAATGTGATCAAGAAAAATGGTTTAGTTCTTTCATCCAGTAAACTAAAGTTATTTCAAACATCCATTAGGTTTTTAGGCTTTGATATTTCTCATGGCCAGATTAAACCCATCCAAAGATCCATACAATTTGCAGATAAATTCCCTGACCAGATCTTAGAGAAAACCCAATTACAGTGTTTTCTAGGATCTCTGAATTATATATCTGATTTTTATCGAAATCTCCGATCTCAATGTAAATTACTTTTTGATCGTCTTCGCAGTTTTCCATCTCCTTGGACTCATGCTCATACAGCCATTGTTCAAAAAGTCAAACATTATGTCCAGATTCTTCCGAATAGATTATCTGTTATCATTCCAGAATTTGGAATTCTACTCAGTTAAATTATAGTACTATTAAAAGAGAAATTTTATCTCTTGTTTTATGTCTATCCAAATTTCAATCCGATTTATTAAATCAAAAATTTTTGGTTAAAATTGATTGCAAAAGTGCTAAACATATTTTGGACAAAGATGTTAAAAACATTGCATCCAAACAAATTTTTGCACGCTGGCAAGCTATTTTATCTGGCCAGTGTACGGAAGCTGTATTTTGTATACGAAGAGAAGATGTATGACTGATATGAATGGCAGCATGTTTTAAACAATATGTAACAGAAAGGAGGCAGAATATAATAAAAATTAAAATGCATATGCAGGGATAGGAGGTAAAACCTTCCATAGGGGGATGGGAAAAATAATGTAATAAATATTTGGATAAAACTGAAATGTATATCAAGAAATTAAACTTACAACTGTATGAGACAGTTAAGCCAAACTGTATGAAATAAGAAATGGGAGAAAGGAGAGGGGATACATGAGTGAACAAATAGCAGACATATGAACTCGCTCTCTAATATTTAATTCTCTCAAGATTTCTGGACTGAAGTTTGTAAACTGAAACAACAACTTGCTGAATGTTGGAGAAGAGGCGTCATTATATAGGGAGAGGGCGCCTTGGATGCTGAGAAAGTGGACGGGATTCTCGGCTGAAAATCCGGAAAGCAGGATGCTGATGATGTACGAAAAGTGTGACTTTTCACTGTAGATGAATAGTATTGTTCACACTTTTTACTGTTCATGAATAGTAAGCTGTCTGGTGCCGACAAAATTTCTTTATTGGATGTTGTATGAAAGATGCTGTATGATGCTTTAGATAGTCCGGAATGGGTCAAAATCATCATCTAAAGCAAAAGGGTCTTAACTGAATTCATAGGGGTTGAAGTTGTCGTCAAGTGCTGGATGACTGGATTCTGCATCGGAATGGGCCACTGGATCATCACCCATTTGAGTGACACGTATCATGAGCTGCCTGGCAAGTTCAACCCTGATAAGTTTATCCATTTCATCATGAAAGACCATCCACATCCAGTCACTACAGAGTCCATTGCACATAAGCCAGAAGCATCTTCTCCTCTACCTGACTTATTGCAGGGCCAATCTAGAGATGAGCTAAAGGAACTTTCCTATATATATATATATATATACACATGTGCAAAACACCACATACACACACACGACAGATTAAAGACCTGCCCCAAAATAGTAACAGGTAAGGCACTCTTCATGGATACTGCCACAAGTTAACCAAGTTGTTGGGGCAATCAGAATTTGAATTAATTAAGTGTATACTTATATACACATACATACACAATGCATACACACGACTCACACTCATTCTGTCACTGAGAGAGAGAGAGAGAGAGAGGAGTTCTGAGAAGAAGAAGAGAGGAGATTCAGAAGGAGAAGGGGAGTGAAAGGTGCCATTTGAGGTAAACCCACTAAAACACCTGAATTTCTCTCTCTAAAATTTCTCTACATATGAACTATTTTAAGCCTTGATTTATGTATATATGTTGTTTAGACTATATTTAGATCTGTTCAAGCATAAAATTTGAGCTTAAAAACAGTTGAAAACACCAAACCCATGAACAAACCGCCATTGAAGACCTTGCTCGAGTAGGTCTGAACCGACTTTAACCAAATCCTATTTGGCTTATCAAGACCTAAAGTAGACCCTACAAGCATCCCCAAAACACATGACCACGACCACAAAACCCTAGAAATGACTCTCAAAAATCAAGTTACAGGTACGGGTTTCAAAACCCAACCTCACAAAAGCACGATAAAATCGGTCATTTGGAATGAAAACCAAACCTCCATGATCAGGGGAACAAAATAAGCCAAACTCCATAAACTTTCATGGAGAAATGACCATTTACCAGTTGAGAAACCGTGAAGGGATAATGGTCTTAAACCTAACTTTTGAACTCGTTTTAATCCCTAAAACGAATGCTAAATCTTTCCATAATGTCCCAAAAATAGTTTAGATTCAAAACAGTGGGGTTTAGGTGAGTAAAATGGCTCGAAATTGAAGCTTTTTGGCTTCGGGAATTTGGACAACATAGGTGATGGTCGTGGGGAAGACGACCGAGTCGACTCACTGTTTGAATCGAGTCACCGAGTTAACTCGAGACATGTGTCAGGACGAGAAATGGCCACCGAATAAGTAGGGCGACGTCGTTTTGTTTTAAAACCTTGATTTGGACTGTTTGGTTATGCGTATTGTAATATCCCGACCTGGGATACCAGGTCATATGACACGTATTACGAGGAAAAGAAAATTATATATATATATAATTAATTAATTATTAAATTAATTAATTAAGTAATTAAGTATAAGAAATGTATATATATATATGTATTAATTAAATGATATATGTAAATGTAAAATAAAAAAAAGGGTAAAATGTGAAAAAGTGTGAATAGTGTGTGAATGTGTGTGTGTGTGTCGGCTGGTGTGTGTGTGTGTTGTCAAGTATATGTGTATGTGTGTATATATGTATATATTATATGTATAAATATCTTGCAACAATTTAATGCAAAGTTGAAAGAAGAAAAGCAAAATTTATGAGATGTGAGAGCTAAGTAGGGCTATGAAATCAGAGAGAGAGAGAGAGAGGTCGGCTACTCTTTCTTTAAAACCAAAACATGCAAGCATGTTGTTCTCCTACGAAATAAATCAAACAAGGGAGAAACTGAGAAGCTAAGGAAGGATTCAAGCAAGAAGAAAGGGAGAAAAACAGTGGTGAAAGGTGAACCCACCAAAACTTTTGAAATTCTCTCTCTAGAATTTCTCTATGTATAAACTGATTTAAAGCTTCCATTTTATATATATGATGTTTAGAACACATTCTAATCATAACGAGCATGAAATTTAAGCTTAAAAACACCTAAGATCACAAGACCCATAAGCTACGGCCATGGATAGACCTTGCTCAAGCAGGTCTGAATCCATGGTGATTAAACCTTGTTTGGGTTATTGGAACCTCAACTAGACTCCAAGAGTGTTTTAAAAACATATGACCGCGACCATAAAACTCAAAAAATGACCCTCAAACACCAAATTGCAGGTTACGGGTTTACACCCCAAACCTTGTAACTCATGTTTTAATCTATTCCTTTGAATGAAAACTAAAACGTCATGGATAGAGGATCATTATGGAACAAACCGTAAGTGATTTGGCTCAGAAATGAGCATGTAAGACCGAATTACAGTTCGGGTTATCATGTCCAAAACCGAACACACGAACGAGTTTTGAACTCCAAAATGAATGCCAATCGAATTGTATATACCTTAGGAACATTTTGGGACAAAAACAGTAAGGATCCATTGATCCAAACTGCACGAAATAGGAAGAAAAGATAAACGGGAATTAGGGTTTTCAGTCGGTCTCGTGGGAAAGAAGAAGACGGGTCAACTCGGCCTTTATATGAGGTTGAGTCAACTCGGACAGGTGGCAGCCTCTAGGCTTGCCACCGATTAAATAGAACGACGGCGTTTTGAATGGGGTTGATTTAAATTGAACGCCAGGGCTGACGTCATCATGACGTCAGCCACATGTAAATAAACCGGATAGACCGGTTGGTTTGCAACTGAACTGGACCGGTTCACTTCCAATTTAACTAAACCCTCTGGTTTTCTGTTTTATTTAAAATGAAATAAACCAAGACTTTTGGTTATGACGGATTGACCCCTGGGCTTTAGAAAAATTATACTGAGGCCCAACTGAGGGAAAAATTATGCATTTTGACCCCTGAAAAAATAATTAAATAATTAATTTAATTATTTAATAAATGAGCTTAAATTACTATTTTGCCCTTGTGGCATAAATAGAGCAAACGAAGTCCAAATTAAACATATTAATAGTGTAATTTTACTATTTTGGATATTCTGAGATCAATGGTAGGGTCCGTTTTACGAGACGGGGCCCGAAAAAATAAATACACGTAAGGAGTAAATGACCAAAATACCCCTTGACCAAAATTTACAAGTTATTAGTGTATTCTTACTATCTTGGACCTTCTGAGTCCAATAGTGAGGTCCACAACACGAGATGAGGTCCCGAAAAATAAAGACACGTAAAGGGATAAAAAGACCAAAATACCCCTGGTACCCCTAAAGCCAAAATGAAATCAGAGAAGGTCTAAATTGACTTTCCTTGACATCCCAGACTCAAAAATGGAGTCCGAATTACGAAACGAAGTACAGAAAAATGTGACACGTAAAACGGTAAATGACCATTTTGTCCTTTTACATATAACAGTCCGAATTAAATGTTAGGAAAGCCTAAACCGACTTTCTTCGACACTCCGGACTCAATGGTAGAGTCTATTCGACCAAAAGAAATGCCTAAAATAAAAAGACATAGAATTTGATGAATAGCATCTGTTAGATGGCTATGAACTGAAATATTGCTAAAGAACTAAACTGAGGCAAGTACGAGAAATGAAATACGAAAAGACACGACACGTAAACATGTCAAATAAATAACTTTAAATTAAAGTTAATGGAACTCCCAGAAGAACATGATTGTAGAAATCTGTTTTCTTGACACGTTAAATTGTGTTTTAAACAGAGAATTTAATAGACACAAAAATGAATCAAGAACGAGAAGTTCCCCCAATGATGACAAGGGCACAAATAGCAAATGATCCGAAACAGAAAGTTTTCTGGGAGAAGCTAGAAAAACAGCTCCAGCTGATTCAGAATCGTATTCGAATTTCCAAAACAAATGAAGTGGCCTGTGTTAGCCCCTTCATTTACAAGACTATAACCAAGGAGCAACTAGCAGCGAAAAAGATTAAGAAACAGGAGGACACCGAAATGCTGCAAGAATGGCTTCACAGGTTGAAGGAAGCCAAGGGAAAGGCGACTAAATAGATCGAAAACCAGAAGTACGAGGTGAGTAACCCTGTGTTTGAATTGGAGATTTAACTCCATGGATTTGAAAAAGTTTTAAGTTCAAAGATGTGAAGTATTTGAAGTTTCAAATTCAGTATTTACATGATGCAGTTTTTAATTGTACTGTTTTATAACTCTTTTATGACATGCTCAGTGATTGGTATCTATCATAGTTTTCTTAAAACATATTTCAGCATGTCTAAAGTTTTAATTGCCAAATTATGTTAAATATCCTGAATTTGATAGTTACAAGTATTTGAAGTCCTATTGTAGAAATTATACATTTCATGTTTTAAATACTCATGAAAGTATCTATTGAAGAAGTTATGTGATAAATGTTTTACAAGATAAACGGTACTAAGTACCACCCCCTATGAAGGTTGAAATCCTTCGGGATTCAACAGTAAATGCCCGGTAGCAGGATCTAATCCCCCAGGCAAATGAGATCGACAATATTGGCAGTAAAATGGGAGTCTGGTTCGAAACAGATTCCACCTAATTAAAGAGAAAAGATGACAAGTGATTTTGGAAATGGAAGCAGGTTTTACCCTCATTTTCAAATACATATTGATGTGATTTAAGTTATATACTTATCTGATGAAGTACGAGTTTTGCTTGGATACCTTAAATGTTTCCAAGTTATTTGAAATGCATATGTTTGAGTTATATACTCTATTTGACGAAGTACAAGTTTAGCTTGAATACTTTAAATGTTTCAAAGCTATTTATTTGAAATGCATATGTTTGAGTTATATACTCTATTTGACGAAGTACGAGTTTAGCTTGAATATTTTAAATGTTTCAAAGCTATTTATTTGAAATGCATATGTTTGAGTTATATACCCTGTTTGACGAAGTACGAGTTTAGCTTGAATACTTTAAATGTTTCAAAGCTATCTATTTATGAAATGCATATATTCGAGTTATATACTCCATTTGACAAGTATAAGTATAGCTTGAATACTTAAAATGTTTCAAAGCTATTTGTTTTAAGAATGCATGTACTTTGTATTCTAAATTGTATAAGCAATTGGCAATGAATGTTTTACAACTCTTATGTACTAAAAACCACTGCTAATTGAAAACCCCATGACGAATATTGGAATTGCTCACAAGCTTAGATTAGCTTACCCGGACTTTGTTCGGACCCCCCTTTCAGGTGATGTAGCAGACAGGGTCTTAAGGACATCGACGATGAGTCTGGCTGTTTTTGGGAAGGATGTGTTTAAGTAGTTTCTTTTGAAGAACCTATGAACATTAGTAGTACGTTTTGTATTAATAGACAATGTAAGAATGTGTAATAGGCCCTCAGGGCAACCGAATATGTATTGTATTAATGTATGAAGTCTTTAAGTTTTAGTTATACTCTGAATGTGTAACCATGTATGTTAAGTATGGAACAGCAGTATCGGACGGATGTGCATAATTTAAAAATGAGAAAAGAAAAGAAAAAGTTTTTCACGCTTCCGCAATCATGTGTAGCACATCTATCCGATACCGCTGTAGATGCGAGCCTTGTCTCGAGGCCTTCAGGTCTCGGGGCGGCAATCGCGATCCGGTAATCCGCTAGAGGGTGGGTTTCGGGTTGTGACACGTATAGGGACCAATTTAATAAACTCCGTGCGAATGGGGATATCCTACCCATGTTTAATTGCCCTATCTGCCGTTTGGTTTAAGAAAACAGGGAAAAATAAAAGAAAAAGAAAGGTTTGTTGCTACGGGGTTTTGAACCCCTGACCTCACGTGCCCCAATTGCCACACTTACCACTCGGCCATGCGTATGCAGCGTGTAACTATATGGGGCAAGATAAATATATATTATAAAATTAATAAATATAAAGAAAATAAAATAAAAAGGTGCATTCTGCACCTAATGGGATTTGAACCAAGGCAGTTATGGAGGGGAGGTGACACGCTGGCCAGCGTGCCACCAATACGCACCCGTCCATTTTAAGCAAACTAAATATATATATATATATATGTATATATATATATATATACTGTATTAAACTTAAATTAATTTATTTAATTAAATTAAATACTCCAAAATGGCCCGAAGCCCAAATTTGACAAGTCATATATATATTCTTAATATCTCAGACCTTCTGAGTCCAATGGTGAGGTCCGTATCGTGAGACGAGGTCCCAAAAAAAATTAAAGACACGTAAAAATGTCAAAATGACCAAAATGCCCCTACGCCATAAATGAGTCAAACGAGGTCAAAATAAAATAAACAAATAGTGAATTTTGACTATTTTAAACATTCTAAATCTAATGGTGGGGTCCGTTTCGTGAGATGGGACTCTAAAAAATTTAGACACGTTAAGGTACAAAATTGCCCCTAACATGTCCTAAGCAGAATTAAATCCTAAGAAAGCCTAAACTGACTTTCTTCGACGTTCTGGACTCAATGGTAGAGTCTATTCAACCAAAAGAGATGTCTGAAATAAAAAGACATAAAATTTGATGAATAGCATCAGTCAGGTGGCTATAAATTAAAACACTACCGAAGTACAAAACTAAGGCACGTATGTTAAAATGAAATACGGAAAGACACGACACGTCGGCATGTGGAGTAATTTAATTTAATTTAAAGTTAATGGAGCTACCGGAAGAGTACAAATTGAAATGAATTTAATTCCTAACACATTGAATTGTGTCGTAGGCTAAGAGTACGAGTTAAATTAAGTATATACAAAAATTATGGAATATCCGTGAATCGGTTAGGATTAATACGATCTAAGCAAAGGTTAAGAAGCATCAATAGGTGATATTGCAGTGATGTGAAGTTAATGAGACTGTATTATGAATTGTTCTTAGGAACTACAAAGGAAGTGGGAAAGCGCATTATTAGCACTGACCCTAAGGACCGAGGTGAGTAACCCTGCCTTTGAAGTGGAGATTTAACTCCATGAATTTGAAGAAGTTTTAAGTTCAATTTATTTGAAGCCTCGAATATCAAATTCAGTATCATATGATTCCTGTTTTAAAATGTTTTCTGCTTTCATAAACTGTATTGTGACATGCTGGGTGATTGGTTTGAATCACGGTTTTCCTTTTTAATTATGTTTCAGCATGTTTGGGTTTAAAATACTAAATTTTCATAAATGTTCTGAATTTGATTATTCCAAATATTGAAGTTTTATTGCAGAAGTTATATATGTTTCATGTTTTAAATATTCATGAAAAATATCTATTGAAGAAGCTATGTGATAAGTTATATATATTTCATGTTTTAAATATTCATGAAAAATATATATTGAAGAAGCCATGTGATAAATGTTTTGTAAGATAAATTGTGCATAAGCACCCACTGATTTTTGGGTTGTACGGAACTCAATTAATCTGTAAAAATATGATGGGATTTTGGGTTCCACGGAACTCAATTAACTGTCGAAATGCCAGGTAACAGGATCTGATCCCCTTGGTACGGGATATCTCTATTCTAGCATTGCAGCATTATAGTAAAATGAGAATCTGGTTCGAAATAGATTCCACCTAATTAAAGAGAAAAGATGACAAATGTTTTTGAAAATGGAAGCAGGTTTTACTCCCATTTTCCTATACATGTTTATATGTTTTGAAGTAACGATTTAAAAAATGGAAGCAGGTTTTTACCCCCATTTTATTATACGTGTTTATATGCTTTTAAATTGCATATGTTCTATTTGAAGAAATGTGTATTTAGCTTGAATACTTTAAATGTTTCAAAGCTATTTGTTTTAAAAATGCATATACCCTATGTTCTAAAATGTATGAGCAATTGGTAGTGAGTATTTTATGAACTCTCGTGTGCTAAACCACTACCAGTTGAAAACCCCATGACGAATGCAGGAATTACTCACAAGCTTAGATAAGCTTACCCAGATTCTTATTCGGACCCCCCTTTCAGGTAAATGATGGCAGCTTGATCTTGATGGTGATGATGATAAGCCTATCTATTTTGGAAGATGAGTTAGGCAACTAATCACAGGACTAGCAATTCCTTGGGGATGTACTATGAAGTTGGCAATGTTTTATATTAAGAAGTATTTCGCTATTGTGTATTAAGTCCCATGGAACAGTTAAACATGTATTAATTATGAAGCCTTTAAGTTTTTAGTTATGCTCTGAATGTGTGATCATGTGTACCATTGTGAATAGCGGCAGTATCGGACGGATTTGCAAATTTCAAAATGAGAAAAGAAAAGAAAAATTTTTTCATGCTTCCACAACCACTTGAAGCACATCTATTCGATACTGCTGTAGATGCGAGCCTTGTCTTGAGGCCCTCGGGCTGAGGGGCGGCGGTCGTGACTCGGGGTCCGCGCGAGGCAGATTTTGGGTCGTGACAGATATTGTTAGCAGAACATATTTCATTACCTTATCATTTGAGTTCCTATAATTTGATATTGAGTTCTATTTCTTGACTGGCTAGAATGTTGCATTATCTTAGTTATTTATGGATTATGCTTTTTTATATTGACCTGTACACATGGCAGAGTAAAGGAGTATTACTTACTGAGTTTTCATAACTCAGAACAGATACTACTTTTTGACTATTTTAGGCACAGAAATCGAGAAAGACCATAGAGCCTGATAGCTAGGAGGTGGGCATTCATTTTTTAAGTTGCAATGTAATACTTAGTACAAACAGTCTTATAGCTCTCCCATGTTATCCACGTCTTGGGTATGAACAGTTATATTAAGTAATTTTGTATTTCGTATTTTGAGAACATTATATATATCACATGCAGCTTTTATTTATTTATTTGTTTAATTCTTCCGCTATTTAATTGTTGCATGTTAGTAGCACTGATTGTGTAGCAAATTGAGACCCTTAATTCGACAACAGTGTCAGATCGGGTTTGCGATTCGAGATCCACACATGGTGGGTCTCTGGTCGTGATAACTTTTAGGGATCAATGTAATCTAAATGATCATAAAGACTGACCTAGTAATAAATCATTTGGAGAAACTATGAAATAAAATGATACATAATCCTTAAAATAATATGTGGAAAACTGTGATGGTGAAAGGAAGTATGAATGACTAAGACTACAATAAATTGAGAACGACAATTTATGATGATTTGGAGAAACCTTAGTAAAACTTTAATTGCTAACGATGAGTCTAGGAGACTGATTTAAAAAGGAAACCGTACATGTAAAATTTTTAAGAAAAAGAGAATAGTGTTTCTTAGAATAAAACATCCAAGTTTTGAGAACAAAACTCAATTTAAGGGGGGTAGAATGTAATACCCCAACCCAAATTGTAACCGAGCGAACCGTGAAACTTGAGTCAATAGGGCTTCATGTTATAATGTCAAATGAAATGGACAAGTTGGAGTTGAAATTGTTTCAAATGTACGGAGGATACCGAATGAAGCTTGAACAAGCCTGGGCAAACGAATAGCGATAAGAGAACAAAAAGGATGGGATGGTAATAGAAAGAAAAAAATAGGAAGGTGAAATAAAACAAATAGATAAAAATGAAATAAAAAGCAAAATAAACAAATATATGGAATATAAGTATATACGTGTGGATGTATATATGTATCAGTGAACATATATATATATATATATATATATGGATGCATGGTACATATGTATATAAGGGAAACTGCATACATAGAGATATATATTGAAAAAAGTTGACATTTTGGCTATAACGCATGGGAACAAAAAGGGAAGTTAATGAAAAAAAAAATAGGAAGTTGAAATGGTGGACAATAAGCACATATGTATATATATATATATAGGTATAAATATATAAGAATATATATGTGAAAGTGGATATGTAAATGTGTAACTGTATATTCGAAGGAAAGGAAACGGATGGGGGTTTAGAGGCGCGGGAGATGAAGGGTCAAATGGGAAGAGAGATAGAGAGAGAAAGAAAGGAGGAGAAATAAAAAATGGGGGGACGGTTTCCAATTCAAGTAGTATAGCCATGCGTTAGAAACAAAAAAAATAATAGAGAAGAAAGAAAGCAGCTCAAGCGGCGGTGGTGCGGCACGGCTTGGAAGGTTGTTTCTTGGAGAGAAAAAAAGAAGAAGAAAAAGCAGCACTGCGGTGCTGGGCAAGGTGCAGAACAACGAAAGGAAATAAAGGGGTGGAGGAACTGAGGGCATTATAAGAAAACAAAAGTGGAAACAAAGAAGAGGGGCGAAGGAGGGTCGAACAAGCACGCAACAGGAAAAAAAAAGTAAGAAATTGAGCTTTTCATTCTTAAATTTTTAGAAGCATGAATGTTCAATTTGATTTTAGGATTTTGTTAAGCATGGAAATTGGTTGATATTGCAGTTTGAATAAAGAAAAACGAATCAGAATTAAGTTAGGAAATGACATTTAAAGAGAAGGAGTGGAAATTGGGTTGTGAAAATTTGATGCATTTAACTTGGTTTAAACAATGAGGGATTATTCCTAAGAGGTACAGAAATTGAATGGGATGAAAAATGGGCCAAAATAGTAGACAAAAAGGTGGGAAAATGGAGGAGAAAAGGGTTGTCAAAAAACTGCACAGCTCTGGTGGAGCTAAGATTTTCCCTATTTTGGGGGAGACACGGCACTCCGATCGGAAAACTGATGGTAGATTTGAGTTGCCCATGACCTATATGTATGAACCCCACTGAAAAACGTAAGAAAATCCATCACCGGTGAGTCGCCGTTAACGGAGAAGACCAATGGCAATGCGCTGGACGTGAGTTGTGCGACTAGGATTTTTTATCCTTGATTTGGGCCAAACCGGGTCGGGTCCTACCCGAACCACACATTGAAATGGCTGCCCAACACTATTACTATATGGGTAAAATTTTAAATTTGAGTTTGGAGGGTGTTTGGTTGTAAAGGAAAAGCTATCTAATGATTGGCTTACAAATATACAGGAAATGAAAAACAATGAAAAAATGTACAGGAAATGGAAATAGAAAAAATTTGGTATGGGTAGTGAATTGAACTTGTGACCAAGGGGGAAAGGGTGAAAAGCTTAGCCCACTGTGCCACCAAGGCACATGTGATCTGTTTGGGCTCAAATACTATATGTATTAGCTACACTTAATTAATTTAATAAATTAGTTTAAATTAAATTTTGACGTGTAAATTAGTCGAATGAATAATGAAAACTTACTATTTTGGACCTTCTAGATTTAATGGTGAGGTCTGTTTCACGAGATGAGGTCCCAAAAAATAAAATACCCGTAGAACGCCAAAATGACCAAAATGCCCCTACGTTGAAGGTGAGTCAAACGAACTCTGATTGAGTTGAGTAAATAGTAGATTTTTATTATGTCAAACCTTTTGGACTCAAAGGAGAAGTCCAATTTGTGAAATAAAAACCCAAAAAATAGATACGCGTAAATGACCATTTTACCCTTGGGTAAATTAGATCAAATTAAAAGTCGTAAAAGTATAAAGTCATAAAAGAGATATTTAGAGTAACAAGGCATAAATTTGATGAATGAAATTTAAGCTAAAACGTGTTTACTGATATATAGGAGACAAGAAAGGAAAAGGGAGAGGCACAGAATACTAAGACGCGTTGAAAAGGTAAGTAAACTTCTATCTCTTATACGTAGTTTTCCAAGCCACGATCTTTCCATTACTGCCAAAACTTGTACTCATGTATGTATCCACTATTATTGTTCCCACCATTGATATTATCATATCTGGTGGAGGCCTATTTACTAATATCTCATGATTTGATTCATTGTAATGATGCCTATCATTGTATGCTTCTGTCATATTATTTCATACGTTATACACGATAGAATCTTGATTTAGAATTGAATGTCGAGACTGTTAATGGACAAATGGTGATGGGGGTGTTTTTATCAATTGACTGGACCTTTAGGTTGATTGACACGATTGATAGGACGTACGGGTCGTTTGACAAGATTGATAGGACCTTTGGGTCCATTGACAGGACCTACGGGTCGAGACTGTGAAAGGACAAATGGTGATAGGGGTGTTTTTATCGATTGATAGGATTTATGGGCTGATTGACGGGACCTATGGGTCAAATCCACAATCGAACATATAGTGATGGGTGTTTTCTTACATATGGAGTTACGAGGGCATTTTATATGCATTGATGTTAACTGTTCACTCATTAATTGTATTTGACTGTGACCATTTTATTTTGGCAGTACTCATGTCGATTGTGATTATTGTGGCTTATCCATATTCATGTTACATAGATACTCACAATTGTTATTGTGCCTTATTGTTTATTGGCCATTGTGGCATTTTACTATTAACTGTAATCGTTGTCATGACTGGCTATCATGTTACCTTTGAATTCATGCTTTCCTATGTAATCCCTAACCCATATTTGAGATAGGCTTTTACTTATTGAGCTTTGTTAGCTCACCCCTTCATTATATTTTTCAGGCGAGAATGCTACAGAACGACAGTAGGAGATTCGGAGTGTAGGGAGATGGTTGATCAGGAGCACAATAGAATACAGTAGTTTCTCCAATGCACTCATCACCTAAAACGTGGTTTATGTTTGGTTTATGTTGGTTATTGTCAGACTTACTTTTCAGTTTTGAACAATGTTGTGATAAGGCTTCCACACTTTACTGTTATGGTCACATTGCTTATTGTTATCATTGGTAAAAGAATGAAAAAGTAGGGACGGCCATTGGGTCGGCCCCACGACACGAGATTCGCATAGGGTGGGTTTCGGGGTAGTGACATGAACTAACTGAGCCCAAACTGAGTTTGGCTGGTTGAAACCTCAAACATACCTTATAATCATTTGGAAACCACTAAGCCGAGATCAAAAACCCCAATGAAAGACCCCGAAAACCTGAGTTGCAGGTTTGGGTCCAAAAATGATAACCCGCTATTTGGACACCAAATTTAGATTTTTAAATAGGGAATGAAATCCCTAACTAAAAGGTACACAACGAGCCAAACCATGCCTAAAATGGTGACAGAATAGGGATTTACGAGCCAACTACAGATCGAGACCACCCACTCCACCACTGCTCCTAGAGCTTGATTCGAGCCCTAAAATGGATGCCAAACCCTTACCCATAGATTCAATAGCCCCAAACACCCAAAAATAAAGAAGAAACCAACCTTAGAATGCACGAAATTGGAAAAATTTGAAATGAAAATTAGGGCAACACAGTGGGTGAGTTGGGGAAAAAGATGAATAACGACTGGATCAGGTTCGGGTTGGTTTTGGGTTCGGGTCAAGACCCGACCTATTTCGGTTATAAGGTAAGTAGGACGACGTCATATGAGAGGGTTATGTTTTAATTTTAAACCTGAACTTGGTCTATTTGCTTACTAAGATAAGAAATTAAATTGATAACCCCGTGTGCAACAGGGATAGCGTACCCCTGGTTTACCCCTTATTCGCTGTTTGGGTAAGGAAAAATCAGAAAAATAAAAGGGGAGCTTCCCTTAGATCAAACCCTCAACCCTCGCTAACCCAAAGCTCTAAACCCAACCCAAGGACCACTGAGCCACTATCCTCATGGTTAATATATGTTAATCGAAATATTATATATTATATAATAATAATACTATTAAATTAATTTAATTAATTTAAAAATAGAAAAATATCTTGATGTCCAAATTAAATAAACAAATATTGTATTTTGACTATGTCGAACATTCTAGACCTAATGGTGAGGTCCATTTTGTGAACTGGGATTCCAAAATATTAAGTCACATAAAATATAAAATTACCATTTTGCCCTTAAGGGTACCCGAAGCCAAATGAGAAGCAGCGAATATATTTTCTTGGACGTTCCGGACTCAGCGGTAGAGTGCGTTTAGCCAAATAAAATATTGTAAAGGCTGATGTATAAAAATTTAGCAACCTTTAAAAATATACTAAATAATACCGAGAGAGTTAAATAAATCACGAACATTAACATCGACCTAAATAATTGAGATGGGTTAATAATAATTAACTTTCTGATTTATAGGAACCTCCAAGAGGAAGGAAAAAGACATTTAAATTAATAGAACAACTGAAAGTTATTTTTGAGGTAAGTAAAAACCCGAACTCTACCATGTGCTAATTCCTAACCATGCCACAATGTTATTTCTTTATGCTACCAAATTTTGTACTCCTATACATGCGTAACACTTATTAATTTTCCCAGTTTAATGCCATTTTGCTTTGTGAACTTGTTATGGAATTGATTGCCAATATCCCATATGATTAATTATTCATTTCTATAGTTGCATGAATATTGGAAAATTTTATGCCCCTCACTGTTAAGGATTTACTATTCCATAATTATGTACATCGCCTGTTGAATACTAATGATCATGGTCTTATTTATACGAGCGCTTGAGGTTATGACTTGTCACAACGTCTGTCTGATTCCTAGATGCTTCTGGACCTTTGGGTCGGAGTCCTTAATAGAATTGATGTATGTAAAGAGCTTAATGAGTCATAAAATGCGCCTCTAGAGCTAACAGACTTAGCAGAGCAACTACCTTCAGATCTGCCTCCAGAGCAGCCTTCAGAGTAGCTACTAGCAAAGCTGCCTCTAGAGCAGCTACTAGCAGAGCTGCCTCTAGAGTAGCTAAGAGCAGAGCTGCCTCTAGAGTAGCTAAGAGCAGAACTGCCTCCAGAGCAAAGCAGCTATGAGCAGAGCTGCCTCTAGAGCAGCTAAGAGCAGAGCTACCTCCGGCAGAGCAGCTACTAGCAGAGCTGCCTACAGAGCAACTACGAGTAGAGCTGCCTCCAGCAGAGTTACTACTAGCAGAGCTGAGCTGCCTCCAAAGCAGCTACCAGTAGGCATCCAGAGCAGAGCTGCCTCCGGCAGAGCTACTACTAACAGAGTTGAGCTGCCTCCAAAGCAGCTACCAGCAGGCCTCTAGAGCAGAACTGCCTCCAGAGCTGAGCTGCCCCTAGAGTAGCTACTTGCAGGCCTCTAGAGCTGAGCTGCCTCCAGAGCAGGAGGAGTTTCGAACTGGTCACCGTGTTCTATAGACTTCCGACCTCAGAATAAGGAATATATCTTGGAGTGCAAGTCTTTCAGATAGGAAAGGAATCCTACCTCAATCAGGGAATATTATCACATATCTTTTAACCTTATCAAACAAGTAAAGGAATTCTATTCAATATAGAAAACTGCTAAAATCAATGACTCTCAACCCTATAAATAAAGGGGGCAGGTACGCCTAAATATTCGATCTCACATTGGATCTCAGATTCAATCACATATACAATCACTCTCTTTTATACATATTCTTTATATTTATTTCTTCTTCCCTCTTTACTGACTTGATCGTCGGAGGGTCTTGCTTCTCTTTTTTGCAGGTCCTTCTTGCCGAATCACATCGAATCGACCGGTGCTGTTTTTTGCATCATTAGTTTGGCGCCGTCTGTGGGAACGACTAATCTCCAAGTGCTCTATTCATAAACTCATCTCTTTCCTCACCAGAAAGCTATGGCCCCAAATCTCCAACCACGGTAGAATACTCAGGTTCCGCAAAGCTCTCAGCGTCAGCCACCTGCTCCACGAGCAAGGGGGCCAACTGTTAATCCCATGCAACAAGAGATCGAATCGATCAAATGAGACAATGAACTGGTGTAGAAACAGTTGCTTGCCATCACTAGAATGCTGACAACGCTCACACAGAATCAAAGGATGAACCCTCCTAACCCACCGGTCAACATTGCTACGGGAACTCAACCTCCTGTTGCCACGGAGAATGAAGAACTTCATGAGCAGCGTCTAAATAACCAGCCCGGGCACCCCCAGGGTGTTGCCCACGTTGGTAGAGATCCACAACCGTCAGCAGCTCCAGGTTGGGAAACATCAGCCTTCGTTCCTAACGTCCATTACCGGAGCACTACTCGAGCCCCAACTCCAAGGGCCTCGGGAGCACATCCGGCACCACAAGAGCCCCATCCCCATGCAGCACCAATCCCTCCGGTTTGGAACCCTCCTCCGTCCGAAGGGCGTACTCAACCCTACTACCCTGAAGCCGAGGCTGCCAGGCAGGGTTCGCAAGATGTCAAACTTAGAGACCCGCGGAGGGTAGAGGAAATTGCCGAGTCTATGGACCGAACAATTGCCTTGAGAGGACCTCAGAACCCTCCAGAGCAAGACGAGTTGGCCAGGCTGCTCGGAAGACTGGCCACCCCATTCACTCACGCCATTATGTCAAAAGAAAGGCCCAGAAAGTTCATGGTGCCAAAGTTCACCCTGTACGACGGGTCTGGAGATCCAAGAGATCATCTCTTACACTACCAGCATACTATGGCCCTCCATCGGGCCTCTGATGCTTTTATGTGTCGAACTTTCATCACCAGCTTGAAGGGAACTGCTCTGAAGTGGTTCCATAACCTTCCTCCGAACTCAATTACCAGTTTCTATGAGCTCGGTAGACAATTCTTGGACAGGTTCATGACCAGCAAAAGGCTCAGAAGGGGACCAAAGTTCCTGTTAAATGTCAAGCAGACTAAGGAGAAGTCCCTCAGAGCTTACATTGCGCACTTCAATGCCGAACTCACGGAGATCACTGACTGTAGCCCAAATTTCCTTGTAGCAGCCCTAACTGCTGGGCTTGCCCAAGGTGGTTTCAGAGACTCCTTAACAAGACATGCATTGGTTTCTTTTAAAGAAAGGAAACTGACTCTTCTCTCTCTTCATTTTCTCTTTCTCTCTCTACACGTTTACAGCCTCTATTCTTGACCTTATCAACCCATCTTACACTCCATTAATTCTGCTTTTTCATTTTTGGCAACTTACATTAAATGGGTCCTTGATATTTTTGTGTTATATGTATATTATATATACACACACAAATTCATCTACACACACTCACACACAACAGCCGACACACACACCCACTTGCACTACTGTTCACATATATATATATATCTTTCCTTATATACATGTATATAGTTATTTATATATATATATACATACTTATATACACTTGATAATATACACACACAATACACCATAAATGTGTGTATATGTGTGTTTATTTGAAATTAATTTAATAATTAAATATACTCTTATTTTTTAAATTAATTAATTTATTTAATTAATTAACTTTTCTCTTAAGTGTAAAAATCTTACACAATTTTTCTTAACCTCGTAACTCGTGCCATGTGGCCCGGTATCCCGGGTTGGGATATTACATTCTTCCCTACTTAAAAGAGTTTTGTCCTCAAAACTCGACTACTCATATTTCTTAACAATGTTTACTCGTATCATTCCTTGCTTCAAAATTTTTAATATAAAATTTCTAATATCTCGAGTCATATTCTGGATTCATGTCTTTTTAGGGTTTAAGGGTTTCCTTGATCAAGTTGGATAAGGCAGCACTGTGCGTTTCTCAGTTCCCTTAGTTACATGATAAAGTGGCCATTCCTCACCGGTAACAAAAGTCCTGATAGCACACTAGTGACTGTCAAAATCCTCCTTTTCACAATTTCTGTTATCCATCTTCTTAATTCATGTTTTACTTCTAATCTTCAGACTTTAGACTTTATTCTTTCTACTTTACTGCGGGTCCCATACCCCGCTCTTATTTCATATCACATATCTTACATCTCTATTTCATATACTGCAGGTCCCATACCCTGCCTTCCTATCGTACACGTACTTCTAATAACTTGACTTACTCTAGTACATGTCCCATACCCTGCCCTTACTTTACATTACGTATCACGTACTTTACATATCTAATTCATAAACTGCGAGTCCCATACCTCGCCTTTACATTTCATCACGTACTTCACATATCTATTTCATATAATGCGGGTCCCATACCCCGCCTTCATATCATAACGTATACTTCACATAATCATTTCATATATTGTGGGTCCCATACCCCGCCTTTACTTCAAATTACGTACTTCACATATTTAGGTAGCCTAGGACTTACCTAACTCAAGATTCTATTTCGAATCTCTTATTGACTCTAAGTTGGTCTTAGTCAACCTAGAACAATCTGAATCATTCTTAACTTCAATTATGACTCGGTCTTTTCCCAAAAGACCTAATACCTAGTGCTCTGATACCATGTACGGTACCAGTAGATTTTAATTGTTCCTTAACCTTAATCATGACTTGGTCTTTTCCCAAAAGACCTAATACCTAGTGCTCTAATACCATGTTGTCACGACCCGAAACCCACCCTGTGCAGATCTCGCATCGCGACCGCCACCTTCAGGCCCGAGGACCCTTGGGCGAAGGCTCACATAGGCAGCGGTATCGAATAGATGTGCAACATACGTTTTGCGGAAGCGTGAAAAACTTTTTCTTTTCTTTTCTCATTTTTAAATTATGCACATCCGTTCGATACTGCCGCTCCATACATAGCATACATGGTTACACATTCAGAGTATAACGAAAACTTAAAGACTTAATACATTAATACAATACATATTCGGTTGCCCTGAGGGCTTATTACATATTCTTACATTGTCTACTAATACAAAATGTTCTACTAGAGTTCATAGGTTCTTCAAAAGAAACTACTTAAACATATCCTTCCAAAAACAGCTAGACTCATCGCCATCGTCCTTAAGACCCTGTTTGTTGAATCACCTGAAAGGGGGGTCCGAACAAAGTCCGGGTAAGCTAATCTAAGCTTGTGAGCAATTCCAGTATTCGTCATGGAGTTTTCAATTAGCAGTGGTTTAGTACATAAGAGTTTGTAAAATAATCACCGCCAATTGTTCGTGTACTTTGAATACAGAATATATGCATTCCTTAAAACATATAGCTTTGAAACATTTAAAGTATTCAAGCTAAACTCATACTTCATCAAATAGAGTATATAACTCAAAACATATGCATTTCATAAAACAATTAGCTTTGAAACATTTAAAGTATTCAAGCTAAACTCGTACTTCGTCAAATAGAGTATATAACTCAAAACATATGCATTTCATAAAACAGATAGCTTTGAAACATTTAAAGTATTCAAGCTATACTTATACTCATAAACTTCAAAACATATAACATAACATATATTTCTTAAATAGAGTATATAAAACTCAAAACATATGCACATTGAAAATCAGGGTAAAACCTGCTTCCATTTTCAAATCATTTGTCATCTTATCACTTCCATTAGTGGAATCCGTTTCGAACCGGACTCCCATCTTACTTATAAATAGAGATATCTCATTTGCCTGGGGGATTAGATCCTGCTACCGGGCATTTCACATGACAGGTCAATGAGTTACAATAAGAACCCAAAATACTGACTATGTGGTTTTTAACAGGTCAATGAGATCCGAAGAAACCCAAAATACTGCCTGTGTGCTTATGCACCATTATCTTATAAAACATTTATCATGTAACTTTTCTCATAGATACTTTTCATAACTTCGTAAAATCTTCGTATACTTGAAATAAGCAAATTCAGGATATTTAACAATAATTGCATTTTAACTAGACATGCAGAAATATATTTGAAGGAAAAACTGTTGTAGAAACCAATTACTGAGCATGTCACAATGGGGTTATAAAACAGAACAATTAAAAACTGAATCATGTAAACACTGAATTTGGAATTTCAAACAAGTCATATCTTTTTAAATCCATGGAGTTAAATCTCCACTTCAAACACAGGGTTACTCACCTTGGTCCTTTAGGGTTAGTGCTAATAATGCGCTTTCCCACTTTCCTTGTAGTTCCTAAGAACAATTCATAAACATCTCATCAACTTCACATTCATTGTAATATCATCTCGATATTCCTTAACTTATGCTTAAATCGTATTAGATCCTAAAACGATTTCATAATTTCATATATACTTAACTTAACTCGTACTCTTAACCTATGACACAATTTAATGTGTTAGGAATTGAATTTATTTCAATTTATACTCTTCTGGTAGCTCCATTAACTTTGAATTAAAGTTATTTACTTGACATGTTTACGTGTCGTGTCTTTTCGTATTTCATTTCTCGTACATGCCTTAGTATTAGTACTTTGGCACTACTCTAATTTATAGTCATCTGACAGATGCTATTCATCAAATTTTATGTCTTTTTATTTTAGACATTTCTTTTGGTCGAATAGACTCTACCATTGAGTCCGGAGTGTCCAAGAAAGTTGGTTTAGGCTTTCTTAGAATTTAATTCAGGCTTTATATGTAAAAGGGCAAAATGGTCATTTATCGTTTTATGTGTCATATTTTTCTGTACTTCGTTTCGTAATTTGGACTCCATTTTTGAGTCCGGAATGTCAAAGAAAGTAAATTTAGACCTTCTCTAGTTTCATTTTGGCTTTCGGGGTACTAGGGGTAATTTGGTCATTTCACCCCCTTACGTGTCTTTATGTTCGGGACCTCATCTCGAGTCGTGGACCTCACCATTGGACTCAGAAGGTCCGAGATAGTAAGAATACACTAATAACTTGTTAATTTTTGGGCAAGGGGTATTTTGGTCATTTACCCCTTTACGTGTCTTTATTTTTTGGGCCCTGTCTCGTAAAACGGACCCCCCATTAGTCTCAGAATGCCCAAAATAGTAAAGATTCACTATTCGTATGTTCAATTTGGACTTCATTTGCTCTATTTATGACCCAAGGATAAAATAGAAATTTTACTTTATTTATTAAATAATTAAATAAATTATTTAATTATTTTTCAGGGGCTTAATTGCATAAATTCCTCATTAGTTGGGCCACAGTGTAATTTCACAAAACAGTTGGGGTCAAACTGCAAATAGAGGAAATCTTGGTTTATTTGGTTTTTAATTAAATTGGAAAACCAAAGGGTTCAGTCTCAAACCAAGTGAACCGGTCCGGTTCAGTTGCAACTCAACCGGTCTGGTCGGTTCTTAACATAATGTTGACGTCATGATGATGTCAGCCCTAATGGTAAAAATTAAAAATGTTTAGCCTCTAAACGTCACTGTTTAAATAACCCATAACCGGATGGATCCGGATTTAACCCAGGCCCGATCCGAACCATAGCCCGACCTGACCCGAACAGTGTCGTCTTCCCCACGAGGTCGACACTGTTCACACAGAACCCTAATTTTTTTGCAGTTTGAATTTCTTCAATTTCGTGGAGTCTTATTCACCAAATCTTCACTATTTTCATCATAAATTGTTCCTAAAACATAAACAATTACTTTGGCATTCGTTTTTGGCTTCAAATCGATCTCATGGGTTCGGGCAGAGGGTTAATAACCCAACCTGCAACTCCTTCGTATATACTCGTTTTTGAGCCAAAATCATTGAGGTTTCTTCTGTCATGATCTATTTTTCATATAGTTTTAGTTTTCATTTTGATATACTCGTTTTGGGGCGATTTTGGAAAGTTGGTCCCCAAACCTGAATCCTACAACTTCACATATAGGGTTTGTTCCATAGGTTTTGTGATCACGGCTAGGGTTTTTCATGACCCTCATGACTTCTTCTTGAAGCCTTGACACACCATTTTTGGTTTAGTTGCCATGGGTTCAGACCTGCTTCAAGCAAGGTCCTCCCATGGCAGTTCTTCATAGGTTGGCACTTTCTTGATATTTTGAAGCCTAAAAATCATGCTAAATCAACTCTAAAACACATATCTAACATTATACATGCATAACTAAGCTTCAAACAGTTTTTGCTCATGCATATTTCTAGAGAGAGAAACATTAAAACTTGAATATCTCTTACCTTTTGCTACGGTTTTAACCTTCTTCTACCTCTGGTTCTTCCTCTATTCTCTTTCTCTGCTTCCTTAAGGGGTCAAGCATGCAAGACATGCATTGGTTTCTTTTAAAGAAAGGAAATCGACTCTTCTCTCTCTTCATTTTCTCTTTCTTTCTCTACATGTTTGCAGCCTCTATTCTTGACCTTATCAACCCATCTTACACTCCATTAATTCTGCTTTTTCATTTTTGGCAACTTACATTAAATGGGTCCTTGATATTTTTGTGTTATATGTATATTATATATACACACACACAAATTCATCTACACATACTCACACACAACAGCCGACACACACACCCACTTGCACTACTGTTCATGTCAAGACCCGAAACCCACCCTATGCGGATCTCGTGTCGCGGGGCCAACCCAAAGGCCGTCCCTACTTTTTCCATTCCTATATCATAGTACTAATATGCAATGTACTAAAAATTTTAAACAATGAACAGCGGAAGTCTTTATCAATTACAGTAATCCAGCGGAAGTCTTTTAAAATAATTTAAATAGCAGAAGTCTATTAAATACATGACATAGTTCTACATAAAACAAAATGAGAACTAAACGTAACCAGCACCCGGGGGTGGTGAATACATGGGAGAACTAACATAGACTGATATAATACTTCAAAATGTCCCCCTACGCTCTCAGACTCCTACTGGGGTCTCGCAACGTCATCACCTGAAATGGGGGGTAAATGGGGTGGAATGAGCTACAAAGCTCAGTAAGTAAAACAGATTTCCAACACTGGTATCGATGATCAATATGAATCCATGAATCAGATAATGATAGCCAATCATAAGGAAGGAGATGCTGTGATAGCCAATGAAAATAATTGCCACGAGGGCCAATGGAAACAATTGCCACGAGGGCAAATGAAAAGTAATCACAATACACAATCAGAAGTATTGGTGTAAAATGATAATATAACAATAATGAAATACTGCCACAATGAACCGATCACAATCAAATCAATCAATGCAAGTCCTTCGAGACTTGAAGAATCATAAGGAATAGTGCCATTCAACAATCAAGTTCTGTCAATCATAAGAGATGCTGTTATTCTGTGTCAGGGCTCGGCAGACCCTCGATCTTTTGGGGCCCGGCATACCCCCCAGTCAATTCAAGTAATTTGCCATTTGTCCGTTCATGAACTTGACCCGTAGGTCCCATTCAATCAGATAGCATCAGATGGGTGTTGTGACTGAGCACAACTCCCGTGTTCATAAACATGTCATGATCATAGTAATTCCATAGAATATAAAAATGGAATATCATTCATTCAATGAGGATACAATAGTAGGCCTTTCAAGGCATGGTTTAACATGATAACAATGATATAGCAATCAATCAATGTCCACAAGATAGAACAATATCACATTGTGGATAGCAATAACATATGTGCTTTCAAAGCACAGTGAAACATGATAACAATGATACATCAGTCAATCAAATGTCCACAAGATAGGAAAATATCGAATTGTGGAACACAGGGATATCAATACATTCAAGAGTACGAGTTTGGCAGTGAAAGAATGAACTTGGCTTGTGGAAACACCACATGTAAGAGAGAGTGATCCACTTACCTCTATCGTGATTCTAGATCAGAAATTCGTGAGTGTACCCTTGCCTTTCGAGTTCCCTATATATCAGTGAATATGTTTTAGAATAGATTCTATTCATCAAATTTTATGCCTTTCCATCATAAGTGATGCTGCACTTTTTGACTCGCAACACGTGAGGGCTCCGTGACCTGTAGAACACTCAGAAAGATGATCAGAGGACCACCGGATTGGCTCCGGGGGTAGCCGCTCCGATGCTTAAGTAAGTAAGGGAATTGAAAGACTGTATTGAAAGCCAAAGAATGAGCATAAGAAAAATAAAGCGTACCTCTAGGGTTTAATATATAAGTCGTGGTTCTCCTAATTTGATTAGGTTTTGCCACCACGAATATAGGGATTTGATCATCGGAGATTTGCAGTTACCTTGTGGAGCATTGAATCGTAGATGGAGATAATCATAGATAGTAGTTTCCGTGTTGAAGACTGTTTCCTTATTCCCCGCTTAACAGTTGTTAAGGAAACCATATATGCAGTGTTGAATAAATATTGTCCAGAACAGGAGGTCTGGAAGATGTACACGAGAATATCCTGAATGCTTCATCTGCACTGTATGACCGAGTTTATCGGTTCTGAATGGTATATAAATAAGAATGCCCCGAAGGCTTGTGGCTGCTCTGTATGATAGACATATATGAGAATACCCTGAAGGCTTGTGGCTGTTCTGTATGATAGACATATATGAGAATACCCTGAAGGCTTGTGGCTGTTCTGTATGTCCGAAATATATGAGCTCTGTAGGATCGAGATTTGTTAATCTGATGGGCACACGTGTCTCAAAGTGATTGGTGTGTCTGTTTGTGGTATATCAGCTACTCCCCCCCCCCCCCGAGCCCTTGTTAAAAGCTAGGGTTTTAACTAGGGTTGAGGGTTTTGTGAAGAGTCATACGTTTTGCTTTCCCATTTCTCAAGACGTCGGTTTTAACGCGTCACTTATTGCGCAGCCGATACTTGAGAATTCATCATTACTCTCAACCGTTGTGTCGGCTCGTCTTGGAAGGCTCATATTTCGAACGTATATATAAAGAGAGGGAAAGGTCTTTCGTACCTTTCTTCTGCGTTTACTTTTACAGTACCAGACCGCCATTTGACATATCCTGAAGTTTGGAGGTTACCCGGTGTTCATAATCCTTTACTGATCTCAGGTTCGACTTTTAGTCTCCTTCTACACTTCTTCTCATTTGTTTCATTTCTTTTTCTTGTTCGCCATGTCTGGCTTAGAATCACACTCTGGTTTGGGAAGTCCTTCTGAGACCGATCCTCAAATGCAATTAGTGAGCGTTGATGAAAATAGGCTGGTAGATCCTCCCTCTAGTCCGGGGGTTAGGATTGTTGATGCTTTTGATGAGCCCCCGAATAGGGCGGGTGAGACTTCCGGTCAATCTGGTCACAGAGAGGAGGTTGAGAGTGTAATTACTGAAAGTATGTTGAAGGAGTTATGGGCGAAGTTCAAACTTTCCAATAATGTAACTTTCAGGGTCCCAGATTCTCAGGATCGCCCGGGCAATGTTAGAGAGGGGGAAATCTGTGCCTATCTGGCCTGGTTTGAAATGGGTCTTACACTCCCCTTTCCTGATATAATAAAACAATTCTTTTGTTGGTTTGACCTTTGCCCTGCAGACTTGAACCTTAACAGTTGGAGACATCTGTCGAGCTTTATTGTGTTAGGGCATATGAATAATGTCGAGGTGTCCCTTGACTTGATCCGTAGCAATATGGATCTAAAATTTCAAAAGGCGGAGGGTCTTTTTTATATGTCTTTTGATAGTGGGTTCAGACCCCTTACTTCTGTGCCCTCCTCCAACAAGACCTGGAAGAAATGGTACTTCTTTATTAAAGGAGGATGGGAATTCAAGAACTTCGAGGGTCAACCTTCCACATTCCCTCGAACCACTGGGCCAAGGGGTGAGGCTTAACTTTTCCGTGGCTGCGTTGACTCCGTTTTGTTTGCCAATTTGTTGAACTGATCAATTTCTGTGCTTGCTTTGCAGTTAAGAGTGCATGGAAGAGACCAGACTTCTCTTCTTCGATTATAAGCAATATAAGAAGCTCTTGAAGCCCAGCATCAGGGATCATTCTTCCATTGTCAACCCTGATAAATTAATGGCTGCCAGGGGTAGTGTTGAGGAAATTGCTGACAATGTGATGGCTCAGTGGGAGTCCGGGCCATCACCGCCTGTGGTGGGGGAGGCTTCTTCTCCAGTGGTTCCTCCCGTTCCGAAGAAGCGGAGGCTGATTTCGTCCTCTCCCGGGCCTGCTGAAAGGGAGGAAGAGGCTCCCGTCCCTATCATGGTGGTTCCTCCAATCCCGTCTCGTCGAGCGGGTAAGGGGGCATCATCATCGGTGGCTCCTGATGTTGCTGGTCAGGGGGCCAAGAAGATTCTGAGTGACTTCTGGGCCAAAGGCTCAGTTAAAATTAAGCCTCAGGCGTCGGGGAAGCTTCTTGCTGACTTGACCGCTCTTCAGGTTAAGGTGAGCTCGTCAGGCCCATACTTCTCTTACCTTTAAGCGTTTATACTGGTGTTCAGTCGTTTTCTTTGTGTTATGCAGACCTTGCATACCCTTTCTGCTTTGGTGGAGGTTTCTCCATCTGTGGAGGAGCTTGACCAACTTAGGGCCAATCTGGACGATCTGGGACTCCAGCTTGGCACTGCTCGGTCGGAGGCTCACGATTCTGCGGAGAAGTTGAAGGAGTGTCAGAACTCCTTGATAGTGATGGAGTCGGAGAGGAACCTTGCCGTTGAGCGGGCAAGGAGGTTGCAGGTGGAGCTGAATGGCTTGCGGTACCAGCACCGTAGACAGCTCGATGACGCCGTGGAGCAGGCATTGGTGGACAATGAGGAAGAGATGAGGTCGAAGCTGGAAGGAATGACCCATCGTTTGATTACGTTTGGGTTTAATAACTTCCGCTCTCGGCTTCTTGCCAAGTTTCCTGACCTAGACGTTTCCTCCATTGTGCCGCCTGGATCTGAACCTTCAGAGGTTATCCAGGATGAAGTGGCTGATGTCCTCCCGGCCGATCCCACGTAAGTGGTTGTACCGACTGAGGTGGTTGATACTGCACCTGCCGAACCTTCTCCTGTCGTTGATCCTGTTCCTGCTGATCAGGCTTAGGATCTATATTTTGTTATCTTTCAATGTACTTGAAACATATATTTGTTTAATGGAACAGTCTTTTGGTTAATGCTAGTCTCCTTAGTTATATTGCTCTGTAGCATTTGTACATATCTTTGGGTTATGTGGCTCTGTAGTGCTTTTAACATGTAGTTGATGGTAATAATCGTTGTAAGTAGCACTGCTCTGGAGTTTAGTGTATACCAGATCAGATTTTCCTCTGTAGGCAACTGCGTTTCGAGCTTCTTCTCCTGCCTTAGGTCAATAATTGGGGACTTCTTTTTTGAAGTATTTCAAAACTGTCCATTATGAATTCGGAGACTTAATAATAAGTGGATACCTTGTGATTGTAGTTTGGTTGATCAGAACTTCTGCCTCCAGACCTGTTAGAAATCAAGAAACGTCATAGTTGATGGACCTCTGTTGTATACATTGTAATATCCCGATTTGGGATATGACACGTATCCCGAGCTAGGCGATACCGACCTGAGTTGGGTTGGGCCAAAACATGAAACCCCGGACTATAAGAGAATTTATTACAAGAACAAAGTTTAAAGTTAAATCGGAATATTTAAACACCCGAATAAACCAACATTTGAATCTAGTATGTAATACGTGCATGCACAAAATTAAATGGAGATGTATATGTAATATCTATACATACATAATGTATCAATGTAATATTATTTATATATGTATATATGTGTATACAGTTGCATATATATATATATATATAATAGGTATGTAAAGTGAGTGCCATGTGGGCCTTGCATGATGAGGAGGTGGCAAAGCCACCGAGTGGGAAATCAGCAAGAGAGGGCTAGGGTGCAACGTGTGAGGAGGAGAGAGAGAGAGAAAGCTATGTGTGAGGTGTTGTTTGTGCATGGATATGCTGCCACCGCAGCTACAGGTGGCAAGGGCCACCGACTGGGGGGGGGTCGGTTAAGGGAAGAAAGAAAGGGTTAAGGAAGAGAGAGTTAGAAAGAGATTGGAAGAGAGATAAAACTGAATCGCAAGAAGTTAGAGAGAGAGAGAACCGATTGAAGCAGTTGAAGGAAATCAGCAACTAAAATAGGTAACCTATTTCATCTTCACCTCTTTAGTTTACTCCCTGTTATCATAGACTTTGATTACTGAATTGGTAGGACACGAAATAGGAAAGAAAAACAAGAAAAACCAAAACTGGGTTTCGGTTAGAAATGGTGACTTAAAATAGGTGAACCCAAGTGGAAAATTGAACCATAATATGGATAGGAAACGTCTCCAGGGACTCAACGCACTTCGAATCAGCTTAAATGGTCAAGAAATGGCCATTCTGTGGCCAGTTATTCCCTCATCGGTGCAACGCCGGAAACTGGGAATGGGTGTGTGAAACCGGTGATGTTGGAGGTTAAAACCTGTCCTAAAATATTCCTTACAATTTTAGAATTCATTGGGAAGAAAAACAGTAAATTTTGGACGTAAAACCACGAAGATCCGTGAGGAACTGCGCTGTTCCGGCGACCATGGCCGGAAAACCCACCGGAGAAGACGACCGGACTATCAGGGGGCTTCTTCGGGTCAGGATGAGACCGGGTTTGGCTCGGACCGGGTCGGGACCCGACCGAAAATGATTAGGGGCAGTGATGCTGTGTCGTTTTGTTTTAAAAATTAAAATAATTTGGGCTTGTTTGGTCATGGATATAAGGGATTAAAATTGGGTTGGGGTTGTCCAAACCGTGGATAGGGTGAGAGAATTGGATATCTTAATCCGGTTCTCTGAAGTTAACTGAACCGGTTGGTTCACAGTGGAATGGAACCGGTTTAGGGTTTTTGGTTCTGAACCAACTGGTTCAGACCGCGACTCTGGCTATTTACATTTTGACCCCGAAAGTTATAGATAATTCTACTAAGGCCCAACAGGAAAATGTTAAAGTTACAAAAATACCCCTGACTCAAAAGTGAGTCAAACGAGGTCCAAATAGGGCAAATGAATAGTCAATTTTTATTATCTCGCATGCTCTGAGTCCAATGGTGAGGTCCGTTTCACGAGACGGAGTCCCAAAAAGTTACGACTTGTAAAAAAATGACCAAAATACCCCTGCTTCATAGGTGAGTCAAATGGACTCCGATTGACTTAAATAACTAGTGAATTTTTATTATTTTGAACCTTCCGAATCTATTGGTAATGTCAAAATTATGAAAAGAGGTTCTAAGAACAACGGACATATAAAAGTCTAAATAAGTATTAGAAATACTGATCATAGCAAGGCATAGAATTTGGTGAATAGAAATTATTCTGAAACGTATTTACTGATATATAGGGAACTCAACGGGAAAAGGAAAACCTACAGGAGACTGATTTAGCAATGCATTAGAGGTAAGTAGATACCCTTTCTCTTCCATGTGGTGTTATCAAGCCAAGTTCATTCCTTACTGCCAAACTTGTACTCCTGAGCGTATCTGATGTTATTGTCTCCACAACGTGATATTGTTCTATCTGGTGGACATTGATTTATTGTTGTACCATTGTTATCATGTTGAACAGTGTTTTGAAATGCCTATTGTTATGTTTCCATTGAATTGATGATATTCCATTTTTATATACTCCTATGGAATCATTTATGATCATGAAATGTTTATGTATACTAGATTTGTGCTCAGTCACAATATCCATCCGATGCTTTAAATTCACTGAAGACCTTCGGGTCGAGTCCGTGAACGGACATATGGCCATACACTAGAATGCACTGAAGGGGGTAAACCGGGCCCCCAAGGACCGAGGGCATATCAAGCCCTGACACTGAACAAAAGCATCTCTTATACGATTGCTCAACTATAATTGTTGAATTACATTGTTCTTGTGATTATCTAGTATTGTGAGATATTCCTTTATTGATCTATTGTGATCAATTATAATGGCAGTACTTTCTTGTTATTGTATTATCGTCGGGAATTCCAGGACATTGTTATGCCATTCCTATTGATTACACATTGTAATCCCACTGTTCATTTGCCACTGTTCACATGTTAAGAGTTTCATGTTGATGTTATGTCCCTTACTCCTAATTGTACATTGTGTTCTATTGTTTATTGGCCCTTATGGCAACTGTTCCCATTGGCTATCATAGCATCTTATTTCTTATGATTGGCTATCATATTCTTGTTCTTGGATTCATTTTCTTTTATGATCCTCGATACCAGTGTCGGAGATCTGTATTTACTTGCTGGGCTCTTGTAGCTTATTCCACCCTCCTCACCCCCATTTCAGGTACTGATGTCGCGAGACCCCGGTAGGAGTTTAAAGACATAGAAGGACATTTGAGGAAATGCATCAGTTTATGTTTTAGTTCTCCCATGTATTCACCACCCTAGGGTGCTGGTCATGTTTGGTTCTTATTTTGTTTATGTAGAACCATATTATGTATTGTAAAGACTTTCACTAACATTGTGTATTGAAAAGACTTCCGCTGTTATTGTTTTGAGGTTTTAGTACTTTGCACATTAGTACTATGATACAGGAATGGAAAAAGTAGGGACGGCCTTCGGGTCAACCCCGCGACACGAGATCCGCATAGGGTGGGTTTCGGGTCGTGACATACGTGGCCCTGTAAGTGTTAAAGACATGGAGAAACCGTCACGTCATATACATGGAAAGGATTAAAAGCCTATGTATTACGTGTATGGCCCTGCCTTTTGCTTCTCCCGAGAGGGTGGTTTAATGCTCCATTTATTGCACCTCCGCCGTTTGGGATTTCGAAGCTAGCACTTCGCTTAACCGTTGTGACGGTTCAACTGGGTGGCCTTTGGTCTTCCAGTGTCTATATATATGGAAACGAGGGCATATGGTTGTGCTCAACCCTTTTGCTCCCAGAGTTGTTTGTAAGAGAGATTTTTATATACTGCCGAAGTTCTTCCACTCGTCCGGAGATGATGGATGATTCCTTGCCTGAGTTGGGAATAATTAAACTGTGGCCAAAAGTTAACCCTCCCCTATTTTCAGTCTCCAAGGAAGGATTGAAGGAGGCACAAGTCTTCTTGTTTCCTCTGGTATCTAGTCGAGATTTCTCCGATTGGTGGTGGCCCCTCCCTGATTCAACCGAGGCCTGGAGCGTTGGTGATGAAGACGAAGGTGAGTTGCCTCCTCTTCCTTATGCCTTGTCAGAGACCCTTGCTCCAAGTGGCTGGGGTGAAACAGACGGTGTGAAGAAGAAGATTGAAGGTGGGTTGCCTCCTCCCGTTTATAACTTGGCAGTGACAACTGCTCTGAGGGAGATGAATGGGGGCTGCCTCCTCTGCTTTGTGACTTGGCAGGAACCCTTGCTTCAATTGGCTGGGGCGTTATGCCGATTACAAAGGTGGAGAATGAAAAGTCTCCTGAGGCTCAGAGCCCTCATCATCCGTTGGTCATGGGACCAGTGATAGTGATGATGAAATGGCCTGGGCACTACTTGATGCAGACTGGGGTTCAGGGTTCCTTCCTTTCAAATGGAGCCGATGAAGGCGGTTTTGAAGGTTTTGGATCTTGTGCCCCTTTATCATCCCAGGAGAAGAGCCATTATGTTGCCAAGCGCAGCTTCTGTAATAGCTTCTGTAGTAGTGTCTTTGTACTGATGTAAATCTTTTGAGTTATCAATAAAGCTGAATTTCTTCTTCTCAGATCTGATATTTTCTATGAATGTGCTCTTTTGAAACTTAAGCACCTTCTCATGTATTTCCGATTGTTCTGAAAATAAATCAAAAAACTTAGAAAAATGCCAGAATCGAAGTACTTTACCTTTGGTTGAAACCATAGTACTGGTTTGTTTGACAGATAGGCCAAATAGTATAAGTGTCCGATCCGAGGTGTTCCGATCTAGGAAACTTTAGTTGATAGACGCTCGGAACTTCTGCTTTGGATAGACTGGATCACAGAATCTGCTAATTGAAGACGGACCAGGCTCGGAAGGCCTGTGCATTAAAGTAATCTAGGCTCGGTAGGCCTGCATATTTTATGAACCAAGTATTTAAGATCTATATAGCATGGACCAGACTCTGAAGGTCTGTGCATTATAGATGGACCAAGTCATGAGACTTGTGCATTAATATATGGACCAGGCTCTGGAGGCCTGTGCATTAATAGATGGACCAAGTCATAAGACTTGTGCATTAATAGATGGACCAGGCTCTGAAGGCCTGTGCATTAATAGATGGACCAAGTCATAAGACTTGTGCATTAATAGATGGACCAGGCTCTGAAGGCCTGTGCATTAATAGATGGACCAAGTCATAAGACTTGTGCATTAATAGATGGACCAAGTCATAAGACTTGTGCATTAATAGATGGACCGAGTGAACACTCGTACATTATGGACCAGGCTCTGGAGGCCTGTGCATTAATAGATGGACCAAGTCATAAGACTTGTGCATTAATAGATGGACCGAGTGAACACTCGTACATTATGGACCAGGCTCTGGAGGCCTGTGCATTAATAGATGGACCAAGTCATAAGACTTGTGCATTAATAGATGGACCAAGCTCTGAGGGCCTGTGCATTAATAGATGGACCAAGTTATAAGACTTGTGCATTAATAGATGGACCAGGCTCGGAGGCCTGTGCATTTATAGATGAACAGTTTTATGGAAGTAAAAAAAAATCTTCATTGATAATACTTCCGCAAGTGTTCTACGTTCCATGGCCTAGGAACAGGTTTCCCAGTCATGTCTTCAAGCCAGTAAGTGGTAGGTCGAACGACCTTCGTTACTTTGTAGGGGCCTTCCCAATTTGGTGACAACTTTCCCATGGTGGGATCCTTGGTGTTCTGAAAGACTCTTCTTAAGACGAAGTCTCCAACTTGAAAGCTGACTGTCTTGAGTCTTATCTTGGATTTGTTGACCATTCTTTGTTGCTAGGCTTCCATCTTGATATTGGCTTGATCCCTTCTTTCTTCGAGCAAATCCAAGTTCTCCATCAGCTGCTGATCATTGGATTCTTGCTCGAAGGCCTCAGTCCTCAGAGTTGGCATACCGATCTCAACCGGAATTACTACTTCTGTCCCATAGGCTAATGAGAAGGGTGTTTCAGAGGTGGGAGTTCTTCTGGTTGTACGGTAGGCCCAAAGGACTCCTGGGAGCTCTTTTGCCCACTTCCCTTTGGCCTGTTCCAACCTTTTCTTTAACCCATCAAGGATTGTTCGGTTGGTGACCTCTGCCTGCCCATTTGCTTGTGGATGGCCTGGAGAGGCGAAGTGCTGCCTGATGTTGAGATTTTCGCAGAATGCCTTGAAGCCTTTACCAGTGAATTGAGTCCCATTGTCCGAGATAATTACACGTGGTATGCCGAACCTGCATACGATGTTCTTCCAGGTGAAGTTCTCGACTTCCTTTTTTGTGATATGCGTCAAAGGTTCGGCTTCAGCCCATTTAGAGAAATAGTCGATGGCCACCAGGAGATATTTCCTGCTAGGCGGTGCTTTCGGTAATGGACCCACTTTATCCATCCCCCACTGAGCAAAGGGCCAAGGACTAGGAATCGGGATAAGCTCGTGCTGAGGCTGATGTTGGTACGGGGCGAATCTCTAGCATTTGTCACACTCCTGAACATACTCTTTAGCTTGTTTCAGCATGCCGGGCCAGTAGTAGCCCTGTGATAAAGCTCGGTGTGCTATAGTTCTGCCCCCATTGTGATTCCCGCAAATTCCCTCGTGAATTTCAGCCAAAACATATTGCGACTCGTCTGGAGCCAAACACTTTAACAGAGGTTGAGAATACGACCTCCTGTAAAGTTTGTTGTTCGGGATCAGGTACCGAGCCGCTCTGATTCGGATTCTCCTGGCTTTGTTTTTATCTTCTGGGAGGAGCCCGGATCTTAGATACTGGAGGATTGGGGTCATCCAGTTCTGGGTCTGTTCATCAATTTGAGAAACTGATGCTTCCTCAATGCTGGATCCTGGCTGAAAAGAGATTTTAACTGTGGAGTCTGTTTCGGACTTGAGGCGGGAGGCCATGTTGGCCAGAGCATCTGCTCTACAGTTCTGACTTCTCTCAATCTTTTGGATAGTGAATGTCTGGAAGGAATGCTTTAAGTGGTTCACTAGTTCGGAGTATCGAAGCATCCTGTCATCCTTAATGGCAAACTCTCCCAAAACTTGGCTTACTACCAGTTGGGAGTCAGAGAAGACATCGAGGTTCTGAGCCTCGCATTCCAGGGCAAGCTTCATCCCTAAGATTAGGGCCTCATATTCGACTTCATTATTAGAAGCTCTAAATCCCAGGCTGACTGCTTTTTCTGATGTGAGTCCATCAGGGGACTGTAGTACCAGTCCTACCCCTGATCCTTGATCGGTTGACGATCCATCAATATACAGCAGCCAGGTTCCCGTAGTTTCGGTGATTTGTGCTTCGTTCTGCAGTGCCGGGGTGAACTCGGCTACAAAGTCGGCTAAGGCCTGCCCTTTAATGGAGTTTCGGGGTACATATGCTATGTCAAACTCCCCTAGCTCCACTGACCACTTGACCAATCTTCCCGATACCTCAGGTTTCCTTAATATTGACTTTAGAGGATAGGCAGTTGGAATCTCAATTGGATGGGCCTGGAAGTAAGGTCGAAGCTTCCAAGCTGATATGACCAAGGCATAAGCCAGCTTCTCTAGTTCTGGGTATCTCTTCTCCGTGTCAAGTAGTGCCCTACTGACGTAGAATATAGGCCTCTGTACTCCTCTGTCCTGTCTGATCAGTGCGGAGCTGACCGCGTTCTCAGAGACTGCAAGGTACAGGAGCGGCTTTTCTCCTTGTACTGGTTTTGACAGGAGCTCTGGAGAGGCTAGATACTCCTTTAGTTCTTGGAAGGAATGCTCGCATTCTTCTGTCCATTGCAAGGCCTTGCTACCCTTTAGAGCTTTAAAGAAAGGTAGGCAGCGATCAGTGGACTTGGATATAAATCTGCTCAATGTGGCGATTCTGCCATTCAGTGCCTGAATCTCCTTTCTGGTCTTTGGCGACTTCAGTCCAATCAGGGCTTGGATCTGAGTGGGATCTACTTCGATACCTCTTTGAGAGACGATGTACCCCAAGAATTTTCCCTTCGTAACTCCGAAGGTACATTTCGAGGGGTTGAGCTTCATCTTGTGCTGTCTGAGGATATCGAAGGTCTGGGCCAAGTGCTGGAGGTGGCTGCCCTTCTGAAGGCTCTTTACCAGCATGTCGTCGATGTATACTTCCATGGTGCTGCCAAGCAGTGGGCTGAACATCTTGTTCACCAACCATTGGTAAGTGGCTCCAGCATTCTTCAAACCGAAAGGCATCACTCTGTAGCAGTAGAGTCCTCTCTCGGTTATGAAGGCAGTCTTTTCTTGATCTGGAGGGTACATCTGGATCTGGTTGTATCCAGAGTAGGCGTCCATGAAACTCATAAGCTCATGCCTTGCAGTGGCGTTAACCAGTTGATCTATTCTCGGCAGTGGAAAGCTGTCCTTGGGGCATGCTTTGTTGAGGTCTGTATAGTCAACACAGACTCTCCACTTGCCGTTCTTCTTCTTGACAAGCACAGTGTTGGCTAGCCACTCGGGATAGAAAACTTCCCGTATCATCTTGGCGTCCAGCAGCCTCTGGACTTCTTCGTCTATAATCCGATGCCGTTCGGGAGCGATCGGCCTTCTCTTCTGTCTGACTGGGGGGTGATCTGGATCTACCATCAGTTTGTGAGTTATCAGATTAGGATCTATTCCCTCCATGTCCCTGGTCTCCCAAGCAAAGATAGAGAGGTTGTTCTTCAGAAACCTGACTATCTTTTCCTGCTCGGTGGGCGTAAGGTCTGGGCCGATGTACAAATAACGCCCCTCTGCTTCTGAACTGACCAGTACTTTGATGGGCTCGCCAACAGGCTTAGCTCGGCTGTCACGTCCCCTTGGGCTCAGGGGCTCTTCAATGCCGGATGGGCAATCTTCCACCTCGGGAGTGTGAGTGAAAACCGGATCTGCACAGTCCCGAGTGTACTGTAATTGCTATTTCGGAGCTGTCTCCTTGAGGGCAATAGCGTGACATTCTCATGAGGTTGGCTGACATCCTTGGACCGAGTGCACGCTCTGATTGTAGACGTACTTCAGACACTGATGAAGGGTCGAAGTGACTGCCCCTATCTGGTGTAACCAGGGTCTCCCGATGATGATGTTGTATGAAGACTTCATATTCAACACCATGTATTCAGAGATGGTGGTCTTCCGCCCTTCACCTTCCCCTATAGTGGTAGGAAGGTCAACTCTCCCCAGCGGGGTGCTGAGGTTGCCATCAAAAGTTGCCATTACGGCAGTGGTGGGCTTGACGCTGTCCTGGTCTATGCCCATCCGCTTAAGCGGTTCATAGAATAGAATGTTGACTGAGCTGCCAGTGTCGACTAGGACTCTTCTAGTCTCGAAGTTGGCGATTCTGAGGGTGATAACAAGGGCATCACTGTGAGGGCAGTGTACCCCTGCTAGATCTTGCTCGGTGAACTGGATCTCTGGCCCTGGCTTGAGTCTCTTTTCGACGTTGGAGACCTGCAAGAAGTTTGGGGTGGTTCTGGCCTCCCGAGCATATCTTTTTCTTGCCCTGTTGGACATTCCTGTAACAGGGGAGTCAGCATGGAGGACGTAGATAACATGGTTGTTCTGCCTCTGAGGCTCGTTTCGTCCTTCCCGCTGTTCTTGCCTCTGTTTGGGCCTCTGATCTGGCCGCTGCTGAGGCTTGTCTTCTTGGGGGTTCTGCCTTCCATCTTGTTTGACGAACTCCCGAAGACGTCCCTTCTTTATGAGCTGTTCTATCTCATATCGGAGGGTCCTGCAAATGTTAGTAGTATGTCCATGATCTTTATGGAAATTGCAATACTTACTTTGGTCCCGCAGGCTGGGATCTCCTTTGATTGGCTCTGGCCACCTCAGGTTCTCCCGATCTCTGATCTGCCGGAGTACCTGGTTCGGAGTGGTATTCAAAGGCGTGAAGTTGGTGAACTCCCTTGGTGCGGAGTTGTACACAGCTCTGGGAGCTGTTCTCTTCTCTGGGCTCCTGGCCCTCTTTTTGTTGGAGTCTCTTCTGTGATCCTCCTTCTTATTGTCCTCCCGCTTCGGATTATCTGTTTGGGTCTGATCCTTGCCCTTCTGGGCTGAGCGGTTGGCCTCTTCCAGGTTGATGTATTTTTTGGCCCGATCCATCAATGCCGCCATATCGGCTGGAGGGCTCTTTGTCAAGGAATCTCTGAAGCCGCCTTGGGCAAGCCCGGCAGTAAGGGCTGCAACGAGGAATTTTGGGCTGCAATCCGTGATCTCAGTGAGCTCGGTGTTGAAGCGGGCAATGTAGGCTCGGAGGGATTCCTGCCTGGTCTGCTTAACATTCAGCAGGAATTCTGGCCCCCTTCTGAGCCTCCTGTTGGTCATAAACCTATCCAAGAACTGCCTACCGAGCTCGTAGAAGCTGGTAACGGAGTTCGGAGGGAGGTTGTGGAACCACTTCAGAGCTGTTCCCTTCAGGCTGGTGATGAACGTTCGGCACATGAAAGCGTCTGAGGCTCCGTGAAGGGCCATCGTATGCTGATAATGAGATAGGTGATCTCCTGGATCTCCAGATCCGTCGTAGAGAGTGAACTTGGGCACCATGAACTTTCTGGGCCTCTCTTCGGACATGATGGCATGAGTGAACGGAGTGGCTAGTCTTCCGAGCAGCCTGGCCAGTTCGTCCTACTCTGGAGGGTTCTGAGGTCCTCTTAAGCCGATTATCCGGTCCATAGACTCGGCAATCTCCTCTACCCTTCGCGGGTCTCTGAGTCTGACATCTTGTGAACCCTGCCTGACAGCCTCGGCTTCAGGGTAGTAGGGTGGAGTACGCCCTTCGGATGGAGGAGGAATCCGAACCGGAGGGACTGGTGCTGCATGACAAGGTTCCTGCGATGCCGGTGGTGCTCCCGAAACCCTAGGAGTTGGGGCTCGAGTAGTGCTCCGTTAATGCACGTCGGGAACAAAAGCAGATGTTCCCCAGCCAGGGACTGTTGATGGCTGTGGATCTCGGCCAGTGTGAGCAACGCCTGAGGGGTGCCCAGGCTGGTTAGTGGGGGCTTGCCCACGAAGTTCTTCATTCTCCGTGGCAACTGGGGGTTGCGTTCCTGCAACGAAGTTGACCGGCGGGCTAGGAGAAGCCGCCGCTTGGTTCTGCGTGAGCGTTGCCAGCGTTCTAGTGATGGCCAGCAATTGCTCATGCACCAGTTCATTGTGTCGTTTTATTGCTTCGATCTCTTGTCGCATAGGGTTGGCCGCTGGTCCCCTTGTACGAGGAGCAGGCGGCTGACGCTGAGCGTTTTGCGAACTCTGAGTATTCTGTCGTGGTCGGAGATTTGTTGCCATGGTTTTCCGGTGGGGAAAAAGATGAGTTTAAGAATAAAGCACGTAGAGATTAATCGGTTCCCACAGACGGCGCCAAACTGATGCTGCACTTTTTGACTCGCAACACGTGAGGGCTCCGTGACCTGTAGAACACTCAGAAAGATGATCAGAGGACCACCGGATTGGCTCCGGCGGTAGCCGCTCCGATGCTTAAGTAAGTAAGGGAATTGAAAAACTGTATTGAAAGCCAAAGAATGAGCATAAGAAAAATAAAGCGTACCTCTAGGGTTTAATATATAAGCCGTGGTTCTCCTAATTTGATTAGGTTTTGCTGCCACGAATATAGGGATTTGATCATCGGAGATTTGCAGTTACCTTGTGGAGCATTGAATCGTAGATGGAGATAATCATAGATAGTAGTTTCCGTGTTGAAGACTGTTTCCTTATTCCCCGCTTAACAGTTGTTAAGGAAACCATATATGCAGTGTTGAATAAATATTGTCCAGAACAGGAGGTCTGGAAGATGTACACGAGAATATCCTGAATGCTTCATCTGCACTGTATGACCGAGTTTATCGGTTCTGAATGGTATATAAATAAGAATGCCCCAAAGGCTTGTGGCTATGATAGACATATATGAGAATACCCTAAAGGCTTGTGGCTGCTCTGTATGATAGACATATATGAGAATACCCTGAAGGCTTGTGGCTGTTCTGTATGATAGACATATATGAGAATACCCTGAAGGCTTGTGGCTGTTCTGTATGTCCGAAATATATGAGCTCTGTAGGATCGAGATTTGTTAATCTGATGGGCACACGTGTCTCAAAGTGATTGGTGTGTCTGTTTGTGGTATATCAATAAGTATTTCAAATACTATTTTAAACTTTACCATTGAGTCCGGAATGCCGAAGAAAGTCAGTTTAGGCTTTCGCGGAATTCCATTTGGACTTTTATACTAGAAAGGGCAAAATGGTCATTTTGCACTTTTAAAGTATTTTATCCTGCGGGGTTCTGTCTCGTAAAACGGACCCCACCATTGGACTCAGAACGTCTGAGATAATAAGTTTTGACTATTCATTTGTATCGTTTGGACTTCGTTTGACCCATATTTGGAATAGGGGCATTTTTGTAAAAATTAATATTTTATTAATTTTCCTGTTTGGGCCTTAGTGAGATTTTTCAAAACATTTGGGCCAGTTCATAATTTCTAAAAGCTATGGTCTGAACCAGTTGGTTCAGAACCAGAAACCCTAAACCGGTCTGCCCTTCCCCTGAACCAAACGGTTCACTTCATTTTAAAAACCGGATTTCAATAACCCTATTTTCCTATCCCATCCTTGGTTTGCATAACCCCAAACCCAATTTCAATTTACTATCCGTGTAACCAAACAAGCCCAAATCCATTTAAATTAAAAACCCAAACGACACAGTTTCACTTACCCATTTCATATCCGGTCGGGTCCCGACCCGATCCGAACTCGGATCCGGTCTAGATCTAACCCGATAGTCCCACGACTTTCCGGTCGTCTTCCCCAGAACTCCGGTAGGGTTCCGGTGGTGAACAGTCACCTTCTCCGGTGACGGTCACCTAATTTCAGTGAGATTTCAACCCGTTTTAAATGCCATTCCCCTCCATTTTTCATGTAGATCTTCATTCTAACCTTAGATTTCAATTTAACCCACTAGTTCTTCACAAAATAGAGAAAAACCGTGGCTCCGATCAACTGTACTTTCTTTATTTCATGCTTGTTTACCCACTGTTTTGACCCCTATTTGTTTCTAATAGTTTTCTGTACTTCATAGGATCATTCTTGGGTCATTTAAACAAAGTTTAAAGCATGAAATGTCAAATGTCCGATTATTCTCTACAACCTGCAACTATGAATATCTCCCTGGTTTCTTAACCTTTTCCTATCATTCTTTTTGCATTTAAAAGCTAAAATCATGCTTATCAAGACCCTAGCTTTAAATCAAACATTCATGCTTAAAATCACAAAAACAGAACTTAAATTGCTTACCTGGGTGTTCGGATTTTAGCCTACTGTGACCCTCCAAACCTTCCTGTTTCTGTTCCTGAGTTCCTTGCCAATGCTCCTCTCAATCTCAGTTTTCTTTTTGCCTCTCAACTCACACCCGTATGTACATATATAAAGAGAGAGACTCCACCGCCTCTCTTCCTTTCTCTCTTTCTCTCTCTTGGTTACTCCCCCTTCTATGGCCCCTTTCCTTGACTTATATTCTGGTGTTCTCTCTGCCAAATGCAACTTTGCATTTAATGGCTTGGGAGACTTGTGTTGCACACTTATATACATATATCATATTATATACATCACACACACACACTTCACCCAACCGACACACACACATACATTCACATGCACTGCCCTACATACTGCCCAAGGGCAGTTTCCCTTTCCCCTTTTCTTTTCCTTTTATTTCTTATGCATATACATATATACGTAAATATGTATAATACATTATATTATATATATATATAAATATATACACATTAAATACATGTTTTTATACATGTATATACATGCATGTGTAGAGGTACAAATCCATTTTTAATCATATTTACATACATTCATTTTAATCGAGCTACTCATCTATGTTCACGTTTGCATGCATGGGAATACGTGCATGCACGCATTACGATGCAATGCCCTGTGGTGCTCGGGTGTTACCCAGCCTGGGTCATTTATTTCCATCACTTACAATTCCAGTCATTCATTTCCATGAAAATACTATGATATACATATCTTACCGTTCAAGTTACATGTTTTATCCGACCTACCTCGGTATACGTGACGTATCTCGGGTTGGGATATTACAGTTCACATATATATATATATATATATCTTTCCTTATATACATGTATATAGTATTTATATATATATATACATACTTATATACACTTGATAACATACACACACAATACACCATAAATGTGTGTATATGTGTGTTTATTTGAAATTAATTTAAATAATTAAATATACTCTTATTTTTGAAATTAATTAATTTATTTAATTAATTAATTTTTCTCTTAAGTGTAAAAATCTTACACAATTTTTCTTAACCTCGTAACTCGTGCCATGTGGCCCGGTATCCCGGGTTGGGATATTACAGAAGGGACGTCTTCGGGAGTTCATCAAGCTAGACGGAAGGCAGAACCCCCAAGAAGACAAGCCTCAACAATGGCCAAACCAGAGGCAGGAGCAGAGGGAAGGACGAAACGAGCCTCAGAGGCAGAACAACCATGTCATCTACGTCCTCCATGCTGACTCCCCTATCATAGGAATATCCAACAGGGCAAGAAAGAGATATGCTCGGGAGGCCAGAGCTGCCCCGAACGTATTGCAGATCTCCAACGTAGAAAAGAGGCTCAAGCCAGCACCGGAGATCCAATTCATTGAACAAGATCTAGCAGGGGTACACTGCCCTCACAGTGATGCCCTTGTTAACACTCTCAAAATTGTCAACTTCGAGATCAGGAGAGTCCTGGTCGATACTGGCAGCTCCGTCAACATACTGTTCCATGAGCCACTTAAATAGATGGGGATGGACCATGACAACGTCAAGCCCACTACTGCCGTGATGGCAGCTTTTGATGGCAATCTCAGCACCCCATTGGGGAGAGTCGACCTTCCTACCACTGTAGGAGAGGGTGAAGGGCAGAAGACCACCATCTCGGAGTACATGGTGTTGAACATGAAATCTCCCTACAACGTCATAATCGGGAGTTATGGGAGAAATTCAAACTTCCTTCCAATGTTACTTTTAGTGTCCCTGACTCTCGGGATCTCCCAAGCGATGTTAAAGAGGGGGAAATCTACGCCTATCTGGCCTGGTTTGAAATGGGATTGACACTTCCCCTTCCTGATATTGTAAAACAATTCTTCTGTTGGTTCGACCTTTGCTCTACAGACCTGAACCTTAACAGTTGGAGACATCTGTTGAGCTTCATTGTGTTGGGGCATATGAATAATGTCAAGGTGTCCCTTGACCTGATCCGTAGTAATATGGATCTAAAACTTCAGAAGGCGGAAGGCCTATATTACATGTCTTTTAATAGTGGATTCAGACCCCTTACTTCCGTGCCCTCTTCCAACAAGACTTGGAAGAAGTGGTATTTCTTCATAAAAGGAGGATGGGAGTTTAAGGACTTCGAAGGCCGGCCTTCAGCATTCCCTCGAACCTCTAGGCGAAAGGGTAAGGCCCAATTTTCCCGTGGCTGAGTTGACTTCTTTTTGTACACCAATTACTGAACTGATCAATTTTTGTGTTCCTTGTGCAGTTAAGAGCGTGTGGAGAAGACCAGAATTCTCCTCTGCGATTCAGAAGCAATACAAGAAGCTCTTAAAGCCCAGCATTCGAAGCCATTCCTCCATTGTTAATCCTGACAAACTGATGGCTGCCAGAGGAAGCGTTGAGGAGCTTGCAAAGAATATGATGGCATGGTGGGAGACCGAGCCATCTTCATCTGTGGCAGCGGGGAAGGCTTCTTCTCCAGTGGACCCTCCCATCCAGGCGAAAAGGAGGAGGATACTCTCGATCTCTCCTGATCCCGTTGAGGTGGAGAGAAAGGCGCTTGCCCCCATTTCTATGGTCCCCCCAATCCCGTCGACGCGAGCGGGCAAGGGGGCGTCATCCTCGGTGGCCCCTGACGCTGTGGGGGCCAAAAATATTTTGGAGGATTTTTGGGCCAAGGGCTCAAGAAAAATTAGGCCCTAGAAGCCAGAGAAGCTTCTTGCTGACCTAGCTTCTCTTCAAGTCAAGGTAAGTTCTTCGGGTCTTTATCTCCCTTCCCCTTTTTCCAAATGCTTTGGTTGGTACTGAACTGTGTGCTTCGCACGTTGTAGGCTCTGCACACCCTTTCTGCCTTGACGGATGTCTCTCCTCCTTCAGAGGAGGTTGATGATCTCAAGACCGAGCTGGACGATCTTAGGATTAAGCTTGGCACTGCCCAGTCGGAGGCCCACGATTCTGCAGAGAAGCTGAAAGAGCTTCAGAATTCTCTGATTGTGATGGAGTCGGAGAAGGACCTTGCCATTCAGTGGGAGAAAAGGCTGAAGAGGGAGTTGGACAGCCTGCGGTATGAATTCAGCCAGAAGCTTGATGATGCGGTGGAGCAGCCCAAGGTGGACAATGAGATAGAGATGAAGATAGAATTGGAAGGAATGGCCACCACCCTGATTCTGTTCGGCTTCAACAACTTCCGGGATAGGTTCCTTGCCAAATTTCCTGACTTCGACATATCCTCGATTGTGCCACCAAGGGTTACGCCTCTTGAGGTTGCAGCTCCGAACGAGGTGGTCGAGGTTCTCCCTGCCGCTCCAACCAAAGTTGTCGTCCTAAGTGAGACGATTAATGTTGCTTCTGCCGATTCCCTCCCAACCGTTGAGCCTGCCGACCAGGCTTGAACTATGATTAGCTTAGGTTTTTGTTGTTTTTTTTTTTTTTTTCTTTTAAAAAAAAAACTTCAGTGTAACAGACCTCTTTAATGGAACAGCTCTCTTTTATCAAATGTCTTCTCTTATGCTTGGTTAACCCATGTAGCATTCCTTTGAATTTGTTGTTGATGTGAGAAATTGATGTAAGTAAGGCTGTTCTGGATCCCTCCAGATCAGCTTCCAAGAAGTGGCAGTTATCTTCCGAACTGTAGTTGTGATAAGATAACGATTGTAGCATAGTTCCAATTGTTCCTTCCTCTCTGGATGAGGTAGGAAAGCAATTTACATAGGATATATAAGGGTCTGACGACGATCTCATGTTATATATATATTGAGAGTGAATTTCTGAAGAATTCTGAGGCAGTTCGTCCTGAACCCAAGTCCTGTAGTAAGAACGGTGTCTTGTGTCTGTTGCTCTGATGATGGAGACTCCTGCCTCCTAAATCGTTCAGACCTGGATGGAGATACATCCGAACTGAAAGCTTTACGTGGTCTGTCAAGGATCAACGGAATAGCAAAGACAATGAGGTCTGTATGTTAGACCGGATGTAATATCCCGACCCGGGATATAGCATGTGCACCGGGCTGGACCGGGCTATAAAATGTAATCCCGAATTATAGCCGTGAAATGACATAAATAAAAGTGGATGCGTAATAGACTGTATTGTTTAATTACGATGCATAGGTACGAGAGGCAAACAATCACGGGTGTCCGGGTGCCGTTGCACCGGAAGCCGAGTTTACTGAAAAACGTGCAAGTGAATGTCGACGCATAATTTTTTTAAAGTTAAATCGGAATATTTAAACACCCGAATAAACCGCCAATTGAATTATGTAATACGTGCATGCACAAAATTAAATGGAAATGTATACGAAATATCTATACATACATAATGTATCAAGGTAATATTATTTATACGGTTGCATATATATATATATATATATAATAGGTATGTAAGTATGTGTCATGTGGGCCTTGCATGATGAGAAGGTGGCAAAGCCACCGAGTGGGAAATCGGCAAGAGAGGGCTAGGGTGCAACGTGTGAGGAGGAGAGAGAGAGAGGAAGCTATGTGTGTGAGGTGTCTTGTGTGCATGTGTGTGGTGTCACCACGGCTATAGGTGGCAAAAGCCACCGACTACTAAGTCGGTTGGATAATTGGAAAGGAAGAGAGAGTTAGACAGAGATTGAAGATGTGAGAGAAACGGAATCGCAAGGAAGAAAGAAGTGGGAATAGAGAGAGAAAGAAAGAAAATGAATTTTTGGAAAAGGGTTGAGAAAACCTACAAACAGGTATATTCCTGATTTAAATTATATTCATTTATATTGTTAATAGGTGTTGTTACTGTTAGAGTTGATGAGAACGCGAAACAGGAAAGAAAAAAATAAGAAAAACCAAAACTGGGTTTCGGTTAGAAATGGTGACTTAAAATAGGTGAACCCAAGTGGAAAATTGAACTATAATATGGATAGGAAACGTCTCCAGGGACCCAACGCACTTCGAATTAGCTTAAATGGTCAAGAAATGGCCATTCTGTGGCCAGTTATTCCCTCACCGGTGCAACGCCGGAAACTGGGAATGGGTGTGTGAAACCGGTGATGTTGGAGGTTAAAATCAGTTCTAACATGTTCCTTATAATCCTAGGATTCATTGGGAAGAAAAACAGTAAAGTTTGGACGTAAAATCACGAAGATCCGTGAGGAATTTCACTGCTCCGGCGACTGTGGCCGGAATTCCACCAGAGAAGATGATCGGATTGTCGAGGGAGTTATCGGGTCATAACGGGACCGGGTTTGGGTCGGACCGGGTCGGGACCCGACCGAAAATGATTAGGGGCAGTGATGCTATGTCGTTTTGAATGTAAAATTAAAATCAATTGGGCTGTTTGGTTGCAGAGACAATAAATAGAGATGGGGTTTAGGGGTTAACCGAACCATGGATAGGGATAGGGAATTGGGTTATTGTATTCCGGTTCTTGAATGAAACTGAACCGTTTGGTTCAGGAGTAAGGCTGACCGGTTTAGGGTTTTGGGGTCTGAACCAACTGGTTCAGACCGCAGCTTATGGAATTTATGAACCGGCCCCAAATGTTTTGAAAAATTCCACTAAGGCCCAACAGAAAAATGTTAATTTTACAAAAATGCCCCTGACTCAAAAGTGGGTCAAACGAGGTCCAAATAGGGCAAATGAATAGTCAATTTTTATTATCTCGGATGCTCTGAGTCCAATGGTGAGGTCCGTTTCACGAGACGGAGTCCCAAAAAGTTACGACTTGTAAAAATGACCAAAATACCCCTGCTTCATAGGTGAGTCAAATGGACTCCGATTGAATTAAATAATTAGTGAATTTTTATTATTCTGAACCTTCCGAATCCATTGGTAATGTCAAAATTATGAAAAGAGGTTCCGAGAACAACGGACATATAAAAGTCTAAATAAGTATTAGAAATACTGATCATAGCAAGGCATAGTATTTGGTGAATAGAAATTATTCTGAAACGTATTTACTGATATATAGGGAACTCAACGGGAAAAGGCAAACCTACAGGAGACTGATTTAGGAGGAATGCATGATTAGAGGTAAGTAGATACCCTTTCTCTTCCATGTGGTGTTATCAAGCCAAGTTCATTCTTTTACTGCCAAACTTGTACTCCTGAGCGTATCTGATGTTATTGTCTCCACAACGTGATATTGTTCTATCTGGTGGACATTGATTTATTGTTGTACCATTGTTATCATGTTGAACCGTGCTTTGAATTGCCTATTGTTATGTTTCCATTGAACTGATGATATTCCATTTTATATACTCTTATGGAATCATTTATGATCATGAAATGTTTATGTATACTGGATTTGTGCTCAGTCACAATATCCATCCGATGCTTTTAAATACACTGAAGACCTTCGGGTCGAGTCCGTGAACGGACATATGGCCATACACTGGGAATGCACTGAAGGGGGTAAACCGGGCCCCCAAGGACCGAGGGCATATCAAGCCCTGACACAGAACAAAAGCATCTCTTATACGATTGTTCAACTAAAATTGTTGAATTACATTGTTCTTATGATTATCTTGTATTGCGAGATATTCCTTTATTGATTTATTGTGATCAATTATAATGGCAGTACTTTCTTGTTATTGTATTTTCGTCGAGAATTTCAGGACATTGTTATGCCATTCCTACTGATTACACATGGTGATCCCACTGTTCATTTGCCACTGTTCACATGTTAAGAGTTTCATGTTGATGTTATGTCCCTTACTCCTAATTGTACATTGTGTTCTATTGTTTATTGGCCCTTATGGCAACTGTTCCCATTGGCTATCATAGCATCTTATTGATTATGATTGGCTATCATATTCTTGTTCTTGGATCCATATTCTTTTATGATCCTCGATACCAGTGTCGGAGATCTGTATTTACTTGCTGGGCTCTTGTAGCTCATTCCACCCTCCTCACCCCCATTTCAGGTACTGATGTCGCGAGACCCCGGTAGGAGTTTAAAGACATAGAAGGACATTTGAGGAAATGCAACAGTTTATGTTTTAGTTCTCCCATGTATTCACCACCCTCGGGTGCTGGTCATGTTTGGTTCTTATTTTATTTATGTAGAACCATATTATGTATTATAAAGACTTTCGCTAACATTGTGTATTGAAAGACTTCCGCTGATGTATTATTACTGATAAGACTTCCGCTGTTATTGTTTTGAGGTTTTAGTACTTTACATATTAGTACTATGATACAGGAATGGAAAAAGTAGGGACGGCTTTCGGGTCGGCCCCGCGACACGAGATCCGCATAGGGTGGATTTCGGGTCGTGACACCGGAGGCCTTTGTATAAGGGTGGATCGGACTTTGTTTGCTTTGATCAGTTCGGTATGCTTGGGGAAGCCTTGTATCTTGTCGCCTAAGTATCCGAAAGGACGATTCTATACGTCATCCATTTATACAGCTATCTTTTGGGTTTTCAAGAACAACCCTTTATTGCGACGGTTCGTCTGGGACTCTTGGGCTTCAAGGGTCTATATATACGAAAGAAGAGCATAAGGTTGCCCCCTATCTCTTTTACTTGTATCCCCACATTGTTCCCCTATTGGAGAGAATTTGAATGCCTTTTAGAGGCTTACCGTTTGCCCGGAGATGATTGACGATTTTCAGACCGAGTTGGGAATGATTAAACTGTGGCCGAGAGTTAACCTTCCCTTCGATTCAGTCTCCAAGGAAGGATTAGAGGAGGCTAAGATCTTCTTGTCCATCTTAGTATCCGGTCGAGATTTCTCCGATGGGAGGTGGACCCGCCTTGATTCAACCGAGGCTTGGAGCGTCGGTGATAAAGATGAAGGTGGGATGCCTCCTTCCCTCTGTGTCTTGGCAGAGACCCTTGCTCCAATCGGCTGGGTTGTGACAACTGCTCCGAGGGAGATGAATGGAGGTCCCTTGAGACCTAGAGCCCTCATCCTCCGTTGGTCTTGAGATCAATGATAGTGATGATGAAATGGCCTGGGTGCTCCTTACTGCAGATTGGGGTTCAGGATTCCTTCCTTTCAAATGGAGCCGGCGGCGGCAAAAATGGAAGTTTGGATCCTGGATCCCTTTCTCATTCGAAGAAGAAAGCCATGATGTCGTATAATGTTTGCCTTTTGTTGTAGCTTTTTGTGTACTTGTTCTGTTTCTAGTCTTCTTGTACTGATGTAAATCTTCTGAATCATCAATAAAATTGAGTTCCTTCTCCTCAGATCTGATGTTCTTTGTATTTGAGTGTGCTCTTTTTGGAGTTTAAAACACCTTCTTGCGCACTTCTGATACAAGACTGTTCTAAGAATAGATCAAAGAAACTTTGTAGAAGTTCTGAATCAAGGTACTTCGCACCTGCTTGGCACTATAGTACTTGTTGTTTGCAGTCGCTATGACAGAGCTTCATGGATGCCTACACTGGGTACAACCAGATCCAGATGTACCCTCCAGACCAAGAGAAGACAGCTTTCATAACCGAACGAGGGCTCTACTGCTACAGAGTAATGCCTTTCGATTTGAAGAACGCTGGAGCCACTTATCAACGGTTGGTAAACAAGATGTTCAGCCCACTGCTCGGCAATACCACGGAGGTATACATCGACGACATGCTGGTAAAGAGTCTGCAGAAAGGTAGTCACCTCCAGCACTTAGCCCAGACCTTCGATATCCTCAAACAGCACAGGATGAAGCTCAACCCCTCGAAATGTACCTTCGGGGTTACAAAGGGAAAATTCTTGGGATACATTGTCTCTCAGAGGGGTATCGAAGCAGACCCCACTCAGATCCAAGTTCTGATTGGACTGAAGTCACCAAGAACCAGGAAGGAAATTCAGGCACTGAATGGCAGAATTGCGGCACTGAGCAAATTTATCTCCAAATCCACTGATCGCTGCCTACCTTTCTTCAAAGCTCTGAAGGGCAGCAAAGCTTTGCAGTGGACGGAAGAATGCGAGAAATCCTTTCAAGAATTAATGGAGTATCTGGCCTCTCCTGTAATACCCCGACCCAAGAATGTTGGGTAAGGAGGCACGTTTTACGAGGTTATGAGAAAATTGGAAGAATAATTAATTAAGTTAATATAATTAATTAATTAAATATAAGGAGGCTAATTACTATTTAAATTACTAGAATAATGTGATAAAACACACACTCACAAAGTGTATTGTGTGGAAGTACATGTATAAATATATGTGTTTACAAGTATATGCATGGAAGTTAAAAATAAATGTTAAATAGATAATATAATAATGATAGTAATAATAATAATAATAATTAAAATACATGTATAAAGGTATAAAGGTGTGTATATGTATATATATGTAATTGTAATTATGTATATATATATAGATATGATTATATATATATATATTGAGGGACATGCAAAGGTCCAATGTGTACAAGTGTGTGTGAGTGACCATTGTACATTACAATGTGTGAATCATGAGATATATATATATATATGTATATGTATATTTATATACATAAATACAAGTCAAACACCACACACACACACAACCAGCCCATGATGGCTCTGCCTAACAGTAACAATTCAGACCCTAACCTGCCACAAGTTAAGCCAAATGAAGGGGCAATCAGATTTTAGCAATAAGTGAGTGTGTACCCATATATGCATATATGCAGAATAGTGTACACAGAACATTATACACACAAAAGAGAGAAAGAGTAAGAAAGTGAAGGAGTTCTGGACATTCAGAAATGAGAAACAAAGGGAAAGGAGAAGAGAAACAGTAAAGGAAGGTAAGAAATTCCTTAAGTTTCATTTTTCTCTCTCTAGAAATATGCATGAATAGAAACAGTTTGAGGCTTAGTTATGCATGTATAATGTTAGATATGTGTTTTAGAGTTGATAAGCATGAAAATTTAGACCTAAAACAACTCAGAAACACAAGCCATACACCGAACCTCCATTGTTAAGCTTAGTGAAAGCAGGTCTGAATTGATGGAGATTAAACTCCATTTGACCTATAGGTGTCACGACCCGAAACCCACCCTCTGCGGATTACTGGATCGCGATCGCCGCCCCGAGACCCGAAGGCCCCGAGACAAGGCTCGCATCTGCAGCGGTATCGAATAGATGTGCTACACATGATTGCGGAAGCGTGAAAAACTTTTTCTTTTCTTTTCTCATTCTAAATTATGCACATCCGTCCGATACTGTTGTTCCATACATAGCATACATGGTTACACATTCAGAGTATAACTAAAACTTTAAGACTTCATACATTAATACAGTACATATTCTATTGCCCTAAGGCCTTATTACACATCCTTACATTTGTCTACCAATACACATGTACTACTAGTGTTCATAAGTTCTTCAAAAGAAACTACTTAACAGATCTTTCCAAAAACAGCTAGACTCATCGTTGTAGTCCTTAAGACCCTGTCTGCTGCATCACCTGAAAGGGGGGTCCGAACAAAGTTCGGGTAAGCTAATCTAAGCTTGTGAGCAATTCCAGTGTTCGTCATGGGGTTTTCAATTAGCAATGGTTTTTAGTGCATAAGAGTTGTAAAACATTCACTGCCAATTGCTTATACAATTTAGAATACAAAGTACATGCATTCTTAAAACAGATAGCTTTGAAACATTTAAGATATCCAAGCAGAACTTGTACTTCATCAGATAAATATATAACTTAAATCACATCAATATGTATTTGAAAATGAGGGTAAAACCTGCTTCCATTTCCAAAATCACTTGTCATCTTTTCTCTTTAATTAGGTGGAATCTGTTTCGAACCAGACTTCCATTTTACTGCCAATACTGTCGATCTCATTTGCCTGGGGGATTAGATCCTGCTACCGGGCATTTACTGTTGAATCCCGAAGGATTTCAACATCACATAGGGTGGTACTTAGTACCGTTTATCTTGTAAAACATTTATCACATAACTTCTTCAATAGATACTTTCATGAATATTAAAACATGAAATGTATAATTTCTACAATAGGACTTCAAATACTTGTAACTATCAAATTCAGGATATTTAACATAATTTGGCATTTAAAACTTTAGACATGCTGAAATGTGTTTTAAGAAAACTATGATAAATACCAATCACTGAGAATGTCATAATAGAGTTATAAACAGTACTATTAAAAGCTGAATCATGTAAATACTGAATTTGAAACTTCAAATACTTCACATCTTTGAACTTAAAACTTTTTCAAATCCATGGAGTTAAATCTCCAATTCAAACATAGGGTTACTCACCTCGATTCTTTAGGGTTAGTGCTAAAATGTGCTTTCCCACTTTCTTGTAGTTCCTAGGAACAATTCATAAACACCTCATCAACTTCACATTCATTGTAATATCATCTCGATATTCCTTAACTTATGCTTAAATCGTATTAGATCCTAAAACGATTTCACAATTTCATAGGTACTTAATTTAACTCGTACTTGTAACCTATGACATAATTTAAAGTGTTAGAAATTGAATTTATTTCAATTTATACTCTTCTGGGAGTTCCATTAACTTTAATTTAAAGTTATTTATTTGACATGTTTACGTGTCGTGTCTTTTCGTATTTCGTTTCTCGTACTTGCCTTAGTATTAGTACTTTGGCATCATTTCAGTTCATAGTCATCTAACAGATGCTATTCATCAAATTTTATGTCTTTTTATTTTAGACATTTCTTTAGGTCGAATAGACTCTACCATTGAGTCCGGAGTGTCGAAGAAAGTCGGTTTAGGCTTTCCAATCATTTAATTCGGACTATTATATGTAAAAGGGCAAAATGGTCATTTATCGTTTTACGTGTCATATTTTTCTGTACTTCGTTTCGTAATTTGGACTCCATTTTTGAGTCCGGGATGTCAAAGAAGTTAATTTAGACCTTTTCTGATCTCATTTCGGCTTTAGGGGTACCAGGGGTATTTTGGTCTTTTTACCCCTTTACGTGTCTTTATTTTTCGGGACTCCATTTCGTGTCGTGGACCTCACCATTGGACTCAGAAGGTCCAAGATAGTAAGAATACACTAATAACTTGTAAAGTTTGGGTCAGGGGTATTTTGGTCATTTACCCCTTACGTGTATTATTTTTTTCGGGCCCCGTCTCGTAAAACGGACCCTACCATTGATCCCAGAATGTCCAAAATAGTAAAATTACACTATTTATATGTTTAATTTGGACTTCGTTTGCTCTATTTATGCCACAAGGGCAAAATAGTAATTTAACCTTATTTATTAAATAATTAAATTAATTATTTAATTATTTAATTATTTTTCAGGGGCTTTATTGCATAATATTTCCCTCAGTTGGGCCATAGTATAATTTTCTAAAGCCCAGGGGTCAATCCGTAATAACCAAAAGTCTTGGTTTATTTTATTTTAATTAATTTAGAAAAACCAAAGGGTTCAGTTAAAATATAAGTGAACCGGTCTGGTTCAGTGGTTACCCAACCGGTCTATCCGGTTTATTACATGTGGCTGACGTCATGATGACGTCAGCCCTAGGTCTCTTTTAATTTAAACCGACACTAAAAACGGCGTCGTTCCAATTAATCGGTGGCAAGCCCAGAGGCTACCACCTGTCCGAGTCGACTCAGTCTCATGCAAAGGCCGAGTTGACCCGTCTTCTTCTTCCCCACTTCGACCGACTGAAAACCCTAGTTGCAGTTTCCCTTTTCTTTCTATTTCGTGCATTTCTACTCAACCATTCTCTATTGTTTTGGTCCCAATTTATTCCTAAGACACAACCAACCATCTTGGCATTCATTTGAGGCTTCGAATATGGTTAAATCGTTGGGTTTAAGTCATGATAACCCGAACTGTAAGTCGGTCATACATGCTTATTTCTGGGCCAAAACCCTTGGGGTTTGTTTCTTTATGATCTATTTTCCATGTAGTTTAAATTTCCATTTTCATATACTCGTTTAGATGGGGTTTCGAAAGGTTGGTCTCTACACCCGTATCCTGCAACTGGTTATTTAAGGGTTAGTTTTTAAGCTTTTTGATCGCGGTCATGAGTTTTTATAACCCTCATAACTTCTTCTTGAAGCCTTGATAAGCTAAATCAAGCTTAAAGAAACTTGGTTCAGACCTGCCATGGGCAAGGTCTTCAATGGCTGTCGTTCTTGGGTTAGGTGTTTTTGGGTGTTTTGAAGCTCAAAATCCATAGCTAAACAAGTCTAAATATGTTCTATATATCATATACATAAAATGAAAGCTTTAAATTAGTTATATATGGAGAAATTTTAGAGAGAGAAAAATGGAAAATTTAGCTTTCTCACCTTCCTTCTCTCGGTTTCCTCCTCTTTCTTGCTCTAATTTCTTTCCTCTTCTTCTCCTTCAGTTCCCTTCTTTTGGTTTCTTTCGTGAGAGATCAACATGCATTGCATGTTTGGCTTTTAAAGCAAGGTAGCCGACCTCTCTCTCTCTTCATGTTCTCTCTCTCTCTACAGCTATCTCTCTCTCTCTCTCTACATTCTGAATTCTAGCCTTACACAGCTCTCACTTCTCATCAATTTTTGCTTTTTCTCTTTTCTACTTTACATTAATTTCTTGTAAGATATTTTGTATACATATATACATATAATACAATACACACACTCACACATGAGAACACACACACTATGTTGCCGACACACACTCACACACTCATACCTTTTCACTTTTTACTTTTAACATTTTCATATTTCATTCCTTTAATATATATGTATTTATATATATATATATATATATATATATTTAATTAATACACATATATATCTTTTTTTTCATAATTAAATTAATTAATTATATATCTATATATAATTTCTTTCCCTCGTAATACGTGCCATGTGACCCGGTATCCCCGGGTCGGGATATTACAATAGGGACCTCAACTAGACCCTTCTAGCCTCCCAAAAATGCATGACTGTGATCAAAATTGTAAACAAATTAACCCCAAAAATCGAGCTGCAGGTACGGGTTCAAAACCCAACCTCACAACCTTGCCCTTAAACCCTTTTTTTTGAATGGGAAATAAAGCCCCATGAAGAGGGTATTACAATGAAACAAATCCCACTGGATTTGGCTTAGAATCGAGCATTTAAGACTAACTTGCAGGTTTGAATTATCAAACCCAAAACCAAACACATGAAGCAGTCTTGAACTCTCAAATGAATGCCAAACCAGTCCTTAATGACTTGGGAAAGGTTTGGATCAAAAACAGAGAAGAATCGTTGAACCAAAACGCACGAAATAGAAGCTTTTAAGCTTCGAAAATTAGGGCAACCGTCGCAGGTTGACGAGGAAGATGATGCTGAGTCGACTCGTCGTCTTTCGAGTTAGACGGGTTGGCTCGGACGCGTGGCAGCCTCTGGGCTTGCCACCGAATTAGTGGGGCGACGTCGTTTAGGGGCTTATACGTTTATATATAAAACCGTGTTGAAATTTAAAGGAAAAGAAGCAGAATTGCTGCTACGGGGTATCGAACCCCTGACCCCACGCGCCCACACGCATTTCCTTCCACTCGGCCATGCACTCGCGTGTGCCATATCTGCGAACAAAATATATATATTATACCTATAGTTAAAAACCGAAAATAAAAAGGTGCATTGCACCTGGTGGGACTCGAACTCGGATATATGGGGAGGGAGGCGACACGCTGGCCAGCGTGCCGCCCTATTCAACCTGTCACTAATCCCACATAAAATATATATATACTATACCTAGTTAATTTAATTTAATTAAATGAAATTAATTAAATTAAATACTCCAAAATGGCCCGGTGTCCAAATGAGATGAGTTATATATGTATTCCTACTGTCTCAGGCCTTCTGAGTCCATTGGTGAGGTCTGTGACATGAAATGAGGTCCCGAAAAAAATTAAAGACCCCTAAAAATGTCAAAATGACCAAAATGCCCCTGCCCCATGAATAAGTCAAACGAAGTCCAAATAAAATAAATAAATAGTGGATTCTAACTATTTCAAACATTCTGAATCTAATGGTGGGGTCCGTTTCATGAGGCAGGACTCTGAAAAATTTAGACACGTTAAGGTATAAATTACCAAAATACCCCTTGACCAAAATTAACAAGTTATTAGTGTAATCTTACTATCTCGGACCTTCTGAGTCCAATGGTGAGGTCCACGACACGAGATGAGGTCCCGAATATAAAGACACGTAAGGGGGTAAAATGACCAAATTACCCCTAGTACCTCAAAAGCCAAATTAAAACCAAGGAACGTCTAATTGACTTTCTTTGACATCCCGGACTCAAGAATGGAGTCCAAATTACGAAACGAAGTACAGAAAAATGAGACACGTAAAACGATAAATGACCATTTTGTCCTTTTACATAAAACAGTCCGAATTAAATGTTAGGAAAGCCTAAACCGACTTTCTTGGACACTCCGGACTCAATGATAGAGTCTATTCGACCAAAAGAAATGTCTAAAATAAAAAGACATAAAATTTGATGAATAGCATCTGTCTGATGACTAAAGACTAAAGTATTGTCGAAGTATTAAACTAAGGCAAGTACGAAGAAATAAAGTATGAAAAGACACGACGCGTTAACATGTGAAGTAAATAACTTTAAATCAAGTTAACGGAGCTACCAGAAGAGTATAGGTTGAAATGGATTTCTAACATAATAAATTGTGTCGTTGGTTAGGAGTATGAGTTAAATCGGTTAGGATGAAATACGATTGAAGCATAAGTTAAGAAACATCGATAGATGATATTACAGTGAATGAGAAGTTAATGAGACTGTTTATGAATTGTTCTTAGGAATTACGGATGAAGTGGGAAAGCGCACTTTAGCACTAACCCTAAAGGACCGAGGTGAGTAACCCTGTGTTTGAAATGGAGATTTAACTCCAATTATTTGAAGAAGTTTTAAGTTCAAGTCATATGAAGCATTTGAATATCAAATTCAGTTTTGATTCCTGTTTTTAAATTGTTCTGATATGACATGCTGATTAAATGGTTTTATATTCAATTCTTTTCTTGGAAATATTTAGCATGTCCGGTTGAAATTGCAAATTTCTTTTAAATGTTCTGAATTTGATTATTTCAAGTATTGAAGCTCTATCGCAGAAATTGTATATTTCATGTTTTCAATATTCATGAAAAGCCTCTATTGAAGTAGCCAAGTGATAAATGTTTTATAAGATAAACGGTACTAAGTACCACCCCCTATGATGGTTGAAATCCTTCAGGATTCAACAGTACATGCCCGGTAGTAGGATCTAATGCCCCAGGCAATTATCATTGACAGTATTAGCAGTAAAATGGGAGTCTGGTTCGAAACAAATTCCACCTAATCAAAGAGAAAAAATGACAAAGTGATTTTGAAAATGAAAGCAGGTTTTACCCTCATTTTCAAAATACATAATTATGTGTTTTAAAGTTTATATACTTTATTAACGAAGTACGAGTTAGCTTGAACACTTTAATTGTTTCAAAGCTATCTGTTTTATGAAATGCATATGTTTCGAGTTTTTACATACTCTATTTAAGGATGACATGTTATGTTTTGAAGTTCATAAGTATAAGCATAGCTTGAAAGTTTTAAATGTTTCAAGCCATCCGTTTTGAGAATGCATATATTCTGTGTTCTAAATTGCACGAACAATTGGTAGTGAGTATTTTATAAACTCTCAAGTGATAAACCACTACCAGTTGAAAACCCCATGACGAATGCAGGAATTACTCACAAGCTTAGATTAGCTTACCCGGACTTTGTTCGGATCCCCCTTTCAGGTAAATGGCAAAAGGCAGTTTTTGATTTGAAGACGAAGACAATGGATCAGTCATATTGGGAAGTTGTACTTAAGTAGTTTCCTTATGAAGCCATGTGAATTTTTAGTACGAACTCCTGTAGTAGTAAACGGTACAAAATATGTATTAAGCCCTCCGAGACCCGAGGGCCACGAGACAAGGCTCACATATGCAGCGGTATCGAATAGATGTGCAACATACGTTTTGCGGAAGCGTGAAAACTTTTTCTTTTTCTTTTCTCATTTTTAAATTATGCACATCCGTCCGATACTGCTACTCCATACATAGCATACATGGTTACACATTCAGAGTATAACGAAAACTTAAAGACTTATAACATTAATACAATACATGTTCAGTTACCCTGAGGGCTTAATACATATTCTTACATTGTCTACTAATACAAAATGTACTACTAGAGTTCATAGGTTTCTGAAGAGAAACTACTTAAACATATCTTCCCAAAATCAGCTAGACTCATCATCAACGTCCTCAAGTCAAGACTGCTGCTAATTACCTGAAAGGGGGGTCCGAACAAAGTCCGGGTAAGCTAATCTAAGCTTGTGAGCAATTCCAGTATTCGTCATGGGGTTTTCAATTAGTAGTGGTTTAGTACATAAGAGTTTGTAAAATAATTACCGCCAATTGTTCGTATACTTTGAATACAGAATATATGCATTCCTTAAATCATGTAGCTTTGAAACATTTAAAGTATTCAAGCTAAACTCATACTTTGTCAAATAGAGTATATAACTCAAAACATATGCATTTCGTAAAACAATAGCTTTGAAACATTTAAAGTATTCAAGCTGTACTTATACTTCGTCAAATAGAGTATATAACTCAAAACATGTGCATTTCATAAAACAATAGCTTTGAAACATTTAAAGTATTCAAGCTATACTTATAATCATGAACTTCAAAACATATAACATAACATGTATTTCTTAAATAGAGTATATAAAACTCAAAACATATGCATATTGAAAATGAGGGTAAAACCTGCTTCCATTTTCAAATCATTTGTCATCTTATCACTTTCATTAGTGGAATCCGTTTCGAACCGGACTCCCATCTTACTTATAAATGGAGATATCTCATGCCTGGGGGATTAGATCCTGCTACCTGGCATTTTGACAGTCAATTGAGTTCCGTGCAACCCAAAATCCCATCATATGTTTACAGATTAATTGAGTTCCGTACAACCCAAAAATCTGTTATTTAGAAAGTCGGCTGAGTTCCGTACAACCCAACCAAAAACCATGGTGCTTAGGCACAGCTTTTCTTACATTCAAATACATTTAATACATGATTTCTTCAAATAGATGTTTCTCATAACCATTTAAAACATCATGTACATAATTTCATAACAAATCCTTTAAATGCTTGATATAAACAAATTCAGAACACTTTACATAATTTGGCATTTAAAACTTTAGACATGCTGAAATATGTTTTAAGAAAACCATGACAGAAACCATTCACTAAGCATGTCATAATAGAGTTTATAAAAACTAGAACAATTTAACTGAATCATGTAAATACTGAATTCGAAATTTCAAACACTTCATATCTTTGCATTTAAAACCTTTTCAAATCCATGGAGTTAAATCTCCACTTCAAATACAGGGTTACTCACCTTGGTTCTTTAGGGTTAGTGCTAATAATGCGCTTTCCCACTTTCGTGGTAGTTCCTAAGAACAATTCATAAACATCTCATCAACTTTACATTCATTGTAATATCATCTCGATATTCCTTAACTTATGCTTAAATCGTATTAGATCCTACAATGATTCCATAAATTCATATATACTTAACGTAACGTGTATTCTTAACCTATGACACAATTTAATGTGTTAGAAATTGAATTTAGTTCAATTTATACTCTTCTGGGAGCTCCATTAACTTTAATTTAAAGTTATTTATTTGACATGGTTACGTGTCGTGTCTTTTCGTATTTCGTTTCTCGTATATGCCTTAGTATTAGTACTTTGGCATTACTCTAATTTATAGTCATCTGACAGATGCTATTCATCAAATTTTATGTCTTTTTATTTTAGACATTTCTTTAGGTCGAATAGACTCTACCATTGAGTCCGGAGTGTCGAAGAAAGTCGGTTTGGGCTTCCCTAACATTTAATTCGGACTGTTATATGTAAAAGGGCAAAATGGTCATTTACCGTTTTACGTGTCATATTTTTCTATACTTCGTTTCGTAATTTGGACTCCATTTTTGAGTCCGGGATGTCAAAGAAAGTTAATTTAGACCTTCCCTGATTTCATTTTGGCTTTAGAGGTACCAGGGGTATTTTGGTCCTTTTACCCCTTTACGTGTCTTTATTTTTCGGGACCCCATGTCGTGTTGTGGATCTCACCATTGGACTCAAAAGGTCCGAGATAGTAAGAATACACTAATAACTTGTTAATTTTGGTCACGGGGCATTTTGGTCATTCACCCCTTACGTGTTTTTATTTTTCGGGCCTTGTTTCGTAAAACGGACCCTACCATTGATCTCAGAATGTCCAAAATAGTAGAAATACACTATTCATAAGCTTAATTTGGACTTCGTTTGCTATATTTATGACCCAAGGGTAAAATAGTAATTTTATCTTAATTATAAAAATAATTATTTAATTATTTAAATATTTTCCCAAGGGTGTATTTGAACAAAATTCTCAAAATCTGGGCCACAGTAGAATTTCCCTAAACAGTTGGGGTCAATCCGTAAATAACCAAAGGTTTGGTTTATTTTATTTTAATTAATTTAGAAAAACCAAAGGGTTCAGTGAAAATATAAGTGAACCGGTCTGGTTTAGTTGTAACCCAACCGGTCTATCCGGTTTATTACATGTGGCTGACGTCAGCCCTAGATCTCTTTTAATTTAAACCGACACCCAAAACGGCGTCGTTGCAGTTAATCGGTGGCAAGCCCAGAGGCTGCCACCTGTCCGAGTCGACCCAGCCCTATTTTTAAAACGAGTTGACTCGTCTTCATCTTCCCTACGAGACCCCTTCTGAAAACCCTAATTTCCGAATCCATTTCTTCCTATTTCGTGCATTTCTACTCAGCCAATCTCCACTGTTTTGGTCCCAAATTATCCCTAAGGTATATACAAATCGATTGGCATTCATTTTGGGCTTTAAAATTCCTTCATCTATTCGATTTTGGACATGATAATCCGAACTGTTATTTCGGTCGTATAGGTTCATTTCTTGATGGTTTTTCTTGATATTTGGCTTGTTATGATCCCCTCTTCATGGGGATCCAGTTTTCATTCCTTGGTGTTTATTAAAACTAATTTTTAAAGGGTTGGGTTGCAAAACCCGTAACCTGCAACTTGTGTTTGGGGGCCATTGTTTGTGCTTTATGGTCGCGGTCACATGTTTTTAGCATGTTCATAGCATCTACTTTAAGTCTTGATAAGCCAAAAATGGTTTGGAACAAGTTGGTTCAGACCTGCTTCAAGCAAGGTCATCAATGGCGGATGCTTCTGGGTCTTACATTTTAAGGTGTTTTAAAGCTTAAATTTCATGCTTATTTCACTTCTAAACATATATATAACACATCCTACGTACATAACAACTTAAAACAGTTCATATCAACCAAACTTTTAGAGAGAGAAAAATGTAAAAATTTGGAAACTTTACCTGTTATGCCTGATTTCTATCTTGTTCTACTTCCAATTCTCTCTCTATTCTCCTCACTTCTTCTTCCTTTGGTTTCTTTTGCAAGAAGAAAGCATGGTTTGCATGCTTGGCTTTTTAAAGAGAAGGTGACCGACTCTTCTCTCCCCTCCATCCTCTCTCTCTCTCTCTCTCTCTCTCTCTCTCTGATTTCATAGCCCTACTCTAGACTTCCCATCTCATAAATTTGCTCTCTCTTTCCTACTTTGCATTAATTTGATTCTAGATATTTATACATATATATACACATATATATACATATACACATATATTCAAGACACACACACACACACACACACACCTCTTCACACTTTTTCACATCTTTTCCACATTTTACTTTTTACATATATCATTTAATTAATATATATACATATATATCCATTTAATTAATACATATATATATACATTTCTTATAATTAATTAATTAAATTAATAATTAATTAATTATATATATATATAATTTCTTTTTCTCGAAATACGAGTCATGTGACCCGGTATCCCGGGTCGGGATATTACAGAAGTTGTACTTAAGTAGTTTCCTTAAGAAGCCATGTGAATTTTTAGTACGAACTCCTGTAGTAGTAAACGATACAAAATATTTATTAAGCCCTCAGGGCAGTGGTATGTAATATTATAAAGTCTTTAAGTTTTAGATATGCTCTGAATGTATGATGATACATGTATACCGAAATGTGAAGAGCGGCAGTACCGGACGGATGTGCGTAATTTTAAAATGAGAAAAGAAAAGAAAAAGTTTTTCACGCTTCCGCAACCACATTAAAGCACATCTATTCGATACCGTTGCCTATGCGAGCCTTGTCTCGAGGCCTTCGGGTCTTAGGGGCGGCGGTCGCGACTCGAGATCCGCGTAGGGTGGGTTTCGGGTCGTGACAGAATGGTATCAGAGCACTAGGTATTAGGTCTTTTGGGAAGTAGTCGAGTCATAATTGAAGATAAGAATGATTAAGATTAGTTCTAGGTTGACTAAGATCAACTTAGTGATGATAGGAGATTCGAAATTGAATTTTAGTTAGGTGAGACCTAGGTTACCTAAAATATGTGAAGTACGTGATTTGAAGTAAAGGCGTGGTATAGGACCCGCAGTACATAAAGTGGGTATATGAAGTACATGATATGAAATGAGAGCGGGGTATGGGACCCGTAGTATAAGAAATGAGTATATGAAGAATATGATAGGAAATAAGAGCAGGGGTATGGGACACACAGTATATGAAATAGATATGTGAAGTATATGATATGATATGAAGGCGAGGTATGGGACTCGCGCTGTATGGAGTAAACATGTGAAGTACGTGATATGATAGGAAGGCGGGGTATGGGACCCGTAGTGACATGAAGTAAGTGTTCTGAAGTATGTGATATGATATAAAGGCGAGGTATGTGACTCGCGTTGTATGAAGTAAATATGTGAAGTACGTGATATGATAAGAAGGCGGGGTATGGGACCCGTAGTAACATGAAGTAAGTGTTCTGAAGTACGTGATAGGAAGGCGGGGTATGGGACCCGTAGTAAAGTAGAAGGGATAGAGTCTAAAGATTTGAAGTAAAACATGAACTAAGAAGGTGAATAACAATAATTAGAAAAGGATGAAAGAGAAAGGGAGGATTTTGATAGTCACTGGTGTGCTATCAGGACCTCTGTTACCGGTAAGGAATGGCCGCCTTATCATGTAACTAAGGTAACGGAGAAACATACAGTGCTGCCTTATCTAACCTGATCGAGGGAATCCTTAAACCATTGAAAGACATGAATCTGATAAATGACATGAGGAATTAGAAATTGTACGTTAGTAAATTAGGAGCAAGTAGTAATACGAGTCAACATATTATCTCTCTGAAAATGATGAATCAAAGTTCATCTCCTGAATCATTAAGTAAATGAATGTAACCTTATGTATTACGATATACGAAAATAATAGATATAACATAAGGAGACTAGAACTCTCGAAATAAAGAATATTCGAGTTTTGAGGACAAAACTCTTTTAAGGAGGGAAGAATGTAATACCCCGACCCAAGAATGTTGGGTAAGGAAGGCACGTTTTACGAGGTTATGAGAAAATTAGAAGAATAAATAATTAAGTTAATATAATTAATTAATTAAATATAAGGAGGCTAATTACTATTTAAATTACTAGAATAATGTGATGAAACACACACTCACAAAGTGTATTGTGTGGAAAGTACATGTATAAATATATGTGTCTACAAGTATATGCATGGAAGTTAAAAATAAATGTTAAATAGATAATATAATAATGATAGTAATAAAAATAATAATAATTAAAATACATGTATAAAGGTATAAAGGTGTGTATATGTATATATATGTAATTGTAATTATGTATATATATATAGATATGATTATATATATATTGAGGGACATGCAAAGGTCCAATGTGCACAAGTGTGTGTGAGTGACCATTGTATATTACAATGTGTGAATCATGAGATATATATATATATATATATATGTATATGTATATTTATATACATAAATACAAGTCAAACACCACACACACACACAACCAGCCCATGATGGCTCTGCCCAACAGTAACAATTCAGACCCTAACCTGCCACAAGTTAAGCCAAATGAAGGGACAATCAGATTTTAGCAATAAGTGAGTGTGTACCCATATATGCATATATGCATAATAGTGTACACAGAACAGTATACTCACAAAAGAGAGAAAGAGTAAGAGAGTGAAGGAGTTCTGGACATTCAGAAATGAGAAACAAAGGGAAAGGAGAAGAGAAACAGTAAAGGAAGGTAAGAAATGCTTTAAGTTTCATTTTTCTCTCTCTAGAAATATGCATGAATAGAAACAGTTTGAGGCTTAGTTATGCATGTATAATGTTAGATATGTGTTTTAGAGTTGATAAGCATGAAAATTTAGACCTAAAACAACTCAGAAACACAAGCCGTACACCGAACCTCAATTGTTAAGCTTAGTGAAAGCAGGTCTGAATTGATGGAGATTAAACTCCATTTGACCTATAGGGACCTCAACTAGACCCTTCCTAGCCTCCTAAAAACGCATGACCGTGATCAAAATTGTAAACAAATGAACCCCAAAAATCGAGCTAGCAGGTACGGGTTCAAAACCCAACCTCACAACCTTGCCCTTAAACCCCTTTTTTTTTGAATGGGAAATAAAGCCCCATGAAGAGGGGATTACAATGAAACAAATCCCACTGGATTTGGCTTAGAATCGAGCATTTAAGACTAACTTGCAGGTTTGAATTATCAAACCCAAAACCAAACACATGAAGCAGTCTTGAACTCTCAAATGAATGCCAAACCAGTCCTTAACGACTTGGGAAGGGTTTGGATAAAAAACAGAGAAGAATCATTGAACTAAAACGCACGAAATAGAAGCTTTTAAGCTTCGAAAATTAGGGCAACCGTCGCAGGTTGACGAGGAAGACGACGCTGAGTCGACTCGTCGTCTTTCGAGTTAGACAGGTTGGCTCGGACGAGTGGCAGCCTCTGGGCTTGCCACCGAATTAGTGGGGCGACGTCGTTTAGGGGCTTATACGTTTATATATAAAACCGTGTTGAAATTTAAAGGAAAAAAAGTAGAATTGCTGCTACGGGGTATCGAACCCCTGACCCCACGCGCCCACACGCACTCGCGTGTGCCATATATGCGAACAAAATATATATATTATACCTATAGTTAAAAATCGAAAATAAAAAGGTGCATTGCACCTGGTGGGACTCGAACTCGGATATATGGGGAGGGAGGCGACACGCTGGCCAGCGTGCCGCCCTATTCAACCTGTCACTAATCCCACATAAAATATATATATATATATATATATATATACTATACCTATTAATTTAATTTAATTAATTAAATTAAATACTCCAAAATGGCCTGGTGTCCAAATGAGATGAGTTATATATGTATTCCTACTGTCTCAGGCCTTTTGAGTCCATTGGTGAGGTCTGTGACATGAAATGAGGTCCCAAAAAAAATTAAAGACCCCTAAAAATGTCAAAATGACCAAAATGCCCCTACCCCATAAATAAGTCAAACGAGGTCCAAATAAAATAAATAAATAGTGGATTCTAACTATTTCAAACATTCTGAATCTAATGGTGGGGTCCGTTTCATGAGGCGGGACTCTGAAAAATTTAGACACGTTAAGGTATAAATTAGCAAAATACCCCTTGATCAAAATTAACAAGTTATTAGTGTAATTTTACTATCTCGGACCTTCTGAGTCCAATGGTGAGGTCCACGACATGAGATGAGGACCCGAACATAAAGACACGTAAGGGGGTAAAATGACCAAATTACCCCTAGTACCTCAAAAGCCAAATTAAAACCAAGGAAGGTCTAATTGACTTTCTTTGTCATCCCGGACTCAAGAATGGAGTCCAAATTACGAAACGAAGTACAGAAAAATGAGACACGTAAAACGGTAAATGACCATTTTGTCGTTTTACATATAACAGTCCGAATTAAATGTTAGGAAAGCCTAAACCGACTTTCTTGGACACTCCGGACTCAATGATAGAGTCTTTTCGACCAAAAGAAATGTCTAAAATAAAAAGACATAAAATTTGATGAATAGCATCTGTCTGATGACTAAAGACTAAAGTATTGTCGAAGTATTAAACTAAGGCAAGTATGAAGAAATAAAGTATGAAAAGAGACGACGCGTTAACATGTGAAGTAAATAACTTTAAATCAAGTTAACGGAGCTACTAGAAGAGTATAGGTTGAAATGGATTTCTAACATAATAAATTGTGTCGTTGGTTAGGAGTATGAGTTAAATCGGTTAGGATGAAATACGATTGAAGCATAAGTTAAGAAACATCGATAGATGATATTGTAGTGAATGAGAAGTTAATGAGACTGTTTATGAATTGTTCTTAGGAATTACGAAGGAAGTGGGAAAGCGCACTTTAGCACTAACCCTAAAGGACCGAGGTGAGTAACCCTGTGTTTGAAATGGAGATTTAACTCCAATTATTTGAAGAAGTTTTAAGTTCAAGTCATGTGAAGCATTTGAATATCAAATTCAGTTTTGATGCCTGTTTTTAAATTGTTCTGATATGACATGCTAATTAAATGGTTTTATATTCAATTCTTTTCTTGGAAATATTTAGCATGTCGGGTTGAAATTGCAAATTTCTTTTAAATGTTCTGAATTTGATTATTTTAAGTATTGAAGCTCTATCGTAGAAATTGTATATTTCATGTTTTCAAATTCATGAAAAGCCTCTATTGAAGTAGCCAAGTGATAAATGTTTTATAAGATAAACGGTACTAAGTACCACCCCCTATGATAGTTGAAATCCTTCGGGATTCAACAGTACTTGCCCGGTAGTAGGATCTAATCCCCCAGGCAATTATCATTGACAGTATTGTCAGTAAAATCGGAGTCTGGTTCGAAACAGATTCCACCTAATCAAAGAGAAAAGATGACAAAGTGATTTTGAAAATGAAAGCAGGTTTTACCCTCATTTTCAAAATACATAATTATGTGTTTTAAAGTTTATATACTTTATTAACGAAGTACGAGTTAGCTTGAACACTTTAATTGTTTCAAAGCTATCTGTTTTATGAAATGCATATGTTTCGAGTTTTTATATACTCTATTTAAGGATGACATGTTATGTTTTGAAGTTCATAAGTATAAGCATAGCTTGAATGTTTTAAATGTTTCAAGCCATCCGTTTTGAGAATGCATATATTCTGTGTTCTAAATTGCACGAACAATTGGTAGTGAGTATTTTATAAACTCTCAAGTGATAAACCACTACCAGTTGAAAACCCCATGACGAATGCAGGAATTACTCCCAAGCTTAGATTAGCTTACCCGGACTTTGTTCGGATCCCCCTTTCAGGTAAATGGCAAAAGGCAGTTTTTGATTTGAAGACGAAGACAATGGATCAGTCATATTGGGAAGTTGAACTTAAGTAGTTTCCTTATGAAGCCATGTGAATTTTTAGTACGAACTCCTGTAGTAGTAAACGGTACAAAATATGTATTAAGCCCTCAGGGTAGTGGTATGTAATATTATAAAGTCTTTAAGTTTTAGATATGCTCTGAATGTATGATGATACATGTATACCGAAATGTGAAGAGCGGCAGTACCGGACGGATGTGCGTAATTTTAAAATGAGAAAAGAAAAGAAAAATTTTTTCACACTTTCGCAACCACGTTGAAGCACATCTATTCGATACCGCTGCCTATGCGAGCCGTGTCTCAAGGCCTTCGGGTCTTGGGGCGGCGGTTGCGACTCGAGATCCGCATAGGGTGGGTTTCGGGTCGTGACATCTCCAAAGCTCCTGTCAAAACCAGTACAAGGAGAAAAGCTACTCTTGTACCTTGCATTTCTGAAAACGCAGTCAGCTCTGCATTAATCAGACAAGACAAGGGAGTACAGAGGCCTATATTCTACGTCAGTAGGGCACTACTTGACACGGAAAAGAGATATCCAAAAGTAGAAAAGCTGGCCTATGCCTTGGTCATATCAGCTCGGAAGCTTCGACCTTATTTCCAAGCCCATCCAATCGAAATCCCAACTGCCTATCCTCTGAAGTCAATACTGAGGAAACCTGAGGTATCGGGAAGATTGGTGAAGTGGTCTGTGGAGCTAGGGGAATTTGACATATCATATGTACCTTGGAACTCCATCAAAGGGCAGGCCTTGGCTGATTTTGTTGCCGAATTCACCCCGGCACTTCAAGACAAGGCACAACTCATCGAAACCTCGGGAGCCTGGCTACTATACATCGATGGATCGTCAACCGATCAAGGTTCGGGAGTAGGCCTTGTACTACAGTCCCTTGATGGGCTCACGACAGAAAAAGCAGTCAGCCTGGGATTCAAAGCTTCCAACAATGAAACAGAATATGAAGCTCTAATCTTAGGCATGAAGCTTGCCTTGGAATGTGAGGCTTAGAACCTCAAAGTCTTCTCAGACTCCCAACTGGTGGTAAGCCAAGTCTTGGGAGAATTTGCTATTAAAGACGATCGGATGCTCCGGTATTCCGAACTGGTAAACCGCTTGAAGCACTCCTTCCAGACATTCACTATCCAGAAAATTGCAAGAAGCCAGAACTACAGAGCAGATGCTTTGGCTAACATGGCGTCCCGCCTAAAGTCTGAAGCAAACTCCACAGTAAAAATCTCCTACCAGCCAGGACCTAGCATAGAGGAAGCCCAAGTTGCCCAAATTGTTGAACAACCCCAGAACTGGATGACTTCTGTAATATCCCAACCCGGGATATAGCGTGTACACCGGGCTGGACCGGGCTATAAAATGTAATCCCGAATTATGAGCCGTTATATGACATAAATAAAAGGGGATGCGTAATAGACTGTATTGTTCAATTACGATGCATAGGTACGAGAGGCAAACAGTCACGGGTGTCCGACTGCCGTTGCACCGGAAGTCGAGTTTATTGAAAAACGTGCAAGTGAATGTCGACGCATAAATTTTTATTGTAAATCTAAATGATTATGAATATCATATATATATATATATACGGTTGGATGATATATATATATTATAATATAATATTATTTATATATGTATATATGTGTATACGGTTGCATATATATATATATATATATATATATAATAGGTATGTAAAGTGGGCCTTGCATGATGAGGAGGTGGCAAAGCCACCGAGTGGGAAATCAGCAAGAGAGGGTTAGGGTGCAACGTGTGAGGAGGAGAGAGAGAGAGAAAGCTATGTGTGAGGTGTTGTTGTGCATGGGTGTGCTGCCACCGCAGCTACAAGTGGCAAGGGCCACCGACTGGGGGATCGGTTAAAGGGAATGAAGAAAGAGATTGAAGATGTGAGAGAAACTGAATCGCAAGGAAGAAAGAAGTGGGAATAGAGAGAGAAAGAAAGAAAACGAATTTTTGGAAAAAAGGGTTGAGAAAATCTACAAACAGGTATATTCCTGATTTAAATTATGTTCATTTATATTTTTAATAGGTGTAGTTGCTGTTGAAGTTGATGAGAATCCGAAATAGAACAGAAAAATAAGAAAAACCAGAAATGGGTTACGGCTGGCAATGGTGATTAAAAATAACTGAAACCAAACCAAGATTTGAACCATAATATGAATAGGAAACGTCTCTAGGGACCCAACGCACTTCGAATCAGCTTAAATGGTCAAGAAATGGCCATTCTGTGGCCAGTTATTCCCTCACCGGTGCAACACCGGAAACTGGCAATGGGTGTGTGAAACCGGTGATGTTGGAGGTTAAAATCAGTCCTAACATGTTCCTTATAATCCTAGAATTCATTGGGAAGAAAAACAGTAAAGTTTGGACGTAAAATCACGAAGATCCGTGAGGAATTTCACTGCTCCGGCGACTGTGGCCGGAATTCCACCGGAGAAGATGACCGGATTGTCGAGGGAGCTACCAGGTCATAACGGGACCGGGTTTGGGTCGGACCGGGTCGGGACCCGACCGAAAATGATTAGGGGCAGTGATGCTATGTCATTTTGAATGTAAAATTAAAATCAATTGGGCTTGTTTGGTCACGGGTATAAGGGATTGAAATTGGGTTGGAGTTGTTCAAACCGTGGATAAGGTGAGAGAATTGGATATGTTAATCCGGTTCTCTAAATTTAACTGAACCGTTTGGTTCAGTGAAGAACCGAATCAGTTTGGGTTTCTAGTCAGTGAACCCAATGGTTCAGACCGCAACTCTGGCTATTTACATTTTGACCCCAAATGTTTTGGAAAATTCCACTAAGGCCCAACAGAAAAATGTTAATTTTACAAACATGCCCCTAACTCAAAAGTGGGTCAAACGAGGTCCAAATAGGGCAAATGAATAGTCAATTTTTATTATCTCGGATGCTCTGAGTCCAATGGTGAGGTTCGTTTCACGAGACGGAGTCCCAAAAAGTTACGACTTGTAAAAATGACCAAAATACCCCTGCTTCATAGGTGAGTCAAATGGACTCCGATTGAATTAAATAACTAGTGAATTTTTATTATTCTGAACCTTCCGAATCTATTGGTAATGTCAAAATTATGAAAAGAGGTTCCGAGAACAACGGACATATAAAAGTCTAAATAAGTATTAGAAATACTGATCATAGCAAGGCATAGAATTTGGTAAATAGAAATTATTCTGAAACGTATTTACTGATATATAGGGAACTCAACGGGAAAAGGCAAACCTACAGGAGACTGATTTAGGAGGAATGCATGATTAGAGGTAAGTAGATACCCTTTCTCTTCCATGTGGTGTTATCAAGCCAAGTTCATTCTTTTACTGCCAAACTTGTACTCCTGAGCGTATCTGATGTTATTGTCTCCACAACGTGATATTGTTCTATCTGGTGGACATTGATTTATTGTTGTACCATTGTTATCATGTTGAACCGTGCTTTGAATTGCCTATTGTTATGTTTCCATTGAACTGATGATATTCCATTTTATATACTCTTATGGAATCATTTATGATCATGAAATGTTTATGTATACTGGATTTGTGCTCAGTCACAATATCCATCCGATGCTTTTAAATACACTGAAGACCTTCGGGTCGAGTCCGTGAACGGACATATGGCCATACACTGGGAATGCACTGAAGGGGGTAAACCGGGCCCCCAAGGACCGAGGGCATATCAAGCCCTGACTGTAACACCCCGATCCCGCGAAATTAATAATTAATTAATAATTATTAATTAATACCGACTTACAGAATGATTTAGGGAATTAATCATAATCCCGACGGTCGCCATAGACCGATTAAATAATTAAAAATGTCTGGAGGAAAGGGCACTCTACCCGAACCTAATTACTGGTTAAATCAGTAAAATAATGCCGTTTTAACACTAACGGAACCCGAATTAGCTAACCCGGAAAATCCCGGATGATTAATAAATGACACGGAACCTCTGACACTGAAGAATACTGAAATACGGAACTCTCGGAACAAACCGCGTCGAAAAATGAGTTACGGAATGAAAGTTACGAAGGAAACACCAAAACTGAATTTCTGCGCAACCAAACGTGGCCTTAACCGAAAATATGGGAAAAATGGCCAAATGGGAGGCCAAGGGAATTGAACCCTTGACCTTTGAGTGAAAAGATACCTCATCCAAAAAAATACCAACTAGGCTAGGGGTATCCTTGTGTACAAGTATACAAACATATATATATATATATCACCATAAATCTGATTTGGTCACCCCCCAAGTGGCCAATAACCAAACATGCAACACCTCACCCATGCATCACCCTATGCCCCTAGGCCATCATGCCTATGCACCCTAGGCCATCATCTCTCTACAAACACCTTATCACCAATCCACCAACCATATCACATGCAACCCAAATAATCTGCCATATACAAGATTATATGTGCATGTATGGAGGGGGGAAATCAGAGGTGGTGCTCGGGTAGAGAGAGAGAGAGAGAGAGAAATGGTGAGTGTGCATGTCATCCTTTGGAGATACACCAAGGAAGGGGGAGCTGAGGCACGACTGGATCTAAGCAAGCACCCCACCAAATCAGGACCGAGCCATGGAGTGCAAGGGGGACTTACTGTTTCAAAGGTAACCTCAAAATTGCCAAACTGCTTAATTTTTTTCTGTTGAGATTATTGGTACTGCTCTGATGATTTTAAATCATATGGACCATGTAGACTGTGTAAATCAGTTACTGTGAGATCCTAGGGTTATTCTGAAACAGTTAGGAGGTTCGGATAGGCCTAGAAACCCAAACCGTGACCAAACCGCCATGGATGACACCTCCAAAACTGGGCCTGATTCGACCTCCCTAAAACCAAGTTTTGATGGTTTAGAAACGATCTAGACACTGATAGGGTCTCAAATACACCAACCCGAGACCCTAAAACATTGATTTGGACCCTCAAAACCGAACTTGTAAGTCTCGGCCATGGAACCCAAATTCTATAACGGGCTTTTAAACTGAAATTTTAGAATGGAGAGTTGAAGCTCCTGTCTTAAGGGTCACAAAGAAACAAACCGTGTTGAAAACGGTTGAGAAATAAGGGCATACGGTGGAGTTGCAGGTCGCGTGATAATGGTGATGAACCGAGCACCATGCGCGGTTTTAAGCCACCAAGTGAATGTCAAATTATTGGCTTGGCATTCAAAAGAGTTTTGGAATGGAAAACAGTGAAGATCCATGCCCAAAAACTCACGAAATTGAGTTTAAAAAACCTGCAGCTTTACGGTTACTGTTCATCGCTCGTGGGGAAGATGATGAACAGTGACGGGCACGGGTCATGGACCTGGATCGGGTTCGGGTCAAATCCGACCCACCCGCAAATCTGAATAACCCCAAACGGCAGCGTATTGTGGTGATTAAATTGAAATCAGGCTTGTTTGGTTACGGGCTTAACAAATTGAAATTGATTTGGGGAGATAACCTAACCGTGGATAGGGGCCAAATTGGGGATAGAGGGGACATGTAATTCCGGTTCTCTGGCCTAACTGAACCGGTCGGTTTTGGACTGGTTCAATTTTTGAACCCAAAAACCAAAGGGTTTGAACCCCTAATTTATAAAATTATGTTTTGACCCCTATATGATTTCTGAAATTACGGATTTACCCCTGATAGTTCTGAATATTGCACAGTGGCCCTGATTTCTGAAATTTTGTGCAATCAAGCCCCTAAAGAATTAATTAAATAATAAAATAATTATTTAATTATTTATTAAATAGGTAAAATTATGATTTTACCCCTGGACATTAAATATGTCAAACGGAGTCCAAATAAATTAAATAAATAGTGTATTTTCACTATTTCAAGCATTCTGGACTCAATGGTACAGTCCAAATTGGGAAATTATGTACCGAAAAATACAGACACGTAGGTATAAATTACTGTACTGCCCCTAATAGTACCCGAACCCAAATAAAAATAAAAGACAGTCTATTTTGACTATGTCGGGCGTTCTGAACTCAACGGTGAGGTCCGTTTAACGAACCGAAGTCCCGAAAAATACAGACACATAAAGTGTAAATGACCGTACTGCCCCTAATAATTCCTAGGGTCAATTAAACATAACAGATAGTCCAACTTAATTATGTCGGACACTCTGGACCCAATGGTGAGGTCCGTTTTATGAACTGACGTGCCGAAAAATATGACACGTGAAATTACCAAATTACCCCTGATACTGTACGAAGCCCAAATGAAGTCCGATTGGGACGAAATTGATAGCGATAGAGCCCAGATACTGGTGAGACTGTAAACATGATTAAATAATGATTCGGAGTCAGAATCTTACAAAACGTAAAATGACCAAAATACCCCTGAGCACAGTAAGTGCAAGTAGAGGTCAAATAAAGGTCAAACTGATCTGATAAATTATCATAGGGATAATTATGAACACTGAAGGGCTAAGTAAGACTCCGGAACAGTTAACGCGTAAAACGAGAAATGACCGATGTGTCCCGACGATCTAAAACAGATACCAAATGAAGTCCAAGGGACTTACAAATTTATACATGAGATATATGGGACGTTCTGAGGACCATGATAGGGTCCGGGGCAAAAATGACAAAATTACCATTTTGCCCCTAAGACTAAATGAGTACCCAACTGATACCGATTAGAGTCTAAAAGACTTAAAACTTCATATATACGATATATGGGATATTCTGAGGACCATAACAGGGTCCGGGATAAGAATGGAAAAATTACCATTTTGCCCCTATGGTTAAAATGAGAACCTAACTGATACCGATTGAAGTCCAAAGGACGTAGAACTTTGTACTTAAGATATAGAGGCTATTCCGAAGACCACGACAGGGCCCGGGGCAAGAGTGATAAAATGATCGTTTTGCCCCTAAGGCTGAAGAAGTAACTGACTGATAACGATTGAAGTCTAAATGACTGGGTTATAATCCTGATGACTGCTGAGCCTAATTTAAGAATAAAATAGCCCCGGATGAAACCCGATGAGAGGGCGATAGGCTACTAGGCTACCTTAGGTAAACCGATAGATACCTAAGATGACAAATGAGACCTGAATGGATGAGTTCTGATCTGTATATGACTGATGATTATTGTTCAGGATATACATGGAGATGCCTGACGTATCTGGAGGTTATCGGATTGTTTGCGCAAGGAGATAACCGTAACAGTTTGTGAGTAACCTGGAACTTCTGACTTGGTGTATAAGTACACCGTCTAGTTACTGTATTTTGATTTACTGTACTGTTTTGTATACTGTACTGTCTGAATGCATACCTTTTTATACTGCATTACACGTAACATGATTTTGTACTGTCCTGCTCTCCTGTTCAGTTCGGGTCTGTCTTGTTCTGTTGTATGGTCTGTCATGGTTTTATTCTGTACTGTTGCGTCTTGTGAGTAAACCTGACTCCTGAATTGGTGTATAAGTTCTGTCTAGATACTGTACTTTGAAGCACTGTACTAGTTTTGAACGTTATACTGTTTAAAAGAAAAACATATATTTAAAGTAGCATATGCCTTGTCCTGATTGATATTGTACCAGTTTGTTCCGTCCTGTTCAGTTCCGATATGTCTTGTTCTGATAGATGTATTGTTCCGTTTTGTTCGACATGTTCAGTTTCGATATGACTTGTCTGATTGATATTATTTCGTTTTTTTCCGTCATATTCAGTTCCGATATGACTTGTCCTGATTGATATTGTTTCGTTTTTCCGTCATATTCAGTTTCGATATGACTTGTCCTGATTGATATTGTTTCGTTCATTTCCGTCATATTCAGTTCCGATATGACTTGTCCTGATTGATATTGTTTCGTTCATTTCCGTCATATTCAGTTCGATATGACTTGTCCTGATTGATATTGTTTCGTTTTTTCCGTCATATTCAGTTCCGATATGACTTGTCCTGATTGATATTATTTCGTTTTTCCGTCATATTCAGTTCCGATATGACTTGTCCTGATTGATATTGTTCGTTGTTTCCGTCATATTCAGTTCCGATATGACTTGTCCTTGATTGATATTATTTCGTTTGTTTCCGTCATATTCAGTTCCGATATGACTTGTCCTGATTGATATTGTTTCGTTTTGTTCCGTCATGTTCAGTTTCGATATGACTTGACCTGATTGATATTGTACCGTTTGATCTGCCATGTTCAGTTCCGATATGTCTTGTTCTGATGGATGTATTGCTCTGTTTTGTCCCGTTATGATCCGTCCTGTTATGCCTCTGTCCTTGATTATGCCTGTGACTTGAACTGGTGTTTTGTTCCGTCTGATCCCGTTATGTACCGTCCGTCAATAATCTGTCTGTCTTGATTGATATATGGTCCAGTTCCGTTATGATCTGTCCGAATTCTTGACTTGGTATATAAGTTACTGCATAGATACTGTATTTTAATACACTGTACGGTTTTAAAAGTTAAACTGTCTGAATGCATGATTTAAATGCAAACTTTTATACTGTATTGTACGCGGCATGATTTTGTCCAGCCCTACTATTATTTTGTCCGGTCTGTCTTGTTCCATTTTATGGTCTATCTGATTTGGTTCTGCTATGATGTGTCTGACTCTGGGTACCATTCTGATTATGAGCGGTCTGGCATAAGTAGGCTTGATTACGTGCCTAACTGATATACTATTGTTATGCCCTGTTATGTTCCGCCCAGTACTGATCTGTTCTGATATTTGAATTAATTGCCTATACTCTCATTGATATTGGCATCATGCACTGTTCCGTCTGTTTTGATTTGTTGTTCTGTTTAGTTCAGTCCTGCTTTATTCTACTAAAACTGCATTTAAAGTAGACTTATAAAACTGCTATTTCAGAAACAACTGAACTACCCTTGTGCTTTGTAAACAAGAAATGGTTTTGAAACCCTTGACAGGGAACCTGTGTTACTCATTGGGCTTTTCGAAGCTCACCCCATTCCCTAACATTTTTCAGGAATGATATATGTTGGATCTAATGGCACTGATTTGTGGAGACTGGATTACTGAGGATTGAATCTGTTTAAATCAGGTGAGTGATGTACTACGACTGACTTGACTGATATGTACTGAATATAGTATGGCTCATGGATTTAGATGGTACTCTAGAGATTATAGTTCTGCTCTGTTGTTATATGTCAGGATTATAGATATGCTCTGAGGTTAGAATTGTTAGCTGTTGGATTTTAGACTTGCTCTGTGTGATACATATCCTACGGTGGATACATGAGTTGCATTCCCTGGACAAAAAAAAAAGTTTTAAATTTCGCTGCATCTGACCCTACAGTCGGAGTGCAATTCACTGGAAAGTTCAGAAATTGCCTTCAGGTTGGTCGCAGTGGCGACTGACTGGCATCACGTCCTCAACATCCGTGTAGGGTGGGGTTCGGGATGTGACACTGACACAGAACAAAAGCATCTCCTATACGATTGTTCAACTAAAATTGTTGAATTACATTGTTCTTATGGTTATCTTGTATTGCGAGATATTCCTTTATTGATTTATTGTGATCAATTATAATGGCAGTACTTTCTTGTTATTGTATTATCGTTGAGAGTTCCAGGACATTGTTATGCTATTCCTACTGATTACACATTGTGATCCCACTGTTCATTTGCCACTGTTCTCATGTTAAGAGTTTCATGTTGATGTGATGTCCCTTACTCCTAATTGTACATTGTGTTCTATTGTTTATTGGCCCTTATGGCAACTGTTCCCATTGGCTATTATAGCATCTTATTTTTATGATTGGCTATCATATTCTTATTCTTGGATTCATATTCTTTTATGATCCTCAATACCAGTGTCGGAGATCTGTATTTACTTGCTGGGCTCTTGTAGCTCATTCCACCCTCCTCACCCCCATTTCAGGTACTGATGCCGCGAGACCCCGGTAGGAGTCTAAAGACGTAGAAGGACATTTGAGGAAATGCATCAGTTTATGTTTTAGTTCTCCCATGTATTCACCACCCTCGGGTGCTAGTCATGTTTGGTTCTTATTTTGTTTATGTAGAACCATATTATGTGTTGTAAAGACTTTCACTAACATTGTGTATTGAAAAGACTTCCGCTGTTATTGTTTTGAGGTTTTAGTACTTTGCACATTAGTACTATGAAACAGGAAAGGAAAAAAGTAGGGACGGCCTTCGGGTCGGCCCCGCGACACGAGATCCGCATAGGGTGGGTTTCGGGTCGTGACAACTTCAATCCTCTAGTACCTGCAATCCGGGCTCCTCCCAGAAGATAAAAACAAAGCCAGGAGAATCCAAATCAGAGGGGCTCGATACCTGATCCTGAACAACAAGCTTTACAAAAGGTCATATTCTCAACCTCTGTTAAAATGCTTAACTCTAAGAGAATCACAATATGTCTTGGCTGAAATACATGAGGGAATTTGTGGGAATCATAATGGGGGCAGAACTATAGCTCACTGAGCTCTATCTCAGGGCTATTACTGGCCTAGCATGCTAAGGCAGGCTAAGGAGTATGTCCAGAAGTGCGACAAATGCCAAAGGTTTGCCCCATATCAACACCAACCTCATCATGAGCTTATCCCGATTCCAAGCCCGTGGCCCTTTGCTCAGTAGGGGATAGAGATCGTGGGTCCATTACCAAAGGCACCACCGAACAGGAAGTACCTCCTGGTAGCCATTGACTACTTTTCTAAGTGGGCCGAAGCTGAAGCTCTAACACATATCACAGAAAAGGAAGTTGAGAGCTTCACTTGGAAAAATATTGTCTGCAGGTTCGACATACCACGTGTGATTATCTCTAACAATGGGACACAGTTCACGGGTAAAGGCTTCAAGAAATTCTGTGAAAACCTCAACATTAGGCAACACTTTGCCTCCACAGGCCATCCACAAGTGTCACGACCCGAAACCCACCCTATGCGGATCTCGTGTCGCGGGGCCGACCCGAAGGCCGTCCCTACTTTTTCCATTCCTGTATCATAGTACTAATATGCAATGTACTAAAAATTTAAAACAATAAACAACGGAAGTCTTTATCAATTACAGTAATCCAGCGGAAGTCTTTTTAAATACATGACATAGTTCTACATAATTCAAAATGAGAACTAAAACGTAACCAGCACCCGGGGGTGGTGAATACATGGGAGAACTAACATAGACTGATATAATACTTCAAAATGTCCCCCTACGCTCTCAGACTCCTACTGGGGTCTCGCAGCGTCATCACCTGAAATGGGGGTAAATGGGGTGGAATGAGCTACAAAGCTCAGTAAGTAAAACAGATCTCCAACACTGGTATCGATGATCAATGTGAATCCATGAATAAGATAATGATAGCCAATCATAAGGAAGGAGATGCTGTGATAGCCAATGAACATGATTGCCACAAGGGCCAATGGAAGGTAATCACAATACACAATCAGGAGTAACAGTGTAAAATGAAAATATAACAACAATGAAGTACTGCCACAATGAACCGATCACAATCAAATCAATCAATGCAAGTCTTTCGAGACTTGAAGAATTACAAGGAATAGTGCCATTCAACAATCAAGTTCTGTCAATCATAAGAGATGCTGTTATTCTGTTTCAGGGTTCGGCAGACCCTCGATCTTTTGGGGCCCGGCATACCCCCTAGTCAATTCCAGTAAATTGCCATTTGTCCGTTCACGGACTTGACCCGTAGGTCCCATTCAATCAGATAGCATCAGATGGGTGTTGTGACTGCGCACAACCCCCGTGTCCATAAACATGTCATGATCATAAGTAATTCCATAGAATATAAATAGAATATCATTCATTCAATAAGGATACAACAGTAGGCCTTTCAAGGCATGGTTCAACATGATAACAATGATATAACAGTCAAGCAATGTCCTCGAGATAGAACAATATCTCATTGTGGGTAGTAATAACATGAGTTATTGCTTTCAAAGCACAGTTAAACATGATAACAATGATACATCAGTCAATCAAATGTCCCCAAGATAGAAAATATCGAAATGTGGAACACAAGGATATCAATACATTCAAGAGTACGAGTTTGGCAGTAAAAGAATAAAGTTGGCTCGTGGAAACACCACATGTAAGAGAGAGTGATCCACTTACCTCTATCGTGATTCTATCTCAGAAATCCGTGGGTATACCCTTGCCTTTTGAGTTCCCTATATATCAGTGAATACGTTTCAGAATAAATGCTATTCATCAAATTTTATGCCTTTCTATCATAAGTATTTCAAATACTATTTTAGACTTTACCATTGAGTCTGGAATGCCGAAGAAAGTCGGTTTAGGCTTTTGCGGAATTCCATTTGGACTTTTGTACTAAAAGGGCAAAATAGTCATTTTGCACTTTTGCGGTATTTTATCCTTCGGGGTTCCGTCTCATAAAACGGACCCCACCATTGGACTCAGAACATCTGAGATAATAGGTTCTGACTATTCATTTGTATCGTTTGGACTTCGTTTGACCCAATTTTGAAATAGGGGCATTATTGTAAAATTAATATTTAATTAATTTTTTATGTTTGGGCAACAGTGAAATTTCTTAAAATATTTGGGGCCGGTTCACAATTTCCAAAAGCTGCGGTCTGAACCAGTTGGTTCAGACCTAAAAACCCTAAACCGGTCTGCCCCTTCACTGAACCAAACGGTTCAGTCCATTCAGAGAACCGGATTCCAATATCCTGGTTCCTACCCTTATCCGTGGTTGGAATAAGCCCAAACCCAATTTCCATTTCCTATCCCCATAGCCAAACAAGCCCAATTCATTTAAATTTAAAACCCAAACGACACAGTTTTGGCTCCGTTTTATTTCCGGTCGGGTACCAACCCGATCCGAACCCGGATCCGGTCTAGACTTAACCCGAACAGACCCACGACTTTCCGGTCGTCTCCCCCAGAACTCCGGTAGGGTTCCGGCAGTGCACAGTCACCTTCTCCGGCGACGGTGACTCAGTTTCAGTCATTTTTTAAGCCGTTTTGAATGCCATTCTTTTCCATTTGTCATGTAGATTATATTTCTAACTTTAGTTTTCAATGTAACCCACTAGTTCTTCACGAAATAGGGGTTGAAACATTTCCGGCCGATTCTCCGGCCAAGTGATATCTTCTATTTCATGGCGTTTTGTTCACAATTTTGGCCCTAAAATGTTTCTAGTGTGTTTCTGCACTTGTGTAGGTCATTTCTAACAACTTAAAACAAGTTTTGAGCCTAGTTTTTCATGAAACCGTGATTATTCATCAAACCTGCAACTATAGATATCTCCTTGGTTTCTAAACCATTTAACCTGATTCTTTTTGCATTTAAAGGCTAATAGCATGCTTATCAAGACCCTAGGTTTAGATCAAACCTTCATGCTTAAAATCTCAAAAACAGAATTAAATTTGCTTACTTGGGTGTTCGGATTTAGCCCACTGTGACCCTCCAAACGTTCCTATTTCTGCTCCTGAGTTCTTTGCTAAAGTGTTCTCTCAATCTTGGTCTCCTTTTTGCCTTTAAACCCACACCCGTAGGTTCATATATAGAGAAAAGGGTTCCACCGCCTCTCTCTCTCGATTACTCCCCCTTCTATGGCCCTTTTCCTTGACTGAAACCTGATGTTCCCTCTGCCAAATGCAAACTTTGCATTAATGGCTTGGGGAGACTTGTTGTGCACTCATATATATATATATATATTATATATATCACGCACACACACTTCTCACGTAACCGACACACACACACACTCACATACATTACACCTGTACACTGCCCAAGGGCAGTTTCCCTTTTCCCTTCTCATTTCCTTTTCATTTCTTATGCATATATACATATATACATAAACACCTAATACATGTATAATAAATTATATTATATACATATATATATACACACCAAATACATGTTTTTATACATGTATATACATGCATATGTAGGGGTACAATTTCATTTTTAATCGTATACACATACACTCATTTTAATCGAGCTATGAATTTATATTCACGTATGCATGCATGGAAATACGTGCATGCACGCATTACGATGCAATGCCCTGTGGGGCTCGGGTGTTACCCAACCTTGATCATTCATTTCCATCATTCACAATTCCAGTCATTCATTTCCATGAAAATACTATGATATACATATCTTACCGTTCAAGTTACATGTGTTAACCGACCTGCCTCGGTATACGTGACGCATCCCGGGTCGGGATATTACAACAAGCAAATGGGCCAGCAGATGTCACCAACCGAACGATCCTTGACGGGTTTAAGAAAAGGTTGGAACAAGCCAAAGGAAAGTGGGCAGAAGAACTCCCTGGAGTTCTTTGGTCCTACAGAACAACCAAAAGAACACTCACATCTGAAACTCCCTTCTCATTGGCCTATGGTACAGAAGCAGTAATTCCAGTTGAGATCGGTATGCCAACCCTGAGAACTGAAGCCTTTGAGCAAGAGTCCAATGATCAGCAGCTGATGGAAAACTTGGATTTGCTTGAAGAAAGAAGGGATCAAGCCAGCATCAGGATGGAGGCCTATCAACAGAGAATGGTCGACAAATCCAAGGTAGGACTCAAAACGGTCAACTTTCAAGTCGGAGACCTCGTTTTAAGAAGAGTCTTTCAAAACACCAAGGATCCTACTATGGAAAAATTGTCACCAAACTGGGAAGGCCCCTACAAAGTAACAAAGGTTGTTCGGCCTACCACCTACTAGCTTGAAGACATGACTGGGAAGCCTGTTCCTAGGCCATGGAACGTGGAACACTTACAGAAGTATTATCAATAGAGATACTTCTTTTTTTTTTTCCATGGAATGTTCCTCTATAAATGCACAGGCCTCTAGAGCCTGGTCCATAATGTACAAGTCTCGGCACTTGATCCATCTATAAATGCACAGGCCTTCAGAGCCTGGTCCATAATGTACAAGTCTTTGCACTTGGTCCATCTATAAATGCACAGGCCTCTAGAGCCTGGTCCATAATGTACAAGTCTTTGCACTTGGTCCATCTATAAATGCACAGGCCTCCAGAGCCTGGTCCATAATGTACAAGTCTTTGCACTTGGTCCATCTATAAATGCATAGGCCTCTAGAGCCTGGTCCATAATGTACAAGTCTTTGCACTTGGTCCATCTATAAATGCACAGGTCTCTAGAGCCTGGTCCACAATGTACAAGTCTTTGCACTTGGTCCATCTATAAATGCACAGGCCTCTAGAGCCTGGTCCATAATGTACAAGTCTTTGCACTTGGTCCATCTATAAATGCACAGGCCTCTAGAGCCTGGTCCATAATGTACAAGTCTCGGTAGTTGGTCCATCTATAATAATGCACAGGCCTCCAGAGCCTGGTCCATAATGTACAAGTCTTAGTACTTGGTCTATCATAGTGTCAGCTTTGAGAAGTTCAGATCTAGGAGACTTGTGTGAATTTTGGTCGAAGATGCTTAGAACTTTTGCCTTTGGATGGACTGGATCATAGAGTCTGCTAATTGAAGATGGACCAGGCTCGGAAGGCCTGTGCAGTAGGGTGAACCAGGCTCTAGAGGCCTGTGCATTCGGAGATGGACCAAGTACTGAGACTTGTACATTATGGACCGGGCTCTGGAGGCCTGTGCATTTTATAGATGGACCAAGTACTGAGACTTGTACATTATGGACCAGGCTCTAGAGGCCTGTGCATTTATAGATGGACCAAGTGCAAAGACTTGTACATTATGGACCAGGCTCTAGAGGCCTCTGCATTATAGATGGACCAAGTACAAAGACTTGTACATTATGGACCAGGCTCTGGAGGACCTGCAAAAAAGAGAAGGAGGACCCTCCGACGATCAAGTCAGTAAAGAGGGAAGAAGAAATAAATATAAAGAATATGTATAAAAGAGAGTGATTGTATATGTGATTGAATCTGAGATTCAATGTGAGATCGAATATTTAGGCGTACCTACCCCCTTTATTTATAGGGTTGAGAGTCATTGATTTTAGCAGTTTCCTATATTGAATAGAATTCCTTTACTTGTTTGATAAGGTTAAAAGATATGTGATAATCTTCCCTGATTGAGGTAGGATTCCTTTCCTATCTGAAAGACTTGCACTCCAAGATATATTCCTTATTCTGAGGTCGGAAGTCTATGGAAGACGGTGACCAGTTTGGAACTCCTCCTGCTCTGAAGGCAGCTCTGCTCTAGAGGCCTGCTGGTAGCTGCTCTTGGGGTAGCTCAGCTCTGGAGGCAGTTCTGCTCTGGAGGTGTAATACCCTGACCCAAATCGTAACCAAGCAAGCCGAACCCAAATCGTAATTGAGCGAGCCGATAAGATTTCACGTTACGATGAAAAAATAAACGGGTTGGATTTTAATAGTTTTGAATATATGGACAAGTGTCAAGGCAAACGAATAGCCAAAAAAAAAAAAAAACAAAAGAAAAGAAAAGAAATAAATAAAATGGGAAGTTGAAAGGTGGACATCATATATATCTATATATATGTAGATATATAAGTATAAATATATAACTATACATGTGTATCAGTTACATGTAGTAAGTGAATAATAAAACAAAAGAAAACGGGTGGGGGAGTTAGGGGTGCAGGGAAGTGAACGGCCAAAGAGAGAGAGAGAGAGAGAGAGAGAGAGAGAGAGAAGGAGAAATAAAGAAGGGGCAGTTTCTCTTCCAACAGCCGTGTCTCTTGGTTGTATATACAGCCGTAGAAGCAGAGAAAGAAGAGAAGAAAAAGAAAAAAAAAAACAGAGGAAAAACCGAACAGTAGGGGCGGCTGGAGGCTAGAACAGGGGGAAGAAAAAGGAAGAAAAAAAAGAGAGGAGGAAGAAGGAAGAGGCAGGTCGGGCATTTTGCGTGAGTTGTGCAAGAAGAGGAGGAGGAAACGAGCCAAGAAAATCAGATTGGGCAGTGGATTCGGAAGAGAAACCAGTAACAGCCCTGTACACGCAATTGGGTGAGTGCGGTTAATTTTCTGTGTTTAATTTTGTTGTCGAGCATGAATTACTATGTTGATATAGAATCGTGTGAAACATAGGACTTGATTGAATGCATAGAATTTGATTGGTGTTAGAATTGTTAGAATTGAATCAAGGAAAACAAAAATTTAACAAAATCGAACAGAATTTAAAACTGGGCGCAACAGTGAAAACGGAGGAGAAAAACTGATCGGGTGGGGTGATTTTGTTGCGATTAATTGGGCTAGATCATGGGTAATTGATTCTCTTGGGTGTAGGGAAATTTAGAATCAAATCGGGATTGAAACCGTAGGAGAAAAACAGAGAAAAACGGAAGGGAAAGGGGCTGCCGGAAAACCGCACAGCCCCTGGTGCGCTACTGTTCCGGTCATTTTGGGAGTGTTCCGGCACTCCGATTTGAAATCCGATGGTAGATTTGAGTTGCCCATAACTCGTAGGTGTTAACCCCACTGGAAAACGCTAGAAAATTCGTCGCCGGCGAGCCGCCATTGACGGAGAAAACAACCAACACGCTGGGAAGTGTTGCTGTGCGGCTGGACTTTGCGATTTTATTTTGGCCAAACCGGGTCGGGTCTGACCCAACCCACCCATTCAGATGACTGCCCAACACTTGTACTTCATGGGTAAATTTTTAAATTTGAGTTTAGATAGTGTTTGGTTAGAAAGGAGAGCTATCCAATGGTTGGCTTAAACTTGAATCGGAAATGAAAAAAAAAATGAAAAATGTATTAACAGAAAATGAAAAAATGGTATGGGCAGCGAATTAAACCTGTGACCAAAAGAGAAAGGGTGAGAAGCTTAGCCACTGTGCCACCAAGGCACATGTGGTCTGTTTGGGCTCAAATACTAATATGTATTAGCTAGATTAATTAATGTAAATAAATGGTTTAAATGAATAAATTTCAAATTTAATTTCGACGCGTAAATTAGTAGAATGAATAATGAAAACTTACTATTTTGGACCCACTGAATTTAATGGTGAGGTCCATTTTACGAGACGGAGTCCCGAAAAAATAAAATACCCGTAGAATGTCAAAATGACCAAAATACCCCTATGTCGAAGGTGAGTCAAACGGACTCCGATTTAGTTAAGTAAATAGTGAATTTTTATTAATTCAAACCTACTGGACTCAACGGTGAAGTCCAAATTATGAAAACAGAACCCAAAAAGCAGAGACACGTAAATGACCATTTTGCCCTTGGGTAAATTAAGTTTAAAATGGAAATCGTAAAACATAAATTAGTAAGGGAGGTATTTAGAGTAACGAGGCATAAATTCGGTAAATGTTATGAAAGCTGAAACGTGTTTATTGATTTATAGGCAAGTCACAAGGAAAGGAGAAAGTCACGGGATATTAAGACGTTGATGAGGTAAGTGGATTCCTATCTTTGATACGTGGTTTCCAAGCCACGTTCTTTCCATTACTGCCAATCTTGTTCTCATATATGTATTCACTGTCATTGTTCCCACCATGGATACTGCTCTACCTGGTGGATGCCTATTGGTTGATGTTTCATGACTGATTCATTTCACTGATATCCATTTACTCTATGTTACGTTATGATGTTCCATGTTTTGTACATTCATATGGAATACTATAGAATCTTAATTTATGTTAAGTGCCGGGTTTTGTGCTCAGCCACATTACCTATCTGATGCTATCTGATTGACTGGGACCTACGGGTCAATTTATGGGACCTACGGGTCAAAAAGACATATGGCAATTATAGCCGTTTTTACGCAGTAAGGTTAATGGGCATTTTATATGCATTTATGTTAATGGGGGGTATGCCGGGCCCCAAAAGACCGAGGGTCTGCCAAACCCTGAACAGAGTAAAGGCATCATCCATGTTAATTGATATTGTTCTATGTTGATTGGTTTTGATTTATTGGACTTGATTGTGACCGTTTCATTATGGCAGTATTTATGTTGATTGTGTTCATCGAGCCTATTCTATATTCATGCTACACTGTTACTCTTGACGGTTATTGTACGTTGTCATTCATTGGTTACTCTTGACTGTTATTGTACCTTGTCACTCATTGGCTATTGTGGCATTTTACAGTTGACTGGAATCGTTATCATGACTGGCTATCATGTTACCTTGACTTGTAATCATTTATGTCATCCCCACCCGTATTGGGGATAGGCTTCTACTTACTGAGTTTGTAGCTCACCCCTTACTAAATTTTTTCAGGTGAGAATGTTACAGAACCACAGTAGGAGATCAGGAGATTAGGGAGACAGTTGAGGAACATAATAGTAATGAATGAAGTCTCTCCCATGTACTCACCACCTAAGAGTGGTTTAGGATCAGTTTATTGTTAGTTTGAAGTTTAGTCTTTGAACAATAATTGTAATAAAGCTTCCGCACTTTAATGTCATGGTTATATTATTTACTGTTATCATTGGTAAAAGAATGGAAAAAGTAGGGACGGCCATTGGGTCGGCCCCACGATACGAGATCCGCATAGGGTGGGTTTCGGGTCGTGACAGCTTGGTATCAGAGCAAAGTCTTTGGTTCTAGTGAGTCATGGGAGACAGGATTAGAGTACTGGAATTGTTAAAGTCTAAGAGTTAGTCGATAGATAATACTGGCATTACTAGGCTAGACTTTTATACGAACACTGATAATTATTTTACATATACATTGACTGATTATCCTTTACAGGTAAGGTTGACACCAAACGATGATTGGGCTACTGTACCAGTATCCGTAGGTATTTTTCAATTACTTACAACCTGCTCATATATTGTCTAGAGAATTGATTTATAATTCCGCATTTACTGTTAGGTTGAACTTTGAAACAGAACCTCTAGGCTACAAGTTAATTGTTTCAATACCATCAAGGGGTTTATCATTGATGAATATTATATATTAGAGGAAGATACTATATGTTATGATGAAAACTGGTGATTCTTGAAAATTGAGATGATTGGTAATTAATAACCTTTAAGGAAATAGAAATATGTTTAAAAGAAAAACGAGGAGGATTCTCAAGGAATGACATTGAAAATATTTGAAGAGATTTCTATAAATGTTATGGATAGATAACCGAGGCTTGAATGAGAGATAGTTTGTAGGAAACTGAATGGATAATTTTAGGAGGACCAAAAATATGAAAATTCTCGAGTAAGTCATAGGTAGACACTGATAGGGTGAAGATGAGTAGAGTGGTGAAGACAAGTACTAAAGGAGCGAGATTTCCAGAATTGATCTTATGAACTGTGATGATTTTGGAAAGAGGCCGACACATGATGAATGAATATTCGGGAGAGATCCATGAATCTTGTAATCTAAGATGAGGTGTGATACGATTTTAGTTAATACTCTACCAAGTTGGATGAAGGTAAATGATAGAAGATTCTGAATAACTGTTAGAAGTCAATGTGATTCAAATTATTGTGAAGACAGAACTGGTAGTAATCATATAGAGAAACCATGAAATTGAGATGATACATGATTCTGAGGTATTATGAGGAAATCATTATTGAATGATATATATAAGGCATATGAGATACAGATCATAAGTACACGGTTATTAACCGATTAGATATCTTTGGAGGAACTAAGAATTCGAGGATTTAAATAGTTAAATGATTGGTGACTTTTGGAAAACGATAGCTTGATTAAATACTAAGGTTACTAGTTTTCGGGAAAGACTATGCTATGACTGACTTGATGTTTCTTGGACGACTGGGATGATTAAATGAATAGTAACTTTTGGGAGGAAGTAGTATGCTTGAGGACAAAGGTTGAGAATTCTTAGGAAGAATAATACCAGTGTTGAGGTGGGTGACTCTTAAGTCATTACATTGGAATTGATCTATGAATTGGGGGAAACTAGCATTTTAACAAGGGCAACAGCAAATGCTCTTTTAAAAGATATAAGGTGACATAAAGTTGGGATTGTGAAATCTTGGAAAGTCGAGGAATTTAACAACAAGTCTATGTAAAAGATGGTCTGAGGACGACTTACTGAATGGTAACATGAGGTGTTAAGACTCGAAATGGACTGACGATATGTCAGAATTAGGAAGATTCTTGAGCGAGTCACATAAGGTAAAGACAAATGCATTATTGGTAGACAGAGACTGATTAAATGAAATTATCAAGTGAACATTTATGAACTGTGATGGTCCTAAAAGGAGATTGACACGTGATAAATGATAGTTGGGAAAATTCAATGGATCTTATTAACCTAGGTAACAATAGAACCTAATTGTGGGTTATACTTTATTGAGCTGGCTGAATCTAACTCAAAAGATAAATGATTGATGACATTGAATGATTTTGAGGATTTACATGACCTAGCAATTAAAGAGATGAAAATTTTGGCATACATAATGCATATAAAAACTAGTGAGGACAATGACTGTGCTAAAGCGATACCTAATTAATTGGGTTATGAGAACAATCAAGATCGAGGTAGAAAGTAGGAATAACTAAATCGTGACACAAAGGAAGTAGGGAATTTCCATGATGAAAAAAAAAATAAAATTGATATCGTTGTGATAAACTTTGAATGTCAAATGTAACTATAAAATGATTAGACGACTAAATGATGTGAACAATCCTAAAATATGATATGAAGTCACAGAATGTACAAGGGACTTCCTCTACGGTTGAATAAGTTCTTGAAAGAACGAAATGAAAAAAAAAAAAAAAAAGAAGTGAATAACGACCGGGGAGAGAAATGTAACATATGATGGAAAACCGAATATAATGACGAGGATAAGAAATGAGATAGTTGAACAACCGTTATGAGCAAAGGTAAGTGAAACCAAAAGAATGGTTATAAACTAACAAGTCATAAGACTTTGAGACTTGAACTGATCAAATGATGTGGAAAATCCTAGGTAAACCAAATATGATAACACCATTAAGGATGCTTTCGAAGTAGACTATCACATGAAGAATCAGTGACTGGGGTAAAAGACTACCCTAAAATTTTATAAGTATATGTACCATACCTTAATCTATGAAGGGATGAGGAATCAAAACTTATGAAAAGAGCAATGGTAAAAAGCACCTGCCTATAATGTGGAAAAAAAAAATATAGAGGAATTGAGCTCCTTAATCTATCTAAATCATAAAATGATAAGCATGAATTTGAAAACAAAGACAGTAATGCCAATAAACAATACAAGTGAAATGAAAAGAGGATTGATAAATCTTCAAGACATGGACAATTGATTAAGAAATCACAAATGAAAAGTTCGAGTAAATTTGAGAACACCCGAGCAGGGGATAAATATTGTAATACAAAGAGAATACGAGTAACTCGTCCTAACACGAACCAAAAGATGTTTATGAAAATGCAAGGGAAAATGATACTCTGTCCTTAATAAAACTTACCGTACTTGAATGACAAACCCAAAACACTGTAACCATAGAGATGGTGTAGGCTAGTTACACCGTTGACTTTTTCTGACCACTGTCAAAGAAACGAATCGAAAAGAAAAGATCAAGGTACTAGATACCTTTATTTGGCACATGATGCGCCATGCGACACGAACAGAAGTTGACAGCCCATGAACAGTAAGATAATCACGACTTAATACCCAGTGAGATGAGTATAAAGACTAGACATGGAACTCATTAAGATACTGGTAACCAGGGAAGTAGTCAAGTTACTAAAAAGATGACACAAGGTGAGTAATAGGAGTAACAGATCCCTAGCCATAAAGTTAATACTAAAAATTGGAGGCAATAAGTTAAAAATCGTGAGGAAGTTAAAAGGTCAAACCCTTGAATTTCAAATTCACTACTGAATTAAAATAAAGAAGAATACAAAAGAACTGTGAACCCTATATAAAGAAATCGTTTTGCCTAAGAGTATAATATCTGAAGACTGGAGATAACTCCAAGAGACAGGTTACAAGAAAATTATGATGATGAAACTAGCATGATGAGGTGACAGAGTTTCATTGATTACGAACATTCGAGTTTTGAGGACAAAACTCAATTTAAGGGGGGTAGAATGTAATACCCTGACCCAAATCGTAACCAAGCAAGCTGAACCCAAATCGTAATTGAGCGAGCCGATAAGATTTCACGTTACGATGAAGAAATAAACGGGTTGGATTTTAATAGTTTTGAATATATGGACAAGTGTCAAGGCAAACGAATAGCCAAAAAAAAAAAAAAAACAAAAGAAAAGAAAAGAAATAAATAAAATGGGAAGTTGAAAGGTGGACATCATATATATCTATATATATGTAGATATATAAGTATAAATATATAACTATACATGTGTATCAGTTACATGTAGTAAGTGAATAATAAAACAAAAGAAAACGGGTGGGGGAGTTAGGGGCGCAGGGAAGTGAACGGCCAAAGAGAGAGAGAGAGAGAGAGAGAAGGAGAAATAAAGAAGGGGCAGTTTCTCTTCCAACAGCCGTGTCTCTTGGTTGTATATACAGCCGTAGAAGCAGAGAAAGAAAAGAAGAAAAAGAAAAAAAAAATAGAGGAAAAACCGAACAGCAGGGGCGGGTGGACGCTAGAACAGGGGGAAGAAAAAGGAAGAAAAAAAAGAGAGGAGGAAGAAGGAAGAGGCAGGTCGGGAATTTTGCGTGAGTTGTGCAAGAAGAGGAGGAGGAAACGAGCCAAGAAAATCAGATTGGGCAGTGGATTCGGAAGAGAAACCAGTAACAGCCCTGTACGCGCAATTGGGTGAGTGCGGTTAATTTTCTGTGTTTAATTTTGTTGTCGAGCATGAATTACTATGTTGATATAGAATCGTGTGAAACATAGGACTTGATTGAATGCATAGAATTTGATTGGTGTTAGAATTGTTAGAATTGAATCAAGGAAAACAAAAATTTAACAAAATCGAACAGAATTTAAAACTGGGCGCAATAGTGAAAACGGAAGAGAAAAACTGATCGGGTGGGGCGATTTTGTTGCGATTAATTGGGCTAGATCATGGGTAATTGATTCTCTTGGGTGTAGGGAAATTTAGAATCAAATCGGGATTGAAACCGTAGGAGAAAAACAGAGAAAAATGGAAGGGAAAGGGGCTGCCGGAAAACCGCACAGCCCCTGGTGCGCTACTGTTCCGGTCATTTTGGGAGTGTTCCGGCACTCCAATTTGAAATCCGACGGTAGATTTGAGTTGCCCATAACTCGTAGGTGTTAACCCCACTGGAAAACGCTAGAAAATTCGTCGCCGGCGAGCCGCCATTGACGGAGAAGACAACCAACACGCTGGGAAGTGTTGCCGTGCGGTTGGACTTTGCGATTTTATTTTGGCCAAACCGGGTCGGGTCTGACCCGACCCACCCATTCGGATGACTGCCCAACACTTGTACTTCATGGGTAAATTTTTAAATTTGAGTTTAGATAGTGTTTGGTTAGAAAGGAGAGCTATCCAATGGTTGGCTTAAACTTGAACCGGAAATGAAAAAAAAAAATGAAAAATGTATTAACAGAAAATGAAAAAATGGTATGGGCAGCGAATTGAACCTGTGACCAAAAGGGAAAGGGTGAGAAGCTTAGCCACTGTGCCACCAAGGCACATGTGGTCTGTTTGGGCTCAAATACTAATATGTATTAGCTAGATTAATTAATGTAAATAAATGGTTTAAATGAATAAATTTCAAATTTAATTTCGACGCGTAAATTAGTAGAATGAATAATGAAAACTTACTATTTTGGACCCACTGAATTTAATGGTGAGGTCCATTTTACGAGACGGAGTCCCGAAAAAATAAAATACCCGTAGAATGTCAAAATGACCAAAATACCCCTACGTCGAAGGTGAGTCAAACGGACTCCGATTTAGTTAAGTAAATAGTGAATTTTTATTAATTCAAACCTATTGGACTCAACGGTGAAGTCCAAATTATGAAAACCGAACCCAAAAAGCAGAGACACGTAAATGACCATTTTGCCCTTGGGTAAATTAAGTTTAAAATGGAAATCGTAAAACATAAATTAGTAAGGGAGGTATTTAGAGTAACGAGGCATAAATTCGGTAAATGTTATGAAAGCTGAAACGTGTTTATTGATTTATAGGCAAGTCACAAGGAAAGGAGAAAGTCACGGGATATTAAGACGTTGATGAGGTAAGTGGATTCCTATCTTTGATACGTGGTTTCCAAGCCACGTTCTTTCCATTACTGCCAATCTTGTACTCATATATGTATTCACTGTCATTGTTCCCACCATGGATATTGCTCTACCTGGTGGATGCCTATTGGTTGATGTTTCATGACTGATTCATTTCACTGATATCCATTTACTGTATGTTATGTTATAATGTTCCATGTTTTGTACATTCATATGGAATACTATAGAATCTTAATTTATGTTAAGTGCCAGGTTTTGTGCTCAGCCACATTACCTATCTGATGCTATCTGATTGACTGGGACCTACGGGTCAATTTATGGGACCTACGGGTCAAAAAGACATATGGCAATTATGACATTTTTACGCAGTAAAGTTAATGGGCATTTTATATGCATTTATGTTAATGGGGGGTATGCCGGGCCCCAAAAGACCGAGGGTCTGCCAAACCCTGAACAGAGTAAAGGCATCATCCATGTTAATTGATATTGTTCTATGTTGATTGGTTTTGATTTATTGGACTTGATTGTGACCGTTTCATTGTGGCAGTATTTATGTTGATTGTGTTCATCGAGCCTATTCTATATTCATGCTACACTGTTACTCTTGACGGTTATTGTACGTTGTCATTCATTGGTTACTCTTGACTGTTACTGTACCTTGTCACTCATTGGCCATTGTGGCATTTTACAGTTGACTGGAATCGTTATCATGACTGGCTATCATGTTACCTTGACTTGTAATCATTTATGTCATCCCCACCCGTATTGGGGATAGGCTTCTGATATACCATAAACAGACACACCAATCAGTTTGAGACACGTGTGCCCATCAGATTAACAAATCTCGATCCTACAGAGCTCATATATTTCAGTTATACAGAACAGCTACAAGCCTTCGGGGTATTCTCATATATGTCTGTCATACAGAACAGCCATAAGCCTTCGGGGCATTCTTATTTATATATCATTCAGAACCGATGAACTCGGTCATACAGTGCAGATGAAGCATTCAGGATATTCTCATGTACATCTTCCAGACCTCCTGTTCTGGACAATATTTATTCGACACTGCATATATGGTTTCCTTAACAGCCGATAAGCGGGGAATAAGGAAACAGCCTTCAACACGGAAACTACTATCCATGATTATCTCCATCTACGATTCAATGCTCCACAAGGTAACTGCAAATCTCCGATGATCAAATCCCGATATTCGTGGCGGCAAAACCTAATCAAAATTAGGAGAACCACGGCTTATATATTAAACCCTAGAGGTACGCTTTATATTCTTATGCTCATTCTTTGACTTTCAATACAGTCTTTCAATTCCCTTACTTACTTAAGCATCGGAGCGGCTACCGCCGGAGCCAATCCGGTGGTCCTCTGATCATCTTTCTGAGTGTTCTACAGGTCACGGAGCCCTCACGTGTTGCGAGTCAAAAAGTGCAGCATCAGTTTGGCGCCGTCTGTGGGAACGACTGATCTCTACGTGCTTTATTCGTAAACTCATCTTTTTCCCACCGAAAAACCATGGCACCAAATCTCCGACCACGACAGAATACTCAGAGTTCGCAAAACGCTCAACGTCAGCCGCCTGCTCCTCGCACAAGGGGACCAGCTGCTAACCCTATGCGACAAGAGATCGAAGCAATAAAACGACACACTGAACTGGTGCAGGAGCAATTGCTGGCCATCACTAGAACGCTGGCAACGCTCACGTAGAACCAAGCGGCGGCTTCTCCTAGCCCGCCGGTCAACTTCGTTGCAGGAACGCAACCCCCGGTTGCCACGGGGAATGAAGAACTTCGTGGGCAGGCCCCCACTAACCAGCCTGGGCACCCCTCAGGCGTTGCTCACGCTGGCCAAGATCCACAGCCATCAACAGTCCCTGGCTGGGGAACATCCGCTTTCGTTCCCGACGTGCACTACCGGAGCACTACTCGAGCCCCAACTCCTAGGGTTTCGGGAGCACCAGTCCCACCGGTTCGGATTCCTCCTCCATCCGAAGGGCGCACTCCACCCTACTACCCTGAAGCCAAGGCTGTCAGGCAGGGTTCACAAGATGTCAGGCTCAGAGACCCGCGAAGGCTAGAGGAGATTGCCGAGTCTATGGACCGGACAATCGGCTTAAGAGGACCTCAGAACCCTCCAGAGCAGGACGAACTGGCCAGGCTGCTCGGAAGACTAGCCACTCCGTTCACTCACGCCATCATGTCCGAAGAGAGGCCTAGGAAGTTCGTGGTGCCCAAATTTACTCTCTACGACGGGTCTGGAGATCCAGGAGATCACCTATCTCATTATCAGCATACGATGGCCCTTCACGGAGCCTCAGATGCTTTCATGTGCCGAACGTTCATCACCAGCCTGAAGGGAACAGCTCTGAAGTGGTTCCACAACCTCCCTCCGAACTCCGTTGCCAGCTTTTACGAGCTCGGTAGGCAGTTCTTGGATAGGTTTATGACCAGCAGGAGGCTCAGAAGGGGGCCAGAATTCCTGCTGAATGTTAAGCAGACCAGGGAGGAATCCCTCCGGGCCTACATTGCCCGCTTCAACACCGAGCTCACTGAGATCACGGATTGCAGCCCGAAATTCCTTGTTGCGGCCCTTACTGCCGGGCTTGCCCAAGGTGGTTTCAGAGATTCCTTGACAAAGAGCCCCCCAGCCGATATGGCGGCATTGATGGATCCGGGCCAAAAAATACATCAACCTGGAAGAAGCCAACCACTCAGCCCAGAAGGGTAAGGATCAGACCCAGAGGGATAATCCGAAGCGGGAGGACCATAAGAAGGAGGATCACAGAAGAGACTCCAACAAAAAGAGGGCCAGAAGCCCAGAGAAGAAAACAGCTCCCAGAGCTGTGTACAACTCCGCACCAAAAGAGTTCACCAACTTCACGCCTTTCAACACCACTCCGAACCAGGTACTCCGGCAGATCCGAGATCGGGAGAACCTGAGGTGGCCAGAGCCAATCAAAGGAGATCCCAGCCTGCGGGACCAAAGTAAGTATTGCAATTTCCATAAAGATCATGGACATACTACTAACACTTGCAGGACCCTCCGATATGAGTTAGAACAGCTCATAAAGAAGGGACGTCTTCGGGAGTTCGTCAAACAAGACGGAAGGTAGAACCCCCAAGAAGACAGGCCTCAACAGCGGCCAGATCAGAGGCCCGAACAGAGGCAAGAGCAGCGGGAAGGACGGAACGAGCCTCAGAGGCAGAACAACCATGTTATCTACGTCCTCCATGCTGACTCCCCTGTTACAGGGATGTCCAACAGGGCAAGAAAAAGATATGCTCGGGAGGCCAGAACCGCCCCAAACTTCTTGCAGGTCTCCAACGTCGAAAAAAGGCTCAAGCCAGGGCCAGAGATCCATTTCACCGAGCAAGATCTAGCAGGGGTACACTGCCCTCACAGTGATGCCCTTGTTATCACCCTCAAAATCGCCAACTTCGAGACTAGAAGAGTCCTAGTCGACACTGGCAGCTCAGTCAACATTCTATTCTATGAACCGCTTAAGCGGATGGGCATAGACCAGGACAGCATCAAGCCCACCACTGCCGTAATGGCAGCTTTTGATGGCAATCTTAGCACCCCACTGGGGAGAGTCGACCTTCCTACCACTATTGGGGAAGGTGAAGGGCAGAAGACCACCATCTCTGAATACATGGTGTTGAACATGAAGTCTCCATACAACGTCATCATCGGGAGACCCTGGTTACACCAGATAGGGGCGGTCACTTCGACCCTTCATCAGTGTCTGAAGTACGTCCACAATCAGAGCGTGCACTCGGTCCAGGGGTGTCAGCCAACCTCACGAGAATGTCACGCTATTGCCCTCAAGGAGACAGCTCCGAAATAGCAATTACAGTATACTCGGGACTGTGCAGATCCGGTTTTCACTCACACTCCCGAGGTGGAAGATTGCCCATCCGGCGTTGAAGAGCCCCTGAGCCCAAAGGGACGTGACAGCCGAGCCAAGCCCGTTGGCGAGCCCATCAAAATACTGGTCAGTTCAGAAGTAGATGGGCGTTATCTGTATATCGGCCCAGACCTTACGCCCACCGAGCAGGAAAAGATAGTCAGGTTTCTGAAGAACAACCTCTCTATCTTTGCTTGGGAGACCAGGGACATGGAGGGGATAGATCCTAATCTGATAACTCACAAACTGATAGTAGATCCAGATCACCCCCCAGTCAGACAGAAGAGAAGGCCGATCGCTCCCGAACGGCATCGGATTATAAACGAAGAAGTCCAGAGGCTGCTGGACGCCAGGATGATACGGGAAGTTTTCTATCCCGAGTGGCTAGCCAACACTGTGCTTGTCAAGAAGAAGAACGGCAAGTGGAGAGTCTGTGTTGACTATACAGACCTCAACAAAGCATGCCCCAAGGACAGCTTTCCACTGCCAAGAATAGATCAACTGGTTGATGCCACTGCAGGGCATGAGCTAATGAGTTTCATGGACGCCTACTCTGGATACAACCAGATCCAGATGTACCCTCCAGATCAGGAAAAGACCGCCTTCATAACCGAGAGAGGACTTTACTGTTACAGAGTGATGCCTTTCGGTCTAAAGAATGCTGGAGCCACTTACCAACGGTTGGTGAACAAGATGTTCAGCCAACTGCTTGGCAGCACCATGGAAGTATACATCGACGACATGCTGGTAAAGAGCCTCCAGAAAGGCAGCCACCTCCAGCACTTGGCCCAGACCTTCGATATCCTCAGACAGCACAAGATGAAGCTCAACCCCTCGAAATGTACCTTCGGAGTTACGAAGGGAAAATTCTTGGGGTACATCGTCTCTCAAAGAGGTATCGAAGCAGATCCCACTCAGATCCAAGCCCTAATTGGACTGAAGTCGCCAAAGACCAGAAAGGAGATTCAGGCACTGAACGGCAGAGTCGCCGCATTGAGTAGATTTATATCCAAGTCCACCAATCGTTGTCTACCTTTCTTTAAAGCTCTAAAGGGTAGCAAGGCCTTGCAATGGACAGAAGAATGCGAGCATTCCTTCCAAGAACTAAAGGAGTATCTAGCCTCTCCAGAGCTCCTGTCAAAACCAGTATAAGAAGAAAAGCTGCTCCTGTACCTTGCGGTCTCTGAGAACGCGGTCAGTTCCGCACTAATCAAACAGGACAGAGGAGTACAGAGGCCTATATTCTACGTCAGTAGGGCACTACTTGACACGGAGAAAAGATACCCAGAAGTAGAGAAGCTGGCCTATGCATTGGTCATATCAGCCCGGAAGCTTCGACCTTACTTCCAGGCCCATCCAATTGAGATTCCAACTGCCTATCCTCTAAAGTCAATACTGAGGAAACCTGAGGTATCGAGAAGATTGGTCAAGTGGTCTGTGGAGCTAGGGGAGTTTGACATTTCATATGTACCCCGAAACTCCATTAAAGGGCAGGCCTTAGCCGACTTTATAGCTGAGTTCACCCCGGCACTGCAGAACGAAGCACAAATCACCGAAACTACGGGAACCTGGCTGCTGTATATTGATGGATCGTCAACCGATCAAGGATCAGGGGTAGGACTGGTACTACAGTCCCCTGATGGACTCACATCAGAAAAAGCAGTCAGCCTACGATTTAGAGCTTTTAATAATGAAGCCGAATATGAGGCCCTAATCTTGGGGATGAAGCTTGCCCTGGAATACGAGGCTCAGAACCTCGACGTCTTCTCTGACTCCCAACTGGTAGTAAGCCAAGTTTTGGGAGAGTTTGCCATTAAGGATGACAGGATGCTTCGGTACTCCGAGCTGGTGAACCACTTAAAGCATTCCTTCCAGACTTTCACTATCCGAAAGATTGAAAGAAGTCAGAACTGTAGAGCAGATGCTTTGGCCAACATGGCCTCCCGCCTCAAGTCCGAAACAGACTCCACCGTTAAAATCTCTTTTCAGCCAGGATCCAGCATTGAGGAAGCATCAGTTGCTCAAATTGATGAACAGACCCAGAGCTGGATGACCCCAATCCTCTAGTATCTAAGATCCGGGCTCCTCCCAGAGGATAAAAACAAAGCCAGGAGAATCCGAATCAGAGCGGCTCGGTACCTGATCCTGAACAACAAACTTTACAGGAGGTCGTATTCTCAACCTCTGTTAAAGTGTTTGGCTCCAGACGAGTCGCAATATGTTTTGGCTGAAATTCAGGAGGGAATTTGCGGGAATCACAATGGGGGTAGAACTATAGCCCACCGAGCTCTATCACAGGGCTACTACTGGCCCAGCATGCTGAAACAGGCTAAAGAATATGTTCGGAAGTGTGACGAATGCCAGAGATTCGCCTCGTACCAACACCAGCCTCAGCACGAGCTCAACCCGATTCCTAGTCCTTGGCCTTTTGCTCAATGGGGAATGGACATTGTGGGCCCATTACCACGAGCACCTCCAAACAGGAAGTACCTCTTGGTGGCTATCGACTACTTCTCTAAATGGGCCGAAGCCGAGCCTTTAACGCATATTACAGAAAAGGAAGTCGAAAGCTTCACCTGGAAGAACATTATCTGTAGGTTTGGCATACCACGTGTAATTATCTCGGATAATGGGACACAATTCACTGGTAAAGGCTTCAAGGCATTCTGCGAAAATCTCAACATCAGGCAGCACTTTGCCTCTCCAGGCCATCCACAAGCAAATGGGCAGGCAGAGGTCACCAACCGAACAATCCTTGATGGGTTAAAGAAAAGGTTGGAACAAGCCAAAGGGAAGTGGGCAGAAGAGCTCCCAGGAGTCCTTTGGGCCTACCGTACAACCAGAAGAATTCCCACCTCTGAAACACCCTTCTCATTAGCCTATGGGACAGAAGCAGTAATTTCGGTTAAAATCGGTATGCCAACTCTGAGGACTGAGGCCTTTGAGCAAGAATCCAATGGTCAGCAGCTGATGGAGAACTTGGATTTGCTCGAAGAGAGAAGGGATCAGGCCAGCATCAGGATGGAAGCCTACCAACAAAGAATGGTCAATAAATCCAAGATAGGACTCAAGACAGTCAGCTTTCAAGTTGGAGACTTCGTCTTAAGAAGAGTCTTTCAGAACACCAAGGATCCCACCATGGGAAAGTTGTCACCAAATTGGGAAGGCCCTTACAAAGTAACGAAGGTCGTTCGACCTACCACTTACTGGCTTGAAGACATGACTGGGAAACCTGTTCCTAGGCCATGGAACGTAGAACACTTGCGGAAGTATTATCAATGAAGATTTTTTCTTTTACTTCCTTAAAACTGTTCATCTATTAATGCACAGGCCTCCAGAGCCTGGTCCATCTATTAATGCACAGGTCTTCAGAGCCTGGTCCATCTATTAATGCACAGGCCTTCAGAGCCTGGTCCATCTATTAATGCACAGGCCTCCAGAGCCTGGTCCATCTATTAATGCACAGGCCTCCAGAGCCTGGTCCATCTATTAATGCACAGGCCTCCAGAGCCTGGTCCATCTATTAATGCACAGGCCTCCAGAGCCTGGTCCATCTATTAATGCACAGGTCTTCAGAGCCTGGTCCATCTATTAATGCACAGGTCTTATGACTTGGTCCATATATTAATGCACAGGCCTTCAGAGCCTGGTCCATCTATTAATGCACAGGTCTCCAGAGCCTGGTCCATCATGTACGAGTGTCCACTCGGTCCATCGATTAATGCACAGGCCTTCAGAGCCTGGTCCATCTGTTAATGCACAGGCCTTCAGAGCCTGGTCCATCTATTAATGCACAAGTCTTATGGCTTGGTCCATATATTAATGCACAAGTTTCACGACTTGGTCCATCTATAGTGCACAGACCTTCAGAGTCTGGTCCATGCTATACAGATCTTAAATACTTGGTTCATAAAATATGTAGGCCTATCGAGCCTAGACTACTTTAATGCACAGGCCTTCCGAGCCTGGTCCATCTTCAACTAGCGGATTCTGTGATCCAGTCTATCCAAAGGCAGAAGTTCCGAGCATTTGTCAACTAAAGTTTCCTAGAACGGAATACCTCGGATCTGACACTTACATTATTTGGCTTATCTGTCAAACAAACCAGTACCATGGTTTCAACCAAAGGTGAAGTACTTCGATTCTGGCATTTTTCTAAGTTTTTGATTTATTCTCAGAACAACCGGCAATGCATTAGAAGGTGCTTAAGTTTCAAAAGAGCACATTCACAGAAAATATCAGATCCGAGAAGAAGAAATTCAACTTTATTGATAACTTAAAAGATTTACATCAGTACAAAGACACTACTACAGAAGCTATTACAGAAGCTACTACAGAAGCTATTACAGAAAGCTACGCTTGGCAACATAATGGCTCTTCTCCTGGGATGATAAAGGGGTACAAGATCCAAAACCTTCAAAACCGCCTTCATCGGCTCCATTTGAAAGGAAGGAACCCTGAACCCCAGTCTGCATCAAGTAGTGCCCAGGCCATTTCATCATCACTATCACTGGTCCCATGACCAACGGATGATGAGGGCTCTGAGCCTCAGAAGACTTTTCGTTCTCCACCTTTGTAATCGGCATAACGCCCCAGCCAATTGAAGCAAGGGTTCCTGCCAAGTCACAAAGGGGAGGAGGCGGCCCCCATTCATCTCCCTCAGAGCAGTTGTCACTGCCAAGTTATAAGCGAGAGGAGGCAACCCACCTTCAATCTTCTTCTTCACACCGTCTGTTTCACCCCAGCCACTTGGAGCAAGGGTCTCTGACAGGGCGTAAGGAAGAGGAGGCAACTCACCTTCGTCTTCATCACCAACGCTCCAGGCCTCGGTTGAATCAGGGAGGGACCACCACCAATTGGAGAAATCTCGACTAGATATCGGAGGAAACAAGAAGACTTGTGCCTCCTTCAATCCTTCCTTGGAGACTGAAAATAGGGGAGGGTTAACTTTTGGCCACAGTTTAATTATTCCCAACTCAGGCAAGGAATCATTCATCATCTCCGAACGAGTGGAAGAACTCCAGCAGCATATAAAAACCTCTCTTACAAACAATTCGGGGACCAGAAGGGTTGAGCACAACCATATGCCCTCGTTTCCATATATATAGACACTGGAAGACCAAAGGCCACCCAGTTGAACCGTCACAACGGTTAAGCGAAGTGCTAGCTTCGAAATCCCAAACGGCGAAGGTGCAATAAATGGAGTATTAAACCACCTTCTCGGGAGAAACTAAAGGCAGGGCCATACACGTAATAAACAGGCTTTTAATCTTTCCCATGAATGTGACGTGACGGTTTCTCCATGTCATTAACACTTACAGGGCCACGTGGACAACAGAGGTCCATCAACTATGACGTTTCTTGATTTCTAACAGATCTGGAGGCAGAAGATCTGATCAACCAAACTACAACCACAAAGGTATCCACTTATTATCATGTCCCCGAATTCAGAACGGTCAGCTTTGAAATACTTCAAAAAAAGAAGTCTCCAATTACTGACCTAAGGCAAGTAAAGAAGTTCGGAACACAGCTTCCTGCAGAGGAAAATCTGATCTGGTATACACTAAACTCCAGAGCAATGCAACTTGCAACGATTATTACCATCAACTACATGTTAAGGCACTACAGAGCCACAAAACTCAAAGATACGCACAAATGCTACAGAACAATATAACCAAAGAGGCGAGCATTAACCAAAAGACTGTTCCATTAAACAAATGTATGTCTCAAGTACATTGACAGATAACAAAATATAGATCCTAAGCCTGATCAGCAGGAACAGGATCAACGACAGGAGAAGGTTCGGCAGGTGCAGGATCAACCACCTCAGTCGGTGCAACCACTTCCGTAGGATCGGCCGGGAGGACATCAGCCACTTCGTCCTGGTTGACCTCTGGAGGTTCAGATCCAGGCGGCACAATAAAGGAGACATCTAGGTCGGGAAACTTGGCAAGAAGACGAGAGCGGAAGTTATTAAACCCAAACGTAATCAAGCGATGGGCCATTCCTTCCATCTTCAACCTCATCTCATCCTCATTGTCCATCAGTGCCTGCTCCACGGCTTCATCGAGCTGTCTACGGTGCTGGTACCGCAAGCCGTTCACCTCCACCTGCAACCTCCTCACCCGCTCAACGGCAAGGTTCCTCTCCGACTCCATCACAGTCAAGGAGTTCTGACACTCCTTCAACTTCTCCGCAGAGTCATGAGCCTCCGACCGAGCAGTACCCAACTGGAGTCCCAGTTCATCCAGATTGGCCCTAAGTTGGTCAAGCTCCTCCACAGATGGAGAAACCTCCACCAAAGCAGAAAGGGTATGCAAGGTCTGCATAACACAAAGAAAACAATTCAAACACCAGTAGAAACGCTTAAAGGTAAGAGAAGTATGGGCCTGACGAGCTCACCTTAACCTGAAGAGCGATCAAGTCAGCAAGAAGCTTCCCAGACGCCTGAGGCTTAATTTTAACTGAGCCTTTGGCCCAGAACTCACTCAGAATCTTCTTGGCCCCCTGACCAGCAACATCAGGAGCCACTGATGATGATGCCTCCTTACCCGCTCGACGAGACGGGATTGGAGGAACCACCGTGATAGGGACGGGAGCCTCTTCCTCCCTTTCAGCAGGCCCGGGAGAGGACGAAATCAGCCTCCGCTTCTTCGGAACGGAAGGGACCACTGGAGAAGAAGCCTCCCCCACCACAGGCGGTGATGGCCCGGACTCCCACTGAGCCATCACATTATCAGCAATCTCCTCGACACTACCCCTGGCAGCCATTAATTTATCAGGATTGACAATGGAAGAATGATCCCTAATGCTGGGCTTCAAAAGCTTCTTATACTGCTTCTGAATCGCGGGAGAGAAATTTGGTCTCTTCCACGCACTCTTAACTGCAAAGCAAGCACAGAAATTGATCAGTTCAACAAATTGGCAAACAAAACAGAGTCAACGCAGCCACGGAAAAGTTAAACCTCACCCCTTGGCCCAGTGGTTCGAGGGAATGTTGAAGGTTGACCCTCGAAGTTCTTGAATTCCCATCCTCCTTTAATAAAGAAGTACCATTTCTTCCAGGTCTTGTTGGAGGAGGGCACGGAAGTAAGGGGTCTGAACCCACTATCAAAAGACATATAATAAAGGCCTTCCGCCTTTTGAAGTTTTAGATCCATATTGCTACGGATCAGGTCAAGGGACACCTCGACATTATTCATATGCCCTAATACGATAAAGCTCAACAGATGTCTCCAACTGTTAAGGTTCAGGTCTGCGGGGCACAGATCAAACCAACAAAAGAATTGTTTTATTATATCAGGAAAGGGGAGTGTAAGACCCAGTTCAAACCAGGCCAGATAGGCACAGATTTCTCCATCTCTAACATCGCCCGGGCGATCTTGAGAATCTGGGACCCTGAAAGTAACATTTTTGGGAAGTTTGAACTTCGCCCATAACTCCTTCAACATACTTTCAGTAATTACACTCTCACCCTCTTCTCTGCGACCAGACCGACCAGAGGTCTCGCCAGCCCTGTTCGGGGGATCATCAAAAGCATCGACAATCCTGACCCCCGGACTAGAGGGAGGAACTACCATTCTATTTTCGTCAACATTCACTAATTGCATTTGAGGATCAGTCTCAGAAGGACTTCCCAGACCAGAGTGTGATTCTAAGCCAGACATGACGAACAAGAGAAAGAGATGGAATGAAGAAAGGGACTAAAAGTCGAACCTGAGATCAAGAAAAGGTTATGAACACCGGAGATCCTCCAAAACTCCAAGATATGTCAAATGGCGGTCTGGTACTGTAGAAGTAAATACAGAAGAAAGGTATGAAAGGCCTTTCCCTCTCTCTATATACACATTCGAGATATGAGCTTTCCAAGACGAGCCGACACAACGGTTGAGAGTAATGATGAGTTCTCAAGTATCGACTGTGCAATAAATGACGCGTTAAACCGGTGTCTTGAGAAATGGGAAGGCAAACCGTATGACTCTTCACAAAACCCTCAACCCTAGTTAAAACCCTAGCTTTTGACAAGGGCTCGGGAGGGGAGTAGCTGATATACCATAAACAGACACACCAATCAGTTTGAGACACGTGTGCCCATCAGATTAACAAATCTCGATCCTACAGAGCTCATATATTTCGGTCATACAGAATAGCTACAAGCCTTCGGGGTATTCTCATATATGTCTGTCATACAGAACAGCCATAAGCCTTCGGGGCATTCTTATTTATATATCATTCAGAACCGATGAACTCGGTCATACAGTGCAGACGAAGCATTCAGGATATTCTCATGTACATCTTCCAGACCTCCTGTTCTGGACAATATTTATTCGACACTGCATATATGGTTTCCTTAACAGCCGATAAGCGGGGAATAAGGAAACAGCCTTCAACACGGAAACTACTATCCATGATTATCTCCATCTACGATTCAATGCTCCACAAGGTAACTGCAAATCTCCGATGATCAAATCCCGATATTCGTGGCGGCAAAACCTAATCAAAATTAGGAGAACCACGGCTTATATATTAAACCCTAGAGGTACGCTTTAGATTCTTATGCTCATTCTTTGACTTTCAATACAGTTTTTCAATTCCCTTACTTACTTAAGCATCGGAGCGGCTACCGCCGGAGCCAATCCGGTGGTCCTCTGATCATCTTTCTGAGTGTTCTATAGGTCACGGAGCCCTCACGTGTTGCGAGTCAAAAAGTGCAGCATCAGCTTCTACTTACTAGTTTGTAGCTCACCCCTTACTAAATTTTTTCAGGTGAGAATGTTACAGAACCACAGTAGGAGATCAGGAGATTACGGAGACAGTTGAGGAACATAATAGTAATGAATGAAGTCTCTCCCATGTACTCACCACCTAAGAGTGGTTTAGGATCAGTTTATTGTTAGTTTGAAGTTTAGTCTTTGAACAATAATTGTAATAAAGCTTCCGTACTTTAATGTCATGGTTATATTATTTACTATTATCATTGGTAAAAGAATGGAAAAAAGTAGGGACGGCCATTGGGTCGGCCCCACGATACGAGATCCGCATAGGGTAGGTTTCGGGTCGTGACAGGAGGCCTGCTGGTAGCTGCTCTGGAGGCAGCTCAACTCTGTTAGTAGTAACTTTGCCAGAGGTAGCTCTGCTCTGGATGCCTATTGGTAGGTGCTCTGGAGGCAGCTCAGCTTTGCTAGTAGTAGCTCTGCCGGATGCAGCTCTACTCGTAGCTGCTCTGTAGGTAGCTCTGCTAGTAACTGCTCTACCGGAGGTAGCTTTGCTCGTAGCTGCTCTGCTCTGGAGGCAGCTCTGCTCGTAGCTGCTTTGCTCTGGAGGCAGCTCTGCTCTTAGCTACTCTGGAGGCAGCTCTGCTAGTAGCTGCTTTGGAAGCAGCTCTGCTAGTAGCTGCTCTAAAGGCTGCTTTGGAGGCAGATCTAAAGGTAGTTGCTCTGCTAAGTCTGTTAGCTCTAGAGGCGCATTTTATGACTCATCAGTTACTCCCCCCCTCCCCCAAGCCTCAGTTCTGTGAGATCTGTGTAAAGCTGAGGTTTAGGATTTTTGAAGAGTCACGCGTACTTGATGATTTATAATATACTGGCCTGCAACATTTAGAAATAAAACAGGGTTTTTATAAAAGTCGGTAGGGTGAGAAAAATATACCAGACCTAGGAGTCTATACATTTAGATGAACCAAGCCTACAGCACTTGTAATGGATACAAGGCTTTAGGGGTTAATAAAATAGACCAGACCAGAGGGTCTGTGCATTAAGATGGACCAGACCAGAAGGCCTGTACATTTGATGGACCATACCTGAGTCTGTGCATTGAGATGGACCAGACCTGGGGGTCTGTGCATTAAGATGGACCAGACCATGAGGTTTGTGCATTTGATGGACCAGACCATGAGGTCTGTATATTTGATGGACCAGACCATGAGGTCTGTGCATTTGATGGACCGGATCATGAGGCTTGTACATTTGATGGACCAGACCTGAGTCTGTGCATTAAGATGGACCAGACCTGAGTCTGTGCATTAAAATGGACCAGACTAGAAGGCCTGTACATTTGATGAACCAGACTTGAGTCTATACATTAAGATGGACCAGACCTGAGTCTGTGCATTGAAATGGACCAGACCTGAAGGCCTGTACATTTGATGGACTAAACCTGAGTCTGTGCATTAGGATGGACCAGACCTGGGGGTCTATGCATTAAGATGGACCAGACCTGGGGGTCTGTGCATTAAGGGGGCATTTGGAAGAGCAGGTGGGAATGAAGGAGTCATTTGACCCACTTGGGTGTTACTGTACTGGTTATCATCCAAAGCTTCAGCTACAGCATTATTTGGTATTGATCACCCATAATGATCTTTCATAGTAGAGCTTGGTGTGGAGAAAAAGTCAGTTGACTACCTCTACGAATGGTGTTAGGTGTCTGACGGACTCGATACCGAAGTCCATGCTCACTGGTATTGAGTCGTTTTCATACTCATAAAGTTTCTGTGTGCCTGCGGGAGCAAAAACCCTTTTTCTTTTTGAAGAACTGCAGATTATGCTGCTTGATGGCCAAAATGGTGATGGAATCAAGGCCAGAGAGTAGCCATATAACTAATTCTTTGAAAGGTTCAAACTTCTCAGCATATCGATCTGAGACAAAGTGTTGCTAGGAATCGGTCCAGACAGTTTGTTCCCTGACAGATTAAGAGAAAACAAATTTCTGCAGCTTTCAGGTGTTCTAGGAGTGCTTCTTTATCCAAGGCTAAGTGGCCATCTTGATCTCTAGACTTGTCCTCTTGTTATAAACTGTATGGCAGAATAGAAATACAAGAACTCAACTGGGAAGACTAGGGGCCCTGTGTCGTCTTTCAAGTTCCTGTAATCTCTCTTCTTCAAGAAACCCACTAACTTCGAGATCTTTGTGAACTTTATGAATCGCGGTCTCTAATCTCTGTATAGCCTTATCTTCAGTCGGGGATGGGACCGGCATGGCTTCGAATACTGCCGAGGAACAGCCTGACAGACAGTGAGGGCGAAGAACTACTCGAACTTGAGAGTAAACCGGCGCCATAGCTTTTTCTGATACAGATCTGATAAGGTATTGAAACAATCGGAGAGCTCTGGATGGGCATTACACAGAGACTCCACGTATTGCAGAGTGGCCATGGCAAACTCGAATGATAAACCTGAAGGTGATTGCCTATTAATAGAAAAGTCTCTTGTACCAGTGCAGAGGCCCAAGGCCTTGACTCTACCTCCAGTTGTTGCAGTCGCTATGACAGAGGTGAGTGCCCCAAGCGTTGAAACACAGAAGACCCACATGAAAGTCAACTAGGGGAATCACTCTCCTCATATTGAAAGAAGTCTGAATGTAAACTCCTCATAATAGGTCTGGAGCTATCTGTCTGATATTTCAAGTTTGAAAATAGTGTAGTGGTCGTGTTGCCAGCAGTGCAGATAGAGGGTGTGTGCTTGTCCTGAAGAACTCTATTGAGGGTTAGAGGATCGGCCAAGACGAATAAGCCAAAGCCTCTAGGTCGGCTAGTGGTCTTGTTGCGCATGGTCACGGTCTGTGCAACCTCACCGTACTGGCCAAAGTAGTCTCTGAACGTGTTTTCTATGGTGTGATTGGTCTACAGTGGTTATTGTCGCATTTTGTTGACAATTCTTCATCGAGACTCTGGATGTAGCTGATCCTTCCAATTACCCGTATCCATAGAGGGCCCACCATCTTGTGTAGGCCTCCAGTTATTGGCATCCATGATTATATTAGCGAAACAATTAGTGAACGCCCGATCTAAAGAAATCAATATCTGAGGAGAGATTTCTTCATCTTTTTGCTTTGATACGCAATTTCATTGAGTCATCAAAGAACATTCAGCAAGAGAGAATTACTGAACAGCAACAAGCGAACCCACCAGTAGAAGATATTGCTCCTTCAACCAAGTTTTCTCCATATTTATAGATATCGACTGTGCCGTCGGGTAAGACCGATCCGAGAAAAGTTCCAATGACTCGTTCGGCCTGGTCGGGGTGCCTGACATAGCAATCGCAAATATTGAAGATTATCGAAGGGTGAGCTTTCTCTAACAAGCTCATCGACGAGGGGTAGAACTACAACACCGTCCGTTCGCTTGACGCCATTTTCTGATCTGCTTTGATGGTCGGCAAGCGGTCGAAGAGATCGCCTCAATCGCCGTAACAATGTTCGTGGAACTAGGGTCGTGCGATTGGGTAGCGATATAGGTTTCTTGTGACAGCAGCGATGGAGTGCGGCGACGGCGTGAACGGCGGTGGTGGACTAGGTCGGCTGCTTGCGATGGATTTGATTTCGAGAAGTTACCGTGAGATAAATCAGAAAGGGTGTGAGAAGAGAGAGAGCTCCTGTGGTCCCAATTTTTTGCAATAGCCAGTGGACACGGCATACTGAGTAATTTTTCATGATCTCAGGAATGGTACTAACCCGATCAAGCTGAGCCATCTGACCAATCTTTTCTTTATTTTTCGTGCTTTGAGGATTTTCTGGAGGGCAAGGAGAGGCATGGAATAACTGACGGCATGAGAGATAGGAGATGAGTAGCCATTCCCTTCTCTCTCAGTCTTTTCTTCTTTGAGATGCGAAGAGAGAGATAGCTCCACCGTAGGATAGTTTTTGGGTTGCGCATGGGGGAACCCTGTTGTCGGGTAACCTGTTACGGGCCTGGATGGATCTTCCATTGAAGTAGTACATTAGGCCTGCCGAGTGAAATTGCATATAATATATGTGATCAATCCATGCTTGCAATAATAAATAACATTTGATTTGGCCATATTGTGAATTTGAGTTGAATGGACTTTGATACGTCTGGCCGCAACACGAAATTGTAGAATCATGGATTGTGTTTGTTCAGAAGAGAGAGAGAGAATATCATAAACCTAGCAGGTTCTCCTTTGTTTTCCTATGATTGAAAAGGTTAAATCACGGTGCCCAGAAGTGATAATAGTAAAAGAATTCCAGTCATATGTAATGACTATTTTTGTTAAAAAATTGTAGATCAATGATCAGTGATGGGCTGATATATATATATATATATACATATATATTCCTTTCTTCAATCAACGATGGAGTTCCCAGAGAAATCAATCTGTGTAATGGACGCTGCCAACACAACAGGTGCTACAACGTGATGAACAGTGTTGACGATGAATATGCTGATCGATGATGGATACTGAGATGTGCTGCAACAGACAGATATATATATATATATATATTTTTGCCGAACATGGTGTCCGTAAGTTTTCCACACTCTTTTAGAGTCAGGATAGTTCAGAGAATTAAAACAACAAGCAATGGATGTAGACATAAAGAGATAAGGGATGCAATAAAAAATGAATAAAGCTATCACTAATAAAAAATCTGAGATGCTTTTTATAAAAGCAATCAAATTCAACAGTGGAATATGTAACACCCCGATCCTGTATAATTAATAATTAAATATTAATTAATAATTAATACCGGCTTAGAGAATAATCAAGGGAATTAACCCTAATCTCCCGACGGTCAAGATAGACCGATAAAACAATTAAAACATGTTCGAGAATAGGGTACAATACCTGAACCTAATTACCAATTAATTAGGTGAAATAATATCAATTTAACACTGACAGAATTCGAATTAATTAACCACAAAAATCCCGAATGACTAATAAATGACACGGAACCTCTGACACTGTAGATAACTGAAATATGAAACTCTCGGAACAAACCGCATCGAAAAAGGAGCTACGGAATGAAAGTTATGTGGCAAACATCAAAAACTGAATTAATGTGTAGCCAAACAGGGCCTTAGCCCAAAATGGTGAAAAATGGCCAAATTGGTGGTCAAGGGAATTGAACCCTTGACCTATGGAGGGAAAGAATTTTATCCAAAAAAAGTTACCAGTTGGGCTACCCACACCTTTGTGCATATATATACAGCTTAATTCTATATATCCCGGAGTTAACCAAGCCCCACCTCAAATTGGACCAATGAGGTTACATGCAAACCCCACATGATGGTTTCCCTCAGCCCACATCAGCCCTAAACCCACTGAATCTCTTATATATATATATATATATATATATATATATATATATATATATACCTAGAGATATATTTGTATAGGTGTGTGCATATATATATATATCATACATAATAAGTGGGTTACAAGGAGGCCTTGTGTGTCTCGGATGGGGAGGAAAGAAATGAGAAGCCAACTGCCTGTGTGTGTGTGCTCAGTGGAGGTTAGTGAAGGCTGCCAAAGTGAGCTTGCCATGCAAGTGTATGTGCATGCAATGTGTGTGTGTCTTCAAGGAGATGCACCAAAGAAAAGGAACTGAAGGGCACTACTGGATCTGAGCAAACACCCCCACCAAGCCTGAAACGAGCCATTGAGGAGGAAGCCACTGTCTAAAAAGGTAAACACTAAAGTTACCAAATTTTCTGTTTTGATTTATTGGTGCTGTTCCGATAATTTTTAGACCATGGAAACTGTATATAGATGTTACTGTGAGGCTTGGGATGGTTATAGAACCACTGAGAGGGTCGAATAGGCATAGAAAACATAAAACCGAGACCCAACTGCCATGGACGAAGCTTCCCTGTAGCAGGTCTGAAACGATCGAGACCAAACCAAGTTTGGCCAACCGAGCTTTACACTAGACCCCAGTAGGTGTTTAAAGACCACCACCCGCGACGTAAAATCGCATGGGAAGGCCCTCAAAATCGAAGCTATTGCTTTCGGCCAACAAACCCAAACTCTGAAACAAGCTTCTAAACCATGATTTTGGAATGGGACATTGATCCCCATGGATACACGGTCACAAAAAGACAAGCCACGTGAGATTTGGTGGGGAAATGAGGCCATACGGCCGAACTGAAACCCCCCATGATAATCGATTAAACAGAGCTCCACCCGTAGATTCGAGGCACCAAACCGATGCCAAAATGATGGCATGACACCCAGGGACTGATTGGAACCGAAAGCAGTTGAAAACCCTACCTGAAACTCCACGAAAATGGAGGAGACCGAAACTGTAAACTAGGGCAACAAACGGGAAAAGATGGGGAAGATAGAGTTGACTCGCCAACTCGTTCGAGTTAGGCCGAGTCGACTCGGACACATGTTGACGCATGGGCGTGCCACTGCATTAGTAAGACTGCGTCGTTTTGAGGTTAACTGATTTGTTTTAAATTGAATTCTGCCTGTTTGGATGCGGGGTTAATAAATTAAAATCAGGTTTTGCGGATAACCTGAATACGGATAGGGCCCAATTGAGGTTACCAGGGATATCTTATCCCGGTTTTCTGAAGGTAACTAGACCGGTTGGTTTTGAGGAATTCTGGACCGGTTCAACAGTTTGAACCTAAAACCCTTTGGTTTTTGAACCCCTAAACTATGTAATTACATTTTGACCCCTGAAGTTTCCTGAAATTACGATTTAACCCCTGACAGTTTTAAATATTGTACAGTGGCCCATATTTTGGAAAATTTCTTCATTTAAGCCCTGAATAAATTAATTAAATAATAAAATAATTATTTTATTATTTTATTAAATAGGTCAAATTACAGTTTTAGCCCTGGACATTAAATATGTCAAACGGAGTCCAAATAAATTAAATAAATAGTGTATTTTCACTATTTCAAGCATTCTGGACTCAATGGTACAGTTCGATTTTGGAAATACAGTCCCGAAAAATACAGACCCGTAACTGATAAATGACCGAACTGCCCCTGATGGTACCCAGACCCAAATAAAAATATCAGATAGCCTATTTTGACTACCTCGGGCATTCTGAACTCAACGGTGAGGTCCGTTTAATGAACCGAGGTCCCAAAAAATACAGACACGTAGGTGTAAATGACCGAATTGCCCTTAATGATACCCAGGGCCGATTAAACATAACAGACAGTCCAATTTCACTATGTTGGACGCTCTGGACCCAATGGTGAGGTCCATTTTATGAACTGACGTGCCGAAAAATACGACACACGAAATTACCAAATTACCCCTGATACCGTACGAGACCTAAACAAAGTCCGATTGGGACGAAACTGATACCGGTAGGAGCCCAGACACTGGTGAGACTGTATACTTGATTAGATGACGAATCGGGGTCAGAATTACACAAAACGTAAAATGACCAAAATACCCCTGAGCATTGTAAGTGCAAAGTAGAGGTCGAATAAAGGTCAAACTGATCTGATAAATTATCATAGGGATAATTATGAACACTGAAGGGCTAAATAAGACTCTGAGACAGTCAACGCGTAAAACGAGAAATGACCGATGTGTCCCGACGATTTAAAGCAGATACCAAATGAAGTCCAAAGGACTTACAAATTTATACATGAGATATATGGGACGTTCTGAGGACCATGATAGGGTCCGGGGCAAAAATGACAAAATTACCATTTTGCCCCTAAGACTAAATAAGTACCCAACTGATACCGATTAAAGTCTAAAAGACTTAAAACTTCATATATACGATATATGGGATATTCTGAGGACCATATCAGGGTCCGGGATAAGAATGGCAAAATTACCATTTTGCCCCTATGGTTAAAATGAGAACCTAACTGATACCGACTGGAGTCCAAAGGACGTAGAACTTTGTACTTAAGATATAAAGACTATTCCGAAGACCACGACAGGGTCCGGGACAAAAATGGTAAAATTACCATTTTGCCCCTAAGGTTGAATGAGTGCCTGACTGATAACAATTGAAGTCTAAATGACTTAAGATATAATCCTAATAACTGCTAAGCCTAATTAAAGAATGAAATAGCCTCGGGTGAGACCCAATGGAAGGGCGATAGGCTACTAGGCTATCTTAGGTAATCCGATAGATACCTAAGATGACGAATGAGACCTGAATGGATGAGTTCTGATCTGTCTGTGATTGATGATTATTATTCAGGATATACATGGAGATGCCTGACGTACCTGGAGGTTATCGGATTATTTATGCAAGGAAATAAGCGTAAAGTTTGTGAGTAACTTCTGACACTGTTTTGATACTGTCCCTTGATTTACTGATCTGTTTTGAATGCAATTATTTATGTGCAATTATTTAAATGCATGTTTTTCGTACTATATCACTTATGACATGGTTTTAGTCCTTTTAAATAATTGACTATATTCCTGATCCCTGTGCTAGCATCCCGTACTGTTTTGCCCGTTTTGAACTGTTGAGATAAAATGGATATATTGAACCATTATTTCCGAAACGATTAAATAAACCATGTGATATAGGCAAAGAACAACATTTTGTTGTATCGTACCGCTTTGTATAGTATACTGTCTGAATGCTATATTGTTTAAATGTATGTACTTAATGTACGCCCTTTGTACCACATTCCACGTGATGTGCTTGTGTCCTTCGAATTAGGAATTCCGTTCAGTTCGGTTATGTGCTGTCCGTTAATGATATGTCTGCCTCGATTGATATGTTCCATCTGGTTCTGACATGTTCCATCCGGTAATGATGTTAAGTCCGCCTTGATTGATATATGGTCTAGTTCCATTGTGTACTGTCCGTTGATGATACGTCTGTCTTGATTGAAACATTGTTCAGTCCAGTTATGATTAGTTCCGACAGTGATGTGTCCCTGACTTGATTGTTATATTGTTTCTACCCAGTTCCGTTATGTTGTGTCCTGTTCATGATTTGCCTGTGTCCTGATTAGTGTATTGTTTCCGTTTAGTTCCGTTATAATTTTATCCGTTCGCGATATGCCTTTGCTTGACTGATGTATTGTTTCCGTTCGATTCCGTTATATTCCGTCCGTTGATGACATGTCTGGCCTGATTGATAGATGGTCTAGTTCCGTTATGTTTCCGTCCTGTTATTGGTATGCCTTGTCTTGATTGATCTTGTTCAACTCCGCTATGTTCTAGCCATTGATAATATGCCCCTGTCTTGACTGACTTATTGTTCCCACTCAGTCCCGATTGTGATTCGTTCCGTTAATGAAAAGTCTGTGTCTTGACCGATATATTAGCAATAATTATTGTTTTGACCGATTGGTTATGTCATGATTCGATCCGTTTGTATTGTTTGTTCGATTCTGTTTTATTGTACTAGACTGCTTATGAAATGGACTTATAAAAATAGTTATTTTTGAAATGACTAAATTATCCATGTGCCATGGAAGCACAAAACTGGTTTTGAAACCCATGATAGGGAATCTGTGTTACTCACTGGGCTTATTTAAGCTCACCCCATTATTCTGACATTTTTCAAGAATTACCTCCATTGGATTAGAAGGTACTATGACATGACGTGAATAGGCCAAGTGGCATCGCAAGTAAGGATCTGACGGCACTGAATTGTAGAGACTGGTTTATTGTGGATTGAACCTGGTTATTCCAGTGAGTGGTATATTATGACTGACTTGACTGATATATACTAGATAGACATGGCTCATGGAACTAATGGTACTCTAGAGATATTAGATCTGCTCTGTTGTTATATGCTTGATTTTAGATATGCTCTGAGATTAGAATTGTTGACTGACTGGATTTAGTCTTGCTCTGTGATACATATTCTTATGATGGATAAGTGAGTTGCATTCCCGTGACACAGAAAAATTTTTAAATTCCTGCTGCATCTGACCCTACAGTTGGAGTGCAATTCGTCGAAAAGTTCAGAATTTGCCTTTGGTTGGTCGCGTCGCGACCGACTGGGGGTCACGTCCTCGACATCCGCGTAGGGTGGGGTTCGGGATGTGACAGAATAATGGTCCTATATTCAAAAAATCTCATATTTTATTCAAAAAATTTTGAGATTGATGCAGATCTCGAGATTAATGCTCATATTGATGTGTATATATATACATGTATAGGTATATAAAAAATCTTGAGACTATATATATGTATATATTTGTATATATATAGTCTTGCAAGTGCTCTAATACTAAGGATTTTGAGAATTAGATTGCGACGAAGAAGAGCAAAAAATTTAAAAGTTGCAAACTTTTGATCCTCTGTGTTATAGTTCTGTTCCAAAACTTGCAATGGCAAAAAGAACACAAAATAGTTCTTGTTTGTTGCCTAAAATAATATTAAGAAGTTAGATTAAGGGTGCTTCTTTTCATGCCCCAAAAAATAATAAAAAATTAAATCACATGTAACAATCAGATATGCTAAAAAATTCTAAATCCATGGTTTCTGACTTGATCAATATACATATGTTACGGAGTTGATTCTGACGTATATGTATATACATGTAGATATATGTATATGTAAAAATTATCTTGAGATTATATATACAGCTATATATTTGTATATATATAATCTTGCAGGTAATCTGTAGAATCTGATTTCTACGCTAATATGCAAGGATATAATCTAATTCAATCGCGTTTAGCATTCATTTTGAACTTGAGAGAATTTAAATAATCATTAGCTAGAAATATTAGCGGTAGAGAACGAAGCATGTTGACTGTCATTCCCACAGACGGCGCCAAACTGATGCTACACTTTTTGACTCGCAATAAGTGTGGGCTCCGTGACCTGTAGAACACTCAGAAAGATGATCAGAGGTCCACCAGATTGGCTCCGGCAGTAGCTGCTCCAATGCTTAAGTAAGTAAAAGGAATTGAAAGACTGTATTGAAAGCCAAAGAATGAGCATGAAAATAAAGCGTACCTTTAGGGTTTGATTTATAGACTGTGGCCTTCCTAAGTTGATTAGGATACGGAGCCATGAATGTAGGGATTTGATCATCGGAGATTGTAGTTACCTTGTGGAATATTGCTGGACCAGGCTCTAGAGGCCTGTGCATTATAGATGGACCAAATACGAAGACTTGTACATTAAGAACCAAGCTCTGGAGGCCTGTGCATTATAGATGGACCAAGTATGAAGACTTGTACATTATGGACCAGGCGCTGGAGGCCTGTGCATTATAGATGGACCAAGTACGAAGACTTGTACATTAAGGACTAGGTTCTGGAGGCCTGTGCATTATAGATGGACCAAGTACGAAGACTTGTACATTATGGACTAGGCTCTGGAGGCCTGTGCATTACAGATAGCTCCAGACATATTATTAGGAGTTTATATTCAGACTTCTTTCAATATGAGGAGAGTGATTCCCCCAGTTGACTTTCATGTGGGTCTTCTGCGCTTCAATGCTTGGGGCACTCACCTCTGTCATAGCGATTGCAACAATTGGAGGTAAAGTCAAGGCCTTGGGCCTCTGCATTGGTACAAGAGACTTTTCTGTTAATACGCAATCAGCTTTAGGTTTATCATTCGAGTTTGCCATGGCCACTCTGCAATACGTGGAGTCTCTGTGTAATGCCTATCTAGAGCTCTCCGATTGTTTCAATACCTTATCAGATCTGTATCAGAAAAAGCTATAGCGCCGGTTTACTCTCAAGTTCGAGCAGTTCTTCGCCCTCACTGTCTATCAGGCTGTTCCTCGGCAGTATTCGAAGCCATGCCGATCCCATCCCCGGCTGAAGATAAGGCTATATAGAGATCAACGACCGCGATTCATAAAGTTCACAAAGATCCCGAAGTTAGTGGGTTTCTTGAAGAATAAAGATTACATGAACTTCAAAGACGACACAGGGCCCCTGGTCTTCCCAGCTGGGTTCTTGTATATCTATTCTGCCATATAGTTTATAACAAGAGGACAAGTCTAGAGATCAAGATGGCCACTTAGCCTTGGATAAAGAAGCACTCCTAGAACACCTGAAAGCTGCAGAATTTTGTTTTCTCTTAATCTGTCAGGGAACAAACTGTCCGGACCGATTCCTAGCAACACTTTGTCTCAGATCGATATGCTGAGAAGTTTGAACCTTTCAAAGAATCAGTTATATGGCTGTTCTCTGGCCTTGATTCCATCACCATTTTGGCCATCAAGCAGCATAATCTGCAATTCTTCAAAAAGAAAAAGGGTTTTTGCTCCCGCAGGCACATAGAAACTCTATCAGTATGAAAACGACTCAATACCAGTGAGCATGGACTTCGGTATCGAGTCTGTCAGACACCTAACACCATTCGCAGAGGTAGTCAACTGACTTGTTCTCCATACCAAGCTCTACTGTGAATGATCATTATGGGTGATCAATACCAAATAATGTTGTAGCTGAAGCTTTGGATGATAACCAGTACAATAACACCCAAGTGGGTCAAATGACTCCTTCATTCCCACCTGCTCTTCCAAATGCCCCCTTAATGCACAGACCCCCAGGTCTGGTCCATCTTAATGCACAGACCCCCAGGTCTGGTCCATCCTAATGCACAGACTCAGGTCTAGTCCATCAAATGTACAGGCCTTCAGGTCTGGTCCATCTCAATGCACAGACTCAGGTCTGGTCCATTTTAATGCACAGACTCAGGTCTGGTCTATCTTAATGCACAGACTCAGGTCTGGTCCATCAAATGTACAAGCTTCATGATCTGGTCCATCAAATGCACAGACCTCATGGTCTGGTCCATCAAATATACAGACCTCATGGTCTGGTCCATCAAATGCACAAACCTTATGGTCTGGTCCATCTTAATGGACAGACCCCCAGGTCTGGTCCAACTCAATGCACAGACTCAGGTCTGGTCCATCAAATGTACAGGCCTTCTGGTCTGGTCCATCTTAATGCACAGACCCTCTGGTCTGGTCTATTTTATTAACCCCTAAAGCCTTGTATCCATTACAAGTGCTGTAAGCTTGGTTCATCTAAATGTATAGACTCCTAGGTCTGGTCCATTTTTCTCACCCTACCGACTTTTATAAAAACCCTGTTTTATTTCTAAGTGTTGCATGCCAGTATATTATAAATCATCAAGTATGCGTGACTCTTCAAAAATCCTAAACCTCAGCTTTGCACGGATCTCACAGAACTAAGGCTTGGGGGGGGGGGGGGAGGAGTAACTGATGAGTCATAAAATGCGCCTCTAGAGCTAACAGACTTAGCAGAGCAACTACCTTCAGATCTGCCTCCAGAGTAGCCTTCAGAGCTGCTACTAGCAGAGCTGCCTCCAGAGCAGCTACTAGCAGAGCTGCCTCCAGAATAGCTAAGAGCAGAGCTGCCTCCAGAGCAGCTAAGAGCAGAGTTGCCTCCAGAGTAGAACAGCTACGAGCAGAGCTGCCTCCAGAGCAGCTAAGAGTAGAGCTGCCTCCGGCAGAGCAGCTACTGTAATATCCCAACCCGGGATACCCGGTCATATGGCACGTATTACGAGATTATGAAAATTTATGTGAAGAGTTTTACACTCAAAAGAATAATTAATTAATTAAATATACGAAATAATTATTTTAATTACAAAATGAATATTAAAATGCACCATTGCATTTACATGGAAGGTGTATCATGTATGTATAAATATATATGTGATCCAATATGTATGCATGTATATATATATATATAATTAAATTAAAAATATATAAGTAAAAAAATATAAAAGTGTGTGTGAACAGTGCAGTGTGTGTGTGTGTCGGTTGAGGTGTGTGGGTGTGTGTCTCCATGTGTTGGTGTGTGTGTGATATATATATGTAATAGACATATATACAAAATATCTTGTGAACTTAATGCAAAGTAGAAAAGAGAAAAAGTAAGATTTATGAGATGGGAAAGAAAGCCGGAAATGCAGGCTAAGGTAGGGCTATGGGGTCAGATTTGTAGAGAGGGAGAGAGAGAGAGAAAAAAGTTAAGAGAGAGAGAGAGAAGGGTCGGTGGATCCATTATAAAGCAAGCTCATGCATTGCATGCTTGCCATTTTCAAAGAGAAGAACTGAGAAGCTAAGGAAGGAAGAAGTTCAGAAGGGAAAACCGAAAGAAAAAGGTGAGAAATTTGAAAGTTTATCATTTTCTCTCTCTAAGATTTAAGCCTGAATATGAGTTGTTTTTAAGTTATATATAATTATATGGTGCTAGGTGTATGTTTATGAGATGGTTAAGCATGAGATTTAGATTTGAAATGACCAAAAAAAATGGGTAACCCACGAAACCGCCATTAAAGACCTTGCTTATAGCAGGTCTGAATTCATCATCACCAAACTGTGTTTGGTGTATAGAGACTTAAAGTAGACCTTGTGAGCATCACAAAAACCTATATACGCGATCACGAAGCTTAAGAATCGACCTCCAAATATCAAGTTACAGTTTCGGGTTTCCAAAGCAAATCTCGCAAACTTGCTTCTAAACCTACCTTTATGAACGAAAACTAAATCCCCATGAATAGGGGATCAAAACAAGCTAAACCCCATGAAAAACCATCAAGAAACGAGCATGAACCGACGACTTACAGGTCTAGTTATCATGGCTTAAACCGAGCGTTTGAGCCATATTCGATGCCCTCAATCGATACTAAAACTTGTTTTAGGGTATTAGGAAATTATTGGAAAGAAAAGCAGAAGAAATGGAATTGAAAAATGCCACGAAATCAAACTGAAAAAAAATTAGGGTTTCGGATGAACAGTGTCGACCTTCGTGGGGAAGATGACACTGTTCGGGTCGGGTCGGATTCGGTTACGGGTCCGGGTCCGGGTCAAACCGGGTCCAACGGGTCAGGTTTATTTAAACGGCAACGTTTTACTTTTAAAATTAAAACATTAGGGCTGACGTCATCCTGATGTCAACATTACGTGTGAAACCGGCTAAACCAGTTGGTTTGTAAGTGAACCGAACTGGTTCACTTAGATCTGGACCGAACCCATTGGTTTTATAATTTAATTAAAAATTAAATAAACCAATACTTTCAGTATTTACGGATTGGCCCCAACTGTTTTAAGAAATTCTACTGTGGCCCTACTGATGGAAAAATTATTCAATTTCACCCCTGAAAAAATAATTAAATAATTAAATAATAAATTTAATTATTTAATAAATAAAGTAAAATGACTATTTTGCCCCTGAATCATAAATGAGGCAAATAAAGTCCAAATTAAACATAAGAATAGTGTATCCTTACTATTTTAGATATTCTGAGACTAATAGTAGGGTCCGTTTTACGAGACGGAGCCCAAAAAATAAAGATACGTAAAGGGGTAAATGACCAAAATACCCCTTGTCCAAAATTAGCAAGTTATTAGTATATTCTTACTATCTCGAACCTTCTGAGTCTAATGGTGAGGTCCACAACACGAGACGGGGTCCCAAAAAATAAAGACGTGTAAAGGGGTAAAAAGACCAAAATACCCCTGGTACCCCTAAAGCTAAAATAAAACCAGAGAAGGTCTAAATTGACTTTCTTTGACATTCCGGACTCAATAATGAAGTCCAAATTATGAAACGAAGTACGAAAAAATGTGACACGTAAAATGATAAAAGGACCATTTTGCCCTTTTACATACAAAAGGCCAAATAAACTTTTAGGAAAGCCTAAACTAACTTTCTTCGACGCTCTGGACTCAATGATAAAGTCTATTCGACCAAAAGAAATGTCTAAAATAAAAAGACATAAAATTTGATGAATAACATCTGTCAGATGACTATAAATTTAAGTAATGCCAAAGTACTAAACTGAGGCAAGTACGAGAAATGAAATACGAAAAGACACGACACGAAAACATGTGAAGTAGTTAAATTCAAATTTAAAATTTATGGAGCTACCAGAAGAGTATAAGTGAAATAAATTAAATTCCTAACACATTGAATTGTGTCATAGGTTAAGAGTACGAGTTAAGTTAAGTACATATGAAATTATGAAATCATTTTAGGATCTAATACGATTTAAGCATAAGTTAAGGAATATCGAGATGATATTACAATGAATGTGAGGTTGATGAGATGTTTATAAATTGTTCTTAGGAACTACAAGGGAAGTGGGAAAGCGCATTATTAGCACTAACCCTAAAGGACCAAGGTGAGTAACCCTGTGTTTGAATTGGAGATTTAACTCCATGGATTTGAAAAGGTTTTAAGTTCAAAGATATGAAGTGATTGAAGTTTCAAATTCAGTATTTACATGATTTAATTTGAAATTGTTTCATCTTTATAAACTCTATTATGACATGCTTAGTGAATGGTTTCTATCACAGTTTTCTTAAAACATATTTCAGCATGTCTAAAGTTTTAAATGCCCAATTATGTAAAATATTCTGAATTTGATTATTGCCAGTATTTGAAGTTCTAGTGTAGAAGTTATGCATTCATGTTTTAAATACTCATGAAAGCATCTACTGAAGAAGCCATGTAATAAATGTTTTACAAGATAAATGGTGTTTAAAGCACCCCCTATGATGGTTGAAATCCTTCGGGATTCAACAGTAAATGCCCGGTAGCGAGATCTAAATCCCCAGGCAAATGAGATCGATAGTATTGGCAGTAAAATGGGAGACTGGTTCGAAACAGATTCCACCTAATTAAAGAGAAAAGATGACAAAGTGATTTTGAAAATGAAGCAGGTTTTACCCTCATTTTCACAATACATATTTATGTGTTTTAAAGTTTATATACTTTATCTGATGAAGTACGAGTTTAGCTTGAATACTTTAAATGTTTCAAAGCTATTTGTTTTATGAAATGCATATGTTTTGAGTTATATACTCTCTTTGACTAAGTACGAGTTTAGCTTGAATACCTTAAATGTTTCAAAGCTATCTGTTTTATGAAATGCATATGTTTTAAGTTATATACTCTATTTGACTAAGTATGAGTTTAGCTTGAATACTTTAAATGTTTCAAAGCTATCTGTTTTATGAAATGCATATGTTTTGAGTTATATACACTATTTGACAAAGTACGAGTTTAGCTTGAATACCTTAAATGTTTCAAAGCTATCTATTTTATGAAATGCATATGTTTTGACTTATATACTCTCTTTGACTAAGTACGAGTTTAGCTTGAATACCTTAAATGTTTCAAAGCTATCTGTTTTATGAAATGCATATGTTTTAAGTTATATACTCTATTTGACTAAGTATGAGTTTAGCTTGAATACTTTAAATGTTTCAAAGCTATCTGTTTTAAGGAATGCATATATTCTGCATTCAAGTATACGAACAATTGGCGGTGATTATTTTACAAAGTCTTATGTACAAAACCACTGCTAATTGAAATCCCTATGACGAATACTGGAATTGCTCACAAGCTTAGATTAGCTTACCTGGACTTTGTTCGGACCCCCTCTTTCAGGTGATTCACAGCAGACAGGGCCTCGAGGACGATGGTGATGAGTCTAGCTGTTTTTTGGGAAAGATATGTTTAAGTAATTTCTTTTGAGAAACCTATGAACTCTAGTAGTACATTTTGTATTAGTAGACAATGTAAGAATATGTATTAAGCCTTAGGGCAACCGAACATGTTTTGTAATAATGTTATAAGTCCTTAAATTTTAGTTATACTCTGAATGTGTAACCATGTATGCTATGTATGGAGAGGCAGTACCGGACGGATGTGCATAATTTAAAAATAAGAAAAGAAAAGAAAAAGCTTTTCACGCTTCTGCAAAACGCATGTCGCACATCTATTCGATACCGCTGCCTATGTGAGCCTTCGCCCAAGGGTCCCTGGGCTTAACGGTGGTGGTCGCGATCCGGTGATCCGGAGAGGGTGGATTTCGGGTCGTGATAGCTACGAGCAGAGCTGCCTCTAGAGCAGAGCTGCCTCCGGTAGAGCTACTACTAGCAGAGCAGAGCTGCCTCTAGAGCAGAGCTGCCTCCGACAGAGCTACTACTAACAGAGTTGAGCTGCCTCCAGAGCAGCTACCAGCAGGCCTCTAGAGCAGAACCGCCTCCAGAGCTGAGCTACCCCTAGAGTAGCTACCAGCAGGCCTCTAGAGCAGAGCTGTCTCCAGAACAGGAGGAGTTCTGAACTGGTCACCGTCTTTCATAGACTTCCGACCTCAGAATAAGGAATATATCTTGGAGTGCAAGTCTTTCAGATAGGAAAGGAATCCTACCTCAATCAGGGAAGATTATCACATATCTTTTAACCTTATTAAACAAGTAAAGGAATTCTATTCAATATAGGAAACTGCTAAAATCAATGACTCTCAACCCTATAAATAAAGGGGGCAGGTACGCCTAAATATTCGATCTCACATTGAATCTCAAATTCAATCACATATACAATCACTCTCTTTTATACATATTCTTTATATTTATTTCTTCTTCCTTCTTTATGACTTTGTAATATCTCGACTCGGGATACGTCACGTATACCGAGGTAGGTCGGTTAAAATATGTAACTTGAACGGTAAGATATGTATATCATGGTATCTTTATGAAATGAATAACTGGAAACTGTAAATGATTGAAATGTATAACCCATGCCGGGCAACACCCGAGCACCATGGGATATCACATCGTAAAGCGTGCACGCACGTATTTCCATGCATGCCCATGTTTCACGGACACGTAGTATGCCAAAAATCAGTGTATGCATACGTGCCCAGCATTTAGTATATACGTATATGTATGGGCATATAGGTATGTATAAAATATGTATAATCATGAGTTATACATGTATATATATATATTATATAATGTATTATACCATATATACATGTGTATATTAAATGAAAACAAAAAGGGAAAGAAAAGAAAATGGGAAAAGGGCTGTTACCAGCAGTGAGTGTGTGAGTTTTAGGTGAGTGAATATATTATATATGTTATATAAATATGTATATATATATATATATATTCATAAAGTGACATACCTCCACCAACCCTAACCTAGTAGGTATGGTGGAGTAAGGTGCAAATCAGAAGGGGTATGGGAGGAGGTAAGGCTGTGACAAGATCGGTGGAGTGAGAATTGGGGCAAAGTAATATATGTGTATATTATATAAAAGTGTATCCTTGTGTGGGAGTGAGGAAATCAGAGAGAGAAAAGCCCAAGGAAATCCGAGTGAGTCAAGAGAGAACTCAGAGAACTTTTGGTGGAATCGGAGGAAGGAACGGAAGGGAAGAGACCCACAAAACAAAGGAAAACCGAAAGTATAGGTAAGCCACTGTTTCTGTTTTGAAATGTTATAGCGTGATTCGAGTTATTTTGAATGTAGGGTCTAAACAAGCATGAAAAATAGTGTTGATAGGAACAAACCGTACCTCATTTGGTTCACAAATAAGGGAGAAAATTTGAGTTACAGGTTCGGTGGATAATCTTGGTTCCCATATATTTTGTGCTTTAAACTTAACTTTGAGCTTGTAAATACGTAGAAAATCCACACAGGAATCTAACGCAACAAAAATCATGAAAAATGGTCCAAAAATAAGCATGTTACAGTCGAGAAATCTCCACCGGTGCTATGCCGGAAACTGGGAAAAAGAACGGTCGAAACCGTAGCCTTCTTAGGCTTTAAACTGTCCAAATGAAGGATTAAAATGGTGGGATCGATTTGGCATGAATAGATTTGAAATACAGTAAAAATTAGATGTGAAATTGTGAAAATAGTGTCTAGGGTTTACTGTTCCGGCGATTATGGCCGAAAAACAAGTCGGGGAAGACAACCGGAATGTCGGGGTGGCATTTCGGGTTAAGACGAACCGGTCCGGGCCGGGTCGGGTTGAGATCCGACCGACCGCAACAACGGAGCCAACACTGCGTCGTTTTATGTTTGAATTTTAAATGGATTGGGCTTGTTTGGTTACGGTGATAAGAAATGTGAAGATTAGGTTTGGGGTTATCCAAACCGTGGATAAGGTAGGAACTAGGATATTGTAATCCGGTCCCTTGAATTAAACTGAACCGTTTGGTTCAGGGGAGGATCGGACCGGTTTAGGGTTTCTATTCGTGAGCCAATTAGTTCAGACCGCAGCTTTTGGAAATTATAAACCGGCCCCAAATGTTTTAAGAAATCTCACTAAGGCCCAAACAGGAAAATTAATAAAATATTAATTTTTACAAAAATGCCCCTATTTCAAATATAGGTCAAACGAAGTCCAAACGATGCAAATGAATAGTCAAAATTTATTATCTCGGACAGCCTGAGTCCAATGGTAGGCTCCGTTTTGTGAGACGGGACCCCGAAGGATAAAATACCGTAAAAGTGCAAAATGACCATTTTACCCTTTTTAGTACAAAAGTCCAAATGGAATTCCGCGAAAGCCTAAACTGACTTTCTTCGGCATTCCGGACTCAATGGTAAAGTCTAAATTTGTGTTTGAGATGCTTATGATAGAAAGGCATAAAATTTGATGAATAGCATTTATTCTGAAACGTAATTATTGATATATAGGGAACTCGAAAGGCAAGGGTACACTCACGGATTCTTGATCTAGAATCACGATAGAGGTAAGTGGATCACTCTCTCTTACATGTGGTGTTTCCACAAGCCAAGTTTATTCTTTTACTTGCCAAGCTCGTACTCTTGAATGTATTGATATCCTTGTGTTCTATAATTCGATATTTTTCTATCTTGTGGACATTTGATTGACTGATGTATCATTGTTATCATGTTTCACTATGCCTTGAAAGTACCACATGTTATTGCTATCCACAATGTGATATTGTTCTATCTTGTGGACATTGATTGACTACTATATTCATTGTTATCATGTTGAACCATGCCTTGAAAGGCCTACTGTTGTATCCTCATTGAATGAATGATATTCCATTTTTATATTCTATAGAATTACTTATGATCATGACATGTTTTTAAACACGGGAGTTGTGCTCAGTCACAACACCCATCTGATGCTATCTGATTGAATGGGACCTACGGGTCAGGTCTGTGAAAGGACAAATGACAATTCACTGGAATTCACTAGGGGTATGCCCGGCCCCAAAAGATCGAGGGTCTGCCGAACCCTGACACAGAATAACAGCATCTCTTATGACTGACAAAACATGATTGTTGAATGGCTCTATCCCTTATGATTCTTCAAGTCTCGAGGGACTTGCATTGATTGATTTGATTGTGATCGGTTCATTGTGGCAGTACTTCATTGTTGTTATATTATCATTGAATTTTTTCATATTGCTATTACACCCAATACTTCTGATTGTGTGTTATGATTATTGTTTTCATTGGCCCTCGTGGCAATTGTTTCCATTGGCCCTTGTGGCAATTGTTTCCATTGGCTATCACAGCATCTTATTCTTATGATTGGCTATCATAATCTTATTCATGGATTGATTGATCATCGATACCAGTGTTGGAGATCTGCATTTGTCACGACCCGAAACCCACCCTATGCGGATCTCGTGTCGCGGGGCCGACCCGAAGGCCGTCCCTACTTTTTCCATTCCTGTATCATAGTACTAAAACCTCAAAACAATAACAACGGAAGTCTTTTCAATACACAATGTTAGTGAAAGTCTTTACAATACATAATATGGTTCTACATAAACAAAATAAGAACCAAACATGACCAGCACCCGAGGGTGGTGAATACATGGGAGAACTAAAACATAAATTGATGCATTTCCTCAAATGTCCTTCTACCTCTTTAGACTCCTACTGGGGTCTCGCGGCATCAGTACCTGAAATGGGGGTGAGGAGGGTGGAATGAGCTACAAGAGCCCAGCAAGTAAATACAGATCTCCGACACTGGTATCGAGGATCATAAAAGATTATGAATCCAAGAATAAGAATATGATAGCCAATCATAAAAATAAGATGCTATAATAGCCAATGGGAACAGTTGCCATAAAGGCCAATAAACAATAGAACACAATGTACAATTAGGAGTAAGGGACATAACATCAACATGAAACTCGTAACATATGAACAGTGGCAAATGAACAGTGGAATCACAATGTGTAATCAGTAGGAATGGCATAACAATGTCCTGGAATTCTCGACGATAATACAATAACAAGAAAGTACTGCCATTATAATTGATCACAATAAATCAATAAAGGAATATCTCGCAATACAAGATAATCATAAGAACAATGTAATTCAACAATTTTAGTTGAACAATCGTATAAGAGATGCTTTTGTTCTGTGTCAGGGCTTGATATGCCCTCGGTCCTTGGGGGCCCGGTTTACCCCCTTCAGTGCATTCCAGTGTATGGCCATATGTCCGTTCACGGACTCGACCCGAAGGTCTTCAGTGAATTTAAAAGCATCGGATGGATATTGTGACTGAGCACAAATCCAGTATACATAAACATTTCATGATCATAAATGATTCCATAGGAGTATATAAAAATGGAATATCATCATTTCAATGGAAACATAACAATAGGCATTTCAAAACACGGTTCAACATGATAACAATGGGACAACAATAAATCAATGTCCACCAGATAGAACAATATCACGTTGTGGAGACAATAACATCAGATACGCTCAAGAGTACAAGTTTGGCAGTAAAAGAATGAACTTGGCTTGATAACACCACATGGAAGAGAAAGGGTATCTACTTACCTCTAATCATGCATTCCTCCTAAATCAGTCTCCTGTAGATTTGCCTTTTCCCGTTGAGTTCCCTATATATCAGCAAATACGTTTCAGAATAATTTCTATTTACCAAATTCTATGCCTTGCTATGATCAGTATTTCTAATACTTATTTAGACTTTTATATGTCCGTTGTTCTCGGAACCTCTTTTCATAATTTTGACATTACCAATAGATTCAGAAGGTTCAGAATAATAAAAATTCACTAGTTATTTAATTCAATCGGAGTCCATTTGACTCACCTATGAAGCAGGGGTATTTTGGTCATTTTTACAAGTCGTAACTTTTTGGGACTCCGTCTCATGAAACGGACCTCACCATTGGACTCAGAGCATCCGAGATAATAAAAATTGACTATTCATTTGCCCTATTTGGACCTCGTTTGACCCACTTTTGAGTCAGGGGCATGTTTGTAAAATTAACATTTTTCTGTTGGGCCTTAGTGGAATTTTCCAAAACATTTGGGGTCAAAATGTAAATAGCCAGAGTTGCGGTCTGAACCATTGGGTTCACTGACTAGAAACCGTAACTGATTCGGTTCTTCACTGAACCAAACGGTTCAGTTAAATTTAGAGAACCGGATTAACATATCCAATTCTCTCACCTTATCCACGGTTTGAACAACTCCAACCCAATTTCAATCCCTTATACCCGTGACCAAACAAGTCCAATTGATTTTAATTTTACATTCAAAACGACATAGCATCACTGCCCCTAATCATTTTCGGTCGGGTCCCGACCCGGTCCGACCCAAACCCGGTCCCGTTATGACCCGATAACTCCCTCGACAATCCGATCATCTTCTCCGGTGGAATTCGGCCACAGTCGCCGGAGCAGTGAAATTCCTCACGGATCTTCGTGATTTTACGTCCAAACTTTACTGTTTTTCTTCCCAATGAATTCTAGGATTATAAGGAACATGTTAGGACTGATTTTAACCTCCAACACCACCGGTTTCACGCACCCATTTCCAGTTTCCGGCGTTGCACCGCTGAGGGGATAACTGGCCACAGAATGGCCATTTCTTGACCATTTAAGCTTATTCGAAGTGCGTTGGGTCCCTAGAGACTTTTCCTATCCATATTATGGTTCAAATCTTAATTTGGTTCCACCAATTTTTAATCACCATTGCCAGCCGTAACCCAGTTTTGGTTTTTCTTGTTTTTCTTTTCTATTTCGGATTCTCATCAACTCTAACAGTAACGACACCTATTAACAATATAAATGAACATAATTTAAATCAGGAATATACCTGTTTGTAGATTTTCTCAACCCTTTTCCAAAAATTTGTTTTCTTTCTTTCTCTCTCTATTCCCACTTCTTTCTTCCTTGCGATTCAGTTTCTCTCTTCCTTTCTTCCCTTAACCGACCCCCCAGTCGGTGGCCCTTGCCACTTGTAGCCACGGTGGCAGCACACACATGCACACAAGACACCTCACACACATAGCTTCCTCTCTCTCTCTCCTCCTCACACGTTGCACCCTAGCCCTCTCTTGCCGATTCCCCACTCGGTGGCTTTGCCACCTCCTCATCATGCAAGGCCCACTTTACATACCTATTATATATGTAATATCCCGACCCGGGATACCGGGTCATATGGCACGCATTACGAGGCAATGAAAAAGTTGTGTAAAGGTATTTACACTAAAGAGGAAAATTGATTAATTAAATAATTAATTAATGTATGATATTAGAATATATTTAATTGTTGAAATTAAATATAAATAAACACACATGCACACATTATGGTGTATTGTGTGTGTATATTATAAAATGTGTATAAATATGTATATATATAAATACATGTGTACAAGGGAGGATATATATGTATATAAATTATATACATATATGAACAGTAGGTGAATAGTGCAGTGTGTGTGTGTGTGTCGGCTAGTGTGTGTTACTTCACATGTAAGTGTGTGTATTATATTATATGTATATATATATGTGAAATATCTTACAAAAATTTAATGTAAAGTGAAAAAGAGAAAAAACAAAATTGATGAGAAGTGAGGGGCCTAGTGTAGGGCTACAATTCAGAAAGTAGAGAGAGAGAGAGATAGCTGTAGAGAGAGAGAGAACATGAAGAGAGAGAGAGGTCGGCTACCTTGCTTTAAAAGCCAAAATTGCAATGCATGTTGATCTCTCACGAAAGAAACCAAAAGAAGGGAACTGAAGGAGAAGAAGAGGAAAGAAATTAGACCAAGAAAGAGGAGGAAACCGAGAGAAGGAAGGTGAGAAAGCTAAATCTTCCATTTTTCTCTCTCTAAAATTTCTCCATATATAACTAATTTAAAGCTTTCATTTTATGTGTATGATATATAGAACATATTTAGACTTGTTTAGCTATGGATTTTGAGCTTCAAACCACCTTAAAACACCTAACCCAAGAACGACAGCCATTAAAGACCTTGCCCATGGCAGGTCTGAACCGAGTTCCTTTAAACTTGTCTTGGCTTATCAAGACTTCAAGAAGAAGTTATGAGGGTTATAAAAATCATCAGCCGCGATCAAAAGGCTCAAGAAATCGACCCCATGTAGTGAGTTGCAGGCTACGGGTTTGGAACCCAAGCCTCTAAACTCTGTATTAAATTCACCTTTACAAATGGGGAATAGAACCCCATGAATAGAGGAGCAAAACAAGCCAAATTTTATGAAAAACCATCGAGAAATATGCATGAACCATAGAAATAACAGTTCGGGTTATCCACTTCAAAACCGAACTTATGTGAGGGTTTTAAACTCCAAAACGAATGCCAATCTACTCGTTTGTGTCTTAGGATTAAATTGGGACCAAAACAGTAGTAAAATGGCTGTGTATAAATGCACGAAATAGAAGAAAAAGGAGGACTGAAACTAGGGTTTCTTAGTCGGTGGAGTGGGGAAGATGAAGACGAGTCAACTCGTTTTTAAAATGGGGCTGAGTTGACTCGGACAGGTGGCAGCCTCTGGGCTTGCCACCGATTTATTGAAACGCCACCGTTTTGATTGTCGGTTGATTTAAAAAGAGACCTAGGGCTGACGTCATCATGACGTCAGCCACACGTAATAAACCTGGATAGACCGGTTGGGTAATCACTGAACCAGACCGGTTCACTTACCTTTTAACTAAACCCTTTGGTTTTTCTGTTTTAACTAAAATGAAATAAACCAAACCTTTGGTTAATTACGGATTGACCCCAACTGTTTTGGGGAATTCTACTGTGGCCCAGATTTTGGGAATTTTGTACAAATACACCCCTGGGAAAATATTTAAATAATTAAATAATTAATTTAATTATTTAATAAATGAAGTTAAAATACTATTTTGCCCTTGTGGCATAAATAGAGCAAACGAAGTCCAAATTAGACATATGAATAGTGTAATTTTACTATTTTGGACATTCTGAGATCAATGGTAGGGTCCGTTTTACGAGACAGGAGCCCAGAAATATAAATACACGTAAGGGGTAAATGACCAAAATACCCCTGGCCCAAACTTTACAAGTTATTAGTGTATTCTTACTATCTTGGACCTTCTGAGTCCAATGGTGAGGTCCACAACACGAAATGGAGTCCCGAAAAAAAAAATAAAGACACGTAAAGGGGTAAAAAGACCAAAATACCCCTGGTATCCCTAGAGCCGAAATGAGATCAGAAAAGGTCTAAATTGACTTTCTCTGACATCCCGGACTCAAAAATGGAGTCCAAATTACGAAACAGAGTACAGAAAAATGTGACACGTAAAACGGTAAATGACCATTTTGCCCTTTTACATATAACAGTCCGAATTAAATATTAGGAAAGCCTAAACCGACTTTCTTCGACACTCCGGACTCAATGGTAGAGTCTATTTGACCAAAAGAAATGTCTAAAATAAAAAGACATAAAATTTGATGAATAGCATCTGTTAGATGACTATGAACTGAAATGATGCCAAAGTACTAATACTAAGGCAAGTACGAGAAACGAAATACGAAAAGACACGACACGTAAACATGTCAAATAAATAACTTTAAATTAAAATTAATGGAACTCCCAGAAGAGTATAAATTGAAATAAATTCAATTTCTAACACGTTAAATTATGTCATAGGTTACAAGTACGAGTTAAATTAAGTACCTATGAAATTGTGAAATTGTTTTAGGATCTACTACGGTTTAAGCATAAGTTAAGGAATATCGAGATGATATTTCAATGAATGTGAAGTTGATGAGATGTTTATAAATTGTTCTTAGGAACTACAAGGAAGTGGGAAAGCGCATTTTAGCCCTAACCCTAAAGAATCAAGGTGAGTAACCCTGTGTTTGAATTGGAGATTTAACTCCATGGAGTTGAAAAGTTTTTAGTTCAACGATGTGAAGTATTTGAAGTTTCAAATTCGGTATTTACATGATGCAGCTTTTAATAGTACTATTTTATAACTCTATATGACATGCTCAGTGATCGGTATTTATCATAGTTTTCTTAAAACATATTTCTGCATGTCTAAAGTTTTAAATGCCAAATTATGTTAAATATTCTGATTTTGATAGTTACAAGTATTTGAAGTCCTATTGTAGAAATTATACATTTCATGTTTTAAATATATTCATGAAAGTATCTATTGAAGAAGTTATGTGATAAATGTTTTACAAGATAAACGGTACTAAGTACCACCCTATGTGATGTTGAAATCCTTCGGGATTCAACGGTAAATGCCCGGTAGCAGGATCTAATCCCCCAGGCAAATGAGATCGACAATATTGGCAGTAAAATGGGAGTCTGGTTCGAAACAGATTCCACCTAATTAAAGAGAAAAGATGACAAGTGATTTTGGAAATGGAAGCAGGTTTTACCCTCATTTTCAAATACATATTAATGTGATTTGAGTTATATACTCTATTTATCGAAGTACGAGTTTCGCTTGAATATCTTAAATGTTTTCAAGCCATTTGAAATGCATATGTTTTGAGTTATATACTCTATTTATCGAAGTACGAGTTTCGCTTGAATATCTTAAATGTTTTCAAGCCATTTGAAATGCATATGTTTTGAGTTATATACTCTATTTATCGAAGTACGAGTTTCGCTTGAATATCTTAAATGTTTTCAAGCCATTTGAAATGCATATGTTTTGAGTTATATACTCTATTTATCGAAGTACGAGTTTCGCTTGAATATCTTAAATGTTTTCAAGCCATTTGAAATGCATATGTTTTGAGTTATATACTCTATTTATCGAAGTACGAGTTTCGCTTGAATATCTTAAATGTTTTCAAGCCATTTGAAATGCATATGTTTTGAGTTATATACTCTATTTATCGAAGTACGAGCTTAGCTTGAATACTTTAAATGTTTCAAGGCTATTTATTTGAAATGCATATGTTCGAGTTATACACTCCATTTGACAAGTATAAGTATAGCTTGAATACTTAAAATGTTTCAAAGCTATCTGTTTTAAGAATGCATGTACCTTGTATTCTAAATTGTATAAGCAATTGGCAGTAAATGTTTTACAACTCTTATGTACTAAAAACCACTACTAATTGGAAAACCCCATGACGAACACTGGAATTGCTCACAAGCTTAGATTAGCTTACCCGGACTTTGTTCGGACCCCCCTTTCAGGTGATGCAGCAGACAGGGTCTTAAGGACAACGACGATGAGTCTAGCTGTTTTTGGAAGAATGTGTTTAAGTAATTTCTTCGAAGAACCTATGAGCAATAGTAGAATGTTTTGTATTAATTGACAGAGTAAGAATATGTAATAGGCCCTCAGGGCAACTGAATATGTATTGAATCAAAGTATGAAGTCTTTAAGTTTCTTTATACTCTGAATGTGTAACCATGTATGCTATGTATGAAACAGCAGTATCGGACGGATGTGCCAAATTTAAAAAAATGAGAAAAGAAAAGAAAAAGTTTTTCACGCTTCCGCAACCATGTGTAGCACATCTATTCGGTACCGCTGTAGATGCGAGCCTTGTCTCGGGGCCCTCGGGTCTCGGGGCGGCGATCGCGATCCGGCAATCCGTAGAGGGTGGGTTTCGAGTCGTGACAATATATATATATATATATGCAACCGTATACACATATATACATATATAAATAATATTGTATTATAATATATATATATATATCATCCAACCGTATATATATATATATATGATATTCATAATCATTTAGATTTACAATAAAAATTTATGCGTCGACATTCACTTGCACGTTTTTCAATAAACTCGGCTTCCGGTGCAACGGCAGCCGGACACCCGTGACTGTTTGCCTCTCGTACCTATGCATCGTAATTGAACAATACAGTCTATTACGCATCCCCTTTTATTTATGTCATATAACGGCTCATAATTCGGGATTACATTTTATAGCCCGGTCCAGCCCGGTGTACACGCTATATCCCGGGTTGGGATATTACAGCATTTACTTGCTGAGCTTTGTAGCTCATTCCACCCCACTTACCCCATTTCAGGTAATGACGCTACGAGACCCTAGTAGGAGTCTGAGAGCGTAGGGGGACATTTTGAAGTACTGTACCAGTCTATGTTAGTTCTCCCATGTATTCACCACCCCCGGGTGCTGGTTACGTTTAGTTCTCATTATGTCTTATGTAGAACTATGTCATGTATTTAATAGACTTCCGCTGTTTAAATTATTTAAAAGACTTCCGCTGGATTACTGTAATTGATAAAGACTTCCGCTGTTCATTGTTTAAAATTTTTAGTACATTGCATATTAGTACTATGATACAGGAATGGAAAAAGTAGGGACGGCCTTTGGGTCGGCCCCGCGACACGAGATCCTCATAGGGTGGGTTTCGGGTCATGACAGACTTGGTATCAGAGCTTTAGGTTCGATTGTGAGTTATGGGAGATAGGACTAGAGTTAAGACTGTTAGATATGACTAACATTTTATATTTTACAATCATGGACAAATTGTCTTACACATTGACTGGTCATCTCGCTGGTTATCTCATTGGTTATCTCACTGGTTATCTCATTGGTTATCTCACTGGTTATCTTCATTGGTTCTACTCACAATCATGGTTAACACGAGGCAAGGTCCGTTACCTATGGATCGTTTAGAACAATTGGAAAGATTGATGTAGACTGTCATCGAAAGTCTACCACGGATTCAGGTTAGTGCTAGCCAACCAGCACAGCCAGTACAATAGGAGCAGCCTGTCAACGCAGGCGGCAATATCGGGAATCGTCAAGGGAATGAACGGGATGCTACATACCAATACGAACGATTCCAGAAAATGAAACCCCGGACGTTTGACGGTACAAATGGGGCCACGGCGGCCGAAGAATGGATGTTAGAAATGAACAGGGTTTTCGATATCCTGAATTGTACTGATGTCTAGAAGGTGGCTTATGCCACGTATATGCTTAAGGGAATGGCACATAAGTGATGGATAAATGAGAAGGCGAGGGAGCCAAACATGGACTGGCAACGATTTACTGTGGTCTTCAATAAAAAGTACTTCTCCCAGGAAGTACGGAACCGCAGAGTTACCGAATTCATGGTACTGCAACAAGGGTCGATGACTGTGGAGCAATACGAGGCCACTTTTACTGAATTGGCCAGATTTGCCCCTGATGCTATCAGAACTGAGGATCTAAAGGCTCGTAAATTCGAGGAAGGACTGAGGTGGTCTATCAAGGATAGACTAGTACCCCATCGACTGACTACTTATGATGATGTCGTGGAAACAGCTCGGATCATAGAAAGGAGTGGCGAGGAATTCGCCAAGAGGCGAGGGAACCAGAAACGTGGAGGCAACCAGAATAAGAGGCAAGGGCCTTCTACTTCAGGACAGAGATCTACATTTACCAGACCTGGAGCTGCATCACAAGCGACAGGGTCCGGTCAGAAGAAACAGAGCAACACTAAAAAGGGGGCAGCTAAGTGCTCTCGTTGCAATAAGATCCACAAAGGCCAATGTCTCAAGGACAGCAACGCTTGCTACTACTGTGGCCAAGAGGGACATTATGCAAGAGAATGCCCTCAGAAGGATCAGGCCACGCCCAGCACTACTTCGGTTAAAGCACCAACAACCGGAATAGCACCACCTAGACCTCCGACCCAAAGAAGTGGACAGGGGAACGTCCAGCAGCAGGCAGGACGAGTTTTCTCCCTTTTACCAGGAGACGTGCAGGCTACAACCTCTGTAGTCGCAGGTACTCTTTTAGCATGCTCACAGCCTGCTCATGTTTTATTTGACACTGGATCTACACATTCATTTGTATCCCCTACATATGCTGCTAGATTGAACCTAGTGACGGAACCCTTAGGGTATTTATTGAATGTTTCTATACCATCGGGGAAATCATTGTTGGGGGATACCATGTATAGGAATTGTGGGATTCAGATTGGGGATACACACTTATTGGCTAACCTTATACCCTTGGAAATTTGTGGATTCAACGTTATCTTTGGAATGGATTGGCTGGCTGCCAATCACGCTACGATAGACTGTGTGGCCAAACGAGTTCTCATACAGAACCCCCAGTTTCCAACAGTTGACTTTGAGGGGACAAGGGTGGCTTCCCCACCCTACTTCGTTTCCACTATCCAGGCAAGGCGTTTGCTTCGCAAGGGATGTCACGGATTCTTATGTAGTGTTCAAGACACTGATTCCCAGCAGCCTGAGTTAGAGAAGATTCCCATTGCTAGGGAATTTCTCGGAGTATTCTTGGATGATCTTCCAGGAATGCCCATAGACAGAGAGATCGAGTTTTGCATCGACGTATTGCCAAGCACTACACCGATATCCAAGACTCCATATAGGATGGCACCGGCAGAGCCAAAGGAGCTGAAGCTCCAGTTGCAAGAATTATTGGACAAGGGTTTTATACGACCCAGCTCGTCACCATGGGGTGCGCCTGTATTGTTCGTAAAGAAAAAGGATGGAACTATGAGACTGTGTATCGACTATCGCGAGTTGAACAAAGTTACCATCCGGAACAGATATCCATTGCCCAGAGTAGATTATTTGTTCGACCAATTGAAAGGGGCCCAGGTGTTCTCAAAGATCGACCTGAGGTCCGGCTATCACCAGTTGAAGGTCAGACCCACTGACATTCAGAAGACAGCATTTAGGACACGGTATGGACACTACGAGTTCCTTGTTATGCCATTTGGGGTGACCAATGCCCCAGCTGCATTCATGGACATGATGAACCGTGTGTTCAAGCTGTACTTAGATGATTTCGTGATTGTATTTATAGACGACATTTTGGTTTACTCTAAGAACCAGGAAGAACACGAGGTACATCTGAGGAGAGTCCTACAGAAGTTAGAGGAGCAGAAGTTATACGCTAAGTTGAAGAAATGCGAATTCTGGCTTCTTAGTATAGCATTTGTGGGACACGTGATCAGTAAAGAAGGAATCTCTGTTGATTCCCAGAAGATCGAGGCAATCATGAATTGGCCTCAACCTACGAGTGTCACGGAAGTGCGAAGTTTCATGGGGTTAGCAAGCTACTATAGGAGATTTGTCAAGGACTTCTCCAAAATAGCTACGCCTATTACCAAACTGACCCGGAAGGGTGTTCCTTTTGTTTGGACAGAGGAACAAGAAAAGAGTTTCCAAGAGTTAAAGGAGCGTTTAGTTACAGCTCCTATATTGACAGTACCAGAAGGAACTAACAATTTTATGATTTACAGTGATGCCTCGTTCAAGGGCTTAGGGTGTGTGTTAATGCAGAACGAAAAAGTGGTAGCTTATGCTTCCCGACAGTTGAGACCCCACGAAGGGAACTATCCGACACACGACCTTGAACTAGCAGCCATTGTCTTCGCCTTAAAGATATGGAGACATTATTTATACAGAGCCACGTGCAAAATCTTCACCGACCATAAGAGCCTCAAGTATCTGTTTACACAGAAGGAGCTCAATATGAGACAACGCCGTTGGTTAGAATTGTTGAAGGACTACGAGGTCAGCATACAGTACCACCCAGGAAAGGCAAACGTGGTAGCTGACACTCTTAGTAGGAAGTCATTAGGGAGTTTAGCTTGCCTGTTGACGACACAGACAGAGATACTGAGAGATTTGGAGAACATGGAAATAGAGATCGTTCTGCCCAGTTCCGAGGCACTATGTGCCAACGTCACAGTTAGTTTGTCAATTGTGGACAAGATCAGGGGGCTGCAGACTCAGGATGAGAAGTTGGCTAAGCTTCTTCAAGGAATTGAGACAAGCATAGATTCCAAGTACTCGGTGAAAGACGGAATATTGTATTATCAGGGTAGGATCTGCGTACCCGATGTACCCGAAATCAGAAAGGAGATTCTCGATGAAGCACACAGTTCAAAATTTGCCTTAGATCCAGGGGGCACCAAAATCTATCACAATGTTAAGGATACTTATTGGTGGTCTGGGATGAAATTTCACATAGCTGAGTACATAGCACGATGTGTCAAGTGCCAGCAAATTAAGGTAGAACATCAGAAGCCTGGAGGACTTCTGCAATCACTGCCCATTCTTGAGTGAAAGTGGGAACATATCATGATGGACTTTGTGTCAGGATTGCCAAAGACAGTCAAGGGGAGTGATTCTATCTGGGTCATCGTAGACAGATTAACTAAGACAGCTCACTTCCTGGCAACCAAGACGACACAATCTCTTCAGCGACTAGCCGAGCTATACATTAGAGAGATTGTTAGACTTCACGGAGTTCCAGTATCGATTGTTTCTGATAGAGACCCCCAGTTCGTATCACGATTCTGGAAGGGACTACAACAAGCTATGAGCACGAAACTGAGTCTTAGCACTGCGTTTCACCCCGAAACCGACGGTCAATCGAAAAGGACGATACAGACTTTAGAAGACTTACTGCGTTTCTGTGTCATAGACTTTGAAGGGAGTTGGGAAGATCAGTTGCCATTGGTAGAGTTCACGTACAATAATAGCTACCAAGCTAGTATTGGTATGGCGCCATATGAGGTATTGTACGGCAGAAAGTGCCGATCACCACTGTGTTGGACAGAGGTGGGAGAAAGGAAACTCTATGGGCTAGAGATAGTGGAACAGACCACAGGAAAAATACAACTGATCCGACAGCGTTTATTAGCAACTCAAAGTCGATAAAAAGCTATGCGAATGTTCATCGACGAGACTTAGAGTTTGCAAAAGGCGATTTTGTGTACTTGAAAGTATCACCCATGAAAGGAGTAGTCAGGTTTGGCAAGAGGGGAAAGCTTGGCCCCAGATACATTGGGCCATTCAGGATCACGAAGAGGGTTGGACCCGTAGCTTACGAGCTTGCCTTACCTTCAGAGTTAGCACATGTTCACAATGTGTTTCATGTCTCGATGCTAAGGAAATGTATACAGAGTGCAGATAAAGTGATCGAGCATGAACCGTTAGACGTCCAGGAAAATCTGAGTTACATAGAGCATCCAGTTCAAATTTTGGATCGTTGAGACCAGGTTTCACGGAATAAGACTATTCCATTAGTCAAAGTTCTGTGGAGAAATCACCGGATGGAAGAGGCTACGTGGGAGCGAGAAGATGATATGCGCGCCAAGTACCCACACTTATTTCCATCGTAGTATATGCTAAGTTTGGGGACAAACTTATTTTGAAGGGGGTAAGAATGTAATATCCCGACCCGGGATACGTCACGTATACCGAGGTAGGTCGGTTAAAATATGTAACTTGAATGGTAAGATATGTATATCATGGTATCTTCATGGAAATGAATGACTGGAAACTGTAAATGATTGAAATGTATAACCCATGCCGGGCAACACCCGAGCACCCCGGGACATCACATCGTAAAGCATGCATGCACGTATTTCCATGCATGCCCATGTTTCATGGACACGTAGTATACCAAAAATCAGTGAATGCAGACGTGCCCAGAGTTTAGTATGTACGTATATGTATGGGCATATAGGTATGTATAAAATATGTATAATCATGAGTTATACATGTATATATATATATATTATATAATGTATTATACCATATATACATGTGTATATTAAATGAAAACAAAAAGGGAAAGAAAAGAAAATGGGAAAAGGGCTGTTACCAGCCGTGAGTGTGTGAGTTTTAGGTGAATGAATATATTATATATTTTATATAAATATGTATATATATATATATATTCATAAAGTGACATACCTCCACTAACCCTAACCTAGTAGGTATGGTGGAGTAAGGTGCAAATCAGAAGGGGTATGGGAGGAGGTAAGGCTATGACAAGATCGGTGGAGTGAGAATTGGGGCAAAGTAATATATGTGTATATTATATAAAAGTGTATCCTTGTGTGGGAGTGAGGAAATCAGAGAGAGAAAAGCCCAAGGAAACCCAAGTGAGTCAAGAGAGAACTCAAAGAACTTTTGGTGGAATCGAAGGAAGGAACGGAAGGGAAGAGACCCACAAAACAAAGAAAAACCGAAAGTATAGGTAAGCCACTGTTTCTATTTTGAAATGTTATAGCGTGATTCGAGTTATTTTGAATGTAGGGTCTAAACAAGCATGAAAAATAGTGTTGATAGGAACAAACCGTACCTCATTTGGTTCACAAATGAGGGAGAAAATCCGAGTTGGTGGTTTGGTGGATAATCTTGGTTCCCATATATTTTGTGCTTTAAACTTAACTTTGAGCTTCTAAGTACGTAGGAAATCCACACAGGAATCTAACGCAACAAAAATCATGAAAAATAGTCCAAAAATAAGCATGTTACAGTCGATAAATCTCCACCGGTGCTACGCCAGAAACTGGGAAAAAGAACGGTCGAAACCGTAGCCTTCTTAGGCTTTAAACTGTCCAAATGAAGGATTAAAATGGTGGGATCGATTTGGCATGAAAAGATTTGAAATAGAGTAAAAATTAGACGTGAAATTGTGAAAACAGTGTCTAGGGTTTACTGTTCCGACGACTGTGGCCGGAAAACCAGTCGGGGAAGACGACCGGAATGTCGGGGTGGCATTTCGGGTTAAGACGAATCGGGTCCAGGCCGGGTCAGGTTCAGATCCGACCGACCGCAACAACGGAGCCAACACTGTGTTGTTTTATGTTTGAATTTTAAATGGATTGGGCTTGTTTGGTTACGGTGATAAGAAATGTGAAGATTAGGTTTGGGGTTATCCAAACCGTGGATAAGGTAGGAACTAGGATATTGTAATCCGGTCCCTTGAATTAAACTGAACCGTTTGGTTCAGGGGAGGATCGGCCCGGTTTAGGGTTTCTAGCCGTGAGCCAACTGTTTCAGACCGCAGCTTTTGGAAATTATAAACCGGCCCCAAATGTTTTAAGAAATCTCACTAAGGCCCAAACAGGAAAATTAATAAAATATTAATTTTTACAAAAATGCCCCTATTTCAAATATAGGTCAAACGAAGTCCAAACGATGCAAATGAATAGTCAAAATTTATTATCTCGGACATTCTGAGTCCAATGGTGGGGTCCATTTTATGAGACGGGACCCCAAAGGATAAAATACAGTAAAAGTGAAAATGACCATTTTGCCCTTTTTAGTACAAAAGTCCAAATGGAATTCCGCGAAAGCCTAAACCGACTTTCTTCGGCATTCCGGACTCAATGGTAAAGTCTAAATTTGTGTTTGAGATGCTTATGATAGAAAGGCATAAAATTTGATGAATAGCATTTATTCTGAAACGTAATTATTGATATATAGGGAACTCGAAAGGCAAGGGTACACTCACGGATTCTTGATCTAGAATCACGATAGAGGTAAGTGGATCACTCTCTATTACATGTGGTGTTTCCACAAGCCAAGTTTATTCTTTTACTGCCAAGCTCGTACTCTTGAATGTATTGATATCCTTGTGTTCCACAATTCGATATTTTTCTATCTTGTGGACATTTGATTGACTGATGTATCATTGTTATCATGTTTCACTGTGCCTTGAAAGTACCACATGTTATTGCTATCCACAATGTGATATTGTTCTATCTTGTGGACATTGATTGACTGCTATATTCATTGTTATCATGTTGAACCATGCCTTGAAAGGCCTACTGTTGTATCCTCATTGAATGAATGATATTCCATTTTTATATTCTATGGAATTACTTATGATCATGACATGTTTATGAACACGGGAGTTGTGCTCAGTCACAACACCCATCTGATGCTATCTGATTGAATGGGACCTACGGGTCAAGTCCGTGAACGGACAAATGGCAATTCACTAGAATTCACTAGGGGGTATGCCGGGCCCCAAAAGATCGAGGGTCTGCCGAACCCTGACACCAAATAACAGCATCTCTTATGACTGACAGAACATGATTGTTGAATGGCTCTATCCCTTATGAATCTTCAAGTCTCGAGGGACTTGCATTGATTGATTTGATTGTGATCGGTTCATTATGGCAGTACTTCATTGTTGTTATATTATCATTGAATTTCTTCATATTGCTATTACACCCAATACTTCTGATTGTGTGTTGTGATTATTGTTTTCATTGGCCCTCGTGGCAATTGTTTCCATTGGCCCTTGTGGCAATTGTTTCGATTGGCTATCACAGCATCTTATTCTTATGATTGGCTATCATAATCTTATTCATGGATTGATTAATCATCGATACCAGTGTTGGAGATCTGCATTTACTTACTGAGCTTTGTAGCTCATTCCACCCCACTTACCCCATTTCAGGTAATGACGCTGCGAGACCCCAGTAGGAGTCTGAGAGCGTAAGGGGACATTTTGAAGTACTGTACCAGTCTATGTTAGTTCTCCCATGTATTCACCACCCCCGGGTGCTGGTTTCATTTAGTTCTCATTATGTCTTATGTAGAACTATGTCATGTATTTAATAGACTTCCTCTGTTTAAATTATTTAAAAGACTTCCGCTGGATTACTGTAATTGATAAAGACTTCCGCTGTTCATTGTTTAAAATTTTTAGTACATTGCATATTAGTACTATGATACAGGAATGGAAAAAGTAGGGACGGACTTCGGGTCGGCCCCGCGACACAAGATCCGCATAGGGTGGGTTTCGGGTCGTGACAGACTTGATCGTCGGAGGGTCCTCCTTCTCTTTTTTGCAGGTCCTTCTTGCCGAATCACATCGAATCGACCGGTGCTATTTTTTGCAGCTTCAGAGCTCTAGTGCTATACAGGATCCCGATGGTGGGTAAACCTAGATAAGCGCATCTGAAGGTATGCCCGGCCCTATCTATTTCCGTATCTAGTCTATTAGTATTCATATCATTGTTGACATTCTGATATCACACTCTCTTATTATTGATATACTTGTTATGCCTGTCTTGACTATACGATGATGTATCCTTATTTATTGATACGTTGGATTTCTGGTACCTTTGATTTCTGTTATGCCTTGCAAGCCTATCATTGATCTGATTTGGTTATTTGTGATATTTATGAATTGTGGCAGCTAATTGTTATATAGGCTGAGTCCTTATTGTTGATTTGTCATTTTCTCATGGGACGTGCTTGTTGGACCCTCGGGTCATCTTTGTTGCTTCTGTGACTGGCTATTTTATTTCCATCTCCTTTGTTTGTCTTGATTTCATACTTTCTGTACTGACCCTGATACATGACAGAGCAAGGGAATTTACTTATTGGACTAAGTTAGCTCATTCCATTTTATATATATTTTTTCAGGAAAGGATGTCGTAGATAAACAGTAAGGGATGGGGGATCCCCGACAAGTAGACGTCAGTTTTGTTACAGATCTGTCCTTGTTGAAATTAGTAGACATTTTTGACTAATTGTAAAAGACTGTGACTAGTATTGTCTTAATTCTCCCATGTGTCCACGTCCTAGGGATGTTTTATTTTTGTTTTAAGGATCTGTAACTTAAACGCTAAACTTTTGATGGTCTGTAAAACTTTATTATGCTTTCTGTTGCTTATTTGTTTAACTTCACTTTATTATTATTGTTGATCCTTAATCTAAAATTGTTAGAGACGGTCTGAGGGCCGGCCCCGCGATCTTTAATCCGCATAGAATGGGTTTTGGGTTTGATGCTGCACTTTTCGACTCGTAATAAGTATGGGCTCCGTGACCTGTAGAACACTCAGAAGATGATTAGAGGACCACCAGATTGGCTCCGGCGATAGCTGCTCTGATGCTTAAGTAAGTAAATGGAATTGAAAGACTGTATTGAAAGCCAAAGAATGAGCATGAAAATAAAGCGTACCTTTAGGGTTTAATTTATAGACCGTGGCCTTCCTAAGTTGATTAGGATTCGGAGCCATGAATGTAGGGATTTGATCATCGGAGATTGAAGTTACCTTGTGAAGTATTGCATGGAGATAATCATAGATGGTAGTTTCCTTGTTGAAGACTGTTTCCGTGTTGAGGATTGCTTCCTTAATCCCTGCTCGGCATCCGCTAAGGCGGTGACGAGGTATGGATCCTATAATTAACTCTGAGATCCTTATCCGGATATATATGTGCTCTGGAGGCATATGCTTGGTCACTTTCGACCTTTTGTGCTGATCTGGATGCTCGAGCGCTTAGCCATTGGCTGAGCAAGAGCTGAGTTAGCCTGCTCTTTTATGGTATATCAGTTACTTCCCCCCAAGTCCTAGTTTGATGCTAACACGCAACTAGGGCTAAGCCTTTTCCGGAGAGTCATGTATCATGCCTATTCACCTTCCAAGGCGACTGTTGGGGCGTCATTTATTGCGCAGCCATAGATTAGGTCTTTTCAAGGTCATCATTGTACTGGGCCAATGGTTGGGTTTCTCGAAGTCATCATTATTCCGAACCGTCATGGCGTTTGGGCTTGGTGGGTCCCTTCTGATACTGCGTTTATAAATACGGGATGAGATTTGAAATGACCTTTTCCCCGTCATTTTCACTGTGCTAGAAGATCTTGTTCCGCCATTGTTGGTTTGTGCGACCTTGAAGAACACTGGTTTTCTGAGTTAGAACAGGTTCGACTGATCTTTCCTCTTCTTTTGCTTCTTTCTCTTGAAGTCCGGGAGTAATGTCTGCTCCTCTTGAATCCTCAAACATGAGTGAGGGGGTAGGAAATCCCTCTGAGATGGCTGTGCCGCCTCTTGTAGAGAATGTAGGTGGCCTTACCCCCGAAGGTGCTGGGAAGAGGCCCGTTGAACCTCCCCCTAGTCCTGAAATTAGGATAGTTGATGCCTTCTTAGAGCCTCGAGATAGGGCTAGGGAGACCTCTGGTAGGTCTTCCCATAGAGAAGAGGGTGAGAGTGCTATTACTCAGAGCCTATTGAACGAGTGGAGGGTGAAGTATAATTTTCCCCCAAACGTGACCTGCAGAATACCAGGCCCAATAGATCGTCCCCATGATGTTGAAGCCGGGGAGATATGTGTTTATCTTGCCTGGTTTGAAATGGGTTTGAGACTTCTATTGCCTGATTTAGTTAGGCAATTCTTCTGTTGGTATAAGCTCTGCCCTACCGACCTGAATCTCAATAGTTGGCGGCAACTTCTAGGGTTTGTAGTGTTAGGACATAAAAGTGAGGTAGATGTGTCCATGGATCTGATCCGTAGTAATATGGATCTGAAGCTCAAGAAGGCGGAGGGCCTTTTTTATATTTCCTTTGAGAAGGGGTTCCGACCTCTGTCCTCCGTTCCCACTTCTAATAAAACGTGGAAGAAGTGGTACTTCTTTGTTGGAGGAGGATGGGAGCATGAAGACTTCCAGGATGGTGAGGTCTCGCTATTCCCTCGTGGCACGGGTCATAAGGGTGAGGCTTATTCCCTTAGGTTTGTTTTAGCTTTGTTGTGCCTTCCGAACTGATAATCTGATACGCCATTTCTTGTTTATGTGCAGTCAAAAGAGCTTGGAGGAGGTCTTAGTTTACCGACACACTACGAGATCAGTATCGTGTGCTGCTTTCGACTCCCAACCGGGCTCACACTGCTATTATTACTTCGGAGAACTTGATGGCTACTCGTAGTGCTGAGCTCAAGAAAAGGCTAACATCAAAATGGGCGGAGGCGGAAGCCCAAGCGGTAGGGGAAACTTCCTTTCGAGTTGAGCCTGAGCCTCCTCTAGAAGTGAAGAGGAGGAGGTTGATTTCTGGCTCCCCTCGAGCTAGCTCCTGCCGAGGCCGAGAATGAGGCCGAACCTGCCATTCCTGTTTCGGCGGTTCCTCCTGCCCCTTTCGTTCCGAGCAGAAGGGCTCAGAAGGGGAAGGCGCTTGCTGCACCGTCTGAGCTGTCTGATGAGCCGGACTACCAAATTGCCAAGAAGGCTTTTGATTAGATATGGGCCCAGGGACCTCATCGGTACATGGGGGATAACCTCTCAAGAGTTGATGAATGAGATGATGAACCTCCAAATGAAGGTAACCTCTGAAGCTTTTCTTGTCCTTTCTGTTTGTTTGTTCGTTCAATCTAACTTGTCTGTCTTGCGTTGTGCAGAGCATGCATAGTTTAGCTGCTCTGATGGTGACTCCCATGAGCCTCGAAGAGGCTGATAAGTTGAAGGCTAAACTGGACGAAGTGAGGTTGGAGCTTGGGACGGCTCAATCCAAGGTTCAGACAACTGAGGAGGGTCTGAAGGAAGCTAGCACCAATCTTGCCGTGGTAGAGTCTGAGAGAGACATCTATGCTAAGCAAGTTACAGGGCTTCAGGCGGAGTTGGTCGAGGTCCGAAGTACCTTTGATCAGAAGGTCCAAGAGGCAGTTGATCATGCCAAGACTGAGACTGAGACGGAATTGAGAGAGGAAGTTGAACAGATGGGTGATGACCTGATCCGGTTTTGTTTTGAAAGCTTCCGAACTAGATTCCTGGCTAAGTTTCCAGATTTTGACGTGTCGTTAATCATTGCTCCTGAACCTTCCTTGTCTGGTGCTGATCCGTACAAGACGGCTGGGGCTACCGCCCTTCCTTTGGTGGAGGACTCTGGCCCTTCGGACAAGGCTTAAGGCTTTATCAGCTTTTTTGTTTTTGCCAGTCCTTTTGATGTAATGGAATGCCTTCTTGATCAGTAAAACTGACTTTTTCTTCAAATGCTTCTTGTGTTATTGCCTTTTGTGAAATTTGCTGTGAGTATGGCTGTTCTGAGCCCATTGCATGTCGGATCAACTGTCCGTTAGTTGATAGCTGCCTTCTGAGCTTTAGTACTTGTAATTGAATAGTGAATGTAGATTAACTTCGACTGTCTCATCATAATAAGATAAGAAAGCAAACATAATCAGATAAATAGAACCCAATATTGATTTTGTATCACACAGAGAGGGAGTAAATTTTGCAGAGTTCTGAAGTAGACTGCTCTGAGCTGGAGATTTGTGACAATAGCTTGTGCCCATCATTACGATGATCGACACTGCTATTTTCGAGCCCTTAGGATCAGGATATATCAGAGCTGTTGGCCTTTGTCGTATGAATGGCTTATCAAAAAATAGATAAGACTGGAGGGTCTATATACCGGATAGGAGGCTTGTACATTAAGACTTTGCCCCCCTTCTTTACTAACTCAGAAGCTTCAGTGCTGGACTGTGGTTATTTGCTCAAAGAGCTCTGTACCCTGTCTCTTGGTATATCAAAGAGGCAGATTTAATGCACTGTTTATTTATTCGATTGTCGTTTAGGATTTCGAGGCCAATCTCTTTTTAACCGTTGCGACGGTTCAGTTGGATGGCTTTTGGGCTTCAAGGGTCTATATATATGGAAACGAAGGCATACGGTTGCGCCCAACCTTCTTGTTCCCAAATTGTTCCCTCGTAAGAGAGACTCTAGATGCTGCCAAAAATTTTTCATTTGCCCAGAGATCATAGATGATTCTTCGTCTGAGTTAGGAATGATTAAACTGTGGCCGAGAGTTAACCTTCCCTTTGATTCAGTCTCCAAGGAAAGATTAAAGGAGGCACAAGTCCTCTTGTCCATCTCGGCATCCGGTCGAAATTCTTCTGATTGGTGGTGGACCCTCTTTAATTCAACTGATGCTTGGAGCGTTGGTGGTGAAGACGAAGGTGGGACGCCTCCTCTTCTTCGAGTCTTTGCAGAGACCCTTGCTCAAATCGGCTGAGGTGTGACAACTGCTTCGAGGAAGATGAATGGAGGCCCCCTGAGACCTAGAGCCCTCATCATCCATTGGTCGTGAGATCAATGATAGTGATGATGAAATGGCCTGCGTGTTTCTTGATGCAGATTGGGGTTCAGGGTCCCTTCCCTTCAAATGGAGCCGGCGGCGGCGATAATGGAAGTTTGGATCCTGTGCCCTTTTATCATCCGAGGCAGAAAGCCATGATGTTGTAGATCGTAGTGATGTAGTAGCTTCTGTAGTAGCCTATGTAATGATGTCTTTATTGTAGCCTCTGTTTTATTTCCAGTCTTTTTGTACTAATGTAAACTTTTATGAATCATCAATAAAATTGATCTCTTTTTCCTCAATTCTGATGTTCTTTTCCGTTTGAATGTGCTTTCTTGAGTTAGAACACCCTTTTGTGCACTTCTGATAAATAACTCTTCTGTATGTCTCAAGAATAGATCAAAGAAACTTTGTACAAAACTTGAAGTCTTGAAACAATATTCTTTAAATCTGTTCGGCACTTGTACTGTTTGTTGCTTGTTGGTAGATAAGCCAAATAAGCTAAGTGCCAACTTTGAGGAGTTCAGATCTGGGAGACTTGTGTCAATTTTGGTTGAAGATGCTGAGAACTTCTGCCTTTGGATGGACTAGATGATAGAGTCTGCTTATTGAAGATGGACCAGGCTCGGAAGGCCTGTGCATTAAGGTGGACCAGGCTCTGGAGGCCTGTGTATTAGAAGATGGACCAAGTACTTAAGACCTGTACATTATGGACAAGGCTCTGGAGGCCTATGCATTAGAAGATGGACCAAGTACTTAAGACCTGTACATTATGGACTAGGCTTTAGAGGCCTGTGCATTATAGATAGACCAAGTACTGAGACTTGTACATTATGGACCAGGCTTTGGAGGCCTGTGCATTATAGACGGACCAAGTACTGAAACTTGTACATTATGGACCAAGCTCTAGAGGCCTGTGCATTATAGACGAATCAAGTACTGAGACTTGTACATTATGGACCAGGCTCTGGAGGCCTGTGCATTATAGATGGACCAAGTACTGAGACTTGTACATTATGGACCAGGCTCTGGAGGCCTGTGCATTATAGATGGACCAAGTACTGAGACTTGTACATTATGGACCAGGCTCTAGAGGCCTGTGCATTATAGATGGACCAAGTACTGAGACTTGTACATTATGGACCAGGCTCTAGAGGCCTGTGCATTATAGATACGAACAGTCTATGGAGTCAATTAAAAGAAAGAAACATCTCTATTGATAGTACTTTCGTAAATGTTCCACATTCCATGGCCTCGGAATAGGCTTCCCAGTCATGTCCTCTAGCCAATAGGTAGTAGGCCTAACAACCTTCATTACTTTGTAGGGGCCTTCCCAGTTTGGTGACAACTTTCCCATAGTGGGATCCTTGGTGTTTTGAAAGACTCTTCTTAAGACAAGGTCTCCGACTTGAAAGATGACTGTCTTGAGTCCTACCTTGGATTTGTCGACCATTCTCTGTTGATAGGCTTCCATCCTGATGCTGGCTTGATCCCTTTTTTCTTCTAGCAAATCCAAGTTTTCCATCAGCTGCTGATCATTGGAGTCTTGCTCAAAGGCTTCAGTCCTCAGGGTTGGCATACTGATCTCAACCGGAATTACTGCTTCTGTACCATAGGCCAATGAGAAGGGAGTTTCAGAGGTGGGCATTCTTCTGGTTGTTCTGTAGGACCAAAGAACTCCAGGGAGTTCTTCTGCCCACTTTCCTTTGGCCTTTTCCAACCTTTTCTTTAACCCGTCAAGGATCGTTCGGTTGGTAACCTCTGCTTGCCCATTTGCTTGCGGATGGCCTGGAGAGGCAAAGTGTTGCCCAATGTTGAGGTTTTCACAGAATTTCTTGAAGCCTTTACCCGTGACCTGTGTCCCATTGTCAGAGATAATCACACGTGGTATGCCGAACCTGCAAACAATATTTTTTCAGGAGAAGCTCTCAACTTCCTTTTCTGTGATATGTGTTAAAGCTTCAGCTTCAGCCCACTTAGAGAAGTAGTCAATGGCTACCAGGAGGTACTTCCTGTTCGGTGGTGCTTTTGGTAATGGACCCACGATGTCCATTCCCCACTAAGCAAAGGGCCAAGGACTTGGAATCGGGATGAGCTCGTGATAAGGTTGGTGTTGGTATGGGGCAAACCTTTGGCACTTGTCGTACTTCTGGACATACTCCTTAGCCTGCCTTAGCATGCTAGGCCAGTAATAGCCCTGAGACAGAGCTCGGTGAGCTATGGTTCTGCCCCCATTATGATTTTCGTAAATTCCCTCGTGTATTTCAGCCAAGACGTATTGTGATTCTTCTGGAGTTAGGCATTTTAACAGAGGTTGAGAATACGACCTTCTGTACAGCTTGTTGTTCAAGATCAGGTATCGAGCCGTTCTGATTCGGATTCTCCTGGCTTTGTTTTTGTCTTTTGGGAGGAACCCGGATTGCAGGTACTGGAGGATTGGAGCCATCCAGTTCTAGGGCTGTTCAGCAATTTGAGCAACTTGGGCTTCCTCTATGCTAGGCCCTGGCTGATAAGAGATTTTTACTGTAGAGTTTGCTTCAGACTTTAGGCGGGACGCCATGTTAGCCAAAGCATCTGCTCTGCAGTTCTGGCTTCTTTCAATTTTCTGGATAGTGAATGTCTGGAAGGAATGCTTCAAGTGGTTCACCAGTTCGGAGTACCGGAGTATCCTATCGTCTTTAATGGCAAATTCTCCCAGGACTTAGCTTACCACCAGTTGGGAGTCTGAGAAGACTTTGAGGCTTTGAGCCTCACATTCCAAGGCAAGCTTCATGCCTAAGATTAGAGCTTCATATTCTGCTTCATTGTTGGAAGCTTTGAATCCCAAGCTAACTGCTTTTTCTAACGTGAGCCCGTCAAGGGACTGTAGTACCAGGCCTACTCCCGAACCTTGATCGGTTGACGATCCATCGATGTAGAGCAGCCAAATTCTCGATGTTTCGATGAGTTGTGCCTTGTCTTGGAGTGTCGGGGTGAAATCGGCAACAAAATCAGCCAAGGCCTGTCCTTTGATGAAGTTTCGGGGTACATATGATATGTCGAATTCCCCTAGCTCCACAAACCACTTCACTAATCTTCCCGATACCTCAGGTTTCCTCAATATTGACTTCAAAGGATAGACAGTTGGGATCTCGATTGGATGGGCTTGGAAATAAGGTCGGAGCTTTCAAGCTAATATGACCAAGGCATAGGCCAGCTTTTCTACTTCTGGATATCTTTTTTCCATGTCAAGTAGTGCCCTACTGACGTAGAATATAGGCCTCTGTACTCCTCTGTCCTGTCTGACTAATGCAGAGCTGACCACGTTTTCAGAAACTGAAAGGTACAAGAGTAGCTTTTCGCCCTGTACTGGTTTTGACAGAATGTCACGACCCGAAACCCACCCTATGCGGATCTCGTGTCGCGGGGCCGACCCGAAGGCCGTCCCTACTTTTTCCATTCCTGTATCATAGTACTAATATGCAAAGTACTAAAACCTCAAAACAATAATAGCGGAAGTCTTATCAGTAGTAGTACATCAGCGGAAGTCTTTCAATACACAATGTTAGCGGAAGTCTTTACAATACACAATATGGTTCTACATAAACAAAATAAGAACCAAACGTAACCAGCACCCGAGGGTGGTGAATACATGGGAGAACTAGAACATAGACTGATACGTTTCCTCAAAATGTCCTCCTATGCTCTCAGACTCCTACTGGGGTCTTGCAGCGTCATCACCTGAAATAGGGGTAAATGGGTGGAATGAGCTACGAGAGCTCAGCAAGTAAAAACAGATCTCCGACACTGGTATCGATAAGATACAAATCCATGAATAAGATTATGATAGCCAATCATAAGGAAGGAGATGTTGTGATAGCCAATGAGAACAGTTGCCATGAAGGCCAATGAATAATAAGTCACAAAGTTCAATTAGGAGTAATAGATACACTATCAACATGAATCTCTCAACAACAATACAACAACAAGAAGTACTGCCACAATAAACCGATCACGATCAATTCAATGAAGAGTGTCTTCTTAGTTTAAGATAAGTCATAAGGAATAGTGTCATTCAATAACGTAATCATATCAATTCTTAAGAGATGCATTTACTCTGTTCTCAGGTAAAATGCCAATGCAAATGTAAATGAAATGCCAATAGAAATGCAATGAAAATGCCAATGTTCATGCCAGTCAATTGCCGGTGGAAAGCCTTCGAGGAATTCATTCCTGCACCTGTCCATTCATGTACTTGACCCTTAGGTCTCCAGTCAATCAGAAAGCATCAGATGGATGTTGTGACTGAGCACAAATCCCGTATTCATAACATATTATGATTATTCATAATTCCATAGAAGTATAAAATGGAATATCATATATTCAATAAAGACATAGCAGTAAGCCTTTCAAGGCATGGTTCAACACGATAACAATGATACGACAGTTAATCAATGTCCACAAGATAGAACAATATCACATTTGTGGATAGCAATAGCATGAGGTACTTTCAAGGATGGATATTGTGACTGAGCACAAATCCGGTATTCATAACATATCATGATCATTCATGATTCCATAGAAGTATAAAATGGAATATCGAATATTCAATGAAAGCATAACAGTAAGCCTTTCAAGGCATGGTTCAACGTGATAACAATGATACAACAGTCAATCAATGTCTACAAGATAGAACAATATCACATTGTGGATAGTAATAACATGAGGTACTTTCAAGAGTACAAGTTTGGCAGTAAAGAGAATAAACTTGGCTTGGAAACACCATATGGAAGAGAAAGGGAATTTACTTACCTCTATCGTGATTCTAGATCAGAAATCCGTGAGTGTACCCCTGCCTTCCGAGTTCCCTATATATCAGTAATTACGTTTCAGAATAAATTCTATTCATCAAATTTTATGCCTTTCTATCATAAGTATCTCAAATACTAATTTAGACTTTACCATTGAGTCCGGAAGGTTCGAGATAATAAAAATTTACTATTTACTTAACTCAATTGGAGTCCATTTGACTCACCTTTGAGGCAGGGGCAATTTGGTCATTTTTACAGGTATTTATTTTTCGGGACCTTGTCTCATGACGGGGACCTCACCATTGGACTCAAGAGGTCTGAGATAGTAGGAATACATATATAACTTATCTTAATTGGATACCGGGCATTTCGGGTCTATTTAATTTAATTAACTAATTTTAATTAAATTAAATTCCATCAAGCATTCTATATATATATATATATATATATATATATAGTTTCCATTATATAAACGGATGAAATGGGTGGCACGCTGGCCAGCGTGCCACTTCCCTCCCAAAAGATACCACGTTCGAGTCCCTCCAGGTGCACTGCACCTTTTTAATTTTCGGATTTAAGTTATTATATAATATATATATATTCGGTCGCATATCCACCACACGCGTGCGTGTGGCCGAGTGGAAAGAATTGGGTTCATGCGCGTGGGGTTTGGGGTTCGAAACCCCGTAGCTGCAACCCTTCCCTTTTCCTTTATTTTTCTCTGTTTTCTTAAACCAAACGGCGTACAAGGGCATTAAACCGGAATAAACCATCTTATCCGCATATAGGATATCAAATAGGGCCCCTGTACGTGTAACCAAACGACCCAATTCATTTAAAATTCAAACATAAAACGACACAGTATTGTTCCCGTTTCATTTCCGGTCGGGTCCTGACCCGATCCGAATCCGGACCTGTTTCAGTTTTGACCCGATAGCCCCCACGACTTTCCGGTCATCTTCCCCACTACTCCGGTAGGGTTCCGGTGGTGAACAGTCGTCTTCTCCGGCGACTGTCACCGATTTTCGATCGTTTTTCAACCCGTTTTAAATGCCATTTTATTCTATTTTTCATATAGATCTATATTCTAAACTCGGTTTTCAACATGAGCCACTAATACTTCACGAAATAGAGAAAAACAGTGGCTCCGGCCAACTGTAATTTCCCAATCTCATGCCTGTTTCTCAACGGTTTTAAACCCATTTCGATCCTAAAGGGCTTCTGCACTTTATAGCAACATTCTTACAAACTAAATGCAAGGTTTTAAACATAAAATCAATGAAACCCAAATTATCCTCCCGAACCTGCAACTCGGATTTTCTCCCTCATTTGTGAACCAAATGAGGTGCGGTTTGTTCCTATCAACGCCATTTTTCATGCTTGTTTAGACCCTACATTCAAAATAATTCGAATCATGCTAAAACGTTTCAAAACAGAAACAGTGGTTTACCTATGCTTTCGGCTTCTCTTGGTGTTGAGCCACTCTTCCTCGCGCCTCTACTCCAGGTTTGTTCCCCTTCCTTCTCACTCAAGAACTCTCTTTTCCTTTTTGTTTTTCACCTTCAACTCGGCCGTGCACAATGCATATGTGCACTTATCAATACCGGCCCCTTTCTCTCTCTCTCTCTCTCTCTCTCTCTCTCTCTCTCTCTAGTCAGACCTCACCATACCCTGAGATCTACACACTCCATCACCAACTTTCTGTTTCCACCATTCCCTATTGAGTGTTATACACTCAACTCCTCACATACACACATTCAACCGTACACACACACACACCTTTTGATACATACATATATATATATATATAAAATCAACCACTCACACCCACTTGCACGGCTGATAGCAGCCTTTGCCCACTTTTCTTTTCCTTTTTATTTTAATTTAAAATACACACATATATATTATAATACATTATATAGTATATATATACATGTATAACCCATAATTATACATATTTTATACGTACCTATACGCCCATACATATACGTATATACTTAAACTCTGGGCATGTACGCATACACTAATTTTCAGTATACTACTTGTCTGTGAAACATAGGCATGCATGAAAATACGTGCGTGCACGCTTTACGATGCAATGTCCCAGCAGGCTCGGGTGTTACTCAGCACCTGTTATACGTTTCAATATTTACCATTTCCAGTCATTCATTTCCGTGAAATACCATGATATACCTTTCTTACTGTTCAAGTTACATATTTTAACCGACCTACCCCGGTATACGTGACGTATCCCGGGTCGGGATATTACACAGAAGCTCTGGAGAGGCTAGATACTCCTTTAGCTCTTGAAAAGCTTTCTCGCATTCTTCCGTCCACTCCAAAGCCTTATTGCCCTTCAAGCTCTGAAGAAAGGTAGGCAGGGATCAGTGGATTTTGAGATGAATCTGCTTAGTGCCGCGATTCTGCCATTCAGTGCCTGAATCTCCTTTCTGGTTCTTGGTGACTTTAGTCCCATCAGAGCTTGGATCTGAGTGGGGTCTACTTCGATACCCCTTTAAGAGACAATGTATCCCAAGAATTTTCCCTTCGTAACCCCGAAGGTACATTTCGAGGGGTTGAGCTTCATCTTGTGCTGTTTGAGGATATCGAAGGTCTGGGCTAAGTGCTAGAGGTTACTACCTTTCTGCAGACTCTTAACCAGCATGTCGTCGATGTATACCTCCATGGTACTGCCGAGCATTGGGCTGAACATCTTGTTCACCAACCGCTGATAAGTGGCTCCAGCATTCTTTAAACCGAAAGGCATTACTCTGTAGTAGTAGAGCCCTCGTTCGGTTATGAAGGCTGTCTTCTCTTAGTTTGGAGGGTACATCTGGATCTGGTTGTACCCAAAGTAGGCATCCATGAAGCTCATGAGCTCATGCCCCGCCGTGGCGTCAACCAGTTGGTCTATCCTTGGCAGTGGAAAGCTATCTTTGGGGCACGCCTTATCGAGGTCTGTATAATCAACGCAGACTCTCCACTTGCCATTTTTCTTTTTGACCAGCATGGTGTTGGCTAGCCACTCAGGATAGAACACTTCTCGTATCATCCTGGCTTCAAGCAGCCTCTGGACTTCTTCATTTATAATCCGATGCCGTTTAGGAACAATCGGTCTTCTCTTCTGTCTGACTGGTGGATGATCTGGATCCACCATCAGCTTGTGTGTTATAAGGCTAGGGTCTATACCTTCCATGTCTCTGGTTTCCCAAGCAAATATAGAGAGGTTGTTTTCCAGAAACCTGACTATATTTTCCTACTCGGTGTGCGTCAGATCTGGGCCGATGTACAAATAACGCCCCTCTGCTTCTGAACTGACCAACACTTTGATGGGCTCGCCAACAGGTTTGGCTCGGCTGTCTCGTCCCCTTAGGCTCAGGGGTTCTTTAATGCTGGATGGGCAACCTTCCACCTTAGGAGTGTGGATGAGAACTGGATCTGCACAGTCCCGAGTGTACTGTAATTGCTATTTGGGGGCCTTCTCCTTGAGGGCAATAGCATGGCACTCCCGGGAGGTTGGCTGACATCCTCTGACAGAGTGAACGTTCTGGTTGTGGACGTACTTCAGACATTGATGGAGGGTCGAGGTGACCGCCCCTATCTGGTGCAACCAAGGTCTCCCGATTATGACGTTGTAGGGGGATTTCATATTCAACACCATGTACTCCGAGATGGTGGTCTTCTGCCCTTCACCCTCTCCTACAGTAGTAGGAAGGTCGATTCTCCCTAATGGGGTGCTGAGATTGCCATCAAAAGCTGCCATCACGGCAGTAGTAGGCTTGATGTTGTCGTGGTCCATTCCCATCTGTTTAAGTGGCTCATGGAATAGTATGTTGACGGAGCTGCCAGTCTCGACCAAGACTCTCCTGATCTCGAAGTTGGCAATTTTGAGTGTGATGACGAGGGCATCACTGTGAGGGCAGTGTACCCCTGCTAAATCTTGTTCAGTGAATTAGATCTCCGGTGCTGGCTTAAGCCTCTTTTCCACGTTGGAGATCTGTAATACGTTCGAGGCAGCTCTGGCCTCCCGAGCATATCTCTTTCTTGCCCTGTTGGACATTTATGTGATAGGGGAGTCAGCATGGAGGATGTAGATGACATGGTTGTTCTGTCGCTGAGGCTCATTTCGTCATTCCCTATGCTCCTGCCTCTACTCGGGCCTCTGGTCTGGCCGTTGTTGAGGCTTGTCTTCTTGGGGGTTTTGCCTTCCGTCTTGCTTGACGAACTCCCGAAGACGCCCCTTCTTTATGAGCTGCTCTATCTCATACCAGAGGGTCCTACATGAGTTAGTCGTATGTCCATGATCTTTATGGAAATTACAATACTTACTTTGGTCCCGAAGACTGGGATCTCCTTTGATTGGTTCCGGCCACCTCAGGTTCTCTTGATCCCGAATCTGCCGAAGAACCTGGTTCGGTGTAGTGTTCAAAGGAGTGAAGTTGGTGAACTCCCTTGGTCCGGAATTGTACACAGCCCTGGGTGCTGTTCTTTTCTCTAGGCTCCAGGCCCTCTTCTTGCTGGAGTCTCTTCTGTGGTCCTTCTTCTTGTGATCCTCCCTCTTTGGATTATCCCTCTAGGTCTGATCTTTGCCCTTCTGGGACGTGCGGTTGGCTTCTTACAAGTTGATATATTTTCTGGCCCGATCCATTAGTGCCGCCATGTCGGCTGGAGGGCTCTTTGTCAAGGAGTCTCTGAAGCCATCGTGGGCAAGCCCAGCAGTTAAGGCAGCTACAAGGAATTTTGGGCTGCAGTCAATGATCTTCATGAGTTTGGCATTGAAGCGCGCAATGTAGTCTCTGAGGGACTCCTCCTTAGTCTGCTTGACATTTAATAGGAACTCTGGTCCCCATCTGAGCCTTCTACTGGTCATAAACCTGTCCAAGAATTGTCTACCGAGCTTATAAAAGTTGGTAATTGAGTTCGGAGGGAGGTTGTGGAACCACTTCAGAACAGTTCCCTTCAAGCTGATGATAAAAGTTCGGCACATGAAAGCATCAGAGGCCCCGTGGAGGGCCATTGTATGCTGGTAGTGCGAGAGATGATCTCTTGGATCTCCAGACCCGTTGTACAGGGTGAACTTTGGCACCATGAACTTTCTGGGCCTTTCTTCAGACATAATGGCGTGAGTGAATGGGGTGGCTAGTCTTCCGAGCAACCTGGCCAACTCGTCTTGCTCTAGAGGGTTCTGAGGACCTCTCAAGGAAATTGTTCGGTCCATAGACTTGGCAATTTCCTCTACCCTCCGCGGATCTCTGAGTCTGACATCTTGCGAACCCTGCCTGACAGCCTCGGCTTTAGGGTAGTAGGGTTGAGTACGTCCCTCGGACGGAGGAGGGTTTCGAACTGGCGGGATTGGTGCTGCATGGGGATGAGGCTCCTGTGGTGCCGGATGTGCTCCCAAAGCCCTTGGAGTTGGGGCTCGAGTAGTGCTCCGGTAATGGACGTCAGGGACGAAGGCTGATGTTCCCCAGCCTGGAGCTGCTGACGGCTGTGGATCTCTGCCAATGCGAGCAACACCCTGGGGGTGCTCGGGCTGGTTATTTGGAGCCTGCTCATGGGGCTCTTCATTCTCCGTGGTAACAAGAGGTTGAGTTCCCGCAGCAATATTGACCGGTGGGTTAGGAGGGTTCGTCCCTTGATTCTGTGTGAGCGTTGCCAGCGTTCTAGTGATGGCAAGCAACTGTTCCTGCACCAGTTCATTGTGTCGTTTGATCGATTCGATCTCTTGTCGCATGGGATTAACCGTTGGCCCCCTTGCTCGTGGAACAGGCGGCTGACGCTGAGAGCTTTGCGGAACTTGAGTATTCTGTCGCGGTCGGAGATTTGAGGCCATAGTTTTCTGGTGAGGAAAGAGATGAGTTTGTGAATAGAGCACTTGGAGATTAGTCGTTCCCACAGACGGCGCCAAACTGATGCTGCACTTTTCGACTCGCAATAAGTATGGGCTCCGTGACCTGTAGAACACTCAGAAAGATGATCAGAGGACCACCGGATTGGCTCCAACGGTAGCCGCTCCGATGCTTAAGTAAGTAAATGGAATTGAAAGACTGTATTGAAAGCCAAAGAATGAGCATGAAAATAAAGCGTACCTTTAGGGTTTAATTTATAGACCGTGGCCTTCCTAAGTTGATTAGGATTCGGAGCCATGAATGTAAGGATTTGATCATCGGAGATTGCAGTTACCTTGTAGAGTATTGCATGGAGATAATCATAGATGGTAGTTTCTGTCACGACCCGAAATCCACCCTATGCAGATCTCGTGTCACGGGGCCGACCCGAAGGCCGTCCCTACTTTTTCCATTCCTGTATCATAGTACTAATATGCAATGTGCTAAAAATTTTAAACAATGAACAGCGGAAGTCTTTATCAATTACTGTAATCCAGTGGAAGTCTCTTTAAATAAATTAAACAGCAGAAGTCTATTAAATACATGACATAGTTCTACATAATTCAAAATGAGAACTAAAATGTAACCAGCACCCGGGGGTGGTGAATACATGGGAGAACTAACATAGACTGATACAATACTTCAAAATGTCCCCCTATGCTCTCAGACTCCTACTGGGGTCTCGCAGCGTCATCACCTGAAATGGGGGTAAGTGGGGTGGAATGAGCTATGAAGCTCAGCAAGTAAACCAGATCTCCGACACTGGTATCGATGATTATAAAGAACATGAATCCATGAATAAAATATGATAGCCAATCATAAGAAGTAAGATGCTGTGATAGCCAATGAGAACGGTTGCCATGATGGCCAATAAATAGTGGGGCACAATATACAATCAGAAGTAATGATTAAGTAGTGATAAGGATTTCTCAACGATAACCTGTCACAATAAAAGTACTGCCACAATAAAACGATTTCAATCAAACCAATGAACAACGTAAGATAACCCATAAGAAACAGTAATCCATAAGGAACAGTAACCATTCAACAATATATCCATAACAATAATCCAATGGAGATGCTTATAATCTGTAGTAGGGGATGGCAGTCCCTCTTCGTAATTCGAGGCCCGGCATACCTCTCAGTTAAACTCACATCTTTTGCCACACGTCCGTTCACGGACTAGTTCGTCACAGAAGCATCGGATGGATATTGTGACTGAGCACAATTCCAGCATTTATAAACATAGCATGATCATTTGTGATTCCATAAGGAGTATGAAAATGGAATATCATATATACAGTAAAGCATAATAGTAAGCCTTTCGAGGCACGGTTCAATATGATAACAATGGCACAATAGTCAATCAATGTCCACAAGATAGAACAATATCACATTGTGGATAGCAATAACATGAAGTACTTTCAAGAGTACAAGTTTGGCAGTAATGAATAAACTTGGCTTTAGAAACACCACATGGAAGAGAAAGTGATCCACTTACCTCTATTGTGATTCTACCTCAGAAATCCGTGAGTGTACCTTTGCCTTTCGAGTTTCCTATATATCAGTGAATACGTTTCAGAATAAATTCTATTCATCAAATTTTGTGCCTTTCTATCATAAGTATTTCAAATACTATTTTAGACTTTACCATTGAGTCCGGAACGCCGAAGAAAGTCGGTTTAGGCTTTCGCGGAATTCCATTTGGACTTTCGTACTAAAAAGGGCAAAATGGTCATTTTGCACTTTTATGGTATTTTATCCTTTGGGGTCTCATCTCGTAAAATGGACCCCACCATTAGACTCAGAACGTCCGAGATAATAGGTTTTGACTATTCATTTGTATCGTTTGGACTTCGTTTGACCCATATTTGAAACAGGGGCATTATGGTAAAAATTAATATTTAATTAATTTTTTATGTTTGGGCAACAGTGAAATTTCTTAAAATATTTGGGGCCGGTTCATAAATTCCAAAACCTGCGGTCTGAACCAGTTGGTTCAGGACCAGAAACCCTAAACCGGTCCACCCTTCCCCTGAACCAAACGGTTCACTTTAATTTAAAAACCGGATTTCAATAACCCTGTTTCCTATCCTTATCCGTGGTTGGGATAAGCCCAACCCAATTTCCTATTTATTAGCCCTGCAACCAAACAAGCCCAAATCCCTTTAATTCAAAAGCCCAAAACGACACAGTATTACTTACCCATTCATATCCGGTCGGGTACCGACCCGGATCCAACCTAGACCCGTTTCAATTAACCCGAATAGACACACGACTTTCCGGTCGTCTCCCTCAAAGCTCCGGTGAGCTTGTATTAGGGTTCCGTCACCATCTCCGGTGATGGCAACCTAAATCCGACCATTTTTTTTACCTAGCTCAATGCCATTCCCTCTATTTTTCCATGGGGATCTCGAATCCACTTTTGGTTTTCCATTTAAACTACTGGTTCCTCACGAAATAGAGAAAAACAGTGGCTCCGGCCAACTGTATTTTCTCTATTACATAACTATTTCTTAACTGTTTTGGCCCTATAATTCCTCTAGTGTATTTCTGCATGTATAAGGATCATTCTTGGGTCATTTGAACAAGGTTTAATACATGAAATGACATACGGCCGATTATTCTCTACCACCTGCAACTCAATTTTTCTCTATGGTTTCTACACCATTTAACCTGATTCTTTTTGCAAAACAACCTATAAATCATGTAGATTTGAACCCTATTCTTTAAATAACCTATCATGCTTTTAAATTGAAAACTGCAGTAACCCACTTACCTTTCAAAATTCGAATTTCTTCATGTTGCTTCTTCTTTCCTTTCTTGGTTCTACTTGGTTCACTTCTGTTCCTTCTCCACACCTTTTTTCAACCCTTAGACAGTTTTCACAGCCCTCAATTCACAAACCCGTAGATATATATATATATATATATATATATATACAAAAACACCCACCGCCTCTTTCTCTCTCTACCTTATCACTCTCTCTCTCTCTACCTTATCACTCTCTCTCTCTCTCTTGCAATCATCCTTGACTGCAGAGAACCGCCCCTTCACCTGTAGCCATCCACGTACCCTCCAATATACATATATATACATTATATTACATATACACACACACACCATCACCAAGTCGGTTGGTGTGGTTTCCCAACACACACAAACACACAGTGATGCACACACAAACACACAGTGATGCACACACTGATATTTTTGGCTGGAAGCTTCCTTTCCCTTTTCTTCATCTTAATTGAATTCTTGCATTTATATACATAATACATTATATTATACACATATATACATATAAAATACATAGTTTTATACATGTCATTATAATCATATATATACGTATAACGGTATTTTTAGTTACGTACACATACACTAATATTCCGTGAACTATGCATGTGTACGTACGTATGCATGCATGGGTTGCATGCATGCACGCTTTTTGAGGTAAGGCTCTGAGTTGCTCGGGTACTACCCGACACTGTACATATGATAAAATAATATAGAGCTATAAACAGACCATGTTACACTATTCAATCAACTTGCCTCGGTATATGTGTCGTATCCCGGGTCGGGATATCACAGTTTCCTTGTTGAAGACTGTTTCTTTGTTGAAGATTGTCTTCGTGTTGAGGATTGCTTCCTTATTCCCTACTCGGCATCCGCTAAGGCGGTGACGAGGTCTGGAGTGTCACGACCCGAAACCCACCCTACGCGGATTACCGGATCGCGACCGCCGCCCCGAGGCCCGAAGGCCTCGAGACAAGGCTCGCATAGGTAGCGGTATCGAATAGATGTGCTTCATGTGGTTGCGGAAGCGTGAAAATCTTTTTTTTTTTTTAAATTTGCACATCCGTCCAATACTGCCGCTCTTCACATTTCGGTATACATGTATTTTAATCATACATTCAGAGCATAACTAAAAACTTAAAAGACTTCATAATTAAAATCTTAATTCGACTGCCCCGTGGGGCTTAATACACATCCTTAAAATGTCAGCTAATACAAAACATATTAATCAGAGTTCATGTGATTTTTCCCCATAAGAACTCCTCAAGCAAATCTTCCCAAAAGCTAGGTTCATCCTTATAGTCTTCAAAAATCGATCTGCCCTTAGTCACCTGAAAGGGGGGCGGATAAAATCCGGGTAAGCTAATCAAAGCTTGTGAGTAATTCCTGCATTCGTCATGGGGTTTTCAACTGGTAGTGGTTTTAGCACATGAGGGTTTTTGAAATACTCACTACCAATTGCTCGTACATTTTAGAACACAGAATATATGCATTCTTAAAACAATAGCTTTGAACAATTTAAGTATTCAAGCTAAATACACATTTTCTTCAAATAGAGTATATGCAATTTAAAAGCATATAAACACGTGAAATAGAATAGGGATAATACCTACTTCTATTTTCAAAATCACTTGTCATCTTTTCTCTTTTATTAGGCAGAATCTGTTTCGAACCAGACTCCCATTTTACTGCCAATACTGTCGATGGAGATATCTCATTTGCCTGGGGGATTAGATCCTTCTACCGGGCATGTACTGTTGAATCCCGAAGGATTTCAACCGTCATATAGGGTGGTACTTAGTACCGTTTATCTTATAAAACATTTGTCACATGACTTCTTCAATAGATATTTTTCATGAACATTTAAAGCATGAAATGTACAAATTCTACAATAAAGCTTCAAATACACGTGATAATCAAATTCAGAATATTAAAGAGGTTTGCAATTGATTTAGACATGCTGATGTATTTTCAAGAAAAGAGCTGAATTTAAAACATTTAATAAGCATGCCGTAACAGAATATTTTAAAAGAACGGAATCATATATAGACTGAATTTGATATTCAAAGACTGCAATGACTTGTGCTTAAAACTTCTTCAAATATATGGAGTTAAATCTCCAGTTCAAATACAGGGTTACTCACCTCGGTCCTTTAGGGTTAGTGCTAAAGTGCGCTTTCCCACTTCCTCTGTAATTCCTAAGAACAATCCATAACAATCTCATTAACTTCACATTACTGCAATATCACCTACTGATGCTTCTTAATTTATGCTTAGTTCGTATTTTATCCTAGTCGATTTACTAACATCCTATAACTTCGCACGTACTTAATTAAACTCGTACTTTAACCTACGACACAATTTAATGTGTTAGAAACTTAATTTATTTCAACTTATACTCTTCTGGTAGCTCCATTAACTTCAATTTAAAGTTATTTGCTTCACATGTTAATGCGTCGCGTCTTCTCGTACTTTATTTTTTTTTTGTATTTGCCTCAGTTTAATACTTCGGCAATGTTTTAATTATAGTCCTCTGACTGATGCTATTCATCAAATTTTATGTCTTTTTATCTTAGACACTTCTTTTGATCGAATGGACTTTACCATTGGGTCCAGAGCGTCGAAGAAAGTCAGTTTAGGCTTTCTTAGAATTTAATTCGGACTTTTATATGTAAAAGGGCAGAATGGTCATTTATCGTTTTGCGTGTCACATTTTTCGTACTTCGTTTCGTAATTTGGACTCCATTATTGGGTCTGGGGTGTCAAAGAAAGTCAGTTTAGACCTTCTCCGGTTTCATTTTGGCTTTAAGAGTACCAGGGGTAATTTGGTCATTTTACCCCTTTGCAGGTCTCCAATTTTTCGGGACCTCATCTCATGTTGTGGGCCTCACCATTGGACTCAGAGGGTCCGAGATAGTAAAAGTACACTAACAACTTGTTAATTTTGGACAAGGGGTATTTTGGTCATTTACCCCTTCATGCGTCTTCATTTTTCGGGACCCAGTCTCGAAAAATGGACCCTACCATCAGTCTTAGAATGTTTGAAATAGTAGAAATTTACTATTTATTTATTAAATTTGGACTTCTTTTGACTTGTTTAGGGAGAAGGGCATTTCGGTCATTTTTGACATAATTAAGGGTCTCAAATTTTTCGGGACTCCATCTCATGTCGAGGACCTCACCAATGGACTCAGAAGGTCCGAGATAGTAAGAATATACTAATAACTTGTTGATTTTGGTCAAGGGGTATTTTAGTCATTTACCTCTTTACGTGTCTTTATTTTTTTCGGGCCCCGTCTCGTAAAACGGACCCTACCATTAGTCTCAGAATATTTGAAATAGTAAAAATTCACTATTCATACGTCTGATTTGGACTTTATTTGCCCTATTAATGACCCAAGGGCATAATAGAAATTTTCTTTTATTTATTAAATAATTAAATTAATTATTTAATTATTTAATTATTTTTCCAGGGGCTTAATTGCATAATTTTTCCAAAAATTGGGCCACAGTGTAAATCCGTAGAATTTCTGGGGTCAAACTGTAATTAAGAAAAGGTTTGGTTTACTTGGTTTTAATTAAATAAGAAAACCAATAGGTTCGGTCCATTTCCAACTGAACCGGTCCGGTTCACTCACAAACCAACCGGTTTAACCAGTTTGCCACGTAATGCTGACGTCAGGATGACGTCAGCCCTAATGGTTACAATTTAAAATTCTTAACCCTCTAAACGTCACCGTTTAAATAAACCCATAACCGGATTTGACCCGAACCCGTAACCGACCCATAGACTGACCCGACCCGAACAGTGTCGTCTTCCCCATCGAAGCCGACACTGTTCATACGAAACCCTAATTTTTCTGGGTTTCTTTTTCTTTAATTTCGTGGGTTCTGGTTCATCAAATCCCTACTGTTTTTATCTTAAAATGTTCCTAAACCATAAACGATTATTTTGGCACCCTTTTTAGGCATCAAACTGGTCCAACGAGCTCGGTTCAAGCCTTGATAATCCGACCTGAAAGTCGGTTGTATACGCTCATTTCTGAGCCAAATTCGATGAGACTTGTCCTGTTGTGGTCCCCTCTTCATGGGGCTTCACTTTCCATTCATCAAAGTGGATTTAATCTCATATTTTTGAACTTTGTTTCTGGAACCCGAACCTATAATTCGATATTTGGGCTTCGATCCTTTTGAGTTTTGGTCGCGGTCATAGGTCTTTGGCATGTTTGTGGAGTCTAGTTGAGGTCTTGATGACCAAAACCTTATTTGGTTGCCATTGGTTCAGACCTGCTTGGGCAAGGTCCTCCAATGGCTGCTTTACGTGGGTTTCTATTTTCCTGGGGTTTTTGAGGTCTAATTTCATGCTTGGTTAAGTCTAGACACATCTTAAACATCATATATACATAAATCATGGCTTAAACAGTTTATAAATATGTAAAACTCTAGAGAGAGAAAATATTAAGATTTTGTGGTTTTTTTTACCTTTCTAAGTTGATTCCTTCTCCCTTCACCACTGGTTTCCTTCCTTCTTCTTCTTCTCAGACTTCTCTTTTTCTCTCTTTCTTTGCTTGGACGAATGGTGTGTGTGTGATGTATGAAATGTGCATATGTGTATATGTATATTTCTCTCACTAGCCCCACTCTCTCTCTCTCTCTCTCTACCTTTTCTCCACTGTTGGTCTGCCTTATACACTTACACACTCATATTTTCTGACCTTGCCCATACTTCTTTCCCTTTCACCATGCTTCCCCTCACCTAATGTTTGATAAAGTATTCATGTATATATATATATATATATATATATATATATATATAACACAACACACACACATGCACGTGACACACACACACATGCACTGTTCATCCATATATATATATATTCATTTATCATTTAATCATATATATATATATATACACCCATGCATATTTGGTCACACATACACATACACATCTTTCCTCTTCTTTGTTTTTTTGTCATTATTATTATTATTATATTTTATAATTATCCTCATAATTTACATTACATATAACTAATATTCAATTTAATAAATTAATTATGTTAAATTAATTTATTTTACACTCATTTTCCATAGCCTCGTAAAACGTGCTTTATTACCCGGCATTCCCGGGTCGGGGTATTACATGGAGTGTTGGTCTGGATCTTGTAATTAACTCTGAGATCCTTATCCGGATATATATGTGCTCTGGAGGCATATGCTTGGTCACTTCCGACCTTTTGTGCTGATCTGGATGCTCGAGCGCTTAGCCATTGGCTGAGCAAGAGCTGAGTTAGCCGAGCATGAGTTGGATTTATGATCATACGTGTCAAGTGCTGATTGGCCTGCTCTTTTATGGTATATCAGGGTCGTGACAACCTGAAACTTTTGTTTTTAATTTTTTCTATTATGATTAGTACCAATATAAGATTTAGTAGTTTCTTATTCGAACTAATAGTCTTTTAGCTCTTTAAATATGATGTAAACAAATTACCATTTTTTAATTTTTTTTATCAATAATAATATAATTTTGAATTTTAAAAAATTGATTACTTTTTTAATTAATTGCTCCATGTCGTAGATATTTGCATTGGTCGTATCTATCATTTTACATTTATGTTATACGTTACATATGGATATTCTTGTTTTACTCATCTATAAGCTTGTGAAATCATTAAAGAAATTACTCACAGTTAACTATCAATAATCAAATCTCTAAATCTAAAACTAATAATAGAAGGCTCGTGTTTAAATGGATTAGTTATCTCCTAAATTTTTTAAGTAACTGATTCTACCATACATAGATTCGTAAGGAAACACTTTAGCAAGAAATTAAATGATGCAGGGACTCATAATGAAACATTTTGGCAAAAAAATTGTTTCCTTTTAACTTCCTTTTTTTTTTTTCCTTCGTGTATTTGACCAAAAATAGTTTCCTTTTAAAAATCTATTTTAAGTTAATTAGAACGTGGACACACCAAGTCAAGTAAACAGAATCAGTAAAAGAATTTGGGTGACCCTAGCAGCACTCTAAATAATTACAAATTAAGAAGAAATCTTATTTCTTTAAACCATAAGGAGTTTTTTGAAAAATTTCCTTAAACATTTTATTATTATGGATAACTGTGATTAGTAAATAGGTATGGAGTGTGATCATAAGAAAATATTACATACAATTAACTCTGGAATAATTAATAATTTTAGGAGATCCAAAAATTATTAATTATTATGTTTCTCAATAATTTATATTAATAAAAAATTCAAAAAAAATTATTTCAATCATACGAAACGACATGCATACATTATATGATTTCAAAAGAATTTTAAATTGTTGAAATATTTTTATTGCAATCATATAGCTAAAATCAATCTATCACAATGATTCTTGGAAATTTTGAATTTACAATAGTCGGGTACTTGGTCTCTGTCCATTTTTTGGTGGCATGGCGCCATCAACAGGGGTAAATTTAGATAAATTGAAAAAAAAAAAAATGGGGAGAGAGACTTCTGTTTCTTAATTACTACCAATATTATTATTTTTAATGGAAATGAGAGGGACTTGTTACCAGTACTGTTGCTTATACTGTGCGTGTGGGTGTTGACTATTTTTTATTACATAAATTTATTAATGTAACTGTTAGATCATGTTCATGCACTAGCTTTATCTTATTTTTGTTGAGTTTTGACAATTTCTGGAATCCAGAGAAGAAAGCAACAAATTGAAAATCACAGATATTTCAAATTTACAATCCCATCTTTTAGCACATCCAGTTCTACTGCAATTTCTTGTCTTCACTCTACCGATCTGTAGAGTAAGTTTTCATTTTCAGCAAGAGACTGATATTCAAGTGAGTTTCCGTATTCAAAGAATTGGGTGTTGATCTTTGAGTCATTATCAGGCAGAGAAAGAAGAATGGTGGTGTCATGGAGAATGGTCCTTGGCATGGCAATGATGGTTTGGAAGGCTGTAAATGGATGGGCCTTCATATGCATTATCGTTGCCCGTGAGATTGCTGTTTCTCTCAGGACAAGTGAGTTCTACGTCGACTGATTCATTCTTCCAGCACTTCATTATTTGGCACTATCACCTCCATGATTACAAGCTTTAGATGCTTTGCCATGTTAACCAGTTTTATCACTTTTTTGGGTTATGTGCTCTAAATTCATTCTCTATTTCTGCTTTAGATTTGGATTTGTCAGGTTTCTCTTGGACCTTGCAACTAATGATTTGCTAGATACAATTATTATTGGCCGGTTAGAAATGATGGCCGACATGTGTGAACGAGCTAAAGGAGTTAATAGAAAATGCCTAGGCCATGTGATAATAATGCAATGGTGGTTTCCTAAATGCGAGGCAATGTACGAAGTGAGGAACCCGGATGACTACCGGTTAGTTTTTGAATTTTGGGTCAATATGTATGTGAATAAGATTTGTTCACTAAGGAATGAACCTTGATTCATTTAAGTAGCTAATATGATAAGTTTCTATCCTAATTTAAATACGTCTTTATCATGTGTTGATAGAGATCAGTATTTGAATCCTTACAAAATTCAATATGTATATAAAATAAATACGTAGATATGTGGTCTACGTAATGTGGTTGTGAGATATAGTACATTTTATCTCTTTAATTTTTCTTCTTTGGTGAGTTTGTAACGTGAAGATTGAAGGAGTAACTCTAGTACCCAACCCTGCATAACTTCGCAAAACTTCGGGACATACACGAAAGCCAAAATTCAACGTTTGGTTTGGAACAATAAGCAATATAAGATCTACGGGTATCTTCCGCAGTCAGGTATGACTTAACTCATATACATGCTATATGCATTGAGTATTTACATTGGTACTAGAGCCATAGGCTTGTGTTCACTAATATATGTGTTGTATGCATGAGTATTTATTAAAAAAAAAAAATTAATGTATTTAACCCATTTTTAAAAGATTATTATAAGAACACATTTTAAAGGATTCGTCACGGTGGATATATTCTTTATAAATCCTATATGTAGCCCTTAAAATTTCATGACGATCCACCATCGGATTTGTAAGAGATCTAAGTTTAAAGTTCTATTTTTTTTCAAGAAAATACAACTTTAATATGAATATTTGGATTTTAATACAGTCTGTAAAACCTTAATTATTATGCATGAAATTTATATCTAATTGTTCCTTGTCTCGAGAGCTTTCCAACGATATGTGGTACACAATTGTTCGTTAAAAATGAGTGAGATATAAGGTCTCAAAATTTGACAGCAATCATGACCAAACCTTATTTTTGGAGAAAATGAATTGCAGAGAATGCAACCCCCACTCTCAGCGGGGTGCGTGGGAGCACGTATATTATCTTTCGGGGCCTATTATTTGACACCTCTAGAAAGTGAGTCTCTCCCATCCACTGAAGGTCCTAAAAAATATATTTTGTGTAATTGTTGGACTTCTGGAGGTATTTTAAAATTAATTTACAATTCGAAAAAATATTGCACATGTTGGCGTCTGAGGCATGTTTTGGCCATATTTTTTTGACACCTTTAGAGAGTGAGGCTTCTCCACATTGTGTAGGCCCTAAATATATTTTTTATGTAATTTTTAAGCTTTTGAAATTATTTTAAAATTAATATTTTATCTAAAAAAGTGCTAAAAATATGATTAAATAATGTTTTAAAATTTTCAGTGAGCTATAATATTGCTCAAAATTGTAAAATAGTGATATGCACATTGTTGTGGGCCTAAAATAAGTTTGGGTGAATTTTTTTTACCTATTTTTGATAATTTTTGGGCTTTAAAAAATTTGTTTTTTAAGCCAAAATTGAATTAAAAATTATAAAAAAAATTATTTTTAGTTCTAAAAAATTTATGTGAAAGGTCTGGGCATGAGGAATAAATATTTTAATGCATGAATCATTTATTGGGTTTGTGTGCTGTGAATTTGTTTCATTATCATACCTTGATTATTAGGTTTTGTGACATATGGCTAACTACCTAAGGTGGTAAGTTGAGCCCATTCATTCCTCTTATTTAATTACCCTTATATATGAGCATGATTGGATGAATTTTAAATTGACAATTTTAAATGAGCTTATGTTTACTTGTTTTATTGTTAAGGTGGTTGTAACACTCCTACCTCGATTAATTTATAATTAGTTCAGCTAATTATTAATTAGAAACAACATAAAAAAATAATTAAGAAAATTTATCGGGATTTCTCGATAGTTATAAAAGACCAATAAAATAATTAAATACGTCAAGAGGGGACGATGTGGACTAGATCCAGAAAACAATAGAGTGACATGGCTTCGATTTGTGAAATCGATGCGTGGAAAAAAAAAATCCAAATATGACTACGATTTATAAAACCAATATATGAAGGAATGAGTAATAATTACAAATACATGAAGAAGCAAATAAGAATTTAAATATGCCACGGAGATTACGGAGGAAATACACACAATAAGAGGCTTCAAAAATTGAAGCCATCCTGGATACGAAATAGCCATGAAAAACTGACTCACAAAAAGAGGAATAGAAAGGAAAATAAAAGGGAAAAAGCCAAAATATGTATCTTTGATTGCCAAACGAGGCATAAGCCAAAAAGTGAGGGAAATGCTCAAAAATGCAACCAATGGGTTTTGAACCCTTGACCGAAACCAATGAAGCACTTAAGTCCCAACAAATTAACACTTGGGTTACCAACCATTTTGTGATATATATATATATATATATATATATATATGTAGTAAATAATTTTCCTCCACCTCCTAAATTGACCAATGAAATTTGTCACGACCCGAAACCCACCCTATGCGGATCTCGTGTCGCGGGGCCGACCCTAAGGCCGTCCCTACTTTTTCCATTCCTGTATCATAGTACTAATATGCAAAGTACTAAACACTTAAAACAATAACAACGGAAGTTTATCACTACAGTAGTCAGCGGAAGTCTTAACATACATCATATGGTTTTACAGTATCGAGTCAAAACTAAACATAACCAGCACCCGTGGGTAGTGAATACATGGGAGAACTAAAACATAGTCTGATAAAATTCTTCAAAATATCCTCCTATGCTTCCAGACTCCTATTGGGGTCTTGCGGTGTCATTACCTGAAAAGGGGTAAGTAGGGTAGAATGAGCTACAAGAGCCCAGCAAGTAAATACAGATCTCCGACACTGGTATCGAGGATCATAAAAGAATATGAATCCAAGAATAAGAATATGATAGCCAATCATAAGAAATAAGATGCTATAATAGCCAATGGGAACAATTGTCATGATGGCAAATGAACAATGGGATCACAATGTGTAATCAGTAGGAATGGCATAACAATGTCCTGGAATTCTCGACGATAATACAATAACAAGAAAGTACTGCCATTATAATTGATCACAATAAATCAATAAAGGAATATCTCGCAATACAAGATAATCACAAGAATAATGTAATTCAACAATTATAGTCGAGCAATTGTGTAAGAGATGCTTTTATTCTATGTCAGGGCTTAGCACGCCCTCGGTCCTTGGGGGCCCGGTTTACCCCCTTCAGTGCATTCCAGTGTATGGCCATATGTCCGTTCACGGACTCGACCCGAAGGTCTTCAGTGTATTTAAAAGCATCGGATGGATATTGTGACTGAGCACAAATCCAGTATACATAAACATTTCATGATCATAAATGATTTCATAGGAGTATATAAAAATGGAATATCATAAATTCAATGGAAACATAACAATAGGCATTTCAAAGCACGGTTCAACATGATAACAATGGTACAACAATAAGTCAATGTCCACCAGATAGAACAATATCACATTGTGAAGATAATAACATCAGATACGCTCAGGAGTACAAGTTTGGCAGTAAAAGAATGAACTTGGCTTGATAACACCACATGGAAGAGAAAAGGTATCTACTTACCTCTAATGAAATCTTAGCTTAGAAATTCGTGAGTGGGCCTTTCCTCTTCAAGTTCCCTATATATCAATAAACGTGTTTCAGAATAAATGTTTATTCATCAATCTTACATCTCATCATCTTAAGTATCTGTAATGCCAATTTAGACTTCACCATTGAGTCCATAGGGTTCGGAATAATAAAAATTCACTAGTTCTTTAATTCAATCGGAGTCCATTTGACTCACCTATGAAGTAGGGGTATTTTGGTCATTTTTACAAGTCTTAACTTTCCGGGACTCCGTCTCGTGAAACGGACCTCACCATCGGACTCAGAGCATCCGAGATAATAAAAATCGACTAATCATTTACCTTGTTTGGACCTCGTTTGACTCGTAATTAAGGTAGGGTTATTCTTGTAAAATTAACATTTTCTTGTTGGGCCTTAGTGGAATTACCTACAACTTTCAAGGTCAAAGTGTAATTATGCAGAGTTGCGGTCTGAACCAGTTGGTTCACGACCAGAAACCCTAAACCGGTCTGCCCATTTCCTGAACCAACCGGTTCAGTTCAAATTAGAGAACCGGATTGAAATATTCTCTTTATCTACCTTATCCACGTTTTAGATAACCCCAAAGCCCCAATTTGATTTACTATGTCCGTGTCCAAACAAGCCCAATCCATTTTAATTTTAAAACAAAATGACACAGTGTTGGTTCCTTTATTGCAGTCGGTCGGATCTCAACCCGACCCGACCCAGACCCGGTCTCATCCTGACCCGAAGAAGCCCCGATAATCCGGTCGTCTTCTCCGATGGGTTTTCTGGCCATTATTGCCGGAACAGTAAAATTCTTTACGGATCTCACTGATTTTACGTCCGTTTCCTACTGTTTTTGTTCCAAATGAAAGCTAGGAACTTAAGAAACGTTTTAGGACTACCTTAAACTTTAAAAACGTGGTTTTCCTCACCCATCTTTCCCAGTTTTCGGCGCTGCACCGGTGAGGGAATAATTGGCCACTGAATGGCCATTTCTTGACCATTTAAACTAATTCAAAGTGTTTTGAGAACCTGGGGTAATTTCCTATTCATATTATGGTTCAACTTTCCACTTGGGTTCACCTATGTTTAATCAATTTTTCTAACCGAAACCCAGTTCTGTTTTTCTTGTTTTTTCCTTCTTTGTTTCAAGTCCTGCTATTTCAGTAATCAACTCTATTATCATATGAAGTAAAATTAGAGAGCGAAGGCGCAGTAGTTTACCTGTTCTCATCCAACTCCTGTACCTCAAGTTTCAGTTCTCTCTCTATCTCTACGTCTGGTTCTTTTCTCTCCTTCCAATTCTTGCGATTCTATTTTCTCTCTCTTCAAATTCCTTCTTTATTCCCTTAACCGACCCCCAGTCGGTGGCCCTTGCCACCTGTAGCTGCGGTGGCAGCATACCCATGCACACAAGACACCTCACACCTATTTCTCTCTCTCCTCTCCTCCTCACACGTTGCACCATAGCCCTCTCTTGCTGATTTTCTAATCGGTGGCTTTGCCACCTTCCTTACAATGCAATGCTCACATGACACACACACACCTTACATTTATGTTCACAATTTTATATATATATATATATATATATTTACATATATTACTCAATCTACCATATATATGTTTATATGGCCGTATACATATTTATATATATATATATATATATATTCATAAGATCACTTTGATACATTATTATGCATATATATTCATATATACATATCCATTTAATTATGCAACATAAACTTAAAACAGTTCGGGTTTTATTATTGTATCGACTTACCTCGATATTTGTGCCGTATCCCGGGTCGGGGTATTACATCCTTACCCCCTTAAAAATAAGTTTGTCCCCAAACTTAGCATACACGACTATGAAAATAATTGCGGATATTTCGCGCGCATGTCATCTTCCCGCTCCCAGGTAGCTTTTTCTATCTGATGGTTCCTCCACAGGACCTTTGTCACATCCCGAACCCCACCCTACGCGGATGTCGAGGACGTGACTGCCAGTCGGTCGCGACGCGACCAACCAAAGGCAAATTCTGAACCTTCCGACGAATTGCACTCCAACTGTAGGGTCAGATGCAACGGAATTTAAAACTTTTTCTTTGTGTCACGGGAATGCAACTCACTTATCCACCATAAAGGTATGTACCACAGAGCAAGTCTAAATCCAAAACAGTTAACAGTTCTAAGTTCAGAGCATATCTAAAATCAGGCATATAGTACAGAGCAGGTCTAATATCTTTAGAGTACCGTTTATTTCCATGAGCCATAATTATCTATCCAGTACATGTAAATCAGGTTAGCCGTATCATATCACTCACCTGAATAACAGAATTAGTCCACAAGAATCCAGTCTCTACAGGTCAGTGCCATCAGATCCTTTACTTGAAGTGCCACTCGGCCTACCATGTCATATCATGGTGTCTTCTAATCCATCAGAGATAATCGCTGAAAAATGTTAGGGAATGGGGTGAGCTTCGAAAAGCCCAGTGAGTAACACAGGTTCCCTATCATGGGTTTCAAACCCGGTCTTGTTTATAAATCACAAGGATAGTTCAATCGCTTTAAAATAACAGTTTTATAGATCTACTCGAATACAGTTTAAGTAGAATAAAACGGGACTGAACTAAACAGAACAACAAATCAAGACAGACGGAACAGTGCATGATGCCAATATATCAACCGAGAGTATAGGCAATTAATTCAATATTAGAACAGGTCAATACTGGGCGGAATATAACAGGGCATAACAAACAATGTATTAGTTAGGCACATAATCAAGCCTACTTATGCCAGACCGCTCATAATCAGAATGGTACCCAGAGTCAGACACATCATAGCAGAACAAAATCAGACAGACCATAAAACGGGACAAGACAGACCGAACAAAACAATAGTAGGACGGGACAAAATCATGCCGCGTACAATACAGTATAAAAGTTTGCATTTAAAAACATGCATTCAGACAGTATAACTTTTAAAACCGTACAGTGCATCAAAATACAGTATCTATGCAGTAACTTATATACCAAATCAAGAATCCGGACAGATCATAACGGAACTGGACCATATATCAATCAAGACAGACAGACCATTAACGGACGGAACATAACGGAATCAGACGGAGCAAAACACCAGTTCAAGTCACAGGTAAACAATCAAGACAGACAGATCATTAACGGTCGGGATATAACAGAACCAAGCGGAACAATACGTCAGTCAAAACAAGGGCATATCAGTAACGGACAGACCATGAAACGGATAGATCATAACGGACGGAACAAAACGGAACAATATCAATCAGGACAAGTCATATCGGAACTGAACATGACGGAAACAAACGGTACAATATCAATCAGGACAAATCATATCAGGACTGAACATGACGGAACAAAATGGAACAATACATCAACCAGAACAAGACATATCGGAGCTGAACATGTCGGAACAAAGCAGAACAATACATCAATCAGAACAAGACATATCGGAACTGAACAATACATCAATCAGAACAAGACATATCGGAACTGAACATGACGGAACAAAACGGTACAATATCAATCAGATCAAGACATATCAGAACTGAACAAGTCGGAACAAAGCAGAACAATATATCAATCAGGACAAGACATATCGGAACTGAACAAGTCAGAACAAAGCGGAACAATATATCAATCAGGACAAGGCATATCGTACATTAAATATATGCTTTTTAAACAGTATAACATTCAAAACAGTACAGAGCTTCAAAATACAGTATCTAGACATAACTTATACACCAATTCAGGAGTCAGGGTTACTCACAAACTGTTACGGTTATCTCCTTGCACCAACAAATCTGATAACCTCCAGGTACGTCAGGCATCTCCATGTATATCCTGAATAATAATCATCAATCACAGACAGATCAGAACTCATCCATTCAGGTCTCATTTATCATCTTAGGTATCTATCGGATCACCTAAGACAGCCTAGTAGCCTATCGCCCTTTCACTGGGTCTTACCCGAGGCTATTTCATTCTTTAATTAGGCTTAGCAGTCATCAAAATTATGATTTAAGTCATTTAGACTTCATTCGTTATCAGTTAAGCACTTATTCAACCTTAGGGGCAAAATGGTAATTTTACCATTCCTATCCCGGACCCTGTTACGATCCTCAGAATATCCCATATATCGTATATATGAAGTTTTAAGTCTTTTAGACTTTAATCGGTATCAGTTGGGTACTTATTTAGTCTTAGGGGCAAAATGATAATTTTGTCATTTTTGCCCCGGACCCTATCATGGTCCTCAGAACGTCCCATATATCTCATGTATAAATTTGTAAGTCCCTTGGACTTCATTTGGTATCTACTTTAGACCGTCGGGACACATCGGTCATTTCTCATTTTACGCGTTGACAGTTCCGGAATCTTACTTAGCCCTTCAGTGTTCATAATTATACTTACGATAATTTATCAGATCAGATTGACCTTTATCTTGCACTCACAGTGCTCAGGGGTATTTTGGTCATTTTACGTTTTGTAAGATTCTGACCCCGGTTCGTCATTTATTCGGGTATACAGTTTCACCAGTGTTCGGGTTTCTATCGGTATCAGTTTCGTCCCAATCGGACTTCATTTGGGCTTCGTACAGTATCAGGGGTAATTTGGTAATTTCACGTGTCATATTTTTTTCGGCACGTCAGTTCATAAAATGGACCTCACCATTGGGTCCAGAGTGTCCGACATAATTAAGTTGGACTATCTGTTATGTTTAATTGACCCTGAGAATCATTAGGGGCAGTACGGTCATTTACACTTTATGTGTCTGTATTTTTCGGGACTCCAGTTCGTTAAACGGACCTCACCGTTGAGTTCAGAATGCCCGACATAGTCAAAATAAACTGTCTTTTATTTTTATTTGGGTCTGGTGCCATCAGGGGCAATACAGTAATTTATCACTTACAGGTCTGTATTTTTCGGCACTGTATTTCCCAATTTGGACTGTACCATTGAGTCCAGAATGCTTGAAATAGTGAAAATACACTATTTATTTAATTTATTTGGACTCCGTTTGACATATTTAATGTCTAGGGGTAAAATTGTAATTTTACCTAATTAATAAAATAATAAAATAATTATTTTATTATTTAATTAATTTGTTAGGGGCTTAAATGTACAATTTTCCCAAAATTCGGGCCACTGTATAATTTTTCAGAACTGTTGGGGGTAAATCCGTAATTTTCAGAAACATTTGGGGGTTAAATGTAAATTCAGAAAATAGGGGTTCAGACCCATTGGTTTAAGGGTTCACTGGCTAAACCGGTCCAGAACTCTTGTGAACCAACCGGTTCACTGACCCTCAGAAAACCGGAATTAAATATTCCAATTAACCTCAATTTGCCCCCCTATCCGTGTTTAGGTCATGTCCCAAACCAAATTCCCAAATTTTCGGATTTATTAACCGTGTTGCCAATCAGTCCGAATTTAATTTTTAAAACACATCAGTTTAGCCAAACGGTGCCATTCCATTAAAACGGTGGCACGGTCGTTGGCCGACACGTGTCTAGGCCAACTCAGTATGACTCGGCCAACTCGGCCGAGTCGACTCCATCTTCCCCAATGCGCAGGGCGCTTGTTGCCCTAGTTTCTGGTTCAGTTTTTTCCATTTTCGTGGAGCTTCAAGCATGGATTTCAACTGATTTTGGTTCCAAAAGCTTTCTGGAAGTGAAACCAACATATTGGAAACGGTTTGGGGCTTCGAATCCATGCATGGAGTTCTGTTTAGCCGATTATCGTGGGGAAATTCAGTTTGTTCATACGGCCCCGTTTCTCAACCAAATCGCACGAGGTTTGGCTTGTTGTGACCGTATGTCCATGGGAATCAACATCCCATTTAGAAATTTCGGTTTAGAGGCCTATTTTCGAGTTTGGGTTCCATGGCCGAGACCTATAGGTTCGGTTTTGAGGGTCCAAATCGGTGCTCTAGGGTCGCGGGTCGGTGTTTTGGAAACTCTCGTGACCTATAGATCAAGTCTCGACCATCCAAACATGGTTTGGTTTTGGTCATTTCAGATTGGTTGCATGCAAGGTCATCCATGTTGGCCGTGTTACAGTTCTGGGTTTCAAGCCCCATTCGACCCTTTCAGTTAGTTCATGACAGTTCTAGGCCTCATAGTAGTGCATATATACAATTTATATGGCTTAAAAATATCAGGAACAGATCCAAAATTTAAACAGGAAATTTTTTAGAGCAGTTTTAATGTTTTACCTCTCGGACGATCACCGATCCTCCATAGCCCAGTCCAAACCCCTCGGTTGTGCCTTTGGCACCTCAGAGCCTCACAATCAGTCGTGCCTTGTGCTCCATCATGCAACAACAAGTCAAGCTCAAGCTTGTACATCCATGGACATACACACATTTTCTTGTGCACCACTTTGGCAACCTTCTCCCGAGCACACACACACACGAGCAAATTTTGTTCCTCAATTCTGAGACACACAGGGCGCCCATATGTATCAAATACACATGTACACATATGCATTTTTGTATGCATGTTGATTTGATGTGCATGCTTCTCCATTGGTGGAGAGAATGGCCCAATCAGATTGTATATATATATATATATATATATATATATATATATAACATATATTATATATCATATATGGTTGCATGAAATCCCATTGGCCCAATTTGAGGTGGAGCCTTGGGCAATTCAAAGATATATATATTTTGGTTATACATATGTGTACAAAGTAATGACAGCCCAGTTGGTAAACTTTTTGAGAAAAATTCCTTCCTCCTCAAAGGTCAAGGGTTCAATTCCCTTGGCCTCCCATTTGGCCCTTTTTTCACATTTTTGGTTAAGGCCACGTTTGGCTGCGCAGTAATTCAGTTTTTGATGTTTGCCTCATAACTTTCATTCCGTAACTCCTTTTTCGATGCGGTTTCTTCCGGTCAGTTTCTATTTCAGTATTCTTCAGTGTTAGAGGTTCCGTGTCATTTATTATTCATTCGGGATTTCCCAGGTTAGCTAATTCGGGTTCCGTTAGTATTAAAACGACGTTATTTCACCGAATTAATCAGTAATTTGGATTCGGGTAAGGTACCCTTCCCTCCAGACATTTTCTTTATTTAATCGGTCTATGGCGACCGTCGGGATTATGATTAATTCCCTAAATCATTCTGTAAGTCGGTATTAATTAATAATTATTAATTAATTATTAATTTCATGGGATCGGGGTGTTACAACCTTGACTAATGGAATAGTCTTGTTCCGTAGAACCTGATCTCGATGATCCAAAATATGCACTGGGTGTTCTATATAGCTCAGATCCTCCTGAACATCTAGAGGCTCATGTTCAATTACCTGGTCTTCACTCTGTACACATTTCCTTAACATTGAAACATGGAATACGTCATGTACATGTGCTAACTCCGGAGGTAAGACAAGTTGGTAGGCTACAGGCCCAATTCTCCCCATGATCATGAATGGTCCAATATACCTTGGCCCTAGCTTCCCTCGTTTGCCAAACCTCACCACCCCCTTCATGGGCAACACTTTCACAAACACGTAATCGCCCACTGTGAACTGCAACTCTCATCGGTGGACATTCGCATAGCTTTTCTGTCGACTTTGAGTTGCTAGTAAACGTTGCTTGATCAGTTGTATTTTTTCGGCAGTCTGTTCCACTATTTCTAGCCCATAGAGTTTCCTTTCACCCACCTCTGTCCAGCACAGTGGTGATCGACACTTCCTGCCGTATAACGCCTCATATGGTGCCATACCAATACTAGCTTGATAGCTATTATTGTATGTGAATTCTACCAAGGGCAACTGATCTTCCCAACTTCCTTTAAAATCTATGACACAGAAACGTAACAAGTCTTCTAAAGTCTGTATTGTTCTTTCTGACTGTCCATCAGTCTCAGGATGGTATGCAGTGCTAAAACTCAGCTCCGTACCCATAGCACTCTGTAGACCTCTCCAAAATCTTGACACAAACCGTGGATCTCTATCAGATACAATTGAAACTGGAATTCCATGAAGTCTAACAATCTCTCGGATGTATAACTCGGCTAGTAGCTGTAGGCTTTGTGTCGTTTTAGTTGCCAGGAAATGCGCTGTTTTGGTCAACCTATCCACGATGACCCAAATAGAATCGTTCCCTCTTACTGTCTTTGGTAACCCTGACACAAAGTCCATTGTAATGTGTTCCCATTTCCACTCAGGAATAGGTAGCGACTGCAAAAGTCCTCTCGGCTTCTGGTGCTCTACCTTGACCCGCTGGCACTCGACACATTGTAATATGTACTTGGCCATATCCCTGCTTCATCCCAGACCACCAATAAGTACCCTTGACATTGTGATACATCTTGGTGCTCCCTGGACGCAAAGCGAATCTTGAACTGTGTGCCTCATCCAGAATCTCTTTGTTGAGCTCGGGCACGTCGGGTACGCAGATCCTACCCTGGTAGCACAACATCCCCTCTCGTACAGTAAACTCGGAGTCAATGCCTGTCTCGGCTTCTTGACGAAGCTTAGTCAATTTCTCATCATGAGTTTGCTGCTCTCTGATCTTGTCCACAATCGATAGACTGACTGTGACGTTGGCACATCTTGCCTCAGAGGTGGGCAGAATTACCTCTATTTCCATACTCTCCAAGTCCTTCAGTATCTCTGTCTGTATTGTTAACAGGCAAGCCATACTTCCTGATGACTTCCTACTCAGAGCATCAGCTACCATATTTGCTTTCCCCGGGTGGTATTGTATGCTGACCTCATAGTCCTTTAACAGTTCCAACCAATGACGCTGTCTCATATTGAGCTCTTTCTGTGTAAACAGATACTTAAGGCTCTTATGGTCAGTAAAGATCTCACACGTGGTTCCATACAAGTAATGCCTCCACATCTTCAAAGCGAAAACAATGGCTGCCAGCTCGAGATCGTGTGTCGGATAGTTCCCCTCGTGGGGTCTCAACTGTCGTGAAGCATACGCTATCACTTTTCCGTTCTGCATCAACACACACCCCAAGCCTTTGAATGAGGCATCACTATAAATCACAAACCCGTCGGTTCCATCTGGCACTGTCAATATAGGAGCTGTAACTAGACGTTCCTTCAATTCTTGAAAACTCCTCTCTTGCTCCTCGGTCCAATCAAAAGGAACACCCTTCCTAGTCAGTTGGGTAATAGGCGTAGCTATCTTGGAGAAGTCTTTCACAAATCTCCTATAGTAGCCTGCTAACCCCATGAAACTTCGCACTTCTGTGACGCTAGTGGGTTGAGGCCAATTCATGATTGCTTCAATCTTTTTAGAATCGACAGAGATTCCTTCCTTACTGATCACGTGTCCCAGAAATGCTATACTAGGGAGCCAGAACTCACACTTCTTCAACTTAGCGTACAACTTCTGCTCCTCTAGCTTCTGTAGAACTCTCCTCAGATGTACCTCGTGTTCTTCCTGGTTCTTAGAATAAACCAAGATATCATCTATGAACACAATCACAAAGTCATCCAAGTGCGGCTTGAATACATGGTTCATCATATCCATAAATGCAGCTAGGGCATTGGTCACCCCAAATGGCATAACAAGAAACTCATAATGTCCATACCGTGTTCTAAACGCCGTCTTCTGAATATCAGCGGGCTTGACCTTCAGCTGGTGATAACCGGACCTCAGGTCAATCTTCGAGAATACTTGAGCCCCCTTCAACTGATCGAACAGATCATCTATTCTAGGCAGTGGATACCTGTTCCTGACGGTAACCTTGTTCAGTTCACGATAGTCAATACATAACCTCATGGTTCCATCCTTTTTCTTTACAAACAATACAGGTGCACCCCATGGTGATGAACTAGGTCGTATAAAACCTTTGTCCAATAATTCCTGTAACTGGAGCTTCAGCTCTTTTAATTCTGCTGGTGCCATCCTATATGGGGTTTTGGATATTGGTGTAGTGCTTGGAAATATATCAATGCAAAACTCTATCTCTCTATCTATGGGCATCCTCGGAAGATCATCCAGAAATACCTCGGGAAATTCCCTGGCAATAGGAATCTTCCCTAGTTCAGGCTGCTGTGAGTCAACATTTTGGACACTACATAAGAACCCATGGCATCCCTTGCGAAGTAGACGCCTGGCCTGGATAGAGGAAACAAAGTAGGGTGGTGAAGCCACCCCTGTCCCTTTAAAATCAACGATCGGAAATCGAGGATTTTGTATGAGAACTCACTTGGCCTCACAGTCTATCGTGGCGTAGTTGGCGGCCAGCCAGTCTATTCCAAGGATAACATCAAACCCACAAATTCCCAATGGTATCAGGTCAGATAGCAAATGTATATCCCCAATCTGTATTCCACAATTCTTATACATGGTATCTCCCAACAAAGATTTCCCCGATGGTATAGAAACATTCAGTAAATATCCTAAGGGTTCTATCACTATGTTCAATCTAGCAGCATATGTAGGGGATATAAATGAATGTGTAGATCCAATGTCAAATAAAACACAAGCAGGCTGTGAGCAGACTAAAAGAGTACCTGCGACTACAGAGGTTGTAGCCTGCATGTCTGCTGGCACGATGGAGAAAACCCGTCCTGCTTGCTGCTGGACACTTCCTTGTCCACTCCTCTGGATCTGAGATCTAGGTGCTGTTGCTCCGGGTCCCGACGCTCTAACCGAAGCAGCACTTGTCGTGGCCTGACCCTTCTTGGGGCAATCCCTCGCAAAATGTCCTTCCTGGCCATAGTAGTAACAAATATTGCTATCCTTGAGGCACTGGCCTTTATGGACCTTCTCGTAACGAGGGCATTTGATTGCACCCTCTTTAGTGTTGCCTTGTTTCTTCTGACCGGACCCTGTTGCTTGTGACACAGCTCCAGGTTTGGTAAATGTGGGTTCCAATCCGGAAGAAGAAGGCCCTTGCTTCTTATTCTGATTCCCCCTTCTCTTGGCGAATTCCTCGCCACTCCTCTCTATGATCCGAGCTGTCTCTACTACATCATCGTAGGTAGCCAGACGATGGGGCACCAGTCTATCCTTGATAGACCACCTCAGTCCTTCCTCAAACTTGCGAGCTTTTCGATTCTCATTATTGGTAGCCTCTGGGGCAAACCTGGCCAATTTAGTAAATGTGGCCTCGTACTGCTCCACCGTCATATTCCCCTGATGCAGTGTCATGAACTCAGCAACTTTTCAGTTTTGTACTTCTTGGGAAAAGTACTTCTTGTAGAAGATCTCGGTAAACCGCTGCCAGTTCATCCCTGGTTCTCTGGCCTTCTCATTTATCCACTACTTATGGGCCATTCCCTTGAGCATATACGTGGCATAGGCCACTTTCTAAATGTCAGTACATATCAGGATCTCATAAATCCTGTTTATTTCTAACATCCATTCTTCAGCTTTGGTGGCCCCTCCCGTACCATCAAATATCGGGGGTTTCATTTTCTGAAAACGTTCATATAAGTATGCAGGGTCTCGCTCGTTCCCCTGACGACCACCTATGTTGCCGCCTATATTGATAGGCTGCTCCTGTTGTTCCAGTTGTACCTGGCTGATCGGTACCGGCCTGCATCTGTGGCAGCGACTCAATGACGCCCTGCATCAACCTCTCCAACTGTTCCAAACGATCCATAGGCAATGGACCTTGCCTTGTGTTTACCATGTCTGTAAGGACAACCAATGAAGCTAACCAATGAGAGGATCAGTCAATGTGTAAGATAACAATCAATGCCTATATAACATAAAACATCAGTTTTATCTATCCATTCTAATTCTAGTCCTATCTCCCATGACTCACAATCGAACCTATAGCTCTGATACCAAGCTGTCACGACCCGAAACCTGTAATACCCCGACCCGAGATACCGGGTCACATGACACGTATTACGAGAAAAAGAAAATTTTATATATATATAATTAATTAATTTAATAATTAATTAATTAAGGTATAAGAAATGTATATATTAATTAAATGATATATGTATATGTATAAAGTGAAATATGTATGTATGTATAGGAAAGCATGTATGTATGTAAGTATGTATGTGAAAAAAGTGAAAATATGAAAAAGTGTGAACAGTGTGTGAAAGGGGTGTGTGTGTGTCGGCTGGTGTGTGTGTGTGTTGTCTTGTATATATATGTGTATATGTATATATTATATGTATAAATATCACAAAAATTTAATGTAAAGCAAAGCTTGGGAAGAACAAAATTAATGAGAAGTGAGGGCTATGTAGGGCTATGAAATCAGAAAGAAGAGAGAGAGAGAGAATGGAGGAGAGAGAGAGGTCGGTTCCCTTTTCTTTAAAAGGAACAAGCATGCATTGCATGCTTGTTTTGTAAGAAAAGAAAAGCTAAGGAACTGAAGGAGAAGAAGAGGAAGAAAACCAGAAAGAAAAGACATAGAACCCACGACCAAAAAGGTGAGAAATGTTCAAAGTTATCATTTTCTCTCTCTAGAATTTTGATTGATAGGAACTGTTTTTGAGTTGTTTATATACATAGAATGTTATATATATGTCTAAGAATCTTATCAAGCATGAAATTAGAACTTGGAAACAGTTAAAAACATGTAACCCACGAACAACCGCCATTAAAGGACCTTGCTCAAGCAGGTCTGAATCGAGTTCCATCAAAATGGTTTTGGCTTACCAAAACTTCAAATAGAGACTAAGAGGGTTTTAAAAACCCTAATACGCGATCAAAAATCAAAAGAAAAACCCTCCAAATATCGAGTTGTAGGTTACGGGTTTAAGACCCAATCCTTTAAACTCTGTGTTAAATTGATATTTAAGAATGAGATATGAATCCCCATGAAGAGGGGATCATAACAAACGAAACCCCATGAATTTTGGTTCAAAAATGAGCATGAACGACCAACTTACAGTTTGGATTATCCCAGTCCTGAACCGAACATATAAAGAGGTTTTAAGGCCTAAAATGAATGCCAAACTCTTAACCAATGTTCCAGAAATGGATTAGGTTTGAAACAGTAGAGATTGGTTGAGTAGAAAGTCACGAAATAGAAGGAAATGGAAAACTATAATTAGGGTTTTCAGTTGGTCTCGTGGGGAAGAAGAAGACGGGTCAACTCGGCCTTTAAATGAGGCTGAGTCAACTCGGACAGGTGGCAGCCTCTGGGCTTGCCACCAAATTAATGAGACGACGGCGTTTTGAATGTGGGTAAATTAAATTGAACACTAGGGCTGACGTCATCATGACGTCAGCCAATGTAAATAAACCGACTAAGCCGGTTGGTTTATGACTAGACCGGACCGGTTCACTTATTCTTGGACCGAACCAATTGGTTTTCTGATTTATTTAAAATTAAATAAACCAAGACTTTCTCTATTTACAGTTTGACCCCAACAGCTTTAAGAAACTCTACTATGGCCCAACTGAGGGAGAAGTTATGCAATTAAGCCCCTGAAAAATAATTAAATAATTAATTTAATTATTTAATAAATAAGTAAAATTACTATTTTACCCTTGGGTCATAAATAGAGCAAATGAAGTCCAAATTAAGCATAACAATAGTGTATTTTTACTATTTTGGACATTCTGAGACCAATGGTAGGGTCCGTTTTATGAGATGGGGCCCGAAAAATAAAGTCACGTAAGGGGTAAATGACCAAAATACCCCTTAATCAAAATTAACAAGTCATTAGTGTATTCTTACTATCTCGGACCTTCTGAGTCCAATGGTGAGGTCTAAATTACGAAACGAAGTACGGAAAAATATGACACGTAAAACGGTAAATGTCCATTTTGCCCTTTTAGATGCAAAAGTCCAAATTAAATTTTAGGAAAGCCTAAACTGACTTTCTTGGACGCTCCGGACTCAATAGTAGAGTCTATTCGACCAAAAGAAATGTCTAAAATAAAAAGACATAAAATTTGATGAATAGCATCTGTCAAATGACTATAAATTAGAGTAGTGCCAAAGTACTAATACTACGGCATATACGAGAACATGAATTACAAAAAGACACGACAACACATCAACCTTAGAATAAAATTTCTAACTCATAAGCTGATCTTAGGTGATAAACATGGAAGCGCAACCAAAGAAATTCACCATCATGAATAAAGCCCAAAGGGCTAAAGATCCCAAGCAACAAGCTTTCATGAAAGACCTATTGTGGCAACAAAAGGTAATTGAAAGGCACATAAGAATCGCCAAGGCCACTGAGGTGATTTCGGTTAGGCCCTTTATGCATAAGTCACCCACCAGGGAAATGGTAGCTGAGGCTATGAAAAAGAAGGAGGAAGCAAAGAAAAGAAAAGAGGAAGAAAAAGAAAATACCGAAACCTTAAGCGAGTGGGTAAAAAGGTAATGCGTGTTTCTTACTCATTCTATACGATACCACTATAAGACAAGTTGTAGTTAACTTATGTAGCAAAGGAAAAAGTTAAGTTTAGTTAATTAATTTCATTATGAAATTTACGAGTCTTTTTCTAAATTGTTTAGGATAAGGGCTGATAAGGGCAAGACTCCTCAGTAGGGTCTACGGTATATGAGGTGAGTAACCCTACATTCGAAGTGGAGATTTTACTTCACAAATTTCAATGAAGTTTTGAGTTCAAGTTATGAAATGTATTTGAATATCGAATTCAGTTTTCATACGTCTTTTGTTTTAAATTACTCTGCTCAGATAGTAGATTTATTTACAGTCCTTTTTAAATATGCCTTAGCATGTTTGAGTTTTATTGCAAAATCTCTGAGATATATTCTGAATTCGTATGTTCTGAGAATTGAAAGTTCTAATATAAAGTAATATACCTTATATTTGAATGCTCTTGAATAGTATTTATGAAAAGAAGTCATGAGATAAAAGTAGTTTTCTTGAAATACAAGATAATTGTGCATAAGCACGAGACGGGGTATTGGAGTTCGCAAGGGACTCTATTATCCTGTGGAGCCGACAAGCTTTTGGGTTCTACGGAATTAAATGGATTGTCAAATGTCTGGTAGCAGGATCTAATCCCACAGGCAAAGAGATATCTCGACAAGAGTAAAACGGGAGTCTGGTTCGAAACAGATTCCAAGAGTAAAAGTGAGAAGAAAAGATATTTGAAAATGAAAGTAGATTTTAAATCCTCATTTTCATATTTATATGTTTGAGTTCACATATACTCTATTTAAAGAAGAACACATTTTTAGCTTGAACACTTTACATGTTCTAGAGTTACGAGTTTTATGGATGCATATATTTTGTATTCAGAGTTACAAGTTTTATATTAAAAGCATATGTTAGCTTGAATGTTTTAAATGTTTCAAAGCTATGAGTTTATTGAATGCATATATATTCTGTGTTCAAAAGATACGAACAATTGACAGTGATTGATTTATAAACTTTTATGAACTAAAACCACTGTTGATTGAAATTCCATGACGAATGTTGGAATTGCTCACAAGCTTAGATTAGCTTACCCAGACTTTGTTCGGACCCCCCTTTCAGGTGATTGATAGCAGTTAAGTTTTGAAGACGGTGCGTTGCCGGCTTATGGAGATTTGATTAGCTAATCCTTTTTGATGTTATATAATGTTTAATAGTACTTATTTTTCAGATACAATATGATAATATGTATAAACCCTACAGGGTAACTTAATGGTTGTATGATATAAGTTTGTAATATTTTAGTTATGCTTTGATCGTATAACCATGTGTATGCATATGTTAGAGCGGCAGTATCGGGCGGTGTGCTTAAATTTTAAATAAGAAAAGAAAAAGTTTTCACGCTTTCGCAAAACACAGGCAGCACCGCCGTCCGATACCGTTGCTTACAGGACCGTTCTACCCAATGGCCCCCGGGCCTGAAGGTGGCGGGTCATGATCCGAGGATCCGCACAGGGTGGATTTCGGGTCGTGACAAAACCCACCCTATGCAGATCTCGTGTCGCGGGGCCGACCCTAAGGCCGTCCCTACTTTTTCCATTCCTGTATCATAGTACTAATATGCAAAGTACTAAACTCTTAAAACAATAACAACGGAAGTTTATCACTACAGTAGTCAGCGAAAGTCTTAACATACATCATATGATTTTACAGTACCGAGTCAAAACTAAACATAACTAGCACCTGGGGGTGGTGAATACATGGGAGAACTAAAACATAGTCTGATACAATTCTTCAAAATATCCTCCTATGCTTCCAGACTCCTATTGGGGTCTTGCGGTGTCATTACCTGAAAAGGGGTAAGTAGGGTGGAATGAGCTACAAGAGCCCAGCAAGTAAATACAGATCTCTGACACTGGTATCGAGGATCATAAAAGAATATGAATCCAAGAATAAGAATATGATAGCCAATCATAAGAAATAAGATGCTATAATAGCCAATGGGAACAATTGTCATGATGGCAAATGAACAGTGGGATCACAATGTGTAATCAGTAGGAATGGCATAACAATGTCCTGGAATTCTCGACGATAATACAATAACAAGAAAGTACTGCCATTATAATTGATCACAATAAATCAATAAAGGAATATCTCGCAATACAAGATAATCACAAGAATAATGTAATTCAACAATTATAGTCGAGCAATCGTGTAAGAGATGCTTTTATTCTATGCCAGGGCTTAGCACGCCCTCGGTCCTTGGGGCCCGATTTACCCCCTTCAGTCCATTCCAGTGTATGGCCATATGTCCGTTCACGGACTCGACCCGAAGGTCTTCAGTGTATTTAAAAGCATCGGATGGATATTGTGACTGAGCACAAATCCAGTATACATAAACATTTCATGATCATAAATGATTCCATAGGAGTATATAAAAATGGAATATCATAAATTCAATGGAAACATAACAATAGGAATTTCAAAGCACGGTTCAACATGATAACAATGGTACAACAATAAATCAATGTCCACCAGATAGAACAATATCACATTGTGGAGACAATAACATCAGATACGCTCAGGAGTACAAGTTTGGCAGTAAAAGAATGAACTTGGCTTGATAACACCACATGGAAGAGAAAAGGTATCTACTTACCTCTAATGAAATCTTAGCTTAGAAATTCGTGAGTGGGCCTTTCCCCTTCAAGTTCCCTATATATCAATAAACGTGTTTCAGAATAAATGTTTATTCATCAATCTTACGTCTTGTCATCTTAAGTATCTCTAATGCCAATTTAGACTTCACCATTGAGTCCATAGGGTTCGGAATAATAAAAATTCACTAGTTCTTTAATTCAATCGGAGTCCATTTGACTCACCTATGAAGCAGGGGTATTTTGGTCATTTTTACAAGTCTTAACTTTTCGGGACTCTGTCTCGTGAAACGGACCTCACCATCGGACTCAGAGCATCCGAGATAATAAAAATCGACTAATCATTTACCTTGTTTGGACCTCGTTTGACTCGTAATTAAGGTAGGGTTATTCTTGTAAAATTAACATTTTCTTGTTGGGCCTTAGTGGAATTACCTACAACTTTCAGGGTCAAAGTGTAATTATGCAGAGTTGCGGTCTGAACCAGTTGGTTCACGACCAGAAACCCTAAACCGGTCTGCCCATTTCCTGAACCAACCGGTTCAGTTCAAATCAGAGAATCGGATTGAGATATTCTCTTTATCTACCTTGTCCACGTTTTAGATAACCCCAAAAACCCAATTTGATTTACTATGTCCGTGTCCAAACAAGCCCAATCCCTTTTAATTTTAAAACAAAACGACACAGTGTTGGTTCCTTTATTGCAGTCGGTCGGATCTCAACCCGACCTGACCCAGACCTGATCTCATCCTGACCCGAAGAAGCCCCCGATAATCCGGTCGTCTTCTCCGGTGGGTTTTCCGGCCATTATCGCCGGAACAGTAAAATTCTCTACGGATCTCACTGATTTCACATCCGTTTCCTACTGTTTTTGTTCCAAATGAAAGCTAGGAACTTAAGAAACGTTTAGGACTACCTTAAACGTTAAAAACATGGTTTTCCTCACCCATCTTTCCCAGTTTCCGGCGCTGCACCGGTGAAGGAATAATTGGCCACTGAATGGCCATTTCTTGACCATTTAAACTAATTCAAAGTGTTTTGAGATCCTGGGGTAATTTCCTATTCATATTATGGTTCAACTTTCCACTTGGGTTCACCTATGTTGAATCAATTTTTCTAACCGAAACCCAGTTCTGTTTTTCTTGTTTTTTCCTTCTTTGTTTCAAGTCCTGCTATTTCAGTAATCAACTCTATTATCATATGAAGTAAAATTAGAGAGCGAAGGCACAGTAGTTTACCTGTTCTCAGCCAACTCCTGTACCTCAAGTTTCAGTTCTCTCTCTATCTCTACGTCTGGTTCTTTTCTCTCCTTCCAATTCTTGCGATTCTATTTTGTCTCTCTTCAAATTCCTTCTTTATTCCCTTAACCGACGCCCAGTCGGTGGCCCTTGCCACCTGTAGCTGCGGTGGTAGCATACCCATGCACACAAGACACCTCACACCTATTTCTCTCTCTCCACTCCTCCTCACACGTTGCACCCTAGCCCTCTCTTGCTGATTTTCTAATCGGTGGTGTGATATCCCGACCCGGGATACCGGGTCACATGACACGTATTTCGAGAAAAAGAAATTACATATATATAATTAATTAATTATAAGAAATGTATATATATATATATTAATTAAATGTATATATATGTATATAATAATTAAATGATATATGTAAAGGTAAAAAGTGAAAAAGGGTGAACAGTGTGTGAATGTGTGTGTGTGTCGGCTGGTGTGTGTGTGTGTGTCTTGTATATATGTGTATATGTATATATTATATGTATAAATATCTTATAGAAATTTAATGCAAAGTTGAAAGAAGAAAAAGCAAAAATTAATGAGATGGGAGAGCTGTGTAGGGCTAGAAATCAGAATGAAAAGAGAGAGAGTTGTAGGGAGAGATCGGAGGAGAGAGAGAGGTCGGTCACCTTCTCTATAAAAAATCCCAAGCATGCAAGTCATGCTCTCTCCTTGCAAAAGAAACCAAAAGAAGAAGAAGTAAGGAGAATAGAGAGAGAGTTGGAAGCAGAACAAGAGAGAAAACACTGTAAACAGGTAAAGTTTCAAATTCTTGTATTTTTCTCTCTCTAGAAATTTGAGCATTATAGGGACTGTTTTAAGTTTGATATGCACGTGTGATGTTTAATATATGTATATAAGTATGTCAAGCATGAAATGGAGCATTAAAAACTACCAAAAACACCAAACCCATGAAAACCGCCATTGATGGACCTTGCTTTAAGCAGGTCTGAAATCACATGATCAAAACCTTGTTTGGGTTATTGGAACCTCAACTAGACCCCAAGGGTGTTTTAAAAACCTACACCCGCGATCTTGAAGCTCAAAAATCGACCCTCAAATGTCAAAGTGCAGGTTACGGGTTTACACCCCAAACCTCTAAACTCATGATTTAAGCCATTTCCTTAAATGAAAACTGAATCCCCATGAAGAGGGGATCACAACAAGCCAATCCTCATAAAAAATGGTCAAGAAACGAGTATGAACCGAGGCTAATACAGGTTTAGCTATCGCGACCAAAACCGAAACTTTGAGCCATATTCGAAGCTTCAAATAAATGCTAAAACATGTATTTAGATGTTAGGAAGTGATTGGGAAGGAAAGCAGAAAAAATAGAAGAGTAAAACGTCACGAAATAGAAGAAAAAGGAAAACGGGAATTAGGGTTTTCAGTCGGTCGAAGTGGGGAAGATGACACTATTCGGGTCGGGTCGATCTACGGGTCAGTCACGGATCCGGGTCAAATCCGGGTATGGGTTCAATTAAACGGTGACGTTTAGAGGTTTAAACTTTTAAAATTTTAACCCTTAGGGCTGACGTCATCATGACGTCAGCATTACGTGGCAGACCGGCTAAACCGGTTGGTTTGCAACTGAACCGGACTGGTTCATTTAAAACTGAACCGAACCCTTTGGTTTTTAATTTATTTTAAAAATAAAATAAACCAAACCTTTGGTTATTTATGGATTGACCCCAACTGTTTTGGGAAATTCTACTGTGGCCCAGATTTTGAGAATTTTGTTCAAATACACCCCTGGGAAAATATTTAAATAATTAAATAATTATTTAATTATTTTATAATTAAGGTAAAATTACTATTTTACCCTTGGGTCATAAATGGGGCAAATGAAGTCCAAATTAAGCATATGAATAGTGTATCCTTACTATTTCGGATGTTCTGAGATCAATGGTAGGGTCCGTTTTACGAGACGAGACCCAAAAAATAAAAACACGTAAGGGGTAAATGACCAAAATACCCCTGGGCCAAATTTGACAAGTTATTAATGTATTCTTACTATTTTGGACCTTCTGAGTCCAATGGTGAGGTCCATGACACGAGACGGGCTCCCGAAAAATAAAGACACGTAAAGGGGTAAAATGACCAAAATACCCTTGGTACCCCTAAGGCCAAAATGGAATCAGAGAAGACCTAAATTAACTTTCTTTGACATCCTGGACTCAAAAATGGAGTCCAAATTACGAAACGAAGTACAGAAAAATATGACACGTAAAACGATAAATGACCATTTTTCCCTTTCACATATAAAAGTCCGAATTAAATATTAGGAAAGCCTAAACCAACTTTCTTGGACACTCTGGACTCATTGGTAGAGTCTATTCGACCAAAAGAACTGTTTAAAATAAAAAGACATAAAATTTGATGAATAACATCTGTTAGATGACTATGAACTAAAATATTGCCAAAGAACTAAACTGAGGCAAGTACGAGAAATGAAATACGAAAAGACACGACACGTAAACATGTTAAGTAAATAACTTTAAATTAAAGTTAATGGAACTCCCAGAAGAGTACGATTATAGAAATTTGTTTTCTTGACACGGTAAATTGTGTTTTTAAACAGAGAATTTAATAAACACAAAAATGAGTCAAGAACGAGAAGTTACTCCTATGATGACGAGGGCACAACTAGCGAATGATCCCAAACAGAAAGTTTTCTGGGAGAAGTTAGAAAAACAGCTCCAGCTGATTCAAAATCGCATTCGGATTTCCAAAACGAACGAAGTGTGCTATGTTAGCCCCTTTATTTACAAGACTATAACTAAGGAGCAACTAGCAGCGAAAAAGCTTAAGAAACAGGAGGATACGGAAACGTTGCAAGAATGGCTTCAAAGGTTAAGGAAAGCCAAGGGAAAAGCGCCCAAATAGAGCAGGACTAGAAGTACAAGGTGAGTAACCCTGTGTTTGAATTGGAGATTTAACTCCATGAATTTGACAAGGTTTTAAGTTTAAAGATATGAAGCATTTGAAATTTGAAATTCAGTATTTACATGATTCAGTTTTTAATTGTTCTATTTTATAACCCCATTGTGACATGCTTAGTGATTGGTTTCTGCAACAGTTTTTCCTTTAAATACTTTTCAGCATGTCTAGTTAAAATGCAATTATTGTTAAATATTCTGAATTTGCTTATTTCAAGTATACGAATGTTTATTACGAATTTATGAAAAGTATCTATTAGACAAGTCACATGATAAATGTTTTATAAGATGAATGGTGCATAAGCACTTAGACAGGATTCTGAGTTTTCAGTTGCCCTGTAAAATAGGCAGGATTTTGGGTTTTACGGAACTCAATTGCCCTGTAAAATGCCCGGTAGCAGGATCTAATCCCCCAGGCAGATGAGATATCTCCATTTATAAGTAAAACGGGTGTCTGGTTCCAAACGGATTCCACTAACGGAAGTGATAAGATGACAAATGATTTGAAAATGGAAGCAAGTTTTTACTCTCATTTTCAATATGCATATGTTTGAGTTTTATATACTCTAATTAAGAAATACATGACATGTTGTATGTTTTAAAGTTCATATGTATAAGTTTAGCTTGATTACTTTAAATGTTTCAAAGCTACATGTTTTAAGGAATGCATATATTCTGTATTCAAAGTATACGAACAATTGGCGGTGACTATTTTACAAACTCTTATGTACTAAACCATTGCTAATTGAAAACCCCATGACGAATACTGGAATTGCTCACAAGCTTAGATTAGCTTACCCGGACTTTGTTCGGACCCCCCTTTCAGGTAATTAGCAGCAGTCTTGACTTAAGGACGACGACGACGAATCTGCTGATTTTGGGAAGATATGGTTAAATAGTTTCTTTTGATAAATCTATGAACTCTAATAGTACTTTTTGTATTAGTAGACATTGTAAGGACATGTAATAAGCCCTCTGGGCAATCGAACATGTATTGTATCTAATGTTATAAGTCTTTAAGTTTTTAGTTATACTCTGAATGTGTAACCATGTATGCTATGTATGGAGCGGCAGTACCGAACGGATGTGCATAATTTAAAAATGAGAAAAGAAAAGAAAAAGTTTTTCACGCTTCCGCAAAACGTATGTTGCACATCTATTCGATACCGCTGCATATGCGAGCCTTGTCTCGGGGCCCTCGGGTCTCGGGGCGGCGATCGCGATCTGGTGATCCGCTTAGGGTGGGTTTCGGGTCGTGACAGGTGGCTTTGCCACCTTCCTTACAATGCAATGCTCACATGACACACACACACCTTACATTTATGTTCACAATTTTATATATATATATATATATTTACATATATTACTCAATCTACCATATATATGTTTATATGGCCGTATACATATTTATATATATATATATATAGATATATTCATAAGATCACTTTGATACATTATTATGCATATATATTCATATATACATATCCATTTAATTATGCAACATAAACTTAAAACAGTTCGGGTTTTATTATTATATCGACTTACCTCGATATTTGTGCCGTATCCCGGGTCGGGGTATTACAAAATTTCATATAGTTAAGTTGACATATAATATATGTATATATGTATATATAGACTGGCGTGTGTGCAGACCTGGGTGTATATTCAGATCTCTAAGAGTGATGTAGAGAGAGAAACCTAGAGAGTGAAAGTGAGAGAGAAAGAGAGAGAAGAAGAAAAGAAGAAAGGGGGAGGAAGGAGATGTTGCCCGCAGACGTAAGGGAGGTCAGAGTAGAACCAAGGAGAGGGAAGACACCACTAAAAGAGGTAAAAATCCCAAACCTTTCAAAATTCTCTTTCTATAAAAAAAAAATGCAAAACTCACTATTAGAGGCTATTGTATTGCATGCATGCATAATAATTCTGATGTGTTAGGGCTTTAGAAGAAAAAAAAAAAAAAAAAGGAGACCCAACAGGACTTAGAACCCCCACAAAACTACTATTAAAGGACCTTCACATCAGTGGGTCTGAATCCACTCGAACCAAATTGAATTTAGCTTGTTGAAACCTTAACTAGACCTCAAAAGTGTTTTAAAAACACTAACTCGCGACCTAGAAGCCTAGGAAAAGGCCCTTAAACCACGACATGCAAGTTTTGGGTTCGAAACCCAACCTCTGAACTAAACCTCTAACCCTTATTTTTAGATTGGGGATTAAACCCCAATGTTGTGACGATAACGTTGAGCCAAACCTCACTAGATTTGGTGATGAAATGGGGATTTACGAACAACTTGTAGGTTCGACTATCAACCATGAGACTGAGCTTTTAAGTTAGGTTTAATGCTAAAATAAAACACCAAGATGATCCTTAGTATTCTAGGAACACTTCGGGATAGAAAACAGAAAGAATTAATCTCTAAAACATCACGAAATAGAGAAATAAAACCCTGTAAATTAGGGCAACAGTTACCATCGTGTTGGGGAGGATGAACAGTAGTGGGTCGAGCTGGTTTTCGGTTCGGGTTGGAACCCGCCCAGACGCACCCACAGTTTAAGTGACACGGTGTCGTTTTGGGTTGTTGAGTTTTAATTTAAACAAAACTGTGTCATTTTGGTTAAATGAATTAAAAATATAAAACGTTAGGGCTGACGTCATCAAGACGTTATCATGACGCACTGAACCAAATGAACCAATTGGTTTTTGACCAAGGCAGACCGGCTCAGTCTCTGATCCCTCAAACCATACGGTTTAGGTTAATAGTTTCTTGAAATTACGTTTTAACCGTTAAATGTTTATGTTAATTACGGAGGGGCTTAGGAAACTAATTTTATATTTATTTTAAACCCCTTAAATTAATTGAGAAATTACCAAAATGCGCTTAGACCAAAAAATAGACCAAACGAAGTCCACTTAAAATAAATGAATAGTGTATTTTTATTATTTTGGGCATTCCGGACTCAACGGTGGAGTCCAATTTGTGAAGTTAAGTCCCAAAAAAGTTAGACACGTAAATTATAAATGACTATATTGCCCCTAATAATGCCCAGGGCCAACTTAGACAAAAAGGTAGTCCATCATGACTATCTCAGACATTTCAGAGTCAATGGTGAGGTCCGTTGTAATACCCTGACCTAGGTTAGTACGTATACCGAGGTAGATCTGGTCGAGTAGCATAGTATCAGTTTTAAACTAAGTTGTTTAAGCTTTATATCATTATACCAAATGCACTTTACGATTTTGGAATGTGAACAATGTCAGTTATATAATCAGTGCCGGGCAATGCCTGAGCAACCCATAACTATGCCTCGTAATACGTGCACATACTCCAACCCATGCATGCATACGCATGTAGATATGCGTAGCCCGTTCGATATCAGTGCATGTATACATAGTTAAAAAGTAGTATATACATATATATAAGAGTGTATATACATGTATAAAATATATACTTATATAGGTGTATATATATATATATACATAGTATATTATACAACATGTATGCATGTATTAAAATATACCTATACAAGAAAAGAGAGGAAGCTGCCAAGTGCATGCACTCTGTGTGTGTGTGTGTGACAATTTGTGTAATTGAGTGTGTCACTACCCGAAAGCCACCCTGTGTGGATTCCCGAATCGCGACCGCCACCCTCAGGCCTAGGGACCTTAGGGCGAAGGCTCACATAAGTAGCAGTATCGAATAGATGTGCGACATGTGATTGCGGAAGTGTGAAAAAGTTTTTCTTTTTCTTTTCTTATTTTTAAATTACGCACATCCGTCCAGTACTGCCGCTCTTTACATAGCATACATGATTTAACATTCAGAGTATAACTAAAACTTAAAGACTTTATAAACAATACATGTTTAATTTCCCCGTGGGGCTTATACATAACAGGGTACCACTTTACTAATACAAGATTTCATACTTAAAGTTCGTAGTGCTAGACAAAAGAACTACTTGAACTTAACTTCCAAAAACTGTAGATTCTTCATCATTGTCCTCAAATCAAAACTGCCGCTAATCACCTGAAAGGGGGGTCCGAATAAAATTCGGGTAAGCTAATCTAAGCTTGTGAGCAATTCTAGTATTCGTCATGGGGTTTCAATTGGCAGTGGTTTAGCATATAAGAATTTTATAAAATAATCACCACCAATTGCTCATATACTTTTGAACACAAATATATGCATTCCTTAAAACAAATAGCTTTGAACCATTTAAAGAATTCAAGCTAAACATGTACTTCTTTATATAAAGTATAGAAACTTCAAAACATATGCATAGTGAAAATGAGGGTAAAACCTGCTTCCATTTTCACACATAACATCTTTTTAAACATAAAGCTTTGAAACATTTAAAGTGTTCAAGCTAAATATGTACTTCGTCAAATAAAGTATATAACTTTAAAACATGTACTTTTCATGTAAAAACGTATAATTGGAACACATAAGTATGCATAATAATGTGGGTAAAACCTGCTTCCATTATTACACATGTCATCTTATCACTTTTGTTAGTAGAATCTATTTCGAACCGGACTCCCGTTTTACTACAATGCTACAATAGAGATATCCCGTACCAGGGGGATTAGATCCTGCTACCTGGCACTTTAACAGTCATTTGAGTTCCGTACAACCCAAAATCCCATCATATTTTTACAGATTAATTGAGTTCCGTATAACCCAAAAATCTATGGGTGCTTATGCACCAATTCTCTTGTATTTCAAATACATTTATCACATGGCTTCTTCAAATAAACACTTTTCATGACTTCATAAAATCTTCGTATGCAAATTAAGAATTTTTAACAAGATTTGGAATTTTAAACTTAGACATGCTAAAAACATATTTTTAAGGAAAAACTATAACTAAAAGCTATTTACTGAGCATGTCACAATTTTATAAGAATAGAATATTTAAAACAAGAATCACATAAATACTGAATTTGATATTCAAATGCTTCACATATTTTGAACTTAAAACTTCTTCAAATTCATGGAGTTAAATCTCCACTTCAAATACAAGGTTACTTACCTTATAATCCTGGGTTGGCTCACTGAGGTGCCTTCCCTTTGTCCTTCCTTAACTTATCATAATTTATGAAAGTCGTATAAATCTCATATTTACTAATCAACTTAAAATCTTACCCATGTCTAGATTGTGCAAGACTAAATTCTTAAATCAGTCTAACTTATAGCTGTATCATAATCTAGTCATTTATGTACTTAATGATAGTAACATTACCTGCGGCGTAATTCAGCTAGTGTCTCAGTGTCCTTACGTTCTTCTTCCTCTTTTTCTTCCTTAAGTTTTGCCTCAACAAGTCTCCTTGCTGCAGCTTCATGCATAAGTCATCCCATGGGGACGATAGGGCCTCTATACATAAAAGGCCGGACAGAGAAGATTTCAGTTGTTTTAGCTATCCTTATATACCTCTGGATTACCATTTGCTGCCACAAGAGCTCGTCCATGAAACCCTGTTGCTTTTTATCCATATGGTTTACTTGTATTTTAACCTAAAACACAATTTAATGTATTAGGAATAAATTTCATTTTAAACTATACTCTTCTGGTAGCTCCATAAATTTTTAATTTAATTTATTTACTTCACATGTTTTCGCGTCATGTCTTCTCGTATCTTATTTCCTCGTACTTGCCTCAGTTTAGCACTTCGGTATTACTCTAGTTTATAGCCATCTGACAGATGCTATTCATCAAATTTTATGTCTTTTTATTTTAGACACTTCTTTTGGTCGAATAGACTCTACCATTGGGTCCAGAGCGTCGAAGAAAGTCAATTTAGGCTTTCCTAGAATTTAATTCGGACTTTTGTATGTAAAAGGGCAAAATGGTCATTTACCTATTTACGTGTCATACTTTTTCATACTTTATTTCATAATTTGGACCTCACCATTGAGTCTGGAATGTTGAAGAAAGTCAATTTAGACCTTCCTCGTTTCAATTTGGCTTTAGGGGTACTAGGGGTAATTTGGTCATTTTATCCCTTTACGTGTCTTTATTTTTTGGGGCCCCGTCTCACAAAACGGACGTCTCCATTAGTCTCAGAATATCTAAAATAGTTAAAATACACTATTCATATGTCTAATTTAGACTTTAATTGCTTCATATATGACCTAGGGGTAATATAGTAATTTTACTTTATTTATTAAATAATTATATTTAATTATTTAATTATTTTTCCAAGGGTATAATTGCATAAAATTTCCCTCAGTTGGGCCACAGTAGAATTTCCTAGAAACTCTGGGGTCAATCCGTAAATAGGAAAAGGTTTGGTTTATTTGTTTTAATTAAAATAGAAAGCCAATGGGTTCAGTCCAATTTAAAGTGAACCGGTCTGGTCTCTTTGTAAACCAACTGGTTTGGTCGGTTTTACACATAATGCTGACGTCATGATGACGTCAGCCCTAATGTTCTTAAATTTAAAATATTCAAACCTCCAAACGTCGCTGTTTAACTAAACCCGTAACCCTTTTGGATATGATTTTAACCTAGACCCGAAATCCGACCCATAGCTGACCCGAACAGTGCCATCTTCCCCAACGAAGTCGACATTGTTCATGTCAAAACCCTAATTTTTACAGTTGAAATTTGTGGCATTTTACGACTCCATTTTCTCTGTTTTCTTTTCCAAACATCTCCTAGGACCCTAAGGCATGCTTTTGCATTGATTTAGAGCTTCAAATCTAGCTCAAGTGCATGCTCCAAGTCGTGATAACCAAACCTGCAAATCAACAGTTCATGCACATTTCTTGATTATTTTTCATGAGGTTGGCTTGTTTTGTTCCACAGTTCAAAGGGTTTCATTCCCCATTCTTAAATATTGATTTAACATTGAGTTTAAAGGATTGGGTTTCAAACCCGTAACCTGTAACTCAATTTTTGGGGGTTGATTCTTGAGCTTCGTGATCGCGGTTTGGTGTTTTTAACACCCTTAGAAGGTCTTCTTGAGGTTCCATTATACCAAATAGGGTTTGTTTCCATCGAGTTCAGACTTGCTATAAGCAAGGTCTTTAATGGCGGTTGCTCACGGGTTTCCATTTCTTAGGTGTTTTCAAGGCTAGATTTCGTGCTTGTTCATCGTTTAAACATGTTCTAAGCATCATATGTATAAAATAAATGCTCAAAATAATCCATATGCAGGAAAATTCTAGAGAGAGAAAAACATAAAAATTTGGATTTTTACCTGTTTACAATGGTCTCTCTCTCCATTTTACTTCTGATCTTTCTTCTATTCTCTTTAGTTTCTCTTTCCTTTGTTTTCTTTCGTAAGAAGCAAGCATGCTTTGCACGCTTTGCTTTTATAGAGAATCAACTGACCTCTCTCTCTCTCCTCCATTCTCTCTCTCTACATGACCTCACTGTTGCAACCCTTCACTTCTCATAAATTTCTCTTACACATTTTTAATTTTGCTTTTTCTCTTGTTTGCTTTCCATTAAATGCTTGTGTGATATGTATATTATATATATATATATATATTCACACACCAATACACATGGAGATACACACACACCAGCCGACCTTCTCACACACACACTGATTTTACTCTTCCACACACCAAGATATTTTATATCATTCATTTATATATATATATATATATAATTATTTTAATCATCTTTATATACATGTATATACATATATATATACATACATGTATACATACTTGCCCATATATACATATAATACACCTTTAATTTATAACAATTTATCTTCCTATATTTAATTAATTAAGTCTTTATTAACTTAAATAATTATTTTCTTATAAATTTAGAATTTATACATTATTTTTCATGACCTCGTACTTCGTGTCATATGACCCGGTATCCCGGGTTGGGATATTACAGAGTGTGTGTTGGTATGTGTGATATATATATACAAATATCTCAAATCATAAATGTCACGTCCCGAAACCCACCCTATGCGGATCTCATGTCGCGGGGCCGACCCGAAGGCCGTCCCTACTTTTTCCATTCCTGTATCATAGTACTATATGCAATGTACTAAAAATTTTAAACAATGAACAGCGGAAGTCTTTTAAATAAATTAAACAGCGGAAGTCTATTAAATACATGACATAGTTCTACATAAGACAAAATGAGAACTAAACGTAACCAGCACCCGGGGGTGGTGAATACATGGGAGAACTAACATAAACTGATACAATACTTCAAAATGTCCCCCTACGCTCTCAGACTCCTACTGGGGTCTCGTAGTGTCATCACTTGAAATGGGGGGTAAATGGGGTGGAATGAGCTACAAAGCTCAGTAAGAAAAACAGATCTCCAACACTGGTATCGATGATCAATAAATCCATGAATAAGATAATGATAGCCAATCATAAGGAAGGAGATGCTGTGATAGCCAATGAAAATAATTGCCACGAGGGCCAATGGAAACAATTGCCACGAGGGCCAATGAAAAGTAATCACAATACACAATCAGAAGTATTGGTGTAAAATGATAATATAACAACAATGACGTACTGCCACAATGAACCGATCATGATCAAATCAATCAATGCAAGTCCTTCGTGACTTGAAGAATCATAAGGGATAGTGCCATTCAACAATCAAGTTCTGTCAATCATAAGAGATGCTGTTATTCTGTGTCAGGGCGCGGCAGACCCTCGATCTTTTGGGGCCCGGCATACCCCCCAGTGAATTCCAGTAAATTGCCATTTGTCCGTTCACGGACTTGACCCGTAGGTCCCATTCAATCAGATAGCATCAGATGGGTGTTGTGACTGAGCACAACTCCTGTGTTCATAAACATGTCATGATCATAAGTAATTCCATAGAATATAAAAATGGAATATCATTCATTCAATGAGGATACAACAGTAGGCCTTTCAAGGCATGGTTCAACATGATAACAATGATATAACAGTCAATTAATGTCCACAAGATAGAACAATATCACATTGTGGATAGCAATAACATGTGTGCTTTCAAAGCACAGTGAAACATGATAACAATGATACATCAGTCAATCAAATGTCCACAAGATAGGAAAATATCGAATTGTGGAACATAAGGATATCAATACATTCAAGAGTACGAGTTCGGCAGTAAAAGAATAAACTTGGCTTGTGGAAACACCACATGTAAGAGAGAGTGATCCACTTACCTCTATCGTGATTCTAGATCAGGAATCCGTGAGTGTACCCTTGCCTTTCGAGTTCTCTATATATCAGTGAATACGTTTCAGAATAAATGCTATTCATCAAATTTTATGCCTTTCTATCATAAGTATTTCAAATACTAATTTAGACTTTACCATTGAGTCCGGAATGCCGAAGAAAGTCGGTTTAGGCTTTCGCGGAATTCCATTTGGACTTTTGTACTAAAAAGGGCAAAATAGTCATTTTGCACTTTTACGGTATTTATCCTTCGGGGTCTCGTCTCATAAAATGGACCCCACCATTGGACTCAGAACGTCCGAGATAATAAGTTTTGACTATTCATTTGTATCATTTGGACTTCGTTTGACCCATATTTGAAATAGGGGCATTTTTGTAAAAATTAATATTTTAGAAATTTTCCTGTTTGGGCCTTAATGGAATTTCTTAAAACATTTGGGGCCGGTTCATAATTTCTAAAAGCTACGGTCTGAACCAGTTGGTTCAAAACCAGAAACCCTAAACCGGTCTGCCCCCTTACTAAACCAAATGGTTCAGTCAATTATTGAGAACCGGATTCCAATATCCTGGTTCTTACCTTATCCGTGGTTGGAATAAGCCCAAACCCAATTTCCATTTCCTATCTCCATAGCCAAACAAGCCTAATCCATTTAAATTAAAAACCCAAACGACACAGTTTCACTTACCCATTCATTTTCGGTCGGGTCCCGACCTGATCCGAACCCGGATCCGGTCTAAATTTAACCCGATAGCCTCGTGATATTCCGGTCGTCTTCCCCAGAACTCCGGTAGGGTTCCGGTGGTGAACAGTCACCTTCTCCGACGACGGCCACACAATTTCAATAAGTTTTTAACCCGTTTTGAATGCCATTCTCTTCCCTTCTTCCCAAGGATTTCAAATCCACTCTCGGTTTCCATTGAATCCCTCCCCATCTTCACGAATAGGGGTTTAAATATCTCCGGCCGATTTTCTAGCCAACTGGTTTCTTTTTATTTCACGACTGTTTCCTAACTGTTTTGATCCTAATCGATTTCTAATGTGTTTCTGCTATTTATAAGGATCATTTTCATAAACAAATTTCAAGGTTTTAAACGTAAAATCAATGAAACCCAGATTATTCATGAAACCTGCAACTCAGTTTTCTCCTTGGTTTCTTAACTGTTTTCTATCATTATTTTTGCATTTAAAAGCTAAAATCATGCTTATCAAGACCCTAGCTTTAAATCAAACGTTCATGCTTTAAATCACAAAAACAGAACTTAAAATACTCACCTGGGTTTTCGGTTCTAGCTCACTGTGACCCTCCAAACCCTTCTGTTTTTGCTCCTGAGTTCCTTGACAATGTCCCTCTCAGTCTCAGTCTCTTTTTGTCCCTCAACTCACTCCCGTATATACCTATATAAAGAGAGAGACTCCACCGCCTCTCTTCCTTTCTCTCTTTCTCTCTCTCGGTTACTCCCCCTTCTATGGCCCCTTTCCTTGACTTATATTCTGGTGTTCCCTCTGCTAATTGCAACTTTGCATTTAATGGCTTGGGAGACTTGTGTTGCACACTTATATACATATATCATATTATATACATCACACACACACACTTCACCCAACCGACACACACACACCCTCATTCAGTGCACCTACATACTGCCCAAGGGCAGTTTCCCTTTTCCCCTTTTCTTTTCCTTTTATTTCTTATACATATACATATATACATAAATACATGTATAATACATTATATTATATACATATATATACACATAAAATACATCTTTTTATACATGTATATACATGTATGTGTAGGGATATAAATGCATTTTAAATCATATATACATACATTCATTTTGGTCGGGCTACTCACCTATGTTCACATATGCATGCATGGAAATACGTGCATGCACGCATTACGATGCAATGTCCTGTGGTGCTCGGGTGTTACCCAGCCTTGGTCATTCAGTTCCATCATTTATAGTTTCTAGTCATACGTTTCCATGAAATACCATGATATACATATCTTACCGTTCAAGTTACATGTTTTAACCGACCTACCCCGGTATACGTGACGTATCCCGGGTCGGGATATTACAATAAATGCAAAGCTGCATTTGATAAAGGAGATAAGGATTTAGGTCAAAGAAAGGGGCTTTAAAAGGGGGAGAAACCGAGAGGAAAGAGAGAGATTGAGGCGGTGGTGTGTGTGTGTGTATATATATATATATACACATGTTGCATGGAATGAGAAAAACAGAGAGATTTAAAAGGCTGTAAGTGCTTTCAAAAGTTGAGAAAATTGTTGGGAAGAATCAAAAGTGAGCCAAGAGGAACATAGAAGTAGAAGAAGTGCACTGTACCAAGAAAATCAGAATTTAAAAAGTGAGTAGTTATTTCTGTTTTGAAATTTTCTATCATGATTCATTTGATTCTAAATATAAGGTCTAAACAAGCATGAAACATAGATTCAGTAGCAAGAAGAATCATCTAAAATGATTCAAAAACCAGTGAGCAACCCTCAGTTGTAGGTTTTAGAGTGTTCAGATTTCGTTTTCTATTTTATGCATAAAATGTTGATTGAATGGCCTAAAGGTGATCCTATAAAGTGCAGAAATCAAACTGAAACTAAATTAAAGTGAACCAGTAGGATAAAGGGGTTGAAAAATGGAAGAGCCCAGGTCACCGGAGCTTCGAGTTTTGCCATATTCGTGGAGATTTAGTGATCCAAATGGAAAACTAAATTTAGATTCATGATCTCCATGAAAAAATAAAGAAAACTGCATTGAGCTAGGACGAGAAACCCATCGAAACATATTGGCCGTCGCTGGAGATGGCGATGGAACCCTAGTGAACCTTACTAGCGTATCGCCGGAAAAGACAACACTATTATCTTGGGTCAGGTAGGACACGGGTTGGATCCGGGTTGGGACCCGACAGAAACAGAAATGAGTAATCAAAACGGCGCAGTATTACTTAAGTTTAAAAGTTTTTAAAATTGAATTGGGAGTGTTTGGTAACACGGATAAGAAATTGAAATTGAGACTGAAATAGGAATAGGGATATCCTATCCATGTTTCGTAAGTATCCACTATTTGGTTATCCTTAGTTAGGATAGGATTTTTCTGAAATTTCAAATGAACCCAAAAGTTTTGGAAATTATAATTAGACCCTAAACTTTTAGTTATTATGATTTGACCCATAGAATATAATATTAATTTAATTAATTAAAATAAAAATAAAGGAAAAATTACCCAATTGCCCTTAAGTCAAAAAGTAGTCAAACAGACTCCGATTAAAATAAAAGAATAGTGAATTTTTATTATTTTGAGCATTCCGAACTCAACGGTAGAGTCCGATTCAGAAAAAGAGGTCTCGAGAATTGAGAACCCGTGAAAGTTCAAATAACCATTTTACCCTTTATAGTAACAATGTCCAAATTAAACATATGAATAGTGTATTTTAACTATCTTGAACATTCTAAGACCAATGGAGAGGTCCATTTTGCGATACGGGGTCCCAAAAAATAAAAGACCCATAAAAGTGCAAAATGACCATTTTGCCCTTTTTAGCACCGATGTCCGAATTGAATTTCGCGAAAGCCTAAACCGACTTTCTTCGATATTCCGAACTCAATGGTAGAGTCTATTTTCGTAAAAGATGAACTTAAGATATAAAGACATAAAATTTGATGAATAACATAATTCAGGTAACGATAGACTGAAACGTGTTTCATAGATTTTAGAAACACGGAAGGACAAAGAGAAGGCAGTCTAAATCCTTCTAGTTCATAGACAGTAAGAGGTAAGTGAAATTCGATCTCTGCATGTGTTACATTCCAAGCCATGTCATAGTTCTTTGTATATATATTACTTTGTACTCTATATACACATAGCAATATTCTTTGAGCCACATGGATACTGCCCTATCATGTGGAAGACAGTTATTGATTTCCATATATATATATATATCTCGATCATGATTGTACCCTTGTGCACAAATTTCTTTATGTACACTTGTACCGAGGGCCGTAAGGGCTAGAGAGTTTTATTCGAAATAGTCTAATAACCGTAGCTTCGAAAACTAAAGTTACGTCAGATTGCCTAGAATCAGTTATGATTCCACTATACTCATCATGAAAGATAACGTGATCCTGATATATTTTTAGTACCGGATTTGTGGTCAGTGACATCTCCATCTGATGCAGTTATGACTTTTGGGTCCAGGTTCCAAGTGGAACAATTATTACGTTGCTATACGAGGCATGAGATGTACAGTTGAGCTCAGGTGCTTATGCACCTAGGGGGTAGCCAGGCCCCACCAGTACTAGAGCATCTCAGATTTAGTTGATATCACTATCCTCTATTGTTGATATTCATAGCTTGATCATGTTATATCATTATTGAATGATGATGAGATTTTTACAATTTTCAGTACAGTGCTTACATTTCATACTTGATATAGCTCATGACTGTAGCACTATGACATTGTTAGCATAGCAGATTCATTTCCTTATCATTTGACTTCTATCATCTGATATTGAGTATATATATTTATCGACTGGCTAGCATTCTTTATACCTGTGTACACTTGGCAGAGTAAAAGACTACTTACTGAGTTTTCATAGCTCATTAGATCCTACACAACATTTTGTAGGCACAGATCTCGAGAACAGACCATAGAGCCTAATGGCTAGGAGGTGGACATTTACTTTTGAAGTTGCAATGTAATACTTAGTACAGACAGTCTTATAGCTTTCCCATTTTATCCACGTCTTAGGGATGAACAGTTGTATTAAGAAATTTTGTATTCCGCATTTTGTAAACATTTTATATATCACATGCAACTTTTATTTATTTTCTTCAGCATTTTAGTTGTTGCATGTTAGTAGCACTGATTCTGTAGCAAGTTGAGACCCTTGGTTCGACAAGTAGCATCGGATCGGGCATCGCGACACGAGATCCGCATAGGGTGGGTCTTGGGTCGTGACATCCGTGAAGCCTAAATAAATCCCAAAAAATATGAACAGACAAACTAGGATAATTTTAAATATGCCCTGATGATCAATTATGCGATCAAATGGACCCCGATGACTATAAAATTATGTACTTTCACATTTTGGGACATTCCAGACCCAATGGCGAGATCTGTTTTGTGAAATGAAGTCCTGGAACAATAGACACGTGAAACATCAAAATGACAATTTTACCCTTAGTATTCCAAAAGCCAGATAAATGTCAAAAGGGACATAGTTTGACCGTTTTGGGCACTCTAGACTCAATGGTGGAGTCCGTATTAGCAAATGAAGTATCGAAAAAATGTGACGTGTGAAGGTATAAAATTACAAAAATGCCTTATGTAATACCCCGACCCGAGAATGCTGAGTATTGTGACACGTATTACGAGGATACGAAGATTAGTACAAAGATGATACATTTAAGAAAATAATTAATTTTTAAAGTAATTAATTATTTTAATATAAGAAGTAAATTGTAACATACATATATATATAATTAAATGCAAAAATACATATACTATATAAATAATTATAACTTTAAATATATATATATATATAATTATACATAAATATATATATATATATGAGTGTGTGTATGCATGCATGCATGTATGTTAAAATATGTATATATGAAATGTATGTATATTATATATGGAATAAGAGAGCATGCTATTGCCCAAAGTGTACAAAAGTGAGTGTGTGTCAAAGAGAGGTGTGTGTATTATCCAAGGTGTATTAGGGTTGAACCATGCATATATATATATATATATATATATGTAAGTAAAATACAAGTCAAACACCACACACACACACAACCGGCCACTCAATGGCCTGCCAAATAGTGGCAATTCAAACCACTCATGAAGAAGCCTAAAATTGGCTAACCCAAGTAGAGGGGCAATCAGATTTGCCATGATTCATCTCTCTTTATACAAATATGCATGCTGCTTGTACACACACACACAACCATCCGAGAGTGAGGGAGAGATTGAAGGAGATTCTAGGACGTTCAGAAGTGGGAAGTAAGAAGCAAAGGGGAGAGAAACAGTTTGGAACAAGGTAAACCCACAAAACACTTGCATTTCTCTCTCTAGAATTTCTATACGTATGAATCTGTTTTAGCCTTTGATTTAGTATATATGATGATTAAGATGAATATACATGAACTAGGCATGATTAATTGAACCTAAAACACCTTAGAAACATCAACCGTACACAAGGTAGCCATTGAAGACCTTGCTTGAAGCAGGTCTGAACCGACTTCCTCTAAACCCAATTTGGGTTATCAAGACTTCAAGTAGACCTCACGAGCATCCCAAAAACCTATACCCGCAACCAAGAATCACAAGAAATGGCCCCCAACCATTGACTTGAAGGTTACGGGTTTACAACCCAGACCTCTAAACTCCCCTATAAATCAACATCTATGAATGGAAAATGAATCCTCATGAAGAGGGGATCAAAATAAGCCCAACCTCACTAAAAATGATGAAGAAATGAGCATGAACTGACGACTTACAGGTTCAGTTATCGTGGCTTAAACCAAGCTTTTGAGCTACATTCGAACCTCCAAATCAATGTAAAAGTGTGCTATAAAGTGTTAGGGATATTTTAGAAAAGAAAGCAGAAGAAACGGAGTTGTAAAACATCACGAAATAGGAAAAAACGAAAACCTGCAACTAGGGCAACAGGGGGGTGATCGTGGGGAAGACGACCGAGTCGACTCGCGACTCGTTTGAAACGGGCAGGGGAGACTCGGACATGTGCCGAGCTACGGACCTGCCACCGAATTAAAACGACGGCGTCGTTTTGGGCCTATTACGTATATATATATATATATATATATATATATATATATATATATAACGGTTTAAGTTTAAAAGAAAAGAGGAGAAACTCGCGGTCAGTAGGGTTCGAACCCCTGACCTCACGTGCCCACGCGCCCGTCCTTTCCACTCGGCCACGCATGCGCGTGTGTCACATATGGGGCAATATTTATATATATAATATATATAAAATAAACCGAAAATAAAAATGTGCATTGCACCTGGTGGGACTCGAACTCGGATATATGGGGAGGGAGGTGACACGCTGGCCAGCGTGCCACCCTATTCAACCTGTCACTAATCCCACATAAAATATATATATATATACTATACCTATTAATTTAATTTAATTAAATGAAATTAATTAAATTAAATACTCCAAAATGGCCCGGTGTCCAAATGAGATGAGTTATATATGTATTCCTACTGTCTCAGGCCTTCTGAGTCCATTGGTGAGGTCTGTGACATGAAATGAGGTCCCGAAAAAATTAAAGACCCCTAAAAATGTCAAAATGACCAAAATGCCCCTGCCTCATATAAGTCAAACAAGGTCCAAATAAAATAAATAAATAGTGGATTCTAACTATTTCAAACATTCTGAATCTAATGGTGGGGTCCGTTTCACGTGGCGGGACTCTGAAAAATTTAGACACGTTAAGGTATAAATTACCAAAATACCCCTTGACCAAAATTAACAAGTTATTAGTGTAATCTTACTATCTCGGACCTTCAGAGTCCAATGGTGAGGTCCATGACATGAGATGAGGTCCCGAACATAAAGACACGTAAGGGAGTAAAATGACCAAATCACCCCTAGTATACCAAAAGCCAAATTAAAACCAAGGAAGGACTAAATTGACTTTCTTTGACATCCCAGACTCAATAATGGAGTCCAAATTTCGAAACGAAGTACAGAAAAAAAAAATGACACGTAAAACGATGAAAGACCTTTTTCCCTTTTTCATACCAGAGTGCGAATTAAATTATAGGGAAGCCTAAACCGACTTTCTTCGACACTCCGGACTCAATGGTAGAGTCTATTCGACCAAAAGAAATGTCTAAAATAAAAAGACATAAAATTTGATGAATTGCATCTGTCAGATGACTATTGTAATATCCCGACCCAGGATACCGGGTCATATGACACGTATAACGAGAATTTACAAAAAACAATAATTAATTAATTTAATTATTAATTAATTAAGGTAAAAGAATGATTATGTATATTAATTAAATAATATATATATACATGTATAAAGTGAAATTTATATGTACGTATATGGAAGCATGTGTGTATGCATGTAGATGAATAAAGTAGAAGGAGTGAACAGTGTGTGAATGTGTGTGTGTGTGTCGGCTGGTGTGTGTGTGTGTGTGTTGTCTTATATGTGTATATGTATATATATGTATATATTATATGTATAAATATCTCAAAACAAATTAATGCAAAGTAGGAAAGAGAAAAAGAAAAATTGATGAGATGGGAGGGCTATGTAGGGCTACAATCAGAAAGAAGAGAGAGAGAACAGTAGAGAGAGAAAATGAGGACAGAGAGAGGTCGGTTATCCTTGCTTTAAAAGCCAAAACATGCAAAGCATGTTGTTCTCTCACGAAAGAAATCAGAGAAGGAGGAACTGAGGAAGTAGAAGAAGAGATTCAGAGCAAGAAAGAAAGAGAAAAACAGTGGTGAAAGGTGAACCCACCTAAACCTTTGAAATTCTCTCTCTAGAATTCCTCTAAGTATAAACTGATTTAAAGCTTTCATTTTATATATATGATGTTTAGAACACATTATAATCATAACAAGCATGAAATTTAAGCTTTAAAACACCTAAAAACACCTAACCCAGAAGCATCCTCCATTAAAGACCATGCTTATAGCAGGTCTGACCCGATGGAAACCAAACTTCGTTTGGTGTATAAGGACCTCTAGTAGACCCTACAAGCATGTTAAAAACCTACGTACGCGACCTTGAAGCTCAAAAATCGACCCTCAAATGTCAAGGTGCAGGTTACGGGTTTACACCCCAAACCTCTAAACTCATGATTTAAGCCATTTCTTTAAATGAAAACTGAATCCCCATGAAGAGGGGATCAGAACAAGCCAAGCCTCATCGAAAATGGTCAAGAAACGAGCATGAACCGAGGGTGATACAGGTTTAGCTATCGCGACCGAAACCGAACACACGAACGAGTTTTGAACTCCAAAATGAATGCCAATCGATTTGTATATACCTTAGGAATAATTTGGGACCAAAACAGTGGAGACTGGCTGAGTAGAAATGCATGAAATAGGAAGAAATGAATTCGGGAACTAGGGCAACAGTAGAGTCGACGTGGGGAAGACGAAGACGAGTTAACTCGGACAGGTGGCAGCCTCTGGGCTTGCCACCGATTAATTGGAACGGCGTCGTTTTGAATGTCGGTTAAGTAAATGGACGCTAGGGCTGATGTCATGATGACGTCAGCCACATGTAAATAAACCGGATAGATCGATTGGGCTATGACTAGACTGGACCGGTTCACTTAATCCCTAACCAAACCCTTTGGTTTTCAAGTTTATTTAAAATAAAATAAACCATGACTTCCTATATTTACGGTTTGACCCCCGGGCTTTAGGAAATTATACTGAGGCCCAACTGAGGGAAAATTTATACATTTAGACCCCTGGAAAAATAATTAAATAATTAATTTAATTATTTAATGAATGAGGTTAAATTACTATTTTGCCCTTGTGGCATAAATAGAGCAAATGAAGTCCAAATTAAACATATGAATAGTGTAATTTTACTATTTTGGACATTCTGAGATCAATGGTAGGGTCCGTTTTACGAGATGGAGCCCGAAAAAATAAATACACGTAAGGGGTGAATGACCAAAATACCCCTTGACCAAAATTTACAAGTTATTAGTATATTCTTACTATCTTGGACCTTCTGAGTCCAATGGTGAGGTACACAACACGAAACGGGGTCCCGAAAAATAAAGACACGTAAAGGGGTAAAAAAACCAAAATACCCCTGGTACCCCAAGAGCCGAAATGAGATCAGAGAAGGTCTAAATTGACTTTCCTTGACATCCCGGACTCAATAATGGAGTCCGAATTACGAAACGAAGTACAGAAAAATGTGACACGTAAAACGGTAAATGACAATTTTGTCCTTTTACATATAACAGTCCGAATTAAATGATTGGAAAGCCTAAACTGACTTTCTTCGACACTCCGGACTTAATGGTAGAGTCTATTCGACCAAAAGAAATGTCTAAAATAAAAAGACATAAAATTTGATGAATAACATCTGTTAGATGACTATGAACTGAATTATTGCCAAAGAACTAAACTGAGGCAAGTACGAGAAATGAAATACGAAAAGACACGACACGTAAACATGTTAAATAAATAACATTAAATTGAAGTTAATGGAACTCCCAGAAGAATATGATTGTAGAATTCTATTTTCTTGACACGTTAAATTGTGTTTTAAACAAAGAATTTAATAGACACAAAAATGAATCAGGAACGAGAAGTTCCCCCAATGATGACGAAGGCACAAATAGCAAATGACCCGAGACAGAAAGTTTTCTGGGAGAAGCTAGAAAAACAACTCCAGATAGTTCAGAAATATATTCGGATTTCCAAAACAAATGAAGTGGTCTGTGTTAGCCCCTTCATTTACAAGACTATAACTATGGAGCAACTAGCAGCGAAAAAGATTAAGAAACAGGAGGACACCGAAACGCTGCAAGAATGGCTTCACAGGTTGAAAGAAGCCAAGGGAAATGCGACTAAATAGATCGAAAACCAGAAGTACGAGGTGAGTAACCCTGTGTTTGAATTGGAGATTTAACTCCATGGATTTGAAAAAGTTTTAATTTCAAAGATGTGAAGTATTTGAAGTTTCAAATTCAGTATTTACATGATGAAACTTTTAATTGTACTGTTTTATAACTCTATATGACATGCTCAGTGATTGGTATTTATCATAGTTTTCTTAAAACATATTTCAGCATATCTAAGGGTTTAAATGCCAAATTATGTTAAATATCCTGAATTTGATAGTTACAAGTATTTGAAGTCCTATTGTAGAAATTATACATTTCATGTTTTTAAATACTCATGAAAGTATCTATTGAAGAAGTTATGTGATAAATGTTTTACAAGATAAACGGTACTAAGTACCACCCCATGTGACGTTGAAATCCTTCGGGATTCAACAGTAAATGCCCGGTAGCAGGATCTAATCCCCTAGGCAAATGAGATCGGCAGTATTGGCAGTAAAATGGGAGTCTGGTTCGAAACAGATTCCACCTAATTAAAGAGAAAAGATGACAAAGTGATTTTGGAAATGAAAGCAGGTTTTACCCTCATTTTCAAATACATATTTATGTGATTTAAAGTTTATATACTTTATCTGATGAAGTACGAGTTTTGCTTGGATACCTTAAATGTTTCCAAGTTATTTGAAATGCATATGTTTTGAGTTATATACTCTATTTGACGAAGTACGAGTTTAGCTTGAACACTTTAAATGTTTCAAAGCTATCTATTTATGAAATGCATATGTTCGAGTTATATACTCCATTTGACAAGTATAAGTATAGCTTGAATACTTAAAATGTTTCAAAGCTATTTGTTTTAAGAATGCATGTACTCTGTATTCTAAATTGTCTAAGCAATTGACAGTGAATGTTTTACAACTCTTATGTACTAAAAACCACTGCTAATTGAAAACCCCATGACGAACACTGGAATTGCTCACAAGCTTAGATTAGCTTACCCGGACTTTGTTCGGACCCCCCTTTCAGATGATGCAGCAGACAGGGTCTTAAGGACAACGACGATGAGTCTAGCTGTTTTTGGAAGGATATGTTTAAGTAGTTCTTTTGAAGAACCTATGAACATTAGTAGTATGTTTTGTATTAATAGACAGAGTAAGAATATGTAATAGGCCCTCAGGGCAACTGAATATGTATTGTATCGATGTATGAAGTCTTTAAGTTTTCTTTATACTCTGAATGTGTAACCATGTATGCTATGTATGGAACAGCAGTATCGGACGGATGTGCATAATTTAAAATGAGAAAAGAAAAGAAAAAGAAAAAGTTTTTCATGCTTCCGCAATCATGTGTAGCACATCTATTCGATACTGCTGCAGATGCGAGCTTTGTCTCGGGGCCTTCGGGTCTCGGGGCGGCGGTCGCGATCCGGTAATCCGCAGAGGGTGGGTTTCGGGGCGTGACAACATGGTATCAGAGCCAGGTTATTAGGTCTTTTGGGAAAAGACCAAGTCACAAGTGAAGATAAGAATGATTAAGATTTGTTTTAGGTTGACTAAGATCAACTTAGTGATGATAGGAGATTCTAAATAGAATTTTGAGTTAGGTAAGTCCTAGGCTACCTAAAATATGTGAAGTATGTGATATGATATAAAGGCGGGGTATGGGACCCGCAGTACATGAAATAGATATGTGGAGCACATGATATGATATAAAGGCGGGGTATGGGACCCGTAGTACATGAAATGGATATATGAAGTATACGATAGAAAGGCGGGGTATGGGACCCGCAGTACATGAAATGGATAGATGAAGTATACGATAGAAAGGCGGGGTGTGGGACCCATAGTATGGGAAATGGAGATGTAAAGTATGTGATATGAAATAAGAGCGGGGTATGAGACCCTGCAGTAAAGTAGAAGAAATAAAGGCTGAAGATTAGAAGTAGAAACATGAATTAAGAAGTCAGATAACAAAAAAAAAAAAAGGTTAAAAAGTGAGAAGGGAGGATTTTGACAGTTATTGATGTGCTATCAGGACCCCTGTTACCGGTGAGGAACGGCCGCCTTATCATGTAACTAAGGTAGCTAAGAAACACATAGTGCTGCCTTATCCAACCTGATCGAGGAAATCCTTAAATCGTAAAGAGACATGAATCCCGAATGCGAATGGAGATATTAGAAATGTTATAAGCGAAGAATGATACGAGTAAACATTGTTTAGATATATGAGTAGTTGAGTTTTGAGGACAAAACTCTTTTAAGTAGGGAAGAATGTAATATCCCGACCCGGGATACCGGGTCATATGACACGTATTACGAGAATTTACAAAAAACAATAATTAATTAATTTAATTATTAATTCAATTAAGGTAAAAGAATGATTATATATATTAATTAAATAATATATATATATACATGTATAAAGTGAAATTTATATGTATGTATATGGAAGCATGTGTGTATACATGTAGATGAATAAAGTAGAAGGAGTGAACAGTGTGTGAATGTGTGTGTGTGTGTCGGCTGGTGTGTCACGACCCGAAACCCACCCTATGCGGATCTCGTGTCGCGGGGCCGACCCGAAGGCCGTCCCTACTTTTTTCGTTCCTGTATCATAGTACTAATATGCAATGTACTAAAAATTTAAAACAATAAACAGCGGAAGTCATTTATCAGTTACAGTAATCCAGCGGAAGTCTTTTTAAATACATTAAACAGCGGAAGTCTTATTAATACATGACATAGTTCTACAAAATTCAAAATGAGAACTAAACCGTAACCAGCACCCGGGGGTGGTGAATACATGGGAGAACTAACATAGACTGATACAATACTTCAAAATGTCCCCCTACGCTCTCAGACTCCTACTAGGGGTCTCGCAGCGTCATCACCTGAAATGGGGGTAAATGGGGTGGAATGAGCTACAAAGCTCAGTAAGTAAAACAGATCTCCAACACTGGTAACGATGATCAATGTGTATCCATGAATAGATAATGATAGCCAATCATAAGGAAGGAGATGCTGTGATAGCCAATGAACATAATTGCCACGAGGGCCAATGGAACAATTGCCACGAGGGCTAATGAAAAGTAATCACAATACACAATCAGAAGTAATAGTGTAAAATGAAAATATAACAACAATGAAGTACTGCCACAATGAACCGATCACAATCAAATCAATCAATGCAAGTCTTTCGAGACTTGAAGAATTATAAGGAATAGTGCCATTCAATCAATTAAGTTCTGTCAATCATAAGAGATGCTGTTAATCTGTTTCAGGGCTCGGCAGACCCTCGATCTTTTGGGGCCCGGCATACCCCCCAGTCAATTCCAATAATTTGCCATTTGTCCATTCACGGACTCGACCTGTAGGTCCCATTTAATCAGATAGCATCAGATGGTTGTTGTGACTGAGCACAACTCCCGTGTCCATAAACATGTCATGATCATAGTAATTCCATAGAATATAAAAATGGAATATCATTCATTCAATGAGGATACAGTTGTAGGCCTTTCAAGGCATGGTTCAACATGATAACAATGATATAGCAATCAATCAAGGTCCACTAGATAGAACAATATCACAAAGTGGATAGCAATAACATATGTGCTTTCAAAGCACAGTGAAACATGATAACAGTGATACATCAGTCAATGATATGTCCACAAGATAGAAAATATCAAAATGTGGAACACATGGATATCAATACTTTCAAGAGTACGAGTTTAGCAGTAAAAGAATAAACTTGGCTTGTGGGAACACCACATGTAAGAGAAAGTGATCCACTTACCTCTATCATGCTTCTATCTTAGAAATCCGTGAGTATACCCTTGCCTTTTGAGTTCCCTATATATCAGTGAATACGTTTCAGAATAAATACTATTCATCAAAGTTTATGCTTTTCTATCATAAGTATTTCAAATACTATTTTAGACTTTACCATTGAATCCGGAATGCCGAAGAAAGTCGGTTTAGGCTTTCGCGGAATTCCATTTGGACTTTTGTACTAAAAAGGGCAAAATAGTCATTTTACACTTTTACGGTATTTTATCCTTCGGGGTTCCGTCTCGTAAAACGGACCCCACCATTGGACTCAGAACGTCCGAGATAATAGGTTTTGACTATTCATTTGTGTCGTTTGGACTTCGTTTGACCTCTTTTTGGAATAGGGGCATTATTGTAAAATTAATATTTAATTAATTTTTTATACTTGGGCAACAGTGTAATTTCCCAAACTATTTGGGGCCGGTTTATAAATCCCATAAGCTGCGGTCTGAACCAGTTGGTTCAGACCTAAAAACCCTAGACCGGTCCACCCTTGCCCTGAACCAAACGGTTCACTTTCATTCAAGAACCGGATTTCAATAACCCAATTCCCTATCCTTATCCCTGTTTCGGTTAACCCCAAAACCCAATTTCTATTTATTATTCCTGCAACCAAACATGCCCAAATCCATTTAATTAGAAACCCAAAACGACACAGCTTCGGTCCGTTTCATATCCGGTCGGGTACCGACCCGATCCGAACCCGGATCCATCCCAGTTTTGACCCGATAGCCCCCACGCTTTTCCGATCGTCTTCCCCACGTCTCCGGTAGGGTTCCGGCGTGCACAGTCACCTTCTCCGGCGACGGTGACTCATTTTTCGGTGAGATTTCGGCCCTTTTTAAATGTCATTCTCTTCCCCTTCTCCTAAGGATTTCAAATCCATTTTCCATTTCCTTTAAATCCCTTCATAACTTCACGAAATAGAGCCTAAGTATCTCCGGCCGATTTTTCGGTGACCCATATCCTTCCTATTTCGTGACTATTTGTACACTGTTTTGACCCTAATCCATTTTAAATGGTTTCCTGCACCTCTAAGGACTATTTTCATAAACAAACATCAAAGTTTTAAGCATGAATTCATGGAACCCGAAATTATCCATGAAACCTGCAACTTGGGATATCTCCATGGTTTCTAAACCTTTTTCTATCATTTTTCTTGCATTTAAAAGCTAGAAGCATGCTTATTAAGACCCTGAATTTAGATCAAATATACATGCTTAAAATCTCAAAAACAGAACTTGATGTACTTACCTGGGTTTCGGATTTCAGCTCACTATGACCCTCCAAACTTCCTGTTTATGCTCCTTAGCTCTTTGCCAAAGTGTTCTATCAAATTTGGTCTCGTTTGTGCCTTTAAACCCACACCCGTAGGCTTATATTTGTAGAGAGAGTTTCCACCGCCTCTCTCTCTTTTCTCTCTCTCTCTCTCGGTTCCTCCCCCTTCTATGGCCTCTTTCTTTGACCTAGAACCTGTGCTCTCTCTGCCAAATGCAACCTTTGCATTAAATGGCTTGGAGACTTGTTGGGCACTTATGTATATATATATATCATATTATATATATATATAACACACACATTTCTCACATAGCCGACACACACACTCTCTTTGGTGCCTGCATACTGCCCAAGGCAGTTCCCCTTTTTCCTTTTTCCTTTCTTTTTGTTTCTTATGTAAATATACATATATACATAAATACATCATACATGTATAATACATTATATCTTATACATATATACACATGAAATACACTTCTTTTATACATGTATATACATGTATATGTGGGGGTCTAATTCTATTTTAAATCATATTTGCATACACTGATTTCAATCAAGCTATGTATCTACGTTCACGTATGCATGCATGGGAATGCGTGCATGCACGCATTTCGATGCAATGCCCAGTAATGCTCGAGTGTTACCCAGCCCTGGTCATTCATTTCCATGATTACAGTCTCCAGTCTTTCATTTCCATGAGAATACTATGACATTCATATCTTATCGTTTAAGTTACATGTTTTAACCGACCTACCTCGGTATACGTGACGTATCCCGGGTCGGGATATTACATGGTGTGTGTGTGTGTGTGTGTGTGTGTTGTCTTATATGTGTGTATGTATATATATGTATATATTATATGTATAAATATCTCAAAACAAATTAATGCAAAGTAGGAAAGAGAAAAAGAAAAATTGATGAGATGGGAGTGCTGTGTAGGGCTACAATCAGAAAGAAGAGAGAGAGAACAGTAGAGAGAGAAAATGAGGAGAGAGAGAGAGAGGTCGGTTATCCTTGCTTTAAAAGCCAAAACATGCAAAGCATGTTGTTCTCTCACGAAAGAAATCAGAGAAGGAGGAACTGAGGAAGTAGAAGAAGAGATTCAGAGCAAGAAAGAAAGAGAAAAACAGTGGTGAAAGGTGAACCCACCTAAACCTTTGAAATTCTCTCTCTAGAATTCCTCTAAGTATAAACTGATTTAAAGCTTTCATTTTATATATATGATGTTTAGAACACATTATAATCATAACAAGCATGAAATTTAAGCTTTAAAACACCTAAAAACACCTAACCCAGAAGCATCCTCCATTAAAGACCATGCTTATAGCAGGTCTGACCCGATGGAAACCAAACTTTGTTTGGTGTATAAGGACCTCTAGTAGACCCTACAAGCATGTTAAAAACCTACGTACGCGACCTTGAAGCTCAAAAATCGACCCTCAAATGTCAAGGTGCAGGTTACGGGTTTACACCCCAAACCTCTAAACTCATGATTTAAGCCATTTCTTTAAATGAAAACTGAATCCCCATGAAGAGGGGATCAGAACAAGCCAAGCCTCATCGAAAATGGTCAAGAAACGAGCATGAACCGAGGGTGATACAGGTTTAGCTATCGCGACCGAAACCGAACACACGAACGAGTTTTGAACTCCAAAATGAATGCCAATCGATTTGTATATACCTTAGGAATAATTTGGGACCAAAACAGTGGAGACTGGCTGAGTAGAAATGCATGAAATAGGAAGAAATGAATTCGGGAACTAGGGCAACAGTAGAGTCGACGTGGGGAAGACGAAGACGAGTTAACTCGGACAGGTGGCAGCCTCTGGGCTTGCCACCGATTAATTGGAACGGCGTCGTTTTGAATGTCGGTTAAGTAAATGGACGCTAGGGCTGATGTCATGATGACGTCAGCCACATGTAAATAAACCGGATAGACCGATTGGGTTATGACTAGACCGGACCGGTTCACTTAATCCCTAACCAAACCCTTTGGTTTTCAAGTTTATTTAAAATAAAATAAACCATGACTTCCTATATTTACGGTTTGACCCCTGGGCTTTAGGAAATTATACTGAGGCCCAACTGAGGGAAAATTTATACATTTAGACCCCTGGAAAAATAATTAAATAATTAATTTAATTATTTAATGAATGAGGTTAAATTACTATTTTGCCCTTGTGGCATAAATAGAGCAAATGAAGTCCAAATTAAACATATGAATAGTGTAATTTTACTATTTTGGACATTCTGAGATCAATGGTAGGGTCCGTTTTAAGAGTTGGGGCCCGAAAAAATAAATACACGTAAGGGATAAATGACCAAAATACCCCTTGACCAAAATTTACAAGTTATTAGTATATTCTTACTATCTTGGACCTTCTGAGTCCAATGGTGAGGTCCACAACACGAAACGGGGTCTCGAAAAATAAAGACACGTAAAGGGGTAAAAAAACCAAAATACCCCTGGTACCCCAAGAGCCGAAATGAGATCAGAGAAGGTCTAAATTGACTTTCCTTGACATCCCGGACTCAATAATGGAGTCCGAATTACGAAACGAAGTACAGAAAAATGTGACACGTAAAACAGTAAATGACCATTTTGTCCTTTTACATATAACAGTCCGAATTAATTGATTGGAAAGCCTAAACTGACTTTCTTCGACACTCCAGACTTAATGGTAGAGTCTATTCGACCAAAAGAAATGTCTAAAATAAAAAGACATAAAATTTGATGAATAGCATCTGTTAGATGACTATGAACTGAATTATTGCCAAAGAACTAAACTGAGGCAAGTACGAGAAATGAAATACGAAAAGACACGACACGTAAACATGTTAAATAAATAACATTAAATTGAAGTTAATGGAACTCCCAGAAGAATATGATTGTAGAATTCTATTTTCTTGACACGTTAAATTGTGTTTTAAACAAAGAATTTAATAGACACAAAAATGAATCAGGAACGAGAAGTTCCCCCAATGATGACGAGGGCACAAATAGCAAATGACCCGAGACAGAAAGTTTTCTGGGAGAAGCTAGAAAAACAACTCCAAATAGTTCAGAAATATATTCGGATTTCCAAAACAAATGAAGTGGTCTGTGTTAGCCCCTTCATTTACAAGACTATAACTAAGGAGCAACTAGCAGCGAAAAAGATTAAGAAACAGGAGGACACCGAAACGCTGCAAGAATGGCTTCACAGGTTAAAGGAAGCCAAGGGAAAGGCGACTAAATAGATCGAAAACCAGAAGTACGAGGTGAGTAACCCTGTGTTTGAATTGGAGATTTAACTCCATGGATTTGAAAAAGTTTTAATTTCAAAGATGTGAAGTATTTGAAGTTTCAAATTCAGTATTTACATGATGAAGCTTTTAATTGTACTGTTTTATAACTCTATATGACATGCTCAGTGATTGGTATTTATCATAGTTTTCTTAAAACATATTTCAGCATGTCTAAGGTTTTAAATGCCAAATTATGTTAAATATCCTGAATTTGATAGTTACAAGTATTTGAAGTCCTATTGTAGAAATTATACATTTCATGTTTTTAAATACTCATGAAAGTATCTATTGAAGAAGTTATGTGATAAATGTTTTACAAGATAAACGGTACTAAGTACCACCCCATGTGACGTTGAAATCCTTCGGGATTCAACAGTAAATGCCCGGTAGCAGGATCTAATCCCCTAGGCAAATGAGATCGGCAGTATTGGCAGTAAAATGGGAGTCTGGTTCGAAACAGATTCCACCTAATTAAAGAGAAAAGATGACAAAGTGATTTTGGAAATGAAAGCAGGTTTTACCCTCATTTTCAAATACATATTTATGTGATTTAAAGTTTATATACTTTATCTGATGAAGTACGTGTTTTTCTTGGATACCTTAAATGTTTCCAAGTTATTTGAAATGCATATGTTTTGAGTTATATACTCTATTTGACGAAGTACGAGTTTAGCTTGAACACTTTAAATGTTTCAAAGCTATCTATTTATGAAATGCATATGTTCGAGTTATATACTCCATTTGACAAGTATAAGTATAGCTTGAATACTTAAAATGTTTCAAAGCTATTTGTTTTAAGAATGCATGTACTCTGTATTCTAAATTGTATAAGCAATTGGCAGTGAATGTTTTACAACTCTTATGTACTAAAAACCACTGCTAATTGAAAACCCCATGACGAACACTGGAATTGCTCACAAGCTTAGATTAGCTTACCCGGACTTTGTTCGGACCCCCCCTTTCAAGGTGATGCAGCAGACAGGGTCTTAAGGACAACGACGATGAGTCTAGCTGTTTTTGGAAGGATATGTTTAAGTAGTTCTTTTGAAGAACCTATGAACATTAGTAGTATGTTTTGTATTAATAGACAGAGTAAGAATATGTAATAGGCCCTCAGGGCAACTGAATATGTATTGTATCGATGTATGAAGTCTTTAAGTTTTCTTTATACTCTGAATGTGTAACCATGTATGCTATGTATGGAACAGCAGTATCGGACGGATGTGCATAATTTAAAATGAGAAAAGAAAAGAAAAAGAAAAAGTTTTTCATGCTTCCGCAATCATGTGTAGCACATCTATTCGATACTGCTGCAGATGCGAGCCTTGTCTTGGGGCCTTCGGGTCTCGGGGCGGCGGTCGCGATCCGGTAATCCGCAGAGGGTGGGTTTCGGGGCGTGACAACATGGTATCAGAGCCAGGTTATTAGGTCTTTTGGGAAAAGACCAAGTCACAAGTGAAGATAAGAATGATTAAGATTTGTTTTAGGTTGACTAAGATCAACTTAGTGATGATAGGAGATTCTAAATAGAATTTTGAGTTAGGTAAGTCCTAGGCTACCTAAAATATGTGAAGTATGTGATATGATATAAAGGCGGGGTATGGGACCCGCAGTACATGAAATAGATATGTGGAGCACATGATATGATATAAAGGCGGGGTATGGGACCCGTAGTACATGAAATGGATATATGAAGTATACGATAGAAAGGCGGGGTATGGGACCCGCAGTACATGAAATGGATAGATGAAGTATACGATAGAAAGGCGGGGTGTGGGACCCGTAGTATGGGAAATAGAGATGTAAACTATGTGATATGAAATAAGAGCGGGGTATGAGACCCGCAGTAAAGTAGAAGAAATAAAGGCTGAAGATTAGAAGTAGAAACATGAATTAAGAAGTCAGATAACAAAAAAAAAAAAAAGGTTAAAAAGTGAGAAGGGACGGATTTTGACAGTTATTGATGTGCTATCAGGACCCCTGTTACCGGTGAGGAACAGCAGCCTTATCATGTAACTAAGGTAGCTGAGAAACACATAGTGCTGCCTTATCCAACCTGATCGAGAAAATCCTTAAATCGTAAAGAGACATGAATCCCGAATGCGAATGGAGATATTAGAAATGTTATAAGCGAAGAATGATACGAGTAAACATTGTTTAGATATATGAGTAGTTGAGTTTTGAGGACAAAACTCTTTTAAGTAGGGAAGAATGTAATATCCCGACCCGGGATACCGGGTCATATGACACGTATTACGAGAATTTACAAAAAACAATAATTAATTAATTTAATTATTAATTAATTAAGGTAAAAGAATGATTATATATATTAATTAAATAATATATATATATATACATGTATAAAGTGAAATTTATATGTATGTATATGGAAGCATGTGTGTATGCATGTAGATGAATAAAGTAGAAGGAGTGAACAGTGTGTGAATGTGTGTGTGTGTGTCGGCTGGTGTGTGTGTGTGTGTGTTGTCTTATATGTGTATATGTATATATATGTATATATTATATGTATAAATATCTCAAAACAAATTAATGCAAAGTAGGAAAGAGAAAAAGAAAAATTGATGAGATGGGAGGGCTGTGTAGGGCTACAATCAGAAAGAAGAGAGAGAGAACAGTAGAGAGAGAAAATGAGGAGAGAGAGAGAGAGGTCGGTTATCCTTGCTTTAAAAGCCAAAACATGCAAAGCATGTTGTTCTCTCACGAAAGAAATCAGAGAAGGAGGAACTGAGGAAGTAGAAGAAGAGATTCAGAGCAAGAAAGAAAGAGAAAAACAGTGGTGAAAGGTGAACCCACCTAAACCTTTAAAATTCTCTCTCTAGAATTCCTCTAAGTATAAACTGATTTAAAGCTTTCATTTTATATATATGATGTTTAGAACACATTATAATCATAACAAGCATGAAATTTAAGCTTTAAAACACCTAAAAACACCTAACCCAGAAGCATCCTCCATTAAAGACCATGCTTATAGCAGGTCTGACCCGATGGAAACCAAACTTTGTTTGGTGTATAAGGACCTCTAGTAGACCCTACAAGCATGTTAAAAACCTACGTACGCGACCTTGAAGCTCAAAAATCGACCCTCAAATGTCAAGGTGCAGGTTACGGGTTTACACCCCAAACCTCTAAACTCATGATTTAAGCCATTTCTTTAAATGAAAACTGAATCCCCATAAAGAGGGGATCAGAACAAGCCAAGCCTCATCGAAAATGGTCAAGAAACGAGCATGAACCGAGGGTGATACAGGTTTAGCTATCGCGACCGAAACCGAACACACGAACGAGTTTTGAACTCCAAAATGAATGCCAATCGATTTGTATATACCTTAGGAATAATTTGGGACCAAAACAGTGGAGATTGGCTGAGTAGAAATGCACGAAATAGGAAGAAATGAATTCGGGAACTAGGGCAACAGTAGAGTCGACGTGGGGAAGACGAAGAGGAGTTAACTCGGTTTTAAATATAGGGCTGGATCGACTCGGACAGGTGGCAGCCTCTGGGCTTGCCACCGATTAATTGGAACGGCGTCGTTTTGAATGTCGGTTAAGTAAATGGACGCTAGGGCTGACGTCATGATGACGTCAGCCACATGTAAATAAAACGGATAGACCGGTTGGGTTATGACTAGACTGTAATATCCCGACCCGGAATACGTCACGTATACCGAGGTAGGTCGGTTAAAACATGTAACATGAATGATAAGATATGAATATCATAGTATTCTCATGGAAATGAAAGACTGGAGACTGTAATCATGGAAATGAATGACCAGGGCTGGGTAACACCCGAGCATTTCAGGGCATTGCATCGAAATGCGTGCATGCACACATTCCCACGCATGCATACGTGAACGTAGATACATAGCTTGATTAAAATCAGTGTATGCAAATATGATTTAAAATGGAATTAGACCCCTACATATACATGTATATACATGTATAAAAGAGGTGTATTTCATGTGTATATATGTGTTGCTGCAAAAAACAGCACCGGTCATAATTCGATGATTCGGCAAGAAGGACCTGCAAAAAAGAGAAGGAGGACCCTCCGACGATCAAGTCAGTAAAGAGGGAATATAAGAAATATGTGAAAAGAGAGTGATTGTGTATGTGATTGAATCTGCGATTGAATATACCTGGCCCTTTTATTTATAGGGTTGAGAGTCATTGATTTTAGCAGTTTCCTATATTGAATAGAATTCTTTTCCTTGTTTGACAAGGTTAAAAGATATGTGATAATCTTCCTTGATTTGGGGTAGGATTCTTTCCTATCTGAAAGTCTTGCACTCTAAGATATATTCCTTATTCTGAGGTCGGAAGTTTATAGAAGACGATGCCCAGTTCGGAACTCCTCTGCTCGGTAGGCAGCTCTGCTCGGTAGGCAGCTCTGCTGGTAGTTGCTCTGAGGCAGCTCTGCTCGGTAGCTCTGCTGCTTGCTGCTCAGCTCTGCTGGCAGCTCTGATCGGTAGGCAGATCTGCTCGGTAGGCAGCTCTGCTCGGTAGGCAGCTCTGCTGGTAGTTGCTCTGAGGCAGCTCTGCTCGGTAGCTCTGCTGCTTGCTGCTCAGCTCTGCTGGCAGCTCTGATCGGTAGGCAGATCTGCTCGGTAGGCAGCTCTGCTCGGTAGGCAGCTCTGCTCGGTAGCTCTGCTGCTTGCTGCTCAGCTCTGCTGGCAGCTCTGATCGGTAGGCAGATCTGCTCGGTAGGCAGCTCTGCTCGGTAGGCAGCTCTGCTCGGTAGGCAGCTTTTTATGGCTCATCAGTTACTCCCCCCCCCGAGCCTCAGTTCTGTGAGATCTGTGCAGAGCTGAGGTTAGGATTTTTGAAGAGTCACACGTACTTGATGATTGATAATATACTGTCCTACAACACCTGGAAATAAAACAAGAGTTTTATAAAGGTTGATAGAGTAAGAAAAATGGACCAGACCAGAAGGTCTGTACATTTAGGTGGACCAGACACGAGGTCTGTACATTTAGTTGGACCAGACATGAAGTCTGTACATTTAGATGGACCAGACCTGAGAGTCTGTGCATTAAGATGGACCAGACCTAAGGGTCTGTGCATTAAGATGGACCAGACCTGAGTCTGTGCATTAAGATGGACCAGACCTGAGAGGTCTGTACATTAAGATGGACCAGACCTGAGAGTCTGTGCATTAAGATGGACCAGACCTGAGTCTGTGCATTAAGATGGACCAGACCTGAGGGTCTGTGCATTAAGATGGACCAGACCTAAGGGTCTGTGCATTAAGATGGACCAGACCTGAGAGGTCTGTACATTAAGATGGACCAGACCTGAGAGTCTGTACATTAAGATGGACCAGACCTGAGTCTGTACATTAAGATGGACCAGACCTGAGTCTGTGCATTAAGATGGACCAGACCTGAGGGTCTGTGCATTAAGATGGACCAGACCTAAGGGTCTGTACATTAAGATGGACCAGACCTGAGAGGTCTGTACATTAAGATGGACCAGACCTGAGAGTCTGTGCATTAAGATGGACCAGACCTAAGGGTCTGTGCATTAAGATGGACCAGACCTGAGAGTCTGTACATTAAGATGGACCAGACCTGGGGGTCTGTGCATTAAGATGGACCAGACCTGAGAGGTCTGTGCATTAAGATGGACCAGACCTGAGAGGTCTGTACATTAAGAGGACCGAGCCTAAAGCACTTGTAATGGATACAAGGCTTTAGAGGTCAATAAGATGGACCAGACCTGAGGGTCTGTGCATTAAGAACAAAAGTACTGCGAATGATACTTATATCTTTCTTGTCAATTGGCTTGAGAGGTTCCCCACAGTACTAATCCTATGATTTTTACATAACTGGTGAAAGCTATGCTGGCCATTATGTGCCTCAGCTTGTATATAATAGTTTTTATGATCAAATATTTTGACGAAGTGAGAGCAAGAGACACCATGTTTGTGCTGGCATTGTTGAAGAGAGAACTACATCCTTGTAAAATACTGATCTTGTTAATCATGGAGAAAGCCAACTGGAAAAGAGTTCCTCTTGACACAGTGTGAACTGCTGAGCTGATGACCAGATAGGTGATAATAAGGCAAGCTGCATACAAGCGTGCTCTTTGGGTTGTCTACTGTACAGTGTCAACATGGCGTAGGCCAATAGCAATAAAAGATGCAGCCATTGCTGTTGGGCCGGTGAGGAACCTTACGGCCGTGGTAAATTAGGCGACTGAGTTCTCATACAATCATCTTAGGCTGAAGAGCCACAAACTGACTTTGACCATGGACAACAAGAGTCAACAAAAGAGAGAAGCTGATGAAACCTGGTATATCAGACTGATTTTCACCAGCTTTGATACGTCTTAGGTTTCTTCATCATGGGACTGTGGTTCAATTGCTTTCACAAGCTTACTTTTTCCCCCGTCAAGAATGATAATTTCCTTTCTCAACATCTTCTATCTGAGAAGACAAATCAGCAGGACTAAAGAAATAAATGTGGCACTGAATGCAATCGTCCAGTGAGCAAGTTATTTGACAGGCTAAGCTTGGCTAAGCTCCGCATTATTAACCCAAGATTATCAGGGGATTTGAGCAACATAGGCAATTGCGAGAAAATTTGAGACCCTGAAGATTTCTCATTTGAGAAGATCGGAGGGAGAGCTGGTCTACTTGGAACTTGGGGTGTTTTCTGCAAAGAGATTATTGTCTAGTTGTAACCTCTGCAGGGTGGAGACCTTTGCAACTGCTACTAGAATCTGGCCCTCAAGCAAACTGCTGCTAAGTGATATCTTCATGAGTGTTTTTGAGTCCCACAGCCGATGAGGACTCTTTCCTGAGAAATTATTTTTTGACAGTTCCAATGTAACTAGCTGAAGCTCTCTAAGATAAACAGGAATTTCGCCAGAGAGGTGGTTTCCAGACAAAACCAAATCTGTGAGATTCACATTTTCTGAAGATGTTGTTGATAGTACCAGTAAAGTTGTTATCTGACAGCAATAAATTGGCCAATGACAGGGCATTGCATATTTCTTGCAGGCAACTCCCCAGAAAGCATGTTAGTATTGACATCAAGGAAGGTTAGAGATGGCATATTGAGTGCCGATAGAGATCTGCTAAAGCGGTTCTTTGCTAACACCATAGACCACCTTTTTCCAGTTGGAAATCCAGTCAGGCACCTGACCTGATAAGTGGTTTGAATCAAGGACAAGTGAGTCCATTGATTCCAGCCCTGTAAGATCATCAGGTAACGAACCAAATAATAAATTGAATGAGAGATTTAGCATTTAAAGCTTTTTGCAGTTTGCTAGTTGCCCCGAAATGGTTCCATTCAGCCCTGTAGGCTTGTAGATGTGGGGGTGACCACTGATTCATCAAAAGTTGAAGAGGAGTTAAGCATGTGTGGTTGCGCAGCCATCTTCATATTGTGCTGATAGAAAGGGTCTTCCTGATAGCAGAAAACTGATTGCTTGGAAGAAAAAGAAAATCCATCAGAATTGGCATAGTGCCACTGAATTTCTGATGTGGCTCGGTCGAAATATTGGGTCAGCTTGTTTGATCTTTGGCTCGGAGACGAGTGAGTGATGAAAGAAAATACCCTGTCTTTTTAATTTTGGACTAAAAGTTACGGCAAGCCGATGCGAATCCCAACAGACAAGATGTTGGATGGAGGGGAATACTCTTCCTCCGCAGCTATGGTAGCAGAGTGTTTCACCCGTTTAAGCAGCAAAAACAAAAGGAGGTTTAGTGACGAACAGATCAGATCATTAGAAATAATCTTCGAGCCTGAATCCAAGCTTGAGCCATCAAGAAAAAGCTTCAGCTGGCATGAGGACTTGGATTACAACCGTTGCTAGGTTGCAATATGGTTTCAGAATAGGAGAGCTCGATGGAAGCCAAAGCAGCTCGAGAAAGATTACAGCATATTAAGGGTCAATTGTAATCCTTTGCCCTCTCAGTTCGAAACCAGAAGCTTATAAAGATTTATTCATATTTGACAGTTGTAGAAGCTAAACGATCTGCTAGAGAAATCTCGGGAGGATAGCCAGATTCTTCCAGTACACATTGCGAGGTTTGGGGGCCCAATTTGCTAACCATAGCGTGGGATTCTTGCTTTGCTGTGTCTGTGCACACACGACTACTCCTCATCATGATTCAAATGAAACGAAGGTAGCCGCTTCTACGGACAAATTTCACCCACCCGTCATTACATTTTTCAAGCTTGACAATGTCTTTGGCAGCCAAGCAAAACATACTTTCTTTTTTATTTTGATGATCATCTTCACTGCTAACATTAACCCAATCTGTGATTGACTATCAACGGAGTGTTTGAAATCATTGGAATTGTTTAAATTTTAAAGCATCTGCTCATCTTCCAATCTGCCCTTGTATACAGTGCTCGGACTGCTGGCTCCAATAATCTTATCTTTACTGAAGAGGTCGGTAGCCTGTTCTAAATCCTTTGGATCAAACCTGTTGAGGGTCAATGACGAAATGTGTCCCGGTTCTGAGTTCTCAACCTTTTCTGTTTTTCTTTTTCTGATGCATCCTCCCAGCATAGTAATTGCAAACATCAGAGCTAAGACCACAGAAACAAATCCAAGTAAGAATCAACAGAGTCTTCCTGGATAACTGGTTGGAGCTGGTTGACGTCTTCGGGAAGCCTGTTGCCTGGCGGAGGAGGAACTGGTGGTCCGCTTGAAGAAGCCTGTTCTAGACAGCAGTGCAGTCTTAGTGGGTGAGAAGCAGAGCTCGGCTGGTAAGTGTATTCAGCCTCGGCAAAGTGGGATTTCACCGGTGCAAGAGATTTGGAGCGGTGAGAAATTTTATTCTTTTCTTCGGCGAGCAGGTTGACATAAGTCTGATCATAGCCATCAGGTGGAAAGATTGGATCCATCCAAAATCATTAGGCCCCCTTGGAGGAAATATCTTCCCCGGAGTTTTTCCAAAAAAAGTAATCGGCTCTGCATTTAGCCCAAGAGCAAGAGAAAATACACATAGAGCATAGGCTGATTTATCCTTATATGCCAATAACAATTTGTTCAGACCTCCATAACTAATCTTCTGAGAAAACAACTTGATGTAAGGCCCTGGGAGACCCTTGAGGGCATTGAAACAGAGGCAAGTGTCCTCCACCAACACGGAATTTTAATAACTGATTCTTCAACATGCAGTGCATTTACTGTCATGGACAGCATAGTACCGCCTCCACCAGATCGGGATGTTTCCCAATTTTTTCAAACAACCGAGACGGATGTGATGCCCTGTAGCAGTGGCTTCTGAAGCAAGATCCAAGAGATCAAATAACAGGTCTCATAGTTTTAGGAAAAGGTGCTCAAGATTTCTCAAATCAGAAATCTTATTTTTGGTGAATGGGTTTGTCTGGATAGCATGCTGGTATTTCTTAGCCTTGCAAAGCATTTTGACGGAGCTGATGATCTGAGCTCTCTTGAAGGGCTTTCCCTCTTTTTCTCATTCATCAAGAGTGTCAGCCATGGTGGCATTGAAGACGTGTGTGAGCTTCTCAAGGGCTAGGTCAGCATCAAGTGAAGCGCAGTTTCGGAGGCGACCAGCACTGTAGGTGTAGTCGATCCCCTGGGATTCGCAGAGCTTGCCGAGGAGGGCACCTATCTAGTCGGTTCGACCGTAGATCAGGAATTTGAGGGGCTTGCCCGTAGCTGATGAGCCGAAGGGGCAGACGCCAACACCGATCTGATCTGAGCCTAAGGAGGGAAAGCTCTGTATCTTCACGAGAACTGGTTTGCTGGTCACTTTCCCAAAATTTCTCAAGATTTACCAGAGCCTTACAGAATCGATTGATGAAAATTGTGAAAGATGTTGTGATTTTGCCACGTCCTATATAATAGGTTTGTAGTGCAGTGATCGTCAGCCAAAGTAGGACCCACTGACGAGTTTCAATATGGGATCGCATATACGGAAAATCAAACTCCGTTCTTCACCCCTTTTGAGAAATTAAACGGAGGCTTATATTGGCGCTCCAAATTTGTGCAGAGCGCCACTGTAATTTTAGACAGAGAGTCTGGATAAAACGACAAAAAATTATTGCTGAGCTCGAAGTTGTCCTTCAGAAAATCCCTGACCACTTACAAAATACTACCAGTGTATTGCAACGCAGCCCTTGTGGAACAACACCTTCCCCTTGCTGCAGAAGGGACAACAATGAATCTACAGCAGCTTTGGGGTTATTGGCATATACATTCACACCGGGTTTTATCTGTACGAAAAGCTCGGGATCTTTGCCAATGGGAACGAGATCCAAGTATTGGTCAAAACAAAGGTCGTGGACCCTACTGCTTGGTGCGCTTCAATCGTCTTATCCATCTGATGAAACTCTTGATCTTCGAGTGGCAGTGAAGAACTCGATTGCCCCTCTAGGAGTTCTACAACCGACGGCGATCGGTGCCCGATCTGACCGTTTCCAGTGGCGGTGGGAGCCAGGAGAGCGAGGACAACTGAAGGCTATCAATCCACCTTTCATATGAACCAGCTGCACAAAATATCCTTGGGGATTGGGGCAAACCATTTTATTAAGCGTAATGGCAGTGACAAGAACAGCCTCTTCTTCCTTTGCCCCTAAAATTACTGTTGGAACCTCTAGATCTTTTGTTATTCCTGGTGATATCATCAAGAGACATGTCCAGAGCTTCGGACATATAGTAGATATATCTAGAGGGTTGGTTTTGTAAGTTGCTGTATGGGCCAAGAAGCATTATATACACACGAACCATGTCGTGCCTCTCAGATACAGATCGTCCGTACAAAATAGTGCCTACGGAATCATCCAACTTCGATTATCTGTCAGAAAATTCGAGCCACTCTGATTTGCTCTCGTAATACGAAACTGAGAGAAATTGTTTTAGATGGGCAGCTAGATCTGAGGTGACCATCGGACGGTGAATCACCACCATATAAACTGGATTTTTAGGAATGAAGGCCGATGATGTCCGGGCTGACCGTCATGACAAAGAAGAGTGCCTTTCCCCCGCAACTCTTAACATCTTCTCTCTTCCCCATAACTGCTTTTTGAGGGTTTTGAGAGAAGAGGTAGAAAACGATAACAGATCTTACTTCAAACCGGCTTGGGTGGTTGTCGATTTTACAACGTCGTAGGTGGTATCGACCTTCCCTTCCATAGTAGATTGATTTACAGATCAAAAAGAGTGTCCATGGCCTTGGTCTCGGAGTAGAATGATCTGAGGAAATTGGGCGCATCCTCCACCTTGAACTTGACACCCGTATCGAGTAGGTGGTTCGAGTCGTACACAAAAATATAGCCGGTGGCATAGTTGATCAAGATCAGGCCTTTGTCTCTACCGAGGTCGGCCAGTCAACATTGGGGCGACCAGTGACGTCAGCGGTGGTGAGGTCAGACTCGAGGCAAAGTTCTGAAATCATCAAATTCTCGAGACTTGAGTGATGCATTGCTTGGGATGGTTGAGACCATCATGCTTTTGCACTTAGGAGAGAGAATAGGGAGTTTAGCCACGAGAGGAGGAATCATCCCTTGAGGAGGTGGTGGCATGGTTGGGGAAACCATTTGAAACCGACGTGTAAGGTCGGATGGCCGAATTGGGAGGCTGACCAGGAGCATATGGTGACACCGACATAGACCCAGCACCACTCATCACGTCAGATCTCATTGTTTGATCTGCAACAGATAGGTTTCTTTTTTGATGTATGTCTGGACTCAAGTTGTCAATATTCCTTGTCCTTCACAGCGAGACTAGCATAAGATTTGCAGGCAATCTTGTGGTACTGTATGAACCAAACAATTGAGAAGGAGCTCCAAAAATATTAACTTCATTACAGTATTATAAGGTGAGAAATAATTGGTAAATATATCAGAGTAGCGAGTTGCAAAAACAATAGTATAGAGCTCTTGAGTCTTCAACGAAGTGCCAGCGCAAAATTTAATGGTGTGGATCTTGAGGAGCAAAACGAGGACATCGGCGTGATGGGTCATGTCCCCTGCTAATATGAATATATTCATCTTTCTGTGTATTTGGAGCAAACGAAAAAGGTTGTCCCCAGCACCAAACAGATCAACCTAGAAATTTTGCAACAGATCTCCGATTGACATAAATCCAGAGATTTTTTTTTTTTTCTAATAGACTTGGTGTTTCAGCATCTCTGTAACGTGCTGAAACGTAGTGAGTTATGGTGGAGATAGCCTGTGATGAGATCGCCGATCGTGATGGAGATTGCCGATCGTGTGCCCCTAATGCAGATCAGGAATAAACACCGTGCAGATCTGGAGTGAAGATCGTCTTCTGAAACTCAGACTGAGTAATAGATGGGACTGGGTCTTTGTATTTCATATACTCTGATTCTACCACGCACCTGTCCATATGCATAAGAACAGGAGTCCCACTAAAGGTATTACTGAAACTTTGAAATCATTGCTTTGACAAACTAGTTTAGATTAATAAACAGGAAATATAGACGTAAAGAGATAGAGTCTGAGATGCTTTTCCCAGAATCATTCAAATTTAATATTAAGATATGAGGGACGTAATAAAGAGTTTGAGATGCTTTTCAGAGAGGCATTCAAATCCAATGTTAAAATAATGGTTCTGAATTTCAACAAATCACATATTTTATTCAAAAAGATTTTGAGATTGATGCAGATCTCAAAAGTGAAACTCATGCTAATATATATATATATATATATAACTGATGGGTTGTTGGTTGGAAAACCCATAATAATCTGCAAGGAATTTTTGCAAGGGGTTTGTAAGCGTGATGAAAGCAAGAGCCATAGTGCAAAACCCCTGAATCGTGAGCTTGCTTGTTCAGAACAGAGCGGGAGAAGATTACAAACCCTTGGGAGTTCATCTTTGTTTTCCACAATTCAAGCGGTTAAATCACGGTGCCAAGAAATAATAATAGCAAAAGATCATGTAATGGTTAGATGTGCTAACAAATTGTAAATCAATAATTTCTGACTTAATCAGTATATTTATTGTACTGATTTGATTATGATGTATCCGAATATACATATAGATATATGTATATATAAAGATCTCGAGATTGTATATATAGACATGTATATATACATAATCTTGCAAGTAATATGCAGAATTTGATGTATACGTTGATATATAAAATCTATCAACTTATATAGAATTTGAGAGAATTTAAATAATCATTAGCATGAAATATTAGTGGTAGAGAACGAAGCTTGTTGACTGTCTTTCCCACAGACGGCGCCAAACTAATGCTGCAAAAAACAGCACCGGTCATAATTCGATGATTCGGCAAGAAGGACCTGCAAAAAAGAGAAGGAGGACCCTCCGACGATCAAGTCAGTAAAGAGGGAATATAAGAAATATGTGAAAAGAGAGTGATTGTGTATGTGATTGAATCTGCGATTGAATATACCTGGCCCTTTTATTTATAGGGTTGAGAGTCATTGATTTTAGCAGTTTCCTATATTGAATAGAATTCTTTTCCTTGTTTGACAAGGTTAAAAGATATGTGATAATCTTCCTTGATTTGGGGTAGGATTCTTTCCTATCTGAAAGTCTTGCACTCTAAGATATATTCCTTATTCTGAGGTCGGAAGTTTATAGAAGACGATGCCCAGTTCGGAACTCCTCTGCTCGGTAGGCAGCTCTGCTCGGTAGGCAGCTCTGCTGGTAGTTGCTCTGAGGCAGCTCTGCTCGGTAGCTCTGCTGGCAGCTCTGATCGGTAGGCAGATCTGCTCGGTAGGCAGCTCTGCTCGGTAGGCAGCTCTGCTGGTAGTTGCTCTGAGGCAGCTCTGCTCGGTAGCTCTGCTGCTTGCTGCTCAGCTCTGCTGGCAGCTCTGATCGGTAGGCAGATCTGCTCGGTAGGCAGCTCTGCTCGGTAGGCAGCTCTGCTCGGTAGCTCTGCTGCTTGCTGCTCAGCTCTGCTGGCAGCTCTGATCGGTAGGCAGATCTGCTCGGTAGGCAGCTCTGCTCGGTAGGCAGCTCTGCTCGGTAGGCAGCTTTTTATGGCTCATCAATATGTATAAGATATAATGTATTATACATGTATGATGTATTTATGTATATATGTATATCTACATAAGAAACAAAAAGAAAGGAAAAAAGGAAAAAGGGAAACTGCCCTTGGGCAGTATGCAGGCACCAAAGAGAGTGTGTGTGTGTCGGCTAGGTGTGAAGTGTGTGTGTGTTATATATATATAATATGATATATATGTATACATGAGTGTAACACAAGTTTCTCAACCATTTAATGCAAAGGCTGCATTTGGTAGAGAGAATACAGACCTAGGTCAAAGAAAGAGGCCATATAAGGGGGAGGAACCGAGAGAGAGAGAGAGAGAAAAGAGAGAGAGGTGGTGGAAACTTCTCTCTACAAATATGAGCCTACGGGTGTGGGTTTAAAGGCACAAAGGAGACCAAAGTTGAGAGAACACTTTGGCAAAGAACTAAGGAGCATAAACAGGAAGTTTGGAGGGTCATAGTGGGCTGAAATCCGAAACCCAGGTAAGTACATGAAGTTCTGTTTTTGAGATTTTAAGCATGTATGTTTGATCTAAATTCAGGGTCTTAATAAGCCTGCTTCTAGCTTTTGAATGCAAGAAAAATGATAGAAAAAGACTAAGAAACCGTAGGGAAAAACCAAATTGCAGGTTAGGGAGGATAATCGGGTTCCATGAATTTATGTTTAAAACTTTGATATTTGTTTATGAAAATGATCCTTAGAGGTGCAGAAAATCATTTGAAACAGTTAGGGCCAAAACCGTACTTCAAAAAGTCACGAAATAGAAAAAATACAGCTCACCGGAAAACCGGCCGGAGCTATTAATCTCTATATTCGAAGAGATTAGAAAGGGTATGAAGGAAATGGAGGATAGGGATGAGGTCGTGGGGAAGAAAGGAAGAAAATGGCATTCAAATGGGGGAAGAAAACCATCGGATTTAGGTTGCCGTCACCGGAGATGGTGACGGAACCCTAATGTCCTCTCACCGGAATATCGGGGAAGACGACTGTTAAGTCGTGGGTTTATTCGGGTTAAAAGAAACGGGTTCGGGTTGGATCCGGGTCGGTACCCGACCGGAAATAAATGGGTAAGTTAAGCTGTGTCGTTTTGGGTTTTAAATTAAATCGAATTGGGTTTTGGGTTATCCAAACCATGGATAGGGATAGGGAATTGGGTTTATTGTATTCTGGTTCTTGAATGAAACTGAACCGTTTGGTTTAGGATAAGGGCTGACCGGTTTAGGGTTTTGGGGTCTGAACCAACTGGTTCAGACCGCAGCTTATGGAATTTATGAACTGGCCCCAAATGTTTTGAAAAATTACACTAAGGCCCAAACAGAAAATTAATTAAATATTAATTTTTACAATAATGCCCCTATTTCAAAATTGGGTCAAACGAAGTCCAAACGATACAAATGAATAGTCAAAACATATTATCTCAGACGTTCTAAGACCAATGGTGGGGTCCATTTTACGAGATGAGACCCCGAAGGATAAAATACCGTAAAAGTGCAAAATGACCATTTTGCCCTTTTTAGTACGAAAGTCCAAATGGAATTCCGCGAAAGCCTAAACCGACTTTCTTCGGCGTTCCAGACTCAATGGTAAAGTCTAAAATAGTATTTGAAATACTTATGATAGAAAGGCATAAAATTTGATGAATAGCATTTATTCTGAAACGTATTCACTGATATATAAGAAACTCGAAAGGCAAGGGTACACTCAGGGATTTCTGAGATAGAATCACGATAGAGGTAAGTGGATCACTTTCTCTTCCATGTGGTGTTTCTAAAGCCAAGTTTATTCTTTACTGCCAAACTTGTACTCTTGAAAGTACTTCATGTTATTGCTATCCACAGTACGATATTGTTCTATCTTGTGGACATTGATTGACTATTATGCTATTGTTATCATATTGAACCGTGCCTTGAAAGGCTTACTGTTATGCTTTACTGTATATATGATATTCCATTTTCATACTCCCTATGGAATCACAAATGATCATGCTATGTTTATAAATGCTGGAATTGTGCTCAGTCACAATATCCATCCGATGCTTCTGTGACGAACTAGTCCGTGAACGGACGTGTGGCAAAAGATGTGAGTTTAACTGAGAGGTATGCCGTGTCACATCCCGAACCCCACCCTACGCGGATGTCGAGGACGTGACTGCCAGTCGGTCGCGACGCGACCAACCAAAGGCAAATTCTGAACTTTCCGACGAATTGCACTCCAACTGTAGGGTCAGATGCAGCGGAATTTAAAACTTTTTCTTTGTGTCACGGGAATGCAACTCACTTATCCATCATAAGAATATGTATCACAGAGCAAGACTAAATCCAGTCAGTCAACAATTCTAATCTCAGAGCATATCTAAAATCAAGCATATAACAACATAGCAGATCTAATATCTCTAGAGTACCATTTAGTTCCATGAGCCATGTTCCAATATCTAGTGCATGTCAATCAAGTCAGTCGTATCATATCACTTACCTGGATATACTGATTCGATTCACAAGAATGTAAGTCTCTACAAATCAGTGCCATCTGATCCTTATTTGCAATGCCACTTGGCCTATTCACGTCATGTCATAGTACCTTCTAATCCAATGGAGGTAATTCCTGAAAAATATCAGAATAATGGGGTGAGCTTAAATAAGCCCAGTGAGTAACACAGATTCCCTATCATGGGTTTCAAAACCAGTCCTTGCTTCCAAGGCACGTGGATAATTTAATCATTTCAAAATAACAATTTTCTAAATCCATTTCATAAGCAATCTAGTACGATGGAACAAGATTGCACAAACAGTACAAACGAATCGGAACATAACATAACCAATCGGACCAAAACAATAACCATTGCCAATATATCGATCGAGACACAGACTCTTCATTAACGGAACGAATCACAGCTGAGACTGAGTGGGAACAATAAGTCAATCAAGACAGGGGCATATCATCGACGGCTAAAACATAGCGGATCTGATCAAGACATCAATCAAGACGAAAGCATACCTTCAATAGCTAGAACATAACGGTACTAAACAAAACAATATACTAATCAAGACACAAGCACATCATGAACGGAACGAAACATAACGGAGCTGAGTAGAAACGATATAACAATCAAGTCGGAGACATATCACTAGCGGAACGAATCATGACCGAACTGAACAACGTTTTGATCAAGACAGAGGCATGTCATTACGGGTAGAACATAACGGAACTGAACAATACATCAATCCAAACAGACCTATTATCGACCGGCGGTACACAACGGAATCGAACGTATCAATCAGGGACATAGACATAGCATTAACGGATAGCACATAACTGAACTGAACGGAATTCCTAATTCAAAGGACACAATCACATCGTGTGAAATGTAGTGCAACGGGCCTACATTAAGTACGTACATTTAAACAATATAGTATTTAGACAGTATACTATACAAGTAGTACGGTACGACAATATATCGTTCTTTGCCTATATCACATGGTTTATTTAATCGTTTCGGAAATAATGGTTCAATATATCCATTTTATCTCAACAGTTCAAACAGGCAAAACAGTACGGGATGCTAGCACAGGGATCGGGAATATAGTCAATTATTTAAAAAGACTAAAACCATGTCATAAGTGATATAGTACGAAAAGGCATGCATTTAAATAATTGCACTTAAATAATTGCATTCAAAACAGATCAATAAATCAAGGGACAGTATCAAAACAGTGTCAGAAGTTACTCACAAACTTTTAGGTTTATCTCCTTGCGCAAATAATCTGACAACCTCCAAACATTGTTTCAGGCACATCCTTGTACATCCTGAATAATCATCATTAATCATAGATAGGTCAGAATTCATCCATTCAGGTCTTATTCGTCATCTTAGGTATCTATCGGATTACCTAAGATAGCCTAGTAGCCTATCGCCCTTCCATTGGGTCTCACCCGAGGCTATTTCATTCTTAAATTAGGCTTAGCAATTATTAGGATTATATCCTAAGTCATTTAGACTTCAATTGTTATCAGTCAGGCACTCATTCAACCTTAGGGGCAAAATGGTAATTTTACCATTCTTGTCCCGGACCCTGTCGTGGTCTTCGAAATAGTCTTTATATCTTAAGTACAAAGTTCTACGTCCTTTGGACTCCAATCGGTATTAGTTAGGTTCTCATTTTAACCATAGGGGCAAAATGGTAATTTTGCCATTCTTATCCCGGACCCTGTTATGGTCCTCAGAATATCCCATATATCGTATATATGAAGTTTTAAGTCTTTTAGACTTTAATCGGTATCAGTTGGGTACTTATTTAGTCTTAGGGGCAAAATGGTAATTTTGTCATTTTTGCCCGGGACCCTATCATGGTCCTCAGAACGTTCCATATATCTCATATATAAATTTGTAAGTCCCTTGGACTTCATTTGGTATCTGCTTTAGATCGTCGGGACACATCGGTCATTTCTCATTTTACGCGTTGACTGTCTCGGAGTCTTATTTAGCCTTTCAGTGTTCATAATTATCCCTATGATAATTTATCATATCAGTTTGTCCTTTATTTGACCTCTACTTTGCACTTACAGTGCTCAGGGGTATTTTGGTCATTTTACGTTTTGTGTAATTCTGACCCCGATTCGTCATCTAATCAACTATACAGTCTCACCAGTGTCTGAGCTCCTACCGGTATCAGTTTCGTCCCAATCGGACTTTGTTTAGGTCTCGTACGGTATCAGGGGTAATTTGGTAATTTCATGTGTCGTATTTTTCGGCACGTCAGTTCATAAAATGGACCTCACCATTGGGTCCAGAGTGTCCAACATAGTGAAATTGGACTATCTGTTATGTTTAATCGACCTTGGGTATCATTAGGGCAATTCGGTCATTTACACCTACGTGTCTGTATTTTTCGGGACCTCAGTTCATTAAACGGACCTCACCGTTGAGTCCAGAATGCCCGAGATAGTTAAAATAGGCTATCTGATATTTTTATTTAGGTCTGGGTACCATCAGGGGCAGTTCGGTCATTTATCACTTACGGGTCTGTATTTTTCGGGACTGTATTTCCAAAATCGGACTGTACCATTGAGTCCAGAATGCTTGAAATAGTGAAAATACACTATTTATTTAATTTATTTGGACTCCGTTTGACATATTTAATGTCTAGGGGTAAAATTGTAATTTTACTTAATTAATAAATAATTAAATAATTATTTTATTATTTAATTAATTTATTCAGGGCTTAAATGAAGAGATTTTCCAAAGTCTGGGCCACTGTGTAATTCTTTAAAACAGTTGGGGACAAATCCGTAATTTCAGGAAACTTTAGGGGTCAAAATATAATTACATAATTTAGGGGTTCAAACCCCTTGGTTTTAGGGTTCAAAAATTGAACCGGTCCAGGACTCTAGTGAACCAACCGGTTCTGTGACCTTCAGAAAACCGGAATCCAATATTCCTCTTATCCCCTAATTGGCCCTTAATTCATGGATAGCTTATTCCAATTTCCCCTATTTTAATTTTTAAAACCCGTAACCAAACAGGTAGGATCAGATTTTAAATTTAAAACAATCAGCCTCAAAACGGTGCCGTCCAACTAAAGCCCGTTTGTGCGATGGGTCGGGTCCCGACCCGAACCCGATCCAGGTCCGGCCCAACAGTAGAAAAGACCCGTCTTCTCCATTCGTCATTCCGGCCAGTTCTCTGCATCGTCTCCGGCACCGGCGCCGGAGACTGCAACCAATTTTTATCATTTTGGCACATTTTACAAGCCTATTTTCCTCTGTTTTTGCACCAATCGACTCCCAAAACATCTAGCAATGTTTTGGGACTGGTTTGAACTCTCAAACCGCTCGGTTCTTAGCATCCAAACCGTCCTTCCAGTCAGATTATCCTTAGCCCTATTATGGTCGTTTCTTGACCATTTTAATTGATTCCAATTGCATTGGATTCCTGACACCATCTGCTACCTATTTACATGCATAGAACCAAGCTTAGGTCCCATTTGTTTCAGACCCAGATCCGAGGTCCATCAATGGCGGATCTGTTACAGTGTGGTGTTCTAGACTATCTTGGTCTCTATATTCCATGCCAAGTTCAAGTTGATGCATTTTAGACTTCATGCATGCATTTCATTAACCTCAATTAACTGAAAACAGTAAACATCTTAAGGGAAAAATTCAGAAATTGGTGTCTCACCTTAGGGTCGACCACTGTCCTCCATGGTTCAATATGAGATTCCTGTGTGTTGCCCCAGTGCAGTCGTGTGCTGCTCAGTTGCTTTCCTTCATGGTGCACCTCCATGTGGAACACACCATGCACACACTTGCTCTTCACTCACACATGCAAGTTTTCTTTCTAACCCACTCTCTCTTTTGGTGCAGGTCTGTCCGTACACTATCACACACATTCAGGCAGTTTTCTCCAATTCTGAGACATAGGTACCACATATACAATTATGTATATATATATTTTATAATTCACTTGGTTGCATGCTTCTCTATTGGTGGGGGTGAGGGGTCCAATCAGATTATTTATATATATATATATATATAACATATATTATATGTCTTATATGTGGCTGCATGAAACCCCATTGGTCCATTTGGGTGGCAGCTTGGGCAACTTGAATATATATATACAATTTAGTTGTATATATATGCACAAAGTAATGGCAGCCCAGTTGGTAAGTTTTTTGAGAAAAATTTATCCCCTCTCAAAGGTCAAGGGTTCAATTCCCTTGGCCTCCCATTTGCCCCCTTTTCCACCATTTTGGACTAAGGCCCTGTTTGGCTGCACATTAATTCAGTTTTTGATATTTGCCTCATAACTTTCATTCCGTAACTCCTTTTTCGATGCAGTTTCTTCCGGTCAGTTCCTATTTCAGTTATCTTCAGTGTCAGAGGTTCCGTGTCATTTATTTGTCATTCGGGATTTCTGTAGTTAATTAATTCGAATTCCTGTCAGTGTTAAATTGACACTATTTCACCTAATTAATTGGTAATTAGGTTCAGGTATTGTACCCTATTCCCGAACATGTTTTAATTGTTCTATTGGTCTAGTGTGACCACCGGGAGATTAAGGTTAATTCCCTTGATTATTCTCTGAGCCGGTATTAATTAATAATTAATATTTAATTATTAATTATACAGGATCGGGGTGTTACATGCCGGGCCTCGAATTACGCAGAGGGGTTGCCATTCCCTACTACAGATTATAAGCATCTCCATTGGATTATTGTTATGGATATATTGTTGAATGGCTATTGTACCTTATGGATTACTGTCTCTTATGGATTATCTTACGTTGTTCATTGGTTTGATTGTAACCGTTTTATTGTGACAGTACTTTTATTGTGACAGGTTATTGTTGAGAAATCTTATCACTGCTTATTCATTACTTCTGATTGTATATTGTGCCCCACTATTTATTGGCCAACATGGCAACTGTTCTCATTGGCTATCACATCATCTCCTTTCTTATGATTGGCTATCATATTTTATTCATGGATTCATGTTCTTTATGATCATATATACCAGTGTCGGAGATCTGGTTTACTTGCTGAGCTTTATAGCTCATTCCACCCCACTTACCCCCATTTCAGGTGATGACGCTGCGAGACCCCAGTAGGAGTCTGAGAGCGTAGGGGGACATTTTGAAGTACTGTATCAGTCTATGTTAGTTCTCCCATGTATTCACCACCCCCGGGTGCTGGTTACGGTTTAGTTCTCATTTTGAATTTTGTAGAACTATGTCATGTATTTAATAGACTTCCGCTATTTTAATGTATTTAAAAAGACTTCCGCTGGATTACTGTAATTGATAAAGGCTTCCGCTGTTCATTGTTTAAAATTTTTAGCACATTGCATATTAGTATTATGATACTGGAACTGGAAAAAGTAGGGACGGCCTTCGGGTCGGCCCCGCGACACGAGATCTGCATAGGGTGGATTTCGGGTCGTGACATAGACCGGACCGGCTCACTTAATCCCTAACCAAACCCTTTGGTTTTCAAGTTTATTTAAAATAAAATAAACCATGACTTCCTATATTTACGGTTTGACCCCTGGGCTTTAGGAAATTATACTGAGGCCCAACTGAGGGAAAATTTATACATTTAGACCCCTGGAAAAATAATTAAATAATTAATTTAATTATTTAATAAATGAGGTTAAATTACTATTTTGCCCTTGTGGCATAAATAGAGCAAACGAAGTCCAAATTAAACATATCAATAGTGTAATTTTACTATTTTGGACATTCTGAGATCAATGGTAGGGTTCGTTTTACGAGACAGAGGCCGAACAAATAAATACACGTAAGGGGTAAATGACCAAAATACCCCTGACCCAAACTTTACAAGTTATTAGTGTATTCTTACTATCTTCGACCTTCTGAGTCCAATGGTGAGGTCCACGACACGAAATGGAGTCCCGAAAAATAAAGACACGTAAAGGGGTAAAAAGACCAAAATACCCCTAGTACCCCAAAAGCCGAAATGAGATCAGAGAAGGTCTAAATTGACTTTCCTTGACATCCCGGACTCAATAATGGAGTCCGAATTACGAAACGAAGTACAGAAAAATGTGACACGTAAAACAGTAAATGACCATTTTGTCCTTTTACATATAACAGTCCGAATTAAATGATTGGAAAGCCTAAACTGACTTTCTTCGACACTCCGGACTCAATGGTAGAGTCTATTCGACCAAAAGAAATGTCTAAAATAAAAAGACATAAAATTTGATGAATAGCATCTGTTAGATGACTATGAACTGAATTATTGCCAAAGAACTAAACTGAGGCAAGTACTAGAAATGAAATACAAAAAGACACGACACGTAAACATGTTAAATAAATAACTTTAAATTAAAGTTAATGGAACTCCCAGAAGAATATGATTGTAGAATTCTGTTTTCTTGACACGTTAAATTGTGTTTTAAACAGAGAATTTAATAGACACAAAAATGAATCAAGAACGAGAAGTTCCCCCAATGATGACGAGGGCACAAATAGCAAATGACCCGAGACAGAAAGTTTTCCGGGAGAAGCTAGAAAAAAAACTCCAGATAGTTCAGAAATATATTCGGATTTCCAAAACAAATGAAGTGGTCTGTGTTAGCCCCTTCATTTACAAGACTATAACTAAGGAGCAACTAGCAGCGAAAAAGATTAAGAAACAGGAGGACACCGAAACGCTGCAAGAATGGCTTCACAGGTTAAAGGAAGCCAAGGGAAAGGCGACTAAATAGATCGAAAACCAGAGGTACGAGGTGAGTAACTGTCACGGCCCGAAACCCACCCTCTACGGATTACCGGATCGCGATCGTCGCCCCGAGACCCGAGGGCCCCGAGACAAGGCTCGCATATGCAGCGGTATCGAATAGATGTGCAACATACGTTTTGCGGAAGCGTGAAAAACTTTTTCTTTTCTTTTCTCATTTTTAAATTATGCGCATCTGTTCGGTACTGCTGCTCCATACATAGCATACATGGTTACACATTCAGAGTATAACTAAAAACTTAAAAACTTATAACATTAATTACAATATATGTTCGATTTGCCCAGAGGGCTTATTACATGTCCTTACTATGTCTACTAATACAAAAGTACTATTAGAGTTCATAGACTTATCAAAAGAAACTATTTAACCATATCTTCCCAAAATCAGCAGATTCGTCATCGTCGTCCTTAAGTCAAGACTGCTGCTAATTACCTGAAAGGGGGGTCCGAACAAAGTCCGGGTAAGCTAATCTAAGCTTGTGAGCAATTCCAGTATTCGTCATGGGGTTTTCAATTAGCAGTGGTTTAGTACATAAGAGTTTGTAAAATAGTCACCGCCAATTGTTCGTATAATTGAATACAGAATATATGCATTCCTTAAAACATATAGCTTTGAAATATTTAAAACATTCAAGCTAAACTTATACATATGAACTTTAAAACGTATAACATATCTTGTATTTCTTAAACAGAGTATATAAAACTCAAACATATGCATATTGAAAATGAGAGTAAAAACATGCTTTCATTTTCAAACCATTTGTCATCTTATCACTTCCATTAGTGGAATCCGTTTCTAACCGGAGTCCCGTATTACTTATCTATGGAGATATCTCATCTGCCTGAGGGATTAGATCCTGCTACCGGGCATTTTACAGGGCAATTGAGTTCCGTAAAACCCAAAATCCTACCTATTTTACAGGGCAACTGAAAACTCAGAATCCTGTCTAAGTGCTTATGCACCATTCATCTTATAAAACATTTATCATGTGACTTGTCTCATAGATACTTTTCATAAATTCGTAATAAACATTCGTATACTTGAAATAAGCAAATTCAGAATATTTAACAATAATTGCATTTTACTAGACATGCTGAAAAGTATTTGAAGGAAAAACTGTTGCAGAAACCAATCACTAAACATGTCACAATGAATTTCTAAAACAGAACAATTAAAAACTAAATCATGTAAATACTGAATTTGAAACTTCAAATACTTCATATCTTATACTTAAAACCCTTTTTAAATCATGGAGTCAAATCTCCAATTCAAACACAGGGTTACTCACCTTGTACTTTTAGTCCTGCTCTATTTGGGCGCTTTTCCCTTGGCTTCCTTTAACCTTTGAAGCCATTCTTCCAATGTTTCCGTATCCTCCTGTTTCTTAAGCTTTCTAGCTGCTAGTTGCTCCTTAGTGATAGTCTTGTAAATAAAGGGGCTAACACAGCACACTTCGTTCGTTTTGGAAATCCGAATGCGATTTTGAATCAGCTGGAGCTGTTTTTCCAGTTTCTCCCGGAAAACTTTTTGCTTGGGATCCTTTGCTAGTTGTGCCCTCGTCATCATAGGAGTAACTTCTCGTTCTTGGCTCATTTTTGTGTTTAGTTAATTCTCTGTTTAAAACACAATTTACCGTGTCAAGAAAAATAGATTTCTACAATCATACTCTTCTGGGAGTTCCATTAACTTTAATTTAAAGTTATTTACTTAACATGTTTACGTATCATGTCTTTTCGTATTTCATTTCTCGTACTTGCCTCAGTTTAGTACTTTGGCATTTCTTACATTTTTAGTCATCTGACAGATTCTATTTATCAAATTTTATGTCTTTTTATTTTAGACATCTCTTTTGGTCTAATAGACTCTACCATTGAGTCCGTAGTGTCCAAGAAAGTCGGTTTAGGCTTCCCTAATATTTAATTCGGACTTTTATATGTAAAAGGGCAAAATGGTCATTTTATCATTTTACGTGTCATATCTTTCCGTACTTCGTTTCGTAATTTGGACTCCATTTTTGAGTCCGGGATGTCAAAGAAAGTTAATTTAGACCTTCTCTGATTTCATTTTGGCTTTAGGGGTACCAGGGTATTTTGGTCTTTTTACCCCTTTACGTGTCTTTATTTTTCGGGATCCCGTCTCGTGTCGTGGACCTCACCATTGGACTCAGAAGGTCCAAAATAGTAAGAATACATTAATAACTTGTCAATTTTGGTCAAGGGGTATTTTGGTCATTTACCCCTTACGTGACTTTATTTTTCGGGCTCCGTCTCGTAAAACGGACCCTACCATTAGTCTCAGAATGTCCAAAATAATAAAAATACACTATTCATAAGCTTAATTTGGACTTCATTTGCCCTATTTATGAGCCAAGGGTAAAATAGTAATTTAACCTTATTTATTAAATAATTAAATTAATAATTTAATATTTAATTATTTTTCAGGGGCCTTAATGCATAAATTTTCCCTCAGTTGGGCCACAATAGCATTTCTAAAGACTTCTGGGGCCAATCCGTAAATAGATAAAGTGTTGGTTTATTTTATTTTTAATTAATTAAATAAACCAAAGGGTTCGGTCCAATTTTAAATGAACCCGTCCGGTTCAGTTATAAATCAACCGGTTTAGCCGGTCTGCTTACATGTGGCTGACGTCATCATGATGTCAGCCCTAGATCTCATTTTTTTTTAACCGACATTCCAAAACGACGCCGTTCCAATTAATCGGTGGCATGCCCAGAGGCTGCCACCTGTCCGAGTCAACTTAGCCCCATTTTTAAAACGAGTTGACTCGTCTTCATCTTCCCCACGAGACCCCCTCTGAAACCCTAATTCCAGTTTTCCTTTTCTTCCTATTTCGTGAGTTTCTACTGTTCTATTTTCTCTATTTTCTTTCCCAATCACTTCCTAACATCTAGGCACATGTTTTTGCATCACTTTAGTGCTTCGAATATGGTTAAATCATTGGGTTTAAACCATGATAACCCGAACTGTAAAATTCATGGTTCATGCTTATTTCTCAATCAAAATGCATGAGGTTTCGTTTGCTTATGATCCCCTCTTCATGAGGATTCATATATCGTTCTTAAATTTTGATTTAAAATGAGTTTTAAGGGGTTGGGGTGCAAAACCCGTAACCTGCAACTCAATATTTGGGGGCCTTTGTTCATGATTTTTGGTCGCGGTCACATGTTTTTATAACCTTCATGGCTTCTTCTTGAAGCCTTGATATACCATTTTTGGTTTAGTTGCCATGGGTTCAGACCTGCTTCAAGCAAGGTCCTCCCATGGCGGTTCCTCTGGATTTCATGTTTGTGAGTTGTTTTCATGGCCTAATTTCATGCTCAATAAAGTCTTAAACACATATATTACATTATACGTATGAAAATAACCCTAAATAGTTCACATGAAATCAAAACTTTTAGAGAGAGAATTTTAATTGTTTATGGGTTTACCTTTTTTTCTACACTGTTTTCTCCTTCTTTCTTGCTCTGAACCTTCTTCTCTTCTCCTCAGTTTCCTCCCCTTTTGGTTTCTTTGTGAGAGATCAACATGCATTGCATGTTTGGCTTTTAAAGCAAGGTAGCCGACCTCTCTCTCTCTCTCTCTTCATGTTCTCTCTCTCTCTACAGCTATCTCTCTCTCTCTACATTCTGAATTCTAGCCCTACACAAGACTTCCCATCTCATAAATTCTACTTTTCTCTTTTCTTCTTTGCATTAAATTTCATAAGATATTTATACATATATATACATATACACATATATGTACAAGACACACACACACACACTAGCCGACACACACACACACATTCACACTTGTTATCTTTTCTTTTTACTTTTTAACTTTTTCATATTTCTTTCATTTAATATATATATATACATATATATACATTTAATTAATACATATATATATCAAGTCTTATAATTAATTAATTAATGTAATAATCAATTAATTATATATATATGATTTCCTTTCCTCGTAATACGTGTCATGTGACCCGGTATCTCGGGTCGGGATATTACAGTAACCCTGTGTTTGAATTGGAGATTTAACTCCATGGATTTGAAAAAGTTTTAAGTTCAAAGATGTGAAGTATTTGAAGTTTCAAATTCAGTAATTACATGATGAAGCTTTTAATTGTACTGTTTTATAACTCTATATGACATGCTCAGTGATTGGTATTTATCATAGTTTTCTTAAAACATATTTCAGCATGTCTAAGGTTTTAAATGCCAAATTATGTTAAATATCCTGAATTTGATAGTTACAAGTATTTGAAGTCCTATTGTAGAAATTATACATTTCATGTTTTTAAATACTCATGAAAGTATCTATTGAACAAGTTATGTGATAAATGTTTTACAAGATAAACGGTACTAAGTACCACCCCATGTGACGTTGAAATCCTTCGGGATTCAACAGTAAATGCCCGGTAGCAGGATCTAATCCCCCAGGCAAATGAGATCGGCAGTATTGGCAGTAAAATGGGAGTCTGGTTTGAAACAGATTCCACCTAATTAAAGAGAAAAGATGACAAAGTGATTTTGGAAATGAAAGCAGGTTTTACCCTCATTTTCAAATACATATTTATGTGATTTAAAGTTTATATACTCTATCTGATGAAGTACGAGTTTTGCTTGGATACCTTAAATGTTTCCAAGTTATTTGAAATGCATATGTTTTGAGTTATATACTCTATTTGACGAAGTACGAGTTTAGCTTGAACACTTTAAATGTTTCAAAGCTATCTATTTATGAAATGCATATGTTCGAGTTATATACTCCATTTGACAAGTATAAGTATAGCTTGAATACTTAAAATGTTTCAAAGCTATTTGTTTTAAGAATGCATGTACTCTGTATTCTAAATTGTATAAGCAATTGGCAGTGAATGTTTTACAACTCTTATGTACTAAAAATCACTGCTAATTGAAAACCCCATGACGAACACTGGAATTGCTCACAAGCTTAGATTAGCTTACCTGGACTTTGTTCGGACCCCCCTTTCAGGTGATGCAGCAGACAGGGTCTTAAGGACAACGACGATGAGTCTAGCTGTTTTTGGAAGGATATGTTTAAGTAGTTCTTTTGAAGAACCTATGAACATTAGTAGTATGTTTTGTATTAATAGACAGAGTAAGAATATGTAATAGGCCCTCAGGGCAACTAAATATGTATTGTATCGATGTATGAAGTCTTTAAGTTTTCTTTATACTCTGAATGTGTAACCATGTATGCTATGTATGGAACAGCAGTATCGGACGGATGTGCATAATTTAAAATGAGAAAAGAAAAGAAAAAGAAAAAGTTTTTCACGCTTCCGCAATCATGTGTAGCACATCTATTCGATACCGCTGCAGATGCGAGCCTTGTCTCGGGGCCTTCGGGTCTCGGGGCAGCGGTCGCGATCCGGTAATCCGCAGAGGGTGGGTTTCGGGGCGTGACAACCATAAATTAAAGTAATGCCAAAGTACTAATCTACGGCGTGTACGAGGACATGAATTACGAAAAGACACGACAACACATCAACCTTAGAATAAAATTTCTAACTTATAAATTGATCTTAGGTGATAATTATGGAAGAACAACGACCGAAATTCATGATCATGACCAAGGCCCAAAGGGCCAAGGATCCAAAGCAACAGGCCTTCATGCAAGAACTGTTACATCGTCAGAGAGTGATTGACAGGTTCGTCAGGATAGCCAAGGCGACGGAGGTCATCTCGGTAAGCCCCTTCATTCACAAATCACCCACCAAGGCAATGGTGGCAGAGGCTAGGAAAAAGAAGGAGGAAGAAAGAAAAAGGAAAGAGGAAGAAAAAGAAAACACCGAAACCTTAAACGAGTGGGTCAAAAGGTAATACGTGTTTCTTATATACGATACCACTATAAGATAAGTTGTAGTTGACTTATGTAGTAAAGGAAAAAGTTAAGTTTTAGTTGATTAATTTCATTGTGAATTTACGAGTCTTTTTCTAAAATTGTTTAGGATAAGAGCAGATAAAGGCAAGAAGCCTCAGTAGGGTCTGTTGTGTACGAGGTGAGTAACCCTGCATTTGAACTGGAGATTTAACTCCATATATTTGAAGAAGTTTTAAGTTCAAGTTAATTGCAGCCTTTGGATATCAAATTCAGTCTTTATATGATTCCGTTCTTTTAAAATATTCTGTTACGGCATGCTTTATAAATGTTTTAAATTCAGCTCTTTTCTTGAAAATAATTAGCATGTCTAAATCAAATGCAAATCTCTTTAATATTCTGAATTTGATTATTACATGTATTTGAAGCTTCATTGTAGAAGTTATACCCTTCATGTTTTAAATACTCATGAACGTATCTATTGAAGAAGTCATGCGATAAATGTTTTACAAGATAAACGGTACTAAGTACCACCCCCTATGATGGTTGAAGTCCTTCGGGATTCAACAGTACATGCCCGGTAGAAGGATCTAATCCCCCAGGCAAATGAGATATCTCCATTGTAGCATTGCAGTAAAATGGGAGTTTGGTTCGAAACAGATTCCACCTAATAAAAGAGAAAAGATGACAAGTGATTTTGAAAATAGAAGTAGGATTTATCCTTATTCTATTTCACGTGTTTATATGCTTTTAAATTTCATATGCTCTATTTGAAGAAATGTGTATTTAGCTTGAATACTTTAATTGTTTCAAAGATATTGTTTTAAGAATGCACATATTCTGTGTTCTAAAATGTACGAGCAATTGGTAGTACGTATTTCATAAACCTTCCTGTGCTAAACCACTACCAGTTGAAAACCCCATGACGAATGCAGGAATTACTCACAAGCTTTGATTAGCTTACCCGGATTTTATCCGCCCCCCTTTCAGGTGACTTATGGCAGGTTGATTTTTGAAGACGATGAGGATGAGTCTAGCTTTTGGGGAGACTTGCCTAAGTAGTTTTTTGGGAAACCACATGAACTCTAATTAGTGTATTTTGTATTACCAAACAATTTAAGGATATGTATTAAGCCCCACGGGGCAGTTGAATTAAGATTGTAATTATGAAGTCTTTTAAGTTTTAGTTATGCTCTGATTTTATATGAATGTATAATCATGTGTACCATTGTGAATAGCGGCAGTATCGGACGGATGTGCAAATTTTAAAATAAGAAAAGAAAAGAAAAAGTTTTTCACGCTTCCGCAACCACATGAAGCACATCTATTCATTACCGCTGCAGATGCGAGCCTTGTCTCGAGGCCTTCGGGTCTTGGGGCGGCGATCGCGACTCGAGATCCGCACAGGGTGGGTTTCGGGTCGTGACACCTTAAGCTTAATGTGAGTCGCAAATAAGCTAATTAAGATCCGGAAAAGCCTAAATTTATTACAATCAATATTTTGGACTTAATGGTGACATTCTTTTAAGGAAAATAAGATTCGGTAACAAATTAAAAAATGACAAATATGTCCTTAGGACACAATGAAGTTACCAAGAGAGTAATAAAGAGATAAATAAGTCTACAAAAATGTTGCAAGGACCAATAGATTCAAAACGGAGTCAGAATATGTAAACTGTGAACGGGAAAGAATGGGATGTTAAAAAGTGCAAATTACCGAATCGCCCTTGAAGGGTCGAATATGCTATAAGGCTACAAGGAACCCTAAAATGGGAAATTAAAACCCTTAATTGAATATACTAAGTTCAAAAGAACTTAAAACATTGCATAACAATGTTTGGGATTAAAATGGTTACTAATTCATTATGCAATATTTTTTTATCCATGATTATAGGATCACCTAAACGATGGAAATGAAAAAAACATGTGGGGTAGCAATAGTGGTACCCGCATGAGAATGCAATGCTAAAAAACTAAAGTAAGTAACTCCTATGCTTTAATATGGGTCATTCCTAGCCAAGTCACATTTATTTTCAAATGTTGCCAAAATTTGTGCTCTATTTCCTACCTAATGAACTTGATTTCTCCGATTTGATGGCAATCGAGTTGTGATCATTTGTTTATGCCTGTACTTTGGATTCGATTTGCTTGCCTATATGATTTTGAGAACTTGATTACCAATACTTGAGAATAACTGTGCCTTCATACCATGGCATGATCTTGTGATATATTTTATTGATGGAGATCTTGTTTGTTCCATACACTTTATGTCTCATTGATTGAGATTTTAGTTGTTTCATACGATTGTACATCCCATGTGAAATTTTGATGATCATGATATTTTTTTTTTATTTTGATTAGATGATCATATTCTATACCCTATGAATGATCATAAAATTGTAAGCATGATATTGATTTGATTGGTTTTCTTATTATTAGTGGTAGCAACTTATTGTGGTGAGCTGGATCTCTTTTGATTGATTCTTTCTTGTATCATTGTAATATCCCGACCTGGGATACCGGGTCAAATGACACGTATTACGAGATTAACAAAAATAATTAATTAATTTAATAATTAATTAATTAAAGTATAAGAAATGTTTATATTAATTATAAATTAAATATTATATGTATGTATATGAAGTAAAATATGTATGCATGTATATGAAGTCATGTATTTATGCATGTAGGTATATGAATAAAGTAAAGAATAAATATATATATATATATATGTATATAACTAAAGTGTGAACAGTGAGGGAATAGTGTGTGTCAGCTAGTGTGTGTGTGTTGTCAAGTATAGATGTGTGTATATATATATGTATATATTATATGTAAAAATATCATCAAAATTTAATGTAAAGCAAAAAATTGGGAAGAACAAAATTGATGAGATGTAAGGGCTAGTGTAGGGCTACGAAATCAGAAAGAAAGAGAGAGAACAGTAGAGAGAGAGAGGTCGGTTTCTTTCTTTAAAAGCAAAGCATGCAAAACATGCTTGCTTCATACGAAAGAAATCAAAACAGGGAGAAACTAAGAAGTTGAGGAAGGGATTCAAAGCAAGAAGAAAGGAAGGAAACCGAAGGAAAAAGGTGAGAGAACACAAAATCTATATTTTCTCTCTCTAGAATTTAAACATGAAGATAGGTTGTTTTTAACTTGTTTATGTATATATGATGTTTAGAACATATTCTAATCATAACAAGCATGAGATTTAAGCTTAAAAACAACTCAAAAATACAAAACCCAGAAGCTACGCCATTGAAGACCTTGCTCATAGCAGGTCTGAACCAACTTCTCCTAAACCATTTTTGGTGTATCAAGGCTTCAAGTAGGTCTCACAAGCATCCTAAAAACACCTACCCACGATCGAAAATCAAAAGAAATGTACCCCATATAATGAGTTGTAGGTTACGGGTTTGAAACCCAATACCTTAAACTTAATGTTAAACCTACTTTTATGAACGAAAACTAAATCCCCATGAATAGGGGATCAAAACAAGCTAAACCCCATGAAAATGATCAAGAAATGAGCATGAACCGACGGTTTACAGGTTGGATTATCATCTCTTAAACCGAAGCAAAGAGTTCACTTTGAACTCCAAAACGAATGCCAAATAGATTCTGGGTACTTCAGGAACAAAATGGAACAAAAACAGTGAGGATCCATTGATCCAAACTGTACGAAATCAAAGAAAATGGAAATCGGGATTTAGGGCAACAGTGGGGTCGATGTGGGGAAGAAGACGATGAGTCAACTCGGTTTTAAAACCAGGCTGAGTCGACTCGGACAGGTGGCAGTCTCTGGACTTGCCATCGAATAAATAGAACGACGACGTTTCATACCTGTTTTAAAATTCTAATACGCTAGGGCTGACGTCATCGTGACATCAGCAACATGCACAAAACCGGATAAACCGGTTGGCCTATGAATGGACCGGACCGGTTCACTTTTAATTGGACTGAACCCTTTGGTTTTCTAAATTATTTAAAACTAAATAAACCAAAACTTCTTATATTTGCAGATTGACCCCTGAACTTCAGGAAAATCCTACTGTGGCCCAACTGGGGGAAAATTTATTCAATTTGACCCCTGGAAAATAATTAAATAATTAATTTAATTATTTAATAAATAAAGTAAAATGACTATTATGCCCCTAATTCAAAACTTGACCAAATAAAGTCCAAATTAAACATATGAATAGTGTATCTTACTATTTTGGATATTCTAAAGCCAATGGTAGGGTCCGTTTTACGAGATGGGGCCCCAAAAAATAAAGACACGTAAAGGGATAAAATGACCAAAATACCCCTTGTTCAAAATAAACAAATTATTAGTGTATTCTTACTATCTCGGACCTTCTGAGTCTAATGGTGAGGTCTAAATTACAAAACGAAGTACGGAAAAATACGACACATAAATAGGTAAATGACCATTTTGCCCTTTTACATACAAAAGTCCGAATTAAATTTTAGGAAAGCCTAAACCGACTTTCTTCGACACTTCGGACTCAATGGTAGAGTCTAATTGACCAAAAGAGATGTCTAAAATAAAAAGAAATAAAATTTGTTGAATAGCATTTGTCAGATGACTATAAATTAAAGTAATGCCAAAGTACTAATCTAAGGCGTATACGAGGAAAATGAATTACGAAAAGACACGACACGTAAATATGTGAAGTAAATAACTTTAATTTAAAGTTAATGGAGCTACCAGAAGAGTATAATTGTAGAAATCTATTTTTCTGACACGTTAAATTGTGTTTCAGGCAGAGATTTAAGTAGACAATAAAATGGACAAGAAACGAGAAATCCTTCCGATGATGACAAAAGCTCAAAGAGCGAATGACCCGAAACAACAAGTTTTCAGGGATGAACTGCAATGGCAACTCTAGGTAATTCAGAGGCACATTCGAATTGCCAAAACGAATGAAGTGGTCTCTGTCAGCCCCTTCATTTACAAAACCATAACCAAAGAACAACTGGCTGAGAGAAAAATTAAGAAACAAGAAGACACAGAAACACTGAATGAGTGGCTCCACAGGTAACACTATTATCCTTAAGTACATGAATGGCTAGTCTATGATGTAGCTATGAGTTAGACTGATTTAAGAATCTGATCTTGCACAGTCTGGATATGGGTAAGATTTTAAGTTGAGTAAGTATATATGAGATTTATGCCATCTTTCATAAATTATGATAGGTTGAGGAAAGCCAAAGGAAAGGCACCTAAATAGAGCTAAACTAGGAGTACAAGGTGAGTAACCCTGTGTTTGAATTGGAGATTTAACTCCATGGATTTGAAAAGGTTTTAAGTTCAAAGATATGAAGTGTTTGAAGTTTCAAATTCAGTATTTACATGATTCAGTTTTAAATTGTTCTATCCTTATAAACCCTATTGTGACATGCTTAGTAAATGTTCTTTACAGTTTTCTTAAAATGCTGTTTTCAGCATGTCTAAGTTAAAATACAAATCTTGTTAAATATTCTGAGTTTGCCTATTTCAAGTATACGGATGTTTATCACAAAGTTATAAATGTTACGTTTTAAAGTGCTCATGAGAAATATCTATTTGACATACTCATATGTTAAATGTATTTTTAATGCAAGATGAATGGTGCATAAGCACTTAGACAGGATTCTGAGTTTTCAGTTGCCCTGTAAAATAGGCAGGATTTTGGGTTGTACGGAACTCAATTGCCCTGTAAAATGCCAGGTAACAGGATCTAATCCCCCAGGCATGAGATATCTCCATTGTAAGTAATATGGGAGTCCGGTTCGAAACAGATTCACAAATGAAAGTGATAAGATGACAAATGATTTTGAAAATGGAAGCAGGTTTTACCCTCATTTTCAATATGCATATGTTTTGAGTTTTATATACTCTATTTAAGAAATACATGTTATGTTATATGTTTTGAAGTTCATATGTATAAGTCTAGCTTGAACACTTTAAATGTTTCAAAGCTTTATGTTTAAGAAGATGCTATGTTTGAAAATGAAAGCAGGTTTTACCCTCATTTTCACTATGCATATGATTTGAAGTTTCTATATTTTATATGAATAAGTATATGATAGCTTGAATACTTTAAATGTTTCAAAGCTATCTGTTTTAAGAAATGCATATGTTCTATGTTTAAGTATACGAGCAATTGGCAGTGAATGTTTTACAAACTCTTATGTACTAAAAACCACTGCTAATTGAAAACCCCATGACGAATACTAGAATTGCTCACAAGCTTAGATTAGCTTACCCGGACTTTGTTCGGACCCCCCTTTCAGGTAATTAGCAGTAGTGTTGACTTGAGGACGATGATGATGAATCTGCTGATTTGGAGGTTATGTTCAAGTAGTTTTTGTCTAGTACTACGAACATTAAGTATGGAATTTTGTATTAGTAAAATAGTACCCTGTTATGTATAAGCCCCACGGGGCAATTAAACATTTATTGTTTATGAAGTTTTAAGTTTTAGTTATACTTTGAATGTTAAATCATGTATGCTATGTAAAGACTGGCAGTACCGGACGGATGTGCGTAATTTAAAAATAAGAAAAGAAAAGCAAAAGTTTTTCACGCTTCCGCAATCACATGTCGCACATCTATTCGATACCGGTGCTTATGTGAGCCTTCGCCCTAAGGTCCCCGGGCCTGAGGGTGGCGGTCGTGATGCGAGATCCGCACAGGGTGGGTTTTGGGTCGTAACAATCATACTTTGTGGGAATAAGCCTTTTGGACCCTCGGGTCGTTGTTGATATATTTCGGTGACTGGGCTATATGACATCATTTCCTTCTATATTCTTGTGGACTAATGATGACCTATAGCAAAGCTCAGAATTTGCTTACTGAGCTAAGTTAGCTCACTCCTTACTTATGGCCATTTTTCAGGTGGCCCTATGAGGGATGAAATGCAATGAGATAACTATTGAAGCTAGTGAAACACAAATGATTAACACTGATGATATGAACTCCAAGTCAAAGTTGACCACGTACTCTGTAAGGTTAAGTTCAAAAATGTGTATTATAATATTACATCATTAGTGATGAGGTTAGCCTAGTATGTGGGATCACCGTGATTAAATTATACTTAGAGATATTCTAATTGTTGGTCATTAGAGATGAGTTTTTGATCAGGTGAATTGCATTTGGTGTAACTTCCATATTAAATAATTTACTGATTTATGATTGAATGATATGATTTATCAATCTATGTGATTCATTTGATTTTGTACAGCATATCCGTGTGGCAGTGTCGATCCCGACCCCTAATCCGTGTAGGGTAGGTTTCGAGTCATGATAGAGTGGTATCAGAGCTTATGGTTAGAGATTCTTTGGGAAGGATCGTACCGAGGTTGGGTTTGAGGATTGGATGATTTAAATGATTAAATGATCAGTGGCTTTTGGAGGACGATAGCGTGTTTAGGTACTCAGATTAATAGTCTTTAGGGAAAGACTATACTATGACTGAATTTGATGATTCTTGGATGATAGAAATGGTCAAATAAATAGTGACTTTTGAGATGTAGTAGTACATTTAAGGCAAAGAATGAGGATTCTTGGGAAGAATCATAGCTGGTATTGAGGTTGTTGATCTTTAAATGGTTGAGTTATGTATTGACTCGTAAATTAGGGAAGCTATGGTCTGAACAAAGGCAACGATTAATGCTCTTTTGGAAGATATACTGAGACATAGAGCTACAATTGTAAGACCTTAGAAAGTCAGTGGATCTGACAACAATCAATATGAGAAATAGCCTGAGAGAGACTTAAAGGATAGTGACGTGAGAAATTTGAGACTTCGAGTAAATTGATGGCATATCAAGAATATGAGGATTCTTGAGTGAATCATAGATAGACCCTAATAGGGTAAAGACAAATAGAGCCTTGAGACATAACTACTGAATAGGTGAGACTGTTACAGATAACATTAGAAATATGATGATTCTTTTGGAGACTACAGCATGATGAATGATTATTGGGGAGAAATTCAATGGATATTATAGAACTAGATGACGGTATGACCCAATTGTGAATAAAAATCTATCAAGTTAACTGAGTTGCTTCAAAGGTAAATGATTGATGATTCTAAATAACTTTTGAGGATCAATATGATTTAATGGTCAAAGAGCTTGAACTTGTAGCAAATTTCTAGAAAGATTTATGAGGACAACAATGGAGATATAAAAGATACGCGATTCTTTAAGGTATTACGATGACAATTGTAATTGTGGGAGAATGTAAGAATGACTAAAATTGTGATAATGAGGGAGTTATGAACTTCCATGATTATAAAAACCTTAATTAATCATGATAAACTCTAAATGCCAAATGTAAAGATCTAATGATAAGATGGCCAAATTGCTTAAGCAATTCTAAAATATGATATGAAGTCCAAGAATGGACAAGACTGTGAATAGCAATTCTTGCAAATGAGTAAGTACCAGTACGATATTAAATCTTCATGTATAGATGAAACTAATCACATGATAGTGTGACTCTATGGTCACAAAATGTATGAAGAACTCCCCATACGGGTGAAAAGGTTATTTGGGAGAATAGTTTTGTAAAAAAAATAAATAAATAAATAACGATTGGGGAAGAAACGTAACATATAATGAAAACCGAATATGATTGCTAAGTATGAAAAACTAAACACTCGAATAACCTTTTGAACAAAGGTAAGGAAAACCAAAATAATGACCGTAAATTAAAAAGTCATGAGACTTTGAGATTTAAATTGTTCAAATGATATGAAAGGTTCAAGGTGAACCAAATATGATCTTACAATTAAGAACGTTGACAAAAGTAGACTGTCATACGAAGAATTGATGACTGGGGTAAAAGACTGCCCAAAATTTTTTTAATAAGTCTGTTAAGACGTAAAGAAGAAATGAACTAAACATAATTGCTATACTTTAATCCATAAATGAATAGGAGAACAAAAATCTATGGCAGGCTCAATCATGAACAAAAGACAAAAAGGGTGTCCGTGCCAGTCTTTAAATTAAAAAAAATAGAGGAACTAATTTCCTCAACCTATCTAACTGATAGAAAGATGTGTACATAAGAATTCAAAAACAAAGGCATGTGTGCCAATGGAATAGTACAAAATGAAACAAAAGAGGATTGGTGAATCTTCAACTTAAGTAACTATTAGAAATGGGCACATGATCGAGAATCACAAATGAATATTACGAATGAAACTAAAAGTTACCCTTATATGGAATAAAATGTCGTAATACAATGAACACAAGAGTGAACCATCTTGACACGAGCCAAAAGATTTTCATAAACACAAAAAGGGAATATGACGTTAAAAATGCCAATAAGAAAATACGATAATTGGCAGGGTCAAGTAGAAACTGGTAGATAAAAGAGACTTAAACAAGAGATGTTGTAGAATACACAACTGAAAAGATTGAGAAAACCCCATATGAATTTAAGTAGAACAATGTGAATCTATCAAGGACTCTATCATTGGTAAAGACTAAAGCACCTGAATGAGAAATCCAATACACACTAAATGGTGGATAGAAGTAGTGTAGTTTAGTTACACTGTAGACTTCTTATGACCACTACTAAAATGAAAAATAGAAAAGAAAGGATCGAAGTACCAGATGCATTTACCTGCCATATGATGCACCATATGTCACCAACAAAGGTTGGAAAACCATGAACAGTAATGTAATCATAACTTAACATCAAATGAAAATTAATATGACGACTAGGCGTAGGACTAGTCAAAATACTGGTAACAGTGGGAAATAGTCAAATAACTGTAAAAGATGACTCTGAGTGAGTAACGAAAACATAATCGATCCATAGCTATATGTTCGAAGACTAAAGAAATAAACATTGAAATGCTGATGCAAAAGTTTAGAGACCTTAAGTTTAAAGCCTCGAGGAAGTTAAAAGTCAAATCATTGACCTTCGAGATCACTATTGAAATTAAATGAAGAAGAGTACAAAGGGATTGTGAAACTTGTATAAAATATTTTCTTATTTGGAGAAACAGTATCTAAAATGCCATGATAGACCAAGAGACAAATAAAAAGGGGAAACTATGATGATAAGATTAGCATGAAGAGAGGTTAGAGCCTCGTAGAGATGAACGACTAAGTTTTGAGGACAAAACTTCTTTTAAGGGGGGTAGGATGTAACACCTCGACCTTGATTAATTTATAATTAGTTCGCTAATTATTAATTAGAAACAACATAAAAAAAATAATTAAGAAAATTTATCAAAATTTCTCAATAGTTACAATAGACAATAAAATAATTAAATACGTCAAAAGTGGATGATAAGGACTAGATTGAAAAACAATAGAGTGACACGGCTTCGATTTGTGATATTGATGCGTGAAAAAAAAATCCAAATGTGACTACGATTTATAAAACCGATATATAAAAGAATGAGTAATAATTACAAATACATGAAGAAGCAAATAAAAATTTAAATACGCCACGGAGATTACGGGGGAAATACACACAATAAGAGGCTTCAAAAATTGAAGCCATCTCGAATATGAAATAACCATAAGAAACTGACTCACAAAAAGAGGAATAGGAAGGAAAATAAAAGGAAAAAAGCCAAAATATGTATTTCTGATTGCCAAATGAGACATAAGCCAAAAAGTGAGGGAAATGCTTAAAAATGCAACCAATGGGTTTTGAACCCTTGACCAAAACCAATGAAGCACTTAAGTCCCAAAAAATTACCACTTGGACTACCAACCATTTTGTGATATATATATATGTAGTAAATAATTTTCCTCCTCCTCCCAAATTGACCAATGTAATTCTATGTAGTTAAGTTAATATATAATATATGTATATATGTATATATAAACTGGCATGTGTGCAGACCTGAGTGTATATTTAATTTTGTAAGACTGATGTAGAGAGATAATGTGTGAGAGAGAGAGATAGAAGAAGAAAAAAAATGGGGGAAGAAGGAGATGTTGCATGCAAACCTATGAGAGGTTTGAGTGGAACCAAGGAAAGGAAGACACCACTGAAAAAGGTAAAAATCCCAAACCCTTTAAAATTCCCTCTCCAGAAAAAGAGTGCAAAACTCACTATTAGAGGCCATTGTACTACATGCATGCATAATAATTCTGATGAGTTAGGGTTTTAGAAAAAAGAAAAAGAAAAAGGAGACCCAACAAGGCTTAGAACCCCAAAACCCACAAAACCGCCATTAAAGAACCTTCACATTAGTGGGTCTGAATCCACCTAAACCAAATTGAATTTGGCTTGTTAAAACCTTAACTAGACCTTAAAAGTGTTTTAAAAACACTAAGTCGTGACCTAGAAGCTTAGGAAAAGGCCCTTAAACTACGACATGCAGGTTTCGAGTTCAGAACCCAACCTCTTAACTAGACCTCTAACCCCTATTTTTAGATTGAGGATTGAACCCCAATGTTGTGACGATCACGTTGAGCCAAACCTCACTAGATTTGGTGAATGAAATGGGGATTTACGAATAACTTGCAGGTTTGACTATCAACCATGAGACCGAGCTTTTGAGTTAGGTTTAATGTTAAAACAGAACACCAAGATGATCCTTAGTATTCCAAGAACACTTCGGGATGGAAAACTGAGAGAATTAATTTCTAAAATATCACAAAATAGAGAAATAAAAACCCTATAAATTAGGGCAACAGTGACTATCGTGTTAGGGAGGATGAACAATAGTGGGTCGGATCAGTTTCGGGTTCGGGTTGGAACCCGCCCAAACGCACCCACGATTTAAATGACACGGTGTCATTTTGGGTTGTTAAGTTTCAATTTAAACAAAACTACGTCGTTTTGGTTAAATGAATTAAAAATATAAAACGTTATGGCTGACATCATCATGATGCACTGAACCGAATGAACCAGTTGGTTCTTGACCAAGGCAGACCGGTTCAGTCTCTGATCCCTCAGACTGTACGATTTAGGTTAATAGTTTCCTAAAATTATGTTTTAACCCCTAAATGTTTGTATTAATTATGGAAGGGCCCAGGAAATTAATTTTATATTTATTTTAAACCCTTTAAATTAATTAAGAAATTACCAAAACGCCCTTAGGACAAAAATATACCGAACAAAGTCCGATTAAAATAAATGAATAGTGTATTTTGATTATTTCAGGCATTCCGGACTCAACGGTGGAGTCCAATTTGTGAAGTTAAGTCCCAAAAAACTTAGACACGTAAATTATAAATGACTATAATGCCCCTAATAATGCCCAGGGCTAACTTAGACAAAAAGGTAGTCCATCGTGACTATCTCAAACATTTCAGACTCGATGGTGAGGTCCATGAAGCCTAAATAAATCTCAAAAAATATGAACAGACAAACTAGGATAATTTTAAATATGCCCGTAATGATTAGTTATGTCATCAAATGGACCCCGATGACTATAAAATTATGTACCTTAACATTTTGGGACATTTCAGACCCAATTTCAAGTTCCGTTTCGTGAAACAAAGTCTCAGAACAATAGACACGTGAAACGTAAAAATTATAATTTTACCCTTAGTATTCCAAAGGCTAGATAAATATCAAGGGGGATATAGTCTAACTATTTTAGGCACTCTGGACTCAACGGTGGAGTCCGTATTAGTAAACGAAGTATAAAAAAACATGACGCGTGAAAGTGTAAAATTATAAAAATGCCCTAGGCTTAATGTGAGTCGCAAATAATCTAATTAAGATCCGAAAAGCCTAAATTTATAGCAATCAATATTTTGGACTTAATGATGACGTTCTTTTAAGGAAAATAAGACCCGATAACAAATTAAAAAAATGAGGAATAGATCCTTAAGACACAACAAAGTTACCAAGAGAGTAATAAAGAGATAAATAAGTCTACAAAAACGTTGAAAGGACCAATATAATGCAAAACGAAGTCAGAATATGTAAACTATGAAAGGGAAAGAATGGGACGTTAAAATCTATAAATTTTTGAATCACCCTTAAGGGGCCAAATATGCTAAGAGGCTATAGGGAACCCTGAAATGGGAAATTAAAAACCCTTAATTGAATAGACTAAGTTCAAAGAAACTTAAAACATTGCATAACAACTTTTAGGATTAAAATGGGTACTAATTCATTATGTAATATTTTTGGATCCATGATTATAGGATCACCTAAACGATGAAAATGAAAAGAAGCTGTGGGATAACAATAGTGGTACCTGCATGAGAATGCGATGCTTAGAAACTGAGGTAAGTAACTCCTATGCTTTAATATGGGTTATTCCTAGCCAAGTCACATTTATTTTCAAATGCTGCCAAATTTGTACTCTATTTCCTACCTAATGAACTTGATTTCTTCGATTTGATGCTAATCGACTTGTGATCATTTGTTTATGCCTGTACTTCGGATTCGATTTGCTTGCCTATATGATTTTGAGAACTTGATTACCAATACTTGAGAATAATTGTGGCTTTATACCATGCCATGATTTTGTGATATATCTTATTGATAGAGATCTTGTTTGTTCCACACACTTTATGTCTCGTTGATTGAGGTTTTGGTTGTGTCATACGATTGTACATCTCGTGTGGAATTTTGATGATCATGACATTTTGAAAGTGCCTGGAGTTGTGCTCAGTCACAATGGTCCATTTATTCACAGATTACGTTATGGACCCGTGGGGTCATTTGTGTCCTTTGGGGGCTTGAGGTGAAAAAGCTCTAGCACTATTCAGTAAGCCCGAGAGAGAGAGAGAGAGAGAGAAGCGGACTTGAATATGTGTTTGTGGGGGTTTGTCGAGCCCCGTTTTGTTTTCACATCCATTGTGTTAGAACTCGATAATGATATATTTTTTTTTATTTTGATTGGATGATCATATTCTATACCCTATGAATGATCATAAAATTGTAAGCATGATAGTGATTTGATTGGTTATCTCATTGTTGGTGGCAGCAACTTATTATGGTGGGCTGGATCTCTTTTGATTGATTCTTTCTTGTATCATACTTTGTGGGAATAAGCCTTTTGGACCCTCGGGTTGTTGTTGATATATTTTGGTGACTGGGCTATATGACATCATTTCCTTCTATATTCTTGTGGACTAATCGTGACCTATAGCAAAGCTCAAAATTTGCCTACCAAGCTAAGTTAGCTCACTCCTTACATATGACCATTTTTCAGGTGGCCCTATGAGGGATGAAATGAATGAGATAACTAGTGGAGCTAGTGAAACACAAATGATTAACACTGATGATATGAACTCCAAGTCAAAGTTGACCACGTACTCTGTAAGGTTAAGTTCAAAAGTGTGTATTATAATATTGCATCATCAGTGATAAGGTTAGCCTAGTATGTAGGATCACCATGAGTAAATTATACTTGAAGATATTTTGATTGTTTGTCATTAGAGATGAGCTTTTTATCAATCTATGCGATTCATTTGATTTTGTACAGCCTATCCCTATGACAGTGTCGGTCCCAACGCCTAATCCGCGTAGGGTGGGTTTCGGGTCATAACAGTTGTCCTTATGTATATGTGCAAACAGGCATCCCCATTTTGGCTTATAGCAGATCAAATGTATAGGATTTTTTTCATATGATGTATTGTGAGGAGAAAGGTTTTTTGAAGCCACCATGCAAGGGGATGAATTTCTTGTTTGCACAATATACATAAGAATTACCTTAGCATAGGCTCTAAAATTATCAATTAGGATCCATTTGGGAGCCCTTGCGCACTTTGTTGTATAGCACAATATTTCATTATGTAATAAATATAATCATGTGTATTAAATTGAAAGAGGACTATGGTCCTCCCAATATAAAGTTTGTTTAAGAATCAATTGAAAAATATATTCCTGAACTATAATGACGAGATTTGATTGCGAGCAATAGCGGACTTTTGGTTCCAAAGTTATGGTAAAGAACAATATTTTTAAAATTAATTTTTGAGAATAAATTAAAGATGTACAAATAATAACTAACGTCAACCCTTGTGCAAAAATTGAATGTCACAACCCGAAACCCACCTTATGCGGATCTCGTACGCGACCGCCACCCTTCGGCTTGGAGGCCTTAGGGCAAGGCTCACATAAGCAATAGTATTGGATAGCGGTGAAGCCTTGGTTTGCAGAAGCGTGAAAAACTTTTTCTTTTCTTTTCTTATTTGAAATACTTTGGTACATCCATCCGGTACTGCCGTTTTTCATAGCGGTACACATGAATATACATTCAGAGCATAAATAAAATTCTAAAGTTTTATACATATTACATATTGATTGCCTCCGGGCTTAAATACATATTTGTCCAAAATCTACTACATCAAAATTTGACCATTTACGGGTCCTAGTACTTCCAAAAGTCCATGATCATAGCAGAGCCATTAGTCGTCATCCCCAAATGGAGCAAGGCTCCGATTTATCATCGATACTTGAAAAAATGTTAGGGAATGGGGTGAGCTTCAAGAAGCCCAGTGAGTAATTCCTACATTTGTCATGGGGTTTCAATTGGCAGTGGTTTCATACATGAGAGTTTATAAAATACTCACTACCAATTGCTCGTATATTTTGAACATAGAGTACATGCATTCTTCATAAAGATAGTTTGAAACATTTAAAGTATTCAAGCTAAACATACATTTCCTTAAATAGAGCATATGCACTTCAAAAACATATAAACATGCATAGTGAAAATGGGGGTAAAACCTGCTTCCATTTCAAAACATATAAATATGCATAGTGAAAATGGGGGTAAAACTTGCTTCCATTTCAAAACATAAAAACATGCATAGTGAAAATGGGGGTAAAACCTGCTTCTATTTTCAAAAGCGTTTGTCATCTTTTCTCTTTGGTTAGGTGGAATCTGTTTCAAACCAGACTCCTGTTTTACTTATACGTGGAGATATCTCATTGCTTGGGGGATTAGATCCTGCTACCGGGCATTTCACATGACAGGTCAAATGAGTTCCGAAGAAACCCAAAATCCTGACTATGTGGCTTTTTGACAAGTCAATTGAGTTCCAAAGAAACCCAAAATCCTGCCTTTGTGCTTATGCACTGTTATCTTGTAAAACATTTATCACATAGCTTCTTCAAATAAATACTTTTCATGAGTATTTAAAACATGATGTTCATGACTTCATGATAGAATCTTCAAATACTTGGAATAAAGAATTTCAGAACATGCAGACATATTAAATACTTTTAATGAAGACTGTAATAGAAATCAATCATTGAGCATGTCACAATAAAATTTATAAGAACGGAATATTTTAAAACAAGTATACTTTAATGCAGGAATCGTGTAAAGACTGAATTTGACATTCAAATGCTTCCCATAACTTAAACTTAAAGGATCATTTAAAATCCGTGGAGTTAAATCTCCATTTCAAATGTAAGGTTACTCACCTTAGTCCTTAGGGTTGGTGCTAATAACGCGCTTTCCCACTTCCTCTGTAATTCTTAAGAACAATTCATAATCATATCCACTGCAATATCCCTATTGATGCTTCTTAACTTATGCTTATATCGTATTAAATCTTAACTTTAATCTTGGGCGTTATACTTTTAGAGTATACTTTCTGGTAGCTTCGTTAAATTTTAAAATTTGATTCTATTTCTTTACATATTTACGTGTCACATTTTTTTGTACTTAATTTCATAATATATACCTCACCATTAAGTCTAGAACGTCAAAGAAGTCAATTTAGACTCTCTCGGCTTTTTATTTGCTCTTGGATACGTTAGGGGCAATTTGGTAATTTATACTTTAACGTGTCTTATTTTTTTGGAGTCCTGTCTTTTGAAATAGACCCCACCATTGGGTTCAGAATGTCCAAAATAGTCAAAATACACTATTTATTTATTTTATTTGGACTTCGTTTGCCCTATTTTTAGCTTAGGGGTATTTTTGAAATATTTCTCATTAAAATATATTAATTTAATATTAATTAATTTCTGGTGGGCCATAGTATAATTTTTCAGAATTTCTAGGGGTCAAAATCTAATTTCTGTAATTTTCGATTTGAACTAGTGGGTTTATTTCCATTTTAAGTGAACTGGCCTAGGTTTTCATTGAACCAACCGGTTTGGTCGGTTCAACACGTAATGCTGACATCATGATGATGTCAGCCCTAACATTTAAATTTTAAAATTATAACACCGCTTCACATGACGTCGTCCCACTTAAACCTTTTATGCAACGAGTCGGGCCCCGACCCGAACCCAGATTCGGCCCAACCCAATTCGACCCAACACTGTACATCGTCTTCCCCAACTCCCTTCACTGTAACCCTAATTTCTGCAAACCCAATCTTCTAATTTCATGAATTTTACACCATTGAAACTTCCTGTTATTGATTCTAAACCACTTCTGAAACATCAAGGAACGGTTTGGCATTGGCTTGGGGTTCCAGTTTGGGCTCATGGTCGTGGTTTGGAATATGATATCAAACCTGCTACTTGGTCCTACAGACTCATTTTTTAGTCAAATTTTATGAGGTTTCTTCTGGGATAATTTATTTTTCATGGGGTTCACGTTCTTATCTTCAAAAATAGGTTTAGGAGCCTAAAACAAGGATTGGGTTTTATGGGCGAAACCTGTAACTCAAGTTTTAGGGTCCATTTTTTGAGATTTAGAGTCACGGTCTTATGTTTTGGAAACACTAACAAGGTCTTACTGAGGTCTCAATACATAATTTGAAGTTTAGTTTACACTAAATCAGACCTGCACTAACAGTTTTGAAATTTTTATTCAACCTGTCATTCTATATTTCTTACTCGATCCTATACAGTTTCCAGTCATCATTTTCGCAAAATAAAGCTTATAACCTATAGATTAAAATTCTATATTTGTATGCTTTAATTCTGAACGTAATTGAACGTAATTCAATTAAAAATTTACTTGTTACGTTGACTGTTTTCTTTCCAAAATTTTCTTATCCAGTTCTTCAGTTCCCTTTCTTCCTCAATTTCTCTCTTTTCTCTATGTATTTCTCATTCTCTTTCTTCCTAATTTAGTTTTTAAAACCGACCTTGAGGATGGTGATGGTGCCACCTGTTGGCTGCTCTTTTTGCATGGTGTACACCTCGTGGTTTCTTACTCTCACATGGCTGCCGACCATCATATGGAGAACAACTGCAAGGCTGTACACTCCCACTGCATTCTTCTAAATCTTTCTACATAATTCCATATTTTTTTTCTTTTCAATTCCTTTTACCTTATTCGTTAGTTTCCCTATACCTATATATATATACATCTAGCATATCTGTATATATTCCTCTATGTATAAATACACATATTGACATGTATTCTCATTTATTACATATATATATATATTATTTATAAGTCAACAACCATGTATTTATATTTCATATTTTATTTTTCTTATAGTAATATTGTTATTAATATTGATTTATTTATTTACGTAGTGCTTATGCCCAAATTTTTATAATTGTCACCAACGAGTGACGATTGACGTGGAAGTATATAATTTCTCCGGAATTAACAGAACAATTGGTGATTGCAATAAAAATGATGTACAGTCGTCCTAGTTTTTCGGGACTTTTACTGAAAGTTCTCATGTTGGGGTTGAAACCGATCTCGTTACTTAAGGTTTCAATCACTAACTAGTATTTAGTGATTTAATGTTTCTTAGTCGGGTTGGGGTGTTACATTGAATGTAGAAAAATGGCAACAAAAAATGTAGTAATTGACTTGACAAAAGGTAAGAAGCTAGTGGGGACCAACTATGACATGTGCCACAGAAAAGTTCAATACCCTCTGAATGAGTAAGAGCTCCTAAAAACATTGACCAGCTCCATGATCAACCCCAAGAAGGGCACTACAGCAGAACACCGTCGTGACCTTAAGACCTATCACACTTGGTTAAAAAAGGATCATGATGTATACTTTACTATGCTAAGCAGCATGCACGATGACCTTATTGGAGAGTACGAGACTTTTAAAATAGCCAAGGAGATATGGGACCAACTTAAGTTTGACTTTGGTGGTACATCTACTACAAGATTGAGGAGTCGTGTTTTGAAGTTCGAGGTGTACCGTAAGGATCCAAAGCATACGATAACTAAACATCTTAGGGTAATGTTGAGTATGATTCGTAATTTGAGAGTTGTTAGGAATATCCTTACAGATGAGCAACAAGTGCAAGTTGTGATAAGGTCACTACCAGATTCATGGTCTCACAGGAACAGATCATAACCCACAATGAGAATATTAAAAACTTCAGTGATATTTCACGCCATTATGAGCTAGAAGCGGAGCACCAAGCGGCGACCAAGACTAGCATGCATGCTACCCAAGGTGGCAGGCGTCAAACTAATGGGTCAAAGCGCAAAGCAAATGGCAAATCTGGGCAGAATGGTGCAAAGGCACCTAAGATGGGAAATGACACCAAGTGCCACAGAGGCGAGTGTGGTGGGAAGACAAAAATGACCATAGTGAAGTGCAACAACTACTAGAAGATGTGTCACTTCGCTCATGGTTGTTCTGAGCCGAAGAAGGTATCTTTTTAACCAAACAATCTCTACATTTGTGTAAGTTCACATATACTTATTGCTGATACTGTCTCTCATTAGATTGCAGACACTAGAGCAACGAAACATGTGACTTGAGATAAATTGGGGTTCGTAGATTATCGTAGAGTTCCAAATAACTCCCATTGTGTGTATATGGGAAATGGTATGTGTGAAGAAGAATTAGGAGTAGGATCGTATCAACTCCAACTACGCATTGGGTGCACAATATTGCTTCTACATGACATACCATACGTACTTGGAATTCAGCATAATTTACTTTTAGTTACTGCACTTATGGATTTTGGTTATGTTTTTTCTTTTGGTAGTGGTAGAATGGATATTTTATTATATGATATTATTTTTGGACATGGTTTTTTAATGAATTGATTCATTTTTATCTTCATCATATGTTGCTAATGCTAATAAGAATATTGATTTTGTTACTTGGCATGCTAGATTTGGGCATATGGGACATGATAGAATGACCCGATTAGCTAGAGAAGGCCTTTTGGGCTCACTCGGTAAGGTTGACCTACCTATATGTGAGTTATGTTAGGCTAGAAAAGCATGTAGAAAGCCTCTTGGTAAGGCTACTAGAGCTACTCAACTGCTTGAGTTAGTTCACTCAGACATCTGTAGGCCTATGAATGTAAAGACACGTCATGGCGCCTCATATTTTCTCACTTTTATAGATGACTACACGCGATATGGATTTCTCTAGCTAATCACTCACCGCTATGAGGCATTGGATTGTTTCAAACATTTTGTAATAGAGGTTGAGAATCAGAAAGAAAAGAGTTTAAAAGCTCTTTGAACAAACAGAGGAAGCGAGTCTTTATTTGATCAGCTCAAAGAACTATGTAAGGAAAAATGGATACGCAAACAATTAACCATTTCACACACTCTGTAACAAAATGGTATTGCAGAAAGAAGGAATAGAACTTTGCTAGATATGGTTTGGTGTATGATAGCACAAGTTAACCTCCCAATTTCATTTTGGGGAGATGTTATTTTGACTACAGCCTATATCCTAAACCTTGTGCCTTCACAGTCGGTTTCTTCCACTCCCTATAAATCTTGGAAAGGAAAAAAGCCCAATTTGGAGCATTTGTGCCCATGGGGATTTATAGGTTATGTTCACGACGCATCTTATAAGTACGGGAAGCTGGGCTCTAAAGCTAGGAAGCATATCTTTGTAAGATATTCTAAGAGTTGAAAAGGCTTCGTTATGTATGGGGAACATCCTGATGGAGGAAGAACTAAAAAATAGTCAAGAGATGTGGATTTCATTGAGAATGATTTCCCTAGCATAGGCAACACAAAGGAAAGTCTTGACCTCTATGAGTTAGAAGAGGCTGAAGATATCTTATCATCTTCAAGAGAGGGTGGGGAATTAGTTACTTATCAAGTAATCGCTGAAGAAAATGGGAGTGAGCAACCACTAGAAACTCAAGATTCTCAAGTGCGCCAAAACAAACGAGGAAATATTCCCCATGGTTATTTCGGGATTAAAAATGATGCTTTCTTGTGTGCTATATTAAATGAGGAATATCTTGCTTCTTTAGAAGAAGCGCTTTCCTCACTTGCTAAGAATTTGTGGATGGCTGCTATGTGGGATGAGATGAGTTCCATGATAAAGAACAAGGTCTGGGAGTTAGTTGACCTTCCGCTAGGGCGTAAGACCATTAGAAACGAATGAGTCTTGAAAATTAAGCGCCAGGCAGATAGTTTAATTGAAAAGTACAAGGTAAGTCTTGAGGCAAAGGGTTATACCCAAAAAGAAGGTATAGACTACGAAGTGATATTTTCCTTAGTGGTGAGGTTTGCCTCTATTTGCCTCATTCTTGCTAGTGTAGCGCATTTGGACTTAGAGTTTTTTTAGATGGATGTTAAGACTGCATTTCTCAATAGAAAACTAGATGAAGAGAACTATATAGATCAACCAATAGGTTTTAAGGTCAAGGGACAAGAGTGCAAAGTTTGTCGTCTCACTTGTTTTATTTACGACCTTAAACAATCGTCTAGGCAGTGGTATTTCCGATTTCATCATGCCATTACCTCCATTGGTTTCAAGACAATTGAGGAAGATCATTGCGTGTATCTGAAACGATCCAAGAAAAATATTCTTATCCTCTTGTTGTGTGTCGATGAAATTCTCTTGGGAATGATATGGATTCCATTGTTGCCACTAAAGAGTGGTTATCTTTTATTTTTGAGATGAAGGACATGGGTGAAGTAAATTATGTGCTGGGAGTTAAGATCACGAGAGACTGTTCAAAGAGACTTCTTAGTTTGTCCTAAGAGACTTACATAAAAAAGATTCTTGAGCACTTTCATATGCATCACTCCAAACCCATTGACACTCCGATGGAAAAGGGATGCACCTTAAGCCTAGATTAGGGTCCTAAGAATGATGAAGAAAAGAACCAGATGTTCACTATGCCTTATGCAGGTGTAATAGAGAGTCTGATGTATGCTATGTTGTGCATACGTCCCTTTTGGGTTCACTCGCTAAGGTTGACCTACCTATATGTGAGTCATGTTGGGCTAGAAAAGCATATAGAAAGCCTTTTGGTAAGGCTACCAGAGCTACTCAACTACTTGAGTTAGTTCACTCAGACATCTGTAGGCCTATGAATGTAAAGACACGTCATGGCGCCTCATATTTTCTCACTTTAATAGATGACTACACGCGATATAGATATCTCTATTTGATCGCTCACCGCCATGAGTCTTTAGATTGTTTCAAACGCTTTGTAGTAGAGGTTGAGAATCAGAAAGAAAAGAGTTTAAAAGCTCTTTGAACAAACAGAGGACGCAAGTATTTATTTGATCAGTTCAAGGAACTATGTAAGGAAAAATGGATACGCAAACAATTGACCATTTCACACACTCTGTAACAAAATGGTATTCCAGAAAGAAGGAATAGAACTTTGCTAGATATGGTTAGGTGTATGATAGCGCAAGCTAACCTCCTAATTTCATTTTGGGGGGATGTTATTTTGACTGCAGTATATATCCACTCCCTATAAATCTTGGAAAGGCAAAAAGCCTAATTTGTAGCATTTGCGCCCATGGGGATTTATAGGTTATGTTCACGACGCATCCTATAAATACAGGAAGCTAGGCTCTGAAGCTAGGAAGCATATCTTTGTAAGATATTCTGAGAGTTGAAAAGGCTACGTTATGTATGGTGAACATCCTGATGGATGAAGAACTAAAAAAGAGTCACGAGATGTGGATTTCATTGAGAATGATTTCCCCAGCATGAGCGATACAAAGGAAAGTGTTGACTTCTATGAGTTAGAGGAGACTAAAGATATCTTATCATCTTCAAGCGAGGGTGGGGAATTAGTTACTTATCAAGTAATTGCTAAAGATAGTGGGAGTGAGCAACCATTAGAAACTCAAGATTCTCAAGTGCGCCAAAGCAAACGAGGAAATATTCCCCGTCGTTATTTCGGGATTAAAAAAGATGATTTCTTGTGTGCTACATTAAATGAGGAAGAGCCTGCTTCTTTAGAAGAAGCGCTTTCCTCACATGCTAAGAACGAGTGGATGGCCGCTATGTGGGATGAGATGAGTTCCATGATGAAGAACAAGGTCTGGGAGTTAGTTGACCTTCTGCTAGGGCGTAAGACCATTAGAAACAAATGAGTCTTGGAAATTAAGCGCTAGACAAATGGTTCAATTGACAAGTACAAGGTAAGTCTTGTGGCAAAGGGTTATACCCAAAAGGAAGGTATAGACTACGAAGAGATATTTTCCCCAATGGTAAGGTTTGCCTCTATTTGCCTCATTCTTGCTATTGTAGCGCATTTGGACTTAGAGTTTTTTCAAATGGATGTTAAGACTGCATTTCTCAATAGAGAACTAGACGAAGAGATCTATATAGATCAACCAATAGGTTTTGAGGTCAAGGGACAAGAGTGCAAAGTTTTCCATCTCACTCGTTCTATTTACGACCTTAAATAATCGTCTAGGCAATGGTATTTCTGATTTCATCGTGCTAGTACCTCCATTAGTTTTAAGAAAATTGAGGAAGATCATTGCATGTATTTGAAACGATCCAAGAAAAATATTCTTATCCTCTTGTTGTATGCCGATGAAAATCTCTTGGCTGGGAATGATATGGATTCCATTGTTGCCACTAAAGAATGGTTATCTTCTATTTTTGAGATGGACATGGGTGAAGCAAATTATGTGCTGGGAGTTAAGATCATGAGAGACTGTTCAAACAGACTTCTTAGTTTGTCCTAAGAGACTTATATAAAGAAGATTCTTGAGCGCTTTCATATGCATCACTCTAAACCCATTGCCACTCCGATGGAAAAGGGATGCGCCTTAAGCCTAGACTAGGGTCCTAAGAATGATGAAGAAAAGAACCGGATGTTCACTGTGCCTTATATAGGTGTAATAGTGAGTTTGATGTATGCTATGTTGTGCATACATCCAAACATCTACCATGCAATCGGTATAGTCAGTCATTACCAGAGTAACCCAGGTCTATATCATTGGAAGACAGTGAAGAGGATTTTTTAATACCTTCCTAGGATCGTTAATCTTGCCTTCTGATACCATGGTGGAGACCCGAGATTGAGAGGATACAGCGATGCACATTGGGCTGCAGATAAAGATGGATGAAAGTCCACTTCAGGCTATTCTTTTATACTAGGAGGAGGAGCTATTTTCTGGTGTAACAAGAAGTAGACATGCATAGCATTATCCATAATGGAGACAGAGTACATAGCTTGCTCAAGAGGCTATTTGGTTGAGAAGATTTTTATAGAGGCTGGGTTTTTCGACCCATAGAGATGAGGCTGTGCTTGTCTATTTTGATAGCACATCAGCCTTAGCCTATGCAAAGGATCCCAAGTTTCATGGGAAATCCAAACATATAGACATTCGAGACATGGTTGCAAAAGGGGAAGTTGTCCTGTATCTCCATAGGCAGTATGGTGGTTGATCTGTTGACCAAGCCCATTGCTAGAGATTTGTTTTTATCTCATGTTAGGAGTATAGGACTCCATAGGATTTGTAACACCCCGACCCGGCTAAGAATTCATTAACCTACTAAATAGGAATTAGTGACTGCGGCTTTAGATAACGAGATTAATGTCAAACCCAGGACGACTGTACATCACTTTCATCGCAGTCATTAACCTAGTTTCTGTTGATTCCATTAAGACTATATACTTTCACTCTGATCGCCAACCTTGAATCAAGAGATGAAAACAGAGATTGTTATGTCGGGTAGGTTAACAAGTGAATGTAAAGACATGCTAAAGACATGCTAAATACACATTAAATGTATAATATATTTATATATATGAATTAAGTTATTGGTGGTTAACCAAAATATATGTAAGTATATATATGAAATATTTATATAATGAAATTACCTATTAAATACAATTAAATAGGTATGCATATGGCTGCCTAATAATATATATATATATATATATACATAAAATTGAAATTCATGAAATGAAAGAAAATAAAAGAGATAAAATTTGAAGAAGAAAGATGTAGAATGAAGTGAGAAGATTAAAGAAAGAGAGTTAGTGGTTGCTCTCCATGTGGACATGAATGATGAAGAGAAAACGTCAGCCGTGTGATGTGTCCTCTATGCAAGAAATAGAGGCAACATGTGGCAATGCCACCGACTTCATGAGTAGGGTAGATAGAGATTAAGAGGAGTGCTGGTCGGCAGCCATGTGAATGCAACCTAGGTGTATAACAGGCAACAAGTGTAGCCAACAGGTGGCAATACCACCAACTGCATGAATGGTTGATAGAGAAATAGAAGGTAATGAGAGCTTGAAATAAAGGAAGAGACGTGAACGAAACAGTAGCAAGAAACTGAGCAAGGATAGGAACTGAAACAGGAAAAATTGGAAAAAATAGCCAATTGAACAGGTAAATTTTTGGTTGAATTATGTTTAATTTGTTTAGCTTTAAAAGCATGCAATAGTAGGGTCTTATTATGTATAATTTAAGCTTTAATTTACAAAAGAAATGAATGAAAATCGTTTAAAATTGACTGAGAAAAATCAGAGTTACACATGAACAAAATTCAAAACTATTAGGTGCAGGACAGAATCGAAGTTAACCAACCCCGAATTTGTGTATTGGAACCTGATCTAGACCATTCCAAGGTCTTAAAAATGTTAGACCGCGATCCAAAATCACAAAGGATGAGTCTAAAACATTGAGTTGCAGACTTCGGTCGTGAAACCCAATTCTTGATTTAGACGCTTAAACTCACTTTTGAAGATAGGAACGTGAACCCCATAAGAAATAAGCCAACCCAGAAGAAACCTCATGAAATTTGACCCAAAAATGAGTCAGTAATGTCCAGTTGTAGGTCTGAGTATCGAATTCCAAAACACGACCATAAGCTCAAACTAGAACCCTAGACCAATGCTAAATTGTTCCTTGATGATGTAAAAATGGTTTGGATTCAATAACAGGAACTTTCAATGGTGTAAAATCCACGAAATTGGAAGTTACGTTTGTAGCAATTAGGGCAACACAAGGGTAAGTTGGGAGAAGATAATGAACAGTGTCGGGTCATGGGTTGGACCTCGGGTCGGGTCCTGACCCGATGTTTTAATAAGGGTTCGGGTCACCCAAAAACTATGTCGTTTTAATTAAGGTTGTTTAAATTTAAAATTGAGGGCTGACGTCAGCATTACGTGTTAAACCGGATCAAACCGACTGGTTCAGTTAAAACTGGACCGGTTCATTTAAAATAGGAACTGAACCGATTGTGTAAAACCCTGACCGGGTTAGCACGTATACCGACGTAGACCGGGTCGGGTAGAGTACTATTAGTTGTAACCCGAACCATTTAAACTCTATATCACTATGTCAAATGTACTATACGATTTTAGAAAATAAAAAATATAAGTTATATATCTAGTATCAGGCAATACCCGAGCTGTCGAAGCTCTATAGCGTGATATTTTATAGACTGAACAATTTAGGGTGTGAACGGTTTATTTTGACTAGCCAGTACGGGCGATGCCCAAGCAACCTAGGATTGTGCCTCGTGATGCGTGCACGCACGCATTCCCATGCAAGCATACATACGTGTATAAGTATAGGCCGTGAAATATGAGTGTATGTGTACGTGCCGGAATTTAGTATATATGTACAGGTATGAATATAAATACATGTATAATATTTGTGTTGTATATGTATATGTAGATTGTATAAAGTATTGTATATATGGGTGTATATGTTATGTGTATGCATGTATGTAAATTTATATATATATATATATATTAAACACATTTTAATATATATGAGTATATATATATGTATATATATGGGCAGGTGTGTTATGTGTGTATATATATATAATGCATTTTAATATATATATATATATATGAGTATCAAGTGGTGTGTGTGTGTGTACGATTGTGTGTGTGTGTGTACGATTGAGTGTGAAACACTCAATGGAGAGTGGTGACGGTAGGAGTGGGTGTTGAAGTGTGCAGAGGGATTTCAGAACATGGGTATGTCTAATTTTTAGAAAGGGAGAGTAGAGAGGGAGAAAGAAAGTGTGATGTGTGTATATACATGTGTGTGTGTTGGTTAGAGAAGGAAATCAGACAGAGAGAGCAAGTGGAAAAGCTGTGGGCGTTAAAGAGGAGCTAAGGAGAGAAGTAGTGAAGGAAGAAGAATGCGGCAACTGGGAAAAATCGAAAAGAAAAAAATGTGAGTTGTCAAACTTCTATTTTTAAAGTAATAAGCATGAATGATAGATTTGATAATATAGTTTTAAAGAGCATGAAAAATGGTGAATTTAGGAAGAAACCGTAGCCCATTTGGTTGAGAAACGAGTGTGAAAAACTAATTTAAAACTTGAAGGAAAATTTCCAGGTCATCAAGTTTTAGATCGTTTTAACTCGATTTGTGAGTTGGAAATTGTTGCCCATGAGTGAAGCAACTAGTAGGTAAGATTTGGGCTCAAAACAATGGGTAAAAAGCCATGAAATAGTGAAAATCCAGTTCGCCGAAAAGTTGGGACAGCTCACCGGAGCTGGCTGCAACTCCATTTTCTGAGGCCTTCCGGTGGTCCAAACTGAATTCTGAGGGTAAGTATGGAAAGCCCATGAGGAGTAGAAGAGGACCTGGGTGGTCGGACGTCGAAACATCGCCGGAAACCGGCTGCCATCGCTGGAGAAGATGACCAGCTGCATGGCTGGCAGCGCTACACGCTGCTGTGCGTGTTGGCTTTCTTGGTGTTTTGGGTCACGAGTCGGGTCGGGTTGACCCGCCCAGCTATCCATGGGTTAGACCCAATTAGTTTATGATTTTTTAAAATTTTAAAATTAAGGATTTGGGGCTGTTTGGACATAGAAATAGTAAATTGAAATTAAAATTGAAATAGGAATGGGGATAGCCTATCCAAGGTTTTGGGCTTATCCATTGTTTGGCTATTCCAAATGGGAATAGGAAATTATGATAATTATAAATTTACCCAAAACTTTTGGTAATTAGATTTTGACCACAAGTAATGAAATAATGGTTAATTAATTAAATTAGTTTAATTATTTTAAATAACCCGAAATGGCCCGGAGTCAAAATGGGACAAGCCATATATTTATTCTGACTATCTTGGACCTCCAAAGACCAACGGTGAGGTCCGTGATGCGAGACGAGGTCCCGAAAAATAAAAGACCGGAACCCTTGAAAATTACCAAAATACCCCTGAGTCAAAAACTAGTCAAACGAACTCCGATTAAAATAAAAGAATAGTGAAACATTATTATCTCGAACATTCCAAACTCAACCGTGGAATCTGATTTATGAAAAGAGGTCTCAGGATGTAAGGACCAGTAAAAAGTGCAAAATGACCGTTTTGCCCTTTTTAGCTCAGATGTCCAAATTGAATACCACGAAAGCCTAAACCTAATTTTTTAGACGTTCCGAACTCAATAGTAGAGTCTAAATTAGTGATAGAGATACTTATGATAACAAGACATAAAATTTGATGAATTGCATTAATCTTGAGATGGATCTATTGATATATAGGGAACACGAAGGGGAAAGGCAAACTCACGGAATACTGAATTAGGATCGTCATTAAAGGTAAGTAAAATCCGATCTCTATACGTGGCAAAGACCTAATATGCTATGCATGTGTTGATTTTTATTGTGTTTGTGCTTCCAGATGTTATTGAATAATATTGATGCTTGTTCTAGTTCGTAAATATTGTTGGATTAAATGTTATGTTTTAAGCATATGATTATTATACTGTTGGATTATGAATCCTGAATATTACATCTTCATATGTTATACTCTGGACGAGAGTCATGATCACTTCATGCACCAGTAAATAACTATAATCCACTATTATTATGGGAAATAGGTCGGGCCTACACGAGCAAGTCAGATAATAGTTTTTGATTGCAAAAGGGTATGGTTGGATCCTACTACAGAGTGTAGGCTGGGTGTACATAAGCATGGCAGATAGAGAGATCTGGGTGCAACAGGGTATGCTGAGTCCTACGGTAGACTAGGTATACATGAGCAAGTCAGGTGGTGAGACCTGTTTACAACAGGGTATGCTAAGTTCTACATATATATATATATATATATCAGACCATGGGATCATTCTACACATCACTTCATTTAATCATCATTGCCATTATCATGTAACGTGACTTATCGTTGTTGATACTGTATCATCTTGATTGGTTGTCGTATTACTATGAACTGTGTATTTTGTTATGCGAACCCCCATATGTTGACCTGTCCTTGATAGAGTAAAGGACTACTTACTGAGTTTTCATAGCTCATCAGATACTATACAAACATTTTGCAGGTAATGACGCTACTGTCGAATGTAGACATCAGAATCCCGAACGGGCGTAGGATTGCTGCAGAATTGATGTACTGTAGGGATTATTTTTGGTAGTAAAGTATAGTGCTTGTCCTATATTCTCCCATCACTCCACGTCCTAGGGATAATTATATTTGAAAATTTTTGGGTCTGTAAAACTATATGAACTTCAACGTTATAAATGAACAAAAATTTTATTCAAGTCTTCCGCTGCATCTTTAAATTCTGATTGCATGTTAATAACTTACGCATAAATATTGACTTAAGAAAAAAAGGAAAAATCGGGTTTGGCCGTTAAGTCGGATGGGCGTCGCGATGCCAGATCCGCACAGGGTGGGTTTCGGGTCGTGACAGATTGGTTCAGACTGGAAGTTCGTGTAATTGTATTTTGACCCCCAAAATTCTGGGAAATTATAAAAGGGCCCAACCGCAATTAAATTAATAATATTTAACTAGTAAATATTTCAAAATAACCCTAGGCCATAAATGAAGTAAACGAAGTCCAAATAAAGTAAACCAATAGTGTATTTTGATTATTTTGGACATTCTGGACCCAATGGCAGGGTCCGTTTCATGAGAGGGGACCCCAAAAAATTAGGACACGTTAAAGTGTGAATTACCAAATTGCCCCTAACATGTCAAAAGTCAAATTAAAAGCTGAGAAGGTCTAAATTGACTTTCTTCGACATTCCGGACTCTATGGTGAGGTCTGTGTTATGAAATAAAGTACAGAAAAATATGACACGTAAATATGTAATCAGATCTTACAATGTAATGAAGCTACCAAAAGAGTATACGTTAAGAGAATAGCGCTTAGGCTCGAAGCTAGGATTTAATACAATCTAAGCATAAAATAGGGACATCAATAGGAGATATTTGAGGTACATTAAAGTTAATGGATTGTTATTAATTGTTCTTAGGAGCTACAAAGGGGAAAGGAAAGACGTCGCAGTAAACGCCCATCTTGAAGTATAAGGTGAGTAACCATGCATTTGAAGTGGAGATTTAACTCCATGGATTTGAAGATGTTTTAAACTTCAAGATATCTGAAGCATTGAATGTTAAATTCCATATTTCATGATTCCTGTTTTAAAATATTCTATTCTTATAAATCTTATTGTGACATGCTTAATGAATGATTTCTATTACTGTCTTCTTTAAAGTATTTAACATGTCGACATATTCTGAAGTTCTTGTTCTGAAGTCATGAACATTATATTTTAAATACTCATGAAAAGTATTTCTTTGAAGAAGCCATGTGATAACATTTTATGAGATAAATGGTACTTAAGTACCACATATGACGTTGAAATCTTTTGGGATTCAACTACAACACGAAGAAATGCCAGGTAGCAGGATCTGATCCCCCTGGTACGGGATATCTCCATTGTAGCATTGCAGTAAAATGAGAGTCTGGTTCAAAACAGGTTCTATCTAATCAAAGAGAAAAGATGACAAATGCTTTTGGAAATGGAAGCATGTTTTTACCCCCATTTTCACTAGGCATGTTTATATGTTTTAAAGTAACACTTTTGAAAATGGAAGCAGGTTTTACCCCCATTCCCCTATGCATGTTTATCTATTTTAAAGTCACACTTTTAGAAATGGAAGCAGGTTTTACCCCCATTTTCACTAGGCATGTTTATCTATTTTGAAGTCACACTTTTGGAAATGGAAGCAGGTTTTTACCCCCATTTTCACTAGGCATGTTTATATCTTTTGAAGTAACACTTTTGAGAATGGAAGCAGGTTTTTACCCACATTTTCACTATGCATGTTTATATCTTTTGAATAGCATATACTCTATTTGAAGAAATGAATGTTTAGCTTGAATACTTCAAATGTTTCAAAGCTATCTGTTTAAAGAATGCATATATCCGGTGTTCTAAATGTACAAGCAATTGGTAGTGAGTATTTTATAAACTCGCTTGTGCTAAACCACGGCCAATTGAAACCCCATGACAAATGCAAGAATTACTCACAAGCTTAGATTAGCTTACCCAGATTGTTATCTGTCCCTTTTTCGGGTACTAGAAAGCAAGTCTTGGTTTTTTATGAAGGAAGTGTTTGATCTATGCTCATTTTGCGGAAGGGCGTAGGAAGTACATTGTAGGATTAGCAAATTTTGGGAAGCACCAAGACTAATAGTTAGTCATTTTGGTTATAGACAATATGCAAACGTTATGTAATTAAGTCTCGAAGGTCAAATGAAAATGTATTGTGTATAAAACTTTAGAATTTTATTTATGCTCTGAATGTGTTATCAGGTGTACCGCTTGGAAGAGCGGTAGTATCGGGCGGATGTGCGAAAGATTTAAATTAGGAAAAGAAAAGAAAAAGTTTTTAAACTTCCGCAAACCACAGGCCACACCGCCGTCCGATACTATTGCTTATGTTTCACCTCGCCCAAGGGCTCCCGGGCCTGAAGGCGGCGGTCATGATCTGGGATCCGTACAGGGTGGGTTTCGGGTCATGATAGAGTGGTATCAGAGCTCTAGGTTATTTGGTCTTTGGGAAAGACCAAGTCATGATTGAGGTTAGGAAATAAGTAGGATTTAGTTGACTTGAACAATCTTAGTGACCTTAGAAGAATTTGAAATAGAACTATGAGTTAGGTAGGTTCTAGGCTACCTACGAAATGTGAAGTAAATGACGTGATGTGAAGGCGGGGTATGGGACTCGTGTTACATGAAATAAATATGTGAAGTAAATGATGTGATGTGAAGGCGGGGTATGGGACCCGTAGTAACATGAAAAAGGTGTTCTGAAGAATGTAATAGGAAGGCGAGGTATGAGACCCGCATTAGAGTAGAAGGAATATAGATTGAAGATTTGAAGTAAACGGTAACTGTAAAAAGAGAAAAAGAAAAAGATTTTAACAGTCACTAGTGTGCTATCAGGACCTCTGTTCCCGATAAGGAATGGCTACCTTATCATGTAACTAAGGGAATTGAGAAACACGCAGTGGTACCTTATCCAACCATATCGAGGAAATCCTTAAACCATTGGAAAATGTGAATTTAGTAAGTGACATAAGAAATTAGAATTGCACATTAGTAACTTTAAGTCATATGAGTAGTCGAGTTTTGAGGAAAAAACTCTTTTAAGGGAGGAAGAATGTAACACCCCGACCCGGCTAAGAATTCATTAACTTACTAAATATGAATTAGTGACTGAGGCTTTAGATAACGGGATTGATGTCAAACCCGGGACGACTGTACATCACTTTCATCGCAGTCATCAACCTGTTTCTATTGATTCTATTGAGACTGTATACTTTCACTCTAATCGCCAACCTTGAATCAAGAGATGAAAACAGAGATTGTTACGTCGGGTAGGTTAACAAGTGAATGTAAAGACATGCTAAAGACATGTTAAATACACATTAAATTTATAATATATTTATACATACATACAATTGAAATTCAGGAAATGAAAGAAAATAAAAAGAGATAAAATTTGAAGAAGAAAGATGTAGAAAGAAGTGAGAAGATTAAAGAGAGAGAGTTAGTGGCTGCTCTCCATGTGGACATTGTAATACCCCGACCCGAGAATGTCGGGTCATGCAGCACGTTTTACGAGGTTATAAAAAAAATGAGTGAAAATATTATGTCATAAGGATATAATAAATTAATTTAACATAATTAATTTATTAACATGAGATATTAAGTATTAAATAACATAATATAGAATATGATGATTGAATAATTAATTTATAAATTAATTAAACCTAAGAAATTAATTAAATATATAGATATATATATATATATATAAGTGTGTGAGTGTGTGATATATACTATATATATATATATATATGTAATGGGGGAGACATTGAATTAAGGTCAAGTATGGGGATGATGTACTAAATATGTATATTATATATTCAAGTAGGTGAGGAAGGTATGGTGAAATGAAAGGAAGCCTGGCCCAAATCAGAAAGTAAGGCTGTTGATGTGATGAGGTAAGGGAGAGAGAAATGAGGGGCCAAGTGTGATATCCCGACCCGGGATATGACACGTTTACCGAGGTAATTGACTGAATAGCATAACCTGAGCGATTTTAAGCTCTATGTTAGGGTATTTCATGGAAATGAATAAATGGAAACTGTAAATGATGAAATGTATAACAAGTGCCGGGCAACACCCAAGCACCCCGGGATATCACATCGTAATGCGTGCACGCACGCATTTCCATGCACGACCATATTTCACCTACACGTAGTATGTAATACCCCGACCCGGGAATGCCGGGTAATAAAGCACGTTTTACGAGGCTATGGAAAATGAGTGTAAAATAAATTAATTTAACATAATTAATTTATTAAATTGAATATTAGTTATATGTAATGTAAATTATGAGGATAATTATAAAATATAATAATAATAATAATGACAAAAAAACAAAGAAGAGGAAAGATGTGTATGTGTATGTGTGACCAAATATGCATGGGTGTGTATATATATATATATGATTAAATGATAAATGAATATATATATATATGGATGAACAGTGCATGTGTGTGTGTGTCACGTGCATGTGTGTGTGTTGTGTTATATATATATATATATATATATATATACATGAATACTTTATCAAACATTAGGTGAGGGGAAGCATGGTGAAAGGGAAAGAAGTATGGGCAAGGTCAGAAAATATGAGTGTGTAAGTGTATAAGGCAGACCAACAGTGGAGAAAAGGTAGAGAGAGAGAGAGAGAGTGGGGCTAGTGAGAGAAATATACATATACACATATGCACATTTCATACATCACACACACACCATTCGTCCAAGCAAAGAAAGAGAGAAAAAGAGAAGTCTGAGAAGAAGAAGAAGGAAGGAAACCAGTGGTGAAGGGAGAAGGAATCAACTTAGAAAGGTAAAAAAACCACAAAATCTTAATATTTTCTCTCTCTAGAGTTTTACATATTTATAAACTGTTTAAGCCATGATTTATGTATATATGATGTTTAAGATGTGTCTAGACTTAACCAAGCATGAAATTAGACCTCAAAAACCCCAGGAAAATAGAAACCCACGTAAAGCAGCCATTGGAGGACCTTGCCCAAGCAGGTCTGAACCAATGGCAACCAAATAAGGTTTTGGTCATCAAGACCTCAACTAGACTCCACAAACATGCCAAAGACCTATGACCGCGACCAAAACTCAAAAGGATCGAAGCCCAAATATCGAATTATAGGTTCGGGTTCCAGAAACAAAGTTCAAAAATATGAGATTAAATCCACTTTGATGAATGGAAAGTGAAGCCCCATGAAGAGGGGACCACAACAGGACAAGTCTCATCGAATTTGGCTCAGAAATGAGCGTATACAACCGACTTTCAGGTCGGATTATCAAGGCTTGAACCGAGCTCGTTGGACCAGTTTGATGCCTAAAAAGGGTGCCAAAATAATCGTTTATGGTTTAGGAACATTTTAAGATAAAAACAGTAGGGATTTGATGAACCAGAACCCACGAAATTAAAGAAAAAGAAACCCAGAAAAATTAGGGTTTCGTATGAACAGTGTCGGCTTCGATGGGGAAGACGACACTGTTCGGGTCGGGTCAGTCTATGGGTCGGTTACGGGTTCGGGTCAAATCCGGTTATGGGTTTATTTAAACGGTGACGTTTAGAGGGTTAAGAATTTTAAATTGTAACCATTAGGGCTGACGTCATCCTGACGTCAGCATTACGTGGCAAACTGGTTAAACCGGTTGGTTTGTGAGTGAACCGGACCGGTTCAGTTGGAAATGGACCGAACCTATTGGTTTTCTTATTTAATTAAAACCAAGTAAACCAAACCTTTTCTTAATTACGGTTTGACCCCAGAAATTCTACGGATTTACACTGTGGCCCAATTTTTGGAAAAATTATGCAATTAAGCCCCTGGAAAAATAATTAAATAATTAAATAATTAATTTAATTATTTAATAAATAAAAGAAAATTTCTATTATGCCCTTGGGTCATTAATAGGGCAAATAAAGTCCAAATCAGACGTATGAATAGTGAATTTTTACTATTTCAAATATTCTGAGACTAATGGTAGGGTCCGTTTTACGAGACGGGGCCCGAAAAAAATAAAGACACGTAAAGAGGTAAATGACTAAAATACCCCTTGACCAAAATCAACAAGTTATTAGTATATTCTTACTATCTCGGACCTTCTGAGTCCATTGGTGAGGTCCTCGACATGAGATGGAGTCCCGAAAAATTTGAGACCCTTAATTATGTCAAAAATGACCGAAATGCCCTTCTCCCTAAACAAGTCAAAAGAAGTCCAAATTTAATAAATAAATAGTAAATTTCTACTATTTCAAACATTCTAAGACTGATGGTAGGGTCCATTTTTCGAGACTGGGTCCCGAAAAATGAAGACGCATGAAGGGGTAAATGACCAAAATACCCCTTGTCCAAAATTAACAAGTTGTTAGTGTACTTTTACTATCTCGGACCCTCTGAGTCCAATGGTGAGGCCCACAACATGAGATGAGGTCCCGAAAAATTGGAGACCTGCAAAGGGGTAAAATGACCAAATTACCCCTGGTACTCTTAAAGCCAAAATGAAACCGGAGAAGGTCTAAACTGGCTTTCTTTGACACCCCAGACCCAATAATGGAGTCCAAATTACGAAACGAAGTACGAAAAATGTGACACGCAAAACGATAAATGACCATTCTGCCCTTTTACATATAAAAGTCCGAATTAAATTCTAAGAAAGCCTAAACTGACTTTCTTCGACGCTCTGGACCCAATGGTAAAGTCCATTCGATCAAAAGAAGTGTCTAAGATAAAAAGACATAAAATTTGATGAATAGCATCAGTCAGAGGACTATAATTAAAACATTGCCGAAGTATTAAACTGAGGCAAATACAAAAAAAAAAATAAAGTACGAGAAGACGCGACGCATTAACATGTGAAGCAAATAACTTTAAATTGAAGTTAATGGAGCTACCAGAAGAGTATAAGTTGAAATAAATTAAGTTTCTAACACATTAAATTGTGTCGTAGGTTAAAGTACGAGTTTAATTAAGTACGTGCGAAGTTATAGGATGTTAGTAAATCGACTAGGATAAAATACGAACTAAGCATAAATTAAGAAGCATCAGTAGGTGATATTGCAGTAATGTGAAGTTAATGAGATTGTTATGGATTGTTCTTAGGAATTACAGAGGAAGTGGGAAAGCGCACTTTAGCACTAACCCTAAAGGACCGAGGTGAGTAACCCTGTATTTGAACTGGAGATTTAACTCCATATATTTGAAGAAGTTTTAAGCACAAGTCATTGCAGTCTTTGAATATCAAATTCAGTCTATATATGATTCCGTTCTTTTAAAATATTCTGTTACGGCATGCTTATTAAATGTTTTAAATTCAGCTCTTTTCTTGAAAATACATCAGCATGTCTAAATCAATTGCAAACCTCTTTAATATTCTGAATTTGATTATCACGTGTATTTGAAGCTTTATTGTAGAATTTGTACATTTCATGCTTTAAATGTTCATGAAAAATATCTATTGAAGAAGTCATGTGACAAATGTTTTATAAGATAAACGGTACTAAGTACCACCCTATATGACGGTTGAAATCCTTCGGGATTCAACAGTACATGCCCGGTAGAAGGATCTAATCCCCCAGGCAAATGAGATATCTCCATCGACAGTATTGGCAGTAAAATGGGAGTCTGGTTCGAAACAGATTCTGCCTAATAAAAGAGAAAAGATGACAAGTGATTTTGAAAATAGAAGTAGGTATTATCCCTATTCTATTTCACGTGTTTATATGCTTTTAAATTGCATATACTCTATTTGAAGAAAATGTGTATTTAGCTTGAATACTTAAATTGTTCAAAGCTATTGTTTTAAGAATGCATATATTCTGTGTTCTAAAATGTACGAGCAATTGGTAGTGAGTATTTCAAAAACCCTCATGTGCTAAAACCACTACCAGTTGAAAACCCCATGACGAATGCAGGAATTACTCACAAGCTTTGATTAGCTTACCCGGATTTTATCCGCCCCCCCTTTCAGGTGACTAAGGGCAGATCGATTTTTGAAGACTATAAGGATGAACCTAGCTTTTGGGAAGATTTGCTTGAGGAGTTCTTATGGGGAAAAATCACATGAACTCTGATTAATATGTTTTGTATTAGCTGACATTTTAAGGATGTGTATTAAGCCCCACGGGGCAGTCGAATTAAGATTTTAATTATGAAGTCTTTTAAGTTTTTAGTTATGCTCTGAATGTATGATTAAAATACATGTATACCGAAATGTGAAGAGCGGCAGTATTGGACGGATGTGCAAATTTTTTTTAAAAAAAAAGATTTTCACGCTTCCGCAACCACATGAAGCACATCTATTCGATACCGCTACCTATGCGAGCCTTGTCTCGAGGCCTTCGGGCCTCGGGGCGGCGGTCGCGATCCGGTAATCCGCGTAGGGTGGGTTTCGGGTCGTGACAGAGTGGTATCAGAGCACTAGGTTTACTAGAACAAACTTAGTGACATTAGGAGAATTAGGATCAAACCATAAGTTAGGTAGGGTTTTAGACTACCTAGGATATACGAAGTACACGATACGATATGAAGGCGAGGTATGGGACTCGCGTTGTGGGAAGTAGATATGAGGAATACGTAGTATGAAGGCGGGGTATGGGACCCGCAGTACATGAAGTTAGTGTTCTGAAGCAACGTGATAGGAAGGCGGGGTATGGGACCCGTAGTACATGAAATAGATATGTAAAGTACGAAGGCGAGGTATGGGACTCGCAGTATATGAAGTAGATATGTGAAGTACGTGACATGATATGAAGGCGAGGTATGGGACTCGCAGTATATGAAGTAGATATGTGAAGTACGTGACATGATATGAAGGCGAGGTATGGGACTCGCAGTATATGAAGTAGATATGTGAAGTACGTGACATGACATGAAGGCGAGGTATGGGACTCGCAGTATATGAAGTAGATATGTGAAGTACGTGACATGATATAAAGACGGGGTATGGGACCCGTAGTAACATGAAGTAAGTGTTCTGAAATACGTGGTACGATAGGAAGGCGGGGTATGGGACCCGCAGTAAGGTAGAAAAAAATATAGTCTGGAGAATAGAAGTAAAACATGAACTAAGAAGGTGAATAACAATAATTAGAAAAGGATGAAAGAGAAAGGGAGGATTTTGATAGTCACTGGTGTGCTATCAGGACCTCTGTTACCGGTAAGGAACGGCCGCCTTATCATGTAACTAAGGTAGCTGAAAAACACACAGTGTCAGTTTATCCAACCTGATCGAAGAAATCCTTAAACCATTGGAAGACATGAATCTAATAGATGACATGAAGAATTAGAAATTGTACGCTAGTAAATTAGAAGCAAGTAGTGATACGAGTCAACATATATTATACCTGAAGTGATGAATCAAAGTTCATCTTCCTGAATCATTAAGTAAATGAAGATAATCTTATGTATTACGATATACGAAGACTGATAGATATGACATAAGGAGACTAGGAACTCTCGAAATAAAGAATATTCGAGTTTTGAGGACAAAACTCTTTTAAGGAGGGAAGAATGTAATACCCCGACCCGGGAATGCCGGGTAATAAAGCACGTTTTACGAGGCTATGGAAAATGAGTGTAAAATAAATTAATTTAACATAATTAATTTATTAAATTGAATATTAGTTATATGTAATGTAAATTATGAGGATAATTATAAAATATAATAATAATAATAATGACAAAAAAAACAAAGAAGAGGAAAGATGTGTATGTGTATGTGTGACCAAATATGCATGGGTGTATATATATATATATATATGATTAAATGATAAATGAATATATATATATATAGGGATGAACAGTGCATGTGTGTGTGTGTCACGTGCATGTGTGTGTGTTGTGTTATATATATATATATATATATACATGAATACTTTATCAAACATTAGGTGAGGGGAAGCATGGTGAAAGGGAAAGAAGTATGGGCAAGGTCAGAAAATATGAGTGTGTAAGTGTATAAGGCAGACCAACAGTGGAGAAAAGGTAGAGAGAGAGAGAGAGAGTGGGGCTAGTGAGAGAAATATACATATACACATATGCACATTTCATACATCACACACACACCATTCGTCCAAGCAAAGAAAGAGAGAAAAAGAGAAGTCTGAGAAGAAGAAGAAGGAAGGAAACCAGTGGTGAAGGGAGAAGGAATCAACTTAGAAAGGTAAAAAACCACAAAATCTTAATATTTTCTCTCTCTAGAGTTTTACATATTTATAAACTGTTTAAGCCATGATTTATGTATATATGATGTTTAAGATGTGTCTAGACTTAACCAAGCATGAAATTAGACCTCAAAAACCCCAGGAAAATAGAAACCCACGTAAAGCAGCCATTGGAGGACCTTGCCCAAGCAGGTCTGAACCAATGGCAACCAAATAAGGTTTTGGTCATCAAGACCTCAACTAGACTCCACAAACATGCCAAAGACCTATGACCGCGACCAAAACTCAAAAGGATCGAAGCCCAAATATCGAATTATAGGTTCGGGTTCCAGAAACAAAGTTCAAAAATATGAGATTAAATCCACTTTGATGAATGGAAAGTGAAGCCCCATGAAGAGGGGACCACAACAGGACAAGTCTCATCGAATTTGGCTCAGAAATGAGCGTATACAACCGACTTTCAGGTCGGATTATCAAGGCTTGAACCGAGCTCGTTGGACCAGTTTGATGCCTAAAAAGGGTGCCAAAATAATCGTTTATGGTTTAGGAACATTTTAAGATAAAAACAGTAGGGATTTGATGAACCAGAACCCACGAAATTAAAGAAAAAGAAACCCAGAAAAATTAGGGTTTCGTATGAACAGTGTCGGCTTCGATGGGGAAGACGACACTGTTCGGGTCGGGTCAGTCTATGGGTCGGTTACGGGTTCGGGTCAAATCCGGTTATGGGTTTATTTAAACGGTGACGTTTAGAGGGTTAAGAATTTTAAATTGTAACCATTAGGGCTGACGTCATCCTGACGTCAGCATTACGTGGCAAACTGGTTAAACCGGTTGGTTTGTGAGTGAACCGGACCGGTTCAGTTGGAAATGGACCGAACCTATTGGTTTTCTTATTTAATTAAAACCAAGTAAACCAAACCTTTTCTTAATTACGGTTTGACCCCAGAAATTCTACGGATTTACACTGTGGCCCAATTTTTGGAAAAATTATGCAATTAAGCCCCTGGAAAAATAATTAAATAATTAAATAATTAATTTAATTATTTAATAAATAAAAGAAAATTTCTATTATGCCCTTGGGTCATTAATAGGGCAAATAAAGTCCAAATCAGACGTATGAATAGTGAATTTTTACTATTTCAAATATTCTGAGACTAATGGTAGGGTCCGTTTTACGAGACGGGGCCCGAAAAAATAAAGACACGTAAAGAGGTAAATGACTAAAATACCCCTTGACCAAAATCAACAAGTTATTAGTATATTCTTACTATCTCGGACCTTCTGAGTCCATTGGTGAGGTCCTCGACATGAGATGGAGTCCCGAAAAATTTGAGACCCTTAATTATGTCAAAAATGACCGAAATGCCCTTCTCCCTAAACAAGTCAAAAGAAGTCCAAATTTAATAAATAAATAGTAAATTTCTACTATTTCAAACATTCTAAGACTGATGGTAGGGTCCATTTTTCGAGACTGGGTCCCGAAAAATGAAGACGCATGAAGGGATAAATGACCAAAATACCCGTTGTCCAAAATTAACAAGTTGTTAGTGTACTTTTACTATCTCGGACCCTCTGAGTCCAATGGTGAGGCCCACAACATGAGATGAGGTCCCGAAAAATTGGAGACCTGCAAAGGGGTAAAATGACCAAATTACCCCTGGTACTCTTAAAGCCAAAATGAAACCGGAGAAGGTCTAAACTGACTTTCTTTGACACCCCAGACCCAATAATGGAGTCCAAATTACGAAACGAAGTACGAAAAATGTGACACGCAAAACGATAAATGACCATTCTGCCCTTTTACATATAAAAGTCCGAATTAAATTCTAAGAAAGCCTAAACTGACTTTCTTCGACGCTCTGGACCCAATGGTAAAGTCCATTCGATCAAAAGAAGTGTCTAAGATAAAAAGACATAAAATTTGATGAATAGCATCAGTCAGAGGACTATAATTAAAACATTGCCGAAGTATTAAACTGAGGCAAAGTACAAAAAAAAAAATAAAGTACGAGAAGACGCGACGCATTAACATGTGAAGCAAATAACTTTAAATTGAAGTTAATGGAGCTACCAGAAGAGTATAAGTTGAAATAAATTAAGTTTCTAACACATTAAATTGTGTCGTAGGTTAAAGTACGAGTTTAATTAAGTACGTGCGAAGTTATAGGATGTTAGTAAATCGACTAGGATAAAATACGAACTAAGCATAAATTAAGAAGCATCAGTAGGTGATATTGCAGTAATGTGAAGTTAATGAGATTGTTATGGATTGTTCTTAGGAATTACAGAGGAAGTGGGAAAGCGCACTTTAGCACTAACCCTAAAGGACCGAGGTGAGTAACCCTGTATTTGAACTGGAGATTTAACTCCATATATTTGAAGAAGTTTTAAGCACAAGTCATTGCAGTCTTTGAATATCAAATTCAGTCTATATATGATTCCGTTCTTTTAAAATATTCTGTTACGGCATGCTTATTAAATGTTTTAAATTCAGCTCTTTTCTTGAAAATACATCAGCATGTCTAAATCAATTGCAAACCTCTTTAATATTCTGAATTTGATTATCACGTGTATTTGAAGCTTTATTGTAGAATTTGTACATTTCATGCTTTAAATGTTCATGAAAAATATCTATTGAAGAAGTCATGTGACAAATGTTTTATAAGATAAACGGTACTAAGTACCACCCTATATGACTGGTTGAAATCCTTCGGGATTCAACAGTACATGCCCGGTAGAAGGATCTAATCCCCCAGGCAAATGAGATATCTCCATCGACAGTATTGGCAGTAAAATGGGAGTCTGGTTCGAAACAGATTCTGCCTAATAAAAGAGAAAAGATGACAAGTGATTTTGAAAATAGAAGTAGGTATTATCCCTATTCTATTTCACAGTGTTTATATGCTTTTAAATTGCATATACTCTATTTGAAGAAAATGTGTATTTAGCTTGAATACTTAAATTGTTCAAAGCTATTGTTTTAAGAATGCATATATTCTGTGTTCTAAAATGTACGAGCAATTGGTAGTGAGTATTTCAAAAACCCTCATGTGCTAAAACCACTACCAGTTGAAAACCCCATGACGAATGCAGGAATTACTCACAAGCTTTGATTAGCTTACCCGGATTTTATCCGCCCCCCTTTCAGGTGACTAAGGGCAGATCGATTTTTGAAGACTATAAGGATGAACCTAGCTTTTGGGAAGATTTGCTTGAGGAGTTCTTATGGGGAAAAATCACATGAACTCTGATTAATATGTTTTGTATTAGCTGACATTTTAAGGATGTGTATTAAGCCCCACGGGGCAGTCGAATTAAGATTTTAATTATGAAGTCTTTTAAGTTTTTAGTTATGCTCTGAATGTATGATTAAAATACATGTATACCGAAATGTGAAGAGCGGCAGTATTGGACGGATGTGCAAATTTTTTTTAAAAAAAAAGATTTTCACGCTTCCGCAACCACATGAAGCACATCTATTCGATACCGCTACCTATGCGAGCCTTGTCTCGAGGCCTTCGGGCCTCGGGGCGGCGGTCGCGATCCGGTAATCCGCGTAGGGTGGGTTTCGGGTCGTGACAGAGTGGTATCAGAGCACTAGGTTTACTAGAACAAACTTAGTGACATTAGGAGAATTAGGATCAAACCATAAGTTAGGTAGGGTTTTAGACTACCTAGGATATACGAAGTACACGATACGATATGAAGGCGAGGTATGGGACTCGCGTTGTGGGAAGTAGATATGAGGAATACGTAGTATGAAGGCGGGGTATGGGACCCGCAGTACATGAAGTTAGTGTTCTGAAGCAACGTGATAGGAAGGCGGGGTATGGGACCCGTAGTACATGAAATAGATATGTAAAGTACGAAGGCGAGGTATGGGACTCGCAGTATATGAAGTAGATATGTGAAGTACGTGACATGATATGAAGGCGAGGTATGGGACTCGCAGTATATGAAGTAGATATGTGAAGTACGTGACATGATATGAAGGCGAGGTATGGGACTCGCAGTATATGAAGTAGATATGTGAAGTACGTGACATGACATGAAGGCGAGGTATGGGACTCGCAGTATATGAAGTAGATATGTGAAGTACGTGACATGATATAAAGACGGGGTATGGGACCCGTAGTAACATGAAGTAAGTGTTCTGAAATACGTGGTACGATAGGAAGGCGGGGTATGGGACCCGCAGTAAGGTAGAAAAAAATATAGTCTGGAGAATAGAAGTAAAACATGAACTAAGAAGGTGAATAACAATAATTAGAAAAGGATGAAAGAGAAAGGGAGGATTTTGATAGTCACTGGTGTGCTATCAGGACCTCTGTTACCGGTAAGGAACGGCCGCCTTATCATGTAACTAAGGTAGCTGAAAAACACACAGTGTCAGTTTATCCAACCTGATCGAAGAAATCCTTAAACCATTGGAAGACATGAATCTAATAGATGACATGAAGAATTAGAAATTGTACGCTAGTAAATTAGAAGCAAGTAGTGATACGAGTCAACATATATTATACCTGGAAGTGATGAATCAAAGTTCATCTTCTGAATCATTAAATAAATGAATATAATCTTATGTGTTACGATATATGAAGACGATAGATATGACATAAGGAGACTAGAACTCTCGAAATAAAGAATATTCGAGTTTTGGGGACAAAACTCTTTTAAGGAGGGAAGAATGTAATACCTCGACCCGGGAATGCCGGGTAATAAAGCACGTTTTACGAGGCTATGGAAAATGAGTGTAAAATAAATTAATTTAACATAATTAATTTATTAAATTGAATATTAGTTATATGTAATGTAAATTATGAGGATAATTATAAAATATAATAATAATAATAATGACAAAAAAACAAAGAAGAGGAAAGATGTGTATGTGTATGTGTGACCAAATATGCATGGGTGTATATATATATATATATATGATTAAATGATAAATGAATATATATATATATGGATGAACAGTGCATGTGTGTGTGTGTCACGTGCATGTGTGTGTGTTGTGTTATATATATATATATATATATATATATATATATATATATATACATGAATACTTTATCAAACATTAGGTGAGGGGAAGCATGGTGAAAGGGAAAGAAGTATGGGCAAGGTCAGAAAATATGAGTGTGTAAGTGTATAAGGCAGACCAACAGTGGAGAAAAGGTAGAGAGAGAGAGAGAGAGTGGGGCTAGTGAGAGAAATATACATATACACATATGCACATTTCATACATCACACACACACCATTCGTCCAAGCAAAGAAAGAGAGAAAAAGAGAAGTCTGAGAAGAAGAAGAAGGAAGGAAACCAGTGGTGAAGGGAGAAGGAATCAACTTAGAAAGGTAAAAAAAACCACAAAATCTTAATATTTTCTCTCTCTAGAGTTTTACATATTTATAAACTGTTTAAGCCATGATTTATGTATATATGATGTTTAAGATGTGTCTAGACTTAACCAAGCATGAAATTAGACCTCAAAAACCCCAGGAAAATAGAAACCCACGTAAAGCAGCCATTGGAGGACCTTGCCCAAGCAGGTCTGAACCAATGACAACCAAATAAGGTTTTGGTCATCAAGACCTCAACTAGACTCCACAAACATGCCAAAGACCTATGACCGCGACCAAAACTCAAAAGGATCGAAGCCCAAATATCGAATTATAGGTTCGGGTTCCAGAAACAAAGTTCAAAAATATGAGATTAAATCCACTTTGATGAATGGAAAGTGAAGCCCCATGAAGAGGGGACCACAACAGGACAAGTCTCATCGAATTTGGCTCAGAAATGAGCGTATACAACCGACTTTCAGGTCGGATTATCAAGGCTTGAACCGAGCTCGTTGGACCAGTTTGATGCCTAAAAAGGGTGCCAAAATAATCGTTTATGGTTTAGGAACATTTTAAGATAAAAACAGTAGGGATTTGATGAACCAGAACCCACGAAATTAAAGAAAAAGAAACCCAGAAAAATTAGGGTTTCGTATGAACAGTGTCGGCTTCGATGGGGAAGACGACACTGTTCGGGTCGGGTCAGTCTATGGGTCGGTTACGGGTTCGGGTCAAATCCGGTTATGGGTTTATTTAAACGGTGACGTTTAGAGGGTTAAGAATTTTAAATTGTAACCATTAAGGCTGACGTCATCCTGACGTCAGCATTACGTGGCAAACTGGTTAAACCGGTTGGTTTGTGAGTGAACCGGACCGGTTCAGTTGGAAATGGACCGAACCTATTGGTTTTCTTATTTAATTAAAACCAAGTAAACCAAACCTTTTCTTAATTACGGTTTGACCCCAGAAATTCTACGGATTTACACTGTGGCCCAATTTTTGGAAAAATTATGCAATTAAGCCCCTGGAAAAATAATTAAATAATTAAATAATTAATTTAATTATTTAATAAATAAAAGAAAATTTCTATTATGCCCTTGGGTCATTAATAGGGCAAATAAAGTCCAAATCAGACGTATGAATAGTGAATTTTTACTATTTCAAATATTCTGAGACTAATGGTAGGGTCCGTTTTACGAGACGGGGCCCGAAAAAAATAAAGACACGTAAAGAGGTAAATGACTAAAATACCCCTTGACCAAAATCAACAAGTTATTAGTATATTCTTACTATCTCGGACCTTCTGAGTCCATTGGTGAGGTCCTCGACATGAGATGGAGTCCCGAAAAATTTGAGACCCTTAATTATGTCAAAAATGACCGAAATGCCCTTCTCCCTAAACAAGTCAAAAGAAGTCCAAATTTAATAAATAAATAGTAAATTTCTACTATTTCAAACATTCTAAGACTGATGGTAGGGTCCATTTTTCGAGACTGGGTCCCGAAAAATGAAGACGCATGAAGGGGTAAATGACCAAAATACCCCTTGTCCAAAATTAACAAGTTGTTAGTGTACTTTTACTATCTCGGACCCTCTGAGTCCAATGGTGAGGCCCACAACATGAGATGAGGTCCCGAAAAATTGGAGACCTGCAAAGGGGTAAAATGACCAAATTACCCCTGGTACTCTTAAAGCCAAAATGAAACCGGAGAAGGTCTAAACTGACTTTCTTTGACACCCCAGACCCAATAATGGAGTCCAAATTACGAAACGAAGTACGAAAAATGTGACACGCAAAACGATAAATGACCATTCTGCCCTTTTACATATAAAAGTCCGAATTAAATTCTAAGAAAGCCTAAACTGACTTTCTTCGACGCTCTGGACCCAATGGTAAAGTCCATTCGATCAAAAGAAGTGTCTAAGATAAAAAGACATAAAATTTGATGAATAGCATCAGTCAGAGGACTATAATTAAAACATTGCCGAAGTATTAAACTGAGGCAAATACAAAAAAAAAAATAAAGTACGAGAAGACGCGACGCATTAACATGTGAAGCAAATAACTTTAAATTGAAGTTAATGGAGCTACCAGAAGAGTATAAGTTGAAATAAATTAAGTTTCTAACACATTAAATTGTGTCGTAGGTTAAAGTACGAGTTTAATTAAGTACGTGCGAAGTTATAGGATGTTAGTAAATCGACTAGGATAAAATACGAACTAAGCATAAATTAAGAAGCATCAGTAGGTGATATTGCAGTAATGTGAAGTTAATGAGATTGTTATGGATTGTTCTTAGGAATTACAGAGGAAGTGGGAAAGCGCACTTTAGCACTAACCCTAAAGGACCGAGGTGAGTAACCCTGTATTTGAACTGGAGATTTAACTCCATATATTTGAAGAAGTTTTAAGCACAAGTCATTGCAGTCTTTGAATATCAAATTCAGTCTATATATGATTCCGTTCTTTTAAAATATTCTGTTACGGCATGCTTATTAAATGTTTTAAATTCAGCTCTTTTCTTGAAAATACATCAGCATGTCTAAATCAATTGCAAACCTCTTTAATATTCTGAATTTGATTATCACGTGTATTTGAAGCTTTATTGTAGAATTTGTACATTTCATGCTTTAAATGTTCATGAAAAATATCTATTGAAGAAGTCATGTGACAAATGTTTTATAAGATAAACGGTACTAAGTACCACCCTATATGACGGTTGAAATCCTTCGGGATTCAACAGTACATGCCCGGTAGAAGGATCTAATCCCCCAGGCAAATGAGATATCTCCATCGACAGTATTGGCAGTAAAATGGGAGTCTGGTTCGAAACAGATTCTGCCTAATAAAAGAGAAAAGATGACAAGTGATTTTGAAAATAGAAGTAGGTATTATCCCTATTCTATTTCACGTGTTTATATGCTTTTAAATTGCATATACTCTATTTGAAGAAAATGTGTATTTAGCTTGAATACTTAAATTGTTCAAAGCTATTGTTTTAAGAATGCATATATTCTGTGTTCTAAAATGTACGAGCAATTGGTAGTGAGTATTTCAAAAACCCTCATGTGCTAAAACCACTACCAGTTGAAAACCCCATGACGAATGCAGGAATTACTCACAAGCTTTGATTAGCTTACCCGGATTTTATCCGCCCCCCCTTTCAGGTGACTAAGGGCAGATCGATTTTTGAAGACTATAAGGATGAACCTAGCTTTTGGGAAGATTTGCTTGAGGAGTTCTTATGGGGAAAAATCACATGAACTCTGATTAATATGTTTTGTATTAGCTGACATTTTAAGGATGTGTATTAAGCCCCACGGGGCAGTCGAATTAAGATTTTAATTATGAAGTCTTTTAAGTTTTTAGTTATGCTCTGAATGTATGATTAAAATACATGTATACCGAAATGTGAAGAGCGGCAGTATTGGACGGATGTGCAAATTTTAAAAAAAAAAAAAGATTTTCACGCTTCCGCAACCACATGAAGCACATCTATTCGATACCGCTACCTATGCGAGCCTTGTCTCGAGGCCTTCGGGCCTCGGGGCGGCGGTCGCGATCCGGTAATCCGCGTAGGGTGGGTTTCGGGTCGTGACATAGTACGCCAAAAATTAGTGTATGCATGCACTGTCATAAATGGATATACATGCAAGTATATGGATATACTCTCACGTATAAGATACGTATTATATATGTGTATAATACATATGGTATAATGTATGTTATGTATATATATGTATATGTATACATAATACATGTATGAGTATAAAAGGAAATATCAAGAAAAGACAAGGGAAAAAGGAAAGAGGGCTGCTGATCAGTGAGTATGTCACTGTGTGTATGTGTGTGTGTGTATCATTGTGTGATATACATGGAGGTGTGTGTAGAAAGTGTGTGTTTTGAGTGGATAGCCGACAATGGGAAGGATATTTATATCCTCTCTCATATGTGCTGTAAGATATATAGTATATATATATAATCTCAACCAAAGAGTCAAAGAAAGGGGCTGGTAGAGAGAGAAAGTAGAGAGAGAAAGTGAGGCGGTTGATGTGTGCTTATATATATATGTATACGGGTTGTGAGTTGAGAGGTTAGAAAAGAAAAGGGAGAGTCAGGAACTGAAAGGGAGAAGAAGAGAGAAGGATTGAAGCAGAAACAAAGAGGTTTGGGAGGGTCACAGTAGGTTAAAAACCGAAACCCAAGTGAGTAATCACGTTTCTGTTTTTATAATTAAAAGCATGAATGTTTGATTTTAAAATAGGGTCTTAATAAGAATGATATTAGCTTTTAAATGCAAAAAGAATCAGGTTAAATGGTTTAGAAACCATGGAGAAAGACCGAGTTGCAGGTTGATGGAATATTCTCGGGTTCCATGAATTTTATGGTTAAAACTTGTTTAAAAGTTTATGAAAATGATCCTTATGCATGCAGAAAACTATTAGGAACAAATTAGATCCAAAACAGTCAAGAAACTGTTACGAAATCAAGAAAAATCAGTTCACCGGAAAACCGGCCGGAACTGATAATCACCCTGTTCGTAAGATTTGAGAAGTTCAAATGGAAAACTGAAGATAGATTCGTGATCCCCATATGATGAGGAATAAAATGGCATTGAAAATATATGAGAAAAATGAACGGGAACAGTCACCGGCGTCGGAAAGGACGCCGGAACCCTAATGTTCTCTCACCGGAGCTTTGGGGGAGACGACCGGAAAATCGGGGGGGGCTACCAGGTTAAGTCTAGACCGGATCCGGGTTCGGATCGGGTCGGTACCCGACCGGATATGAACGGGTAAGTGATGCTGTGTCGTTTTGGGTTTATAAATTGAATGGAATTGGGCTTGTTTGGTTGCAGGGATAATAAATGGGAATTAGGTTTGGGGGTTATCCAAACCATGGATAAGGTGGTTAGGGTGGATATGTTAATCCGGTTCTATAAATTTAACTGAACCGTTTGGTTCAGTGAAGAACCGAACCGGTTAGGGTTTCTAGGCAGTGAACCCAATGGTTCAGACCGCAACTTTGGGTATTTACACTTTGACCCCAAATGTTTTAGGAAATGTTACTGTGGCCCAAATAGGAAAATTGATTAAATATTAATTTTTACAATAATGCCCCTATTTCAAATATGGGTCAAATAAAGTCCAAATAAGACAAATGAATAGTCAAAACTTATTATCTCGGACGTTCTGAGTCCAATGGTGGGGTCCATTTTACAAGATGAGACCCCGAAGGATAAAATACCGCAAAAGTACAAAATGACTATTTTGCCATTTTTAGTACAAAAGTCCAAATGGAATTCCGCGAAAGCCTAAACCGACTTTCTTCGGCGTTCCGGACTCAATGGTAAAGTCTAAAATAGTATTTGAAATACTTATGATAGAAAGGCATAAAATTTGATGAATAGCATTTATTCTGAAACGTATTCACTGATATATAGGAAACTCCAAAGGCAAGGGAACCTTCACGGATTTCTGAGATAGAATCACGATAGAGGTAAGTAAATTCCCTTTCTCTTCCATATGGTGTTTCCAAGCCAAGTTTATTCTCTTTATTGCCAAACTTGTACTCTTGAAAGTACTTCACGTTATTGTTATCCACAATGCGATATTGTTCTATCCTGTGGACATTGATTGACTGCTATGTCGTTGTTATCATGTGAACCATGCCTTGAAAGGCTTACTGCTATGTCTTTATTGTCTGCTATGTCTTTATTGTGAACCATGCCTAGAAAGGCCTACTGTTGTGTCTTTATTGGATATATGATATTCCTTTTCATACTTCTGTGGAATTATGAATAATCATGATATGTTATGAATACGGGATTTGTGCTCAATCACAACATCCATCCGATGCTTTCTGTATTAACTGGAGACCTAAGGGTCAAGTACATAAATGGACAGGTGGCAGGAATGAATTCCTCGAAGGCTTTCCACCGGCAATTGACTAGCATAAACATTGGCATTTTCATTGCATTTCCATTGGCATTTCATTTACATTTGCATTGGCATTTTACCTGAGAACAGAGTAAATGCATCTCCTAAGAATTGGTATGATTATGTTATTGAATAACACTATTCCTTGTGATTTATCTTAAACTGAGAGGACACTCTTCATTGAATTGATTATGATCGGTTTATTGTGGCAGTACTTCTTGTTGTTGTATTGTTGTTGAGAGATTCATGTTGATGGTGTATCCATTACTCCTAATTGAACATTGTGACTTATTATTCATTGGCCTTCATGGCAACTGTTCTCATTGGCTATTACAGCATCTCTTTCCTTATGATTGGCTATCATAATCTTATTCATGGATTTGTATCTTATCGATACCAGTGTCGGAGATCTATTTTTACTTGCTGAGCTCTCGTAGCTCATTCCCCCCATTTACCCCCATTTCAGGTGATGACGCTGCAAGACCCCAGTAGGAGTCTGAAAGCATAGGAGGACATTTTTGAGGAACTGTATCAGTCTATGTCTTAGTTCTCCCATGTATTCACCACCCTCGGGTGCTGGTTACGTTTGGTTCTTATTTTGTTTATGTAGAACCATATTATGTATTGTAAAGACTTCCGCTAACATTGTGTATTGAAAGACTTCCGCTGATGTACTATTACTGATAAGACTTCCGCTGTTAATGTTTAAGAATTTTTAGTACTTTGCATATTAGTACTATGATACAGGAATGGAAAAAGTAGGGACGGCCTTCGGGTCGGCCCCGCGACACGAGATCCGCATAGGGTGGGTTTCGGGTCGTGACACCAAGTGTTGGTATATATATGTATATATATATATATATCATGCACTAAGCATACGGTTGAGGAAGAAACAGAGACTGGAAGAAGTCCTGATGCTCAAAGTTAAAGTTCAGAAGATAGGAGAGGGAGGAAAATAAGGAGAAAAAGGAAGGTGGATCATCTCTTAAAGGTAAACCCACAAATCTCATATGTTCCTCTCTCTAAGAATTTAGGCATGTATAAACTGTTTTAAGCTTATTTAGACATGCATGAGGTCATTTTGATATCCTAACACTATCAGAATTTAACTAAAAGGGCCAAAAATGGCTTGACAAGCCTAAGCCACGAAAGCCCACCATGGATGAACCATGGATGGAACAGGTCTGAAATGATCGACACCAAACCTGGTTTTGATGATGAAGACCTCAACTAGACTCCACCAATATGCCAAAAACCTATAACCGCGATCAAAACTCAAAAAAATCGAAGCCCAAATATCGAGTTATAGGTTCGGGTCCCAAAAACAAATCTCAAAAATATGAGGTTAAATCTATTTTTATGAATGAAAAGTGAAGCCCCATGAAGAGGGGATCACAACAGACAAAACCTCGTTGGAATTGGCTCAGAAATGAGCATTTACGAGCAGATTTTTGGTTTGAATTATCGAACCCAAAAACGAACGTATGAACAAGTTTTGAACGTCCAAACGAATGCCAAACTAGTTGGTTATGTTCTAGGAACAATCTAAGACGAAAACAGTAGAGATTTAATGAACCAGAACCCACGAAATTGAAGAAATAGAAACTGAAAAAATTAGGGTTTCGTATAAACAGTGTCGACTTCGATGGGGAAGACGACACTGTTCGGGTCGGGTCGGTCAACGGGTCGGTTACGGGTCTGGGTTAAGTCCGGATCCAATGGGTTGTAGGTTTATTTAAACGGTGACGTTTAGAGGTTTAAGAATTTTAAATTTTAACCATTAGGGCTGACGTCATCTTGACGTCAGCATTACGTGGCTAACCAGTTAAACCGGTTGGTTTGTAACTGAACCGGACCGTTTCACTTATATTTTAACTGAACCCACTGGTTTTTAGTTTAATTTAAAATATAATAAACCAAATCTTTCCTTATTTACGGATTGACCCCAAACCTTCTAAGAAATTCTACTGTGGCCCAATTTTTGGAAAATTTATGCAGTTAAGCCCCTGGAAAAATAATTAAATAATTAATTTAATTATTTAATAAATAAAATAAAATTACTATTTTGCCCCTGGGTCATAAATGAGGTAAATGAAGTCCAAATTAAACATATGAATAGTGTATCCTAACTATTTCGGATATCCTGAGACTAATGGTGGGGTCCATTTTACGAGACGAGGCCCGAAAAATAAAGACACGTAAAAGGGGTAAATGACCAAAATACCCCTTGCCCAAAAATTAACAAATTATTAGTGTATTCTTACTATCTCGGACCTTCTGAGTCCAATGGTGAGGTCCACGACACGAGACGAGGTCCGGAAAAATAAAGACACGTAAAGGGGTAAAAATACCAAAATACCCCTAGTACCCCTAGAGCCAAATTGAAACCAAAGAGAGTCTAAATTGATTTTTTTCGACCTTCCGGACTCAATAATGGAGTCCAAATTACGAAACGAAGTACGAAAAAATATGACACGTAAAACAATAAATGACCATGTTACCCTTTTACATATAAAAGTCCAAATTAAAATCTTGGAAAGCCTAAACTAACTTTCTTCGACGCTCCGGACTCAATGGTAGAGTATATTCGACCAAAAAGACATGTCTAAATAAAAAGACGTAAAATTTGATGAATAGCATCCGTTAGATGACTAAAGACTAAAGTATTGTCGAAGTATTAAACTAAGGCAAGTACAAAGAAATAAAGTATGAAAAGACACGACGCGCTAACATGTGAAGTAAATAACTTTAAATCAAGTTAATGGAGCTACCAGAAGAGTATAGGTTGAAATGGATTTCTAACATAATAAATTGTGTCGTTGGTTAGGAGTATGAGTTAAATCGGTTAGGATGAAATACGATTGAAGCATAAGTTAAGAAACATCGATAGATGATATTGTAGTGAATGAGAAGTTAATGAGACTGTTTATGAATTGTTCTTAGGAATTACGGAGGAAGTGGGAAAGCGCACTTTAGCACTAACCCTAAAGGACCGAGGTGAGTAACCCTGTATTTGAACTGGAGATTTAACTCCATATATTTGAAGAAGTTTTAAGTTCAAGTAATTGCATCCTTTGAATATCAAATTCAGCCTTTCTATGATTCCGTTCTTTTAAAATATTCTGTTACGGCATGCTTTATAAATGTTTTATATCCAGCTCTTTTCTTGAAAATAATTAGCATGTCTAAATCAAATGCAAATCTCTTTAAATATTCTGAATTTGATTATCACATGTATTTGAAGCTTCATTGTAGAAGTTATACCTATCATGTTTTAAATACTTATGAACGTATCTATTGAAGGAGTCATGTGATAAATGTTTTACAAGATAAACGGTACTAAGTACCACCCCCTATGATGGTTGAAATCCTTCGGGATTCAACAGTACATGCCCGGTAGCAGGATCTAATCCCCCAGGCAAACGAGATATCTCCATTGTAGCATTGCAGTAAAACGGGAGTCTGGTTCAAAACAGATTCCACCTAATTAAAGAGAAAAGATGACAATTGATTTTGAAAATGAAAGCAGGTTTTACCCTCATTTTCAAAATACATATTTATGTGTTTTAAAGTTTATATACTTTATTAACGAAGTATGAGTTTAGCTTGAACACTTTAATTGTTTCAAAGCTATCCGTTTTATGAAATGCATATGTTTCGAGTTTTACATACTCTATTTAAGGATGACATGTTATGTTATATGTTTTGAAGTTCGTAAGTATAAGTGTAGCTTGAATACTTTAAATGTTTCAAGCCATCCGTTTTGAGAATGCACATATCCTGTGTTCTAAATTGTACGAACAATTGGTAGTGAGTATTTTATAAACTCTCAAGTGATAAACCACTACCAGTTGAAAAATCCCATGACGAATGCAGGAATTACTCACAAGCTTAGATTAGCTTACCCGGACTTTGTTCGGATCCCCCTTTCAGGTAAATGGCAAAAGGCAGTTTGATTTGAAGTCGAAGACGATGGATCTGCCATTTTGGGAAGTTGTACTTAAGTAGTTTCCTTATGAAGCCATGTGAATTTTTAGTACGAACTCCTGTAGTAGTAAACAGTACAAAATATGTATTAAGCCCCCAGGGCAATGATATGTAATATTATAAAGTCTTTAAGTTTTTAGATATGCTCTGAATGTATGTTTATACATGTATACCGAAATGTGAATAGCGGCAGTATTGGACAGATGTGCAAATTTTAAAAATGAGAAAAGAAAAAGAAAAAGTTTTTCACGCTTCTGCAACCACATGAAGCACATCTATTCGATACCGCTACAGATGGGAGCCTTGTCTCGAGACCTTCGGGTCTCGGGGCGGCGGTCGCGATCCGAAAATCCGCATAGGGTGGGTTTCGGGTCGTGACAGACATGAATGATGAAGAGAGAACGCCAGCCGTGTGATGTGTCCTCCATGTAAGAAATGGAGTCAACAGGTGGCAATGCCACCGACTTCATAAGTAGAGTAGATAGAGATTAAGAGAAGTGCTGGTCGGCAGCCATGTGAATGCAACCTAGGTGTATACCAGGCAACAAGTGTAGCCAACAGGTGGCAATGCCACTGACTGCGTGAATGGTTGATAGGGAAATAGAAGGTAATGAGAGCTTGAAATAAAGGAAGAGATGTGAACGAAATAGTAGTAAGAAACTGAGAAAGGATAGGAACTGAAGCAGGAAAAATTGGAAAAAATAGCCAATTGAATAGGTAAATTTTTGGTTGAATTATGTTTAATTTGTTTAGCTTTAAAAGCATGCAATAGTAGGGTCATATTATGCATAATTTAAGCTTTAATTTACAAAAGAAATGAATAAAAATCGTTTAAAACTGACTGAGAAGAATCATAGTTACAAGTGAACAAAATTCAAAACTATTAGGTGCAGGTGTCACAACCTGAAACCCATCCTATGCGAATCTCGTGTCGCGGGGCTGACCCTAAGGCCGTCCCTACTTTTTCCATTCTTGTATCATAGTACTAATATGCAAAGTACTAAAATCTTAAAACAATAACAGCAGAAGTCTTATCAATGACTATAATCAACGGAAGTCTTTTCAATACATGATATGGTTCTACGATAACAAAAATAAGAACCAGACATAACCAGCACCAGTGGGTGGTGAATACATGGGAGAACTAAACATAGACTGGTACAGTTCCTCAAAATGTCCTCCTACGCTCTCAGACTCCTACTGGGGTCTTGCAGCGTCATTACCTGAAATGGGGGTAAATAGGGTGGAATGAACTATGAGAGCTCAGCAAGTAAAAACAGATCTTCGACACTGGTATCGGTGAAAAATGAATCCATGAATAAGATTATGATAGCCAATCATAAGAAAAGAGATGCTGTGATAGCCAATGAGAATAGTTGCCCTGAGGGCCAATGAAGAATAGGTCACAATGTACAATTAGGAGTAATGGATACAACATCAACATGAAACTCTCAATAACAATGTATCAACATGAATGTACTTCCATAATAAACCGATCACAATCAAATCAATGAAGGATGTCCTCTCAATGTAAGATAAGTCATAAGAAATAGTGTCATTCAACAATCACAGTCATATCAATCAAATAAGAAATGCTTTTATTCTGTGTCAGGGCTGGGCACACTCTCGGTCTTTTGGGGCCTGGCATACCCCCTAGTGAATTCCAGTGAATTGCCATAGGTCCGTTCATGGACTTGACCCGTAGGTCTCCAGTCAATCAGAAAGCATCAGATGGATATTGTGACTGAGCACAAATCCGATATACATAAACATTTCATGATCATAAGTGATTCCATAAGAGTATAAAAATGGAATATCATATATACAATGAAAGCATAACAATAGGCCTTTCAAGGCATGGTTCAACATGATAACAATGACATAGCAGTCAATCAATGTCCACAAGATAGAACAATATCACATTGTGGAAAACAAATAATATCAGATACGTTAAGAGTACAAGCTTGGCAGTAAGGAGAATAAACTTGGCTTAGAAACACCATATGGAAGAGAAAGTGAATTTACTTACTCTAAATGCAATCCTATATTAGAAATCCGTGAGTTTGCCCTTTCCTTTCGAGTTCCCCATATATCAGTAGATACATCTTAGAATTAATGCTATTCATCAAATTTTATGCCTTCCTATCTTAAGTAACTCTAATACTAATTTAGACTTTACCATTGAGTCTGGAACGCCGAAGAAAGTCGGTTCAGGCTTTCGCGGAATTCCATTTGGACACTTGTACTAAAAAGGGCAAAATAGTCATTTTGTACTTTTACGTGTCATATTTTTTTGTACTTCATTTCATAATTTAGACCTCACCATTGAGTCCAGAATGTCGAAGAAATTCAATTTAGACCTTCCCTGGTTTAAATTTGACTTTTAGGGTACTAGGGGTATTTTGGTCATTTTACCCCTTTACGTGTCTTTATTTGTTGGGGCCTCGTCTCTTAAAATGGACCTTACCATTAGTCCCAAAATATTCAAAATAGTCAAAATACACTATTCATATGTTAAATTTGGACTTCATTTGCTTCATTTATGACCTAGGGGTAAAATAGTAATTTTACTTTATTTATTAAATAATTAAATTAATTATTTAATTATTTTTCCAGGGGAATAATTGTATAAAATTTGCCTCAGTTGGGCCATAGTAGAGTTTCCTAGAAATTCTGGGATCAATCCGTAAATAGGAAAAGGTTTGGTTTATTTATTTTAATTAAAATCAGAAAACCAATGGGTTTAGTTCAAATCTAAGTGAACCGGTCCGATCTCCCATTGAACCAACCGGTTTGGTCGGTTTACCACGTAATGCTGACGTCATGATGATGTCAGCCCTAATGTTTTAAAAATTTAAAGACATATATGAAACGCCGTCGTTCCAATAATGCGGTGGCAGTACCGCGGACCCCCACGTGTCTGAGTCAACTCACTGGGCCTTCCAACACGAGTCGACTCAGCGTCTTCTTCCCCATTTGACTACCCACTATTGCCCTAGTTACAGTTCTGTTTCTTTTTCAATTTCGTGAAGTTTGGCTCCATCATTCGCCACTGTTTTCAATCTAAAATGTTCCTGAGACATCACCAATCAGTTTGGCATTCGTTTTGGAGTTCAAAATGAACTCATTGCTTCGGTTTAAGCCTCGATAACTCAGACCTATAAGTCGGTTGTAAATTCTCATCTCTAAGCCAAATCCCATGGGATTTGTTCTGTCATGATCCCCACTTCATTGGGTTTCATTTTTCATTCACAAAGGTAAGTTTAACATCGAGTTTAAAGTATTGGGTTTCAAACCCGTAACCTGCAACTCATCATATGGGGTTCATTTCTTAGGCTTTGTAGTCGCGGTCATACGTTTTTAGGTTTCTTGTAGGGTCTACTTGAAGTCTTTATACACCAAAAATGGTTTGGTTTCCATCGGATCAGACATGCTATGAGCAAGGTCTTCAATGGCTGCCACTTCTAGGATTTCTGTGTGGGTTTGTTTTGTTTTGCATGTATATACATATATATATATACATATAATATAACTCACACTTTAATACACACCTCTCCACCGACACACACACACTTTCCCTCCTCTGCACACACATACTTTAAACATTTACTTATATATATATATTTTAATATACACACATGCATGTTATTCACACATGTATACATACTTGGTCACATGTATTCACACACAATACACCTTTTAGTGTGTGTGTAGGTGTGTGTGTCTTAATATTTAATTATAACTAATTATTAATTTAATTAATTAATCATTTTAAATTAATTAATTGTTTTCTTAAGTGTAGGCATCTTTACACTAATTTTCTCTTAACCTCGTAATTGCACACATGCACCTTATTTTAGATATATTGCTTGTGTATACGTATGCATGCATGCATGGAACTACATATGTGCACGTATTACGAGGTTGGGTTCCGGGTCACTAGACATGGCCCGGCATTGGTCATATAACTGACAGGGTTCACATTTTAAGATCGTGTAGTGAAATCGGTATTCATCAAAATATAGAGTTTAAACATCTCGGGTTACAACTGATAGTACGCTACCCGACCCAGCTTACCCCGGTATACGTGCTAACCTGGGTCAGGGTATTACAGCAGGACTGAATCGAAGTTAACCAACCCCGAATTTGTGTATTGGAACCTGATCTAGACCATTCCAAGGTCTTAAAAATGCTAGATCGCGATCCAAAATCACAAAGGATGAGTCTAAAACATTGAGTTACAGACTTCGGTCGTGAAACCCAGTTCTCGATTTAGATGCCTAAACTCACTTTTGAAGATAGGAACGTGAACCCCATGAGAAATAAGCCAACCCAGAAGAAACCTCATGAAATTTGACCCAAAAATGAATCAGTAATGTCCAGTTGCAGGTCTGAGTATCGAATTCCAAAACACGACCATAAGCTCAAACTAGAACCCTAGACCAATGCTAAATTGTTCCTTGATGATGTAGAAATGGTTTGGATTCAATAACAGGAAGTTTCAGTGGTGTAAAATCCATGAAATTGGAAGTTAGGTTTGCAAAAATTAGGGCAACACAAGGGTGAGTTGGGAGAAGACGATGAACAGTGTCGGGTCATGGGTCGGACCTCGGGTCGGGTCTTGACCCGATGTTTTAATAAGGGTTCGGGTCACCCAAAAACTACGTCATTTTAATTTAGGTTGTTTAAATTTAAAATTGAGTGCTGACATCATCATGACGTCAGCATTACGTGTTAAACCCGATCAAACCGGCTGGTTGAGTTAAAACCGGACTGGTTCATTTAAAATAGAACTGAACCGATTGGTTTAGACCGAAAGTTCGTGTAATTGTATTTTGACCCCCAGAACTTCTGGGAAATTATAAAAGGGCCCAACCGCAATTAAATTAATAATATTTAAATAATAGATATTTCAAAATAGCCCCTAGGCCATAAATGAAGTAAACGAAGTCCAAATAAAGTAAACCAATAGTGTATTTTGATTATTTTTGATGTTTTGGACCCAATGGCAAGGTTCGTTTCACGAGAGGGGACCCCGAATAATTAGGACACGTTAAAGTGTAAATTACCAAATTGCCCCTAACATGTCCAAAGTCAAATTAAAAGCTGAGAAGGTCTAAATTGACTTTCTTCGACATTCCGGACTAAATGGTGAGGTCCGTGTTATGAAATAAAGTACGAAAAAATATGACACATAAATATGTAATCTAATCTTACAATGTAATGAAGCTACCAAAAGAGTATACGTTAAGAGAGTAGCGCTTAGGCTCAAAGCTAGGATTTAATACGATCTAAGCATAAAATAAGGACATCCATAGGAGATATTTGAGGTACATTGAAGTTAATCGATTGTTATTAATTGTTCTTAGGAGCTACAAAGGGGAAAGTAAAGGCGTCGCAGTAAACGCCCATCTTGAAGTATAAGGTGAGTAACCTTACATTTGAAGTGGAGATTTAACTCCATGGATTTGAAGATGTTTTAAACTTCAAGATATCTGAAGCATTGATTGTTAAATTCCATATTTCATGATTCCTGCTTTAAAATATTCCGTTCTTATAAATCTTATTGTGACATGCTCAATGAATGATTTCTATTATTGTCTTCTTTAAAGTATTTAACATGTCGACATATTCTGAAGTTTTTGTTCTGAAGTCATGAACATTATATTTTAAATACTTATGAAAAGTATTTCTTTGAAGAAGCCATGTGATAACGTTTTATGAGATAAATGGTACTTAAGTACCACATGTGATGTTGAAATCTTTTGGGATTCAACTACAACATGAAGAAATGCTAGGTAGCAGGATCTGATCCCCAAGGTACGGGATATCTCCATTGTAGCATTGCAGTAAAATGAGAGTCTGGTTCAAAACAGGTTCCATCTAATCAAAGAGAAAAGATGACAAATGCTTTTGGAAATGGAAGCATGTTTTTACCCCATTTTCACTAGGTATGTTTATATGTTTTAAAGTAACACTTTTGGAAATGGAAGCAGGTTTTACCCCCATTCTCCTATGCATGTTTATCTATTTTAAAGTCACACTTTTGGAAATGGAAGTAGGTTTTTACCCCCATTTTCAGTGGGCATGCTTATATCTTTTGAAGTAATGCTTTTGAGAATGGAAGTAGGTTTTCACCACCATTTTGACTATGCATGTTTATATCTTTTGAATAGCATATACTCTATTTGAATAAATGAACGTTTAGCTTGAATGCTTCAAATGTTTCAAAGCTATCTGTTTAAAGAATGCATATATCCTGTGTTCTAAATGTACAAGCAATTAGTAGTGAGTATTTTATAAACTCGCATGTGCTAAATCACGGCCAATTGAAACCCCATGAAAAATGCAGGAATTACTCACAAGCATAGATTAGCTTACCCAGATTTTTATCCGTCCCCCTTTCAAGTAATAGAAAGCAACTCATGGTTTTTTATGAAGGAAGTGTTTGATCTATGCTCATTTTGTGGATGGGCGTAGGAAGTACATTGCAGGATTTGTAGATTTTGGGAAGCACCAACACTAATAGTTAGTCATTTTGGTTATAGACAATACGTAAATGTTATGTAATTAAGTCTCGAAGGTCAAATGAAAATGTATTGTATATAAAACTTTAGAATTTTATTTATGGTCTGAATATGTTATCAGGTGTACCGCTTGGAAGAGCGACAGCATCGGGCAGATGTGCGAAAGATTTAAATTAGGAAAAGAAAAGAAAAAGTTTTTACGTTTTCGCAAAACACAGGCTGCACTGCCGTCCGATACTGTTGCTTATGTTTTGCCTCGCCCAAAGGCTCCCAGGCTTGAAGGCGGCGGTCGTGATCCGGGATCCGCACAGGGTGGGTTTCGGGTTGTGACAAGATTGATATGTATGGGCACTTTATTTTGTTATTTGACATTATTATGATATACATTCCTTTTGCATATATTGTTTGATGGAGTGGTTGTTATTATTGTGTACATCATTGTTATATGAGTCGACCTACTAACACGAGTAATTCACCTTGGCACGGAGGTAGCGAGCAAGATGAGACATTGATGTCTATGGCACTTACGTAATGAGCTAAGACATTTATATATGTGGCGCCTAGAAGGTGATCAAGATATATTCATAAACATTTAATTCTATATGTCACCTTAGTTAGAGGTAAGATGAGACCTTCATGTATAGGTCAATAATAGAGTATTTCCACAAACTCCATAAAGCCTGTTATAATTGAATGTGAGATATCATGTAGATGCTTAGATAGTGACTCGTTCGAAACTAAGGTTAGGCACTTGTTAGAGACTAGACCTAGATTCATATGGCATCCTTTGCTTATTTGTTCAGTGACATACCCATTTATGGGATGACGCCATAACACATATTTCATACTGTATGTGTTGTATCGACCGATAGTGGAAGCGATGAATGAATCCCTGCTTCGTTGTTGTGTGAGCCATTTGGATCATTGGATCTTACTTACGCCATTGTTTAACCTAAGACTATGCCATAAAGAGAATATTCGATGTCGCTACTTTGGAATATTTTCCAAGGATGATGGAAGATATCGTCTTGTAGGACATCTTTGGGAAAGCAATTGAGTCTAATCTGATTGATATAAGGGCTTAGGGAAGATGATTTGATATTACACCATGTTAATGTGACTCATAGTCTGGAAAACTGTGTCGTGTTTGTCTACAATATGAGTCATGAGTGCATTACATATTAGGGGTGTAGTGTAATACCCCGACCCGAGTTAGACAGTGCCTGACCCGGGTTGGACTAGGCCAAGACATGTGACCCTGAATTGTAACTTAAAGTATGACGTGAACAAAGTTTAAAATTTAAAATTGAGTTGTCTAATATATTGGCACAATAACCATAGGCCACGAATAAAATGTAAAAATGGACGAACGACAGTTAATTGTGCAATAAGACATGTGACTCGAGGAATGACCAAAACAAAGTAATCCCGAATGCCGAAATGAATAGATGGGACCAATACTGACACTAAATTATGAAAATAAAATATAATATAAAATAAAGAATAATCAGGATTCAATAATGGTAAAATAAATAATAATGATACCGAGCCCGGCTTTATGCCAACTTCATCAATATTTTATAAATTAATATTTTCTAAAATAAAAATATCCCATATTATAAAATATCTCAATAAGCACAAGAAAAATACATATATACATGTATTTATAATATTCATGTCTATATATGTATCCATGGTTAGACCGGACCATGACATGGAATCCCAAACTACAAGCCAAATCATTTCATAAATAAAGTTTACAAATCAATCAAAATATTAAATTATCCAAGTTATTGAAATAAGAACCGAAGGCCATGAATAAAGTTTAAAAATGGGGGAGTGATATTAAATTGTCTAATAAAACTCGTAAGTCGAAAATGGCCAAACCGATTCGACCTCAAAACCAAGATGGGAAAAAGAAATAAAATGGTCTAAAAAATAAAATAAATAAATAGTAAATTAAAATAAATAAATAAAGATATATATTTAAATGAAAATATGCTAAGGTATATAATTATATAAATGTATATAGGACAAAGTATATGTATGAACAAAGATATATATATATATATATATATATATATATCCAACTCAGTAAAGAAAACAAAACAAAAGAAAAGAGGAAAGAGAGAAATCTGGAAAAAGAAAATAAGAAATTATAAAAAAAAAAAAAAAGAGAAAAAGAAAGTAGAAGTTGGTGGAATAGTGTAGAAAGAGGAAGAAGAAATGAGAAGCTGAAAAGAGAAAAGTAAAGGTTGCCATGCAGCCGTGTGTACATGTGAGGTAAATATATATATATATATATATATGTATGTAAGAATCAAATAAAATGAAAAGAAAAAAATAATAATAATAAATAAATAATAGAGAAATGTGGCAACAAGCACCAACCTTGAGGTTGGTGGAGAACAAGTACATATATAATAATAATTATAATAAAAATAAAATAAAAACAAAATATGTAAAAAAAATATAAAGAATTATAAATAGCTATATATATATATTTATATGTGTGACATATTATTATATTTATATATTCAGATATCTGTAGATATAGATGAAATAATGAAAGGAAAGGAAATAAAAGAAATGTAAAGAAAGGAAGCAGGGAAAGCCTGTTACATATATAGATATAGATATAGATATAGATATGATGAGCCATAAAACGACACCTCCAGATCTGGACAGCAAAGTTGTCCTCTAGAGCTTCTGCCTCCATTACATAACTCCAGAGCCGCCTACAGAGCAGCTACCAACAGAGCAACCTTTAGAGCAGCTGCCAGCAGAGCTGACCTCCAGAGCAGCTGCCTACAGAGTTGACCTATAGAGCTAACCTTCAGAGCAGCTGCCTCTAGAGCTGACGTCTAGAGCAGCTGCCTACAGAGCGGACCTCTAGAGCTGGTGCAACCAACAACACTGCCTCTAGAGCAGAAAGAGTTCCGAACTGGTCACCGTCTTCCATAGACTTCCGACCTCAGAGCAAGGAATATATCTTGGAGCGCAAGTCTTTTAGATAGGAAAGAAATCCTATCTCGATGAGGAGGATTAACACACATTCCTTAAACTTGTCAAGCAAGAAAGGAATTCTATTTAACATAGGAAACTGATAAAATCAATGACCCTCAACCCTATAAATAAAGGGGCCAGGTATGCTCAAAGACATTCAATCTGAGATTCAATCACATATACAATCACTCTTTTTTACACATATTTGTTATATTTTATTTTCTCTTGACTGACTTGATCGTTGGAGAGTCCCCCTTTTCTTTTTTGCAGGTCCTTCTTGCCGAATTATGACCGGTGCTGTTTTTTGCAGCATCAGTTTGGCGCCGTCTGTGGGAACGACAATCAACATGCTTCGTTCTCTACCACTAATATTTCTAGCTAATGATTATTTAAATTCTCTCAAGTTCAATATGAATACTAAACATGATTGAATTAGATTAAATCCTGGCATATCAGTGTAGAAATCAAATTCTACAGATTACTTGGCATAAAAATCAGATTCTACAGATTACCTGCAAGATTATATATATACAAATATATAAATCTATATATGTAATCTCAAGATACTTTTTACATATACATATATCTACACTTATATACATATACGTAAGAATCAACTCAGTAACATATGTATATTGATAAAGTTAGACACCATTGATCCATAATTTTTTATGGCATCTAACAATTACATTTGGTTTAAATTTTTTACTATTATTACCTTTTTGTGCGCAAAAAAAAAAAAAAACAACACCATGATCTAACGTATTTTAATATTATTTTAGAAAAACCTATCATGTTTTTCTTCTGCAGAGTTCTGCACCAGAATAGAGACAAAGCTCTCTCTCTCTCTGGGTTACTGAAATCACACCCTCGTTCAGCCTATTATCAAGAGGGCGATAGGGCATTATTTATTTTCATTTTGCTTTGACATACCAGAATTTCATCTTCAACTGGGGGGACCTAGTTCACTGTTTAGAAGGATATCACCACCAACAATGGCCGCCGCCCGCCCTCGGGTCACAGTCGTTAACCATGACTTAGACACAGCGACCAATGGTGCCGCCAACGCCCTTCCGTTGCCTGACATTATGAGGGCACCCACCGACCCGATATCGTCAGCTTCATCCACATCTCCAAGAGCTGCCCCAACCCTACGTCGTTTCCAAGAAGGCTGGCCACCAGACCTCTGCCGAGTCCTGGGGCATTGGTTGAGCCGATTTCCATTATCCCCAACGTCGGTGAGTTCCTTGGTGTTCTCGAGGCTACTCCCACCGATGGGATGAAAGAGTGTAATGGCCCCCAACAGATCTTGGGTTCGTGAGGTATTGCCTGATAATGAAACCTTGGCTATGAAGGAAGATTTTAGTATCTGGCCCTCTGTTGTGGTCATCCATAATAGTTCAATAGGTGAGAATAATCAAGAAGATCAGGTGATTGTATCCAATGAACCGCATGAGGCTCTACTCAAAGGCAACAATAACCGTGGGTGGCCGATCACAACCATGATCCAGCAACAACATCTCGCTACCCATCGGCAATTTGTATTCCGTTGTCAGTGAGAGCCTCAAACAAATACCATTATACGTCAGTCATATTCAAGATGTAATACCCCGACTCGAGAATGCCAGGTATTGTGACACGTATTACGAGGATACGAAGATTAGTACAAAAATGATACTTTTAAGAAAATAATTAATTTTTAAAGTAATTAATTATTTTAATATAAGAAGTAAATTGTAACATTCACATATATATAATTAAATGCAAAAATACATATACTATATAAATAATTATAACTAAAAATATATATGTATAATTATACATGAATATATATATATATATATATGAATGTGTATATGCATGCATGTATGTTAAAATATGAAATGTATGTATATTATATATGGGATAAGAGAGCATGCTATTGTCCAAAGTGTACAAAGGTGAGTGTGTGTCAAGAGAGGTGTGTGTATTATCCAAGGGTATTAGGGTTGAACCATATATATATATACATATATATATGTATGTAAGTCAAACACCACACACACACGCAATCGGCCACTCAATGGCCTGCCCAACAGTGGCAATTTAGACCCACTCATGAAGAAGCCTGAAATTGGCTAACCCAAATGGAGGGGCAATCAGATTTGCCATGATTCACTCTCTTTATACAAGTATGCATGGAGCTTGTACTCACACAAACACAACCATCCGAGAGTGAGGGAGAGATTGAAGGAGTTTCTAGGACATTTAGAAGTGGGAAGCAAGGAGCAAAGGAGAGAGAGACAGTTTGGAACAAGGTAAACCCACAAAACACTTGAATTTCTCTCTCTAGAATTTCTATATGTATGAATCTGTTTTATCCTTTAATTTAGTATACATGATGATTAGGATGAATATACATGAACTAGGCACGATTAATTGAACCTAAAACACCTTAGAAACATTAGCCGTACACAAGGCAGCCATGGATGGACCTTGCTCAAGCAGGTCTGAACCCACGTTCACCAATTCCATTTTGGCTTATCAAGACTTCAAACTGAGGCCATGAGGGTTCTAAGAACCCTACTACGCGATCACAAAACTCAAAAACTGACCCCCAACAACCGAGTTGCAGGTTACAGGTTTGGAACCCAAACCTTTAAACTCTCATTTAAATCAACAAGTATGAATGGGAATTGAATCCTCATGAAGAGGGGATCAAAATAAGCCCAACCTCACTAAAAATGATGAAGAAATGAACATGAACCAACGATTTACAGTTCGGATTATCCAACCTTCAACCGAGCTAATGAGACCCTTTCGATCCCTCAAATGAATGCCAAAACACTCCATGATGTTTTAGAAACATTTTGGAGAAGAAACAGTAAGAAAATAATTGGCCAAAATCCACGAAATAGAAAAAAATGAAACGCAGCAACTAGGGCAACAGTAGGGGTCGAATGAAGAAGGTGACAGTGAGTCAACTCGGTTTAAAAGCTCTGACCGAGTCGACTCAAACGCGTGGCAGCCTCTGGGCTTGCCACCGAATTAGTGGGGCGACGTCGTTTAGGGCCTAAGTATATATATATATATATATGTATACGGTTAAGTTTTAAAAGAAAAGGGGGGGGATCTCGGTCAATGGGGTTCGAACCCCTGACCTCACACGCCCACACTGTCACATCCCCCCTTACCCACCCTGTGCAGATTAGGGGCATGCAACCGGCCAGTTAGGCACCCATCGGTTTTTTTTTTTTTTTTTAAAATCAAAATGCCGACGGTAATCCTAACCACAGGCCATTCATCAGTAACATCCAAGTACAATGCATTCAATTTATATAAGTTGCAGCGGAACTAAGGGAATGCATAACACCTTGGCAGAGCCATTAATACATCCATGGTTAACTATTACATCATTGTCCTACAAAAGATACTAGTCTTAGGTTTCAGTACATCATATTCAAAAATGGAGTTAGGTACAAAAATGGCTAATTCATGGATTCTTCAAAATAGTGCTTCGGGTCTCCAACCCGCTAATCTCGGTCGCTGGGTCCCTCACCTGAAAAATGTTAGGGAAGGGGTGAGCTTTAAAAAGCCCAGTGAGTAACACGGGTCCTCGGTCATGGGTTTCAAACCATTGTTGTCTATAAAACAGGTGGTCGGGTCAGACATTTTAGAGGATATAGTTAAATCCGTATATTTGAACAATATTTAAAACAAGAATACAGTCAAAACATCATAGCAACAGAACAGTTCAATAATGAGCAGAGCAGAACAGTATAACAGGATAACAGTACAGTATGCACACTTTAAATAGTGCAATATGCTCATACAGAGTTCAAGACTGAATTTGGTACCATGAGTCAGTAGTTCTTTTAGTAAACAAGGATAATTTCATTTCAATACGGAACAGTGAAATCGGACAAGGTAAAAATATAGTCATGCATTGAGTAGAAGCATGAAAGACAGTATATCAGTAGGAACAGTACAGTACAGTATTTAAAAATACAATAACTAGACGGTGTACTTATACACCAATTCAGGAGTCTAGGTTACTCACCTTGTGCGGTAACGGGACTTAACTGAGAAGCCTTTCTCTTCTTCTTATTCTTCTTTATCCTAGAAAATTTATGAACATTTCGTAAATCTCACATGAATCTTAACTTGGTTTATTTTAATTCGAAATTCAACCTGAGTTAGACTATCTCGCTGTCTATGTGTTTTTATGATAATTGAAATTCACCTTTGCACCCACTCTTTCAGGGTTTCCGTGTCTTCCTGTTTCTTTAGTGTAGCCTCCGCGACCATTTCCTTGGTACGCATCTTGTATATAAACGGTCGAACGGAGACTACCTCGGTTGTTTTGGCTATCCTTATGTGTCGTTCGATAATCTTTTGTTGCCATAATAGTTGTCGCATGAACTCCTGTTGCTTCTTGTCAGCTAGTCTTTCGGCTTTAGACATAATGGTAAATTTCTTGTTTTTCCCTTCCATGACTGGCTTGAGTTTTTACCCTATAGCATGATCCAAGAAGTCAGGATGTGTACTACTCCTAGGCAGTCCGGTCATGAAATTATTTAAGCTTTCATTGGGTTAGTTCTTAGTTCATTCGGATGTTATCTAACTTGATACAGGGCTAGGGGTATTTTGGTCATTTCTCAGTTGTGGAGTTTCGACTCCGATTCGTCATCCAATCACGTGTATAGTCCCCTACGTGTCAGGGTTTCTATTGTTTTCAGTTTCGTCTCAATCGGACTTTGTTTGGGTTCTAAACAGTGTCGGGGGCAATTTGGTAATTTCGTGTGTTGTATTTTTCGGTACTTTATTTGCTAATACGGACCTCACCGTTGAGTCTGGAATGTCTGACATAGTCAAAATAGACTATCTTTTAGTTGTATTTGGGTTCGAGTATCATCAGGGGTAGTATGGTCATTTACTCCTACGTGTTTGTATTTTTCGGGACTTAATTTCCCAAATCGGACTCCACCATTGAGTCCGGAATGGTTGAAATAGTGAAAACACACTATTCATTTGACTTATTTGGACTTTATTTGACCTATTTATGACCTAGGGGTATTTTGGTCATTTTTATTTAATTAATAAATTAATTAAATTATTTAATTTATTATTTATTAAATTATCAGGGGTATAAATGAAATAAAATATCAGAATCTGGGCCACAGTGTAATATTCGGAACTGTTGGGAGTTGGTTTGCAATTTTCCAAAAGTTTGAACTGAACCAAAGGGTTCAGCCCTTAAGCAAGTGAACCGGACCGGTCCAATCCGGTCTTGACCGGTTCAGGGTAATGTGCTGACGTCAGGCTGACGTCAGCCCTACAGTTTAAAATTTAAATTTAACAGTGACAAAACGACGCAGTTTGGTTTTAACGGGTTATCCGTTTTTCGGTCGGGTCGGGGCCCGACCCGAAGACCCGGTCCATGGCCCGACCCGTACTGTTCATCGTCCCCAACAGTCTAGGGCTACTGTTGCCCTAGAATTTCAGAATTTTCTTCTTCGATTTCGTAGAGTTTTATGCATCCATTTTCACTGCTTTCCATCTTAATCGATTTCTAGTGGTCATATTAACAATCTAACATCAATTTAGAGCATCGAATCGAGCTCTAATGGCTCTGTTTCAAGGTGATACTCCGAAACCTGCAACTGACCCGTGATGGTTCATTTTTGGTCCAAATCGCTTGGGGTTTCTTGCGTTGTGAGCTACAGGTTATGGGGTTTCAGTTCCTACCCTAAAATCCCATTTTAATATAGGTTTTCATGAGTTACAACTTTGAACCCGTACCTGCAACCGAGCATTCGAGGGTCAAAACCTAGGTATTGAGGTCGCGGTCTAGGGTTTTTGTGATCCTAGGAGGGTCTATTTTAAGTCCCAAGTAACTAAAACAAGTTCGGAGCAGGTTGATCTAGACCCATTCAGTCAAGGTCCTCTAAAGGCGGATTTCACTGTTTCCATGGTTTGGGGCAGTTCTGATGGTTCAAATGTGAGCATTCAATCCAGATTTTATGGTTTAAACATGATACATGCGTTAACAATCCTAAAAACATCAAAACAGTAGCCGAAATTTCCAAAGAGAAGTTCAAGGTTTTTGGATGACTTACCTTCAAACAGTGGTCTCCTCACTGGTTTAGGTTCAAACAGAAACTCCAACAGGTTGGCTTTGATCCCTTTGTGCTCCCCCAGACCTTAGCTCCCTTCTATTGCTTCTTCAATGGATCACCAATGCACACACAAGGTCTCACTTTCTCTCTCTAGATTCTCTCCCTTTCTCTCTAACCCACACTCTCTCTAAAACAGTAGACTACCTTCAATACAGATCTGGTCTCATGGAGATTGTATATCAATAATCAGATTTCTTTTCTTGATGTTTCATCTCCCCCAAGTGCATGATGGGTTTGCATGCAATTTGGTTGGGAGGAGATGTAATCATAGTGGGATAGGCATGATGGCTATAGCATAGGGTGATGCATGCTGATGTGTTGCATGCATGGCTATTGGTCACTTTGGGGAGAGGCCAAATCTGATTTATACTTATATACATATCTTTGTACATATATACACAAAAGTGTTCCTAGCCTAGGTGGTAATTTTTTTGGTAAACCAAATTTTGCCTAAGTTGGTCAAGGGATCAAATCCTCTTGGCCACATTTTTGGTCTTTTTCCCATATTTCGGGCTTAGGCCCTGTTTGGCTGCGCATTAATGCAGTTTCACTGTTTTTTTCCTAACTTTCAATCTGTAGCTTAATTTTCGACGCGGTTTCTTTCAGTCAACTCCTACTTAGGTTAGCTTCAGTGTCTGAGGGTTCAGTGGCAGTAATCAGTTTCTCAGAATTTTTAACATTTGCTAACATGGGTTTGATCAGTATTAAACAGTTGAATTTAAACAGTTAAATGCCAGATCAGATTTCAAAAGAGTTTTTTCATTACATAATTTAATAATTAAGTCTGGGGTATTACATCCTCCCCTCCTTCAAAAGAGTTTTGTCCCCAAAACTCAGCCTAACTACACTCCAGTGAACAACTCTGGGTACAACTCACGCATTTCTGCTTCGCGCTCCCACGTGGCTTCCTCAGTCATGTGGTTCTTCCATAAAACCTACACCAGTGGGATCACCTTGTTGCGCAAGGCCTTTTCCTTATGATCCAGAATTTGCACCGGTTGTTCCTCATATGACAAATCCTCCCTCAGTTGGAGTGGCTCATGTTCAATAACTTGTCCGGGTTCAAGTACACACTTCCTCAACATCGACACATGGAAAACATGGTGTACTTTATCTAGCTCGGGTGGTAGTGCCAAACTATACGCAACTGGTCCAACTCTTTTCAGGATCTTGAATGGACCAATATAGCGAGGACTTAACTTGCCCTTCTTCCCGAACCGAAGTACTCCTTTCAATGGTGACACTCTAAGGAACACAAGGTCACCTACTTCAAATTCCAAATCCTTTCTTCTGTTATCCGCGTAACTCTTGTATCGGCTCTGGGCTGTTTGTAACCTACTCCGAATTTTCTGAATCTGTTCAGTGGTTTTTTGTACTAGATCCGGCCCAAGTAGCTTCTGTTCACTAGCTTCAGCCCAGCAGAGTGGAGATCGACACCTCCTTCCGTACAGTGCCTCATATGGTGCCATTTTAATGCTGGCCTGATGACTGTTGTTATAGGCGAACTCAACCAATGGCAAATGTTCTGCCCAATTTCCCTTAAAATCCAGTGCACACAGTCGTAGCATATCCTCCAGCATCTGTATTACTCTCTCGGACTGTCCATCCGTCTGTGGGTGATATCCCGTACTAAACTTAAGCTCGGTGCCGAGTGCCTTCTGCAGGCTTTTCCAGAAACGTGACACAAATCTTGGGTCTCGGTCAGAAACGATGGACAAGGGTGTGCCATGTAAGCGTACAATTTCTTGAATGTACAACGTGGCTAACCTTTCCATGTTGAAAGTCATTTGTACAGGTAGAAAGTGTGCAGATTTGGTCAATCGATCAACGATGACCCAGATGGCGTCAAAGCCTTTCGAAGACTTGGGAAAGCCGGATACAAAATCCATGGTGATGTGGTCCCACTTCCATTCTGGAATAGGGAGTGGTTGCGAAAGTCCACTAGGGCGTTGGTGCTCAACCTTTACTTGTTGGCAACTTGTACAGTGAGCGATAAAATCAGCCACATCCCTTTTCAAACCGGGCCACCAGTACAGTTCCCTAAGGTCATGGTACATCTTTGTGTTTCCGGGGTGTACCGTGAACCTTGAAGTGTGGGCTTCCTCCAAAATTTCCTTCCTCAACTTGTCTATCTTGGGCACATATAGCCTGCCTTGATACCGCAGAATTCCCTCTTGAATATCAAAATCAGTCTTTCCAATTGTCTCTACTTCCTTATAGATTTTGACTAACTCCTCATCCTGAGTTTGTCCTGCTTTGATCCGTTCTACCAATGTAGACTCAACTGTTAGATTGGCCAAATATGCTGTACCACCTGGTGGGATCACCTCAATGCCCATCTCGTCCAGGTCTCGAATCAGCTCCTCTTGAGTAGTAATCATATAGGCAAGATTGCCAGACTTTCTGCTCAAAGCATCGGCTACTACATTAGCCTTGCCAGGATGATACTGGATCGTCACATCATAGTCTTTGATTAATTCGAGCCAACGCCGTTGCCTCATATTCAGCTCCTTTTGAGAGAAGTACTTCAGGCTCTTATGGTCCGTGAAGATCTCACATACTTCCCCATATAGATAGTGGCGCCAGATTTTTAGAGCAAATACCACCGCCGCTAATTCCAAATCATGGGTCGGATAATTCTGTTCATGTGGTCGAAGTTGTCTAGAGGCGTAGGCAATGACTCTGTCGTCTTGCATTAAGACGCATCCCAAACCCTTGTGGGAAGCATCACAATAAATGACGAACTTTCCCTCCTTGGTGGGAATAGTCAGAACTGGTGCTGTAGTCAACTTCTCCTTGAGTAGTTGGAAACTCCGTTCCTGCTCATCCGTCCAAATGAATGGCACCTTGTTCTTAGTCAGGTGGGTGAGCGGCTTCGCCAACTTAGCAAAATCCTTAACGAAGCGTCGATAATAACCTGCCAACCCAAGAAAACTTCGGATCTCGGTCACGGTGGTTGGTTGAGGCCAATTCAGTATAGCCTCTATCTTATGCGGGTCTACAGCAACACCTTCCTCCGAAATCACATGACCCAAAAAGGAGACGCTGGGTAGCCAGAATTCACACTTTTTGAATTTTGCATATAACTTGTGCTCCCTCAGGGTCTGTAACGCTATTCTCAGGTGCCTTTCGTGCTCCTCTTCACTCCGTGAGTACACCAATATGTCATCAATGAAAACAATGATGAAATCATCCAAATATGTCTTGAAGACCCGATTCATTAAATCCGTAAATGCAGCAGGAGCATTGGTCACACCAAAAGGCATGACCAAGAACTCGTAATGACCATATCGGGTTCGGAAGGCTGTTTTCGATATGTCAGTATTCTTGACCTTAAGTTGATGGTATCCAGTCCGTAAATCAATCTTAGAAAACACACTTGCTCCTTGCAATTGATCAAACAGCTCATCGATGCGTGGGAGCGGATACTTGTTCTTCACTGTCACTTTATTGAGCTCTCGATAATCGATACAAAGTCTTAGAGAGCCATCCTTCTTCTTCACAAATAATACTGGAGCTCCCCAGGGTGACACACTGGGTCGGATGAATCCCTTCTCCAACAGCTCTTGTAATTGAGTCTTCAGCTCTTTTAATTCTGATGGAGCCATTCGGTACGGGGCTTTAGATACCGGTTGAGTTCCGGGAACGAGGTCGATAGAAAATTCAATCTCTCGATCAACCGTCCCATTCGGTAAGTCCTCAGGGAACACATCAGGAAATTCACAGACAACTGGCACTTCTGACAACGGGGGAGTTTGGGCTTGGGTATCCAGAATGCTACACAGGTATCCACGACAACCTTTCCTTAATAATCTTCCTGCCTGGATGGCGGAAATGAGGTAGGGTGGAGAGACAACGCCTTTTCCGCTAAATACAAATTCGGGTTGCCCCGGGCGTCGAAACAACACCTTCTTCCCAAAACAGTCAATGGTGGCGTGGTTGCGAGACAACCAGTCCATGCCTAAGATCACATCGAACCCCTTGATGTCCAAGGGTATTAGGTCTACTGACAGCGCTTGGTCCCCAATCTCTATACTACAGTCCTTCAGGATTTTGGACCCAATCATTCGTATCCCAGAAGGGGTTTGTACAGACAACAGTTCATTCATAGGTTCAGGTGTTCTATGCAGTTTATCAGTAAACAGTGGAGATATAAAAGAGTGTGTGGATCCGGAATCAATAAGCACATGTGCAGAAGTTTCACAGATCGGGAGTGTACCTGCTACCACCGTATTGGCAGTAGATGTCTCCCCTGGCACTAGGGCAAACACCCTCCCTGGTCGTCCTTGAGGTGCCTTGCCCTTATCTCTGATGGGGGCTGCTGGAAGGAGCCTCTGTGTCGTAGCAGTGGTAATCGGAGCTGGGGCTCTTATATCGGGTGGTGGCTGCGGGCAGTCTTTGACCAGGTGTCCCTTTTCCCCGCACCGGTAACATGCACCGGTCAGCTTGCGGCATTCTCCTGGATGAGACTGTTGACAATGTGGGCACTTAGTCACCTCCCTTGCTTTCTTCTGACCTTTCTCCCCTTTGCCTCGACCTTCAGTTTTCTGCTTCTTTGAAGGTTGGAATTTCTGGAAACTTTTCCCCTTGTTCTTCCGTCCTTGGTCTTTGAGTTGATTGTAGTCCTCCATGTCCTTTTCGATGACAAGGGCCTTGTTCAACACATCCGAATAAGTGTATAGCTCAAAAGCAGATACTCTCGTTCGAAGTCCTAGGCGAAGGCCTCCTTGGAACTTCCTTGCCTTGTCCCTTTCTCCCTGTATTAGAGAGGGGGCGAATCTGGACAGGGCTGAGAACTTTGCAGCATACTGGATCACTGACATCTCTCCTTGCTGCAGATTTGTGAACTCCTGAATTCTCCTCTCACGGACTGTCGACAGAAAGAACATGCTGTAAAACCTTTCCACAAAACCCGCCCATGTCATAACTGGGTTCTGCCGTTGCACCTGTAACCACCAATTATACGCCTCCCCATGAAGCATATAAGTGGCTAGCCTCACCTTCTCCTCCTCGGTACATATTAAAAGTCCAAAAGCTTTCTCCATTGCCGTCACCCATTTTTCGGCCTACTCAGGCTCTGTGACTGTCTCGAAGGATGGAGGTCTCAACTTGTGAAACCTATCCAGTAGTTCGTTGCGGATGCCAACTCCAACAGGTGGCACCGGAGCAGGCGGGGGTGGCATAGCTGGGGCTTCAGCCGGGTTATTGACTGGTCCGGTTTGGTTCTGCTGCAGGGTTCTATTCAACCCCTCTATAGCTCGGGCGAACTGAGCCAAAGTTGCCCGCATTTCGCGTATAGCAGCACTCTTTGTCGGGGCTTGCGGTTCCCTATTGCAGTTCCTTGTCCGTGGCGGCATCTGAGACAGAATAAAGTAATTTTCAGTACCCTCGTTCAGTGTATCTTCATAGGTCGATACTTAGATCACTGTTAGCTCAAGGTTCCTCCCACTCGAGCATATACTCCCTAAAGGTTCAGTTCTTCGGTGACCCTAAGGTTCTGTTCTATGTTCGGGATGCAAAAACCTAAGGCTCTGATACCAACCTTGTCACATCCCCCCTTACCCACCCTGTGCGGATTAGGGGCATGCAACCGGCCAGTTAGGCACCCATCGGTTTTTTTTTTAAAATCAAAATGCCGACGGTAATCCTAACCACAGGCCATTCATCAGTAACATCCAAGTACAATGCATTCAATTTATATAAGTTGCAGCGGAACTAAGGGAATGCATAACACCTTGGCAGAGCCATTAATACATCCATGGTTAACTATTACATCATTGTCCTACAAAAGATACTAGTCTTAGGTTTCAGTACATCATATTCAAAAATGGAGTTAGGTACAAAAATGGCTAATTCATGGATTCTTCAAAATAGTGCTTCGGGTCTCCAACCCGCTAATCTCGGTCGCTGGGTCCCTCACCTGAAAAATGTTAGGGAAGGGGTGAGCTTTAAAAAGCCCAGTGAGTAACACGGGTCCCCTGTCATGGGTTTCAAACCATTGTTGTCTATAAAACATGTGGTCGGGTCAGACATTTTAGAGGATATAGTTAAATCCGTATATTTGAACAATATTTAAAACAAGAATACAGTCAAAACATCATAGCAACAGAACAGTTCAATAATGAGCAGAGCAGAACAGTATAACAGGATAACAGTACAGTATGCACACTTTAAATAGTGCAATATGCTCATACAGAGTTCAAGACTGAATTTGGTACCATGAGTCAGTAGTTCTTTTAGTAAACAAGGATAATTTCATTTCAATACGGAACAGTGAAATCGGACAAGGTAAAAATATAGTCATGCATTGAGTAGAAGCATGAAAGACAGTATATCAGTAGGAACAGTACAGTACAGTATTTAAAAATACAATAACTAGACGGTGTACTTATACACCAATTCAGGAGTCTAGGTTACTCACCTTGTGCGGTAACGGGACTTAACTGAGAAGCCTTTCTCTTCTTCTTATTCTTCTTTATCCTAGAAAATTTATGAACATTTCGTAAATCTCACATGAATCTTAACTTGGTTTATTTTAATTCGAAATTCAACCTGAGTTAGACTATCTCGCTGTCTATGTGTTTTTATGATAATTGAAATTCACCTTTGCACCCACTCTTTCAGGGTTTCCGTGTCTTCCTGTTTCTTTAGTTTAGCCTCCGCGACCATTTCCTTGGTACGCATCTTGTATATAAACGGTCGAACGGAGACTACCTCGGTTGTTTTGGCTATCCTTATGTGTCGTTCGATAATCTTTTGTTGCCATAATAGTTGTCGCATGAACTCCTGTTGCTTCTTGTCAGCTAGTCTTTCGGCTTTAGACATAATGGTAAATTTCTTGTTTTTCCCTTCCATGACTGGCTTGAGTTGTTACCCTATAGCATGATCCAAGAAGTCAGGATGTGTACTACTCCTAGGCAGTCCGGTCATGAAATTATTTAAGCTTTCATTGGGTTAGTTCTTAGTTCATTCGGATGTTATCTAACTTGATACAGGGCTAGGGGTATTTTGGTCATTTCTCAGTTGTGGAGTTTCGACTCCGATTCGTCATCCAATCACGTGTATAGTCCCCTACGTGTCAGGGTTTCTATTGTTTTCAGTTTCGTCTCAATCGGACTTTGTTTGGGTTCTAAACAGTGTCGGGGGCAATTTGGTAATTTCGTGTGTTGTATTTTTCGGTACTTTATTTGCTAATAGGGACCTCACCGTTGAGTCTGGAATGTCTGACATAGTCAAAATAGACTATCTTTTAGTTGTATTTGGGTTCGAGTATCATCAGGGGTAGTATGGTCATTTACTCCTACGTGTTTGTATTTTTCGGGACTTAATTTCCCAAATCGGACTCCACCATTGAGTCCGGAATGGTTGAAATAGTGAAAACACACTATTCATTTGACTTATTTGGACTTTATTTGACCTATTTATGACCTAGGGGTATTTTGGTCATTTTTATTTAATTAATAAATTAATTAAATTATTTAATTTATTATTTATTAAATTATCAGGGGTATAAATGAAATAAAATATCAGAATCTGGGCCACAGTGTAATATTCGGAACTGTTGGGGGTTGGTTTGCAATTTTCCAAAAGTTTGAACTGAACCAAAGGGTTCAGCCCTTAAGCAAGTGAACCGGACCGGTCCAATCCGGTCTTGACCGGTTCAGGGTAATGTGCTGACGTCAGGCTGACGTCAGCCCTACAGTTTAAAATTTAAATTTAACAGTGACAAAACGACGCAGTTTGGTTTTAACGGGTTATCCGTTTTTCGGTCGGGTCGGGGCCCGACCCGAAGACCCAGTCCATGGCCCGACCCGTACTGTTCATCGTCCCCAACAGTCTAGGGCTACTGTTGCCCTAGAATTTCAGAATTTTCTTCTTCGATTTCGTAGAGTTTTATGCATCCATTTTCACTGCTTTCCATCTTAATCGATTTCTAGTGGTCATATTAACAATCTAACATCAATTTAGAGCATCGAATCGAGCTCTAATGGCTCTGTTTCAAGGTGATACTCCGAAACCTGCAACTGACCCGTGATGGTTCATTTTTGGTCCAAATCGCTTGGGGTTTCTTGCGTTGTGAGCTACAGGTTATGGGGTTTCAGTTCCTACCCTAAAATCCCATTTTAATATAGGTTTTCATGAGTTACAACTTTGAACCCGTACCTGCAACCGAGCATTCGAGGGTCAAAACCTAGGTATTGAGGTCGCGGTCTAGGGTTTTTGTGATCCTAGGAGGGTCTATTTTAAGTCCCAAGTAACTAAAACAAGTTCGGAGCAGGTTGATCTAGACCCATTCAGTCAAGGTCCTCTAAAGGCGGATTTCACTGTTTCCATGGTTTGGGGCAGTTCTGATGGTTCAAATGTGAGCATTCAATCCAGATTTTATGGTTTAAACATGATACATGCGTTAACAATCCTAAAAACATCAAAACAGTAGCCGAAATTTCCAAAGAGAAGTTCAAGGTTTTTGGATGACTTACCTTCAAACAGTGGTCTCCTCACTGGTTTAGGTTCAAACAGAAACTCCAACAGGTTGGCTTTGATCCCTCCGTGCTCCCCCAGACCTTAGCTCCCTTCTATTGCTTCTTCAATGGATCACCAATGCACACACAAGGTCTCACTTTCTCTCTCTAGATTCTCTCCCTTTCTCTCTAACCCACACTCTCTCTAAAACAGTAGACTACCTTCAATACAGATCTGGTCTCATGGAGATTGTATATCAATAATCAGATTTCTTTTCTTGATGTTTCATCTCCCCCAAGTGCATGATGGGTTTGCATGCAATTTGGTTGGGAGGAGATGTAATCATAGTGGGATAGGCATGATGGCTATAGCATAGGGTGATGCATGCTGATGTGTTGCATGCATGGCTATTGGTCACTTTGGGGAGAGGCCAAATCTGATTTATACTTATATACATATCTTTGTACATATATACACAAAAGTGTTCCTAGCCTAGGTGGTAATTTTTTTGGTAAACCAAATTTTGCCTAAGTTGGTCAAGGGATCAAATCCTCTTGGCCACATTTTTGGTCTTTTTCCCATATTTCGGGCTTAGGCCCTGTTTGGCTGCGCATTAATGCAGTTTCAGTGTCTGAGGGTTCAGTGGCAGTAATCAGTTTCTCAGAATTTTTAACATTTGCTAACATGGGTTTGATCAGTATTAAACAGTTGAATTTAAACAATTAAATGCCAGATCAGATTTCAAAAGAGTTTTTTCATTACATAATTTAATAATTAAGTCTGGGGTATTACACACACGCATTCTTTCCACTCGGCCACGCACTCGCGTGTGCCATATATGCGAACGAAATATATATATTATACATATAATTAAAAACCGAAAATAAAAGGTGCATTGCACCTGGTGGGACTCGAACTCGGACATATAGGGAGGGAGGTGACACGCTGGCCAGCGTGCCACCCTATTCAACCTGTCACTAATCACACATAAAATATATATATACTATACCTATTAATTTAATTTAATTAAATGAAATTAATTAAATTAAATACTCCAAAATGGCCCGGTGTCCAAATGAGATGAGTTATATATGTATTCCTACTGTCTCAGGCCTTCTGAGTCCATTGGTGAGGTCTGTGACATGAAATGAGGTCCCGAAAAATTAAAGACCCCTAAAAATGTCAAAATGACCAAAATGCCCCTGCCCCATAAATAAGTCAAACGAGGTCCAAATAAAATAAATAAACAGTGGATTCTAACTATTTCAAACATTCTGAATCTAATGGTGGGATCCGTTTCATGAGCCGGGACTCTGAAAAATTTAGGCACGTTAAGGTGTAAATTACCAAAATACCCCTTGACCAAAATTAACAAGTTATTAGTGTAATCTTACTATCTCGGACCTTCTGAGTCCAATGGTGAGGTCCACGACACGAGATAAGGTCCCGAACATAAAGACACGTGAGGGGATAAAATGACCAAATTACCCTAGTACACCAAAAGCCAAATTAAAACCAGGAAAGGTCTAAATTGACTTTCTTTGACATTCCAGACTCAATAATGGAGTCCAAATTTTGAAACAAACTACGAAAAAATATGACACGTAAAACGATAAATGTCCATTTTGCCCTTTTCATACAAGAGTCTGAATCTAATTCTACGAAAGCCTAAACCGACTTTCTTGGACACTCCGGACTCAATGGTAGAGTCTATTCGGCCAAAAGAAATGTCTAAGATAAAAGACATAAAATTTGATGAATAGCATCTGTCAAATGACTATAAATTAAAGTAATGCCAACGTACGAATCTATAGCGTAAATTAGGTTGATGTGTTGTCGTATCTTTTCGTAATTCCTACCCTCGTTTACGCCGTAGATTCGTACGTTGGCATTACTTTAATTTATAGTCATCTGACAGATGCTATTCATCAAATTTTATGTCTTTTATCTTAGACATTTCTTTTAGCCGAATAGACTCTACCATTGAGTCCGGAGTGTCCAAGAAAGTCGGTTTAGGCTTTCGTAGAATTAGATTCAGACTCTTGTATGAAAAGGGCAAAATGGACATTTACCGTTTTACGTGTCATATTTTTTCCGTACATTGTTTCAAAATTTGGACTCCATTATTGTAATATCCCGACTCGGGATACGTCACGTATATCGAGGTAGGTCGGTTAAAACATGTAACTTGAACGGTAAGATATGTATATCTTAGTATTTTCATGGAAATGAATGACTGGAATGATGGGAATGAATAATCAAGGCTGGGTAACACCCGAGCACCCCAGGGCATTGCATCAAAATACGTGCATGCACGTATTTCCATGCATGCATACGTGAACATAGATGGGTAGCTTAATTAAAATAAAGGTATGTAAATATGATTTAAAATAGAATTAGACCCCTACATATACATGTATATACATGTATAAAAGAGATGTATTTTATGTGTATATATGTATATAATATAATGTATTATACATGTATTAAGTATTATGTATATATGTATATATGCATGAGAAATAAAAGAAAAGAAAAAAGGGGAAACTGCCCTTGGGCAGTAAGCAGATACACTGCATGTGAGGTGTGTGTGTGTCAGCTAGGTGTGAAGTGTGTGTGTGTTATATATATATATAATATGATATATATATATATATATACATAAGTGCACAACAAGTCTCCCCAAGCCATAAATGCAAAGTTGCATTTGGCAGAGGGAAGACAGGCCCTAGGTTAAGGAAAGGGGCCATAGAAGGGGGAGGAACCGAGAGAGAGAGAGAGAAAAGAGAGAGAGGCGGTGGAAACTTCTCTCTACATATATGAACCTACGGGTGTGGGTTTAAAGAAAAAAGGAGACCAAGGTTGAGAGAACACTTTGGCAAAGAACTAAGGAGCATAAACAGGAAGTTTGGAGGGTCATAGTGGGCTGAAATCCGAAACCCAGGTAAGTACATTAAGTTCTGTTTTTGAGATTTTAAGCATGTATGTTTGATCTAAATTCAGGGTCTTAATAAGCATGCTTCTAGCTTTTAAATGCAAGAAAAATGATAGAAAAAGGTTTAGAAACCATAGAGATATCCCAAGTTGCAGGTTTCATGGATAATTTCGGGTCCCATGAATATTATGCTTAAAACTTTGATATTTGTTTATGAAAATGATCCTTAGAGGTGCAGAAAACCATTTGAAATGGATTAGGGTCAAAACCGTACTCAAAGAGTCACGAAATAGGAAAAATACAGGTCACCGAAAAATCGGGCCGACCCCTTTAAACCCTATTTCGTGAAGATGGGGAAGGATCCAATGGAAACCAAGGATGGATTTGAAATCCTTGGGAAAAGAGGAAGAGAATGGCATTTTAAATGGACAAAAACTCACCGGAAAATGCGTGACAGTCGCCGGAGAAGACGACTGTTCACGCCGGAACCCTACCGGAGACGTAGGGAAGATGACCGGAAAAGCGTGGGGGCTATCGGGTCAAAACTGGAACGGGTTTGGGTTCGGATCGGGTCGGTACCCGACCGGATATGAAACGGGACCGAAACTGTGTCGTTTGGCTTTTTAATTTAAATGGGTTTTGGGCCGTTTGGTTGCATGGATAGTAAATTGGGAATTAGGTTTGGGGTTATCCAGACCAAGGATAGGATAGGAAATCAGGGTTATTGAAATCCGGTTTTTCAAATGAACTGAACCGTTTGGTTCAAGGGGAGAATGGACCGGTTTAGGGTTTTTAGGTCTGAACCAACTGGTTCAGACCGCAGCTTTTAGAAATTGTGAACCGGCCCCAAATGTTTTGAAAAATTACACTGTTGCCCAAATATAAAAAATTAATTAAATATTAATTTTACAATAATGCCCCTATTTCAAAATTGGGTCAAACGAAGTCCAAACGATACAAATGAATAGTCAAAACCAATTATCTCGGACGTTCTGAGTCCAATGGTGGGGTCCGTTTTACGAGATGAGACCCCGAAGGATAAATTACCGTAAAAGTACAAAATGACCATTTTACCCTTTTTAGTGCAAAAGTCCAAATGGAATTCCGCGAAAGCCTAAAACGACTTTCTTCGGCATTCCGGACTCAATGGTAAAGTCTAAAATAGTATTTGAAATACTTACGACAGAAAGGCATAAAATTTGATGAATAGAATCTATTATAAGACGTATTCACTGTTATATAGGAAACTCGAAAGGCAAAGGGTATACTCACGGATTTCTGAGATAGAATCACGATAGAGGTAAGTGGATCACTTTCTCTTACATGTGGTATTTCCACAAGCCAAGTTTATTCTTTTACTGCCAAACTCGTACTCTCGAAAGTATTGATATCCTTGTGTTCCACAATTCGATGTTTTCTATCTTGTGGACATATCATTGACTGATGTATCACTGTTATCATGTTTCACTGTGCTTTGAAAGCACATATGCTATTGCTATCCACTTTGTGATATTGTTCTATCTCGTGGACATTGCTTGACTGCTATAATCATTGTTATCATGTTGAACCATGCTTTGAAAGGCCTACTGTTGTATCCTTATTGAATGAATGATATTCCATTTTTATATTCTATGGAATTACTATGATCATGACATGTTTATGGACACGGGAGTTGTGCTCAGTCACAACACCCATCTGATGCTCTCTGATTGAATGGGACCTACGGGTCAAGTCCGTGAACGGACAAATGGCAATTTATTGGAATTGACTGGGGGGTATGCCGGGCCCCAAAAGATCGAGGGTCTGCCGAGCCCTGAAACAGAATAACAGCATCTCTTATGATTAACAGAACTTGATTGTTGAATGGCACTATTCCTTATAATTCTTCAAAGTCTCGAAAGACTTGCATTGATTGATTTGATTGTAATCGGTTCATTGTGGCAGTACTTCATTGTTGTTATATTTTCATTTTACACTATTACTTCTGATTGTGTATTGTGATTACTTTCCATTGGCCCTCGTGGCAATTATGTTCATTGGCTATCACAGCATCTCCTTCCTTATGATTGGCTATCATTATCTTATTCATGGATTCACATTGATCATCGATACCAGTGTTGGAGATCTGTTTTACTTACTGAGCTTTGTAGCTCATTCCACCCCATTTACCCCCATTTCAGGTGATGACGCTGCGAGACCCTAGTAGGAGTCTGAGAGCGTAGGGGGACATTTTGAAGTATTGTATCAGTCTATGTTAGTTCTCCCATGTATTCACCACCCCCGGGTGCTGGTTACAGTTTAGTTCTCATTTTGAATTTTGTAGAACTATGTCATGTATTTAATAGATTTCCGTTGTTAAATTTATTTTAAAGACTTCTGCTGGATTACTGTAATAGATAAAGACTTTCGCTGTTTAATGTTTAAAATTTTTAGTACATTGCATATTAGTACTATGATACAGGAATGAAAAAGTAGGGACGGCCTTCGGGTCGGCCCCGCGACACGAGATCCGCATAGGGTGGGTTTCGGGTCGTGACAGCTTGGTATCAGAGCTATAGGTTCGATTGTGAGTCATGGGAGATAGGACTAGAGTTAAGACTGCTAGATATGACTGACATTTATTTTTGTCTTACACATTGACTGGTTACTTCATTGGTTTTTACACTGGTTATTTCATTGGTTATCTCACTGGTTATCTCATTGGTTAGCTTCATTGATTCTATTCACAGTCATGGTAAACACGAGGCAAGGTCCGTTGCCCATGGATCATTTAGATCAACTAGAAAGAATGATGCGGACTATCATTGAAAGTCTACCACAGATTCAGGCTGGTGCTAACCAACCAGCACAGCTAGTACAACAGGAGCAGCCTGTCAATGCAGGCGACAATGCCGGGAATCGTCAAGGAAACGAGCGAGACGCTGCATACTTATATGAGCGGTTTCAGAAAATGAAACCCCCGACTTTCGACGGTACAGGAGGAGCCACTATAGCTGAGGAGTGGTTACTAGAAATGAACAGGATCTTCAAGATCCTAATATGCACTGAAGTCCAAAAAGTGGCATATGCCACTTATATGCTCAAAGGAATGGCACATAAATGGTGGATGATAGAGGAAGATAAAGAGCCAAGCATGAACTGGCAACGATTCACATATATCTTCAACAAGAAGTACTTCTCCCAAGAAGTGCGAAACCGAAGAGTTGCAGAGTTTATGGTACTGCAACAGGGGGGAATGACGGTAGAGCAATACGAGGCCAAATTTACTGAATTGGCCAGGTTTGCTCCAAGTGCTGTCAATACTGAGGATCTCAAAGCTCGCAAGTTCGAGGAAAGTTTGAGATGGGCTATCAAGGATAGGCTGGTACCTCATCGACTGTCCACTTATGATGATGTAGTGGAGACAGCTCGAGTCATAGAAAGGAGTGGCGAGGAATTCGCCAAGAGGAAAGGAAACCTGAAGCAGGGCGGCAATCAGAAAAAGAGGCAAGGGCCTTCTACTTCAGAACATGGATCTACATTTACCAGACCTGGAGCCACATCACAGGTGACCGGATCGGGTCAGAAGAAACAAGGCAACAAAAAGGGGGCAGCCAAGTGCTCTCGTTGCAATAAGATCCATAAGGGCCAATGTCTCAAGGACAGCAACGCTTGTTACTACTGTGGCCAGGAGGGACATTTTGCAAGAGAATGCCCTCAAAAGGATCAGGCCACGCCCAGTACTGCTTCGGTTAAAGCACCAACCACTGGAGTAGCACCACCTAGACCTCCAGCCCAAAGGAGTGGACAGGGGAGCGTCCAGCAGCAGGCAGGACGAAGTTTTCTCCCTTTTACCAGGAGACGTGCAGGCTACAACCTCTATAGTCGCAGCTACTCTTTTAGTATGCTCACAGCCTGCTCATGTTTTATTTGACACTAGATCTACACATTCATTTATATCCCCTACATATGCTGCTAGATTGAACCTAGTAACGGAACCCTTAGGGTATTTACTGAATGTTTCTATACCATCGGGGAAATCATTGTTGGGGGATACCATGTATAGGAATTGTGGGATACAGATTGGGGATACACCCTTATTGGCTAACCTTATACCTTTGGAAATTTGTGGATTCGATGTTATCCTTGGAATGGATTGGCTGGCCGCCAATTATGCTACGATAGACTGTATGGCCAAACGAGTTCTCATACAGAATCCACAGTTTCCGACAGTTGACTTTGAGGGGACAGGAGTGGTTTCCCCACCCTACTTTGTTTCCTCTATCCAGGCAAGGCGTCTACTTCGAAAGGGATGCCACGGATTCTTATGTAGTGTTCAAGACACTGATTCTCAGCAGCCTGAGTTAGAGAAGATTCCCATTGCTAGGGAATTTCCCGGAGTGTTCTTGGATGATCTTCCAAGAATGCCCATAGACAGAGAGATCGAGTTTTGTATCGACGTATTGCCAGGCACTACACCGATATCCAAGACTCCATATAGGATGGCACCGGCAGAGCTGAAGGAGCTGAAGCTCCAGTTGCAGGAATTATTGGACAAGGGTTTTATATGACCCAGCTCGTCACCGTGGGGTGCACCTGTATTGTTCGTGAAGAAAAAGGATGGAACTATGAGACTGTGTATCGACTATCGTGAGTTGAACAAAGTTACCATCCGGAACAGATATCCACTGCCCAGGGTGGATGATTTGTTCGACCAGTTGAAAGGGGCCCAGGTATTCTCGAAGATCGATCTGAGGTCTGGTTATCATCAACTGAAGGTCAGGCCCACTGACATTCAGAAGACAGCATTTAGAACGCGGTATGGACACTACGAGTTCCTTGTTATGCCATTTGGGGTGACCAATGCCCCAGCTGCATTCATGGATATGATGAACCGTGTGTTCAAGCCGTACTTGGATGACTTCGTGATTGTGTTTATAGACGACATCTTGGTTTACTCTAAGAACCAGGAAGAACACGAGGTACATCTGAGGAGAGTGCTACAGAAGTTAGGGGAGCAGAAGTTGTATGCTAAGCTGAAGAAATGCGAATTCTGGCTTCCTAGTATAGCATTTCTGGGACACGTGATCAGTAAAGAAGGAATCTCTATTGATTCCCAAAAGATCGAGGCAATCATGAATTGGCCTCAACCTACGAGTGTCACGGAGGTGCGAAGTTTCATGGGGTTAGCAGGCTACTATAGGAGATTTGTCCAGGACTTCTCCAAGATAGCTACGCCTATTACCAAACTGACCCGGAAAGGTGTTCCTTTTGTATGGACAGAGGAGCAAGAAAAGAGTTTCCAAGAGTTGAAGGAGCGTTTGATTACAGCTCCTATATTGATAGTGCCAGAAGGAACTGATGGTTTTGTGATTTACAGTGATGCTTCATACAAGGGCTTAGGGTGTGTGTTAATGCAGAACGGAAAAGTGGTAGCTTATGCTTCCCGACAGTTGAGACCCCACGAGGGGAATTATCCAACACACGACCTTGAGCTAGCAGCCATTGTCTTCGCTTTGAAGATATGGAGGCACTATTTATACGGAACCACGTGCGAAATCTTCACCGATCATAAGAGCCTCAAATATCTGTTTACACAGAAGGAGCTCAATATGAGACAACGCCGTTGGTTGGAGTTATTGAAAGACTATGAGGTCAACATACAGTACCACCCAGGAAAGGCAAATGTGGTAGCTGACGCTCTTAGTCGGAAGTCATCAGGAAGTTTAGCTTGCCTGTTGACAACACAGACAGAAATACTGAAAGAATTGGAGGACATGGAAATAGAGATAGTTCTGCCCAGTTCCAAGGCACTATGTGCCAACGTCACAGGTCGGTTTGTCGATTGTGGACAAGATCAGGGGACAGCAGACTCAGGATGAGAAGTTGGCTAAGCTTCTTCAAGGAATCGAGGCAGGCATAGATTCCGAGTACACAGTGTGTAACACCCCGACTCTGTATAATTAATAATTAAATAATTAATTATTAATTAGTACCGGCTTAGGGAATAATTAAGGAAATTAACCTTAATCTCCCGGTGGTCACACTAGACCAATAGAATGACAAAACATGTCCGAGAATAGGGTATAATACCCGAACCTAATTACCAATTAATTAGGTGAAATAATGTCAATTTAACACTGACGAATTCGAATTAATTAACCACGGAAATTCCGAATGACTAATAAATGACCCGGAACCTCTGACACTGTAGATAACTGAAATAGGAACTGACCGGAAGAAACCGCGTTGAAAAAGAAGCTACGGAATGAAAGTTATGAGGCAAACATCAGAAACTGAATTAATGCGCAGCCAAACAGGGCCTTAGCCCAAAATGTGGAAAAATGACCAAATTGGTGGTCAAGGGGAATTGAACCCTTGACCTTTGAGAGGGAATGAATTTTTCTCAAAAAATAACCAACTGGGCTGGTGGCATCTTTGTGACCATATATACAATGAAATGTATATACATACAATTCTGAATAGGCTGCCACCCAAATCAACCAATGACAACCCATGCAAACCCCACATGATTACTCCCCTCAGCCACCTCAGCTCACCTGACTCTCTGATTTTCAATCACCTCAACCCTGCACATACATATAGAGATATATATGTATAAGTGTATAGGTAATATACATGATATGGTGATTCATTGTGGACACAAAATAGGTTCTGTGTATAAACCAGAACAGAGTGAATGAGAGACCTAAGAACTGCCTATGTGTGGGCTCGGTTAGAGAGGGCTGCCATGGTGAGCTTGCATGTGCATGCAAAGTGTGTGTCCATGGTGTGTACATTCATGGAGATGCACCAAAGGGGACTGAGGAGCTGAGCAGCACCGTGTGCCTGACTGAGGCACCACCAAGGTGATTGGACCGAGCCGTGTAGGAACAATAAGCCACTGCTTGAGGGGTAAACACCTTAAACTACAAACTGTCAAATTTTTGTTTTGATTTATTGGCACTGCTCTGATGATTTTTGATCCATATAGACTGTGTAAATAAGCTACTGTGAGACCTTAGAACTGTTCTAAATTAATTGGGAGGGTCGAATAGGGTAGAAACACCCAAAACCCGTAAACAGCCACCATGGATGGACCTCGGATAGCAGGTCTGAAACAGCTACAATCAAACTGATTTCTGACACTCTGAACCTGATCTAGACACTGATAGGGTCCCAAATACACCAACCCGCGACCCTAGAACACTGATTTGGACCCTCAAAACCGAACCTATAGGTCTCGGCCATGGAACCAACAATCTGAAATAGGCCCTTAAACTGAAATTTCTAAATGGGATGTTGATCCCCATGGACACACGGTCACAACGAGCCAAGCCACGTGAGGTTTGGTGGAGAAATGAGGCCACGCGACCGAGCTGAAACCCCCCATGATAATCGGTTAAACAGAGCTCCACCCGTAATTTCGACGCACAAAATCGATGCCAAGTTGTTGGTCTAACCTGTGGGAATGGTTTGGAACCAAAAACAGCAAAAATATGTACCTGAAATGGCACGAAATAGAGAAAATATGAAATCGGGAACTAGGGCAAAACTGGGGGAGAAGATGAAGAAGACGGAGTCGACTCGTCCAACTCGCTTGGGCAGACCGTGTCGACTCGGACACGTGTCGACGCATGAACGTGCCACCGAAAAAATGAAGCTACGCCGTTTTGTGTTAAAGGTTTTAAATTTAAAACCTGACTTCGGCTGTTTGGCAACACGGCTAATAAATCTGAAATTAGAGAAAAATTGGTTTGGGCATAACCTATCCGTGGATGAAGGGGCAATTGAGGATTAACTGGAGTATTTAATTCCGGTTGACTGAGGGTCAGTGAACCGGTTGGTTCACAATGCATTTGGACTGGTTCAGCTAGTGAACCCTAAAACCAATAGGTCTGAACCCCTATTTTCTGAATTTACATTTAAGCCCCCAACTGTTTTGTGTAATTGTACTCTGGCCCAGATTTTGGGAAATTTATACATTTAAGCCCTGAATAAATTAATTAAATAATTAAATAATTATTTAATTATTTTATTAAATAGGTAAAATTACAATTTTACCCCTAGACATTAAATATGTCAAACGGAGTCCAAATTAAGTAAATAAATAGTGTATTTTCACTATTTCAAATATTCTGGACTCAATGGTACAGTCCGATTTTGGAAATACAGTCCCGAAAAATACAGACCTGTAAGTGATAAATTACTGTACTGCCCCTGATGGCACCAGACCCAAATAAAAATAAAAGATAGTCCAATTTCACTATGTTGGACACTCTGGACCCAATGGTGAGGTCCATTTTATGAACTGACGTGCCGAAAAATACGACACATGAAATTACCAAATTACCCCTGATACCGTACGAGACCTAAACAAAGTCCGATTGGGACGAAACTGATACCGGTAGGAGCCCAGACACTGGTGAGACTGTATAGTTGATTAGATGACGAATCGGGGTCAGAATTATACAAAACGTAAAATGACCAAAATACCCCTGAGCACTGTAAGTGCAAAGTAGAGGTCGAATAAAGGTCAAACTGATATGATAAATTATCATAGGGATAATTATGAACACTGAAAGGCTAAATAAGACTCCGAGACAGTCAACGCGTAAAACGAGAAATGACCGATGTGTCCCGACGATCTAAAGCAGATACCAAATGAAGTCCAAGGGACTTACAAATTTATACATGAGATATATGGGACGTTCTGAGGACCATGATAGGGTCCGGGGCAAAAATGACAAAATTACCATTTTGCCCCTAAGACTAAATAAGTACCCAACTGATACCGATTAAAGTCTAAAAGACTTAAAACTTCATATATACGATATATGGGATATTCTGAGGACCATAACAGGGTCCGGGATAAGAATGGCAAAATTACCATTTTGCCCCTATGGTTAAAATGAGAACCTAACTGATACCGATTGGAGTCCAAAGGACGTAGAACTTTGTACTTAAGATATAAAGACTATTCCGAAGACCACGACAGGGTCCGGGACAAAAATGGTAAAATTACCATTTTGCCCCTAAGGTTGAATGAGTGCCTGACTGATAACAATTGAAGTCTAAATGACTTAGGATATAATCCTAATAACTGCTAAGCCTAATTAAAGAAAGAAATAGCCTCGAGTGAGACCCAATGGAAGGGCGATAGGCTACTAGGCTATCTTAGGTAATCCGATAGATACCTAAGATGACGAATGAGACCTGAATGGATGAGTTCTGATCTGTCTGTGATTGATGATTATTATTCAGGATATACATGGAGATGCCTGACGTACCTGGAGGTTATCGGATTATTTATGCAAGGAAATAGCCGTAAAGTTGTGAGTAACTTCTGACACTGTTTTGATACTGTCGCTTGACTTACTGATCTGTTTTGAATGCAATTATTTAAGTGCAATTATTAAAATGCATGTTTTCCGTACTATATCACTTATGACATGGTTTTAGTCTTTTTAAATAATTGACTATATTCCTGATCCCTGTGCTAGCATTCCGTACTGTTTTGCCCGTTTTGAACTGTTGAGATAAAATGGATATATTGAACCATTATTTCCGAAATGATTAAATAAACCATGTGATATAGGCAAAGAACAACATTTTTGTTGTATCGTACAGCTTTGTATAGTATACTGTCTGAATGCTATATTGTTTAAATGTATGTACTTAATGTACGCCCTTTGTACCACATTCCACGTGATGTGATTGTGTCCTTCGAATTAGGAATTCCGTTCAGTTCGGTTATGTGCTGTCCGTTAATGATATGTCTGCCTCGATTGATACGTTCCGTCCGGTTCTGACATGTTCCGCCCGTTAATGATGTTAAGTCCGCCTTGATTGATATATGGTCCAGTTCCGTTATAATCCGTCCGTTAATGATGTTAAGTCCGCCTTGATTGATATATGGTCCAGTTCCGTTATGATCCGTCCGTTAATGATGTTAAGTCCGCCTTGATTGATATATGGTCCAGTTCCGTTATGATCCGTCCGTTAATGATGTTAAGTCCGCTTTGATTGATATATGGTCCAGTTCCGTTATGATCCGTCCGTTGATGATATGTCTTTGCTTGACTAATGTTTTGTTCTGTTCGATTCTGTTATGTTCCGTTCATTGATAATGTGTCTGCCTTGATTGATATATGGTCCAGTTCCGTTGTGTATTGTCCGTTGATGATACGTCTGTCTTGATTGAAATATCGTTCAGTCTAGCTATGATTAGTTCCGACAGTGATGTGTCCCTGACTTGATTGTTATATTGTTTCTACTCAGTTCCGTTATGTTGTCCTGTTCATGATTTGCCTGTGTCCTGATTAGTGTATTGTTTCCGTTTAATTCCGTTATAATTTTATCCGTTCGCGATATGCCTTTACTTGACTGATGTATTGTTTCCGTTCGATTCCGTTATATTCCGTCCGTTGATGATATGTCTGGCCTGATTGATAAATGGTCTAGTTCCGTTATGTTTCCGTCCTGTTATTGGTATGCCTTGTCTTGATTGATCTTGTTCAACTCCGCTATGTTCTAGCCATTGATAGTATACCTCTGTCTTGACTGATTTATTGTTCCCACTCAGTCCCGATTGTGATTCGTTCCGTTAATGAAAAGTCTGTGTCTTGACCGATATATTAGCAATAGTTATTGTTCTGACCGATTGGTTATGTCATGTTCCGATCCGTTTGTATTGTTTGTTCAATTCTGTTTTATTGTACTAGACTGCTTATGAAATGGACTTATAAAAATAGTTATTTTTGAAATGACTAAATTATCCATGTGCCTTGGAAGCACAAAACTGGTTTTGAAACCCATGATAGGGAATCTGTGTTACTCACTGGGCTTATTTAAGCTCACCCCATTATTCTGACATTTTTCAGGAATTACCTCCATTGGATTAGATGGTACTGTGACATGACGTGAATAGGCTAAGTGGCATCGCAAGTAAGGGTCTGACGGCACTGAATTGTAGAGACTGGTTTATTGTGGATTGAACCTGGTTATTCCGGTGAGTGGTATGTTATGACTGACTTGACTGTTATATACTAGATAGACATGGCTCATGGAACTAATGGTACTCTAGAGATATTAGATCTGCTCTATTGTTATATGCTTGATTTTAGATATGCTCTGAGATTAGAATTGTTGACTGATTGGATTTAGTCTTGCTCTGTGATACATATTCTTATGATGGATAAGTGAGTTGCATTCCCGTGACACAAAGAAAAAGTTTTAAATTCCGCTGCATCTGACCCTACAGTTGGAGTGCAATTCGTCGGAAAGTTCAGAATTTGCCTTTGGTTAGTCGCGTCGCGACTGACTGGCAGTCACGCCCTCGACATCCGCGTAGGGTGGGGTTCGGGATGTGACACAGTGAGAGATGGAATATTGTATTATCAGGATAGGATCTGCGTACCCGACGTGCCTGAGATCAGGAAAGAGATTCTTGATGAGGCACACAGTTCGAAGTTCGCCTTACATCCAGGAGGCACCAAAATGTATCACAATGTTAAGGATACTTATTGGTGGTCCGGGATGAAACGTCATATAGCTGAGTACATAGCACGATGTGCCAAGTGCCAACAAATTAAGGTGGAACATCAAAAGCCTGGAGGACTTCTGCAGTCACTGCCCATTCTTGAGTGGAAGTGGGAACACATCATGATGGACTTTGTGTCGGGATTGCCAAAGACAGTCAAGGGGAGTGACTCTATCTGGGTTATCGTAGACAGATTAACTAAGACAGCTCACTTCCTGGCAACCAAGACGACACAATCTCTTCAGCGACTAGCCGAACTATACATCAGAGAGATTGTTAGACTTCACGGAGTTCCAGTATCGATTGTTTCTGATAGGGACCCCCGGTTCGTATCACGATTCTGGAAGGGACTACAACAAGCTATGGGCACGGAACTGAGTCTTAGCACTGCGTATCATCCCGAGACCGACGGCCAGTCGGAGAGGACGATACAGACTTTAGAAGACTTACTGCGTTTCTGTGTCATAGACTTTGAAGGAAGTTGGGAAGATCAGTTGCCATTGGTTCAGTTCACGTACAATAATAGCTATCAAGCTAGTATTGGTATGGCACCATATGAGGCATTATACGGCATGAAGTGCCGATCACCACTGTGTTGGACAGAGGTGGGAGAAAGGAAACTCTATGGGCCAGAGATAGTGGAACAGACCGCACAAAAGATACAACTGATCCGACAGCGTTTATTAGCAACTCAAAGTCGACAGAAAAGCTATGCGAATGTTCACCGACGAGACTTAGAGTTTGCGAAAGACGATTATGTGTACTTGAAAGTATCACCCATGAAAGGGGTGGTCAGGTTTGGCAAGAGGGGAAAGCTTGGCCCCAGATACATTGGGCCATTCAGGATCACGAAGAGGGTTGGACCCGTAGCTTACGAGCTTGCCTTACCATCGGAGTTAGCACATGTTCACAATGTGTTTCATGTCTCGATGCTAAGGAAATGTATACAGAGTGCAGATCAGGTGATCGAGCACGAACCATTAGACGTCCAGGAAAATCTGAGTTACATAGAGCATCCAGTTCAGATTTTGGATCGTCGAGATCAGGTGCTATGGAACAAGACTATTCCATTAGTCAAAGTTCTGTGGAGGAATCACCGGATGGAAGAGGCTACTTGGGAGCGAGAAGATGATATGCGCGCCAAGTACCCGCATTTATTTTCATAGTAGTATATGCTAAGTTTGGGGACAAACTTATTTTTAAGGAGGTAAGAATGTAATATCCCGACCCGGGATACGTCACGTATACCGAGGTAGGTCGGTTAAAACATGTAACTTGAACGGTAAGATATGTATATCTTAGTATTTTCATGGAAATGAATGACTGGAATGATGGGAATGAATAATCAAGGCTGGGTAACACCCGAGCACCCCAGGGCATTGCATCGAAATGCGTGCATGCACGTATTTCCATGCATGCATACGTGAACATAGATGGGTAGCTTAATTAAAATAAAGGTATGTAAATATGATTTAAAATAGAATTAGACCCCTACATATACATGTATATACATGTATAAAAGAGATGTATTTTATGTTTATATATGTATATAATATAATGTATTATACATGTATTAAGTATTATGTATATATGTATATATGCATGAGAAATAAAAGAAAAGAAAAAAGGGGAAACTGCCCTTGGGCAGTAAGCAGATACACTGCATGTGAGGTGTGTGTGTGTCGGCTAGGTGTGAAGTGTGTGTGTGTTATATATATATAATATGATATATATATATATATATATATATATACATGAGTGCACAACAAGTCTCCCCAAGCCATAAATGCAAAGTTGCATTTGGCAGAGGGAAGACAGGCCCTAGGTCAAGGAAAGGGGCCATAGAAGGGGGAGGAACCGAGAGAGAGAGAGAGAAAAGAGAGAGAGGCGGTGGAAACTTCTCTCTACAAATATGAACCTACGGGTGTGGGTTTAAAGGCAAAAAGGAGACCAAGGTTGAGAGAACACTTTGGCAAAGAACTAAGGAGCATAAACAGGAAGTTTGGAGGGTCATAGTGGGCTGAAATCCGAAACCCAGGTAAGTACATTAAGTTCTATTTTTGAGATTTTAAGCATGTATGTTTGATCTAAATTCAGGGTCTTAATAAGCATGCTTCTAGCTTTTAAATGCAAGAAAAATGATAGAAAAAGGTTTAGAAACCATAGAGATATCCCAAGTTGTAGGTTTCATGGATAATTTCGGGTCCCATGAATATTATGCTTAAAACTTTGATATTTGTTTATGAAAATGATCCTTAGAGGTGCAGAAAACCATTTGAAATGGATTAGGGTCAAAACCGTACTCAAAGAGTCACGAAATAGGAAAAATACAGGTCACCGGAAAATCGGTGTAATATCCCGACCCGGGATACCGGGTCACATGACACGTACTACGAGGGAAGAAAATCATATGTATATAATTAATTAATTATTACATTAATTAATTAATTATAAGACTTGATATATATATATATATGTATTAATTAAATGTATATATATGTATATATATATTAATTGAATGAAATATGGAAATATGAAAAAGATGAAAAGTAAAAAGGTGAATAAGTTTGAATGTGTGTGTGTGTGTGTCTTGTATATATATGTGTATATATATATATGTATATAATATGTATAAATATCTTATGGAAATTAAATGCAAAGTTGAAAAAGAAAAAGTAGAATTTACGGGATGGGAAGTCTAGTGTAGGGCTATGAATCACACACACAGAGAGAGAGAGAGAGAGAGAGAGAGGTTGGAGGAGAGAGAAGGGTCGGTCACCTTCTCTATAAAGGCCAAGCATGCAAATCATGCTTTCTTCTTGCTAAAGAAACCAAAAGAAGAAGAACTGAGGAGAAGAGAAGAAGGATTAGAGCAAGAAAGAGGAGGAAAACCAACCAAAAAGGTGAGAATGTTCAAAACTGTCAAAATTCCCTCTCTAGAATTTCTCTACATATGAACTGATTTAAAGCTTCCATTTTATATATATAATGTTTAGAACACATCCAAACCTTAACAAGCATGAAAATCTAGCTTAAAAACACCTAAGATTGCATGACCCATAAGCCACGACCATGGATGGGTCTTGCTCAAGCAGGTCTGAATCCGTGATGGCTAAACTATGGTTGGAGTTTTGGAACCCCAACTAGACACCAAGGGTGTTTTAAAAACCCATGTACGCGACCACGAAGCTCAAGAAATGGCCACCAAACGTAGGTTGCAGGTTACGGGTTTCACAACCCAACCCTTTAAAACTTGGTTTAAATCGACACTAAGGAATGAAAACTTGATCCCCATGAAGAGGGGATCACAACAAGCCAAAAAGCATGAAAAACCATCAAGGAATGAACCTATACAACCGAAATTACAGTTCGGATTATCTACTTCAAAACCGAACATATGAAGGAGTTTTAAAGCTCAAAATGAATGCCAATCGATTTGTATAAACCTTAGGGATAATTTGGGACAAAAACAGTCGAGCTTGGTGGAGTAAAAATTTACTGAAATAGGAAAAATATGAAAACTGTAACTAGGGTTACAGGTCGGTCGAATTGGGGAAGACGACCGAGTCGACTCGCGAACCGTTTAAAACGGTGGGTGGACTCAGGACAGGTGGCAGCCTTGGGGCTTGCCACCGATTAAATGGGGCGACGTCGTTTTGGGCTAGGGTATGTATATATATATATATATATGCGGTTGAGTTTTAAAGGAAAAAGGAAGAAAATGCGGTCGGTGGGGTTCGAACCCCTGACCTCACGCGCCCCACGAGTGTTTTTCCACTTAGCCACGCGTATACGTGTGACCAATTACGAACGCAATATATATATATATATAATATATTTAATTAAATCCGAAAATAAAAAAGGTGCAATTGCACCTTACAGGATTCGAACGTGGGATGTATGGGGAGGGAGGTGACACACTGGCCAGCGTGCCACCCTATTCAACCTGTTCCTTATTCCCCATTAATAATATATATATTACATGTTATAAATTAATTTAATTAAATGTAATTAATTAAATTAATTACTCCGAAATGGCCCGTTGTCCAAAAATTACAAGTTATATATGTAACCTTACTATCTTGGACCCCCTAAGCCCATTGGTAAGGTCCACGACATGAGATGAGGTCCCGAAAAATTTGAGACCCCTAAAAAATGTCAAAATGACCAAAATGCCCTTGCCCCATAAACAAGTCAAACAAAGTCCAAATTTAATAAATGAATAGTGTATCCTTACTATTTCGGATATTTTGAAGCCAATGGTAGGGTCCGTTTTACGAGACGAGGCTCGAAAAATAAAGTCACGTAAGGGGTAAATGACCAAAATACCCCTTGACCAAATTTGACAAGTTATTAATGTATTCTTACTATTTTGGACCTTCTGAGTCCAATGGTGAAGTCCACGACACAAGATGGGGTTCCGAACATAAAAACACGTAAAGGGGTAAAAAGACCAAAATACCCCTGGTACCCCTAAAGCCAAAATGAAATCAGAAAAGGTCTAAATTGACTTTCTTTGACATCCCGGACTCAAAAATAGAGTCCAAGTTACGAAACGAAGTACAGAAAAATATGACACGTAAAACGATAAAATAACCATTTTTGTCCCTTTACATGAAATAGTCCGAATTAATTGTTAGAAAAGCCTAAACCGACTTTCTTCAACACTCCGGACTCAATGATAGAGTCTATTCGACCTAAAGAAATATCTAAAATGAAAAGACATAAAATTTGATGAATAGCATCTGTTAGATGACTATGAACTAAAATGTTGCCAAAGAACTAAACTGAGGCAAATACGAGAAATGAAATACGAAAAGACACGACACGTAAACATGTTAAGTAAATAACTTTAAGTTAAAGTTAATGGAACTCCCAGAAGAGTATGATTGTAGAAATCTATTTTTCTTGACACGATAAATTGTGTTTTTAAACAGAGAATTAACTAAACACAAAAATGAGCCAAGAACGGGAAGTCACTCCTATGATGACAAGGGCCCAACTAGCAAAGGATCCCAAGCAAAAAGTGTTCCGGGAGAAACTGGAAAGACAGCTCCAGCTGATTCAAAATCGCATTCGGATTTCTAAAACGAACGAAGTATGCTGTGTAAGCCCCTTTATTTATAAGACAATAACTAAAGAGCAACTAGCAGCAAGAAAGCTTAAGAAACAGGAGGATACGGAAACGTTGGAAGAATGGCGACAAAGGTTAAAGAAGGCCAAGGGAAAAACACCCAAATAGAGCAGGACTAAAAGTACAAGGTGAGTAACCCTGTGTTTGAATTGGAGATTTAACTCCATGAATTTGACAAGGTTTTAAGTTTAAATTTATGAAGCATTTGAAATTTCGAATTCAGTATTTACATGATTCAGTTTTTAATTGTTCTATTTTATAACCCCATTGTGACATGCTTAGTGAATGGTTTCTGCAACAGTTTTTCCTTCAAATACTTTTCAGCATGTCTAGTTAAAATGCAATTATTGTTAAATATTTCGAATTTGCTTATTTCAAGTATACAAATGTTTATTACGAATTTATGAAAAGTATCTATGAAACAAGTCACATGATAAATGTTTTATAAGATGAATGGTGCATAAGCACTTAGACAGGATTCTGAGTTTTCAGTTGCCCTGTAAAATAGGCAGGATTTTGAGTTTTACGGAACTCAATTGCCCTGTAAAATGCCCGGTAGCAGGATCTAATCCCCCAGGCAGGTGAGATATCTCCATTTATAAGTAAAACGGGTGTCCGGTTCGAAACGGATTCCACTAACGGAAGTGATAAGATGACAAATGATTTGAAAATGGAAGCAAGTTTTTACTCTCATTTTCAATATGCATATGTTTGAGTTTTATATACTCTATTTAAGAAATACATGATATGCTATATGTTTTAAAGTTCATATGTATAAGTTTAGCTTGAATGTTTTAAATATTTCAAGCTACATGTTTCAAGGAATGCATATATTCTGTATTCAATTATACGAACAATTGGCGGTGACTATTTTACAAATTCTTATGTACTAAACCACTGCTAATTGAAAAACCCCATGACGAATACTGGTATTGCTCACAAGCTTAGATTAGCTTACCCGGACTTTGTTCGGACCCCCCCTTTCAGGTAATTAGCAGCAGTCTTGACTTAAGGACGACGATGACGAATCTGCTGATTTTGGGAAGATATGGTTAAATAGTTTCTTTTGATAAGTCTATGAACTCTAATAGTACTTTTGTATTAGTAGACATAGTAAGGACATGTAATAAGCCCTCTGGGCAAATCGAACATGTATTGTAATTAATGTTATAAGTTTTTAAGTTTTTAGTTATACTCTGAATGTGTAACCATGTATGCTATGTATGGAGCAGCAGTGCCGAACGGATGTGCATAATTTAAAAATGAGAAAAGAAAAGAAAAAGTTTTTTCACGCTTTCGCAACACGTATGTTGCACATCTATTCGATACCGCTGCATATGCGAGCCTTGTCTCGGGGCCCTCGGGTCTCGGGGCGGCGATCGCGATCCGGTGATCCGCTTAGGGTGGGTTTCGGGTCGTGACAACATGGTATCAGAGCACTAGGTAATAGGTCTTTTGGGAAAAGATTGAAATTTAAGTTAAGAACGGTTAAGATTAGTTCTAGGTTGACTAAGATCAACTTAGTGACGATAGAAGATTCAAAATAGAATTATGAGTTAGGTAAGTCTTAGGCTACCTAATATTTTAAGTACGTAATATGAAGTAAAGGCGGGGTATGGGACCCGCAATATATGAAATGATTATGTGAAGTATACGTTATGATATGAAAGCGGGGTATGGGACCCGCATTATATGAAATAGATACGCGAAGTACGTAAGGTAATGTAAGGGCAGGGTATGGGACCTGCACTAGAGTAAGTCAAGTTAATAGAAGTACGTATATGATAGGAAGGCGCGGTATGGGACCCGTGTTTAAGTAAAAGAAATAGGGATAATAAAATACATCCCACATTGAGAACATGAAGTAAATAAAAGTAAATTTTATGCAATGAACATGTGATAGAAAACTAATGGATGTGTGTTTTCAGCAAAAATGGTAAATACTAGAAGGACTACGGGAAGTTCTGAGGACAGAATGGATAGGATGGAGCAACTTATAGAAGCAATGGCCCGAACAGTGGCGGGTATTCAAGCTCAGGGCCAAGTGCCCCAACCAGTGCCCCAACCAGTCCAAGCTCCTGAACCTCCGCCAAATCTGGTACGACCTGCTGAGGCAGTCAACACATCTACTTACAAAACATTCCAAGGATTCAAACCGCCTAGGTTTGATGGACTGGATACGACGATTAGTGCAGAATCATGGGTAAGAGAGATGGAGCGCATTTTTACCGTGATGCCTTGCACAACTGAACAGAAAGTCTCCTACGTTGCTTTCACTTTTAAAGATGTAGCCCACGAGTGGTGGCTTTTAGAGAGAGATAGGGAACCACCCATGACTTGGGAGAGGTTCTTGGAAGTATTTTATGAAAAGTACTTCCCAAGATCATTGAGAAACCAAAAGATAGCCGAATTTGCAACCCTAACCCAGGGAATGATGACGGTGGCCGAGTACGAGACTAAATTTATGAATCTGGCTCGTTTCGCACCACACATGATCCACACTGAGGATTTGAAAGCTAGGAAGTTTGAATGTGGTCTCAAGGATAACATTAGGTATCGATTGGAACCCTTTGAGCTTCCGACATATAACGCGGTTGTGGACCGTGCCAAAATATTTGAGAGAGCTGGAATAGCCTTGTCCCAGAAAAAGGATAAGAAACAGATGAGCCCCATGCCTCAACAAATGAAGAAAACCAAAACAGGAGGAGGCAGGACTGTTACATGAATGAGGAAGGCAATGTTAGTCAAAAGACAGTAGAAACTCCCACATGCCCTACCTGCCAAAAGAAACATTTTGCCCCTTGTCGGCAGGGTACCAATGTTTGCTACAAATGTGGACAACCAGGGCATCGTGTCAAAGAGTGCCCCAAATGGAGTTCAGCTACCAAGGAAGCTACTGCTATAGCTTCATCGGCTACGCCGCAGGCTCGGACTGCTGAAAAAGGAAAAGGAACTCAAGAACCTACGAGGTACGGGCGAGTTTTCAATATATTTTCTGAAGCTGCTCAAGCCTCTAAGGATAATTAGGTATATGATCAAATATTTAAATTCTGTCGTATATGCTTATGGTTTAGATTTAAACTCTAGATATATTAATGATGAAATGTTAACCGAGGAATTTCCTAATCTTCAAGGATGGGAACAAGCAAGTTTTGGGGACAAAACGCTTATAAGTAGGGAAGAATGTAAAATCCCGACCCGGGATACCGGGTCACATGACACGTACTACGAGGGAAGAAATCATATGTATATAATTAATTAATTATTACATTAATTAATTAATTATAAGACTTGATATATATATATATATGTATTAATTAAATGTATATATATGTATATATATTAATTGAATGAAATATGGAAATATGAAAAAGATGAAAAGTAAAAAGGTGAATAAGTGTGAATGTGTGTGTGTGTGTCGGCTAGTGTGTGTGTGTGTGTCTTGTATATATATGTGTATATGTATATATATGTATATAATATGTATAAATATCTTATGGAAATTAAATGCAAAGTTGAAAAATAAAAAGTAGAATTTATGGGATGGGAAGTCTAGTGTAGGGCTATGAATCACAGAGAGAGAGAGAGAGAGAGGTTGGAGGAGAGAGAAGGGTCGGTCACCTTCTCTATAAAGGCCAAGCATGCAAATCATGCTTTCTTCTTGCTAAAGAAACCAAAAGAAGAAGAACTGAGGAGAGGAGAAGAAGGATTAGAGCAAGAAAGAGGAGGAAAACCAACCAAAAAGGTGAGAATGTTCAAAACTGTCAAAATTCCCTCTCTAGAATTTCTCTACATATGAACTGATTTAAAGCTTCCATTTTATATATATAATGTTTAGAACACATCCAAACCTTAACAAGCATGAAAATCTAGCTTAAAAACACCTAAGATTGCATGACCCATAAGCCACGGCCATGGATGGACCTTGCTCAAGCAGGTCTGAATCCGTGATGGCTAAACTATGGTTGGAGTTTTGGAACCCCAACTAGACACCAAGGGTGTTTTAAAAACCCATGTACGCGACCACGAAGCTCAAGAAATGGCCACCAAACGTAGGTTGCAGGTTACGGGTTTCACAACCCAACCCTTTAAAACTTGGTTTAAATCGACACTAAGGAATGAAAACTTGATCCCCATGAAGAGGGGATCACAACAAGCCAAAAAGCGTGAAAAACCATCAAGGAATGAACCTATACAACCGAAATTACAGTTCGGATTATCTACTTCAAAACCGAACATATGAAGGAGTTTTAAAGCTCAAAATGAATGCCAATCGATTTGTATAAACCTTAGGGATAATTTGGGACAAAAACAGTTGAGCTTGGTGGAGTAAAAATTTACGAAATAGGAAAAATATGAAAACTGTAACTAGGGTTACAGGTCGGTCGAATTGGGGAAGACGACCGAGTCGACTCGCGAACCGTTTAAAACGGTGGGTGGACTCGGGACAGGTGGCAGCCTTGGGGTTTGCCACCGATTAAATGGGGCGACGTCGTTTTGGGCTAGGGTATGTATATATATATATGCGGTTGAGTTTTAAAGGATTAAGGAAGAAAATCCCGTCGGTGGGGTTCGAACCCCTGACCTCACGCGCCCCACGCGTGTTTTTCCACTCGGCCATGCGTATATGTGTGACCAATTACGAACGCAATATATATATATAATATATTTAATTAAATCCGAAAATAAAAAAGGTGCAATTGTACCTTACAGGATTCGAACGTGGGATGTATGGGGAGGGAGGTGACACGCTGGCCAGCGTGCCACCCTATTCAACCTGTTCCTTATTCCCCATTAATAATATATATATTACATGTTATAAATTAATTTAATTAAATGTAATTAATTAAATTAATTACTCCGAAATGGCCCGTTGTCCAAAAATTACAAGTTTTATATGTAACCTTACTATCTTGGACCCCCTAAGCCCATTGGTGAGGTCCACGACATGAGATGAGGTCCTGAAAAATTTGAGACCCCTAAAAAAATGTCAAAATGACCAAAATGCCCTTGCCCCATAAACAAGTCAAACAAAGTCCAAATTTAATAAATGAATAGTGTATCCTTACTATTTCGGATATTTTGAAGCCAATGGTAGGGTCCGTTTTACGAGACGAGGCTCGAAAAATAAAGTCACGTAAGGGATAAATGACCAAAATACCCCTTGACCAAATTTGACAAGTTATTAATGTATTCTTACTATTTTGGACCTTCTGAGTCCAATGGTGAAGTCCACGACACAAGATGGGGTTCCGAACATAAAAACACGTAAAGGGGTAAAAAGACCAAAATACCCCTGGTACCCCTAAAGCCAAAATGAAATCAGAAAAGGTCTAAATTGACTTTCTTTGACATCCCGGACTCAAAAATAGAGTCCAAGTTACGAAACGAAGTACAGAAAAATATGACACGTAAAACGATAAAATAACCATTTTTGCCCTTTACATGAAATAGTCCGAATTAATTGTTAGAAAAGCCTAAACCGACTTTCTTCAACACTCCGGACTCAATGATAGAGTCTATTCGACCTAAAGAAATATCTAAAATGAAAAGACATAAAATTTGATGAATAGCATCTGTTAGATGACTATGAACTAAAATGTTGCCAAAGAACTAAACTGAGGCAAATACGAGAAATGAAATACGAAAAGACACGACACGTAAACATGTTAAGTAAATAACTTTAAGTTAAAGTTAATGGAACTCCCAGAAGAGTATGATTGTAGAAATCTATTTTTCTTGACACGATAAATTGTGTTTTTAAACAGAGAATTAACTAAACACAAAAATGAGCCAAGAACGGGAAGTCACTCCTATGATGACAAGGGCCCAACTAGCAAAGGATCCCAAGCAAAAAGTGTTCCGGGAGAAACTGGAAAGACAGCTCTAGCTGATTCAAAATTGCATTCGGATTTCTAAAACGAACGAAGTATGCTGTGTAAGCCCCTTTATTTATAAGACAATAACTAAAGAGCAACTAGCAGCAAGAAAGCTTAAGAAACAAGAGGATACAGAAACGTTGGAAGAATGGCGACAAAGGTTAAAGAAGGCCAAGGGAAAAACACCCAAATAGAGCAGGACTAAAAGTACAAGGTGAGTAACCCTGTGTTTGAATTGGAGATTTAACTCCATGAATTTGACAAGGTTTTAAGTTTAAAGTTATGAAGCATTTGAAATTTCGAATTCAGTATTTACATGATTCAGTTTTTAATTGTTCTATTTTCTAACCCCATTGTGACATGCTTAGTGAATGGTTTCTGCAACAGTTTTTCCTTCAAATACTTTTCAGCATGTCTAGTTAAAATGCAATTATTGTTAAATATTCCGAATTTGCTTATTTCAAGTATACGAATGTTTATTACGAATTTATGAAAAGTATCTATGAAACAAGTCACATGATAAATGTTTTATAAGATGAATGGTGCATAAGCACTTAGACAGGATTCTGAGTTTTCAGTTGCCCTGTAAAATAGGCAGGATTTTGAGTTTTACGGAACTCAATTGCCCTGTAAAATGCCCGGTAGCAGGATCTAATCCCCCAGGCAGGTGAGATATCTCCATTTATAAGTAAAACGGGTGTTCGGTTCGAAACGGATTCCACTAACGGAAGTGATAAGATGACAAATGATTTGAAAATGGAAGCAAGTTTTTACTCTCATTTTCAATATGCATATGTTTGAGTTTTATATACTCTATTTAAGAAATACATGATATGCTATATGTTTTAAAGTTCATATGTATAAGTTTAGCTTGAATGTTTTAAATATTTCAAGCTACATGTTTCAAGGAATGCATATATTCTGTATTCAATTATACGAACAATTGGCGGTGACTATTTTACAAACTCTTATGTACTAAACCACTGCTAATTGAAAAACCCCATGACGAATACTAGTATTGCTCACAAGTTAGATTAGCTTACCCGGACTTTGTTCGGACCCCCCCTTTCAGGTAATTAGCAGCAGTCTTGACTTAAGGACGACGATGACGAATCTGCTGATTTTGGGAAGATATGGTTAAATAGTTTCTTTTGATAAGTCTATGAACTCTAATAGTACTTTTGTATTAGTAGACATAGTAAGGACATGTAATAAGCCCTCTAGGCAAATCGAACATGTATTGTAATTAATGTTATAAGTTTTTAAGTTTTTAGTTATACTCTGAATGTGTAACCATGTATGCTATGTATGGAGCAGTTGTACCGAACGGATGTGCATAATTTAAAAATGAGAAAAGAAAAGAAAAAGTTTTTTCACACTTCCACAAAACGTATGTTGCACATCTATTCGATACCGCTGCATATGCGAGCCTTGTCTCGGGGCCCTCGGGTCTCGGGGCGGCGATCGCGATCCGGTGATCCGCTTAGGGTGGGTTTCGGGTCGTGACAATCGGGCCGACCCCTTTAAACCCTATTTCGTGAAGATGGGGAAGGATCCAATGGAAACCAAGGATGGATTTGAAATCCTTGGGAAAAGAGGAAGAGAATGGCATTTTAAATGGACAAAAACTCACCGAAAAATGCGTGACAGTCGCCGGAGAAGACGACTGTTCACGCCGAAACCCTACCGGAGACGTAGGGAAGATGACCGAAAAAGCATGGGGGCTATCGGGTCAAAACTGGAATGGGTTTGGGTTCGGATCGGGTCGGTACCCGACCGGATATGAAACGGGACCGAAACTGTGTCGTTTGGCTTTTTAATTTAAATGGGTTTTGGGCTGTTTGGTTGCATGGATAGTAAATTGGGAATTAGGTTTGGGGTTATCCAGACCAAGGATAGGATAGAAAATCAGGGTTATTGAAATCCGATTTTTCAAATGAACTGAACCGTTTGGTTCAAGGGGAGAATGGACCGGTTTAGGGTTTTTAGGTCTGAACCAACTGGTTCAGACTGCAGCTTTTAGAAATTGTGAACCGGCCCCAAATGTTTTGAAAAATTACACTGTTGCCCAAATATAAAAAATTAATTAAATATTAATTTTATAATAATGCCCCTATTTCAAAATTGGGTCAAACGAAGTCCAAACGATACAAATGAATAGTCAAAACCAATTATCTCGGACGTTCTGAGTCCAATGGTGGGGTCCATTTTACGAGATGAGACCCCGAAGGATAAAATACCGTAAAAGTGCAAAATGACCATTTTGCCCTTTTTAGTGCAAAAGTCCAAATGGAATTCCGCGAAAGCCTAAACTGACTTTCTTCGGCATTCCGGACTCAATGGTAAAGTCTAAAATAGTATTTGAAATACTTATGACAGAAAGGCATAAAATTTGATGAATAGAATCTATTATAAGACGTATTCACTGTTATATAGGAAACTCGAAAGGCAAGGGTATACTCACGGATTTCTGAGATAGAATCACGATAGAGGTAAGTGGATCACTTTCTCTTACATGTGGTATTTCCACAAGCCAAGTTTAGTCTTTTACTGCCAAACTCGTACTCTCGAAAGTATTGATATCCTTGTGTTCCACAATTCGATGTTTTCTATCTTGTGGACATATCATTGACTGATGTATCACTGTTATCATGTTTCACTGTGCTTTGAAAGCACATATGCTATTGCTATCCACTTTGTGATATTGTTTTATCTCGTGGACATTGCTTGACTGCTATAATCATTGTTATCATGTTGAACCATGCCTTGAAAGGCCTACTGTTGTATCCTTATTGAATGAATGATATTCCATTTTTATATTCTATGGAATTACTATGATCATGACATGTTTATGGACACGGGAGTTGTGCTCAGTCACAACACCCATCCGATGCTCTCTGATTGAATGGGACCTACGGGTCAAGTCTGTGAACGGACAAATGGCAATTTATTGGAATTGACTGGGGGGTATGCCGGGCCCCAAAAGATCGAGGGTCTGCCGAGCCCTGAAACAGAATAACAGCATCTCTTATGATTAACAGAACTTGTAATACCCCGACCCAAATTAGAGGCTATTAAGCTGTTGTGTTGAAATTGGAAATCAACACCTCTAGTAACAAGGTCGGTGTCGACCCCGACGCACGAACCTTAAGTAAGTGTCCTGAAAAGTCAGGATGACTGTACATCACTTTCGTTGCAATCACCAACATGTCGATTTTGATGATAATTACATTTTCACGTCAACTACAAATTGTTGATACGAGTACGAGAATTTGGACAAATATTACGAGAATACGAAGATTAGTACAAGATAATGCATTTAAGAAAATAATTAATTTTTAAAGTAATTAATTATTTTAAGTATAAGAAATAAATTGTAACAATTAATATACATAATTAAATATAGAAATATATATATATATATATTGTATAAATAATTATAACCTTAAATATATATATATATATATATAATTATACATGAATATATATATATATGTGTATGTGAATGCATGCATGTATGCCAAAATATGTATGTATGAGATGTATGTATAATAGGGCATACTATTGTCCAAAGTGTACAAAGGTGGGAGAGGTATGTGTATTATCCAAGGGGTATTAGGGTTGAGCTTTGTATATATATACATATATATATATATATATGTGAGTCAAACACCACACACACACACAACCGGCCACTCATGGCCTGCCCAACAGTGGCAATTCAGGCCACTCATGAAGAAACCTGAATTGGGTTAAACCAAAGGGAGGGGAAATCAAAAATTTCAATGATTTCTTCTCCTTATACATAATGCATGGTGCTTATACACACAAAACACAACCATCCGAGAGTGAGGGAGAGATTGAAGGAGTTTCTGAGACATTCAGAAGTAGGAAGCAAGGAGCAAGGGAGAGAGAAACAGTTTGAAACAAGGTAAACCCTCAAACACTTGAATTTCTCTCTCTAGAATTTTTATAAGTATGAATCTGTTTTAAGCCTTTAATTTAGCATATATGATGATTAGGATGTATATACATGAATTAGGCATGAAAATCTCGACCTAGAAAACCTAGGAAGCACAAACCGTACACAAGGCAGCCATGGACGGACCTTGCTTGAAGCAGGTCTGAACTGAGACACACCAAACCAGATTTGGTTTATCAAAACCTAAACTAGACCCTTATAGCATGCCAAAAACCTTAATACGCGACCACGAATCCCAAAGAAAGACCTCCAAACATGAACTTGCAGGTTACGGGTTTACAACCCAAACCTTTAAACTCGCATGTAAACCAACATACATGAATGGGATTTGAATCCTCATGAAGAGGGGATCAAAATAAGCCCAACCTCACTAAAAATGGTGAAGAAATGAGCATGAACGAGCCACTTACAGTCAGGATTATCGCCCCTTTAACCGAGCAAATGAGTTCGATTCGAACTCTCAAACGAATGCCAAGTTGTTTAGTGATGTTTTAGGAAGGGTTGCCCATCAAAACAGTTGGGATCGGTTGAGGGAAAATTCTCGAAATAGAAAAAATGGGGAAACTGTAACTAGGGTTACAGTGGGGAAGAAATGGGGAAGACGACAGTGAGTTGACTCGGCCTTTTAAAAATTTTCGTGTCGACTCGGACACGTGGCGGCCTCGGGGCTTGCCACCGAATTAATGGGGCGACGTCGTTTTGGGCATTTGGAATATATATATATATATAACGGTTAAATTTAATGAAAACGGAGGGATTTGCGGTCAGTGGGGTTCGAACCCCTGACCCCCACGCGCCCACGCACGCCTTTTTCCACTCGGCCACGCGTATGCGTGTGTCCATTTACAAACACAATATGTATATATATTACAGTAAATAAAATCCAGAAATTAAAATGGTGCAACCGCACCTGGTGAGATTCGAACGTGCGTGGTATGGGGAGGGAGGTGACACGCTGGCCAGCGTGCCACCCTATTCAACCTGTTCAAATTACGTATAAAATAATATATATATTATACTTAATTAAGATTAATTTAATTAAATGAAATTAATTAAATTAAATGCTCCGAAATGGCCCGTTGTCCAAAAATTACAAGTTATATATGTAACCTTACTATCTCGGACCCTCTGAGTCCATTGGTGAGGTCTGTGACATAAGATGAGGCCCCGAAAAATTTAAGACTCCTAAAAATGTCAAAATGACCAAAATGCCCTTCTCCCTAAACAAGTCAAACGAAGTCCGAATTAAACAAATAAATAGTGTATCCGTACTATTTTGGATACTCTGAGACTAATGGTAGGGTCCATTTTAAGAGACGGGGCTCGAAAAAAATAAAGACACGTAAAAGGGGAAAATGACCAAATTACCCCTAGTACACCAAAAGCCAAATTAAACCAAAGAAGGTCTAAACTGACTTTCTTCGACGCTCCGGACTCAATGGTAGAGTCTATTCGACTAAAAGAAATGTCTAAAATGAAAATACATAAAATTTGATGAATAGCATCTGTCAGATGACTATAAATTAAAGCGATGCCAAAGTACTAATCTACGGCATATACGAGGACATGACAACACATCAACTCTAGAATAAAAAAATTTCTAACTCATAAATTGATCTTAGGTAAGTCATGGAAGAACAACGAACCAAGTACACAATCATGACCAAGGCCCAAAGGGCCAAGGACCCTAAGCAACAGGCCTTCATGCAAGAGCTGTTGCGTCGACAGAGAGTAATCAACAGATTTGTCAAGATAGCCAAGGCGACAGAGGTCGTCTCGGTAAGCCCTTTCATGTTCAAATCACCCACTAAGGCCATGGTGGCAGAGGCTAAAAAGAAGAAGGAAGAAGAAAGGAAATTGGAAGAAGAGAGAGAGAATACAGAAACCTTAGCCGAATGGCGTCGCAGGTAATATTATCATTAAGAACCTAAGTTACTAGTTTTGTATTACAGTTATAAGACAGACAGGTATGACAAGTTAGGCTTCTCATAGTCTACACTTAGTGAGTAGTGGAGTTAATTAAGTACATATGAAAATTTATGAAATCTTCATGAATCTTGATAGGCTAAGGAAAGAAAGAGTAAAAGGGAAGGCGCCTCAGTAGAGCAAACCCTAAAGGACCAAGGTGAGTAACCCTGTATTTGAACTGGAGATTTAACTCCATATATTTGAAGAAGTTTTAAGCTCAAGTCATTGCAGCCTTTGAATATCAAATTCAGTCCACATATGATTCCGTTCTTCTAAAATATTTTGTTACGGCATGCTTATTAAATGTTTTAAATTCAGCTCTTTTCTTGAAAATACATCAGCATGTCTAAATCAATTGCAAACCTCCTTAATATTCTGAATTTGATTATCACGTGTATTTGAAGCTTTATTGTAGAATTTGTATGTTCATGAAAAATATCTATTGAAGAAGTCATGTGACAAATGTTTTATAAGATAAACGGTACTAAGTACCACCCTATATGATGGTTGAAATTCTTCGGGATTCAACAGTACATGCCCGGTAGAAGGATCTAATCCCCCAGGCAAATGAGATATCTCCATCGACAGTATTGGCAGTAAAATGGGAGTCTGGTTCGAAACAGATTCCATCTAATAAAAGAGAAAAGATGACAAGTGATTTTGAAAATAGAAGTAGGTATTATCCCTATTCTATTTCACATGTTTATATGCTTTTAAATTGCATATGCTCTATTTGAAGAAAATGTGTGTTTAGCTTGAATACTTTAATTGTTCAAAGCTATTATTTTAAGAATGCATATACTCTGTGTTCTAAAATGTACAAGCAATTGGTAGTGAATATTTCAAAAACCCTCATGTGCTAAAACCACTACCAGTTGAAAACCCCATGACGAATGCAGGAATTACTCACAAGCTTTGATTAGCTTACCCGGATTTTATCCGCCCCCCTTTCAGGTGATTAATGGCAGATCGAATTTTTGAAGACATTAAGGATGAACCTAGCTTTTGGGAAGATTTGCTTAAGTAGTTCTTTTGGAAAAAAAATCACATGAACTTTGATTAGTATATTTTGTATTTCCAGACAGTCTAAGGATATGTATTAAGCCCCACGGGGCAGTTGAACTAAGATTGTAATTATAAAGTCTTTTAAGTTTAGTTATGCTCTGTATGTATGATTATACATGTATACCGAAATGTGAAGAGCGGCAGTATCGGACGGATGTGCAAATCAAAAAAAAAAAAAAAAAAAAAAAAAGGATTTTCACGCTTCCGCAACCACATGAAGCACATCTATTCGATACCGCTACCTATGCGAGCCTTGTCTCGAGGCCTTCGGGCCTCGGGGCGGCGGTCGCGATCCGGTAATCCGCATAGGGTGGGTTTCGGGTCGTGACAGAACTTGATTGTTGAATGGCACTATTCCTTATAATTCTTCAAAGTCTCGAAAGACTTGCATTGATTGATTTGATTGTAATCGGTTCATTGTGGCAGTACTTCATTGTTGTTATATTTTCATTTTACACTATTACTTCTGATTGTGTATTGTGATTACTTTCCATTGGCCCTCATGGCAATTATGTTCATTGGCTATCACAGCATCTCCTTCCTTATGATTGGCTATCATTATCTTATTCATGGATTCACATTGATCATCGATACCAGTGTTGGAGATCTGTTTTACTTACTGAGCTTTGTAGCTCATTCCACCCCATTTACCCCCATTTCAGGTGATGACGCTGCGAGACCCCAGTAGGAGTCTGAGAGCGTAGGGGGACATTTTGAAGTATTGTATCAGTCTATGTTAGTTCTCCCATGTATTCACCACCCTCGGGTGCTGGTTACGGTTTAGTTCTCATTTTGAATTTTGTAGAACTATGTCATGTATTTAATAGATTTTCGTTGTTAAATTTATTTTAAAGACTTCCGCTGGATTACTGTAATAGATAAAGACTTCCGCTGTTTAATGTTTAAAATTTTTAGTACATTGCATATTAGTACTATGATACAGGAATGAAAAAGTAGGGACGGCCTTCGGGTCGGCCCCGCGATACGAGATCCGCATAGGGTGGGTTTCGGGTCGTGACAATTATTGAGTCCGGAATGTCAAAGAAAGTCAATTTAGACCTTCCCTGGTTTTAATTTGGCTTTTGGTGTACTAGGGTAATTTGGTCATTTTATCCCCTCACGTGTCTTTATGTTCGGGACCTTATCTTGTGTCGTGGACCTCACCATTGGACTCAGAAGGTCCGAGATAGTAAGATTACACTAATAACTTGTTAATTTTGGTCAAGGGGTATTTTGGTAATTTACACCTTAACGTGCCTAAATTTTTCAGAGTCCCGCCTCATGAAACGGACCCCACCATTAGATTCAGAATGTTTGAAATAGTTAGAATCCACTATTTATTTATTTTATTTGGACCTTGTTTGACTTATTTATGGGGCAGGGGCATTTTAGTCATTTTGACATTTTTAGGGGTTTTTAATTTTTCGGGACCTCATTTCATGTCACAGACCTCACTAATGGACTCAGAAGGCCTGAGACAGTAGGAATACATATATAACTCATCTCATTTGGACACCGGGCCATTTTGGAGTATTTAATTTAATTAATTTCATTTAATTAAATTAAATTAATAGGTATAGTATATATATAATTTATGTGGGATTAGTGACAGGTTGAATAGGGTGGCACGCTGGCCAACGTGTCACCTCCCTCCCCATACGTCCGAGTTCGAGTCCCACCAGGTGCAATGCACCTTTTATTTTCGGTTTTTAATTATATGTATAATATATATATTTCGTTCGCATATATGGCACACGCGAGTGCGTGGCCGAGTGGAAAGAATGCGTGTGGGCACATGAGGTCAGGGGTTCGAACCCCACTGACCGAGATCCCCCCCCCTTTTCTTTTAAAACTTAACCGTATACATATGTATATATACTTAGGCCCTAAACGACGTCGCCCCACTAATTCGGTGGCAAGCCCAGAGGCTGCCATGCATCCGAGTCGACTCGGTCAGAGCTTTTAAACCGAGTTGACTCACAGTCACCTTCTTCATTCGATCCCTACTATTGCCATAGTTGCTGCGTTTCATTTTTTTCTATTTCGTGGATTTTGGCCGATTATTTTCTTACTGTTTCTTCTCCAAAATGTTTCTAAAACATCATGGAGTGTTTTGGCATTCATTTGAGGGATCGAAAGGGTCTCATTAGCTCGGTTGAAGGTTGGATAATCCGAACTGTAAATCGTTGGTTCATGCTCATTTCTTCATCATTTTTAGTGAGGTTGGGCTTATTTTGATCCCCTCTTCATGAGGATTCAATTCCCATTCATACTTGTTGATTTAAATGAGAGTTTAAAGGTTTGGGTTCCAAACCCGTAACCTGCAACTCGGTTGTTGGGGGTTAGTTTTTGAGTTTTGTGATCGCGTAGTAGGGTTCTTAGAACCCTCATGGCCTTAGTTTGAAGTCTTGATAAGCCAAAATGGAATTGGTGAACGTGGGTTCAGACCTGCTTGAGCAAGGTCCATCCATGGCTGCCTTGTGTACGGCTGATGTTTCTAAGGTGTTTTAGGTTCAATTAATCGTGCCTAGTTCATGTATATTCATCCTAATCATCATGTATACTAAATTAAAGGCTAAAACAGATTCATACATATAGAAATTCTAGAGAGAGAAATTCAAGTGTTTTGTAGGTTTACCTTGTTCCAAACTGTCTCTCTCTCTTTTGCTCCTTGCTTCCCAATTCTGAATGTCCTAGAAACTTCTTCAATCTCTCCCTCACTCTCGGATGGTTGTGTTTGTGTGAGTACAAGCTCCATGCATACTTGTATAAAGAGAGTGAATCATGGCAAATCTGATTGCCCCTCCATTTGGGTTAGCCAATTTTAGGCTTCTTCATGAGTGGGTTTGAATTGCCACTGTTGGGCAGGCCATTGAGTGGCCGGTTGCGTGTGTGTGTGGTGTTTGACTTACATATATATATATATGTATATATATACATGGTTCAACCCTAATACCCTTGGATAATACACACACCTCTCTTGACACACACTCACCTTTGTACACTTTGGACAATAGCATGCTCTCTTATCCCATATATAATATACATACATTTCATATTTTAACATACATGCATGCATGCATATATACACATTCATATATATATATATATATTCATGTATAATTATACATATATATTTTTAGTTATAATTATTTATATAGTATATGTATTTTTGCATTTAATTATATATATGTGAATGTTACAATTTACTTCTTATATTAAAATAATTAATTACTTTAAAAATTAATTATTTTCTTAAATGTATCATTTTTGTACTAATCTTCGTATCTTCGTAATACGTGTCACAATACCCGGCATTCTCGAGTCGGGGTATTACATTCTTCCCTCCTTAAAAGAGTTTTGTCCTCAAAACTCGGGGTCTCTTATCCTAAATTTCTGCTTCCATCGAACGTGTTCACATGTCTAGTAGTCGAATTTCGAATGACAAGTTTTTATATTTAACAAAACGAAACATTCGGACGACGTACCTTACTGATCCTCAGAGGCCTGTGCTGCCTCTCCGAATATGTTGTACACCCGCCCGTGCCTCACAGGTTCCTTGCCCCCTCCTTGTTTCCCAGCCGTTGTGGCCGGTGCACGTGGTGTAGCTGATGAAGCCACCGCAGTAGGCTCTTTAGCAGTTGAGCCCCACTTTGGGCAATCTTTGATGAGATGCCCAGCCTGGCCACACTTGTAACAGCCTCCGGTGTTGCGCCAACAGGGTGCATGATGCTTTTTTTGGCAGGTGGGGCATGTCGGAATTTCTCCTGACTTTTTGCTAGTGTCACCCTTCTTGTTAACGCTAGTCTCACTTTTATCCCCTGTTTTTGTCTTTTTCATTGACTGGGCACCGGGGCCGATCTTTTTCTTGTCTTTCTTTTGAGACAAAGCAACCCCAGCTTTCTCGAAAATTTTGGCACGGTCCACGACGGCATTGTACGTGGGGAGCTCAAAAGGTTCTAATCGGTACCTGATGCCATCCCTCAGTCCAGTTTTGAATTTTCGAGCTTTTAGATCTTCTGTTTGGACCACATGGGGTGCGAATCGGGCTAACCTCATGAACTTGGTTTCGTACTCCGCCACAGTCATTGCTCCTTGGGTCAGAACGGAAAATTCTGCGACCCTTTGATTTTTTAATGACCTTGGAAAATACTTGTCATAGAATACCTCCAAAAACCTAGTCTAGGTCATTGGCGGTTCTCTTTCCTTTTCCAGGAGCCACCACTCGTGAGCTGCATCCTTGAAAGTGAATGCGGCGTAGGAGACCTTTTGCTCCTCTGTGCATGGCATGACTGAAAAGATACGTTCCATTTCCTTTACCCATGACTCCACATCAATGGCGGTATCCATCCCATCAAACCTAGGGGGCTTAAAGCCTTGGAATGTTTTATAGCTTGAGGTAATTGCGGCCTCATTGGGTTGTCCAGGGTTAATTGGCTGCCCGGGGTTCTGCACCTGTGGTGCTGTCCTAGCTTGGGTTTGGATATCAATCATATTCCGAGCCATAGCCTCCAGGATATGCTCGACTCGGTCTAGCCTGTCACCCGGATTTCCCGTATCCCTTCTCGTGTTCACCATGATTTCTGAAAGAAAACACGTATTTGTTAATTTGTTATCACATACAATTTCATTCATTTCATGTTTCAAGGTTTGATATACTATTATTCTTGATTTCATGGTGTTTTACGATCTACTTTTACTCCTTGTTTATCTACGGGTCCCATACCCCGCCATTCTATCACATATCCATTTCACATACTACGAGTCCCATACCTCGCCTTCGTATTTCACATATCTATTTCATGTACTACGGGTCCCATACCCCGCCTTTCTATCTCGTAACTTCAGAACACTAACTTCATTTTACAGTGGGTCCCATACCCCGCCTTCATACTACATATTTCTCATATCTACTTCCCACAACGCGAGTCCCATACCTCGCCTTTATATCATATCATGTACTTCACGTATCTGTTTATCACAACGCGAGTCCCATACCTCGCCTTCATATCGTATCCTGTACTTCGTACATCCTAGGTAGTCTAAAACCCTACCTAACTTATGGTTTTGTTCTAATTCTTCTACGGTCACTAAGTTTGTTCAAATAAACCTAGTGCTCTGATACCATTTCTGTCACGACCCGAAACCCACCCTGTGCGGATCTCAAGTTGCGACCGCCGCCCCAAGACCCGAAGGCCTCGAGACAAGGCTCGCATAGGCAGCGGTATCGAATAGATGTGCTTCATGTGGTTGCGAAAGTGTGAAAAACTTTTTCTTTTCTTTCTTATTTAAAATTTGCACATCCGTCCAATACTGCCGCTATTCACAATGGTACACATGTTCACACATTCGTATAAAATCAGAGCATAACTAAAACTTAAAAGACTTCATAATTAAAATCTTAATTCAACTGCCCCGTGGGGCTTAATGCACGTCCTTAAAATATCAGCTAATACAAAACATATTAATCAAAGTTCATGTGATTTTTCCCAAAAGAACTACTCAAGCAAATCCTCCCAAAAGCTAGGTTCATCCTTATAGTCTTCAAAAATCGATCTGCCCTCAGTCACCTGAAAGGGGGGCAGATAAAATTCGGGTAAGCTAATCAAAGCTTGTGAGTAATTCCTGCATTCGTCATGGGGTTTTCAACTGGTAGTGGTTTTAGCACATGAGGGTTTATGAAATACTCACTACCAATTGCTCATACATTTTAGAACACAAAATATATGCATTCTTTAAACAATAGCTTTGAACAATTAAAGTATTCAAGCTAAATACACATTTTCTTCAAATAGAGCATATGCAATTTAAAAGCATATAAACACGTGAAATAGAATAGGGATAATACCTACTTCTATTTTCAAAATCACTTGTCATCTTTTCTCTTTTATTAGGCGGAATCTGTTTCGAACCAGACTCCCATTTTACTGCCAATACTGTCTATGGAGATATCTCATTTGCCTGGGGGATTAGATCTTTCTACCACGAATCTACGGCGTAAACGAGGGCAGGAATTACGAAAAGATACGACAACACATCAACCTTAGAATAAAATTTCTAACTCATAAATTGATCTTAGGTGATAACTATGGAAGAACAACGACCGAAATTCACGATCATGACCAAGGCCCAAAGGGCCAAGGATCCAAAGCAACAGGCCTTCATGCAAGAGCTGTTGCATCGTCAGCGAGTGATTGACAGGTTCGTCAGGAGAGCCAAGGCGACAGAAGTCGTCTCGGTGAGCCCCTTCATTTTCAAATCACCCACCAAGGCCATGGTGGCAGAGGCCAAGAAAAAGAATGAGGAAAAAAGGAAAATGGAAGAGGAAAGAGAGAACACGGAAACCTTAGCCGAATGGCGTCGCAGGTAATATTATTATCATTAAGTACATAAGTTGCTAGATCTATAATACAGCTATAAGTCGGACCAGTATTAGAATTTAGGCTTCTCACAGTCTACATTTAGTGAGTTATGAAGTTGATTTAGCACATATGAAATTTATGGAATCTTCATAAATCTTGATTGGCTAAGGAAAGAGAAAGGTAAAGGGAAGGCGCCTCTGTAGAGCTAACCCTAAAGGACCGAGGTGAGTAACCCTGTATTTGAACTGGAGATTTAACTCCATGTATTGAAGAAGTTTTAAGTTCAAGTTATTGCAGCCTTTGAATATCAAATTCAGTCTTTACATGATTCGGTTTTAAAATATTCTGTTACGGCATGCTTTATAATGTTTTGTATTCAGCTCTTTTCTTGAAAATAATTAGCATGTCTAAATCAAATGTAAATCTTTTTAAATATTCTGAATTTGATTATTCCCATCAGTGAAGTTTTATTTCAGAAGTTGTATATTTCATGTTTTAAATGTTCATGAAAAATATCTATTGAAGAAGTCATGTGACAAATGTTTTATAAGATAAACGGTACTAAGTACCACCCCCTATGATGGTTGAAATCCTTCGGGATTCAACAGTACATGCCCGGTAGAAGGATCTAATCCCCCAGGCAAATGAGATATCTCCATCGACAGTATTGGCAGTAAAATGGGAGTCTGGTTCGAAACAGATTCCGCCTAATAAAAGAGAAAAGATGACAAGTGATTTTGAAAATAGAAGTAGGTATTATCCCTATTCTATTTCACGTGTTTATATGCTTTTAAATTGCATATGCTCTATTTGAAGAAAATGTGTATTTAGCTTGAATACTTTAATTGTTCAAAGCTATTGTTTTAAGAATGCATATATTCTGTGTTCTAAAATGTACGAGCAATTGGTAGTGAGTATTTCATAAACCCTCATGTGCTAAAACCACTACCAGTTGAAAACCCCATGACGAATGCAGGAATTACTCACAAGCTTTGATTAGCTTACCCGGATTTTATCTGCCCTCCTTTCAGGTGACTGAGGCCAGATCGATTTTTGAAGACTATAAGGATGAACCTAGCTTTTGGGAGGATTTGCTTGAGTAGTTCTTTTGGGAAAAATCACATGAACTTTGATTAATATGTTTTGTATTAGCTGATATTTTAAGGACGTGTATTAAGCCCCACGGGGCAGTTGAATTAAGATTTTAATTATGAAGTCTTATAAGTTTTAGTTATGCTCTGATTTTATATGAATGTGTGAACATGTGTACCATTGTGAATAGCGACAGTATTGGACGAATGTGCAAATTTTAAATAAGAAAGAAAAGAAAAAGTTTTTCACGCTTCCGCAACCACATGAAGCACATCTATTCGATACCGCTGCCTATGCGAGCCTTGTCTCTAGGCCTTCGGGTCTTGGGGCGGCGGTTGCAACTTGAGATCCGCACAGGGTGGGTTTCGGGTCGTGACACAAGATCTAGCATCGCATCTTACCACTCATCTGTGTCGTAATCAAAAGCCCCAATTTTATCATTACCCATCTCATGAATCATGTAATACCCAAAAAATCCGACACGGCTTAGAGTGTACACCGACTTAATAAAAATAAATTACGTGACATAAATAATTTGAAATAGCTTAAATATATAGTAAGCCATAATGGGATTTAATGCCTTAAAAATAAAATGGAATATGCTCAAAAAATGGATAATCTAGTTAACCGAGCGAAATAAATTAAGTTAATGCCAAATTTACAATATGGAACTCATATGAAAATTAATTATGGAATTAATATGGATAAAAAAATAATATAGGCCCGAGAAATAGACGACTCGGTCAATTGATGCCAAATGGACGATACGGGGCAATATGAATAAATAATTATAAGAATAAAATATTAAATCCATACCGCAAAATAATTATGCAAATAAAATGAATATAAAATAAATTAGTAGAGACCCAAAGGCAATAAAATATAATATATAATATATTTGTCACATAAAATATATAATAGATAATATATAAAAACATATTATATATTAAAGCTTCAAAGAAGCTACTGGAAGTGTGTGACAAAAGGGACGGCAAAATGAGGTTTATATATATAATGAAAAATCTGGAAGTTGCTGGAACAGTCAAAAACAAAAAGGGGCAGCTTCTAGATATCTCGAGAAAAAGGGATAAAAATGGAGAAAGAGAGGAAGTCGGTGAGAACAGGGCATGTAATATATATATATATATATATATATATATACAGTAGCTTAGAGGGAATGCCTAGAAGCTTCCACATATATATGTGGGTGTGTAAGCCGTGCAGGAGTAGCGGTGGAAGTGCAGAGAGCTGAGATGGCAACCGTTCGGGAGAAATAAGCGGAGGTGCAGTCGAAGCAGGAGCGAGCGATATCTCTGCAGAAAATTAGGGGGATCATGTTGGATTGATTGTGGGATGGATGATTGAGCGGTCTTAGTGACCCAAGCTAAGGAACAGTAGCAGCAGCGCCGCACAGCAACAGGGGAGAAGTAGTTGCGGTGTCGGTTGGATTGGCTTAGATTGAGATTGAGCAGGTTGGATGTTGCGGTTTTGTGGCTCGGGATTGTGTGTGTGGATGATGATGCTGTAGCAGGAATTTATGTATGTATATATGTGTGTGTTGTGTAACAATACAGAGGAGGTTGTTGGAAGCAAGGAGAAGGGGCGGTACAGCAGGTCGCTCTGTGTGTGCGTGTGTGATGACGAGATAGAAAGGGGTGATGTTGGTAGTGGCGCTGAAATTTGAGGAGCGCGACAGTGTCGATTTGATTGGATTGGGAGGAAGGAAATTGCAGCGATAGTATCGGCTGGATTGAAAGTTGTATAGTGGTCCAATTGAGGTTGGGTGATGGAAATTGGAGGCAATTTCCTACCATTTGGGTTAGGTGTGATGAAAAGGAAACCGCTTCAGAGTGTGGAAATTCTCTCTTAGTTTTCACGTTGTAAATTTGAAAGGGAGCCTCTGTTTCTAGATGTGTTGCTGTGGCTAATTGGGATCAGGCCAAGAAGGTATGGTTGAGGTTTATTTGGTTACTGATTCACCTGTGGAACTCAAGGTGGTATATGTGTAGGGAGTTTGTGGAAATGGATGAGGATTTGAAGCGCTTGATGCTGCTGGGGTAGCTCAGAATTGTGTGTGTGGATATTGCGGTTTTGTGGCTCAGAATTATGTGTGACTGCTACTCGAGTTACGATAGGGGCGCGATGACGATGTTGCGGCAGTAGTGGATGGGTTTTATGATGCATATGGGTGGCCATGAATTCTGCAATTCATGGAAAATTGTCTCTCTCTCTCTCTCTCTCTCAGATCAGTTGAAACAAATCCTGGGATTCCCTACGGTAGCCAATCAGAGAAACAAATATGAAACAATTTTAATAGGAGAGCTCAACTCACTTTGGCAATTGAGGACTGCAAATTGAGCTTGTCTAAATTTCAATGGAGCTGCTGCGGCGGTAACGGTAGCAGGTTTATGGAATTCAAGATTAGGGAGTGGATTGGTTGATGGGGATGAAGGACTGCCCTCTCTTTATGCAGGGCAAGAATTTCCTGCGCATGAAGGTGCAATTTTGACATTGAAGTTCAATCTTGTTGTGGGGAGCATTTCTGGCAGACGTGTGGGGATATCCTATGGAGGTTTTTGCTGTGCAGAGGACCACTTTGTGACGAGCTACTTGGATACTTTGCTGGGAGTTTCAGTTTTGCCATTGATTTTCCATTGACATATGGGTTCTTCACAATAGCAATGGCCAAGGACAGGATGACACTTGAGGATCGTTACATAGAGCTGTTACCAGCATTACTGGAGGATTTGAATGAAGCCAAGTCTAAAGAGGTTGAGAAGGGAAAGTTCTTCAATATCTGATGGATGGGATAATAAAGGGACAGAATCTGTCAGAATCATTATCTGCTTGGGGGAAAAAGGTCGAAGAAGCTGATAAAACTGAATTTAAAATGGCTGGCTGACTCGATCAGCCTGCTGGTGTGTTTTCTTCAACTACTGAACCGTGGACTGAAGAGCAACCTCAAACTGGAAACTATCAGACCCTTTGTGAAGGGAGATAAACATATATTCAGGTGAGTAACTCGGACTCCTAACTTGATGTATATTTTCTGTACTACCTAAACTTGTATACTATACTGCTTTATATGCTGAACTGTTTTATACACTGTACTGTTTTAATGCATATGCTTTCATGCATACTTGTTGTACTGCATTACTTGTGGCATGATTCTGTTCTATCTTGCCTTATGATATATCCTGTTGATTCTGTTCGGGTTTGTTGTTCTGTTACGCGTCCTTGGAGTCTAGTTTGATTCTATTTGGTTATGTTGAGTTTTGTTCAGGGGCCCACTTCGGGATTGAGTATATCAGTGGATGGATGGTTGGCTCTGTGGGACGCCCAGAACTCAGCATCCGCTCAATCCTATCTGTTCCGCTCTGATACTGACCCCAAGTAGAGATGTGCTGCGGGGACGAGGGCCCTCCAAGTGTGGGGGTGGGTGACTGACGGATTATCTTGTGCGGCATCCCATACTGCTGGGGAAGGTTCAGACACTTTGAGCTATATCCGTTCTATTTGAGCTGTATCTGTTCTACTTGAGCTGCATTGTTCTATCTGAGTTACATTTGAGCATGCATATATATATATATTTGAGCTATATCTGTTCTACTTGAGCTGCATTGTTCTATCTGAGTTACATTTGAGCATGCATATATATATATATGAACTAGTTTTGAAACCCATGGCAGGAACCTATGTTACTCACTGAGCTTGTTTAAGCTCATTCCATTTATTTAACATTTTTCAGGATATATCTCTATTGGATTAGAAAGAGCAAGGACATGTCACTAGTGGACTGAGAGGCATTCCCAAGTGAGGATCTGATGGCAATAATATGTGGAGACTTGGGTTCTAATGGATTGATCCTGGCTATTCAGGTAAGCGTGATGATATAGTTGACTTTATTCATATATAATAGATGTGTAGGGACATGGCTCATGGTAATGGTATTTTGGAGGAATTTGATATGCTCTGTGTTATATATCTGTTATAGATGTGCTCTGTGGTTAGAGTTATTAGTTGTTTGGTTATAGACTTGCTCTGTGGTATATACTTATGTGGTATATAGTTGAGTAGCATTCTCGAGATAAAGAGGTTTTAATTTTCGCTGTTCTGACCCTACATTTGGAATGCAATTCATCGTAAGGTTCAGAAGTGTCACGACCCGAGACCCCACCCTATGCGGATCTCGTGTCGCGCACCCGATCCGACGCTGCTTGTCGAACCAAGGGTCTCAACTTGCAACACATCAGTGCTACTAACATGCAACAACTAAATGCGGAATAAAATAAATAAAAGCTGCATATAATTTATATAATGTTTTACAAAATGTGGAAATACAAAATTTCTTAATACAATTGTTCATCCCCAAGACGTGGATAACATGGGAGAGCTACAAGACTGACTGTACTAAGTATTACACTTACAACTTCCAAAGAAATGTCCACTGCTATCTAGCTGACTGCTACTGCTACTGTTACTGCTCTTCTACAGCTTCATTTCCTGAAAGGGGTGGTAAGTTTGGGGTGAGCTAATGAAAGCCCAATAAGTAATTCTCCTTTGCTCTGCTATGTGTACATGAATATAGAAAGCATTATCCATAAAACTAGGATAAGTGCAGAAGTGCTAGCCAGTTAATGAATATAGAACTCAATAACAAATAATAGAACTCCAATGATAAAGCACTGAAATCTGTCTGACTACAATCATACGCACAATCATACGCACTCAAATGAAAGCTATGAAGTCTCATGATCATTCATAATGATATAATATGATCAAGCTATGATAATCAATAAATGATAGTGATATCAAAACTGGTTGATGCACTCGGCTGGGGCCCGGCTACCCCTTGAGCTCGTATTCAGTTCCAGTTGGCTGTATAAATATCCAGTTCCCATTCGGGCTATATGAATATTTAGTTCCGGTCGGCTGTATGAATACTGCTCTGTGTACACTGTATAATAATCTGGACCCGAAGGTTATAACTGGACCCGAAGGTCGTAAATAGCATCAGATGGAGATGTGACTGAGCACAAATCCGGCACTAATAATATATCAGGATCATACTACCTCCACGAAGAGTATAAATGTGGAACATAACTGGTTCTAGGCGAATCTGACGTAACAATAGTTATCTGAACTACGTTTACTAGGCTACTTCGAATAAATTGTCTGGCCCTCACGGCCCTAAGTACAAGTGTACAAAAGGAATCCATGCACAAGTGTACAAATCATGATCGAGATATACAACAGTCAATAAATACTTTCCACAAGATAGAGCAATATCAATGTAGACTTGATGAACGTTCTGGTATATATGGAATACAACAAGTGATATATGAAAAACTGTTGACATGGCTTGGAATGTAACATAAACAGAGATCAGAGATTACTTACTTTTTACTGTATCTGTCTAGAAGGTCAAACCGCCTTCTTCTTGTATCTGGGTATTCCTATGATTCAGGAAACCAATCTCAGTCTATACATATATATATATGTCTAATTCAATCTATTCATCAAATTTTATGCCTCTTTATTATTTTTATCTCTTCTACTAGAATAGACTTTACTATTCAATCCGGAATATCGAACAAAGTCGATTTAGGTTTTCGCGGAATTCAATTTGGACCTCTGTACTAAAAAGGGCAAAACGGTCATTTTGCACTTTTACGGGTCTTTTATTTCTCGGGACTTCTTTTCACAAATCGGACTCCACAGATGAGTCTGAAATGCTCCAAATAATAAAAATCTACTATTCAATTAATTTATTCGGAGTCCGTTGGACTACTTTTCGACTTAGGGGCATTTTAGTAATTTCTCCTTTAAATAATTATTTAATTAAATATTATTTTATTCACTCGGGTCAATTCACAATCAACCCTAATAATTAAAATCTCACAAGGTTCTATTTACTGCCCCTAATTTTTCCAATTCTTATAAGTTTCCATTATTTTTCCCGTACGTTTCCATTTTAAGCCAATCATTGGACAGCTTCTCCTTTTCAACCAAACACTTCCCGAACTCAAATCTAAAATTTTACCCATACAGTAATATCGTTAGGCAGCTATCTGAATGGGTGAGTCGGGTCGGACTCAACCCGGTTTGGCCCAAATAAAATTACAAAACTTACCCGCTAAGTTGTGTTTAGATTATTTTTTTCTGGATTCCAATTTGATCTAAAACAATTTCTATACTTACTGAAATCCTAAAACCAACCTAATTATTCATGCTTCTAAAATTCAAGATTAAAATTTGGTATCTTACCCCGTTGCTACCTCTGTACTGCTCTTGTTCCACTCACGGCACCCAACAGCACCCAAATCCATTCGGTTTGCCGCTGCTGCCATTCCATCTCTCTTTTCTCCAATTCCATCACAGCAGCCACATGGATCCTCCAAAACAGTCCCTGCTGCAACGATCTCTTCCATCCCCCATTTTTTTCATTTCTTCTTCTGGTTTTTGACGTCTGCAGCCATCACAAAACACACGCACATATATGCATGGACACGAACCTGCTACACCTCCATCCTTCCGTTCAAATTTCATCACAATAACTCTCCAATTTCTTCATGCAACAGCCATCTTCTTCTTTATTTGTTCTCAATTTCTTTTCTTGCACCATCCAAACCAACACAAAATATAATATATATGTATATATATTTATATATATATATATATCTAAATATCCTCCATCACAATGCTCCTACGGCCATATCTCTGAGCCACCATTACACCGGACAACACCCTTGATCCCTCCACTCGATCTGCTGCTTAGGGAATTCAGTAATCAACCCCAGGCCTCAAGAACTCTGCTTCTACGGCACCCAACAGCACCGTTCCGAATCCCCACCGCAGTCGCTGCTACACGAATTTCCCAACAGCCACGACATTTCTCCCCTAACCGCTACTGCCATCTCTACGGCTACACAGCACCACCACAAACACACATATCTAATACATCTATAAATTTCTCATGCTCTGTTCTGATTTGCCGTCACCACCGTGCACCACGCAGCACACAGCAGCACACGCTGCTGCTGCTTTCCCTTTTCTGCTGCTACGCAACCACTCCGCCTAATCATCAAAACCCATACGACCATGCCATCATCGACGTCTTCCAACCTCGACCAGATCTTGCGATCCGACTGGTGCCGTAGCTCCTCTTTCTCTTTCTATTTTCTCTCAACTTTTTCTGGGCAAAACCCCATCTCTCCTCTTTCTCTGTTTATTTTTTTTTTCTTCTTCTTTTGGTTTTAATGCATGCCTGGGCATGAGAACCGCCCCTTTCTTTTATTTCTCCTGCTCTCTTTCTCTTTCTTTCCCATCAGTTTCATGCCTCTCCATTTCCCCATCCGTTTCTCTTCTTTTCCCTTTTTTTTTTCTTCATTCTTTTGTATGCTTATATATATATAAAATAAACCCATATTTTATTATTATATATATATTCTTGCATCTATTAAAATGCATTACGCACGTAGATCGAGGCATGTATTGGCCTACGTATATAAGTCTCCATACCGCTCAGGTTTATTTTGGTATTACTATTCTCGGCTCGGTTTACTCATACTTTTTCTTAATCTTGTAATTTTGTGAGATTATAACTTCGGTTAATTACCTCGGTAATCGTGCCCGTCACTGTATTTTAATTAATTTGGTGCATCTCGGGGTCTACTATATTTGGGTCTGAAGCGGTCTCGGTTTGTCTCTGGTAGTATGTTCATTGCTTGATTAAAGCTCGGTATTATTATTTGACCTTCTTGGATAAAATGAAATTATATAATTTATTCTGAACTTATGTTCGGTTATAACGGATATTATGCTACTGGACTCGACTTATCTCAGTTTACGTGTACTCGATCGGGTCTACCTCGATTTCTGTGTCATATCCTGGGTCGGGATATTACATTCTTACCCCCTTAAAAATAAGTTTGTCCCCAAACTTAGCGTTCCTAACTTAGGGGTTCTCGTGGTTTCTTTTAACATCGGGGTACTACTTGGATATGTGTTTACATCAACTAGATAAAAATTTTCTGATAAGAATCAAGTTTTACCGTCACATCAGATCATTTTTCTATTTTTCTAAAATTTTCAAGAGTATTTCAAAACTCTCACGTGAATCTCCATTCCTTTATATGATTCTGCCAGTTCTTTTTAAATTTAAGGAATCATCTAGTGAACAAAATTATGAAATTTCCTGAACAGGGTTTTAAAACTCTATTCACTAAGTCTATTAATATGACAGAGGTATATTTCCTTCTAATAGTATCACACAGAACTCATGGAGTTCACTAGTTCCTAGTTATCATTCCTTTGTCATAGACTTGTTATTCATCTATGTCACATCCCCCAGACCCACCCTGTGCGGATTTGGGGTACGTGGCAAAGGCCAGTTAGGCACCCATCGGGTTTTATCAGTTTTTTTTTTTTTTGAAAACAAAACCCCGACGGTAATCCTAACCAAAGGCCATTCCGATCTAAATCCCAAGCATAATGCATTCAACATATATAGTTTAAGCAGCGGAATTTTCACATGAGAATGCATACATATATACTTGGTAGAGCATTCAGGATATATCATAGTCAGACCTATCTTAATCAAGATTACAAAACAGTTTCACTACAAAAGGTCATAATCTGTTCAGTTACACAAAAAGTACAAAAATGGTATAGATTCTCAAAAATGGGTTATCATTCTATCTGGGGGTCTCCAACATTTTCCCCCTAAGTTCTGGACCTGTTAAACCTGTCCATCTGAGGGTTCCCCTGAAATTATTAAAATAATGGAATGAGCTTTAAAAAGCCCAGTGAGTGACACAGATATCCAGGCAAGAGTTTCGAATTCAATCTTTGCTTAAATCACATGGTAATTAAATCAGTTTGGAATTAATAGTTCAATAAATCCAAGTCAAATTCAATAGATCAAAACAGATAAACGGTTCAGAGTGCTAGCATATCAATCAGAAGTATAGTTAATCATTTGAGAAACTAAAAACCATGTCATCGGTGATAAAAGCATGCATTTAAAACAATTGCATTTAAAACATATGGTATTCGAAACAATTTAGCAGATCAAGGAGCAGTAACTTAAACAGTGTCAGAAGTTACTCACCTTCAATATTTGAGTTTGAAGCTATGAACGGAGCCTTCCTCTTTTTCTCTTTAAGCCTAAAACAATTTATAAAGATTTATCAACTCATGACCTTAGACTGAGTAAGTCTACCCTATGATGGGTTTCATGGAACTAACTTATAGTGGCTAGTTCATAGGTTTTACCTCTTAAGCATTTGGCTTAGGGTTTCAGTGCCTTTACACGTTTATCGGTTCTGATTTTCATATTATGGACCTAACCATTGAGTTTGGAAGGTCGAAGAAAGTCAATTTAGACTCTCTCGGCTTTTAAATCTAGGTTCGGGTATGTCAGGGGTATTTTGGTCATTTTTGCCGTCACATAATTTCTGTCTCGGGTTCGTCATCTAATCATGTATACAGTCTTACAAGTGTCAGGTCTACTACTGGTATCAGTTCCGTTGAAATCGGATTTCATTTGGCCTTGTACAGGGTCAGGGGTATTATGGTAATTTCATACATCATATTTTTTTCGGTACCTCATTTGTAGTCACGGACCTCACCGTTGGACTCAGAAGGTCCGAGACAGTAGGAATTCATATATAACTTATGGTTTTTGGACAACGGACTAATTTGGAGTATTTAATTTAATTAAATGATTTTAATTAAATTAATTTCAGAATATATATATAATATATATATTATTTTAGTCAGAAAATGACCGGTCGAATAGGGTGGCACAGCGGACGCGTGCCACCTCCCTCTCCAATAGACACCACGTTCGAGTCCCATTAGGCGCAAAAATGCGTCTTTTATTTCTGGTTTAATTTAAATATATAATATATATATATTATGTCGGATAAGATTCACACGCAGGTGCGTGGCCGAGTGGAAAGAAGGGGCGCGTGGGTTCTGGAGGTCAGGGGTTCGAAACCCCGTAGTCCCGTTTTTCCTTCGTTCCCTTTCTTTTCTTTCAAACATATCAGTTTACACATACGACGCCCAAAACGACGCCGTCCCATTTAATTCGGTGGCAGTCCCAGGTTACTCCACGTGTCCGAGTCAACCCGTCAACTCGGTTTTAAAGACACAGAGTCGACTCAGCGTCGTCTCCTTCGTTGAACCTCACACAGTGATGCCCTAAAAACCTGCAGATTTTTAATTTCTATTTCGTGAGTTTTAACACACGGTCTCTCTCTGTTTTTCATTCAGATATACTATAAATATTCTTGCCATCATTTTGGCATTCATAAACCAACAAGACATCATCTCAAACAGTGGGGGTAACCTACACAAACCGTACCTGCAACTCGATACTACACCCTCGATTCTTCACCATTTCATGTGTGGTTTGAAGCTACGTGACCTACAGACCATAAGGATCAAGACTCTATCTTCATTTTTCAGTTTAGTCTCGAGTTTTAACGGATTGGATTTTAAACCCGTGGGTTCATTTCCAAATTCGTGGGGCCATATAGTGTTCTGGGGTCGCGTAGGTATATATTTGAGATCCTCTTAGGGTCTATTTCAGGTCTTGACATGCAAAGTTCCAAACGGTTAAGGTCGATTCAGACCTGGTGTTTCCAAGCTTCATCAATGGAGGTTGGTCTCGGGTTTCATGGTTTTTGACCTATCCGAGACTTCTAACACATGCTACATGTTCAGAACAATTCCTAGGATCAAGATTTAAACATGCATGCAGTCTAATTCTATCAAACCGTTCCAAAATCTACAAAACAAGAATTGAAGATAATTTAGAATTTTACCTTCAAGCAGTAGCAGTTCACACTCTTAGCTCGGTTCAGACCTTTCTAAATGTCCCTCAAGCTTCTCAGTTCATGCACTTCAACTTCAAGCCTTCACCTTTCCTCTCTAATGGCCAAATTTCTCACAACACATATGCATGCACAAGCTTCCTTTCCTCTCTCTCTCTCTCTCCCTCTCAGCCAACCCTACGTACACACAACAGAACTCACACACTCTCACTGTTTGGTATTTCAGAATTCTCTAAAGAGAGAATTGATGCAAGTTGTAGCTTATATATTATAACTTCATATACATATAGGGCTATACACCTATACATATATGTGAGTGTATCTCTGCCCTTAGTGGGGTTAGTGGCTGCTGACCTGATGGAGGTGATGGAGGGCTATGATGAAGGGAATGCATGCAAGGCCATTGGCCAATTTGGGTGGTGGCTTGGGCAAGATTATAGGTTATATACATATATTGCTGTATATATGCACAAAGTAACCAACAGCCTAGTTGGTAACTTTTTGGGACAAAGTTGCTTACCTTGGTAGGTCAAGGGTTCAATTCCCCTTGGCCTCTCAAGTGATCATTTTCTCCCATTTTTTCTGGTTAAGGCCCTGTTTGGTTGTCGCAGAATTCTAGTTTCACTGTTTTGGCCTTAACTCCCAATCCGTAACTCCTTTTTCAGTGCGGTTTCTTTCTGTCACTTCCTACTCAGAATATCTTTCATTGATCAAGGTCCAATGTTAGTTTTTATTTCCTCGAGTTTCTCATAATTAGCTAATTCGAGTTTTATCACTATTAAAATAGACATTAAATTAGCTAAACTTGACATTTCATTCCCAAAACAGTTTTTAATACACAAAACATGCCAGTTAAGTAATTGGGGTGTTACAATCTAATTGTTCATTGACCTTAAGTCAACTGTTTAAGAACATCTGTGTCCCTAGTCTGTATTTTATGTGTTCTGTATCTACTACTTAGTCATGCACTATGTTCTCTATCATACATTACGTTTTTAATCGTGATTTAACTAACTCCTTTCTTTAGAGATTTTTTTGTAACCATACTAGGAGTTTATATATACTTTGCGTCTTTTCTAGGTCATATAATCACATGACTATATCTTATCTGGGACTTTATCAAAAATGATTTAAGGTTTCTAAAATCGATATAGTTCACAAATCTTCACTGTTCACAGATCTTTACTCACTTCTATGCTCGTAAGCATTTTTGGAGTGTTTATACAATTTGACGTATCATTTTATTTCATGACTCTCCCTAAATGATTTACTATACTTCTAGTGTTTCTGCTATCATTTAGATTACATTAATCTCTAACAGTTACTCGAGATCATTTCTTACTTACTTCTAATTTATCTAACAGTGTGTTTTTATTCATGTCAATCTACTACTCAGGTTATTTCTAAGATTATCTTTTCTACTGCTTATTCATCATATATCAGTCTTTTCTCAGAATTATCTGTTTCTCAAAATGTCAACTTCTAACAGCCTTGTTTATTAAATAAACGTCTTTAAAACTCTACCCATTTGTACTCTATCAGGGTCTATCTATAACTTACTCAAGACTTTTCACATTTCTGGTATGTCATCAATCTATTTAGGATATCAACTCCCCTTGTACTTACCCCCTTAAGTTCCCTTCATACTATCTCTCATATCTTGATTCATTTCTACATCTATTGCCTTTCAGAATGTATAAGTATTCTAACAAGATGTCGCCTGTCACAAATACTACCCTTTAAGGTGTTACCGCTCTGTCTAGATGTCACTATGAATGCTACTACCCTTCCAGGGTATCACTACTCCATTTAAATATTTCTAGCGAATCCATTGCTTTTCAAACCGACACAACTCCTAATTCTACGTTATCTTCTATCTTTCAATGTGAACCAACGATTTTTCAATATATAAAAATTATCAACTGTAGCCCAATAAACATCAAGTCACTAGTCTATAACAATAATTTAATTCTTAACAGGGAATACATCAAACTGTTACTCAATAGATATCAAGTACCTGCTTCCATAAGATAGAATAATCATTCAAAATTATTTATTTCACTATTTACTTTCTCATCTTAGTTGTTCAAGAATCATCAACTTTTTTAGAATACGTAGTCTTTTCTAACAAGTGGTTAACCTCGAGTATCTTAACTTGATTCCATCTTCTAGCAGTCACAAATCATGTAATTATTTTTCAATCATTAATTTCTTTCTCCGATTAACAAATATGTGTACACGTATGATCTGTATCTCATATACTCTATATATATCATTCCGTTACTAATGATTTTCTCCAATATAAAACATCCATTGATAATGACTCCAAGAGTCGCTAGTCATTCTATCTCGTTTATCAAGTAAACATTCATATCTATAACAGCATGCAATTCATTCTAAAGATTATAAATCTTAGCATTTAAATCTGTCATAGTTCTTTGCAGATATCAATCACTTAACTCATCAATGTCTTTAAAATTCCACGAGGTAATAATATGTCGATCTAATACTTGTATATTTATGTTACTCATTCTATTTGTTCCATGCATAACATCTATCATCAATCATTCTCTTGGTAGAAATTGAACAGTTAACATATAACTCAGGAATTCTGTCTCTATGTTCAACTAGCAGTTCAGTTTCTAAATCAATCTAGTAATGAATGCTACGAGCAAAATCAATACATAAAACTAGCATACGAGTATGCCTTAACTAACTAGAAAAATACCTGCGATGTACCAGTAGCCAAATCATCTCCCAAAATTACTCGCTGTAAAAGATCAATGATCAACATTTATATAATAGTCTATCTATCATGTCAGAATCTATCTACTGACTGACTCTACTTGGACATTTGTAATACTAGTACCTTAGTCTTATCTCCCATGAACCACTGTGTAACCTAATGCTCTGATACCAAACTGTCACGACCCGAGACCCCACCCTATGCGGATCTCGTGTCATGCACCCGATCCGACGCTGCTTGTCGAACCAAGGTGTCACGACTCGAAACCCACCCTATGCGGGTCTCGTGTTGCGGGGCCGACCCGAAGGCCGTCCCTACTTTTTTTCATTCCTGTATCATAGTACTAATATGCAATGTACTAAAAATCTTAAACAATGAACAGCGGAAGTTTTTATCAATTACAGTAATCCAGCGGAAGTCTATTAAATAATTTAAACAGTGGAAGTCTATTAAATACATGACATAGTTCTACATAAGACAAAATGAGAACTAAACGTAACCAGCACCCGAGGGTGGTGAATACATGGGAGAACTAACATAGACTGATACCGTACTTCAAAATATCCCCCTACGCTCTCAGACTCCTATTGGGGTCTCGCAGCGTCATCACCTGAAATGGGGGTAAGTGGGGTGGAATGAGCTACAAAGCTCAGCAAGTAAATGCAAATCTCCAACACTGGTATCGATGATCAATGAATCCATGAATAAGATTATGATAGCCAATCATAAGAATAAGATGCTGTGATATCCAATGGAACAATTGCCACGAGGGCCAATGAATACAATTGCCACGAGGGCCAATGAATACAATTGCCACGAGGGCCAATGAACAGTGATCACAATACACAATCAAGAGTATTGGGTATAATATCAATATGAAGAAATTCAATGATAATATAACAACAATGAAGTACTGCCACAATGAACCGATCACAATCAAATCAATCAATGCAAGTCTTTCAAGACTTGAAGAATCATAAGGAATAGTGCCATTCAACAATCAAGTTCTGTCAGTCATAAGAGATGCTTTTATTCTGTAACATGCCAGTGAATTTGCAATGCAATGCCAATGAAATGCAATGAGATGCCAATGATCATGCCAGTCAATTGCCGGTGGAAAGCCTTCGAGGAATTCATTCCTGCCACCTGTCCATTCATGGACTTGACCCTTAGGTCTCCAGTCAATACAGAAGCATCGGATGGATGTTGTGACTGAGCACAAATCCGGTATTCAAAACATATCATGATCATTCGTGATTCCATAGAAGTATAAAATGGAATATCATAGATTCAGTGAAAACATAACAGTACGCCTTTCAAGGCATGGTTCAACATGATAACAATGATACAACAGTCAATCGATGTCCACAAGGTAGAACAATATCACATTGTGGATAGCAATAACATGAGGTGCTTTCAAAGCACAGTGAAACATGATAACAATGATACATCAGTCAGTCAAATGTCCACAAGATAGGAAATATCGAATTGTGGAACACAAGGACATCAATACATTCAAGAGTACGAGTTTGGCAGTATAAGAATAAACTTGGCTTGTGGAAACACCACATGTAAGAGAAAGTGATCCACTTACTTCTATCGTGATTCTACCTCAGAAATCCGTGAGTGTACCCTTGCCTTTCGAGTTCCCTATATATCAATGAATACGTTTCAGAATAAATGCTATTCATCAAATTTTATGCCTTTCCATTATAAGTATTTCAAATACTAATTTAGACTTTACCATTGAGTCTGGAATGCCGAAGAAAGTTGGTTTAGGCTTTCGCGAAATTCCATTTGGACCTTTGTACTAAAAAGGGCAAAATGGTCATTTTGCACTTTTACGGTATTTTATCCTTCGGGGTCCCGTCTCGTAAAACGGACCCTACCACTAGACTCAGAACGTCTGAGATAATAAGTTTTGACTATTCATTTACCTCGTTTGGACTTCGTTTGACCTATATTTGGATTAGGGGCATTTTTGTAAAATTAATGTTTTATTAATTTTTTCCTGTTTGGGCCTTAGTGGAATTTCTTAAAACATTTGGGGCCGGTTCACAATTTCCAAAAGCTGCGGTCTGAACCAGTTGGTTCAGACCCAAAAACCCTAAACCGGTCTGCCCTTCCCCTGAACCAAACGGTTCAGTCCATTTAGAGAACCGGATTCCAATATCCTGGTTCTAACCCTTGTCCGTGGTTGGAATAAGCCCAAACCCAATTTCTATTTCCTATCCCCATAGCCAAACAAGCCCATTTCATTTAATTTTAAAACATAAAACGACATAGTATCATGCCCAGTTCATATCCGGTCGGGTACCGACCCGACCCAAACCCAGACTCGTTTCAGTTTTGACCCGACAGCCCCCACGACTTTCCGGTCGTCTTCCCCGAGAGTCCGGTAGGGTTCCGGTGGTGAGCAGTCACCTTCTCCGGCGACGGCCACCGGAATCCGACCACTTTTCAACCACTTTTGAATGCCATTTTAGTCCCCTTTCCTCAAGGACCTCAACCATACCCTTTATTTCCATTAAACCCCTTCCAATCCCCACGAATATAGGGAATAATAGCTCCGGCCGGTTTTCCGGCCAGATCTTCATTTCCATTTTTGTGACTTCCAAGCCACGGTTTTTACCCCATTTTCATTCTAAATGTTTTCTGCACCTTTATAGATCATTTTTCAAGACTCAGAACAAACTTTAACCAAGATTTTTCATGAAACCCGAAATTATCCTAAGGTCTGCAACTCCATTTTTCTCTACGCTTTCTTAGCCATTTAACCTCATTCTTTTCGCATTTAGTTCCTTATTTCATGCTTGTTTAGACCCTATGATCAAAATGAATCAAATCATGCTACAAAACTTTGAAACAGAAACAGTGGCTCACCTTGCTTTCGGTTTTCTCTTGCTGTTGAGCCCCTCTTCCTCGCGCCTCTACTCCAGATTTGTTCCCCTTCCTTCTCACTCCAAAACTCTCTTTTCCTTTTTGGTTTCCTTCTCCCGAGAGTGAGAGATCTCATGCATGAAATAAGCTTTTCATTTTTCTCTCTCTTTCTCTCTCTCTCTCTCTAGTCAGACTTCACCATGCCTTGTGACCTTCTTACACACTCCAACACCTAATTCTGTCACCACCATTCCCTATTGAGTGTTATACACTCAAGTTTTTTCATACACACATGTAACCGTTCACACACACACTTTTTCATACATATATATATATATATACATATATAGGTCTTCACCCACTCACACACACACTTGCACGGCTGTCCTTGGCAGCCACTTGCCCACTTTTCTTTTCCTTTTTATTTTAATTTAATATACACATATATATATATATCATAATACATTATATAATATATATATATACATGTATAATCCATAATTATACATATTTTATACGTACCTATACGCCCATACATACACGTATATACTTAAACTCTAGGCATGTATGCATACACTAATTTTCAGTATACTACGTGTCTGTGAAACATGGGCATGCATAGAAATACGTGCGTGCACTGCTTTACGATGCATTGTCCCGGGGTGCTCGGGTGTCACCCAACACCTGTTATACATTTCAATCATTTACCATTTCTAGTCATTCATTTCCATGAAATACCATGATATACCTTTCTTTCCGTTCAAGTTACATATTTTAACCGACCTTCCTCGGTATACGTGACGTATCCTGGGTCGGGATATTACATTCTTACCTCCTTAAACATAAGTTTGTCCTCAAACTTAGCATATACTACTATGGAAATAAATGTGGGTACTTGGCGCGCATATCATCTTCTCGCTCCCAAGTAGCCTCTTCCATCCGGTGATTTCTCCACAGAACTTTGACTAATGGAATAGTCTTGTTCCGTAGTACCTGATCTCGACGGTCCAAAATCTGAACTGGATGCTCTATGTAACTCAGATTTTCCTGGACGTCTAGCGGTTCGTGCTCGATCACTTGATCTGCACTCTGTATACACTTCCTTAGCATCGAGACATGAAACATGTTGTGAACATGTGCTAACTCTGAAGGTAAGGCAAGCTCGTAGGCTACGGGTCCAACCCTCTTTGTGATCCTGAATGGCCCAATGTATCTGGGGCCAAGCTTTCCCCTCTTGCCAAACCTGACTACTCCTTTCATGGGTGATACTTTCAAGTACACAAAATCGTCTTTCGCAAACTCTAAGTCTCGTCGGTGAACATTCGCATAACTTTTCTGTCGACTTTGAAATGCTAATAAACGCTGTCGGATCAGTTGTATCTTTTGTGCGGTCTGTTCCACTATCTCTGGCCCATAGAGTTTCCTTTCTCCCACCTCTGTCCAACACAGTGGTGATCGGCACTTCCTGCCGTACAATGCCTCATATGGCGCCATACCAATACTAGCTTGATAGCTATTATTGTACATGAACTCCACCAATGGCAACTGATCTTCCCAACTCCCTTCAAAGTCTATGACACAGAAACGCAGTAAGTCTTCTAAAGTTTGTATCGTCCTTTCCGACTGGCCGTCGATCTCGGGGTGATACGCAGTGCTAAGACTTAGTTCCGTGCCCATAGCTTGTTGTAGTCCTTTCCAGAATCGTGATACGAACTGGGGGTCCCTATTAGAAACAATCGATACTGGAACTCCGTGAAGTCTAACAATCTCTCTGATGTATAGCTCGGCTAGTCACTGAAGAGATTGTGTCGTCTTGGTTGCCAGGAAGTGAGCTGTCTTAGTTAATCTGTCTACGATGACCCAGATAGAGTCACTCCCCTTGACTGTCTTTGGCAATCCTGACACAAAGTCCATCGTGATGTGTTCCCACTTCCACTCAAGAATGGGCAGTGATTGCAGAAGTCCTCCAGGCTTCTGATGTTCCACCTTAATTTGCTGGCACTTGACACATCGTGCTATGTACTCAGCTATGTGACGTTTCATCCCAGACCACCAATAAGTATCCTTAACATTGTGATACATTTTGGTGCCCCTTGGATGTAAGGCAAACTTCGAACTGTGTGCCTCATCAAGGATCTCCTTTCTGATTTCGGGTACATCGGGTACGCAGATCCTACCCTGGTAATATAATATTCCATCTTTCACCGTGTACTCGGAATCTATGTCTGTCTCCATTCTTTGGAGAAGCTTAGCCAGTTTCTCATCCTGAGTCTGCTGTCCCCTGATCTTGTCCACAATCGACAAACCGACTGTGACGTTGGCACATAGTGCCTCGGAACTGGGCAGAACTATCTCTATTTCCATGTCTTCCAAATCTCTCAGTATCTCCTTCTGTGTCGTCAACAGGCAAGCTAAACTCCCCGATGACTTTCTACTAAGAGCGTCAGCTACCACATTTGCCTTTCCTGGGTGGTACTGTATGTTGACCTCGTAGTCTTTCAATAATTCTAACCAACAGCGTTGTCTCATATTGAGCTCCTTCTATGTAAACAGATACTTGAGGCTCTTATGGTCGGTGAAGATTTCGCACGTGGTCCCGTATAAATAATGCCTCCATATCTTCAAGGTGAAGACAATGGCGGCTAGCTCGAGATCGTGTGTCGGGTAGTTCCCTTCATGGGGTCTCAACTGTCGTGAAGCATATGCTACCACTTTTCCGTTCTGCATTAACACACACCCCAACCCTTAAGTGAAGCATCACTATAAATCACAAACCCTTCGGTTCCATTTGGTACTGTCAATATAGGAGCTGTAACCAACCGCTCCTTTAACTCTTGGAAACTCTTCTCTTGTTCCTCTGTCCAAACAAAAGGAACACTTTCCGGGTCAGTTTGGTAATAGGCGTAGCTATTTTGGAGAAGTCCTTGACAAATCTCCTATAGTAGCCTGCTAACCCCATGAAACTTCGCACTTCCGTGACACTCGTAGGTTGAGGCCAATTCATGATTGCCTCGATCTTTTGGGAATCAACAGAGATTCCCTCCTTACTGATCACGTGTCCCAGAAATGCTATACTAGGAAGCCAGAATTCGTATTTCTTCAACTTGGCGTATAACTTCTGCTCCCCTAACTTCTGTAGGACTCTCCTCAGATGTACCTCGTGTTCTTCCTGGTTCTTAGAGTAAACCAAGATGTCGTCTATGAACACGACTACGAAGTCATCTAAGTACGGCTTGAACACACGGTTCATCATATCCATAAATGCAGCTGGGGCATTGGTCACCCCAAATGGCATAACGAGAAACTCGTAGTGTCCATACCGTGTCCTAAATGCTGTCTTCTGAATGTCAGTGGGTCTGACCTTCAACTGGTGATAGCCGGACCTCAGGTCGATCTTTGAAAACACCTGGGCCCCTTTTAATTGGTCGAACAAATCATCTACTCTGGGTAGTGGATATCTGTTCTTGATGGTAACCTTGTTCAGCTCTCTATAGTCGATACATAACCTCATGGTTCCATCATTTTTCTTTACGAACAATACAGGTGCACCCCATGGTGACGAGCTGGGTCGTATAAAACCCTTATCCAATAATTCCTGTAACTGGAGCTTCAGCTCCTTCAGCTCTACCGGTGCCATCCTATATGGAGTCTTGGATATCGGTGTAGTGCCTGGCAATACATTGATGCAAAACTCAATTTCCCTATCTATGGGCATTCCTGGAAGATCATCCAAGAATACTCCGGGAAATTCCCTAGCAACGGGAATCTTCTCTAACTCAGGCTGTTGGGAATCAGTGTCTTGAACACTACATAAGAATCTGTGACATCCCTTAGGAAGCAGACACCTTGCTTGGATAGAGGAAACAAAGTAGGGTGGGGAAGCCACCCCTGTCCCTTCAAAGTTAACTGTTGGAAACTGGGGATTCTGTATGAGAACTCGCTTGGCCACACAGTCTATCGTAGCGTGATTGGCGACCAGCCAATCCATTCCAAGGATAACATCGAATCCACAAATTTCCAAGGGTATAAGGTCAGCCAATAAGTGTGTATCCCCAATCTGTATCCCACAATTCCTATACATGGTATCCCCCAACAATGATTTCCCTGATGGTATAGAAACATTCAATAAATATCCTAAGGGTTCCATCACTAGGTTCAATCTAGCAGCATGTGTAGGGGATACAAATGAATGTGTAGATCCAGTGTCAAATAAAACATGAGCAGGCTGTGAGCATACTAAAAGAGTACCTGCGACTACAGAGGTTGTAGCCTGCACGTCTCCTGGTAAAAGGGAGAAAACTCGTCCTGCCTGCTGCTGGACGTTCCCCTGTCCATTCCTTTGGGTTGGAGGTCTAGGCGGTGCTATTCCGGTTGTTGGTGCTTTAACCGGAGCAGTGCTGGGTGTGGCCTGATCCTTCTGAGGGCATTCTCTTGCATAATGTCCCTCCTGGCCACAGTAGAAGCAAGCGTTGCTGTCCTTGAGACATTGGCCCTTATGGATCTTATTGCAACGAGAGCACTTGGCTGCCCCCTTTTTGGTGTTGCCATTTTTCTTCTGACCGAACCCTGTCGCCTGTGATGCGGCTCCAGGTCTGGTAAATGTAGATCCATGTCCCGAAGTAGAAGGCCCTTGCCTCTTATTCTGGTTGCCTCCATGCTTCTGGTTTCCTTTCCTCTTGGCGAATTCCTCGCCACTCCTTTCTATGACTCGAGCTGTCTCCACTACATCATCATAGGTAGCCAGTCGATGGGGTACCAGTCTATCCTTGATAGCCCATCTCAATCCTTCCTCAAACTTGCGGGCTTTCAGATCCTCGGTATTGACAGCACTCGGAGCAAACCTGGCCAACTCAGTAAATTTGGCCTCGTATTGCTCTACTGTCATTGCTCCCTGTTGCAGTACCATAAACTCTGCAACTCTTCGGTTTCGCACCTCTTGGGAGAAGTACTTTTTGTTGAAGATATCGGTAAATCGTTGCCAGTTCATGCCTGGCTCTTTATCTTCCTCTATCATCCACCATTTATGTGCCATCCCTTTTGAGCATATAAGTGGCATATGCCACCTTTTGGACTTCAGTACACATCAGGATTTTGAAGATCCTGTTCATCTCTAATAACCACTCCTCAGCTATAGTGGCTCCTCTCGTACCGTCGAATGTCGGGGGTTTCATTTTCTGAAACCGCTCATATAAGTATGCAGCGTCTCGCTCATTTCCTTGACGGTTTCCTACATTGTCGCCTGCGTTGACAGGCTGTTCCTATTGTACTGGCTGTGCGGGTTGGCTAGCACTAGCCTGAATCTGTGGTAGACTTTCAATGATAGTCCGTATCATTCTTTCCAATTGTTCTAAACGATCCATGGGTAACGGACCTTGCCTTGTGTTAACCATGACTGTGAATAGAACCAATGAAGATAACCAATGAATTAACCAATGAGATATCCAGTGAGATAACCAATCAGGTAACCAGTGAGATAACCAATGAGATAACCAGTGAAGTAACCAATGAGATGACCAGTCAATGTGTAAGACAATTGTCCATGATTGTAACATATAAGATGTCAGTCATATCTAACAGTCTTAACTCTAGTCCTATCTCCCATGACTCACTATCGAACCTAAAGCTCTGATACCAAGCTAGCACGATCCGAAACCCACCCTATGCGGGTCTCGTGTCGCGGGGCCGACCCGAAGGCCGTCCCTACTTTTTTTCATTCCTGTATCATAGTACTAATATGCAATGTACTAAAAATCTTAAACAATGAACAACGGAAGTTTTTATCAATTACAGTAATCCAGCGGAAGTCTTTTAAATAATTTAAACAGTGGAAGTCTATTAAATACATGACATAGTTCTACATAAGACAAAATGAGAACTAAACGTAACCAGCACCCGAGGGTGGTGAATACATGGGAGAACTAACATAGACTGATACCGTACTTCAAAATATCCCCCTACGCTCTCAGACTCCTATTGGGGTCTCGCAGTGTCATCACCTGAAATGGGGGTAAGTAGGGTGGAATGAGCTACAAAGCTCAGCAAGTAAAAGCAAATCTCCAACACTGGTATCGATGATCAATGAATCCATGAATAAGATTATGATAGCCAATCATAAGAATAAGATGCTGTGATAGCCAATGGAACAATTGCGACGAGGGCCAATGAATACAATTGCCACGAGGGCCAATGAATACAATTGCCACGAGGGCCAATCAACAGTGATCACAATACACAATCAGGAGTATTGGGTATAATATCAATATGAAGAAATTCAATGATAATATAACAACAATGAAGTACTGCCACAATGAACCAATCACAATCAAATCAATCAATGCAAGTCTTTCAAGACTTGAAGAATCATAAGGAATAGTGCCATTCAACAATCAAGTTCTGTCAGTCATAAGAGATGCTTTTATTCTGTAACATGCCAGTGAATTTGCAATGCAATGCCAGAGAAATGCAATGAGATGCCAATGATCATGCCAGTCAATTGCCGGTGGAAAGCTTTCGAGGAATTCATTCCTGCCACTTGTCCATTCATGGACTTGACCCTTAGGTCTCCAGTCAATACAGAAGCATCGGATGGATGTTGTGACTGAGCACAAATCCGGTATTCATAACATATCATGATCATTTGTGATTCCATAGAAGTATAAAATGGAATATCATAGATTCAGTGAAAACATAACAGTACGCCTTTCAAGGCATGGTTCAACATGATAACAACGATACAATAGTCAATCGATGTCTACAAGGTAGAACAATATCACATTGTGGATAGCAATAAAATGAGGTGCTTTCAAAGCACAGTGAAACATGATAACAATGATACATCAGTCAGTCAAATGTCCACAAGATAGGAAATATCGAATTGTGGAACACAAGGACATCAATACATTCAAGAGTACAAGTTTGGCAGTATAAGAATAAACTTGGCTTGTGGAAACACCACATGTAAGAGAAAGTGATCCACTTACTTCTATCGTGATTCTACCTCAGAAATCTGTGAGTGTACCCTTGCCTTTCGAGTTCCCTATATATCAATGAATACGTTTCAGAATAAATGCTATTCATCAAATTTTATGTCTTTCCATTATAAGTATTTCAAATACTAATTTAGACTTTACCATTGAGTCCGGAATGCCGAAGAAAGTCGGTTTAGGCTTTCGCGGAATTCCATTTGGACCTTTGTACTAAAAAGGGCAAAATGGTCATTTTGCACTTTTACGGTATTTTATCCTTCGGGGTCCTATCTCGTAAAACGGACCCCACCACTGGACTCAGAACGTCCGAGATAATAAGTTTTGACTATTCATTTACCTCGTTTGGACTTCGTTTGACCTTTATTTGGATTAGGGGCATTTTTGTAAAATTAATGTTTTATTAATTTTTTCCTGTTTGGGCCTTAGTGGAATTTCTTAAAACATTTGGGGCCGGTTCACAATTTCCAAAAGCTGCGGTCTGAACCAGTTGGTTCAGACCCAAAAACCCTAAACCGGTCTGCCCTTCCCCTGAACCAAACGGTTCAGTCCATTCAGAGAACCGGATTCCAATATTCTGGTTCTAACCTTTATCCGTGGTTAGAATAAGCCCAAACCCAATTTCTATTTCCTATCCCCATAGCCAAACAAGCCCATTTCATTTAATTTTAAAACATAAAACGACATAGTATCATGCCCAGTTCATATCCGGTCGGGTACCGACCCGACCCAAACCCAGACCCATTTCAGTTTTGACCCAACAGCCCCCACGACTTTCCGGTCGTCTTCCCCGAGAGTCCGGTAGGGTTCCGGTGGTGAGCAGTCACCTTCTCCGGCGACGGCCACCGGAATCCGACCACTTTTCAACCACTTTTGAATGCCATTTTATTCCCCTTTCCTCAAGGACCTCAACCATACCCTTTATTTCCATTAAACCCCTTCCAATCCCCACGAATATAGGGAATAATAGCTCCGGCCGGTTTTCCGGCCAGATCTTCATTTCCATTTTTGTGACTTCCAAGCCACGATTTTTACCCCATTTTCATTCTAAATGTTTTCTGCACCTTTATAAATCATTTTTCAAGACTCAAAACAAACTTTATCCAAGATTTTTCATGAAACCCGAAATTATCCTAAGGCCTGCAACTCCATTTTTCTCTACGGTTTCTTAGCCATTTAACCTCATTCTTTTTGCATTTAGTCCCTTATTTCATGCTTGTTTAGACCCTATGATCAAAATGAATCAAATCATGCTACAAAACTTTGAAACAGAAACAGTGGCTCACCTTGCTTTCGGTTTTCTCTTGGTGTTGAGCCCCTCTTCTTCGCGCCTCTACTCCAGATTTGTTCCCCTTCCTTCTCACTCCAAAACTCTCTTTTCCTTTTTGGTTTCCTTCTCCCGAGAGTGAGAGATCTCATGCATGAAATAAGCTTTTCATTTTTCTCTCTCTTTCTCTCTCTCTCTCTCTAGTCAGACTTCACCATGCCCTGTGACCTTCTTACACACTCCAACACCTAATTCTGTCACCACCATTCCCTATTGAGTGTTATACACTCAAGTTTTTTCATACACACATGTAACCGTTCACACACACACTTTTTCATACATATATATATATATATACATATATAGGTCTTCACCCACTCACACACACACTTGCACGGCTGTCCTTGGCAGCCACTTGCCCACTTTTCTTTTCCTTTTTATTTTAATTTAATATACACACATATATATATATATATCATAATACATTATATAATATATATATATACATGTATAATCCATAATTATACATATTTTATACGTACCTATACGCCCATACATACACGTATATACTTAAACTCTAGGCATGTATGCATACACTAATTTTCAGTATACTACGTGTCTGTGAAACATGGGCATGCATGGAAATACGTGCATGCACGCTTTACGATGCATTGTCCCGGGGTGCTCGGGTGTCACCCAGCACCTGTTATACATTTCAATCATTTACCATTTCCAGTCATTCATTTCCATGAAATACCATGATATACCTTTCTTACCGTTCAAGTTACATATTTTAACCGACCTTCCTCGGTATACGTGACGTATCCCGGGTCGGGATATTACACAAGGGTCTCAACTTGCAACACATCAGTGCTACTAACATGCAACAACTAAATGCGGAATAAAATAAATAAAAGCTGCATGTAATTTATATAATGTTTTACAAAATGCGGAAATACAAAATTTCTTAATACAACTGTTCATCCCCAAGACGTGGATAACATGGGAGAGCTACAAGACTGACTGTACTAAGTATTACGCTTACAACTTCAAAAGAAATGTCCACTGCTATCTAGCTGACTGCTACTGCTACTGTTACTGCTCTTCTACAGCTTCATTTCCTGAAAGGGTTGGTAAGTTTGGGGTGAGCTAATGAAAGCCCAATAAGTAATTCTCCTTTGCTCTGCTATGTGTACATGAATATAGAAAGCATTATCCATAAAACTAGGATAAGTGCAGAAGTGCTAGCCAGTTAATGAATATAGAACTCAATAACAAATAATAGAACTCCAATGATAAAGCACTGAAATCTGTCTGACTACAATCATACGCACAATCATACGCACTCAAATGAAAGCTGTGAAGTCTCATGATCATTCATAATGATATAATATGATCAAGCTATGATAATCAATAAATGATAGTGATATCAAAACTGGTTGATGCACTCGGCTGGGGCCCGGCTACCCCTTGAGCTTGTATTCAGTTCCAGTTGGCTGTATAAATATCCAGTTCCCATTTGGGCTGTATGAATATTTAGTTCCGGTCGACTGTATGAATACTGCTCTGTGTACACTGTATAATAATCTGGACCCGAAGGTCGTAAATAGCATCAGATGGAGATGTGACTGAGCACAAATCCGGCACTAATAATATATCAGGATCATGCTACCTCCACGAAGAGTATAAATGTGGAACATAACTGGTTCTAGGCGAATCTGACGTAACAATAGTTATCTGAACTACGTTTACTAGGCTACTTCGAATAAATTGTCTGGCCCTCATGGCCCTAAGTACAAGTGTACAAAAGGAATCCATGCACAAGTGTACAAATCATGATCGAGATATACAACAGTCAATAAATACTTTCCATAAGATAGAGCAATATCAATGTGGACTTGATGAACGTTCTGGTATATATGGAATACAACAAGTGATATATGAAAAACTGTTGACATGGCTTGGAATGTAACATAAACAGAGATCAGAGATTACTTACTTTTTACTGTATCTGTCTAGAAGGTCAAACCGCCTTCTTCTTGTATCTGGGTATTCCTATGATTCAGGAAACCAATCTCAGTTTATACATATATATATATATGTCTAATTCAAGCTATTCATCAAATTTTATGCCTCTTACTATTTTTATCTCTTCTACTAGAATAGACTTTACTATTGAATCCAGAATATCGAACAAAGTCGATTTAGGTTTTCGCGGAATTCAATTTGGACCTCTGTACTAAAAGAGGCAAAACGGTCATTTTGCACTTTTACGGGTCTTTTATTTCTCGGGACTTCTTTTCACAAATTGAACTCCACGGATGAGTCCGAAATGCTCCAAATAATAAAAATCTACTATTCAATTAATTTATTCGGAGTCCGTTGGACTACTTTTCGACTTAGGGGCATTTTAGTAATTTCTCCTTTAAATAATTATTTAATTAAATATTATTTTATTCACTCGGGTCAATTCACAATCAACCCTAATAATTAAAATCTCACAAGGTTCTATTTACTGCCCCTAATTTTTCCAATTCCTATAAGTTTCCATTATTTTTTCCGTACGTTTCCATTTTAAGCCAATCATTGGACAGCTTCTCCTTTTCAACCAAACACTTCCCGAACTCAAATCTAAAATTTTACCCATAAAGTAATATCGTTAGGCAGCTATCTGAATGGGTGAGTCGGGTCGGACTCAACCCGGTTTGGCCCAAATAAAATTACAAAACTCAGCCGCTAAGTTGTGTTTAGATTATTTTTTTCTGGATTCCAATTTGATCTAAAACAATTTCTATACTTACTGAAATCCTAAAACCAACCTAATTATTCATGCTTCTAAAATTCAAGATTAAAATTTGGTATCTTAGCCCGTTGTTACCTCTGTACTGCTCTTGTTCCACTCAAGGCACCCAACAGCACCCAAATCCATTCGGTTTGCCGCTGCTGCCATTCCATCTCTCTTTTCTCCAATTCCATCACAGCAGCCAAATGGATCCTCCAAAACAGTCCCTGCTGCAACGATCTCTTCCATCCCCCATTTTTTTCATTTCTTCTTCTGGTTTTTGACGTCTGCAGCCATCACAAAACACACGCACATATATGCATGGACACGAACCTGCTACACCTCCATCCTTCCGTTCAAATTTCATCACAATAACTCTCCAATTTCTTCATGCAACAACCATCTTCTTCTTTATTTGTTCTCAATTTCTTTTCTTGCACCATCCAAACCAACACAAAATATAATATATATTTATATATATATATATATATCTAAATATCCTCCATCACAGTGCTCCTACGGCCATCTCTCTGAGCCACCATTACACCGGACAGCACCCTTGATCCCTCCACTCGATCTGCTGCTTAGGGTATTCAGTAATCAACCCCAGGCCTCAAGAACTCTGCTTCTACGGCACCCAACAGCACCGTTCCGAATCCCCACCGCAGCCGCTGCTACACGAATTTCCCAACAGCCGCGACATTTCTCCCCTAACCGCTACTGCCATCTCTACGGCTACACAGCACCACCACAAACACACATATCTAATACATCTATAAATTTCTCATGCTCTGTTCTGATTTGCCGTCACCACCGTGCACCACGCAGCACACAGCAGCACACGCTGTTGCTGCTTTCCCTTTTCTGCTGCTACGCAACCACTCCGCCTGATCATCAAAACCCATACGACCATGCCATCATCGACGTCTTCCAACCTCGACCAGATCTTGCAATCCGACTGGTGCCGTAGCTCCTCTTTCTCTTTCTATTTTCTCTCAACTTTTTCTGGGCAAAACCCCATCTCTCCTCTTTCTCTGTTTTTTTTTTTTCTTCTTCTTTTGGTTTTAATGCATGCCTGGGAATGAGAACCGCCCCTTTCTTTTATTTCTCCTGCTCTTTTTCTCTTTCTCTCCCATCAGTTTCATGCCTCTCCATTTCCCCATCCGTTTCTCTTCTTTTCTCTTTTTTTTTTTTTTATTCTTTTGTATGCTTATATATATATATATATATAAAATAAACCCATATTTTATTTTATATATATATATATATATTCTTGCATCTATTAAAATGCATTACGCACGTAGATCGAGGCATGTATTGGCCTACGTATATAAGTCTCCATACCGCTCGGGTTTATTTTGGTATTACTATTCTCGGCTCGGTTTACTCATACTTTTTCTTAATCTTGTAATTTTGTGAGATTATAACTTCAGTTAATTACCTCGGTAATTGTGCCTGTTACTGTATGTTAATTAATTTGGTGCATCTCGGGGTCTACTATATTTGGGTCTGAAGCAGTCTCGGTTTGTCTCTGGTAGTATGTTCATTGCTTGATTAAAGCTCAGTATTATTATTTGACCTTCTTGGATAAAATGAAATTATATAATTTATTTTGAACTTATGTTCGGTTATAACGGATATTACGCTACTCGGCTCGACTTATCTCGGTTTACGTGTACTCGATCGGGTCTACCTCAGTTTCTGTGTAATATCCCGGGTCGGGATATTACAAGAAGTTTGCCTTTGGTTGGTCGCATTGTCAGTCAGAGACCGACAAGGCAGCTAACTGGCATCACATCTTTTGCATCCGCGTAGGGTGGGGTGTGGGATGTGACAAATCAAACCATCATCATTATCGTAAACTCTACCCCAACTTATGCTCTACTCGTCTTGGCTTTGTAGTTGACCCATGCTCAGCAATTTTGGTCTTTATTGAAACTGGGCTTTTGTGCATTGAGATCAAGGAGAGTTCATTGGCACAAGCCATTGTTCACAACTGAGAACATTGGTGCTATAATTTTCGTTATGATAGCCGGTGGATTTTTAGGTTCCAAGACTGGGTGGGTGCAGACTTTGTTGTCAGAGCTTGGGTGAAGAGCTTCTATTTTCTGAGTTCGTGATTTCAGATGCAATCAATTTTATTGCATCTTCTGCTTGCTCGGCAGTATCTTGTACAGTTGATTTTGCTGCATCCTTCGCCTACTCAGGGGTGTCCTAGTGATGTTGATTCTGTTGCATCTGTTGCTTCCTTGGCTGGGTCAGATGCCATTGATATTGATGCATCTGATGCTTGGTTAGCATTTTTGTCTGGTTCATTTTGCCAAGAACCCCTACCTCATGCTATCATTAGCTTGAGAAGCTTTTGAAATCAATGCAAAGCTTGCAAATCTGTCTGTTGGGAAATCCTTCACACTTGTGTAAATGCTCAATTTTCTCTGTTTTCCCCGTGTGGCCAAATCATCAAGAGTACATGAGTTTTTGCCCTTTGAAACAACAAATCTCTTAAATACTAGGAGTTCAGAGAGTGATGTAAGACCCTTTGGCATATGATCTAGCGAGAAACATTCGGACATGTCCAAGGAAGTCAAGCTCTTGAGGTAGCCAATTCCATTGGGAAGTACCTCGAGAGTGTGACAGGCTTTGAGATTCAAGATCATCATATTTGTGAGCTTTGAAATAAGATCCATAATTCTGGAGGCTCCTTGAAGGCTGGAAAATCTCAAGTGATTCATATTCATCAATCTGCCCAAAAAGCCTGGTATCCTCAACTTCAATGTGATGAGTGGCTAAGGTCTGCCATCCTCCCAAATGAAGAGCATTGACACTTCTACCATCTCTAAAGCTAGCTTCGTGAGGTCGGTAATGAATACGCCAAAAAGCTATATACAGCACTCTGTTCTGATCCAAGCGGATATAACCTTCCATTGAATTCCGAGTTTATGGAACTGGTCTTTAAGCACTCATGCTTTGGGACATATACTATTCAGAGTTGATTACAAACTTGGATGATCATGGAAAAAAAGTGAAAGAGTGCCTCCCATATAACCTCGAGAACCCGACACTTTCTGTTGCTGTGAAACTTCAGACCTCCATCTGCTGATCACCACAAATCATTTGATGAAGATGATTTCTCAAGGAAACCCATTGTTGCCAAGAAAGTCAGTACAGCCCCAACTCTGTTCTGGCCGTTCTCTGCTCTCATCACCATTTGACTGCAAGGTACTTTATTTGCTTCGATCCAATTCCAGATCCAAGCATCAACGGCCACCAATCAATCACTACCACCATGAAACAAATATCAATGTGCCTCCCTCTACAGCAGCTGCTCCGTCCAAGGCATTGCCACAACCACGGTTGCCGCCATCACTATTGACCACAACGTCGGTCACCACTGCTCAGCCGACCACCACCTTGGGATCTGCTGCGTAGCAATCTGCATATCCCAGTTTTTGGATAACCATTTCCTGTTGATCTTTTCTTTCCTAGATTTTTTCTCAAAATTTCTAGCTTACTTTGGACATGACGCTTGATGATCTGATCAAGAACGATTAGAAATTTGGAGGCAAGGACTATGACTTCAAGGGGCAAGGTCGAGCCTCCAAACCTGGACTTACTCGCTGCTTCTTGAACCATGGTGCGTTCCTAAGATCAGCTCTGTGTCAATATCACGGGGATGCATTCATTGCAAGATTGGATGATTTTTCCATGAACTACCGCTCTTCGTATAACTGTTCGTTTGGATCCTCGCTTGAGAATTTGAACTAATGTACAGAATCAACCAGAGGTATGGGCTCTTTATCTTCATTCAGTTTTGACACATCATTTAGTCTTCTTAAAGGTTATTATAATCAGAAAGGCAAGGAATCTGGTCAACCACATATTATGACAACACAATCACTGTTGGCGGAGTAATTTCTGGTTTTCTTCCTACAGTTTTGAGCAAGAGTAATTGAAATTGCTCTCTTCCCCGTCTTCGAAGAGTTCTGTACGATTTTCAGTTGGCTATCCAATCTCTCCCAACCGCTGATTTGCCATGTCGCCTCAAAATCAGGAGGTGAAAAATTCGAGCAGGAAGCATAAGAGAAACACTGGTGACAACATCAGCTTTGTCTCCATCAACATTAGTTTCCAACTCAATTGCTACATACCCCGATCACAATCTCATAAAGCAGATAAAAAGCCACGAGGTTGCTATAGTGGAGCTCAAGAATATTTCCTCATCTCGGGCTGTTTATCAGAAAAATGGGAATATATTTTTTCCACACAACTATCCAGAAAGCAACAACAGTAGTTGCTGTCACGACCTGAAACCCACCTTCTGCGGATGACCGGATCGCGACCGCCACCCTTAGGCTCGGGGACCCTTGGGCGAAGGCTCACATAGGCAGCGGTATCGAATAGATGTGTGACATGCGTTTTGCAGAAGCATGAAAAACTTTTTCTTTTCTTTTCTTATTTTTAAATTACACACATCCGTCCGGTACTGCCGCTCCATACATAGCATACATGGTTACACATTCAAAGTATAACTAAAATTTAAGGACTTATAACATTATTACAAAACATGTTCGGTTGCCGTGAGGCTTAATACATATTCTTACATTGTCTACTAATACAAAATGTACTACTAGAGTTCATAGGTTTCTCAAAAGAAATTACTTAAACATATCTTTCCCCAAAAATAGCTAGACTCATCACCATCGTCCTCGAGGCCCTGTCTGCTGTTAATCACCTAAAAAAGGGGTCCGAACAAAGTCCGGGTAAGCTAATCTAAGCTTGTGAGCAATTCCAGTATTCGTCATGGGGTTTTCAATTAGCAGTGGTTTTGTACATAAGAGTTTGTAAGATAATCACTGCCAATTGTTCGTATACTTTGAATACAAAATATATGCATTCCTTAAAACAGATAGCTTTGAAACATTTAAAGTATTCAAGCTAAACTCATACTTCGTCAAATAGAGTATATAACTCAAAACATATGCATTTCATAAAACAGATAGCTTTGAAACATTTAAAGTATTCAAGCTAAACTCGTACTTTGTCAAATAGAGTATATAACTCAAAACATATGCATTTCATAAAACAAATTGTAACACCCCGAACTGGTATAATTAATTACTAGAACCGAATTACTGGACGATAAAGGGAATTAATCATAATCCCGACGGTGATGATAGACCGATGAAATAATTAAGTATGTCTGGAGAAAGAGGGTATAATACCCGAACCCAAATTGCTGGTTAAATCGGTTAAATAATGCCGTTTTAACACTAACGGAACCCGAATTAGCTAACCCGGGAAATCCCGGATGATTAATAAATGACACGGAACCTCTGACACTGAAGAATACTGAAATACGGAACTCTTGGAACAAACCGCGTCGAAAAATGAGTTACGGAATGAAAGTTACGAAGGAAACACTGAAACTGAATTACTGCGCAACCAAACGTGGCCTTAACCGAAAATATGGAAAAAATGGCCAAATGGGAGGCCAAGGGAATTGAACCCTTGACCTTTGAGTGAAAAGAAACCTCATCCAAAAATTACCAACTGGGCTACTATTATCTTTGTGTCCATATATACAACAGAAATGTATATAACACTGAATTATCCTAATCTGCCACCAATACTGGCCAATGGCCATCCATGCAACACCACACCCTTGCATCACCCCTATGCTCCCTAGCTCATCATCACCCTACTTCAGCCATGATGACCTCTCCTCCAACCAAAATACATGCAGATTTATCATGAGGTTGGGAGATGTATTGAAGAAGAAAATTTGCATTACAAGTCTCCATATGTGTATTGGAGGAGGCAGAAATCAGAAATGGGTGCATGAGATCTGCTAAAGAGAGATTGGGTTGGAAAGAGAGACTGCCAAACCAAGTGTATGTGTATGTGCATGTCCATGTGTGTGTGCCCATGGAGGTGCCCAAAGGAGGAGGAACTAAGGAGGCTATGTGATGCACGGCTGGGACTGAGGCACACCTGGGGTGCCAAGGATCCGAACTGGACCATCGAAGAGTAGGGAGCAGCCACTGCTTGAGAGGTAAACACCTCAAACTACAAAACCGTCAAATTTTCTGTTTTGATTTATTAGTACTGCTCTGATGATTTTTGAGCCATATAAACTATATGTATGCACTACTGAGAGGCCTGGGATTGTTATAGAACAATTGGAAAGGTCGGACAGCCCTGAAACCCCAAAACTGTAGCAAAAATCCGCCATTAATGACCCCCTGTAACAAGTCTGAAATGGCCCTCACCAAATTGAATTCTATTGGTCTGAACATGATCTAGACATTCCTAGGGTTCCAAATACCACTATACGCGACTGGGACTCACACGGGAAGGCCCTCGAATTTGAAATTATTCTTTTCTGCCATGGAACCCAAAACCTGAGATAGGCTTGTAAACTAAAATTTATAAATAGGGAATTGAAGCCCCTATCCTAAGGGTCACAACAAGCCAAGAATCGTGCGATTTGGTTGAGAAACAAGGCCTCACGACCGAACTGAAAATTTGCACGATAATCGAGTTGTACAGAGCTTAATCCTTAGATTTGAAGCTCAAAATCGATGCCAAGTTGTTGCTCTAGACCTTAGGAACAATTTGGGATGAAAATCAGTTAAAAGCCCTGTCTGAAACTCCACGAATTTGAGAAATTGTGTCACATCCCGAACCCCACCCTACACGGATGTCGAGGACGTGATGCCAGTCAGTCGCCACGCGACCAACCGAAGGCAATTTCTGAACTTTCCAGTGAATTGCACTCCGACTGTAGGGTCAGATGCAGCGGAATTTAAAACTTTTTTTTTTTTTTTGTCCAGGGAATGCAACTCATGTATCCACCGTAGGATATGTATCACACAGAGCAAGTCTAAAATCCAACAGCTAACAATTCTAACCTCAGAGCATATCTATAATCCGACATATAACAACAGAGCAGAACTATAATCTCTAGAGTACCATCTAAATCCATGAGCCATACCATATTCAGTACATATCAGTCAAGTCAGTCATAGTACATCACTCACCTGATTAAACAGATTCAATCCTCAGTAATCCAGTTTCCACAAATCAGTGCCATTAGATCCAACGTATATCATTCCTGAAAAATGTTAGGGAATGGGGTGAGCTTCGAAAAGCCCAATGAGTAACACAGGTTCCCTGTCAAGGGTTTCAAAACCATTTCTTGTTTACAAAGCACAAGGGTAGTTCAGTTGTTTATGAAATAGCAGTTTTATAAATCTACTTTAAATGCAGTTTTAGTAGAATAAAGCAGGACTGAACTAAACGGAACAACAAATCAGAACAGACGAAACAGTCAATGATGCCAATATCAATGAGAGTATAGGCAATTAATTCAAATATCAGAACAGATCAGTACTGGGCGGAACATAACAGGGCATAACAATAATATATCAGTTAGGCACGTAATCAAGCCTACTTATGCCAGACCGCTCATAATCAGAATGGTACCCAGAGTCAGACACATCATAGCAGAACAAAATCAGATAGACCATAAAACGGAACAAGACAGACCGAACAAAATAATAGTAGGACGGGACAAAATCATGCCGCGTACAATACATTATAAAAGTTTGCATTTAAAACATGCATTCAGACAGTTTATCTTTTAAAATCGTACAGTGCATCAAAATACAGTATCTATGCAGTAACTTATATACCAAGTCAAGAATTCGGACAAATCATAACGGAACTGGACCATATATCAATCAAGACAGACAGATTATTAACGGACGGTACATAACGGGATCAGACGGAACAAAACACCGGTTCGAGTCACAGGCATAATCAAGGACAGAGGCATAACAAAACGGATCCTAACGGAACAAAGTAGAGCAATACATCAATCAGAACAAGACATACCGAAACTGAACATGGCGGATCAAAACGGTACAATATCAATCAGGACGAGTCATATCGGAACTGAACATGACGGAACAAAATGAAACAATATCAATCAGGACAAGTCATGTCGGAACTGAACATGACGGAACAAAACGAAACAATATCAATCAGGACAAGTCATATCGGAACTGAACATGACGGAACAAAATGAAACAATATCAATCAGGAGAAACAATATCAATCAGGACAAGTCATATCGGAACTGAACATGACGGAACAAAATGAAACAATATCAATCAGGACAAGTCATATCGGAACTGAACATGACGGAACAAAATGAAACGATATCAATCAGGACAAGTCATATCGGAACTGAACATGACGGAACAAAATGAAACAATATCAATCAAGAGAAACAATATCAATCAGGACAAGTCATATCGGAACTGAACATGACGGAACAAAACGAAACAATATCAACCAGGACAAGTCATATCGGAACTGAACATGACGGAACAAAATGAAACGATATCAATCAGGACAAGTCATATCGGAACTGAACATGACGGAACAAAATGAAACAATATCAATCAGGAGAAACAATATCAATCAGGACAAGTCATATCGGAGCTGAATATGACGGAAACAAACGAAACAATACATCAATCAGATCAAGACATTTCGAAGCTGAACATGTCGGAACAAAACGAAACAATATCAATCAGGACAAGTCATATCGGAGCTGAATATGACGGAAACAAACGAAACAATACATCAATCAGATCAAGACATTTCGAAGCTGAACATGTCGGAACAAAACGAAACAATATCAATCAGGACAAGTCATATCGGAGCTGAATATGACGGAAACAAACGAAACAATACATCAATCAGATCAAGACATTTCGAAACTGAACATGTCGGAACAAAACGGACAATACATCTATCAGAACAAGACATATCGGAATTGAACAGGACGGAACAAACTGATACAATATCAATCAGGACAAGGCATATGCTACTTTAAATATATGCTTTTTCTTTTAAACAGTATAACGTTCAAAACAGTACAGTGCTTCAAAGTACAGTATCTAGACAGAACTTATACACCAATTCAGGAGTCAGGTTTACTCACAAGACGCAACAGTACAGAATAAAACCATGACAGACCATACAACAGAACAAGACAGACCCGAACTTGAACAGGAGAACAGGACAGTACAAAATCATGTTACGTGTAATGCAGTATAAAAAGTATGCATTCAGACAGTACAGTATACAAAACAGTACAGTAAATCAAAATACAGTAACTAGACGGTGTACTTATACACCAAGTCAGAAGTTCCAGGTTACTCACAAACTGTTACGGTTATCTCCTTGCGTAAACAATCCAATAACCTCCAGATACGTCAGGCATCTCCATGTATATCCTGAACAATAATCATCAATCATATACAGATCAGAACTCATCCATTCAGGTCTCATTTGTCATCTTAGGTATCTATCGGTTTACCTAAGATAGCCTAGTAGCCTATCGCCCTCTCATCGGGTTTTATCCGGGGCCATTTTATTCTTAAATTAGGCTTAGCAGACATCAGGATTATAACCTAAGTCATTTAGACTTCAATCGTTATCAGTCAGTTACTTCTTCAGCCTTAGGGGCAAAATGGTCATTTTATCATTCTTGTCCCGGACCCTGTCGTGGTCTTCGGAATAGTCTCTATATCTTAAGTACAAAGTTCTACGTCCTTTGGACTCCAATCGGTATCAGTTAGGTTCTCATTTTAACCATAGGGCAAAATGGTAATTTTGTTATTCTTGCCCCGGACCCAATCGTGGTTCTCAGAATATCCCATATATCGTATACATGAAGTTCTAACTCTTTTAGACTTGAATCGCTATCAGTTAAGTGCTTATTTAGCCTTAGGGGCAAAATGGTAATTTGTCCATTCTTGTCCCGGACCCTATCGTGGTCCTCAGAATAGTCCACATATCTTAGATATGATTTTCTAAGCCCTTTGGACTTCATTTGGTATCTGCTTTAGATCGTCGGGACACATCGGTCATTTCTCGTTTTACGCGTTGACTGTCTCGGAGTCTTATTTAGCCTTTCAGTGTTCATAATTATCCCTATGACAATTTATCAGATCAGTTTGACCTTTATTCCACCTCTACTTTGCACTTCATGTGCTCAGGGGTATTTTGGTCATTTTACGTTTCGTAAGATTTTGACTCTGAATCATTATTTTAATCATGTTTACAGTCTCACCAGTATCTGGGCTCCTATCGCTATCAATTTCGTCCCAATCGGACTTCATTTGGGCTTCGTACAGTATCAGGGGTAATTTGGTAATTTCACGTGTCATATTTTTCGGCACGTCAGTTCATAAAATGGACCTCACCATTGGGTCCAGAGTGTCCGACATAATTAAGTTGGACTATTTGTTATATTTAATTGACCCTGGGAAGCATCAGGGGCAGTATGGTCATTTACACTTTATGTGTCTGTATTTTTCGGGACTTCAGTTCGTTAAACGGACCTCACCGTTGAGTTCAGAACGCCCGACATAGTCAAAATAGACTGTCTTTTATTTTTATTTGGGTCTGGTGTCATCAGGGGCAGTACAGTAATTTATCACTTACGTGTCTGTATTTTTCGGTACATAATTTCCCAATTTGGACTGTACCATTGAGTCCAGAATACTTGAAATAGTGAAAATACACTATTTATTTACTTAATTTGGACTCCGTTTGACATATTTAATGTCTAGGGGTAAAATTGTAATTTTACCTATTTAATAAAATAATTAAATAATTATTTTATTATTTAATTAATTTTCCAGGGGCTTAAATGAATAATTTCTCAATGTTCTGGGCCACAGTACAATTTCCCAAATTAGTGGGGGTTAATCCGTAATTTTCAGAAATATTTGGGGGGTTAAGTATAAATTCAGAAAATTAGGGTTCAGACCAGAGGGTTCAGGGGTTCAGAAATTGAACCGGTCCAAAACTCAGAAAACCAACCGGTTTAATTCCCTTCAGAAAACCGGAATATAATAATCCAGTTATCCCCAATTTCCTTCCTATCCTCGTTTAGGTTATGCCCAAAATCCGATTTCAATTTCTTATCCGAGGGACCAAACAGACAGGATTTGATTTAAAACCAATCAGGTAAGCCCAAAACGACACCGTCCTATTAATTCGGTGGCACGCTCGTGGACAGACACGTGTCCGAGTCGGTTCAGTGGGTTTAGGCGTGTTGGACGAGTCGACTTGGTCGACTCGTCGTCTTCTTCACCAACCAGTGCACTGTTGCCCTAATTCCCAGTCCCCATTGTTCTCTATTTCGTGCCATTTCAGGTGCGGATTCCTACTGTTTTTGGTTCCGATCGATTCCTGGGAGTCAAGCCATCAATTTGGCATCGTTTTGGTGCCTCGAATCTACGGTTGAAGCTCTGTTTAATCGATTATCATGGGGGGTTTCAGTTCGGCCGTATGGCCTTATTCCTCAACCAAATCGCACACGGTTTGGTTCGTTGTGACCGTGTGTCCATGGGGATCAATATCCCATTTATAAATTTCAGTTTAAGAGCCTATTTTCGAGTTTGGGTTCCATGGCCGAAAGCAATAGCTTCGGTTTTGAGGGCTTATACCCAAGTGTTGGGGTCGCGGTTGGTGATATTTGAAACCCTCTCAGTGTCTAGATCAGTTCTAGACCATCAAAACTCAGTTCGGTTGAGGTCATTTCAGACCTGCTACAGGGAGCTCCATCCATGGCGGTTGGGTCACGGCTCTAGGTTTTTAATGCCTATTCGACCCTCTCAGTGGTTCTATAACCCTCCCAAGCCTCACAGTAACATCTATATACAGTTTTTATGGTCTAAAAATTATCAGAACAGTGCCAATAAATCAAAACAGAAAATTTGGTAACTTTAGTGTTTACCTTTTTAGACAGTGGCTTCCTCCTCAATGGCTCGATTCAGGTCTCCTCAGTCCCTTCCTCTTGATGCCTCTCCCATGGACATGCATATACACCATGCTTCACACACACGGCTTCTCACAAATGGCTTGGAATCTCTCTCTCTATAACCCAATCTCTCTCTATAAAATCAGCATTTCAGTCTCTCTACAGTTCTGATTTTTCCCTCCATGCCTATATGGAGATTGTATAAGTTACCAAACCAGATTTCCTCTTGATGTTTCATCTCCCCAAGCTCATGATTAACTTGCATGGATTTTGGTTGGGAGAAGGTACCATCATAAGGTGTATAGGCATGATGATCTATGGGTGTAGGGTGATGCATGGCTGATGTGTTGCATGCTTGGCTATTGGTCACTTGGGAGGTGGTCTAATCAGATTTGTGTTTATATACATTTCTTGGTATATTTGTACACAAAGACAGTAGTAGCCCAGTTGGTAATTTTTTGGATGAGGTTTCTTTTCACTCAAAGGTCAAGGGTTCAATTCCCCTGGCCTCCCATTTGGCCATTTTTCCCATATTTTCGGTTAAGGCCACGTTTGGTTGCGCAAAAATTCAGTTTCAGTATTTCTTTCATAACTTTCATTCCGTAACTCCTTTTTCGACACGGTTTGTTCCGAAAGTTTCATATTTCAGTTATCTTCAGTGTCAGAGGTTCCGTGTCATTTATTAAACATTCGGGATTTTTCGGGTTAGCTAATTCGGATTCCGTTGGGGTTAAAACGGCATTATTTTATCCATTTAACCAGTAATTGGGTTTGGGTATCATACCCTTTTCCCCAGACATATTTGATTATTTAATCGGTCCATGGCGACCGTCGGGATCATAATTAATTCCCTAAGTCATTCTATAAGCCGGTATTAATTAATAGTTAACAACAAATTATTAATTACGCAAAGTCGGGGTGTTACAAATTGCAAACCTGTAAATTAGGGCTACAGTAGTAGAAAGGGTTGGGGAAGATGGAGTCAACTCGCGATTCCAACCGAGTTGACGAGTCGAATCGGACACGTGTCAGGCAGTAAGCATGCCACCGCAATAATTGGAACGACACCGTTTAGGGTTTTCTGTTTTAAATTAAATTGAACTTCGGCCTGTTTGGCTCCTCGGATAATAAATTAAAATCAGGGTTCTAAGTTAACTTGATCACGGATAAGGCCCAAATCAGGATAACTGGGACATGTTATCCCGGTTTTCCTGAAGACAGTGAACCGGTTGGCTTTCTGAATTTTGGACCGGTTCGGCCAATTGACCCCTGAACCGTTTGGTCTGAACCCTAATCTTCTGAATTTATATTTAACCCTCCAAATGTTTCTGAAAATTACGGATTTACCCCTGATAGTTCTGAATATTGCACAGTGGCCTTGATTTCTGAAATTTTGTGCAATCAAGCCCCTGAAAAATTAATTAAATAATAAATTAATTATATAATTATTTTATTAAATAGGTAAAATTTTGATTTTACCCCTGGATATTAATCATGTCAAACAGAGTCCAAATAAAGCAAATAAATAGTGTATTTTCACTATTTCAAGCATTCTGAACTCAATGGTACAGTCCAAATTGGGAAATTATGTACCGAAAAATACAGACACGTAGGTGTAAATTATTGTACTGCCCCTAATGGTACCCAGGCCAACTAAAAAATAAAAGACAGTCTATTCTGATTATGTCGGGCATTTTGGACTCAACGGTGAAGTCCGTTTAATGAACAGAAGTCCCGAAAAATACAGACACATAAACTGTAAAATGACTGAACTGCCCCTAATGATACCCAGGGCCAATTAAACATAAAAGATAGTCCAAGTTAACTATGTCGGACGCTCTGGACCTAATGGTGAGGTCCATTTTATGAACTGAGGTGCCGAAAAATATGATGCATGAAATTACCAAAATACCCCTGATACTGTACGAAGCCCAAATGAAGTCCGATTGGGACGAAATTGATACCGATAGAAGCCCAGATACTGGTGAAACTGTAAACATGATTAAATAATGATTTGGAGTCAGAATCTTACAAAACGTAAAATGACCAAAATACCCCTGAGCACAGTAAGTGCAAAGTAGAGGTCAAACTGATCTGATAAATTATCATAGGGATAATTACGAACACTGAAGGGCTAAATAAAACTCCGAGACAGTTAACGCGTAAAATGAGAAATAACTAATGTGTCTCGATGACCAAAAGCAGATACCAAACGAAGTCCAAATGACTTAGAAAATTATATCTAAGATATGTGGACTACTCTGAGGACCACGATAGGGTCCGGGACAAGAATGGTAAAATTATCATTTTGCCCTTATGGTTAAAATGAGAACCTAACTGATACCGATTGGAGTCTAAAAGACGTAGAACTTTATATTTAAGATATAAAGACTATTTTGGAGGCCTTGACAGGGCCTGGGGCAAGAGTGATAAAATGACCGTTTTGCCCCTAAGGCTGAAAAAGTAACTGACTGATAACGATTGAAGTCTAAATGACTTGGGTTATAATCTTGATGACTGCTAAGCCTAATTTGAGAATAAAATAGCCCCGGAAGAAACCCGATAAGAGGGCGATAGGCTACTAGGCTATCTTAGGTAATCCGATAGACACCTAAGATGACGAATAAGACCTGAATGGATAAATTCTGATCTGTCTGTGATTGATGATGATTGTTCAGGATATACATGGTGATGCCTGACGTACTTGGAGGTTATCAGATTGTTTATGCAAGGAGATAACCGTAACAGTTGTGAGTAACCCTGACTCCTGAATTGGTGTATAAGTACACTGTCTAGTTACTGTATTTTAAAATACTGTACTGTACTGTTTTATCTGATACACTGATTTCATGCTCTTACTCAAATGCATGATTTTTACTCTGTCTGGCTTCTCTGTTCTGTACTGAAATAAACCTATCGCTGTTTTTAACTGGTTCTAAAAAGAACAACTGATTCTTGGTACCACCTCAGTCTTGAACACTATATGAGCATACTGCACTGTTTAATCTGTGCATACTATACTGTTTATTCTGTTATACTATTCTGCTCTGCTCATTACTGATCTGTTCTGTTACTCTCATGTTTTAACTGATCTGTTCTGTTACTCTGATGTTTTAACTGATTCGTTCTGTTTGATCTGTCCTGACCTGTTCTGTTTGATCTGTCTAACCTATTCTGTTTGATCTGTCCTGACCTGTTCTGTTTGATCTGTCCTGACCTGTTCTGTTTGATCTGTCCTGAACTGTTCTGTTTGATCTGTCTGACCTGTTCTGTTTGATCTGTCTGACCTGTTCTGTTTGATCTGTCCTGACCCGTTCTGTTTGATCTGTCTGACCTATTCTGTTTGATCTGTCTGATCTGTTCAGTTTTGATCTGTCTTGACCTGCTTTGTCTGATCTGCCTGATCCGTTCAGTTCTGGTATGTCCTGATTTGTTATGTTTGATCTGTTCTGTCCTGACCTGTTTGCTCTGTTCTATTCCATCCCGTCCTGATCTGCTCCATACTGATCTGTCTTGTTCTTTGATTTATATGCCTTGTCCCTGATGGCTTATGTTCCGTTCCGTTAAGGATGTGCTTTGTTTCAGATTAAAATATTGTTTCCGCTTCATTTTGTTATGTTCCGTCCCGTCGATGATCTGCTTGTATTCTGATTGATATATTATTCCCGCTTTGTCTTGTACCTTTTCATTATAATATGCCTGTACACTGATTGATATCCTGTTTTCGCTCAATTCTGTCTTGTTCCATTCCGTTGATGATATACCTGTATCTCTAGTTGACATATTGTTTCCGCTCCGTTCTGTTATGTTCTGATTTGTTATGCTTTATTCCGTTCTGTTCGGTAATCATTTGTTATGTTCAGTTCCGTTCCGTTCTGTTATGTTTTATTATGATCCGTTCTGACCCGTTCTATTCTGACCTGTTCTATGCTGACCTGTTTGTCTCTGATTGATATATTGGCATCATTTACTATTCTGTTTTGATTTGTTATGCTTTATTCTGTTCTGTTCGGTAATGATTTGTTATGTTCAGTTCTGTTCCGTTCTGTTATGTTTTATTGTGATCCGTTCTGACCCGTTCTATTCCGACCTGTTCTATGCTGACCCGTTCTATTCTGACCTGTTTGTCTCTGATTGATATATTGGCATCATTTACTATTCTGTTTTGATTTGTTGTGCTTTGCTTCATCCTGTTCTGATTTGTTATGTCCTGCTCTGCTCGATTCTGCTCCGTCCTAACCTGTTGTGTTCTATTCTGTACGGTTATACTTAATATGGTCTGTTATGTTCTGTCTGCTCTGATCTGTGGTTTTATTTTGTTCAGTCCTGCTTTATTCTACTGAAACTACATTTAAAGTAGATTTATAAAACTGCTAGTTCAGAAACAACTGAACTACCCTTGTGCTTTGTAAACAAGAAATGGATTTGAAACCCTTGACAGGGAACCTGTGTTACTCATTGGGCTTTTCGAAGCTCACCCCATTCCCTAACATTTTTCAGGAATGATATCTATTGGATCTGATGGCACTGATTTGTGGAGACTGGATTATTGAGGATTGAATCTGTTTAATCAGGTGAGTGATGTAATACGACTAACTTGACTGGTATGTATTAGATATTGACATGGCTCATGGATTTAAACGGTACTCTAGAGATTATAGTTCTGCTCTGTTGTTATATGTCGGATTATAGATATGCTCTGAGGTTAGAATTGTTAGCTGTTGGATTTTAGACTGCTCTGTGTGATACATATCCTACGGTGGATACATGAGTTGCATTCCCTTGACAAAAAGTTTTTAAATTCCGCTACATCTGACCCTACTGTCGGAGTGCAATTCACTGGAAAGCTCAGAAATTGCCTTCGGTTGGTCGCGTGGCGGCTGACTAGCATCACGTCCTCGACATCCGCGTAGGGTGGGGTTCGGGATGTGACACAAATAGCTTTGAAACATTTAAAGTATTCAAGCTAAACTCGTACTTCATCAGATAAAGTATATAAACTTTAAAACACATAAATATGTATTGTGAAAATGAGGGTAAAACCTACTTCATTTTCAAAATCACTTTTCATCTTTTCTCTTTAATTAGGTGGAATTTGTTTCGAACCAGACTCCTATTTTACTGCCAATACTGTCTATCTCATTTGCCTGGGGGATTAGATCCTGCTACCGGGCATTTACTATTGAATCCCGAAAGATTTCAACCATCATAGGGGGTGGTACTTAGTACCATTTATCTTGTAAAACTTTAACCCAACTGAACCGATCAAGAGCAGCTGCCTGGTCCCTAACAGGTAGGAGTTATACTCACTCCCTAACAGAACAGATAGGGTTTCTTCAAATAGGTACTTCTCATGAACATTTAAAACATCATGTACATAATTTCATAACAATTCCTTTAACACATTTGATATAAAAAATTCAGAACACTTTACATAATTTGGCATTTAAAACTTTGGACATGCTGAAATATGTTTTAAGAAAACTGTGATAGAAACCATTCACTAAGCATGTCATAATAGAGTTTATAAAGATGGAACAATTTAAAACTGAATCATGTAAATACTGAATTTGGAATTCAAACACTTCATATCTTTGAACTTAAAACCTTTTCAAATCCATGGAGTTAAATCTCCACTTCAAATACAGGGTTACTCACCTTGGTCCTTTAGGGTTAGTGCTAATAATGCACTTTTCCACTTTCCTTGTAGTTCCTAAGAACAATTCATAAATATCTCATCAACTTCACATTCATTGTAAATCATCTCAATGTTCCTTAACTTATGCTTAAATCGTATTAGATCCTAAAACGATTTCATAAATTCATATGTACTTAACGTAACTCGTATTCCTAACCTATGACACAATTTAATGTGTTAGAAATTGAATTTATTTCAATTTATACTCTTCTGGTAGCTCTATTAAGTTTAAATTAAAGTTATTTATTTCATATGTTTACGTGTCGTGTCTTTTCATATTTCCTTTCCTCGTATACGCCTTCGATTAGTACTTTGGCATTACTTTAATTTATAGTCATCTAACAGATGCTATTCAACAAATTTTATGTCTTTTTACTTTTGACATTTCTTTTGGTCGAATAGACTCTACCATTGAGTCCAGAGCGTCGGAGAAAGTTAGTTTAGGCTTTCCTAAAAGTTTATTTGGCCTTTTGTATGTAAAAGGGCAAAATGGTCCTTTTATCGTTTTACGTGTCACATTTTTCCGTACTTTGTTTCATAATTTGGACTTCATTATTGAGTTCGGGATGTCAAAAAAATTCAATTTAGACCTACTCTGGTTTTATTTTGGCTTTAGGGGTACTAGGGGTATTTTGGTCTTTTTACCCCTTTATGTGTCTTTATTTTTCAGGACCCCGTCTCGTGTCGTGGACCTCACCATTAGACCCAGAAGGTCTGAGATAGTAAGAATATACTAATAACTTGTTAATTTTGGACAAGAGGTATTTTGGTCATTTACCCCTTTACGTATCTTTATTTTTCGGGCTCCGTCTCATAAACGGACCCTACCATTAGTCTCAGAATATCCAAAATAGTAAGGATACACTATTCATATGTTTAATTTGGGCTTTATTTGCCTCATTTATGATTCAGGGGCAAAATAGTCATTTTACTTTATTTATTAAATAATTAAATTTATTATTTAATTATTTAATTATTTTTTCAGGGGTGAAATTGAATAATTTTTCCATCAGTAGGGCCACAGTAGAATTTCTTAAAACAGTTGGGGCCAATCCGTAAATACTGAAAGTATTGGTTTATTTAATTTTTAATTAAATTATAAAACCAATGGGTTCGGTCCAGATCTAAGTGAACCAGTCCGGTTCACTTACAAACCAACCGGTTTAGCCGGTTTCACACGTAATGCTGACGTCAGGATGACGTCAACCCTAATGTTTTAATTTTAAAAGTAAAACGTTGCCGTTTAAATAAACCTGACCCGTTGGACCCGGTTTGACCCGGACCCGTAACCGAATCCGACCCGACCCGAACAGTGTCGTCTTCCCCACGAGGGTCGACACTGTTCACAGCAAAACCCTAATTCTTCAAGTTGAGTTTCGTGCAACTTAACAACTCCATTTTTCCTGGTTTCTTTTCCAATCACTTCCTAGTATCTTAATACATGTTTTTGTATCGATTTAGGGCTTCGAATATGGTTCAAATGTTTGGTTTAAGCCATGATAATCAGACCTGAAACCTCATAGTTCATGCTTATTTCTTGATGGTTTTTCATGGGGCTTAGCTTGTTTTGATCCCCTCTTTATGAGGATTCTGTTCCCATTCATAAGAGTGGATTTAACCACGAGTTTAAAGGTTTGGGTTGTAAACCCGTAACCTGCAAATCAATGTTTGGAGGCCATTTCTTATGATTTTTGGTCGCGGATTTATATTTTTGGGATGTTTATAATGTCTACTTGAAGTCCCTATACACCAAACACAGTTTGGTGATGATGAAATCAGACCTGCTTCAAGCAAGGTCTTCAATGGCGGTTTCGTGGGTTACCCATTTTTTTGGTCATTTCAAAGCTAAATCTCATGCTTAACCATCTTATAAACATACACGTAGCATCATATAATTATATATAACTTAAAAACAACTCATATTCAGGCTTAAATCTTATAGAGAGAAAATGATAAACTTTCAAATTTCTCACCTTTTGTTGTGGTTTAAACCCCTTTCAGTCTCTGATTTCCTTCACTTCCCGTTCTTTAAGCTTCTTGGCTCCTTTCTAGTTCTCTTCTTTTAGAAGCAAGCATGCTTTGGTTTTTAAAAGAAGAGAAACCGACCCTTCTCTCTCTCCTCTCTCTCTCTTTCTCCACCCGTAGCCCTACTTTTAGCCTGCATTTTTCTGCTTTCTTTCCTATCTCATAACTTCCCTTTTTCTCTTTTCTACTTTGCATTAAATTTGCAAGATATTTGTATATATGTATATTATATATATATATATATATATATCACACACACCCACACATATGGAGACACATACCAACCGACACACACACACACACTGCTTTTATAATATCCCGACCCGGGATATAGCATGTGCACCGGGCTGCACCGGGCTATAAAATGAAACCCCGGACTATAAGACAATTTATTACAAGAATAAAGTTTAAAGTTAAATCGGAATATTTAAACACCCGAATAAACCAACATTTGAATCTCGTATGTAATACGTGCATGCACAAAATTAAATGGAAATGTATACGTAATATCTATACATACATAATGTATCAATGTAATATTACTTATATATGTATATATATATATATACACACATGGCCGTATACATATATATTTATATATGTGTGCATAGGTGGATAAGGAATCAGAAATGGGAAAAGAATAGAATATGAGGTGTGTGTTACGTGTGATGAGAAGAGAGAGAGAGAGAGAGAGAGAGAGAGAGAGCTAGAAATCTAGTGTGCATGAGTGAGGCGTCGTGTGTGCATGGATATGCTGCCACCGCAGCTACAGGTGGCAAGGGCCACCGACTAGGGGGTCGATTAAGGGAAGGAAGAAAGGGTTAGTGGAAGAGAGAAAAACTGAAATGCAGGAAAAGAAGGAAATCGAGGGGCAAGAAGTTAGAGAGAGAGAGAGAACCGATTTAAGCAATTGAAGGAAATCAGCAACTAAAACAGGTAACCAAACCTTGCTGTGTTGTGTCGATTCTTCTTGCATGCTATTGTAAATTGGTAGGACTTGAAACAGGAAAGAAAAAAAATAAGAAAAACCAGAACTGGGTTTGATGGTTGGAAATGGTGATTAAAAATAAGTGAAACCAAATCAAGATTTGAACCATAATATGGATAGGAAACGTCTCCAGGGACCCAACGCACTTTGAATCAGCTTAAATGGTCAAGAAATGGCCATTCTGTGGCCAGTTATTCCCTCACCGGTGCAACGCCGGAAACTGGGAATGGGTGCATGAAACCGGTGAGGTTGGAGGTTAAAATCAGTCCTAAAATATTCCTTACAATCTTAGAATTCATTGGGAAGAAAAACAGTAAAGTTTGGACGTAAAACCATGAAGATCCGTGAGGACCTGCACTGTTCCGGCGACCGTGGCCGGAAAACCCACCGGAGAAGACGACCGGATTAACGGGGGCTTCTTCGGGTCAGGGTGAGACCGGGTCTGGGTCGGGTCGGGTTGAGATCCGACCGACTGCAATACAGGTACCAACACTGTGTCGTTTTGTTTTAAATTTAAAATAATTTGGGCTTGTTTGGTCACGGATATAAGGGATTGGAATTGGGTTGGGGTTGTCCAAACCGTGGATAGGGTGAGAGAATTGGATATCTTAATCCGGTTCTCTGAAGTTAACTGACCCGGTTGGTTCACAGTGGAATGGAACCGGTTTAGGGTTTTTGGTTCTGAACCAACTGGTTCAGACCGCAACTCTGGCTATTTACATTTTGACCCCGAAAGTTATAGATAATTCTACTAAGGCCCAACAGGAAAATGTTAAAGTTACAAAAATACCCTTGACTCAAAAGTGAGTCAAACGAGGTCCAAATAGGGCAAATGAATAGTCAATTTTTATTATCTCGCATGCTCTGAGTCCAATGGTGAGGTCCGTTTCACGAGACGGAGTCCCAAAAAGTTACAACTTGTAAAAAAATGACCAAAATACCCCTGCTTCATAGGTGAGTCAAATGGACTCCGATTGAATTAAATAATTAGTGAATTTTTATTATTCTGAACCTTCCGAATCTATTGGTAATGTCAAAATTATGAAAAGAGGTTCTGAGAACAATGGACATATAAAAGTCTAAATAAGTATTAGAAATACCGATCATAGCAAGGCATAGAATTTGGTGAATAGAAATTATTCTGAAACGTATTTACTGATATATAGGGAACTCAACGGGAAAAGGAAAACCTACAGGAGACTGATTTAGCAATGCATTGGAGGTCAGTAGATACCCTTTCTCTTCCATGTGGTGTTATCAAGCCAAGTTCATTCTTTTACTGCCAAACTTGTATTCCTGAGCGTATCTGATGTTATTGTCTCCACAATATGATATTGTTCTATCTGGTGGACATTGATTTATTGTTGTACCATTGTTATCATGTTGAACCGTGCTTTGAAATGCCTATTTTTATGTTTCCATTGAGTTGATGATATTCCATTTTTATATACTCCTATGGAATCATGTATGATCATGAAATGTTTATGTATACTGGATTTGTGCTCAGTCACAATATCCATCCGATGCTTTTAAATTCACTGAAGACCTTTGGGTCGAGTCCGTGAACGGACATATGGCCATACACTGGAATGCACTGAAGGGGGTAAACCGGGCCCCCAAGGACCGAGGGCATATCAAGCCCTGACATAGAACAAAAGCATCTCTTATACGATTGCTCAACTAAAATTGTTGAATTACATTGTTCTTGTGATTATCTTGTATTGCGAGATATTCCTTTATTGATCTATTGTGATCAATTATAATGGCAAGTACTTTCTTGTTATTGTATTATCGTCAAGAATTCCAGGACATTGTTATGCCATTCCTACTGATTACACATTGTCATCCCACTGTTCATTAGCCACTGTTCACATGTTAAGAGTTTCATGTTGATGTTATGTCCCTTACTCCTAATTGTACATGGTGTTCTATTGTTTATTGGCCCTTATGGCGACTGTTCCCATTGGCTATCATAGCATCTTATTTCTTATGATTGGCTATCATATTCTTGTTCTTGGATTCATATTCTTTTATGATCCTCGATACCAGTGTCGGAGATCTGTATTTACTTGCTGGGCTCTTGTAGCTCATTCCACCCTCCTCACCCCCATTTCAGGTACTGATGCCGCGAGACCCCGGTAGGAGTTTAAAGACATAGAAGGACATTTGAGGAAATGCATCAGTTTATGTTTTAGTTCTCCCATGTATTTACCACCCTCGGGTGCTGGTCATGTTTGGTTCTTATTTTGTTTATGTAGAACCATATTATGTATTGTAAAGACTTTCACTAACATTGTGTATTGAAAAGACTTCCGCTATTATTGTTTTGAGGTTTTAGTACTTTGCACATTAGTACTATGATACAGGAATGGAAAAAGTAGGGACGGCCTTCGGGTCGGCCCTGCGACACGAGATCCGCATAGGGTGGGTTTCGGGTCGTGACAGCTTTCACACACTCACCCATTGATATTTTGTGTTAATATACCCTTATTTTTATAATTACATTTCAATTATTTTATATTTATATACTCATACATATACATGTGCATGTATATATACATATATATACACATACTTGGCCCATATACACTTACATATAAATATTTATACACTAAATATATTTTATCTTGGGTACATGTATTTATAGTTATACATATACTCACTTTTATACACTTTATAACATACACACACAATACACCATAAAGTGTGTGTTTGTGTGTTCAAATTTATTTAATTATAATTAGAATTAATGATTTCATATAAATAAATAATTATTTATTTATTTAATTAATTATTTCCTTTGGTGTAAATATTTTTACACTAATTTTCTTTAATCTCGAAATACGTGCCATATGACCCGGTATCCAGGGTCGGGATATTACAGCTGCACTTCTAAAAAAGGTTCAGTTAACTCCTTTGCCACTTATGGCAGCTCCATCATCTCTAGTGCATCAACCTACTAGGCAGGAAACCCCATCAAAACAAATTCATTGGCCATCTGGCCATTCCCTTAATGGGTTTTTATCTGATAAAGTTGATGTCACGACCCAAAACCCACCCTATGCGGATCTCGTGTCGTGGGGCCGGCCCAATGGCCGTCCCTACTTTTTTCCATTCTTTAACCAATGATAACAGTAAATAATATAAACATGACATTAAAGTGCGGAAACTTTATTACATTTATTGTTCAAGACTAAACTTTAACTAACAATAAACTGATCATTAACCACTCTTAGGTGGTGAGTACATGGGAGAGACTTCGTTCACTACTATCACGCTCCTCAACTGTCTTTCTACGCTTCTAAACTTTTATTGTGGTTCTATAACATTTTCACCTGAAAAAATTTTAGTAAGGGGTGAGCTACAAACTCAGTAAGTAAACGCCTATCTCAAATACGGGGTTAGAGTAATCATGGAACATATAGGATCATGGATGAACATGATAGCCAGTCATGGAAACAATTCGAGTCAACAATAAGGTGCCAAAATGGCCAATGAACAGTAAGGCATGATAACCTAATAAGAACAGTGATATAACATAAATACGGGAACATTCAACATTCACAATCGACGTAAATGTACTGCTACAATGGAATGATCTCAATCGAGTCAAATGAATAAAGGTACTATCAACATGGAACTATTCGTAGTGAAATTAAACATCACGTGAATCAAATAAACGTCACATAACAGTCAACATGAACGATGCATTTACTCTGTTTCGGGTTTGGCAGACCCTCGATCTTTTGGGCCCGGCATACCCCCCTTTAACATGAAGGCATATAAAATGCCATTAAAACTCACTGCATAAAAACGTCATCATTGCCACATGTCCGTTTGACCCGTAGGTCCCATAAATTGACCTGTAGGTCCAGTCAATCAGATAGCATCAGAAGGGTAATGTGTCTGAGCACAAGACCCGGCATTTAACATAAATTAGGATTATATCGTATTTCATATGAGGTGTGCAAAACGTGGAACATCATAACATAAGTATACAGTGAATAACATCAACACAATGAATCAAGCCATGAACCATCAACCAATAGACATCCACCAGGTAGAACAATATCCATGGTGGGAACAATAACAGTGGGTATAAATACATGAGTACAAAATTGGCAGTATAGAAAGATCGTGGCTTGGAAAGCCACGTATAAAAGATAGAAATCCACTTACCTTATCAGTGTCCTAATATCCGGTGACTTTCTCCTTTCCTTTTGACTTGCCTATAAATCAATAAACGTGTTTCAGCTTTCACATGAAAAAGGAAAAAAAGAACAATCAGAAAAAGAAAAAATATATATATTTCATTGCCTTTTCCTTTTCTTTTTGGTTTGCTCAAGTAAAAAAGTTGTGAGTAGTTTGGGAATGCTTTTATTGGAATTTTGGGAGTAATGTTGCAATGTTCAAGAGAGGTGACGAGTTTGGAAAACTGTAGTTTATTCACTCTAACTTCTTCGCTTATCACATGAAAATTATTGTTCACTTACCCCTACATTATCCTTGACCCTGACCTACGTTACAACCAAAAACAAAGACCTAGCCGACCCCGAAGGTGTAGTATTTGATGATTGAGGATGTGACTGTAGTGATCATGTGACATTGGGAGTTGATTTTCGTAGTGGTTAGTGATTTGTCTATATTATTCTTATTGTGCTTTCATTCATGTTTACATGTGGATCATTTGATTTGTACTCAGCAATTATTCTATCCACATGTATGAGAGGATACATATACACCCCATCTCTGTGAGCTTCATTTGTGAGTGATATCTTTTGGTGAGATTTGGAGTCAAAGTAATGCCTGTTTAAAACGAAGTTTCATTTCCTAGACATCTTGTTATGGTTGTTGCTTTTAGGCACACTGATTCTATCCATTTATGAGCACTTGGGAAATTCACAGGTTGTTTTTAGTGACATAATTGTTACTTTGATTCGATTGTAATTCAGTTATACACTCATTAAGATTCATTTTTATTGATTGTGGAGTATATTATGTTCAAGTTGGGGGGTGTCGAATTTTGTGGGTAGATTCACTGCAAACCCTCACGAGACTATAACTCATCCACTAGGGTAACCTAGGGGTTTAAAGCCTTATTGCATATGGTAAATGCAATCGTGTATCCCACGAAAGAGGATTTAGTTAGTTGTATTGTGTCTCTTGTTTCCTTGGCTTTGCTCGAGGACTAGCAAAGTGTAAGTTGGGGGGTGTGATAACTGGTTAAAAAGTGCATATTTATGTTGTTAACCCTGAATATTCTTGCACTTTTATTATTTTAATTTCTCCAATCTATATGCATTTGCTAGTTAATTCTTATTTTATCTTTTTGCAGAGAAAGCTCGACAAAGTTGATGATTTAATGGTGGATTTGGAGCAAAAGGAAAATATTGGGCTTTGAAGTGCGAAAAGAAGTGGAAAACAAGTGATTTTGGGTTAGAAGAGAGGCTTGGTCCATATGTTGGTGGACCAGGGCCTATTTTAGCATTATAGGCTCTATTTTGGAGCACTTTAGACTCCCTTTTTGGGCCCCTAATGTTTAATTACGGGATTTTATTCTTTTTCCTGAATTCTTATTTTGTGGGGGGCATTTTTGGAAAAGGGGGGATATTATTGTAAACTAGGGTTTTGGAAAAGAATGAGGCCGTCTTGGAGATCCAGACGAAAGGGAAGAAGGAAGGAGACAACTCTAAAGAAGAAGATGAACTTCATGGCTATGGTGTTCTCTTCCACTATCATGGGCTAAGTTCTCCAATTCCTGGGGTTTAGATGAAACCTTAGTCAAGTAATATTGCTTCTTTGTATTTTATTTTTGGGTTAATTAGTTTTGGATGTTGATTGTATAACATTGGGATTTTATTAAGACAATAATCGTATTATTCAGTTTCACATAATCAATTTCTGTGATTTTGTTTATGTGGTTATACAATAGTAATATGTGTACATACATCAAAACCGTAGGACGAGTCATAACTTAGGAAAAACAAATTATGACTATGACCCTAGAATTAGCGTAGACAATTTGTGTTGACCAAAGATGATTCGTGCTTAGGGTTTTGGTGCGTGATTTTCTTGATGATTGTATTGAGGCTTGTAGCCAAAATACATCTTTTACATCCAAATTTAATGGCCCAAGAATTAATACAATTGAAGCTAGTTACAAGATTAGTGGTGGATTCAACACCCTAGGAATCCTCTTTTAATTTGATTCTTCATTAATTCAGTTAAATATTTGCTTTAATTATAATACTCATTTAATTTTAGGAAAGAATCAACAAACAACCACTCTTTGTGAATGTGAATTAAAATTAATCTCAACTTTGGTTTTTAAACAATTAACAGTCTCTGTGGGTTCGACCCTTACTTTTCTACTATACTACTAGTTTAGTTTGGTAATTTTATTGATTTCTACGACAGATCAATTTCTACGACCTCAAGTCTGGTCCATCTAAATGTACAGACCTCGTGTCTGGTCCATCAAAATGTACAGACCTCAAGTCTGGTCCATCTTAATATACAGACCACATGTTTGAACCATCTCAGTGTACCGGCCTTCATTTCTGGCCCATCTCACCAAAGTTACATGTTATTTCTTAGAACAAAGGGGTAGGGATTAAACCCAGCTGCTCAGCTGCATAACTAAGAATATTCATTCAAACCAACAGTTGTGATTCAACTTCTTACCAATGAGTTTTGGAAAAGGGTACTAACTATCAAGGATCTTTCTCCATTTTATTACAAGTCTTTTGTTCGGCAGTTAAGCTTAGGTATAGCTCTGAGTGGTTAAAATAACTGATTACTACAAGTTTTTCTGTTCGGTAATTAAGCTCTGAGTGGTTAGTCCTTATATTGACTACCGACCTTATTACTCAAAGCAAGTTCAAGATTCAAAACCCCTCAATTTCAAGGGTCTGGATTAGTTGCTTATTTTCCCACTTTTAATCATTACAATTTGTTTCAAGATTATGACAAGTCATGAAGCTCGGAAGGCAGCCCACCATCTGTGGCCAATCAAGGAGTGGCACTTACCTCTTAAACAGGTTTACTTGCGTCAATTACAAATTCGAAGGGTCAAAACCCATTTATGCACTACAGAATTGGGAAACTTTGGACAATGCTCAATCAAGCCATAAATGTTTGCAAATGTTCAAGTAAAGGAAGAAGGCAAAAGCTCTGAGGAAAAGATATTACTATTGATTTGTGCGTTCTGTTACAAAAAGAGGAAAAACAACAGAAAATTTGTTCTAAACTAAAGGGCTGGTAGACCCGTCATCCTCATCACCATCATCATCCTCATCATCATCATCAATTCCCGACAGGTCAATGTCCGGAAACTTAGCAAGAATCTTGGATTTGAAGTTGTCATAACCGAACTGCACAAATCTTTCACCCATCTTCTCCAGCTCGGTCTTCAGCCTAGCCTCGGTCTCGACCTTGGCCTCATCAACCTTCAGAGCAACGGAGGCCTGAAGGGCGCCGTTCTCCTCCTTCAGCCTGTCCAACTCCTAAAGGAGGGATTCCCGTTCAAACTTGAAAGAATCCCTCTCAGACTTAAGGGAATCCCTCTCCAACTCCATGATGGAGAGGGAATTCCTCACTTCCTTGAGCTCGTCCTCGGCAGCTGTAGCTTGGGAATGAACTGTGCCGAGCTAAAGTTGAACCTCATCCAACTGATATTGGGACATGGCTCATGGTAATGGTACTCTAGAGATATTAGATGTGCTCTGTGCTATATGTTTGATTATAGATGTGCTCTATGATTATGGTACGTACCTTTGTGATATATAACTGAGTTGCATTCCCAAGATAAAAGGTTTTAAATTCTGCTATTCTGACCCTATATTTGGAATGCAATTCATCGGTAAGTTCAGAAATTTGCCTTTGGTTGGTCGCATTGTCGGTCGGCAAACCGGCAAGGCAGCTAACTGGCATCACATCCTCGATATTCACGTAGGGTGGGGTTCGAGATGTGACAGGTTTCAGGTCGTGACAGGGGCACCCTACGGTGAAGAACTAGGTCTGATGAAGCCCTTGTCTAACAGATCCTGTAGTTGTAGCTTCAACTCCTTCAGCTCTGTCGGTGCCATACGGTATGGATTCTTGGATATCGGGGAGCTACCTGGCTGTACATCGATAATAAACTCTATCTCTCTATCCATAGCCATTCTTAGCAAGTCATCTAAAAAGACCTTGGGAAACTGTCTAACAATGGGAATCTGCTTTAAGGGTGGTTGTTGTGAGCGGGTGTGCATAACACTACGCAAAAACCCAAGGCATCCCTTATGTAACAGACGTCTGGCCTGGATAGAGGATACAAAATAGGATGGCGTAGCTACACCCGTCCTGTCAAACTGGATGCTCGGACATGCTGGTCTCTGTACACTAACTGTCTTGGCCACGTAATTTATAGATATGTGATTCGTGGCCAACCAGTCCATACGGAGTATAACATCAAAACTATAAATGTCTAACACTATCAGATTGGCTAATAAATATGAATCTCCAATCTATACCTTACATGCTCGATATATAGTACTGCTACATAATGACTCTCCTGATGGCATAGAAATGGTTAACATGTAACCTAAGGGTTATGTTTCTATGTTCAGCTTAGCAGCAAATATTGGTGCTATAAATGAATGTGTGGAGCCAGTATCAAATAGTACTCTAGCATATTGTGCACAAATTCAAAGAGTACTTGTGATTACTGATGTTGTAGCCTGTGTATCTCCAAGTGTCAGTGAGAAAACCCTCCTTGAGCGTTGCGGCTCAGCTCTCTATCCACCACCTTGAGTCTGTGCTCTAGTTGTAGGCTTAGCTACTGAGGTAGATGGAATACCAGCCATACTCCCAACTAAGCGGTTCTTCTAGGGGCAATTGGTTTTGAAATGCCCTACTTGGCCACAAGAGTAGCAGGCAGTGGAGTTCACCTAACATGGTCCTCAATGATGTCTCTGGCAAGTAGGGCACTTGGCTACGCCCCTATCAGTGGAATTGACCCCTAATGGTCTGGGTCTAGCATTCCTAGGTCCTGCTCCTAGCTGAGTGAAAGAAGGTCTTATCCCTCTGCTCTGACTCCCTGCCGACCCTTTACACTGACTCCCTCCCAGCCTCGGGGCCGGCTAATTCCCTCTTGGCCTCAGGGCTGGGTTTGCCCTTCTCTTAGCAAACTCTTCGCCACTCAGCTCGATGATCTTCGTAGTACTCACCACTTTATTGTAAGTGGTTAACTCCAGGAGTTTAACCCTGTCCCTGATGTTCCATCATAGTTTTCCCTAGAACTTGCGGGCTCTAGCATGCTCGTCCTCGAAGATAGTAGGAACAAATCTAGCCAGTTCGGTGAACCTGGCCTCGTACTCCTCTACTATCGAGTTCCTTTGCTGTAGAATAAGAAAATCAGCGACTATTTGATCCTTGAGTTCCTGGGGGAAGTACTTCTTATTGAAGATCATTGTAAATCGTTGCCAAGTCATCTGAGGCTCTCTAGCCTTCTCTAGCAGCCACCACCCTTGAAAGTGAAAGTGGCAAAGGCCACATTCTGCACCTCGGTACAGGTCATAATATGAAAAATCCTCTCAATCTCGAGCCACCACTCCTCGGCTGCAGTGGGGCCTCTAGTACCGTTGAATGTAGATGGTCATAGTGCCTGAAACTGCTTATAGAGATAAGCCTGGCCTCTATCGTTCTCCTGCCGAACTATATGTACTACTGGTGCTATTTGTCCCTCCGGATGAGCTGGAGTACTAGGACCTGGTTGGTTTTGAGGTGCATTCTATATAAGCCTATCTACCAATCACTCTAATCATGTTACGTTAGCTGTAGCATCCTGTAAGGGTGTAGTGGTACGAGTCTTCACCATTTTCTACAAATGGTTAGAGATTAGTTTCATATACTAAGAGTCTAATATCGCATGCCAGTTTCTATCTACTGACTCTATTTAGAGATTTGTACTACTAGTACCTTAGTTTATCTCCCATGAACCACTGGACAACTTGGCTCTGATACCAAGCTGTCACGACCCGAGACCCACCCTATACGAATCTCATATTATGAACCCGACCCGACACTATTGTCAAATCGGATCTCTCAACTTGCTACACAATCAGTGCTACTAACATGCAACAACTATCAAAGTATAAATAGTAGAAAACTTAAAGACATAAATAAAAGCTGCATGTGATATATATAAGGTTCTCAAAATACAGACTATAAAATTCTTTAACAAATTTTCATCCCCAAGACGTGGATGACATGGAAGCCACAGACTGTACTAAATATTACACTTGCAACTTCAAAAGTAATGTCCACCTCTAGCTATCAGGCTCTACTGTATGTTCTCGATATCTCTGCCTGAAATAAATGTAGTATCTGTATGAGCTATGAAAAATCAGTAAGTATTCCTTTGCTCTACCATGTGTGCAGGTGTATATAACAGTGCTAACCAGTCAATAAATATAGAACTCAATATAAGATGATAGAAGCTCAAAAAACAAGGAAATGAATCTGCTCTGCTAACAATGTCATACTGGTACAGTCATGAGCTATCTTAAATATGAATTGTAAGCACTCAAATGAAAGTTGTAAAGTCTCATGATCATTCGTAATAATATAACATCATCAAGCTATGATAATCAATAATGAAAATGGTGAAATAAATAAAAGGATATGCACTCGTGGGGCCCGAAAATCCCCCTGAGCTTGAATTCAGTCCCACACAGGCTCTCTGAATAATACTGCTCTGTATACAATGTGACTCTACGTCGCATGCCTCATATAGCGACGTAGCAAATGTGCTATTTAGAACCTCGACCCGAAGGTCATAAAAAGCATTAGATGGAGTTTGTGACTGAGCACAAATCTGGCACTAATAATATATTAGGATCATGCTATCTTCAACGAAGAGTATAGTAGAATTATAACTGATTCTAGGCAATCTGACGTAACGATAATTTTCGAGGCTATGGTTACTAGACTGGTTCGAATATAACTGGCTGGCCCTCACAGCCCTAGGTACAAGTGTATAAAAAGAACTCTATGCACAAGTGTACAATCATGATCGATATATATATATAGAAATCAATAAATGCTTCCCACATGATAAGGCAATATCAATGTGGCTCAATAAACACTAGTATGTATAGAATACAATAGGCAATATACAAAAGAACTATTGACATGGCTTGGAAAGTAACACATGTAGAGATCAGATTTTACTTACCTCTTACTATTTCTAACTAGAAGGTCTAGACTGCCTTCTCCTTGCCTTTCGGTGCTCTTAAGATTCATAAAAATATCTCAGTCTATAATTCACATGATCTATACTATTCATCAAATTTTATGCCTCTATGTTATAAGTTTCTCTTTTACTAAAATAGACTCTACTATTGAATCTAGAACATTGAAGAAAGTCGGTTTAGGCTTTCGCGGAATTCAATTTGGACATTTGTACTAAAAAGGGCAAAACGGTTATTTTGTACTTTTACGTATCTTTATTTTTTGGGACCCCGTCTCGTAGAACAGAGCCCTCTATTGGCTTTAGAATATCCGACACATAAGGAAAATACTATACATTTACTAATTTTGGACTTCGTCCTAATTTTCTCTAATTTCCTTAATTAAATTAATTTATTTAATAAGTTAACTAATTATATAATAAATATATATTTCGACTATATATGGTCACATGGGCCTCAGTGGCTCAGTGGCCCATGCGCCCTTGTTTAGAACTCTCCCTCTTCTTAGTCTCCTGCTTGAACCGTAGGGGCAGTAGCCCCCGCGTATTTTTTTCTCTGATTTCTAAAACCAAATGGCGATTATTGTTAAATGAGGTTAGGATATTGTCACATCCCGAACCCCACCCTACGTGGATGTCGAGGACGTGATGCCATTTAGCCGCCTTGCCGGTTTGCCGATCGAGAATGCGACCAAGCAAAGGAAACTTTTTAACTTACCGAAGAATTCCAAATATAAGGTCAGAGCAGCAGAATTTAAAAACTTTTTATCTCGGGAATGCAACTCGTTATTAATAACATAGAGGTACGTACCACAGAGCAAGTCTACAACCAAACAGCTAATAATTCTAGCCACAGAGCACATCTATAATCAAACATATAACACAGAGCATATCTAATCTCTCTAGAGTACCATTACCGTGAGCTATGTCCCAATATTAGTAAATTTAATCATATCATAACACTCGCCTGAATAACCAGATTCAATCCACAAGAGCCCAAGTCTCCACAAATCAGTGCCATCAGATCCTTTACTTCGAATGCCACTCGGCCTATCCATGTCATGTCATAGTGCCTTCTAATCCAATGGAGATAAATCGTTAAAAATGTTAGGATAATGGGGTGAGCTTAAATAAGCCCAGTGAGTAACATAGGTTCCCTGTCATGGGTTTCAAAACCAGTTCTTGCTTATAAAAGCACATGGATAGTTCAGTCATTTCAGAAATAACAGTTTTATAAATCCACTTTAAATGTGGTTTAAGCAGAATAAAACAGAACCGAACTAAACAGAACAAATAGATTAGAACAGAACAGAACATACCAGATCAGAACAGAACATAACATAACAAATCAGAATAGAACGGAACAGAACAAAACTGTAATACCCCGACCCGAGAATGTCGGGTAATGAGGCACGTTTTACGAGATAACGAGAGATTAGTGTAAAAGTTATACACTTAAGGAAATAATTAATTTTAAAGTAATTAATTATTATAATATGAGAATTTAAAGGGAGTAATAATAATAATAATAATAATAATAATAATAATAAAGCAATGATAATAATAATAATCATAAGAATAATAAGAATGGTGTAAATGAATATGTATATATATGTATATATATATATATATATAGATATGTTTATGAGGACATGCAATGGCCCAATGTGTACAAGTGTGTATGAGTGACCATTGTATATTACCATGTGTGAATTATGAGATATATATATATATACATACATAAATACAAAACAAACACACACACACAACCGGCCATTAAAGGCCTGCCCCAAAACAGTAGAAATCTGAGAAAAGAAGCTGCCACAAGTTAACCAAGTTGGTGGGAAAATCAGAAAGTACCATGATCAAGCATGGGCTTATATGCATGTATACACATAATTTATACACTTGCCCCTAACACCATTCCATCACACAAAAAGAGAGAAATAGAGAGAGAGAGAGTTCTGAAGAGAAAAAGGAGGTCTCGGAGGAAGAAGGAAGAAGAGAGAGAGTCACTATTAGAGGTAAACCCACAAAACACTTGAATTTCTCTCTCTAGAATTTTCATACGTATGAACTGTTTTAAGCCTTGATTTAGTGTATATAATGTTTATAGCATGTTTAAACAATGATAAGCATGAGATTTCAACCTAAAACACCTTAGAAACATCAGCCGTACACAAGGCAGCCATTGAAGACCTTGCTTGGAGCAGGTCTGAACCGACTTCCTCTAAACCCAATTTGGTTTATCAAGACTTCAAGTAGACCTCACGAGCATCCCAAAAACCCTAGTACGCGACCACGAAGCTTAAGAAATGAAACCCATACGATGAGTTGCAGGTTACGGGTTTGAAACCCAAACCTTTAAACACACTGTTAGAACCACTTTGGTGATTAAGGATTTCGACCTTATGAAAAATGGAGCATATCAAAACAAACCCCATCGAGTTTGGCTCAAAGATGGGCATATGCGACCGAGACACAGGTTTGGATTATCAAACCTAAAACCAAACACACGAAGCGGTTTTGAACCCCAAAACGAATGCCGAACCAGTCCTTAACACCTTAGGGATGTTTTGGATCAAAAATAGAGAAGAATCGTTGAACGAAAACGCACTGAAATAGAAGCTTTTAAGCTTCGGAAATTAGGGCAACAGTCGCAGGTTAACGAGGAAGATGACGCTGAGTCGACTCGTCGTCTTTCGAGTTAGACGGGTTGGCTCGGACGCGTGGCAACCTCTGGGCTTGCCACCGAATTAGTGGGGCGACGTCGTTTAGGGGCTTATACGTTTATATATAAAACCGTGTTGAAATTTAAAGGAAAAGAAGCAGAATTGCTGCTACGGGGTACCGAACCCCTGACCCCACGTGCCCACACGCATTTCCTTCCACTCGGCCACGCACTCGCGTGTGCCATATATGCGAACAAAATATATATATTATACATATAGTTAAAAACCGAAAATAAAAAGATGCATTGCACCTGGTGGGACTCGAACTCGGATATATGGGAAGGGAGGTGACACGCTGGCCAGCGTGCCACCCTATTCAACCTGTCACTAATCCCACATAATATATATATATATATATATACTATACCTATTAATTTAATTAAATTAAATGAAATTAATTAAATTAAATACTCCAAAATGGCCCGGTGTCCAAATGAGATGAGTCATATATGTATTTCTACTATCTCAGACCTCCTAAGTCCATTGGTGAGGTCCACGACATGAGATGAGGTCCCAAAAAATTTAAAGACCCGTAAAAATGTCAAAATGACTAAAATACCCCTGCCTCATAAATGAGTCAAACGAGGTCCAAATGAAATAAATAAATAGTAGATTTTGACTATTTGGAACATTCTGAATCTAATGGTGGGGTCCGTTTCACGAGACAAGACTCTGAAAAATTTAGACACATTAAGGTATAAATTACCAAATTGCCCCTAACATGTCCTGAGCCGAATTAAATTATAAGAAAGCCTAAATTGACTTTCTTCAACGTTCCGGACTCAATGGTAGAGTCTGTTCCACCAAAAGAAGTGTCTAAAATAAAGAGACATAAAATTTGATGAATAGCATCTATCAGATGACTATAAACTGAAATATTACCGAAGTACTAAACTAAGGCAAGTACGAGGAAATGAGGTGCGAGAAGACACGCCACGTTAACATGTGAAGTAATTAAATTTAAATTAAAGTTAATGGAGCTACCATAAGAGTATAGCTTTAAAAGTTAAAATAAATTAAATTCCTAACACATTAAAATGTGTCATAGGTTAAAAGTACGAGTTGAATTAAGGACATAAGAAATTTATGAAGTCGGTTAGGATTAATACGAACTAAGCATAAGATAAGAAGCATCAGTGGGTGATATCGTGATGAATGTGATGTTGATGAGATTGTTTATGAATTGTTCTTAGGAACTACAGGGGAAGTGGGAAAGCGCATTATTAGCACTAACCCTAAAGGACCAATGTGAGTAATCTTGCATTTGAAGTGGAGGCTTTAATTCCACGGATTTCAACGGATGTTTTTAAGTTCAAGATATTTACAGCATTGGTATATCAAATTCAGTATTCATGATTTCTGCTTTCTTAAATATTATGCTATGACATGCTCCACGATTATTTACTTATTTATATCCGTAAATGTTTCCTTTTCAAAATAGTTAGCATGTCTGATTTCCTCAAATATTCTGAATTTGATTATTACAAGTATCGAAGCATCATTGTAAAAGATATACGTTACATGTTTTAAATACTCATGAAAAGTATCAATATGAAGAAGTCATATGACAAATGTTTTACAAAATAATAATAAGCACATAGGTAGGTCTTGGGTTGTACGGAACTCAGTGGGCCTATCGTGTGCATCAACACATAGTCAGGATTTTGGGTTATACGGAACTCAATTGACCTGTCATGTGTAATGCCTGGTAGCAGGATTTAATCCCACAGGTAATGAGATATCTCCACGTATACGTAAAACGGGAGTCTGGTTCGAAACAGATTCCACCTAATTAAAGAGAAAATATGACATACGATTTTGGAAATGGAAGCAGGTTTTACCCCTATTTTCACTATGCATGTTTACATGATTTTAAGTTACATGTCCTGAAATACATATGCTCTTTCGTGGAAATATATGTTCTAGCTTGAATACCTTGAATGTGTCATGACCCGAAACCCACCCTATGCGGATCTCGTGTCGCTGGGCCGACCCGAAGGCCGTCGCTACTATTTCCATTCCTGTATCATAGTACTAATATGCAAAGTACTAAAACCTCAAAACAATAACAGCGGAAGTCTTATCAGTAATAGTACATCAGCGGAAGTCTTTCAATACATAATGTTAGCGGAAGTCTTTACAATACACAATATGGTTCTACATAAACAAAATAAGAACCAAACGTAACCAACACCCGAGGGTGGTGAATACATGGGAGAACTAAAACATAGACTGATACGTTCCTCAAAATGTCCTTCTATGCTCTCAGACTCCTACTGGGGTGTCACGACCCGAAATCCACCCTCTGCGGATTGCCGGATCGCGATCGCCGCCCCGAGACCCGAAGACCCCGAGACAAGGCTCGCATCTACAGCGGTACCGAATAGATGTGCTACACATGGTTGCGGAAGCGTGAAAAACTTTTTCTTTTCTTTTCTCATTTTTAAATTAGGCACATCCGTCCGATACTGTTGTTTCCATACATAGCATACATGGTTACACATTCAGAGTATAACTAAAACTTAAAAAAAACTTATAACATTAATTACAATACATATTCGATTTGCCCAGAGGGCTTATTACATGTCCTTACTATGTCTGATAATACAAAAGTACTATTAAAGTTCATAGACTTATCAAAAGAAACTATTTAACAGATCCTTCCAAAAACAGCTAGACTCGTCGTTGTAGTTCTTTAAAACCCTGTCTGCTGCATCACCTGAAAGGGGGGTCCGAACAAAGTCCGGGTAAGCTAATCTAAGCTTGTGAGCAATTCCAGTGTTCGTCATGGGGTTTTCAATTAGCAGTGGTTTTTAGTACATAAAAGTTGTAAAACATTCACTGCCAATTGCTTATACAAATCAGAATACAGAGTATATGCATTCTTAAAACAGATAGCTTTGAAACATTTTAAGTATTCAAGCTAAACACGTACTTCGTCAAACAGAGTATATAACTCAAACATATGCATTTAAAATAACTTGGAAACATTTAAAATATCCAAGCAAAACTCGTACTTCATCAGATAGAGTATATAAACTTAAATCACATAAATATATATTTGAAAATGAGGGTAAAACCTGCTTCATTTCCAAAATCACTTGTCATCTTTTCTCTTTAATTAGGTGGAATCTGTTTCGAACCAGACTCCCATTTTACTGCCAATACTGTCGATCTCATTTGCCTGGGGGATTAGATCCTGCTACCGGGCATTTACTGTTGAATCCCGAAGGATTTCAACATCACATAGGGTGGTACTTAGTACCGTTTATCTTGTAAAACATTTATCACATAACTTCTTCAATAGATACTTTCATGAATATTTAAAAACATGAAATGTACAATTTCTACAATAGGACTTCAAATACTTGTAACTATCAAATTCAGGATATTTAACATAATTTGGCATTTAAAACTCTAGACATGCTGAAATATATTTTAAGAAAACTATGATAGATACCAATCACTGAGCATGTCATATAGAGTTGTAAAACAGTACAATTAAAAGCTGAATCATGTAAATACTGAATTTGAAACTTCAAATACTTCACATCTTTGAACTTAAAACTTTTTCAAATCCATGGAGTTAAATCTCCAATTCAAACGAAGGGTTACTCACCTTGATTCTTTAGGGTTAGTGCTAAAATGCGCTTTCCCACTTCCTTGTAGTTCCTAAGAACAATTCATAAACACCTCATCAACTTCACATTCATTGTAATATCGTCTCGATATTCCTTAACTTATGCTTAAACCGTAGTAGATCCTAAAACGATTTCACAATTTCATAGGTACTTAATTTAACTCGTACTTGTAACCTATGACATAATTTATCGTGTTAGAAATTGAATTTATTTCAATTTATACTCTTCTGGGAGTTCCATTAACTTTAATTTAAAGTTATTTATTTGACATGTTTACGTGTCGTGTCTTTTCGTATTTCGTTTCTCGTACTTGCCTTAGTATTAGTACTTTGGCATTGTTTTAGTTCATAGTCATGTAACAGATGCTATTCATCAAATTTTATGTCTTTTTATTTTAGACATTTCTTTTGGTCAAATAGACTCTACCATTGAGTCCGGAGTGTCGAAGAAAGTCGGTTTAGGCTTTCCTGATCTCATTTCGTCTTTAGGGGTGCTAGGGGTATTTTGGTCTTTTTATCCCTTTACGTGTCTTTATTTTTCGGGTCTCGTCTCGTAAAACAGACCCTACCATTGGCTTCAGAATATCCGAAATAATAGGGATACACTATTCATTTATTTAATTTGGACTTGTTTGGCTTATTCATGGGGCAGGGGCATTTTGGTCATTTTGACACTTTTTAGGGGTCTCAAATTTTTCGGGACCTCATCTCATATCGTGGACCTCACCAATGGGCTCAAGGGGCCCAAGATAGTAAGGTTACATATATAACTTGTCATTTTTGGACAACGGGCCATTTCGGAGTATTTAATTTAATTAATTTCATTTAATTAAATTAATTTGATTAAGTATAATATATATATATATATATTATTTTGCACCTAAAATAACAGGTTGAATAGGATGGCACGCTGGCCAGCGTGCCATCTCCCTCCCCATACATTACAGGTTCGAATCCCACCAGGTGCGGTTGCACCTTTTTAAATTTTCGGATATTATTAATTATAATATATATATATATATATCATGTTCATAAATGGACACCTGTGAGCGCGTGGCCGAGTGGAAAAGAGAAGGCTTCCCACGCGCGAGAGTCAGGGATCGAAACCCCGTAGCAACATCTGCTTCCTTTTCCCTTAATTTTTCACAACACGGTTTATATATGACCGTATACGCCCCTAAACGGCGTCGTCCCAATAACTCGGTGGCAAGCCCCAAGGCTGCCACCTGTCCCGAGTCCACCCACCGTTTTAAACGGTGCACGAGTCGACTCGGTCGTCTTCCCCGAGCGACCGACTGAAAAACCCTAAATCCCGATTTCCTTTTTCTTCTATTTCGTGCATTTCTACTCAGTCAATCTCGACTGTTTTGGCCCCAAAGTATCCCTAAGGTTTATACAAATCGATTGGCATTCATTTTGAGCTTTAAAACTCCTTCATCTATTCGGTTTTGGACATGATAATCCGAACTGTTATTTCGGTCGTATAGGTTCATTTCTTGTTGGTTTTTCTTGATATTTGGCTTGTTACGATCCCCTCTTCATGGGGATTCATATCTTGTTCCCTAACACCGATTTAAACTAAGTTTTAAAAGGGTTGGGGTGTAACCCGTAACCTGCACTTTGAGATTTGAGGGTCGATTTTAGAGCTTCAGGGTCGCGGGTGTAGGTTTTTAGCATGCTCATAGTGTCCACTTTAAGTCTTGATAAGCCAAATCAAGCTTAAAGGGACTCGGTTCAGACCTGCCATGGGCAAGGTCTTCAATGGAGATTTTCGTGGGTTAGGCATTTTCAGTCGTTTTCAAGCTTAAATTTCATGCTCATTTTACTTCTAAACATATATATAACATATCCTACGTATATAAACATCTTAAAACAGTTCCTATCAATCAAAATTTTAGAGAGAGGAAAAATGTAAAAATTTGGAACTTTACCTGTTTCCTTCTTGTTCTACCTCCAATTCTCTCTCTATTCTCCTTACTTCTTCTTCCTTTGATTTCTTTTGCAAGAAGGAAGCATGATTTGCATGCTTCGGCCTTTATAGAGAAGGTGACCGACCCTTCTCTCTCCTCTATTCTCTCTCTCTCTACAGCTATCTTTCTCTCTCTCTACATTCTGAATTCTAGCCCTACATAGACTTCCCATCCCATAAATTCAGCCTTCTCTCTTTCCTACTTTGCATTAATTTCCCATAGATATTTATACATATAAGATATACATATATATACATACACACATATATACAAGACACACACACACACACCAGCCGACACACACACACCTTTTCACACTTTTTCACATTTTCTCCACATGTATCCTTTAATTAATATATATACATATATATCCATTTAATTAATACATATATATATGCATTTCTTATAATTAATTAATTAAATTAATAATTAATTAATTATATATATATATAATTTCTTTTTCTCGAAATACGGGTCATGTGACCCGGTATCCCGGGTCGGGATATTACATGGGGTCTTGCTAGCGTCATCACCTGAAATGGGGGTAAATGGGTGGAATGAGCTACGAGAGCTCAGCAAGTAAAAACAGATCTCCGACACTGGTATCGATAAGATACAAATCCATGAATAAGATTATGATAGCCAATCATAAGGAAGGAGATGCTGTGATAGCCAATGAGAACAGTTGCCATGAAGGCCAATGAATAATAAGTCACAAAGTTCAATTAGGAGTAATAGATACACTATCAACAGGAATCTCTCAACAACAATACAACAACAAGAAGTACTGCCACAATAAACCGATCACAATCAATTCAATGAAGAGTGTCTTCTCAGTTTAAGATAAGTCATAAGGAATAGTGTCATTCAATAACGTAATCATATCAATTCTTAAGAGATGCATTTACTCTGTTCTCAGGTAAAATGCCAATGCAAATGTAAATGAAATGCCAATGGAAATGCAATGAAAATGCCAATGTTCATGCCAGTCAATTGCCGGTGGAAAGCCTTCGAGGAATTCATTCCTGCCACCTGTCCATTCATGTACTTGACCCTTAGGTCTCCAGTCAATCAGAAAGCATCAGATGGATGTTGTGACTGAGCACAAATCCTGTATTCATAACATATTATGATTATTCATAATTCCATAGAAGTATAAAATGGAATATCATATATTCAATAAAGACATAGCAGTAAGCCTTTCAAGGCATGGTTCAACACGATAGCAATGATACAACAGTTAATCAATGTCCACAAGATAGAACAATATCACATTTGTGGATGGCAATAGCATGAGGTACTTTCAAGGATGGATATTGTGACTGAGCACAAATCCAATATTCATAACATATCATGATCATTCGTGATTCCATAGAAGTATAAAATGGAATATCGAATATTCAATGAAAGCATAACAGTAAGCCTTTCAAGGCATGGTTCAACGTGATAACAATGATACAACAGTCAATCAATGTCCACAAGATAGAACAATATCACATTGTGGATAGCAATAACATGAGGTACTTTCAAGAGTACAAGTTTGGCAGTAAAGAGAATAAACTTGGCTTGGAAACACCATATGGAAGAGAAAGGGAATTTACTTACCTCTATCGTGATTCTAGATCAGAAATCCATGAGTGTACCCTTGCCTTTCGAGTTCCCTATATATCAGTAATTACGTTTCAGAATAAATTCTATTCATCAAATTTTATGCCTTTCTATCATAAGTATCTCAAATACTAATTTAGACTTTACCATTGAGTCCGGAAGGTTCGAGATAATAAAAATTTACTATTTACTTAACTCAGTTGGAGTCCATTTGACTCACCTTTGAGGCAGGGGCAATTTGGTCATTTTTACAGGTCTTTATTTTTCGGGACCTCGTCTCATGACGGGGACCTCACCATTGGACTCAGGAGGTCTGAGATAGTAGGAATACATATATAACTTATCTAAATTGGATACCGGGCATTTTGGGTCTATTTAATTTAATTAACTAAGTTTAATTAAATTAAATTCCATCAAGCATTATATATATATATATATATATATTTAGTTTCCATTATATAAACGGATGAAATGGGTGGCACGCTGGCCAGCGTGCCACTTCCCTCCCAAAAGATACCACGTTCGAGTCCCTCCAGGTGCACTGCACCTTTTTAATTTTCTGATTTAAGTTATTATATAATATATATATATATATATATTCGGTCGCATATCCACCACACGCGTGCGTGTGGCCGAGTGGAAAGAATTGGGTTTATGCACGTGGGGTTTGGGGTTCGAAACCCCGTAGCAGCAACCCTTCCCTTTTCCTTTATTTTTCTCTGTTTTCTTAAACCAAACGGTGTACAAGGGCATTAAACCGGAATAAACCATGTTATCCGCATATAGGATATCAAATAGGGCCCCTGTACGTGTAACAAAACGACCCAATTCATTTAAAATTCAAACATAAAACGACACAGTATTGGCTCCGTTGTTGCGGTCGGTCGGATCTCAACCCGACCCGGCCCAGACCCGGTTCGTCTTAACCCGAAATTCCACCCGACATTCCGGTCGTCTTCCCCGACTGGTTTTCCGGCCACAGTCGCCGGAACAGTAAACCCTAGACACTGTTTTCACAATTTCACGTCTAATTTTTACTGTATTTCAAATCTTTTCATGCCAAACTGATCCTACCATTTTAATCTTCCATTTGGACAGTTTAAAGCCTAAGAAGGCTACGGTTTCAACCGTTATTTTCCCCAGTTTCCGGCGTAGCACCGGTGGAGATTTCTTGACTGTAACATGCTTATCTTTGGACCATTTTTCATGATTTTTGTTACGTTAGATTCCTGTGTGGATTTCCTACATACTTACAAGCTCAAAGTCAAGTTTAAAACACAAGATCTATGGGAACAAAAATTATCCACCGAACCTGCAACTCGGGTTTTCTCCCTCATTTGCGAACCAAATGAGGTACGGTTTGTTCCTATCAACGCCATTTTTCATGCTTGTTTAGACCCTATATTCAAAATTATTCGAATCATGCTAAAACGTTTCAAAACAGAAACAGTGGCTTACCTCCAAGTTCAGATTCCCTTGGTGTTGAGCCCCTCTTCCTCGCGCCTCTACTCCAGACTTGTTCCCCTTCCTTCTCACTCCGAAACTCTCTTTTCTCTTTTGCTTTTCACCTTCAATTTCGGCCGTGCACAATGTATATGTGCACTTATCACTACCGGCCCCTCTCTCTCTTTAGTCAGACCTCACCATGCCCTGAGATCTTCTCAAACACTCTATCACCCACTTTCTGTTTCCACCATTCCCTATTGAGTGTTATACATTCAACTCATTACACCCACTCATTCAACCGTACACACACACACCTTTTCATACATATATATATATATATATATCCACCCACTCACACACTTGCACGGCTGATAACAGCCTTTTTTCCCTTTTTGTTTTCTTTCCTTTTTGTTTTCATTTAATGTACACATATATATATATATAATACATTTTATAATATATATATATACATGTATAACTCATAGTTATACATATTTTATACGTACCTATACGCCCATACATATACGTATATACTTAAACTCTGGGCACGTACACATGCACTAATTTTCAGTTTACTACGTGTCTGTGAAACATGGGCATGCATGGAAATACGTGCGTGCACGCTTTACGATGCGATGTCCTGGGGTGCTCGGGTGTTGCCCGGCACGGTTTATACATTTCAATCATTTTTCATTTCCAGTCATTCATTTCCGTGAAATACCATGATATACATTTCTTACCGTTCAAGTTACATAATTTAACCGACCTACCTCGGTATACGTGACGTATCCTGGGTCGGGATATTACAGAATGTTTCAAAGCTATATATATTTTAAGAATGCATATTCTCTATGTTCAAGTATACGACCAATTGGTAGTTGAGTATTTTATAAACTCTCATGTACGAAACCTCTACCAATTGAAAACCCATGACAGATGTAGCAATTACTCATTGGGCTTTTCGAAGCTCACCCCACTCCCCAACATTTTTCAGGTGACGATGATGGTTGGACCCTTGCTCAATTTGGGGAGCACTGATTGGCAGCTCCAGTAGGATCTGGAGATATTTTTGAAGTATTAGGACCCTTCATTTGTCAAACTCTTGTAGTTGTAACTTTTGGGCAATTATGTATTTAAGCCCGAGGGGCACATGAATATGTACTATGTAGAATCTTTAGTTATTATTATTATGCTCTGATTATTATATTATGTGTACTGCTATGAGGAGTGGCAGTATCAGGCGGATATGCGACAGATGTTTTATTTTTAAAAGAAAAGAAAAAAAAAAGTTTTTCACGCTTCCGCAACCACAGGTCGCATCACTATCTGATATTGTTGCTTACGTACGAGCCTCGCCCCAAGGCCTCCGGGTCGAAGGGCGGCGGTCGCGATCCGGTAATCCGCATAGGGTGGGTTTCGGGACGTGACAGAGTGGTATCAGAGCACTAGGTTTACTTGAACAAACTTAGTGACCATAGAAGGATTAGAACAAAACCATAAGTTAGGTAGGTCTTAGGCTACCTAAGATATGTAAGGTACGCGATATGATATGAAGGCGAGGTATGGGACTCGCGTTGTATGAAATAGATTATGTGAAGTATATGATACGATAAGAAGGCGGGGTATGGGACCCGCGATAACATGAAGTGGATATGATAAGTAAGTGATACGATAAGAAGGCGGGGTATGGGACTCGTATTATATGAAGTAGATATGTGAAGCGAGGTATGGGACTCGCAGTTTATGAATAAGATATGTAAAAGTACGTAAAATGTAATGTAATGTAAGGGCAGGGTATGGGACCTGCACTAGAGTAAGTAAGTTATTAGAAATACGTATACGATAAGAAGGCGGGGTATGGGACCCGTAGGTGATTAGGAATAGTAAAACGAAAATGAGACGAAATGTGGACTATAATTCCACCACGAACATCAAGGATAATAAAAATATTAAACCTTGAAAGTATGAAGTAAGTGAATATGAACTTTATGTGATAAAAATGTGTTAGAAAACTAACTATTATATGTTTTCAGCTAAAATGGTGAATAGGAGAAGAAGAAATACAGGAGATTCGGATGACCGGTTAGACCGAGTCGAACATCTTTTAGAGGCAATGGCTCGGAACATGATCGACATCCAAACACAGAGTAGAGCACCACAACCGGTGCAAAATCCCGGACCACCACAAAATCTGGGGCAACCTACGGATGCCATAAACACGGCGAATTATAAAACGTTTCAAGGTTTCAAACCTCCCAGGTTTGACGGACTTGACACCACCATTGACGCTGAAACTTGGGTCAAGGAAATGGAACGTATTTTCACAGTTATGCCATGCACTGAAGAACAAAAGGTCTCTTTTGCTGCTTTTACTTTTAAAGAGGCATTTCATGAATGGTGGCTTCTGGAAAAAGAGAGAGAGCCGCCGATGACTTGGACTAGGTTCTTGGAGGTATTTTATGATAAGTATTTTCCAAGGTCATTAAAGAATCAAAAGATTGCGGAATTTGCAATCCTAACTCAGGGGACAATGACTGTGACCGAGTATGAAACCAAGTTTATGAAGTTAGCTCGGTTCGCACCCCACATGGTCCAAACTGAAGACCTAAAGGCTAGGAAGTTTGAAAGTGGCCTGAGGGACGGCATAAGATATCGACTTGAACCTTTCGAACTTCCCACGTATAATGCAGTGGTGGATCGCGCTAAAATTTTTGAGAGAGCTGGCATTGCCTTATCCCAAAAGAAAGATAAGAAACAATTTAGCCCCAACCCTCAACAAATGAAATAGACAAGGACTGGGGCCAAGAGCGCGACTTCTGTCAACGAAGGTAGTAGCACTGGCCAAAAGACAGTGGACATTCCTACTTGCCCGACATGCCAAAAGAAGCATCTCGCACCTTGCCGACAAGGAACAGAAGTCTGTTATAAATGCGGACTGGCTGGGCATCGCATCAAGGATTGCCCAACGCTGAATTCAAATGCTAAGGAGCCTACCGTAGTAGCATCATCGGCCACCCCACAGCCACCGGCCACAAATACGGGGAAACCTGGAGGGAACAAGGAACCAATGAGGTACGGGCGAGTATATAATATAATTGCTGATACAACACAGACCCCTGATGATCAATTAGGTACACTACGAAAGTTTTAAAACTTTGAGATATATACTTGTCAGTTAAATTGTCTACTTGAGATATGAGCATGGTAGATAGATATTATGAAAGAGAAATAGGAAGGAGAACCTTGAAAGTAAGACACCTCGAGTTTTGAGGACAAAACTCTTTTAAGGAGGGAAGAATGTAATACCCCGACCCGAGAATGTCGGGTAATGAGGCACGTTTTACGAGATAACGAGAGATTAGTGTAAAAGTTATACACTTAAGGAAATAATTAATTTTAAAGTAATTAATTATTATAATATGAGAATTTAAAGGGAGTAATAATAAAAATAATAATAATAATAATTGATATACCATAAACAGACACACCAATCAGTTTGAGACACGTGTGCCTATCAGATTAACAAATCTCGATCCTACAGAGCTCATATATTTCGGTCATACAGAACAGCTACAAGCCTTCGGGGTATTCTCATATATGTCTATCATACAGAGCAGCCATAAGCCTTCGGGGCATTCTTATTTATATATCATTCAGAACCGATGAACTCGGTCATACAGTACAGATGAAGCATTCAGGATATTCTCATGTACATCGTCCAGACCTCCTGTTCTGGACAGTATTTATTCGACACTGCATATATGGTTTCCTTAACAGCCGTTAAGCGGGGAATAAGGAAACAGCCTTCAACACGGAAACTACTATCTATGGTTATCTTCATCTACGATTCAATGCTCCACAAGGTAACTGCAAATCTCTGATGATCAAATCCCGATATTCGTGGCGGCAAAACCTAATCAAAATTAGGAGAACCACGGCTTATATATTAAACCCTAAAGGTACGCTTTGGATTCTTATGCTCATTCTTTGACTTTCAATACAGTCTTTCAATTCCCTTACTTACTTAAGCATCGGAGCAGCTACCGCCGGAGCCAATCCGGTGGTCCTCTGATCATCTTTCTGAGTGTTCTACAGGTCACGGAGCCCTCATGTGTTGCGAGTCAAAAAGTGCATCATCAGTTTGGCACCGTCTGTGGGAACGACTAATCTCTACGTGCTTTATTCGTAAACTCATCTTTTTCCCCACCGGAAAACCATGGCACCAAATCTCCGACGCCGACAGAATACTCAAAGTTCGCAAAACGCTCAGCGTCAGCCGCCTGCTCCACGTACAAGGGGACCAGCGGCCAACCCTATGCGACAAGAGATCGAAGCAATAAAACGACACAATGAACTGGTGCAGGAGCAGTTGCTAGCCATTACTAGAACGCTGGCAACGCTCACGCAGAACCAAGCGGCGGCTTCTCCTAGCCCGCCGGTCAACTTCGTTGCAGGAACGCAACCCCCGGTTGCCACGGGGAATGAAGAACTTCGTGGGCAGGCCCCCACTAACCAGCCTGGGCACCCCTCAGGCGTTGCTCACGCTGGCCGAGATCCACAGCCATCAACAGTCCCTGGCTGGGGAACATCCGCTTTTGTCCCCGACGTGCATTACCGGAGCACTACTCGAGCCCCAACTCCTAGGGTTTCGGGAGCACCCCCGGCACCACAGGAACCTTATCATGCAGCACCAGTCCCACCGGTTCGGATTCCTCCTCCATCCGAAGGGTGCACTCCACCCTACTACCCTGAAGCCGAGGCTGTCAGGCAGGGTTCACAAGATGTCAGACTCAGAGACCCGCGAAAGGTAGAGGAGATTGCCAAGTCTATGGACCGGACAATCGGCTTAAGAGGACCTCAGAACCCTCCAGAGCAAGACGAACTGGCCAGGCTGCTCGGAAGACTAGCCACTCCGTTCACCCACGCCATCATGTCCGAAGAGAGGCCTAGAAAGTTCGTGGTGCCCAAATTCACTCTCTACGACGGATCTGGAGATCCAGGGGATCACCTATCTCATTATCAGCATACGATGGCCCTTTACGGAGCCTCAGATGCTTTCATGTGCCTAACGTTCATCACCAGCTGAAGGGAACAGCTCTGAAGTGGTTCCACAACCTCCCTCCGAACTCCGTTGCCAGCTTTTACGAGCTCGGTAGACAGTTCTTGGATAGATTTATGACCAGCAGGAGGCTCAGAAGGGGGCCAGAATTCCTGCTGAATGTAAGCAGACCAGGGAGGAATCCCTCCGGGCCTACATTGCCCGCTTCAACACCGAGCTCACTGAGATCACGGATTGCAGCCCGAAATTCCTTGTTGCGGCCCTTACTGCCGGGCTTGCCCAAAGTGGCTTCAGAGATTCCTTGACAAAGAGCCCCCCGGCCGATATGGCAGCATTGATGGATCGGGCCAAAAAATACATCAACCTGGAAGAAGCCAACCGCTCAGCCCAGAAGGGCAAGGATCAGACCCAGAGGGATAATCCGAAGCGGGAGGACCATAAGAAGGAGGATCACAGAAAAGACTCCAACAAAAAGAGGGTCAGAAGCCCAGAGAAGAAAACAGCTCCCAGAGCTGTGTACAACTCCGCACCAAGGGAGTTCACCAACTTCACGCCTTTGAACACCACTCCGAACCAGGTACTCCGGCAGATCCGAGATCGGGAGAACCTGAGGTGGCCAGAGCTGATCAAAGGAGATCCCAGCCTGCGGGACCAAAGTAAGTATTGCAATTTCCATAAAGATCATGGGCATACTACTAACACTTGCAGGACCCTCCGATATGAGATAGAACAGCTCATAAAGAAGGGACGTCTTCGGGAGTTCGTCAAACAAGACGGAAGGCAGAACCCCCAAGAAGACAAGCCTCAGCAGCGGCCAGATCAGAGGCCCGAACAGAGGCAAGAGCAGCGGGAAGGATGAAACGAGCCTCAGAGGCAGAACAACCATGTTATCTACGTCCTCCATGCTGACTCCCCTATTACAGGAATGTCCAACAGGGCAAGAAAAAGATATGCTCGGGAGGCCAGAACCGCCCCAAACATCTTGCAGGTCTCCAACGTCGAAAAGAGGCTCAAGCCAGGGCCAGAGATCCAGTTCACCGAGCAAGATCTAGCAGGGGTACACTGCCCTCACAGTGATGCCCTTGTTATCACCCTCAGAATCGCCAACTTCGAAACTAGAAGAGTCCTAGTCGACACTGGCAGCTCAGTCAACATTCTATTCTATGAACCGCTTAAGCAGATGGGCATAGACCAGGACAGCGTCAAGCCCACCACTGCCGTAATGGCAGCTTTTGATGGCAACCTCAGCACCCCCCTGGGGAGAGTTGACCTTCTTACCACTATTGGGGAAGGTGAAGGGCAGAAGACCACCATCTCTGAATACATGGTGTTGAACATGAAGTCTCCATACAACGTCATCATCGGGAGACCCTGGTTACACCAGATAGGGGCGGTCACTTCGACCCTTCATCAGTGTCTGAAGTACGTCCACAATCAGAGCGTGCACTCGGTCCGAGGATGTCAGCCAACCTCACGAGAATGTCACGCTATTGCCCTTAAGGAGACAGCTCCAAAATAGCAATTACAGTACACTCGGGACTGTGCAGATCCGGTTTTCACTCACACTCTCGAGGTGGAAGATTGCCCATCCGGCGTTGAAGAGCCCCTGAGCCCAAGGGGACGTGATAGCCGAGCCAAGCCTGTTGGCGAGCTCATCAAGATACTGGTCAGTTCAGAAGCAGAGGGGCGTTATTTGTACATCGGCCCAGACCTTACGCCCGCCGAGCAGGAAAAGATAGTCAGGTTTCTGAAGAACAACCTCTCTATCTTTGCCTGTGAAACCAGGGACATGGAGGGAATAGATCCTAATCTGATAACTCACAAACTGATGGTAGATCCAGATCACCCCCCAGTCAGACAGAAGAGAAGACCGATCGCTCCCGAACGGCATCGGGTTATAGACGAAGAAGTCCAGAGGCTGTTGGACGCCAGGATGATACGGGAAGTTTTCTATCCCGAGTGGCTAGCCAACACTGTGCTCGTCAAGAAGAAGAATGGCAAGTGGAGAGTCTGTGTTGACTATACAGACCTCAACAAAGCATGCCCCAAGGACAGCTTTCCACTGCCGAGAATAGATCAACTGGTTGACGCCACTGCAGGGCATGAGCTTATGAGTTTCATGGACGCCTACTCTGGATACAACCAGATCCAGATGTACCCTCCAGATCAGGAAAAGACTGCCTTCATAACCGAAAGAGGACTCTACTGCTACAGAGTGATGCCTTTCGGTTTGAAGAATGCTGGAGCCACTTACCAACGGTTGGTGAACAAGATGTTCAGCCCACTGCTTGGCAGCACTATGGAGGTATACATCGACGACATGCTGGTAAAGAGCCTCCAGAAAGGCAGCCACCTCCAGCACTTAGCCCAAACCTTCGATATCCTCAGACAGCACAAGATGAAGCTCAACCCCTCGAAATGTACCTTCGGAGTTACGAAGGGAAAATTCTTGGGGTACATCGTCTCTCAAAGAGGTATCGAAGCAGATCCCACTCAGATCCAAGCCCTGATTGGACTGAAGTCGCCAAAGACCAGAAAGGAGATTCAGGCACTGAACGGCAGAGTCGCTGCATTGAGCAGATTTATATCCAAGTCCACCGATCGCTGCCTACCTTTCTTTAAAGCTCTAAAGGGCAGCAAGGCTTTGCAATGGACAGAAGAATGCGAGAATTCCTTCCAAGAACTAAAGGAGTACCTAGCCTCTCCAGAGCTCCTATCAAAACCTGTACAAGGAGAAAAGCTGCTCCTGTACCTAGCAGTCTCTAAGAACGCGGTCAGTTCTGCACTAATCAGACAGGACAAAGGAGTACAGAGGCCTATATTCTACGTCAGTAGGGCACTACTTGACACGGAGAAAAGATACCCAGAAGTAGAGAAGCTGGCCTATGCCTTGGTTATATCAGGTCGGAAGCTTCGACCTTACTTCCAGGCCCATCCAATTGAGATTCCAACTGCCTATCCTCTAAAGTAAATACTGAGGAAACCCGAGGTATCGGGAAGATTGGTCAAGTGGTCTGTGGAGCTAGGGGAGTTTGACATAGCATATGTACCCCGAAACTCCATTAAAGGGCAGGCCTTAGCTGACTTTGTAGCCGAGTTCACCCCGGCATTGCAGAACGAAGCACAAATCGTCGAAACTACAGGAACCTGGCTGCTGTATATTGATGGATCGTCAACCGATCAAGGATCAGGGGTAGGACTGGTACTACAGTCCCCTGATGGACTTACATCGGAAAAAGCAGTCAGCCTGGGATTTAGAGCTTCTAATAATGAAGCTGAATATGAGGCTCTAATCTTAGGGATGAAGCTTGCCCTGGAATGCGAGGCTCGGAACCTCAATGTCTTCTCTGACTCCCAACTGGTAGTAAGCCAAGTTTTGGGAGAGTTTGCCATTAAGGATGACAGGATGCTTCGGTACTCCGAACTGGTGAACCATTTAAAGCATTCTTTCCAGACTTTCACTATCCAAAAGATTGAGAGAAGTCAGAACTGCAGAGCAGATGCTCTGGCTAACATGGCCTCCTGCCTCAAGTCTGAAACAGACTCCACCGTTAAAATCTATTTTCAGCCAGGATCCAGCATTGAGGAAGCATCAGTTGCTCAAATTGATGAACAGACCCAGAGCTGGATGACCCCAATCCTCCAGTATCTAAGATCCGGGCTCCTCCCAGAGGATAAAAACAAAGCCAAGAGAATCCGAATCAGAGCGGCTCGGTACCTGATCCTGAACAACAAACTTTACAGGAGGTCATATTCTCAACCTCTGTTAAAGTGTTTGGCTCCAGACGAGTCACAATATGTTTTGGCTGAAATTCACGAGGGAATTTGCAGGAATCACAATGGGGGCAGAACTATAGCCCACCGAGCTCTATCACAGGGCTACTACTGGCCCGGCATGCTGAAACAGGCTAAAGAATATGTTCGAAAGTGTGACAAATGTCAGAGATTCGCCTCGTACCAACACCAGCCTCAGCACGAGCTCATCCCGATTCCTAGTCCTTGGCCCTTTGCTCAATGGGGAATGGACATTGTGGGCCCGTTACCACGAGCACCTCCAAACAGGAAGTACCTCTTGGTGGCTATCGACTACTTCTCTAAATGGGCCGAAGCCGAGCCTTTAACGCATATTACAGAAAAGGAAGTCGAAAGCTTCACCTGGAAGAACATTGTCTGCAGGTTTGGCATACCACGTGTAATTATCTCGGATAATGGGACACAATTTACTGGTAAAGGCTTCAAGGCATTCTGCGAAAATCTCAACATCAGGCAGCACTTTGCCTCTCCAGGCCATCCACAAGCAAATGGGCAAGCAGAGGTCACCAACCGAACAATCCTTGATGGGTTAAAGAAAAGGTTGGAACAAGCCAAAGAGAAGTGGGCAGAAGAGCTCCCAGGAGTCCTTTGGGCCTACCGTACAACCAGAAGAACTCCCACCTCTGAAACACCCTTCTCATTAGCCTATGGGACAGAAGCAGTAATTCCGGTTGAAATCGGTATGCCAACTCTGAGGACTGAGGCCTTTGAGCAAGAATCCAATGATCAGCAGCTGATGGAGAACTTGGATTTGCTCGAAGAGAGAAGGGATCAGGCCAGCATCAGGATGGAAGCCTACCAACAAAGAATGGTCAATAAATCCAGGATAGGACTCAAGACAGTCAGCTTTCAAGTTGGAGACTTCGTCTTAAGAAGAGTCTTTCAGAACACCAAGGATCCCACCATGGGAAAGTTGTCACCAAATTGGGAAGGCCCCTACAAAGTAACGAAGGTCGTTCGACCTACCACTTACTGGCTTGAAGACACGACTGGGAAACCTGTTCCTAGGCCATGGAACGTAGAACACTTGCGAAAGTATTATCAATGAAGATTTTTTTTCTTTTACTTCCTTAAAACTGTTCATCTATTAATGCACAAGTCTTATGACTTGGTCCATCTATTAATGCACAGGCCTTAAGAGCCTGGTCCATCTATTAATGCACAGGCCTCCAGAGCCTGGTCCATCTATTAATGCACAGGCCTTCAGAGCCTGGTCCATCTATTAATGCACAAGTCTTATGACTTGGTCCATCTATTAATGCACAGGCCTTCAGAGCCTGGTCCATCTATTAATGCACAAGTCTTATGACTTGGTCCATCTATTAATGCACAGGTCTTCAGAGCCTGGTCCATCTATTAATGCACAAGTCTTATGACTTGGTCCATATATTAATGCACAGGCCTCCAGAGCCTGGTCCATATATTAATGCACAGGCCTCCAGAGCCTGGTCCATATATTAATGCACAGGCCTTCAGAGCCTGGTCCATCTATTAATGCACAAGTCTTATGACTTGGTCCATCTATTAATGCACAGGTCTTCAGAGCCTGGTCTATCTATTAATGCACAAGTCTTATGACTTGGTCCATATATTAATGCACAGGCCTCCAGAGCCTGGTCCATATATTAATGCACAGGCCTCCAGAGCCTGGTCTATCTATTAATGCACAGGCCTTCAGAGCCTGGTCCATCTTCAACTAGCGGATTCTGTGATCCAGTCTATCCAAAGGCAGAAGTTCCGAGCATCTGTCAACTAAAGTTTCCTAGAACGGAATACCTCGGATCTGACACTTACATTATTTGACTTATCTGTCAAACAAACCAGCACCATGGTTTCAACCAAAGGTGAAGTACTTCGATTCTGGCATTTTTCTAAGTTTTTGATTTATTTTCAGAACAATCGGCAATGCATTAGAAGGTGCTTAAGTTTCAAAAGAGCACATTTACAGAAAATATCAGATCTGAGAAGAAGAAATTTAACTTTATTGATAACTCAAAAGATTTACATCAGTACAAAGACACTACTACAGAAGCTATTACAGAAGCTATTACAGAAGCTACGCTTGGCAACATAATGGCTCTTCTCCTGGGATGATAAAGGGGCACAAGATCCAAAACCTTCAAAACCGCCTTCATCGGCTCCATTTGAAAGGAAGGAACCCTGAACCCCAGTCTACATCAAGTAGTGCCCAGGCCATTTCATCATCACTATCACTGGTCCCATGACCAACGGATGATGAGGGCTTTGAGCCTCAGAAGACTTTTCGTTCTCCACCTTTGTAATCGGCATAACGCCCCAGCCAATTGAAGCAAGGGTTCCTGCCAAGTCACAAAGGGGAGGAGGCGGCCCCCATTCATCTCCCTCAGAGCAGTTGTCACTGCCAAGTTATAAGCAGGAGGAGGCAACCCACCTTCAATCTTCTTCTTCACACCATCTGTTTCACCCCAGCCACTTGGAGCAAGGGTCTCTGACAGGGCGTAAGGAAGAGGAGGCAACTCACCTTCGTCTTCATCACCAACGCTCCAGGCCTCGGTTGAATCAGGGAGGAACCACCACCAGTCGGAGAAATCTCGACTAGATATCGGAGGAAACAAGAAGACTTGTGCCTCCTTCAATCCTTCCTTGGAGACTGAAAATAGGGGAGGGTTAACTTTTGGCCACAGTTCAGTTATTCCCAACTCAGGCAAGGAATCATCCATCATCTCCGAACGAGTGGAAGAACTCCGGCAGCATATAAAAACCTCTCTTACAAACAATTCAGGGAGCAGAAGGGTTGAGCACAACCATATGCCCTCGTTTCCATATATATAGACACTGGAAGACCAAAGGCCACCCAGTTGAACCGTCACAACGGTTAAGCGAAGTGCTAGCTTCGAAATCCCAAACGGCGAAGGTGCAATAAATGAAGTATTAAACCACCTTCTCGGGAGAAACAAAAAGCAGGGCCATACACGTAATACACAGGCTTTTAATCTTTCCCATGTATGTGACGTGACGGTTTCTCCATGTCATTAACACTTACAGGACCACGTGTACAACAGAGGTCCATCAACTATGACGTTTCTTGATTTCTAACAGATCTGGAGACAGAAGATCTGATCAACCAAACTACAACCGCAAAGATATCCACTTATTATTATATCCCCGAATTCAGAACGGTCAGCTTTGAAATACTTCAAAACAGAAGTCTCCAATTACTGGCCTAAGGCAAGTAAAGAAGTTCGGAACACAGCTTCCTGCAGAAGAAAATCTGATCTGGTATACACTAAACTCCAGAGCAGTGTAACTTGCAACAATTATTACCATCAACTACATGTTAAGGCACTACAGAGCTACATAACTCAAAGATACGCACAAATGCTATAAAGCAATATAACCAAAGAGGCGAGCATTAACCAAAAGACTGTTCCATTAAACAAATGTATGTCTCAAGTACATTGAAAAATAACAAAATATGGATCCTAAGCCTGATCAGCAGGAACAGGATCAACGACAGGAGAAGGTTCGGCAGGTACAGTATCAACCACCTCAGTCGGTATAACCACTTCCGTGGGATCGGCCGGGAGGACATCAGCCACTTCGTCCTGGTTGACCTCTGGAGGTTCAGACCCAGGCGGCACAATAAAGGAGACATCTAGATCGGGAAACTTGGCAAGAAGCTGAGAGCGGAAGTTATTAAACCCAAACGTAATCAAGCGATGGGCCATTCCTTCCAGCTTCGACCTCATCTCATCCTCATTGTCCATCAGTGCCTGCTCCACGGCTTCATCGAGCTGTCTACGGTGCTGGTACCGCAAGCCGTTCATCTCCACCTACAACCTCCTCGCCCGCTCAACGGCAAGGTTCCTCTCCGACTCCATCACAGTCAAGGAGTTCTGATACTCCTTTAACTTCTCCGCAGAGTCATGAGCCTTCGACCGAGCAGTACCCAACTGGAGTCCCAGTTCGTCCAGATTGGCCCTAAGTTGGTCGAGCTCCTCCACAGATGGAGAAACCTCCACCAAAGCAGAAAGGGTATGCAAGGTCTGCATAACACAAAGAAAACGATTCAAACACCAGTAGAAACGCTTAAAGGTAAGGAAAATATGGTCCTAACGAGCTCACCTTAACCTGAAGAGCGGTCAAGTCAGCAAGAAGCTTCCCAGACGCCTGAGGCTTAATTTTAACTGAGCCTTTGGCCCAGAACTCACTCAGAATCTTCTTGGCTCCCTGACCAGCAACGTCAGGAGCCACCGATGATGATGCCTCCTTACCCGCTCGACGAGACGGGATTGGAGGAACCACCGTGATAGGGACGGGAGCCTCTTCCTCCCTCTCAGCAGGCCCGGGAGAGGAAGAAATCAGCCTCCGCTTCTTCGGAACGGGAGGGACCACTGGAGAAGAAGCCTCCCCCACCGCAGGCGGTGATGGCCCGGACTCCCACTGAGCCATCACATTATCAGCAATCTCCTCGACACTACCCCTGGCAGCCATTAATTTATCAGGGTTGACAATGGAAGAATGATCCCTAATGCTGGGCTTCAAAAGCTTCTTATACTACTTCTGAATCGCGGGAGAGAAATCTGGTCTCTTCCACGCACTCTTAACTGCAAAGCAAACACAGAAATTGATCAGTTCAACAAATTGGCAAACAAAACAGAGTCAACGCAGCCACGAAAAAGTTAAACCTCACCCCTTGGCCCAGTGGTTCGAGGGAATGTGGAAGGTTGACCCTCGAAGTTCTTGAATTCCCATCCTCCTTTAATAAAGAAGTACCATTTCTTCCAGGTCTTGTTGGAGGAGGGCACAGAAGTAAGGGGTCTGAACCCACTATCAAAAGACATGTAATAAAGGCCTTCCGCCTTTTGAAGTTTTAGATCCATATTGCTACGGATCAGGTCAAGGGACACCTCGACATTATTCATATGCCCTAATACGATAAAGCTCAACAGATGTCTCCAACTGTTAAGGTTCAAGTCTGCGGGGCACAGATCAAACCAACAAAAGAATTGTTTTATTATATCAGGAAAGGGGAGTGTAAGACCCAGTTCAAACCAGGCCAGATAGGCACAGATTTCTCCATCTCTAACATCGCCCGGGCGATCTTGAGAATCTGGGACCCTGAAAGTGACATTTTTGGAAAGTTTGAACTTCGCCCATAACTCCTTCAGCATACTTTCAGTAATTACACTCTCACCCTCTTCTCTGCGACCAGACCGACCAGAGGTCTCGCCAGCCCTGTTCGGGGGATCATCAAAAGCATCGACAATCCTGACCCCCGGACTAGAGGGAGGAACTACCATTCTATTTTCGTCAACATTCACTAATTGCATTTGAGGATCAGTCTCAGAAGGACTTCCCAAACCAGAGTGTGATTCTAAGCCAGACATGGCGAACAAGAGAAAGAGATGAAACAAACAAGAAGGAATGAAGAAGGGGACTAAAAGTCGAACCTGAAACCAAGAAAGAGTTATGAACACCGGGGATCCTCCAAAACTTCAAGATATGTCGAATGGCGGTCTGGTACTGTAGAAGTAAATGCAAAAGAAAGGTATGAAAGGCTTTTCCCTCTCTCTATATACACATTCGAAATATGAGCCTTCCAAGACGAGCGGACACAACGGTTGAAAGTAATGATGAGTTCTCGAGTATCGGCTGCGCAATAAATGACGCGTTAAACCGGCGTCTTGAGAAATGGGAAGGCAAAACGTATGACTCTTCACAAAACCCTCAACCCTAGTTAAAACCCTAGCTTTTGACAAGGGCTCGGGGGGGGGGGAGTAGCTGATATACCATAAACAGACACACCAATCAGTTTGAGACACGTGTGCCTATCAGATTAACAAATCTCGATCCTACAGAGCTCATATATTTCGGTCATACAGAACAGCTACAAGCCTTCGGGGTATTCTCATATATGTCTATCATACAGAGCAGCTATAAGCCTTCGGGGCATTCTTATTTATATATCATTCAGAACCGATGAACTCGGTCATACAGTACAGATGAAGCATTCAGGATATTCTCATGTACATCGTCCAGACCTCCTGTTCTAGACAGTATTTATTCGACACTGCATATATGGTTTCCTTAACAGCCGTTAAGCGGGAATAAGGAAACAGCCTTCAACACGGAAACTACTATCTATGGTTATCTCCATCTACGATTCAATGCTCCACAAGGTAACTGCAAATCTCTGATGATCAAATCCCGATATTCGTGGCGGCAAAACCTAATCAAAATTAGGAGAACCACGGCTTATATATTAAACCCTAGAGGTACGCTTTGGATTCTTATGCTCATTCTTTGACTTTCAATACAGTCTTTCAATTCCCTTACTTACTTAAGCATCGGAGCGGCTACCGCCGGAGCCAATCCGGTGGTCCTCTGATCATCTTTCTGAGTGTTCTACAGGTCACGGAGCCCTCACGTGTTGCGAGTCAAAAAGTGCAGCATCAATAATAATAATAATAAAGTAATGATAATAATAATAATCATAATATAATAAGAATGGTGTAAATGAATATGTATATATATATATATATATAGATATGTTTATGAGGACATGCAATGGCCCAATGTGTACAAGTGTGTATGAGTGACCATTGTATATTACCATGTGTGAATTATGAGATATATATATATATATATACATACATAAATACAAAACAAACACACACACACAACCGGCCATTAAAGGCCTGCCCCAAAACAGTAGAAATCTGAGAAAAGAAGCTGCCACAAGTTAACCAAGTTGGTGGGGAAATCAGAAAGTACCATGATCAAGCATGGGCTTATATGCATGTATACACATAATTTTATACACTTACCCCCAACACCATTCCATCACACAAAAAGAGAGAAATAGAGAGAAAGAGAGAGTTCTGAAGAGAAAAAGGAGGTCTCGGAGGAAGAAGGAAGAAGAGAGAGAGTCACTGTTAGAGGTAAACCCACAAAACACTTGAATTTCTCTCTCTAGAATTTTCATACGTATGAACTGTTTTAAGCCTTGATTTAGTGTATATAATGTTTATAGCATGTTTAAACAATGATAAGCATGAGATTTCAACCTAAAACACCTTAGAAACATCAGCCGTACACAAGGCAGCCATTGAAGACCTTGCTTGGAGCAGGTCTGAACCGACTTCCTCTAAACCCAATTTGGTTTATCAAGACTTCAAGTAGACCTCACGAGCATCCCAAAAACCCTAGTACGCGACCACGAAGCTCAAGAAATGAAACCCATACGATGAGTTGCAGGTTACGGGTTTGAAACCCAAACCTTTAAACACACTGTTAGAACCACTTTGGTGATTAGGGATTTCGACCTTATGAAAAATGGAGCATATCAAAACAAACCCCATCGAGTTTGGCTCAAAGATGGGCATATGCGACCGAGACACAGGTTTGGATTATCAAACCTAAAACCAAACACACGAAGCGGTTTTGAACTCCAAAACGAATGCCGAACCAGTCCTTAACACCTTAGGGATGTTTTGGATAAAAAACAGAGAAGAATCGTTGAACCAAAACGCATGAAATAGAAGCTTTTAAGCTTCGGAAATTAGGGCAACAGTCGCAGGTTGACGAGGAAGACGACGCTGAGTCGACTCGTCGTCTTTCGAGTTAGACGGGTTGGCTCGGACGCGTGGCAACCTCTGGGCTTGCCACCGAATTAGTGGGGCGACGTCGTTTAGGGGCTTATACGTTTATATATAAAACCGTGTTGAAATTTAAAGGAAAAGAAGTAGAATTGCTGCTACGGGGTACTGAACCCCTGACCCCATGTGCCCACACGCATTTCCTTCCACTCGGCCACGCACTCGCGTGTGCCATATATGCGAACAAAATATATATATATTATACATATAGTTAAAAACCGAAAATAAAAAGGTGCATTGCACCTGGTGGGACTCGAACTCGGATATTTGGGGAGGGAGGTGACACGCTGGCCAGCGTGCCACCCTATTCAACCTGTCACTAATCCCACATAAAATATATATATATATATATATATACACTATACCTATTAATTTAATTTAATTAAATTAAATACTCCAAAATGGCCCGGTGTCCAAATGAGATGAGTTATATATGTATTTCTACTATCTCAGACCTCCTAAGTCCATTGGTGAGCTCCACGACATGAGATAAGGTCCCGAAAAATTTAATGACCCGTAAAATGTCAAAATGACTAAAATACCCCTGCCTCATAAATGAGTCAAACGAGGTCCAAATGAAATAAATAAATAGTAGATTTTGACTATTTGGAACATTCTGAATCTAATGGTGGGGTCCGTTTCACGAGACGGGACTCTAAAAAATTTAGACACGTTAAGGTATAAATTACCAAATTGCCCCTAACATGTCCTGAGCCGAATTAAATTATAAGAAAGCCTAAATTGACTTTCTTCAACGTTCCGGACTCAATGGTAGAGTCTGTTCCACAAAAAGAAGTGTCTAAAATAAAGAGACATAAAATTTGATGAATAGCATCTATCAGATGACTATAAACTGAAATATTGCCGAAGTACTAAACTAAGGCAAGTACGAGGAAATGAGGTGCGAGAAGACACGCCACGTTAACATGTGAAGTAATTAAATTTAAATTAAAGTTAATGGAGCTACCATAAGAGTATAGCTTTAAAAGTTAAAATAAATTAAATTCCTAACACATTAAAATGTGTCATAGGTTAAAAGTACGAGTTGAATTAAGTACATAAGAAATTTATGAAGTCGGTTAGGATTAATACGAACTAAGCATAAGATAAGAAGCATCAGTAGGTGATATCGTGATGAATGTGATGTTGAGGAGATTGTTTATGAATTGTTCTTAGGAACTACAGGGGAAGTGGGAAAGCGCATTATTAGCACTAACCCTAAAGGACCAATGTGAGTAATCTTGCATTTGAAGTGGAGGCCTTAATTCCACGGATTTCAACGGATGTTTTTAAGTTCAAGATATTTACAGCATTAGTATATCAAATTCAGTATTCATGATTTCTGCTTTCTTAAATATTATGCTATGACATGCTCCATGATTATTTACTTATTTATATCCGTAAATGTTTCCTTTTCAAAATAGTTAGCATGTCTGATTTCCTCAAATATTCTGAATTTGATTATTACAAGTATCGAAGCATCATTGTAAAAGATATACGTTACATGTTTTAAATACTCATGAAAAGTATCAATATGAAGAAGTCATATGACAAATGTTTTACAAAATAATAATAAGCACATAGGTAGGTCTTGGGTTGTACGAAACTCAATGGGCCTATCGTGTGCATCAACACATAGTCAGGATTTTGGGTTATACGGAACTCAATTGACCTATCATGTGTAATGCCTGGTAGCAGGATTTAATCCCACAGGTAATGAGATATCTCCACGTATACGTAAAACGAGAGTCTGGTTCGAAACAGATTCCACCTAATTAAAGACAAAATATGACATACGATTTTGGAAATGGAAGCAGGTTTTACCCCCTATTTTCACTATGCATGTTTACATGATTTTAAGTTACATGTCCTGAAATACATATGCTCTTTCATGGAAATATATGTTCTAGCTTGAATACCTTGAATGTGTCATGCCCCGAAACCCACCCTATGCGGATCTCGTGCCGCTGGGCAGACCCGAAGGCCGTCCCTACTTTTTCCATTCCTGCATCATAGTACTAATATGCAAAGTACTAAAACCTCAAAACAATAACAGCGGAAGTCTTATCAGTAATAGTACATCAGCGGAAGTCTTTCAATACACAATGTTAGCGGAAGTCTTTACAATACACAATATGGTTCTACATAAACAAAATAAAAACCAAACGTAACCAGCACCCGAGGGTGGTGAATACATGGGAGAACTAAAACATAGACTGATACGTTTCCTCAAAGTGTCCTCCTATGCTCTCAGACTCCTACTAGGGTCTTGCAGCGTCATCACCTGAAATGGGGGTAAATGGGTGGAATGAGCTACGAGAGCTCAGCAAGTAAAAACAGATCTCCGACACTAGTATCGATAAGATACAAATCCATGAATAAGATTATGATAGCCAATCATAAAGAAGGAGATGCTGTGATAGCCAATGAGAATAGTTGCCATGAAGGCCAATGAATAATAAGTCAGAAAGTTCAATTAGGAGTAATAGATACACTATCAACATGAATCTCTCAACAACAATACAACAACAAGAAGTACTACCACAATAAACCGATCACAATCAATTCAATGAAGAGTGTCTTCTCAGTTTAAGATAAGTCATAAGGAATAGTGTCATTCAATAACGTAATCATATCAATTCTTAAGAGATGCATTTACTCTGTTCTCAGGTAAAATGCCAATGCAAATGTAAATGAAATGCCAATGGAAATGCAATGAAAATGCCAATGTTCATGCCAGTCAATTGCCGGTGGAAAGCCTTCGAGGAATTCATTCCTACCACCTGTCCATTCATGTACTTGACCCTTAGGTCTCCAGTCAATCAAAAAGCATCAGATGGATGCTGTGACTGAGCACAAATCCCGTATTCATAACATATTATGATTATTCATAATTCCATAGAAGTATAAAATGGAATATCATATATTCAATAAAGACATAGCAGTAAGCCTTTCAAGGCATGGTTCAACACGATAGCAATGATACAACAGTTAATCAACGTCCACAAGATATAACAATATCACATTTGTGGATAGCAATAGCATGAGGTACTTTCAAGGATGGATATTGTGACTGAGCACAAATCCAGTATTCATAACATATCATGATCATTCGTGATTCCATAGAAGTATAAAATGGAATATCGAATATTCAATGAAAGCATAACAGTAAGCCTTTCAAGGCATGGTTCAACGTGATAACAATGATACAACAGTCAATCAATGTCCACAAGATAGAACAATATCACATTGTGGATAGCAATAACATGAGGTACTTTCAAGAGTACAAGTTTGGCAGTAAAGAGAATAAACTTGGCTTGGAAACACCATATGGAAGAGAAAGGGGATTTACTTACCTCTATCGTGATTCTAGATCAGAAATCCGTGAGTGTACCCTTGCCTTTCGAGTTCCCTATATATCAGTAATTACGTTTCAGAATAAATTCTATTCATCAAATTTTATGCCTTTCTATCATAAGTATCTCAAATACTAATTTAGACTTTACCATTGAGTCCGGAAGGTTCGAGATAATAAAAATTTACTATTTACTTAACTCAGTTGGAGTCCATTTGACTCACTTTTGAGGCAGGGGCAATTTGGTCATTTTTATCGGTCTTTATTTTTCGGGACCTCGTCTCATGACAGGGACCTCACCATTGGACTCAGGAGGTCTGAGATAGTAGGAATACATATATAACTTATCTAAATTGGATACCGGGCATTTTGGGTCTATTTAATTTAATTAACTAATTTTAATTAAATTAAATTCCATCAAGCATTATATATATACACATATATATTTAGTTTCCATTATATAAACGGATGAAATGGGTGGCACGCTGGCCAGCGTGCCACTTCCCTCCCAAAAGATACCACGTTCGAGTCCCTCCAGGTGCACTGCACCTTTTTAATTTTCTGATTTAAGTTATTGTATAATATATATATATATATTCGGTCGCATATCCACCACACGCGTGCGTGTGGCCGAGTGGAAAGAATTGGGTTTATGCGCGTGGGGTTTGGGGTTCGAAACCCCATAGCAGCAACCCTTCCCTTTTCCTTTATTTTTCTCTGTTTTCTTAAACCAAACGGTGTATAAGGGCATTAAACCGGAATAAACCATGTTATCCGCATATAGGATATCAAATAGGGCCCCTGTACGTGTAACCAAATGACCCAATTCATTTAAAATTCAAACATAAAACGACACAGTATTGGCTCCGTTGTTGCGGTCGGTCGGATCTCAACCCGACCCGGCCCGGACCCGGTTCGTCTTAACCCGAAATGCCACCCGACATTCCGGTCGTCTTCCCCGACTGGTTTTCCGGCCACAGTCGCCGGAACAGTAAACCCAAGACACTGTTTTCACAATTTCACGTCTAATTTTTACTGTATTTCAAATCTTTTCATGCCAAACCGATCCTACCATTTTAATCTTCCATTTGGACAGTTTAAAGCCTAAGAAGGCTACGGTTTCAACCGTTATTTTCCCCAATTTCTGGCGTAGCACCGGTGGAGATTTCTTGATTGTAACATGCTTATCTTTGGACCATTTTTCATGATTTTTGATGCGTTAGATTCCTGTGTGGATTTCCTACATACTTACAACCTCAAAGTCAAGTTTAAAACACAAAATCTATGGGAACAAAAATTATCCACCGAACCTGCAACTCGGGTTTTCTCCCTCATTTGTGAACCAAATGAGGTACGGTTTGTTCCTATCAACGCCATTTTTCATGCTTCTTTAGACCCTATATTCAAAATAATTCGAATCATGCTAAAACGTTTCAAAGTAGAAACAGTGGCTCACCTCCAAGTTCGGATTCCCTTGGTGTTAAGCCCCTCTTCCTCGCGCCTCTACTCCAGACTTGTTCCCCTTCCTTCTCACTCCGAAACTCTCTTTTCTCTTTTGCTTTTCACCTTCAATTTCGGCCGTGCACAATGTATATGTGCACTTATCACTACCGGCCCCTCTCTCTCTCTCTCTCTCTCTCTCTCTTTAGTCAGACCTCACCATGCCCTGAGATCTTCTCAAACACTCTATCACCCACTTTCTGTTTCCACCACTCCCTATTGAGTGTTATACACTCAACTCATTACACCCACACATTCAACTGTACACACACACACCTTTTCATACATATATATATATATATATATATCTCCACCCACTCACACACTTGCACGGCTGATAACAGCCCTTTTTCCCTTTTTGTTTTCTTTCCTTTTTGTTTTCATTTAATGTACACATATATATATATAATACATTTTATAATATATATATACATGTATAACTCATAGTTATACATATTTTATACGTACCTATACGCCCATATATATACGTATATACTTAAACTCTGGGCACATACACATACACTAATTTTCAGTTTACTACGTGTCTGTGAAACATGGGCATGCATGGAAATACGTGCGTGCACGCTTTACGATGCGATGTCCCGGGGTGCTCGAGTGTTGCCCGACACGGTTTATACATTTCAATCATTTTCCATTTCCAGTCATTCATTTCCGTGAAATACCATGATATACATTTCTTACCGTTCAAGTTACATAATTTAACCGACCTACCTCGGTATACGGGACGTATCCTGGGTCGGGATATTACAGAATGTTTCAAAGCTATATATATTTTAAGAATGCATATTCTCTATGTTCAAGTATACGACCAATTGGTAGTTGAGTATTTTATAAACTCTCATGTACGAAACCTCTACCAATTGAAAACCCATGACAGATGTAGCAATTATTCATTGGGCTTTTCGAAGCTCACCCCACTCCCAAACATTTTTCAGGTGACGATGATGGTTGGACCCTTGCTCAATTTGGGGAGCACTGATTGGCAGCTCCAGTAGGATCTGGAGATATTTTGGAAGTATTAGGACCCTTCATTTGTCAAACTCTTGTAGTTGTAACTTTTGGGCAATTATGTATTTAAGCCCGAGGGGCACATGGATATGTACTATGTAGAATCTTTAGTTATTATTATTATGCTCTGATTATTATATTATGTGTACCGCTATGAGGAGTGGCTCTATCAGGCGGATATGCGACAGATGTTTTATTTTTAAAAGAAAAGAAAAAAAAAAAAGTTTTTCACGCTTCCGCAACCACAGGTCGCATCACTATCTGATATTGTTGCTTACGTACGAGCCTTCGCCACAAGGCCTCCGGGTCGAAGGGTGGCGGTCGCGATCCGGTAATCCGCATAGGGTGGGTTTCGGGACGTGATAGAGTGGTATCAGAGCACTAGGTTTACTTGAACAAACTTAGTGACCATAGAAGGATTAGAACAAAACCATAAGTTAGGTAGGTCTTAGGCTGCCTAAGATATGTAAGGTACGCTGAAATGATATGAAGGCGAGGTATGGGACTCGCGTTGTATGAAATAGATTATGTGAAGTATATGATACGATAAGAAGGCGGGGTATGGGACCCGCGATAACATGAAGTGGATATGATAAGTAAGTGATACGATAAGAAGGCGGGGTATGAGACTCGTATTATATGAAGTAGATATGTGAAGCGAGGTATGGGACTCGTAGTTTATGAATAAGATATGTAAAAGTACGTAATGTGTAATGTAATGTAAGGGCAGGGTATGGGACCTGCACTAGAGTAAGTAAGTTATTAGAAATACGTATACGATAAGAAGGCGGGGTATGGGACCCGTAGGTGATTAGGAATAGTAAAACGAAAATGAGACGAAATATGGACTATAATTCCACCACGAACATCAAGGATAATAAAAATATTAAACCTTGAAAGTATGAAGTAAGTGAATATGAACTTTATGTGATAAAAATGTGTTAGAAAACTAACTATTATATGTTTTCAGCTAAAATGGTGAATAGGAGAAGAAGAAATACAGGAGATTCGGATGACCGGTTAGACCGAGTCGAACATCTTTTAGAGGCAATGGCTCGGAACATGATCGACATCCAAACACAGAGTAGAGCACCACAACCGGTGCAAAATCCCGGACCACCACAAAATCTGGGGCAACCTACGGATGCCATAAACACGGCGAATTATAAAACATTTCAAGGTTTCAAACCTCCCAGGTTTGACAGACTTGACACCACCATTGACGCTGAAACTTGGGTCAAGGAAATGGAATGTATTTTCACGGTTATGCCATGCACTGAAGAACAAAAGGTCTCTTTTGTTGCTTTTACTTTTAAAGAGGCAGTTCATGAATGGTGGCTTCTGGAAAAAGAGAGAGAGCCGCCGATGACTTGGACTAGGTTCTTGGAGGTATTTTATGATAAGTATTTTCCAAGGTCATTAAAGAATCAAAAGATTGCGGAATTTGCAATCCTAACTCAGGGGACAATGACTGTGACCGAGTATGAAACCAAGTTTATGAAGTTAGCTCGGTTCGCACCCCACATGGTCCAAACTGAAGACCTAAAGGCTAGGAAGTTTGAAAGTAGCCTGAGGGAAAACGTAAGATATCGACTTGAACCTTTCGAGCTTCCCACGTATAATGCAGTGGTGGATCGCGCTAAAATTTTTTAGAGAGCTGGGATTGCCTTATCCCAAAAGAAAGATAAGAAACAATTTAGCCCCAACCCTCAACAAATGAAATAGACAATGGACTGGGGCCAAGAGCGCGACTTCTGTCAACGAAGGTAGTAGCACTGGCCAAAAGACAGTGGACATTCCTACCTGCCCGACATGCCAAAAGAAGCATCTCGCACCTTGCCGACAAGGAACAGAAGTCTGTTATAAATGCGGACTGGCTGGGCATCGCATCAAGGATTGCCCAACGCTGAATTCAAATGCTAAGGAGCCTACCGTAGTAGCATCATCGGCCACCCCACAGCCACCGGCCACAAATACGGGGAAACCTGGAGGGAACAAGGAACCAATGAGGTACGGGCGAGTATATAATATAATTGCTGATACAACACAGACCCCTGATGATCAATTAGGTACACTACGAAAGTTTTAAAACTTTGAGATATATACTTGTCAATTAAATTGTCTACTTGAGATATCAGCATGGTAGATAGATATTATGAAAGAGAAATAGGAAGGAGAACCTTGAAAGTAAGACACCTCGAGTTTTGAGGACAAAACTCTTTTAAGGAGGGAAGAATGTAATACCCCGACCCGAGAATGTCGGGTAATGAGACACGTTTTACGAGATAACGAGAGATTAGTGTAAAAGTTATACACTTAAGAAAATAATTAATTTTAAAGTAATTAATTATTATAATATGAGAATTTAAAGGGAGTAATAATAATAATAATAATAATAAAGTAATGATAATAATAATAATCATAATAATAATAAGAATGGTGTAAATGAATATGTATATATATGTATATATATATATATATAGATATGTTTATGAGGACATGCAATGGCCCAATGTGTACAAGTGTGTATGAGTGACCATTGTATATTACCATGTGTGAATTATGAGATACATATATATATATATACATACATAAATACAAAACAAACACACACACACAACCGGCCATTAAAGGCCTGCCCCAAAACAGTAGAAATCTGAGAAAAGAAGCTGCCACAAGTTAACCAAGTTGGTGGGGAAATCAGAAAGTACAATGATCAAGCATGGGCTTATATGCATGTATACACATAATTTTATACACTTGCCCCCAACACCATTCCATCACACAAAAAGAGAGAAATAGAGAGAGAGAGAGAGAGTTCTGAAGAGAAAAAGGAGGTCTCGGAGGAAGAAGGAAGAAGAGAGAGAGTCACTGTTAGAGGTAAACCCACAAAACACTTGAATTTCTCTCTCTAGAATTTTCATACGTATGAACTGTTTTAAGCCTTGATTTAGTGTATATAATGTTTATAGCATGTTTAAACAATGATAAGCACGAGATTTCAACCTAAAACACCTTAGAAACATCAGCCGTACACAAGGCAACCATTGAAGACCTTGCTTAGAGCAGGTCTGAACCGACTTCCTCTAAACCCAATTTGGTTTATCAAGACTTCAAGTAGACCTCACGAGCATCCCAAAAACCCTACTACGCGACCACGAAGCTCAAGAAATGAAACCTATACGATGAGTTGCAGGTTACGGGTTTGAAACCCAAACCTTTAAACACACTGTTAGAACCACTTTGGTGATTAGGGATTTCGACCTTATGAAAAATAGAGCATATCAAAACAAACCCCATCGAGTTTGGCTCAAAGATGGGCATATGCGACCGAGACACAGGTTTGGATTATCAAACCTAAAACCAAACACATGAAGCGGTTTTGAACTCCAAAACGAATGCCGAACCAGTCCTTAACACGTTAGGGATGTTTTGGATCAAAAACAGAGAAGAATCGTTGAACCAAAACGCACGAAATAGAAGCTTTTAAGCTTCAGAAATTAGGGCAACAGTCGCAGGTTGACGAGGAAGACGACGCTGAGTCGACTCGTCGTCTTTCGAGTTAGACGGGTTGGCCCGGACGCGTGGCAGCCTCTGGGCTTGCCACCGAATTAGTGGGGCGACGTCGTTTAGGGGCTTATACGTTTATATATAAAACCGTGTTGAAATTTAAAGGAAAAGAAGCAGAATTGCTGCTACGGGGTACCGAACCCCTGACCCCACGCGCCCACACTCATTTCCTTCCACACGGCCATGCACTCGCGTGTGCCATATGTGCGAACAAAATATATATATTATACATATAGTTAAAAACCGAAAATAAAAAGGTGCATTGCACCTGGTGGGACTCGAACTCGGATATATGGGAAGGGAGGTGACACGCTGGCCAGCGTGCCACCCTATTCAACCTATCACTAATCTCACATAAAATATATATATATATACTATACCTATTAATTTAATTTAATTAAATGAAATTAATTAAATTAAATACTCCAAAATGGCCCGGTGTCCAAATGAGATGAGTCATATATGTATTTCTACTATCTCAGACCTCCTAAGTCCATTGGTGAGGTCCACGACATGAGATGAGGTCCCAAAAAATTTAAAGACCCGTAAAAATGTCAAAATGACTAAAATACCCCTGCCTCATAAATGAGTCAAACGAGGTCCAAATGAAATAAATAAATAGTAGATTTTGACTATTTGGAACATTCTGAATCTAATGGTGGGGTCCGTTTCACGAGACGGGACTCCAAAAAATTTAGACACGTTAAGGTATAAATTACCAAATTGCCCCTAACATGTCCTGAGCCGAATTAAATTATAAGAAAGCCTAAATTGACTTTCTTCAACGTTCCAGACTCAATGGTAGAGTCCGTTCCACCAAAAGAAGTGTCTAAAATAAAGAGACATAAAATTTGATGAATAGCATTTATCAGATGACTATAAACTAAAATATTGCCGAAGTACTAAACTAAGGCAAGTACGAGGAAATGAGGTGCGAGAAGACACGCCACGTTAACATGTGAAGTAATTAAATTTAAATTAAAGTTAATGGAGCTACCATAAGAGTATAGCTTTAAAAGTTAAAATAAATTAAATTCCTAACACATTAAAATGTGTCATAGGTTAAAAGTACGAGTTGAATTAAGTACATAAGAAATTTATGAAGTCGGTTAGGATTAATACGAACTAAGCATAAGATAAGAAGCATCAGTAGGTGATATCGTGATGAATGTGATGTTGATGAGATTGTTTATGAATTGTTCTTAGGAACTACAGGGGAAGTGGGAAAGCGCATTATTAGCACTAACCCTAAAGGACCAATGTGAGTAATCTTGCATTTGAAGTGGAGGCTTTAACTCCACGGATTTCAACGGATGTTTTTAAGTTCAAGATATTTACAGCATTGGTATATCAAATTCAGTATTCATGATTTCTGCTTTCTTAAATATTATGCTATGACATGCTCCACGATTATTTACTTATTTATATCCGTAAATGTTTCCTTTTCAAAATAGTTAGCATGTCTGATTTCTTCAAATATTCTGAATTTGATTATTACAAGTATTGAAGCATCATTGTAAAAGAAATACGTTACATGTTTTAAATACTCATGAAAAGTATCAATATGAAGAAGTCATATGACAAATGTTTTACAAGATAATAATAAGCACATAGGTAGGTGTTGGGTTGTACGGAACTCAATGGGCCTATCGTGTGCATCAACACATAGTCAGGATTTTGGGTTATACGGAACTCAATTGACCTGTCATGTGTAATGCCTGGTAGCAGGATTTAATCCCACAGGTAATGAGATATCTCCACGTATACGTAAAACGAGAGTCTGGTTCGAAACAGATTCCACCTAATTAAAGACAAAATATGACATACGATTTTGGAAATGGAAGCAGGTTTTACCCCCATTTTCACTATGCATGTTTACATGATTTTAAGTTACATGTCCTGAAATACATATGCTCTTTCATGGAAATATATGTTCTAGCTTGAATACCTTGAATGTTTCAAAGCTATATATATTTTAAGAATGCATATTCTCTATGTTCAAGTATACGACCAATTGGTAATTGAGTATTTTATAAACTCTCATGTACGAAACCTCTACCAATTGAAAACCCATGACAGATGTAGCAATTACTCATTGGGCTTTTCGAAGCTCACCCCACTCCCAAACATTTTTCAGGTGACGATGATGGTTGGACCCTTGCTCAATTTGGGGAGCACTGATTGGCAGCTCCAGTAGGATCTGGAGATATTTTGGAAGTATTAGGACCCTTCATTTGTCAAACTCTTGTAGTTGTAACTTTTGGGCAATTATGTATTTAAGCCCGAGGGGCACATGGATATGTACTATGTAGAATCTTTAGTTATTATTATTATGCTCTGATTATTATATTATTTGTACCGCTATGAGGAGTGGCAGTATTAGGCGGATATGCGACAGATGTTTTATTTTTAAAAGAAAAGAAAAAAAAAAGTTTTTCACGCTTCCGCAACCACAGGTCGCATCACTGTCTGATATTGTTGCTTATGTACGAGCCTCGCCCCAAGGCCTCCGGGTCGAAGGGTGGCGGTCGCGATCCGGTAATCCGCATAGGGTGGGTTTCGAGTCGTAACAACAACAAATCAGAATAGAACAGTAAATGATGCCAATATTTCAATCGGAGACGAACATATCAGAATAGAACAGATCGGAACAGATCATAACAAAACATAACAGAACCGAACATAACATAACAAATCAGAACATAACAGTACATGATGCCAATATATCAATCAAAGACAAACATATCAGAATAGGACATATTAGAATAGAACAGATCGAAACAGATCATGACAAAACATAACATAACAGAACCAAACAGAACATAACAAATCAGAACCGAACAGTACGAAACGGAAGATAACAAATCAAAACCGAACAGAATGGAACAAAACATAACAAATCAGAACCGAACAGAACGTAACAAATCAGAATCGAGCAGAACGAAACAGAACATAACAAATCAGAACCGAACAGAATGGAACAGAGTGGAAACAATATATAAATTAGAGAGATAGGCATATCATCAACGGAATGGAACAGAACATAATTGAGCGGAAACAACATATCTATCGGAGACACAGGCATATCATCAATGGAACGGGACAGAACAGAATTGAGCGGAAATAGAACAGATCAGAATAGAACAGATCATAACAAAACATAACCAAACAGAACGGAGCAGAACATAACAAATTAGAACATGACAGTAAATGATGCCAATATATCAATTGGAGACATCAGCATATCATCAACGGAACGGAACGTAACAGAATTGAGTGGAACAGAATAGAACAAAATAAAGCATGATGCCAATTAGGCACATAATCAAGTATATTCGAGCTTCCCTAGCTGCCTATTGCAGACTACTCGTGGGGCCTCTACCCTCTGGTACCACTCTAGCACATAATCATGAAATGAATGCTCAAATGCAGCTCAAGTAGAATAATGCAGCTCAAACGGATCAGATCAGAACAGAACAGATCAGACATATCAAAATAGAGCAAAGCCAGAATAGAACGGATCAGAACATAACTGAGTACCAATGCAGCTCAAACGGATTAGATCAGAACAGAACAAATCAGACAGATCAAAACAGAGCAGAACCAAACAGAACAGATCAAAACAAAACTGAGTACCAACCAAACAACGGCATATCATCAAATGTGCATGAACCTTCCCTAGCTACTTATAGCGAGCCACTCGTGGGGGCTTCTACCCTTTTGGGGTCAGATTAGAGCGGAACAGACCAGAATTGAGCGAAATAGAAACAGAACAGAATGTCCATCATATAGACGAGGTTCCCCAACTACCCATAAGCGGACTACTCGTGGGGCCTCTACCCTCTAGATGCCGCTCTGGCCTACTTATGCCATACCGCTCAAAACTGAAGTGGGCCCAAGAGTAAGACACAATCATAACAAAACAGAATCGGAACAGATCATATAACATAACAGAACAGACCCGAACAGAACAAAAGAGCAGGACAAAACAAAATCATGCCATGTGTAATGTCATACAAAAGGATATGCATTTAAGTATATGCATTAAATAGTATAGTATATAAAACAATACAGTGTATCAAGATACAATATCTAGACAATATAACTTATATACCAAGTCAAAAGTTCCAAGTTACTCACAAAATGTTCGCTTATCTCTTTGTACAGATAATCTGATAACCTCCAGACATGTTAGGTGTAACACCCCGACCCTGATTAATTAATAATTAGTTTGCTAATCATTAATCAGAACCAACATAAAGATTAGTTAAGAAGTTAATCGAAAACCTCATGATGGTCATGATAATTAAGCACATTAGAAATGAGGGCGTAATGTCGAACCTAATTACCAAATAATTAGGTGAAATAATGTTATTTTAACACTAAGGAAATTCGAGTTAGCGAACTACGGAAATCCCAAGGGATTAATAACCGATACTAGACCTTGGAGATTGAAGCTAACCTAAATAGGAAATGACCAGAAGAAACCGCATCGAAAAATGAGCAACGGAAAAGAAAATATTAAGAAAATAGCCAAAATGGAATTTTGCGCCAACCAAACAGGGCCTAAGCTCAAAATGTGGAAAAAATACCCAAAAGTAGGGCCAAGGGGATTTGAACCCTTGACCAAGTGGGACAAGATTGCTGTTACCCAAAAAGTTACCAAGTGGGCTGTTGGCATCTTTGTGCCTATATATGCAACCAATTTCTATTTAAACCCAATTTAGCCAAGGCCACCTCCCAAATTGGCCAATAGCCATGCATGCAACACATCACCATCACATCACCCTATGCACCCTAGCCCATCATCACCCTACCTTAGAGCACTTGATCTCACCTTCACCAATTACTTTACATGCAAAACCCAAAATAATCATTTTGGTTCAAATAAACCAAATAAGTAAAATATATATGATCTTATGGTGTATGGACGGCTGAAGTAAAGAATCAAAAAGTGAGGTGCAGTTTGAAATTCAGAGAGAGAAGGAGTGACCATTAGAGAGAAAGAGAGAGAGAGAGAGTTAGTGAGAAAAGTGTGTATGTTCATGGTGGGTGACCATTGAAGGAGCAAAAAAGGAGGAGAGGAAACTGCATGCAAGTACTCACTCAAGAAGAGCCAAGGAGGATCTAAATCCGAGCCAAAGAAGAGAACAACCACTATCAAAAGGTATGAGCCCAAAACTGGAAAATTTCTTGTTTAAGTTTCGGATCTGTTTTGATGGTTGTTAAGCCCTATTAGTTGCATGTATAATGTTTAGGGTTTAGAAACTTGAATAAGCATGGTGGTTGGACCCCAAAATAGCCCGAAAACACCAAGAACAGTGCACGTCCGCCATTAAAGGACCTCCTAGGTGCAGGTCTGAATCGATCACAACCAAACGACATTTGGCCTATTAGAACTTAAACTAGACCTCACCAGCACTTCAAAAACACTAATCCGCGATCCCAAAGACATAAAATCGACCATGAAATCATGAGTTGCAGGTTCGGGTTTTAGAACCCAGCCTCACGAAAACACGATGAAACCTGATTTTTGGAATGGGGGATGAACCTCCATGTTATGAGGATCATTCTGAACCAAACTACACGAGAAATGATGATGAAATGAGAGTTTATGATGGAGTTTCAGGTTCGGGTATTCAGGGTTAGACCGAACGATTGGGTTGGTTTTAGAGTATCAAACGAATGCCAAAAGATTGGACAAATCCCCAAGAATGTGTATCAACTAAGAGCAGAGAAAATCAGTGGCCAAAAATGCACGAAAATGGAAAAGAATAAACCCAGAAATTAAGGCAACACTGGTGAAAACTGTGAAGAAGACGACGAGTCGACTCGTTTTAAACCGAGTCAGACGAGTTAACTCGGGACACGTGTTAAGCGGTGGAATGGCCACCGCATTATTGGAACGACGGCGTTTCACGATTAGTTTTAAAATTTTAAAACGTTAGTGTTGACGTCAGCATGACGTCCGCATTACACGATGAACCGGTTCAAACCGGATGGTTCAGTAAAAATCTGACCGGTTCACTTAAATTTGAACTGAATCCAATGGTTCAGACCAGAACTTTAATTATTTAGATTTTGACCCCCAATAGTTTCACGGAATTAGTTCTGGCCCACAGTTTAAGAAAACTCTTTCACATATACCCCTAAAAAAACAAATTAATTTAATAAATAAATAATTAATTTAAATTATTTTATAAATAAAAAAAATTCCAAAAATGCCCTAGGCCATAAATAAAGCAAACGAAGTCCAAATAAAGTAAACGAATAGTGTATTTTAACTATTTTGGACGTTCTAGACCCAACGATGGGGTCCGTTTCATGAGACGGGACCCCAAAAAATTAAGACACGTTAAAGTGTAAATTACCAAATTGCCCCTAATATGCCCGATGTCCAAATAAGACAAGTTATCCGTGTATTCTTATTATCTTGGGCCTTCTGAGATCAACGGTGGGGTCCAATTCATGAGATGGGACTCCAAAAAATATGACACGTGAAATGACCAAAATACCCCTAAGGTACCCGAAGACAAATAAAAAGCCAAAAGGGTCTAAATTGGCTTTCTTCGACGTTCCGGACTCAATGATGTGGTCCATACTACGAAAAAAAGTATGAAAAATATGACACGTAAATATGTGAAGCAACCCTAAAAGTTAATGAAGCTACCAGAAGAGTATACATTAAGAGGATAGCGCTTAAGATAAAAGTTAGGATTTAATACGATCTAAGCATAAAATAGGGACATCAATAGGAGATATTTGAGGTACATATGAAGTTAATAGATTGTTTATGAATTATTCTTAGGAGCTACAAAGGGGAAAGGAAAGACGTTGTAGTAAACGCCAATCTTGGAGTATAAGGTGAGTAACCTTGCATTTGAAGTGGAGATTTAATTCCACGGATTTGAAGATGTTTTAAATTTCAAAATATCTGAAGCATTGAGTGTTAAATATTTCATGATTCCTGTTTTAAAATATTCCGTTCTTATAAATGCTGTTATGACATGCTGAATGATTGATTTCTATTACAGCCTTCCTTAAAAGTATTTCACATGTCCACATGTTCTAAAATTTGCTTATTCCAAGTATTTGAAGATTCTATCATGAAGTCATGAACATCATGTTTTAAATACTTATGAAGAGTATTATAAAAATTCACGTGATAAATGTATTTAAATGCAAAGATAAACTCTGCATAAGCACCACGGATTTTATGGGTTTCTATGAATAAATGCCTGGTAGCAGGATCTAATCCCCTAGGCAATGAGATATCTCCACGAAAAGTAAAGCGGGAGTCTGGTTCGAAACAGATTCCACTTAATCAAAGAGAAAAGATGACAAATGCTTTTGAAAATGGAAGAAGGTTTTACCCCCATTTTCACTATGCATGATTATATGTTTTGAAGTAATGTTTTTGAAATGGAAGCAGATTTTACCCCCATTTTTATTATGCATGTTTATATGTTTTGAAGTGCATATACTCGTTTTAAGAAAATGTATATTTAGCTTGAATACTTTAAATGTTTCAAAGCTATCTTTATGTAAAGTGCATGTACTCTATGTTCAAAGTATACGAGTAATTGGCAGTGAGTATTATATAAACTCTCATGTGCAAAACCACTGCCAATTGAAACCCCATGACAAATGCAAGAATTACTCATTGGGCTTCTCGAAGCTCACCCCATTCCCTAACATTTTTCAGGTATTAATGATGAATAGGAGCCTTGCCCCCATTTGAGGATTGACGATTAGCGGCTCCATTTGGATCAGGAGAATTTGATGTACTAAGACATGTAGTGGGTCAATTTTTGAGATAGTAGATTTTGGACAAATATGTACTTAAGCCCGAAAGGCAATCGGATATGTAATGTGTATAAAACTTTAGAATTTTATTTATGCTCTGAATGTATTATCATGTGTACCGCTATGAAGAGCGGTAGTACCGGACGGATGTGCGAAAGTTTTAAACAAGTAAAGAAAAGAAAAAGTTTTTCACGCTTCCGCAAACCAAGGCCGCACAGCTGTTCCATACTACTGCCTAGGTTTCGCCTTGCCCTCAGCTCCCGGGCCTGAAGGCGGCGGTCGCGATGCAAGATCCGTACAGGGTGGGTTTCGGGTCGTGACAAAGTGGTATCAGAGCAATAGGTTAATGGTCTTTGGGGAAGACCGAGTCATGATTGAGGCTTAGAAGTAATTAAGATTTCTGATACCACAGAGTGGTATCAGAGCACTAGGTTAACTTGAACAAACTTAGTGACATTAGAAGAATTAGAGCAGAACTATGAGTTAGGTAAGTTTTAGGCTACCTAAGATATGTGAAGTATATGACATGATGTGAAGGCGGGGTAAGGGACCCGCATTACATAAAATAGATGTGGGAAGTATGTAACGTGATGGGAAGGCGGGGTATAGGACCCGCAAGACATGAAGTAGATATGTAAAGTATATGATATGATGTGAAGGTAGGGTATAGGACCCGCAGTGACATGAAGTAAATATTCTGAAGTACGTAATAGGAAGGCAGGGTATGGGACCCGCGTAGGAGAAGTAGATATGTGAAGTATATGACATGATGTGAAGGCGGGGTATGGGACCTGTGGTAGAGTAGAAGGAATAGAGTCTGAAGATTAGAAGTAAACGTAGACTAGGAAAGAGATAAGGGTGATTGTAAAAAGAGAAAAGAGAAAGGCAGGATTTTGACAGTCACTAGTGTGCTATCAGGACCTCTGTTACGGGTAAGGAATGGCCACCTTATCATGTAACTAAGAGAACTAAGAAACAGGATTGTATATAACACTAAGTTACCCAAGTCTGCCTCCCAAACTGGCCAATGGCCATGCATGCAACACCTCACCACTACCTCAGCCTGTGCACCCTAGCCCCATCAACACCCTACTTCAGCACTTGAACACAACCCCTACCAATCTCCTTTCATGCAAGATGGAAAAAAAAAAAAAGAGAATAATTACTTACATGAGAGTTGATATATATATATATACATATATATGTGTTCTGTATAAGGGGGCCGTGTAAATCAGAGTCCTAAAAAGAGTGTGTAACTATGTATATCTGAGTGTCTGCATATGGCCGTGGGTGAAGAGAGAGAGAGAGTAGAGGTTGTGTGAGATCAAGTGTGTGTGCATGGTGTGTGTGTGTGTACTTCACTTGAGTACACCATGGAGGAAGAAGGAACTGAGTAGGCACACGACTGAACTGAGGCAACCAAAATCTCACATTGAGCCAAAGAGATGAGAGGTTCACTATGCAAGGTATAAACCCAGAATTTTTTCTTTTCTTTTTGTTTACTGTTTCAGTCATTTGAGGCCATATAAACTGCATGCATGACATATTCTAGCAATAAGGGGTTATTATGAGTAAACGAGGAGGCTCGGATAGGCTTGAAAAACTTAAAATCGTAAGCAGCCGCCATTAGAGGACCTTGCTTGAACTGGGTTTGAATCGACTGTGGTTAAACCTCGATTGAGGAATAGGGACCTGAACTAGATGTTGTAAGGTTTACAACACAACAAGAACAAGACCAAATGGCCTAAAAATGAGCCTCAAAACACGAGTTGCAGGTTTCGGCCATGAAACCCAACCCCACGAACCTTACCCTTAACCTGATTTTATTAATGGGGACTTGAACCCCCTGATGCATGGATCACAAGGAACTAAATATCACAAGATTTGGTTGAGAAATGAAGGCATATGACTGATTTGCTGGTCCCACGATAATGGACTTGAACTGAGCTCCATCCTTAGATTCGAGCCTTAAAACGAATGCTAAGATGATGGCTTAACTTCCAGAAATGTTTTGGAACCAAAAGCAGTAGAAATCCGTACCTGAAACTCCACGAAATTGAAAAAAACATGAAAACTGGAATTAGGGCAAAACTGGGGAAAAATAGAGAAAGACGATGAACAGTGACAGTTGGTTCGGGTCGATTTCGGGTTCAGGTCGGGACCCGACCTGTCGCATAAATGGTTTAAGTAAGACGGCACCATTTTGGGTTTGGAGGTTTTAAATTAAAACTGAAGTTGGCCCGTTTGGTTACAGCTATAATAAATTGGAAATCAAGTTTAGGGATAACCTAAACACGGATAAGGAGCCAAATTAGAATAACAGGGAGTTATCTTATTCCGGTTCTCTGGACTAGCCTAAACCGGCTGGTTCAGGGGTTAGTCGGTTCGGTCTAGGGTTTACTAAGGTAAACCCAACGGTTCAGTAATTGAATTAAATAAAGAAAACTAGAAGTTTACTAAATTATGTTTTGACCCCCAACAGTTCTGGGTATTTATATTTTGGCCCAGTTTCTGAAAAACTTATGCATATAAGTCCCTGAAAAATAATTAAATAGTAAAATAATTATTTTTAGTTATTTTATTAATTGGGTAAAATTACCATTTTACCCTTGGACATTAAATAGGTCAAACGAAGTCCAAATTAAATAGATAAATAGTGTATTTTTACTATCTCGGGGATTCCGGGCTCAATGGTGGAGTCCAATTTGGGAAAATTAAGTCCCGAAAAATACAGACACGCAAATGGTAAATAGCTGAATTGCCTCTAATGATACCTAGGGCCAAATAAACACAAAAGATAGTCCAATCTAACTATGTCGGACACTCTGGACCTAATGGTGAGGTCCATTTTATGAACTGAGGTCCCGAAAAGTTTAGCCATACAACATGTGAAATTACCAAAATACCCCTGATGCTATACGAAATCTAAATGAAGTCCAAATGAGACGAAATTGATACCGATAGAAGCCCAAATACTTGTAAACCCGTATATATGATTGAATAACGATTCGGGATCAGAATATCAGGAAATATAAAATGACCAAAATGCCCTTGAGCCTAGTAAGCGCAAAGTAGAGGCTGAATAAAGGCCAATCTGATCCAATAAATTATCATAAGCATAATTATGGGAATTGAGGGGCTAAATAAGACTCCGAAACAGTCAACGTGTAAAATGAGAAATGACCGATGTGTCCCGATGATCAAAAGCAGATACCAAATAAAGTCCAAAGGACTTTAAAATTTATATATAAGATATCTGGGACATTCTGAGGACCACGATAGGATCCGGAATGAGAATGACAAAATTACCATTATGCCCCTAAGGTCAAATAAGTGCTTAATTGATAACGGCTGGAGTCAAAATGACTTAAAATATGATTCTGACAACTGCTAAGCCTATTTAAGGAATTTAATAACATAAGTTGAAACCCAATAAGTGGGTAATAGGCCAATGAACTTAATTAGGCCATCTGATAGACTCCGAGATGATGAATAAGACATGAATGAATGAATTTTGATCCGTCTGTAATTAATGATGCTTATTCAGGCTATGCAAGGATATGCCTGAAGTATCTGGAGATTATTAGAGTATTTGTAAATGGGAAATGCAATACTAAGAAACCGAGGTAAGTAAAACCCAAACTTTGTTATGTGTTTTTCCTTAGCCATGTCACATTTCTTTCTTCCTGCTGCCACCTTGTACTCTATTATCTGATATGCCTTGATCTCCATAATTGATATTGTTCTATCTTGTGGACTTGATGAGTTCTTGCATGTTAATACTCTGATGTGATTTATACGTATTCCTTTGATGCTCGAATACTGAACAGTACATGACACACGATAAGAAAAGTATTGCTCCACAACTTGTGAAATTATCTATGCATAACCTGATTTTATTCTCGGTAGTACTTGATTCGTTACACACTTCAGCCCTTGGGGGCAAGATGCTGACAGTTTACATGTGGTTGTGAGCGTCACATCGCATGACTGGGCTACGCGTGGGTGTGAGTGTCACTTCGCACGATTGACACGTAATCATGCAAAGGATGACATACGACTTGAGTCCTAGAGGACACAAAAGTTAATAGCGCTGTGCTATAAGCATGAAAGGGTATGTCGGGCCCAAACAGATAGCATCTAATAGATAGTTTCTTATTATCTCTTACATGACATGCTTTCGGTTTTCAATATGTTATATACCTTTGAGTATTGTTGATATCGTATTCCTTGGATTCTTGATATGTTTGTGAGCTTTCCTTGGAATACCCCTTGTGTACTATTTGATACGATGACATGCCTATATAGACATTTTCTGATTTCGGCAGCACGTGAATTGGCTATTTCTTGTTGTTTTGAGCACTTCTTGGAATGTGCCAATCAGACCTGAAGGTCATTTCTATCGATTTATACATTAGTGACTGGCTATTGTGACTTCTATCATGTTTTCTGTTCCGACATCCATTGATTGGTATTTGTTCATTGCTTACCTTCTTGAACTAGTCTTGACCCATAACAGAGGAAAGGACTTTACTTATTGAGCTTTGTTAGCTCACCCCTTATTTATAACGATTTTCAGGTAGCTTATGATGGATGATATGCAGTGAGATAACTAGTGGAACTAGTGAAGCATAAATGATTTACACTGACGAGATGAACTCCAAGTCAAGTTGACTACGTACACTGTAAGGTTAAGTTCACAATTGTATTGTAATGTTACATCATTAGTGATGAGGTTAGCCTAGTATGTTAGATCACTATTATTAAATTGTACTTGGAGATATTTTGATTGTTGATCATTGGGGATGAGTTTGATCAGCTAAAATGTATTTGTGTAACTTCCGCCTTAAGAAATTCATTGATAAAGAATGGATGCATTGGAGCATGTATATTGATACTCTAGAGATATTTGGTGACTGATTTTAGACGTGCTCTAATGTGTTTGGATGAGTTGCATTTTCAATTCAAAAAGGTTTCAATTTTCGCTACTTGACCCTACATTTAGAATGCAATTCATTGTAAAGTTTAGAAGTTGGCTTTGGTTGGTCGCATTGTCGGTGGAGAAAATCGGTAAGGTAGCCAACTGGCATCACATTCTCGGGATCCGCGTAGGGTGCGTTTCGGGTCGTGACAACTTTGCACTTACCATACTCAGATGCATTTTGGTCATTTTACATTTCATGAAATTCTGACCCTGATTCGTCATGTAATCCCATGTACAGTTTCATGAGTATCTGGACTTCTATCGGTATCAATTTCGTCCCATTTAGACTTTATTTGGATTTAGTATAACATCAGGGGCATGTTGGTAATTTCACACGTTGTATAGCTATATTTTTTCGGGACCTCAGTGCATAAAATGGACCTCACTATTAGGTCCAGAATGTCTGACATAGTTCAAGTGGACTACCTTTTATTTTTAATTAACCTTGGGTATCATCAGGGGCAGTACGACCATTTACTATTTGCTTGTCTTTATTTCTCGAAACTTAATTTCCAAAATCGAACTCCGCCATTGAGTCTGAAATGCTCGAATTAGTAAAAATACACTATTCAATTATTTATTTTGGACTTCTTTTGACCTATTAAATGTCCAAGGGTAAAATGGTCATTTTACCCAATTAATAAAATAATTAAATAAATTATTTTATTACTGATGCTGCACTTTTCAACTCGCAATAAGTGTGGGCTCCGTGACCTGTAGAACACTCAAAAAGATGATCAGAGGACAACCGGATTAGCTCTGCGGTAGCCGCTCCGATGCTTAAGTAAGTAAATGGAATTGAAAGACTGTATTGAAAGTCAAAGAATGAGCATAAAAATAAAACGTACCTTTAGGGTTTAATTTATAGGTCGTGGCCTTCCTAAGTTGATTAGGATTCGATGCCATGAATATAGGGATTTGATCATCAGAGATTGCAGTTACCTTGTGGAGTATTGAGTCGTAGATGGAGATAATCATAGATAATCTGTTTTCGTGTTGAAGACTGTTTCCTTATTCCCTGCTTGGCAGTTGTTAAGGAAGCCATAAGGTCGGAACCATATGAAATGCTGAATGAATATTGCCCAGAGCATAAGGTCTGGAAGATATGTGCATGAGAATGCCTTGGAGGCTCCGCCTGCACTGTATGACCGAGTTTGTCGGCTCTGTAGGATATATATATAAGAATGCCCTGAAGGCTGTGAATGATCTGTATGACCTAGTTTATCGGCTCTATGTGATATATATATATATATATGAGAATGCCCTAAAGGCTTGTGGCTGCTCTGTATGATCGAGATTATCAGCTCTGTATGATCGAGATTATTAACTTTGTAAGCACACGTGTCTCAAGGTGATTGGTGTGTTTGTTTGTGGTATATCAGCTACTCCCCCCCCCCCCCGAGCCCTAGTTAGAAGTTAGGGCTTAACTAGGGTTATAGGCTTTGTGAAGAGTCACACGTTTTGTTTCTCCATTTCTCGAGACGTCGGTTTAATGAGTCATTTATTGCGTAGCCGATACTTGAGAAGCCATCATTATTTTCAACCGTTGTGTCGACTCGTCTTGGGAGGCTCATATTTTGAATGTGTATATAAAGAGAGGGAAAGGTATTTTATACCTTTCTTCTGCACTTGCTTCTACAGTACCAGAGGCTGCCACCGCCATTTGATATATTTTGAAGTTTGAAGGATATCCGGTGTTCATAGTCCTTTCTTGATTTTAGGTTTGATTTTAGTCCCCTTCTACATTCCTTCTCATTTGCTTCATTACTGGCCTTGAGTCACCCTCTGGTTCGGGCAGTCCTTCTGGGACCGTCCCTCAACTTCAATTAGTGAATCTTCCTTCTATAGATGATGATGAGAATAGACTGGTAGAGCCCCCCTCTAGTCCGGGGGTTAGGATTGTTGATGCATTTGATGAGCCCCCGAATAAGGCTGGTGAGACCTCTGGTCGATCCGGTTACAGAGAGGAGGTTGAGAGTGCAATGACCGAGAAAATGTTGACGGAGTTGTGGGAGAAATTCAATCTTCCCTCAAACGTTACTTTCAGGGTCCCTGACTCTCGGGATCGCCCAAGCGATGTTAGAGAGGGGGAAATCTGTGCTTACTTGGCCTGGTTTGAAATGGGATTGACACTCCCCCTTCCTGATATTATAAAACAATTATTCTGTTGGTTCGACCTTTGCCTCGCAGACCTGAACCTTAACAGTTGGAGACATCTGTTGAGCTTCATTGTGTTGGGGCATATGAATAATGTCAATGTGTCCTTTGACCTGATCCGTAGTAATATGGATCTAAAACTTCAGAAGGCGGAAAGGCCTCTATTATATGTCTTTTGATAGTGGGTTCAGACCCCTTACTTCCGTGCCCTCTTCCAACAAGACCTGGAAGAAGTGGTATTTCTTCATAAAAGGAGGATGGGAATTCAAGGACTTCGAAGGCCAACCTTCAACATTCCCTTGAACCACTGGGCAAAAGGGTGAGGCCCAATTTTCCCGTGGCTGTGCTGATTTCATTCGTACACCAATTGCTGAACTGATCAATTTCTGTGTTTTTCGTGCAGTTAAGAGTGTGTGGAGAAAACCAAAATTCTCTCCTGCGATTCAGAAGCAATACAAGAAGCTCTTAAAGCCCAGTAACTGAGACCATTCCTCCATTGTCAATCCTGATAAATTGATGGCTGCCAGAGAAAGTGTTGAGGAGCTTGCAAAGAACATGATGGCACGGTGGGAGACCGAGCCATCTTTATCTATGGCAGTGGGGGAGGCTTCTTCCCCAGTGGACCCTCCCATCCAGGCGAAGAGGAGGAGGATACTCTCGATCTCTCTTGAGCCCATTGAGGTGGAGAGAGGGACGCTTGCCCCTATTTCTATGGTCCCCCCAGCCCCGTCCAAGCATGCGGGCAAGGGGGCGTCATCTTCGGTGGCCCCTGATGCTGTGGGGGCCAAAAAGATTTTGGAGGACTTTTGGGCCAAAGGATCAAGCAAAATTAGGCCCCAGAAGCCGGAGAAGCTTCTTGCTGACCTGGCTTCTCTTCAGGTCAAGGTAAGTTCTTCGGGTCATTATCTCCTTTCACTTTTTCCAAGTGTTTTGGTTGGTACTGAACTGTATGCTTTGTACACTATAGGCTCTGCACACCCTTTCTGCCTTGACGGAGGTCACTCCTCCTTCAGAGGAGGTTGATCAACTCAAGACCGAGCTGGACGATCTCAAGCTTCAGCTTGGTACTACTCAGTCGGAGGCTCACGACTTTACAAAGAAGCTGAAGGAGTCTCAGAATTCTCTGATCATGATGGAGTCAGAGAGGGACCTTGCTGTTCAGCGGGAAAAGAGGCTAAAGAGGGAGTTGGACGGTATGCGGTCTGAATATAATCAGAAGCTTGACGATGCGGTGGAGCAGGCCAAGGTGGATAATGAGATGGAGATGAGGATGGAACTGGAAGGAATGGCCAACACACTGATCATGTTTGGCTTTAACAACTTCCGAGATCGGTTCCTTGCTAAATTTCCTGACTTCGACATATCCTCGATTGTGCCTCCAGGGGTTACCCCTCCTAAGGTTGCAGTTCCGAACGAGGTGGTCGACGTTCTTCCTGCTGCTCCTACCGAAGTTGTCGTCCCAAGTGAGATGATTGATGCTGATCCTGTCGATCCCCTCCCAGCCGTTGAGCCTGCCTCCGTCGATCAGGCTTGAAATATGCTTGGCTTAGGTTTTTTTTTTTTTTTTTTTGAACTTTAGTGTAACAGACTTCTTCAACAAAACAATTTTTCTTTATCAAATGTCTTCTCTTGTGCTTGGTTGACCCATATAGTATTTCCTTTGAATTTGTTGTTGATGTGAGAAATTGATGCAAGTAAGGCTATTCTGGATCCCTCCAGATCAGCTTCCAAGAATTGGCAGTTATCTTCCGAACCGTAGTTACGATAAGATAATGATTGTAGACTAGTTCTGATTGCTTCTTCTTCTTTGGATGAGGTAGGAAAGCAATTTCAATCTGACATATAAGGATCTGACGTTGATCTTGTGCCACATATATATTGAGAGTAAATTTCTGAAAAATTCTGAGGCAGCTTGTTCTGAACCCAAGTTTTGTAGTAAAAACGGTGTCTTGTGTCTGTTGCTCTGACGATGGAGACTTCTGCCTCCTAAATCATTCAGACCTGGACTGATATATATCCGAACTGAAGGCTTTTTGTCATACACGTGGTTCGTCAAGGATCAATGGAATGGTAAAGACTGTGAGGTCTGTATGTTAGATCGAATGCCTTTGTATAAAGGTGGATCGGACTTTGTTTGCTTTGACCAATTCGGTATGTTTGGGGACGCCTTGTATCTTGTCGCCTAAGTATCTGAAAGGACGATTGTATACGTCATCCATTTATACAGCTATCTTTTGGGTTTTCGAGACCAACCCTTTATTTAACCGTTGCGACGGTTCGTCTGGGTGACTTTTGGGCTTCGAGGGTCTATATATATGGAGGAGGAGCATAAGGTTTCCTTCTATCTATTTTACTTATATTTCCATATTGTTTCCCTATCGGAGAGAATTTGAATGCCTTTTAGAGGCTTACCATTTGCCCGGAGATGATTGACGATTTTCAGTCCGAGTTGGGAATGATTAAACTGTGGCTGAGAGTTAAGCTTCCCTTTGATTCAGTCTCCAAGGAAGGATTAGAGGAGGCTAAGATCTTCTTGTCCATCTTAGCATCCGGTCGAGATTTCTCCGATGGGAGGTGGACCCTCCTTGATTCAACCGAGGCTTGGAGCATTGGTGATGAAGACGAAGGTGGGATGCCTCCTTCCCTTTGTGTCTTGGCAGAGACCCTTGCTCAAATCGGCTGGGGTGTGACAACTGCTCTGAGGGAGATGAATGGAGGTCCCCTGAGAACTAGAGCCCTCATCGTCTGTTGGTCTTGAGATCAATGACAGTGATGATGAAATAGCCTGGGTGCTTCTTGATGCAGATTGGGGTTCAGGTTTCCTTCCTTTCAAATGGAGCCGGCGGCGGCATAATGGAAGTTTGGATCCTGGATCCCTTTCTCATTCGAAGAAGAAAGCCATGATGTCGTATAGTGTTTGCCTTTGTTGTAGCTTTTTGTGTACTTGTCTTGTTTTCAATCTTCTTGTACTGATGTAAATTTTCTGAATCATCAATAAAATTGGGTTTCTTCTTCTCAGATCTGATGTTCTTTGTATTTGAATGTGCTCTTCTGGAGTTAAAACACCTTTTCGTGCACTTCTGATATCTGACTGTTCTAAGAATAGATCAAAGAAACTTTGTAGAAGTCTTGAATCAAAGTACTTGAATCAAACTTTGTTGCTTGCTGATAGATAAGCCAAATAATCTAAGTATCCGATCTGAGGTGTTCCGATCTAGGAAACTTTAGCTCGGAACTTCTGTCTTTGGATGGACTAGATCATAGAATTTGTGTATTAAAGATGGACCAGGCTGAAAAGACCTATGCATTATAAATGGACCAAGTCTTGAGACTTGTGCATTATAGATGGACCAAGTCCTAAGACTTGTGCATTATTAATGGACCAAGTACAAAGACTTGTACATTATGGACCAGGCTCTAGAGGCCTGTGCATTATAGATGGACCAAGTACGAAGACTTGTACATTATGGACCAGGCTCTGGAGGCCTGTGCATTATAGATCGACCAAGTACGAAGACTTGTACATTATAGACCAGGCTCTGGAGGCCTGTGCATTATAGATAGACCAAGTGCTAAGACTTGTACATTATGGACCAAGCTCCGGAGGCTTGTGCATTATAAGATGGACCAAGTGTTAAGACTTGTACATTATGGACCAGGCTCTAGAGGCCTGTGCATTATAAGATGAACATTCTATGGAAGTAAAAGAAAGCAACATCTCTATTGATAATACTTCCGCAAATGTTCCACGTTCCATGGCCTAGGAATAGGCTTCCCAGTCATGTCTTCTAGCCAGTAGGTGGTAGGCCTAACGACCTTTGTTACTTTGTAAGGGCCTTCCCAGTTTGGTGACAGCTTACCCATAGTGGGATCCTTGGTGTTTTGAAAGACTCTTCTTAAGATAAAGTCCCCGACTTGAAAGCTGACCATCTTGAGCCCCATCTTGGATTTGTCGACCATTCTCTATTGGTAGGCTTCCATCCTGATACTGGCTTGGTCCCTCCTTTCTTCAAGCAAATCCAAATTTTCCATCAGCTGCTGATCATTGGATTCTTGCCCAAAGGCTTCAGTCCTCAGGGTGGGCATACCGATCTCAACCGAAATTACTGCTTCTATACCGTAAGCCAGTGAGAAGGGAGTTTCAGAGGTGGGCGTTCTTCTGGTTGTTCTGTAGGCCCAAAGAACTCTAGGGAGTTCCTCTGCCCACTTTCCTTTGGCCTGTTCCAACCTTTTCTTTAACCCGCCAAGGATCGTTCAGTTGGTGACCTCTACTTGCCCATTTGCTTGTGGATGGCCTGGAGAGGCAAAGTGTTGCCTAATGTTGAGGTTTTCATAGAATTTCTTGAAGCCTTTACCAGTGAACTGCGTCCCATTGTCAGAGATAATCACACGTGGTATACCGAACCTACAAACAATGTTCTTCTAGGTGAAGTTCTCAACTTCCTTTTCTGTGATATGTGTTAGAGGTTCAGCTTCGGCCCACTTAGAGAAGTAGTCAATGGCTACCAAGAGATACTTCCTGTTTGGTGGGGCCCTTGGTAATGGACCCACGATGTCCATCCCCCACTGAGCAAAGGGCCAAGGACTAGGAATCGGGATGAGCTCGTGATGAGGTTGATGTTGATATGGGGCAAATCTTTGGCATTTGTCGCACTTCTGAACATACTCCTTAGCCTGCTTTAGCATGCTTGGCCAGTAATAGCCCTGAGACAGAGCTCGGTGAGCTATAGTTCTGCCCCCATTATGATTCCTGCAAATTCCCTCGTGTATTTCAGCCAAGACATATTGTGATTCTTCTGGAGCTAAGCATTTTAACAGAGGTTGAGAATACGACCTTCTGTACAGCTTGTTGTTCAGGATCAGGTACCGAGCCGCTCTGATTCAGATTCTCCTGGCTTTGTTTTTGTCTTCTAGGAGGAGCCCGGATTGTAGGTACTAGAGGATTGGAGTCATCCAGCTCTGGGGCTGTTCAGCAATTTGAGCAATTTGGGCTTCCTCTATGCTAGGCCTTGGCTGATAGGAGATTTTTACTGTGCAGTTTACTTCAGACTTTAGGCAGGATGCCATGTTAGCCAAAGCATCTGCTCTGTAGTTTTGGCTTCTTTCAATTTTCTAGATAGTGAATGTCTGGAAGGAATGCTTCAAGTGGTTCACCAGTTCGGAGTACCGAAGCATCCTATCATCTTTTATAGAGAATTCTCCCAGGACTTGGCTTACCACCAGTTGGGAGTCTGAGAAGATTTTGAGGTTCTGAACCTCACATTCCAAGGCCAACTTGATGCCTAAGATTAGGGCTTCATATTCTGCTTCATTGTTGGAAGCTTTGAATCCCAAGCTGACTGCTTTTTTCGATGTGAGCCCATCAGGGGACTGTAATACCGGGCCTACTCTTGAGCCTTGATCGGTTGACGATCCATCGATGTAGAGCAGCCAGGTTCCTAAGGTTTTGATGAGTTGTGCCTTGTCTTGAAGTGCCGGGGTGAACTCGGCAACAAAATCAGCCAAGGCTTGCCCTTTGATGGAGTTTCGAGGCACGTATGATATGTCGAATTACCCTAGCTCCACAGACCATTTCACTAATCTTCCCGATACCTCAGGTTTCCTCAGTATTGACTTCAGAGGATAGGCAGTTGGGATTTCAATTGGATGGGCTTAGAAATAAGGTCGGAGCTTTCGAGCTGATATGACCAAAGCGAAGGCTAGCTTCTTCACTTCTGGATATCTTTTTTCCGTGTCAAGTAGTGCCCTACTGACGTAGAATATGGGCCTTTGTACTCCTCTCTCCTGTCTGACTAATGCGGAGCTGACCGCGTTTTCAGAGACTACAAGGTACAAGAGTAGCTTTTCTCCCTGTACTGGTTTTGACAGAAGCTCTGGAGAGGCTAGATACTCCTTTAGTTTTTGAAAAGCTTTCTCGCATTCTTCTGTCCACTGTAAAGCCTTGTTGCCCTTTAGAGCTTTGAAGAAAGGTAGGCAACGATCAGTGGATTTGGAGATAAATCTACTTAGTGCTGCAATTCTGCCATTCAGTGCCTGAATATCCTTTCTGGTTTTTGGTGACTTCAGTCCAACCAGGGATTGGATCTGAGTGGGGTCTGCCTCGATACCCCCTCTAAGAGACAATGTATCCCAAGAATTTTTCCTTCGTAACCCCCGAAGGTACATTTCGAGGGATTGAGCTTCATCTTGTGCTGTCTGAGGATATCAAAAGTCTGGGCTAAGTGCTAGAGGTGACTACCTTTCTGCAAACTTTTAACCAGCATGTCATCGATGTATATATACATGGTATTGCTGAGTAGCGGGCTGAACATCTTGTTCACCAACCGCTGGTAAGTGGCTCCAGCGTTCTTCAAACCGAAGGGCATTACTCTATAGCAGTAGAGCCCTCGTTCGGTTATGAAGGCTATCTTCTCTTGGTCTGGAGGGTACATTTGGATTTGGTTGTACCTAGAGTAGGCATCCATGAAGCTCATGAGCTCATGCCCCGCAGTGGCGTCAACCAATTGATCTATCCTTGGCAGTGGAAAGCTGTCTTTGGGGCACACCTTATTGAGGTCTGTATAATCAACGTAGACTCTCCACTTTCCATTCTTCTTCTTGACCAGGACTGGTATTGGCTAGCCATTCGGGATAGAACACTTCTCGTATCATCCTGGCTTCAAGCAACCTCTAGACTTCTTCATTTATAATCCGATGCCGTTCAGGAGCAATCGGTCTTCTCTTCTGTCTGACTGGTGGATGATCTAGATCTACCATCAGCTTGTGAGTTACGAGGCTAGGGTTTATACCCTCCATGTCTCTGGTCTCCCAAGCAAATATTGAGAGGTTGTCTTTCAGAAACTTGACTATCTTCTCCTACTCGGTGTGCGTCAGATCTAGGCCGATGTACAAATAACGCCCCTCTGATTCTGAACTGACCAACACTTTGATGGGCTCGCCAACAGGTTTGGCTCAGCTGTCTCATCCCCTTGGGCTCAGGGGCTCTTCAATGCTGGATGGGCAATCTTCCACCTCGGGAGTATGGGTGAGAACTGGATCTGCACAGTCCCGAGTGTACTGTAATTGCTATTTGGTGGCCTTCTCCTTGAGTGCAATAGCATGGCACTCCCGGGAGGTTGGCTGACATCCTCTGACAGAGTGTACATTCTGGTTGTGGACATAGGAGGGTCGAGGTGACCGCCCCTATCTGCTACAACCATGGTCTCCCGATTATGGCGTTGTAGGGAGATTTCATATTCAACACCATAGTACTCTGAGATGGTGGTCTTTTGTCCTTCCCTCTCTCCTATAGTAGTAGGAAGGTCAATTCTCCCCAATGGGGTGCTGAGATTGCCATCAAAAGCTGCCATTACGGTAGTGGTGGGCTTGATGTTGTCGTGGTCCATTCCCATCTATTTGAGTGGCTCATGGAACAGTATGTTAACGGAGCTGCCAGTATTGACCAAGACTCTCCTGATCTCGAAATTGGCGATTTTGAGAGTGATGACGAGGGCATCACTGTGAGGGCAGTGTACCCCTACTAGGTCCTGTTCGGTGAATTGGATCTCCGGTGTTGGCTTGAGTCTCTTTTCAACGTTGGAGATCTACAATACATTCGGGGCAGCTCTGGCCTCCCGAGCATATCTCTTTCTTGCCCTGTTGGACATTCCTGTAATAGGGGAGTCAGCATGGAGGACGTAGATAACATGGTTGTTCTGCCTCTGAGGCTCATTTCGTCCTTCCCTATGCTCCTGTCTCTGCTCGAGCCTCTGGTCTGGCCGTTGTTGAGGCTTGTCTTCTTGGGGGTTCTGCCTTCCGTCCTGCTTGACGAACTCCTGAAGACGCCCCCTTCTTTATGAGTTGCTCTATCTCATACCGGAGGGTCCTGCATGAGTTAGTCGTATGTCTACGATCTTTATGGAAATTACAATACTTACTTTGGTCCCGAAGACTGGGATCTCCTTTGATTGGTTCCGGCCACCTCAGGTTCTCCCGATCTTGAATCTGCCAGAGGTACCTGGTTCGGTGTAGTGTTCAAAGGAGTGAAGTTAGTGAACTCCCTTGGTCCGGAATTGTACACAACTCTAGGTGCTGTTCTCTTCTCTGGGCTCTTGGCCCTCTTCTTGTTGGAGTCTCTTTTGTGGTCCTTCTTCTTGTGGTCTTCCCTCTTCGGATTATCCCTCTGGGCCTGATCTTTGCCCTTCTGGGATGTGCGGTTGGCCTTTTCCAGGTTGATATATTTCCTGGCCCGATCCATTAGTGCCGCCATGTCGGCTAGAGGGCTCTTTGTCAATGAGTCTCTGAAGCCACCGTGGGCAAGCCCAACAGTTAAGGAAGCTACAAGGAATTTTGGGCTGCAGTCAGTGATCTCCGTGAGTTCGGCATTGAAGCGCACAATGTAGGCTCTGAAGGATTCCTCCTTTGTTTGCTTGACATTTAACAGGAATTCTGGTCCCCTTCTGAGCCTTCTGCTGGTCAGAAACCTGTCTAAGAATTGTCTACCGAGCTCATAGAAGCTGGTAATTGAGTTCGGAGGGAGGTTGTGGAACCATTTCAGAGCAGTTCCCTTCAAGCTGGTGATGAAAGTTCGGCACATGAAAGCATCAGAGGCTCCGTGAAGGGCCATCGTATGCTGGTAGTGTGAGAGGTGATCTCCTGGATCTCCAGACCCATCGTACAGGGTGAACTTGGGCACCATGAACTTCCTGGGCCTTTCTTCTGACATGATGGCGTGAGTGAATGGGGTTACAAGTCTTCCGAGCAGCCTGGCCAACTCATCTTGCTTTGGAGGGTTCTGAGGACCTCTCAAGGCAATTGTTCGGTCCATAGACTCGACAATTTCCTCTACCCTCGGCGGGTCTCTAAGTCTGACATCTTGCGAACCCTGCCTGACAGCCTCGGCTTCAGGGTAGTCGGGTTGAGTACATCCCTCGGACGGAAGAGGGTTCCGAATCGGAGGGATTGGTGCTGCATGGGGATAAGGCTCCTGTGGTGCCGGATGTGCTCCAGAAGCCCTTGGTGTTGGGGCTCGAGTAGTGCTCCGGTAATAGACGTTAGGGACAAAGGCTGACGTTCCCCAGCCTGGAGCTGCTGACGGCTGTGGATCTCTTCCAACACGGGCAACACCCTGGGGGTGCCCAAGCTGGTTATTTGGAGCCTGTTCGTGGGGCTCTTCATTCTCAGTGTTAATAAGGGGTTGTGTTCCTGCAACAATGTTGACCAGCGGGTTAAGAGGGTTCGTCCCTTGATTCTGTGTGAGCGTTGCCAGTATTCTAGTGATGGCAAGCAACTGTTCCTGCACCAGTTCATTGTGTCGTTTGATCGATTCGATCTCTTGTCGCATGGGATCAACCGTTGGCCCCCTTGCTCGTGGAGCAAGTGGCCGACGTTGAGGGCTTTGCGGATTCTGAGTATTCTGTCGCGGTCGAAGATTTGGGGCCATAGTTTTCCGGTGAGGAAAAAGATGAGTTTGTAAATAGAGCACTTGGAGATTAGTCGTTCCCACAGACGGCGCCAAACTGATGCTGCACTTTTCGACTCGTAATAAGTGTGGGCTCCGTGACCTATAGAACACTCAGAAAGACGATCAGAGGACCACCGGATTGGCTCAGGCGGTAGCCGCTCCGATGCTTAAGTAAGTAAACAGAATTGAAAGATTGTATTGAAAGTCAAAGAATGAGCATAAAAATAAAGCGTACCTTTAGGGTTTAATTTATAGGTCGTGGCCTTCCTAAGTTGATTAGGATTCGATGCCATAAATGTAGGGATTTGATCATCGGAGATTGCAGTTACCTTGTGGAGTATTGAGTCGTAGATGGAGATAATCATAGATAATCTGTTTCCATGTTGAAAACTATTTCCTTATTCCCTGCTTGACAGTTGTTAAGGAAGCCATAAGGTCGGAACCATATGAAATGCTGAATGAATAATGCCTAGAGCATAAGGTCTGGAAGATATGTGCATGAGAATGCCTTGGAGTCTCCGCCTGCACTGTATGACCGAGTTTGTCGGCTCTGTAGGATATATATATATATATATATATATATATATATATGAGAATGCCCTGAAGGTTGTGAATGCTCTGTATGACCGAGTTTATCGGCTCTGTGTGATATATATATATATATATATATATATGAAAATGCCCTGAAGGTTGTGAATGCTCTGTATGACCGAGTTTATCGGCTTTGTGTGATATATATATATATATATATATATATATATATGAGAATGCCCTGAAGGCTTGTGGCTGCTCTGTATGATCGAGATTATTAACTCTGTAAGCACACGTGTCTCAAGGTGATTGGTGTGTCTGTTTGTGGTATATCAATTACTTATTTATTTTTCAAGGGCTCATATGCATTAATTTTTCAAAAGCTGGGCCAGAATATAAATATTCAGAATAGTTGGGGTCATAGTGCAATTTACAAAAATTTTGGTTTTAGTTATTTTAATTAAAGCTTGAACCAGTGGGTTTAATGACTTAAACCCTAGACCGGACTGGCAGCAGTGTGAACCAACCGGTTCACTAGATCCATACAGAGCCGGAATAACATATCCCTATTATCTCCCTTATCTGCGTTTAGGTTAAGGCCTAAATTCCAAATTCTAATTTGTTACCTCTGCAACCAAACAGAGGGAGTTCACTTAAAAATTAACACTTAAACGGTGATGTTGCAGTGCCCTATTTATATTCGGTCGGGTCCTGACTTGACGCGACTCGATCTAGATCCAGCCCAAAAGACCCTTCTTCTTCACCCGTTTTTTCGGCCACTGTTCCTGCTTCGTCTCCGATGCCGGTGCCGGTGCCGGAGACTGCAAGTAATTTCTTCATTTTTCTTTATGATTTCACGTCCAATTCTCTCTATTTTTGCACCAATTTACTCTTAAGACCTTTAGGCATTCATTTAGAATCCTTTTTTAACCTCAAATAGCTCACATGCACAGACCCAGATCAGTTTCCGACAAGATTATCCTCGGCCCTATCATGGTTGTTTCTTGACCATTTGATACGATTCCAATTGTTTTAGAATCCTGAAACCATTTTCTACATGTTCTGGTTCATAAAACCTAGGTTAGTTCAACTTAAATGGTTTCCTATTTTTGATAGTGGGTTACAAAAGCAGTTGTGGGGTTTTTCTTGGTGTTTCCTAGTCGCGATTTGATGGTTTCTTAACGCTAATAAGGTCTATTTTGGTTTAAATTTTCCAGAAACAAGTTTTATATAAATCGCCTCAGACCTGCTCCTATGGAGGTCTGTCCATGGCTGCCGTTCATGGCTTAAGACCTTTCAACCCCTTTTTACCCTCTCAATTCATTCATAATAGTTCCTCAATGTCACAATAACTCATGCATGCAGTTAATAGGGCTCAAAAGACTGAAACGGCAACCAAAAACTAAAAGGAAAAATATGAGTTTTTGGTATTGATACCTTGGTTGACCACTGCTCCTTCATTCATAGCAGCCTTGTACTACTGCAGCATTAATCTCTCTCTGCCTTCTTCTTATGCTCTTTCGAATGGCCATGCACATATGCACACACACACTTCTTCACACAAGACTTCCACTTTCTCTCTCTAGACTCTATCTCTCTAACTCTCCCTCTCCCTCAGCCTTCATGATCACACACACACACATACAGAAAATCACTCACTCCTAGTTTGAATGCAGCACACCTATTTTGGAGGGTTCCAAGGTGTATAGTTCTTATATATATAATATTGCATACCTATACATATACATCTATATATATAGAGATGCATGCATATTAGAATTTCAGGTGGGATCATACAACTGAGGTGGGATGATGTGTGCTCATGATGAGGGGTTTGCATGTATGGCCATCGGCCAATTTGGGAGGTGGCCTTGGTTAAATGGGGTTCATGTACAATTATGTTGTATATTTAGACACAAAGTTATTGGCAGCCCACTTGGTTTATTTTTGGGTGCCTAAAATCTCGCCCCACTTGGTAAAGGGTTCAAATCCCCTTAGCCTCACTTTTAGGCATTTTCCCTCATTTAGGCTTATGCCTTGTTTAGCTGGCGCAGAATTTTCTTTTAGCTATTTCCCTCGTAATTTCTTTTCTGTTGCTCTTTTTACTAAGTGGTTTCTTCTAAGGGTTTCCTATTTTAGTTAGCTTCGATGTCAAAGGCCTCGTGTCAGTTATTATTCATTTGTGGCCGTCATAGTTCTCTAATTCAAGTTTTTACAATGTTAAAATGACATCATTTCACTTAATTAATTGGTAATTAGGTTCGGGTATTACACCCTCCTCTCTTGACATGTTTGGTAATTTTATTGGTCTATCGTGACCGTCGAGAGATTCCCAATTAACTGTCTTAATTATTCTTTACGCCGGTTCTGAGTAATAATTAGCAAACTAATTGTTAATTAATCGAGGTCGGGGTGTTACAGATATCCCCATCCCTCTTTATCTCCAATTTAATTTCTTAAGCCTGTAGCCAAACACTCGTAATTCCATTTTAAATTTAAAATAGCCACCCTCCAAACGACGTAGTATCAACGCAACATGCCCCAACACGGTGTCATTTCACATGACCACTGTTCATCATCTTTCCCACCTTTTCGGAGAGACTCCGGTAGGGTTCCGTTGCCTTCTCCAACGACGGAAACCTTTTTTCGTCCAATTTTTTAACTCAGCTCAATGGGTTGCTCTTCAAAATTTCATGGAGATCATGAATCCAACAGTCGGTTTTCCATTTGGATCACCAAAACCCTTCGAATATGGGATTTACAGTGGGAATCAATTTTTCGGTGAGCTCTATTTCTCTATGTTTTCTTCACTCTTTCTGCCCCTTTCTATTCCTAAATTCTTCCTGCACCATTGAGGATCAGTTCCTCATGGTTTAAATGAATTTTAGATCACAAAAACCCTAAGAACCAAATTATCCTCAAGACCTACAACTGCCTATATCTCCCTCATTCCTTGACCATTTAACTTGATTCAAATTGTAAATTGAACCATTTTTCATGCTTGCTAAGATCCTATATTTAGAACTAAATGAATAGGCTTGAATTTTAAAAAAAAAAAAAAAAAAAAGTTTTCACTCACCCGTGTGAGCTTTTGGCTCGCAGTTTTTCACTCATTTCTCCTGGTTTTTCTTCTTTTTCTTCATTTATGATTCTCACAATTTCTCTCTGTTTCTTTGTTTCCTTCAATTGTTTCTGAATTTCTCAAATTGAACAACCGTATATATAGAGAAATTTTCCATCCACTTGCCCCCCTCTTGCAGCCACTATTTTTCTCTTTCTTCCTCCCATTTCTGCCACAAGTTTGGACTGCTTTATGCTTGATTATTCCTAGCTTGACACCTTAATTTCCTTTAATTTCTTTATTTCAAGATATATTCACATATATTATGTTATATATATATTTATACACACTATACACATTCTCTCTCACACATAAAATTGTGGCTATGTGTGTGAGTAATCTTGACAGCTTGCATGCATTGCATGCAGCCCCAAACTTGTATGTATTTGCTATATATATGTATATATAAGTATTTATACATTATACCTTATATAATATGTATATATACATATTTCGTATATATATATATATATACCCTTCTATATATATTTTTATACATATATTTACACATATATTATCATATATACAAATATATATTTATACTTATGTATATACGTATATATATTACGCACGTCCTTCGAGACATATACCGATATATGGGCATAATCCTCTGTACTTCCCAGGTTTCTCGTACGAGTTGCCTTAGTGTGCTCGGATGTGGTGTTAACCCTACTCATGTGGTTGAAGGTTATTAAATGCTACAAAAGTATACTTCATTCATTCAGAACTGATGTTTGATTGCAACTCATATTACACTACTCGACCCAGTCTATCTCGGTTTGCGTGTTATCTTGGGTGAGGGTATTATAGCTACAATCCTACCGATTGGTTCGGCCTTAAAGTGAACACAATTCCCTAGGGTTGAGAAAAACCCTTCTAGGTATGATATTTTGCTAAGTAAAGACTAGAGTTAAGTTTATTGGTGTTTTTATAAGTTGATTGTATGACTTACATGCTTACTTGTTATTAGAAAACCACCTAGCATATAGTTGCTTTGAAAACCTAGGGTTAGTACCTTGTGTACTTGTGTATTCTTTAAGAATTTGCTAAAGTGATGAACATATAACATGAATATATATATATAATTGACTGCATTATAGCCTATATTCATGTAGAAAAAGTCTTGTAGTTTGAAAGTTATGGTTTACTCAATGTATTGGTACTTTATGTACTTGTGTATTCTTTGAGAATTTGGTAAAGTTGTGAACATTGTCACGACTCGAAACTCACCCTATGTGGATCTCATGTCACGGGGCCGGCCCAATGGCCGTCCCTACTTTTTTTTCATTCTTTGTGTCAATGATAATAGTAAATAATGTAAACATAACATTAAAATGCGGAAGTCTTAATACAAATTGTTGTTCAGTGACGGACAAATAGAGCTGACAATAAATTGAATATAAAACCACTTTTAGGTGGTGAGTACATGGGAGGGACTACATTATTCTATCATGCTCCTCAACTGTCTCCTTAAACTCTTGACCTCCTATTGTGGTTCTATAGCATATTCACTTGAAAAAATGGTAAATGGGGTGAGCTAACAAAGCTCAGTAAGTAAAAGCCTATCTCTAATACGGGTTAAGGATTACATAGAAGATTATAAACTCAAAGGTAACATGATAGCCAGTCATGACAACGGTAGCAATTAACAGTAAAATGGCACAATGGCCAATGAATAGTAAGGCACAATAAACAAGTATAAGCAATGGTGTAGCATAGATATGGATAAAGCTCAATAATCACAATCAATATGAATATACTGCCACAATAAAACGGTCACAGTCAAGTCCAATAAATAAGAAACTATCAACATGGAATCATTCATAGGGAAATGAAAACATCCTATGAATCCAATAACGTCAATATAACAGTCAACATGAATGATGCATTTACTCTGTTCAAGGTTTAGCAGGCCCTCGGTCTTTTGGGGGCCCGGCATACCCCCCTTAACATGAATGCATATAAAATGCCCTTTTAACTCACTGCATAAAAAGTTCATCATTGCCATGTGTCCGTTCATGGACTCGACCCGTAGGTCCTGTCAATCATATAGCATCGGATGGATATTGTGACTTAGCACAAAATCTGGCATTTATCATAAATCATAATTCTATCTTAATTCCATAAGAAGTGTATAAGGTATGGAATGTCATAACATAAACATACAATGATAGGCACAATACAATGAAGCAAATCATGAGATAACAGCCAATAAGCATCCACTAGATAGAACAATATCAATGGTAGGACAATAACAGTGGTTACGTACATGAGTACAAAATTTTGGCAGTAATAGAAAGAATGTGGCTTGGAAAACCACGTATAAGAGATAGGAGTTCACTTACCTAAAATTCGTACGATCTACTTTAGTATTCCGTATCTTTCTCTTTTCCCTTTGCTTTGTCTTGCCTATACATCAATAAACACGTGTCAGTTTTAATATCATTTATCAATTTGTACCTCTCACTACGCTAAGTATCTCTTTTGCTAATTTAGGCTTTCATGATTTTCCATTTGGACTAGTTTACTGAAAGGGGCAAATGGTCATTTACGTGTCTCTATTTTTTGGTTTCTGTTTTCACAATTCGGACTTCACCGTTGAGTCCAGAATGTTTGAAATAATAAAAATTCACTATTTACTTAACTCAATCGGAGTCCGTTTGACTCACATTTGACTTATGAGAATTTTGGTCATTTTGACATTTCTACAGGTATTTTATTTTTCGGGACTCCGTCTCATAAAACGGGCCCTTCCATTGGTCTTAGGATATCCGAGATAATAAGAAAACACTATTTATTTATTTATTTTGGACTACGTATCAATTATCTTTATTTATTCTAATTAATTGCTTTATTTAATTAACTAATTATATAATATATACTTATTTTGGTGACAAGGGATCACATGTGCCTCAGTGGCATAGTGGTCCGTGTATCAGCATTAGAATCCCTCCTTTCCTTTGCTCCCTGGTTCGAACCGTGGGGGCAGCAGCCCCTGTAATACCCTGACCTAGATTTTGACACGTAAATCGAGGTAGGATTGAGATATGGCACGTAGATCAAGGTAGACCCGATCGAGTGCACGTAAACCGAGATACGTCAAGCCAAGTAGCGTAATACCCGTTATAACCGAACGTAAGTTCCGAATAAATTTATATAATTTCATTTTATCCAAAAAGGTCAAATAATAATACCGAGCTTTAACCAAGCAATGAATATACTATCAGAGATAAACCGAGACCGGTTCAGACCGAGAATAGACAAACTACTTTAATGAGTAATATACAATGACGGGTACGATTACCGAGAAAATTAGTAGATGCTTGTAACCTCAGGGAATTTTGAGATTAAGAAAAGCCAATTACAACCAGATCGAGCCGATAAATATAATTTTGAAACAAACCCGAGTCATCACAGTAAGTTATGTATCGTGATGGACACGTAGTTCGAAACGGATATTAAGAATCATAAATGAAGTAATTACGATATTTAAAAAATATGAGAATTTAATTTAAAGCAAACCCGAACACTCTGGAATATCGTACGATTAAACCCAAGCGGTACGGAGACTCGTGTACGTAGGCCAATATATGCCTCGTTATATGTGCACAGTGTATTTTAATAAATACAAGGATATATATATATATATATATATGAGATTATATATATATGCATATATAAAAATATATATTGCATATATATAAAAATAAATATAAAATATATATACAAGTATAAAATATATGGTTATGTATATATATGTGTATTTTATAAAATATGTGTTACTATAAATATATATATATATATATAATACAATTATTATATATGTATATATATAAGCATACAAGTAAAACTTAGAAGTAAAGAAAAAGAATTGGAAAGTGTACAGCAAGTGCAACGTGTGTGTGTCTCATATATCATACATTATATAATTATATATAATGTGTGGTGTGTGTTTTAAGTGAACAAAGAAAAGAGAACTGAAATGCAAATACAAAAGAAGCAAGCAAAAAGACTAGAAAAGAAAAGAAAGCAAAAAGAAAAGTAAGTCAACAAAAGAGGCTACAGCCGTAGCTGTTGGGAAAAAAAAGGAGGAGATGGGACGGTGCAGGTGTGTTGGGTGCAGGTCGGTGCATGAGAGATTGGTATGTGTGTGTGTGTGTATATATATATATCTATATATATGTGGTTGTCGAGTGAAGGGCGGTGCAAGAATAGATAAAAATATATATAATTGTATGTGTGTGGCGTTAAAACAGGAGAGAAATAGAGGAGAGACGGAGAGAAGAAGTGGAACGGCAGTAGCGTTGCAAAGGTTTGTGGCAGTGGAGAGACGGGCAGCCGAGAGGGGGGATGGCAGTAACAACAGCGGTTGCTGCTATCCAGCAGCAGTAGCGTTGCGTAGTGGGTGTTCAGGTTCCATCCCAGTTTCTTTAAAGTTCAGAATGGATTTTTGAAGGCTTGGGGTTTGAATTATTGATTTCCCTAAGGAGCAGATTTAGTAAGGAGAAAGGAGAGAAAATTTAGAAAAGAAAATAGAAGCAGCAGGAGCTGCTGTTGGGTGCCGCAAGTGGAACAGCAGCAGCAGCGCTGCACAGGTGCAGCGTATGCTGCGCTGTGCAGTGTGTGTTTGTGGTTGTGTTGTGTAGCGGCTGACCGAGAGAGAGATTTGGGTTGATGTGCATGTTTGTATGTGTGTTGTGGTGGTTGAACAGAAGAGGGGTGCAAGGAAATGGCTGTACAGTAGGGGAACTAGGAGGGAGAAGCGGCAGCAGCAGCGCTGCAGCAACTGCAGTGTGCGCTGCGCTGTGTGTGGTGTTTGTGGTGGTGCTATGTAGCCGTAGAGATGGCAGTAGCGGTTTAGGGGAGATATGTCGCGGCTGTTGGGAAATTCGTGTAGCAGCGGCTGCGATAGGGGTTCAGAATGGTGTTGTTGAGTTGCTGCGAGTGGAACAGCAGCTGCAGTAACATCAGGACGCTGCGGCAGGTGGAGATATGGGAGGAAAATTGGAGCAGACCTTGAAAAATTAGGGAGTGCAGTAACAGCAGGAACTGCTGTTGTTGCAAGATGAGTTGCGGCAGTAGCGCGGCAAACTAGATGAATTTGGATTGAAGGAACGCGAAGCAACAGGATAAAATACTAAACTTTAGTCTTGAATTTTTAGAAGCATGAATAATTAAATTGATTTTAGGATTTCATTAAATATAGAAACTGTTTTGGATCAAATGGGAATCCAGAAAAATAATCCAAACACAATTTAGCGGTTGAGTTTGTATTTTTATTCGGGCCAAACCGGGTCGAGTCCGACCCGACTCACCCATTCATATGGCTGCCCAATATTGTTACTGTATGGGTAAAATTTTAGATTTGAGTTTGGAAGGTGTTTGGTTGAAAAGGAGAAACTATCCAATGATTGGCTTAAAATGGAAACGTACAGAAAAACAGAATGGAAACTTATTAGAATTGGAAAAATTATGGGCAGATTAAAATAGAATTTGTGAGATTTTAATTATGCCAAAAATTATAGTTAATTATGAATCAACCCGAGGAATAAATTAATTAAATATTAATTTAATTTATTAGAAAAGGAAAATTATCAAAATGCTCCTAAGTCGGAAAATAGTCTAACGGATTCCGATTAAAATAAAAGAATAGTGGAATTTTATTTCTCGAGCATTCCGGACTCGACCGTGGAGTCTGATTTGTAAAAAGAGGTCCCGAGAAGTAAGAACTCGTAAAAGTGCAAAATGATCATTTTACTCTTTTCAGTATAGAAGTCCAAATGGAATCCCGCAAAAGCCTAAACCGACTTTCTTCGGCGTTTCAAACTCAATAGTAAAGTCTAAATTAGTGTTAGAGAAACTTATGATATAAAGGCATAAAATGTGATGAATAACATGAGTTAAATATATATACATAGACTAAAATGAGTTTCCTGAATCTTAAGAACACCGAGATACAAGAAGAAGGCGGTTTTGACCTTCTAGACAGATACAGTAAAAAGTAAGTAATCTCTGATCTCTGCTTATGTTACATCCCAAGCCATGTTAACAAGTTTTTCCTATATCACTTGTTGTATTCCATATATACTAGTGTTTATTAAGCCACATTGATATTGCCCTATCATGTGGAAGCATTTACTGATTTTTGTATATATATCTTGATCATGATTGTACATTTGTGCAGTGAGTTCTTGTTGTACACTTGTACCCAAGGTTGTGAGGGCCAGATAGTTTTATTTGAACCAATTATAATTCCACTTCATTCTTCGTGGAAGATAGCATGATCCTGATATATTATTAGTGCCGGATTTGTGCTCAGTCACATCTCCATCTGATACTATTTATGACCTTCGGGTCCAGATTTCGAACAGATTATTATTACACAGTGTACACAGAGCAGTATTCATACAGCCGACCGAAACTAAATATTCATACAGCCCGAATGGGAACTGAATATTTATACAGCCAATTGGAACTGAATATGAGCTCAAGGGGTAGCCGGGCCCCACCAATAGCCGAGTGCATCAACCAGTTTTGATATCACTATCATTTATTGATTATCATAGTTTGATTATGTTATACCATTATGAATGATCATGAGATTTCACAACTTTCATTTGAGTGCGTACGATTGTATTATCAGACAGATTTCGTTGCTTTATCATTTGAGTTTCTATCATTTGATATTAAGTTCTATATTCATTGACTGGCTAGCACATCTGCATTTATCCTAGTTCTTTTATGGATAATGCTTTCTATATTCTTGTACACATGGCAGAGCAAAGGAGAATTACTTATTGAGCTCTAGTTAGCTCACCCCAAACTTACCACCCCTTTCAGGAAAGGAAGCTATAGAAGAGTAGTAGCTGTAACAGTAGCAGTCAGCTAGATAGCAGTGGACATTTCTTTTGAAGTTGTAAGTGTAATATTTAGTACAGACAGTCTTGTAGCTCTCCATGTTATCCACGTCCTGGGGATGAACAGTTGTATTAAGAAATTTTGTATTCCACATTTTGTAAACATTATATAAATTACATGCAACTTTTATTTATTTTATTCCGCATTTAGTCATTTCATATTAGTAGCACTGATTATGTAGCAAGTTGAGACCCTTGGTTCGACAAGCAGCGTCGGACTTGGCGTCGCGACATGAGATTCTCATAGGGTGGGGTCTCGGGTCGTGACAACCCCCACTATTTTTTTCTCTAATATCCTAAGCCAAACAGCAGACTAGGTAGAACAAGGATAGGATAACCCCACCCTGGTTAGCATATCAATTTAAATTCCGCAACCCAATAGCCAAACAGCCCCATGTACGCATATAATTAAAATCAGAACATCTTTTTAAACGACGTAGATTCAGCAGAAGCTAGCATAACATGATGCCTGTAGAGACTTGAAAATTGAGGATAAATTTTTTATTTTTGCCGGCAGGACACTATTCATACACCATTTGTCGGTAAGGCACTATACATTCATATTTTGACATAAGTCATATTTAGAAAGATATTTAGAGTATGCTATAGAATAGAAATATTCTTAGAATGTTAAAATACACTTCCTGTAAAAATTTGAGCCTATTCGGAGATAGTTTCAAAAACTGGACCATAAAGGGCATCCGGGTGACCCGGGTGGATCTGGCCAAACCTGGGCACAGGCGAAAATAAATTTTTTTGAAAAATATCATTTAAAATAATTTTAAGAACTTTGGCTAAAGAAAAATGTCAAATTGAGGCGTTTCGGGATGAATTATAGTGTAACGAGGGCCCTGGATTCATTAAGGGCAAAAATGTCATCTTGCCCTTTTGCCCCTTTAGTATAAATACAGCCCCTTAGTGTTAAAAATCACATTTTGGTCTGGAGAAAGAGCAGAATTCGCGCAGGGGAGAAAAATTGAAGAGAAAACCTAGGTTTTTCAATCTTCAAGTCACCAAAACACACTCCTAGGCCAAGATTCTTGCAAGACTTCCTTCTTGGACATTGTTCCCCACGCCAAGAACTATATTCTCATCAATCGGTTCGACTGCACAGCGAACACAACTGCCAAGGGTTGAGAAAAATTCTTTTAGCTATGATATTTTGCTAAGTAAGGAATAGGGTTAAGTTTAGGAGTGTTTTATATGTTTATTGAATGATTTATATGTTTATTTGCTGTTAAAAAATCACTTAGGATATAGTTGCTTTGAAAACCTAGAGTTGGTTGTTTATGTACTTGTGTGTTCTTTGTATTTTTTTGGGAATTTGGTGAAATGATAAACATGAACCATGAATATATGTATAATTCATTGTATTCTAGCTTATGTTCATGTAGACAAAATCTTGTAGTTGGAAAGTTATGATTTATTCAAGGTGTTGGTGTCACGACCCGAAATCCACCCTGTACGGATCTCGCATCGCGACCGCCACCCTCAGGCCCGAGGACCCTTGGGCGAAGGCTCACATAAGCAGCGGTATCGAATAGATGTGCGACATGTGGTTACGGAAGCGTGAAAAACTTATTCTTTTCTTTTCTTTTCTTATTTTTAAATTATGCACATCCGTTCGGTACTGCCACTCTATACATAGCATACATGGTTACACATTCAGAGTATAACTAAATCTTAAAGACTTATAACATTACATATTCAGTTGCCTCGTGGGCTTAGTTCATATTCTTACAATGTCTATAAATACAAAACGTATCACTAGAGTTCATAAGATTCCAAAATAATCTACTTAAACATATCTTCCAAAAATGGTAGACTTCATCATCATCATCCTCAAGTCAAGACTGCTGCTAATCACCTGAAAGGGGGATCCGAACAAAGTCCGGGTAAGCTAATCTAAGCTTGTGAGCAATTCCAGTATTCGTCATGGGGTTTTCAATTAGCAGTGGTCTTTAGTACATAAGAGTTTGTAAAACATTCACTGCCAATTGCTCGTATACTTGAACATAGAACATATGCATTTCTTAAAACAGATAGCTTTGAAACATTTAAAGTATTCAAGCTAAACTCGTACTTCATCAAATAGAGTATATAACTCGAAACATATGCATTTCTTAAAACAGATAGCTTTGAAACATTTAAAGTATTCAAGCTATACTTATACTTATGAACTTCAAAACATATAACATAACATGTATTTCTTAAATAGAGTATATAAAACTCAAACATATGCATATTGAAAATGAGGGTAAAACCTGCTTCCATTTTCAAAATCATTTGTCATCTTATCACTTCCATTAGTGGAATCCGTTTCGAACTGGACTCCATATTACTTATAAATGAAGATATCTCATGCCTGGGGGATTAGATCCTGCTACCTGGCATTTTGCAGGGCAATTGAGTTCCGTACAACCCAAAATCCTGCCTATTTTACAGGGCAACTGAAAACTCAGAATCCTGTCTAAGTGCTTATGCACCATTCATCTTGCATTTAAAATACATTTAACATATGAGTATGTCAAATAGATATTTCTCATGAGCACTTTACACATAACATTTATAACTTCGTGATAAACATCCGTATACTTGAAATAGGCAAACTCAAAATATTTAACAAGATTTGTATTTTAACTTAGACATGCCTAAAAACACATTTTTAAGAAAGCTGTAAAGAAAACATTTACTGAGCATGTCACAATAGGGTTTATAAGAACAGAAGTAATTTAAAACTGAAATCATGTAATATACTGAATTTGGAATTCAAATACTTCGTATCTTTTGAACTTAAAACCTTTTCAAATCCATGGAGTTAAATCTCCACTTCAAATACAAGGTTACTCACCTTGGTCCTTTAGGGTTAGTGCTAATAATGCGCTTTCCCACTTTCCTTGTAGTTCCTAAGAACAATTCATAAACATCTCATCAACTTCACATTCATTATAATATCATCTCGATATTCTTTAACTTATGCTTAAATTGTATTAGATCCTAAAACGATTTCATAAATTCATATGTACTTACCTTAACTCGTACTCTTAACCTCTGACACAATTTAATGTGTTAGAAATTAATTTATTTCAACTTATACTCTTCTGGTAGCTCCATTAACTTTAAATTAAAGTTGTTTATTTCACATGTTTACGTGTCGTGTCTTTTCATAATTCATTTCCTTGTATACACCTTAGATTAGTACTTTGGCATTACTTTAATTTATAGTCATCTGACAGATGCTATTCAACAAATTTTATGTCTTTTTATTTTAGACATTTCTTTTGGTCGAATAGACTCTACCATTGAGTCCGGAGCGTCAAAGAAAGTCAGTTTAGGCTTTCCTAAAAGTTAATTTGGACTTTCATATGTAAAAGGTCAAAATGGTCATTTACCGTTTTACGTGTCACATTTTTTCGTACTTCATTTCGTAATTTGGACTCCATTATTGAGTCCGGGAGGTCGAAGAAAGTTAATTTAGACCTTCCCTGGTTTTAATTTGGCTTTTGAGGTACTAGGGGTAATTTGGTCATTTTACCCCCTTACGTGTCTTTATGTTCGGGACTTCATCTCGTGTCGTGGACCTCACCATCGGACTCAGAAGGTCCGAGATAGTAAGAATACACTAATAACTTGTTAATTTTGGACAAGGGGTATTTTGGTCATTTATCCCTTTACGTGTCTTTATTTTTTAGGTCCCGTCTCGTAAAACGGATCCTATCATTAGTCTCAGAATATCCAAAATAGTAAGGATACACTATTCATATGTTTAATTTGGACTTCATTTGCTTTATATATGACCCAGGGCAAAATAGTAAATTTTACTTTATTTATTAATAATTAAATTAATTATTTAATTATTTTTCAGGGGTGTAATTGCATAATTTTCTCATCAGTTGGGCCACAGTAGGATTGTCCAGAAGTTCTGGGGTCAATCCGCAATTAACAAAAGCTTTGGTTTATTTAATTTTAAATAAAGTAGAAAACCAATGGGTTCGGTCCAGTTTTAAGTGAATCGGTCCGGTTCAGTTGCAAACCAACCGGTCTGGTCGGTTCTTGACATAATGCTGACGTCATGATGACGTCAGCCCTAATGTTTTAAAACATTAAAAACAAAACGTCACCGTTTACATAACCTGTGACCCGTTGGATCCGGTTTTGACCCAAACCCGTAACCGACCCGTAATCCGACCCGAACAATGTTATCTTCCTCACGAAGTCGACACTGTTGACTACAAAACCCTAATTTTTTTTATTCAAATTTCGTGGCATTTTACAACTCCATTTTCTTTGTTTTCTTTTCTAATAAACTCCTAAAGTCGTAAGGCATTGTTTTGTATTGATTTAGAGGCTCGAGTTAGGTTCAGTTGCTCGGTCCATGTTTTGATAACCAGAACTGCAACTCAACAGTTCACACTCATTTCTCAATTAATTTTCATAGGGTTGGTCTTGTTTTGATCCCCTCTTCATGGGATTTCAGATTTTGGTCTTTAAAACAAGTTTTGAGGTGCAGTTAAGGTGTTGGGTTTAAAACCCGAAACCTGCAACTCACCATGGGAGGTCCATTTCTTGTGATTTTTTGTCGCGGATATAGGTTTTTGACATGCTTATAATGTCTACTTGAAGTCTTGATAAGCCAAATCAAGCTTGAAGGAAATCGATTCAGATCTGCCATGGGCAAGGTCTTCAATGGAGATTTTTTGTGGGTTAGGTGTTTTTCACTGTTTTCATGACCTGTTTTCATGCCTAATCATGTCTTAGACATATATTAAACATCATATGTGCATAACAAACTTAAAACAGTTCCTATCATGCTCAAAATCTTAGAGAGAGAAACATTAAAACCTTGAATATCTCTTACCTTTTTGCGACGGTTTTCTCTCTTTCTCTTTCTGGTTTTCCTCCTCCAGTTCTTTAGTTCTTTTCTTACAAAACAAGCATGCAATGCATGCTTGTTTCTTTTAAAGAAGAGGCAACCTCTCTCTCTCTCTCTCTCCATTCTCTCTCTCTCTCTCTCTCTACAAATCTGACACCATAGCCCTACCTTAGCCCTCATAGCTCATCAACTTTTCCTTCATTTAATTTTGTTTCTCCCAATCTCACTTTACATTAAATTCATTTTGTATTTTGCTTGATATTTTACATATAATATATACATATATATCTACACACATATATACTTGACAACACACACACACTAGCCGACACACACATATATACATTCACACTACTGTTCACTTTATACCTTTATTTTTATTTTATTTTATTTACATACATGCATGCATACAAGCTTGGTTACATACATATATATATATATAACATGCCTTCCATACAATGTGTGTTTCAATATATTAAATTAAAATTTAAAATATTTATTTCATATAATTAATTAATTATTCAATTAATTAATTATTTTCTCGAGTCTCAAGATTTTACACAATCTTTTTCTTAACTTCGTAATTCGTGCCATGTGACCCGGTATCACGGGTTGGGATATTACAATTGGTGCTTTATGTATTTTGTAATCTTAGAGAATTTTTCAAAGTGATGAACATGTAACTTGTTTATATGTTTGATTCATTGCATTCTAACTTATGTTCATGTAGAGAAACTCTTGTGGTTTGAGAGTTATGATTTATTCCATGTATTGGTACTTTATATATTTTATGATCGTTGAGAAATTGTTAAGGTTGTGAATATGTAATGTGTTTATATGTGAAATTGATTGGATTACATGTTAGGTTCATGTAGACAAAGTTTTGTGATATAAAAGTTATAGTTGCTTTAAGTACATTGCATCATTTAAAGTATGCTCTATGTCTTTGATAAAATGCTTCATTGAGATTGCATTATTGCATGGTGAAATCAAAGCATATTGGCATGGTGTAATTCCTTGAAAACATAATGTGGGTTGAGCACTTGGTGCTATGCATTATGAGGGTGTAGATCCTGTGGTGAAAAATCTAAAATTGGACCATTGCATTGGTGCCTGCTTATCCAACGGGAGCGATCCATGAACACAGGCTTTAGTACTCGCTGACCAACGGGAGCGATCCGTGAAACGAGACATGGGCGTGGCATAGAGTTTGCATGGGTGTGTCACGCATATTACTAATGCATTGTATTGATGAATTGGAAGACGTGTAGATTATAAATGTACACTTGCATATGTCACACCTTAACTTTGTTCCTTGCATTAGCATTATGTCATACCAGCAGTTGACCTGACCCCTCGTGGGATATCATATTACAGATGAGGCTCCGGGTACATGAGACTTGACCAAGTCTTGAAGAGTGGAAGGAAAAATGGACTTTGAAGCATATTTGACCCTTGGGGCATATTTTTGTATGTATGGCCATAAGCTCAAATAACTTGTATTTAAATTTGGAAAATAGTGACCTATAGGCCTTGGGCCATTTTAAAGCGTAAGGGTTTAAACCCAAATGATATGTAGGATATCTTTATTTAATGAACATCATATGTATATATTGAGACAAATAGATATGTATGTTGAAAACAAGGGATGTATATTTAATTTACATTAATTATGGCCACCAAGTGAGGTTGGGTTGTGACATATTTATACATACGAAGTATTGTGAATATTAGGTGGGAAAAAGGCTTGGAAAACAAAGGAGGTTATGTTGAAATTTTATGAAAAAATTAAAAGACTTGTTAAGTGTGTAAAACACCTTTTAAATAGGTGGGAAGGATGTCAAAAAGGGGGGTTTAGAAACCTTGAAGTAGTGGGCTAAAAATTAGGGGAAAAGTAGCTTTAAAAACTTGGGAAAAAAATTTGGAAAACAGAGAAAATTGGTTGCTAGACAGAAATTCAGTCGTAGCCATGAACAATAATCCTGCAGAAAAATCAGATTTCAGGTTGCAGTTGCTACAGTGACCATGCCCAGCCCCCCTACCACACGCATAGCCCTCGTGCACCTGCGCCATGCACCTGACCTCGCCCCACGTGCTCGCCTACTACTGCCTTGCGTGCCTGTCACTGCCTTGCCTATTCGTGCTGCTGTCTTGCCTTGCTGCACAGCTGCTGCTTTGGCCATGTCATGGCACTTCATGACCTACCCTTCATGGCCATTTTGAGGCCATTTAATTACATGCTTGACCCTACTTTTTGGAGCCCATTTTAGGCTAGTTTTGGCCATTACATTAAGCTATGTTAGGCATTTTTTTGGGACACTTTTTAGTCATATTTCAAGGCCATATTTGGCCATTTACTTGGAGTACTTTAGGTAAGATATTTGACCTACTCTTCGCTCATGTCTTAGGACATTTGGGGCCTATTTGGACCATTATCCCAGGGCATATTTAGATACATTGGGTGGACTATTTTGGAAGCCATTTTTTAACATGACTTAAAATATTTTAAATATTAATTAGGAGGGATGTTTGAGTGACATTAGGAGACCATTTTGGTTAGGTTAAATAGCAAGTCTTCATTTCTAATTTTGGGGAAACATAGGGGAATGAATGTAAAATTAATTGAATTCACCTTAATGACCTTTCATTTACTTTTCTTATTTCATTTCACTCTCTCCCCGGGTTTGTGAAAATTCGGGGCGTGACAACGTGGTATCAGAGATTAGGTTTGAATATTTAGGGACCGTAGGGTGTTGTTAAACACAATGGGAACACGACGCATAATTTAAAATTTTTTGAAAAACCTTGTATAATGTGTAGACTATGATAGCTAGGTATTAGAACTCTAGTTTGAAAATACCTAGCAACGATGGGGTGTTTTGAACACTATAAGACCTTAGAGGAAAGACGTGTGACTCAGTATGAACTGTAGGAGGTATGTGGTAGGATCTAGTAGGTTATGTGGCAGGACCTTGTGTGTTATGTGGTTATTCATACTTGAAGCATGACATGTTGTTATTATGTTTTAATTAATGATATACAATGATGCATGATTACGTGATTTGGTGCTGTGAGATGCATGATATGTGTAATGTGTAAGAATTTTTTAAGTGTATATTATGACATGTTATACGTACTACCTGTGAAGTGTAAGTTGTTGATAAGAACATGAATGAGATTCTTTTAAATGCCTATGTCTAGTGTGAGAAAGGGATAGTAATTTTCTTTGCTAGGACTTGTAGACTTATGCCACCAAAGAGAACTCTTGCGAGACCACTAGCACTTAGGCGCGGTAGGCCTAGAGCCGTTGTACCATCGCAGCCTGGTAGGCCCCAAGCTGCTGCTCCTACACATAACACAACTGAGGAGGTCGTTGCTCCTATACGTATCCCGACTAAGGAGGTAGAGCAGAATATTGGCACTAGAGACATGGCGGCCATTTTACAGGAGCGTTTTTGTACCATACAAGAGACCCGGACTGTAGGTGATGAGACTAGGGATACCTTCATGATGAAGGTGTTCCAAAGGATGAGACCTCCTAGCTTTGCGGGACAGCTTGACCCTTTAGTTGCTGAGGAGTGGCTAGATTAGATCACCAGGATCCTAGACTCCTAGGGGATAGTAGAGCCACACTTGAGGATCAGGTGTGCCATCTTTCAGTTTACTGAATTGGCTAGTCATGGTGGACAGTAGCTGCTGACCAGATAAACACTTCTTTAGAGAGATACGATAGGATTTATGGACGACTTTAGGGCACTTCTCTAGAGAGATATGACAATGACTCAGTATGAGTCCCGGTTTACTGCATTGGGGAGATTTGCCCCACATATTATTCGAGAGGAGCGACTGAGGGTCCTTTACTTTGTTAGGGGGTTGAAGACCTCCATTAGGGACAGACTGGCTGGTCACATTATTGATACCTACGATGAGGCAGTGACCAAGGCACTAGGGTAGAGAGAGAGTTGGCTGACCTCAAAAGGATTAGAGAATCCTGGAAACAGAGTAGGGTAGTTACAGCACAGGCTTCTACATCTGCCCCAGTTTACACCAGTTGAAGACCACTGAAGAGGTACCGAGCTAGTACTTCTTCTGCACAGACATCTCAGGGACCCATTACTTGTTTTTTATGTGGACAGCCTGACCACAGGTTCGCCAATTGCCCCCAAAAAGACCCTAGTTAGGGGCATAGAGCTAGACCGAGTCAGAGATCGTTTCCACCTCCAATGTAGAGTTAGGGGTGGAGACCTCCTCCATTTTGCTTTACTTGTAGTCAGACAGGCCATGTTAGGGCCAACTGTCCTCAAGGGCAGACTTCTCAGGACTGGCAGGGGCAGCAGTATTATTAACCCACCTAGTCTACTCCACTATGGCCACAGTCAGGTTATAAAACCCCTACCCCATAGTTTCAACCTGCACCTACAGCATTAAGTGTTAGAGCCCCTAGTTAGAGGGGTGGAGGCCAACAGGGACAGAGAGGGAGGGGTAGGCAAGATCAGACTACACATGATTGAGCATATGCTGTGGTCACACCTGAGGCATCTACTTCCGGACGTTCCGTGGTTCGAGGTACATTCCTTATTTTTAGTTCATGGGCAAGCGTACTTATAGATTCTGGAGCATTACATTCATTCATGTCTACTATGCTTGCCATGTCATTGGGGCTAAAAGTAGATCGGTTGGATCCGCTATTGCATGTTGACACCCCAGTTGGGGGTAGTGTGATACTAACGAGGATTTGTAAAGATTTCTCGATAGAGATGGTAGATCATATCCTTTCTTTTGACTTCATTCTGCTTGACATGTCTAGTTTTAATATTATGTTGGGGATGGATTGGTTGTGTCACGACTCGAAACCCACCCTATGCGGATCTCGTGTCGCGGGGCCGACCCGAAGGCCGTCCCTACTTTTTCCATTCCTGTATCATAGTACTAATATGCAAAGTACTAAAACCTCAAAACAATATCAGCGGAAGTCTTATCAGTAATAGTACATCAGCGGAAGTCTTTCAATACACAATGTTAGTGGAAGTCTTTACAATATATAATATGGTTCTATATAAACAAAATAAGAACCAAACGTAACCAGCACCCGAGGGTGGTGAATACATGGGAGAACTAAAACATAGACTGATACGTTTCCTCAAAATGTCCTCCTATGCTTTCAGACTCCTACTGGGGTCTTGCAGCGTCATCACCTGAAATGGGGGTAAATGGGGTGGAATGAGCTACGAGAGCTCAGCAAGTAAAAACAGATCTCCGACACTGGTATCGATAAGATACAAATCCATGAATAAGATTATGATAGCCAATCATAAGGAAGGAGATGCTGTAATAGCCAATGAGAACAGTTGCCATGAAGGCCAATGAGTAATAAGTCACAATGTACAATCAGGAGTAAATGAAATAACATCAACTTGAATCTTTCAAAGATAACATAACAAGGATGTACTGCCACAATAAACCGATCATAATCAATTCAATGAAGAGTGTCTTTTCAGTTAAGATAAGTCATAAGGAATAGTGTTATTCAATAACGCAATCGTATCAATTCTTAAGAGATGCATTTACTCTGTTCTCAGGTAAAATGCCAATGTAAATGTAAATGAAATGCCAATGGAAATGCAATGAAAATGCCAATGTTTATGCCAGTCAATTGCCGGTGGAAAGCCTTCGAGGAATTCATTCCTGCCACCTGTCCATTCATGTACTTGACCCTTAGGTCTCCAGTTAATACAGAAAGCATCGGATGGATATTGTGACTGAGCACAAATCCCGTATTCATAACATATCATGATTATTCATAATTCCATAGAAGTATAAAATGGAATATCATAGATCCAATGAAAGCATAACAGTAAGCCTTTCTAGGCATGGTTCACAATAAAGACATAGCAGACAATAAAGACATAGCAGTAAGCCTTTCAAGGCATGGTTCAACATGATAAAAACGACATAGCAGTCAATCCATGTCCACAAGATAGAACAATATCGCATTGTGGATAGCAATAACGTGAGGTACTTTCAAGAGTACAAGCTTGGCAGTAAAGAGAATAAACTTGGCTTGGAAACACCATATGGAAGAGAAAGGGAATTTACTTACCTCTATCGTGATCAGAAATCTGTGAGTGTACCCTTGCCTTTCGAGTTTCCTATATATCAGTGAATACGTTTTAGAATAGATTCTATTCATCAAATTTTATGCCTTTCTATCACAAGTATTTCAAATACTAATTTAGAATTTACCATTGAGTCCGGAATGCCGAAGAAAGTCGGTTTAGGCTTTCGCGGAATTCCATTTGGACTTTTGTACTTAAAAGGGCAAAATGGTCATTTTGCACTTTACGTTATTTTATCCTTCGGGGTCCTATCTCATAAAACGGACCCCACCGTTGGACTCAGAACATCCGAGATAATAGGTTTTGACTATTCATTTGTATCGTTTGGACTTCGTTTGACCCATATTTGAGATAGGGGCATTATTGTAAAAATTAATATTTAATTAATTTTCTGTTTGGGCCATACTACAATTTCCTAAAATATTTGGGGTCGGTTCACAATTTCTCAGAGTTTCAGTCTGAACCAGTTGGTTCACAACAAGGAACCCTAAACCGGCCTGTTCTCTCACTGAACCAAACGGTTCAGTCTATTCCAAAGAACCGGATTACAATAAACCCCCTTCCTATTCTATCCCTGGTTTGGATAACCCCAAACCTAATCTCAATTTACTATCCCTGTTTCCAAATAGCCCAAAATCCATTTAAAAAAACTAAATAGAAACGACACAGTTTCATGCCCAGTTTCATATCCGGTCGGGTACCGACCCGACCCGAACCCAGACCCGGTTTGTCTTAACCCGATATGGCCCCCGACTTCACGGTCGTCTTCCCCAATGCTCCGGTGAGCCTGCATTAGGGTTCCGTCACCTTCTCCGGTGATGGTGACCTCATTCCGTTCATTTTTAAACTCGTTTTCAATGCAGTTTCATTCCTTTCCCTTCAAGGATCTCAACCCTAGCCTCAGCTTGCACCAAGACTCTCCCCATCTTCACGAATAGTGAATTATTCAACTCCGGTCGATTCCTTCCTTCTCAATTTCGTGACTGTTAAGGCACGGTTTTTACTCAATTTTTATCCTAGATGTTTCCTGTATAATAGAGGATCAGTTCCTCATTATAAAAACCAAGTTTTAAGCATAAAATTCGTGGAACCCAAATTATCTATGAAACCTGCAACTCGACATTTCTCACTGATTTCCCAACCGTTTAACATGGTTCTTTTTGCTATATTTTTCTAGTTTCATCCTCTTCAAGGCCCTATCAATAAAATTCAACTTCATGCTTGAAATCAGAAATTTAAAAGCTTGATAAAACTTACCAATTTTTCTGGATTTCTGCTCGCAATGACCCTTAGAACTCCTCTTGCTCTCGTTTCCAATTCTCCCTTTTCCTCTACTCCTTTTCAGTGCCTTTGATGTTCTCTCTTTTCTGTTTCTTAGCCAACACGACTCACACATATATCTATGTATACACCGCACGACCTCTTTCTCTCTCTAGCTTATCTCTCTCTTTCTCCCTCTCTCTCTCTTCCCTGCAGTCATTCTTGACTGCCGTGAACCGCCCTATGATCCTCCATCACCCACGTACCATGCTTGCTATATATATATATATATATATATATACACAATCTACTTGCACCAGGGTCGGTGGCCTTGGTGCTTCCCTCTCAGCCGCACAGCACACACACACACATACACACAGTGACATACTCACTGGTCACGGTGCACATGCAGCCCCTTTTTCTCTTTTGCCTTTTCATTTTCTTTAATATTTCCATTTAGATATATATATATATACATGTATTTTGTATACCTATACATATATATACACACTATACATTATACCTTATGTATTTATTTACACACATATCAATACATATCTTATACATGAGAATATATCCATACATGTGCATATATATCCATTTATGACAGTGTACGCATACACTGAATTTTGACGTACTATGTGTATGTGAAATATGGTCGTGCATGGAAATGCGTTCATGCACGCATTACGATGTAATATCCCGGGGTGCTCGGGCGTTGCCCGGCACTGGTTATACACTTCATCATTTATAGTTTCCATTTATTCATTTCCATGAAATATCCTAACATAGAGCTTAAAATCGCTCAGGTTATGCTATTCAGTCGACTTGCCTCGGTAAACATGTCGTATCCCGGGTCAGGATATCACAGGTTGATTGCTTTTCGGGTGAGCATAGATTGCTACAGGGGTAAAATGATAGTGTTTACTCCTGAGGGAGATAGCTTTTATTTCATAGGGGATCGTGGGGATTTCTTAGTTCCACCCTTGTTAGACTCGAGGAGTTGGGGAGGTTACAGCTATTTGTTGGCTAGTTTAATAGCAAATGGGAGTAGGATTTTTGACAGTGTATTACCGCCAGTAGTGGATGAGTTTCTAGACATTTTTTTGGATGATGTGACTAGTCTACCACCGAGACGAGAGATAGAGTTCACGATAGAGCTTATCCCAAGCATTGTGCCTATTTCTATTCCACCTTACCATATGGATCCAGCCGAGTTGAGGGAGTTGAAGGAATAGTTGACTAATTTATAGGGTAAGAGTTTTAGTCGTCCTAGTACTTCGCCATGAGGTGCTTCGGCAATGTTCGCAAAGAAAAAAGATGGGACATTACGTTAGTGTGTGGATTAGAGGAGACTGAACAGAGTCACTATCAAGAATAAGTACCAGTTACCAAGGATAGATGACTAGTTTGATCAGCTTAGGGGTTCGAGATATTTCTCGAAGATAGATCTTTAATCTGGGTATCATCAGTTGATAGTACAGGAGGAGGACGTAGTGAAGACAGCTCTTCGCACTCGTTATGGCCATTATGAGTTTGTAGTTATACCATTCAGTGTAATGAATGCCCCGGCGACATTTGTGGACTTGATGCATCGCATTTTTAGTCCTTATTTAGATCAATTTGTAGTGGTCGTTGATGACATTTTGATTTATTCACCTTCTAAGGATTATCATACTTTCCACTTACGGATTATGTTATAGATTTTGAGAAAGCATCATTTGCTTACTAAGTTTTTTTTTGTGTGAGTTTTGGCTTCAAGAGGTACAGTTTCTAGGCTATATTGCATCAGGTAATGGGGTGTTCGTGGATCCTTCTAGGACTAACTCTGTTATGAGTTGGGAGAGGCTAGACCTTAAGTTAATTGGGCTAATTTGTATTACATGATTATGTGTGTACTTGTTACTTAGTATGTGTAATTGTACAAGGTGCATATTTTCTTGATTTGCTAGGAGTATATGGTATGCTTGATTATTGATGAATTGGGGCTAGATGCTTATATCTATGTAGTAGACTTAGTGATTTATGAGGTAGACTATATGTTTGTTGTCTATAAGATAGGCTATAAGCCTGAATATCCATAGGATTGGATGTATGCCTAGTTACCTATATAGCAGGTTGTATGCTTAATCATGTATATGTATATTCTTTAATGGATCTTATTCTTGGGTGTTGATGTGGTAGGCTACGTGTTAGCTATTGAATGTTGTAGGTTGATATTATGTATGTATACTAGGTTAGTACCCGTTATAGTACTACGATTATGAGATCTATATAGACTGGATTGATATTAATGCATGTATAAGGGTATGTTTAACCATGTTGTATGTATGTGTGTTTGGATACATGTGTGTACAGATTAATATATATTCATAATTAAATTGGTAAAGAGTTTTGCTTAGAATCTCATTTGTTTTGGACCCTTACTTGATATATTGACTAGAAGGGTAATGAATTAAAGTAACCTTAGATAAAATTGGGATATTAGGAACTAATGTTCCAATTTGGAATAGCCAAATAGTGGATAACTACTAAACTAGAATAGGATATCCCTATTCCCAATGAAGCCCAATTTCAATTTACTAACCCTGCATCCAAACTGCCTCATTTCCACTTAATACATAAATCAAAATGGTGTAGTATTGAGGGTCCAACTTGCGGATGGGTAGGGTTTGACTCGAAACCCTAACCAGCCCTGACCCAAACCCGGTTAACTGTTCATTGCCTTCTCCGGTGGGGTTCCGTCATCCCCTTCGGCGACAGCCAACATTTTTTGATCATATTTTTTACCACTCTCAATGCAGGTTTCTTCCTAATTTCATGGGGATTGTAACCATAAGCTTAGTTTTCCATTTCATACATTATAACATCACAAATTTGGAGACAGCAGTTGGTCTCCGATGAGACTCGAATCTTCGGTGAGGGTAAGCTTTTCAATTTCGTGCATAACCACTAACTGTTTTTGCTCATTCTTTCTCTTAGTTTCTTTCTGCACCTAAGAGGAACATTTCCTCATTGTTTAAACTAAGGTTAATACATAAAATTAAAATTCTCTGATTATCACACCTAACTTGTAACTGGGTATTTCTTACTCATTTCTAAACCATTTTCAGTAAAAAAAATTTTCAAAAGAATCCTTATAGCATGCTCTTTAAGTCCTTACTCTTAAACCAAGCATTCATGCTTTGAATTTCAAAAAAACTGAATTTGGGTTTCTTACCTTAGTGAGCTTTTGGCTCACAGATTCCACTATCATCCTTCTCTATTTCTTCCTTGCTTCACTTCTGTTTCACTTTTGAATCCTCAATCAACTCTCAGCTTCTCTCTTTCGCCTTTTTTTTTTTTTTTTTCTAAATTTCTCTAAACCCACTACACATATATATAGGCAATTCTCACCGCCTTCTCTCTTTCCTCATCCTTCCTCTCTCCTTCATTTTTCTTTTCTTTCTTTTCTGCTTTTGTTTTCTTAGCATTTATTGTTCTAAGATATTTTTATAATATATATGTATATATATAATATTCATATATACACACACTAGATACACATACCACTGCCGACAATGGTTGTGCCCTTTCGTTTGCATGTATATATATATATATATATATATATATAATTCAGTATATATATACATACTATAATACATATAAGTATACACTTTTATACTATATATATACATACCTTTATACGTACATACATATTTATACATATGTTATATATACTTGTATATATATATATATTATATTATCACATGTATATATATATATTCATGTGTGTATACATAATATACTATGCATGTACATCTGTGCACATACGAGTCTACATGCACGATTTTTCATATTGTCGGGTCCCTCGTATGGGTGATTCCCGGGTACTTGGAATCGATTGTAACTTTACTCATGTGATTGACATTATCATATGTTTCTAAAACTATACATCAGTCATTATAATACATATCCAGTTTACAAGTCGATATCACACTATTTGACCCGCCCTACCTCAGTTTGAGTGCCATATTTCAGGTCAAGGTGTTTCAAGTTCAATCAATTTTTCCCCTAGCACTAGTTTTGAAAGGAATTCGGGGGAGGCTAAGTACTGCTTGAGTTGTTGGAAGCCTCTTCACATTCAGAGGTCTATTCTAGGGCTTTAATCACCCTAAAGGCTTTAAAAAATGGGAGGCACCGATCTGTAGATTTAGAGATGAACCTGTTTAGTGCTACTATCCTTCCATTTAACCCTTGAATGTCTTTTTCAGTTCTAGGAGATTCTAGTTCAATCAAATCCTTGATTTGTGTGGGGTCTACCTTAATTCCTCTTTAAGAAACTAGGAAACCTAGGAATTTTCCTTCTGTGATCCTAAAGGTACATTTAAATAGGTTAAGTTTCATTATGTATTTCTTTAGGATGTCGAATGCCTGGATTAAGTGTTGGATATGGTCACCCTTTCGAACACTTTTGAAAAGCATATCGTCGATGTAGACCTCCATTATATTCCCATTATATTCCCAATCTGGAGGCCAAACATTCTATTTACAAGCCTCTGGTATATAGCTCCAGCGTTCTTCAAACCGAGCGGCATCACTCTATAACAATAGAGACCTCACTCTGATATGAAGGTTGTTTTCTCCTGGCCTGTAGGATACATTTGAATTTGATTGTACCTTGAGTAAGCATCCATGAAACTCATCAGTTCAAAACCTACTGCGGTCTCAACAAGTTGATCAATCTTGGGAAGAGGAAAGCTGTCTTTAGGACAAGCTTTGTTAAGGTCGGTATAATCAACGTAGACCCTTCACTTGCTATTCTTCTTTTTGCAAGAACTATATTGGTAAGCCATTTTGGGTAGAACACTTCTCTTATCATTCAAGCATCAAGCAACCTCTGGACCTCTTCATTGATGATCTTGTGACGTTCTGGGACACACGTCTTTCATTTCTACCTTATTGGAGGATGATCTAGATCCGTCATCAGTTTGTGAGAGATGAAATCAGGATCTATTCCCTCCATATCCTTTGTCTCCTTAGCAAATATTGAAATATTATCTTTTAAGAATTTAATAATCTCATTTTTCTTTGAAAGAGATAGAGTTAAGCCTTTGTGCAAGTACTTTCCATCTTCTTTAGTGCTGATGAGCACTTTGATGGGTTCTTCTATTGATTTGACTGTGCTGTCTCTTCCTCTAGGACTCAGTGGCTCATCAATCTTGGAAGGACAATCTTCGACATCATGGAGCTCTGGGGATTAAGAGTTTTCCCTTTCATGAGGGTACTGTAATTGCTATTTGAAAGGTTTTTCTTTTAGTGCTAGGGCATGACATTCCCAGACAGTGGGTTGACAGTCTTTAATGGTGAGAACCTTGCTTTTATGGACATACTTCAGGCCTTGATGGAAGGTTGAAGTAACTGGCCCCATCTGGTGGATCCAGGGTCTCCCAATGATGACATTATATAGAGACTTAGCATCTAGGACCATATATTCAAAAATCAGAGTCCTTTGGTCGTCTCCCTCTCCTACCGTGATTAGTAGGTCAATTTTGCCCATTGAGAAGATGAGGTTCCCATTGAATCCTGCCATTATGGCTATAGGTGCTCTAATGGCCTTCAAATCATGTTTCATGTGCTTGAAGGGTTCATAGAATAGCACATTGGTAGAGATTCTGGTGTTTACGAGGACCCCCTGGTCTCAAAACTAGCAATTTTGAGTGAGACAACAAGACCATCGCTGTGGGGACAGTGTTTCCTAATAAGGTCCAGTTTGGAGAACTGGATATAAGGTTCTAACTTCATGTTTTTCTCAATCACTAAGATTTGGATGATATGGGTGTAATATCCCGACCTGGGATACCGGGTCATATGGCACGCATTACGAGACAATGAAAAAAATTGTGTAAAGGTATTTACACTAAAGAGAAAAATTGATTAATTAAATAATTAATTAATTTAAAATATTAGAATATATTTAATTGTTAAAATTAAATTTAAATAAACACACATATACACACATTATGGTGTATTGTGTGTATATATTATCAAATGTGTATAAATATGTATATATATAATACATGTACACAAGGAAGGATATATATATATATATATAAAATATATGTAAAGTGTGAACAGTATGTGCAAGTGGGTGTGTGTGTGTCGGTTGTGGTGTGTGGTATGTGTCTTCATGTGTAAGTATGTGTATTATATTATATGTATATATATACAAAATATCTTGCAACAATTTAATGCAAAGCTGAAAGAAGAAAAGCAAAATTTATGAGATGGGAGTTCTAGTGTAGGGCTACAAATCAGAAAGAAGAGAGAGAGAACAGTAGAGAGAGAATGGAGGAAAGAAAGAGGTCGGTCACTTTTTCTATAAAATCCCAAGCATGCAAACCATGCTTTCTTCTTGCAAAGAAACCAAAAGAAGAAGAACTGAGGAGAAGAGAAGAAGAGTTTGAGAGCAAGAAAGAAAGAGAAATCAGTGGTGAAAGGTGAACCCATCAAAACTTTTAATATTTCTCTCTCTAGAATATTTTGCATGTGTTAAGAGATTTAGGTTATGTTATGTATATATGATGCTTAATATATGTTTAAGACTTGATCAAGCATGAAAATTTGCTATGAAAATGAATGAAAACACTTAACCCACGAGAAATCTCCATTGAAGACCTTGCCCGTGGCAGGTCTGAATCAATTTCTTTTAAGCTTGAATTGGCTTATCAAAACTTAAGGTAGATACTATGAGCATGCTAAAAACACTTATACGCGATCACAAAACTCAAAGGAAGCCCTCCAAAAATCCAATTGCAGGTACGGGTTTCAAAACCCAACCCTACAAATCTGTCTTTAAATCCATATTTTTGAATGGAGAGTAAAACCCCATGAAGAGGGGATCACAAAGAATCAAACCCCAAGGGTTTTGGCTCAGAAATGAGCATGTATGACCGAATTACAGTTCGGAATATCATGTCCTAAACCGAACACCCGAACGAGTTTTGAACTCCAAAATGAATGCCAATCGAATTGTATATACCTTAGGAACATTTTGGGACAAAAACAGTAAGGATCCATGGATCCAAACTGCACGAAATAGAAAGAAAAGGAAAACTGTAACTAGGGTTTTCAGTTGGTCGTCGTGGGGAAAAAGAAGACGGGTCAACTCGGCTTTTAAAATCAGGCTGAGTCAACTCGGACAGGTGGCAGCCTCTAGGCTTGCCACCGATTAATTGGAACGACGGCGTTTCATCCCTGTTTTAAATTTTTAAAACGGTAAGGCTGACGTCATCATGACGTCAGCAACACGCATAAAACCGGATAGACCGGTTGGGTTGTAACTGAACCGGACCGGTTCACTTATACTTGGACCGAACCCCCTGGTTTTCTGTTTTATTCAAAATAAAATAAACCAATACTTTCCTTATTTGCGGATTGACCCCAGAACTTCTGGACAATCCTACTGTTGCCCAATTGATGGAAGTTTTATGCAATTAGACCCCTGGAAAAATAATTAAATAATTAAATAATTAATTTAATTATTTAATAAATAAAGTAAAATTACTATTATACCCTTGGGAAATAAATAGAGCAAATGAAGTCCAAATTTAACATATGAATAGTATATTTTTACTATTTTGGACATTCTGAGATCAATGGTAGGGTCCGTTTTACGAGACGGGGCCCGAAAAATAAGGTCACATAAGGGGGTAAATGACCAAAATACCCCTTGACCAAAATTTACAAGTTATTAGTATATTCTTACTATCTTGGACCTTCTGAGTCCAATGGTGAGGTCCACGACACGAGACGGGGTCCCGAAAAATAAAGACACGTAAAGGGATAAAAAGACCAAAATACCCCTGGTACCCCTAAAGCCAAAATGAAATCAAAGAAGGTCTAAATTGACTTTCCTTGACATCCTGGACTCAATAATGGAGTCCGAATTACGAAACGAAGTACAGAAAAATATGACACGTAAAACAGTAAATGACCATTTTGCCCTTTTACATATAAAAGTCCGAATTAAATGTTAGGAAAGCCTAAACCGACTTTCTTCAACACTCCGGACTCAATGGTAGAGTCTATTCGACCAAAAGAAATGTCTAAAATAAAAAGACATAAAATTTGATGAATAGCATCTGTTAGATGACTATGAACTGAAATATTGCCAAAGAACTAAACTGAGGCAAGTACGAGAAATGAAATACGAAAAGACACGACACGTAAACATGTCAAATAAATAACTTTAAATTAAAGTTAATGGAACTCCCAGAAGAGTATAAATTGAAATAAATTCAATTTCTAACACATTAAATTATGTCATAGGTTACAAGTACGAGTTAAATTAAGTACCTATGAAATTATGAAATCGTTTTAGGATCTAATACGATTTAAGCATAAGTTAAGGAATATCGAGATGATATTACAATGAATGTGAAGTTGATGAGATGTTTATGAATTGTTCTTAGGAACTACAAGGAAAGTGGGAAAGCGCATTTTCGCACTAACCCTAAAGAATCAAGGTGAGTAACCCTGTGTTTGAATTGGAGATTTAACTCCATGGATTTGAAAAAGTTTTAAGTTCAAAGATGTGAAGTATTTGAAGTTTCAAATTCAGTATTTACATGATTCAGCTTTTAATTGTAACTCTATTATGACATGCTCAGTGATTGGTATCTATCATAGTTTTCTTAAAACATATTTCAGCATGTCTAAAGTTTTAAATGCCAAATTATGTTAAATATCCTGAATTTGATAGTTACAAGTATTTGAAGTTCTATTGTAGAAATTATACATTTCATGTTTTAAATACTCATGAAAGTATCTATTGAAGAAGTTATGTGATAAATGTTTTACAAGATAAACGGTACTAAGTACCACCCCCTATGATGGTTGAAATCCTTCGGGATTCAACAGTAAATGCCCGGTAGCAGGATCTAATCCCCCAGGCAAATGAGATCGACAGTATTGGCAGTAAAATGGGAGTCTGGTTCAAAACAGATTCCACCTAATTAAAGAGAAAAGATGACAAAGTGATTTGGAAATGAAAGCAGGTTTTACCCTCATTTTCAAATACATATTTATGTGATTTAAAGTTTATATACTTTATCTGATGAAGTACGAGTTTTGCTTGGATACCTTAAATGTTTCCAAGTTATTTGAAATGCATATGTTTTGAGTTATATACTCTATTTGACGAAGTACGAGTTTAGCTTGAATACCTTAAATGTTTCAAAGCTATCTGTTTTAAGAATGCATGTACTCTGTATTCTAAATTGTATAAGCAATTGGTAGTGAATGTTTTACAACTCTTATGTACTAAAAACAAACTGCTAATTGAAAACCCCATGACGAATACTGGAATTGCTCACAAGCTTAGATTAGCTTACCCGGACTTTGTTCGGACCCCCCTTTCAGGTGATGCAGCAGACAGGGTCTTAAGGACAACGACGATGAGTCTAGCTATTTTTTTGGGAGGATATGTTTAAGTAGTTTTCTTTGAAGAACCTATGAACACTAGTAAGTACGTTTTGTATTAGCAGACAATGTAAGAATATGTAATAAGCCCTCAGGGCAACCGAATATGTATTGTATTAATGTATGAAGTCTTTAAGTTTTAGTTATACTCTGAATGTGTAACCATGTATGTTAAGTATGGAACAGCAGTATCGGACAGATGTGCATAATTTAAAAATGAGAAAAGAAAAGAAAAAGTTTTTCACGCTTCCGCAATCATGTGTAGCACATCTATTCGATACCGCTGCAGATGCGAGCCTTGTCTCAGGGCCTTCGGGTCTCGGGGCGGCGGTCGCGATCTGGTAATCCGCAGAGGGTGGGTTTCAGGTCATGACAACATGGTATCAGAGCACTAGGTATTAGGTCTTTTGGGAAAAGACCGAGTCGTAATTTAAGTTAGGAATTTCTAAGATTAGTTCTAGGTTGAATAAAGCCAACTTAGTGACAATAAGAGATTCGAAATAGAATTTTGAGTTAGGTAAGTCCTAGGCTACCTAAAATATGTGAAGTATGTGATTTGAAGTAAAGGCGGCGGGGTATGGGACCCGTAGTACATGAAATAGATATGTGAAGTATGTGATACGATATAAAGGCGGGGTCTGGGACCCGCAGTACATGAAATAGATATGTGAAGTACATGATATGATATAAAGGCGGGGTATGGGACCCATAGTACATGAAATAGATATATGAAGTATACGATAGGAAGGCGGGGTATGAGACCCGTAGTATATGAAATGGAGATGTAAAGTATGTGATATGAAATAAAAGCGGGGTATGGGACCCGCAGTTAAGTAGAAGAAATAAAGGCTGAAGATTAGAAGTAGAAACATGAATTAAGAAGGTGGATAACAGAAATTGTAAAAAGTTAAAAAAGTGAAAAGGGAGGATTTTGACAGTTATTGATGTGCTATCAGGACCCCTGTTACCGGTGAGGAACGGCCGCCTTATCATGTAACTAAGGTAGCTGAGAAACACACAGTGCTGCCTTATCCAACCTGATCGAGGAAATCCTTAAACCAGTAAAAAGACATGAATCCCGAATGTGACTGGAGATATTAGAAATGTTATATTAGAAGCAAGGAATAATACGAGTAAACATTGTTAAGAAATATGAGTAGTCGAGTTTTGAGGACAAAACTCTTTTAAGTAGGGAAGAATGTAATATCCCGACCCGGGATACCGGGTCATATGGCACGCATTACGAGACAATGAAAAAAATTGTGTAAAGGTATTTACACTAAAGAGAAAAATTGATTAATTAAATAATTAATTAATTTAAAATATTAGAATATATTTAATTGTTAAAATTAAATTTAAATAAACACACATATACACACATTATGGTGTATTGTGTGTATATATTATCAAATGTGTATAAATATGTATATATATAATACATGTACACAAGGAAGGATATATATATATATATATAAAATATATGTAAAGTGTGAACAGTATGTGCAAGTGGGTGTGTGTGTGTCGGTTGTGGTGTGTGGTATGTGTCTTCATGTGTAAGTATGTGTATTATATTATATTTATATATATACAAAATATCTTGCAACAATTTAATGCAAAGCTGAAGGAAGAAAAGCAAAATTTATCAGGTGGGAGGTCTAGTGTAGGGCTACAAATCAGAAAGAAGAGAGAGAGAATAGTAGAGAGAGAATGGAGGAAAGAGAGAGGTCGGTCACTTTCTCTATAAAATCCCAAGCATGCAAACCATGCTTTCTTCTTGCAAAGAAACCAAAAGAAGAAGAACTGAGGAGAAGAAAAGAAGAGTTTTAGAGCAAGAAAGAAAGGGAAATCAGTGGTGAAAGGTGAACCCATCAAAACTTTTAATATTTCTCTCTCTAGAATATTTTGCATGTGTTAAGAGATTTAGGTTATGTTATGTATATATGATGCTTAATATATGTTTAAGACTTGATCAAGCATGAAAATTTGCAATGAAAATGACTGAAAACACCTAACCCACGAGAAATCTCCATTGAAGACCTTGCCCATGGCAGGTCTGAATCAATTTCTTTTAAGCTTGAATTGGCTTATCAAAACTTAAGGTAGATACTATGAGCATGCTAAAAACACTTATACGCGATCACAAAACTCAAAGGAAGCCCTCCAAAAATCCAATTGCAGGTACGGGTTTCAAAACCCAACCCTACAAATCTGTCTTTAAATCCATATTTTTGAATGGAGAGTAAAACCCCATGAAGAGGGGATCACAAAGAATCAAACCCCAAGGGTTTTGGCTCAGAAATGAGCATGTATGACCGAATTACAGTTCGGAATATCATGTCCTAAACCGAACACCCGAACGAGTTTTGAACTCCAAAATGGATGCCAATCGAATTGTATATACCTTAGGAACATTTTGGGACAAAAACAGTAAGGATCCATGGATCCAAACTGCACGAAATAGAAAGAAAAGGAAAACTGTAACTAGGGTTTTCAGTGGGTCGTCGTGGGGAAGAAGAAGACGGGTCAACTCGGCTTTTAAAATCAGGCTGAGTCAACTCGGACAGGTGGCAGCCTCTGGGCTTGCCACCGATTAATTGGAACGACAGCGTTTCATCCCTGTTTTAAATTTTTAAAACGGTAGGGCTGACGTCATCATGATGTCAGCAACACGCATAAAACCGGATAGACCGGTTGGGTTGTAACTGAACCGGACCGGTTCACTTATTGTAATATCCCGACCCGGGATACGTCACGTATACCGAGGTAGGTCGGTTAAAACATGTAACTTGAACGGTAAAGATATGTATATCATAGTATTTTCATGGAAATGAATGACTGGAACTGTGAATGATGGAAATGAATGATCAAGGCTGGGTAACACCCGAGCCCCACAGGGCATTGCATCGTAATGCGTGCATGCACGTATTTCCATGCATGCATACGTGAATATAAATTCATAGCTCGACTAAAATAAGTGTATGCGTATACGATTTAAAATGGGATTGTACCCCTACATATGCATGTATATACATGTATAAAAACATGTATTTGGTGTGTATGTATATATTTATATATATATATATAATATGATGTATTTATGTATATATGTATATATACATAAGAAATAAAAAGAAAGAAAAGGAAAAAGGGGAAACTGCCCTTGGGCAGTATACAGGTACATTGCATGTGAGGTGTGTGTGTGTCGGCTAGGTGAGATATGTGTGTGTTATATATATATAATATGATATATGTATATATGAGTGTAACACAAGTCTCCCAAGCCAATTAATGCAAAGTTGCATTTGGCAGAGAGAACACAGACCCTAGGTCAGGGAAAGAGGCCATAGAAGGGGGAGTAACCGAGAGAGAGAGAGAGAGAGAGAAAAGAGAGAGAGGCGGTGGAAACCATTTCTCTATATATGAACCTACGGGTGTGGGTTCAAAGGCAAAAAGGAGACCAAGATTGAGAGAACACATTAGCAAAGAACTCAGGAGCATAAATAGGAAGTTTGGAGGGTCATAGTGGGCTGAAATCCGAAACCCAGGTAAGTAAATTAAGTTCTGTTTTTGAGATTTTAAGCATGTATGTTTGATCTAAATTCAGGGTCTTAATAAGCATGCTTTTAGCTTTTAAATGCAAGAAAAATGATAGAAAAAGGTTTAGAAACCATAGAGATATCCCAAGTTGCAGGTTATAGAGAATAATCGGCCGTGGGACATTTCATGCATTAAACCTTGCTTTTAGTTTGTAGAAATGTTGCTATAAAGTGCAGAAACACTTTAGGATCGAAATGGGTTTAAAACCCAGAAGAAACAGCCACGGAAATGAGAAAAATCACTTGGCCGGAGATTCGGCCGGAGATGTTTAAGCTCTATTTCGTGAAGAATTGAAAGGTTAAATGGAAAACTAAAGCTAGAAATATAATCTACATAAAAAGGGGAATGAAATGGCATTCAAAATGGGGGAAAAATCTATCAGAAACCAGTGACCGTCGCCGGAGAAGGTCACTATGCACTGCCGGAACCCTACCGGAGACGTGGGGAAGACGACCGGAAAAGCGTGGGTCTATTCGGGTTAAGTCTAGACCGGATCCGGGTTCGGATCGGGTCGGGACCCGACCGGACATAAACGGTTAAGTGATGCTGTGTCGTTTTGGGTTTTTAATTTAAATGGGATTGGGCTTGTTTGGTTACACGGATAGTAAATTGGAATTGGGTTTGGGGTTATCCAAACCAAGGATGGGATAGGAAATCAGGGTTATTGAAATCCGGATTTCCAAATGAAGTGAACCGTTTGGTTCAGGGGACGGGTGGACCGGTTTAGGGTTTTTAGGTCTGAACCAACTGGTTCAGACCGCAACTTTTAGAAATTGTGAACCGGCCCCAAATGTTTTGAAAAATTACACTAAGGCCCAAACAGAAAATTAATTAAATATTAATTTTTACAATAATGCCCCTACTTCAAATATGGGTCAAACGAAGTCCAAACGATACAAATGAATAGTCAAAACCTATTATCTCGGATGTTCTGACTCCAATGGTGGGATCCGTTTTACGAGACGGAACCCCGAAGGATAAAATACCGCAAAAGTGCAAAATGACTATTTTGCCCTTTTTAGTACAAAAGTCCAAATGGAATTCCACGAAAGCCTAAACCGACTTTCTTCGGCATTCCGAACTCAATAGTAAAGTCTAAAATAGTATTTGAAATACTTATGATAGGAAGGCATAAAATTTGATGAATAGCATTTATTCTGAAACGTATTCACTGATATATAGGGAACTCAAAAGGCAAGGGTATACTCACGGATTTCTGAGGTAGAATCACGATAGAGGTAAGTGGATCACTCTCTCTTACATGTGGTGTTTCCACAAGCCAAGTTTATTCTTTTACTGCCAAACTCGTACTCTTGAATGTATTGATATCCTTGTGTTCCACATTTCGATATTTTTTATCTTGTGGACATATCATTGACTGATGTATCATTGTTATCATGTTTAACTGTGCTTTGAAAGCAACTCATGTTATTACTATTCACAATGAGATATTGTTCTATCTCGTGGACATTGCTTGACTGTTATATCATTGTTTTCATGTTGAACCATGCCTTGAAAGGCCTACTGTTGTATCCTTATTGAATGAATGATATTCCATTTATATTCTATGGAATTACTTATGATCATGACATGTTTATGAACACGGGGGTTGTGCTCAGTCACAACACCCATCTGATGCTATCTGATTGAATGGGACCTACGGGTCAAGTCCGTGAACGGACAAATGGCAATTTACTGGAATTGATTGGGGGGTATGCCGGGCCCCAAAAGATCGAGGGTCTGCCGAGCCCTGAAACAGAATAAAAGCATCTCTTATGATTGACAGAACTTGATTGTTGAATGGCACTATCCCTTATAATTCTTCAAGTCTCGAAGGACTTGCATTGATTGATTTGATTGTGATCGGTTCATTGTGGCAGTACTTCATTGTTGTTATATTTTCATTTTACACTATTACTTCCGATTGTGTATTGTGATTACTTTTCATTGGCCCTCGTGGCAATTGTTTCCATTGGCCCTCGTGGCGATTATGTTCATTGGCTATCACAGCATCTCCTTCCTTATGATTGGCTATCATTATCTTATTCATGGATTCACATTGATCATCGATACCAGTGTTGGAGATCTGTTTTACTTACTGAGCTTTGTAGCTCATTCCACCCCATTTACCCCCATTTCAGATGATGACGCTGCGAGACCCCAGTAGGAGTCTGAGAGCGTAGGGGGACATTTTGAAGTATTGTATCAGTCTATGTTAGTTCTCCCATGTATTCACCACCCCCGGGTGCTGGTTACGTTTTAGTTCTCATTTTGAATTATGTAGAACTATGTCATGTATTTAATAGACTTCCGCTGTTAAATTTATTTTAAAGACTTCCGCTGGATTACTGTAATTGATAAAGACTTCCTCTGTTTATTGTTTTAAATTTTTAGTACATTGCATATTAGTACTATGATACAGGAATGGAAAAAGTAGGGACGGCCTTCGGGTCGGCCCCGCAACACGAGATCCGCACAGGGTGGGTTTCGGGTCGTGACACTTATACTTGGACCGAACCCCCTAGTTTTCTGTTTTATTCTAAATAAAATAAACCAATACTTTCCTTATTTGCGGATTGACCCCAGAACTTCTGGACAATCCTACTATTGCCCAATTGATGGAAGTTTTATGCAATTAGACCCCTGGAAAAATAATTAAATAATTAAATAATTAATTTAATTATTTCATAAATAAAGTAAAATTACTATTATACCCTTAGGGAAATAAATAGAGCAAATGAAGTCCAAATTCAATATATGAATAGTGTATTTTTACTATTTTGGACATTCTGAGATCAATGGTAGGGTCTGTTTTACGAGATGGGGCCCGAAAAATAAGGTCACATAAGGGGGTAAATGACCAAAATACCCCTTGACCAAAATTTACAAGTTATTATTATATTCTTACTATCTTGGACCTTCTGAGTCCAATGGTGAGGTCCATGACACGAGACGGGGTCCCGAAAAATAAAGACACGTAAAGGGATAAAAAGACCAAAATACCCCTGGTACCCCTAAAGCCAAAATGAAATCAGAGAAGGTCTAAATTGACTTTCCTTGACATCCCGGACTCAATAATGGAGTCCGAATTACGAAACAAAGTACAATAAAATATGACACGTAAAATGGTAAATGACCATTTTGCCCTTTTACATATAAAAGTCTGAATTAAATGTTAGGAAAGCCTAAACCGACTTTCTTCGACACTCTAGACTCAATTGTCACGACCCGAAACCCACCCTATGTGGATCTCGTGTCGCGGGGCCGACCCGAAGGCCGTCCCTACTTTTTTTTCATTCCTGTATCGTAGTACTAATATGCAAAGTACTAAAACCTCAAAACAATAACAGCGGAAGTCTTATCAGTAATAGTACATCAGCGGAAGTCTTTCAATACACAAGGTTAGCGAAGTCTTTACAATACATAATATGGTTCTACATAAACAAAATAAGAACCAAACATGACCAGCACCCGAGGGTGGTGAATACATGGGAGAACTAAAACATAAACTGATGCATTTCCCCAAATGTCCTTCTATGTCTTTAAACTCCTACCGGGGTCTCGCGGCATCAGTACCTGAAATGGGGATGAGGAGGGTGGAATGAGCTACAAGAGCCCAGCAAGTAAATACAGATCTCCGACACTGGTATCGAGGATCATAAAAGAATATGAATCCAAGAACAAGAATATGTTAGCCAATCATAAGAAATAAGATGCTATGATAGCCAATGGGAACAGTTGCCATAAGGGCCAATAAACAATAGAACACAATGTACAATTAGGAGTAAGGGACATAACATCAACATGAAACTCTTAACATGTGAACAGTGGCAAATGAACAGTGGAATCACAATGTGTAATCAGTAGGAATGGCATAACAATGTCCTGGAATTCTCGACGATAATACAATAACAAGAAAGTACTGCCATTATAATTGATCAACAATAAATCAATAAAGGAATATCTCGCAATACAAGATAATCACAAGAACAATGTAATTCAACAATTATAGTTGAGCAATCGTATAAGAGATGCTTTTGTTCTGTGTCAGGGCTTGATATGCCCTCGGTCCTTGGGGGCCCGGTTTACCCCCTTCAGTGCATTCCAGTGTATGGCCATATGTCCGTTCACGGACTCGACCTGAAGGTCTTCAGTGAATTTAAAAGCATCGGATGGATATTGTGACTGAGCACAAATCCTAGTATACATAAACATTTCATGATCATAAATGATTCCATAGGAGTATATAAAAATGGAATATCATCAATTCAATGGAAACATAACAATAGGCATTTCAAAACACGGTTCAACATGATAACAATGGTACAACAATAAATCAATGTCCACCAGATAGAACAATATCACGTTGTGGAGACAATAACATCAGATACGCTCAGGAGTACAAGTTTGGCAGTAAAAGAATGAACTTGGCTTGATAACACCACATGGAAGAGAAAGGGTATCTACTTACCTCTAATGCATTGCTAAATCAGTCTCCTGTAGGTTTTCCTTTTCCCGTTGAGTTCCCTATATATCAGTAAATACGTTTCAGAATAATTTCTATTTACCAAATTCTATGCCTTGCTATGATCAGTATTTCTAATACTTATTTAGACTTTTATATGTCCGTTGTTCTCGGAACCTCTTTTCATAATTTTGACATTACCAATAGATTCGGAAGGTTCAGAATAATAAAAATTCACTAGTTATTTAATTCAATTGAAGTCCATTTGGCTCACCTATGAAGCAGGGGTATTTTGGTCATTTTTACATGTCTTTATCTTTTGGGGCCCTGTCTCATGAAACGGACCTCACCATTGGACTTAGAGCATCCGAGATAATAAAAATTGACTATTCATTTGCCCTATTTGGACATCGTTTGACCCACTTTTGAGTCAGGGGTATTTTTGTAAAATTAACATTTCTCTGTTGGGCCTTAGTGGAATTATCTATAACTTTTGGGGTCAAAATGTAATTATGCAGAGTTGCGGTCTGAACCAGTTGGTTCAGAACTAGAAACCCTAAACCGGTTCCATTCCACTATGAACCAACCGGTTCAATTAACTTCAGAGAACCGGATTGAGATATCCAATTCTCTCACCCTATCCACGGTTTGGACAACTCCAATCCAATTCCAATCCCTTATATCCATGACCAAACAGGCCCAATTGATTTTAAATTTACATTCAAAACGACACAGTGTTGGTACCTGTATTGCAGTCGGTCGGATCTCAACCAGACCCGACCCAGAGCCGATCTCATCCTGACCCGAAGAAGCCCCCATTAATCCGGTCGTCTTCTCCGGTGGGTTTTCCGGCCACGGTCGCCGGAATAGTGCAGTTCCTCACGGATCTTCATGGTTTTACGTCCAAACTTTACTGTTTTTCTTCCTAATGAATTCTAAGATTGTAAGAAATATTTTAGGACTGATTTTAACCTCCAACATCACCGGTTTCACACACCCATTCCCAGTTTCCGGCGTTGCACCGGTGAGGGAATAACTGGCCACAGAATGGCCATTTCTTGACCATTTAAGCTGATTCGAAGTGCGTTGGGCCCCTGGAGACGTTTCCTATCCATATTATGGTTCAAATCTTGATTTGGTTTCACCTATTTTTAAATCACCATTTCCAGCCGTAAACCCAGTTCTGGTTTTTCTTGTTTTTCTTTTCTATTTCGTGTCCTACCAATTCAGTAATCAAAGTCTATGATAACAGGGAGTAAAACTAAAGAGGTGAAGATGAAATAGGTTACCTATTTTAGTTGCTGATTTCCTTCAACTGCTTCAATCGGTTCTCTCTCTCTCTAACTTCTTGCGATTCAGTTTTATCTCTCTTCCAATCTCTTTCTAACTTCTCTCTTCCTTAACCCTTTCTTTCTTCCCTTAACCGACCCCCCCCAGTCGGTGGCCCTTGCCACCTGTAGCTGCGGTGGCAGCATATCCATGCACAAACAACACCTCACACATAGCTTTCTCTCTCTCTCTCCTCCTCACACGTTGCACCCTAGCCCTCTCTTGCTGATTTCCCACTCGGTGGCTTTGCCACCTCCTCATCATGCAAGGCCCACATGGCACACACTTTACATACCTATTATATATATATATATATATATGCAATCGTATACACATATATACATATATAAATAATATTACATTGATACATTATGTATGTATAGATATTACATATACATCTCCACTTAATTTTGTGCATGCACGTAGTACATACGAGATTCAAATGTTGGTTTATTCGGGTGTTTAAATATTCCGATTTAACTTTAAACTTTGTTCTTGTAATAAATTCTCTTATAGTCCGGGGTTTCATGTTTTGGCCCAACCCAACTCAGGTCGGTATCGCCTAGCTCGGGATACGTGTCATATCCCGAGTCGGGATATTACATCAATGGTAGAGTCTATTCGACCAAAAGAAATGTCTAAAATAAAAAGACATAAAATTTGATGAATAGCATCTGTTAGATGACTATGAACTGAAATATTGCCAAAGAACTAAACTGAGGCAAGTACGAGAAATGAAATACGAAAAGACACAACACGTAAACATGTCAAATAAATAACTTTAAATTAAAGTTAATGGAACTCCCAGAAGAGTATAAATTGAAATAAATTCAATTTCTAACACATTAAATTATGTCATAGGTTACAAGTACGAGTTAAATTAAGTACCTATGAAATTATGAAATCGTTTTAGGATCTAATACGATTTAAGCATAAGTTAAGGAATATCGAGATGATATTACAATGAATGTGAAGTTGATGAGATGTTTATGAATTGTTCTTAGGAACTACAAGGAAAGTGGGAAAGCACATTTTAGCACTAACCCTAAAGAATCAAGGTGAGTAACCCTGTGTTTGAATTGGAGATTTAACTCCATGGATTTGAAAAAGTTTTAAGTTCAAAGATGTGAAGTATTTGAAGTTTCAAATTCAGTATTTACATGATTCAGCTTTTAATTGTAACTCTATTATGACATGCTCAGTGATTGGTATCTATCATAGTTTTCTTAAAACATATTTCAGCATGTCTAAAGTTTTAAATGCCAAATTATGTTAAATATCCTGAATTTGATAGTTACAAGTATTTGAAGTTCTATTGTAGAAATTATACATTTCATGTTTTAAATACTCATGAAAGTATCTATTGAAGAAGTTATGTGATAAATGTTTTACAAGATAAACGGTACTAAGTACCACCCCCTATGATGGTTGAAATCCTTCGGGATTCAACAGTAAATGCCCGGTAGCAGGATCTAATCCCCCAGGCAAATGAGATCGACAGTATTGGCAGTAAAATGGGAGTCTGGTTCAAAACAGATTCCACCTAATTAAAGAGAAAAGATGACAAAGTGATTTGGAAATGAAAGCAGATTTTACCCTCATTTTCAAATACATATTTATGTGATTTAAAGTTTATATACTTTATCTGATGAAGTACGAGTTTTGCTTGGATACCTTAAATGTTTCCAAGTTATTTGAAATGCATATGTTTTGAGTTATATACTCTATTTGACGAAGTACGAGTTTAGCTTGAATACTTTAAATGTTTCAAAGCTATCTGTTTTAAGAATGCATGTACTCTGTATTCTAAATTGTATAAGCAATTGGCAGTGAATGTTTTACAACTCTTATGTACTAAAAACCAACTGCTAATTGAAAACCCCATGACGAATACTGGAATTGCTCACAAGCTTAGATTAGCTTACCCGGACTTTGTTCGGACCCCCCTTTCAGGTGATGCAGCAGACAGGGTCTTAAGGACAACGACGATGAGTTTAGCTATTTTTTTGGGAGGATATGTTTAAGTAGTTTTCTTTGAAGAACCTATGAACACTAGTAGTACGTTTTGTATTAGCAGACAATGTAAGAATATGTAATAAGCCCTCAGGGCAACCGAATATGTATTGTATTAATGTATGAAGTCTTTAAGTTTTAGTTATACTCTGAATGTGTAACCATGTATGTTAAGTATGGAACAGCAGTATCGGACAGATGTGCATAATTTAAAAATGAGAAAAGAAAAGAAAAAGTTTTTCACGCTTCCGCAATCATGTGTAGCACATCTATTCGATACCGCTGCAGATGCGAGCCTTGTCTCGGGGCCTTCGGGTCTCGGGGCGGCAATCGCGATCTGGTAATCCACAGAGGGTGGGTTTCAGGTCGTGACAATGGGGCTCTGCCCTTGCCTCTCGAACATATCTTTTCTTTGCTCGGTTAGACATCCTCGTCATTGTATTGTCAGTGTAGAGTGTCGCGACCCGAAACCCACCCTCTGCGGATCTCATATCGCAACTGCCACCCTTCGACCCGGAGGCCTTAGGGCAAGGCTCACACAAGCAACAGTATCGGATGACGGTGTGACCTTGGTTTGCGGAAGCGTAAAAAAACTTTTTCTTTTCTTTTCTCATTTTAAAATTTTCGCACATTCGTCCGGTACTACGGCTCTTCATAGCGGTACACATGATAATACATTCAGAGCATAAATAAAAGTTATAAGGTTTTATACATATTACATATTCGAATGCCTCTAGGGCTTAAGTACATATTGTCCAAAGTCTATTACATCATAATGCATCCAACTATAGATTCTAACTACTTCCAAAAGTCCATAATCCTATACAGCCATTAGTCATTATCCCAAAATGGAGCACGACTCCCACTCATCGTCAGTATCTAAAAAATGTTTAGGGAATGGGGTGAGCTTCGAGAAGCCCAATGAGTAATTCATGCATTTGTCATGGGTTTTCAATTGGCAGTGGTTTCGCACATGAGAGTTTATAAAATACTCACTACCAATTGCTCGTATACTTTGAACATAGAGCATATGCATTCTTCATAAAAATAGCTTTGAAACATTTAAAGTATTCAAGCTAAACATACATTTCTTCAAGTAGAGTATATGCACTTCAAATATATAAACATGCATAATAAAAATGGGGTAAAAATCTGCTTCCATTTTTTAAAAACATTTGTCATCTTTTCTCTTTAATTAGGTGGAATCTATTTCGAACCAGACTCCCATTTTACTGCAATGCTACAATCTCATTTACCTAGGGGATTACATCTTGCTACTGGGCATTTCACACGACAGGTCAATTGAGTTCCGAAGAAACCCAAAATCCTGACTATGCGACATTTCACATGACAGTGCAATTGAGTTCCGAAAAAACCCAAAATCTTGACTATGTGATTTTTGCATTGTTATCTTGTAAAACATTTATCACATGGCTTTTTCAAATAGATACTTTTCATGAGTATTTAAAACATGACATTCATGATTTCATTATAGGATCTTCAATTACTTGGAATAATCAAATTCAGAATATTTAAGGAAATTGGTGTTTTGCTTAGGCATGCTAAGTATTTCGAAGAAAGGAACTGTATATAAAAACATTTACTAAGCATGTCATAACAAAATATTTTAAAACAGGAATCGTATAAAAACTGAATTTGATATTTAAACATCATTCAAATCCGTGGAATTAAATTTCCACTTCAAATGCAGGGTTACTCACCTTATAAGTCTGGGTTGGCACTATTGATGTGCCTTTCCCTTTCCTTTGTAGTTCCTAAGAACAATTCATAATAGTCCATTAACTTCACATTCACTTCAAACATCTCCTACTGATGCTTCCTAACTTATGCTTAGATCTTATTGAATCCTAACTTTAATCTTAGGCGTTATACTTTTAAGGTATACTCTTCTGGTAGCTTTATTTACTTCAATTTAAATTTAATTACTTCGCGTGTTTACGTGTCATGTATTTTCGTATCTTATTTTCACGTACGAGCCTTAGTTTATTACTTCGGCTATATTCTAGTTCATAATCACCTGACTGATGTTATTCATCAAATTTTATGTCTTTTTATTTTAAACATCTCTTTTAGTTGAATAGACTCTACCATTGAGTCCGGAATGTCGAAGAAAGTCAATTTAGGCTTTCGCCGAACTCTGTTTGGGTTTTGGTAGTAGTAGGGGCATTTTACAATTTGGACCCCACCGTTGAGTCCAGAACGTTGACGAAAGTCAATTTAGACCCTCTCTAGTTTCAATTTGGCTTTAGGGGTACTAGGATAATTTGGTCATTTTACCCCTTTACGTGTCTTTACTTTTTGGAGTCCTATTTTAGGAAACGGACCCCACCATTGGATCCAGAATGCCCAAAATAGTTAGAATACACTATTCACATGTTTAATTTGGACTTCATTTGCTTCATTTATGGCCTAGGGGTATTTTTGAAATATTTTTCACTTAAATATTATTAATTTAATATTAAATTTATTTCGGTTGGGCCACAGTGAAATTTTCCAGAAGTTCTGGGGGTCAAAATCTAATTTTGTAAACTTTTGGTCTGAACCAGTGGGTTCAGTTCGTTCTTAAGTGAACCGGTTTGGGTTTTTATTGAACCAACTGGTTTGGTCAGTTCAACACGTAATGCTAATGTCATGATGACGTCAGCCCTAACATTTAAATTTTTAAAATAACACCACTTCATACAATGTCGTCCCATTTAAACCTTTTGTGCGACGGGTCGGGTCCCGACCCGAAGTCCGGCCCTGTACTGTTCATCTTCTTCCTCTTTTCTTCCCCCGTGTTGCCATAGTTGCAGGCTTTCATTTTCTTCAATTTCATGAAGTTTGGCTTAACCAAATCTTTTTATTTTTAATCTAAAATGTTTCTGGGACATCATAGAGGGTTTTGGCATTCGTTTCAGAGCTTGAACCGAGCTCAACCGTTCGGTGTGAAGGTTTATCCATCAACCTGCAACTCGATCATGTATGCTCATTTTTTAGCCAAAATCATCGGGGTTTGTTCTGTTGTGATTCCCTCTTGATGGGGTTTCATATCTCATTCCTAAAAATGGGTTTGACAGTGCGTTTGTGAGGTTGGGTTTTGAAACCCGTACCTGCAATTCGACCTTTGAAGGTCATTCCTTTGGACTTTTGATCGCGCATTAGGGTTTTTAAAACCCTCATGGTGTCTATTTAAGGTCTTGATAAGCCAAAACTAATTTGATGGCGATGGATTCAGACCTGTTGTAAGCAAGGTCCTCTAATGGTGGCCTTCTGGGTTTTCGTGTTTAAGGTGTTCTTATAGCAAATTTTCATGCCTAATCAACTTAAAAACACATATTTAATATCATGATAATATAACAATCCTAAATACAATTTATATCTATGTAAAATTTTAGAGACAGAAAAATGATAGTTTCATGTATTCTCACATTTTTTGGTTGTGATTGTTGATCCTCTTCCCTTCTGATCCTTCCTTTTTCTTCCTAGAAACTCCTTCCTTTCTCTCTTAGTGACTAAATGATGTGTGGCGTGTGTATGCGCTGTGTATATGTGTATATAAGCATATGCTTGATCATTGCATTTCTGATTTCCTCACCAACCAAGTTAACTTATGGCAGCATCTTAAATGAGTGCCTCTCTACTCTACTATTTTGGGCAAGCCATCATTTGGTTGTGTATGTGTGTGGTGTTTTGTGTATATGTATATATATATATATATAATATTTCACTCACACACCAAGACACTAAGACACACACACACTCTTCACAATCCGACACACACACACACAGTTTCACTATTCTGCACACATACTCTAGATATTTACACATATATATATATATATTGTTCTCTTATATACATACACGCATGCATACATACCTGGCCATATGTACACACACACAATACACCTTCAATGTGTGTATGTGTGTGTCATCATATTTAATTATAACTAACTAATATTTTCTTATATTAAATTAATTATTATCTTAAGTGTATACTCTTTACACTAATTTTTTATAACCTCATAATACGTGCCATGTGAGCCGATATTTTTGGGTCGGGGTATTACATAGAGCACGAAGATGACTTGGTTATTTTGTTGTTGTTGATCATTCTGAACTTCCCTCTGTTTAGGCCTTTGCTTTAGCCTTCTTTGAGGAGGTCTTTCATTACGGGGGATCTACCTCCCGTCTTGGTCGACAAACTCTCTTAACCATCCTCTCCTAATAAGTTGCTCTATCTCTTCCTTCAAATCTCTATACTCTTTAGTCATATGCCCCTACTCTTTATAAAAATCATAATACTTGTTTCAATTCCTTGAGTTGGGTTTGTTTTTCAATGGTTCTGGCCACCTCAGGTTTTCACGAGTCTGAATTTGTTGGAGTATATCGGCAAGAGAAGCATTCAGCAGGGTATAAGTCCCATATCTTCTAAAGTCAAAGTTTTTCTAGGCTCTAGATGTTATTTTCCTATCGGGACTCCTAATCCTCTACTTGTTGGCGCTGTTATCCCTCTTCTTAACTTGCCCATCCTTTTAAGCTTGTTCTTTAGCTTTGCAAAAGGAGGCTTTCATATCTTCGAGAATAATATACTACTGCATTTTGTCCATAAGTGTCGTTATGTCGACGGGAAGATTCTTGGTTAGGGAATCCCTCTTCGTTTCGGTTATCATGTGAGCTCGGTATTAAAACAAGTTATGTACTCCAAAAGTGATTCTCCCTTTGCTTGTTTCACAGTTAGCAAGAATTCTGGTCATTTTCTCAACTTATTGCTCGTGAAGAATCAGTTAAGAAAAAGCTTACTGAGCTCATAAAAATTGTTGAACAATTTTTGGGGAAGGTTGCAGAACCACTTGAGGGTGGTACCCTTGAGGCTGGTCATGAAATGTCGACACATGAAGACATCGGTAGCCCCATGTAGAGCCATTGTGTTTGATAATGAGATAGATGGTCCCTAGGGTCCTCAGACCTATCATAGAAAGTGAATTTTGGTACAACAAACTTCTTGGGTCGTTCCTTTGTCATTATGACAGAAGTAAATGGCATGGAAAACCTACTGAGCAGTTTACTTAGCTCGTCTTGTTCTAGAGAGACGTCGAGCCCCTTGGTTGAGATCATCTAATCTTAAGAGTCTGCTAGATCCTCTACCCTTTGAAGGGCTTTGTAATACCCCGACCCGGGGTACGGCACAAATATCGAGGTAAGTCGATACAATAATAAAACCCGAACTGTTTTAAGTTATGTTGCATAATTAAATGGATATGTGTATATGAATATGTATGCACAATAATGTATTAGGTGTTCTCATGAATACATATGTATATATATAATTTGAGTACGGTATATAAATATATATAGGGTAAATAGAATAATATGTATATATATATATATATAAGAAAATTGGTGAGGTGTCTTTGGTGCTCGGGTATGCTGCCACCGCAGCTACAGGTGGCAAGGGCCACCGACTGAGGGTCGGTTAAAGAATAGAGAAGGTAATTGAAGAGAGAAAAAAATAGAACCAGTCTTAGAGATAGAAAGAGAAAACCGAAAATTGAGGTGTAGCAATTGCTTGAGAACAGGTAAACCCCTACGTCTTTGTTCTTTAAATTCATTTTGTATAATTATAGAATTGTTTACTGGAATTGTAAGATCTGAAACAAAGAAGGAAAAATAAAAGAAAAAGAAAGAAATTGAGTTCGGTTGAAATGGTGACTTTAAATAGGCGAACCCAAGTGGAAAACTGAACCATAGGATGGATAGGAAAAGTCTCTAGGGACCCAACGCACTTCGAATCAGCTTAAATGGTCAAGAAATGGCCATTCTGTGGCCAGTTATTCCCTCACCGGTGCAACGCCGGAAACTGGAAATGGGTGCGTGAAACCGGTGGTGTTGGAGGTTAAAACCGGTCCTAAAAGGTTCCTTACAATGTTAGATTTCATTTGGAACGAAAACAGTAAATTTTGGTCATGAAATCGCTAAGATCCGTGAGGAAATTCGCTATTCCAGCGACCGTGGCCGGAAAACCCCACCGGAGAAGATAACCGGAGTATCGGGGGCTTCTCGGGTCAAGATGAGATCGGGTCTGGGTCGGGTCGGGTTGAGATCCGACCGACCGCAATACAGATCCAACACTGTGTCGTTTTGAATGTGAAATTAAAATTAATTGGGCTTGTTTGGGCACGGGTATAAGGGATTGGAATTGGGTTGGAGTTGTCCAAACCGTGGATAAAGTGAGAAAATTGGATATGTTAATCCGGTTCTCTAAATATAACTGAACCGTTTGGTTCAGTGAAGAACCGAACCGGTTAGGGTTTCTAGTCAGTAAACCCAATGGTTCAGACCGCAACTCTGGCTAATTATATTATGACCCCAAAAGTTTTGAATAATTACACTAAGGCCCAATAGAAAAATGTACATTTTACAATATTACCCCTGACTCAAAAATGGGTCAAACGAGGTCCAAATAAGGTAAATGATTAGTCAATTTTTATTATCTCGGATGCTCTGAGTCCAATGGTGAGGTCCGTTTCACGAGACGGAGTCCCGAAAAGTTACAACTTGTAAAAAATGACCAAAATACCCCTGCTTCATAAGTAAGTCAAATGGACTCCGATTAAATTAAAGAACTAGTGAATTTTTATTATTCCGAACCCTATGGACTCAATGGTGAAGTCTAAATTGGCATTAGAGATACTTAAGATGACGAGACGTAAGATTGATGAATCAACATTTATTCTGAAACACGTTTATTGATATATAGGGAACTTGAAGGGGAAGGGCCCACTCACGAATTTCTAAGCTAAGATTTCATTAGAGGTAAGTAGATACCCTTTCTCTTCCATGTGGTGTTATCAAGCCAAGTTCATTCTTTTACTGCCAAACTTGTACTCCTGAGCGTATCTGATGTTATTGTCTCCACAATGTGATATTGTTCTATCTGGTGGACATTGATTTATTGTTGTACCATTGTTGTCATGTTGAACCGTACTTTCAAATGCCTATTGTTATGTTTCCATTGAATTGATGATATTCCATTTTTACATACTCCTATGGAATCATGTATGATCATGAAATGTTATGTATACTGGATTTGTGCTCAGTCACAATATCCATCCGATGCTTTTAAATACACTGAAGACCTTCGGGTCGAGTCCGTGAACGGACATATGGCCATACACTGGAATGCACTGAAGGGGGTAAACCGGGCCCCCAAAGACCGAGGGCAAATCAAGCCCTGACACAGAACAAAAGCATCTCTTATATGATTGCTCAACTAAAATTGTTGAGTTACATTGTTTTTGTGATTATCTTGTATTGCGAGATATTTCTTTATTGATTTATTGTGATCAATTATAATGGCAGTACTTTCTTGTTATTGTATTATCGTCGAGAATTTCAGAACATTGTTATGCCATTCCTACTGATTACAGATTGTGATTTCACTATTCATTTGCCATCATGACAATTGTTCCCATTGGCTATCATAGCATCTTATTTTTTTATGATTGGCTATCATATTCTTATTCTTGGATTCATATTCTTTTATGATCCTCGATACCAGTGTCGGAGATCTGTATTTACTTGCTGGGCTCTTGTAGCTCATTCCACCCTACTTACCCCTTTTCAGGTAATGACACTGCAAGACCCCAATAGGAGTCTAGCTTTAGGTAGGACTTGACGTATGATCGGTACCCATTGTTGGTCTTGTCCCGTGTTTTCAGGCTCTGGATTTGCGGGGGGAATTCATCTGGCAACGACTGAGAGGTGATACTCTCTCGAGATTGGCAGATCAAGGACCTTAGAGGGCTGAAGTCCTAGCTGCGCTAGATTATCTTCAAAGACCGTTGGGATTGGTATTGTTGTTCTACTCTAGTAATGAATAGTAGAATGAAACATCGACATCCCTCTTCCTATAGCAGTTGATGATTGGGCATCGGTCCCCATATGGACGATACCATGGGGATGTACCGACTACACGTTAGGCAACTCCTTATTGTGGGATCCTCCGCCCGTGGTGGCGGCGAGAGGCTAAGGTCTTTCATGAACAACGTTAGTAGTGGAAGGAGGAGTATTCCATTGGTTCCGAACTAGTGAGGCCAGAGCTTGTGACATGGCAGTGAGTTGTTCCAACATCTGATCAAACTACTATTGAATCCAATCAAGCTATTGTTATAAACGAATGGGTATTTGTCTCTTTTCTCTTCCAGTAAAAAGCTGATTCTAAGGGTTTGGGAGTTCTTTCTAGGACGAAGGCTGGGAGCCATTGATTTTTGGAAGAAAAAAATAATAGATTTGTTGTTTGAAGAAAAATAGTAAGAACAATTGTCGTTCCCACAAACAGTGCCAAACTGATGTTGCACTTTTTTGGTCTGAAGGCTTCTCCTCCCAAACTACCTGTCAAGAACTTCAAGTCAAAGGATCACAAGGAAGGCTCCGGTGGCAGCCGCTCTGATGATAAAGTTAGTAATGAAAAAGAGACTATAATTCAGAGAAGAATTAAACATAGATTAAAGAGTACCTTATGGCCTTATTTATAAGCTATAGATCTCCTAAGTTGAGTAGGATTAGGAGTCATGAAAGTAAGGATTTGAAGATGTCATAACCCGAAACCCACCCTATGCGGATCTCGTGTCGCGGGGCCGACCCAATGGCCCTCCCTACTTTTTTCATTCTTGGTATCCATGACAACAATATAAAATGTAAACTTAACAGTAAATTAGCAGAAGTCTTAACACAAAATACTAATTAACATCTGAAAGCTGTAAACTGACATAAACTGAACAAAAACCACTGTTAGTCTGTAAACTGACATAAACTGAACAAAAACCACTGTTAGTAGTGAGTACATGGGAGAGACTCTATTCACTTCTATCATGCTCCTCAACTGTCTCCCTAAGCTCCTGAACTCCTACTGTGGTTCTGTAGCATTCTCGGCTAAAAAAATAAGTAAGTGGTGTGAGCCAACAAGGCTCAATAAGGAAAAGCCTATCTCCAACACAGGTTAGGGTTAACATAGAACATATAAACTCATAGGTGAACATGATGACCAATCATGGAAACAGTTGCAGTTAATGGTAAAAATGCTACAATGGCTAATGAATAGTAAGGCACAATATACAAGTATGAGGATCTCGTGTAGCATGAATATGGAAACAACTCAATAATCAAAGTCAACATAAATATACTGCCACAATAATTTGGTCACAGTCAAGTCTAATAAATAAGGAAACTATCAACAGAGAACAATTCATAGGGAAATGAAAACATCCTATGAATCCAATAAACGTCAACATAACAGTCAAACATAAGTGATGCATTTACTCTGTTCAGGGTTTGGCAGACCCTTTGTTTTTTGAGGGCCCGGCATAAACATGAATGCATATAAAATGCCCTTATAACTCAATAGATAAAAATGCCATCATTGCCATTTGTCCATTCACCGACTCGACCCATAGGTCCTGTCAATCGACCCGTAGATCTTGTTAATCAGATAGCATCGGATGGATATTGTGACTAAGCATAATTCCGGCATTCATAATAAAGCATGATTCTATTGTGATTCTATAAGAAGTGCATAACGTATGGAATATCATGCCGTAAACATACAATAACAGGCCTTTCAAGGCATAGTACAACAAAGCAATCATGAGATAGCAGACAATAAAAATCCACCAGATAGGACAATATCAATGGTGGGACAATTGCAGTGGGTATGTACATGAGTACAAAATTTTGGCAGTAATAGAAAGAATGTGGCTTGAAAAACCACGTATAAGAGATAGAAGTTTACTTACTTTTAATCTGTGTGATCTACCTCAGTAGCCCGTAACTTTTCCTTTTCCCTTTGAGTTCCCTATCATTCAGTAGACATGTTTCAATTTTAATGCCATTTATAAAATTTTGTACTTCATTACTATAAGTATTTCTCTTGCTAATTTAGACTCTACTATTTAGTCCGGGATATCGAAAAAATTCGGTTTAGGCTTTCATAGTTTTCAACTTGGACCTTTATATCAAAAAGGGCAAAATGGTCATTTTACATGTCTTTATTTCTCGGGACCCAATTTCATAAATCGGACTACACCGTTGAGTCCAGAATATTTGAAATAATAAAGATTCACTATTCATTCAATTTAATCGGAGTCTGTTTGACTCATATTCAATTTAGGGGCATTTTGGTCTTTTGGCACTTTTACAGGTGTTTTATTTTTTTGGGACTTCGTCTCATGAAATGGACCTTACCTTGGGTCTAGAAGGTCCAAGATAATAAATTTACACTATTCATTTGCTAAATTTGGACACTGAGATTTAAGATAATAATTAATTAATTTACTAATGGAAGCGGGGCTGGGTAATTGCATTGGACTGGACCGTAAAGGATTTTGGGCTTAATCATTAATAGGCCTTAGCCTTGTTTCTAATAGAGGCAGGCTGGTTTAGATTTGGGCTTGGGAAAGTATTTTTTTTTTTTAAGATTCAGCTTAGAAACTAGAGGGGATAAGATGAGAGCAATACTAGAAACTAAGCTGCAGTTGTAGTGTCTACACAGGCAATCAATGGGTTACGCAGCAACGACCCAAACAATGGGTCGAGCACATTAGATTTGTCATCTTCGTTCATTTCATCACTGAATAACGATAGTGGCAGTGCTCCTTTTGGTCTTACCCATTTAACTTACCATCTGCTTGTTTCTCAATGCTTGCATTCACCAAAACATCCTTACCAAATACACTCCTTGCAAACAAGTTGCAGCCAACAATCCACAATCATCGTTCAGTGCTGACGGTGCGGTAAGCCACATCACTACACACTGCAGGTAAATTCTAATTCCACCAAGGAAGAAGTCTTCCAAAATCGAGGGGTATTTTCTGATGCATCCATGGGGCGGATGGGAATGTGAAGGCTTCCCCTGTTCTAGCTGATAACAGCAAGTGAGAAGGACTTTGAGGGCTCCGACGTGATGAGGTCCTTGAGGTTAAGCATGGGTTTGAGGTTACCTCCTTTCTTGACGGCGTGGTCGAGTCCTAGGTCAAACCCAGTTGATAGATGCAAGGCCGACTAGATTGCGGACAGCTCTACAGTTCGTGGTGGTGGTAAGGTCGTCGATCTGGTCGGAATGGACAACAGTCTAGGGAATTTGGCCGTTGATCTAAGCAGTTTGATGGGGCTGTTGAGGCTTTGAACTCTCAAATCTGGACTGTGTTGGTGGTGTCTACGGTGCGAGACTGTTGGAAATGATAGTGGTTTGTTGATGGTGGACGGTGCAAAAGCTGTTGGGGGTAATAGTGGTTTGTTGATGGTGAGGCGTTGTTTCGTTGATGAAGGAAAGGTTGGCAATGAAGCTAGGATTACAGGGCCATTGAGGGACATTCCTTTTGGGGTTGGATCCTAGGGTTGGTGGTTGGGTTCGGTGGCTAGGCCTTCGGAAAACAAATGGACGATAAAGCGCATGATGGAGCATACTTTTGACTGGGGCTCTGTGTATTTCATCAGAAATAAGAAGTTGAAAGTTGTGAGTGGGAGTTCTAGTAGGGTTTGGCTCCTGCAAGTGAAGGCAATACAGTTTTTTCTTTTCTTTTCCTCTTTCTTTGACTTATCCTTTTCTGGTTTTTGTAACCTCCCCTTCCCCCTCCTTTAATTGTTTCTTAATTTTTTAGGTTACTAATATATCTTTATTATACCTTTTATATATATATATATATATATTACCTCTTACATACTAACCATGTACGGTTATATATATATATATATATATCATGATTTTTATTTTTATTTTATTTTATTTTTATTTCAATATTCGTTCATGGCTTGTTCGGGCATCACCAAGGCACTATCCGTACATTCAAAACTATTGAGATTCCAAACCGTCCATTTCATTCAATATTATAACAGAAAGCCCTAACGGTTCGGGTTCACACAGCTCGTTCGGTTAAAATTCGGGTCAAGGTATTACATTCTACCCCCCATAAAATAAGTTTTATCCTCAAAACTCAAATGTGCATTGTCACGACCCGAAACCCACCATATTCAGATCTCGTGTCGTGGGGCCAGCCCAATGGTCGTCCTTACTTTTTTCATTCTTTTACCATTGATAACAATAAGCAATGTAGCCATAACATTAAAGTGTGGAAGCCTTATTACAACATTGTTCAAAATTGAAAATAAGTCTGACAATAACCAACCAACATAAACCACTGTTTTAGGTGGTGAGTGCATAGGAGAAACTACTGTATTCTATTGTGCTCCTTAACTGTCTCTCTACGCTTCTAACCTCTTACTGTGGTTCTGTAGCATTCTCACCTGAAAAATATAATGAATGGGATAAGCTAACAAAGCTTAATAAGCGAAAGCCTATCTCAAATACGGGTTATGGATTACATAGGGGAACATAAATTCAAAGGTAACATGATAGCCAGTCATTGCAGTTAACAGTAGAGTACCACAAGGCCAATGAACAGTAAAGCCCAATAACAAGTGTGAGTAGTGCAGCATGTGTCACGACCCGAAACCTGGCCCATGCGGACCCCGAATCGCGACCGCCACCCTTCGGCCCGAAGGCCTTAGGGCAAGGCTTCACGTGAGCAACGGCGCCGAATGGCTGTGCGACAAGGCCAGAACTAGCAAATTGCAGAAGCGTGAAAAACTTTTTCTTTTCGCACGCACGCACGCCCGCTTGATACCGTCGCTTCTTCTTCTTCTTCGAAGCGGTAAACAAATAATATACATTCAGAGCATACTAAAAATTTAAAGTTATATATATTACATATCCGTTGCCTCTCGGGCTTAACTACATGTTTGTCCAAAATTTACAACATCAAAATTTGACCAACTACGGGTCCTAGAACTTCCAAAATTCCTGAGCACAGTTCAAACATCTTCCTCGCCAAAGATCAAGACTTGCTTTTAGTCACCTGAAAGGGGGACGGATAAAAATCCAGGTAAGGTAATCTAAGCTTGTGAGTAATTCCGATACTTTGTCATAGGTTTCAACTGGTAGTGGGTTAGTTATAAGAGAAGGTTCATATAAACATACACTACCAATTGTACATATACTTCAGATACAGAAAAAAAAAATTCTTCAAATGGATAGCATGAAGCATACAAGGCATTCAAGCGAGGCACGTATTTTAATAATCGCAGAATACAAGAATTCTTCAAATCACGTGGCATGATGCATTTTTAATGCATTCAATGAAGCATTTAATATGCAATAGAATTTATAAACATGTGCAGAGTGGCCATTTGAGGACCAAGGAAATAATTTGAAATCTTTTCTATGAAAATAGAAGGATGCAAACTTCTTCTTCTTTAAAACTTGGGGTTATATAAAAACCCCTTTCAGATAAATGGGGGTTAAAAACCTCCTACCATTTCTGAAAACATTTGTCATCTTTTCACTTTGATTAGGTGGAAGTTTGTTTCAAACCAGATTTCAGTTTTACTTCTCGTGAAGATATCTCATGCCTGGGGGATCAGATCCTACTATCGGGCATTCTTCATGTCAATTGAGTTCCGAAGGAATCCCAATATCATTACTTGGTGCTTATGCACAATCATCTTGCAAAAATATGACTTCTTCGTGAAATACTTTTTATAAGCATTTAAAAACAAGACTTCTTCATTAGATGCTTTTTAAAGAGCATCGAATTATGGCTTCTTCAAATAAATGTTTTTCTTGAGTATTGAAAGCATGATTTCTTCAAATACAAGTTTTTCATGAGTGTTTGAATCATGACTTTTTAGATAGATGCATTTCATGAGTACAAAAGTATGGCTTTTTCAAGAAATGCTTTTGATGAACATCTAAAAACATGGCTTTAATTAAAGAATGAATTTTCATGAGTAAAACATGGATAATTTAACAGAGCTTTTAAATACTTAGAGGACAATACTTGAAACATTTAACATAAGAGCTTCAGGAATTTAAATCACAATACACAGGAATTTATTAAAGCATAGACAGAATAAAAACATTTAATTCAAGAGGCATTTAATAAAACTAATAATTACATGGACATGCAGATAATAAACGTATCATTTGTCAGAAATATCAGGAAGTGAATTTGCATGCCATGTTAGAATTATAAATAATTACGGTAGAACGTTCGAACATAAAGCATATAAATACGAGAATTTAGAATTTAGAATACGGTAGATATTTTCATCAAAACACTTCAGAATACTTGAACTTCAAATTACTTCAGAGTCCATGGAGATTAAAACCTCCACTTCAAAGTACAGGATTACTTACCTTGTTCTCCTAGGCCAGCACTACTGGTGGGCTTTCCCTTTGCCTTTGAAATTCCTAAAAATCAAATTCATCAAGACTTCAATTAATTCCTCATGTACTTCAAATCATCTCTAATTGATGCTCTTCATTTAATCTTAGACCTAACATATCCTAATTTCCTAGGATTGGTCTTATCGGTCTACTTGTGGTGACTTAATAAATTTTTATTTTCACGTGACTTATTTTTTAGTACCTATTTTGGTAATTTGGACCTTACCGTTAGGTTCGGAACGTCGAAGAAAGTCAATTTAGACCTTCTCGACTTTTTATTTGGCTTCGGGCATATGTAGGGGCAAAATGGTAATTTACTTTTCTTGCCCCGGACCTATCATGGTCCTCAGAATATTTTACATATCTTATACGTAAATTTTTAAGTCTTTTGGACTTCGTTTGGTATCTGCTTTTGATCATAGGGATACATCAGTCATTTAAATTTTATGACATTCTGACCCCGAATCATTATTTAATCATATATACAAGCTCACTATTATTTGGGCTTCTATTGGTATCAATTTCATCCAATTTAGACTTCATTTGGGCTTCGTATTGTATTAGGGGCATTTTGGTAATTTATACATTAACATGTCTTAATTTTTTGAACTCCCATCTTGGGAAATGGACCCCTCCATTGGGTCCAGAATGTCCAAAATAGTCAAAATATACTATTCATTTATTTTATTTGGACTTCGTTTGACTGATTTAGTGCCCAAGGGTAAAATAGTCATTTTACCTATTTAATAAAATAATTAAATAAATTATTTTATTAATTATTTATTTTTCCAGGGGCTTATATGAATTGATTCTTAAATATTTGGGCTAGAATAGAAATATTCGAAACAGTTCGGGTTCAATTTCAATTCTTTAAAACTTTTAAATAAACCAAAGGGTTCAGTTGATTTGTAACTGAACCGGTCCACTATTTCACTGAACCAACCAGCTCGGCGGGTTCAATGCGTCATGATGACGTCAGCCCTACATTTTAAAATTTAAAAATCTTTTATCCAAACGACGTAGTTGCATTTAAACTCATTTATGCGACGGGTGGGGTCCCGACCTGAACCCAGATCCGACCCGATACCGACCCACGCACTGTTCATCATCCCCAACGTTGGGCTACTGTTGCCCTAGTTGCAGCCATCCAAGGTTTTTCAATTTCGTGGGTTTACAAACACTGATTTCCTCTGCTTTCCATCCCAAATCATTTATGGAAGCCTGAGGATCGTTTTAGCATTCATTTCATGGATCGAAAGGGATCAAAACATTGGATTTCCTCACTATCCTTATGGTCTGTAACAGGCTCGGTTTGATCTTGTTTCTCCATCATTTTTTATGGTTCTTGTTCGGTTGTAATCGTATAATCATGGGGATTAATATTTCGTTCATGAAACTGAGATTGGGGTTCGGTTTGAGATACCCCAAATCAGACCCATGACCTGCAACTCGACGGTTATCTCTGGTCTTAGGGCCATTTCCTTTGGTTCTTGTTGCATTGTGATCCTTATCATTTATTATTTTGATCCCTATCCCTCAATCGAGGTCTAGCCCTAGTCGAGTCAGACTTGCTTGTCAAGGTCATCAATGGCGGTTTTTCATGGTTTAGGGTTTCTAGGGCTGTTTTAGGGTCCTTATTTCTTCTCCTCGTTCAGAATAACACCCTTAATGCCATGCATGCACTTAAAATAAGCTTTAACAGTTTGGACAGTGGAGGGTTTTAAAGAGAGAAAAATTTTGGGTTTAATGGTTATGGTGTGTCCCAAGCTCCAAACTTCATGATCTATTTTCTATTATTTTCCCCCAAACCCACACTACGCATGCATGCATAAAAAGGACCTAGACAGCCTGTATAGATGTATAATTTTTAGAGAGAAAGGAAAATGGTGGGTTTGAAATTTTTACCCCAACAGTGGTTTGCCCCTCTTCTTCTTCTTATTTGGTTTGGATTGTGATCTTCTTCAGGTCAGGCAGCCATGTAAGGAGTCCTATCTCTGCTCCTCCTTCTTCTTCGCTCTTCTTCTTCAGTTTCTCTCTCTAACACACACACTCTCTCTCTAGGTTTCTCTCTCTGGCTGACTACACTCACATCACAAATCTGATTTTTCTGAATCACCCCACAACACACGTATCACATATATAAATATACATCATATTTTATTTACTTTTATTTTAAAATAATTCTTTTTGTTGCATGAAAGGGGATTGGGCAATTTAGGAGGTGGCTTTATTTTAAATGTGTATATATACATATAAGTTGGACATTCAAGCACAAAAGTGTTGGCAACCCACTTGGTTAATTTTTAGGTGCTTAAGTGCTTGCCCACTTAGGTCAAGGGTTCAAAACCCTTTGGCCTCACTTTTTGGTCCATTTTTTGCTATTTTCCCCTTTGTGCCTTGTTGGCATTTAGTTTAATTATTTTAACTTTTTTGTGTTATTTTCACTTTGTGATTTTAAATTAAATATTTACTCTTTTCATGTACCGACTTTATAAATCGTAGTCGTATTTTATTTTTTCAGAGTCGACCTTGATTTTTAAGGTCTCAATATTTTTGGAATTGTCGTTTATTTCCCGCTTAAATTTCTTAATTATTCCTTTTAAGGTCACTAATTAATAATTAGTGACTTAATTACCATTTAATCGGGTCGGGGTATTACAACATGGATATGGATAAAGCACAATAATCACAATCAACATAAATACTGCCACAATAAAATGGTCACAATCAAGTACAATTAATAAGAGAACGGTCAATGCATATAAAATACCCTCATAACTCCATACGTAAGAACACCCCCATCACCATATGTCCGATCATAGATTCGACCCGTAGGTCCCGTCAATCGGCCCGTAGGTCCTGTCAAGTAATAAAAACATCCCTATCACCATTTGTCCCTTCACAGTCTCGACCTGTAGGTCCTGCCAACTCAGAAAGCAATCGGACGCATATTGTGACTGAGCACAAATCTGACATTCAATTATAAATCGAGATTCTATCTTGATTCTATAAGAAGTGTATAAGGTGTAACACCCTGACCTAAAGTATCAGGTCATATGGCATGCATTACGGGGTTTTAAACAATAGTTTAAAATTTACTCCGAAATGACCGAGAGTAGAGAAATATACAAATATGTATATTTCCAATTACATGATTATATTATGTGTCACAAATATATATATATATATAAATATTAATATACATAAAATTATGTGTGTATATTAACACATGTAAATACACACATTGAGTGTATACATAGCCGAATATATATATATATATATATATATACACATGAATAATTATATATATATAAATAACATTATAAATACAAAAAAAGTGTGTGTGCAGAATGGTGAAAGAGTGTGTGAAGAATGTCAGTTGAGTGTATGTGTGTGTGTGTGTGTTTACATGTGTGTTAGTATGTGTAACTATATAATATACATATAATTTTCAAAATATCAAGAAAAATTTAATGCAAAGCTGAGTGAAAAAGAAGAATTAAATGGATTAGAAAGAAAGCAAGATGGGAAGTCAATGAAAGGGGTTGTGAGAAGGGAAGAAGAGGGAGAGAAGAGCGGCCATATGATAGTCCCTGTATAAGTATATGTGTATACATGCACTAAATGTGCATTTAGAAGTGAGAGATTAGAGGTTGAGGACACTGGAGTATTTAGAAGTGGAAAGCCAAGGGAGAAGAGGGGGAAAACTGGAAGAAAATGTGAGAAAACTTCAAACTCACTATTTTCTCTCTCTAGTTTTTCCATATGTTTATAAGTTGTTTAAGCCTTGTTCATGCATATATGATGTTTAGAATATATAAACTTGAATAAGGCATGAATAATGGACTCTAGAACACATCAGGGACACTAGCCGTACATCAAACCACCATGGATGGACCTTAGATAGAGCAAGTTTGAAATCATGTGAACCAAAACCCATTTGGGCGGTTGGAACCTTAATTAGACCACCAAAACGTTTTAAAAGCACTAAGATACAATGTAGAAACTCAAAGAAAACCATAGAAACCTGAGTTGTAGGTTTGGGTTTTGAAACCCAAACTCACAAACTTGTAGTAAACTCTAATTTTTTGAATAGGAACTTGAAACCCATGAGAAATATATCACAATAGAAGAAACCCCAAGAGTTTTGGGCCAAAAACAACCATGAACGACTGAGTTGCAGGTTTGATTATCAAACCTTTAACTGGGCAGCTGAGCTCCATTTAGGCTCTTATTTGAATGCCAAATTCTACCTAGATGTCCCAGAAATGATTTGGGATGAAAAGCAGAGAGATGAACCAACTAGAAACCCACGAAATTGAGAAATTTAAAAAGTTACAATTAGGGTAACAGTGGTTTAGGCATGGGGAAGAAAATGACCCCGCTGAGCCAACTCGCGAGTTGACTCAGTCGAGTCCTGACTGAGATGGATTACCACTGTGTCGACTCAAACACGTGTCACGATGTGGGGTTACCCACCGCATTATTAGGACGGAACCGTTTTATGCTTAAGGAATTTAATTTAAAAATTTGATTATGGCCTGTTTGGTTATAAGGTTATTAGATTCAATTTAATGGCCGCATTTCGAACAGGGATGACTTATCCCTAAATGACCCATGTTCGCTGTTTGGCTTAGATTAAATAAAAAAAATAAAGGGGTTGCAGCCCTAGTGTCACGACCCGAAACTCACTCTACGCGGATCTCGAGGGCGTGTGCCAGTTGGCCACCTTGTCAATTTTCTCCACCGACAATGCGACAAACCAAAGGCAACTTCTGAACTTTACAATGAATTACATTCTAAATGTAGGGTCAAAGTAAAGGAAATTAAAACCTTTTTAAATTGAAAATGCAACTCATCCAAACACATCAGAGCACGTCTAGAATGAGCCACCAAATATCTCTAAAGTATCAATATACATGCCCCAATGCATCCATTCTATCTCAATGAATTACTTAAAGCGGAAGTTACACCAATACAGTTCTGCTGATCAAAACTCATCTCCAATGATCAACAATCAGGATGTCTCCAAGTACAATTTTAGTTATAGTGATCCAACATACTATGCTAACCTCATCACTAAAGATGTAATATTATAATACAAATTGTGTACTTAACCTTACAGAGTACGTAGTCAACTTGACTTGGAGTTTATCTCGTCAGTGTAAATCATTTGTACTTTACTAGTTCTGTTAGTTATCTCACTACATATCATCCATCATAAGCTATGAAAAATGGTTATAAATAAGGGGCGAGCTAACAAAGCTCAGTAAGTAAATTCCTAGCTTTGCCATGGGTTAGGGTTAGTTCACAAGAATAATAGAAAAAAGGGATAACAGATAGATACATAACCAGTCACTAAGATATAACAACAATGACCCAAGAGTCCAGAAAGGCTTATTCCCACAAGGAATAATACAAGAGAGAATCAGTCAAAGAGATCTAGCTCAACACAATAAATTGCTACCACGAATATTACGTCGGCCAATCAAAAGTATTGCATGCTTGCAAATAATATGATCATTCACAGGGTATAAAATATGATCATCCAACAATGCAAAAACGTCATTATCGAATTCTAACAAAACAGATGCGTCAACAAAACAGGGCCCGGCATAGCCCAAAACACGGATATTGAGATTCGCCTCAGTTCCTCGGGCTTGCTGAAAAGCGCAAGAGCTCTTTTACTACAAGTCCCGAACGACACACACAATATGTCCCGAAGGACACAACAGACCCCAAAGGGTCCTCCCCGCATCTGGGAATAGATGCCCCGTTGTGACTGAGCACAACCCCCGGGCTCATACCGAATATCATGATCAATAAATTTCTACACAGGATATACAATCATGTGAAATAGCCAAAACCTCGTTCAACGAGACATAAGTGTGTGGATCAAAAAGATTTCCATCAACAAGATATATCACAAGATCATAGCACGGTATACATGATGGTACAAATATGCTCAAGTATCAATGAGTCGAGATAACAAAATGATATCAGAAAGCAAGTCAAATCCGGAGTACAGGCATGAACAAATCATCACAAGTCGATTGGCCCTAAATCAGAGAAATCAAGTTCATCGGGTAGAATATAGAGTACAAATTTGGCAACATATGGAAATAAATGTGACTGGTTGGGAAGGACCACATAACAAAATTCGGGTTTATTTACCTCAGTTTCTTAGTATCGCATTCTTCATTTACAAATACTCTGATAATCTCCAAATACTTCAGGCATATCCTTGCATAGCCTGAATAATCATCATTAATTACAGAAAGATCAGAATTCATGTCTTATTTATCATCTTAGGAGTCTATCAGATGGCCTAATTAAGTTTATTGGCCTATTACCCACTCATTGGGTTTCAACTTATGTTATTAAATTCCTCAAATAGGCTTAGTAGCTGTCAAGATTATAATGTAGGTTAGTTGGACTCCAATCGTTATCAATTAAGCACTTATTTAACCTTATGGGCAAAATGATAATTTTTTATTCTTGCCTCGGACCCTATCATGGTCCTCAGAATATTCTATATATCTCATATATAAATTTCTAAGTCTTTTGGACTCCATTTGATATCTGCTTTTGATCATTGGGACACATCAGTCATTTCTTATTTTATACGTTGACTGTTTCGGAGTCTTGTTCAGCCCTTTAATTTACATCATTATACTTATGTCGATTAATCATATCAAAGTGGCCCTTATTCGGCCTTTAATTTTTAGTTTCTATTCTCAGGGGTATTTTGGTCATTTCATATTTGATGATATTCTGACCCCGAATTATTATTTAGACTCATATACGAGTTTACAATTATTTGGGCTTCATTGGTATCAATTTCGTCCCATTTGAGCTTTATTTGGACTTCGTATAGCATCATGGGCATTTTGGTAATTTCACATGCTGTATAGCTAAATTTTTCGGGACCTCAGTTCATAAAATGGACCTCACTATTAGGCCCAGAATGTTCGACATAGTTAAATTGGACTATCTTTTATGTTTAATTGACCCTGGGTATCATTAGGGGCAATACAGTCATTTACTATTTGCTTGTCTTTATTTTTCGGGTCTTAATTTCTCAAATCGGACTTCACCGTTGAGTTCGGAATGCCTGAAATAGTAAAAATATACTATTCATTTATTTATTTTGGACTTCGTTCGACTTATTTAGTGTCCAAGGGTAAAATGGTCATTTTTCCCATTTAATAAAATAATTAAATAAATTATTTTATTATTTATTTATTTTTCAGGGGCTTATTTGAATTAATTCTTTGAATCTAGGCCAGAACATAATTACTCGAAACTGTTGGGGCAAAATTCAAATTTCAGAGAGTTAGGGTTTTTTTTATTTAACCTTAAACAATGAACCAGTGGGTGCACTAGTCCAAACCCTAGACCGAACCAGTAGAATGGTGAACCAGCCGGTTCACTTGACCATAAAGAACCGGAATAGCATAGTTGTCATACACCTCTTATCCACGTTTTAGGTTATCCTAAAACCTGATTTCCATTCGTTATATTTGCCACAAAAAAACCTAATTCCTAACTTAAATCCAACTCATAAACGACGTCGCCCGATTAACTCTTATTTATTTTCGGCCGGGTCTTGACCTGACCTGGCCCAAGGTCCGGCCCAACTATTAAAATGACCTGTCTTCTTCACAATAATCCGGTCGTCTTCTCCGGCCACTCCACCGAAATTTCTACAGTACCCCTACTGGTATATGCCATTTCGGACGTCCAAATTTTTCTGTTTTCACATCAAATTAATCCTGAGATCTTAAGAAATATTTTAGGACAAATTTCAGCCTCAAACAATCTAATTTTTCGGCACCTAACTCGATTTTTCCAATCACACACCGGTGAGGATAACTAACTGTACCAGGGCCATTTTTTGACCATTTTCTCTAATTCGAATTGGTTTGGATTCCTAGAAGGATTTTCTACGTGTTTTTAGTCACAAAATTGAGCTTGGTTTACCCTATCCAAATTCGCGATTTTTGACCGAAATCACCATATGATTTTCTTAACGTTTTCTTAAGATCTTTGTTTTTAATTGATCCTGACATTAGCTATAACAATATAAAAGACAAATGAATGCAACTCAGGTGAAATTGTACCTGTTTTGTCAACTTTTTCCAGCTTTCCAAATTTTCATAATTTCTTTCTCCTTCCTCTTTTCTTCTAATTTTCTTACTGATTTTGATGCCTAACCGCAGGTACAGTAGAATAAGGGAGTTGACATCTTACCTTGGTCTCATGTATGACCCTAGAAGCTTTCATCTTCCTCCAAGGCCAATATACACGACTGCAACATCTTCTTTCTTTCACTGCAGCCACTGTAGTTGTCTTAAAATAGTAGCTCCTCTCTCCTTATGTGCAAAATGCAGTGAGGGCTTCACCTCCCTCTCTTCACAAACTTCTCTCTCTAGGTCTCTCTCTATAGCTTCTCTCTCTTTCTATGTATTCTAAAACAGCCGAAATGGCTTGCGTGTGTGTGTATATGTGCATATTTATGTATATAAACATATTTTAAATTTTAGGATTGCTGCATGTAATTTAATTAGTGGGGTAGGTGGTCCAATGAGGGGCTGCCACTTAATTTTGAGCATTCAGAAATTCAGCATTCTATGATATACATATATATATCTTTTATAAAATAAAGCACAAAAGTGCTTGTGGGCCAAGTGATAAATTTTTAGGACTTTAAAACCTTGCCTCTCTTGGTTAAGGGTTCAAATCTCATTGCTTGCATTTTGAGCATTTTTCCCCCACTTTTTGGCTTATGCCTCGTTTGGCACACTCAATTTATCGTCTTGGCTTTTTCCTTTATATTTTCTTTTCTATTGCTCTTTTTACGAAGCGGTTTCTTCTGGTCAATCCCCATTTAGGTTAGCTTCGACGTTAAAGGCCTCACGCCAATCATTATTTTTTTGGTGGTCGTCATAGTTCGCTAATTTGAGTTTCTATAGTATTAAAATGACGTCATTTCACCTAATTAATTGGTAATTAGGGTCAGGTATTACACCTGTTTCTCTTGACATGTTTAATTATTTTATCAGCCTATCACAAGCTTCGGGAAATTTTTGATTAACTTTCTTGATTATTCTTTATGTCGTGTCTAATTAATAATTAGCGGACTAATTGTTAATTAATTAGGTCGGGGTGTTACATCCTACCCCCCTTAAAAGAAGTTTTGTCCTCAAAACTTAGTTAATCATATCTAAGAGACTCTAACCTCTTTTATGCTTATGATTTCTCACTGTTACCAGCATTTTGACTAATCCCACGTCTAGTTGTTATTTGACACTGAGTTGTGATTACATCAGCGTTCATGGTTTTCCAACCTCTGTTGGTGTCACGTGGTGCATCATGTGCCAGGATGGTTCACTCGTGTGTTTATTGTGTTACAACATTTTATCCCATGTAAGGGTAACTATTTGTTTCATTTGTAATACTCATTTGTGATTCTCGTTCACGTGCCCCACTTCCAACAATTTCTTAAGTTGAAGATTCACCGATCATTTTTCGTTTCATTTTGTAGTATTTCATTGGCACACCTGCCTTATTTTCAGATTCTTATGTCTACATCTTTTTATCCATTTGATAGGTTGAGGAAATTAGTTCCTCCATTCCCTTCAAATTTTAAGACTGGCACGGATGCCCTTTTTTGTCTTTTGTTCATAACTGAACCTTCCACACATTTTTGATCTCCTATTCCTTTATGGATTTAAATATAGCAATTATTGTTAGTTCGTTTTTTTTTTAAGTCTTAACAAACTTATTAAAAATTTTTGGGCAGTCTTTTACCCTAGTCATTACCTCCTCATAGAGCAGTCTACTTTTGTAGGCGTTCTTAACTGTAAGATCATATCTGGTTCACTTGAACCTTTCATATCATTTGAATAGTCTGAATCTCAAGTCTTATGACTTTTCAACTCATAGCCATTATTTTGGTTTTACTTACCTTTGTTCAAAAGGTTATTCGGGTATTTAGTTTTTTTTTTCTGTACTCAACAATCATATTCGATTTTTATTACATGTTATGTTTCTTTCCCAATCGTTATTCAAGTTTTAACAAAGTTGTTCTCTCATAGAACCTTTTTCAACAGTATGGGGAGTTCTTTACGCACTCTGTGACCTCAGAATCACACAACCATATGATTAGTTTCATCTTTAATCGAAGATTTAATATCATACTGGTACTTATTCATTTGCAAGAGCTGCTATTCACAATTTTGTCTACTATTGGACTTCATATCATATTTTAGAATTGCTTAAGCAATTTGATCACCTTGTCTAATGATTATTACTTTTGGCATTTAGAGTTTGTCACAATTACCTAAGGTTCTCATAACTATGGAAGTATACAACTCCTTCATTATCACAGTTTTAGTCATTCTTACATTCTCTCACAATCACAATTGTCATCGTAGTACCTCAAAGAATCATGTATCTCTTATATCTCAATTGTCATCCTTACACACTTTTCGGACACTTGCTACGAGTTCGGCCTCTTTAACCATTAGGTCACATTGATACTCAAAGATTATTTAGAATCATCAATCATTTATCCTTTGGAGTAACTCGATGAAGTCGGTAGAATCGTATTCACAATTGGGTTATACCGTCATCTAGTTCTACAAGACCCCTTTGAATTTTCACCCCAACAGTCAATCATCATGCGGCAGTCTCCAAAAGAATCATCGCATTTATAATGTTATCTGTAACACTCTCGCATATTCAGTAGTTGTCTCTCAAGACTCTATTTGTCTTTACCCTGTTAGGGTCTATTTATGATTCACTCAAGAATTCTCATATTTCTGATGTTAATTACGCCCAAAGAATAACGCGGTAATTGTAGTGTAGCTTTGGGGTGTCGATTCCACAGGGAGACTAAATTAAAAGAATAATAAACAGAATTTCTGAAACTACACAAGTATTAGACGGTTAATGAGAAAATAAAATATAAAAAGTGATTTTGAATGCAACTAAAAATTAAACAAATTAATTAATGGAAGAAAATATTCAAATTTAACGAACAGTGGAGTGTCGGGAATCCCTTGCACATATATGGTATTTCAATTATTTTTAATTCACAGATAACTCAATTGAGAAATTAAATTCCAAAAATCTCAATCGGAAGATTTAAAATTATGCATCAAAATTAGACTGAAAATAACCCTTCGAAAAATCATTCATCATCTTTAAATCACTCAAATTATTATTCACATTGATAAAATACAACGACGACAATATACCCAACGAGCAATACTGCAGCAGAGAATTGAATCAATATAAATATTTAATTGTTTCAAAAATAATCAAAACATTAATCCACTCAATAGAAAAAGCATGACTGAATCTATAAACGGACTAAAACCTTTAATTATTCGGACAATAAAATCCAACAATAAATTTAGAATGATCAACGAAGAATTTAACAAATTAAAACCATGTGCAGGAATCAAAATAAATCAAAATAGCCATATATGGTACAAGTTCATCCTTAACCCCACTTAAAAATTTAGTTACCCATGTACAGGACGGGTAACATAAACCTCACGAAGAAAAGCTGAGTCATGGAGCAGCTGCGATGTTTCCTGTCGCTTCAGCGCCAGCCGCACCTCTGTTCCTCTTCTCTGTATCGCGCCGCAGCAGTGATCTCTGTTCTCCGTATTTTTTTCTGTCTGCCGCAGGTCTTCCCCCTCTATTTTCTGCCGTAGCAGCACGGCCTCCCCACAGCCGTCCTCCCTTCCTTTTCTATTTATTCATCGTTTTAATCCTCCGCCCAGTAGCGCCCTAAAGCCCAATTCAGTGCCTTGTGCCTTGCGCCTTGGCCCAGTCTATTTTCAATTTCTTTTCTTCTCTCCAGCGCTGGGCCCCACAGTAAATCAGTAGCATAATTGCTCAGCCGCATGCCTCTTGATCAATTGCCCAAGCAAGCTAGCAGCCATGGGCTCCACAGCCAACTTTTTTTATTTCTTTTCTTTTGGTTTCAATCAGCCATGTAACCTTACGTACATCAGCCCCTTTGACTTTTCAAACTTTCCTTTTTTTGTTTTCTTTCTTTTCTTTGCTCTGTTTTTCTTATTCTCGCGCGCAGCTAACAATCGCCAACTTTACGCTCCATTTTCTACCAGATAACAACTGAATCTCGACTCGGACCCTTCACGAAAGTTGTAGCCCCGGATGAGTAGATAATTTTAGGCTCAAGAACCATCTGATTTGAGCTTCAGAAGCTCAAGTTATGGCCTCTTCAAGTTGGCTGGACGGAGAGGTTCATAGCAGCTTTCCAGGCCTGTCTTTGAAATAATGTTTGGAGGCCCAAACGAACTCCAATTTTTACAAACCAGACCTTTTTGAAAAGCTCAAGATGTCCTCTAAATATTTCATGAAGATCACTTTCTCATTCTGAAATTCTAACGCCATCCAAATCTCGATTGAAACTCAATGGTTGAATCTACCAAAAAGCCAAGAATTGCACAATATATTCCATAACTCTTCTTTGACCTTCAATGCTTCCCTAATTCAATAAATATATTAATTAGCTCACTTAAACAGAGAATATATATCATAAAATTAAATATAAATGAACTAAAAATATTAAACATTATACTCTCATAATAGGGTAACATTCTAGCATTTTAATCCAATAATTGGGTATTTAGAGTGCACTTTTGCGCACTCATCAGATGTCATCAATTTATTCAGAGTCTCAAACTCCTCATGTTACTATCCTGTAAGTCTCCCTTAGGCTATTTCTCATATTGATTGTTTTCAGATCCACCGACTTTCCAAGGTCTTACAATTCTAACTCTACGTCTCCCTATCTTCCAAAGAGTATTAACCGTTGCCATTATTCAGACCATAGCTTTCCTAATTTACCAGTCGATACATAACCCAACCATTTAAAGATCAACAACCTCCATACCGCTATGATTCTTTCACAGAATCTTTAACTTTTGCCCTTAAGCATACTACTATCTCCCAAAAGTCACTATTTAATTAATCATCTCAATCGTCCACGAATCATCAAATTCAGTCATAGCAGTCTTTCCCAAATACTATTAATCTCAGGACCTAAACAAGTTATCGCCCTCCAAAACTCACTGATCATTTGACCATTTAAATAATTGATTCCTCAAATCCAATATTAGTGTGATCTTTTCCAAAGAATCTTTAATCATAAGCTCTGATATAGTCCTCGAATTCTCAAGATCATCGACTTCGCTCATAAGCCTAGTATTGTCTCCCGAGGATTATTGCTCATCTGATCATCTTAGTCACCCAAGAAACATCAATTTCAATCATGACTTGGTCTTCCCCAAAGACCATTAACCTAAGCTCTGATACCACTGATACTAAGATAATGGTCAAAAAATGGCCCTTGTACAATCAATTATCCTCGTCGGTGTGTGATCGGAAAAATCAAGTTGGGTGTCGAAAAATTTGATTGTTTGAGGCTGAAATTTGTCCTAAACTATTTCTTAAGATCTCAGGATTAATTTGATGTGAAAACAGAAAAATTTAGACGTCTGAAATGGCATATACCAGTAGGGGTACTGTAGAAATTCCGGTGGAGTGGCCAGAGAAGACGACCGGATTGTGGCGAAGAAGACGGGTCATTTTAACAGTTGGGTGGGACCTTGGGCCGGGTCAGGTCAAGACCCGGCCGAACATAAATAAGAGTTAATTGGGCGATATCGTTCATGAGTTAGATTTAAGTTAGGAATCAGGCTGTTTAGTGGCAAATATAACGAATGGAAATAAGGTTTTTGGATAACCTAAAACGTGGATAAGAAGTGTATGACAGCTATGCTATTTCAGTTCTTTATGGTCAAGTGAACCGGCTGGTTCACCATTCTACTGGTTCGGTCTAGGGTTTGGACTATTGAACCCACTGGTTCATTGTTTAAGGTTAAATAAAGAAAACCCTAACTCTCTGAAATTCGTATTTTGCCCCAACAGTTTTGAGTAATTATGTTCTGGCCCAGATTCAAAGAATTAATTCAAATAAGCTCCTAAAAAATAAATAAATAATAAAATAATTTATTTAATTATTTTATTAAATGGGCAAAATGATCATTTTACCCTTGGACACTAAATAAGTCGAACGAAGTCCAAAACAAATAAATGAATAGTGTATTTTTACTATTTCAGGCATTCCGGACTCAACGGTGAAGTCCGATTTGTGAAATTAAGACCCAAAAAATAAAGACACGCAAATAGTAAATGACTGTATTGCCCCTAATGATACTCAGGGTCAATTAAACATAAAAGATAGTCTAATTTAACTATGTCGGACATTCTGGACCTAATAGTGAGGTCCATTTTATGAACTGAGGTCCCAAAAAATTTAGCTATACAACATGTGAAATTACCAAAATGCCCCCTGATGCTATACGAAGTCCAAATAAAACCCAAATAGGACGAAATTGATACCAATAGAAGCCCAAATAATTGTGAACTCGTATATGAGTCTAAATAATAATTCGGGGTCAGAATATCATCAAATATGAAATGACCAAAATACCCTTGAGAATAGAAACTACAAATTAAAGGCCGACTAAGGGCCAATCTGATATGATTAATCAACATAAGTATAATGATGTAAATTAAAGGGCTGAACAAGACTCCAAAACAGTCAACGTATAAAATAACAAATGATCGATGTGTCCCAATGATCAAAAGTAAATACCAAATGGAGTCCGAAAGACTTAGAAATTTATATATGAGATATATGGAATATTCTGAGGACCATGATAGGGTCCGAGGCAAGAATGACAAATTACCATTTTACCCCTAAGGTTAAATAAGTGCTTAATTGATAACGATTGGAGTCCAACTGACCTAGATTATAATCTTGACAGCTACTAAGCCTATTTGAGGAATTTAATAACATAAGTTGAAACCCAATGAGTGAGTAATAGGCCAATGAACTTAATTAGGCCATCTGATAGACTCCTAAGTTGATGAATAAGACATGAATGAATGAATTCTGATCTTTCTGTAATTAATGATGATTATTCAGGCTATGCAAGGATATGCCTGAAGTATCTGGAGATTATTAGATTATTTGTAAATGGAGAATGCGATACTAAGAAACTGAGGTAAATAAACCCAAACTTTGTTATGTGGTCCTTCCCAGCCAGTCACATTTATTTCTATATGTTGCCAAATTTGTACTCTATTTTCTACCCGATGAATTTGATTTCTCTTATTTGAGGCCAATCGACTTGTGATGATTTGTTCATGCCTATACTCCGGATTTGACTTGCTTGCCTATATCATTTTGTGATCTTGACTCGTTGATACTTGAGCATATTTGTACCATCATGTATACCGTGCTATGATCTTGTGATATATCTTGTTGATGGAAATCTTGTTGATCCACACACTTATGTCTCGCTGAACGAGGTTTGGCTATTTCACATGATTGTATATCCTGTGTCGGAATTTATTGATCATGATATTCGGTATGAGCCCGGGGGTTGTGCTCAGTCATAACGGCCCATCTATTCCCAGATGCGAGGAGGACCCTTTGGGGTCTGTTGTGTCCTTCGGGACATATTGTGTATGTCTTTCGGGACTTGTAGTAAAAGAGCTCTTGCGCTTTTCAGTAAGCCCGAAGAACTGAGGCGAATCTCAATATGCGTGTTTTGGGGGTATGCCGGGCCCAGTTTTGTTGACGCATCTGTTTTGTTAGAATTTGATAATGACGTTTTTGCATTATTGGATGATCATATTTTATACCCTGTGAATAATCATATTATTTGCAAGCATGAAATACTTTTGATTGGCCAACGTAATATTTGTGGCAGCAATTTATTGTGTTGAGCTTGATCTCTTTGACTAATTCTCTCTTGTATTATTCCTTGTGAGAATAAGCCTTTCTGGACCCTCGGGTCATTGTTGTTATATCTTAGTGACTAGCTATGTGTCTATCTGTTATCCCTTTCTTCTATTATTCTTGTGAACTAACCCTGACCCATGGCAAAGCTAGGAATTTACTTACTGAGCTTTGTTAGCCCACCCCTTATTTATAATCATTTTTCAGGTAACTTATGACGGATGATATGCAGTGAGATAACTAGCAGAACTAGTGAAGTACAAATGATTTACACTGACGAGATGAACTTCAAGTCAAGTTGACTATGTATTTTGTAAGGTTAAGTACACAATTTGTATTATAATATTACATCATTAGTAATGAGGTTAGCATAGTATGTTGGATCACTATAACTAAAATTGTACTTGGAGACATCCTGATTGTTGATCATTGGAGATGAGTCTTGATCAACTGAATTGTATTGGTGTAACTTCCGCTTTAAGTAATTCATTGAGATAGAATGGATGCATTGGGGCATATATATTAATATTTTAGAGATATTTGGTGGCTGATTCTAGACGTACCCCCACTTTTTGGCTTATGCCTCATTTGGCTTATGCCTCGTTTGGCACACTCCATTTATCATCTTGGCTTTTTTCTTTAGATTTTCTTTTCTATTGCTTTTTTTACGAAGCGGTTTCTTCTAGTCAATCCCCATTTAGGTTAGCTTCGATGTTAAAGGCCTCGTGTCGATCATTATTTTTTTGGTGGTCGTCATAGTTCGCTAATTCGAGTTTATATAGTATTAAAATGACATCATTTCACCAAATTAATTGGTAATTAGGGTCGGGTATTACACTCGTTTCTCTTGACATGTTTAATTATTTTATCAGCCTATCGCAACCTTCGGGAAATTTCTGATTAACTTTCTTGATTATTCTTTATGTCGTGTCTAATTAGTAATTAGCGGACTAATTATTAATTAATTAGGTCAGGGTGTTACACCTAGGATTCGAATGCCCAACCCCTTCAAACCAAACCTTCATTCTTACCACTTGGACAGGCAAGCTTGTGGTAATAAATATCACAAAATATATATATATATATATATATATTATATTTAAGTAATATAATATGAAAAATAAAAAAGGGGCGCAACCCCTGGAATCGAACCCTCAACCTTTCAATGCGCAGAACCTTAAACCCTTCCCCCCAAACCCACTTGGACAGGCAAGCCCGTGGGATATTTGGGCATATAATATATATATATATATATATATATATATATTATAAATGTAATAATTTAATTAATTAAATAATGATAAAATGACCCGATGTCCAAATTAAACATGTGAATAGTATATTTTAACTATTTTGGACATTTTGAAACCAATGGTGAGGTCCGTTTTGTGAGATAGGACCCTGAAAAATAAAGACACTTAAAAGTGTAAAATGACCAAATTAACCTTAGTGCCCCTAAAGCCAAATGAAGTCTGAGAATGACTAAATTGACTTTCTTTGACATTCCGGACTCAATGGTGAGGTCCATACTATGAATTGAAGTATGAAAAAATATGACACATAAACATGTGAAGTAATAAAATCAAACTTAAAATTAATAGAGCTACCAGAAGAGTATAAATTGAAAGAAAATTTAATTCCTAACATATCGAATTGTGTCGTAGGTTAAAACCCAAGTAATCATCATGGATGAGCTGATTTGGGAAGGAAAAGTAATCAAAAAAAAGATAAATACTGCTAAGAAATTTTAAATCCTCTCACTGAAGCCATTCATGTACAAAACCCCTGTTGTTCCAAAGGGGCAACTTATGAAAGAAAAAGCTGCAAAGAAACTTGCTGAAGCAACATTAAAGGAAGAAGAAGAAGAACGAGAAAATACTGAAACACTTAACGACATGCTTCGAAGGTAATGTCTATTTATAAATGAATATATAAAGTAAATAGACGTGTAATACAACTATAATCATTATGAGTTAGTTCAATTCTAAAGAATAAAATCTATTATAGAATTAGGCTTACACAGTCTAAGAATAGGTAGGATCACAAGTTGATTTAAGAACATATGAGATTTATGGAATTTTCATAAATTGTTTTAGGATTATCAAAGGAAAAGGGAAGGCCTATCAGTAACGCCAACCTTGAAGATTGAGGTGAGTAACCCCGTATTTGAAATGGAGATTTAACTCCACAGATTTGAAGAAGTTTTACGTTCAAAATATCTGAAGAATTTGGATATCAAATTCAGTATTTCATTTCCTGTTTTAAAATATTCTGTTCTTATAAACCCTATTGTGACATGCTCAATGAATGTCTACTATAGTCTTCCTTAATAATATTTTTAGCATGTCTAAGTTAAAATGCCAATTTCTTTAAATATTCTAAATTTGCATATTCCAAGTATTTGAAGCCCTACTGAAAAAGTTATATGTTATATGTTTTAAAATGCAACTACAGGGAGGCCATGTTTTAATACTTTTAAATAGCATCTATTTGTAAGTGTTTTATACCTCCTGTTGCTACTGGCAATGCAAGATAAATAGTGCATAAGCACTAAAAATGATTTTGGGTTCTTTGGAACTCAATTGACTTGAAAAATGATTTTGGGTTCTTCGGAACTCAATTGACATGTAAAATGCCAAGTAGCAGGATCTAATCCCCCAGGCATGAGATATCTTTATTGTAGTAAAACTAAAGTTCGGTTCGAAACAGATTCTACTAATGAAAGTGATAAGATGATATGTGTGAAAATGGAAGCAGTTTTTACCCTCATTTTACTATGCATATCTACATGTTTTGAAGTTCATATACTTTATTCGAAGAAGTATATGTTTAGCTTGAATACTTTAAATGTTTCAAAGCTATCTATTTTAAAGAATGCATATATTCTGTATTTGAAATATACGAGCAATTGGTAATGATTGTTTTATAAAATCTCTTATACTAACCACTACCAATTGAAAACCCATGACAAATGCTAAAATTACTCACAAGCTTAGATTAGCTTACCCAAATTTTTATCCGACCCCCTTTCAAGTGACTGACAGCAGTCTTGACTTGATGATGATGATGATTAGAGCTTTGCCCATTTTGAGGAAGGGCGTAAGTAGCTATTTACAGGACTAGCAGTCTTTTTGAAAGGAACCATAAATTTAGTAGTCACATTTTGTATTAGAAGTTAGTAAAACTGTTATGTATTAAGCCCCACGAGGCAGATGAACATGTATTGATTATAAAGTCTTTTAAGTTTTTATTATGATTTGAATGTATAATCATGTGTACCATTCTGAAGAGCGGCAGTACCGAACGAATGTGCAAAAGTTTAAAATAAGAAAAGAAAAACAAAAAGCTTTTCACGCTTTCACAACCACAGGCTGCACCACCGTCCGATACCGTCGCTTATGTGAGCCTCGCCCTAAGGCCCTCGGGCCGAAGGGTGGCGGTCGTGATTCGAGATTTGCACAGGGTGGGTTTCGAGTCATGGCATAAGGTTTGAATGGCATGCAGTAATCGTCAATCAATAAGTCTTTCAAGGCGCAGTACAACATAGCAACAATGAGGTAACAGTCAATAGGCAACCACCAGATAGGACAATATCAATGGTGGGATAAAAATAGTGGTTACATACATGAGTAAAAAGTTTTGGCAGTAATAGAAATGATGTGGCTTGGAAAACCACGTATAAGATATAGGAATTCACTTACCTTTTCAATGCGTCTTAGTATTTCGTGATCTTCCCTTTCCCTTTCAAGTCTCCTATATATCAGTAAACACATTTCAGCTTAATGCCATTTATCAAATTTATGCCTCACTACTGTAAATATCTCTTTTATTAATTTATACTTTTACGACTTCTAATTTGATCTAATTTACCCAAGGGTAAAATGGTCATTTAAGCGTCTCTATTTTTTGGGTTCTATTTTCACAATTTGGACTTCATCGTTGAGTAGAAAAGGTCTGAAATAATAAAAATCCACCATTTACTTAACTCAATCGGAGTCCGTTTGACTCACTTTTGACTTAGGGGCATTTTGGTCATTTTGGTGTTCTACGGGTATTTTATTTTTCGAGACTCTATCTCTTGAAACGAACCTCACCACTGAATCCAGAAGGTCCAAAATAGCAAGTTTTTAGTATCCATTGGACTAATTTACGCATCGGAATTTAATTTAATTAATTTAACTAATTTATTAAATTAATTAAGTGTAACCAATACATATATTATTTGAGCCCAAACAAACCACATGTGCCTTAGTGGCATAGTGGTCCATCCTCTCACCCTTTCCCCCTTGGTCACAGATTCAAAACACTACCCATACAATTTTTTTTTTCCATTTCCTGTACAATTGTAAATTGTAAGCCAAACAATGGATAGCTTCTCCCTTACAAACAAACACCCCCCAAACTCAAATTTAAAACTTGACCCATAAAGTAACCGTGTTGAGAAGCCCTCTGAATGGGTGGTTCGGGTCTGACCCGACCCAATTTGGCCCAAATCAAGGAACAAAACCTCAATTGCAACGCAGCACCCACTCCTAGCGCGTGGCCGGTCATCTTCTCCATCAACGGCGACTCGTCGATGATGGATTGTCTCGCGGTTTCCACTAGGATTAAACCTATGCCTCTGGGCAACTCAAATCTAACCTCGGTTTTTCGATCAGAGTGTTGGATCTCCCCCAAAATAGGGAAAACTGTAGCTCTACCAGAGCTGTGCGATTTTATGGCCAGCCATTTTCTTCCCAATTTCACACCATTTTCTACACTGTTTTGTCCCATTTTATTCCCTATGTAGTTTATGCACCTCTTAGGAATAATCCCCCATTGTTTAAACCAAGTTAAACGCATCAAAATTATACAACCCAATTTTATTCCTTCTCTATAAATTTGATTTTCTCACTTGTTTCTGGATCATTTCTCTTGATTCAAAATGCAATATAAACCCAATTCCATGCTTAATAAAATACTAACAACAATTTATCATTCTTGCTTCTAAAAATTTAAAACAGAAAGCTAATGTTCTCACCTTTTTCTTGTTGCACACCCCTGGGTTCGGCTCATCTTCCTCTGTTTTTCCTCTCTTCTCTTCCATTGACCCACCTTCTACTTATTCCCTTATTGCTTCTTCTTTTTTTTTTTCTTTTTCCTTCTGGCTTTGTGTGCCGCACCACGCTTCCCTTGCGCCGCTTGCACTGCTTCTTTCCTCTCTGCCTTTTCTCCTTTTTTTTTTTTTTTGTTCTCTAGTTCTAACGCATGCATAGCATGTTTTAATTTAAAACTGCCCCCCTTTTTATTTCTCCTTCTCTCTCTCTTTCTCCCTTACGCCCTTTCATTTCCTGCGCCTAACTCCCATCCGTTCTCTTCTTCTTCTTTTTTTGTTTTTTTTTTCAGTTACATGTTGTAACTGCTATCCCTTTATATCCACCTTCACATATATATAGTTATATATTTATACCTATATATCTACATCTATATATATATATATATATTATCCACACATTCAACTTCTCATTTTTTTTCTTTCTAATTGATATACCACAAAAGAGCAAGACCAATCAGCACTTGACACGTATGCCTATAGTCCAGCTCATGCTCGGCTAACTCAGCTCGTGCTCAACCAGTGGCTAAGCGCTAGGACATTCAGGACAAGCTGAAAGATTGGAAGTGGCCGAGTATATGCCTCCAAAGCACATGCATATCCGGATAAGGATCACGGAGTTAATTGCAAGACTCCAGACCAACACTCTAGAGCTCGCCACCGCCTTAGCGGCTGCCGAGCAAGGAATAAGGAAACAGTCTTCGATAAGGAAACTGCTATACATGTTCATCTCTATCTATGGTGTAATATCCAACAAGAAAACTACTATCTCCGGTGATCAAATCCCTACTTTCATGGCTCCAAATCCTAATCAACTTAGGAAAGCCACGGCCTATAAATTAAACCCTAAAGGTACGCTTTATTTTCATGCTCATTCTTTGGCTTTCAATACAGTCTTTCAATTCAGTTTACTTACTTAAGCATCGGAGCGGCTATCGCTGGAGCCAATCCGGTGGTCCTCTGATCCCCTCTTTTGAGTGTTCCACAGGTCTTGGAGCCCAGATTTATTGCGAGCCGAAAAGTGCAGCATCACTAATTATAATTTTATTTTTATTTTTGTTTTATTTTATTTTATCTTATTTTATTTATTTATTTTATTTTCATTTTTATTTATTTTATTTTCGCTATTCGTTTGCCTTGGCATTCGTCCATATATTCAAAACTATTGAAAATCCATACCGTTTATTTCATCATCGTATCGTACAATCTCATCGGCTCGCTCGGTTTGGGTTAGGGTATTACATGCATATCTAGGAAGCTCTATTATCTCATCATGCCAATTTCATCGTTCTCATAATTCCCTTCTTTAATCTGTCTCTTGGTCTTGTCTCTGGTATTCAGATGTCATATTCTCAAGCAAGTAGATTTCTTTATACAAGGTTCACAGTTCTTTTGTATTCCTCTTTGTTTTAATTCAATATTAAATTTTGAAAATCAAGGGTTTGACCTTTTGACTTCCTCGGGACTTTTACTCATTGTCTCCTACTTTAGTATTAACCTTCCCATGTATATTTCTTTAGTTCTTAGATCTATTGTTAGGGTCTATTACTTCCATTACTCACTCTGAGTCATCTTTTCCGTTAATTGACTATTTCTCCTTATTACCGGCATTTTGACTAGTTCCCTGTCTAGTCGTTATATTCATCTCATTTGGTACTAAGTCGTGATTACCTTACTGTTCATGGTCTCCCAACTTTCGTTGGCATCGTATGGCGCATCATGTGCTAGGTAAAGGTATCTAGTACCTTGATCTTTCCTTTTCTATCCGTTTCTGTGGTAGTGGTCATAGGAAGTCAACGATGTAACTAGACTATACCACTTTTATCGTTTCGAGTGTTTTGGGCTTCCCATTCAATTACTGGAAGTTTTACTAAGGACAGATTTCTTCATGGATTCACATTATTCATATAAAGGCTTAGGATAGTAATTTGGAAGAAAAGGTTTGGATTTTCATCTATCCGAAGCTTATACACAGTTGTCATTCCAATTTCTCCTCCCTTTTTTTTTTGTCACAAGTTCCGCCCTGGATTTACTACATACGTTCGGTTGCGAGGTTTGCAACGTCACCCATTTAAGTTTCTTTTTGTGTATTGAACTTTCTTTGATTATGTCAATTTTTGTATTTTCCTTTTTGCATTTGTAGCATTATATTCGTTTTTCTATTCATGAACATCTTTTGGCTCGTGCTAGGACGGTTTACTCGTATTCTCTTTACATTACAATATTTCTCCCATACACGGTTGACCTTAGATTTATTTCATTTGTGATTTCTCAGTCAAGTGTCCATTTCTTGAAGATTTAGCAATCCTCTTTTCATTTCATTTTTGGTATTATTTCATTATTTTTGTACTATTCATTGGCATACCTGCCTCTATTTTCAGATTCGTGTGCATTTATCCTTCTATGAATTAGATAGGTTGAGGAAATCAGTTCTTCCATTTTTTTTTCACATTATAGGCTGGTATGAAGGCCTTTTACAATTGATCTTTTCACAGATTTTGATTCCTCGTCCCTTCATAGATTAAAGTATGGTACCTATACTTAGAAAATTTTAGGGTAGTCTTTTACCCCAGTCCCTGATTCTTTATATGATAGTCTACTTCGAAAACGTTCTTAATAGTGTTATCATATTTGGTTTACCTTAAATTTCCCACATCATTTGATAAGTTCAAATCTCAAAGTCTTACGACTTTTTCATTTATAACCATTATCTTGGTTTTACTTACCCTTGCTTAGAAAGATTGTTCAAATGTCCCATTTCTTATGGTCGTCATCATATTTGGTTTTTCATCATATGTTACATTTCTCTCCCTAGTCGTTATTCAACTTTTTCAAATTTGTTCTTTCAAGAACTTATTCAACTGTATAGGGAGTTCTTTGTACATTCTGTTACTGCATATCATCTTTTAAGATTGTTCACATCAATTAGCCGTTCCATCATTTTATCGTTACTTTTGATTGTCAAGTTTATCAAGATTATATCAAGTTTTTCCCACCATGGAATTTCTCTACTTCCTTAGTTTCATAGATTTAGTTATTCTTACTTTCTACCTTAATCTTAATTGTTCTTGTAGTATGTCCAAGAATTATGTATCACTTTAGCACAGTCATTGTCCTTACCATTTTTTCTAGACATTATGCCACAATTTCTGTCTTTTTAATTGTCAGATTACGTTGATCCCCAAAAGTCATTCAGCGTCATCAATCATTTATTTTTTGAAATAGATTTAGCTAACTCAATAAAGTACTGCTCACAATTGTGTCATATTGTCACCTAGACCAACAAGATCTATTGAATTTTTCCCAAAAATTATTTATCGAGTGTCAATCTCCTTTAAGATCATCACATTTCATAATGTTCATTGGATAGTCTCGTTCAATCAGTTTTTGCCTTCCAAGGGTCCATTTGTCTTTACGCTATATGACTCACCCAAGAATCCTCATATTTCTGATGGAATGATGGAATGATGACATATCCCTCATATAGATTTGTTGTTAAATCTACCAACTTTCCCAGATTTCACAATCCCAAACTCTATGTCCTTATATCTTCCAAAAGAGCATTAACCATTGCCCTTTTTCAAATGATAGTTTCTCCAAATTCATTGATAAATTCACAGTTTAATGACTTAAGAGTCATCAACCTCGACACTGATACGATTCTTCCTAAGAATTCTTAACCTTTGCTGTCACATCCCCCAGACCCACCCTGTGCGGATTTGGGGCACGTGACAAAGGCCAGTTAGGCACCCATCGGGTTTTATCAGTTTTTTTTTTTTTTTTTGAAAGCAAAACCCCGACGGTAATCCTAACCACAGGCCATTCCGATCTAAATCCCAAGCATAATGCATTCGACATATATAATTTAAACAGCGGAATTTTCACAAGAGAATGCATACATATATACTTGGCAGAGCATTCAGGATACATCATAGTCAGTCCTATCTTAATCAAGCTTACAAAACAGTTTCACTACAAAATGTCATAATCTGTTCAGTTACACAAAAAGTACAAAAATGGTATAGATTCACAAAAATGGGTTATCATTTTATCTGGGGGTCTCCAACATTTTCCCCCTAAGTTCTGGACCTGTTAAACCTGTCCATCTGAGAGTTCCCCTGAAATTATTAAAATAATGGAATGAGCTTTAAAAAGCCCAGTGAGTAACACAGATATCCAGGCAAGAGTTTCGAATTCAATCTTTGCTTAAATCACATGGTAATTGAATCAGTTTGGAAGTAATAGTTCAATAAATCCAAGTCAAGTTCAATAGATCAAAACAGATAAACGGTTCAGAGTGCTAGCATATCAATCAGAAATATAGTTAATCATTTGAGAAACTAAAAACCATGTCATCGGTGATAAAAGCATGCATTTAAAACAATTGCATTTAAAACATATGGTATTCAAAACAATTCATCAGATCAAGGAGCAGTAACTTAAACAGTGTCAGAAGTTACTCACCTTCAATATTTGAGTTTGAAGCTATGAACGGAGCCTTCCTCTTTTTCTCTTTAAGCCTATAACAATTTATAAAGATTTATCAACTCATGACCTTAGACTGAGTAAGTCTACCCTATGATGGGTTTCATGGAACTAACTTATAGTGGTTAGTTCATAGGTCTTACCTCTTAAGCATTTGGCTTAGGGTTTCAGTGTCTTCACACATTTATCGGTTCTGATTTTCATATGATGGACCTAACCATTGAGTTCGGAAGGTCGAAGAAAGTCAATTTAGACTCTCTCGGCTTTTAAATCTGGGTTCGGGTATATCAGGGGTATTTCGATCATTTTGCCGTCACATAATTTCTGTCTCGGGTTCGTCATCTAATCATGTATACAGTCTCACAAGTGTCAGGTCTACTACTGGTATCAGTTCCGTTGAAATCGGATTTCATTTGGCCTTGTACAAGGTCAGGGGTATTATGGTAATTTCATACATCATATTTTTTTCGGTACCTCATTTGCAGTCACGGACCTCACCATTGGACTCAGGAGGTCCGAGACAGTAGGAATACATATATAACTTATGATTTTCGGACAACGGACTAATTTGGAGTATTTAATTTAATTAAATGATTTTAATTAAATTAAATTAATTTCGGAATATATGTAATATATATATTATTTTTGGCTAGAAAAATGAATGGTCGAATAGGGTGGCACAGCGGACGCGTGCCACCTCCCTCTCCAATAGACACCACGTTCGAGTCCCATAAGGCGCAAAATGCGTCTTTTATTTCTGGTTTATATTAAATATATAATATATATATATATTCTGTCTCATAAGGGTCACACGTAGGTGGGTGGCCGAGTGGAAAGAAGGGGCGCGTGGGTTCTGGAGGTCAGGGGTTCGAAACCCCGTAGCCCCAGTTTCTTCCTTCCCTTTCTTTTCTTCTTTAAACGTATCAGTTTACACATATAACGGCCCAAAACGACGCAGTTTAATTAATGCAGTGGCAGTCCCTGGGACAGACACGTGTCCGAGTCAACCCGCCAACTCGGTTTAAAAGACACGGAGTCGACTCAGCGTCGTCTCCTTCATCAAACCCTACACAGTGTTGCCCTAAAATCTGTAGGTTTTCTCTTTCTATTTCGTGAGTTTTTAGGCTGTTTTGGTCTCTGTTTCTGGGTGGTATCGATTCCTGAGGGTCACACCAACGCTTTGGCATCGGTTTTGAGGCTCGAATCAACCTAAGAGGTTCTGTTTTCAAAAGGATAGCCGTGACCTGCAACTCGATACTACTCCCTCGATTCTTCACCATTTCATGTGATTTTTGAAGCTATGTGATCTAAAAATCATAAGGATCAAGACCTTATTTTTATTTTTCAGTTTGGTCTCGGTTTTAGAAGATTTGGGTTTCAAACCCGTAGCTTCATTTTCAAATTCGTGGGGCTACAGTGAGTTCTGGAGTCGCGTAGGTATATATATGAGATACTATTAGGGTCTATTTCAGGTCTCGACATGCAAAATCTCAAATGGTTATGGTCGAATCAGACTTGGTGTTTCCAAGCTTCATCAATGGAGGTTGGTCTCGGGTTTCATGGTTCTTGACCTATCCGAGACTTCTAACACATGTTACATGTTCAGAACAATTCCTAGGATCAAGATTTAAACATGCATGCAGTCTATACCCGTAGCAATCTATCAAAATAGTTCCAAAAATCAAAATAAGAATTGAGGCAAATTTGGAAATTTACCTTCAACAGTGACCCTCTCTCTCTCGGTGGCTTGGTCCAGAATCCTCACAGTGCTCCTCAAGCTTCCTCAGGTCATGCACTTCAACTTCAAGCCTTCACCTTTCCTCTCTAATGGCCAAATTTCTCACAACACATATGCATGCACAAGCTTCCTTTCCTCTCTCTCTCTCTCCCTCTCAGCCAACCCTACGTACACACAACAGAACTCACACACTCTCACTGTTTGGCATTTCAGAATTCTCTAAAGAGAGAATTCTTGGTGCAAGTCATGTATATATATACATATAGGGCTATACACATATATGAGTGTATCTCTGCCCTTAGTGGGGTTAGTGGCTGATTGACTGATGGAGGTGATGAAGGGCTATGATGAAGGGAATGCATGCAAGGCCATTGGCCAATTTGGGTGGTGGCTTGGGCAAGATTTTAGGTTATATACATATATTGCTGTATATATGCACAAAGTAACCAACAGCCTAGTTGGTAACTTTTTGGGACAGATTTTACCTACCTTGGTAGGTCAAGGGTTCAATTCCCCTTGGCCTCTCAAGTGACCATTTTCTCCCATTTTTCTGGTTAAGGCCCTGTTTGGTTGTCGCAGAATTCCAGTTTCACTGTTTTGGCCTTAACTCCCAATCCGTAACTCCTTTTTCAGTGCGGTTTCTTTCTGTCACTTCCTACTCAAAATATCTTTCATTAATCAAGGTCCAATGTCAATTTTTATTTCCTCGAGTTTCCCATAATTAATTAATTCGAGTTTTATCACTATTAAAAATAGACATTAAATTAGCTAAACCCGACATTTCATTTCCAAAACAGTTTTTCATATACAAAACATGTCAGTTAAGAAATTGGGGTGTTACATTTGCCCTTAAGCATACTACTTTCTCCCAAAAGTTACTATTCATTTGATCATCTCAATCGTCCAAGAAACATCAAAGTTAGTTATAACATAGTCTTTCCCAAAGACTATTAACCTTAGTATTTAAACAAGCTAGTGTCCTCCAAAGTCACCGATCATTTTACTATTTAAGTCATCGGATTCTTAGTTTCTTTAAAGGTATCTAATCGGTTAACAACCGTGTACTTATGATCTGTACCTCTTATGTTGTATTTATATCATTCATGAATAATGATTTTCTTGTAGTACCTCAAAAATCATATATCATCTCAATTTCATGATTTTTTTAAATGATTTACTACCAGTTCAGTCTTTTCGATCATTTAAATCACATTGATCTCTAACAGTTATTCAAAATCATTTATCATTTACCTTCATCTAACTTGATAGAGTATTGACTAAAAGCAGGTCGCACATCATCTTAGATCACAAGATTCATTGAATTTCTTCCTAATATTTGTTCATCATGTGCGAGCCTCTTTCTAAAATCATCACATTTCGTAACGTCAATTCTGACAATCTCACTCAATTAGTAATTGTCTTCAAGATTCTATTCATCTTTACCCTGTCAGGGTCCACTTAAGACTTACTCAATAATTTTCATATTTCTATTACATCATTAGTTTATTTAGTGTATCAACTCCTCCTATCTTTATCCATTAAGTTTCCTTCAGACTATCTCTCATTCAAGCCTCGCTTATTTATCTATAACATTTATCGAAATCTCTTATAGTATTTTCAGTGTTATTCCTCGAGAATTCTCATCGTTTATCTTTAAGCATACTATTATTCCTTAAAGGTCATTATTCACCTAATCATCTCAATTGCTCAAGAATCACCGATTTTCATCATAACATATAGTCTTTCCCCCAATGTATTCATTAATAATAATCTCTTGATCATATTGAAACAGTTAACATGTAACCTAGAGGTTCTGATTCTAAGTTCAACCTAGCAGTAAATGCAGGAACTATAAATCAGATATTTAAACAATATATTGGCAGATTGTAAGCAATCGAAAAATACCTACGACTACTGGTACAATAGCCCAATCATCTCCCGGTGGTATTTTTGAGAGATTATCCTCAGTGGACTTTTAAGCAATTAGGGTATTTAATTATGCCTCTATTGTCATCTTTGACCCTTTTTGGCAATTTCCTTCCCGCCCCATTTTATGGTATTTGCTGGTGCCACTACTTCATTGTAATGGTCAACCGTTGGGGCCTAATTCTGGGTAGAGCCTTGGTGACTCTTTTCGTAAGGCGTTCTATTCTGTTCAATTGATCTATCTGATCCATCTCAATCAGATGATTTCTAGCTATCAGCTTATTCCTAGTGTTAACCTTTTTTGTAAAAGATAATCAGTCCACGTATACGTAAAATAACAGTCAGTGTTCTAATAAAGGTCTAACCTAGTAATGTCAATGTTATCTATCAACTGACTCTTAGACTTTAACAGTTCTAGTACTCTAATCATGTCTCCCCTGACTCACTAGAACTTAAGACTCCACTCTGATACCAACCTATCATGACCCGAAACCCACCCTATGTGGATCTCGTATCGCAGGGCCGTCCTAATGGCCGTCCCTACTTTTTTCATTCTTTGTATCCATGACAACAATATAAAATGTAAACTTAATAGTAAATTAGCAGAAGTTTTAATACAAAATACTAATTAACATCGGAAAGCTGTAAACCGACATAAACTAAACATAAACCAATCTTAGGTGGTGAGTAAATGGGAGAGACTCTATTCACTTTTATCATGCTCCTCAACTGTCTCCCTAAGCTCCTGAACTCTTATTGTGGTTCCGTAACATTCTCGCCTGAAAAAATAAGTAAATGGTGTGAGCTAACAAGGCTCAGTAAGTAAAAGCTTATCTCTAATACGGGTTAGGGTTAACATAGAACATATAAACTCATAGGTGAACATGATAGTCAATCATGGAAATACTTGCAGTTAACGGTAAAAATTCCACAATGGCCAATGAACAATAAGGCATAATATACAAGTATGAGGATCTCGTGTAGCATGAATATGGGAACAACTCAATAATCAGAGTTAACATAAATATACTGCCACAATAATTCGGTCATAGTCAAGTCCAATAAATAAGGAAACTATCAACATAGAACAATTTATAGGGAAATGAAAACATCCTATGAATCCAATAAACGTCAACATAACAGTCAAACATGAGTGATGTATTTACTCTGTTCAGGGTTTGGCAGACCCTCGGTCTTTTGGGGACCCGGCATACGCCCCTTAACATGAATGCATATAAAATACCCTTATAAATCACTATGTAAAAATGTCATTGTCACGACCCGAAACCCACCCTGTGCGGATCTCGCATCGCGACCTACCACCCTCAGACCCGAGGACCATTGGGCAGAACGGTCCTGTAAGCAGCGGTATCGGACGGCGGTCAACTCGTGTTTTGCGGAAGCATGAAAACTTTTTCTTTTCTCATTTGAAATTTAAGCACACCGCCCGGTACTGCCGCTCTACTCATATGCATACACATGGTTATACAATCAAAGCATAACTAAAATTTTAACTACTTAAATCATACAACCATCAACATTAATTACCCTGTAGGGTTTATACATATTTTCGTACTGTATCTTAAACATAAGTGCTAATAAACTCTACATAACTCCACAAAGGAACCATCTAATCATATCTCCATAAGCCGGCAGATCACCGTCTTCAAAACTCGACTGCTGTCAGTCACCTGAAAGGGGGATCCGAACAAAGTCCGGGTAAGCTAATCTAAGCTTGTGAGCAATTCCAACATTCGTCATGGGGTTTCAATCAACAGTGGTTTTAGCTCATAATGGTTTATAAATCAATCACTGTCAATTGTTCGTATCTTTTGAACACAGAATATATGCATTCATAAAACTCATAGCTTTGAAACATTTAAAACATTCAAGCTAACATATGCTTTTTCATATAAAACTTGTAACTCTGAATACAAAATATATGCATTCCATAAAACTCATAACTCTGAAACATGTAAAGTGTTCAAGCTAACATATGTTTTTTCATATAAAACTTGTAACTCTGAATAGAAAATATATATGCATTCCATAAAACTCATAGCTTTGAAATATGTAAAGTATTCAAGTTAAAAATGTGTACTTCGTAAAATAGAGTATATAAACTCAAACATGTAAATATGAAAATGAGGGTAAAACCTGCTTCCATTTTCAAATATCTTTTCTTCTTCCTTTTACTCTTGGAATTTGTTTCGAACTAGACTCCCGTTTTACTCTTGTCGAGATATCTCTTTGCCTGTGGGATTAGATCCTGCTACCAGGCATTTGACAATCAATTGAATTCCGTAGAACCCAAAAGCTTGTCGGCTCCACAGGATAATGGAGTCCCTTGCAAACCCCAAACCCTGTTTCTTTTAAAAAGGCGGCTAAGTTTATTACAACCCAACCAAAAACTCACGGTGCTTATGCACATATTGTATTTAAATACATTTCATTTAAATACTTTCTCCCGTGACATTCTTTAAATAAATACTTTTCAAGAGTATTCAAACACAACATATATAACTTCATAATAGAACTTTCAATACTCAGAATATACGAATTCAGAATATATCTCAGAGATTCTGCAATTTAAAACTCAAACATGCTAAGGCATATTTAAAGGAAACTGTAAGTAAATCTGTTATCTGAACAGAATAATTTAAAACAGAAGACGTATGAAACTGAATTCGATATTCAAATACTTTTCATAACTTGAACTCAAAACTTTTTTGAAATCCGTGAAGTTAAATCTCCACTTCGAATCTAGGGTTACTCACCTTGGTCCTTTAGGGTTAGTGCTAATAATGCACTTTCTCACTTTCCTTGTCATTCCTAAGAACAATTCATAAACATCTCATCAACTTCACATTCATTGTAATATCATCTCGATATTCCTTAACTTATGCTTAAATTGTATTAGATCCTAAAACAATTTCATAATTTCATATGTACTTAACTTAACTCGTACTCTTAACCTGTGACACAATTTAATGTGTTAGAAATAAATTTTATTTCAATTTATACTCTTCTAGTAGCTCCATAAACTTTAATTTAAATTTATTTACTTCACATATTTACTTGTCGTGTCTTTTCATAATTCATTTCCTCGTATACGCCTTAGATTAGTACTTTGGCATTACTTTAATTTATAGTCATCTAACAGATACTATTCAACAAATTTTATGTCTTTTTATTTTAGACATTTCTTTTAGTCGAATAGACTCTACTATTAAGTCCTGGAGCGTCGAAGAAAGTCGGTTTAGGCTTTCCTAATATTTAATTTGGACTATTATATGTAAAAGGACAAAATGGTTATTTATCGTTTTACGTGTCTCATTTTTCTGTACTTCGTTTCATAATTTGGACTCCAATATTGAGTTCGAAAGGTCGAAGAAAGTTAATTTAGACCTTCGCTAGTTTTAATTTGGCTTTTGGGGTACTAGGGGTAATTTGGTCATTTTACCCCCTTACGTGTTCTTATGTTCGGGACCTCATCTCGTGTCGTGGACCTCACTATTGGACTCAGAAGGTCCGAGATAGTAAGAATATACTAATAACTTGTTAATTTTGGATAAGGGGTATTTTGGTCATTTACCCCTTTACGTGTCTTTATTTTTCGGGCCCCGTCTCATAAAACAGACCCTACCATTAGTCTTAGAATATCCAAAATAGTAAGAATACACTATTCATATGTTTAATTTGGACTTTATTTGCTTCATATATGACCTAGAGGCAAAATAGTAATTTTGCTTTATTTATTAAATAATTAAATTAATTATTTAATTATTTTTCCAGGGGCTTAATTGCATAGAATTCTCATCAGTTGGGCCACAGTATAATTTTTCTAAAGTCCAGGGGTCAATTCGTAAAGAAGGGAAGTTTGGGTTTATTTATCTTTAAATAAATTAGAAAACCAAACGGTTCGGTTGGGTATTAACTAAACCGGTCCGGTCCGATTATAAACCAACCGGTCTGGTCGGTTTTGTACGTAATGCTGACGTCATGATGACGTCAGCCCTAAACGTTTTAAGGATTAAAATTAAAACGTTGCCGTTTCAATTAACCCGTAACCCGTTGGTTCCGGTTTGACCCAGACCCGTAACCGAGTCCGACCCTACCCGACCCGAACAATGTCGTCTTCCCCACGAGGGTCGACACTGTTCGCATCAATACCCTAATTCTTCAAGTTGAATTTCGTGCAACTTTACAACTCCATTTTTCCTGTTTTCTTTTCCAATCACTTCCTAATATCTTAATACATGCTTTTGTATCGATTTAGGGCTTCGAATATGGTTCAAACGTTCGGTTTAAACCACGTTAACTAGACCTGCAACCTCATAGTTCATACTTATTTCTTGATGGTTTCTCATGGGGTTTAGCTTGTTTTGATCCCCTACTCATGGGGATTCATTTTTCGTTCATAAAGGTGGGTTTAGAAGCAAGTTTGTGAGGTTTGTTTTGGAAACTCGAAACTGTAACTCAATTTTTGTAGGGTTGTTCTTAGGTTTCTTGATCGCGGGTAAGTGTTTTTTAAAACACTCTTGGAGTCTAGTTTAGGTTTTGATAAACCAAACAAGGTTTTGTTCACATGATTTCAGACCTGCTTCAAGCAAGGTCTTTAATGGCGGCTGCTTATGGGTTTCATGCTTTTAACCATTTCCAAGTTCTAATTTCATGCTTGATAAAATTCTTAGACCTATATATAACATCCTACGTATATAAACAACTCAAAAACAGTTCCTATCAATCAAAATTTTAGAGAGAGAAAATGATAACTTTGAACATTTCTCACCTTTTTGCTATGGTTTGATCCTCCTTCACCTCTAATTTTCTCCCTTAGCCTCTTAGTTCTTCTTCTGATTCACTTTTTAAGAAGCAAGCATGCTTGCATGCTTTGCTTTTAAAGAGAGACAACCGACCTCTCTCTCTCTCTCTTCTCTCTCTCTCCCCCCCCATGACCTCACGGCCGAAACCCTTCACTTCTCAATTAATTTCCTTACACAAATTTAATTTCACTTTTTCCCATTCAACTTTCTCTTTGATTTTTGTAAGATATTTTGTGTATATATACATATAATATAACACACACACTAACACACTAAGACTCACACACATCATGTAGCCGACACACACTTAGAGACACACACACACACACCTTAGATATTTTGGGTTTTAATATACCTTTATAATTTTAATAATATTTTAATTATTTATATATACATACTTATACATGTACATGTGCATATATATATATATACATACATACACATATTTGGCTCATATACACTCACATATAGATATTTATATACTAAATATATTTTATCTTGGGTACATGTATTTATAGTTATACATATACTCACTTTTATACACTTTATAACATACACACACAATACACCATAAAGTGTGTGTTTAAATTTATTTAATTATAATTAGAATTTATGATTTCATATAAATAAATAAATAATATTTAATTAATTAATTATTTCCTTTGGTGTAAATATTTTTACACTAGTTTTCTTTAATCTCGAAATACGTGCCATATGATCCGGTATCCCGGGTCGGGATATTACAGTCATCATTGCCATGTGTCCGTTCACGGACTCGACCCGTAGGTCCTGTCAATCAGATAGCATCGGATAGATATTGTGACTGAGCACAATTCTGGCATTCATAATAAATCATGATTCTATTGTGATTCCATAAGAAGTGCATAAAGTATGGAATATCATGTAGTAAACATACAATAATAGGCCTTTCAAGGCACAGTACAACAAAAAAATCATGAGATAGCAGTCAATAAGCATCCACCAAATAGGACAATATCGATGGTGGGACAATAGTAGTGGGTACGTACATGAGTACAAAATTTTTGCAGTAATAGAAAAATGTGGCTCGAAAAACCACGTATAAGAGATAGAAGTTTACTTACTTTTAATCTGTGTGATCTACCTCAGTATCCCGTAACTTTTCCTTTTCCCTTTGAGTTCTCTATCATTCAATAGACATGTTTTAGTTTTAATGCTATTCATCAAATTTTGTACTTCATTACCATAAGTATTTCTCTTACTAATTTAGACTCTACTATTGTCCAGGATATCGAAGAAAGTCGGTTTAGGCTTTCACGGTTTCCAACTTGGACCTGTATACCGAAAAGGAAAAAATGGTCATTTTACATGTCTCTATTTTTTGGTACCCAATTTCACAAACCAGACTTTACCATTGAGTCCAGAATGCTTAAAATAATAAAAATTTAGTATTCATTTAGTTTAATCGGTGTTCGTTTAACTCATATTCAACTCAAGGGAATTTTGGTCATTTGGCACTTTTACCGGTATTTTATTTTTTTGGGACTCCATCTCATGAAATGGACCTTACCATTAGGTCCAGAAGGTCCAAGATAATAAATTTACACTATTCATTTGCTAAATTTGGACACCAGAATTTAAAATAATAATTAATTAATTTACTAATTATAATATATATATATATATATATATATATATATATATATTGGTTGGGTAGATGACTGAACTTGTTAGGTAAAAAGGAATGTGCTAGAGCTAGGTAATTGCATTGGGCTGGACCGTAAAGGATTTTGGGCTTAATCAATGATGGGCCTTAGCCTTGTTTTTAATGAAGGCGGGCTGGTTTAGATTTGGGCTTGGGAAAGAATTTTTTTTTTTTTTAAGATGTAGCTTAGAAACTGGAGGAGATAAGATGAGAACAATACCAAAAACTAAGCTGCAGTTGCAGCGTCTACATAGGCAATCAAAGGGTTGGGTAGCAACGGCCCAAACGATGGGTCGACCATATCAGATTTGTCATCCTCGTTCATTTCATCGCCAAATAACGACAGTGGCAGTGCTCCTTTTGGCTTCACCCATTCAGCTTACCATCTGTTTGTTTCTTAATGATTTCCTTCACCAAAGCATCCTCACCAAATGCACTCCTTGCAAAAAAGTTTGCAGCCAAGAATCCATAATCACCGTTCAGTGCTGATGGTGCTGTAAGCCACATCACTACACACTGCAAGTAAATTTCAATTCCACTGAGGAAGAATTCTTCCAAAATAGAGGGGTATTTTCTGATGAATCCATGGAGCGGATGGGAATGTGAAGGCTTCCTCTGTTCTGGTCCATAACAACGAGTGGGAGGGACTTGGAGGACTTCGACGTGATGTGGTCCTTGAGTTTCAGCATGGGTTTGAGGTTACCTCCTTTCTTGATGGCGTGGTCGAGTCCTGGGTCGAAGCTAGTTAATAGATGCAAGGCCGACTAGATTGCGGCAACTCTATAATTCGTGGTGGTGGTAAGGTCATCGATCTGGTTAGAATGGACAGTAGTCTAGGGAATTTGGCCGTTGATCTGGGCAGTTCGATAGGGGTTGTTGAGGGTTTGAAGTCTCAGATCTGGACTATGTTGATGGTGTCTACGGTGCGAGACTGTTGGAGATGATGATGGTTTGTTGATGGTGGACGGTGTAGAAACTGTTGGGGGTAATGGTGGTTTGTTAATGGTGAGGCACTGTTTCGTTGATGACGGAGAGGTTGGCAGTGAAGTTGGGATTACAGAGCTAGGGCCATTGAGGGACGTTCCTTTTGGGGTTGGATCCTGGGGTTGGTGGTTAGGTCGGCGACGAGGCCTTGGGAAAACAAATGGATGATGAAGCGCATGATAGAGGATACTTTTGACTAGGGCTCTGTGTATTTCGTTTGAAATGAGAAGTTGAGAACTGTGAGTGGGAGTTCTAGTAGGGTTTGGCTTCTACAAGTGAAGGCAATACAGTTTTTTCTTTTCTTTTCTTTTCCTCTTTCTTTGACTTTTCCTTTTCTGGATTTTGTAACCTTTCCTTCCCCCTCCTTTAATTGTTTCTTAAATTTTTAGGTTACTAATATATCTTTATTATACCTTCTATATATATATATATTACCTCTTACATACTAACCATGTACGGTTATATATATAAATATATACCCATTTTCTATATATATTTATATATCATGATTTCTATTTCTATATTTATTTTTATTTTATTCTATTCTATTTTATTTTATTTTATTTTTATTTCAATATTCGTTCATGGCTTGTTCAGTCATCGCCCGAGCACCATTCGTACATTCAAAACTATTGAGATTCCAAACCGTCCATTTCATTCAATATTATAACAGAAAGCCCTAACTGTAATATCCCGACCCGGGATACCGGGTCACATGACACGTATTACGAGGGAAAGAAATTATATATATATATATATATAATTAATTAATTATTTAATTAATTAATTAATTATAAGAAATGGATGTATATATGTATTAATTAGATGTATATATATATATATTAAATGAATGAAATAGGAAAATGTTAAAAGGTAAAAAGTGAAAAAGTGTGAATGTGTGTGTGTGTGTCGGCTGGTGTGTGTGTGTGTGTCTTGTATATATGTGTATATGTATATATATGTATATATTATATGTATAAATATCTATGAAAATTAAATGCAAAGAAGAAAAGAGAAAAAGTAGAATTTATGAGATGGGAGGTCTAGTGTAGGGCTAGAAACCAGAGAAGAGAGAGAGAGAGAGAGAGAGAGAGAGAGAGAGAGAGATAGAGAGAATGGAGGAGAGAGAAGGGTCGGTCACCTTCTCTTTAAATACCCAAGCATGCAAACCATGCTTTCTTCTTGCAAAAGAAAACAAAGGAAGAAGAAGTAAGGAGAATAGAGAGAGAATTGGAGGTAGAACAAAGGAGAAAGCAAGTGTAAACAGGTAAAGTTCCAATTTTTACATTTTTCCTCTTTCTAAAAGTTTGATTGATAAGAACTGTTTTAAGTTGTTTATATACGTAGGATATGTTATATACATGTTTAGAAGTGTAATAAGCATGGACTTAAGCTTTAAAACACCTAAAAACACCTAACCCAGAAGCATCCTCCATTGATGACCTTGCATGAAGCAGGTCTGATCCGAGGGAAACCAAACTTTGTTTGGTGTATAGGGACCTCTAGTAGACCCTACAAGCATGCTAAAAACATGTGACCGCGACCTTGAAGCTCAAAAATCGACCCTCAAATGTCAAAGTGCAGGTTACGGGTTTACACCCCAAACCTCTAAACTCATGATTTAAGCCGTTTCTTTAAATGAAAAATTGATCTCCATGAAGAGGGGATCACAACAAGCCAAACCTCATCAAAAATGGTTAAGAAACGAGCATGAACGACCGAAATAATAGTTCGGATTATTCACTTCAAAACCAAACATATGTGAGGGTTTTAAACTCCAAAACGAATGCCAATCGAATCGTTTATTCCTTAGGAACATTTTGGGACAAAAACAGTGAAGAATGATTGAGTGAAACATCACGAAATAGAAGAAAAAGGAATTCGGGAACTAGGGCAACAGTAGGGTTCTCTTGGGGAAGACGATGACGGGTTGACTCGTTTTTAAAATGTGGTTGAGTCGACTCGGACAGGTGGCAGCCTCTGGGCATTGCCACCGATTAATTGGAACGGCGTCGTTTTGAATGTCGGTTAACTTAAATGGGATCTAGGGCTGATGACGTCAGCCACATGTAATAAACCGGATAGACCGGTTGGGTTACAACTGAACCAGACCGGTTCACTTATATTTTAACTGAACCCTTTGGTTTTTCTAAATTAATTAAAATAAAATAAACCAAACCTTTGGTTATTTACGGATTGACCCCAACTGTTTTGGGAAATTCTACTGTGGCCCAGATTTTGGGAATTTTGTTCAAATACACCCCTGGGAAAATATTTAAATAATTAAATAATTATTTAATTATTTTATAATTAAGGTAAAATTACTATTTTACCCTTGGGTCATAAATATAGCAAACGAAGTCCAAATTAAGCTTATGAATAGTGTATTTTTACTATTTTGGACATTCTGAGATCAATGATAGGGTCCGTTTTACGAAACGAGGCCCGAAAAATAAAAACACGTAAGGGGTAAATGACCAAAATACCCCTTGACCAAAATTGACAAGTTATTAATGTATTCTTACTATTTTGGACCTTCTGAGTCCAATGGTGAGGTCCACGACATGAGACGGGGTCCCGAAAAATAAAGACACGTAGGGAGGGTAAAATGACAAAAATACCCCTAGTACCCCTAAAGCCAAAATGAAATCAGAGAAGGTCTAAATTAACTTTCTTTGACATCCCGGACTCAAAAATGGAGTCCAAATTACGAAACGAAGTACAGAAAAATATGACACGTAAAATGATAAAATGACCATTTTGTCCTTTTTCATATAACAGTCCGAATTAAATTCTTGGAAAGCCTAAACCGACTTTCTTCGACACTCCGGACTCAATGGTAGAGTCTATTCGACCAAAAGAAATGTCTAAAATAAAAAGACATAAAATTTGATGAATAGCATCTGTTAGATGACTATGAACTGAAATATTGCCAAAGAACTAAACTGAGGCAAGTACGAGAAATGAAAAACGAAAAGACACGACACGTAACCATGTCAAATAAATAACTTTAAATTAAAGTTAATGGAACTCCCAGAAGAGTATAAATTGAAATAAATTCAATTACTAACACATTAAATTGTGTCATAGGTTAAGAATACGAGTTACGTTAAGTACATATGAGTTTATGAAATCGTTTTAGGATCTAATACGATTTAAGCATAAGTTAAGGAATATCGAGATGATATTACAATGAATGTGAAGTTGATGAGGTGTTTATGAATTGTTCTTAGGAACTACAAGGAAAGTGGGAAAGCGCATTTTTAGCACTAACCCTAAAGAATCAAGGTGAGTAACCCTGTGTTTGAATTGGAGATTTAACTCCATGAATTTGACAAGGTTTTAAGTTTAAAGATATGAAGCATTTGAAATTTCAAATTCAGTATTTACATGATTCAGTTTTTAATTGTTCTATTTTATAACCCCATTGTGACATGCTTAATGATTGGTTTCTGCAACAGTTTTTCCTTCAAATACTTTTCAGCATGTCTAGTTAAAATGCAATTATTGTTAAATATTCTGAATTTGCTTATTTCAAGTATACGAATGTTTATTACGAATTTATGAAAAGTATCTATGAGACAAGTCACATGATAAATGTTTGATAAGATGAATGGTGCATAAGCACTTAGACAGGATTCTGAGTTTTCAGTTGCCCTGTAAAATAGGCAGGATTTTGGGTTTTAAGGAACTCAATTGCCCTGTAAAATGCCCGGTAGCAGGATCTAATCCCCCAGGCAGATGAGATATCTCCATTTATAAGTAAGATGGGAGTCCGGTTCGAAACGGATTCCACTAATGAAAGTGATAAGATGATAAATGATTTGAAAATGGAAGCAGGTTTTACCCTCATTTTCAATATGCATATGTTTTGAGTTTTTATACTCTATTTAAGAAATATATGTTATGTTATTTGTTTTGAAGTTCATGAGTATAAGTATAGCTTGAATACTTTAACTGTTTCAAAGCTATTCGTTTTATGAAATGCATATGTTTTGAGTTATATACTCTATTTGATGAAATATAAGTATAGCTTGAATACTTTAACTGTTTCAAAGCTATTCGTTTTATGAAATGCATATGTTTTGAGTTATATACTCTATTTGATGAAGTATAAGTATAGCTTGAATACTTCAAATGTTTCAAAGCTATTCGTTTTATGAAATGCATATGTTTTGAGTTATATACTCTATTTAACGAAGTATGAGTTAGCTTGAATACTTTAAATGTTTCAAAGCTACATGTTTTAAGGAATGCATATATTCTGTATTCAAAGTATACGAACAATTGGCGGTGATTATTTTACAAACTCTTATGTACTAAACCACTGCTAATTGAAAACCCCATGACGAATACTGGAATTGCTCACAAGCTTAGATTAGCTTACCCGGACTTTGTTCGGACCCCCCTTTCAGGTAAGTAGCAGCAGTCTTGACTTAAGGACGACGATGACGAATCTGCTGATTTTGGGAAGATATGGTTAAATAGTTCCTTTTGATAATCTATGAACTCTAATCGTACTTTTGTATTAGTAGACATTGTAAGGACATGTAATAAGCCCTCTGGCCAAATCGAACATGTATTGTATCTAATGTTATAAGTCTTTAAGTTTTTAGTTATACTCTGAATGTGTAACCATGTATGCTATGTATGGAGCAGCAGTACCGAACGGATGTGCATAATTTAAAAATGAGAAAAGAAAAGAAAAAAGTTTTTCACGCTTCCGCAAAACGTATGTTGCACATCTATTCGATACCACTGTATATGTGAGCCTTGTCTCGAGGCCCTCGGGTCTCGGGGCGGCGATCGCGATCCGGTGATCCGCTTAGGGTGGGTTTCGGGTCGTGACACTAACAGTTCAGGTTCACATGACTCGCTCGGTTAAAATTCGGGTCAGGGTATTACAGAAGATATCATGAAGATAGTACTTGCCATATTGAACTTTGTTTCCTTATATTGAGATCAGTAGCCTATGAAAGGCGGTGAATAGTTCAGAACCCCTTACCTCTGAAATGTCTATATCTGTTCGGTCGAACGAACCAAATTATCCTCACCGGTAACAGGGGTCCTGATAGCACATCAATAACTGTCAAAATCCTCCCTTCTCACTTTTTAACTTTTTACAATTTCTGTTATCCACCTTCTTAATTCATGTTTCTACTTCTAATTTTCAGCCTTTATTTCTTCTACTTTACTGCAGGTCCCATACCCGGCTCTTATTTCATATCACATACTTTACATCTCCATTTCATATACTACGGGTCCCATACCCCGCCTTCCTATCGTATACTTCACATATCTATTTCATGTACTACGGGTCCCATACCCCGCCTTTATATCATATCACATACTTCACATATTTAGGTAGTTTAAGACTTACCTAACTCAAAATTTTGTTTTGAATCTCCTATCATAACTAAGTTGATCTTAGTCAACCTAGAACAAATCTTAATCATTCTTATCTTCACTTATGACTCGGCCTTTTCCCAAAAGACCTAATACTTAGTGCTCTGATACCATGTTGTCACGACCCGAAACCCACCCTCTGCGGATTACTGGATCGCGATTGCCGCCCCGAGACCCGAAGGCCCCGAGACAAGGCTCCATCTGCAGCGGTATCGGATAGATGTGCTACACATGATTGCGGAAGCGTGAAAAACTTTTTCTTTTCTTTTCTCATTTTTAAATTATGCACATCCGTCCGATACTGCTGTTCCATACTTAACATACATGGTTACACATTCAGAGTATAACTAAAACTTAAAGACTTCATGTCACATCCCCCAGACCCACCCTGTGCGGATTTGGGGTACGTGGCAAAGGCCAGTTAGGCACCCATCGGGTTTTATCAGTTTTTTTTTTTTTTGAAAACAAAACCCCGACGGTAATCCTAACCAAAGGCCATTCCGATCTAAATCCCAAGCATAATGCATTCAACATATATAGTTTAAGCAGCGGAATTTTCACATGAGAATGCATACATGTATACTTGGTAGAGCATTCAGGATATATCATAGTCAGACCTATCTTAATTAAGATTACAAAACAGTTTCACTACAAAAGGTCATAATCTGTTCAGTTACACAAAAGTACAAAAATGGTATAGATTCTCAAAAATGGGTTATCATTCTATCTGGGGGTCTCCAACTTTTTCCCCCTAAGTTCTGGACCTGCTAAACCTGTCCATCTGAGGGTTCCCCTGAAATTATTAAAATAATGGAATGAGCTTTAAAAAGCCCAGTGAGTAACACAGATATCCAGGCAAGAGTTTCGAATTCAATCTTTGCTTAAATCACATGGTTAAGTAAATCAGTTTGGAATTAATAGTTCAATAAATCCAAGTCAAGTTCAATAGATCAAAACAGATAAACGGTTCAGAGTGCTAGCATATCAATCAGAAGTATAGTTAATCATTTGAGAAACTAAAACCATGTCATCGGTGATAAAAGCATGCATTTAAAACAATTGCATTTAAAACATATGGTATTCGAAACAATTTAGCAGATCAAGGAGCAGTAACTTAAACAGTGTCAGAAGTTACTCACCTTCAATATTTGAGTTTGAAGCTATGAACGGAGCCTTCCTCTTTTTCTCTTTAAGCCTAAAACAATTTATAGAGATTTATCAACTCATGACCTTAGACTGAGTAAGTCTACCCTATAATGGGTTTCATGGAACTAACTTATAGTAGCTAGTTCTTAGGTCTTACCTCTTAAGCATTTGGCTTAGGGTTTCAGTATCTTCCTGTTTTTTCATCTTGGCCTCGGCAATCATTTCCTTAGTACGTGCCTTATATATGAAGGGCTGGATGGAAACGATTTCAGTGGACTTAGCTATTCTAATATGGCGCTCAATAACTCTTTGCTGCCTCAGTAATTCTTGCATAAACTCTTGCTGTTCCTTATCGACTAACCTCTGGGCCTTAGTCATGATGGTGAATTTCTTGCCCTGTTTGTCCATGGTAGTTTAAGTGATATTTTTACCTAGAACACAGTTTGACATGTTAGAACAGATGCCTTCATATATTTATCGATTCTGATTTTCATATTATGGACCTAACCATTGAGTTCGGAAGGTTGAAGAAAGTCAATTTAGACTCTCTCGGCTTTTAAATCTAGGTTCGGGTATGTCAGGGGTATTTTGGTCATTTTTGCCGTCACATAATTTCTGTCTCGGATTCGTCATCTAATCATGTATACAGTCTCACAAGTGTCAGGTCTACTACTGGTATTAATTCCGTTTTAATCGGACTTCATTTAGGCCTTGTACAGTGTCAGGGGTATTATGGTAATTTCATATGTTGTATTTTTCGGTACTTTATTTGCAGTCACGGACCTCACCATTGAGTCCGGAATGTCCAACATAGTTAAAATGGACTATCTTTCAGTGAAATTTGGCCCTGTGTCATTAGGGGCAGTATGATCATTTACCCTTTACATGTCTGTATTTTTCGGGACTTGGTTTCATAAATCGGACTCCACCATTGAGTCCGGAATGCCCGAAATAGTAAGATTACACTATTCAATCATTAAATTCGGACTTGGTTTGACTCGTTTAAGGTCCAGGGGCAATATAGTAATTATTCCCTTTTAATAAAATAATTAAATAATTATTTTATTATTTTAATTAATTTTTCAGGGGTATAATTCCAAAAGATTTTTAAAAATCTGGGCCTTAGTATAATTCTGTCAAACAGTGGGGGTCAGTTTGCAAATATTTAAAAGTTCAAAACTGAACCAAAGGGTTCAGTCTCTTTACAACTGAACCGGTCCGGTTCAGTCCGGTTATGACCGGTCTGTTACGTTGCTGACGTCACGATGACGTCAGCCCTAAAATAATTTAAAAACTAGTTTACTCAAAACGACGTAGCTTTATTAATGCAGTGGCAGTCCCTGGGACAGACACGTGTCCGAGTCAACTGGGCCAACTCGACTCGACTCGGTCAACTCGGCCGAGTCGACTCCGTCTTCCCCATCAACTGACTCGGTGTTGCCCTAATTTTTACAGATTTTTAGCTTCTATTTCGTGAGTTTTAGGGTACGGTTTCTTGCTGTTTTTGGGTGGTATCGACTCCTGAGGGTCACACCAACACTTTGGCATTGGTTTTGAGCATCGAATCGACCTAACAAGTTCTGTTTTCAAGAGGATAACCGTGACCTGCAACTTGATCTAGCATCCTCATTTCTCAACCATTTTGTGTGTGGTTTGAAGCTACGTGACCTACAAATCATAATGATCAAGACCCTATTTATATATTTCAGTTTAGTCTCGAGTTTTAACGGATTGGATTTTAAACCCGTAGGTTCATTTCCAATTTCGTGGGGCTACAGTGAGTCTCGAGGTCGCGTAGGTACATATTTGAGATCCTCTTGGGGTCTATTTCAGGCCTTGACACTCAAAACTCTGAACTGTTATGGTCGATTCAGACCTGGGTTTTCCAAGGTTCATTAATGGAGGTTGGTCTCGGGTTTCATGGTCTTTGACCTATTCGAGGCCTCTAAGCCATGCTATACACTCAAAACAGTTCCTAGAGTCAATAATGAGGCATGCATGTAGTCTATACCCGTAGCAACTCATCAAAATAATTCAAAATCTACAAAACAAGAATTGAAGATAATTTAGAATTTTTACCTTCACAGTGTTGTCCCTCTCGGTTATGGCTCGACCCAGACCTCTCACAGTGTCCTCAAGTTCCTCAGGTCATGCATGAAATCCTCAAGCCTTTACTTCAATTGCCAATTCCCTCTCTCACTTGCATGCACAATCTCCTTTCTCTCTCTCTCTCTCTCCACACTCCAAACCTCTCATGCATTCACCAACCTAATATATATATAGAGACATGGCAGCACACAGCTTGCTAGGTGGTTTGTCTTCAAAACCATGGTTTAGGTTTTGCATGCAACTTGGTTGGTGGATGGGGGTGTATCTTGACCATTATGATGTCTCTCATTTATGTGTTCAAATATGCATAGCAATGGAGTCTCGGTTGATTGAAAAACTGATGTCAGAGGAGATGAGGTAAGCTAATAATGGGAGTCTTGCATGTAAGGCCATTGGCCAATTTGGGTGGTGACTTGAGTAGATTATAGGTTATATACATATATTGCTGTATTTATGCACAAAGTAACCAACAGCCTGGTTGGTAACTTTTTGGGACAAAGTTACTTACCTTGGTAGGTCAAGGGTTCAATTCCCCTTGGCCTCCCAAGTGACCATTTTCTCTTATTTTCTGGTTAAGGCCCTGTTTGGTTGTCGCTAAATTCCAGTTTCACTGTTTTGGCCTTAACTCCCAATCTATAACTCCTTTTTCAGTGCAGTTTCTTTCTATCACTTCCTACTCAGAATATCTTCCATTGACCAAGGTCCAATGTCAGTTTTTATTTTCTCGAGTTTTCCATAATTAGCTAATTCGAGTTTTATCACTATTAAAAATAGGCATTAAATTAGCTAAACCTGACATTTCATTCCCAAAACAGTTTTCTCATATACAAAACATGTCAGTTACGAAATTGGGGTATTACATCCTCCCCCCCTTCAGAAGAGTTTTGTCCCCAAAACTCAGTCTACAATATCAAGTAAACAACTCGGGATATTTTTCATGCATTTCAGCTTCAAGTTCCCAGGTTGCTTCTTCACTAGAGTGATTTCTCCACAAGACTTTGACTAACGGAATTGCCTTGTTACGCAAAGTCTTTTCTTTTCGGTCAAGAATCTGGACTGGCCGTTCTTCATACGTTAAGTCTTCTCTCAACTTGAGTGGCTCATACTGAATGACTTGCCCCGGTTCTTGTATACACTTCCGTAACATGGATACGTGAAATACACGGTGTACCTTGTCCAACTCAGGCGGTAATGCCAGACTATATGCAACCGGGCTAATTCTCTTTAAAATCTCAAAAGGACCAATGTAACGAGGACTTAACTTGCCTTTCTTGCCAAATCGAAGTACTCCCTTTAGTGGCGACACTTTAAGAAACACAAGATCGCCTACTTGGAATTCAAGATCCTTCCTCCGATTATCAGCATAGCTTTTGTACCTGCTCTGGGCCGTTTGCAGTCTGTTCCGGATCCTCTGAATTTGTTCCGTAGTGGCTTGGACTAAATCTGGCCCAAGCAGCTTCTGTTCACCGGTTTCAATCCAGCAAAGTGGAGATCGGCACTTCCTCCCGTATAGTGCCTCATACGGTGCCATTTTAATGCTGGCTTGGTAACTGTTATTATAGGCAAACTCGACAAGTGGCAGATGCTCGGCCCAGTTTCCTTTGAAGTCCAGTGCACACAGTCGCAGCATATCCTCTAATATCTGTATCACTCTTTCAGATTGTCCGTCAGTCTGTGGGTGATATGCTGTACTGAACTTGAGTTCCGTGCCGAGTGCCTCCTGTAGACTTTTCCAAAATCGAGACACAAATCGGGGATCTCGATCGGATACAATGGACAATGGTGTGCCATGTAAGCGTACAATTTCCTGAATGTACAATGCGGCAAACTTCTCTAAGCTATAAGTGGTCCTGACAGGTAGAAAATGAGCAGACTTGGTCAATCTGTCCACTATGACCCAGACAGCATCAGAGCCTTTCGGTGACTTGGGAAAACCGGACACAAAATCCATGGTGATATGATCCCACTTCCATTCCGGAATAGGGAGTGGTTGCAGAAGTCCGCTAGGACGTTGATGCTCAACTTTCACCTGTTGGCATCGCGTGCAGTGAGCAATAAAATTTGCTACGTCCTTCTTCAATCCGGTCCACCAGTATAACTCCCTGAGGTCATGATACATCTTCGTAATCCCAGGGTGTATCGTGAATCTCGAGGCATGGGCTTCTTCCAGAATTTCCTTTCTTAACTCAGGTATCTTGGGCACACACAACCTACCTCGATACCGTAGAATTCTGTCCTGAATTCCAAAATCAGCTTTCCCCGTTGCCTTTACTTCATCACAAATTCTAACCAACTCCTCATCTTGAGTCTGTCCCACTTTAATTCGCTCCACCAATGTAGATCCAACAGTCAAATTGGCCAGACAAGCCGTGCTACCTGGTGGAACTACCTCGATACTCATTTCATCCAGATCTCGAATTAACTCTTCCTGAGAGGTAATCATGTAGGCAAGGCTTCCAGATCGTCGGCTCAAGGCGTCGGCCACTACATTTGCCTTACCCGGATGGTACTGAATAGCCACATCATAATCCTTAATTAGTTCTAGCCATCTTCGCTGCCTCATGTTTAATTCCTTCTGTGTGAAGAAATATTTCAAACTCTTGTGATCAGTAAAAATCTCACACACCTCCCCATATAGGTAGTGGCGCCAGATTTTTAGGGCAAACACCACTGCAGCTAATTCTAGATCATGGGTAGGATAGTTTTGCTCATGAGGTCGGAGCTGTCGGGAAGCATAGGCGATGACTCTATCATTCTGCATAAGGACACAACCCAGTCCCTTATAAGAGGCGTCACAGTAAATGACAAACTTCCCTTCTCTGGAGGGAATAGTCAATACTGGTGCTGTGGTCAGCTTCTCTTTTAGCAGCTGGAAACTCTTTTCTTGCTCATCTGTCCAAATGAATGGTACATTACTCTTGGTCAAATGTGTGAGCGGTTTGGCCAGCTTTGCAAAATCTTTCACGAAACGTCGGTAGTACCCAGCCAGTCCAAGAAAACTTCTGACTTCTGTTACAGTGGTCGGCTGGGGCCAATCCAATATAGCTTCCACCTTCTGTGGATCAACAGCGATGCCTTCTTTGGAAATCACATGGCCCAAGAAGGTAATGCTGGACAACCAAAATTCACACTTGCTGAATTTTGCATACAGTCTGTGCTCTCTCAAGGTTTGTAGTGCTATTCCCAGATGTCTTTCATGTTCCTCCTCGTTCCACGAGTATACTAGTATATCATCGATAAACACAATGATGAAGTTATCTAGATACGGTTTAAAAACCCGGTTCATTAAATCCATGAACGCGGCAGGGGCGTTAGTCACGCCAAAAGGCATGACCAGGAACTCATAGTGACCGTATCGGGTCCGGAAGGCCGTCTTTGGTACATCAGTGTCCTTGACTTTGAGTTGATGGTACCCCGATCTCAAGTCAATTTTTGAAAATACACTTGCCCCTTGTAACTGGTCAAACAACTCATCGATACGCGGAAGAGGGTACTTATTCTTTACCGTCACTTTATTTAGCTCACGGTAATCAATGCACAGTCTTAGGGAGCCATCCTTCTTTTTCACGAACAACACGGGTGCTCCCCAAGGAGATACACTGGGTCGGATAAACCCTTTCTCCAACAATTCCTCCAATTGGCCTTTCAACTCCCTTAACTCTGATGGGGCCATTCGGTAGGGAGTTTTGGATATAGGTTGAGTTCCAGGGATAAGATCAATGGAAAACTCGATCTCTCGATCAACCGTTCCTTGCGGTAGTTCATCTGGAAACACGTCGGGAAATTCACACACAACTGGTACTTCAGGCAATGGGGGATTCTGGGCTTGGGTATTCAAGACACTACATAAATAACCACGACACCCTTTCTTTAATAACCTCCCTGCCTGAATGGCAGAGATTAGGTAGGGTGGTGGGGTAATCCCCTTTCCCCTAAACATAAACTCGGGCTGTCCCGGGGGCTGAAACAATACACTTTTCTCAAAACAATCGATGGTGGCATGATTGTGTGATAACCAATCCATGCCCAATATCACATCAAATCCTTTTATCGCTAAGGGTATTAGATTGACTAACAACTCCTGGTCTCCAATCATTACTCTACAGTCCCGAAGAATCATGGACCCAATCATTGACATCCCAGAAGGAATTTGTACCGATAACAGTTCATCCATAGGTTCAGGTATCTTATGTAGTTTATCAACAAAAGATGGAGACACAAAAGAATGCGTGGATCCAGGGTCAATCAACACATATGCAGAAATTCTAGAAATCGGGAGTATACCTGCTACTACAGCATTTGCAGCAGAGGTGTCTCCTGGTAGCAGTGCAAAGACTCCTCCCGGGCGGCCTTGTGGCTCCTTGCCTTTGTCCTTTGTCTTGGCAAGAGGTGCTGGAGTAGGCTTCCGTTCTGCGGTGCTGGTAGTCAAGACAGGGGTTCTCGGGATTGGTGGATGTTGCGGGCAATCTTTGACTTGGTGCCCCTTATCTCCACATCGGTAGCATGCACCAGTCAGTCGGCGACATTCTCCAGGGTGTAAGTTCTGGCAGTGAGGGCATCTGGACACTTCCTCAGTTTTTTTTTGACCCTTGTTGCTCTTACTTGGGCCCTCAGTCCTCTGCTTCTTGCTCGGCTGCTCCTTCTTAAAGTCTTTGCCCTTTTTCTTTCTTTCCTGGTCCTTCAGTTGGTTGAACTCTTCCATGTCCTTTTCAATAACTAGGGCTTTGTTAAGAACATCGGAATAGGTGTGTAGTTCAAAGGCCGAGACTTTAGTCCGTATCCCGATCCGAAGACCCGCGAGGAATTTCCTTGCCCTATTATGCTCTTCCCTCACCAAAAAGGAAGCAAATCTGGACAACGCAGAGAACTTGGCTGCATATTGAATTACGGTCATGTCCCCTTGTTTTAGGGTGGCAAACTCCTGAATTTTTCTCTCCCGGATTGTAGGGGGAAAGAACATGCCATAAAACTTTTCAATAAAATCGGCCCAGGTAATAGTGGGGTTCTGTACTTGCATCTCGAGCCACCACTTGTAAGCTTCTCCCTGTAGCATGTAAGTGGCTAACATCACTTTCTCGGCTTCCGAACAAATCAAGAGCTTAAAGGTCTTTTCCATTGACATGACCCACAGCTCAGCTTTCTCGGGATCGGTAACAGCATCGAAAGTCGGGGGTTTGAGCTTATGGAAGCGATCTAACAAGTCATTACGAATGCCGATTTCCAACGGCTACGCTGGGGCAGGCGGGGGCGGAACTACCGGAGGCTCTACCGGGTTATTTGCTGGTCCGGCCTGGTGTTGCTGTAAGGTTCTTGATAGTCCCTCAATGGCCTGGCCGAATTGAGCTAATGTGGCCCTCATTTCCCGTAGGGCTACGCTCTCCGTTGGGGCCTGCGGTCCCCTATTGCTACTCCTAGTTCGAGGCGACATCTGAAGCAAGATAAAAAGTATTCTAAGTATCCTCATTCAATGTGTCATAGTAAGAATGTCATTCAGGTTGTTCATCGATTCAGAATTTCTATGACTTAAGTATTTGCTTTCTAAGGATTCAGTGTTTAAATAACCCTAAGGTTCTGGTCTATACTGACTTTCAAACCTGTAGCTCTGATACCACTCTTTTGTCACATCCCCCAGACCCACCCTGTGCAGATTTGGGGTACGTGGCAAAGGCCAGTTAGGCACCCATCGGGTTTTATCAGTTTTTTTTTTTTTTGAAAACAAAACCCCGACGGTAATCCTAACCAAAGGCCATTCCGATCTAAATCCCAAGCATAATGCATTCAACATATATAGTTTAAGCAGCGGAATTTTCACATGAGAATGCATACATGTATACTTGGTAGAGCATTCAGGATATATCATAGTCAGACCTATCTTAATTAAGATTACAAAACAGTTTCACTACAAAAGGTCATAATCTGTTCAGTTACACAAAAGTACAAAAATGGTATAGATTCTCAAAAATGGGTTATCATTCTATCTGGGGGTCTCCAACTTTTTCCCCCTAAGTTCTGGACCTGCTAAACCTGTCCATCTGAGGGTTCCCCTGAAATTATTAAAATAATGGAATGAGCTTTAAAAAGCCCAGTGAGTAACACAGATATCCAGGCAAGAGTTTCGAATTCAATCTTTGCTTAAATCACATGGTTAAGTAAATCAGTTTGGAATTAATAGTTCAATAAATCCAAGTCAAGTTCAATAGATCAAAACAGATAAACGGTTCAGAGTGCTAGCATATCAATCAGAAGTATAGTTAATCATTTGAGAAACTAAAACCATGTCATCGGTGATAAAAGCATGCATTTAAAACAATTGCATTTAAAACATATGGTATTCGAAACAATTTAGCAGATCAAGGAGCAGTAACTTAAACAGTGTCAGAAGTTACTCACCTTCAATATTTGAGTTTGAAGCTATGAACGGAGCCTTCCTCTTTTTCTCTTTAAGCCTAAAACAATTTATAGAGATTTATCAACTCATGACCTTAGACTGAGTAAGTCTACCCTATAATGGGTTTCATGGAACTAACTTATAGTAGCTAGTTCTTAGGTCTTACCTCTTAAGCATTTGGCTTAGGGTTTCAGTATCTTCCTGTTTTTTCATCTTGGCCTCGGCAATCATTTCCTTAGTACGTGCCTTATATATGAAGGGCTGGATGGAAACGATTTCAGTGGACTTAGCTATTCTAATATGGCGCTCAATAACTCTTTGCTGCCTCAGTAATTCTTGCATAAACTCTTGCTGTTCCTTATCGACTAACCTCTGGGCCTTAGTCATGATGGTGAATTTCTTGCCCTGTTTGTCCATGGTAGTTTAAGTGATATTTTTACCTAGAACACAGTTTGACATGTTAGAACAGATGCCTTCATATATTTATCGATTCTGATTTTCATATTATGGACCTAACCATTGAGTTCGGAAGGTTGAAGAAAGTCAATTTAGACTCTCTCGGCTTTTAAATCTAGGTTCGGGTATGTCAGGGGTATTTTGGTCATTTTTGCCGTCACATAATTTCTGTCTCGGATTCGTCATCTAATCATGTATACAGTCTCACAAGTGTCAGGTCTACTACTGGTATTAATTCCGTTTTAATCGGACTTCATTTAGGCCTTGTACAGTGTCAGGGGTATTATGGTAATTTCATATGTTGTATTTTTCGGTACTTTATTTGCAGTCACGGACCTCACCATTGAGTCCGGAATGTCCAACATAGTTAAAATGGACTATCTTTCAGTGAAATTTGGCCCTGTGTCATTAGGGGCAGTATGATCATTTACCCTTTACATGTCTGTATTTTTCGGGACTTGGTTTCATAAATCGGACTCCACCATTGAGTCCGGAATGCCCGAAATAGTAAGATTACACTATTCAATCATTAAATTCGGACTTGGTTTGACTCGTTTAAGGTCCAGGGGCAATATAGTAATTATTCCCTTTTAATAAAATAATTAAATAATTATTTTATTATTTTAATTAATTTTTCAGGGGTATAATTCCAAAAGATTTTTAAAAATCTGGGCCTTAGTATAATTCTGTCAAACAGTGGGGGTCAGTTTGCAAATATTTAAAAGTTCAAAACTGAACCAAAGGGTTCAGTCTCTTTACAACTGAACCGGTCCGGTTCAGTCCGGTTATGACCGGTCTGTTACGTTGCTGACGTCACGATGACGTCAGCCCTAAAATAATTTAAAAACTAGTTTACTCAAAACGACGTAGCTTTATTAATGCAGTGGCAGTCCCTGGGACAGACACGTGTCCGAGTCAACTGGGCCAACTCGACTCGACTCGGTCAACTCGGCCGAGTCGACTCCGTCTTCCCCATCAACTGACTCGGTGTTGCCCTAATTTTTACAGATTTTTAGCTTCTATTTCGTGAGTTTTAGGGTACGGTTTCTTGCTGTTTTTGGGTGGTATCGACTCCTGAGGGTCACACCAACACTTTGGCATTGGTTTTGAGCATCGAATCGACCTAACAAGTTCTGTTTTCAAGAGGATAACCGTGACCTGCAACTTGATCTAGCATCCTCATTTCTCAACCATTTTGTGTGTGGTTTGAAGCTACGTGACCTACAAATCATAATGATCAAGACCCTATTTATATATTTCAGTTTAGTCTCGAGTTTTAACGGATTGGATTTTAAACCCGTAGGTTCATTTCCAATTTCGTGGGGCTACAGTGAGTCTCGAGGTCGCGTAGGTACATATTTGAGATCCTCTTGGGGTCTATTTCAGGCCTTGACACTCAAAACTCTGAACTGTTATGGTCGATTCAGACCTGGGTTTTCCAAGGTTCATCAATGGAGGTTGGTCTCGGGTTTCATGGTCTTTGACCTATTCGAGGCCTCTAAGCCATGCTATACACTCAAAACAGTTCCTAGAGTCAATAATGAGGCATGCATGTAGTCCTATACCTGTAGCAACTCATCAAAATAATTCAAAATCTACAAAACAAGAATTGAAGATAATTTAGAATTTTTACCTTCACAGTGTTGTCCCTCTCAGTTATGGCTCGACCCAGACCTCTCACAGTGTCCTCAAGTTCCTCAGGTCATGCATGAAATCCTCAAGCCTTTACTTCAATTGCCAATTCCCTCTCTCACTTGCATGCACAATCTCCCTTCTCTCTCTCTCTCTCCACACTCCAAACCTCTCATGCATTCACCAACCTAATATATATATAGAGACATGGCAGCACACAGCTTGCTAGGTGGTTTGTCTTCAAAACCATGGTTTAGGTTTTGCATGCAACTTGGTTGGTGGATGGGGGTGTATCTTGACCATTATGATGTCTCTCATTTATGTGTTCAAATATGCATAGCAATGGAGTCTCGGTTGATTGAAAAACTGATGTCAGAGGAGATGAGGTAAGCTAATAATTGGAGTCTTGCATGTAAGGCCATTGGCCAATTTGGGTGGTGACTTGAGTAGATTATAGGTTATATACATATATGGCTGTATTTATGCACAAACTAACCAACAGCCTGGTTGGTAACTTTTTGGGACAAAGTTACTTACCTTGGTAGGTCAAGGGTTCAATTCCCCTTGGCCTCCCAAGTGACCATTTTCTCTTATTTTCTGGTTAAGGCCCTGTTTGGTTGTCGCTAAATTCCAGTTTCACTGTTTTGGCCTTAACTCCCAATCTGTAACTCCTTTTTCAGTGCAGTTTCTTTCTATCACTTCCTACTCAGAATATCTTCCATTGACCAAGGTCCAATGTCAGTTTTTATTTTCTCGAGTTTTCCATAATTAGCTAATTCGAGTTTTATCACTATTAAAAATAGGCATTAAATTAGCTAAACCTGACATTTCATTCCCAAAACAGTTTTCTCATATACAAAACATGTCAGTTACGAAATTGGGGTATTACACTTCATACATTAATACAATACATATTCGGTTGCCCTGAGGGCCTATTACACATTCTTACATTGTCTATTAATACAAAACGTACTACTAATGTTCATAGGTTCTTCAAAAGAAACTACTTAAACACATCCTTCCCAAAAACAGCCAGACTCATCGTCGATGTCCTTAAGACCCTGTCTGCTGCATCACCTGAAAGGGGGGTCCGAACAAAGTCCGGGTAAGCTAATCTAAGCTTGTGAGCAATTCCAGTATTCGTCATGGGGTTTTCAATTAGCAGTGGTTTTTAGTACATAAGAGTGGTAAAACATTCACTGCCAATTGCTTATACAGTTTAGAATACAAAGTACATGCATTCTTAAAACAAATAGCTTTGAAACATTTTAAGTATTCAAGCTATACTTATACTTGTCAAATGGAGTATATAACTCGAATATATGCATTTCATAAATAGATAGCTTTGAAACATTTAAAGTATTCAAGCTAAACTCGTACTTCGTCAAACAGAGTATATAACTCAAACATATGCATTTCAAATAAATAGCTTTGAAACATTTAAAGTATTCAAGCTAAACTCGTACTTCGTCAAATAGAGTATATAACTCAAACATATGCATTTCAAATAAATAGCTTTGAAACATTTAAAGTATTCAAGCTAAACTCGTACTTCATCAAATAGAGTATATAACTCAAACATATGCATTTCAAATAACTTGGAAACATTTAAGGTATCCAAGCAAAACTCGTACTTCATCAGATAAGTATATAACTTAAATCACATCAATATGTATTTGAAAATGAGGGTAAAACCTGCTTCCATTTCCAAAATCACTTGTCATCTTTTCTCTTTAATTAGGTTGAATCTGTTTCGAACCAAACTCCCATTTTACTGCCAATACTGTCGATCTCATTTGCCTGGGGGATTAGATCCTGCTACCGGGCATTTACTGTTGAATCCCGAAGGATTTCAACCTTCATAGGGGGTGGTACTTAGTACCGTTTATCTTGTAAAACATTTATCACATAACTTCTTCAATAGATACTTTCATGAGTATTTAAAACATGAAATGTATAATTTCTACAATAGGACTTCAAATACTTGTAACTATCAAATTCAGGATATTTAACATAATTTGGCATTTAAAACTTTAGACATGCTGAAATATGTTTTAAGAAAACTATGATAGATACCAATCACTGAGCATGTCATAAAAGAGTTATAAAACAGTACAATTAAAAGCTGCATCATGTAAATACTGAATTTGAAACTTCAAATACTTCACATCTTTGAACTTAAAACTTTTTCAAATCCATGGAGTTAAATCTCCAATTCAAACACAGGGTTACTCACCTTGTACTTCTGGTTTTCGATCTATTTAGTCGCCTTTCCCTTGGCTTCCTTCAACCTGTGAAGCCATTCTTGCAGCGTTTCGGTGTCCTCCTGTTTCTTAATCTTTTTCGCTGCTAGTTGCTCCTTGGTTATAGTCTTGTAAATAAAGGGGCTAACACAGGCCACTTCATTTGTTTTGGAAATTCGAATACGATTCTGAATCACCTGGAGCTGTTTTTCTAGCTTCTCCCGGAAAACTTTCTGTTTCGGATCATTTGCTATTTGTGCCCTTGTCATCATTGGGGGAACTTCTCGTTCTTGATTCATTTTTGTGTCTATTAAATTCTCTGTTTAAAACACAATTTAACGTGTCAAGAAAACAGATTTCTACAATCATATTCTTCTGGGAGTTCCATTAACTTTAATTTAAAGTTATTTATTTGACATGTTTACGTGTCGTGTCTTTTCGTACTTCATTTCTCGTACTTGCCTCAGTTTAGTTCTTTGGCAATATTTCAGTTCATAGCCATCTAACAGATGCTATTCATCAAATTTTATGTCTTTTTATTTTAGACATTTCTTTTGGTCGAATAGACTCTACCATTGAGTCCGGAGTGTCGAAGAAAGTCGGTTTAGGCTTTCCTAACATTTAATTCGGACTGTTATATGTAAAAGGACAAAATGGTCATTTACTGTTTTACGTGTCACATTTTTCTGTACTTCGTTTCGTAATTCGGACTCCATTTTTGAGTCCGGGATGTCAAGGAAAGTCAATTTAGACCTTCTCTGATTTCATTTTGGCTTTAGGGGTACCAGGGGTATTTTGGTCTTTTTATCCCTTTACGTGTCTTTATTTTTCGGGACCTCATCTCGTGTTGTGGACCTCACCATTGGACTCAAAAGGTCCAAGATAGTAAGAATACACTAATAACTTGTAAATTTTGGTCAAGGGGTATTTTAGTCATTTACTCCTTACGTGTATTTATTTTTTCGGGCCCCGTCTCGTAAAACGGATCCTACCATTGATCTCAGAATATCCAAAATAGTAAAATTACACTATTCATATGTTTAATTTGGACTTCGTTTGCTCTATTTATGCCACAAGGGCAAAATAGTAATTTAACCTCATTTATTAAATAATTAAATTAATTATTTAATTATTTAATTATTTTTCCAGGGGTCTAAATGCATAATTTTTCCCTCAGTTGGGCCTCAGTATAATTTTTCTAAAGCCCAGGGGTCAATCCGTAATAACCAAAAGTCTTGGTTTATTTCATTTTAAATAAAACAGAAAACTAGAGGGTTTAGTTAAATTGGAAGTGAACCGGTCCGGTTCAGTTGCAAACCAACCGGTCTATCCGGTTTATTTACATGTGGCGGACGTCATGATGACGTCAGCCCTAGCGTTCAATTTAAATCAACCCCATTCAAAACGCCGTCGTTCTATTTAATCGGTGGCAAGCCCAGAGGCTGCCACCTGTCCGAGTTGACTCAGCCTCATATAAAGGCCGAGTTGACCCGTCTTCTTCTTCCCCACGAGACCGACTGAAAACCCTAATTCCCGTTTATCTTTTCTTCCTATTTCATCCAGTTTGGATCCATGGATCCTTACTGTTTTTGTCCCAAAATGTTCCTAAGGTATATACAATTCGATTGGCATTCATTTTGGAGTTCAAAACTCGTTCGTGTGTTCGGTTTTGGACATGATAACCCGAACTGTAATTCGGTCTTACATGCTCATTTCTGAGCCAAATCACTTACGGTTTGTTCCATAATGATCCTCTATCCATGACGTTTTAGTTTTCATTCAAAGGAATAGATTAAAACATGAGTTACAAGGTTTGGGGTGTAAACCCGTAACCTGCAACTTGGTGTTTGAGGGTCATTTTTTGAGTTTTATGGTCGCGGTCATATGTTTTTAAAACACTCTTGGAGTCTAGTTGAGGTTCCAATAACCCAAACAAGGTTTAATCACCATGGATTCAGACCTGCTTGAGCAAGGTCTATCCATGGCCGTAGCTTATGGGTCTTGTGATCTTAGGTGTTTTTAAGCTTAAATTTCATGCTCGTTATGATTAGAATGTGTTCTAAACATCATATATATAAAATGGAAGCTTTAAATCAGTTTATACATAGAGAAATTCTAGAGAGAGAATTTCAAAAGTTTTGGTGGGTTCACCTTTCACCACTGTTTTTCTCCCTTTCTTCTTGCTTGAATCCTTCCTTAGCTTCTCAGTTTCTCCCTTGTTTGATTTATTTCGTAGGAGAACAACATGCTTGCATGTTTTGGTTTTAAAGAAAGAGTAGCCGACCTCTCTCTCTCCTTCATTCTCTCTCTCTCTCTCTCTCTCTCTGATTTCATAGCCCTACTTAGCTCTCACATCTCATAAATTTTGCTTTTCTTCTTTCAACTTTGCATTAAATTGTTGCAAGATATTTATACATATAATATATACATATATACACACATACACATATACTTGACAACACACACACACCAGCCGACACACACACACACATTCACACACTGTTCACACTTTTTCACATTTTACCCTTTTTTTATTTTACATTTACATATATCATTTAATTAATACATATATATATATACATTTCTTATACTTAATTACTTAATTAATTAATTTAATAATTAATTAATTATATATATATAATTTTCTTTTCCTCGTAATACGTGTCATATGACCTGGTATCCCAGGTCGGGATATTACATCTATATGTCAAAGAATTCTTAGGAAACACGTGTCATGTCTTAGTAATTCTGAATTGTTGTAATCAAATTATAATATATCATTAAATCATGCTTTGAGATCTTGAATGATATTCTTATGTTATCACTTTGCACAAACATAGAGGCTTCATTTATTGAATAGCATATTTGAGCCTAAGGTAAATAGAAGAATGCAACTTATTATTATTATTATTTTAATTTGAGTAGGGATGAATTTGAAGGGAATGCAAGGAATAGAAATATTGCCCCCCTCCCCCTTCCGGCTTACTTCAATTACGTAAATGTAATAGAAGACATTTGACCCTTGGCTTAAGTAACTGGGGTTGGTATTTGATGTTAAACATGGGGGTACTTTGGTTTATGTATGACCAATTTAAAAATGACTTGATTGCTGATGTCCTCTAATGTTTTCAGAATATTTGGATTCTGTGAAACACTTAAAATGTTGAGGAATAACAAGATTATGAACTAGCAAGTACTTTTTACAATATGTGTGAAAGAACTTGATAGACTTAGTGTGCAAATGTGTAGCTGTTTCTCCTGCTGTTAGCTGGTTGGTTGAGTTGCAAAACTTCAAGTGATTGTTGGCTTTAATGGAAGTTAAAAGAGTTTTTTGGGTTGGATATTGCCAAGTTGGCGCATCAGAAGTTGGAAAAATGATCACTGCTACAATCAAATATTTACATGAATTTGTATGCATTCCAATCTTCTTCCTCTTTCCTTTTGTTCAAATTCTAGTTTTATTTTAATTTTTTTTTTTGAAGCTAAAAACATACATTCTCATTTTTTGTTATATGATTTTGATATACCATAATTTGATTATCGTATTCAAGACTTGAGACGTATCTATAATGAGTTTTTCAGAATACAGATCATGAAGGGTCATTCTATCCAATTTAACCAAGCACGGAGGGTTCAGAGGTAATATGTTCCGAACTTATCGCCGCCTTTTGTAAACTACCGATCTTAGAATAAGAAAACAGAGTACAATATGACAATTACTATTGTCAGATATCCTTAAATCCTCACTTTTGTAGCTCCTAATCTTATTCAACTTAGAAAATGTACAGCCTATAAATAAGCTCATAAGGTACGCTTTCAATTTATGTTCAATTCATCTCTTGAATTACTATTTCTGATTTCTTTACTGATTTTATCATTGAAAGAGTTACCACCGGAACTTTCTCGATAACCCTCTTATCTCAAATTCTTGATAATTTGAGACAGAAAATTTTCAGACTAGAAAAGAGCAGCATTAGATTTCTATCTTGATATATGTCACGACCCGAAACCCACCCTATGCAGATCCCGTGTTGCAAACCCGACCCGATGCTGTTGTCGAATTGGATCTCAACTTGCTATACAATCAGTCCTACTAACATGCAACAACTATCAAAGTATAAATAGCGAAAGACTTAAATAAATAAAAGTTGCTTGTGATATATATAAGTCTCAAAATACAGACTATAAAATTCTTTAACAACTGTTCATCCCCAAGACGTGGATGACATGGTAGAGCTACAAGACTTGTACTAAATTTTACACTTGCAACTTCGAAAAGTAATGTTCACCTCTAGCTATCAGGCTCTACTGTCTGTTCTCGATATTTGTGCCTAAAAATGAATGTAGTATATGTATGAGCTATGAAAACTCAGTAAGTATTCCTTTGCTATGCCATGTATACAGGTGTATATAGAAGTGCTAGCCAGTCAATGAATATAGAACTAAATATCAGATGATAGAAGCTCAAAAGATAAGGAAATAAATCTGCTCTGCTAATAATGTCGTACTGCTACAGCCGTGAGCTATCTCAAGTATGAGTTGTAAACACTCAAATGAAAGCTGTAAAGTCTCATGATCATTCATAATAATATAACATGATCAAACTATGATAATCAATAATGAAAGATAGCGATATCAACAAAAAGATATGCACTTGTGGGGCCCAGAAATCCCCCTAAGCTCATATTCAGTTCCACACGGGCTCTCTGAATAATACTGCTCTATATACAATGTAACTCTACGTCCCATGCCTCACATAGCAACGTAACAAATGTTCCATTCGGAACCTTGATCCCGAGGGTCATAAAATAGCATCAGATGGAGTTGTGACTGAGCACAAATCTGGCACTAATAATATATCGAGATCATGCTATCTTCCACGAAGAGTATAGTGGAATCAAAACTGATTCTAGGCAATCTAACGTAACAATAGTTTTCGAGGCTATGGTTACTAGACTACTTCAAATATAACTGTCTAGCCCTTATGGCCTTAGATACAAGTGTATAAAAAGAATTCTATGCACAAGTGTACAATCATGATCGAGATACATATAAAAATCAATAAATGCTTGCTACATGATAGAACAATATCAATGTGACTTAATAAACACTAGTATGTATAGAATACAATAGGCAATATACAGAAGAACTATTGACATGGCTTGGAAAGTAACACATGTAGAGATCAGATTTGACTTACCTTTTACTGTCTCTAACTAGAAGGCCTAGACTGCCTTCTCTTTGCCTTTCGGTGTTCCTAAGATTCACAAAATACGTCTCAGTTTATCGTTACATGAATTATGATATTCATCCAATGTTATGTCTCTATGTTATAAGTTCATCTTTTACTAAAATAGACTTTACTATTGAATCCGAAGCTTCGAAGAAAGTCAGTTTAGGCTTTCGCGAAACTCAATTCGGACATCTGTACTAAAAAGGGAAAAACGGTTATTTTACACTTTTATGTGTCTTTATTTTTTGGGATCCCGTCTCATAAAACGAACCCTTCCATTGGCTTTAGAATGCTCGACACATAAAGAAAACACTATACATTTACTAATTTTGGACTATGTCTTAATTCCCTTTAATTTCCTTAATTAAGTTAATATATTTAACAATTTAAATAAATTAAATAATTATATAATAAATATATTTATTCGACAGCATATAGCCACATGGGCCTCAGTGGCCCATGTACCCTTGGTTAAGTCCCTTGGCTTTGGTTGGTTCAATGCTCAACTCGCGGGGGCAGCACCCCTGCGTATTTTTTTTTCTTAAACTATTGAAACAAAACAACGGATAAAGGCCAAATCAGGGATAGGTTATCCCATCCCAGGTCCTGTATAACCAATTCAATTTCATAACCCAATAGCCAAACAGTTGGAGTTCAGTTTTAAATTAACACAACCGCACACCTAAACGACGCAGTATAATCCAATTAAAACACCAAACAACACCGTCTTGGGGAACACTGTTCACTGTCTCCCTCGCTTATCCGGTAGGGTTCCGGTAGGTCTCCTACGTCTTCTCCGGCATCGGCGACCTTGTTCCAATCAAATTTCAACCATTTTTCAATGGGGTCTTCTTCCATTTTATGAGGAATACATGTCTAGGGTTAGTTTCTCATTTAGTCCATTACATCCTCACGAAATAAGGGAAAACAATGGCTCTGACCAACTGTATTTTTGCTATTTCGCGTCTAATTTTTAACTGTTTCAGGTTCTTTCTTTTTCAAATCATTTCCTGCACTCAAGGGGATTAATTCCCCATAGTTCAAATCAAGTTTAAAGCATAAAATCAAATCAATCTGAATTATTACCATGGCCTGCAACTACTGTTTTCTACCTCAGTGTTTGATCATTTTGACTGATTTTTCTTGCAAATTAATCCTCTTTCTATATGCTACAAGGTCCTACACTTTAAACTACTTATCATGCTTTCTAAAAGTTAAAAACAGAACTAACTTACATACCTGTTTTTTGATTTTCCTAGTTGCAGTGTTTCTTCTCTTTTCTTGGTTTCAGACTCCTGAATCTCCCAATGCTCACAGCTTCCTCTTTCTTCTCTTTTCTTTTCTGTTTTCTCTCTAAACGCATACACCTATATATATATATAAATTTCCATTGCCTTAGCCCCCTCTCTCTATCTCCTCTCGATTTCTTCCCCATTCAAGCATCTTTTGTTGATTGTCTTCCTTGATCTTTTCTTTCTTTTCTTTACTTTGTTAAGATATTTGGTATGTATGTATATTATATAATACACACTCTCACACACCACACACACACACACACCAAACACACACCTACCGACACTCGCAATCACACACTGATTACACTTGCTGCACATGCAGCCCTCTTTCCTCTTTTATTTTAGTATATATGTACAATTCACTATATATATATATTTCTCTTATGTAACCTTATATATATACATGTATAAATACATCATTTATACATAACTTCTACATATATATATATATATACACTCATATATACACAAATATACTAGATTTTAAATACATTTACATACTCTTATATTTTGTGGCCTATGCATATATGTGTACGTACACATGCATGCATTTATGCATATGCACGTATTACGATGCTCGATTCTGGGTTGCTCGGGCGTTACCCGACACTAACTGTAAAATTGACATTGTTTATTCCAAAATCGTTCAGTTCATATGATACCATGATATAGAGTTTTAACAACTCGGATTACAACTGATATTATACTACTCGACCTGATCTATCTCAATTTACGTGCTATTCCGGGTCAGGGTATTACAATATTTAATACCCAACAATCCATCTTTATTAGTAATCCAAAAACTGCTTTCAAATTATGTAGATTGTAGAGAGAGCACCTGATAAGTAAATCTGTCTGCTAATATCCACAAGTCCATAAACTCTACCCAATGGAAGTTTTTACATTTTATGAGTGATTGAAACATCACTTGGAGAATTAATGTTTGGTTTATTTCACTTCGGATGCATCATTGATTTATATATGTGTGTGTATTTGTGCAAATAATAACGTTTTGTATACAATTTAATATAGGTATAAAAGATGGTCGTTTTGGTAGGGATGAAAAGTATTCTGGTATTGTTTCTTAAATTAATCTATTATCCGTCAAAATATCACACTGAGATTTGAAATGGAACCCCCAAGCCCATTTGCTTTTGGCGACTTCCAACATTTGTTTTTACAAGTACAACATTCGAATATTCTTTTTGGTTAGTGTGATGTGAATTAATGAACACAATTTCCTAAGATCATTCTATGCTTTTTTATCCAATCATGCTTTAATTTTTTGGCCCACATTTTATTGCAATGATCATCCTTATTTTTTTTTTCTAATTTATTATTAAGGATAGGTGTAGTTTTCTTTTTTTTTTTAAAAAAAAAAAAAAGAACTTTAATCAAAACTTTTGCCATAAAACAGGGGAGATTTGAGTAGTCTAAGTCAATGGAGGTCCTGGGAGAGTTGTAAAAAATAGGCACTTTACGGAATTTTAAACCAAAAAGAAATTATAAATTGAATGGTATAGTTGGATAAGCTCCATATTAAGTGATTCTTTTATTTGAAAAACACATTAGTACTTGGAGATTTGCTAATTCTTTTAAGGGCATGTTTGTTAGTTCCTTGAATTAAATTATTTCATTCATTTGTATATATCTTTAAAAATGTATCATTCGGAATAGTTTCATTTAAAAAATTGATTATCATATTAAAAAAGCAAATTCAATCATTTCAAGAAAATATAATTTTATCGCAGAGAGAGAGAGATATGACAAGATTTGTTTATTTATAGTATTTGAATGGTGAAGATAATGAATGTCTAGGTTCTCTAGACTAAAAACGTTAGGTTCATGATGAGGCGGGATTCCGGGTCACGTCATTGGTAGTGGGTAACAGGAGGCCCAGTTCTGGGGCTCATATCACCAAAAGTTGGACCACAGAATAAGGGTCTGTTTGGACATAACTTAAATTTTGAATAGCCCCATTCACAGTCTACGTTGTTTCATCTTTTATGGCACCGTTATTAACTTTGAAGAGAAACGACTTAAAAGCGTTTCAATCATAATAATAACAATAAAACATAATTTTTCATACTAAAGTTTATAGTTTGGTTTGCCATTTATTTTTTAGAATTCGTGGAGAAAAGTAATGTCAAATATTAGATCACTCTTTGACCATCTCAATATCTCGTGTAACTTTGATCAACATTAAATAATAACCTTAGAGATTGTTGTTTTGTGTAATAATAAAATGTTCAAATTGACAAAGTATAAAAATATGAGTTCTAATATGAAAATAGATCACCAAAAAAAAAAAAGAAGAAAACTCTAATCTACTTCTCTGAATGCTCTATGTATGCGGGACCACCACAATAAAGACATTTTTCCCAATTTCACAAATTTTTATATCACCAAACACAACCTTATTGGCATCAATAGAGAGAAATCATTTTCATTTAGTGGATGAATAATTGACAGGCAAATGAATGTGGCTGTAGACGTAAATCAATTGCACATGCATGTGATCCATTCTTTCCTGGTTGTAGCTCATGATTTCAAAATATATAAAGTACTTTCCCCATTTCATTTCACTACCTCCCTCACCATTTTGTTCTCTTTTTCTTGATGATCTAAGCGCATTTAATTAATTTGCTTCCACTTAACATGTGCAAATATTCACTAGTATGAACAAAAAGTTGAATAAGACCTCAATTACACTCTACCTTGTAAGTAATCATAGTCAGTTGATCTATTTAATTAAATCATACCACCCTTGATCATTAGTGCCATTTTCAATTTGTGTTAAATGGATTACCAAAAGCTTTTATCTTCCCTAATCGATTGCTTATTTCACTATCTTCCCAAGTTCATGAGACACAGATTAAAGTTAAGTTTTAATATTTTCTTCGCTTACAGTAGGAATTATGAAGATATCAAAGGGTACATTATTCAACCAAATAATTTCTTCTTGTCAATGGGGAAATTTTTTTTGAGCATATCATCTATTGTGTTGTCATGATTATCCAGGTGTTTAGGAATATTTATATTGTCCTTCCCAAATGAACTATTTTTATGCATGTGAAAAAATAAAATCAATACAAAAAGTAGTTTTAAAATATTAATAAAACAATCAAAAACAATTTTCATTATAAGTTTTATAAACGCAATAAAAAAAAGATACTACTTAGTTTCAAACTCAGTAAGAAATTTTTTTTCTTATTAGGATACGGGTTTTAATCAAAATATGTCATATATATAATGCATACATATTTTTTTATTTTTTTTTAGTTTAAAGTAAATAATCATCTGATATACATATAATTACATATATAACACAATAAAATTATAACATGTATATGAATAATAGGAGATTTCTCATACTTAGTGCATTCACTGCATTGTGCTTCAAAAAATTATTGAAGACAAGACAAAAGTTATCCAACCGGGTTCTAAAAATCTTAAGCTGATCTTGGTTCTTTATTTTCCCATAAAACATGGAACAACTTGAGTAGTACTGTAGTCTTTTTCAGAAGTTTCAACAAGGGGGGTCCCTTCCGAATTTTAAACCAGATGAAATTAAGAATTCAAGTTCATCACATGGTTAGCAATATAAATATCATATGACTTTCTTTAAAATGTTATTCTCAAGTGTAAAATAAGTGTTTATTTGTTTTGTTTAATCAACCGACAACCAAACAGTCCTTTCATATATCAAGTCAACAAACTTTATTGCAAAGAGGTAAAATTTCAAAGGAAGATTTCCATAGATCCAATCTGACTTTGTATGCCCTGAATTTGACTGAACCAGTATGAGTTCTATCATCCTCCTAGATGCCGGCGTCTTTTTATAATCAATATTTAATAAATTTATAATTATTAATAATTAATAAATTAAAAAAAAATAATTTAGTTCTATAATAAATAATTAATAGTTTTATTATTGAATAATTAATATTTTTATTAATAAATTTCTTTATAATATTAATTATTAGAGAGATAAAATTGTTATATATGTGCTTACATATATTCTATATATAACATGTCTTAGTAATAATATTTATCAATTCAACATAATTAAAGTCAAAAATATTATAAATGAAAAAGTTTGTCATTAGAAAATACAACTTCTTTACTTGAAAAGCTAAGTAGATGTTTTTCTTTATATATTAACTTAAACATTATATGTAATTTTTTTATAAAAACCCAAAAAAAAATTGTTAGAAAGTAGGATATAAGGTCTGTTTCCCAGATATTTACTCTAGAGGGAGAGGTGAATATGGTATTTCGTAAATTTTGATTTCTTTTCAATTTTCAAAAATGAATGTTGTAAATGCACAATGAATAAACAAGAGCAAAGAGACAGAGAGAAAGAGAGAGAGGGAAAGAAAGCAAACACAGTAGTTACGAGATTCGGAAAACTTTCTACGTCCTCGACTTAAGTATCCCTAGTTGAGTTTTTCCACTATTGTGACCTCCTTGCAAATGGAAACCAAACATTTACAAAGTGAAGACCGCAACCCTCTTATCCCAGCAAAATATACTATTTTGGCTTACCGGGTATCACCTATCCACAACTCTCACCGCAATGAAATAATATAAAGATGTTTACTAAATAACACTTTCTTCTAGAGTAATTTTGCTGCAATAAGATACTCATTCTCTGTAGATTGATAAGGTATAAGCTCTGAGTATTTAAGATGAGTAAAACTTTTAAGTCTAAATTTGGAAGATGATAGATCTAAAGTCAATGGCAAAGATGTGATAACGTAAGCTTGTGAGAGATGGCTTAGAAAGTCCTAGAGAACCTCTATTTATAACCCTTTAAAGTATATAACCGTCGTTTTTCAAAAAGAGTCATTTCCCCCTTTTTTGTCTATTTAAAATTTGAATTTGCGATTGCCAGATCGATAGAATCAGCTAACTGAATCATCAACCAATCGACTGCAATGAAGATTGGTTGACTAATTAGGTCAACTGATTTGTCCAAAGGGTTTGAGGTTCATTTTGTTAAGAACAATCAGTAGAGTGGTTTTGAGTATCAGTCAACTAGTTCTATTTGCACATTATTTTTGCCTTTGAAAACAGTCCACTAAATCTCCTAGAGGTTGACTAATTTGGAAAGTGTGTTTAGGTAATTCATCAATTGGTCATTCAGTCGACTGATTGTGTGAATCAGTCGACTGGTCTTGTTTGTACACTAATTTTGCTTTTAAGAATAGTCAATTGTTTCTTCTTGGAGGTCAACTGGTTTTAACAATGTGCTTAGGAAATTTTATAAAAGATTACTCAGTCGACTAGTTTTGAGTATCGGTTGACTGGTTTTATTAGTGTGAAAAATAAGCTTTAAGAATCAGTTAATTAGTTTTGAGAACTGGTCGATTGGTTTAGACAGTGAGTGTCTTATAGCTTATTTCTTTCTTAGTGTACTTTTGCCAAAGCCTTTTGATCGTTCAAAACTTAAGTCAAATGTTTTGTTTTAAAAAAATTATTTGAGATTAGTTCTTAAATGATCATTTTAAATAGTGAGAGATTATGACCAATAATCAATCTAATCCTAACGTCACTCAAAAACTTAAACCCAATACAAGAAAAAATGAAAGTCTTCACTTGAATCCTTGGGCTTGAGTGAGTCCACCTTGTTTGAATCATCATGAGAGCATTCATCATATTTTGATCTTTTCTTTGGAACATACTCTTAAGTGGAATCTTTTAGCTTGATGGACTTTTGTTATTTTATTGGTCAACAATCTTATTTGACTTAGATGACCTATTTGCATTATCACTTGGATAAAGCATTAGCCCATTAGATAATGTTTTGTGATTATCAAAATTACTGAGATAAACTTGGTTGAAAACCTTTAGAGCTAATAATCTCTCTTTTTTTTATGATGACAAAACAATGTCTTTTGCAAATAGTAAATAATTAGCACAAGTCTTAGAGAATAGAATTATTGAATATATGTTACCCCTATCAATTTATAAATTTGAATTCATGCCATAAGTAAATAGTATATGAATAAAAGATAGCATTCTTTTCTATCTCCCCCTATCAACATGAGGTTTTGCAATTTAAGGTTAGATATTCAACAAAATATGCTTTCCTATTCATGTATAATCTTTTTCAATAATAAGCATGAATTACAAGTAAAAGAAAGAAAAAACAATTACAAAAAGAATTTTGAATCAAAATATATATATATATATATATATATATATATCCTATGTTCTTCTCCATTTCTATTTCTTTTCTTTCTTCTTCTTCTTCTTTTTCTTCCATTCTCTTATTCTTCTCCCTATTTGTCATCTTAAAAAAATGACTTAATGTGTTTTGGTAGGAGGTCTGTGCTTGAGGATTTGCTAAAGAGTGTCTTTGACCTTGAGCACCTTAAGCTTGGTTTCTCCGTGCTTTCTTTCATTATGCTCATGGTTTTTATTTATTCCATTCTAAATCTTTTAAGAAGTTCTTTAATGTACTTGGACTGATTGATAAATTCTCCCTATTTAGATTATTTTATTTGTAATCCTACGAAGAAATTTAATTCTCCCATCATGATCATTTGAAATTCATCTTCCATATACTTGACAAAGTCTTTTAATAGATCTTCATTTGTTGTGCCAAATATAATGTCATCAACATATATTTGCACAATAAACATTTCTTTTCCTTTTGTTTTAATGAACAAAGTGGTAAATATTTTTCCTCTAGTGAGTTCATTCTTACTGAGGAAACCACTAAATCTTTCATACCAAGCTCTAGGAGCTTGCTTCAAGCCATTCTTGACATCAATTTGAAAGAGCTTAAAACCCTTATGGCATGCAAAGGAAAGTACCATTCATATGGCTTCTAATCTAGTAACCGGAGTGAAATTTTCTTCATAATCAATCCATTCATCTTGGTTTTATCCTTGGGCTACTAACCTAGATTTGTTTCTAGTTATGTTCTTCTTCATGTTTTTTGTTTCTAAATACCCATTTTGTTCCAATTATGCTTTGATTTCTAAGTATAGGAACTAAGTTCCAAGCATTATTTCTTTCTAATTGATTTAATTCTTCTTGCATAACTAGTATCTGAGATTCATCATTTTCAGCTTCTTGAATGGTTTTAGGTTCAATTCGGGATAGAAATGCAAGATTATTACATACATTTCTCAATGATGCCCTAGTGGCAACTTTTTGAGTTGGTTCACCAATGATTTGGTCTTTAGGGTGATCTTTAACAAATTTTCATTCTTTGGAGGGGTCTAATCCGACATCTTGAGTTACAATTTCATTTTCTATTTTATCTTAGTTTTCTTTTTTATTTTGATGATTTTCAATATTGTCTTCAAGCAATTGACTTGTACTTGAGTCAACTTGAACATTATCGTCATCTATATTTTTCTTTGAGATGTGAGGATAAGATTCATCAAACACAACATGTATAGATTCTTCTAACATTAAAGTTCTTTTGTCAAAGATTTTATATGCTTTGCTTATGTTGGAATATCCTAGGAAAATTCCTTTATCATTGGATTTAGCATCAAACTTTCTCAAGTTTTCTTTATCATTTAGGACATAGCATTTACATCCAAATACATGAAAGCAACTGATGAATGGCATTTTGCTATTCCAAAGTTCATAAGGATTTCTATTTAGTTTTGACCTAATAGTTACTATATAGATTACATAACAAGCAGTATTTACTGCTTCAGCCCAGAAATATTTAGGAAGGTTATGTTAATTAAGTGTTATTCTGACCATTTCTTGCAGTGATTTATTTTTCCTTTCAACTACTGCATTTTGTTGAGGTGTTCTAGAAGCTGAGAAATTGTGACCAATTTCACATTCATCACAATATTATTCTATTTATATGTTATCAAATTTTTTACTGCTATCACTTCTAACATTAATAATAGAGTATCATTTTTTATTTCGAATTCTTCTACATAATTTTGTGAAGGCTTCATGTGCCTTATCCTTGTGAGAGATAAATAATACCCAAGTATATCTTAAATAGTCATCCACAAATACAAAGGCATAACAATTTTCTCCTAAGCTTGCGACTCTAGTTGGTCTAAATAACTCCAAATGTAATAGTTGTAGTGGTCTATTTTTTGAGATGTCATTCTTCTTTTTGAAGGAAGATTTCACAAACTTCCCTAGTTAGCAAGCATTATATACATTATCTTTTACAAATTTTATTTTGGGAAAACCTCTAACTGATTCATGTCTAGACAAGTTAGAGATTAAGTCCATGCATGCATGACCTAGTCTTCTATGCCATAACCAAGCATTTTTATTTATGGCCGCAAAGCATTGCACATTTTGTAAAGCAATGTCATCAAATTGATGTAATAGATATTGTTATCCTTATGTGCAACAAATAGAATATTTTTATCATTTCACGTATCTTTAATTATGCATTTATTTACTTCAAAGACTACAACATATCCTTTATCACATAGTTGACTAATACTTAGCAGGTTATATTTTAAGCCATCAACAAGAAATACATCCTCAATAGATAAAGAGGAATTTTTACCTATGCTTTCAATACCAATGATTTTACCTCTTGAGTTATCCCCGAAGCTCACATATCCACCATCTTTTGAAGTGGGGGATGTGAATTTGGCTTTGTCTCCGATCATGTGCCTTGAGCATCTACTATCAAAGAACCATTTGTCCTTACTTGAAGAGGTTTCAAGCACACCTCATCCTCATTAGCCACGAAACAAAAGTTGGCTACTTCTTGGTCACTTGATTCTTCATCTGATTCATCCCAAGTAGCTTTCATTGCTTTCTTCTTGGATCATCTTCATTCTCCTTTGAGTTAAGGATACTCCACTTTTATATGTCTCAATTTATGACATTCATAGCAAGTTAGGGACTCTTTTTTTCTTGATTCCCCTTTTTTTTGCTTCATTCTTGGGTAGATTTTGAATTTTCTTGTGATAAAGGCAACATCCTCATCACTTCATTGATTATCTTTTTCATTTTCTTCATCTTCACTTGTATGAAATGATAATTTAAGAGCAAGGTTCTTCTTTGGTTCATCTTCATCTTCATCTTCATGACTTCTTATGGTAAGCTCATAAGTCATGAGAGATCCGATAAGCTCACCAAGGTTTAGTTTGTTGAGATATTTTACTTCTTGAATGGCCGTCACTTTGGCTTCCCATGTTCATGGAAGAGATCTAAGAATTTTTTTAACCATTTCAACGTTAGTATAGTTCTTGCCAAAAGCTTTTAAAGAGTTGATAATGTTAGGATAAATTACACTGACCTTCCCTAAAGTTTAGTGAAAATGAAGAAGTTTTCCTCGTGATTTGAAAAATTACACTGATATCCCTTTTGCTTTAATGTCAGTATCACAAGCCTCCCATCTATGAGTCAACTGTTTGTTGACCAAACATTTTTTGCTAACGTCATATTTTTTTTCTTCTAAATACCAATTTTACCCTTATTTATACTTTTCTTTATTTTCTCTTTTCTTACCCCTTTGTTCACCCGTGTTTTATTCTTCACTGTGTTTCTTCTTTCATTTTTTTTTTCTTTTGCAAATCCAACCTAGAATTGATTATTTCTAGGATCGTGTGTGTGTATGTAATATTAGAGAGAGAGATGAACATTGGAAAGAGAAACTGTGAATTATTGAGACCCAAAATAGGTTTGTGCTGAGTTTATATATATAGAACTATATATGTATAAGTATTCTGTATGTATGTATGTAACATAAAAATCAACAATCATCTACTATTAATAAACAGGCTTAATTTATTTTATATGTTTTTTCCATCTTTTTTGAGTAAAGAATTGAATAAAAAACACTTACAAAATCATAAGAAAGGATTAAAAAACCCCCCAAATTTAATTGCCATTCACTGGTTGAAAAGTAAGGGAATGCGATTCTCTTTGTTTTGATGTCCAATGTCCAGATTGTCATTGGCTCCAATGGAAAAATGATATGAAAAAATTTTGATTTTGTATTTTCAATAACTCGATGGAAATTTTAATTAGAGAAAAAGAATTGATTTAATATATGCACATCTACACAGAGTTGTGATTTTATACACACTCAAACGGAGGTTTGGTGAGAAAACATAGTGGTCTAATTTAGAAGAGATTCATATAAATACACACCCATAAAGATTTGGTGGTAAAATAGAGCTCCCCTATGAGATGAAGTGGAGAAGATAAAAAAAACTAATCATCATACCATGTGAGTTCAATTGTGCAATTTTGACCTAATCTCTGACTACTCTCTAAACATAAATTCAATACCACTGAATTTTGAATTTGATTAGCAAAACCTTACAAACTAGTAAAAAAATCAAAATCTTGATGAAGCACCACTTGAGGCTCTCAGAAAAGTCACCAGAAACAATGGCAGAAGCCGAAGCTTCGACCGTCATGGTGTCGTTATCGGTGATGCATGCAGTTGGAAACCTTTCTCTACAATGACCTTTTCTTCTACATACAATAATAAATTTCTAGAAGGTGAAGACCTCTAAAATGGGTTTGAGTTCAATGGTGTAACAGGGCTAAAAACAGGCTTAGAAAGATCAAGAACCCTTGTTGGCAACATCTTTGATTGACGTGGGAAAAAACCCATAACTGATAAGAAGAATTCTAGGTATAATTTTCAGGTTCTTGAGACTGTTTCTTTTCTCTCTCTCTTGGTATTTCTCTCTCTACATCTCTATACAGCTCATAAATCCTCTATTACTCTTCAATTTCTCTTTGGTTTTTTCTAGGGTTTTTGTTATTATGTGTGGGTTAATTGATCTCAACACCGTTTTGTTTGGTTCACCATTTGACTTGCCTTCCCATCCTCCTCGTCGGTGGCGGCTGCTTCGTGTTGAATTTATCGGCGATGTGTTTTGTAACACCCCAACCTTGCTTAATTAATAATTAGTTTGCTAATTATTAATTAGAATCGACATAAAGAATAATCAAGAAAATGAATCGTGAATCTCTTGATGGTCAAGATAAGACCAATACAATTATTAAACACGTCAGAAATGAGGATATAATACCCGAACCTAATTACTAATTAATTAGGTGAAATGATGTCGTTTTAACATTGTGAAAACCCGAATTAGCAAACTATGACGGCCACAAATGAATAATAACTGACACGAGGCCTTTGACATCGAAACTAACTGAAATAGGAAATGATCGGAAGAAACCGTTTTGAAAAAGGAGTAACAGAAAAGAAAATATAACGGAAACAACTGAAATAGAATTTTGTGCCAGCCAAACAGGGCTTAAGCCCAAAATGTGGAAAAAATACCCAAAAGTGAGGCCAAGGGGATTTGAACCCTTGACCAAGTGGGGCAAGACCTTATGCACCCAAAAACTTACCAAGTTGGCTGCCAACATCTTTGTGCCTATATATACAACAGAATTGTATATATACATGAAATAACAAGGTTCCACCTCCCAAATGAGCCAATAAGATTTCATGCAGCCCATAAACAAAATATAAAATGTTTATATATATATATATATATATATATATATATTTGAATGCTCAAGTGAGGTGGCAGCCCCTCATTGGACCACCACCCCCACTAATAGGAATTCATGAACAAATTAAAACTATAAAAAAAATACACATGTGTATATGTATGCTTATATATATATATATACACTTTGCATGTTGCGTGGGGCAAGAAGAAATCAGAACTACATGTGTGTTCTGTATAGGGTGTGCTGTGTAAATCAGAATCCTAAAAAGAGTGTGTAACTGTGTATATGTAAGTGTAATACCCTGACCCAAAATACCGGGTCATATGACACGTATTACGAGATTAAAAAAAATTAGTGTAAAAACATTTACACTCAAAGAGAATAATTAATTAAATAAATAAATAATTAATTATTATATGAAATAATTAGTTTTAATTATAATAATATACTATATGTTTAATATGGTATGTATGTACATGAGAGCATGTATGCATGCAAGTATATATATGAAAATATGTATGTGTGCATGTATGTATATAAATGAGGAAAATAAAGTTATGTATATATATATATATATATATATATTTAAAGTGTGTGAACAGTATACAAGGTGTGTGTGTCGGCTACATGATGTAGTGTGAGTCTTAGTGTGTTAGTGTGTGTGTTATATTATATGTATATATATACAAAATATCTTGCAAAATTTAATGCAAAGTAGAAAAGAGAAAAAGAAAAGTTATGAGATGGGAAAGGAAGCAGGAAATGCAGGCTAAGGTAAGGCTATGGAGTCATGTAGAGAGAGAGAGAGAGGTCGGCTACTTTTCTTTAAAAACCAAAACATGCAAAGCATGTTGTTCTCTTACGGAAGAAATCAAAAGGAGATAAACTAAGGAGAATAGAGGAAAAGTCGGAAGTAGAACAAGAGAGAAATCACTGTAAACAGGTAAAGTTTCAAATTTTTACATTTTTCTCTCTCTAAGATTTTGAGCATGATAGGAACTGTTTTGAGTTTGTTATGCACATATGATGTTTAATATATGTCTAAAACATGATCAAGCATGAAATGGAGTCTTAAAAACCACCAAAAACACCAAACTCAGAACAAACCGCCATTAAAGACCTTGCTTACAGCAGGTCTGATTTCATCATCACCAAACTGTGTTTGGTGTATAGGGACTAAAAGTAGACCTTGTGAGCATCACAAAAACCTACATACGCAATCACGAAGCTCAAGAATCGACCCTCAAATATCGAGTTACAGGTTACGGGTTTGAAACCCAAACCTCTAAACTCTATGTCAAACCCAGTTTTACGAATGGGGAATGAAACCCCTTGAACTAAGGATCAAAACAAGACCAACCTCATGAAAAATGAACAAGAAATGAACATTTACGACCACCTCACAGTTCGGATTATCAAGTTTGAAACCGAGAAGATGAGTTCATTTCGAACTCCAAAATGAATGCCAAACTGATCGTTTATGCCTTAGGAAAATTTCTACATGAAAACAGTAGGGTTTTAGTTGGCCAAAATCCACGAAATTGAAAGGAAATGAAACCTGCAAATTAGGGCAACGTAGGGGTTAAAATGAGGAAGATGACGATGAGTTGACTCGTTTTAAAATAACCGAGCTGACTCGGATACGTGGCAGCATCTGAGCTTGCCACCAAATAAATGAAACGGCAACGTTTCTGTTTGTTTTAAAACGCTAAGGCTAACGTCATCGTGACGTCAGCCACATGCATGAAATCCACTAGACCGGTTGGTTTACAACCAGACCTGACCGGTTCACTTGGTTTGAGACCGAACCCTTTGGTTTTCTAGGTTAATTAAAAACTAAATAAACCAAACATTTTCCTTATTACGGATTGACCCCAGGGTTTCTGAGAAACTCTACTATGGCCCAACTGAGGGAAATGTTATGCAATTAAGCCCCTGAAAAATAATTAAATAATTAATTTAATTATTTAATAAATAAGTAAAATTACTATTTTACCTTTGGGTTATAAATAGATCAAATGAAGTCCAAATTAAACACATGAATAGTGTATCCTTACTATTTTGGATATTCTGAGGTTAATGGTAGGGTCCGTTTTACGAGACGGGGCCCGAAAAATAAAGACACGTAAAGGGCTAAATGACCAAAATACCCCTTGTCCAAAATTAACAAGTTATTAGTGTAATCTTACTATCTCGGACCTTCTGAGTCCAATGGTGAGGTCCACGACACAAGATGAGGTCCCGAACATAAAGACACGTAAGGGGGTGAAATGACCAAATTACCCCTAGTACCTCAAAAGCCAAATTAAAACCAAGGAAGGTCTAAATTGACTTTCTTTGACATCCCGGACTCAATAATGGAGTCCAAATTACGAAACGAAGTACGAAAAAAATATGACACGTAAAACGATAAATGTCCATTTTGCCCTTTTACATACAAAAGTCCAAATTAAATTTTAGGAAAGCCTAAACTGACTTTCTTCGACGCTCTGGACTAAATGGTAGGGTCTATTCGGCCAAAAGAAATGTCTAAAATAAAAAGACATAAAATTTGATGAATAGCATCTGTCAGATGACTATGAATTAAAGTAATGCCAAAGTACTAATCTGCGGCGTATACGAGGACATGAATTACGAAAAGACACGACAACACATCAACCTTAGAATAAAATTTCTAACTCATAAATTGATCTTAGGTGATAATTATGGATGCACCACCACCAAAGTTCACGATCATGAACAAAGCCCAAAGGGCTAAGGATCCAAAACAGCAAGCTTTTGTGCAAGAACTGTTACGACAGCAGAGAGTGATTGCCAGGTTCATCAAGATAGCCAAGGCAACAGAGGTCGTCTCGGTAAACCCATTCATTCATAAATCACCCACCAAGGCAATGGTGGCCGAGGCCAAGGAAAAGAAAGAGGAAAAAAAGAAAAGGGAAGAGGAAAGAGAGAACACCGAAACCTTAGCTGAAATGCGTCGCAGGTAATATTATTATCATTAAGTCCATAAGTTGCTAGATCTATAATACAGCTATAAGTCGGACCAGTATAAGAATTTAGGCTTTTCACAGTCTACAATTGGTGAGTTATGAAGTTGATTAAGCACATATGGAATTTATGAAATCTTCATAAATCTTGATAGGCTAAGGAAGGAGAAGGGTAAAGGGAAGGCGCCTTTATAGAGCCAACCCAGACATATGAGGTGAGTAACCCTGTATTTGAAGTGGAGATTTAACTCCATGGATTTGAAAAGGTTTTAAATGCAAAGATATGAAATGTTTGAAATTCCAAATTCAGTGTTTACATGATTCAGTTTTTAATTGTTCTGTTTTATAACCCCATTGTGACATGCTCAGTGATTGGTTTCTGCAACAGTTTTTCCTTCAAATACTTTTCAGCATGTCTAGTTAAAATGCAATTATTGTTAAATATCCTGAATTTGCTTATTTCAAGTATACGAAGATTTTACGAAGTTATGAAAAGTATCTATGAGAAAAGTCACATGATGAATGTCTTATAAGATAATGGTGCATAAGCACACAAGCAGCATTTTGGGTTTCTTCGGATCTCATTGACCTGTCAAAAAAAAAAAAAAAAACCACATAGTCTGTATTTTGGGTTCTTATTGCAACTCATTGACCTGTCATGTGAAATGCCCGGTAACAGGATCTAATCCCCCAAGCAAATAAGATATCTCCATTTATAAGTAATATGGGAGTCCGGTTCGAAACGGATTCCACTAATGGAAGTGATAAAATGACAAATGATTTGAAAATGGAAACAGGTTTTTACCCTCATTTTCAATATGCATATGTTTTGAGTTTTATATACTCTATTCAAGAAATACATGATATGTTATATGTTTTGAAGTTCATATGTGTAAGATTAGCTTGAATACTTTAAAATGTTTCAAAGCTACATGTTTTTAAAGAATGCATATATTCTGTATTCAAGTATACGAATAATTGGCGGTGATTATTTTACAAACTCTTATGTACAAAACCACTACTAATTGAAAACCCCATGACGAATACTGGAATTGCTCACAAGCTTAGATTAGCTTACCCGGACTTTGTTCGGACCCCCCTTTTAGGTGATTCACAACAGACAGGGTCTCGAGGACGATGGTGATGAGTCTAGCTGTTTTTGGGAAGATATGTTTAAGTAGTTTCTTTTGAGAAACCTATGAACTCTAGTAGTACATTTTGTATTAGTAGACAATGTAAGAATATGTATTAAGCCCTCAGGGCAACTGAATATGTATTGTATTAATGTTATAAGTCCTTAAGTTTTAGTTATACTCTGAATGTGTAACCATGTATGCTATGTAACGAGCGGCAGTATCGGACGGATGTGCGTAAATTTAAATAAGAAAAGAAAAGAAAAAGTTTTTTTCACACTTCCGCAAAACGCATGTCGCACATCTATTCGATACCGCTGCCTATGTGAGCCTTCGCCCAAGGGTCCCTGGGCCTGAGGGTGGCGGTCGCGATTCGAGATCTGCACAGGGTGGGTTTCGGGTCGTGACAGTAAGTGTGTACATGTGGGCTGCTAGAGAGAGATTGTGGGAGATCAAGTGTGTACAAGCATGGTGTGTGTGCTTCACTTAAGTGCACCATGAAGGAGGAAGGAACTGAGCGGACACGATTGATTGAGGCAACAACCAAAGATCAGAACTGAGCCACAGATAGGGAAGGAAGCTCATTGTTTGAGAGGTATAACCTCAAACTGTTTGGTTTTCTTTGTTAAAGTTTTTGGTACTGTTTGGGTTGTTAAGCCTCACAATTGCATGCATGTACTATGTTGACACTAAAGGACGATTTTTAAGCAGTTTGGGGGAATTTAGGAAGCTCGTAATGCATGACCCATTAGAGACCGCCATTAACAGACCTTCCATGTAGCAGTTTTGATTCGACCCAAGCTAAACTAACTTCGGATTGCTTAGACCTGACCTAAATGATGTAGGGATTTCACTGCAACAAGGACTAGACCAAACGGCTTAAAATGAGCCTTAAAACCTGAATTGCAGGTTTCGGCCATGAAACCTAACCCCACAAATCTTGCCCTAAACCTGATTTTGGTAATAGGGACTTGAACCCCATGATGCATGGACCATAAGGAACCAAATCTCAAATATTTGGTTAAGAAATAAAGGTATACGACCGAGTTGTAGGTCCCATGTAATGACCGGGATTTTTAAATAAATTTTTTTTTTAATTTTTATTTTGCTATTTATTTATTCATTAATTTTTTATTATTTTTATGTGTTATGCATGGTGTGTGTGTTATGTATATGTTATGTGTATGCATGTATGTATATATATGTATATGTGATGTGTGTGAACAGTGAGCATGCATGTATGTATGCAATGTGTGTATTATATGTGGTGTGTTTGTGTATATATATATATATATATATAATTATATATGAATATGTCTGATGTGTGTGCAGATGTGTGTATGTGGGAGACCGTGTGCATGTGTCTGTGTGATATAATATATATGTATTATATATATATATGAGAACCGAGTTTACAAGCAATGCATTAAATGCATTGCTGCGTGGACAGGAAAGAAGGCAGAAAAAGGGTGTGAGAAACCGAGAGAGAGATGGGGAACAAAACAGGGGCTGGTCGCGTGAAAACAGGGGAAGAAAAGAAAAAGAGAGAAAGAAAAAAGAGAGAAAGGGGAAAAAGGGGAAAAGAGAAACGGAAGGGAGGAAGGAGACGCGGAGGTGGTCGTAAGGGGGAGTTGCGCAAAGGCGACTGTAACACCCTGACCCAGATGTGACCGAGTAGGCCATGTAAATCAAGTCGTTAAAGCTTATTGTTTCATATTGAATAAAATGGAACGGTTGGAAATTCAATGGTTTTAGAAGTACAAATAGCTTCCGGGCAATGCCCGAGCAAACCACGAATAGATACTGGAATATATAAAAAAAAAAATGAAATTTTAAATAAAGAAAATAAAATAAATGAAAAAAATAATAATAATAAATAAATAAAAGAAAATAAAAGAAAAGAAAATAAGAATTAGAAATATAAATGTAAATATATAAACATAAATAAAATAATAATAAATGGGAAGTTGGAGGTGTGGACAATATATATATGGGTATAAAGATATATATATATATATATATAGATAGATATGTGAAGGTGTATCAGTTACAATATGTAAAAGAAAAAGAAAAAAAAAAAGAACTGAAGGGGCGGTGGAGCATTAGACCTGAAGAGGAAGGAAAAAAAAAAAAAAAGGAAAGATAAAGGGATAAGGGGCATAACGGATGGGAAAAGAAAGAGAGAGAGGAGGGTTATGCGCAGGAAGTAGAAAAGCCAAAGAGAGAGAGAGAGAGGCGCTGAAGAGGGGGTGGGAACCGATACATACATGCCCATATGAAAAAGTGATAGGAAGCTAAAAAAAAAAAAAAGAGAAAAGGAGTGGGCGCTGAAGGGGGTTAGAAACGGCTGGAAGGGGCGGAATCGCTGCAGGATAAATCTCTCAAATATTTTTCATGAAGCTGAGAACGATCCAAGCAAACTCCTTCAATCTCGTTCGATCAATCGACAATCTCATAAAATAGTGAAGATGAAGATGATCAGCACATCCACGGTTTTTGAGATCCATCGCCATTTTCACTTCACAGCCAATCTCTCCACCACAACGGAATTGCGCCTCACCATCAACAAACCCCAACAGTTCTGCCCATTGCACCACCAACAGGTTTTGCCCATCGCACCACCAACAATTTCTCCCCCATCGCCGCCATCAACGTAACCATGCCACACCATCATTAAACCGCCATTACCGCCATCAGTCCTACACCGTAAACATCACCACCGGTCCAGATCTGAGACTATAAGCCTCAACCGCATAGATCAATGGCCGAATGCCCAACCAGACGACTACCGTTTCGATCAGATTGGTTTTCATCGGATTCACCATCAGATCGTTCCGAAGGAAAACCAGAGATTCCTAGTTGTCAGGTTTGCCACCTGAATCAGCAACATTAACCCAAAAGATAGACTCCGAATCCCTTCCACTCATTGTCATCGCCCAGGACAGGGGATCACTCGGAACAGGGTAAACCACTGAACCTTTCGTCTTGGATTTTTAAAGCATGAATTCCTACTTTGATGTAGAATCTTGTGGAGGATGGGAACTTAATTGATGCATGGAACTGGGTTGGTGTTGGAATTGAATCAAGGAAAACAAAGAAAAAAAAAAAAAACAAAAAACGAATAGAACTGAACGTGGGGAAACGGTGAAAAACAAAGGAGAAAAACTGATCGGGTGGGGCGATTTTGTTGCGATCAATTGGTTTAGATCATGTGTAATTGATTCTCTTGGGTGTAGGTAAATTTTAGAATCAAATCAGGGATGGAAACCGTAGGAGAAAACAGGGAAAAACGGAAGGGAAAGGGGCTGCCGGAAAATCGCACAGCCTCTGGTGCACTACTGTTCCGGTTAATTTGGGAGTGCTCCGGTACTCCGATTTGAAATCCGACAGTAGATTTGAGTTGTCCATGATCTGTAGGTGTGAACCCCACTGAAAAACGTGAAAAAATCCGTCGTCGGCAAGTCGCCGTTGACGGAGAAGACAACCAACACGCTGAAGTGTTGTTGTGCGGCAGCTGGGTTTTTCGATTTTATTTTGGCCAAACCGGGTCGGATCTGACCTGACCCACCCATTCAGATGACTGCCCAACACTTGTACTTCATGGGTAAATTTTTAAATTCGAGTTTAGATAGTGTTTGGTTAGAAAGGAGAGCTATCCAATGGTTGGGTTAAACTTGAACAGGAAATGAAAAAAAAAAAAATAATGAGGAATGGAGAATTTGTATGGGCAGTGAATTGAACCTGTGACCAAAGGAGTAAGGGCGAGAAGCTTAGGCACTGTGCCACCAAGGCACATGTGGTCTGTTGGGCTCAAATACGATATGTATTATCCAGATTAATTAATTTAAATAAATGATTTAAATTAATAAATTTTAAATTTAATTTCGACGCCTAAATTAGTAGAACGAATAATGAAAACTTACTATTTTGGACCCTCTGAATTTAATAGTGAGGTCCGTTTTACGAGACGGAGTCCCGAAAAAATAAAATAACCGTAGAATGCCAAAATGACCAAAATGCCCCTACGTCAAAGGTGAGTCAAACGGACTCCGATTTAGTTAAGTAAATAGTGAATTTTTATTAATTCAAACCTACTGGACTCAACGGTGAAGTCCAAATTATGAAAACAGAACCCAAAAAGTAGAGACACGTAAATGACCATTTTGCCCTTGGGTAAATTAAGTTTAAAATGGAAATCGTAAAACATAAATTAGTAAGGGAGGTATTTAGAGTAACAAGGCATAAATTTGGTAAATGTTATGAAAGCTGAAACGTGTTTATTGATTTATAGGCAAGTCACAAGGAAAGGAGAAAGTCACGGGATATTAAGACGTTGATAAGGTAAGTGGATTCCTATCTTTGATACGTGGTTTCCAAGCCACGATCTTTCCATTACTGCCAGTCTTGTACTTATGTATTTATACCCATTGTTATTGTTCCCACCATGGATATTGTTCTACCTGGTGGATGTCTATTGGTTGATGGTTCATGGCTTGATTCATTGTGTTGATGTTATTCACTGTATGCTTATGTTATGATGTTCCATGCTTTGCACACCTCATATGGAATACGATATAATCCTGAGTTATGTTAAATGCCGGGTCTTGTGCTCAGACACATTACCCTTCTAATGCTATCTGATTGACTGGACCTACGGGTCAATTTATGGGACCTACGGGTCAAACGGACATGTGGCAATGATGGCGTTTTTACGCAGTGAGTTTTAATGGCATTTTATATACATTTATGTTAATGGGGGTATGCCGGGCCCCAAATGACCGAGGGTCTGCCAAACCCTAAACAAAGTAAAGGCATCATCCATGTTAATTGATATAGTTCTATGTTGATTGGTTTTGATTTATTGGATTGATTGTGACCGTTTCATTGTGGCAGTATTTATGTTGATTGTGTTCATCGAGCCTATTCTATATTCATGCTACACTGTTACTCTTGACGGTTATTGTATATTGTCATTCATTGGTTACTCTTGACTGTTATTGTACCTTGTCACTCATTGGCCATTGTGGCATTTTACAGTTGACTGGAATCGTTATCATGACTGGCTATCATGTTACCTTGACTTGTATTCATTTATGTCATCCCCACCCGTATTGGGGATAGGCTTCTACTTACTGAGTTTGTAGCTCACCCCTTACTAAATTTTTCAGGTGAGAATGTTACAGAACCACAGTAGGAGATCAGGAGCTTAAGGAGACAGTTGAGGAGCATAGTAGTAATGAATGAAGTCTCTCCCATGTACTCACCACCTAAGAGTGGTTTAGGATCAGTTTATTGTTAGTTTGAAGTTTAGTCTTTGAACAATAATTGTAATAAAGCTTTCGCACTTTAATGTCATGTTTATATTATTTACTGTTATCATTGGTAAAAGAATGAAAAAAGTAAGGACGGCCATGGGGTCGGCCCCACAATACGAGATCCGCATAGGGTGGGTTTCGGGTCGTGACAGCGGCGATGGAGGTGGGGACGGCACCTAACGGCGTGCTAAGTTTCGTACGCCACTAGGGTGTTGTTGACGAAGTGGCAATGGGTAAATCTCGCCGTTTTGTTGTTGGATGAGGTTGCGGTGTGTTGGTTTGGGGGTTTCGTCACTAGAGTTGTGATAGGGGTGCGATGACGGTGCTGCCGCAAACGGTGTAGGGATTTTTGTTGGTTCGAGTGATTCACGAAACAGGGACGCCACTAATCGATCGTGGCAAGCGGAGCTGCGGCAGGTGGTGAGTATATATTTGTGTGTATATATAGATATATATATATATATATATATAGATTGGTTTGAGACGTGATTTGGTGTTTTGTAGTGGTGAACGGTGTTTGTTGTGGCTCGGGTTGCGTATGGGTGTTGAGATTGTGATGGGTTCCTCTGTTCTGCTGTTCTAGTGGAGAACAGAGGTGAACATCAGGCTTATTGGGTTCAGGATGTTGGGATTTTTGTGATGAATTGGGTGTACTGATCTGGCCTGTTCGTGATTGGAGTGTATAGCTAGATTGGGTTGCGATTTGCTGCGAAAATTGGGGGAAAGCAGCAGCGTTTCAGCAGCAGAGAAAGAGCTGCTGCAGCAGTGTTCTAGCAACACTTTGATGGGCTAAATTCATGTTGATTTCAGATCTGAAACAACGATTTAATGGGTTTGTGCATGTTAATTTTAGATCTGAAGCAGCAGATTTTTATATACTTGAATTTGGAAGGTTTAAGTGGTTTTAATGCTGCTGTTATTGTCGGTTAAATTGGTAAGAATGGTAAGGTTCTGATCAAATTAACTTGAATAAAAGGGAGCTAATTTTGGAGAGATGAATGGGGAATTTTGTGTGTCAATTTGTTGGGAAGATCATTGGGGTTTGATAAACGGTTGCGGGGTTGTGAGGTTGCGGCTGAGATGGGTTTCTCTGTTCTGTTGCCTTTGGTTTGAACAACATGTTGGTGTTGGGTTACGGTTTTGTGATATGAAATTGGGGGGGGGGGATGTTGCGTGCAGGGGCTGTCTTGAATGAGAGAGAACAGGTTGGATTTGTTGGTCCGATTTTGTTCGGATTTAGAAATGATGGTTTTAATTGTATAGGTTGATTTGTTGTGGTTTGAATTGAGAGGTTTAAGTGTGGTTTGATGCTTGGTGTTGGATGGTTCTAAAATTAGTGAAACGGAGTTATAGGCAATAGGATGTCAAGGCGTATTTTGGTGCTTTGGGACTGCTTTATATTTTACATTTTAATTGTCATTGTGTCGAGGATTGATGCAGTCTGATGTGTTGAGAATTTGGAGAAGATTAAAAGAGCAACTTGAGGAAGGGAAAGTTCTTCAATATTTGATGGATGGGATTTGTTTGGTTTGAGTTCTATTGAGGGGCCACTGCAATAGAGAGAATCAAAGAGGTTGATTCAACAGAAGCTTGGGGACATCTTTGTTGACTTGACTGCATAGTGGACACAACATCCTAGGGTTGAGACACGCCCTAGTCAGGTATGGTACTTTGCTAAGTAAGGAATAGGATTAAATTAGGATTGATGTGCATATTGCTTGAATGATTTTTATGCTTATCTGATGATAGAAGATCACATAGGGGTTATTGCTTTGAGAAACTTTGAGTTGATTGTTTGTGTGCTTCCATGTTCCCTATGATTATTTGAGAATTGTGACTTACTTCTTGAGTTGTCATCATATGTGATTTCTGTTCTAGAAGGATTGTTGATATTGTGACATGTGGATTGCATAAGTATTGAGATTGATTGTGCATGATGCGTATATTTGTGGATGAAGTCTTATGATTCAGTTGCTATTGTTATTTTTAAGAGGACGATGTTGTTTAAATGGCATGCTTTATGCATTGGTGAAATGTTTTATTAAGATTGCGATATTGCATGATGGAATCATGGCATATTGGCATAGGGTGATTCCTTGAAAGCATAATGTGGGTCAGCACGAGGTGCTGGTACATTATGAGGGCGTAGGTCCTGTGGTGAAAAACTCAAAATTCGGCCATTGGTACTCCTTTCCATCGGGGGCGCACCGAAAAGGAGACATACGTGGCGGTACTCATGCCAGCGGGGAAGGACCGTATCATGAGACATGGGTGTGACATTGAGATGTATGGGTGTGTCATGCATATTGCCTATGCACTGTATTGATGAATTTGTGAATATGATATAGGGTTTTATACATATGTAGTTTGTACATTGCTATTATATTGTATGCATGATTAGAGAGGCATGTAGATATACATGTACACTTGCACATGCCACGTCTTAATTTTGTTCCTTGCATTAGTATTGTACCATACCAGCAGTTCAGCTGACCCATTCGTGGGAACCATATTTCAGATGATATTCCTGACACCTGAGGCTTGAGGAAGTCTAGCCGAGTGGAGGAGACTTGACTGTAGATGGATATTTGGCCCGAGAGGCGTGTTTTGTGATGTACGGGCTTAAGCCCAATGACATATATGTTGTATCATGGTTGTATATTCTCGGTTGTATAATTAGGCGATGTATATTTAAATTTGATGAGATTGTAGCCATCGAGTGAGGATGGATTGTGACTGTTTGTATATATATATGATGTATTGTGATTATCAGGGGGAAAAAGGCTCGAAAAACAAAGGAGGTTCTGCCGAAATTTTTTTTAAAATAGGAATGTATGTAGGCTTGTATCTATATTAGTTAAATCGTTATGTATTTATTTACTCGTTTATTTTCTTTTCTTCCTTTGTTTCGCTTGAGTCGCATCCCAGGGTTCGGTCGGGAATTCGGGCGTGACAACGTGGTATCAGAGCCTAGGTTCGAATACCTAGGGACTGGTAGGATGAGTTTAGACTTTCAGTTTAGTTGGGAGAGTTTGGGTAGTATGTTTTATGTGCGCGTGTTACCCAGGTGTGCACGAGTGTACACTATACTTAACTTCCCGATGGATAGGGAGCCTGTGAATTGTTTGATGGGGTGGTTGACTGAGATTAGAAATGCATGACCATATGCCTTATGGGATAGACCGTGTGCCTAGTTTTTGAGATATAGGTCGTGCACTTAGTTAGCTATACGGTAGGCCGTATGCCTAGTTATTTATGAGCTAAGTTATGCACCTAGTTATCTATATGATAGGTCATATACCTAGTTATTTATAAGGTAGGCCGTGGACTTGGTTATATACCTAGTTGGTTATGTTCCCGTACGTATATGTGTGTTCTTGGAATGGATTGCATACTTGCATGTTTATGTGTTAGTTGTTGGTTGTGGCTTGTTGATTTTGTAAGTGTGTGCTAGGTTAGTGACCAATTTTCATGGATTATAGTATTATGACTATGATATTTATCTAGACTGGATTGGTCTCAAGTCTTGCGTTACAGTTGATGGATGGCGCCCCATCAGCCAGTAACAAAAGGAGCTGTGATCCATGAAGGGTTATTACCTAGCTATAAAAGTAAGAAATAATAAAAGACACGTCAAAACCTTAAAATAAGAATTTAGACTTGTGGAGCTTTTTGTGTATGGATTGGATGATGGATATTACGAGTGCTTACCTTTAAAATTTTAGAGATGTCCTTGTGTTAAACCCTATTTATGAAAGAAAAATATCTTATTTTCGAATAACATTCACTTGGGGTTGAGTATTGGTAGGCTAGTTGAACACTAGCGTGACTAGAATATGCATATGTCGTATTGTTTAAATAAATTCGTTCCTTACTAAAGGCGGTGTTAGCACTCAGTATAAATTGTTTAAAGTAACCAACGGGTGGGAATGGTTGATGTTAGTTATGTAGGTATTGATTAGGCAAGTGTTATAACATGTTATATTCGTTACTTGTGAAGTGTGAGTTGTTGGCAAGTACATGTTAGTATTCGTCTGAATATCTATGTATAATATGTGAAGGGAGGTGTTAATATCTTTTCTTGGACTTGTAGAATCATGCCATCGAGACGAGCTCCTGTGAGAGCTATACCATCTAGGCGGGGTAGGCCTAGGGCAGCTACCCTACCTCGGCGTGGCAGACCCAGAGCTGTTACTCTTGAGCATAGCACAGCAGAGAAGGCTGTTGCTCCTGCTCCTGTACCAGCACTTGCTCCAGCTCCAGTAGAGGAGATAGAACAGATTGTTAGCGCCAGAGACATGGCGGCCATGTTTCAGGAGTGCCTTCGCACTATCCGGGAGGCTATCCAGGAGGCGAGACCTACTAGTGGGGAGACACGGGATACCTTCGTGTGAAGGTGTTCCAGAGAATAAGGCCTCCCACATTTGCTGGACAGCCTGACCCGTTAGTCGATGAGGAGTGGCTGAGGCAGATCACCCAGATTTTGGACTCCTAGGGGATTACTGCACCACACTTGAGGATCCGATGTGCCACCTTCCAGCTTACAGACTTGGCCAGCCAATGGTGGCAATTGGCCGCTGGCAGGATCGATAGATTTGGTGAGGGATGGGACGCATTTGTGGCCATGTTTAATGACCACTATTTTCCACAGACTACCAGGATTGGATTTAGAAAGGAGTTTGAGACACTTCTCGAGGGGGACATGACAGTGACCCAGTACGAGTCCCGTTTCACTGCATTGGGGAGGTTTGCCTCACATATCATTGGAGAGGAGGAGTTGAGGGTTTACCATTTCCTCCAAGGGCTGAAGACCTCTATCAGAGAGAAGCTGGCAGGTCACATTATAGAAACCTATGAGGAGACAGTGACCAGGGCCACGATAGTTGAGAGAGAGTTGGCTGATCTTAGAGGGATTAGAGAGTCCCGGGAACAGAGTAGGGCGACTACAGTACAGACTCCTACATCTGTCCCAGTCTACACTAGTAAAAGACCCCCGAAGAGGTACCGGACTAGTACTTTTTTTGCACAGGCACCCCAAGGACCCATTACTTGTTTTCTATGTAGACATCCTGACCATAGGTTCGCCAACTGCCCCCAGAGAGACCCTAGTCGGGGACCAGGAGCCGGATCGATCCAGATGTCATTTCAGCCTCAAGCACAGAGTCAGGGGTGGAGAATTCCTCAGCTCTGTTATACTTGTCACCAGATAGGCCATGTAAAGGCCCACTGTCCTCAAGGGCAGACTTCACAGGGCTTGTAGAGGCCACCTCATTATCAGCCTGCACCCTCGATGCAGAGCGTCAGGACCCTGGATAGAGAGAGGGAGTAGGCAGAACCAGACCACCCAGAGTCGCATTTAGGCAGTAGCCGCACTTTCAGACACCTACTTCCAGACCTCCTACGGTTCGAGGTATATCCCTTGTTTTTAATTCACAGACTAGCGTATTGATAGATTTTAGTGCATCTCATTCATTCATGTTTGCCATGCTTATTCGTGTATCTGCATGTTCTTGAGATGGATTTTAATACTTGGGTACTGATGTGGTAGGATACTTGTTAGCCATTGGATGTCACTTGTTGATTTTATACGTGAGTATGCTAGCTTATTGCCTGTGATCGTACTGTGACCATGATTTTATATGCTGACTATTTGTCATTAATGCATACATAAGAAAATGTCTGAACGTGTTTATATACACGTGTGTTTAAATGCATGTGAGTAAGGATTGATGTGTGTCCCTATTTTAAACTGGTAAAGAGTTTAACTAGTGTTTCGTTCTTTTGAACCTTGGTGCATTGTTTTAGGTCTTATGATTATGATGTTGGGGACTGGGTTATTAAGTTGCATTGTGGTACGGATGATATATGGATGATGCCATTGTGATAAATCACTAAGTGATTTCATGGCCTAATTTGAGATCTGTTAAACGGTCAGCTAGTGTCCTTGTGAACATTGAGCATTTTCCTTTATTCTTATTACTGCACTGAATTATTAAGGCGGGTTGTGAGGTTTGGATGGATTTAGGAGATTGGCATTGATAGGCCAACTGGTTTTGAGAATTTCGTTATGAATTGTTGTTGTGCCATGTGAAGTGGGCCGTTACAAATGGGATCAGGACCAGACCCTAGCAGGGAGTGTGGCGGTGTCTACACGCCGCTCCACGCCTGCCCAATTGGACGAGGTCCCTTTGGGGGGAGATGGTAATGGGAGAGGGTAATGCATTCCACATCGCCTGGTTGAAGGAGAGGTGAATGGTCCATGGGTAAGGCTGCACACGTCTCCATGACACAATAACATTTTGAATTCATTTTTTTTTTCTGAATTTTGTGGAAGATGTATAATTTTAAATTTCGGGACGAAATTTCTTTAAGGAGGGAAGGATATTAGACTGGGATTTTTGAATAAATTTTTTATTTTTTTTTAATTTTTATTTTGCTATTTATTTATTCATTAATTATTTATTATTTTTATGTGTTATGCATGGTGTGTGTGTTATGTATATGTTATGTGTATGCATGTATGTATATATATGTATATGTGATGTGTGTGAACAGTGAGCATGCATGTATGTATGCAATGTGTGTATTATATGTGGTGTGTTTGTATATATATATATATATATATAATTATATATGAATATGTCTGATGTGTGTGCAGATGTGTGTATGTGGGAAACCGTGTGCATGTGTCTGTGTGATATAATATATATGTATTATATATATATGAGAACCGAGTTTACAAGCAATGCATTAAATGCATTGCTTGCGTGGACAGGAAAAAAGGCATGAAAAAGGGTGTGGGAAACCGAGAGAGAGATGGGGAACAAAACAGGGGCTGGTCGCGTTAAATAAGGGAAGAAAGGAAAAAAGAGAGAAAGAGGAAAAAGGGGAAAAGAGAAACGGAAGGGAGGAAGGAGACGCGGAGGTGGTTGCGAGGGGAAGTTGCGCAAGGGCGGCGATGGAGGTGGGGACGGCACCTAACGGCGTGCTGAGTTTCGTACGCCACTAGGGTGTTGTTGACGGAGTGGCAATGGGTAAATCTCGCCGTTTTGTTGTTGGATGAGGTTGCGGTGTGTTGGTTTGGGGGTTTCGTCACTAGAGTTGTGATAGGGGTGCGATGACGGTGTTGCCGCAAACGGTGTAGGGATTTTTGTTGGTTCGGTTGATTCACGAAACAGGGACGACACTGATCGATCGTGGCAAGCGGAGCTGCGGCAGGTGGTGAGTATATATTTGTGTGTATATATAGATATATAGATATATATATATATATAGATTGGTTTGAGACGTGATTTGGTGTTGTGTAGTGGTGAACGGTGTTTGTTGTGGCTCGGGTTGCGTATTGGTGTTGAGATTGTGATGGGTTCCTCTGTTCTGCTCTTCTAGTGGAGAACAGAGGTGGACATCAAGCTTATTGGGTTCAGGATGTTGCAATTTTTGTGATGAATTGGGTGTACTGATCTGGTCCGTCCGTGATTGGAGTGTATAGCTAGATTGGGTTGCGATTTGCTGCAAAAATTGGGGGAAGGCAGCAGTAGAGAAAGAGCTGCTGCAGCAGTGTTCTAGCAACACTTTGATGGGCTAAATTCATGTTGATTTCAGATCTGAAACAGCGATTTAATGGGTTTGTGCATGTTAATTTTAGATCTGAAGCAACAGAATTTTATATACCTGAATTTGGAAGGTTTAAGTGGTTTTAATGCTGCTGTTATTGTCGGTTAAATTGGTAAGAATGGTAAGGTTCTGATCAAATTAACTTGAATAAAAGGGAGCTGATTTTGGAGAGATGAATGGGGAATTTTGTGTGTCAATTTGTTGGGAAGATCATTGGGATTTGATAAACGGTTGCGGGGTTGTGAGGTTGCGGCTGAGATGGGTTTCTCTGTTCTGTTGCCTTTGGTTTGAACAACATGTTGGTGTTAGGTTGCGGTTTTGTGATATGAAATTGTGTGGGGATGTTGCGAGCAGGGGCTGTCTTGAATGAGAGAGAACAAGTTGGATTTGTTGGTCCGATTTTGTCCGAATTTAGAAATGATGGTTTTAATTGTATAGGTTGATTTGTTGTGGTTTGAATTGAGAGGTTTAAGTGTGGTTTGATGCTTGGTGTTGGATGGTTCTAAAATTAGTGAAACGGAGTTATAGGCAATGGGATGTCAAGGCGTATTTTGGTGCTTTGGGACTACACTATATTTTACATTTTAATTGTCACTGTGTTGAGGATTGATGCAGTCTGATGTGTTGAGAATTTGGAGAAGATTAAAAGAGCAACTTGAGGAAGGGAAAGTTCTTCAATATCTGATGGATGGGATTTGTTTGGTTTCAGTTCTATTGAGGGGCCATTGCAATAGAGAGAATCAAAGAGGTTGATTCAACAGAAGCTTGGGGACATCTTTGTTGACTTGACTGCATAGTGGACACAACATCCTAGGGTTGAGACACGCCCTAGTCAGGTATGGTACTTTGCTAAGTAAGGAATAGGATTAAATTAGGATTGATGTGAAAATTGCTTGAATGATTTTTATGCTTATCTGATGATAGAAGATCACATAGGGGTTATTGCTTTGAGAAACTTTGATTTGATTGTTTGTGTGCTTCCATGTTCCCTATGATTATTTGAGAATTGTGACTTACTTCTTGAGTTGTCATCATATGTGATTTCTGTTCTAGAAGGATTGTTGATATTGTGACATGTGGATTGCATAAGTATTGAGATTGATTGTGCATGATGCGTATATTTGTGGATGAAGTCTTATGATTCAGCTGCTATTGTTATTTTTAAGAGGACGATGTTGTTTAAATGGCATGCTTTATGCATTGGTGAAATGTTTTATTGAGATTGCGATATTGCATGATGGAATCATGGCATATTGGCATAGGGTGATTCCTTGAAAGCATAGTGTGGGTCAGCACGAGGTGCTGGTGCATTATGAGGGCGTAGGTCCTGTGGTGAAAAACCCAAAATTCGGCCGTTGGTACTCCTTTCCATCGGGGGCGCACCGAAAAGGAGACATACGTGGCGGTACTCATGCCAGCGGGGAAGGACCGTATCATGAGACATGGGTGTGACATTGAGATGCATGGGTGTGTCATACATATTGCCTGTGCACTGTATTGATGAATTTGTGAATATGATATAGGGTTTTATACAGATGTAGTTTGTACATTGCTATTATATTGTATGCATGATTAGGGAGGCATGTAGATATACATGTACACTTGCACATGCCACGTCTTAATTTTGTTCCTTGCATTAGTATTGTACCATACCAGCAGTTAAGCTGACCCATTCGTGGAAACCATATTTCAGATGATATTCCCGACACCTGAGGCTTGAGGAAGTCTAGCCGAGTGGAGGAGACTTGACTGTAGATGGATTGTGACTGTTTGTATATATATATGATGTATTGTGATTATCAGGAGGAAAAAGGCTCGAAAAACAAAGGAGGTTCTGCCGAAATTTTTTTTAAAATAGGAATGTATGTAGGCTTGTATCTATATTAGTTAAATCGTTATGTATTTATTTACTCGTTTATTTTATTTTCTTCCTTTGTTTCGCTTAGAGTCGCGTCCCCGGGTTCGGTCGGGAATTCAGGGCATGACATCCCACGATAATGGAGTTGAACTGAACTCCACCCGTAGTTTCGAGCCACAAAAGGAATGCCAAAACGATCCTTAGACTTCCAGAAATCATTTGGGATGGATAGCAAAGGAAATCAGTCTTTGAAAACCCACGAAACTAGAAAACATGGAAACTGGAATTTAGGGCAACATGGGGGAAGAAGAAGATGAAGGAGATGAATAGTACAGGGCCGGATCTTGGGTCGGTTCGGGTTCGGGTCGGGACCCGACCCGTCTCCTAAACTGTTTAAGTAGGGTGGCACCGTTTTGAGTTAAGGGTTTTAAAATTAAACCTGAAATAAACTTGTTTGGTTACGACGATAGGAAATTGAAATTGGGGTTCAGGTTTGACCAAACCGTGGATAAGGGGCCAAATTAGAATAACAGGGTTGTCTTATTCCGGTTCTGTCTTGTTTAGTGAACCGGCTGATTCACTGTGTTTGAGGACTGGTCTAGGGTTTAGGGTAATAAACCCTTTGGTTCACTGTTTAAAAATTTAAAAGAAAAACCAAAAGTTTAGTAAATTATACTTTGACCCCAACAGTTCTGAATATTTGTATTCTGGCCTAGATTTTGAAAAATTAATTCAAATATACCCTTGAAAAATAATAAAATAATTTATTTAATTATTTTATTAATTGGGTAAAAATTACTATTTTACCCTTGGACATTAAAAAGGTCAAACGAAGTCCAAATTAAATAAATAAATAGTGTATTATTACTATTTCGGGCATTCCGAACTCAATGGTGGAATCCGATTTAGGAAACCAAGTTTCAAAAAATACAGATACGCAAATGGTAAATGACTGAACTGCCCCTAATGATACCCAGGGTTAATTAAAAATAAAAGATAGTCTATTTTGATTATGTTAGGGTATTCTGGACTCAACGGTGAATGTAATATCCCGACCCGGGATACCAGGTCATATGACACGTATTACGAGAATTTATAAAAAATAATTAATTAATTTAATTATTAATTAATTAAAGTAAAAAAATGTTATATATATTAATTAAATAATATATATATGTATAAAGTGAAATATATGTGTATGTATATGGAAGCATGTATGTATGCAAGTATATATATATATGAAAAAGGTGTGAATGGTGTGTGTGTGTCAGCTGGTGTGTGTGTGTGTGTGTTGTCTTATATGTGTATATGTATATATATATGTATAAATATCTTGTAAAATTTAATGCAAAGAAGAAAAGAGAAAAAAGCAAAATTGATGAGAAGTGAGGGCTAGTGTAGGGCTACAATCAGAAAGAAGAGAGAGAGAACAGTAGAGAGAGAAAATGAGGAGAGAGAGAGGTCGGTTATCCTTGCTTTAAAAACCAAAACATGCAAAGCATGTTGTTCTCTCACGAAAGAAACCAAAAGAGGAAGAACTGAGGAGAAGAGAAGAAGAGTTTTAGAGCAAGAAAGAAAGAGAAATCAGTGGTGAAAGGTGAACCCACCAAAACTTTTGAAATTCTCTCTCTAGAAATTCTCTATGTATAAACTGATTTAAAGCTTTCATTTTATATATATGATATGAAGAACATGTTTAGATCAGTTTAAGAACGGAATTTTAGCTTTTAAACACTTAAAAACATAAAAAACTAGAAGCATCCACCATTGAAGACCTTGCTTGAAGCAGGTCTGAACCGAGTATCACAAACTGCTTTTGGCTTACCAAAACCTCAAACTGAGGTCATAAGAGTCATGAAAAACCCTAGCCGCGATCACAAAACCTATGGAACAAACCCTATATGTGAAGTTGCAGGATTCAGGTTTGGGGACCAACTTTCCAAAATCGCCCCAAAACGAGTATATCAAAATGAAAACTAAAACTACATGAAAAATTAAAAAAATGACAGAAGAAACCCCAACGATTTTAGCTCAGAAACCAGCATGTACGAAGGGGTTGCAGGTTGGATTATCATATCCAAAATCGAACACACGAATGAGTTTTGAACTCTAAAATGAATGCCAATTGAATTGGTTATACCTTAGAAATGTTTTGGGACAAAAACAGTAAGGATCCATGGATCCAAACTGCATGAAATAGGAAGAAATGGAATTCGGAAACTAGGGCAACAGTAGAGTCGACGTGGGGAAGACGAAGATGAGTTAACTCGATTTTTAAAATAAGGCTGGGTCGACTCGGACAGGTGACAGCCTCTGGGCTTGCCACCGATTAAATGCAACGACGACGTTTTGAGTGTCGGTTTAATTAAATGGACGCTAGGGCTGACGTCATGATGACGTCAGCCACATGTAAATAAACCGACCAAACCGGTTGGTTTATAACTAGACCGGACCGGTTCACTTCTAAATTAACTGAACCCTTTGGTTTTTATAATTTAATTAAAATAAAATAAACCAAGACTTTTGGTTATTTCGGATTGACCCCTGGGCTTCAGAAAAATTATACTGAGGCCCAACTGAGGGAAAATTTATGCATTTAGACCCCTGGAAAAAAATAATTAAATAATTAGATAATTAATTTAATTATTTAATAAATAAAGTTAAATTACTATTTTGCCCTTGTGGCATAAATAGAGCAAATGAAGTCAAAATTAAACATAAGAATAGTGTATCCTTACTATTTTGGATATTCTGAGACTAATGGTAAGGTCCGTTTTACGAGACGGGGTCCGAAAAATAAAGACACGTAAGGGGGTAAATGACTAAAATACCCTTTGACCAAAATTTACAAGTTATTAGTATATTCTTACCATCTTGGACCTCCTGAGTCCAATGGTGAGGTCCATAACACGAAATAGGGTCCCTGAAAAATAAAGACACGTAAAAGGATAAAAAGACCAAAATACCCCTGGTACCCCTAAAGCCGAAATGAGATCAGATAAGGTCTAAATTGACTTTCTTCGACACTTCGGACTCAATGGTAGAGTCTATTCGACCAAAAGAAATGTCTAAAATAAAAAGACATAAAATTTGATGAATAACATCTGTTAAATGACTATGAACTGAAATAATGCCAAAGTACTAATACTGAAGCAAGTACGAGAAATGAAATACGAAAAGACACAACACGTAAACATGTCAAATAAATAACTTTAAATTAAAGTTAATGGAACTCCCAGAAGAATATGATTTTAGAAATCTGTTTTCTTGACACGTTAAATTGTGTTTTAAACAGAGAATTTAATAGACACAAAAATGAATCAAGAACGAGAAGTTCCCCCAATGATGACAAAGGCACAAATAGCAAATGATCCGAAACAGAAAGTTTTCCGGGAGAAGCTAGAAAAACAACTCCAGATAGTTCAGAAATATATTCGGATTGCCAAAACAAACGAAGTGTGCAGCGTTTGCCCCTTCATTTACAAGACTATAACTAAGGAGCAACTAGCAGCGAAAAAGATTAAGAAACAGGAGGACACCGAAACGCTTGCAAGAATGGCTTCACAGGTTGAAGGAAGCCAAGGGAAAGGCGACTAAATAGATCAAAAATCAGAAGTACGAGGTGAGTAACCCTGTGTTTGAATTGGAGATTTAACTCCATGGATTTGAAAAGGTTTTAAGTTCAAAGATGTGAAGTATTTGAAGTTTCAAATTCAGTATTTACATGATTCAGCTTTTAATTGTACTGTTTTATAACTCTATATGACATGCTCAGTGATTGGTATTTATCATAGTTTTCTTAAAACATATTTCAGCATGTCTAAAGTTTTAAATGCCAAATTATGTTAAATATCCTGAATTTGATAGTTACAAGTATTTGAAGTCCTATTGTAGAAATTATACATTTTATGTTTTTAAATATTCATGAAAGTATCTATTGAAGAAGTTATGTGATAAATGTTTTACAAGATAAATAGTACTAAGTACCACCCCCTATGAAGGTTGAAATCCTTCGGGATTCAACAGTAAATGCCCGGTAGCAGGATCTAATCCCCCAGGCAAATGAGATCGACAGTATTGGCAGTAAAATGGGAGTCTGGTTCGAAACAGATTCCACCTAATTAAAGAGAAAAGATAACAAAGTGATTTTGGAAATGAAAGCAGGTTTTACCCTCATTTTCAAATACATATTGATGTGATTTAAAGTTATATACTTTATCTGATGAAGTACGAGTTTTGCTTGGATACCTTAAATGTTTCCAAGTTATTTGAAATGCATATGTTTGAGTTATATACTCTATTTGACGAAGTACGAGTTTAGCTTGAATACTTTAAATGTTTCAAAGCTATTTACTTATTTGAAATGCATATGTTTGAGTTATATACTCTATTTGACGAAGTACGAGTTTAGCTTGAATACTTTAAATGTTTCAAAGCTATCTATTTATGAAATGCATATATTCGAGTTATATACTCCATTTGACAAGTATAAGTATAGCTTGAATACTTAAAATGTTTCAAAGCTATTTGTTTTAAGAATGCATGTATTTTGTATTCTAAATTGTATAAGCAATTGGCAGTGAATGTTTTACAACTCTTATGTACTAAAAACCACTGCTAATTGAAAACCCCATGACGAACACTGGAATTGCTCACAAGCTTAGATTAGCTTACCCGGACTTTGTTCGGACCCCCCTTTCAGGTGATGCAGCAGACAGGGTCTTAAGGACAACGACGATGAGTCTAGCTGTTTTTGGAAGGATATGTTTAAGTAGTTTCTCTTGAAGAACCTATGAACATTAGTAGTACGTTTTGTATTAATAGACAAAGTAAGAATATGTAATAAGCCCTCAGGGCAACTGAATATGTATTGTATCGATGTATGAAGTCTTTAAGTTTTCGTTATACTCTGAATGTGTAATCATGTATGCTATGTATGGAACAGCTAGTATCGGACGGATGTGCATAATTTAAAAATGAGAAAAGAAAAGAAAAAGTTTTTCACGCTTCCGCAATCATGTGTAGCACATCTATTCGATACCGCTGCAGATGCGAGCCTTGTCTCGGGGCCTTCGGGTCTCGGGGCGGCGGTCGCGATCCGGTAATCCGCAGAGGGTGGGTTTCGGGTCGTGACAGTGAAGTCCAATTTGTGAAACCAAGTTCTAAAAAATACAGACACGCAAATTATAAATGACTGAATTGCCCCTAATGATACCCAAGGCCAATTAAATATAAAAGATAGTCCAATTTAACTATGTCAGACATTCTGGACCCAATAGTGAGGTCTATTTTATGAACTGAGGTCCCGAAAAGTTTAGCCATACAGCATGTAAAATTCCCAAAATGCCCCTGATGCTATATGAAGTCTAAATGAAGTCCGATTGGAACAAAATTAATACTGATAGAAGCCTGGATACTCGTGAAACTGTACACATGATTAAATGATGAATCGGGGTCAGAATCTCATGAAACGTAAAATGACCAAAATGCCCTTGAGCATGGTAAGTGCAAAGTAGAGGCTGAATAAAGGCCAATTTGATCTGTTAAATTGTCATAAGCATGATTATGAACATTAAGGGGCTGAATAAGACTCTGAAACAATCAGAGCGTAAAATAAAAAATGATTGATGTGCCCCAATGATCAAAAGCAGATACAAAATGAAGTCCAAAAAACTTAGAAATTTATATATAAGATATGTGGGACATTCTGAGGACCACAACAGGGTCCGAGACAAGAATGGTAAAATTACTATATTGCCCCTGAGGTTAAATAAGTACTTAACTGATAACGATTCGAGTCTAAAAGACTTAGAACTTCATATTTAAGATATGTGGACTATTCTGAGGACCACGACAGGGTTCAGGACAAGAATGGTAAAATTACCATTTTACCCCTAAGGTTAGATAAGTGATTAACTAGTAATGATTGAGGTCTAAATGACTTAGGTTATAATCCTGATAACTACTAAGCCTAATTAAAGAATGAAATAGCCTCAGATGAAACCCAATGAAAGGGCAATAGGCTACTAGGCTATCTTAGGTAATCCGATAGATGCTTAAGATGATGAATAAGACATGAATGGATGAATTTTGATTTTTCTATGATTAATGATGATTGTTCAGGATATGCAATGAGGTGTCTAATGTATCTGGAGGTTATTAGATTATTTGTACAAGGAGATAAGCGAACAGTTTGTGAGTAACTTGGAACTTCTGACTTAGTGTATAAGTTATACTATCTAGATACTGTATTTTGATACACTGTACCGTTTTGTATGCTATACTATTTAAATGCAAATACTTAAATGCATGCCCTTTTCGTACTATATCACATATGATATGATTTTAGTCTTCTTGATTTATTGACTATATTCCTAATTGACATGCTAGCATACTGTGTTGTTCCGTTTGTTCTGATCGATTGTTCCATTTAGATTGGTTTTATTTTATTCTACTTAAACTGTATTTAAAGTGGATTTATAAAACGATTGTTTCTGAAGTGACTAAACTATACATGTGCTTTATAAGCAAGAACGAGTTTTGAAACCCTTGACAGGGAACTTGTGTTACTCACTGGGCTTATTTAAGCTCACCCCATTATCCTAATATTTTTCAGGACTTATCTCCATTGGACTAGAAGGCACTGTGATAGGACGTGGACAGGCCGAGTGGCATTCCAAGTAAAGGATCTGATGGCACTGATTTGTGGTGAGTGGACTCTTATGGATTGAATCTGGTTATTCAGGTAAGTGACATGATTCGATTGACTTCGTTGATATGCATTAGATGTATTGGGACATGGCTCATGGTAATGGTATTCTAGAGATTATTTGGTGACTGATGATAGACGTTCTCTGATGTCTAGAGATATTAGATGTGCTTTGTGGTTAGAGTTATTAGCTATCCGGTTTTAGACTTGCTCTATAGTACATACCTTAATGGTCTTTATAAACGAGTTGCGTTCCCGAGATGAAAAAGGTTTTAAATTCCGCTGCTCTGACCCTACATTTGGAATGCAATTCATCTGTAAGTTCAGAAGTTTGCCATTGGTTGGTCGCATTGTCGGTCGGCAAACTGGCAAGGCGGCTAACTAGCATCACGTCCTTAACATCCGTATAGGGTGGGGTTCGGGATGTGACATGTTTGGAATTATGGTGTTAACATATATATATATATATATATATATATATATATAAAGAGAGAGAGAGAGAGAGAGATGAACATGACAATGGAGGTTCTAAGCTGAAATTTATTTTTTTGAAAAAATACAATCTAAATATAGAATAAAATAAAAAAGGGTATTAAAGACATTTTAACACATTTGTTTAAGTTGTTAGTTAACTAACTCTGACAAGGGAGGTTAGTGTAATTTTTCAAAGCTCAAGGGTCCTTGTGTATTTTCACTAAACCTCAAGAGATGTCAGTATAATTTACCCATAATGTTATTAAAGCAAATGAATATTTCGAGTATAGACTCGATCATTTTTATTTACTTTAAACAGTTTAGACTAGTGAACTAGCATACTAATTTTAGACTCTTCGACTTGGTTTTTACCTTCTTATGTAACTTCAAGTTTATCCCATATCTCAATTGTAGATTCACAACTAGAGATTCTATTGAACTCATTTGCATCTAAAGCACAATATAGATTACTCATTGCTTTAGTATTTAGTTGAATGAGTTTGAGATCATTTTCATCTCATTCTTATTTTTCCTTAGCAACTTTGGTGGTGCTAGTAGAACTTTCGGACTTCATGGGGATATAAGGTCCATTTATAATTACTTTTCATATCTCATAGTCTAAGGCTTGAAGATAAATCTTCATTCTAGCCTTCCAATAAGTATAGTTTTGGCCATTGAACAGAGGGGGTCTGTTTGTCGATTGCCCTTCGTCAAAGACGGTCCCTACAATATTTGTCATATTTTTTCTCTTAGAATGTTAACTCTATTTTACAAGAGACGAGGCTCTAAGACCACTTGTTGCCTAGATATTTACCCTAGAAAGGGGGGTCAATAGGGTATTTCACAAATATTGATTTCTTTTTGTTTGTCAAAAATAAATGTTGTAAATGCATAGTAAATAAATAAGAGCAAAGAGAGAGACAGAGAGAGAGAGAGACGGAGAGAGAGAAAGCAAACATAGTAGTTACGAGATTCAAAAAACTTTCTACGTCATCGATTCAAGTATTCCCACATGATACTATAGTGACCTCCTTGCAAGTGGAGACCAAACATTTACAAAGCGAAGACCACAACCCTCTTATCCGAGCAAAATATACCCTTTTGCTTCACCGAGATGCAACTACGCACAACTCTCACCGCAATGAGATAATACAAAGATGTTTACCGAACAACACTCTATTCTAGAGTAGTTTTGGTGCAATAAGATGCTTACACTCTATAGATTGATCAGGTGTAAGCTCTAAGTATTTAAGATGAGTAGAACTTTTAGATATAGATTTCGAGATGATAGATCTAAAGTCAATAGCAAAGATGTGATAATGTAAGCTTGCGAGAGATTACTTAGAAAGCCCTAGAAAACCTCTATTTATAACCCTTTAAAGTATATGACCGTTGTTTTTCAAAAAGAGCCGTTTCCCCCCATTTTTGTCTGTTTAAAATTAGAATTTATGATTGCTAAATCAACAGAATCAGTTGACTACAATGAGGTACAGTAGACTGATTAGGTCAACTGATTTGTCTAGAGGGTTTGTAATTCATTTAGTTAAGAACAATCAGTCGACTAATTTTGAGTATTGGTCGACTAGTTTTATTTGTACATTATTTTTGCCTTTGAGAACAATTAACTGAATCTCCTTGGAGGTTGACTAATTTGGACAGTGCGTTTAGGCAATTCATCAATTAGTCATTCAGTCGACTAGTTCTGTGAATCAGTCGACTGATTTTGTTTGTACACAAATTTTGCCTTTAAGAACAATTGGCTGATTCTCCTTAGAGGTCGACTAATTTAACAGTGTGCTTAGGAAATTTTATAAAATATTACTCAGTCGACTGGTTTTATTAGTGTGACAAATAAACTTCAAAAATCAGTCGACTAGTTTCAAGAATTGGTTGATTGGTTTAAACAGTGAGTGTGTTCTAGCTTATTTCTTTCTTAGTCTATATTTGCCAAAGCCTTTTGATCTTTCAAAACTTAAGTCGAATGTTTTGTTTTGAAAAAATGATTTGAGGTTAGTTATGAGATAATCATTTTAAATAGTGAGAGTTTACAACTAATGATCAATCTAATCCTAATGTCACTCAAAACCCCAAACCTAAATCCAAAATAAGGAAAAATGAAAGTCTTCACTTGGATCCTTGGGTTTGAGTGAATCCACCTTGCTTGAATCATTATGAGAAGATTCCTCTTGTTTTGATCTTTTCTTTGGAACATACTCTTGAGTGGAATCTTTTAACTTGATAAACTTTTGTCATTTTCTTGGTCAACAATCTTCTTTGACCTAGATGACCTATTTGCATTGTCACTTGGATAAAACATTAGTCCATTGAATAATGTTTTGTAATTATCAAAATTATTGAGATACCATTGGTTGAAAGCCTTTAAGGCTAACAAGGTCCCAATTTTATATCAAAAATCATTTACAAGTAAAAAAGACTTATTGATTAATGAAAGTATAAGAACAATTATTAATTATTAATTAATAATTTTAATAATTAATAATTTAAATAATTAATAAAATTTTGATGTCTCATGTCTATTAATTATAAGAGAGTTCATTGTATCCCAAATATTTAAGATTTATTTTTATTTTTATTTTGTTGACTTGTGAACCAAACACACCAACAGCAATTTTTGGATGTAAACCCGGAGGGATGGACATTTAGCTTATTTTATTATTACCATTATTTATTTTTTATGTATTCGGATCTCCTTGAGTACTGAAATTAAACCTCCAAGCTTGGATTAATGAGTGATTATCAAACAAATTTTGTTTAAAATGGCTAATTTAGGTCAAGTCCATTTTAAATTTTGATAACAGTACATAATTAAGCATCTATACCCTGTTTGTTTAAAATTTTGGGCAAAAACAGGTCACCATTTAGGTTGAATTCATAACACTATAAAGGGATCAATACCCTCCCAAAAATTGATTTTCGATTGCTTTAAACATGAACTTTTTTTTTTTTTTCTCCTTTTTCTCTATTGCTTACTTGCTTTTCTTCCTTTTTGGAGTAATTATTATGTCTAAACTTTGGATTCCCCTCCACTCTTCAGTAGAGAAGGGTGGCTCCAATTTAATAATTACTCTGCAATTTTCTTGATATGTTTGATCAATGGAAAATCATGATCTATAATTGGGAAAATCTTTATTTCTAAAAAGATATATCACTTATATACATATACATATATATATATATATACGTGTGTGTGTATACGAAAACAAATTAGGCTAATTATATGTAATAAAACTCTCATGCAACTATGCTTTAGTTAATTATGCCGCATTGACAGATACGGGTAGAGATACTACTAATGCCATGTTTGAGTAAAGGTGCTTGTAATTATTCAAACTACTTCATAAATCAAAACTAACTTTGATTTTGAAAATTTACAACAGTGAAATTGCAATCAAATACACTACTGATGGCTAAATTCAAACACTACTACTGATGGTATAACAAACTTGATACCAACCGTTTGGGTAAACACCCAACAAAGAAAAGCAACCCCTTTATATATATATACACACACACACACACACACACACACGAAGATTATGGTGGTTAAGTTCTAACTAGTAATTAGATAATTAAAGTAATTAATTAATAACTTGCTAATTACGTGTTCAAACATAATTGGATATTACTGCAGTCTTTTTGGTAGTGAAGTTGTTTACCTAATAGTTGTTGTAGTATTTCAAATTAATAATTATAGAAGAAACTTACGGTAACTACATATACTACTCACTTTCTCTGATTAGGTGGTAGTGCTACGCAAAACCATCATTCCTAACCTAAATATATGGCTAAATTCAACCTGACTATCCAAAAAATAAAAAGTAGAAAAAAATCAACATTGGTATTTCCGTAGCGGGAGCAGCAGGATTATAGCTATGAAACTGGAAACACACACACATATATATAGGTTTGTTTTCGTAATAAAAAATAGTAAGACTGTAAATACGTCACCCAGTGACTGAGGTAATAGTAATCATTCTACCTTGTTATGAGTATCAAATCAAGTAAATACGTACACAACTGCAGCTCATGCCATACATGAGATTGAGATGATCACCTAACCTAAAATCAATGGCAATGTACAGTGGATTGATTGATATGATCATCACATGACATGGCTGGATACCAAAATATCTGATGAATTATGATCATTCCACCTTAAGATCAAAGGTGTGTGATTGGAAATTAATTTCTGATTTAGCCAATCTAAGGTTGTTTGTACAATGAGATAATATATCTACACATACGTACACGTACGTATATATACACATCTTTTTATATGTATACCGTATACTTACTATAAGGGAAGAAAAGAAAGGAGGAAACTGGAGAACAAGAAGAGAATTTCTATACACAGTGGAATTTTGCATGTATAATATCTTCTCTATACATAAGTTTTTGCCCCCAAACAAGCAAAAAATACAAAGTACTTAGGAATGCTGAAATATAAGCTAGTCATGATTTGACTAACTGATGCACACCCAAAAGAATTTAGATTAAACCAACCAGTCCTATTACATGAGTATGGAGGAGAAACAACATATACCCATATATAAGATCATCTAACACAAACTTCGCTATCAAAGACCAAAAAATGAATTGCGAAACAAACCCTTTTACACTACTCATGCATTAACTCTTCACTGTTCTAAAAGAAGTAGAAAGAAACTCGTCTGATCACCTTGTTTTCAAAAAAAAGTTGTCACGTTTGAGAGTTATCTTCAAGGTGATCTCCTGCTCTGTAATCCAATGTCATTGTGTTTCCTCGACGGACCGGAGGACGGTATTGGAAACCTTTTCGGCAGAAACCCGGAGAAGTGGCCTGAATTTTGAGGCTCCGGCTTGACTACTTTGAATACATGGGTGCTTCTTGAGCCATGACAGTTGCCAACAATGAATATGAACAGAAAAACTAGCCATATAAATTGAATTAGAGGTCTTCTACTACATGAACAACCCATTTGGCAACACTAGAGAGATATAGAGTTGGTGCGGTTGAGTTATCTTTGAGGGTTTTGATGAGAAAAAGGTGAGGAGAGCAGGAAACATGGACAATTGAATGCAGAATCGTGTGTATTAGATTGAGCCGTTCGGAGTATGTGTTCAATGTGTTGTGGTGGGGGAGAGAGAGGACCTAAAGAAATCAGATGCTTCTACAAGTGGTAATTTTAATTAGAAGCAGAAAGTTGAAAAGCTTTATTTGAATGGGTCGTCCGGGTTAGAGGCTATAGAGTGATATGATAGAAGAAAGGGTAATAGAAGAAAGATCATGTTCTTTCTCTTTGTCAAAGGCCAAGAAAAGAAAGAGAGAGGGTAGGGATATAGAGATGAAAGAAAAAGTAAAGAGTGAAGGGTTATGTCATCTTCTGGTTAGGTGAGTGTTTGGTCCCACTTCAAATTGATGGCCAACTAAGGTGTTGAGACTGTTGTTTTAGACCCCCCATAATAGGAAACCTTGTTCCCTTGTATAGTTCTCTTTTGTAGTCCCCATCTCTCTCTCTCACTCTTTTTCTTCTCTCTCTTGAAAAGAAGAATAGTAGCTATTGAAACAGTGGAGCGTGGAGATGATGGCCAGTAAGTAGTACGTTTACTGAATATGTAAGAGAAAAGGACGAGATTTGTTTACTTACTATACGTGCAGATTGGCAGAGTAGTCCCTTTAATTGGGGAATGGGTTGTAGAGAGAGAGAGAGGGGTCCTGTGGCCTTTGGGGATGAGGGGATAGGAGGAGAGAGCCTCATTGTTCATGGTCATGTCGTTTGTCCAGTGAACCCCACACTTTGTAATAAGTGATGAAGAGATGTTCCCTAACTTTCCATATATATATATATATATATATGTATGTATGGATGTATGTATGTATACAAATTGTTGATAGAGAGAAATTGTTGCTGCATTGACTTTGCTTGCCCATTCAATCACAGTTTCTTACATTGAAAGCTCATTTATCCTAATAATCTCTATTACAGTTAAGGCAAAAAAATAAAAAGAAAAAAAGAAAAAGAAAAAAGAAAAGTTCATTTAATTACTCTGTCTGGCTTACTCTTTGTTCAACCCTGTTATTCGTACTCTTTAGTTAGTATTTGATCACAAGGTTAAGTCATTCAAAGTGGGAATAACATAAGCCCAAAAAATGTGTTTAACAACAAACTGAACAGTGTCAATGTTAAAAATAGTAAAATAGCAAAGGAAAATGATTTTTACTTTTACATAACAATTAAAAATTGCCAGGGAATTAGACACATGAAAAATTACCTCTATGCTTGTAGTTATAAATTACATATCATGCCATTATATATATATATATATATATATATATAAATTAAAAATTGCCAGGGAATTAGACACATGAAAAATTACCTCTATGCTTGTAGTTATAAATTACATATCATGCCATTATATATATATATATATATATCTATCTATCTAGTAATTAATTGGCATGTCAATTTGCTTAGAATTTCAGACTGAATAGAAGAACTCTTCAGTAGCAAAAGGGCACTGCTGCAACATGGATACGATTTTCGAAACCCTGGAATTGTTTATGCTTCTCTCAATATCTTCTATCACACTTGAAACTTACTTAAAACCAAATACAAACAGTTTTCTGGACTAAGACAACCTGGGCTATTATAAGATGCCCCTCCTTTGTAATAAAAGTACGGTATTATAACAAAGAGTGATAAATCCGGCATTCCATAATATTTAATATTGAAATAAATCATGATTTGAGAGTTATTTTTTTTAAATTTTTTTTTGAGAGTTATTCAAGAAAATATAATTAATAATTCAAAAAAATCTAAGACAATTTTTTAGTCAAAATAATATAGCTTAAGAATATAAAAACAATGTGAGCGAGTTTTTGAGAATTTTTTTTAAATGTAGGAATTATTTGCAATGTTTTGGTCTATTTAGAAATTTGATAATTTTTTAAATATTTAAAATTCATTTTGATATAAAATATTAGGTTAAATTTGAAATTTCTTTTTTTAAAGTTCACAGAATTTTTTTTACTTCTAATTAATTAGATAAATAGAACCTTAACATGGTCAAAGATTTTTTTTCTTCCAACCATAGAGATAAAGGTCCAATCTAAAGTTGAGAAAAATAAATAAATTACACAATCTTCTTCTTTAATAAAAGGGAGTGAGACTAGAACCCATCCCCTCTCTTTAAAAGAAGTCATAATGAGTTACTAACTAGGATAATCCCAGTTGGGATCAAAGATTAAGTGACGAGGAATGACTCTTCTTAAATGAAAAGTCATGGGTTTAACACCCACGTCCCCTTGAAAGGATGTGAGATTCATAAATTAGGTTGGACTTTTTTATTGTAGTATCGATATTAGAATGGAATTTTTAGTAGTGAGTTTTTTGTAACGTAATATGTGGGTGGGTTCTTCATATTCTTATGTTGGAAAGTTTAGACATTTTTAATACATTTAATGTAACACATGCATCGCCCTAATAAAAAAAATGATAATGTAAATCAGTGATGAATTTGAAATATGATTATGTGATCCCAAAGAATTCCAAAGCTAATGATGAGAATATAAGATTGCAAACATGAAGGAACTACACATGATTAGGCAAAAGGGCTGAGTTCTAAGGAAAATTCCAATAATTTAAATAGCAATGATTTTGTAACACTCCCAAACTTAATTACCAAGTAATTAAGATTAGCGGTAGTTATTACCGGAATTAAGCTTAAATAAAAGACGGGCAATTACTCGAATTGGAGACAATCAATTTCAAGAATACAAATTAATGTTAAAAGGTCATAACTTGATAACAAGTTACTATTAACGTTAATTGAGGATTAACACATAAGTGGTTATGAAAAATTAGTGCACAAAGTACGCTTAGGCAAGACTAGTAATATATAAATGAAGTATGCTTAATTAAGAAGCCTTGCGGGAATTTCAAGAGACTTTTAGGAGATTTAAAATGCAACGTTTGAAAATTTATGAAATACACTAAAAGGCAATATAATGCATAAAAAAAATAGAAGGAAAAAGACCCAAAATACTCTCACCAAGTTTGGAACCTTGCACCATGTATAAGAAAATGATAGGCTCCTAAAAAGAATGCCAACTAGGCTGCAATACTTTTGAGCTAAGAAACCCACTTAAAATGTATATACACACTAATATGCATATATGGGTGCATACAAAAGTTGGGTGTCATCACCATATTTGACCAACACTTCATCCAATTAAAATGAATGAAAAAATCTAATGATGCATGCAACTAACTTGAGGTTATATGATTTACATCAGACTTTGAGCGAGAACTTGTGAGAGCCAATTCAGATTGTGTGTGTGTGCGCGGCTAGAGAGAGAGAGAAAGAGATAGAAGGAAGAAGATGAAGAATGAGGCAGAAGGAGAAAAGGGCTTTGTATGCAAGCCCTAGGCAAGACACAAGGAGTTTGAAGCTCAGAACCAAACCTAGAGAGGGAGAAGAGAACTCACTGTGAAGGAACTAAGGACAAAGGAAAGGAGATTAAGGAAACAAACTGAGGACTTGAGGTGAGTAATCTAACATCCTGAATCAGTGGTGTTTTATATCCTATTTAAAAAATGCTTAATATATTTTGTGAGTAGTCCGGTATCTTGAATTAGTGAATTTTACATCCTGAATCAATGGTGTTTTATCTCTTGTTTGAAAAATGTTTAATCAATTTTGTTAGTAATCTTGTGCCCTGAATTAGTGGTGTTTCATCTCTTGTTTGAAAAATGCTGAATCTATTTTTATGAGTAATCTTCTACTTTGAATCAATGAATTTTTATATCTGCTCAAATGTCTATTTTACACTTTATGAAATATTCGAGAGCTCTGATCTTTATGATTATATCTTGAAATAACATTCTTATGTACTGATTTGAAAGATGTCGTATGCTTTGAATCCCGACTAAATTCTTTAGCAAAAGTGTCTATAAACCATGACACTCATTTCAACGAGAAAAGTGATTTGTGTGAGCCAATTTTGACTATGTAACCCAAATCATACTTGTTTGGATCTAATCATTTGTCAATCCAAGGCCTACCCATGTGGCACACCGAATCTAGTGATGAGACTTACCCATATGGCGCTCTAACTCAATGTGACTTACGTACGTTGCACTCCAATTCTTGATAAGACTTACCCATGCAGTGCTCCGACTCAATATGTGATTCTTCGATGTTTATAATATGTGTCTGTCATTCGTCTCGTGTTATCCATTATTCGTAATCAGATTTCTGGAGTACCCTCCCATGTGCAATTGTTATTCGATTTTATGTTATCCGTTCTGCATTAATTATCTGAACTATTTTTTAAGAAATGCATGTGCTATTATACATTTTGTGAACAACTCTTCATCTTCTACTTTGTGTTTTGATATTCGAACTGTGCTATTGAAAATAACGTGTTTTAAGATATTCTTTTGTATATGTTATCTGTTTGAAAAAACTTGGTGTCCATGGTATTTTGTGCAAAACCCTACTCTAATACCCCGACCCAAAATGTAACCGAGCAAGTGCTGTAAACCCAAACGGTTAGGGTTTATTTTTTGAGATTAATCAATAGTTTGGTTTTGAATTTGAAGAGCCCCAAGTGTCCAGATAATACCCGAGCAAAGTGACAGATATATATATATATATATATGCGTACGTATATATATATACACATATATATGGGTACGTATATATATATACACACATATATGGGTATGTATATATATATATATGTATTAGTATATATATATATATGTGTGTGTGTGTGTGTGTGCAAGTGTGTGTAAATATGTGTGCATATATGTATATGATGTGTGTGTACAAGTGTGTGTATGTGTATATGTATGCATAACATATATATATGTGTGTGTGTGTGTGTGTGTGTTAAATATATAAAAATGAAGTGTGTGTGTGTGTGTGGTGAGTGCCGGTTGTATGTGTGTGAATGGATGTGAGTGAGTGTGTGGCGGTGCAATATATATATATATATATATATATATATTATTTAAAAATATCTTGCAATAGAAACAAAAGAAAAGGGAAAACAGATGAGAGAGAGAAAGGGAAAGAGAGAGAAAGAAGGCAGTGGAGAAACTGCCTATAAAGAGGCATGCATGCAATAAGAAAAAACAAAAGGGAGAAAAAAAATGAAGGAGGAGACTAAGAAGAAGAAGGAAGAAGTACCGTAGAGAGATAAAAAGGTAAGGCTTTAAAAGCTTGAAGTTTATATTTTCGAATTTTATTTTTGGGTTTATGAAAATTTACATAAAACCTCTGAATGATTCTAGAGTCAAACACTAGAAGAAAAATGATGAATTTAGGAAGAAGTAGGGAGTCATTTGGTGAAGAAATGAGAAAGAAAAGAAGAGTTACAAGTTTCGGGTGGTCAGACTTTTTATGGTTTGAAGTCATTTTAGGATCGGGGAAGTATTCCCCTCAATCCCAAAAGTAGATAGGAAGAAAAAAGGAGGGAAAATGGTGTCCAAAACACCACAAAATAGGAAGTGAACAGGTCACCAGAAATCAGGCTCACTGGAGCAGCCACTGGTTTTCCCTATTTCGGCCAATACCATTGATTAAACCCTAAAACTAAACCTAGATATGAAACCCTTAGAAAAATTGGATTCAAGTTCCATTGGACCGATGCCGAAATTCCATCGTAAAAAGTCACCGGCACTGGAGAAGACATCGGAGGTGTCACCGGAGAAGAAGAACAATGGTTGGGTCAGGTTCGGATCGAAACCTGACCCATCGCACACTTGGGTTTTAATCAAAACCCAACAGTTTTGGGATTGATTTAAAATATTTATGGAGCATTTTGCTACAAAATTAGTGAGTTAATTTAGTACACTGGAACAGAATAGAGGATAGCCTATCCATGTTTTAGGCCTATCCGTTGTTTGGCTTAGGAAAACATAGAAAAAATAAAAGGGTTGTTGCCCCTCAAGTTCGATCCCCAAACCAATATGCATGTAGGCACTTACACCCTACATGCGAGCCACTATGCCACTGAGGCATGTGTGGTTACATTTTAATAGAAATAATATATAATATTATTTTAAATAAATAAAATTAATTAATTAATTTAATTGTTGTAATTAATCCCGATACCTGAATAATTTAGAAGTGTAGTGTATTTTTATTATGTTGGGCATTCTAAACCTAATGGCAGGGCTTGTTTTATGAGATCGGGGTCCTGAAAAATTAGGACACGTAAAATTACAAAATTAACATTTTGCCCCTAGTGATGCCCAAAGCCAAATTGAGGTCCATAAAAGCCTAAACTGACTTTCTTCAACGTTCCGATCTCAATAGTAGAATCTGTTTTACCAAATAAGATACTTAAAAAAATTAATGCATGAAATTGACTAGTTAGACTATATGTAGCATTAAACTGAGGAATATTATTGATTTATAAGGACTTTGAAAGGAAAGGGAAAAGTGATCCAATTATTGAAAGGAAAGAGAACTGTGTTAAAGGTAAGTAAACCTCGAAACTCTGATATGCGGTATTTCTTATCCATGTCACAGTTTATTCCTTCATACTGCCAAATTGTACTCTTATGCCTACATGACATTTATTGATTCCATAATTTGATGTTTATTTTATCTTGTAGAACTTACTAAGCATTTGACTATTGTAAGTAAACCTCAACGTTCTAATATGCGGTATTTCTTAGCCATGTCAAAGTTATCCGTTAATATTGCCAAATTGTACTCTTATTCTTGTTTGACATTATTAATCCCACAAACTGATGATTGTCCTATCTTGTGGAAGTTATTGAAAAATTGACTATCATATCTTGATTATGATTACTTGTACGTTTTTTACGTTAGTAAAACCTGATCTCTTATATGTGGTACTTCCTAACCATGTCACATTGTTATTTCTTTTGTACTACCAATTTTACTCCTAGACATACCTAATCTTGATTGATTCTACAATTTGATACTTGTTCTATTTTGTGAAAATACGTATTTGATGTTTATTGATACCACAAATCGATACTTGTGAAAATTATTAAGAATTGAACTATTATATCTTGGTCGTGAATGTTCGTACACTTTGTACCATGCCTTGAAAGGCCAACTGATATGTTCTCACTATTGAGAAAAATAATATTCCACACATATACTCCTTGCGGACTTATGATGATTATGATATATTATGAGTACTTAGAGTTGTGCTCAAGCACAACGTCCATCAGATGCTATGAATGATTTACATAAGATTATGCTAGTCATGATGCTTGCTTTACCCGTGGTTGTGATGAACACAATGCATGATTTAGTCTAGTACCTGTGGTTGTGATGAACACAACGTATGATTTAGTCCATGAAGGACACGATATGATATAGAGAGCTCTGTGCTTTTGAGTACTTTTTAAGGGTATGCCGGGCCCTGTATAGTGATAACATCTATTCTGATAGAATCTTACTTCATTTATTGATATCTTAAATGACACACTCATGATCATTGATATGTTTTGCAAGCTTGTCTATGTATATGTCTCATGATGTATTCCTTGGATTCTAATACGTCTTGTGAACCTATCCTTGGATTATCTATTGATTCCATTAACTGGTTGATGACATGCTTATGTACCTATCTTGAGATTGTGCAGAATATTATTTTTTAGGCCAATCCCTATTGTTGATTTGATTTCCTTATCTTAGGATGTGCCTTTTGGACTTAAGGATTATTTCTATTGTTTCACACTTTTGATAATTGAATATTGGCTATTATGACATTCTATTCTATTGGCTATTGTGACATTCTATTCTATTGGCTATTATGACATTCTATTCTATTGGCTATTGTGGCATTCTATTTCTTGATTGGCTATCATGTTATCATATCCTTACTTGTCTTGGATTATGTTATTTTCTACATTGACCTGACCCATGACAGAGCAAAGAGAATTTACTTACTAGGATAAGTTAGCTCATTCAAACTTATGTTTATTTTAGGAAGGGACACTGCAAGTAGACAATAGGAGCTTGCAAGCGATAGAGGAAATTTTGAGAAATGTAATAGAAATGATCAGTACAGTTTTAGCTCTCCCATGTATTCATAACTTAGGGGTAATGTAAATGTTGGTTCTCCTTTTGATATATATAGAACCTTATTATGACTTCCGCTGTATAATTGTTAAACTCTTTCATTACATATTGTTATTACTGATATAGTCAAAAGAAAAAGTAGGGACAGTCAGAGGGTCAGCCCCGCGATCCCAAATTCGCATAGGGTGGGTTTCGGGTCGTGACACCTACCTTTGCAAAACCTGTGACAGGATGCAAGAATTACTCACGAGCTTAGTGAAGCTCACATGGATTTATCCAAAAATATTTTAGGTAATTGAAGTAGCAAGGATGTGGTAAAGTCTACACAGAAAAGCTAAGAGCATGAATGCGATGGATCTTTTGCACAAGGATTATGATTGAATATGATGTGGAATCTTTTTGGCAACATATGATGTAATTTTGGGCACATCGACGACTTAGACTTTTGGGAATTAGTATTACGTACCTTTTTTTGGACACATACGTGGATGTGCATATAAATGTTGATGAATTATGTTAATGATGGTGATCACAATGACTTTACCTTAAGAACCCTTTATAAATGAATGGTGTTGATTGGTTATTAGATGAGTTGTATATGTGTAGCTTCCGCACTTGGTAAAATAAAAGAAAACTTTTTACTGTCTCGTGCAATTCATTTGATTCTGTACGGCATGTTTGAGTGTTTGTGTCAGTCACCGACCTCTAATCCGTATAGGGTGGGTTTTGAGTCATGACAGAGTGATATTAGAGCAAAGGTTAATAGTGTTTGGGAAAGACCAAATCATAATTGAAGTTGATGTTTCTTGGGTGATTAGGATAACCAAATGATCAATGATTCTTGGGAGACGATAGTATCCTTATGAGTGAAGTTAATGATCCTGAGAACTTGAGAACTATATTAGAGTTATATGATGAATTATTTTAGAAAAAATATGAATGACGTGGAGTTAAGGAGTATTGACTCGAAATGTTGTGAGAACTAAAGAACACATTTAGTGATTTCTATCCAACCTAGTTGTAGGGAATGATAAACGATTAAATAACTTGACTTACCTGTTTAAGTTTACGTAACTGTAAAGTACGTAATATTACAAGATATGTTAGAAACTCAAGGATAATGAAATATTTCTTTCTTATGAATTCTATAAGTAAGGATGGCAGGGAACAGAAACAACGCTCGTGTGACTGGAGCACGTATGGATCGAATAGAACTAACACTTGAAAGAATGGTGACAGTGATGAATGACACCAGGAATAACCAGAATCACCCTAGAGCACCCCCAAATGAAAGAGGAGAAACTATCATCTACAAACATTTTCAAGAACTCAATCCCCCTTCATTTAAGGGCACTATAGATCCGACATAGGCAGAAAAATGGATACTAGAAACGGAGAAGATTTTTAGGGTACTACCCTGTATAGAGGAACAAAAGGTCGTATTTGCATCATTCTCATTCAAGGGTGCCGCATATCGTTGGTGGTTGCTAAAGCTAGAAAGAGAACCCAATATGGTTTGGGAACAGTTCCTTGAAGTCTTTTACGAGAAATCTTTCTTTACATCAGATAGAGACCAGAAGGTTGCCGAGTTTCTAAACTCTAAAACAAGAGGATATGACTGTTGCAGAGTACGAACTAAAGTTCACTAAACTAGCTCATTTTGCCCCACATGTGATATGTATAGAGAGTCAGAAGGCTCGTAAGTTTGAGGGTGGACTACACTAGGAGATAAAAGGGAATGTTGAAGCACTTCGCTTACCAACTTATGTTGATGTGGTGGATAGGGAAAATTTTTTTGAGAGAGCAACAGAAGAGAAATCATAGCACAAGGACAAATCTAAGAAGATATTCGATGAAGAATCGAGTAAGGGGCCAGTCTCAAAGAAGACCAAAGTAGCGACAAGTGTTGGGTCAGTCGCAAGGAAGGGAGGAAATAATGAAATGAGTGGTAACACCCAACCTTGCTCCACATGCCAGAACCTTCATAGAGGCCCATATTGTCGAGGCACCAAGGCTTGCTTTAAGTGTGGCGAGAAAGGACATTTCATTAAAGATTGTCCAATGCTTAATTGTAATGATGCAAATGCCACTGTGCCTAGCAAAGAAACCTAGAAATCATGAGTAGAAAAGAATGACCAGTGGGGGCCAGGGTAAAGCAACCTAGCACCTCAGCCCCTCAAGTATTTCAACTGATTGAACTTGAATACTGAAAAACTATGCCTAATGTTATATAAGTACCAAGATAATAAGACAATGTAGCGACACAATAAGATTTAATGATATAGAAAATAATGAGAGAAGGTTAGGTCAACCTTTGAGAATGCAACTAGAGTGGACCATAAGGGGAATAGATGAAAGAAATGTTTAAAAGTTATGTTACTAAAGATACAATATCTTAGATACCAATATCGAAGAACAAGTGAGAGTAAAAGAAGTAGAATCTTTTATTAACTAAGAACACTTGACTTTTGAGGACAAGACACTTTTGAGGAAGAGAGAATGTAACACCCCGAACCTTAATTACCAGGTAATTAAGATTAGCAGTAGTTATTTTCAGGATTAACCTTAAATAAAAGATGGGAAATTACTCAAATTAGAGACAATCAATTTCAAGAATGCAAATCAATGTCAAAAGGTCATAACTTGATAACAAGTTATGATTAATGTTAATTGAGGATTAAAACATGAGTAGTTATGAAGAATTAGTGCACAAAGGGCACTTAAGCAAGAGTAGTAATACATAGATAAAGTATGCTTAATCAAAAAGCCTTGCGAGAATTTCAAGACACTTTTAGTGTCATGCCCCGAATTTTTACAAACCTGAGGCGCGACTGACGAGACAGAAAATAAAATAAATAAAAGGACAAATGTGAATAAATCCACTAAACAAGCATCCATTCCCATCAATACATACAATAACATAAAATAAATTGCACAACTGCATTGTTCATAGGTCATTCGGGCTTAAGCCCTTACATTACAAAACATAAGTCCCATGGACCAAAAATATACCAAATGCTTCACCCTATCAAAGTATCATAGAGTCTCAAGTAGCTGGAGGATCCTCATCTGAAAAATGTTACCCACGAATGGGTCAGCTCAACTGCTGGTATGATGAAGTGCTAATGCAAGAAATAAAGCTAAGGCGTGGCATGTGCAAAGTGTACATTTATATCTAAATGTCATTCAAAGCATCGCAGTAATATATGAGTGGTATGCATGACGCACCAATGCACAACTCTATGCCACACCCATGTCTTGTTTACGGGTACTCCCCGATGGCACGGAGTACAAATGCAATGGCCAATTTTGGGTTTTTCACCACAGGATCTACACCCTCATAATGCAAACCACCACGTGCTCAACCCACGCCATGTTCTCAAAGGATTCACCATATGCCAATATGCCAATACAATCTCAATGAAATATGGTTTCCACAATATAGCATGCTCGAGACAATAATACATAAATCACCAGCTGATTCCACATGCAAGCATATCTCATATAATCAACTTAAACACATGTCATGATTCACGTTCATCATTCACTAAATTTTCATAAAGTACAAGTAACATGTAAGCATGTGAACAACCAACTCCAAATCATCAAGTAAACACCTTCCAAATAAACACATAAGTTATTCCAGTCATTCATAGAAAATTCCTAACTTAACTTCATTTCTAACATTAGCAAAACACCATACCTGACGGGTTGGTCTCAACCCTAGAAGATTGTGCACGATACGTAACTGAACTGGTCAATGAAAATGCAGGAGATCAGATCGCCCTCTCTTGTCCTGTCAGTATCCCTAAAAGCATAAATTACAACTCAGTCTATCGTCATTTGAATTTATGCTATTCATCAAATTTTTTGTCTTTAATTCATAGGTTTCTATTTTGCTAAATTAAACTCTTCCATTGAGTCTAGGACGTCGAAGAAAATAAGTTTAGGTTCTCGTAGAACTCAATTCGGACATCTGGGTTCAAAAGGGCAAAACAGTCATTTTGCACTTTTCACGGGTCCTTACATTTTGTGACCTCTTTTCACAAATCGGACTCCACGGTTGAGTCTGAAATGCTCAAGATAATAAAGTTTCACTATTTTTTTACTTAATTCGGAGTTTGTTTGACTGTACTTCAATTCAGGGGCATTTTGGTAATTTTAAAGGTCACTACGGGTCTTTTATTTTTTGGGACCCTGTCTCGTAAAATGGACCTCACCATTGGTCTCAGAATGGTCTAGATAGTCAAAATACACTAATGACTTGTCCCATTTGGACTCCGGATTATTTTAAAATATTTAATTAATTTAATTAATTAATTTAATTAATATTTTCTTAATATTTTATTCAGGTGGGTCAAATTATAATAATTAACAGTTGGGGGGGTCAGTTTGTAAATTCTGAAAGTTCTGGGTCAAGGTTTAATTTCTAAAAAGTCCAAGGTTAGATTTGTAATTTGTCCAATTCTCTATTCTCAATCCAGTTAACCAAACAGGGGCCAATCTGAGAACAAGGATAGGATATCCCTGTTTCAAATTAAATTCAAATTCTTAATTTCCTAAACCTGCAACCAAACAGTCCCAATTTGGTTTTTAATTTAAAACCTTAGACCGACACGTGGCAAGGGCGGTTCGGCCTAAGCCCGACCCGAACCCGAACTGGACCCGGCCACCCCCCTTCTTCCCCGTTTTTCTGGCGAGACGCCAGTAGGGTTCCGGCGCCTTCTCCGGCGCCAGCGACATTTTTTCGGCGACTTTTCATAGTTTTAAAAACGTAGTTCTCTTCGGTTTTTCACGTAGATTTCATATCCAAGGTCGGTTTTGGATCTTAGCCACTAGATCTTCACGAAATAGGGCTCAAATATTTCGGTCAACTCTCCGGCCGACCCTATTCTTTCATTTTCGTGACTCTTCGGTCACGGTTTAACCTTCATTTTTATCCTAATGGTTTTCTGCACCTCCTAGGGTTCATTCCCTACCATTCAAACCGAGTTCTACACATAAAATGTCAAGACCCATCTCCCATAACCGAAACCTACAACTCGAGTTTTCTCCCTAGTTTCTCGACCATTTTATCTCATTCTTTTTGCATTATCTTCCTTATAACATGCTCTTTAAGATCATATGCATCAAATCAATTATCATGCTTTTAAGAAAATTAAAACAGAACGGGTCACTTACGGTTTTTCTGTTGGGTTTCTCTTTCTAGCCGTGCACCTCTTTCACCCTCTGGTTCCAAGCTTGAATCAAGCTCCAAGACTCCTTTCCAGAACTCTCTTTGTCTCTCTCGCTTTCTGCTTTTCTTTCCTTCTCTTCTCCCAACCGAGACCAAAAATATAGCCTCACACTCACCAACTCCCTCACGTCTCTCACCACAGCTCCTTTCCTTGACTTCTCTCCCTCTGTTCAGCCACCCTACTTTTCCCCCATGCAGCTTTGCATTAAATGCAAAGCTGCCCTATATATATATATATATATATATATATATATATATATATACCACTCATCACACACACACTAGACATACACACTCTCCACCGACACCACACACACACACACACACTAGTTCTGTTATATATATATACATATACATATCCACATACACATGCACATACATCATTCCATACATGTACACATACATATAATATTCCACACACATATACATGCTACACATACATACACCATGCATTTCCATAATAATAATATACATTTTAATATCAATAATAATAATAATAATTATAATAATGATAATGATAAAAACAAGTGATAATAAAAAATAAAAAAAATAAAAAATTTTCCATGTCATTACATTTAGGATATTTAAAATACAATGTTTGGATATTTATGAAATACAGTAAAATGCAATATAATGCATAAAAAAGGAAAATAGAAGGAAAAAGACCCAAAATGCTCCCACCAAGTTTGGAACCTTACACCTCGTGTAAGTAAATGATAGGCTCCTAAAAAGAATGCCAACTAGGCTGCAACACTTTTGTGGTAGGAAACCCATTTAAAATGTATATACACACTAATATGCATATATGTCTGCATAAAAAAGCTGGGTGTTATCACCCTATTGGACCAACACTTCAGCCAATTAAAATGCATACAAAAATCTAATGATCCATGCAGCAGACATGAGGCTATATGATCTACGTTAGACTTTACGTGAAAACTTATGAGTGCCAATTTTGATTGTGTGTGTGTGGCTAGATAGAGATATAGATAAAGAGAGGGAGAAAGAGAAGGAAGAAGTAGAAGAATGAGGAAGAAGGAGAAGAGGGCTTTGCATGCAAGCACTGGGCAAGACATAAGGAGCTTGAAGCTCAGAACCAAACCTAGAGAGAGAGAAGAGAACTCAGTATGAAGGAACTAAGGACAAGGGAAATCAGATTAAGAAAACAGACTGAGGACTTGAGGTGAGTTGTAATATCCCGAGCCGGGATACGGCACGTGTACCGAGGTAAGTCGGTCAAATAGTGTAACTCGAACTGTTAAAATGTGTATATCATGGTATTTCATGAAAATGAATGACTGGAAACTGTAAATGATGAAAATATATAACCAGTGCCGGGCAACACCCGAGCACCCCAGGACATCGCATCATAATGCGTGCACGCACGTATTTCCATGCATGCCCATATGTCACGGACACGTAGTGTACCTAAAATCAGTGTATGCACACGCTATTGGAAATGAGTTTACATGCACACATGTAGATAGAACTTCAAGTATAAAATATGTATTTATGTATACGTATATATATACGGCTAGGACAAATACATATACATGTATGTGTATATATATATGTATATATGTATATATATGTAATAAATGTGAAAGGAAAGGGTATAAAGGGAAAATGCATGCATGAGTGATCAGTGTGTGTGTGTACGTGTGCAGATATTATGAGGCTAGTGTGTGTGCTAGTGTGTGTGTGTGTAAGTAAGTGCTTTATGTGTGTGATATATATAATATACATATAACACCACAAGTATCTCCCAAACATTTAATGGAAAGCAACCAAATTAAAAGCAGAATTTATGGGATTTGAAAGGAGTTTATGAGATGTGAGGTTTGGAGGCTTATGAGGTCATGTAGAGAGAGAAAGTGGAGAGGGAAAAGATTAGACTGTTTGTGATATAAGTGTATACGGGCGTGAGTTAAGGGACAAAAAGGAAACTGAGACTGAGAGGAACATTGTCAAAGAACTCAAGAGCAGAAACAGAAGGGTTTGGAGGGTCACAGTGAGCAAAAACTGAAAACCCAGGTTAGTGTTTTGAGTTCTGTTTTTGTGATTTAAAGCATGATAGCTTGATCAAAAGCTAGGGTTCTCATAAGATGAGTTTAGCTTTTAAATGCAAAAAGAATGATAGAAAAAGGTGCTAAAATGAGATAGAAATGGTGAGTTGCAGGTCTCGGTTACACTATGATTTTATGCTTAAAAGCTTGGTCTAAGTTTATAGAAATAAACCCTAATGGTGCAGAAAACATTTAGGATGAAATTGGAGTGGAAACTGTGACCTAAAAGTCATGAAAACCGAAATGAAACTCTGACCGAAAAATCGGCCGGAGCTATGGATCCCTATATTTGTGAAGATGGGGAGGGTCTTGATGAAAACTAAGGTTAGGGTTGAAATGCTTGAGGGAAGAGGGAGAGAACTGCATTGGATTTGATCCAAGATATCACCGGAACTGGGTCACCGTCACCGAAGAAGGTGACGAAACCCTAATGTTCTCTGACTGGGAAAGCGAGGAAGACAACACTGTTGTCTCGGGTTAAGATAGAACAGGGTTTGGGTCGGATCGGATCGGGACCCGACCGAAAATAAAGGGGCAAGCTATACTGTGTCGTTTTACAATTTAATTTTAAATGAAATTGGCTTGTCTGGTTGCAGGGATAGGAAATGAGGAATTGGGTTTGGGGTTATCTGAGCCATGGACAGGATAAGGGAGGGGTTATTGGGTTCCGGTTCTTTGAAATGGACTGAACCGGTTGGTTCAGTGAAGGGTCAGACCGATTTAGGGTTTTTAACCGTGAACCCACTGGTTCAGACGGGGACTGTTGGAAATTATGAACCAACCCCAGAAGTGTTAGGGAAATTCTACTATGGCCCAAACAAAAAAATTAATAAAATATTAATTTTTACAAAAATACCCCTAACTCAAATAAAGGTCAAACGAAGTCCAAACAAAGCAAATGAATAGTCAAAATTTATTATCTCGAACATTCTGAGTCCAATGGTGAGGTCTGTTTCACTAGATGGGGTCCTGAAGGATAAAATACCGTAAAAGTGCAAAATGACCATTTTGCCCTTTTTAGTACAAGAGTCCAAATGGAATTCCCGCGAAAGCCTAAACCGACTTTCTTCGGCGTTCCGGACTCAATGGTAAGGTCTAAATTAGTGTTAGAGATACTTATGATAGCAAGGCATAAAATTTTTTGAATAGCATTAATTCTAAGACGGATCTATTGATATATAGGGGACTCGATAGGAAAGGGCAAACTCACGGGATACTGATTTAAGAACGCACATTTAGAGGTAAGTGGATCGCTCTCTCTTACATGTGGTGTTTCCATAAGCCAAGTTTATTCTTTTACTGCCAAACTTGTACTCTTAAATGTATTGATATCCTTGTGTTCCACAATTCGATATTTTCTATCTTGTGGACATTTGATTGACTGATGTATCATTGTTATCATGTTACACTGTGCCTTGAAAGGCCTACTGTTGTATCCTTATTGAATGAACGATATTCCATTTTTATATTCTATGGAATTACTTATGATCATGATATGTTTATGAACACGGGAGTTGTGCTCAGTCACAACACCCATCTGATGCTATCTGATTGACTGGGACCTACGGGTCAAGTCCGTGAATGGACAAATGGCAATTCACTGGAATTCACTAGGGGGTATGCCGGGCCCCAAAAGATCGAGGGTCTGCCGAACCCTGACACAGAATAACAGCATCTCTTATGACTGATAGAACTTGATTGTTGAATGACATCATCCCTTATGATTCTTCGAGTCTCGAGGGACTTGTATTATTGATTTGATTGTGATCGGTTCATTGTGGCAGTACTTTATTGTTGTTATATTATCATTGAAATTCTTCATATTGATATTACACCCAATACTTCTGATTGTGTATTGTGATTATTGTTCATTGGCCCTCGTGGCAATTGTTTCCATTGGCTATCACAGCATCTTATTCTCATGATTGGCTGTCATGTCCTCATATGAATTCGTATTCTTTATTGATCATCGATACGAGTGTTGGAGATCTGCAGTTACTTACTGAGCTTTGTAGCTCATTCCACCCCACTTACCCCCCATTTCAGGTAATGACGCTGCGAGACCCCAGTAGGAGTCTGAGAGTGTAGGGGGACATTTTGAAGTGCTGTACCAGTCTATGTTAGTTCTCCCATGTATTCACCACCCCCGGGTGCTGGTTACGTTTAGTTCTCATTTTGCCTTATGTAGAACTATTTCATGTATTTAATAGACTTCCGCTGTTTAAATTATTACAAGGCTTTCGCTAGATTACTGTAATTGATAAAGACTTTCGCTGTTCATTGTTTAAAATTTTTAGTACATTGCATATTAGTACTATGATACAGGAATGGAAAAGGTAAGGATGGCCTTCGGGTCGGCCCCGCGACACGAGATCCGCATAGGGTGGGTTTCGGGTCGTGACAGCTTGGTATCAGAGCTTTAGGTTCGATTGTGAGTCATGGGAGATAGGACTAGAGTTAAGACTGTTATACATGACTGGAATTTTATATTTTACAATCATTGACTAATTGCCTTACACATTGACTGGTCATCTCATTGGTTATCTTCATTGGTTATATTCACAATCATGGTTAACACGAGACGGAATCCGTTGCCAATAGATCGTTTAGATCGATTGGAAAGATTGATGCAGACTGTCATTGAAACTCTACCACAGATTCAGGCTAGTGCTAGCCAACCAGCACGGCCAGCACAACAGGAGCAGCCTGTCAACGCAGGCGGCAACATCGGGAATCGTCAAGGGAATGAACGGGACGCTGCATACCAATACGAACGATTCCAGAAAATGAAACCCCCGACGTTTGACGGTACAAAAGGGGCCACGATGGTCGAAGAATGGATGTTAGAAATGAACAGGGTTTTCGATATCCTGAATTGCACTGACGCCCAGAAAGTGGCTTATGCCATGTATATGCTTAAGGGGATCGCACATAAGTGGTGGATAAATGAGAAGGCGAGGGAGCCAAACATGGACTGGCAACGATTTACTGTGGTTTTCAATAAGAAGTACTTCTCCCAGGAAGTACGGAACCGTAGAGTTGCCGAATTCATGGTACTGCAACAGGGGTCGATGACTGTGGAGCAATACGAGGCCACTTTTACCGAATTGGCTAGATTTTCCCCTGATGCTATCAAAATTGAGGATCTGAAGGCTCGTAAATTCGAGGAAGGACTGAAGTGGTCTATTAAGGATAGACTAGTACCCCATCGACTGACTACTTATGATGATGTCGTGGAAACGGCTCGGATCATAGAAAGGAGTGGCGAGGAATTCGCCAAGAGGCGAGAGAACCAGAAATGTGGAGGTAACCAGAATAAGAGGCAAAGGCCTTTTACTTCAGAACAGGGATCTACATTTACCAGACCTGGAGCTGCATCACAGGTGACAAGGTCCGGTCAGAAGAAACAGAGCAACACTAAAAAGGGGGCAGCCAAGTGCTTTCGTTGCAATAAGATCCACAAAGGCCAATGTCTCAAGGACAGCAACGCTTGCTACTACTGTGGCCAAGAGGGACATTATGCGAGAGAATGCCCTCAAAAGGATCAGGCCACGCCCAGCACTACTTCGGTTAAAGCACCAACAACTGGAATAGCACCACCTAGACCTTCGACCCAAAGAAGTGGACAAGGGAACGTCCAGCAGCAGGCAGGACGAGTTTTCTCCCTTTTACCAGGAGACGTGCAGGCTACAACCTCTGTAGTCGCAGGTACTCTTTTAGTATGCTCACAGCCTTCTCATGTTTTATTTGACATTGGATCTACACATTCATTTGTATCCCCTACATATGTTGCTAAATTGAACCTAGTGATGGAACCCTTAAGGTATTTACTAAATGTTTCTATACCATCGGGGAAATCATTGTTGGGGGATACCATGTATAGGAATTGTGGAATACAGATTGGGGATACACACTTATTGGCTGACCTTATACCCTTGGAAATTTGTGGATTCGACGTTATCCTTGGAATGGATTGGCTGGCCGCCAATCATGCTATGATAGACTGTGTGGCCAAACGAGTTCTTATACAGAACCCCTAGTTTTCGACAGTTAACTTTGAGGGGACAGGGGTGGCTTCCCCACCCTATTTCGTTTCCTCTATCCGGGCAAGGCGTTTGCTTCACAAGGGATGTCACAGATTCTTATGTAGTGTTCAAGACATTGATTCCCAGCAGCCTGAGTTAGAGAAGATTCCCATTGCTAGGGAATTTCTCGGTGTATTCTTGGATGATCTTCCAGGAATGCCCATAGATAGGGAAATCGAGTTTTGCATCGACGTATTGCCAGGCACTACACCGATATCCAAGACTCCATATAGGATGGCACCGGCAGAGCTGAAGGAGCTGAAGCTCCAGTTGCAAGAATTATTGAACAAGGGTTTTATACGACCCAGCTCATCACCATGGGGTGCGCCTGTATTGTTCGTAAAGAAAAAAGATGAAACTATGAGACTTGTGTATCGACTATCACAAATGGAACAAAGTTACCATCCGGAATAGATATCCACTGCCCAGAGTGGATGATTTGTTCGACCAATTGAAAGGGGCCTAGGTGTTCTCAAAGATCGACCTGAGGTCCGGCTATCACCAGTTGAAGGTCAGACCCACTGACATCCAGAAGACAGCATTTAGGACACGGTATGGATACTACGAGTTCCTTGTTATGCCATTTGGGGTGACCAATGCCCCAGCTGCATTCATGGACATGATGAACCATGTGTTCAAGCCGTATTTGGATGACTTCGTGATTGTATTTATAGACGACATCTTGGTTTACTCTAAGAACTAGGAAGAAGACGAGGTACATCTGAGGAGAGTCCTACAGAAGTTAGGGGAGCAGAAGTTATACACCAAGTTGAAGAAATGCGAATTCTGGCTTCCTAGTATAGCATTTCTGGGACACGTGATCAGTAAAGAAGGAATCTCTGTTGATTCCCAGAAGATCGAGGCAATCATGAATTGGCCTCAACCTATGAGTGTCACGGAAGTGCGAAGTTTCAAGGGGTTAGCAGGCTACTATAGGAGATTTGTCAAGGACTTCTCCAAAATAGCTACGCCTATTACCAAACTAACCCGGAAGGGTGTTCCTTTTGTTTGGACAGAGGAACAAGAAAAGAGTTTCCAAGAGTTAAAGGAGCGTTTGGTTACAGCTCCTATATTAACAGTACCAGAAGGAACTGATGGTTTTGTAATTTACAGTGATGCCTCATTCAAGGGCTTAGGGTGTGTGTTAATGCAGAATGGAAAAGTGGTAGCCTATGCTTCCCGACAGTTGAGACCCCACGAAGGGAGCTATCCGACACACGACCTTGAGCTAGCAGCCATTGTCTTCACCTTGAAGATATGGAGACATTATTTATACGGAACCACGTGCAAAATCTTCACCGACCATAAGAGCCTCAAGTATCTGTTTACATAGAAAGAGCTCAATATGAGACAGCGCCGTTGGTTAAAATTATTGAAGGACTACGAGGTCAGCATACAGTACCACCCAGGGAAGGCAAACGTGGTGGCTGACGCTCTCAGTAGGAAGTCATCAGGGAGTTTAGCTTGCCTGTTGACGACACAGATAGAGATACTGAGAGACTTGGAGGATATGGAAATAGAGATAGTTCTGCCCAGCTCCGAGGCACTATGTGCCAACGTCAAAGTCAGTTTGTCGATTGTGGACAAGATCAGGGGGCAGTAGACTCAGGATGAGAAGCTGGCTAAGCTTCTTCAAGGAATTGAGACAGGCATAGATTCCGAGTATTCAGTGAGAGATGTAATATTATATTATCAGGGTAGGATCTGCGTACCCGACGTGCCAGAAATCAGGAAGGAGATTCTTGATGAGGCACACATTTTGAGATTTGCCTTACATCTAGGGGGCACCAAAATGTATCACAATGTTAAGGATACTTATTGGTGGTCTAGGATGAAACGTCACATAGTTGAGTACATAGCACGATGTGCCAAGGGCCAGCAAATTAAGGTAGAACATCAGAAGCCTGGAGGACTTCTGCAATCACTGCCCATTCCTAGGGTGGAAGTGGGAACACATCACGATAGACTTTGTGTCAGGATTGCCAAAGATAGTCAAGGGGAGTGATTCTATCTGGGTCATCGTAGACAGATTAACTAAGACAGCTCACTTCCTGGCAACCAAGATGACACAACCTCTTCAGCGACTAGCCGAGCTATACATCAGAGAGATTGTTAGACTTCACGGAGTTCCAGTATCAATTGTTTCTGATAGGGACCCCCGGTTCGTATCATGATTCTGGAAAGGACTACAACAAGCTATGGGCACGGAACTGAGTCTTAGTACTGCGTATCACCCCGAGACCGACGGCCAGTCGGAAAGGATGATACAGACTTTAGAAAACTTACTACGTTTCTGTGTCATAGACTTTGAAGGGAGTTGGGAAGATCAATTGCCATTGGTGGAGTTCACGTATAATAATAGCTATCAAGCTAGTATTGGTATGGCACCATATGAGGCATTATATGGCAGGAAGTGCCGATCACCACTGTGTAACACCCCGACCCTGATTAAGTAATGATTAGTTACTAATCATTTATCTGAACCAAACATAAAGAATAATTAAGAAGCTAACCTAATTAGGAGTTGACCAGAAGAAACGGCGTCGAAAAATAAGTTACAGAATAAAAGTTAAGTAGGAAATAGTGAAACTGCATTAATGCGCAGCCAAACAGGGCCTAAGCCCGAAATATGGAAAAAAGGACCAAAAAATGTGGCCAAGAGGATTTGATCCCTTGACCAAACTGGGCAGAATCTGTTTTACCAAAACAATTACCATCTAGGCTAGGAGCACTTTTGTGTATACATGTGGAAAGATATATATTTAAATACCACTCAGATTTGGCCATTCCCCAAAGTGACCAATACCCACACATGCAACACCTCAGCATTGCATCATGGCTAGAGCTATCATACCTATAGACTCATGATGGAACCCTTCTCCCAACCAAAATGCATGCAAGATAATCATGCATCTAGGGAGATGAAAGGGCAAGAGAGATGTGAGATTTGTATATTTCCATATATGCATTCTCCATGCATATGTGCAGATCTGCCATTTAGAGAGTGTTGATATACTGTTTATAGAGAGAGAAAGTGGTGAGAGAGAGAGAGAACCTAGAGAGAGAGTGAGAGATACACAAGGGTGTACATTGGAAATCCATTAGAGGAAGCTAGAGATTGGAACTGAAGGGCTGCACGACTGGGGGAGGATCCAATCCAGCTCTTGAAGCTTCTGCTTGAGCACAACCAGTGAGGAAACCACTGTACACGTGAGTTATTCAAAATTTTTTTTGGAAATTCTCTTGAATTTAAGCTACTGTTTTATAGCTTTTAGGACCTGTTATTGCATGTACCATAGCTTAACTTGAAAAACTGAGTTGGTTGCGACTGGTTTGAACCTCTAGAACTGCCCCAAAACCCGAAACCCATGGCAAACCGCCATTGATAGACCTCGGGTTACAGGTCTGAATCGACCTTAACCAAGTGACTCTTTGCTTATCAAAGCATGAAATGGACCATCCTAGGACCCCGAAAAACACTATACACGACCTAGAGACCTAGGTCTACGCCCTCAAAACCGAGGCTATTCTTCTCGGCCCAAAAACCAAATCTTTAAATCTGACCCCTAAACCGAGATTGATGAGTTGGGAATGGAAGCTCATGTTGTAAGGGTTGCAGAGGATCAAACCTCGTGCAAAATGATGAAGGAATGAGGCTGTATGGACTGACTGTATTTTCCCACATTAATCGGTTAGAACAGTCCCCTATTGTTGATTGTGATGCTTGAAATCGATGCCAAACGGATGATATTACTCCTAGAAACATTTTGGAAAGAAAACCAGTGGGAATCGCTGTATGAAAACCTACGAATTGGGAGAGAAAATTCTGAAATTTTCTAGGGCAACAGTGGCCCTAGACGGGTGGGGACGATGAACAGTAACGGGTTTGGATCGGGTCTTCGGGTCGGGCCCCGACCCGAATAAAAAGGATATAAACCGAACTTAAACTGCGTCGTTTTGTTACTGTTAAATTTAAAATTAAATTGTAGGGCTGACGTCATCCTGACGTCAGCACATTACCTTGAACCGGACTGGACCGGTCTGGTTCAGTCGCATGCTGACTGAACCGTTTGGTTCAGTTACAATTTTCTGGAAATTACATAAAGACCCCAACAGTTTTAGGGAATTCAACTCTGGCCCAGATTTTGGAATTTTATTCCATTTATACCCCTGATAAATTAATAAATAATAAATTAAATTATTTAATTAATTTATTAATTAAATAAAAATGACCAAATTACCCCTAGGTCATAAATAAGTCAAACGGAGTCCGAATAAAGTAAACGAATAGTGGTTTTTGACTATTTTGGACGTTCCGGACTCAATGGTGTGGTCCGTTTTACGAGACGAGGCTTCAAAAATTACGATACGTTAAAGTACAAATTACCAAATTGCCCCTAATGTAACCGATGCCCAAATAAGACAAGTTATTAGTGTAATCTTATTTTCTTGGGCCTTCTGAGATCAACAGTGAGGTCCGATTCACGAGACGGGACTCCGAAAAATATGACGCACGAAATGACCAAACTACCCCTAAGGTACCCGAAGCCCAAATGAAACTAAAAGATAGTCTATTTTGACTATGTCGGACATTCCAAACCCAACGGTGAAGTCCATAACACCAAAATAGGTACTGAAAATTTAGTCACGTGTAAAATAAAACTCATCAAGTCACCACGAGTTGACTAGTAAGACCAATCCTAGGAAGTTAGGATACGTTAGGACTAAAATTAAATGAAAGAGCATGAATAGGTAACGATTTAAGGTAAATGTGAAGTTAACGAGTTCTTTATAATTTTCTTAGGAAATACAAAGGGAAGGGAAAAGCCCACCAGTAGTGCAAACCCGGGGAATCAAGGTGAGTAACCTCACATTTGAAGTGGAGATTTAATTCCACGGATTTGAATGATGTTTTAAATATCAAATTCTGTCTTTACACAATTCTGTTTTAAATATTCTGTTATGACATGCTTCCTGAATAATTTACTACTGTCCCTTGAGATATACTTCTGCATGTCTAAAATTTCGATTTCAAATGTTATTATATATCCTGATTTACATGTTTCACGTATCCCAATACTCTATCATGAGATTATGAACTGTATGTTTTGAATGCTTTTAAATGCATCCACACGAAGGAATTATGGGTTAAATGCTTTTAAATGCAAGATAAATTGTGCATAAGCACCACGGATTTCTATCGGGTTTCTTAGGAACCCAACTACGATATGAATAAATGCCAGGTAGCAGGATCTAATCCCCCAGGAATATGAGATATCTCCACGAAAAGTAAAATGGGAATCTGGTTCGAAACGGATTCTATTAATGAAAGTGATAAGGTGTGTGTTGAAAATGGAAGCAGGCTTTTTCCTCATTTTCACCAGGCATATTTACATGATTTGAAATTCATATACTTTATTTCGAAGTACAAGTTAGCTTGAATACTTTAATGTTTCAAAGCCATTGTTTAAAGAATGCATGTACTCTATGTTCCAAGTATACGAGCAATTGGTAGTGAGTATTTTACAAAATTCTCACGTGCGAAACCACTACCAATTGAAACCCATGACAGATGTTAGAATTACTCACTGGGCTTTTCGAAGCTCACCCCATTCCCTAACATTTTTCAGGTGATGACGATGGGTGGACCCTTGCCCAATTTGGGGAGGAATGATAGGCAGCTCTATTAGGATTCTGGAGATATTTTGGGAAGTATTAGGGCCTATGGTTGGTCGAATTTTGATGTCGTACTTTTGGGACAATTATGTATTTAAGCCCAAGAGGCAACCACATATGTATTTAAGCCCTTGAGGCATTCGAATATGTATCATGTATAAGACTTTAATTTTTAGTATGCTCTGATGTGAATATTCATGTGTACCGCTATGAAGAGCGACAGTACCGGACGGCTGTGCGAAAGTTTTTAAAAGATTTTTAAAAAAAAAGAAAAAAAAGAAAAGGGTTTTCACGCTTCCGCAAATCAAGGCCGCACCGCTATTCGATACCGTCGCCCATGTTTTGCCTTGCCCTCAGGCTCCCGGGCCTGAAGGCGGCGGTTGCGATCCGAGATCCGCACAGGGTGGGTTTCGGGTCGTGACACACTATGTTGGACAGAGATGGGAGAAAGGAAACTCTATGGGCCAGAGATAGTGGAACAGACCACAGGAAAAATACAACTGATCCGACAGCGTTTATTAGCAACTCAGAGTCGACAGAAAAGCTATGCGAATGTTCACCGACGAGACTTAGAGTTTGCAAAAGGCGATTTTGTATACTTGAAAGTATCACCCATGAAAGGAGTAGTCAGGTTTGGAAAAAGGGGAAAGCTTGGCCCCAGATACATTGGGCCATTCAGGATCACGAAGAGGGTTGGACCCGTAGCCTACGAGCTTGCCTTACCTTCAGAGTTAGCATATGTTCACAATGTGTTCTATGTCTCAATGCTAAGGAAGTGTATACAGAGTGTAGATCAAGTGATCGAGCACGAACCGTTAGACGTTCAGGAAAATCTGAGTTACATAGAGCATCGAGTTCAGATTTTGGATCGTCGAGATCAGGTACTACGGAACAAGACTATTCCATTAGTCAAAGTTCTGTGGAGAAATCATCGGATGGAAGAGGCTACTTGGGAGCGAGAAGATGATATACGCGCCAAGTACCCACACTTATTTCCATAGTAGTATATGCTAAGTTTGGGGAGAAACTTATGTTTAAGGGGGTAAGAATGTAATATCCCGACCTGGGATACGGCACGTGTACCGAGGTAAGTTAGTCAAATAGTGTAACTCGAACTGTTAAAATGTGTATATCATAGTATTTCATGGAAATGAATGATTGGAAACTATAAATGATGAAAATGTATAACCAGTGCTGGGCAACACCCGAGCACCCCAGGACATCGCATCGTAATGCGTGCACGCACGTATTTCCATGCATGCCCATATGTCACGGACACGTAGTGTACCTAAAATCAGTGTATGCACACGCTATTAGAAATGAGTTTACATGCACACATGTGGATAGAACTTCAAGTATAAAATATGTATTTATGTGTACATATATATATATATATACGGCTAGGACAAATACATATACATGTCTGTGTCTATATATATATGTATATATGTATATATATATATGTATAGATGTATATATATATGTAATAAATGTGAAAGGAAAGGGTATAAAGGGAAAATGCATGCATGAGTGATCAATGTGTGTGTATACGTGTGTAGATATTATGAGGCTAGTGTGTGTGCTAGTGTGTGTGTGTGTGTAAGTGAGTGCTTTATGTGTGTGATACATATAATATACATATAACACCACAAATATCTCCCAAACATTTAATGGAAAGCAACCAACTTAAGAGCAGAATTTATGGGATTTGAAAGGAGTTTATGAGATGTGAGGTTTGGAGGCTTATGAGGTCATGTAGAGAGAGAAAGTGGAGAGGGAAAAGATTTGGCTGTTTGTGATATAAGTGTATACGGGCATGAGTTGAGGGACAAAAAGAAAACTGAGACTGAGAGGAACATTGTCAAAGAACTCAGGAGCAGAAACAGAAGGGTTTGGAGGGTCAGAGTGAGCAAAAACTGAAAACCCCGGTTAGTGTTTTGAGTTCTGTATTTGTGATTTAAAGCATGATAGCTTGATCTAAAGCTAGGGTTCTCATAAGCATGAGTTTAGCTTTTAAATGCAAAAAGAATGATAGAAAAAGGTGCTAAAATGAGATAGAGATGGTGAGTTGCAAGTCTCGGTTACACTATGATTTTATGCTTAAAAGCTTGGTCTAAGTTTATAGAAATAAACCATAATGGTGCAAAAAACATTTAGGATGAAATTGGAGTGGAAACCGTGACCTAAAAGTCACGAAAACCGAAATGAAACTCTGATCGAAAAATCGACCAAAGCTATGGATCCCTATATTCGTGAAGATGGGGAGGGTCTTGATGAAAACTAAGGTTAGGGTTGAAATCCTTGAGGGAAGAGGGAGAGAACTGCATTGGATTTGATCCAAGATATCACCGGAACTGGGTCACCGTCACCGGAGAAGGCGACGAAACCCTAATGTTCTTTGACTGGGAAAGCGAGGAAGACAACACTGTTGTCTCGGGTTAAGACAGAATCGAGTTTGGGTCGGATCGGATTGGGACCCGACCGAAAATAAAGGGGCAAGCTATACTGTGTCATTTTACAATTTAATTTTAAATGAAATTGGCTTGTTTGGTTGCAAGGATAGAAAATGTGGAATTGGGTTTGGGGTTATCCGAGCCATGGATAGGATAAGGGAGGGGTTATTGGGTTCCGGTTCTTTGAAATGGACTGAACCGGTAGGTTCAGTGAAGGGTTAGACCAGTTTAGGGTTTTTAACCGTGAACCCACTAGTTCAGACCGGGACTATTGGAAATTATGAACCGACCCCAGAAGTTTTAGGAAATTCCACTATGGCCCAAACAGAAAAATGAATAAAATGTTAATTTTTACAAAAATACCCCTAACTCAAATAAAGGTCAAACGAAGTCCAAACGAGGAAAATGAATAGTCAAAATTTATTATCTCAGACATTCTGAGTCCAATGGTGAGGTCCATTTTATGAGATGGGGTCCTGAAGGATAAAATATCGTAAAAGTGTAAAATGACCATTTTGCCCTTTTTAGTACAAAAGTCCAAATGGAATTCCGTGAAAGCCTAAACCGACTTTCTTCGGCATTTCAGACTCAATGGTAAGGTCTAAATTAGTGTTAGAGATACTTATGGTAGCAAGGCATAAAATTTGTTGAATAGCATTAATTCTAAGACGGATCTATTGATATATAGGGGACTCGATAGGAAAGGGCAAACTCACGAGATACTGATTTAAAAATGCACATTTCGAGATAAGTGGATCACTCTCTCTTACATGTGGTGTTTCCACAAGCCAAGTTTATTCTTTTACTGCCAAACTCGTACTCTTGAATGTATTGATATCTTTGTGTTCCACAGTTCGATATTTTCTATCTTGTGGACATTTGATTGACTGATGTATCATTGTTATCATGTTACACTGTGCCTTAAAAGGCCTACTATTGTATCCTTATTGAATGAATGATATTCCATTTTTATATTCTATGGAATTACTTATGATCATGATATGTTTATGAACACGGGAGTTGTGCTCAGTCACAACACCCATCTGATGCTATCTGATTGACTAGGACCTACGGGTCAAGTCCGTGAACGGACAAATGGCAATTCACTGGAATTCACTAGGGGGTATGCCGGGCCCCAAAAGATCGAGGGTCTGCCGAACCCTGACATAGAATAATAGCATCTCTTATGACTAATAGAACTTGATTGTTGAATGACATCATCCCTTATGATTCTTCGAGTCTCGAGGGACTTGTATTATTGATTTGATTATGATCGGTTCATTGTGGTAGTACTTTATTGTTGTTATATTATCATTGAAATTCTTCATATTGATATTACACCCAATACTTCTGATTGTGTATTGTGATTATTGTTCATTAGCCCTCGTGGCAATTGTTTCCATTGGCCCTCGTGGTAATTGTTTTCATTGGCTATCACAGCATCTTATTCTCATGATTGGCTATCATGTCCTCATATGAATTCGTATTCTTTATTGATCATCGATACGAGTGTTGGAGATCTGCATTTACTTACTGAGCTTTGTAGCTCATTCCACCCCACTTACCCCCCATTTCAGGTAATGACGCTATGAGACCCCAGTAGGAGTCTGAGAGTGTAGGGGGACATTTTGAAGTGCTGTACCAGTCTATGTTAGTTCTCCCATGTATTTACCACCTCCGGGTGCTGGTTACATTTAGTTCTCATTTTGCCTTATGTAGAAGTATGTCATGTATTTAATAGACTTCCGCTGTTTAAATTATTAAAAGGCTTCCACTGGATTACTGTAATTGATAAAGACTTCCACTGTTCATTGTTTAAAATTTTTAGTACATTGCATATTATTACTATGATACAGGAATGGAAAAAATAGGGACAGCCTTCGGGTCGGCCCCGCGACACGAGATCCGCATAGGGTGGGTTTCGGGTCATGACATGAGTAATCCGACATCTTGAATCAGTGGTCTTTTATATACTGTTTGAAAAATGCTTAATCTATTTTGTGAGTAATCCGACATCCTGAGTCAGTGGTGTTTTACATCCTGTTTGAAAAATGTTTAATCTATTTTGTGAGTAATCCGGTATCTTGAATCAGTGGATTTTACATCTCGAATCAGTGATGTTTTATCTCTTGTTTGAAAAATGCTTTATCTATTTTTTGAGTAATCTTGTGCCCTGAATTAGTGGTCTTTCATCTCCTGTTTGAAAAATGCTTAATCTATTTTTATGAGTAATCTTGTACCTTGAATCAATAAATTTCTATATCTGCTCAAATGTCTATTCTGCACTTTATGCAATATCCGAGAACTATGATCTTCATGACTATATCTTGAAATTTGAAAGATGTTGTATGCTTTGAATCCCGACTAAATTCTTTAGCAAAAATGTTTGTAAAACATGGCACTCCTTTCAATGAGAAAAATGATTTATGTAAACCAATTTTGACTATATAACTCAAGTCATACTTGTTTTGATCTGATCATGTGAATGTTTGAGGCCTATCTATATGGCGCATCAACTCTAGTGATGAGATTTACCCACATGGCACTCTGACTCGATTTTTGTGTCTACATAAGGTTTACCTATGTGGCGCTCCGACTCTTGATAAGACTTACCCACATGGCGCTCTAAGTCATTGTGGAATTAATGATTGAGACTTACTTACATGGCTCTCCGACTCTTGATGAGAGTTACCCACATAGTGCTCCAACTCAATATGTGATTCTTCGATGTGTGTTATTTATGTCCGTCATTTCCCTTGTGTTATCTATTGTTCGTAATCAGATTTTTGGAGTACCCTCTCATGTGCATTCATTATTCAATGTTTTGTTATCTGTTCCGCGTTAATTATCTGAACTATGTTTTAAGAAATGCATGTGCTATTATTCATCATTTGCTTTACCCCAAAAAATCCGATATGACTAAAAACGACACTCGACTTAATAAAATTAGGTTATGTAACGGTAATGTTCTAAATGGCTAAAAATACAATAAGCTATAATGGGATTAATTATCCTAAGAGATAAAATTAATCAAAAACACAAAGATGGTGCATGTTTGGGAAATTGACAACCTAGTCAACCGAGTCAAAAAAATTTGGACTGGTGTCGAAATTGAGAAGGTGAGACCAAAATGGATAATTAATTATGGAAATAATATGAATATGAAATCAGGCACTAACGAGGATCCAATATTGGTAAAATGAGTAATGATGATATCAAGCCTCAGATTTATGCCAAATTTGCCAACATTCCATAAATTGATATTTTTTGGAATAAAAATATCAAATACGGTAATATATACCAGAAAATACATTTATACACGTATACATGTATAAATGGTCACATTGGGTATACATTCGGTGTACCTTACATAACATGTAATCTATATATATATATATATATAAATCTGGAAAAATACATAAATATGTATCCACATATAAATGTATATGTTTATGTATGTGTAATGTATACATGTATACGGTACATTAGTATACCAAAAGATATATATCTATCTGTATATATATATTATATATATATATATATAGTTTCAAGAAGCTTCCATAGGGAAGCTACTAGAAAGGTGACGTGATCTCCATATATATATATATATATATATGGCAGCTTGCAACAGAAGTAGTTGGAGTAGGTGAAGTCTATATACATACATATATATATATATATAAACAAATGAAAGAGGTAGCTATCTCCCTTAGGAATACATATTGTCACTCTCCCTTTGTAACGGTCTTTACTGGCCCGAAAAGCAACCAACCAATCCATCCCCAATATAATATCAAAACCAAATATGTCAAGTAGAATGAAGTCAAAAGAAAGGATGCAATCAACTATCTCTATCGAGCAATCTCTATATGTCACGACCCGAAACCCACCCTATGCGGATCTCGTGTCGCGGGGCCGATCCGAAGGTCGTCCCTACTTTTTCCATTCCTGTATCATAGTACTAATATGCAATGTACTAAAAATATTAAACAATGAATAGCGGAAGTCTTATCAATTACAGTAATCCAGCGGAAGTCTTTTAAATACATGACATAGTTCTACATAAGACAAAATGAGAACTAAACGTAACCAGCACCCGGGGGTGGTGAATACATGGGAGAACTAACATAGACTGGTACAGTACTTCAAAATGTCCCCCTACGCTCTCAGACTCCTACTGGGGTCTCGCAGCGTCATCACCTGAAATGGGGGGTAAGTGGGGTGAAATGAGCTACAAAGCTCAGTAAGTAAATACAGATCTCCAACACTGGTATCGATGATCAATGAATCCATGAATAAGATTATGATAGCCAATCATAAGAATAAGATGCTGTGATAGCCAATGGAAACATTTGCCACAAGGGCCAATGGAAACAATTGCCATGAGGGCCAATGAAAATAATTGCCACGAGGGCCAATGAACAGTACTCACAATACACAATCAGAAGTATTGGGTATAATATCAATATGAAGAAATTCAATGATAATATAACAACAATGAAGTACTGCCACAATGAACCGATCACAATCAAACCAATCAATTCAAGTCCCTCGAGACTTGAAGAATCATAAGGGATAGCGCCATTCAACAATCAAGTTCTGTCAGTCATAAGAGATGCTTTTATTCTGTAACATGCCAGTGAAATTGCAAATGAAATGCCAGTGGAAATGCAATGAAATGCCAGTGATCATGCCAGTCAATTGCCAATGGAAAGCCTTCGAGGAATTCATTCCTGCCACCTGTCCATTCATGGACTTGACACTTAGGTCTCCAATCAATACAGAAGCATCGGATGGACGTTGTGACTGAGCACAAATCCGGTATTCATAACATATCATGATCATTCGTGATTCCATAGAAGTATAAAATGGAATATCATAGATTCAATGAAAGCATAACAGTACGCCTTTCAAGGCATGGTTCAACATGATAACAATGATACAACAGTCAATCAATGTCCACAAGATAGAACAATATCACATTGTGGATAGCAATAACATGTGGTACTTTCAAAGCACAGTGAAACATGATAACAATGATACATCAGTCAATCAAATGTCCACAAGATAGAAAAATATCGAATTGTGGAACACAAGGATATCAATACATTCAAGAGTACGAGTTTGGCAGTAAAAGAATGAACTTGGCTTGTGGAAACACCACATGTAAGAGAGAGTGATCCACTTACCTCTATCGTGATTCTAGATCAGGAATCCGTGAGTGTACCCTTGCCTTTCGAGTTCCCTATATATCAGTGAATACGTTTTAGAATAAATGCTATTCATCAAATTTTATGCCTTTCTATCATAAGTATCTCAAATACAAATTTATACTTTACCATTGAGTCTGGAATGCCGAAGAAAGTCGATTTAGGCTTTCGCGGAATTCCATTTGGACTTTTGTACTAAAAAGGGCAAAATGGTCATTTTGCACTTTTACGGTATTTATCCTTTGGGGTCCCGTCTCATAAAACGGACCCTACCATTGGACTCAGAACGTCCGAGATAATAAATTTTGACTATTCATTTGCATCGTTTGGACTTCGTTTGACCTATATTTGAAATAGGGCATTTTTGTAAAAATTAATATTCTATTAATTTTCCTGTTTGGGCCTTAGTGAGATTTCTTAAAACATTTGGGGCCGGTTCATAATTTCCAAAAGCTACGGTCTGAACCAGTTGGTTCAGAACCAGAAACCCTAAACTGGTCTGCCCCTCCCCTGAACCAAACGGTTCAGTTTAATTCAAGAACTGGATTCCAATATCCTGGTTCCTACCCTATCCCAGTTTTGGTTAAACTCAAAACCCAATTTAAATTTTGTATCCCTGTTACCAAACAAGCCCAATTCATTTAAAATTCAAACATAAAAACGACACAGTATTACTTACCCATTTATTTTCGGTCGGGTCCCGACCCGATTCGAACCCAGATCCGGTTCGTCTTAACCCGATAGCCCACGACTTCATGGTCGTTTTCCCCGATACTCCGGTGAGCATGCATTAGGGTTCCGTCACCATCTCCGGTGACGGTGACCTAGTTCCGACCTTCTCTTCCCCCGTTTTGAATGCCATTCTCTTCCCCTTTCCTCAAGGACCTCAACCATACCCTTTATTTCCATTAAACCCCTTCCAATCCCCACGAATATAGGGAATAATAGCTCCGGCCAGTTTTTCGGCCAGATCTTCATTTCCATTTTTTATGACTTGCAGGCCACAGTTTTTACCCTAACCGATTTCTAATGTGTTTCTACATTTATAAGGATCATTTTCATAAACTAATTTCAAAGTTTTAAACGTAAAATCAGTGAAACCCAGATTATCCTCCGAACCTGTAACTCGGATTTTCTCCCTCATTTGTGAACCAAATGAGGTGCGGTTTGTTCCTATCAACGCCATTTTTCATGCTTGTTTAGACCCTATATTCAAAATAATTCGAATCATGCTATAACGTTTCAAAACAGAAACAGTGGCTTACCTCCAAGTTCGGATTCCCTTGGTGTTGAGCCCCTCTTCCTCGCGCCTCTATTCCAGATTTGTTCCCCTTCCTTCTCACTCAGAAACTCTCTTTTCTCTTTTGTTTTTCACCTTCAAATTCGACCGTGCACAATGTATATGTGCACTTATCACTACCGGCCCCTCTCTCTCTCTCTCTCTCTCTAGTCAGACCTAACCATGCCCTGAGATCTCCCTACACACTCCATCACCCACTTTCTGTCACCACCACTCTCCATTGAGTGTTATACACTCAACTTATTACACACACACATACAACCGTACACACACACACCTTTTCATACATATATATATATATATATATATATATCCACCCACTCACACACTTGCACGGCTGGTAACAGCCTTTGCCCACTTTTTTTTTCCTTTTTATTCTTATACATATACATATATACATAAATATATGTATAATACATTATGTTATACTTATATATATATATACACATAAAATACATGTTTTATACATGTATATACATTCATGTGTAGAGGTATAAATCCATTTTTAATCATTTATACATACATTTATTTTGATCGGGCTACTCACCTATGTTCACGTATGCATGCATGGGAGTACGTGCATGCACGCATTACGATGCGATATCCCGGGGTGCTCGGGTGTTTCCCGGCACGGGTTATACATTTCAATCATTTACAGTTTTCAGTCATTCATTTCCATGAAAATACCATGATATACATATCTTACCGTTCAAGTTACATATTTTAACCGACCTACCTCGGTATACGTGACGTATCCCGGGTCGGGATATTACACTATAGATCCTCGTCAGTATCGCACTACCCCCAACTGGTGTGTCAACATACAATGGTGGATCTAGCCAGTCTATTCTTAACCTTAAGCAACAAATATAATATGTTATGACACATTTGCCTAATCAACACTTATATAACTTATATCAACCATCCACACCCATTGTTTACAATAAACAAATAACACTGAGTTCTAACACAGCCTTTTGCAAGAAAAAATTCATTTAAGCAATACAATATACACATGCTCCCGTTATGTTAGTGTTCAACTAGTTCAACTAACCTAAGGTCTAAACCCTATCCACTGTTCCAAGGCATTAGATCCAAGATCTTACGTCAATTGGGGCTACCAAGGTTGATAGAGGTTCGAGAACTAAATATCTCCCTCTCCTTCGACCTACTCTTCCTCAACCAGTGTTTTAGATGGCATCCTATAATAAGAACAAGCATTATTTAGAAATTCAATTTTTACTCATCTAATGTATTCTACATCCCATGGCATTCTCCCATATTGCTACATGATATTATAAAGGCAAACAAGCATCATTCTATCATATATGTAAACATATACCAAGTTATCACATACGGTCATGCCAATATACAAATTACTCATATTATGCACCCCACTGCACCAAATAACGTAAACATGCATCATAGTATAACATTAACTAACACAAAATCACAACATGTGATGCTGGAGGTTTATAACCTAATTGTGGTTGTGGTAGAGCCAACAAGGTCTATCGTATACAGTCTATAAGGTAACAACTAACTCTGATACATAATACTCAACCCTAAGTGAATGTTATTCAAAAGTAATAAATCTGTCCACAAGAATGTCCCTAAACTTTTTATGTACAAATACTCTGAGTATCTACTGTCCAGTCCATACACAAGAATCTCCACAAGTCTCAATTCTTATTTTAGCATTCTAAGGTCTTATGTGTCTTTTAATTTACGGTTTACTACCTTATTGGCATTTGTTCATTTAAAATTCTATAATTCTTTAATTATTTATCACTTTTATAGCTAGGTAATAACTTTTCATGGATCACATTAGACATAAGTATTAAAAGAATATTAAGCATGTTCTTGTCAACAATTAACACTTCATAGGAAACAAGTATAATATATCATAACATACATATAACAAGTTCTTACACGTTACACAATGCTTATCAAAATTTCAAATCATGTGTCGTGGTCCCATTGTGCTCAACAACACTCCACGATCCCTAAGTATTCGAACCTAAGCTCTGATACCACGTTGTCACGCCCTGAAATTTCATAAACCCGAAGAGTGAGTGAAATGAATTAAGAAAAATAAATAATAGGCAATTGAATGAATTTTGTTGATTACACATTAATTTTTCCATGTTTCCCCAAAAATTAAGAATGAAAACTTGCTAACTAGACCCACCAAAAATGAGTTTTTAATATTAGTCAAAGACCTTCCCAACCAATGGTCAAAATAGTCTAAGTCATGTTCAAACATGGCCTTCAAGATAGCCCCAAAAATGTATCTAATGTGTCTTAGAACAATGGCTCAAATGGGCCCCAAATGCCCTAAGGCATAGACCAAGAATAGGTAAAAAATCCTACCAAAAGTGTTCTAAGGAAGTGGCCAAACATGGTCTATAAAAGTGGCCAAACATGGCCCAATAGGGTGGCCAAACATGGCCCAAAAGCGTGGCCAAACATGGCCTAAGGATTGGCCAAACATGGCCCAATAGGATGGCCAAACATGACCCAAAAGGATGGCCAAATATAGCCCAAAAAGGGTGGCCAAGGGCTGGTGTTAAAGGGTGCAGGGCTGGGCGCCCATGGGGTTGTCAAGCAGCAAGGCAGCAGCACGCACAGGGCGAGCAGGGGCAGCAGGCACGCACGCGCGGAGGGGGCAGGCAGGCGCATGGGGCGTGCGGCTGGGGCGAAGGCAGGCTAGGGCTGGGGCACAGGCACTGTAGCTATAGTGTTTACTGCAACCTGATTTTTCCTATTTTTGAATTATTCTTCAAAGTGCTGCAACTAGTTTTTCCAATTTTTAAGCTACTTGTTCAAGGTTTTTAACCCCCACTTTTTGGCATTCTTTCCACCCATATATGGGGCATTTTTACACACCTAACAACTCTTTTAAATTCACAAAATTTTAACATGGCCTCCTTTGTTTTCTAAGCCTTTTCCACCTAATATTCCACAACACAATTCACCACTCTTAAACTAGCAACCAAACTACATCATTTTATTCAACTAAGCATTCATACATCATTTAAAACATACAATCCACCATATATATACATATACTTGAAATTCAAAATGTTACAAACTTCATGCTCATTACAAATTTAGGGCCTTGCCCATTGTTTTCATACTATAAAATATTTTTCAAGTTATTACACATGTCCTAGGGCTTATGCCCTCATACAACCAAAAATATGCCCCAAGGGCCAAATCTTGTTCAAAGTCCACTTCTCCCTCTATACTTCAAGGCCTCATCAAGTCTCATGTGCCAGGAGTTTCATTTGTAATATGTAATCCCGTATAGGGTAAGCACGACGGCCTAGTATGACATAATGCTAATATAAAGAACAAAATTAAGGTGTGGCATGTGCAAAGTGTACATTTATAAGCTATATGCCTTCTAATTCATTAATGCAATGCAATGACAATATGCATGACACACCCATGCAACTCTATGCCACATCCATCTCTCAATTCACGGATCATTCCCGTTGGATCAGCGTGTGATATCCCGACCCAGGATGCGACACGTTTACCGAGGCAACTCGATTGAATAGCATAACCTAAGCTGTTTTAAACTCTATGTCACAATAATTATGGAACTGAATTTAGTTTAAAAAGATAAATGTTTTGCTTAGTATGGCTAGTGTCAGGTAGTACCAAGCAACTCAGAACCCTACCTCGAAAAGCGTGCATGCATGCAACCCATGCATGCATACGTACGTACACATGCATAGTTCACAAAATATTAGTGTATGTATACGTGACTAAAAATATAATTATACGTATTTATATGGTTATAAATACATGTATAAAAAATATGTATTTTATATGTATATATGTGTATAATGTAAATGTATTATGTATATAAATGCAAATAATTAAATTAAGATAAAGAAAAAGGGGAGGGAAGCTTCCAAGCAACAAAATATCAGTGTGTGCATCACTGTGTGTGTGCGTGCATCACTGTGTGTGTATGTGTGTTTGGGAACCACACCAACCGACTTGGTGAGGTGGTGTGTGTATATATGTAATATATGTGTATATATGTATATGTGAGGTACGTGGATGGAGGAGAATGAATGGGCGGTTCTCTGCAGTCAAGGATGACTGCAAGAGAGAGAGAGAGAGTGATAAGGTAGAGAGAAAAAGGGGCGGTGGGTGTGATTGCTTATATATATGTATACGGGTTCTATGAGTTGAGAGGTTAGAAAAGAAAAGGAAGGGTCAGGAACTGAAGAGGAGAAGAGATAGAAGTGAACCAAGTAGAACCAGAAGAGGGAAGAAGAAGCAACAGGAAGAAATCAGAATTTTCAAAGGTAAGTGGGCTTGCTTCAGTTTTCAATTTAAAAGCATGATAGGTTATTTAAAGAATAGGGTTCAAATTTGCATGATCTATAGGTTGTTTTGCAAAAAGAATCAGGTTAAATGGTGTAGAACAGAGAGAGAAATTCTTAGTTGCAGGTTTGATGAATAATCTCGGGTTTCATGGAAATCTAGGATTAAAACTTGTTGTAAGTTTCTAAAAACAACCTACATAGGTGCAGAAACACACTAGAGGAATTATAGGGCCAAAACAGTGATCAAAACACCACGAAAATGAAAAATGTAACTTGGCCGGAGAGTCGGCCGGAGATATTTGAATCCATATTCGTGAAGATCAAGAAGGTCTTGATCAAAACGGAGGATGGATTCATGATCCCCATGTGATGGGGAATAAAACAGCATTCAAAAATGAGGGAAAATACATCAGAAACCGGTGACAGTCGCCGGAGAAGACGACTGTTCACCACCGGAACCCTACCGGAGTAATGGGGAAGACGACCGGAATGTCGTGAGGCATTTCGGGTTAAAACGGGACCGGGTTATGGATCGGATCCGGGTCAGGACCCAACCGAATTAAAACGGACAGTGACACGTGTCGTTTATTTTTAAAATTAGGGCTGACGTCATCATGACGTTAGCATCACGTGTACAAACCGGTTGGTTTACAAGGGAACCGGTCCGGTTCACTTAGGGTTGACCTAAACCCACTGGTTTTCTAATTTCTTTAAAATGAAATAAACCAAGACTTTTTATATTTACAGATTGGCCCCAACTGTTTTACTGAATTATACTGTGGCCCAAGTTTTGGAAATTTTATGCAACCAAGCCTTGGAAAAATAATTAAATAATTATTTAATAAATAAAGTAAAATTTCTATTTTGCCCTAGGTCATAAATAGAGCAAACGAAGTCCAAACAAAACAAATGAATAGTCAAAATTTATTATTTCGGACATTCTGAGTCCAATGGTGGGGTCCGTTTTACGAGACAGGGACACCGAAGGATAAAATAACGTAAAAGTACAAAATGACCATTTTGCCCTTTTTAGTACAAAAGTCCAAATGGAATTCCGCGAAAGCCTAAATCGACTTTCTTCGGCGTTCCGGACTCAATGGTAAAGTCTAAATTAGTATTTGAAATACTTATGATGGAAAGGCATAAAATTTGATGAATAGAATCTATTCTAAAACGTATTCACTGATATATAGGGAACTCGAAAGGCAAGGGTACACTCACGGATTCCTGATCTAGAATCACAATAGAGGTAAGTAAATTCCCTTTCTCTTCCATATGGTGTTTCCAAGCCAAGTTATTCTCTTACTGCCAAACTTGTACTCTTGAAAGTACCTCATGCTATTGCTATCCACAATGTGATATTGTTCTATCTTGTGGACCTTGATTTACTACGGTATCATTACTTCATGTTAAACCATGCCTTGAAAGGCTTACTGCTATGTCTTTATTATGAACCATGCCTTGAAAGGCTTACTGCTATGTCTTTATTGAATACATGATATTCCATTTTATACTTCGATGGAATTATGATATGTTATGAATATGGGATTTGTGCTCAATCACAATATCCATCCGATGCTTTCTGTATTAACTGGAGACCTAAGGGTCAAGTCCATGAATGGACAGGTGGCAGGAATGAATTCCTCGAAGGCTTTCCACCGGCAATTGACTGGCATGATAACTGGCATTTCATTGCATTTTCACTGGCATTTCATTTGCATTACTACTGGCATTCTTATGGAAAACAGAATATAAGCATCTCGACTGGATTATTGTTATGGCTATGTTACTGAATGGTTACTGCTCCTTACGGTTTATCTTACATTGTTCATTGATTTGATCGTGATCGGTTTATTGTGGCAGTACATTCTTGTTATGTTATCATTGAAAGATTCATGTTGATGTTGAATCCATTACTCCTAATTGAACATTGTGACCTATGATTCATTGGCCATCAAAGCAACTGTTCTCATTGGCTATCATAGCATCTCTTTTCTTATGATTGGCTATCATAATCTTATTCATGGAATTGTTTCTTATCGATACCAGTGTCGGAGATCTGTTTTTACTTGCTGAGCTCTCGTAGCTCATTCCACCCCATTTACCCCCATTTCAGGTGATGACGCTGCAAGACCCCAGTAGGAGTCTCAAAGCATAGGAGGACATTTTGAGGAAACGTATCAGTCTATGTTTTAGTTCTCCCATGTATTCACCATCCTCGGGTGCTGGTTACGTTTGGTTCTTATTTTGTTTATGTAGAACCATATTATATATTGTAAAGACTTCCGCTAACATTGTGTATTGAAAGACTTCTGCTGATGTACTATTACTGATAAGACTTCCCCTGTTATTGTTTTGAGGTTTTAGTACTTTGCATATTTGTACTATGATACAGGAATGGAAAAAGTAGGGACGGCCTTCGGGTCGGCCCCGCGACACGAGATCCGCATAGGGTGGGTTTCGGGTCGTGACACAGCGAGTACCAATGCTTATTTCACGGATCGCTCTTGTTGGATTAGCGAGTACCAATGCAATGGCCAATTTTGAGTTTTCACCACAGGATCTACATGTCAAGACCCGAGACCCCACCCTATGCGAATCTCGTGTCACGACACCCAGTCCGACGCTGCTTGTCGAACCAAGGGTCTCAACTTGCTACACAATCAGTGCTACTAACATGCAACAACTAATGCGGAATAAAATAAATAAAAGCTGCATGTAATTTATATAATGTTTTACAAAATGCGGAATACAAAATTTCTTAATACAACTGTTCATCCCCAAGACGTGGATAACATGGGAGAGCTCCAAGGCTGTCTGTACTAAATATTACACTTACAACTTCAAAAGTAATGTCCACTACTATCTAGCTGACTGCTACTGCTACAGCTACTGCTCTTCTACAGCTTCATTTCCTGAAAGGGGTGGTAAGTTGGGGGGTGAGCTGATGAAAGCCCAATAAGTAATTCTCATTTGCCCTGTCATGTGTACATGAATATGGAAAGCATTATCCATAAAAGAACTAGGATAAATGCAGATGTGCTAGCCAGTCAATGAATATAGAACTCAATATCAGATGATAGAAAATCAAATGACAAAGCAATGAAATCTGTTTGATAATATAATCATACAAGCTACAGTTATGAGCCATCTCAAGTATAATCATATGCACTCAAAAAGCTATGAAATCTCATGATCATTCATAATGGTATAACATGATCAAGCTATGATAGTCAATAAGAGATACTGATAACAACAATGTAGATGCACTTTAACTTGGGGCCCGGCATACCCCTTAATTCATTTTATTCTCTTTTCCTCGATCTCTCAGCCAAGCACTAACCCGTCGGTTCAGTACTCACCTCGCATATCCCAGTTTAGCTGTCATTTTAAATACCACTTTTTATTCCGTTTTCTCGACTCGTAGGTCTAGTAAGCATCAGATGGAGTTTGTGACTGAGCACATATCCGGCTACAATATAATATATCAAGATCATGCCAAATCTAATAAACAGTAAATGCAATAACACTATCTCAGCAGCGAAAAGAAACTGTTGCCTTAACAGGCCAATATAAACTGGGCTGCTGAGATCTTGCCCCTTGAGGCCTATGTACAGAGCGTACAAAAATCATGATCAAGATATACAACAGTCAATAAATACTTTCCACAAGATAAAGCAATATCAATGTGGACTTAATAAACGTTCTGATATGTATGGAGTACAATAGATGATATAAGAAAAACTGTTGACATGGCTGGGAATGTAACATGTACAGAGATCAGAGATTACTTACCTTTTTTACTATATCTGTCTAGAAGGTTAACCACCTTCTTCTATTTACCTCTTTCTGTATCTGTCTAGAAGGTCAAACCGCCTTCTTCTTGTACCTGGGTATTCCTATGACTCAGGAAACCAATCTCAGTCTATATATATATATATATATATATATCTGTCTAATTCATGCTATTCATCAAATTTTATGCCTCTTTACTATTTTTATCTCTTTTACTAGAATAGACTTTACTATTGAATCCGGAATGTCGAACAAAGTCGATTTAGGCTTTCGCGGAATTCAATTCGGACTTCTGTACTAAAAAGGGCAAAAAGGTCATTTTGCACTTTTACTGGTATTTTTATTTTTTGGGACCTCGTCTTGCTAAACGGACCACACCATTGATCTTAAAATATCCGAGATAGTTAAAATACACTATTCATATGTTTAATTTAGGACATCGTTACCATAAAGTGTAAAATGGTCATTTATGTATTTACGGGTTATAAATTCTCGGGACCTCTTTTCATAAATCGGACCCCACGGATGAGTCTGGAATACTCGAAATAATAAAAATTCACTATTTATTTATTTTAATCGGAGTCTGTTTGACTGCTTTTTGACTCAGTGGCATTTTCGTAATTTTTTGTTTATTTTAAATTAATTAAATATATTAATATTTAATTAATATTTTATTCTGGGGGTCAAATCATAATTATATAAAAGTTGGGGGTCAGTTTGTAATTTTTGAAACTTCTGGGTCCAATTTGTAATTTCCAATTCTCTTATTCTAAATCAGAATAGCCAAACAGTGAATAGGCTTCAAAACTGGAATAGGATATCCCTATTCCCAAATCAATTTCAATTTCAATTTCTTACACTAGGAACCAAACAGTCCCAATTTGATTTTTAAAAATCTTTTAAACTTAACAAAACTGTGCCGTTTTGACTTGCCCCTTTTTAATTCGGTTGGGTCCCAACCCGGACCCGAACCCGAACCCGAACTCGAACCCGAACCCGTGACCCGATACCCGAACCCCAAACAGGACCCTTCTTCCCCGTTTTTTTGGTGGAACTCCGGTAGGGTTCCGGTGTGAATAGTCGTCTTCTCCGGCGACGGCGACTGAATTTCAGTCAAATTTCAACAGTTTTTAAATGCTAATTTGATCTAAATTTAATGTAGATCTCATTTCAAATGTTGGTTTTCAATTTAGTGTACTAAATCTTCACGAAACTTAGCAACCCGAAACTCCGGCCAACTGTTATTTTTCCTTTTTCTAGCTTCCCCTTCACTGTTTTAACTTCTATTTGTTTCTATTCATTTTCTGCACCTTGTAGGATCAATTCCATAAACTTAAAACTAAGTTATATGCATAAAATATGAAAAATCCGATTATTCCCTTACACCTGCAACTACCATTTTCTCCATCAATTCTCAACCATTTTTGATGATTTTTCTTGCATTCGATTCCTTATTTCATGCTTTATAAAACCCTATGCTTTAAACTAAATGAATCATGCTATAAATTGAAAACAGAATAACCACTTACCTTTTAAATTTTTTATTTTGTGGTGCAGGTTCCTCCTCTTCTCTCTTAGTTCACTTCTGCTTCTTCTCTCTTCAATTCTTTCCTTTTGTTTTCCTCTTTTATTCACGAATGCATACACATATATATATATATAGACCCACAACCGACTTCACTTTCTCTCTCCTCTCTTTCTCTCTCTATTCTTCTCCACTTGCAGCTTTCCTTGACTCAACTTTCTGCCCCATTTAATTTTCTCTTTTCTGAGAATGCAGCTTTGCATTCAATTTTGTGGAGCTTTTGATGATATATATATATATATATATATACACATTTTTTCAACACACACACAACTGTACACACACACACACACACAAGAACCTGCTAGGCAGCCTCCTTTCTTGTTTCTTTTCTTTATTTCTTTTCTTTTCTTTTATATTCTAATACACATACATGCATATATGTATATAATCTACTATATTATAATCATGTATAAATACATAATTTATACCTATCTTATACATATATATATTTTCATATATACATGTATATACCATTTTCTGGGCACATATGCATACCTTGATATTTAATGAACTATGCATGTGTACGTGCGTATGCATGCATGGGTTTACGTGCATGCACGTTTTTCGAGGCAAGGTTCTGAGTTGCTCGGGTACTGCCCGATACTGGCTATATAGTTGACACTGTTTATATTCCAAAGCTGTACAGTATTTGTGGTATCAAAATATAGAGCTTTAACAGCTTGGTGACAGTTGCTAGTACAATACCTGACCCGGTCTACCTCGGTGTACGTGCTAACCCGGGTCAGGGTATTACACTACACCCTCATAATGCATAGCACCGAGGTGCTCAACACATGCCAAGTTTCCAAAGATTCACAATATACCAATATGCCTTGATTTTTTTTCTATGCAATTTCAATGAAGCATTTCGTCAAACACATGGTGTATGCCTTAAATAATGCATTATACTTAAAGCAACTATAACTTTTGAATCACAAAGCTTTGCCTACATGAACCTAGCTTGTAATCCAATCAATTATACATATAAACATATTACATATTCGCAACTTTACCAAATTCTCAAATCTTACAAAATACATAAAGTACCAACACATTGAATAAATCATAACTTTCCAACTACAAGACTTTGTCTGCATGAACATTAGCTAGAATGCAATGAATTATACATATAGTCATATTACATGTTCATCACTTCAACAAATTCTCAAAGAATACATAGGTACATAAGGTACCAACCCTAAGTTTTCAAAGTAACTATAAGTTAGGTGGTTCTTTAATAACAAATAAACATGTTAGTCATATAATTAACATATAAAAAGACTCCTAAACTTATCCCTACTCTTTACTTAGCAAAACATCATACCTAAAAAGATTTTTCTCAACCCTAGGGAGTTTTGTTCGTTGTGCAGATGAACCAATTGGTAAGAGCGTAGCCCTTGTCGTGGGGAACAACTTCCTAGAAGAAAGCCTTGTGAAATTCCAAGGCTAGAGATGAGTTTTGGAAGGTAGAAAGTTGAAAAAAACCTAGGTTTTCTTCACCTTTCTCTCCATGCATGACCTGGTGCTCATTCCTCAGACCAAATTATGTTATTTTAACACTAAAAGGTCCTATTTATAGTAAAGGGGCCAAGGGGTGAAAATACCCTTTTGCCCTTAATGAGTTTGGGACCCCGTTACACTACAACCTGTCCTGAAATGCCTCAATTCGACATTCTACTTTAACCAAAGTTCTTAAAATTATTTTAAATGATATTTTTTCAAAAAATTTATTTTCGCCTATTGGCGGGTATAGCCGGGTCCACCCAGGATGCCTTTTATGGTCCAATTTTCAAACTATCTCCGAATAGACTCAACTTTTAATAGGAGGTGTATTTTAACATTCTAAGCATATTTCCCTTCTATGGAATACTCAAAATATGCTTCTAAACATGAGTTATGTCTAAATGATGCATGTGTAGTGCCTTACCAACAAATAGTGCATGAATAGTGTCCTACCGAAAAAACGAAAAATTTACCCTGATTTTTCAGGTCTTTACAAGAAATGACCATTTTATAGCCAAATATTTAGAAATGGTGCATGACCGAAAAAGTGAAGAGGGCATCGAAAATTACAATATTTGAAGCTTAAAATAGTCCCAAATGATTTATTGAGGTTCTTAGAATCAATTTGATATCAAAACCATAAGAAAAACTAGAGAGAAATGTGTAGTTCCAGTGCCTGGCACCGGAGAAGACGCCGGAAAAGATGACCAAAAAAGCATGGGGAATGATGGGTCGTTTAAGCCTATCAAGTTGACTTTTGGTCGGGTCGGGTGGGGTCCCGACCGAACGCAAATACGGTTAGTGAAGTTACGTCGTTTAGGGTATGGTTTTAATTTGAAATTAGCTTGTTTGGTTACAAGGGTAATAAATTAGAAATTGAAATCAGGATTAACCAAATCGTGGATAAGGAAGATAACTGGGGTATGCTATTCTGGTTCACTGGAGTAGCCTGAACCAATTGGTTCAGAGGCCACTTGGGCCGGTCTAGGGTTAGAGCTTATAAACCCATTGGTCCAATGGGTTTAAATTAAAAAAATAATAAACCACAACTTCTCCAATTTGTATTTTGGCCCAACATTTTGGATAATTCTATTATGGCCCAACTTGTGAGAATTTAATTCAAATAAACCACTAAAAAATAATTTAATAATTAATTAAATTATTTTATAAATAGGGTAAAATGACCATTTTACCCTTGGACCCTAAATAAAGCAAATAAAGTCTGAATTGAGATCCGAAAAAGGCTCTCTTAACATTTTTGGACGTTCTAGACACAATGAAAATGTCGGATTGGACATCCGAGGACTCTAGGGTGGTCCCACCATAAGATGTAAAATTACTAAAATACCTTTAATACAATACGAAGACCAAATAAAGTCCAAATTGGGAAAAATTAATACTTATGAAGGTCTAAATGATTGTAAAATCGTACAAATGACTAAATAATGATTCGGGGTCGGACTTTCATAAAATGTGAAATGACCAAAATATCCCTAAGCATATAAAATACAAAGTAAGGGCCGAATAAATCCTAAAAATGGCCAATTTGATATAATTGATTATCATAAGCATAATAATGTGAATTGAGGGTCGAAATAAAACTCCGGAACAGTCAAAGTATAAAATAGGATTTGACCGATGTGTCTCGGTAATCTAAAACAGATACCAAATGAGATCTAAAAGACTCAAAAACTTATATAAAAGACATGTGGAATATTCTGAGGACCATGATAGGGTCCAAAGCAAGAATAACAAATTACCATTTTGCCCCTAAAGTTAAATAAGGGATTAATTGATAACGAATGAAGTCAAAATGACTTAGAATATAATTCTGAAAGCTACTAAGCTTAATTATGGAATTCAATAGCCTAAGTTGAAACCCAATAAATGGGTAATAGGCCAATGGACTTAATTAGGTGATCTGATAAACTCCTAAGATGATGAGTAATTCATGAATGGATGAGTTCTTATATTTCTATGATTGATGATGATTATTCAAGAAATACAAGGATGTGGCTAAGACAGTATATAGAGAATATCTATAAATGGATATAAGCGTAAAAGTTTGTGAGTAACTCGGAACCTCTGACTTAGTGTTATTTTATACTATACTATTCAGATGCATACATTTTGTGAGTAACCTGGGACTTCTGATATTTTAGTTGTCATAGAATTTTCACATACTATACTATTTAAATGCATACACTTTGTACTGCATTACACTTATCATGATTCCATTTTGTTTTGCTTTTCTGTTATATTCTATTCTAATTCTATTATGATTTTGTTCTATTCTGTTATGTTTTGACTCTTGGGCCCATTTCAGGATTGAGAAGTATAGCTTAAGTAGGTCAGAGCAAAACCCAGAGGGTAGAGGCCCAACGAGTGTCCGCTTATGGGCAGCTAGGAAAGGCTCATATGCCTGATTGGCATCCTATTTTGTTATGTTCCGCTCAATTCTATCATGTTCCGTTCTAATCTGACCAAGAGGGTAGAGGCCCCACGAGTGTCCGTTTAGGGGAAGCTGGGAGAGGCTCAGACATACTTGATGATATGCCTTCGAATTGATATATTGGCATCCAGTTCAGTCCTGTTCTGTTCTGTTCTATTCTATTCTGTTCTGATCTATTTTATTTTACTCGAGCTGCATTTAATCATGCATTTTATTTGGAACTGTTACTTTAAAAGGGGGTAAAATATCCATGTGCTTTATATACAAGAATTGATTTTGAAACCCATGGCAGGGAACCTATATTACTCACTAGGCTTGTTTAGGCTAACTTTATTTTAACATTTTTCAGGATTTATCTCCATTGGATTAGAAGGCACAAAGAAATGAAACTAGTAAGCCAGAGGCATCCCAAGCAAGGATTTGGTAGCAATGGATTATTATGGACCGAATCAAGCTATTTAGGTTCATGGAACTATATTATTGAATTCATTAATAAATAATAGATGCATTGGGACATGGCTCATGTATATTGGTACTTTAGAGATATTAAGTGACTGATTATAGACGTACTCTGATGTGTCTAGATAAGTTGCATTCCCGAAAAAGGTTTTAATTTTCACTACTTTGACCTTACATTTGGAACGTAATTCATTGTAAAGTTAAGAAGTTTGCCTTTGGTTGGTTACATTATCGGTAGAAAGACCGGTAAGGTGGCTAACTGGCATCATATTTTTAGCATCCGCGTAGGGTAGGGTGTGGGATGTGACATGCTTTGTATTTTGATAATCGAACTGTGCTATTGAAAATGACGTGTTTTAAAAATACATGTATTATATCCCCTTGAACCTTCAGTATGTTTTATTCATGATCCATTTTGAAAACATGTTTTAAGATATTCTTGTATATATGTTATCTGTTTGAAGAAACTTGGTGCCCATGGTATTTTGTGCAAAACCCTACCGTTACAAAACTTATGACATAATGCAAGAATTAGTCACAAGCTTAGGGAAGCTCACATGGATTTATCCAAACATATTTCAAGTAATTGAATTAGCAAGGAAGTGGTAAAGTCTACACAGAAAAGCTAAGAGCATGAATGCGATTATCTTATGCACAAGGCTCATGGTTGAATGTGATGTGGAATCTTTTTGGTAACATATGATATATTTTTGGGCACATTGACAACTTAGAATTTTGAGCATTAGTATTATGTACCTTTTGTTGGACACATGCGTGGATGTGCATATAAATGTTGATGAATTATGTTAACGGTGGTGATCACAATGAATTTACCTCAAGAACCCTTTGTAAATGATTGGTGTTGATCGGTTATCAGATGAGTTGCATATGTGTAGCTTCCGCACTTGATAAAATAAAAGAAAAATTTTTACTGTCTCGTGTAATTCATTTGATTCTGTACTGCCTATCTGACTGAGAGTGTCGGTCACCGACCCCTAGTCTGCATAGGATGGGTTTCGAGTCGTGATAGGTTTGATATATACATTCAAATACATTTCATTCTTTAATCACTAATATTCAATAATTCAATAATTTTTAATAATTATTAATTTCATAAGAAACTAATTTCGTTTTATAGTGAATAATTAATGATTAAACAATTTTGTAAAAAATCTCTCATATTATTAATTGTTAGAAAAGAAAATATAAAAATATATTTTAGTAAAAAGATTGAATAGGGTTTTAAGTAATAAAAAAGAGATTAAAACCTTTTTTAGATCTTAAATGAGCTATAATACATAATTCCTATGGAAAAAAATATTCCTTTCAAGATTATATATAAAAGGATTAGTCTAGTACATGAGGCTTCTGCTACTGCAGGGTCTACAAAATGTTAGATGTTCACAATTACAATAGAGAAACTTTACTGTTGCGCCCAAAACCCGTTCTCTTTGAGATTATATATTCATGTTCTAATTTTATGTTGCACGATTGTGATTTGTTTTTTAAATCAATAACAATTATAAATAAACTAACCAATTAATATTTTAATTAATTATAAATTTTAGATCATCTAAAATTATTATTTATTAAAGAGTCAACTAAATATTAATTAACATTTTTTATTAAATACTTTTTCAGTACTAAAATTTGGAGTTGAGAGTGTCTCCATTTTAATAGAAAAGGACAATTGGCAAGTGGTCTCCACATGTTAAAATTGTAATATTTATTACATGTTAAAAGTGATCCCAATATACTTGTAAGAGAATGAAGATTGTTCATGTTAGAACTTGGGTCGGGTTTGACCCGAGCCCATAACCCGTAGAGCATCCACATGGGTTGGCACATGTGTTAGGATTAGTTCTTATCTATTTAAGATATGGTTGGACTCTATGAGAATCCTATTCCAACTTAGTGTGGATGACTACTTTCTAATATATATGTGATATATTCTACATAAATTTTTATGGAGAATTACATGATATACAATACATCTCTTTCCTCTTTTAGTCTCTCTCTAAAATTATTTTCTGGGTTACCATGATCAAGAAACAATGGTCTTGGATGGTGGAAATACATAAATGACTCTAGTACCCGTGTTATAAATGAGGAGATCTGACTATAGTGTTTCATTCATGATCATGAAGCATGTAACACAAGTTACAAGTTCCTTCCGTTTTGGCGAATCCAGACAATAAAAGGTAACTCAGATTCACACATGGTTACTACGTTGCTTTTCATATGGGTTTTTTTAAACAAAAATATTTTGAAAACTTTTTGAATGATTCATCACGATAGATGTCTTCGTAACAGTCCTATTAGTAAGCTCGTAAAATTTATGATAACCCATGATCAGATTTGTGATAAATCTAGAACCAAAATTTTGTTTTTTTAAGAAAATTTGGGCTTAAAAATGATTTGTAAAAACTTTTTTTTTTTTGTAAGAAATTTATATGGGTGTGTTCCTCATTGCGAGAGCTTTTCAAAAATATATTATATGTAATTGTTTTATAAGAATTGAGTGAGATACTAGCCCACAAAGTTCAGGCCACAACCATGAGCAATCTGGTTGTTGGAGAATATGAATTGTAGAGGAATATTGTGACATCTCAAACTCACCTTATGTGGATTGCGGAACGTGACTGATCATAAGTCCTTTAATTTGGTTCCAAGTTAAATGTATTTCTTTTACCTTTAGTTTGCAGCAAAATTTCACAGGCAAATTTTTTTTTTTGAAATGCATATACACTTGGCAGAGCAGTACTAAACCATTATTGTACATTGTGCATTAGTAATCAGAGTTTACATTAACTTGGGCCCATTACATACAAACATATTCAATTCTAACAAACAAACTATGGCCTGCTAGACTTACTCGCTTCAGATTTTCCCTAAGTTGTCGCCTACTCTCGTTAGTTGTCCTTTTGCGAATTACTTTAGGCTTAGAGACTATCCATTCGTAGCTTACATACTTTTCCTTTCTCTAGACTACTTAAAATATACATGGGTGAAATCCATGTGAGATTTGTGAAAAGCTCGTGTGTAACACCAACACCCTATAGTGGGTTTTAGGAAAACCCAAAACGTTGATTTTGTAGGTAGCACTTAAAAAGATTTAATTGAAAAATTAGAATTTATAAACATGCTTGTAATAGTATTCAAAACAGAGATATTATTTTAAAAAGATATGCCAAAAAATTTTGTAATTCAAAGTAGATCAAATTAAAAGTAGATTAGTTCTAAATCAGAGTAGTCCAGATTAGAGTAGTTCAGATTAGAGCAGTTCAATCAGATAGTTCTAAAATAGAGTAAAACAGTTAGATTCAAAATAGAATAGTTCGAAATCAGAGTAGTATAGATCAAAATAGTTAAGTCAAACAAATTCAAAATAGAGTAAATTAGACAGATTCAAAATAGAACAGTTCAAAATCAGAGTAGTACATATCAAAATAGTTCAGTTAGATAGATTCAAAATAGAGTAGACAGATAAAACAATTGTATCATAAAAAATGATAGTTATAATAATTCATGATAATTTTGGCCATCTGGACTTATGCACTAAATCAAACAGTATAGTACAGATAGATATGTCACAACGGACACTTGCAATTTAGAGCTCTCGACTTATAAAGGCCTGCCAGGATAGTGTTGCCAACGATTTTCAACAAGTCAACAAATGGCACACTGAATCAAATTTAGTAGATACATATAATTTGGTTATTCAGATTTTTCAAAACATGTAGAGAGCATTCATTTACACTTCATCTAGATATCTTTTCTCATCATACATTGATTTGATTATTACACTTGATCCAAATCAATCAAAGAGCCCCAATTATCAATTCAATTGAAGAGTTTGTGGGGTTCAACCTTGTGGATTTCATTGTTGGGTAATCAGAGGATTCCGAGGTTGCATAGAGTTTGAAATTATGTAGAGTACTGATCGGAGGATTTTGAAATCACGTGGAGATTGCGGTTGTATGAAGAATTCAGCTATGGTGAAGTCTTGTGGCAACAAGCGAGATTGAAAATGGTTGAGTAGAACAAAGCTTGAGGAACTAAGTCCGTGTCATCACCAGGTTGTAATGAATCTCACACATAGTGGATTCTTCCATGAGCATGGTTGGGTCCAAAGTTTTCCATCACATATAGTTATTTATGTTGTTTTCTCCACCATTATGATTGGTTTGCAAACTCTGTAACTCCTTCCATGATTTATAATTTCTAAATTGCTCAGTGATGAATGCTTCCTGCTTGATTAGAATTAGGTTTTCATGAATTTTGGGAATTGATCATCAATTGAATAATTGAGAAACTAAATTGAGTAATTAGATTGATATTTGAATTGATAAATTGAAATTTTATCAAGTAATCAAAATTGTGATTAAATAAAAAAAATTAACATATGGAATTGATTAGTTGATCAATTTGGCTTGTGGTGAATTGGTTTGTCTTACTAAACACATACTTGTGCAATCAAATGGAGTGAATGACTTGTAGTTAATTGAATTGAATGAATTATTGTATATTGCATAGAATTTTAATTCAATATTGTGCCCTCAATTGTTGTAGTTAGTGTTGTGGATAAATAATTACAAAAATTTATACAAACCTATTCAACCCCTCATTTTAGGTTCTTCCACACTTAGGGGCCAACAATAAAATGGTATCAGAGCCTACCTTCTAAGGCAATAATAGATTGGATACCTTGTAGTGTGAAGAATAGAAGGGATGAGAGAGGGAGGTTCTATATCCCTGCCACCTCTATTTGATGGCTCAAACTATGCATATTGGAAGGCTAGAAAGAGAGCTTTTCTTAGAGCCGTAGATAGGGGCGGAAGTATGAAGGGACTAGCGTGTGCTATAGCCTACCCCAAAATATGAAAAAGAAAATTTGTACATGTAAAATTTTGGCAAATTGCATATTAACCCATCCCAGAATTTTGGCCTAGTCTAATTTTTACCCATCATTCCTATCATTCTCAATTCAAAATTTTAGCCCACCCCAAAATTTCTGTCATAGTTCCATCATTTCTCTCATCCCATTTTTTTTTTTTTTGCGATTTATTTGATGAATTTTGATGTTTTCTTGCTCAAACTTTTTCCTTTAAGCGTTGTTAGGTTGTTAAGAAAATTTCTATTTCCATTTATGTGATGTGTTTTCATGCTAAAATTTTCTCATTTAGCATTGTTTTGATAGCTAAGAAATGAAATAAAAGGCAAACTTGTTATTTCTCCCTTTGTCAACTTTATCTTTTAGATAAAAATTCATGTGAAATCAAATTTTTTTTAGCCCCTTCTAAATTTTTTTCTTGGCTTTGCCCTTGACCGTAGATGAACGAGTTGGTTTGTCGTTCAAGAAGGTTGGACCACACCAGTCACAACTGCCACTACAAAAGTCTCATTCGTTCTTAAGCCTCCCAACACTTGGAATGAACTTGAACTTAGGATCAAAGACTATAACACAAATAGTCTAATTGCTATATTTAATGTGGTAACTCCCGATGAATTCCGTAGAATCATGACTTGTGAGACCTCAAAGAAGGCATGACATATACTTGAGACTACCCATGAGGGTACATCGGAGGTCAAGAGGTTCAAGCTACAAATTTTAACCTCTGCGTTTGAATCATTAAGGATGGAAGATTCGAATGCCTTTGTCGAATTCTATGCTAAATTGAGTGACGTGGTGAATTCCTCATTCAACTTAGGAGAGAAAATAAAAGGACCAAAATAGTTAAAAAGATCTTGAGATCTCTCTCTGAGAGATTTCAACCCAAGGTCACCACTATAGGGGAAAGCAAAGATGTGGACTCATTTGTGCTTAATGAGTTAGTAGGTTCATTGCAAACCTTTGAACTAACTTTTAGGTAAACTAAGAAGGCTAAAATTCTTGCCTTAAAATTAACACAAGATGACCTTGAAGGAGATGTAGAGGTTGACCCCAAGTCCGTGAATGAAGATGACCAAGCTTTATCTGTTAGAAGGTTCAACAAGTTCCTAAAGGGAAGAATGTCTAATCCTAAGGGAAACCAAAACTCAAATAGAAGATCCTTAAGAAATTGTAATAACTCAAAATAGAATGTCCAAAAGGGATCATCTAATGGTGATAAGAGGAGACCTTCATCTTAATCCACTTCCAAGCCCATAGAGTGCTATGATTGACATAATTTTGGCCACATAACCGCTAATTTCCTAAACAAGAGAAGAGGAAAAACAAGTAATAAGAGGCCAATGAAAACAACTCCGACCGATGGTGAGGAAGAGGATAAAGAGGAAGAGGAAAATGATAATGATGATGAAGGAGAAAAAAGTCAATTTTTGTCTTTCACAGTTATCACTGATGTACTTAAAGGTTCTTCAACCCATGATGATGATGAGCAAGAGGATAATGAGAATCTTGTGTCTAGTGATAATGTGAGTGATGATGAAGAAGACATTAAGGTTGCCTATGAAGTTTTTTTAATGAATTAATCAACATCAAGAAGTATAACATGAAACTAGCTACTAAACTCAAGATAAGTGAGAAAGAGAAATGTGTACTTGTGGTTAATCAATCCTTGTTGAAACAACTCAATGAAGAATAATTCTATCTTTTAGAATGTGTAAAGTCCTTAGAACAAAAGAATAATTTATTAGTTGATAAAGTAGGGAAACTTATGTCATCCCTAGATACTTGTGATCTTAAAAGAAAGAATTGATTTCAAAAGTTCATTCTTTTAATGAAGAACTTAAACAAGCAAAGGATGTTAAAATCACTCTTGAGGATAGGTCAAACAAGTTAGCAAAATCCTTAATACCATCCAAAGCAAGAATGATAAAAGTGGATTAGGCTACGATAAGTTCAAAGATAAGGACAAGCCTTCAACATCCACACAAAACCTATATCCTACTCTGAAGCCAGTTGTATTTGTTTCTCCAAAGTAAAAAGATGCAGAGACACCTCAACCTAAGAGGCAACCATAACCTCAACTAAAATCTCAAGCACAATCTCAACCAAAACCTTGACCTAGACCTCAAGTTCATCCTTAACGTAGATCATTCTATTGTTCTTATTCCAAGATTGATTTTCATTCTAAAAGGAAATGTGGGTTTGCTAACAAAAAGCAAACAAGTTCTCAACTCATGACCTTGGAGCATAAAATAAAGCTATCTTCATTGAAACAATAGTTGAACACTCATGTTAAAAAATCTAGGAGCATGGCCCAAAAGATCATTGAAATGACTAACTTGGAAAAGCCTCAATATATTCTTAGTTCTAAATCCAAGGTAGATAAGACCAAGGTTCAAAATGTCACACCTAATCCCGAAAAGCCATTAAAACAAATTTAGGTTACGAAAGACAAGTTGAAAAGTCTTGAAAAGGAATGTGCATGCCACAATTCCCAATTTGTTTCTTCATTGGGAAAAGGAAATTCCTCTCTTTGATGATTAAGAGAGAGTTTAGCAATTTAAGGATCAATTTTTCTTTCCTTAGAGTCTCCCTATAATTTGTTTTATTACTTCTTGCTTAAATGTGTTTTGAAAATAATTTTTCTTGAAAATAAGTTGTCATCTTTCCATAGTCCAGGTGATCTTAAAGTTTTTCATCTATTATAGGTTTATGGTTTCATTTGTTGGATTTTTGCTTTGAATTCCTAATTAGTTTCATTTCATGCCTTGATGAATTCAAAAATCCAAAAACATTTTTCTTTAATCTTCATTGCTAATGATGATCCCATGTTTTTCTGAAAAGAATTAAGATGCATTTTGAAGGCTTGAGACTATGATTTGTGTACTTTATTTTATCATTATGTTCATTTAGTCTTAATCACTTGAGTGCATACAATCTTTCAATCTACTTGTGATCTCATAGTCTTTGGTCTTGCATACTTCTTTCATGAGATTAACTTGTAGATAGATTAGACATAATGGTTTTATGTTTATGCCTTAATAAATCCATGGTTAGAAAGATTGACTTAGGTTGGAAAAATTATAGGACCTGAAAGAAAAATCCTAAAATGAAAATTGCACACACTAAAATTGAAAATTCCAAGAGAGGAAGGAAGGGCTACCGTTAAGATAGTGTGTTTGCTAGAATTGGAAATCATTTGAAAGGTGCAGCATACTTAACTCTGTGAAAGCCACATTGAAAAAGGTGAGAAAAGTGCAAATTCAAGTTTGCAAATTTTGCTTCTGTTGAGAATGAGTTTTGGTTGGAAATGGTCAAAATTCCCTAAGTTGATTGACTATGGTTACTTGCTCTTATTGAATTGTAAATCATTCAACACCATAGAATCAACCTTGACATGAAAACATTTCATGGTTGAAGTCATTCCATATGTCTAATCACCATGTTTGAGTGAGTATAGAATTAGCTTGCACGAGTTTAAGTGTTCTAGGATTACTTGAATATTTTAATTCAATTTAGAACATCTTTCATACTTTCTATGTTATTTAAAATTTTCTAAAAATTTTGATTTCAACTCAAAAACATTGGGATTGTTTTTTTTATCTTTGTAGATAATTGATTTCTTATTATATTTTTCTTGCTAAAAACTAAAGTTTTTCTTGGAATTTTTTTTTTCCCTAATTTGTTTTAAGTTGAGTTGAGCAGAGGAATTATAGAACAGAGCAGGACACTTTATTGTTCTGAGAGAAAGATAAATTCTGGTTTTCGTTTAAATGAAGGCTCGTTCAAACGAAGGTTCTTGTTCGTTCAAACAAGAGACTAATCAGTTCAAAACACGTGAATAACTGTTCATTTGCTTCAAATTCTTGCGATTTTTCATTATTTTCTCTCAAATTCCTCATAGCATATTGCTCGAGTTTGATCCCTGTGTTCGTCATTCATGCTTTCTGTTCTGGTTAGTGTGATTTACGCATCGAGGACTTTACTTTCACCTATCGTTTTTATATTTCCACCATTTGTTTTATCGATAAGTTATCCAGTCCTCTTTTACTCTTCCTGTCTTTTATTTCCATTATCACCTAGACAGGTGGGTTAATGTGGACTGCTAGATTAGTACCCTTGACTTAGTACCAATCTTAGGATCATCTTTTTCTTTTTTCTCATATACTATGTTGATCATCTCGTCCAAGTTAATTCCCATAGCACAAGAGCATTTTTCCTATGCCATTCGTTTTGGTGCAGCATCTCGGATTTTGGACCGCTTTCCAACCTAAGTGGCTAAGATTCAGGAACGTATAGTTATATGTTGTCTTATTCTAGTTGATCGGGTATCAACACCCGACAATATATGTAAGACACTCACGTACAATATGTTTGAGTCTTGTGGATGGTTACCCCTCTTATATGTCACAGGTCAACTGATGAGAATGTGGTTTGATAATTCTACAAGAACCTTGGTGTTCATGATGACCAGAGAGCTTCCCAGTCACTGTTCACGGTGTCGAGTTTTCACTCATCGTTGACTTCATTGCTTAGACTCTCAGCATCCCCCATCTCGAGCAACCTGGTTTTCCTCTCCGTGAGCCTACTACCCTTTATACTCCTGATCTCTTAGCGTCTACCTTCCACGCTGACAGTTTGACAAAATTTTATAAAAGACCATCACTTTTGAGCAAGGTTACCTACATGAGGGTTATAGGATCCTCAACCTCATATGTAGTGTTTTTCATCTTATCAGCCATACAAACACGTTGTCACTTTCACACCCTACATTACTATATGCTATTAATCCTACTATTGCGATCGATGCTCCATCTTAGATTCTTGGAGTTATCAGCTCGTTGACCATTAGTACCCAACGTACAACCACTCTACCATTGGAACAACATCATGGTAGGATCACCATTGATCTAAAAGACAAGAAAGAGCAGCATTGTACCAGGATCAGATTTGACTTCTTCTTACCGATGATGAAGGAGATAATTTTCCATCAAGGAGCCATCCAGAGCTTATTAGATGCACCCAGTCGTGCATTTCCACCTCTACCTCCAATAGGAGCAGAAAAGTGATTGAGACACCTTCCCCACACGAGTGATGAGTGACCTAAGTAGTGAGGTTTACCTATACTTTTTGCACCTATCAGCTACATGTTTTATCTTTTGACAATTATTTTTCTTTTTTCATACATTACTTTTATATTTTGTGGATGGATGATGGATTCTATATTTTTTTGGTTGTTATCTCATACATATCTTTTATATTGTGTCTATCATCATTGCTGTGTTCTTGCTTATCTCATTATGTATGTTTATCTTCTTGCTTATACTACTTTCTTGATGGTCTTTACTTGATTGCTACCTCCCTTTGTCATCGTGACAAAGAAAGGGAGATGTGTATATGGAGAACCTAGTAAGGGGGAGTTACTTTGTGCACATATTGAGGGGAAGTACTCTACTATTGTTTCTTTTTGCATATGATAGAGATGACTTGTTTTAGCTTGTTTCCACTAATCTTACTCATAGGACTTGATTGCTTGGTTATTTTGTTTACTGCACCTATTCTTAATTGATATCTACCTATTTTTCATGATTTCATTGGACTTATTTGTTATATTTTCTTTGATATGATTTCACGTGGTATAGTTGAGTGTGATGTGCAGGAAATAAGTGTGAGTACTTTTGAGCAAGGCTAAGTGTTTAGAAAAGTACAGAATACTAGGTCAAAATGTGTAATTTCCTTCTCTCGGGCACTTTGGCAGTTATAGATTTTGATGTTATTGTATTATTTTACTATTGGTGTAGTTTTGTCACAGATTGCCAAATGGGGAGTTTGTTAGGACCACGGGTCTGATATTGTGATGGATTAATCCAGTTTGATAAAACGTGCTTTGGTTATAATCATCACATTAGTCTTAGGCTTATAGTTACTCAATGCCTCGTTTTACTCTAAATTAGGCCAAGCTTCATTGTCGTGCACGTCTACTGGCCGCCTTGGTTCCTGAAAGGTATTTTGGGTATTTCAAACTTGTGTTTTGATTTAGATCTCACACATGGGCACATAGCATGCATTGCATATAGTTGATATCATGTTGTCATTATGTGTGTTGTTGACTTATGTTGTGAAACAATTATTCCAAAAATGTATATTTGAAATCAAATAGGGAAATTGAGTTCACAATGCAAAGAGAAGACCAACTCACCGTTGGTTATTCGAACGAACTAAGAGGCCTATTCGAAAGAACAACATTTTTTGGTCATTTTTTATCGTTTGATTGATCTTGATCAAATGAGTATCAGTAGGTCTTCATTTGCTGATCGTTTGTTGTTTGTTTGAACGAAAGTGGCTCATTCAAATGAGCAATTGCTTCATTTGAAGGAACCCTATATAAAAACATAATTTTTTTTTTTTAGTTTTGAAGATTTATTTGAGATCCAATCTTTAAAGTATAAATTGAAAAAAATACAATTTTGAATAAGGAGAACATACATAGAAAGATCAGTTAGAGAGAAGTTTGATATTCCATTAGAGAGTATTCATATACACTTCATCCAGATCTATCTTCTCATCATACATTAATTTGATCATCACATGTGACCCAAATCAATCAAAGAGCCTCAATCATCAATTCAATTGAAGAGTTTGTGGAGTTTAACCATGTGGATTTTATCATTAGGGAATCGGAAGCTTTTGAGGTTGCATGGAGTTTGCAATTGTGTAGAGCACTGATCAGAGGATTTTGAGATCGCATGGAGCTTGCAGTTGTATGAAAAATTCAGCAATGGTAGAGTCTTGTGCCTACAAGCAAGATTAAAGACAGTTGAGTAAAACGGAGCTTAAGGAACTAAGTCCTCGTCATCATCGAGTTGTAATCTAATTACACATAGTGAATTCTTCCATGAGCATGGTCGTCTTTGGATTTTTCCATCACGAATTGTAGAGATTCGTAAAATGAGGGTAAATTTTTCATTTTTTCCAGTAGGACATTTTTCATGCACAATTTTGTCGGTAAAGCATTTTCATGCATTATTTGACCGTTTGACATGTTTAGAAGCATATTTAAAGTGTGTCATAGAAGAGAAATATGCTTAGAATATTGAAATATACTTGCTGTTTGAATTTGAGCCAAAACGGAAATAGTTTCTGGAATTGGACCAAAAGGGCATCCAGGTGGCCGGGGTGGAAACGGCCAAACCCAGCCTCAGGCGAAAATTTATTTTTTGAAAATTTTTATTTTAAATAATTTTAGGAACATTGGTTAAAACAAAATTTCAAATTGAACCGTTTCAGGATGGGTTGTAGAGTAATGGGGTTCCCGGGCTCATTAAGGGCAAAATGGTCATTTTGCCCCTTGCCCTTTTACTCTTTCACTATAAATACCACCCTTAAACACAAAGTTATACAGAAATCATTCTGTATCTACAGCAGCCACGTTCAGAGAGAGAGAGAGAGAGAGAGAGAGAGAGAAAAGCTCTAGGTTCTTCAAGCTTCAAGTCTCCGAAACACGCTTTTTGAGTGGGATTTTTGTTGACGTTCCTTCTGAGAAGTTGTTCCTCTCATCGAGACCTATATTTTCAACAGACAGTTCAGCCATCCAGCAAACACAACTCCCACAGTTTGTGAAAAATGGATCTAGGAATGATGTAGTGCTAAGCTATTAATAGATTTAAGTTTTCTTGTATTTTTTCATGTTATTGAACTGTTTAAGGAGTGTATTTAAGGTTAGGAAACCACCTAGATGGTAGTTCCTTTGAAAATCCTAGAGTTGGTAGTTTAGGGATATATGTGTTCTTGGTGTTGTTGGATGGTTTGTTGCTTTGTTTAAGGTGTGTTATATTGATAGGAGTATGTTGTGATGATTTTGAACCTATATGCATGTTGACACACCTTGTAGTTTGGACCATGTGATGATTTGGTGCTTTAGTGCTTTATGGAATTTTTATGTTCTTTATGAACTTGTAAAATTGTGAAATTATGATTTGAACATGTGTTGACATGTATAGTTTTAGCATATGTTGTGTGAAGGATATTTTGGAATATTAAAGTTATGTATTTTGTGGGATAAATTGCATGACTTGAAAAAGGGACACCATGTGTTTGATAAATTGTCACATTGAGGTTGCATGATGAGATCATGGCATTTTGGCATAGTATAATTCCTTGAAAACATGGTGTGAGTTGAGCACGTAATGCTATGCATTATGAGGGTGTAGATCTTGTGGTGAAAAACTCAAAATTTGGCCAATAACAGTACTCACTGGCTAACGGGGACGGACCGTAAAGTGGGACATGGGTGACATAAAGTTGCGTGTGTGCGTCACACATATAGACTTTGCATGGCATTGGGGGATAACGGGTGTAATAACCTGAAATTTTTAAAAAATAAATAAATAAAATTTTTCAAGTTATTATATTATAAATATTATTATTATTATTATTATTATTATATGGGTGCATGTAAGTATGTGATGGGTATAATATATATATGGATATATATATATATATATTAAATTATTTAAGTGTGTATAGATATACACATGTGAGTGTGTATATTTAAATGTGTAAATATATATATATATATGAATATATATATATATATATATAAGTGTGTGTACGGGTATGTGGGTGTGTGTGCATGATGGTTGAGTGTGTGACACTCAAATAGGTAAGGTGAGGGATTGAGTGTGTAAGTAAGTTAGTGTATGGGAGTGTACAAGTCAGAGATGATTAGGAGGGTAAGTCTAATTCAGAAAGTGAGGTAGAGAGAGGGAGAGAGAAATAAGAGAGAGAGAGGGAGAGAGAGAGAGAGAGACATGTATATACATTACACATGAGTGCACGGTTGGGGGGAAAAAGAAACCAATAAGAGAAGAGACCAAGGGGAGGGGCTGAAAGTGTCTTGAGGAACCAGGAGACCAAAAGTAAAGAACCAAAGGGTGGAGATCAAAGAGAGAGAAGGAAAAATCAGGAAAACGAGTAAGCCATACTAGCTTCTGTTTTTAAATTTTTCAAAGCATGGTAGTGTATTTAAATTATAGGGTCTTGTAAAGTAAAATATACGAAAAATTTTGCAAAAAGAATCAAGCAAAAATGGTGGCAAGATGAAGCAGTTAAGGTCAATTGCAGGTTAGAGAGAGAGAATTGGATTTCTATAATTTTATGTATTAAGCTTGGTTTAAATCATGAGAAGATGTTAAGAAAAGTTGCAGGAAGAAATTTGAACAAACATAAGCTCAAAACAGTAGAAAAATAGCCAAGAAAATAAAGAAACATGGTTGGCCGGAGCTACGGTCATCCTCGGATTCGTGGGTGTTTGGTAAACTAAATCAAAAACTAAGGTTGGGGATGAGATATACATGAAAAATGGAAGGGAATCACATTTTAAAAACATGAAAAACTCACCGGAAAACGGTCGCCGGCACCGGAACCCTACTGGTACCTCGCCGGAAAAACAGGGAAGAAGGGGGGTGTCTGGGTCGGGTCCGGGTCCGGTTCGGGTTCGGGTTGGGCTTGGGCGACCCGCCCCTGCCACGTGTAAGCCTCTTGTTTTAAATTAAAATGGGGATGGGGGTTGTTTGGTTACAGGGTTATAAAATTAAAATTGAAATTTAATTGGGCAACAGGGATATCTTATCCTTGTTTTGGATTAGCCACTGTTTGGCTATCTGAATTAAGAATAAGAGAATTTGAAATTACAAATTTACCCTTGGACTTTTAAGAAATTAAATCTGACCCCAGAACTTTGAAAATTTTACTTTGACCCCTAGACTTTTGAGAAATTATAAACTGACCCACCAGAATATAATATTAATAAAATATTTAAATAATTTAAATAATTTAATTAATTTAATTATTTAAATATTCCAAAATAATCCGAAGTCCAAATGGGACAAGTCATTAGTGTATTTTGACTATCTCGACCATTCCGAGGCCAATGGTGAGGTCCATTTTATGAGACGGGATCCCAAAAAATAAAAGACCCGTAGTGACCTTTAAAATTACCAAAATGCCCCTAAATTGAAACGTAGTCGAACGAACTCCGAATTAAGTAAACAAATAGTAAAACTTTATTATTTCGAGCCTTCCAGACTCAACCGTGGAGTCCGATCTGTGAGAAGAGCTCTCAGGATGTAAGGACCCGTAAAAAGTACAAAATGACCATTATTCCCTTTTTAGCTCAGATGTCTGAATTGAATTCCACGAAAACCTAAACTTATTTTCTTCGACGTCCCGGACTCAATAGTAGAGTTTAATTTGGCAAAATAGAAACTTATAAAATAAAGACATAAAATTTGATGAATAGCATAATTCAGGTAACAAATGAACTGAGTCACATGTTATGATTTTAGGGAAACAGAAAGGCAAGAAGAAGGTGATCTGACTTCCGGTATTCTTACTGTGGTTTTGCTATACGACGAGTACACTTTCTTGATAGTGAGATTGAACCATCAGGTATGATATATTGTGCTAAGTAAGAAATAGAATTGAGTTTAGGAATACTTGCTCTGTTGACTTGATGATTCACATGTTTGTTTGATTGTTCACATGCTTATGTGCTTCATGCTATCTTGCTGAAATTTGGGTGATAATGTGGATGATGATTATGTGTATATCGCATGTGTTAGTATAATGTGTGGATTATGTTCTCTGAGAATTGTTGAGACTATGAAATGTGTGATTGAAAGCATGCTTCATGTGTGGATGAGATACATTATTGAGATTTCATTGTGGTATGAATGAATCAAAGCATGTTGGCATAGTGTGATTCCTTGGGCATGGTGTGAGTTGAGCACGTGGTGCTATGCTTTATGAGGGTGCAGATCCTGTGGTGAAAAACCCAAAATCGGCCATTAGGTACTCGCATGCCTGACGGGTTCTGGATCGTGAAACGAGACATAGCAAGGCGGTATTCATGCCAACGGGGAAGGACCGTATCATGAGACATGGGTGTGGCATAGAGCTGCATGGGTGCGTCATGCATATTTTCATGACATTGTATTAATGAATCCATGAAGGTGGTATTGAGTTTGTATTGGATGCGTTGTGAATATTGTCATTACATCATATAAATGATTAGGTAGGCATATAGAAATAAATGTATACTTGCACATGCCACGTCCTTAATTTTGTTTCTTGCATTAGCATTATATTGTACCAGCAGTTGAGCTGACCCATTCGTGGGACAAACATTTCAGATGAGGACGCTCAAGCTACTTGAGACTCAATAACACCTTGATAGGATTAAGCACTTGGTGTATTTTTGGCCTATGGAACTTATGTTTTGTGATGTAAGGGCTTAAGCCCGGATGACCTGTGAACATTGAAATGATGGGATGTACCTTATGTTTTTATATGTATTGATGGAATCAGATGCATGTTTAGTTAAATTTGCTTAAGTTGTCCTTTATTTTATTTTACTTATTGTCTCGTCAGTCGCCTCTCGGGTTCGCTGGGATTCGGGGCGTGACAACGGGATATAACTTTTGAACTGTACACGTGCACATGCCACGCCTTTAAATTTGTTGCTAGCCTTAATATTATGTTATACCAGCTGTTGAGCTGACCCATTCGTGGGACATTATTTTTCAGATGAGGCCCTAGACACTTGAGACTTGTGTAAGTTTTGAAGGGTGGGAAGAAATGGACATGTTGAAGATTTAGCTCTCGGGGGCATATTTTGAATGTATGGGCATAAGCCCAATTTATTGTATTTGGACTTGAACATATTGTGGACAATAGGCCTTGGGCCATTTTGAAATGTATGGGCTTAAGACCCAAATGAATGTATGATGCTTTTATTTAAATGTGTATTAAATGGATGTGTTGGAAATAGAGGATGCATGTGTAATTTGATGGAATTGTGGCCACTGAGTGAGGGTGGGTTGTTTAGGAATTTATGCTTATGAGGTTGTGAAAATTAGGAGTGGAAAACATTTAGAAAAACAAAGGAAGCTATATCCAAATTTTGGTAAAATTAAAGTGGGAAATAAAGTGTGTAAAACACCCTTGAAATAGGTGAGAAAAATGCTTAAAATGAGGATTTATACTGTAATACCCCGACCCAAAAATACCGGGTCATATGACACGTATTACGGGGTTAAGTGAATTAGTATAAAGATTGTACACTTAAGAAAATAATTAATTATTTAGAATAATTAATTAATTAATTATAAGAAATTATTTATTAATTATAATTAAATATTATGACACACACTTACACACATGGAAGGTGTATTGTGTGTATGTATATATGGCCAAGTATGTATGCATGTATGTATATAAATGAATTGAATATATGTATATATATGTAATTATCTAAAGTATGAACAGTAGTGTGAGTGTGTATGTCGCCTGATATATGTGTGTGTGTTTAGGTGTGTTAGTGTGTGTGTGTGTGTGTGTCTTATATTATATGTATATATATGTTCAAAATATCAACCTACACATTAATGTAAAGCCACAAGTGGGCTGATTTGAGAGCAGTGATGGGAAGGGAGACTGCAGCTAGTGTGTGTGCTAGTATGTGTGTGTAAGTGAGTGAGTTAGTGTGTGTGTATATATAATATACATATATGTTACAAAGATCCCTTCCCCCATTAATGCAAACTGAAAAGAGGAAAAGAGAAATTTATGAGATTGGATAGACAGCCGAAAATGGGGACTGGAGTAGGCTGAGGTCGTGTAGAGAGAGAGAGGAGAGAGAAGGGTTAGTGGAAACCCTTTAAAAGCAAAGCATGCAAAACATGTTTGCTTCTTAAGAAAAAGAATCAGAAATGAGCCAAGAAGCTTAAGGAGGAAGAAGCAAAGAAAATCAAAAAGTGAAGGAGATCAAAATCACAACAAAAGGTGAGAAATGTGAAAATTTATCAATTTCTCTCTCTAGAATTTTGATTTAATAAGAATTGTTTTTGAGTTATTTATAAACATATGATGTTAGATATATGTTTACAAGTTTATTAAGCATGAAATGTAGCCTTGAAAACACCCAAAAACTAGAGACCCAGCAGCTACAGCCATTAAAAGACCTTGCTCAAGCAGGTCTGAACCGACTTCTACCAAACCAATTTTGGCTTAGTAAAACTTCAAATAGAGACCAAGAGGGTTTTAAAAACCCTAATACGCGATCATAAAACCTAAGAAACGACCTCCATAAATTGAGTTGCAGGTTACGGGTTTGAAACCCCATTCCTTAAACTCATTGTTAAATCGATATAAAAGAATGAAAAACGAAACCCCATGAAGAGGGGATCACAACAGAACAAATTTCATGGAGTTTGGCTAAGAAATAAGCATTTACGACCAATTTACAAGTTTGATTACCAAACCTTCAAACGAGCCAACAAGACCAGTTTGAGCCCCCAAATGAATGTCAAACCCTTACACAATGTCCCAGAAGTATATTAGAGTGAAAACAGTGAGAAAACAGCGAGCAAAAATGCACGAAGTTGAAAAGAAAGGAAACCTGCAACTAGGGCAACGTAGGGGAAGAAAAGAAGAAGAAGATGAATAGTAACAGTTTGGGTTATGGGTTAAATCGGGTTCGGGTCGGAACCCGACCCATCGCACAAAATGGTTAAGTAGGACGGTGTCGTTTTGGCTTATGTTTTAATTTTTAAACCATTAGGGCTGACGTCATCATGACGTCAGCATCACATAATTAACCCAACCAGACCAGATTGGTTCAGTTGAAACTGGACCGGTTCACTTGAAATGGATCTGAACCCACTAGTTCAGTCCGAAAGTTTTAAAAATTCTATTTTGACCCCTGAGCTTCTGGAAAATTGTACTGTGGCCCAAATTTTGAGAACTTTATGCAATTGCACCCTTAGAAAAATAATTAAATAATTAAATTAAAAAGTAAAATTACTATTTTGCCCCTAGGTCATAAATAAAGCAAATGAAGTCCAAATTTAACATATGAATAGTGTATTTTGACTATTTTGAATATTCTGAGACTAATGGTAAGGTCCGTTTTGAGAGACGGCGCCCTGAAAAATAAAGACATGTAAAGGGGTAAAATGGTCCAAATTACTCCTAGTACCCCTAAAGCCAAATTGAAACCAGAGAAGGTCTAAATTGACTTTCTCCGACATTCCAGACTTAATGGTGAGGTCCAAATTATTAAACGAAGTACGAAAAAATATGACACGTAAATAGGTGAAATGACCATTTTGCCCTTTTACGTACAAAAGTCCAAATTAAATTCTAGGAAAGCCTAAATCGACTTTTTTTGTCGCTCCGGACTCAATGGTAGAGTCTATTTGACCAAAAGAGATGTCTAAAATAAAAATACATAAAATTTGATGAATAGCATCTGTCAGATAGCTACGAACTAAAGCGTTGGCCGAAGTACTAAACTAAGGCACGTACGAGGAAATGATATACGAAAAGACACGACACGTAAATATGTGAAGTAAATAAATTTAAATTAAAGTTAATAGAGCTACCAGAAGAGTATAAATTGAAATAAATTAAATTTCTAACACATTAAATTGTGTCATAGGTTAAGAGTACGAGTTAAATTAAGTGCTTATGAAATTATGAAATCGTTTTAGGATCTAATACGAACTAAGCATAAGTTAAGCAACATCAATAGGTGTTATTACGGTGAATGTGAAGTTAATGAGATTATTATGAATTGTTTTTAGGAATTACAAAGGAAGTTGGAAAGCGCATTATTAGCACTAACCCTAAAGGACCTAAGGTGAGTAACCCTGTATTTGAAGTAGAGATTTAACTCTATAGATTTGAAAAGGTTTTAAGTTCAAAAGATATGAAATGTTTGAATTCCAAATTCAGTATTTTACATGATTTCAATTTTAAATTATTTCTGTTCTTATAAACCCTATTGTGACATGCTCAGTAAATGGTTTCTCTACAGTTTTCTTAAAAATGTGTTTTCAGCATGTCTGAGTTAAAATACAAATCTTGTTAAATATTCTGAGTTTGCCTATTTCAAGTATACGAATGTTTATCACGAAGTTATAAATGTTATGTTTTAAAGTACTCACGAGAAATATCTATTTGACATACTCATATGTTAAATGTATTTTAAATGCAAGATAAATGGTGCATAAGCACTTAGACAAGATTATGAGTTTTCAGCTGCCTTGTAAAATAGGCAGGATTTTGGGTTCTCCGAAATTCAATTGCCCTGTAAAATGCCAGGTAGCAGGATCTAATCCCCCAAGCATAAGATATCTTCACTTATAAGTAAAATGAGAGTCTGGTTCGAAACGGATTCCATTAATGAAAGAGATAGGATGACAAATGAGTTTGAAAATGGAAGTAGGTTTTACCCCCGTTTTCACTATGCATATGTTTCGAGTTTTATACTCTATTTAAGAAGTACAAGATTAGCTTGAATACTTTAAATGTTTCAAGTTTTATGTTTTAAAGGAATACATATATATGACGTTATGTTTGAAAATGGAAGTAGGTTTTACCCTTATTTTCATTATGCATATGTAAATGTTTTGAAGTTATATGTACATGTTTTAGCTTGAACACATAAATTGTTTCAAAGCTATATGTTAAAGGAATGCATATATTATGTGTTCAAAGTATACAAACAATTGGTAGTGATTGTTTTACAAACTCTTATGTTCTAAAACACTACTAATTGAAACCCCATGACGAATACTGGAATTGCTCACAAGCTTAGATTAGCTTACCCGAATTTTTATTCAGACCCCCCTTTCAGGTGATTAACAGCAGTCTTGATTAGAGGACGATGATGATGAATCTGCCGTTTTTGGAAGTTATGTTCAAGTAGTTCTTTTGTTTAGCACTACGAACTTTAAGTATGAAATCTTGTATTAGTAAAGTGGTACCCTATTATGTATAAGCCCCACAGGGCAATTAAACATGTATTGTTTATAAATTCTTTAAGTTTTTAGTTATACTCTGAATGTTAAATCATGTATGCTATGTAAAGAGTGGTAGTACTGGACGGATGTGCGTAATTTAAAAATAAGAAAAGAAAAGAAAAAGATTTTCACGCTTTCGCAATCACATGTCGCACATCTATCCGATACCGCTGCTTATGCGAGCCTTCGCCCTAAGGTCGTCGGGCCTAAGGGTGGCGGTTGCGATCCGATAATCCGCATAGGGTGGGTTTCAGGTCATGACATATAAACTAGGGAAAAATGGGTTAAAAATGGGTGAAAAATGGTTTGAAAACTTGGAAAAAAAATCAAAAAAAATGGAAAAGTTAGGTTGCAGCCATGAACAATAAACCTGCAAAAATTAGATTTTTTGCTTGTAGTTGCTATAATGATTCAAATTGACAAGCTCCCAGCCTGCCCACACCCTGCCGCGCGCGCGCTTTTTCCTGCACTGCGTGCGTCGCGCCAGCCTGTGCCACGTCCTGCGTGCCCGTGGCCCTGCCCCCTGCGCGCCTTTTGCGTGTTGCCTTGCCACCCTACTGCCCTGTTGCTGCACCGTACTGTCCAACTCCTTTTCACCACCCTTTTGGCCACCTTTTTTAGCCATTTTTTGGCACCTTTTGAGCTACATTTGGACACTATTTTGGGCCATGTTTGGCCAATTTTTGGGCCATGTTTGGGCCCCATTATGGGCTATTTTAGTGACCTTTTTTGGCAATGATTGACCACTAATATGGGCTATGTTAGCCCCTCTCCCATAGACGATCTTTGGTGGGATTCTTGACCCATTTATGGACTATATCTTAGACTATTTTCAGGGCCATTTGAGACATCATTTTAGGGGAGTTTTGGGAAATGATTTAAGATTGTGTTAAGGACCATTTTTTTAAATATAAGTTAAATTAATTAGAACATTAATTGGGACAAGGACTTGGAAAACATTGGGGGACCATTTTGAGTTAAGCTGAATGACAAGTGTTTAATTTAAACCTTGTGTAATACCCCGACCCGAGAATGTCGGGTAATGAGGTGCATTTTATGAGGTTATGAAAAAATGAGTGTAAATATTATGTCCTTAAGAATATGATAAATGAATTTAATGTAATTAATTTATTAATATGAGAAATTAAGTATTAGTTATAATTAATATAAAATGTGATGATTAAATTATAAAATATAATTAATTGAATAACTAATTTATTAATTAATTAAACATAAAAAAAAATTTATTTAAATATATATGTATATGTGTGTGTGTGTGTGTGTGGTATATTATATATATATATATATATACATATTTTATATATACATGGAAACAAGGAGGTATGGTGGGAAGTGAGAGGAAGTAAGGTGCCTATGTACAATATATGTTGTTAGGTGAATGGGAATGAAAGAAGGCATGGCCAAATCAAAAAGTGAGGCTGATTGAGATAGGGTAAAGGGGTGAAAAGAAAGGAGTTGTGTAATATCCCGACCCGGGATACCGGGTCACATGACACGTACTACGAGAAAAAGAAATTATATATATAATTAATTAATTATTAAATTAATTAATTAATTATGAGAAATGGATATATATATATATATATATTAATTAAATGTATATATATATGTGTTTATTTAATGATATATGTAAATGTAAAAAGTAAAATGTGAAAAAATTGTGAACAGTGTGTGAATGGTGTGTGTGTGTCGGCTGGTGTGTGTGTGTGTGTGTCTTGTATATATGTGTATATGTATATATATGTATATATTATATGTATAAATATCTTGCCAAATTAAATGCAAAGTAGAAAAGAGAAAAAGTACAATTTATGAGATGGGAGAGCTATGTAGGGCTAGAAATCAGAATAAAGAGAGAGAGAACTGTAGAGAGAGATTTAGAGGAGAGAGAGAGAGAGGTCGGTTATCCTTGCTTTAAAAACTGAAACATGCAAAGCATGTTATTCTCTCACGAAAGAAATCAAAGGAAGGGAAACTGAGGAGAAGAGAAGAAGATTCAGAGCAAGAAAGAAGGAGAAAACAATGTAGAAAAAAGGTAAACCCATAAAACAATTAAAATTCTCTCTCTAGAAGTTTTGATTTAATATGAACTGTTTTGAGTTATATATGAACATATAATGCTAGATAGACATGTACAAGACTGTCAAGCATGATTTTAAGCTTTAAAAACACTGAAAAATGACAAACCCAAGATCGACTGCCATGGATGACCTTCAAGAAAGCAGGTCTGAAATGGGTGAAACTAAACGGGTTCTGACCTATCAAGACCTCAAGCTGAGGTCAAGAGGGTTTCAAAAATACCACTACGCGACCAAAACTCAAAAGAACCGACCCTCAAATGTCTAGTTACAGGTTACGGGTTACACCCCAACCCTTTTAAAACTTAGTTTAAATCGATATTTAGGAACGAGATATGAATCCCCATGAAGAGGGGATCATAACAAACGAAATCCCATGAAATTTGGTTAAGAAATAAGCATGAACGACCGAAATAACAGTTCGGATTATCGAGTTTAAAACCGAATATATGAAGAGGTCTTGAACTCCAAAATGAATGCCAATCGAATTGTATAAACCTTAGGAACATTTTGGGACAAAAACAGTGAAGAATGATTGAGTGAAACGTCACGAAATAGAAGAAAAAGGGAAACTGAAACCCTCAATCTGTCCTTAATGGCCCACCATACCCTATCTTTAAACTTTCGGGCCTTAAGATCCTCATTATCGATAACATTCGGGGCGAATTTGGCCAACTCATTGAACGCGGCCTCGTACTGCTCCACTGTCATATTGCCCTACTGAAGTACCATAAACTTAGCAATTTTTCGATTCTTCCCTTCCTGGGGAAAGTACTTTTCATTGAACACCGTAGTAAAACGCTGCCAGTCCATGTCCAGCTCCCTGGCCTCCTCAAGCAACCACCATTTGTGGGCAGCTCCCTTGAATCGATATGTGGCATATGCCACATTCTGTGTCTTAGTGCATGGCAAGATGCGAAAAATTCTGTTCATCTCCAAAAGCCATTCTTCTGCAATTATGGCTCCTTGGTTATCATCAAAGGATGGCGACTTCATCTTCTGGAATCGCTCATATAGGAAGAACGAATCATACTCATCCCTCTGAGAGCTACCCTTGTTGACAGGCCGCCCTCGTCGCGCTGGTTGGCTAGTATTCTAGTTAACCGGCTGCTCCTGTCGTATCAGCTGACTAACACCCACGTTGATAGGCGGCTCTTATCGTACTAGCTGGCTAGTGCTCGTCTGATTCGTACCAGCTTGATTCTGGGGTAATGCCTCGATAACCCTCTCTATCAACTGTTCCAAACGCTTGATACGCTCTATGGCGGCTGCGGTAATCCTTGTGTCAACCATTGTTGAAAAGACATTCAGTACATTTACATAAAGTGACGGTCAGTAGCTACGTAAGGTTTAATATAAAGGTATCGGTATTACTATCATTTTATTTCTAGACGTAACAGTGCTAGTGTCCTAATCCTGTCTCCCATGACTCGCTAGCACCTAAAACCCCCTGGCTCTAATACCAAGCTGTCACGACCCGAAACCCACCCTATGCAGATCTCGTGTCGTGGGGCCGGCCTAATGGCCGTCCCTACTTTTTTCATTCTTTTACCAATGATAACAATAAGCGATGTATCCAAAACATTAAAGTGCGCGGAAGCCTTATTATAACATTGTTCAAAAACTAAAAATAACTCTGACAATAACCAAACATAAACCACTTTTAGGTGGTGAGTGCATGAGAGAAACTACTGTATTCTATTATGCTCCTCAACCGTCTCCTTACGCTTCGGATCTCCTACTGTGGTTCTATAGCATTCTGACCTGAAAAAAATAATAAAAGAGGTAAGCTAACGAAGCTCAGTAAGTAAAATCCTATCTCCAATACGGGTTAGGGATTACATAGGAAAAATAAACTCAAGGGAAACATGATAGCCAATCATGACAATGGTTGCAGTTAACTGTAAAACGCCACAATAGCCAATGAATGATAAGGCACAATAACAATCATGAGTAATAGTGTAGCATGAATATGGAATAGGCCTAATGATCACAATCAATATAACTACTGCCACAATAAAATGGTCACAGTCAAGTCCAATAAATAAGGAACAACCAACATAGAACTATTCATAGGGAATGAAGACATCCTATGAATCTAATCAACGTCAATATATCAATTAAATATGAATGATGCCTTTACTTTGTTCAGGGTTTGGCAGACCTTTGGTCTTTTGGGGCCCGGCATACCCCCTATTAACCTAAATGCATATAAAGTGCCCATTAACTTACTGTGGAAAAACGCCATCATTGCCATGTGTCTGTTCACGGACTTGACCCGTAGGTCCCATAAATTGACCTGTAGGTCCCAGTTAATCAGATAACATCAGATGGGTAATGCGACTGAGCACAAAACCCAACATTTATCATAAATCAAGATTTTATTGTATTCCATATGAAGTGTACAAAGCATGGAACATCATAACATAAACACACAGTGATAAACGTTAATACAATGAATCAAGTCATGAGATATTTATCAATAAGAATCCACCAGATAGAACAATCTCCATAGTGGGAACAATAACAGTGGATACATATATGAGTACAAGCTTTGGTAGTAATAGAAAGATTGTGGCTTGGCAAACCACGTATCAAAGATAGAAATTTACTTACCTTATCAATGCGTCTTAGTATTCCGTGATCTTCCCTTTCCCTTTCGAGTTTCCTATATATATATATATATATCAGTAAACACATTTCAGCTTTAATGTCATTTATTGAATTTACACCTTGCTACTCTAAATATCTCTTTTATTAATTTATACTTTTACTACTTCTAATTTGATCTAATTTACCCAAGGGTAAAATGGTCTCTTATGTGTCTATTTTTGGGATTCTGTTTTCACAATTTGGACTTCACCGTTGAGTCCAGAAGGTTTGAAATAATAAAAATTCACTATTTACTTAACTCAATCGGAGTCCATTTGACTCAGCTTTGACTTAGGGGCATTTTGGTCATTTTAGCATTTCTACGGTATTTTATTTTTCGGGATTCCGTCTCTTGAAACGGACCTCACCATTGAATCCAGAAGGTCCAAAACAATAAGTTTATAGTATTCATTGGACTAAGTTGCGCGTCAGAATTTAATTCAAATTTAATTAATTTAAACTAATTTATTAAGTTAATTAAATGTAACCAATGCATATATTATTGGAGCCCAACTTGATCACATGTGCCTTAGTGGCACAGTGGTTTGTTATCCTCACCCTTCCCCTTGGGTCACAAGTTCAATTCTCAGGGCATGCAGCCCTTGTGCAACTTTTTTTTTTTTTCATTTCCTTTACACTTGTAAACCAAGTAATGGATAACTTCTCCTTCACAACTAAACACCTCCAAACTCCAATTTAAGAACACAACCCATAAAGTAACAGTGTTGGGCAGCCTTCTGAGGTGGGTCGGGTCTGACCCGACTCGGTTTGGCCCAAACCACGAAAAAAAAACTCAGTAACGCATCACCCACCCCAGCGTAGTGCCGGTGGTCTCTTCAATCGACGTCGACTCACCGGCGATGGATTTTCTCACGGTTTCCACTGGGCCTGAAACCTATGCCTCATGGGCAACTCAAATCTGCCCTCGGTTTTTCGATTGGAGTGTCGGATCTCCCCCAAAACAGGAAAAATCGTAGCTCTGGTGGAGCTGCACGATTTTCCGGCCACCCTTTTTTCTTCTCATTTTCCCCCATTTTCTACACCATTTTGATACTATTAATTCCCTGTACCTAAGAGGATTAATTCCTCATGATTTAAACAAGGTTTAATGCATAAAATCACTCAAACCAACTCAAACACCACAACCTATAATTGCTGATTTCTAACCCATTTTCCTTCATTTTTTTTAAAAAATGATCCTCATTCCATGCTCATAAAAACCCTTTCACCAAATCTATATTTCATGCTTAAAATAAAAAAAAATAGAATTGATCCAGCTTACCCCGTTCCAAGCGTACGCGCCCAGTCCAGTTCCGATCTCTCTGCTCCGTTTCACTCTTCTTTGTTTTCCACTTCTGTTTCCCCCCATGCTTTAGTCTCAATCCGGTGTCCTTGTTCCACCCCTCCTCTATCAACACTAACAGATTAATATACGTTACCATCGCCCCTCCATCTCTTGCGCCCACCAGTTTCTTTCTTTCTCTCAAATCTTCATGTTGCCGCAACCTCTCACAATCTCATCATTTAATAAGATTTCTTCACTTGTTTTTTTTTTTAGTTACTCTCCGTCCTTTCTCTGACCCTTTACTTCCTGTGCCCATAACTCTCCCAATTCCCCTTCTTTAAGTTACTGTTACAACCATAACTGATATGCACCCACACACACATATATTTCTATACTTACACCTAGATATATATACATATATATATATATTGTTCACATTGTCAAATCCTCTTTTTATTTATTTCAAATTCTTATTTTATTTCCTTTTAAAATTTATTTTATTTTTATTTTTATTATTATTATTATTATTATTATTATTACTATTTTATTTTTATTTATATTTTTTTTGTTGCTATTCGTTTGCGCTGGCATCGGTCATATATTCAAAGCTATTGAAAATCCAAACCGTTTATTTCATCATCGCAACATAAAGTCTTATCAACTCGGTTACAATTGGGTTCAGGGTATTACAGCTTCTTTCCTCTCTGGTCACTTTTTTTTCAATTCCCTTCCTCTTTTTTTTTTTTTTGGGTCATGAATCCCGCCTTAGATTCATTAAATGCGTTCAGTTGCATGATTTGTAGCGTCACCCGTTTAAGTCTCTTTTTTGTCCATTAGACTTTATTCGATTATCGTAGACATCGTATTTCCATTTTGTATTTTCAGTGTCATATTTCCTTTTTATGTTCATGAACATCCTTTGGTTAGTATAAGGATGGTTTACTCACGTGCTCTTTGTATCATAACATTTTCCTCATGGAAGGGTAACTTTAGATTTATTCGTAATATTCATTCGTGATTCTCAATCACGTGTCCATTTCTAAGGGTTACTTAAGTTAAAGATTTATCAATCCCCTTTCATTTCATTGTATATATTTCATTGACACACCTGCCTTTGTTTTCGAATTCGTATGCATTCATCTTTTTATGAATTATATAGGTTGAGGAACTTAGTTCCTTATTTCCTTTCAAATTATCAATAGGTACAATTACTTTTTATTTTTCATTCATGATTGAGCCTTTCATAATTTTGATTCCTCATTTCTTTATGAATTAAAGTATAGCAATTATACTAAGTTTATCTCTTCTTTAAGTCTTGATAGACTTATTTAAATTTCTCGGGGTAGTCTTTTACTCCAGTCATCGACTCTTCATATGAGAGTCTACTTTTTAAAGTATTCTTAACTGTAATATCATATTTGGTTCACCTTGAACCTTGTATATCATTTTTGATCAATTCAAATCGTAAAGTCTAATGTCTTTTTAATTTATAGTCATTATTTTCGTTTCCCTTACCTCTGCTCAAAAGGTTATTCAGTGTCTAATTTTTCATATCCATCATATTTGGTTTTTCATCATATGTTACGTTTTTCTCCTCAGTCGTTATTCAATTTTTATAAATTTTTTCTCTCAAAGAACCTATTCAACTATATAGGGAGTTCCTTGTACATTCTGTGACTTCAGAGCCACATAATAAGGTGATTAGTCTCATCTATAACCAAAGATTTAATATCATACTAGCACTTATTCAATTGCAAGTACTGCTATTCACAATCTTGTCCATTCTGGACTTCATATCATATTTTAGTATTGTTTAAATCAATTAGTCATTCCATCATTTTATCATTACATTTGACATTCAAAGTTTATCAAGATTATGTCAAGTTTTTCCCACCATGGAAGTTCTCAACTTCCTTAGTATCACAGATTTAGTTATTCTTACCTTCTACCTCAATCATAATTATTCTCGTAGTATCTCAAAGAATTATATATCATCTTATCATAGTCGTTGTCCTCACCAGTTTTTCTAGACATCGTGCCACAAGTTCCGTCTCTTTGATCATCAGATCATATTAATCCTTAAAAGTCATTCAGAGTCATTAATCATTTACCTTTTGGCAATAGATTCAGCTAACTCAATAAAGTATCGTCAATAAAGTACTGTCCATAATTGGGTCATATCGTACCTAGATCAACAAGATCCATTAAATTTTCTCCAATGATCTTTTATCATGCGTCAGCCTCCTTTTGGAATCATTTCATTTCATAATGTTCACTTTGACAGTCTCACTTATGCAATAACTTTCTCCCAAGGCCTTATTTGTCTTTACCCTGTCAGGATCTATCTATGACTCATTCAATAATCCCCATGTTTCTAACATATCATCAATCCATCTGAAGTCTCAAACTCCTCATGTCACTATCTATTAAGTCTTCCTTAAACTATCTCTCATATGGATTTGTTGTCAGATCACCGACTTCCTAAGATTTTACAATCCCAACTCTATGTCACCTTATATCTTCCAAAAGAGCATTAACCGTTACCCTTGTTCAAATGATAGTTTCCCCCAATTCACTGATCAATTCACAGCTCAGATATCTAAGAGTCATCAACCTTGATACTAGTATGATTCTTCCCAATAATCCTTAACATTGCCATTAAGCATACTAGTATCTCCCAAAAGTCACTATGCATTTGATCATCTCAATCACTATAGAATCATCAATTTCAGTCATAGCATAGTCTTTCCCAAAGACAATTAATCTTAGTACCTAAACACGCTATCGTCTCCAAGAATCACCGTTCATTTAATCATCTAAATCACCCAATAGTCCACAAATTCAATATTTGTATGATATCTCCCAATGAATCAGTAACCTTATAGCTCTAATACCACTCTGTCACGACCCGAAACCCACCCTACGCGGATTAGGGGCAACGACCGACATTGCCACTCGAACAGGCCGTACAGAATCAAATGAATTGCATAGAATGATAAATTTTTCTTCTTCTTCATATCACTAAATCATAAATCATTGAATCATTTAATGCAGAAGCTACACCAATGCAATTCATCTAATCACAAACCGAACGCCAACAACTATCAATCAAATATCTTCAAGTACCATTTTGATCATCATGATTCACTAATCAAGTCTAAAATCACTATCAATGATACAATATTACAAATACCTACTATTTAGATCAGCCTTATAGAGTATATGTTCAAATCATGACTTGGAGTTCACATCATCAATATTGCTCACAAGCATGCCACTAGCTCCACTAGTCGCCTCATTTCATTTCCTCCCTTATAGAGCTACCTGAAAAATAGTTATAAATATAGAGTGAGCTAACTTAGCTCAGTAAGTAAATTCCCTCGCTCTACCATGGAACAGAGTTAGTCTGGGTATCAAAAGCCAGTCACAACTGAAAATAAATCAACCAAGGTGACCTGTGGGTCCAAAAGGCACATCCCAAGGTAGAATAACAAATCAACAATGGGGACTGGCTTATACTGTAATATCCCGACCCGGGATATGACATGTATACTGAGGTAGACACGATCGACTAGTGTAATACCGATTGTAACCCGAACTGTTTAAGCTCTATATCATGATATTTTATTAGACTGAATGATTTTTGAATGGGAACGATTTATTTATACAGCTAGTGTCGGGCGATGCCCGAGCAACCTAAGACCGAGCCTCGTAATACATGCACACACGCATCCCCATGCATGTGTACATTTGCATGCATGCGTACCCCTTTGATATGAGTGTATGTATATACTATTAGATATAGGTATATATGTATATAAATACATATAAATGGATATATATGGATGTAAAAATAAGGTATAAATATATGTATATATATATGTATAAATTATTTTATAATGTATATGTATGTATATTAAACGAAAAGAAAAATACAAAGGAAAAATGAAAGGAAAAGGGAACGAAAGGGGGTTGTATGTGTAGTGCATGTGTGGCAGTGTGTGTGTCAAATGTGTGTAAGGTGTGTGACTATTGTGAAGGCAGCAAGGCTGCCGACTTAAGGGTGTAATTGAGAGAATTATATATATATATATATATATAGGGTAGTTTGGACGTGGATGATGGAGAGAAGAAGGGCAGTTGAAGGGCAGTCCAATTTGGCTGCAAGAAAGGGGGGAAGAGAAAGAAAAGGTGGGCGTGAGAGTGGGGCAAGTGGGAGATTTATGCCTATAAATACAGTGGGGCATTTTGAGAGAAATTAGAAAAGGAAGAAGGGAACCAAGGAACTGAGACTGAGAAGAGTGATTCCAAGAGTTCAGAAGCGGGAACTGACAGGTCCTAAAGGGTTAGAGTGAGCAGAAACTAAAGAAAAATCAGGTGAGTTAGCAAGCTTATGCTTTTATGTTTTAGAGCATGAAACTTAGATTATTTAAAGGGTCTGAATCAACATGAAATGTAGAATAATTTGGAAAAAGAATCACTCGAAATGATGCTATGAAGAGGCAGAAATGGGGAGTTGCAGGTTTTGGGGATAATTCGGGTTTCTAATTTTTCATGCTTCAAACTTTATTTTAACTATGAAGAATTGATCCTTAATAGTGCAGAAACCATTTAGGATTAAATTAGAGTGAAAACACTGACTTAGAAGTCGCGAAAATGAAAATAAAGACTTGGCCGAAAAATCGGCCGGAGCTGTAAAGCTCACTATTCGTGAGGTTAGGGAGGTTTAAATGGGAAACCAAGATTGGATTTGTAATCTCCATGGAAGGGAGAAGAGAACTGCATTGAATTTTGGGGCGAAGTTGATTGGAAAGGAGTTGCCGTCACCGGAGAAGGTGACGGAACCCTAAACAAATACGTAGGGGCTGCTGCCCCCGCGAGTCGAACTGTGGACCTAGGGTAAGGATAAAGACACGCATGACCAAGTTGACAGGCAAGCCCGTGTGAACCAATGTGAATATATATATATATATATATATATATATTATGTAAAAACTATATTAAATTAAATTAATTTAATTAAATTAATAATAGTGAAATAATGCAAAGTCCAATTAAAATAAATAAATAGCGTATTTTAACTATCTCGAGCATTCCGGATCCAGTGGTGAGGTCTGTTTTGCAAGACGGGACTCCGAAAAATAAAAACCCATACAAATGCTAAATGACCAAAATACTCCTATTGTTACCCGAACCCAAATGGAATTCCGCGAAAGCCTAAACTAACTTTCTTTGGCATTTCGGACTCAATGGTAGAGTCTAAATTAGCGATAGAGATACTTATGATATCAAGGCATAAAATTTGATGTATAGCATTACATCTGAGACGTATTTACGGATATATAGGGAACTCGAAAGGAAAGGGCAAACTCACGGGATACTGATTTAGGACCGTATTTAGAGGTAAGTAAAACCTATTCTCTTCCATTTGGTGTTTCCAAGCCAAGTTTATTCTATTTACCGCCGAACTTGTACTCTTGAACGTACCTGATATTATTGTTTTTCACAATGTGATATTGTTCTATCTTGTGGACATTGATTGACTGCTATATCATTGTTATCATGTTGAACCATGCCTCGAAAGGCCTACTGTTATGTTTTACTGTATATATGATATTCCATTGTTATACTCTTATGGAATCACTTATGATCATGATATGTTTATGTATACCGGAGTTATGCTCAGTCACAATATCCATACGATGCTTTCTGATTCACTGGAAACCTACGGGTCAAGTTCGTGAACGGACATATGGCAATTCATTGGATTGGGGGGTATGCCAAGCCCCAAAAGATCGAGGGTGTGCCAAGCCCCAAAAGATCGAGGGTGTTCCAAGCTTTGACACAGAATAAATGCATCTCTCTTATGATTATTATGACTACGATTGTTGATTTACATTATACCTTATGATTATCTTATACTGAGAGATATTTCTTATTGATTTGATTGTGATCGATTCATTGTGGCAGTACATTCTTATTGTTACACAATTACTGAGAGTTCTGTGTTGATATTATATCCATTACTCCTGATTGTATATTGTACCTGTAATATCCTGACCCAAAATTTCAACTGAGCGAACCAGGTAAACTCGAGCCGATAGGCCTTTATGTTATGATATCGAAAGGAATGGACGATTGTTAAATTTAAATAGTTTCGAGGGTACGGATAATGCCTGGGCGATGCCCGAGCAAGCCATGAATGAATATCAAAATAAAAATATAATAAAATTCAAATAAAATAATTAAAATAACAATGAAACAAAAAGAAAATAAAAAAAAAAAAGATGAAAAAAATGCTAGAAAAAGGGGCTGCATCTAGCGTTAGGGCTAGAGAAGCAGTAGCATGGGGCTTAAGGGTTCTTGGTTTTTAAAGGATAAAAAGAAAAGAAAGAAAGAAAAAAAAAGGGGCACAACTGAACAAGAAAGAAAGAAAAAAAGTAGAATGGCGCATGAAGGAAACAAATCATAGAGGCGGGGCAAAAAGAAGAAAGGAGAAGCGGGGCAAGACGCTGGGAAAGGAAAAAAAAAAGAGAGAGAAGGAAAAGGGGGAGAAGAAAGAGGGAAAGAAAAGGAGGAAAAAGATAGAGAGGGAGAGGGAAGGAGAAGAAACAGAAGCAGGGGTGTGCGGCGGGGACATCGGGATTTCAGGGGATTGAGGCAGGCGGCGATGGAGGTGGTGTTGGCATTAAGCACGATCCGAAAGGCGATCGACGCTGTAACCAGTATCGGCATAGCCGAAGTCGCTAGCAATGTTACGCCAGACCCCGAAGTCTTGATCGTGAAGGCGATGGAGCAGTGATGGGTTTGGGATTAGCAATGGCGGATGAGACGATTCTCCACGGCGTGGCATCTGAGGCCATTGATCGGATGGTGAATTGAAGCGATTTGGTGTTGATTCGGAAGTAGCTCGTGTGTGATGGGGGTCTTTGGTTTCTAGAAATGGGGAATGATTGTAAGAAAACTCAGGGAGGTCTGCCGCGGTCTGGGCGTACCAACGGGTTTATTCCAACATTATTTCGTGCTCTATTTAGTTGCTTGAGGATCGTGTTGTCGGGTGTTTCCACTGTTGTTTCAACGGTTCAGTCGGCTGCATTGGCTGCTTCGGCAATTGTGGATAGGGATAAAAATGCCAGCTATGATCAGGTGCATTGGGTTTGTTGTTGACAAGTAGCGTCCCACTCGCTGTCATCGCCTAGAACAGGGGATCACCCAAAACAGGGGAAGCCGTAACGAGTCAATTACACTGTCGTTGAGGTTCTTAACGGCAACTGTCGGCTTGACCAAGTGCTGGTTCGCAACAAGAGGTTGTCCAACTTTGAGTTGCTGTGTATATCGAAGCCAAGGTCAAAACTCTCTATTGGGTTTGGAGGAAAAGCCTTAGTTGGTTTATTGATGCTCTAGAAGATCGTCAAGAAGGCTGCCTGGATTTTATAATGATCGATTGTCCTACATGTATTTATGTTGGGATCTTGCAATGGCTTGCTCTGTTCATCTAATACAAAGGTAGACATTTTTGTATCGAACCCATCAAGCAGGAAACACCGAAAGTTACCCTAGACGCAGATTGAGTTTTCGCCAGGATTACATGGATCCTGCTTTTCTCATTTCATTGTTTACGGGTTTGGGCATGATGTTGTTAATGATGGATACAAATTGGTGAGTATGGTATAGTTTTATAGGGATGATGGGTTTGAAGTTGCAGTGGCCAATGGTGGCAGCATCTGTTGGAGCAATTGCTGTGGTGGCTGTTGTGGGCTACTTTCGTTATGGAAGCCGAAGGTGATTGAATGGTGTAAGGAGGAAGAACATGGTGAAGGTTCCGGGTTTAGCAGGATTCAAAATGGAGGTGTGAGAGGAGCAATATTGAAAATGGATTGAATTCTGATCCAGTCGTTGGGAGTGCTGATTTCAGTGAAGGGTTTGGGGGGTTCGAGCATTCATTTTTAGAAATCGGATTGAAATAGGGGGGAAGAACCAAAGGTTAATGATCTTTCTTATTCTATTGGATTATTCAGCTTTGATGGCAAAACCAAAGGAACCACGGTGCCACTGAGGCACGTGTGGCCAAGTTCTAACCAAAATAATATATATGATTAATTAATTTAATTATTTAAATTAATTTAGTAAATTATTGAGATATTTTTTCGATGTCCAAATAAAATAAATGAATAGCATTTACTTTATGTCTCAGATATTTTAAGGCCAATAGTAAGGTCCATTTCATGAGACGGAGTCCCGAAAAATAAAATACTCGTAGAAATGCCAAAATAACCAAAATGTCCTAAGTCAAAGGTGAGTCATACGGACTCCGATTGAATGAAATAAATAGTGAATTTTTATTATTTCAAACCTTATGGACTCAACGGTGAAGTCCGAATTATGAAAACAGAATCCGAAAAATAGAAACATGTAAATGACCATTTTGCCTTGGGTAAATTAGTTCAATTGGAGATCGTAAGAGCCTAAATTAGTAAAAGAGATATTTAGAGTAGCGAGGGTTCAAATTGATAAATGGCACTAAAACTAAAATGTGTTTACTAAATGATAGAGAACTCAAAGGGAAAAGGGAAAAGTTACGGGATACTGAGGTAGATCACACGGATAAAGTGTAAGTGAATTCCTATATTTTATACGTGGTTTTCCAAGTCACGATCTTTCTATTATTGCCAAAACTTGTACTCATGTATGTATCTACTGTTATTGTTCCCACCATTGATATTGTCCTATCTGGTGGAGGCCTATTGACTGATATCTCATGATTTGATTCATTGTACTAATGCCTATTATTGTATGCTAATGTCATGCTATTTCATACCTTATACATGATAGAATTTTGATTTATAATTGAATGTTGGAGTGTGCTCAGTTACAATATACATTCGATTGCTTTCTGAGTTGGCAGGACCTACAGGTCAAGATTGTGAAGGGACAAATGGTGATAGGGGTGTTTTTATTAATTGATAGGACCTACAGGCTGATTGACGGGACCTACGGGTCGAATTCGTGATTGGACATATGGTGATAGGGGTGTTCTTACATATGAAGTTATGAGGGTATTTTATCTGTATTGACCGTTCTCTCATTAATTGTACTTGACTGTGATCGTTTTATTGTGGCAGTATTCATATTGATTATGATTATTATGCTTTATCCATATCCATGCTACACCACTACTCACATTTGTTATTGGGCTTTAATGTTCATTGGCCTTGTGGCACATTACTGTTAACTGCAATCGTTGTCATGACTGGCTGTCATGTTACCTTTGAATTTATGTTTTCCTATGCAATCCCTAACCCGTATTTGAGATAGGCTTTTACTTACTGAGCTTTGTTAGCTCACCCCATTCATTATATTTTTCAGGTGAGAATGCTACAAAACCACAGTAGGAGGTCAGGAGCGTAGGGAGACAGTTGAGGAGCACAATGGAATAAAGTAGTCTTTCCTATGTACTCACCACCTAAAAGTGGGTTATGTTTAGTTTAATGTCAAATTTATTTCCAGTCTTTGAACAATGTTTGTAATAAGGTTTTCGCACTTTAATGTTATGGTTACATTATTTACTATTATCATTGGGAAAAGAATGAAAAAAGTAGGGACGGCTATTGGGCCTGCCTCACGACACGAGATCCACATAGGGTGGGTTTCAGGTCGTGACAACACCCCACTGTTCATTGGCTATTATGACAACTGTTCTCATTGGCTATCACAACATCTCATTTCTTATGATTGGCTATCATATTCTTATTCATGGATTCATACTCTTTTGTGATCATCGGTACTAGTGTCGGAGATGGGAATTTACTTACTGAGCTTTTGTAGCTCATTCCATTTACTTACCATTTTTCGGGTAGTGACGCTGCAAGACCCCAGTAAGAGTCTGAGAGTGTAGGAGGACATTTTGAGGAAATATACCAGTCTATGTTTAGTTCTCCCATGTATTCACCACCCACGGGTGTTGGTTATGTTAATTTTTGTATTAACACTTGTCGAACCATATTATGTATTGATAAGACTTCTGCTTATTATTGTTTTAAATTTTTAGTACATTGTATATTAATACGATGATATAGGAATAGAAAAAGTAGGGACGGCCCTAGGGTCGGCCCCGTGATACGAGATCCGCATAGGGCGGGCTTCAGGTTGTGACAGCTTGGTATCAGAGCTATAGGTTCGATTGTGAGTCATGGGAGATAGGACTAGAACTAGAATCGATAAATAAGACTGACGTTTTATTTTATGCGATCATTGACTATTCTCTTATACATTGATTGGTTATCTCATTGGTTATCTTCACATTGGCTATCTTATAGACATGGTTAACACGAGAAACAATCCGTTGCCTATAGTCATTTAGATCAGTTAGAGAGATTGATGCAGAGCATCATCGAATCTTTGCCATGGATTCAGGCCAGTACGAGTCAGCCGGTACGACAGGAGCAGCCTGTTAACATAGGTGGCAACGTAGGCGGCCGTCAAGGGAACGAGAAAGACTCCACATTTCTATACGAGTGGTTTCAGAAAATGAAACCCCCGACATTCAATGGTACTAGAGGAGCCGCTATAGTTGAGGAGTGGTTATTGGAGATGAACAAGATTTACAATATCCTGATATGTATTGAGGTTCAAAAGGTGGCATACGCCACAGATATGCTTAAAGGGATGGCGCACAAGTGGTGGATGATAGAGAATGCTAGAGAGCCAAGCATGGACTGGCAGCGCTTCACTACAGTCTTCAACAAGAAGTACTTCCCTTAGGAGGTATAGAACTGGAGGGTTGCTGAGTCCATGGTACTACAACAGGGAGGGATGACGGTAAAGCAATATGAGGCCACATTTACTGAGTTGGCCAGGTTTACTCCAAACGTCATCAATAGTGAGGATTTGAAAGCTCGCAAGTTCGAGGAAGGGCTGCGGTTGTTTATCAAGGATCGACTTAAACCCCAACGGTTAGCCACTTACGATAATGTAGTAGAGACTGCACGGATTATAGAGAGAAGTGACGATGAGTTTGCTAAAAGGCGAAGGAACCAGAGGTTAGGAGGTAATCAGAATAGGAGGCAAGGGCCTTCTTCTTCTGGACAAGGGTCCAGATTTACTAGACCTGGAGCTGTATCACAAGCGACAGGGTCCGGTCAGAGGAGGTAAAGTAACACTAGAGGGGGTGCAACCAAATGTTCCCACTGCGAGAAGATCTATAGAGGCCAGTGCCTCAGGGATAGCCATACTTGCTACTACTGTGGCCAGGAGGGACATTTTGCGAGAGAGTGCCTTCAGAAGGGTCAGGCCACGATGAGCACTGCTTTGATTAGAGCACTAATACCTGGAGCAAAATCATCTAGACCCCAGACCCACAAGAGTGGACAAGGGAACGTCCAACAGCAAGTAGGACGAGTTTTCTCCATCTTACCAAGAGACGTACAGGCTACAACTTCTGTAGTCACAGGTACTCTTTTAGTCAGCTTACAGCCCACTCATATTTTATTTGTCACTGGATCTACACATTCATTTATATTGTGATATCCCAACCCGGGATACGACACGTTTACCGAGGTCAATTGACTAAATAGTGTAATGTGAGCTATTTGAGCTCTATATCATGGTATTTCATGGAACCAAATGATTGAGGGATATGAATGGTTTGCTTAGTATACCTAGTGCCGGGCAACTCCCGAGCACCTTAAGACCTAACATCGTAATACGTGTATGCACGCATTCCCATGCACAAACATATTTCTCATACACGTAGTACGTCTAAAATCAGTGTATGCATACGCCATTATAAATGAATTTATATGCACATGTATGGATATATGTTCATGTATAAAGATATGTATTGTCTATGTGTATATATGTATGAATACATAAGGCATGATGTATAGTATATATATATATATATATATTTATATATGTATATATATACATGTATATGTAAGTAAAATATCAAGGAAAGGTAAAGGGGAAAGGGGGCTGTATGTGCACAGTGACCAGTGTGCATCACTGTATGTGTGTGAGTGTGTCACCTGTGTGTGTTGTGCGGCTGAAAGGAAGGCAGCAGGGCTGCCAACCTTGAGGAGGCAAGTGGGGTGCAAATATATATATATATATATGTATAGCATGTGTGGTACGTGGATGGTAAGGGTTCAAGGGGCGGTTCTCTGCAGTCAAGGAAGGCTACACAGAGAGAGAGAGAGATTGAGTCGGTTGTGAGTATTATATATACGGGTTTGTGAGTAGGGAAGAAATTGGAAACCACTGAGGGAAGCAAGAAGCTGACACTAGGAAGAGTATTATCAGGATTCAGAAACAGAAGCAAGGAGGTCCGAGGGTTTAGAAACAGAAGCAGGAACAAAAAATTCAGGTGAGTTCATTCACCTACTATTTTTGTGTTTTAAAACATAGAATTTAGATTTATCTATAGGCTCTTGTAGAGTATAGAATTTGAAAATCTTTGCAAAAAGAATCAGTTAAAATGGTGTTTAAATGAGACAGAAATGTCGAGCTGCAGGTTTGCATGATAATTAGAATTCTAAGATTTTTGTGCTTAAAACTCAGTTTTTATAATGAGGAATTAATCCCCTTAGGTGCAGAAATGAATTAGGAAAGAAATAGAACCAAAAAAGTGAAGAAATCATAGGGAAAACGAGCTCACCGGAAAATTGGTTGGAGCTATTGTTCCCTATATTCGTGAGGATAGAATGATCTAAATAGAAAACCAAAGATAGATATGGAATCCTTGTAAAAATTGGAAGAAAAATGTATTGAAAAATGGGGGAAAATCCATCAGAACAGTGTCTCCATCGCCGGAGAAGACGACTGTTTACACCGGAACCCTACCGACGCATGGCCAGAGAAGAAGGAAACTGTTTGGCCTTGGGTCAGGGTGGGCTACGGGTCGGATCCGGGTTGGGACCCGACCGAAACAGAAACGGGTAGACTGAAACGACATAGTATCATTTAAGTTTAAAAGATTTTAAATTGAAATTGGGAGTGTTTGGTAACAGGGATAATAAATTGGAATTAGGCTAATGATTTATCCAATCCGTGGATGGGATAAGAAAATTGGGTTATTGAATTCCGGTTTTTAGAACAGAGGGAACTGGTCGGTTCAGTGGGAAATTGAACCGGTTCAAGGGTTTAAGCAGTAAACCCATTGGTTCAAACCGGAACTATTGGAAATTATAATTGAACCCGAGGAAGTTTAGAAAATTGCACTGTGGCCCAAATAGAAAAATTTATAAAATATTACTTTTATTTCAAAAATACCCCTAACTCAAAAGTGGGTCAAACGAAGTCCAAACAAGGTAAGTGAATAGTGAATTTTTATTATTTCGAGCATTCCGGACTCAACGGTGGAGTCCGATTTGCAAAAAGAGGCCTCGAGAAGTAAGAAACAGTAAAAGTACAAAATGACCATTTTACCCTTTTTAGTACAAATGTCCAAACGAAATTCCACGAAAGCCTAAACCGAATATCTTTGGCGTTCCGAACTCAATGGTAAAGTCTAAATTAGTGTTAGAGATACTTAAGATAACAAGGAATAAAATTTGATGAATAGCATTAATTCTAAGATGTATTTACTGATATATAGGGAACTCGAAAGGAAAAGGCAAACTCACGGATTTCTGATATAGGACTACATTTAGAGGTAAGTAAATTCCCTTTCTCTTCCATGTGGTGTTTCCAAGCAAAGTTTATATTCCTTACGGCCGAAACTTGTACTCTTGAATGTATATGATGTTATTGTCTTCTGCAACGATATTGTTCTATCTTGTGGACATTGATTTACTGTTATATCATTGTTATCGTGTTGAACCATGCCTTGAAAGGCCTATTGTTACATTTCACTATATACTAGATATTCCATTTTTATATTCTATGGAATCACTTCTGATCATGATATGTTTATGAATACGAGATTTGTGCTCAGTCACAATATCCATCTGATGCTTTCTGATTGACTGGAGACCTACGGGTCAAGTCCGTGAATGGAAAAGTATGGCTAAAAGATGTTAGAATTTTCATGGGGGGTATGCCAGGCCCCAAAAGATCGAAGGTTCTTGCCAAGCCCTGAACTGTATAAATGCATCTCTAATATGATTGACAGAACTATGATTGTTGAATACTATTATCCCTCACTGAGAGGACATTCTTCATTGATTTGATTGTGATTGGGTTATTGTGGCAGTACATTCATATTGATACATTGTTATTGAGAGTTTCATGTTGATGTTATATCCATTACTCCTGATTGTACATTGTGACCCCACTGTTCATTGGCCATTATGGCAACTGTTCCCATTGGCTATCCCAACATCTCTTTTATTATGATTGGCTATCATAAACTTATTCATGGATTCATATTTCACCGATACCAGTGTCGAAGATCTGTTTTTACTTGCTGAGCTTTCATAGCTCATTCCACCCTACTTACCCCTTTTTAGGTGATGACGCTGCGAGACCCCAGTAGGAGGACATTTTTGAGGAATTGTACCAGTCTATGTTTAGTTCTCCCATGTATTCACCACTCACGGGTGCTGGTTATGTCTAGTTCTTATTTTTGTTATTGTAGAACCATATAATTTATTGAAAAGACTTCCGCTGATCACTGTCATTGCTAAGAGTTCCGCTGTTATTATTTTAAGATTTTAGTACTTGCATATTAGTACTATGATACAGGAATGGAAAAAGTAGGGTCGGCCCTGTGACACGAGATCCGCATAGGGTGGGTTTCGGGTCATGACATATATCCCCTACATATGCTGCTAGATTGAACATAGTGATAGAACCCTTCGGATATTTACTGAGTGTTTCTATACCATCAGGGAAATCATTGTTGGAGGATACCATGTATAGGAATTGTGGGTTACAGATTGGGGATACATATTTATTTATTGACCTTATACCATTGGAAATTTGTGGGTTCGATGTTATACTTGGAATGGACTGGTTGGCCGCAAACCGTGCTATGATAGACTGCGTGGCCAAGCGAGTTCTCATACAGAACCCCAGATTTTTTACAGTTGATTTTGAGGCGACAGGGGTGGCTTCCCCACGCTACTTCATTTCCTCTATTCAGGCTAGGCGTCTACTTCGCAAGGGATGCCACGGTTTCTTATGTAGTGTCCAAGACACTGACTCCCAACAACCTGAGTTAAATAAGATTCCCATTGCTAGGGAATTCTCTAGGGTATTTCTGAATGATCTTTTAGGGATACCCATAGATAGGAAGATTGAGTTTTGCATCGACATACTGCCAGACATTACACTGATATCCAAGACACCTTACAAGATGGCACCAGCAGAACTAAAAGAGCTAAAACTTCCGTTATAGGAATTTTTGGACAAGGGTTTTATATGACCCAGCTCGTCACCATGGGGTGCACCTATATTTTTTGTTAAGAAGAAGGATGGAACCATGAGGCTGTGTATTGACTATCGTGAGTTGAACAAGGTTACCATCAGGAACAGATATCCACTGCCTAGAGTAGATGATCTATTCGACCAGTTGAAGGGGGCTCAGGTATTCTCAAATATCGACCTGAGGTCCAGTTATCATCAACTGAAGGTCAGACCCGCTGACATTCAGAAGACGGCGTTCAAGACACGGTATAGACATTACAAGTTTCTAGTTATGCCATTTGGGGTGACCAATGCCCTAGCCGCATTTATGGACATGATGAACCGTGTGTTCAAGCTATACTTGGATGACTTCGTGATTGTGTTTATAGACGATATCTTGGTTTACTCCAAGAACCAGGAGGAACACGAGGTACATCTAAGGAAAGTTCTACAGAAGTTAGGGTAGCATAAGCTGTACGCAAAGTTGAAGAAGTGTGAGTTCTGGCTCCCTAGATAGCATTTCTAGGACACATGATCAGCAATGAGGGAATCTCTGTCGATTCTCAGAAGATCGAGGCAATCATGAATTGGCCTCAACCTACTAGTGTCACGGAAGTGCGAAGTTTCATGGGGTTAGCAGGCTACTATAGGAGATTTGTCAAGGACTTCTCCAAGATAGCTACGCCTATCACTCAGCTAACCAGGAAGGGTATTCCTTTTGTTTGGACAGAGGAGCAGGAGAGGAGTTTCCAAGAGTTGAAGGATCGAATAGTTACAGCTCCGATATTGATAGTTCCATATGGAATCGAGGGGTTTGTGATCTATAGTGATGCCTCACTCAAGGGCTTGGGGTGTTTGTTGATGCAGAATAGACGAGTGGTACCATATGCTTCACGACAGTTGAGACCACACGAGGGGAACTACCTGACACACAACCTCGAGTTAGCAGCCATTGTCTTCGCCTTGAAGATATGGAGGCATTACTTATATGGAACCATGTGTGAGATCTTCAATGATCATAAGAGCCTCAAGTATTTGTTTACATAGACGGAGCTCAACATGAGACAGCGCTGTTGGTTAGAATTGTTGAAGGACTACGAGCTCAGCATACAGTACCACCTTGGGAAGGCAAATATGGTAGTTGACGCTCTTAGTAGGAAGTCATCAGGGAGTTTAGCTTACTTGTTGACGATACAGACAGAGATACTAAGAGACTTGGAGGATATGGAGATAGAGATAGTTCTGCCCATCTCTGAGGCAATGTGTGCCAACATCACAATCAGTTTATCAATTGTGGACAGGATCAGAGAGCAGCAAACTTCTGATGAAAAGTTGACTAGGCTTCGTCAAGAGGCTGAGACAGGCATAGACTCTGAGTTTTCAGTACGAGAGGGGATGTTATGCTATCAGGGCAGAATCTGTGTACCCGATGTGCTAGAGCTCAAGAAAGAAATTCTTGATGAGGCACACAGTTCGAGATTTTCCTTGCATCCAGAGAGCACCAAGATGTATCATAACGTTAGAAGCACTTATTGGTGGTCCGGGATGAAGCGTGACATAGCTGAGTACATAGCACAATGTGCCAAGTGCTAGCAGGTCAAGGTGAAGCACCAGAAGCCTAGAGGACTTCTACAGTCGCTACCTATACCCAAGTGGAAGTGGGAACACATTACGATGGACTTCGTGTTAGGGCTGCCAAAGTTATCGAGAGGGAGTGATTCTATGTCACGACCCGAAACCCACCCTATACGGATCTCGTGTCGCGGGGCCGACCCTACTTTTTCCATTCCTGTATCATAGTACTAATATGCAAGTACTAAAATCTTAAAACAATAACAGCGGAAGTCTTAGTAATGACAGTGATCAGCGGAAGTCTTTTCAATACATTATATGGTTCTACAATAACAAAAATAAGAACTAGACATAACCAGCACCCGTGGGTGGTGAATACATGGGAGAACTAAACATAGACTGGTACAGTTACTCAAAAATGTCCTCCTACGCTATCAAACTCCTACTGGGGTCTCGTAGCGTCATCACCTAAAAAGGGGTAAGTAGGGTGGAATGAGCTATGAAAGCTTAACAAGTAAAAACAGATCTCCGACACTGGTATCGGTGAAATATGAATCCATGAATAAGTTTATGATAGCCAATCATAATAAAAGAGATGCTGTGATAGCCAATGAGAACAGTTGCCATGATGGCCAATGAATAGTGGGGTCACAATGTACAATCAGGAGTAATGGATATAACATCAACATGAAACTCTCAATAACAATGTATCAATATGAATGTACTGCCACAATAACCCGATCACAATCAAATCAATGAAGAATGTCCTCTCAGTGAGGGATAATAGTATTCAACAATCATAGTTCTGTTAATCATATTAGAGATGCATTTATACAATTCAGGGCTTGGCAAGAACCCTCGATCTTTTGGGGCCCGGCATACCCCCATGAAAATTCTAACATCTTTTAGCCATACTTTTCCGTTCACGGACTTGACCCGTAGGTCTTCAGTCAATCAGAAAGCATCAGATGGATATTGTGACTGAGCACAAATCCCATATTCATAAACATATCATGATCATAAGTGATTCCATAGAATATAAAAATGGAATATCTAGTATACAGTGAAATGTAACAATAGGCCTTTCAAGGCATGGTTCAACACGATAACAATGATATAATAGTAAATCAATGTCCACAAGATAGAACAATATCGTTGCAGAAAACAATAACATCATATACATTCAAGAGTACAAGTTTTGGCAGTAAGGAATATAAACTTGGCTTGGAAACACCACGTGGAAGAGAAAGGGAATTTACTTACCTCTAAATGCAGTCCTATATCAGAAATCCGTGAGTTTGCCTTTTCCTTTTGAATTCCCTATATATCAGTAAATACGTCTTAGAATTAATGTTATTCATCAAATTTTATGCCTTGTTATCTTAAGTATCTCTAACACTAATTTAGACTTTACCATTGAGTCCGAAACGCCAAATAAAGTCGGTTTAGGCTTTCGCGAAATTTCGTTCGGACATTTGTACTAAAAAGGGCAAAATGGTCATTTTGAAATTTTACGGTTTCTTACTTCTCGAGGCTTCTTTTTTCAAATTGGACTCCACAGTTGAGTCTGGAATGCTCGAAATAATAAAAATTTACTATTCACTTGCCTCGTTTGGACTTCGTTTGATCCACTTTTGAGTTAGGGGTATTTTTGAAATAAAAGTAATATTTTATAAATTTTTCTGTTTGGGCCACAGTGCAATTTTCTAAACTTCCTGGGGTTCAATTATAATTTCCAATAGTTCTGGTCTGAACCAGTGGGTTTACTGCTTAAACCCTAGAATCGGTTCAATTTCCCACTGAACCGACCAGTTCCCTTTGTTCTAAAAACCGGAATTCAATAACCCAATTTTCTTATCCCATCCACGGATTGGATAAATCCTTAACGTAATTCCAATTTATTATCCCTGTTACCAAACACTCCCAATTTTAATTTAAAATCTTTTAAACTTAAATGATACTACATCGTTTCAGTCTACCCGTTTCTGTTTCGGTCGGGTCCTGACCCGGATCCGACTCGTAGCCCACCTGACCCAAGGCCAAACAGTTTCCTTCTTCTCCGGCCATGCGCCGGTAGGGTTCCGGTGTGAACAGTCGTCTTCTCCGACGACGGAGACACTGTTCCGATGGATTTTCCCCCATTTTTCAATACATTTTTCTTCCAATTTTTACAAGGATTCCATATCTATCTTTGGTTTTCTATTTAGATCATTTTATCCTCACGAATATAGGGAATAATAGCTCCAGCCGATTTTTCGGCGAGCTCATTTTCCCTATGATTTCTTCACTGTTTTGGTTTTATTTCTTTCCTAATTCATTTCTGCACCTAAGGGGATTAATTCCTCATTATAAAAACTGAGTTTTAAGTACAAAAACCTTAGAATTCTAATTATCATGCAAACTTGCAACTCGACATTTCTGTCTCATTTAAACACCATTTTAACTGATTCTTTTTGCAAATATTTTCAAATTCTATACTCTACAAGACCCTATAGATAAATCTAAATTCTATGTTTTAAAACACAAAAACAGTAGGTGAATGAACTCACCTGAATTCTTGGTTCCTGTTTCTGTTTCTAAACCCTCGGACCTCCTTGCTTCTGTTTCTGAATCCTGATAATACTCTTCCTAGTGTCAGCTTCTTACTTCCCTCAGTGGTTTCCAATTTCTTCCCAACTCACAAACCCGTATATATAATATTCACAACCGACTCAATCTCTCTTTCTCTCTCTCTCTCTCTCTCTCTCTCTCTCTCTCTCTCTCTCTCTCTTTCTCTCTCGCTCTCTCTCTGTGCAGCCTTCCTTGACTATAGAGAACCGCCCCTTGAACCCTTACCATCCACGTACCACACATGCTATACATACATATATATATTTGCACCCCACTTGCTTCCTCAAGGTTGGCAGCCCTGCTGCCTTTCTCTCAGCCGCACAACACACACAGTGACACACTTACACACTCACACACAGTGATGCACACACTGGTCATTGTACACATGCAACCCCTTTCCCCTTTACCTTTCCTTGATATTTTACTTACATATACATGTATATATATACATATATAAATATATATATACATATATAAATATATATATATATATATATATATATACTATACATCATGCCTTATGTATTCATACATATATACACAAAGACAATACATATCTTTGTACAGGAACATATATCCATACATGTGCATATAAATTCATTTATAATGGCGTATGCATACACTGATTTTAGACGTACTACGTGTTTGAGAAATATGTTCGTGCATGGGAATGCGTGCATGCACACGTTACGATGTTGGGTCTTAAGGTGCTCGGGTGTTGCCCGGCACTAGGTATTCTAAGCAAACCATTCACATTCCTCAATCGTTTGGTTCCATGAAATACCATGATATAGAGCTCAAACAGCTCACATTACACTATTCAGTCGATTGACCTCGGTAAACATGTCGTATCCCAAGTCGGGATATCACATTCTATCTGGGTCGTTGTGGACAGATTGACCAAGACAACTCATTTTTCTAGCAACCAAGACGACATAGACCTTACAACGACTAGCCGAGTTATATATCAGAGAGATTATCAGATTTCATGGAGTTCTAGTATCGATCGTATCTGATAGGGATCCACAATTTGTATCACGATTTTGGAGAGGTCTACAGCAAGCTATAGGCACGGAACTGAGTCTCAGCACTGCGTATCATCCCGAGACTGACAGACAGTCAAAGAGTATGATATAGACTCTAGAGGACTTACTGCGGTTCTGTGTCATAGACTTTGAGGGGAGTTGGGAAGATCAGTTTCCACTGGTAGAGTTCCAATACAATAATAGCTATCAAACTAGTATTGGTATGGCGCCATATGAGGCATTATATGACAGGAAGTGCTGATCACCACTGTGTTAGATAGAGGTGGGTGAGAGGAAGCTCTATGGGCTAGAGATAGTGGAACAAACTACAGGGAATATACAGCTGATTAGACAGCATTTACTAGTGACTCAGAGCCGACAGAAGAGCTATGCGAATGCTCAGAGACGAGAGTTGGAGTTCACAATAGGCGATTACATGCTTGTGAAGGTATCACCCATGAAGGGTGTAGTTAGGTTTGGCAAGAGGGGAAAGCTCGGGCCGAGATACATTGGGCCATTCAGGATCATGGGAAGGGTTGGACTCATAGCCTACCAGCTTGCCTTGCCTTTAAAGTTAGCACATGTACATGACGTGTTTCATGTTTCGATGCTAAGGAAGTGTATACAGAGTGCAGATCAGGTAGTTGAGCACGAGCCTTTAGACGTCTAGGAGAATCTGAGTTACATAGGAGATCCAGTGCAGATTTTGGATCGTCGAGATCAGGTTCTATGGAACAAGACTATTCCATTTGTCAAGGTTCTGTGGAGGAATCATCGGATAAAGGAAGCTACTTGGGAGCGAGAAGACGACATACGCGCCAAGTATCCTTAGTTATTTTCATTATAGTATGTACTAAGTTTGGGGACAAAATTATTTTTAAGGGGGTAAGAATGTAATATCCCAACCCAGGATATGAGACATATACCGAGGTAGACCCGATCGAGTAGTGTAATACTAGTTGTAACCCGAGCTATTTAAGCTCTATATCATGATATTTTATTGGACTGAACGATTTTTGAATGGAAACAGTTTATTTGTACAGCCAGTGCTGGGCGATGCCCGAGCAACCTAAGACTGAGCCTCGTAATGCATGCATGCACGTATCCCCATGCATGTGTACGTTTGCATGCATGCGTAGCCCCTTTGATATGAGTCTATGTATATTTTATTAGATATAGGTATATATGTGTATATATATATGGATATATATGAATGTATAAATAAGGTATAAATATATGTATATATATGTATAAATTATTGTATAATGTATATGTAGGTATATTAAATGAAAAGAAAAATACAAAGGAAAAATGAAAAGAAAAGGGGAGGAAAGGGGGCTGTATGTGCAGTGCATGTGTGACAGTGTGTGTGTCAAATGTGTGTAAGGTCTGTGGCTATTGTGAAGGCAGTAAGGTTGCCGACTTAAGGGTGTAATTGAGAGAATTTTATACATATATATAGTGTAGTTTGGACGTGAATGATGGAGAGAAGAAGGGTGGTTGAAGGGCAGTCCAATTTGGCTGCAAGAAAGGAAGGAAGAGAGAGAAAAGATAGGCGTGAGAGTGGGGCAAGTGGGAGATTTATGCTTATAAAAATAGTGGGGCATTTTGAGAGAAATCAGAAAAGGAAGAAGGGAACCAAGGAACTGAGAGGTCCTGAAGGGTTAGAGTGAGCAGAAACTGAAGAAAAATCAGGTGACTTGGCAAGCTTATGTTTTTATGTTTTAGAGCATGAAACTTAGATTTATTTAAAGGGTTTGAATGAGCATGAAATGTAGAATATTTTAGAAAAAGAATCACTCGAAATGATGCAATGAAGAGGCAAAAATGGGGAGTTGCAGGTTTAGGGGATAATTCGGGTTTCTAATTTCTCATGCTTCAAACTTTATTTTAACTATGAGGAATTGATCCTCAATAGTGCAGAAACCATTTAGGATTAAGTTAGAGTGAAAACAGTGACTTAAAAGTCATAAAAGTGAAAATAAAGACTTGGCCAAAAAATCGACCGGAGCTATAAATCTCACTATTCGCGAGGCTAGGGAAGGTTTAAATGGGAAACCAAGATTGGATTTGTAATCTCCATGGAAGAAAGAAGATAACAAAATTGAATTTTGGGACAAAGTTGATCCGAAAGGAGTTGCCGTCACCGGAGAAAGTGATGAAACCCTAATGTTCCTTAATTGGATAAACGGGGAAAGTGATGAACATTATAAGCCGAACGGTGTCGTATTGAGGCAATTGGACTTGATTTTACGTCGTTTCGGGTTAAGGTTTTTTAAATTAAATAGAAATAAGATTGTTTGGCTTCAGGGGGTTTAGTTTTGAAATTGGGGATAAGGGAATTTGGGGATATCCTCTGCATGGAGGTTAACCGCCGTTTGGTTTGGAAAATATGGGAAAAAAATACGCAGGGGCTGCTGCCTCGGCGAGTTGAACTATGGACCTAGGGTAAGGATGAAGACATGCATGACCAAGTTGATAGGCAAACCTGTGTGAACCAATGTGAATATATATATATATATATATTATGTAAAAACTATATTAAATTAATTAAATTAAATTAATAATAGTGAAATAATGTGAAGTCCAATTAAAATAAATAAATAGTGTATTTTAACTATCTCAGGCATTTCGAATCCAATGGTGAGATTTGTTTTGCGAGACGGGACTCCAAAAAATAAAAACCCGTAGAAATGCTAAATGACCAAAATACCCATATTGTTACCTGAACCCAAATGAAATTCTGCGAAAGCCTAAACTAACTTTCTTCGGCATTTTGAACTCAATGGTAGAGTCTAAATTAGTGATAGAGATAATTATGATAGCAAGGCATAAAATTTGATGAATAGCATTAAATCTGTGACGTATTTACTAAAATATAAGGAACTCGAAAAGAAAGAACAAACTCACGGGATACTAATATAGGACCGCATTTAGAGGTAAGTAAAACTTATTCTCTTCCATGTGGTGTTTCCAAGCCAAGTTTATTCTATTTATTGCCAAATTTGTACTCTTGAACGTACTTGATATTATTGTTTTCCACAATGTGATATTGTTCTATCTTGTGGACATTCATTGACTGCTATATTATTGTTATCATGTTGAACTATGCCTCGAAAGGCCTACTGTTATGTTTTAATGTATATATGATATTACATTTTTATACTCTTATGGAATCACTTATGATCATGATATGTTTATGTATACCAGACTTGTGCTCAGTCACAATATCCATTTGATGCTTTCTGATTCACTGGAGACCTATGGGTCAAGTCCGTGAACGGACATATGGAAATTCATTGGAGTTCATTGGGGGATATGCTGGGCCCCAAAAGACAAAGGGTGTGCCAAGCCCTGACGCAGAATAAATGCATCTCTTTTATGATTGTTATGACTACAATTGTTGATTTACACTATACCTTATGATTATCTTATACTGAGAGATATTTCTTATTGATTTGATTGTGATCGATTCATTGTGACAGTACATTCTTATTGTTACATTGTTACTGAGAGTTCCATGCTGATATTATATCCATTACTCTTGATTGTATATTGTACCTCATTGTTCACTGGCCATTATGGAAACTGTTCTCATTGGCTATCACAGCATCTTATTTCTTATAATTGGCTATCATATTCTTATTCATGGATTCATACTCTTTTGTGATCACCGATACCAATGTCGGAGATAGGAATTTACTTGCAGAGCTTTTGTAACTCATTCCATTTACTTACCATTTTTCAGGTAGTGACGTTGCAAGACCCCAGTAGGAGTCTGAGAGCAGTAGGAGGACATTTTGAGGAAATGTACCAGTCTATGTGTAGTTCTCCCATGTATTCACCGCCTACAGGTGCTGGTTATGTTAATTTTTGTAGTAACACTTGTAGAACCATATTATGTATTGAATAGACTTTCGCTGATTTTTATATTGATAAGACTTCTGCTTATTATTGTTTTAAATTTTTAGTACTTTGCATATTAGTACTATGATACAGGAATGGAAAAAGTAGGGATGGCCTTAGGGTCGGCCCCGTGACACGAGATCCATATAGGGTGGGTTTCGGGTCATGACATATACAATAGTTAGCTACCACAATCACAAGATAGCAATTCGAGTTCAAAGATAAGCAAACAAGGATATCATCAATCAAATAATATATGAATAGATAATCCAAGGATAGGCTCATAAGGCGTATCAATATCCAAAGAGTACATAATCAAACATATCCAAAGATAGGCTTACAAGGCATATCAATAATCTAAGAGTGCATCATCAGAATATCAATAAACGATATGAGATACTAACAGAATAGATGCTGTCACAAATAGGGCCCGACATACTCCCAAAAGCACTCATCCAGGTCCACCCCACTATTGGGTTACTAGATAGCACCAGAGCTCTTTACATATATCATGTCCTCTATGGACTAAGTGTTGGGTATCATTCCCAATCACTGACCCGTAGGTCCAAAAGCATATATGAGTCAGATGGACATTATGACAAATCCAAACTCCAAGTACTCATAATAATATCATGATCATCAAAATTTCACAGGCGATGTACATATTTGTGGAATAACAAATTCTCAGCAGTAAGAGGCATAACAATTGACCAATACCCAAGCAAGGTATAGAAATGAACAAGTAATCATATTAGGATATTGGAAATCAAATTCTCAATAAATCCACAAGGTAGAATAGGCATCAGATTGTGGAAATCAACAATGTTAGGTATGTATGGAACACAAATTGGTAGCATCGAGGAAATAATATTATGACATGGTTAGGAATTACCACATGTTAGAGTTCGGGTTTACTTACCTTGGATTTTTAGCATTGCATTCCCATGTGGTTACCATAATAACTATTCTGTAGCTTTCTTTCCATTTTTCATCGTTTGGGTGATCCTATAATCACGGATAAAAAATACATAGCATAATAAATTAGTACTCATTCTAATCCCAAACTTTGTTATTTAGTGTTTTAAGTTTTCTTGAACTTAGTCTATTTTATTAAGGGTCTTAAATTCCCTTTTAGGGTTCCCTGATGCCTTATAGGGTCGAGCATATGCAGTGGTCACACTTGAGGTATCTACTTACGGACCTTCTATGGTTCGAGGTGCATTCCTTGTTTTTAGTTCATGGGCCAGCGTACTTATAGATTCTGGTGCATCACATTCATTCATATCTACCATGCTTGCCATGACATTGGGGTTAAAAGTAGATCAGTTAGATCCATCATTGCATGTTGACACCCCAATTAGGGGTAGTGTGATACTGGCGAGGATCTATAGAGATTGCTCGATAGAGATTGTAGATCGTATCTTTTCTTTTGACTTCATTCTATTTGACATGTCTGGTTTTGATACTATATTGGGGATGGATTGGTTGTTTACTTTTTAGGCGAGTATAGACTACTACAGGGAGAGAGTGATTGTGCGTATTCCTGATGGAGATAGCTTTTATTTCACAGGGGATCGTGGGGGATTTCCTAGTGCTACCCTTGTATGACTCGAGGAGTTGGGGAGGCCATAACTACTTGTTGGCTAGTTTGATAGCAAAAGGGAGTGGGACTACAGAGAATATATTACCGCCAGTAGTGAATGAGTTCCCAGATATTTTTCCAGATGACTTGACTAGTCTACCGCCGAGATGAGAGATAGAGTTCACGATAGAGCTTATCCCAAGCACTACACCTATTTCCATTCCACCTTACCATATAGCTCCAACTGAGTTGAGGGAGTTGAAGAAGCAATTGACTAATTTACAGGGTAAGGGTTTTAGTCGTCCTAGTACTTCGCCATGAGGTGCTTCGGCATTGTTTGCGAAGAAGAAGGATGGGACATTACGTTTGTGTGTGGATTATAAGAGACTGAACCGGGTCACTATCAAGAATAAATACCCATTACCGAGGATAGATGACTTATTTGATTTGCTAGGGGTTTGAGATGTTTCTCAAAGATCGATCTTCGATCGGGGTATCATCAGTTGAGAGTATGGGAGGAAGATGTGGCGAAGACAGCTTTTTGCACTCGTTATGGCCATTATGAGTTTGTAGTTATGCCATTCGGTGTGACGTATGCCTCGGCGGCATTTATGGACTTGATGCATCGCATCTTTAGCCCTTATTTAGATTAGTTTGTAGTGGTTTTTGTAGACGATGTTCTGATTTATTCACCTTTTGATGAGTATCATACTTTTCACTTACGGACTGTATTACAAATTACGAGGAAGCATCGTTTGTTTGCTAAGCTCTCGAAGTGTGAGTTTTGGCTTCAGGAGGTATACTTTCTAGGTCATGTTGTATCCGGTAGTGGGGTGGCCGTGGATCCTCTTAGGATTGACTCTATCATGAGTTGGGAGAGGTAAGACCTTAAGTTAAAAGGGTTGGTTTGGATTACATGATTATGTGCGTGCTTGTTACTTAGTATGTGTAATTGTACAATGTGCTTATTTTCTTGATTTGCTGGGAAGATGTGGTATGCTTGATTATTGATGAATTGGGGCTAGATGCTCATATCTATAGTAGTAGACCAAGTGATTTATGAGATAGGCTATATGCTTAGTTATCCATAAGATAGGCTATAAGCCTGGATATCCATAGAATTGGATTTCTGCCTAGTTACCTATATGGTAGGTTATATGCCTATTTATGTATATGTATATTCTTAAGATGGATCCATACTTAAGTGTTTATGTGGTAAGCTACGTGTTAATTGTTGAATGTTATTTGTTGATTTTATGAATGTATGCTAGGTTCGTACCGGATAATCATAAGGTTACAGTACTACGACTATGATATCTATATGTTCAAAAACCCAAAAACATTAGACTGGATTGATATTAATGCATGTATAAGGGTATGCTTAACCATGTTCGTATGTATGTGTGTTTTGATCATGTGTGTACAAATTTATATATTCATAGTTAAATTGGTAAAGAGTTTCACTAAGAATCTCATTTGTTTTGAGACTTTATTTAATATATTGACTAAAATGATGATGAGTTAGAATAACTTTAGATGAAATTGGGATATTTATTTTTTTACTTTCTCTAATGTTTTGTTTTGTTTTTTTTTTTTTTGAACCTTAATATATTGCCTTAGGTTTCATGTTTAGAATACATAGACTACATTGTCTACATTCGAATATCCAGTTAATATATATATATAGTTAAAATTAATAGGTTAATCTTCATTGATGCTTGATATTTAGTCTTAGTTATATATAAACTAAAGTGGATGATGATGACTTTACTTTAAGATTATGTTGTTGATGTCTTGTGGATTATTATAGTACTTGAAGAATATTGAATAATTGAATTACATTGAGATGCAAGTGAAATATTGATGACATTGTGATGAATTACTAGATGATTGCATAACTTAATTTGTGATTAGTTAGATGGCCATCAAATACATTGAGAGATTTTGAGGTATCTTTGTGGGCATTGAGAATTTTATATTTTAATTATGTTACATTATTGAGGTGGGTCATGATGCTTGGATGGATGTGAAAAATTGGCATTGATAAGCCATCATGTTTGAGGATTTCATTATGCGTTGTGCGATGTGGAGTGGGTTGTTACAGATGGTATCAGAACCAGACCCTAGCACGGAGTGTAGAGATGTCTACACGCCGCTACATGTTCGCTCAAGTGGACGAGGTTCCTTTGTGAGGAGAGGAGGGTAATGGGAGAGGGTAATGCATTCCACATTGCTTGGGGAACGGAGACGTGAAGGATCCATAGGTAAGGCTGCACGTCTCCATGTAACAACGCATTTTGTACTATTATTTTTTATTTTTTTGTCAAAAAGGTACATTTCTAAATTTTGGGACGAAATTTCTTTAAGGGGGAAGGATGTAGAGATCTAAAAAATCAGGAGAAATTTTTCGTTTTGCCCGTATGACACTATTTATGCACTATTTGCCGGTAGGGCACTACATATGCATCATTTAGACATAAGTCATGTTTAGGATCATATTTTGAGATGACATAGAAGATACATATACCTAGAATATTAAAATACATCTCCTGTGAAAAGTTGAGCCAAATCAGAAACAATTTCAAAAATGGACCATAAAGGGCATCCCGAGTGACCTGGCCGTACCCGACCGTAGGAAAAAATACATTTTTTGAAAAATTTTCATTTAAAATAATTTTAAGAACTTTGGCTAAAGCAGAATGTCAAATTGAGGCATTTCGAGATGAGTTGTAGTGTAACAGGGTCCCGAACTCATTAAGGGCAATAGGATTTTTTTGCCCCTTGGCCCCTTTACTATAAATAGGACCCCTTAGTATAAAAATTACAGAATTTGGTCCAAAGAAAGCACAGCAGCTTGTGCATGGAGAGAAAAGTGAAGAAAACCTAAGGTTTTCCAATTTTCAAGCCACCAAAACTCACTTCTAGGCTTGGATTTTCACAAGACTTCCTTCTAGGAAGTTGTTCCCCACATCAAGGTCTACACCCTCACCAATTGGTTCAGCTGCATAGCAGACACAACTCCCTAGGGTTGATAAAAACCCTTTTAGGTATGATATCTTGCTAAGTAAAGAATAGGGTTAAGTTTAGGAGTGTTTTATATGTTGATTGAATGCTTTATATGTTTACTTGTTGTTAGAAAGTCACTTAGTATGTAGTTGCTTTGAAAACCTAGAGTTGGTAGTTTGTGTACTTGTATGTTCTTTGAAAATTTGTCAAAGTGATGAACATGTAACTTGAATATATGTTTAATTTATTGCATTGTGGCTTATGTTCATGTGGATGAAGTCTTGCGTTTTGAAAGATATGGTTGTTTAATGCATTGATGCTTTGTGTAATTATGTATTCTTTGAGAATTGGTAAGGTAGTGAACATGTGACATGAGTGTATGTTCAATTGATTGTATTATAGCATATGTTCATGTGGAAGAAATTTGGTGGTTCGAAAGTTATACTTTACTTTTTGTATGATGCATGATTTAAGGTGTATACCAAGTATGTGATAAAATGCCTCATTGAGATTGCATAGAAAAATCAAGGCATATTGGCATGGTGTGAACCTTTGGGAACATAGTGTGGTTGAGCACTTTGGTGCTATACATTATGAGGGTGTAAATCTTGTGGTGAAAAACCCAAAATCTAGCCAATGACAGTACTCGCAGGTTAACGGAGGCAGACTATGAAGCGAGACATACGACAATACTCGCGGGCTAACGGGGAAGGGCCGTGAAGTGAGACATGGGTGTGGCATAGAGTTGTATGTGTATGTCATGCATGTTTCCATAGCATAGGATTGAGGGATCGGGGGGTTATAGTTTATAAATGTACACTTGAACATGCCACGCCTTAACTTTGTTCCTTGCATTAGCACTATGTCATACCAGCAGTTGTGCTGACCCTTTATGGGATATCATATTACAAATAAGGCTCTCGGTACTTGAGACTTGATGAAGTCTTAAAGAGCGGAGGAGAACTAGACCACGAAGGATATTTAGCCTTAGTGCATAATTTTTGAGTTGTATGAGGGCATAAGCCCTAAGACATATGTAATGAATTTGTAAAAACCTTGTATAGTGTAGAAACAATGGGCAAGACCCTAAAATTGTAGTGAGCATGAGGTTGTGATATTTCAAATTTCAAGTATATGTGCATGTATGGAAGGTTGTATATTTTAAATGATGTATAGATGTTTAGTTGAATTAAAGGATACATTCGGTTGCTAATTTGAGAAATGATAGGTTATGTTGGGGAATATTAGGTGGAAAAAGGCTTAGAAAATAAAAAAAAATATCATGTTAAAATTTTGTGGAATTAAAGGGTTTGTTAGTTGTGTGAAACATCCTAAATATGGGTGGAAAAAGTGTCAAAAGGGGGGGGGGGTAAAAACCTTGAGGAAATACACTAAAAAATGGGGAAAAGTGGCTTGCAAAACTTGGAAAAATTTTTTTCAAAAAACAAAGAAAATCAGTGCTAAAAATAGAGAAATTTAGCTGCAATAAATACACTATAGCTACAATGAACCTGCAAGAAAAACCAGACCAGCCAGCCAGCCCCCTATCGCAGCCCAGCTCGCGCAACCAACGTGCCCGCACGCGCGCGTCACGCCCTGACACGCCTGCGCGCATTACGCGCACCTACGCCTGCTGCCCTGTGCCCATACACACGTCCAGCTCAGCCTGACACCCCTCTTGACATCTGCCCTTGGCCACCCTTTTTGAGCCATGTTTGGCCACCCTTTCGGGCCATCTTTGAACATCCTATTGGGCCATGTTCGCCCAATCCTTAGGCTATGTTTGGCCACCTTTTTGGACCATTTTTGGTCAACCTTTTGGGCCATGTTTGGCCACCCTATTGGGCCATGTTTGGCCACTTCCTTAGACTACCTTATGTCACGACCCGAAACCCACCCTAAGCGGATTGCCGGATCGCGATCGTCGCCCCGAGACCCGAGGGCCCCGAGACAAGGCTCGCATATGCAGCGGTATCGAATAGATGTGCAACATACGTTTTGCGGAAGCGTGAAAAACTTTTTCTTTTCTTTTATCATTTTTAAATTATGCACATCCGTTCGGTACTGCCGCTCCATACATAGCATACATGGTTACACATTCAGAGTATAACTAAAAACTTAAAGACTTATAACATTAATACAATACATGTTCAGTTGCCCTGAGGGCTTAATACATATTCTTACATTGTCTACTAATACAAAATGTACTACTAGAGTTCATAGGTTTCTGAAGAGAAACTACTTAAACATATCTTCCCAAAATCAGCAGATTCATCATCAACGTCCTCAAGTCAAGACTGCTGCTAATTACCTGAAAGGGGGGGTCCGAACAAAGTCCGGGTAAGCTAATCTAAGCTTGTGAGCAATTCCAGCATTCGTCATGGGGTTTTCAATTAGCAGTGGTTTAGTACATAAGAGTTTGTAAAATAATCACCGCCAATTGTTCGTATACTTTGAATACAGAATAGATGTATTCCTTGAATCATGTAGCTTTGAAACATTTAAAGTATTCAAGCTAAACTCATACTTTGTCAATAGAGTATATAACTCAAAACATATTGCATTTCGTAAAACAATAGCTTTGAAACATTTAAAGTATTCAAGCTATACTTATACTTCGTCAAATGGAGTATGTAACTCAAACATATACATTTCGTAAAACAATAGCTTTGAAACATTTAAAGTATCCAAGCTATACTTATACTCATGAACTTCAAAACATATAACATAACATGTATTTCTTAAATAGAGTATATAAAACTCAAAACATATGCATATTGAAAATGAGGGTAAAACCTGCTTCCATTTTCAAATCATTTGTCATCTTATCACTTTCATTAGTGGAATCCGTTTCGAACCGGACTCCCATCTTACTTATAAATGGAGATATCTCATTTGCCTGGGGGATTAGATCCTGCTACCGGGCATTTCACATGACAGGTCAATGAGTTACAATAAGAACCCAAAATACTGACTATGTGGTTTTTGACAGGTCAATGGGATCCGAAGAAACCCAAAATACTGCCTGTGTGCTTATGCACCATTATCTTATAAAACATTTATCATGTGGCTTATCTCATAGGTACTTTTCGTAAATTCATAATAAACATTCGTATACTTGAAATAAGCAAATTCAGAATATTGAACAATATTTGCATTTTAACTAGACATGCTGAAAAGTATTTGAAGGAAAAACTGTTGCAGAAACCAATCACTAAGCATGTCACAATGAATTTCTAAAACAGAACAATTAAAAACTGAATCATGTAAATATTGAATTTGAAACTTCAAATACTTCATATCTTATACTTAAAACCCTTTTTAAATCATGGAGTCAAATTTCCAATTCAAACACAGGGTTACTCACCTTGGCTCTTTAGGGTTAGTGCTAATAATGCGCTTTCCCACTTTCCTTGTAGTTCCTAAGAACAATTCATAAATATCTCATCAACTTCACATTCATTGTAATATCATCTCGATATTCCTTAACTTATGCTTAAATCGTATTTGATCCTACAATGATTTCATAAATTCATATGTACTTAACGTAACTCGTATTCTTAACCTATGACACAATTTAATGTGTTAGAAATTGAATCTACTTCAATTTATACTCTTCTGGGAGTTCCATTAACTTTAATTTAAAGTTATTTATTTGACGTGTTTACGTGTCGTGTCTTTTCGTATTTCGTTTCTCGTACATGCCTTAGTATTAGTACTTGGGCATTATTTCAGTTCATAGTCATCTAACAGATGCTATTCATCAAATTTTATGTCTTTTTATTTTAGACATTTCTTTTGGTCGAATAGACTCTACCATTGAGTCCAAAGTGTCGAAGAAAGTCGGTTTAGGCTTTCTTAGAATTTAATTCGGACTATTACATGTAAAAGGGCAAAATGGTCATTTATCGTTTTACGTGTCATATTTTTCTGTACTTCGTTTCGTAATTTGGACTCCATTTTTGAGTCCGGGATGTCAAAGAAAGTTAATTTAGACCTTCTCTGATTTCATTTTGGCTTTAGGGGTACCAGGGGTATTTTGGTCATTTTACCCCTTTACGTGTCTTTATTTTTCGGGACCCCGTCTCGTGTCGTGGACCTCACCATTGGACTCAGAAGGTCCGAGATAGTAAGAGTACACTAATAACTTGTTAATTTTGGTCAAGGGGTATTTTGGTCATTTACTCCTTGCGTGTATTTATTTTCCGGGATCCGTCTCGTAAAACGGGCCCTACCATTGATCTCAGAATGTCCAAAATAGTAAAAATACACTATTCATATGCTTAATTTGGACTTCGTTTACTCTATTTATGACCCAAGGGCAAAATAGTCATTTTACTTTATTTATTAAATAATTAAATTAATTATTTAATTATTTTTCCAGGGGTCCAATTGCATAAAACTTTCATAATTTGGGCAACAGTAGGATTGTCCAGAAGTTCTGGGGTCAATCCGCAATTAAGTAAAGTATTGGTTTTATTTTATTTTAAATAACTTGAAAACCAAAGGGTTTGGTTTAATTTTAAGTGAACCGTCCGGTCTAGTCATAAACCAACCGGTTTAGCCGGTCTGCTTACATGTGGCTGACGTCATCATGACGTCAGCCCTAAATCTCATTTAAATTAACCGACAGTCCAAAACGACGCCGTTCCAATTAATCGGTGGCAAGCCCAGAGGCTGCCACCTGTCCGAGTCGACTCAGCCCCATTTTTAAAAACGAGTCAACCCGTCATCATCTTCCCCAAGAGAACCCTACTGAAACCCTAATTTTCGAATTCATTTTCTTCTATTTCGTGACGTTTTACTCTTCCAAGCTCGACTGTTTTTGTCCCAAATTATCCCTAAGGTTTATACAAATCGATTGGCATTCATTTTGAGCTTTAAAACTCCTTCATCTATTCGGTTTTTGACATGATAACCCCAACTGTTATTTCGGTCGTATAGGTTCATTTCTTGATGGTTTTTCATAATCTTTGGCTTGTTATGATCCCCTCTTCATGGGGATCCATATCTTGTTCTTAAATATCAAGTTAACACAAAGTTAAAAGAATTGGGTCTTACACCCGTAACCTGCAACTCATTATTAGAGGTCCATTTCTTATGATTTTTGGTCGCGGCTATGAGTTTTTATAACCCTCATAACTTCTTCTTGAAGCCTTGATAAGCTAAATTAAGCTTAAAGAAACTTGGTTCAGACCTGCCATGGGCAAGGTCTTCAATGGCTGTCGCTCTTGGGTTAGGTGTTTTTGGGTGTTTTGAAGCTCAAAATCCATAGCTAAACAAGTCTAAATATGTTCTATATATCATATACATAAAATGAAACTTTAAATCAGCTTATACTTAGAGAAATTCTAGAGAGAGAAAAAGTTGAAAGTTTGAATTTTTCTCACCTTTCACCACTATTTCTCTTTCTTTCTTGCTCCAAACTCTTCCTCTATCTCCTCAGTTCTTCTTCTTTGGTTTCTTTCGTGAGAGAACAACATGCTTTGCATGTTTGGCTTTTAAAACAAGGTAGCCGACCTCTCTCTCTCTCTTCATGTTCTCTCTCTCTCTCTACACGTTTGCAGCCCTCATTCTTGACCTTATCATCCATCTTACACTTCATTAATTCTACTTTTTCATTTTGGCACCTTTCATTAAATGGATCCTTGATATTTTGTATATTGTATATTATATATATATATATATATATATCTCACTCATACCAACACATGGAGACACACACACACACACACACACCTTGTGCACTGTTCATACTTACCCATGTATATCTATATAAATGTATATAAATATATATATGAACAATTAAAAATACATATATAATATATCTATGTACATATGTGCATACATAATTATACTTATACATGCCTTCATGAATTGTATATAAAATAATTATTTTAACTATTTATATATACATACTTATACATGGACATGTGTATATATATATTTTTATACACTTTATATCAGACACACAGTACACCATAAAGTGTGTGTTTGTGTATTCAAATTTATTTAATCATAATTAGAGTTAATAATTTCATATTAATAAATAATTAATTATTTCCTTTGGTGTAAATATTTTTACACAATTTCCTTTAATCTCGAATTACGTGCCATATGACCCGGTATCCCGGGTCGGGATATTACACCTTAGGTGAAATTTTTGACCTATTCTTGGCCTATGTTTTAGGGCACTTGGAGCCCGTTTGGGCCTTTGTTCCAAGGTATATTTAGAGACATTTTGGGGTTATTTTGGAAGCCATTTTTGGACACGACTTAGATTATTTTGACTATTGATTGGGAGGGATGTTTGAGTGACCTTAGGAGACAATTTTGGTTAAGTCTAATAGTAAGTTTTCATTTCAAATCTTGGGGAAACATGGAGGAATAAATGCATAATAAACTGAATCCGTCTTAATGGTCTTTCATTTATTTTTCTTATTTCATTTCACTCACTCTCCCGGGTTGATGAAAATTTGGGGAGTGACATTCACGAACTAGAACAAGCATCAATGTAAACCAATAACATCTGAAGGCATAAACACAATATGGCAATACCAAGAAACACATGCATAATACAACTAGGTCTTTGCCACGTACAGAGATAGGATTTTACTTACCTTTATGATATAATCGAGAAAGTCAGATATCCTTCTCCTTCCCTTTTGACGTTCCTAGTATTCAGGAAATACATCTTAGTCTATGCTATTCATCAAGTTTTATGCATCATTACTATAAGTTTCTCTTTTGCTAATTTAGACTCCACTATTGAGTCCGGAATATCAAAGAAAGTGGGTTTAGACTTTTACGGACTTCAATTCGGACATCTGTACTAAAAATGGCAAAATGGTCACTTTGTACTTCTACGTGTCTTTATTTTTTGGGACTCCGTCTCGTAAAACGGACTTTTCCATTGGCTTTAGAATGTTTGAGATACTAAGAAAACACTATTTATTCACTTCATTTGGACATCAGAATTATTTCCTTTAATTAAATTAATTTAATTATTTAAAATAGTATTATATATTATTTATGATAAATATAACACATGTGCTATGACGGCACAATGGCTGCCACGTGAGACTTAAGTCCCTCACTCCATGTGCCTCCCAAGTTCGACTCCAGGGGTTGGCAGCCCTTTTCATTTTTTTCTATTTAACTACAGTCCAAACAGCGGACTGTTATCTTTAACCTAGGATAGGATATGTAATCCAATTTAGGTTTAGCAATTTAACTTCTCTAACTCCATAACCAAACAGGCAAAATCAGGTTTTAAATTTAAAAACTAAGAATCCCAAAACAACGCAGTTTAATTAAATCCCAACACTACATGGTGCCGTTTTGGAAAGGCACTATTCATCATCACCCTCGACAATTCGGGGAGACTCCGGTAGGGTTCCGTCGCCTTCTCGGGCGACGACCATCTTTTTTTGACTATTTTTGGACCTAATTTAAATGTCATCCTCTTCCTTTTCTCTTCCAGATCACAACCCCATAATTTTTTTTTCCTCAAAACCCTTTCAAACCCTACGAATATGGAGAATCAGTGGCTCCGGTGACACTCCGACCAACTGAACCTTTTATTTTCAAACCCCTTTTTCCTATTGTTTTTCCTCATTTTCTCTTCTAATTTCTTCCTGTACCATTGACGATCAGTTCCTCATGGTTTAATTCAAGTTTAAAGCTTGAAATCACCCAAATTCGAATTATTCTCATGGCCTGCAACTACTGTTTTCTACCTTAGTTCTTGATCATTTTTACTGATTTTTCTTGCAGTTTAATCATTTTTTTCATTTTCTACAAGGTCCTATACTTCAAACTAATTATCATGCCTTTAAAAATTAAAAACAGAAACTAGTATTACATACCTTTTTCTAAATTTCCAATTTGTAGTATTCCTTCTCCTTTCAATCCTCCTTCCTTCGTTTCAGGTTCTGAACCACTCCAAACATTCACAGCTTCTCAAAATTGGTCTTTTCTTTGCTGTACATGTTTTCTCACTAACGCACACACGTGTATATATATAGGCTATTTCAAGTGCCTTGGCCCTTCTCTCTCATCTCTCAGTTTCTCTCTTTTTGAAGCCCCTTTTCTTGACTTCATCCCTTTGATCTTTTATTCTTTTTCTCTGTTTTCTTTCTTTCCTTAATTCAAGATATTTTCATATATTTGTATATTATATTACTCCTCTCACACACACTACACACACTCACAACACACACCTACCGACACTATTACACACACACACGCTTGCATGCTTCATGCATTCAACATATATATATATATATATATATACACATATATACACCCATTTATACCACACTCATTCACACACACAAACACACACACACACACATATATATATATATATTTACTGTATATATATATATACACACACATATATGTATACCCAAATAGACATATATATATACACGTATAATACACACACTAATATATTTATATATTTGTTATATATATATATATATATATATATACACACACACACACTAATATACGTATAATACATATATGTATATGTATACCCATATATACATATATACACACATACTAATATATATATATATATATTTACATATTTATATATATATATACATATATGTCTATACACGTCTATTATATACATATATATATATATACGTATACCCATATATATATATACACATGTATATATATGTGTGTAGGTATTGGCGTACATATTTTTTCGTGTAACCCAATTCCTCGTACAGGGTAGTCCCTTGGGTGTTCGGGATTACCTAAAAATGACTATCAAACGTTTGACAGTGTTTGCATTCTCAAGTTGTACATCTATCTTGTTATATTACGTTTTCGATTTAAAAGTCGGTTCACACACTGGTTGACTCGGCTTACCTTGATTTTAGTGTCATGTTTCGGGTCGGGGTATTACATTTTACCCCCCTTAAATTGAGTTTTGTCCTCAAAACTCAAATGCTCATAATTTTAGGAAACTCTAGTCCTTCTTACCTTACTTGATTCAGTACTAGTCTCCTCTGAGAGGATCGTAACAGTCAATGTGTAATCTAAAGGTTTGAGTTCTCTAAATTGCAACTGTACAGTAAATACAAGGGTATAAATCAATGTGTAGAGTTAATATAAACTATACACAAGTAGGTGGCTAACAACTGAGGGAATACCTATGGCTGCTGATGTAGTAGCCTCGACATTCCTAGGAACAATGGAATAAACCCTTCCTGCGTGTTATGGCTCACTATTCTGCGCCCGTGATTTGCTCGCAGGAGTCGATAGGGCAGGAGTTGTCACGACCCGGAATCCATCCTGTGCGGATTTGGCATCACGACACTGATCCGACCCGACGGTCGAACCCGATTTTCCCTTTTCACTTGAACTCGATATTTATATGTGAGTTAGTTAACATGCATGGTATCAACATATGAACAATAATTAAAGACACAACGGAAGACTTTATAAACTTTTACGTTAACAGTACTAGAGTTCTTTAATTTTACAGACCCAAAAATTTCAAAATACAACTATCCCTAGGACACGGAGTGATGGGAGAACATAGGACAAGCACTATACTTTACTATCAAAAATGTCTCTGCAGTACGTCATCTGCAACCACCCTACGCCTATTCAGAGTTTCAACCCCTACTTCAAGGTAGGGCATCGTTACCTGCAAAATGTTGTGTAGTATCTGATGAGTTATGAAAACTCAGTAAGTAGTCCTTTACTCTATCAAGGGCAAGTCAACATATGGGGGTTCACATAACAAGATACAGTTCATAGTAATACGATAACCAACTAAGATAATATAATATCAACAACGATAAGTCACATTACATGATAATCAACAGTAAGTCACATGTGATGAAAATGGCAATGACAATGATTATTCTAGTTCATGCAATGATATATAGAATGATGTCCATGATTTGATATATGTATATATATATATATATATATACATAGAACTCAGCATACCCTTTTGCAAACAGGTCTCCCCACTTGACTTGCTCATGTATACCCAGTCTACCGTAGGACTCAGCATACCCTTTTGCACCCAGATCTCTCTATCTGCCATGCTCATGTATACCCAGCCTACACCCTTTAGTAGGATCCAGCCATACCCTTTTGCAATAAAAAACTACCGTCTGATTTGCTCATGTAGACCCGACCTACTTTTCATAACAATAACGGTTTGTAGTTATTTACTGATGTATGAAATGATTAGAACTCTCGTCCAGAGTATAACTTATGACGATGCAATATTCAAGCATCATAATCCAACAGTATAATAATCACATGCTCAAACATAGCATTTGATTCAATAATCTTTACGAACTAGAACAAGCATCAATGTAATTTAATAACATCTGATGGCATAACACAATACAACAATAACAAGCAACACATGCATAACACAGTTAGGTCTTTGCCACGTACAGAAATCAGATTTTACTTACCTTTTAATAAATCGAGAAGGTCAGATGTCCTTCTCTTTCCTTTTTGACGTCCCTCCATATAACGCTTATCTCCATTTTGAATTCCATTCACATGAACTCAGTGAAATCTCTCTTTTCAATGAAACGTTTCTAGTGGTCCCATTAAAACTGTACACCTTCACTCCAACCGTCAGCCTTTGGAAAATTTGCAATCGAGTGTCACAAGCCCTAACCATATGTCTTGCTCCGGCCTTCACCCAATGGCAACTCACACTCACTTGTCAGTTTTATTTCAACTATGCTTGTCTTGGGTATAACAGGCACTAACAAGGAATCAACAGGAAAAACATCAAGCTTTGTAGCTACTGGACTCCCCCTAGATATACAGGGTAGTCAATTCGCATCGCAAGGATTATGATCTGCGACAAGAACTCAAAAGCCTTCAATCTCGTCTTCTAATCAGTCTATCATTCGTAAGCCAGTGAAGCCACCCACTTGTTTCACTAAATCCCCTGAATTCCTCAACAACTCGAACAGTACCTTGTGGTCAAGGCCGTAATTCTATTTTGCTTCCACCATTGCCGGAACTAGAATATATTTTCCCTCCGATGGTCACTATTTACTCCAACACTGATTTCTGGAGCCAGCATATACAAGCAATTTGATTCCATCCCTAATAAGAGCAGGAATCCCCACTTTAAAATTCTTAATTCAGTCTACAAGCATAGCCTGATAAACGGTAGTGCTGCAGGAAATTAAGAAATTCAAAACCTGGACATCCTCACTCTCTTTTATCCAGAATTCTGCTACACGGATACATATACATACATAATTTCCTGCCATAACATCAATCTTTCTCTTATCCAATCATCCAGTATTAGCCTCGACACCTCAATCACCAAACACCTCACCTATGAAGCGCCAACTCCATTTTCATTTTACGGTCACTGGATTAACCTGCCTACCTGCTGGTTCTGCTCCATGGCTGGACAACAGCTCTGCTGCATACATCCCTCTTGCACCGTTGCACAAACACACACAGCCGTATATATATATATATATATATATATATATATATTACCGTATCGCATCGAACACAAGGGAGTCACTCCACCAATATTCAGAACAACCGTGAACAACCCCTGCTCTTACCTGGAAGCGGTAGAAACAGAGGAAATCCACAACGCCTCACAACTCCCTCCAACGCTATACATGTTAAGTAATGAAATCCCAACAACAGCTTCAGCCTCAAACCCACACTTAACTAAGTTTCTCTCTCAATTTTACAACATCCAACCCAAACACGACTGGATCAACAAATCCCTCAATTTAACCCACAAACAAATCAAACGGACCAACTTAGACTCATCCGCTGCTTCCATAATTGCCGCAGTTGGTGCTGCAACAACAGCTTCGACTGCTGCTATAACACCAGCGCCGTTTGCTGCTACTCTCTTTCCTTTCACCACCCCCTGCACCGTTACACAATATACCCATAAACACATAAATTTCTGTTGCACCTACGGAGCACCGACTCTCTTTTCTTTAATTCCTTTCCATGCTCGGCTTTAAGGTTGTGGCATTGCCACTTGTTTAATTTGGACGCTGCCATCTACTTTGTTTCTTCTGATTTTTATTTGAGTGTTGCCACCTCCTACAATAACAGCATTACATGCATGAGGTGTCACTCTTTCACATTTTTATTTTTATCTCATGGAGAACAGCTGCACCGCACCGCCTCTCTCTTCCTTTCTTTTATTTCTTTTCTTTTATCCTTTATTTTCTGCACCACTACGCCTCTTCTAGCTTTTCTTCTGAACCGACTTACTTCATAAGGATCAACTTATATTATATAATATATTATATTTATATATTAGTAGGTATCAGGTGAGCAGCTTGCAGCTCTCTTTTTATGAAGCTTCCTAAGTCACTCGGCCCCCTGTTTTCAACTTTCTCGGCTGCTGGTTTTTATTCCAGCAGTTTCTTGGTTATTGTCCCAATTTCTTACATATATATATATATTTATTTATATATCTTTATGTATATACATATTTATAATATGTGTAATTATTCTTTCTGCTTTTAAATTCTTTTAAATCGACCTTGAGTCGGTGGCAATGCCAGCTGGTACATGAAGAATGTTACATACACACCTGTACACATGCAATTCTTGAGATTGCCACCTGTCCATTTCTATTTTCTTTCCAAGCTTTTCAATCTTCCAAATTCTTCTACCTACTTCCACTGATTTCTAATCCTTTCTCATTTTCCTTTAACCTTTATATAATATCATGTATGGCAGCCGTGTATAATATATATATATATATATATAAAATGTTATTTTATGGTGTGCATATAATATATTAAATTGTACGTCGATTTTATTTATATAATAAATTTAGAATACAGCTCGGGATTACGCGTCATGGCCCGGTCCAACCCGGGTCGGGTACTGGCTATCTCGGGATCGGGGTATTACAGGAGTGGTAGATGTGGTGCTAACCATTGATCGGTTATTCTAGGGGCATTCCTTCGAAAAATGTCCCATCCGACCACATGTGTAACAACCCCTGGTGCACTACCCTCTATGAAATCTGTTACAGTTGGAACATTTAGTCACGGCCCAATTAGAATTAGTCACGCTCCAATTAGCCTGATTGCCTCAGCTCTGACTGGGTCCTGGATTCCTTGGTCCTGCGTTTAACCTAAAGGATAAAAACCTTTGCCTTTTGTCTCGATTGCCCTCTGACCCTTGGTTTGCCCTCTTTTTGGTGAACTCCACTCCATCCTGCTCAATAATCCTTGCTGTACCCACCACTTCCTTGTAAATGGCTAATCGAAGCGGTCTGATCCTAGTCTTAATGGACCATCTTAGACCACTTTTAAACTTACGAGCTTTCATATATTCTGTACCTATAACAGTTGGAGCAAACCGGGCCAATTCGGTGAATTTGGCCTTATAAGCCTCCACTATTAAGCTCTCTTGCTGTAGACCCATGAACTCTATGACTCTCTGGTCTTTGACTTCCTGTGGGAAGCATTTCTTATTAAAAACCTCTAAAAATTGCTGCCAGTCCATATGGGGTTCTCTAGCTACTTCTAGAATCCACAAATTGTAAGCGACACCCTTGAACGTGAATGTGGCATATGCCACCTTTTGGACTTCGGTGCATGTCAAGATGTTGAATATCTTGTTCATTTCAAGCAACCATTCTTCGGCTGCTATGGAGCCCTTCGAGCCATCAAATATAGAGGGTCTTAGCTTATGAAATTGTTTATAGGAATGTGACCTATCCCTATCGTTCCCCTATTGATCTTCCTGATTGGCAACAGGCTCTTGCCTCACAGGCACACTAGTACTGGCCTGATTCCCTGGCAATGCCTCGATAACCCTCGTCACAAGGCGTTCTAGCCTCTTTAATCGTTCCATAGCCTGCTCTATAACCTACTCCATATCCTGATCTCTAGCTATATAAAAGCTTCGAGTATTTACCATTCACTAAAAAAGAATGTCAATGATCAGAATACTAATAATCGTCATAAAAATGTAGTTAGCTTCTTATCTATAGATTGACTTTAGACCTTACAGTATAAGTACTCCTAGTACTATCTCCCATGACTCCATGAAAACATTAAAGCTCGTTTACTTAGTGGTTTTCAAACCTAGAGCTCTGATACCATTCTGTCACGACTCGGAATCCACCTTGTACAGATCTGGCATCGCGACACCGATCCGACCTAATTGTCGAACCGAATTTTTCCTTTTTTACTTTAACTTGACATTTATATGTGACTTATTTAACATGCAATCAGTAATTAAATATGCAACGGAAGACTTTATAAAATTTTTATTCATTTATAATACTAAAGTTCATATAATTATACAGACCCAAAAATTCCAAATACAACTACCCCTAGGACGTGGGGTGATGGGAGAACATAGGACAAGTATTATACTTTACTACCAAAATAATCCTTACAGTACATACATCTGCAGCAACCCTACGCCTGTTCAGGATTCTAATCCCTACTTTCGGACTGTGGCGTCCTACTTGAAATAGTCAAAGTAGTATCTGTATGAGCTATGAAAACTCGATAAGTAATTCCTTTGCTTTATTTAAGGCAGGTCAATATAAAGAGGTTCATAGAACAAGATACATAGTTCATAGCAACACGATAACCAATTAGGAAGATACGATGTCAACAATAGTAAGTCACACCACATGATAATAGCAACAACAAATATCCAACGATATCATGTATATAAATCATCAACAAATATCTGGCCTAACTAATAAATGAATTGCACAATAGATAACTATCCAATGTCAGGGATGCTCCATACAATCGTATGTTCATTTATTAGGAACATAATATGCTTAATCAATGAATACAACAATGTATAGAATGATTTCCATGGTCTAATATATATATATAAGTAGAACCCAACATACCCTTTTGCAAACAGATCTCACCACCTGACTTGCTCATAGTATACTCAGCCTACAGTAGGACTCGGCATACCCTTTTACAAACAAGTCCAACCACCTGACTTACTCATGCATAACCAGCCTACAGTAGGACTCGGTATACCCTTTTGCAATCAAATCCCTCTATCTGCCTTGCTCATGCACACCCAGCCTACTCTTTAGTAGAATCCAGCCATACCCTTTTGCAAAACGGAACCACCCGTCTAACTTGCTCATGTAGACCCGACCTACATCTCATAATAATAGTGGATCGTAGTATCGAAAGGGCTTTGTGACTGTGCACCACTCATTTATTTAATGATGTATGAAATGATCATGACTCTCATCAGAGTATAATATATGACTGTACATCCTTCAGGCATCATCAACCAAACTATATAGTGATCACATGCTCAAAATATAGCATATAATTTAACAATATTCATGAACTAGAACAAGAATCAATGTAAACCAATAACATCTGAAGGCATAAACACAATATGGCAATAACAAGAAACACATGCATAATACAACTAGGTCTTTGCCATATATAGAGATCGAATTTTACTTACCTTTATGATATAATCGAGAAAGTCAGATATCCTTCTCCTTCCCTTTTGACGTTCCTAGTATTCAGGAAATACATCTCAGTCTATGCTATTCATCAAATTTTATGCATCATTACTATAAGTTTCTCTTTTGCTAATTTAGACTCCACTATTGAGTCCGGAATATCAAAGAAAGTTGGTTTAGGCTTTTACGGACTTCAATTCGAACATCTGTACTAAAAATGGTAAAATGGTCATTTTGTACTTTTACGTGTCTTTATTTTTTAGGACCCCGTCTCGTAAAATGGACTCTTCCATTGGTTTTAAAATGTTGAGATAATAAGAAAACACTATTTATTTACTTCATTTGGACATCGGAATTATTTTCTTTAATTAAATTAATTTAATTATTTAAAATAGTATTATATATTATTTATGATAAATATAACACATGTGCCATGAAGGCACAGTGGCTGCCACGTGAGACTTAAGTCCCTCACTCCATGCGCCTCCCAAGTTCGACTCCAGGGGTTGGCAGCCCTTCTCATTTTTTTCTATTTAACTACAGTCCAAACAGCGGACTGTTCTCTTTAACCTAGGATAGGATATCTAATCCAATTTAGGTTTAGCAATCTAACTTCTCTAACTCCATAACCAAACAGGCAAAATCAAGTTTTAAATTTAAAAACTAAGAATCCCAAAACGACGCAGTTTAATTAAATCCCAACACTACACGGTGCTATTTTGGAAAGACACTATTCATCATCACCTTCGACAATCCGGTGAGACTCCGGTAGGGTTCCGTCGCCTTCTCTGGCGAGGACCATCTTTTTTTGACTATTTTTTTACCTAATTTAAATGTCATCCTCTTCCTTTCCTCTTCCAGATCACAACCCCATAATTTTTTTTCCTCAAAACCCTTTCAAACCCTACGAATATGGAGAATCAGTGGCTCTAGTGACGGCCAACTGAACCTTTCATTTTTCAGACCCTTTTTTCCTACTGTTTTCCCTCATTTTCTCTTCTAATTTCTTCCTGCACCATTGAGGATCAGTTCGTCGTGGTTTAATTCAAGTTTAAAGCTTGAAATCACCCAAATCTGAATTATTCTCATGTCCTGCAACTACTGTTTTCTACCTCAGTTCTTGACCATTTTTAATGATTTTTCTTGCAATTTAATCCTTTTTTCGTTTTCTACAAGGTCCTATACTTCAAACTAATTATCATGCCTTTAAAAATTAAAAACAGAAACTAGTATTACATACCTTTTTCTGAATTTCCAATTTGCAGTATTCCTTCTCCTTTTAATCCTTCTTCCATAGTTTTAGCTTCTGAACCACTCCAAACATTCACAACTTCTAAAAATTGATCTATTCTTTTCTGTTTTCTCACTAATGCACACACGTATATATATAGGCAATTTCAACCGCCTTGGTCCTTCTCTCTCCTCTCTCAGTTTCTCTATTTTTGAAGCCCCTTTTCTTGACTTCCTCCCTTTGATCTTTTCTTCTTTTTCTCTGTTTTCTTTTCTTTCCTTAATTCAAGATATTTTCATATATTTGTATATTATATTACTCCTCTCACACACACTACACACACTCACAACACATACCTACCAACACTATTACACATTCACCATATATATATATACATATATACACCCATTTATACCACACTCATTCACACACACACACATATATATATTTGCTATATATACGTGTATATATATTTACATATATATACACGTATATATACATATATATATATATATATCTATACACATATATTATATACATATATATATATACGTATACCCATATATACATATATACACATGTATATATATATATATGTGTAGGTATTGGCGTACATGTTTTTTTGTGTAACCCGGTTCCTCGTATGGGTTGTCCCTCGGGTGTTCAAGATTACCTAAAAATGAATATCAAACATTTGACAGTGTCACGACCCGAAATCTATCCTACGCGGATCCCGAGGATGTGATGCCAGTTGGCCACCTTGCCAGTTTTTCCACCAACAATGCGACCAACCAAAGACAAATTTTGAACTTTATAATGAATTACATTCTAAATGTAGGGTCAAACTAGTGGAAATTAGAACCTTTTTAAATTGAAAATGCAACTCATCCAAACACATTAGAGCACGTCTAGAATCAGTCACCAAATATCTCTAGAGTATCAATATACATGCTCCAATGCAACCATTCTATAACAATGAATTACTTAAAGCCGAAGTTATATTAATACAATTCAGCTGATCAACAACTCATCCCTAATGATCAACAATCAGAATCTCCAAATACAATTTAATCTGGATGATCCAACATACTAGACTAATCTCATCACTAATGATGTAACATTATAATACAAATTGTGAACTTAACCTTACAGAGTATATAGTCAACTTTGGATTAGAGTTCATATCGTCAGTGTAAATCATTTGTGCTTCACTAGTTCCACTAGTTATCTCACTGCATATCATCCGTCATAGGCCACTTGAAAAATGGTCATAAGTAAGGAGTGAGCTAACTTAGCTCAGTAAGTAAGTTCTCAGCTTTTTCGTGGGTCAGGGTTAGTCCACAAGAATATAGAAAGTAAAGACAAGATATAGCCAATCACCAAGATAAAGCAAGAATGACCCGAGGGTCTAAGGAAGCTTATCCCACAATAAGGTACAAGAAGGTAATGACAGAATCATGCAAAATGGGATCTAGCCTAACATGATATTCCGCTGCCACAACAAATATGTTAGCCAATCAAAAGTACAACATGCTTACATAGAATATGATCATCCAACGAGTACCAAAGATATATCATCATCGAGTAAAGTATAACATGATTGCAATAATATGATCATTCATAGGGCATAGAATATGATCATTCAACGAGTACCAAAGATATATCGTCATCGAGTACTAATAACCCAGAATGCGTGAATCACCCGAGGCCCAGCATACCCCACTGGAACGCATATTCAGATTCACTTTTTTACCCCAGGCTTACTGAATAGCGCTAGAGCTCTTATCTCTTAGGTCCCGAAGGACAAATAAAACCCCCAAAGGGTCTTTCCCCACGCAATTCTGTGAATAGATGGGCCGTTGTGACTGAGCATAACCCCAGGCACATATAAATGTTACGATCATGCTACTCTCCACAGGAAAAGGATGTGGATCATAACTAGTCAGTTCAAGGAAACATAATATAACCATAGTTTCCTACCGCTATGTTACTGGGCTGCCGAGAACATAACTGGTTGAAGGAAACAATATATAACTATAGCTTTTTACGGCTATGTTACTAGGCTGCCGAGAACAACCATATCTCAATCAACGATGCATAAGTGTATGGAACAAACAGATTTTCAACAACAAATATATTACAAGATCATGACACAGTATACATTATGGTACAATATGCTCAAGCATCAATAAGTCAAGATCACAAAATGATATAGGCAAGTAAGTCGAATCCAAATTACAGGCATGGACAAATAATCACAAGTCGATTGGCATCAAATCAAAGTGATCAAGTTCATTAGGTAGTGATAGAGTACAAGTTTGGCAGCATATGAAAGTAAATGTGACTGGCTGGGAATAGCCCATATTAAAGCATAGGAGTTACTTACAAACTGTTACGTTTATCTCCATTTACAAACATTCTAATAATCTCTAGATGCGTCCGGCACATCCTTGCATATCTTGAATAATCATCATTAATCAAAAACAAATCAAAATTCATCCATTCATGTCTTATTTGTCATCTTAGGAGTCTATTAGATCCCCTAATTAGATTTATTGGCCTATTACCCATCTATTAGTTTTCCACTTATGCCATTAATTCTGCAAGTAGGCTTCTAGTGTTCAGACTTATAATTTACTTCATTTGGACTCCCTTCGTTACCTTCGTTATCAATTAAGTACTTATTGAACGTTAGGGGTAAAATGGTAATTTTGTCATTCTTATCCCGGACCCTATCGTGGTCCTTAGAATATTCCATATATCTTATATATACATTTTCGAGTCTTTCGGACTTTATTTGGTATCTACTTTTGATCATCGGAACACAATGGTCATTTCTCATTTGACACTTTGACTATTTCGGAGTCTTATTTAGACCCTCGATTTTCATAATTATGCATATTACAATCAATTATATTAGATTGGTCGTAAATAGAACATAATGGTGAAATATAACTCTTCTAACCCAAGAAGATATCTATACATAGCATGCTAGAGTCGAGATAATAAGATCTACTTATCAAGCTAGTAAAATGGAAATAAAGGACATCTCATCCATTAGAGGCCAGCAAGGCTAGAATGGTCTTTATACTTATATTTTTTATTTTTTTTTCTGTGCTCTTGATTAGAATGGATCAGGTTTTCAATATTGTTTCGATCTATTGTTGGATTGGCATAACAAAGCATTCTGGCCCTAAGGAGAAAATGTGTTAAAATAATCCTATCACTGTCGTGTGGGTGACTTTGAAGAAAGAGGAACCGTAACAAATTCTGAAAGGAGAGTCTATCCCAGTGTCTATTTCATTGGATGAAGGTTATTGATGTCTTCAAGGGTATGTAGATGGGTGATTTGTATAGGAACTGAATAGAACTCTTATGACAAATTAGCATGGATCTATTCTCCAATTTTTAGATATCAGTCGATCAAAAATAAAACTCAACTCTTCAATTCTGTTTAATTTCCATTTTTCTCAACTCATGGCAGACCTGTTAATCATCAAATAGTTAAACCCACCTATTAAAGGAAACTATTGGCCTGAAAGGCATTTCCGTTGGACTTAACATATGGAAAATAGAAAGAATTGGCAAAATATGAGATATGTCGATGTCTTGTCTGTAACACCCTGACCCGAAATATCGAGTAATGTAACACGTATTACGAGGTTATAAACTATAGTTTAAAATTAACTAAAAGCAGATCGAGAGTTGAAGAATACTCAAATAATTATATCTTTATATACATTATATTAGGTGTATAGTATATACATATGTTTATGATATGTATATTATCATAAGAGAAATACACACACTAAGTGTGTATTTGGTGTGTATAGTTTAAAAAAGTATGTATATATATATATATAAACATATATACACATGTAAATAAATATATATACATATATATATATATATATATGTGTGTGCAGAACTATGAAAAGGTGTGTGTGAGTGTCGGCTGTGAGTGTGTGTTAGTGTGTGCTTAATATAATATATATACATAACACAAAATATCAAGCCAAGAATTAAATGAAAATTTGAAATGAAAAAAGTAGAATTAAATGGATTGGGAAGTCTAGTTAGGGCTATGAAAAGAGAGAGAGAGAGAGAGAGAGAGAGAGAGAGAGAGAGAGAGAGAGAGAGAGAGGAAGAGAGAGATGGCGGTGGGAATTTGTTTAAAAATAAAGGCATGCACTGCATGCTTATCTCTTAAGAAAAGAATCAAAAGGAAAGGGAGCAAGAAGTTAGAAAGAAGGATTCAAAAGGAAAAATGAGAAGAGAATCAAGAGAAAAAGGTGAGAAAATATTGAAACTGTATTTTCTCTCTCTAAAATATTTTGCATGTATGTAAGTAGTTTAAGCTTTGTTATGCATATATGATGCTTAGTATAGGTTTAAACTAAATCAAGCATGAAATTTGGACTTAAAAATAGTTAAAAACACAAGACCCACGAGAAACCACCATTGATGGACCATGCTTAGAGCAGGTCTGAATCAATGGCAACCAAACCCCATTTAACCTATTGGGATCTCAACTAAACCTTCAAAGTATTTTAAATACACTAGACCGTGACCAGGAAGACCAAAGAAAACCCTAGAAATAGGAGTTGTAGGTTTCGGGTTTGAAACCCAGCCTCTAAAATAAACTTTTAAACCAAGTTTATGGAATGGGAAATTGAAGCCCTCTAAATAAGGAATACAACAAGCCAAATCCCATGAAGTTTCATAGAGAAATAGCTATTTACAAGTTAAAAAAACCGTGGGGTGTGTGTGTGATCAATCAACCCTTTTGAACCAAATCCGATCCCTCAAATGAATGCCAAAACCTTCCTCAAGGTTCCAAGAACAACATGGGATCGAAAACAGAGAGATTTGGTGGGTTAAAGTTCACGAAATTAAAAATAAAAATCCGCAGAATTAGGGCAACAGTAACCAGGCGTAGAGAAGAAGAAGACCTTGCTGAGCCAACTTGCGAGTTGACTCAGCCGAGTCCTGACTGAGATGAATCACCCTTGTGTCGACTCAGACACGTGTCACGTTATAGGGTTAGCCATTGTATTATTGAGACGACGCCTGATTACGCCCAAAGAATAACGCGGTAATTGTAGTGTAGCTTTGGGGTGTCGATTCCACAGGGAGACTAAATTAAAAGAATAACAAATAGAATTTCTGAAACTACAGAAGTATTAGACGGTTAATGAGAAAATAAAATATAAAAAGTGATTTTGAATGCAACTAAAAATTAAATAAATTAATTAATGGAAGAAAATATTCAAATTTAACGAACAGTGGAGTGTCGGGAATCCCTTGCACATATATGGTATTTCAATTATTTTTAATTCACAGATAACTCAATTGAGAAATTAAATTCCAAAAATCTCAATCGGAAGATTTAAAATTATGCATCAAAATTAGGTTGAAAATAACCCTTCGAAAAATCATTCATCATCTTTAAATCACTCAAATTATTATTCACATTGATAAAATACAAAGACGACAATATACCCGACAAGCAATACTGCAGCAGAGAATTGAATCAATATAAATATTTAATTGTTCCAAAAATAATCAAAACATTAATCCATTCGATAGAAAAAGCATGACTGAATCTATAAACGGACTAAAACCTTTAATTATTCGGACAATAAAATCCAACAATTAATTATGAATGATCAACGAAGAATTTATCAAATTAAAACCATGTACAGGAATCAAAATAAATTAAAATAGCCATCTATGGTGCAAGTTCATCCCTAACCCCACTCAGAAATTTAGTTACCCATGTACAGGACGGATAACATGAATTTCACGGAGAAATACTGAGCCATGGAGTAGCTACAGCTTCTTCTGACTTTTTTTCTGCTCTGTATACTGTACAGCAGCCGCCGCAGCCCTCTTCTCTATCTTCCTGCGCCGCAACAGTGCATAAGCTCTCGCCTCTGGTTTAATTTTTCTCTTTTTATATGTCACTGTAGCGCCCTAAAGCCCCTTGGACTTGCGCGCCTCAACCTGCCGCACTACCACACACGACTGGGCCCATACAAATCAGCAAGCCGCATGCCTCACGGATTTACCTTGGTTAGCCGCCCAACAACACCCACATCAGCACTCAAGCTCGCTTCAATTCAGCCGTCTCACGCCCAGATACACCTCACGTCAACTGATGGGCCCCACACGTATGCATCAAGCCTTGGTCAGCCGCTCGTTCTGCATCATCAAGCCTCTTGGTCCACTGCCGCACCCAACCACACAAGCCACGCCTGATTCCGCACATGGCGCCTTGCTTGCCTTTTCTAATTCAGCTGCACAACTTCAAGACCACACGCCCTGTAGCTTTTTTCTTCTTCAGCCGTGTGAATTGTGAGATTGTGGGCCAAGACTTTTCTCTTACTTTCTTTCTTTATTCTCGCGTGCAGCCAACAGTCATCAACTTTACACTCCGTTTTCTATTAGATAACAATTGAATCTTAAATCGGGCTCTTCACAAAAGTTTTAGCTCCAGATGAGTAGATAATTTTAGGCTCAAAAATAACCTGATTTGGACTCCATAATCTCAAGTTATAGCCCCTTGAAGTTGGCTGGACGGACAGGTTCATAGTAGCTTTCCAAGCCTGTCTTTGAAATAATATTTGGAGGCCCAAACGAACTCCGATTTTTGCAAATTAGACCTTTTTGAAAATCCCAAGACGTCTTCTAAATATTTCATGAAGACTGGTTTCTCATTCTGAAATTTTAGCACCATCCAAATCTCAATTGAAACTCAATGGTCGAATCTGCCAAAAAGCCAAAAATAGTTCCAAAAATATTAAGTGTAAAGTGCAATTGCAAACTATCTCTCGCCAATAAAAAATGCAGTATATGAGATTTAAAATATTATAAAATAATGCTCAAACCAATCTCACTGTGAATAAAAATTAAATCAAATAATATCAATCACAACCCAACATTTTTATTCACTTTCTTAACAATTTAATCCAATAATAGGGTATTTAGAGTGCACTTTTGCGCGCTCATCACACCCCCCAACTTACTCATTGCTAGTCCCTAGCAATTCCCATGCATTTAGCAAAAAAGATCAAGGAAAATCACACACAGCAGGCATTTAATCACACTTTTCAATTCCACAAATCAAAGCAATTTTAGGAATTCAATAATCCTATAACAATCCATCCACTTATAACAATTCACAGAGTGTGTGTGTGCTCCAAATCATATCCATCTAACCACAAACCATGACACATGCAACGTCGAGAACATCTCAAACAAAAGGTTCAACTCCATATCTCACGGGTATCAAAGTATTTCATGTAGGGGTTCTCTCTATGGAGTTGACAAGGGGTGTATACGCTCAATGAAAAATTAGGCAATTACGCACAAGCAACAAGCAAACATTGATCTTATGATAGGTGCACTAACAAATGAGACTTCCACCACTCTTTCCACAGGCTTACTTAGGATCAGAACGATCAACATAAAAGGGCTGTAATGTGGCTCGGGTTAAGGCTATATGAAGAAAATGATAAAAAGGATTCAAAAACTTCCAAGTACATACTAAGAGAATTTCATTAAGAATCATAACGAACCAAACTTCCCACTTGATGCACTCTTCAACTTTTCAAATTACTGAATAACAAAACGTCTCCTTCTTCTTCTTCCTCTCTCTTTTTCTTCACCTTTTTCAATTTTTTTCAACCCTTTTTTTTTTCTTTTTTTTTTTTCCAATAGAATAAACTTTGATGCTCATTGACTTTGATGCTCACCCAACTAAACACTTTGCACTGTACTCTTTCTTTTTCTTTTTACTTTTTCTGTTTTCTCCAATTGAACACAAAAGATAAGAAATGTAAATTCCACACCTAGTACACACTTGGAAGTAAAAAGGGTGGGTAAATCACTGTATAGGCTATACTCCAATGTGGAGAGGTATGGATGATGCAGGCACATGAAAAAAAAACTAAATATGTTTGTTGGCTCAAAGTTGGCTACTAAGGGTCCATGATAAGAAAGGTTAGCTTGAAAGGCTCAAACGTTAATCCTAAATTGACCTTTGTCATATCCCAGGTATATCCGCTATCATACCACCAACCATGTAATAATATTCTCAAAAGAAGTGCCCAATTCAACAGATCAATGAACGCTTATCACAAACTGAATTTGAAAGCTCTCAATTTTTTCCAAAACACACCTGAATACTTAAGCAAAAGAGTTCTCTAGCTACATGTGTCAAACCACCATCTTACCACAAAGTTTGGATAAGCGCATTAAAAGTTCTGTGAATGCCTCAGTAGAATGATTATGGTGGATTCGGTGAATTCACAAAAATAGCTATGAATGAAAATGAGTACTCATGTGAAAGAGATACATGTGTGATGCAAATTTTAAAAAAAAACTGACACATGAAAATATGCCACAACAGTTTAAATGTTGAATTTGCAACCACCACCCCCCAACTTAAATGAAACATTGTCCTCAATGTTTAACAATCAAACTTGAATGGAAGGGTACGAAAAAGGAGAGAATACACCTGATGTGTCGGGGGCAGCTCACTAAGCACCAAAGATGGCAATCCGAACTAACAAAATGAAATGAACCTGCAAACTAAAAATAAGGAAAACAACAGCAAACAAAAAGAAAAAGAACGAAACTAAAATAAAACAAAAATAAAATAAAATAAAAAACATACCTGCATGGCGCTATCAAGGGTGATAAACTGGGTCCATAAGTGGAATGTCTTCCACCTCTGGAACTTGCCTATCAAACAAAACTTTAAGGCGCTGGCCATTTACTTTAAAAACCCGACCGTCGTTAGGATCCTCTATTTCGACTACGCTATGTCCAAAAACATTTTTCACTATAAAGGGGCCTGTCCATCTAGACCTGAGTTTTCCTGGGTGCTTATGGAGTCTAGAATCATATAAAAATACTCGATCATCAGGCTTAAAAGTTTTTCTCAAAATATTTTATCATGAAATGCTTTCATTTTAGCCTTATAGATTCTAGAATTCTCATAAGCATCATTTCTCAATTCTTCTAACTCAGTTAATTGCAATTTTCTCAACTTACCTACTTCTCCTATGTCAAAATTGAAATGCTTTACGGCCCAATAAGCTCGATGCTCTAGCTCTAGAGGTAAGTGACAAGGCTTTCCAAAAATAAGCCTATAAGGTGACATGCCTAAGGGAGTTTTGAAAGTTGTACGGTAGGCCCAAAGTGCATCAACTAATCGCAAAGACCAATCTTTGCGATCCGGGTTAATCGTTTTTTCTAAAATTTGCTTAATTTCCCTATTTGCAAGTTCTACCTGTCCACTGGTCTGGGGATGATAAGCAGTAGAGACTTTATGTACCACCCCATATTTTTTCATCAAGGCCTCAAAAGAACGGTTACAAAAGTGTGTGCCTCGGTCACTAATGATAGCACGTGGTGTACCAAACCTAGACAACACATTCTCTTTCAGAAATTTAATCACCGTCTTGTTATCATTACACCTGCAAGCTGTGGCCTCTACCCATTTTAAGACATAATCTACTGCCACAATAATATATAGATATCCAAAAGAAGGAGGAAATGGTCCCATGAAATCAATGCCCCAACAATCAAAAATTTCAATCACTAAAATTGGGTTTAAAGGCATCATATTACGACGGGTCATAGCTCCTAACTTTTGACACTGTTCACATGATCGACAATAGATGTTAGCATCCTTAAACAAAGTAGGCCAATAAAATCCACACTGCAAAATTTTTGCAGTGGTTTTCTTCATTGAAAAGTGGCCCCCACAAGCTTGGGTGTGACAAAATTCTAAAACACTAGTAATCTCTTCATCAGGGATGCATCGCCTTAAAATTTGGTCAGGGCAGTATTTGAAAAGAAAAAGGTCATCCCAATAGAAATTACATACCTCAGTCATGAACCTCCTCTTGTCTTGAGCGCTCCAATCCACTGGTATCTCACCTGCAACCAAATAATTCACAATATGAGCAAACCATGGTAAAGAAGTAATAGAAAGTAAATGCTCATCAGGAAAATCATCTTTGATTGGTAGGTGGTCAGAAATGTCCTCAAATGTGAGCCTCGAGAGATGGTCAGCCACTACGTTCTCCACTCCTTTCTTATCTTTGATGGTGATGTCAAATTCCTGCAAAAGTAAAATCCACCGTATTAATCGCGCCTTAGCATCCTTCTTGGTGAGAAGGTACTTAAGGGCTGCATGATCTGTGAAAACAAGAATAGGAGAACCAATTAAATAAGCACGAAATTTGTCCAAAGCAAACACAACAGCTAGCAACTCTTTTTCAGTAGTAGAGTAATTCATCTGAGCACTATTTAGAGTTCTACTAGCATAGTAAATGACAAATGGCTTCTTCTCCCTTCGCTGTCCAAGAACAGCACCTACAACATAATCAATGGCATCACACATAATCTCAAAAGGTAAAGTCCAATCAGGTGGTTGCATTATGGGTGCGGAGGTAAGCTTGCCAATTAGCATTTTAAAGGCCTCTTGACACACTTGTGTCCACTCAAATGGGGCATCTTTAGCTAGAAGGTCACATAGTGGTCTAGATATGCTGGAAAAGTTTTGTATGAACCTCCTATAAAAACCTGCATGACCAAGAAAAGATCTCACATCCTTGACTGTCTTAGGTGTAGGCAATTTAGAGATTAATTCAATCTTAGATTGATCAACCTCTATCCCTCTAGAAGAAATAATATGCCCTAAGACAATACCTGAAGGGACCATAGAATGACATTTTTCCCAATTCAAAACCAAGTCCTTCTCCTCACAACGGGTCAACACTCTCTCTAAATTCACTAAGCATGCATCAAAAGAAGATCTAAACACAATCACATCATCCATAAACACTTCCATACAATTTTCAACCATATCACTAAAAATACTCATCATGCAACGTTGAAAAGTAGCAGGTGCATTACACAATCCAAATGGCATTCTACGAAAAGCATATGTACCAAAAGGACAGGTAAAAGTGATTTTTTCCTGGTCTTCTAATGCAATTTCAATTTGATAATAACCAGAATAACCATCTAAGAAACAATAATAAGGATGACCAACCACACGCTCAAGAATTTGATCAATAAAAGGGAGAGGAAAATGGTCTTTTTGAGTGGCGGCATTCAGTTTTCTATAATCAATGCACATCTGCCATCCAGTCATAAGTCTTGTAGGGACTAACTCTCCTAGGTCATTTTTTATCACAGTGACACCTGACTTTTTCGGGACAACCTGCGTAGGACTAACCCATTTACTATCAGCAATAGGATATATAATGCCTGCGTCTAATAGTTTCAAAACTTCATTTTTCACCACTTCCTTCATAGTGGGATTAAGCCTACACTGGGGGTCTTTACGAGGGTTAGTTCCTTCCTCCAAATTAATTTTATGCGAACAAACTAGGGGACTAACACCTTTTATGTCAGCTATGCTCCAACCTATGGCCGGCCTATGCCTATTCAGGGTCTGAATTAATTTCTCGCCTTGGGACTCAGATAATTCAGATGAAATAATAATAGGAAAAGTGTCACCTGGATCAAGGAAAGCATGCTTTAAACCCTTAGGCAAAGGCTTCAATTCAACTTTTGGGGGCACCACACTTGAAGGAATATGCTCTTCCCTTTTTGTAGGTAACTCTTCAAACTTTGGTTGCCACCCCCGTGCTCCATAATCCTGAGTCCTATCAAAAATAGCACAAATATCGACCACATCAGATGGATCAGCAATATAGTCGAACTCAGAATTAACCAAAAAATGCTCAAGGGGATCAGAATCATAAGTTGGAGGAACTCCCCTATCTATGAGTGAATCAACTGAGTGAATCAATCATGTATGTCTGGTGGCACTCATCATCCTCTTCTAGCTGTTTTGCAACATGAAATATATTCACCTCAAGAGTCATGTTCCCAAAAGACAGCTTCATAAGTCCATTCCTGCAATTGATAAGAGCATTAGCTGTGGCAAGGAAAGGCCTACCTAAAATCAAAGGAATTTTAGAGGTAGAATCAACAGTAGAGTTAGTGTCAAGGATTATGAAATCAACATGATAATAAAATTTATCAACTTGAATTAAAACATCCTCTACCACACCCCGTGGTGCTCTGACTGAACGATCAGCCAATTGCAATACCACAGAGGTTGGTTTGATCTCTCCCAACCCCATCTGCAAGTAAATAGAATAAGGCATTAAATTCACACTTGCTCCTAAATCAAGTAAAGCTTGTCCAAACTCGTGATTTCCAATACTGCATGCAATGGTTGGACAACCAGGATCCTTGTACTTGGGGGGAATCCTCTGCTCAATGAGAGCACTAACTTGCTCTGTCAGAAATGCTGTCTTCTTCACATGGTGCTTCCTCTTAACTGTACATAAATCCTTAAGAACCTTTGCATAAGTAGGAACTTGTTTAATGACATGCAAAAGAGGAAGATTGCTTTTTACCTGCCTGAGATTTTCGAGGATTTCATTATTAGGATCCAAAGTGCGCTTGGTTGATTTTAAAGCCTGAGGGAATGGTACCTTAACATAATTCTTCATCACCTCTGGTTCCTTGGGCAGTTCAACATTGCTACCATCCTGATCCTTTTCCACATCCTCTGATTTGTCCATGATTGGGATGTGCAATGACTTACCACTTCGAGTTACAATGGCGTTTGCATCCTTCAGATTCTCTTGTGCCATGTGTTGACCTTGGGGTGTGGATTGAGCTTGGGAAGGGAATCGGCCTCGCTCATTCACACTCAAAGAGCTCATCAATTTAGACACTTGGCTCTTTATCTCTTTGTTTTCTTCAACAACCTGCGTGATCAAAGATTCAAATTTTTGGTTAGTCTTACCCTGTGCTTCAATAAATTCTTGTAAAGTATCTTCTAAAGAATTCCTAGAAGATGAAGATGCATGATATGGTGCATGATATGGTGCAGGGTATGATCTAGGAGGCTGTGCAAGTGGTGGTGCATGTGGCTGGCTTTCAGATTTTCCAGCTAAAATTGGGGTAATTGCGCCACCCTGGATTGTAAGTCTCAGAGTAGGGTGTGAAAGGCTTCTTGTACATACCTAGGGTATTACATTGGTCCTCGTACATCCCTCTCATCTCAGCTGATGTGGGACACTCTTGGGCAAGGTGATCTACCCCACCACACACTGAACATGGTCTAAAAGGCTCTGCATGATTAGCCAAGTGTGTTGGCTTTACGTCTCTAGCCTTTAGCATCTCTAACTCTCTAGTGAGTGTCTCAACCTTAACTTTCAAATTATCCTCCTCCCTAAGATAGTAAATTCCCCCACTCTGTTGGCTCCCTCTAGGTCATGACCTATTTGTGCTCTCAGTAGCACTAGGTCCTGTCCAAGTGTGAGCTTTTTTAGTAAGCTCATTAAGATACTCTATGGCCTCATCAAGATTTTTCTGTAAAAACTCACCATTACACATCATCTCTACAAATTGGCGCTCTCTAGGTGTAAGTCCCTCATAAAAATAGCTCACTACACGCCAACTCTCATACCCATGGTGAGGGCATATACCCAATAACTCCTTAAACCTCTCCCAAGACTGATATAAAGTCTCACTATCCTTTTGTGCAAAGGTAGAAATCTGTCTTTTTAAAGCATTGGTCTTGTGTTGGGGAAAGTATTTAGTGAAGAAAATCTGGGTCATCTCATTCCACGATCCAATTGACCGTGGTCTCAGTGAGTATAGCCAACTCTTAGCTCGATCCTTCAAAGAGAAAGGAAAGAACTTAAGTCTCACAATGTCTTGTGTTACATTCTGACTATGAAAAGTCGCAACTACCTCTTCAAACTCCCTAATATGCACATATGGATTCTCATTTTCCAAACTATGAAATGTAGGAAGTAACTGTATCACCCCCGTTTTAAAATCAATTGGACGAGCATTGGGTGGAAACATGATGCATGATGGTGTGGCTGTGCGTGTAGGGTGAAGGTAATCTTGAAGAGTCCTAGTAGGTTGATCCTCATATTCACTCATATTTGCAGAATTGGAAGTATTATCAAACAAAGAATTAGAAAAACAAGAAAAATTAGACTCTAAATCCGACTCTAACACAGGCCTACAAGCAAAGCGGCTTAATACATCCCTATACCTATTATGCATGCAAGATGACAATAATAAAATAAATAATAAATAAAAAAAGAAATAAAAGAAAAGAAAAGAAAATGAATAAATAAATAAATAACTAGAAATAAAATAAAAAATAAAATAAATAAATAATAAAATAATAAAATAATAATAAAATAATAATAATAATAATAATAATAATAATAATAATAATAACGTAGCACGTAAAAAGAAGGGAACGAAGTTACCGCCTTTACAAACTGCTGAAAAGAAAAACTATCTACTGATTCTTCTACCGTCTCCCCAGCAACGGCGCCAAAATTTGATTACGCCCAAAGAATAACGCGGTAATTGTAGTGTAGCTTTGGGGTGTCGATTCCACAGGGAGACTAAATTAAAAGAATAATAAATAGAATTTCTGAAACTACCGAAGTATTAGACGGTTAATGAGAAAATAAAATATAAAAAGTGATTTTGAATGCAACTAAAAATTAAATAAATTAATTAATGGAAGAAAATATTCAAATTTAACGAACAGTGGAGTGTCGGGAATCCCTTGCACATATATGGTATTTCAATTATTTTTAATTCACAAATAACTCAATTGAGAAATTAAATTCCAAAAATCTCAATCGGAAGATTTAAAATTATGCATCAAAATTAGACTGAAAATAACCTTTTGAAAAATCATTCATCATCTTTAAATCACTCAAATTATTATTCACATTGATAAAATACAAAGACGACAATATACCCGACAAGCAATACTGCAGCAGAGAATTGAATCAATATAAATATTTAATTGTTCCAAAAATAATCAAAACATTAATCCATTCGATAGAAAAAGTATGACTGAATCTATAAACGGACTAAAACCTTTAATTATTCGGACAATAAAATCCAACAATTAATTATGAATGATCAACGAAGAATTTATCAAATTAAAACCATGTACAGGAATCAAAATAAATTAAAATAGCCATCTATGGTGCAAGTTCATCCCTAACCCCACTCAGAAATTTAGTTACCCATGTACAGGATGGATAACATGAATTTCACGGAGAAATACTGAGCCATGGAGTAGCTACAGCTTCTTCTGACTTTTTTTCTGCTCTGTATACTGTATAGCAGCCGCCGCAGCCCTCTTCTCTATCTTCCTGCGCCGCAACAGTGCATAAGCTCTCGCCTCTGGTTTAATTTTTCTCTTTTTATATGTCACTATAGCGCCCTAAAGCCCCTTGGACTTGCGCGCCTCAACCTGCCGCACTACCACACACGACTGGGCCCATACAAATCAGCAAGCCGCATGCCTCACGGATTTACCTTGGTTAGCCGCCCAACAACACCCACATCAGCACTCAAGCTCGCTTCAATTCAGCTATCTCACGCCCAGATACACCTCACGTCAACTGATGGGCCCCACACGTATGCATCAAGCCTTGGTCAGCCGCTCGTTCTGCATCATCAAGCCTCTTGGTCCACTGCCGCACCCAACCACACAAGCCATGCCTGATTCTGCACATGGCGCCTTGCTTGCCTTTTCTAATTCAGCTGCACAACTTCAAGACCACGCGCCCTGTAGCTTTTTTCTTCTTCAGCCGTGTGAATTGTGAGATTGTGGGCCAAGACTTTTCTCTTTCTTTCTTTCTTTATTCTCGCGTGCAGCCAACAGTCATCAACTTTACACTCCATTTTCTATCAGATAACAACTGAATCTTAAATCGGGCTCTTCACAAAAGTTTTAGCTCCGGATGAGTAGATAATTTTAGGCTCAAAAATCACCTGATTTGGACTCTAGAAGCTCAAGTTATAGCCCCTTGAACTTGGCTGGACGGACAGGTTCATAGTAGCTTTCCAAGCCTGTCTTTGAAATAATATTTGGAGGCCCAAACGAACTCCGATTTTTGCAAACCAGACCTTTTTGAAAAGCCCAAGACGTCCTCTAAATATTTCATGAAGACCAGTTTCTCATTCTGAAACTCTAGCACCATTCAAATCTCAATTGAAACTCAATGGTCGAATCTGCCAAAAAGCCAAAAATAGTTCCAAAAATATTAAGTGTAAAGCGCAATTGCAAACTATTTCTCGCCAACAAAAAATGCAGTATATGAGATTTAAAATATTATAAAATAATGCTCAAACCAATCTCACTGTGAATAAAAATTAAATCAAATAATATCAATCACAACCCAACATTTTTATTCACTTTCTTAACAATTTAATCCAATAATAGGGTATTTAGAGTGCACTTTTGCGCACTCATCAACGCCGTTTTGGGCTTAAGGGTTTAAAACCCTAATTCGACCTATTTGGTTACGAGGTTTAGGCCCAAATTAAATAACCCAAGCACGAATAGGATATGTTATTCCGGTTTAAATGCCTTATCCGCCGTTTGGGTCAAGAAAAATCGGGAAAAAAAATAAGGGGTCGCAGCTCCTGCAACTCGAACACGGAACCCTAAAGACCCAACCCCCCTTCTTTACCAAATGAGACAAGACAATCCCGTGTCCTTAAAATGCACAAAAATATATATATATATATATATTATATAAATTACATTAAATAAAATAAAATTAATTAATTAAATTAAATAACGATGAAATGGTCCGGTGTCCAAATTGGACAAGTTATTAATGTATTCTTACTATCTTGGACCTTCTAAGACCAATGGTGAGGTCCGTGTTGCGAGACAAGACCCCAAAAATAAAGACACGTATAGGGCTAAAATTACCATTTTGCCCCTAGTGCCCCTAAAGCCAAATGGAAGTCCGAGAGGGTCTAAATCGACTTTCTTCGACGTTCCAGACTCAATGGTAGAGTCTATTTGACCAAAAGAAGTATTTATAATGAAGAGACATAAAATTTGATGAATAGCATATAAGTCATGTGATTATAAACTACAACCTTGCCCGATGTATTGAACTAAATGGTAAGGTTCGTATTTTGAAATAAAATACGAAAAGACACGACACGTAAACATGTGAAGTAAATAAATCAAACTTAAAATTAATGGAGCTACCACAAGAGTATAGTTTAAAATGAAATTAATTCCTAACACGTTAAATTGTGTTTTAGGTTAAAGCTCAATTAAATTATCATGGATAAGACGCAACAAGACTTCATGGATGAGCTCTTATGGAAAAATAGGGTAATCAACAGAAAAATAAGAATTGCCAAGACATGTCATATCATTTAAGTTAGTTCACTCATATACAAAGCCCCTATAGTCCCAACGGGGCGACTCATGAAAGAAGCAGCAACAAGGAGACTTGCTGAGCTGAGGCCAAATTAAAGGAAGAAGGGGAAGAACAAGAAAATACCGAAACGCTAAATGACATGCTTCGCAGGTAATGTGTATTTATCAAATAAGAATATATGTATAAAGCAAATAGATATGAAATACAACTATAAAGCAAATTAAGTTAGTTCAATTCTTAAGGATAAAAACCTATTATAGAAAGTAGGCTTATACAATCTAAGAATAGGTAGAATCACAAGTTGATTTAAATGCATGTGAATTTATGAAATTTTCATAAATTATTTTAGGTTGAAAAAAGGGAAAGGGAAGGCACAACAATAGAGCCAGCCTAGACTTATAAGGTGAGTAACCTTGTATTTGAAGTGCAGATTTTAACTCCACGGATTTGAAAAAGTTTCAAGTTCAAAAGAGATGAAGTATTCTGAATTTACATATTCCAAGAATTTAAAGATTCTATCATGAAGTCATGTACATCATGTTTTAAATGCTCATAAAAGCATCTTTGTGAAAAATTCATGTGATAAATGTATTTAAATGCAAGATAAGTTGTGCATAAGCACCACAGATTTTTGTTAGGTTTCTTCGGAACTCAACCACGATACAATTAAATGCCAGGTAGCAGGATCTAATCCCCTAGGCATATGAGATATCTCCACGAAAAGTAAAACAAGAGTTTAGTTCGAAACAGATTCTATTAATGGAAGTGATAAGATGTTATGTTGAAAATGGAAGCAGGTTTTACCCTCATTTTCACTATGCATGTTTATATGTTATGAAGTTCATATACTCTATTTGGGAAGTACATGTTTAGCTTGAATACTATAAATGTTTTCAAAGCTTTATGTTTTATAAAGAATGCATATATTCTGTGTTCAAAGTATACGAGCAATTGGTGATGATTGTTTTATAAAATCTCTTATACTAACCATTGCCAATTGAAACCCCATGACAAATGCTGTAATTACTTACAGGCTTAGATTAGCTTACCGGATTTTTATTCGATCCACCCTTTTAGGTGACTAAAAGCAAGTCCTAATTTTGATGAAGATGTTGAACTATGCTCATTTTAAGGAAGGGCATAGGAAGCTTATTCAGGATTAGCAATCTTTTGGAGAATACTATGAAATTTTAGTCAATGAATTTGTATTAGAAGATGGTACACTGTTATGTATTAAGCCCTATGGGGCAACTAAATATGATTGTATTTCTAAAGTCTTTAAGTTTTAATTATGCTCTGAATGAATAACCATGTGTACCATTGTGAAGAGCGGCAGTACCAGACGGAAGTGCGAAATTTTAAAATAAGAAAAGAACAGAAAAAGTTTTCTTGCTTTTGCAAACACGGGTCGCACCCCTGTCCGATACCGCTGCTTATGCGAGCCTCGCCCTAAGGCCCCTGGGCTTGAAGGCTGCAGTCGCGATTCGAGATCAGCATAAGGTGGGTTTCGGGTCGTACATTGTCCATGGGGGAGCAGTGACAGGATGCTAAGTTGCTAACAATCTCATGCCCTCTCCAAATGTCAAATTATCAAAGGAGGTAAAATAAATTGTTGAAAAATAAGGGGTACTCAAACAATTGGAGCATATTATTCAAAACTTCTTCTTCATACAAAGACTACACGAGATTTGTATGAAGTATTAGGGAAAATCACATAAGGGATTAATTCTTACAGTATATAATAAAGAAAAGAAACTTAATAAGGAACTGGTAAAATTAAGTTGCAATGAGAACCACCTAATTCCACATTAAAATAAATGATTTTTCACTTTTGTAATTATTGGAACTCATGTTTGGGAAAATCAACCTAATGAGCCTATCAAGATGGGAAAAGGCACCTGATATACCACAAAAGAGCAAGACCAATCATCACTCGACACGTATGTCTATAGTCCAGCTCACGCTCGGCTAACTCAACTCATGCTCGGCTAGTTTAGCTCACGCTCGGCCAGTAGCTCGCAACCTGCCATTCAGGGCAAACCGAAAGATCGGAAGAGGCCGAGCACATGCCTTCAGAGCAGATACATATCCAAATAAAGCTCACGGGGTCGATCACAAGATTCCAGAGCAACACTCCAAAGCTCATCACCGCCTTAACGGCTACCGAGCAAGAAATAAGGAAACAGTCTTCAACAAGGAAACTGCTACACATAATTATCTCTATTTTTGATACAATGTACAACAAGGAAATTGCTATCTCCGATGATCGAATCCCTACTTTCATGGCTCCAAATCCTAATCAACTTAGGAAAGCCACAGCCTATAAATTAAACCTTAAAGGTACGCTTTACTTTTATGCTCATTATTTGGCTTTCATTACAGTCTTTTCAATTCAGTTTACTTACTTAAGCATCGGAGCAGCTACCGCTGGAGCCAATCCCGTGGCCCTCTGATTCCTTCTTTTTGAGTGTTCTTCAGGTCGCGGGGCCTAGATTTCTTGCGAGCCAAAAAGTGCAGCATCAGTTGGCACCGTCTATAGGAATGCTTGGGCCACGTGCCTCGTTCTTGTGCTCCACCAGTCCCGACTAGGGGGAGTAGCTGTTGTGCCACTTTGAGTCCCACATCGGTTAGGAGTCGGGCACTAGCATTGCTTATAAGCCCTAGGCTACTCTCTTCCTAGCACAAGGCCTTTTCCTCCCTGGAAGAACAAACCCGTGAGCCACAAGACCCACGGGTATAAGACCCACGGGCAGGCAAAGCGGACAATATTGTGCTAGGGAGCCTACCATGTGCTAGGGTGAAAAAGTGCAGCATCAGTTTGGTGCCATTTGTAGGAATCGACTAATCTCCAAGTGCTCTATTCGCAAACTTATTCTCCTTCTCACCGGAAAACCATGGCCCCCAATCTCCGACCAAGGCAGAACGCTCAAAATCCTCAAAACTCTCAACGTCGGTCACCTGCCACACGAGCAAGAGGGCCGATGGTTGATCCCATGCGACAAGAGATTGAGTTAATCAAACGACACAACGAACTAGTGCAAGAACAACTACTAGCTATATCTAGAACTCTGGCAATGCTTACACGAAATCAAGGGACGAATCCTCCAAATCCGCCGGTCAATATTGCTGAGGAAACACAACCCCTTATTATCTCTAAGGATGAAGAGCCCCACGAGGAGGCTCCAAACAACCGGCCTAGGCACCCCCAGGGTGTTGCTCACGTCGGCAGAGATCCACAGCCATCAGCAGCCCCGGGCTGGGGAGCGCCAGCCTTTGTCCCTGACATCTATTATCGAAGCACTACTAGAGCCCCAACTCCAAGAGCTTCGGGAGCACATCCGGCACCACAAGAGCCTCAGCCCCAAGCGGCACCAATCCCTCCAGCTCGGGACCCTCGGAACCCTCTTCCATCCATGGGACATGCTCAGCCCGACTACCTAGAAACCGAGGCTATAAGGCAAGGTTCACAAGAGGTCCGGCCTAGAGACCCACGGAGGGTTGAAGAAGTTGCAGAATCTATGGACCGAATAGTAGCTGTGAGAGGTGCCCAGAACCCTCCAGAGCAGGATGAGTTGGCCAGGCTGCTCGGAAGACTTGCCACCCCATTCACTCCTGCCATCATGTCAAAAGAAAGATCGAGGAAGTTCGTTGTACCAAAATTCACCCTATATGATGGGACTGGAGACCCAAGAGACCATCTATCGCACTACCAGCATACAATGGCCCTTCACGGGGCCTCTGATGCCTTTATGTCCCGAACTTTCATTACCAGCTTAAAAGGTACTGCCCTAAAATGGTTCCACCACCTCCCGCCGAACTCAGTTACCGGCTTCTATGAGCTCGGTAGGCAATTCCTGGACAGGTTCATGACGAGCAGAAGGCTTAGGAGGGGACCAGAGTTCCTGCTGAATGTTAAACAGACTAAGGAAGAGTCCCTCAGAGCTTACATTGCACGCTTTAATGCCGAGCTCACAGAGATAACCGACTAAAGCCCAGGTTTTCTCGTAGCTGCCCTAACTTCTGGTCTTGCTCACGGAGGCTTTAGGGATTCCTTGATAAAGAGCCCTCTTGCCGACATGGCGGCATTAATGGACCGGGCCAAGAAATATATCAACTTGGAAGATGCTAACCGCACATCCCAAAACAGCAAAGAGCAAAACCAGAAGGACAATCAGAGTAGGGAAGATCATAAAAGGGACCCTAGTAAGAAGAGAGCCAAAAGTCTAGAAAAGAGGACGGCACCCAAGGCTGTTTATAATTCCGGACCAAGGGAATTTACTAATTTTACCCCTTTGAACACTACACTGGCTCAGGCACTTTGGCGATCTGAGATCGGGAAAACCTCAGATGGCCAGAACCGATTAAAGGAGATCCTAGCCTTCAGGACCAAGGTAAATATTACAATTTCCACAAAGATCATGGGCATACGACTAATTCATGCAAGTCCCTTAGATATGAGGTTGAGCAGCTCATAAAGAAAGGACGTCTTCGGGAGTTCATTAAGCAGGACGGGAGGCAGAACCCCCACGAAGACAAGCCTCAACAAAGGACAGACCAGAGGCTCGAGCAGAGACAAGAGCAGAGGGAAGGACAGAATGAGCCTTAAAGGCAAAACAACCATGTCATTTACCTCTTCCATGCAGACTCCCCTATTATAGGAATGTCAAACAGAGCAAGGAAGAGGTATGCTCGGGAGGCCAGGGCTGCCCCAGATGTATTGCAGATCACCAACGTTGAAAAAAGGCTCAAACTAGAACCGGAGATTCAGTTCACAAAACGGGATCTAGCTGGGGTACACTGTCCTCACAGTGATGCCCTCGTCATCACTCTTAAGATTTCCAACTTCGAGATCAGAAGAGTTCTGGTTGACACCGGCAGCTCCGTCAATATACTATTCTATGAGCCACTCAAACAGATAAAGATTGACCATAACAGCATCAAGCCTACCACCGCCATAATGGCAGCAGTTGATGGTAATCGTAGTACCCCATTGGGAAAGATCGACTTGCCTACTACTGTAGGGGAAGGTGAAGGACAGAAAACCACCATCTTAGAATACATGGTGTTGAATATGAAATCTCCCTACAATGTCATAATTGGGAGACCATGGCTACACCAGATAGGGGCTATTACCTTGACCTTCCACCAATGTTTGAAGTATGTCCACAATCAGAATGTTTATTCTGTCAGAGGGTGCCAGGCGACTTCTCGGGAATGCCATGCCATTGCACTCAAGGAGAAGACTACCAAATAGCAATCACAGTATGCTCGGGACTGTGGAGATCCAATTCTCTCCCACAATCCCGAGGAGGAAGGCTGCCCTTCTAGAATTGAAGAACCCCTAAGCCCAAGAGGACGGAACAGCAGGGCCAAACCCATTGGGGAGCCCATCAAAGTATTAGTCAGCTCAGAACCAGAAGGGGCGCTATTTGTACATTAGTCCAGACCTGACACATGCCGAGCAAGAGAAGATAATAAGGTTTCTGAAAAACAACCTCTCTGTATTTGCGTGGGAGACCAAAGATATGGAGGGAATAGATCCAAACCTCATAACTCACAAACTAATGGTAGATCTAGACCACCCACCAGTGAGACAAAAAAGAAGGCCGCCAGCTCCAGAGCGGCATCAGATCATAAACGAGGAGGTCCAGAGGCTGCTTGAAGCCAAGATGATACGTGAAGTGTTCTACCCAGATTGGCTGGCCAATACCGTTCTGGTCAAAAATAAAAAAGGCAAGTGGAGAGTCTGCGTTGACTATACAGACCTCAATAAAGCTTGTCCCAAAGACAGCTTTCCACTACCAAGGATAGACCAGCTGGTTGACGCTACTGCAGGGCACGAACTTATGAGTTTTATGGATGCCTATTCTGGGTATAACCAAATCCAGATGTACCCTCCAAACCAGGAGAAGACAACCTTCATAACCGAATGAGGTCTCTATTGTTATAGAGTAATGCCATTCGGTTTGAAGAATGTTGGGGCCACATACCAGCGGTTGGTCAACAAAATGTTTAGTTCACTGCTCGGCAATACCATAGAAGTGTACATTGATGACATGCTGGTCAAAAGTTTGCAGAAAGGTAGCCACCTCCAGCACTTATCCCAGACTTTCGATATCTTAAGACAACACAAGATGAAGCTCAATCCCTCAAAATTCACCTTCGGGGTGACGAAGGGGAAATTTTTGCGATATATTGTCTCTCAGAGGGGTATCGAGGCAGACCCCACTCAGATCCGAGCTCTGATTGGACTGGAATCACCAAAAACCAAAAAAGACATTCAGACACTAAATGGCAGAATCGCAGCACTGAGCAAGTTTATTTCTAAGTCCACCGATCGTTGTCTACCCTTCTTCAGAGCTTTAAAGGGTAACAAAGCTTTACAATGGATGGAAGAATGTTAGAAAGCTTTTCAAGAACTGAAGGAATACCTTGCCTCTCCAGAGCTACTGTCAAAACCAGTCCAAGGGGAAAAGCTACTCCTCTACTTTGCAGTCTCTGAGAACGCGGTCAGCTCCGCACTAGTCAGACAGGACAGGAGAGTCCAGAGGCCCATATTCTACGTTAGTAGGGCATTGCTCGACACAGAAAAGAGATACCTAGAGATTGAGAAGTTGGCCTTCACTTTGGTAATATCAGCTCGGAAACTCTGACCTTATTTCCAAGCCCATCCAATTGAAGTCCCAACCGCCTATCCTCTGAGGTCGATATTGAGGAAGCCTGAGGTTTCAGGAAGATTAGTAAAATGGTCTGTGGAGTTAGGAGAATTTGACATATCATATGTACCATAGAACTCCATCAAGGGACAAGCCTTGGCTGATTTCGTTGCTGAGTTCACCCCGGCACTTCAGGACAAGGCACAGCTCTTTGAAACTTCAGGGACATGGTAGCTCTATATTGATGGGTCATCAACCGATCAGGGTTCTGGAGCAGGCCTGGTATTACAATCCCCTGACGGCCTCTTATCAGAAAAAGTAGTTAGCCTGGGATTCAGAGCTTCCAACAATGAAGCAGAATACGAAGCCCTAATCCTAGGCATGAAGTTGGCTCTGAAATGCGAGGTTCAAAACCTTAAAGTCTTCTCAGATTCCCAGTTGGTGGGAAGCCAAGTATTGGGAGAATTCTCCATTAAAGATGATAGGATGCTTCGATATTCCGAACTAGTGAACTTCTTGAAACACTCCTTCCGGACGTTCTCTATCCAGAAAATAGAAAGAAGTCAGAACTGCAAAGCAAACACTTTGGCAAACATGGCATCCCACCTAAAGTCAAAAGGAAACTCTGTGGTAAAAATTTCCTACCAACCAAGACCCAGCATAGAGGAAGCCCAAGTTGCCCAAATTGCCGAACAGCCCCAAAACTGGATGACCCCAATCCTCCAGTACCTGGAATCAGGGCTCCTCCCACAAGATAAAAACAAAGCAAGGAGAATCCGAATCAGAGCAGCTCGGTACCTGATCCTGAACAATAAGCTTTACAGAAGGTCTTACTCTCAACCCTTGTTGAAATGCTTAACTACGGAAGAATCTCAATAGGTCTTACTTTCGATATTGAGGAAGCCTGAGGTTTCAAGAAGATTAGTAAAATGGTCTGTGGAGTTAGGAGAATTTGACATATCATATGTACCACAGAACTCCATCAAGGGACAAGCCTTGGCAGATTTCGTTGCTGAGTTCACCCTGGCACTTCAGGACAAGGCACAGCTCTTTGAAACTTTAGGGACATGACAGCTCTATATTGATGGGTCATCAACCGATCAGGGTTCTGGAACAGGCCTGGTATTACAGTCCCTTGACGGGCTCTTATTAGAAAAAGTAGTTAGCTTGGGATTCAGAGCTTCCAACAATGAAGCAGAATACGAAGCCCTAATCCTAGGCATGAAGTTGGCTCTGAAATGCGAGGTTCAAAACCTTAAAATCTTCTCAAATTCCCAGTTGGTGGTAAGCCAAGTCTTGGGAGAATTCTCCATTAAAGATGATAGGATGCTTCGGTATTCCGAACTAGTGAACTTCTTGAAACACTCCTTACGGACGTTCTCTATCCAGAAAATAGAAAGAAGTCAGAACTGCAAAGCAGACGCTTTGGCAAACATGGCATCCCACCTAAAGTCAGAAGGAAACTCTGCGATAAAAATTTCCTACCAACCAAGACCCAGCATAGAGGAAGCCCAAGTTGCCCAAATTGCCGAACAGCCCCAAAACTGGATGACCCCAATCCTCCAGTACCTGGAATCAGGGTTCCTCCCAAAAGATAAAAACAAAGCAAGGAGAATCTGAATCAGAGCAGCTCGGTACCTGATCCTGAACAATAAGCTTTACAGAAGGTCTTACTCTCAACCCTTGTTGAAATGCTTAACTCCGGAAGAATCTCAATATGTCTTAGTTGAAATACACGAAGGAATTTGTGGGAACCATAATGGGGGCAGAACAATAGCTCACCGAGCTCTAACACAAGGTTATTACTAGCTTAGCATGCTGAAGCAGGCTAAGGAGTACGTCCAGAAGTGCGACAAATGCCAAAGGTTTGCCCCATATCAACACCAGCCTCACCACGAGCTCATCCCAATTACCAGTCCCTGGCCTTTTGCTCAGTGGGGGATGGACATCATGGGCCCATTACCTAAAGCCCCACCAAACAGGAAATATCTTTTGGTAGCCATTGACTACTTCTCTAAATGGGCTGAAGCTGAACCTCTAACACATATCACAGAGAAGGAAGTTGAAAACTTCACCTGGAAGAACCTTGTCTGCAGGTTCGGTATACCACGCGTAATCATCTCTGATAATGGGACGCAGTTCACTGGTAAAGTCTTCAAGAAATTTTGTGAAAATCTCAACATCAGACAACACTTTGCCTCTCCAGGCCATCCACAAGAAAATAGGCAAGCAGAGGTCACCAACTGAACGATCCTTGATGCATTAAAGAAAAGGTTGGAGCAGGCCAAAGGAAAGTGGGCGGAGGAACTTTCTAGGGTTCTATGGGCCTACAGAACAACCAGAAGAACTCCCACCTCTAAAACTCCCTTCTCACTGGCCTATGGTACAGAAGCAGTAATCCCGGTGGAGATCGGTATGCCAACTTTAAGGACTGAAGCCTTCGAAGAAGAGTCCAATGATTAGCAGCTGGCAGAAAATTTGGATTTGCTTGAAGAAAAAAGAGATTAAGCTAGAATAAGGATGGAAGCCTATCAACAAAGAATGGTCAACAACTCCAAAGTGGGGCTCAGGATGGTCAGCTTTCAAGTTGGGGACCTTGTCTTAAGAAGAGCTTTTCCAAACACCAAGGATCCCACTATGGGAAAGTTGTCACCCAACTGGGAAGGTCCCTACAGAGTGACGAAGGTTGTTAGGCCTACCACTTACTGGCTAGAGGACATGGCTGGGAAATCTATTCCTAGACCTTGGAATGTAGAACATTTACGAAAGTATTATCAATAAAGGTTTTTCTTTCTTTTCAATACCTCCACAAGATGTTCATCTCTAATACACAGACCTTCAGAGTCTGGTCCATATCTAAATGCACAGACCTTCAGAGTCTGGTCCATCTCTAATGCACAGACCTTCAGAGTCTGGTCCATCTCTAATGCACAGACCTTCAGAGTCTGGTCCATCTCTAAATGCACAGACCTTCAGAGTCTGGTCCATCTCTAAATGGACAAACCTTCAGAGTCTGGTCCACCTCTAATGCACAGACCTTTAGAGTCTGGTCCATCTCTAATGCAAAGACCTTCAGATTCTGGTCCATCTCTAATGCACAGACCTTCAGAGTCTGGTCCATCTCTAAATACATAGACCTTCAGAGTCCGGTCCATCCCTTAAAAAGTACAGACCTTATAATCTGATCCAGCAAGTATTCAGACCTAATGATTCAGTCCGTTTAAAGGCCTCAAGTTTTGATATTTACAACTACTTTCCAACTATTATTATTTACACAAGTATCCTAGATCAGCGGATCCTCAGAGCTATTTCTTAGATTACTTGGTTTATATACTACCGAGCAATAGCACTACATTGCCTTAGCTTCTGCAGCAGCTCAAAGTACTTCAATTCAAATCACAAGTGTTATGTTTCTTTGGTCTACTCCTAGAACATACAAACAGAACTATTGGTGAAAAGTAGTTATCAGTAGTGCTCGGAAAGGTGTTTCAACTCCAAAAGAACACATCCAATCAAAAGGTACATCAGATTTCAAGAAAAGGGATCCAATTTTATTGATAATCCATAAAGGTTACATCGGTACAAGAAGACTAGAAAAAGAAAAAACAAATACACAGAAGCTACGATAATTTCAGGCAAGACGTAGTTTTGTTCTGCAACAGCATGGCTATCTTCCTCGAGTCTTTCTGGTACAAGGGAAAGGGTTCAGAGTTCCACACCACCATTACCGCCATCATCGGCTTCCATTTGAAAGGAAGGAACCCTGAACCCCAATCTGCATCGTACCCAGGCCATTTCATCATCACTGTCACTAGTATCAATACCAATAGAGGATAAGGGCTCTGGGACTCAAGAAACCTCCATTCTCCACCTTCGTTTTCCTCAAATTTGGCACGACACCCAAGCCAGCTTGGGCAAGGGTCTCTGCCAAGACACAAAGGAGAGGAGGCATTCTACCTTCGTCTTCATCACCAATACTCCAGGCCTCGGTTGAATCAATGAGGGTCCTACCTCCAAATGGAGAGATCTCGACCGGATGCTAAGATGGACAAGAAGATCTTTGCCTCCTCTAATCCTTCCTTGGAGACTGAATCAAAGGGAAAGATAATTCTCGGCCATAGCTTAATCATTCCCAACTCGGACTAAAAATCGTCAATTATCTCCGAACAAACAGCATCTTCTAAGGACATTTGATTCTCTCCAACGAGAAAACAGTTTGGAAGCAACAAGCAAAAGGATTAGGGCGCAACAACATGCCCCTCTCTCATATATATAGACCCTTGAAGTCCAAAAGCCATCCATCTGAACCATCGCAACGGTTAAGGGAAAGGTTGGCCTCAAAAACTCCAAAGACAGCTGCATAATAAATGACGCATTAAACCATTCTCTCAGCATACCAAGAGACAAGATGTAGAATTTCCACAAACGTACAACCTTAGTTAAGCGCTGAAGCTTCTAAAATGATGAAATAAGCAGAGTCTGGTCCATTTTTAATATACAAGCCTCCTATCCTATATACAGACCTTCCAGTCTTATCTATTCCTTGACGGGCCACGTGTATAACAAAAGACCAACAGCTCTGATGTATCCCAGTCCTGGTCTTGGAGACTTAGAAACAGAAGTTTCAATCATCATAGTGATGGTCACAAGCCACCTAGTTATTTTTACAAGTCTTTGGTTCAGAACAATCTGCTTCGGAATTCTTCAGAGTTTGCTTCCACTCTATGTGATACGAGATCAATATCGGATCCCTACTCATCTGATTATATTTGCTTTCTTATCTTATTATGATGAGACAGTCAGAGTTAATCTTCGATCACTATTTTATTACAAGTAATGAAGCTCGGAAGGCTACTGTTAAACTGTTAAAAAGCTGATCTAACATGCAATGGGTTCAGAGCAGCTATACTTGCAACAAAATTCGTAAAAAGCAAGGACACAAGAAAGATCTAAAGAAAAGACAATTTTATTGATCAATGTGACTTATTACATCAAAAACTGGCTAAACAAAAGATGGGGTGAAGTTGATGGAGCCTTAAGCCTTATCAGAAGGGCCAAGGTCCTCTGCCGAAGGAAGGTCGGTAACCATGGCCTCTTTGCTCGGGGCAACGTCAAGAGAAACAGCTCCAGGAGCAACAATTGACGATACGTCAAAATCTGGAAACCTAGCAAGAAATCTAGATCGGAAGCTCTTAAAGCCGAACCGGATCAGTTCGTCACCCATCTTATCAACTTCTTCCCTCATTTCCGTATCAGTCTCAGTCTTGGCATGATCGACTGCCTCTTGAAGCTTCTGATCGAAGGAGCTTCGAAGGTCAAGCATCTCCTTCCGAAGCCCTTCAGCCTGATATGTGTAAAGGTCCCTCTCGGACTCTAGAACAGCCAGGTTGTTGCCAACCTCCTTCAAACTCTCCTCGGCAGCATGAGCCTTGGATTGAGCCGTCCCAAGCTCCAGCCTCACTTCATCCAGCTCGGCCTTCAGCTTTTCAGCCTCCTCAAAACTCAGAGGAGTCACCATCAGAGCAGCCAAACTATGCATACTCTGCACAAACACGATGCAAATAGGTTAAGCCGAATGCAGGAACAAACAAAAGAAGGACAAGAAGAGGCTTCAGAAGTTACCTTCATTTGGAGATTCATCATCTCATTCATCAGTTTCGTAGGGTTATCCCCCTATATCGATGAGGGCCCTTAGACCAGATTTGGTCAAAGGCCTTCTTGGCAATCTGATAGTCCGGCTCATCAGATGGTTGGGAGGGAGCAACAGACGCCTTCCCCTTCCCAGCTCGTTTGCTAGGAACGAAAGAGGTAGGGGGAACTGCCGAGATCGGAACAGCAGGTTCGGCTTCCTTCTCAGCCTCTGTTGGAGTTGGTTCGGGAGAGCTAGAAATCAACCTCCTCCTTTTCACTTGAAGAGGAGGCTCGGGCTCAAGTTGGGAGGAAGCCTCCCCCACCGATTGTGCTTCCGCCTCTGACCACCTCAATGTTAGCCTTTTTTTGAGTGCATCAGTACGAGCGACCATCAGATTCTCCAGAGTGACAATAACGGTATGAGCTCGGTCGGGAGTCGAAAGAAGCTCACGATACTGATCTTGGAGCTCGGTAGTAAACTCAGACCTCCTCCAAGCACTCCTGCCTGCACGTAAACAAGAAATAGCATTTTAGTTCATCAGCTCAGAAGACATAACAAAGCTAAAACAACTTAGGGAAAATAAGCCTCACCCTTATGACCCGTGATACGAGGGAACGTCGAGACATGATCTTGGAAGTCTTCACGCTCCCATCCTCCTTCAATAAAGAAGTACCACTTCTTTCATGTTTTATTAGAAGAAGGTACAGAGGACAGACGTCGGAACCCCTTCTCAAACGACATATAAAAGAGGCCCTCCGCCTTCATATACTTCAAATCCATGTTACTACGGATCAGATCTACAGATACATCTACATTATTCTGGTGCCCTAACACTATAAACCCTAACAGATGCCGCCAACTATTAAGGTTATGGTCGGCAGGACAGAGTTTGAACCAACAGAAGAACTGTCTAACTAAATCAGGCAATGGAAGCCTTAAACCCATCTCAAACCAGGCAAGATAAACACAGATCTCCCCAGCTTCAACATCATGAGGACGATCCAGTGGTCCCGATACCCTACAGGTAACATTTGGGGGAAAATCGTATTTCACCCTCCACTCGTCTAACAAGCTTTGGGTAACAGGACTCTCGCCCTCTTCTCTATGGGAAGACCTGCCAGAGGTTTTTCCAGCCTTGTCTCGGGGTTCTATAAAGGCATCGACTATCCTAGTCTCAGGACTGTAGGGAGTCCCAACAGACCTCTCCCCAACATCCTCGGCGGTAAGGCCACCTACATTCTCTACATGAGACGGCATAGTCGTCTCCGAGGGGTTTCCTGCGCCCTCACTAGTACTAGAAGATTCAGAAGGAGTAGACATTACTCTCAAATTAAAAGAGAAAAAAGGAAAAGAAGAGGAAGATCGGTTGAACATGTTCTAAACCAGAGCCTCAGACGAATAGTATTCTTCGAACCTCAAAGTCGCATAACCCAACAATGGCGAAAAAATCTTCTAGCACAGTGAAAATGACGGGAAAAAGGTCATTTCAAATCTCTCCCTTTATTTATAAGCGCAGTATCAGTGTGGGCCCACCAAGCCGAACCGCCATGACGGTTAAGTACAATGATGGCTTTGAAAAACCCAACCATCGGTTGCGCAATAAATGACACAACAACAGTCGCCTTGAAAAACGAACGGACAAGACGCATGACTCTTCGAAAGGACTTAGCCCTAGTTGCTCGTTGACATTGAACTAGGACTTGGGGGGGGGGAGTAACTGATATACCACAAAAGAGCAAGACCAATCATCACTCGACACGTATGTCTATAGTCCAGCTCACGCTCGGCTAGTTTAGCTCACGTTTGGCTAGTTTAGCTCACGCTTAGCCAGTGGCTCGCAACCTGCCATTCAGGGCAAACCGAAAGATCGGAAGAGGCCGAGCACATGCCTCTAGAGCAGATACATATCCAAATAAAGCTCACGCGGTCAATCACAGGAATCCAAAGCAACACTCTAGAGCTCATTACCGCCTTAACGGCTGTTGAGCAGAAAATAAGGAAACAGTCTTCAACAAGGAAACTGCTACACATAATTATCTCTATTTTTGATACAATGTCCAACAAGAAAACTGCTATCTCTGATGATCGAATCCCTACTTTCATGACTCCAAATCCTAATCAACTTAGGAAAGCCATAGCCTATAAATTAAACCCTAAAGGTACGCTTTACTTTCATGCTCATTCTTTGATTTTTATTACAGTCATTTCAATTCAGTTTACTTACTTAAGCATTGGAGCGGCTACCGCCGGAGCCAATCTGGTGGCCCTCTGATTCCTTCTTTTTGAGTGTTCTTCAGGTCGCGAGGCCCAGATTTCTTGCGAGCCAAAAAGTGCAGCATCAGCACCAATGCTTACTGGCCATAAACTAGAAAGATCGCAGATAGAACAGGGCACATCACCAAAGCTGACAATGCAAGGAGCCAAGATAAAGTCAGTAAATTGATTAACGCACCTATCCCCTGAAGAACATTGCGTAATCTCAAATGTATATCCTTTCCAATAACACGAGACACTCTTTGATAATCTGCCCCAAGCCTGCTTGTCAAATCACCAACTGTTTCTTGGCGTCCTTGTCATTGAACTTCGACCTATTATCACCTGGAGACTAACCGACGAGCTTGAACTGAAATTTATGGTCTGAAGAAGAATTTCCAGCATAACACCCAACCTTGTAGAAGTGATATGGGATTATTGAATATGGCAGAGCTGGTGATGATCTAAAGTGGGTTACTGGAAATTTTGAGCGCATCGTCTCTTGCTACAGTCAAGATTCGAGCTTTGATTTCATTATTTTTTTGAGATGAAACAAGGGATGAAGACTTTCTTTTCAAAGAATGAGTGGAATTTCCAGAAGGTGGTACCGGTTCGGCTTTTCTTTCCCCCTTTTTCCAGCCTGATCCATCAACTTAACTGCAACTTTTTCTCCAAACTTAAACCAGTAAAGACTGAAAACCACCGCTCTGTCTCAAACCATCTACTACAATCCTTAAAAATAAACAAAATACTTGTACTTGGAGCTGAAGCCGTTAAGGTATTCAATGGCTTCGTCCAGCATTGAAGCCTTATCAATCTCATATTGAAGTGCCGTAGCCGAGTGCTCATTAAGCAGTGAAAGCACATTAATTCTAGCCAATGCAGCTGCCTCTCTTCTCTGCCAATATTTGTGCTTCCATTGCCATAAACATTGGTCTGAATCCCCCAGTCCTTGCCTCTAAAGTTCCCCAAAAACTCAAAGGCTAGTTCATCAGGGATCTTCTTAAATATGTCTCCATTTGACATATAATACGCAACAACAACACCAGCTGTGTAATCTGCAGGTAGTTAAATAGAAGCACTGAAGAATCCATGAAGGTAAAGGTCTTGAGACACAAATCCAGAACCTGTTCGCTCATCTAGAGAGATGTGAACCGTTTTACCATCCTTGAGGATCATCAGATTATCATCTCCAAAGAGTTGTGAATACCCATCATCGAATGATATGATTGGTAGATTTCTTGAAGACCCGAAAGGCAGAGCAAGAACAGAGCAAATTACAAAAAGACGCAGATAATAATCCACCATTTCTGCTCTGAAAAGCAGTGGATTCTTCAGATTAGTATTGAACCTGAATGTCTATATATATTCTTCCGGGTCTTTATTGAATGTCAAGAACAGTCTTGAAGAAGGAAATGAGAAGAGCAGAAACTAGAGATTGTTACAACAGGGTGTTGACCTGGCCGTTTCCAATGGCGATCGTTGCAGCAACGGCGACGGTAACCTGTGGGTCACCGGTGAACGAAGGCAATAAGAAACCCTCTAACTGATCCAGTGGCATTAAGGCATACCCAGCCTATATACCTGCTGGGCCAAAGGTATCTGATTTGATTAATTGTCAATTGCTCTATTTTAGTTTTCTCAACCTTCCGATCCACAACCTCCACCTGTATTTGCATCATCTTGGTTGTGCTCTTCAAGAAACCCTCCACCTCCGCGATGCGGCTCTCTAATCCAAAATCCCAGCAAGAGGTGGCACAGTGAGACTATTGCCTCCATAAATTACCAATCTATAGATCATTTGAACCAAACCCAATAGTGTGAGTAAGAGCAAGAAATTCTTGGTGAAGATGCTGATCAGTGCCTGCCACTAGGGCTTCTCCTCCTTCATCACTCTTCTCTCTCTCTAGGTCTCTGTCTCTCTCTACTATCTCTCTAGCAAATCTGAACATACATTCCATACGTAATAGACTTATATAGATATATTTGTATATTTTATATTTAAGTTTGTTGTATGAAATCTTATTGGCTCATTTGGGAGGTGGGTTTAGTTAAATTGAGCTTATATACATTTTTGTTGTAAAAGTAGGCACAAAAGTGCTGGCAGTTTACTTGGTAAATTTTTGAATGCCATTATGCTTGCCTCACTTGGTCAAGGATTCAAATCTCCTTGGCCTCAATTTTGGCATTTTTCCTCTATTTTGTGCTTATGCCTCGTTTGGCTGGTACAGTTTTCTATTTTAGTTATTTTCTTAATATTTTTTTTTCTATTGCTTTTTTTACGAAACGGTTTCTTCTGGTCATTTTCTATTTGGGTTAGCTTCGATGTCCAATGGCTCGTGTCGGTTATTATTTCTTTGCATCTCCCGTAGTTAGCTAATTCGAGTTTTTATAGTGTTAAAATGGGCAAAATGGCTATATTAATGCATTACATTCCAAAATGACTTCATTTTATAAATTAATCGGTAATTAAGTTCGGGGTATTACACCCTTCTCTTTTTGACGTATTTAATTATTTTATTGGCCTATCGTAACTACCGAAGAATTTTTGATTAATTTTCTTAATTATTCGTTATTTTGTTTCTAATTAATAATGAGCGAACTAATTATTAATTAATCAGGTCAAGGTGTTACAGACAGTGTTTGCATTCTCAAGCTGTACATCTATCTCGTTATACTATCTTTTCGGTTTAAGGGTCGGTTCACACACTGGTTGACTCGGTCTACCTCGATTTTAGTGTCATGTTTCGGGTCGAGGTATTACAAAAATAGTAGTAGGTTTTACCCCCATTTTACTAAACGCATATATATGTTTTGAAGTTCCTTTTGTAGTATATTTGAAGAAATACATGTTTAACTTGAATACTTTAATAATTTCAAAGCTATCTGTTTTAAAGAATACATATATTCTGTATTTGAAGTACACAAGCAATTAGTCGTGAATGTTTTATAAACTCTCTTATATTAGCCATTGCCAATTCGAAACTTATGACAAATGCTAAAATTACTCACGAGCTTTTCATAAAGCTCACATAGATTTGTTACTTATGACTCTCTTTCAGGTGATGAAGATGATTAGGGGTCTACCATCTTGGTAGGAAGACATAGGCAGCTCCTTATAGGATTAGCATGGAAGCAGTAAGACCATATGTTGGTCACTTTTGTTATAAGTAGTTTTTGACAATTTGTACTTAAGTCCCACGGGGCAATCGAACATGTATTATTTATAAAGTCTTAAAAGTTTTTATTATGCTCTGAATGTATAACCATGTGTGCCGTTCTAAAGAGCGGTAGTACTGGGCGGATGTGCAGAAAATTTAAAAGAAGAAAAGAAAAGAAAAAGGTTTTTCACGCTTTCGCAAACATAGGCCGTACCGCCGTCTGGCACCCCTGCCTACTTGAGCCTCACCCAACGGCCCCCGACCGAAGGGTGGCGATCGTAATTTGGGATCCACACAGGGTGGGTTTCAGGTCGTGACACCAAGCCCGCTTCAAATCTTTACAGATAAGACTACATCTCCACCCAAGCAAGACATCACAAACTGTTCCTGACATCGCCCAACTAATGCTAAAAATGGAAAACACCATGTTCCAAGCATCCTTAGCCACCACGCAATGGATAAAAAGGTGATCCACTGATTCCTCCGCCTCTTCGCATAAATAGCACCTGCTAGGGGAATTGGAAACCTCTTTTCCTAAGGTTTTCTATAGTGAAAATAGATCCCCACGCTACTACCCAACAAAAGAACTCAACTGTCACATCCCAAACCCCACCCTATGCGGATTAGGGATAATGACCAACCAGCTAGGCACTTCGCCAATACACTAACTCTATTTAGCATATTGATGACGTGTCTAACCGAAGCCTTTTTACATATCCAAATTAATTGCATTCAGTCATATAAAGTTATGCAATGGAATCTAAATCTATAAAAAATTTGTTTGAGTGCAGTCACACTCGACAAAACATAAGTAACATAACATCAGAGATACAATAATATGAGTCCAACATTACCTTATACATAAGTATTCGAACTAATACATCATCGGTGAATCTCATTCACATTCCATTCATACTCCAGGCTATCACATTAATCTATTATCTATCACATCAGGTTGCTATCTCCATGGTTAGGATACAAATCCTTTCTTAGCTAGAGTCTTTACTTATCATAACTTACTATCATCTAGATCTGTAACCTCTTAGTCATTCTTGAAAATATACGGGATAAAATCCTGTAAGTTTAATGAAAAGCTCGTGCGTAACACCAGTCCCTTGTTATGGGATTCTGAAAACCCTTTTCATAAACCTTTCGTAAACTTTCATAACTTTCATGGATAACATTTAAAAAGAAGTTGTACTGAAAGTTACTAGCATTCTTAAAACATAAACATGTAATTGAGAGTTTTAAGATATTTACTTAAAATCATGCAAGAGCTTTATGCTAGAAAGTTTTGCAAGATAAAACATCACATCATAAAATCTATGGCTGAGTGATGCCAATGGCAAAGTAGTATATGTCAAAACAATCTTATGGGTTGTCACATGATGATTGGTAGTAATTTAGAACTCATGACTTACATTGTGTAATACCTTGACCCGGAGTATGACTGAGCAACCATGTAAACCTGAGCTGTTAGGGCTTTATACTACGATATTGAATGAAATGGATGGCTTTTGAATGTAAATAGTCTTCAATGTACAGGTAGTGTTAGGCGATACCCCGAACAACCTAGGAATAAGCATCGAAGTGCGTGTACAAATGTGTATACGTATATGTATACATATATGGGTATGTGTACTGATTACGCCCAAAGAATAACGCAGCAGTTGTAGTGTAGCTTTGGGGTGTTGATTCCACAGAGAGACTAAATTAAAAGAATAATAGAAAGAATTTCTGAAACTAAGAAAATATTAAAAGATTAACGAGAAAATAAAAATAGAAAAAGTGATTTTGAATGCAAATTAAAAATTAAACAAACTTATTAACAGACAAAGTATTCAAATTTAACGAACAGTGGAGTGTCGGGAATCCCTTGCACATATCTGGTATTTTAATTATTTTTAATTCACTGATAACTCAATTGAGAAACTAAATTCCAAAAATCTCAATCGGAATATTTAAAATTATGAACCAAAATTAGATTGAAAATAATCCTTCGCAAAATCATTCATCATCTTCAAATCACTCAAATTATTATTCACATTGATAAAATACAATGACGACAATATACCCGACGAGCAATACTGCAGCAGAGAATTGAATCAATATAAATATTTAATTGTTCCAAAAATAATCAAAACATTAATCCATTCGATAGAAAAAGCATGACTGAATCTATAAATGGACTAAACCCTTTAATTAGTCAGACAATAAAATCCAACAAATAATTATGAATGATCATCAAAGAATTTAACAAATAAAAACTACGTACAGGAATCAAAAATAAATTAAAACAACCATCTATGGTGCAAGTTCATCCCTAACCCCACTTGGAAATTTAGTTACCCATGTACAAGATGAATAACGTAAATTTCACGGAGAAAATCTGAGCCATGGAACAGCTGCGGCTTCTTCTTCCCTGTTGGGCAGCCGTCTCTCTGTATGTTTTCTAATCTCTGCCGCAGCACTCTCTTAACAGCCACCGTCCACACTCTAGGTTTTATTTTTTTTTCTCTCTTTATATTGCTCACATGGACCCACAAAACTTTTGCCTTCAGCCCTCATCGCATCAGGCCCCTGCGTGCCTCACCCTGCCGCACTACCACACACGACTGGGCCCACACAAATCAGCAAGCCGCATGCCTATTTACCTTGGTTAGCCACCCAACAACACCATCAGCACTCAAGCTCGCTTCAATTCAGCCCTCTCACGCCCAGGTACACCTCACGTGAACTGATGGGCCCCACACAGTATGCATCAAGCCTGGGTCAGCCGCTCGTTCTGCACCATCAAGCCTCTTGATCCACTGCCGCACCCAACCACACAAGCCACGCCTGATTCCGCACATGGCGCCTTGCGCCTGGGCACAGCTCATCAGCCTGCATCATACGCACAAGCCCAGCTGTCACATCCCACACCCCACCCTACGCGGATGCGAAAGATGTGATACCAGTTAGCCGCCTTGTCAGTCTCCGACCGACAATGCGACCAACCAAAGGCAATCTTCTGAACCTTACGATGAATTGCAATCCAAATGTAGGGTCAGAACAGCGAAAATTAAAACATTTTTATCTCGGGAACGCAACTCATCAATATACCACAATTAGAGGTATGTACCACAAGGCAAATCTATAATCAGACAGGTAATAACTTTAATCCACAAATCACATCCACAACCAGACATATTACACAGAGCATATCAAATTCCTCCAGAGTACCATTAACATGAGCCATGTCCCTACACATTTATTACATAGGTCAACTATTTCATCACGCTCACCTGAATAGCCAGAATCAATCTATGAGAACCCAAGTCTCCATATATTATTGCCATCAGATCCTCACCTGGGAATGCCTCTCAAGCCACTGGTGACATGTCCTTGCGCTTCCTAATCCAATAGAGATATATCCTGAAAAATGTTTAATAAATGGAATGAGCTTAAACAAGCCCAATGAGTAACATAGGTTCCTGCCATGGGTTTCAAAACCAGTTTATATATATACATGCATGCTCAAATGTAACTCAGGTAAAACAACGGAATAGAGCAAGATAAAATATAACATGTAAAGCAAATTGAGATAGAACAGATCAACAATCAAAAGAGCACCAGCAAGTATGTCTGATCCTTCCCTAGTAATGTGGGATGCTGAGTACTGGGATCCTGAGTTCCCCACGCCTCATAACCAGCCATCCCGCCTCTTAGCCAGCTATCCACCCTCTGGGGTTAGATCAAAACGGAACAGGATAACATGGACCAGATGCCCGAGTACTAGGATTCCGAGTTCACCACGCCTCATAACCAGCTATCCCAGTATCAGAGCGGAACAGATTAGGATCAACAGATGTCTGAATACTGGGATTCTGAGTTCACCACGCCTCATAACCAGCTATCCCAGCATCAGAACGGAACAGATTAGGATCTAACAGATGTCTGAATACTGGGATTCTGAGTTCACCATGCCTCATAACCAGCTATCCCAGCATCAGAACGGAACAGATCAGGATCAACAGATGTCTGAATACTGGGATTCTGAGTTCACCACGCCTCATAACCAGCTATCCCAGCATCAGAACGGAACAGATTAGGATCTAACAGATGTCTGAATACTGGGATTCTGAGTTCACCACGCCTCATAACCAGCTATCCCAGCATCAGAACGGAACAGATCAGGATTGAGCGGATGCTGAGTTCACCATGCCTCATAGCCAGCCATCCATCCACTGATGTACTCAATCCCATGGTGGGCCCCAGATAAGACTCGACATGACAAACAGAATCAAACAGACTCCAAAGGACAGGTAACAGAACAATAGACTTCAACAGAATCAACAGGATATATCAGAAGGCAGGATAAAACAAGATCATGCCACAAGTAATGCAGATCAAGAGGTATGCATGAAAGCATATGCATTTAAAACAGTTCAGTGTATAAACAGTTCAGCATATAAAGCAGTATAGTATACAGAAAATATACACCAAGTCAGGAGTCCGAGTTACTCACCGTTAGTTGAAACTAGTTCAGATTCCCTTTCAGCTGATTCTAGATCCAAAAGTCCTAGAACAATAATCACAGACATCAATTATTGATGATAGTGTTTCTACCTATTTCACTAATTTCCTGCAGCCGCTAAATAGCAAACTAGTTGCTTAACCAATTTGTAATTATTTTGATCCAAGTGAGATGTGCATGAATTCAATGCCACTATAATGTAACTCAATATCAGATCATCTATTTTGCCCAACTATCTACCTTAATTCAGTCTCAGTACAAGGTAGTAGAGAGAAATAATTAACAGAATGTATATCTGTTAAAGTTGGAGTTCTCTTAGAATTCCCAGAACCTGCAGAGGACAATACAAAAACTCAACCTCTTATAGCACACATGCGGCTACTGGTTTGCTGGGAATTATGGTTGCTGTCAATTTATAATTAGATAATATAGATCTCATCCAAAAGAAATTGAAACATAACACCAATAGATAGAAGTAAATTGATCGTGTGGTTTATTAATAATTGGAGACTGCTCTATGTGCTGGACCAGTTAATAAAATAGCATCAAATAGAACACTTGAGCACAGGTTGCGGCAGTTCCAAATGAAGCCAATTACAAGTGGTAGTTGCCAACGAAGGTCCTTTATACAATCAATATAATATAATATATATTATATTCTGCTACAAATCAGTTTCTTTAAAGGTCCTTCACACAATCAAGATAATATAATATATATTATATTCTTCTACAATCAGTTTCTTTAAAACCAATACATATCAATAAAAATTTATATTGGTTCATAAGGATTTTTCTAGACCATTATTTTATCTTATTTTCACTTGTAGATATATTCTTTTGGTGGAGTTTTCTTGAAGTAAAGGATCAGCCCCCTATTAGGAGCGTGCGGCTGTCCAACTGCTGCACATAATTTGTTCTTCATAAAAATTTTACCCAGCAGTTGGACTATATTTAGTCTAACAATTGAACTATATTCAATTTAATAATTAGACTATATTTAAATAATGGCTGAACTCTATCCAATTAATAGCTGAATTGCATTTCAAATCAGCTGCACCAACAGCCGCACCAATCCCACTCAATTTCTTTTATTTAAATCCCATGCTACTCAAGGAATTCAATAGCAGAATAATAATAAATTTCTCTGCAATAGTTACAAGGAATCAGATTTATACCTGTCTCAGATTGGATAAGTCGTTGGAGAGGGAAAATTCCAGAAAACTGGAGCTACAGCCGCTCCACTTCCGTCCTGCTTCAACACCAACAGTCGGCTGATTCTTGCGCCCCCAACAAGGATTTGTGCTATTGTATAAATCTATTATTGTATACTATTCCAATCTACCAAATTGGCCAATCCTCAAATAACTATAGAAAGGTCTATCAGGGAGTAGCAGCTGGCCTAAATCAATATTGTGGATATAGCAGAGAAAAGGAGTGCAGCAAAATCGAAAGATGGATGAAGAACAGAAGGTGCGTATCAGATTATGAAGGTCTGGAAATCCAAATCCCTCTTGGCACTGTTCAGTAGGATTTATAAACGCATGGAAGAATCTGGAAAATTAGAGGGTTTTCCCCTTTTATCGGTTGTCTCCAGCTGATTCTAGAATAATCTATTACTCTAGAATTTGCTTCCTTTCCACCCACTTCCCACATTATAAATATATATAAATATATAAAGAGATATATATATATATATAGCTATTAGTATAAGAAAAGGGGAAGGGGCGGCTGTATTATTATTATTTTTTCTTATATACATATATAAATATAAATATATTTTTGGTACATTTATTGTATCTAATATTTTATGAATACTTTATTCCATAAAATATTAAATTATATAATGCCGGTAAATTTGACATTAAGCCGGGGTATCTGTTACCGTATTAATATTTTATTTCATAAAATATTAATAATATAGAATCTGTCTTAAAACTGAAACTCGGTATCGTAATTATTTACTTTCACATAATTTTATAATTAATTATTCGTATCGGTCCACTCATCCATCTCGGCACTCAATTAGCCTGGTTATTTATTTTTCGAGCATATATTATTTTAACGATGTTGAGTGCCTTAGCTATCTCCACATAATTTTCATAATTATTTTGCTTTATCGATTTAATATTTTATTCTATAAAATATTAAATTATAGTGTGCCGATAAAGCCTAGAATTTATTTTTCCAACCTTGAATCCCTGTTAATGCCTTACTTATTTTCACATAATTCTTCATAATTAATTATTAGTATCACTCTCATTTATTTATTTTGGTATTCGGTCGATTGGATTAATTAATTTCCCGAGTATATGTCATTCTATATCTGAGGACCCTAAATTCTGTTACAGCTTACCATATTTTGCACTATTTCAATTTATTAACGTCACATAACCTACTTTCATCAGGTCGGGGTGTAGTTTGGGCTATGTCGGATTTTTTCGGGATATTACACCAGCCCTTCTTTAATTTTTGACTTTGCTTTTTTTTTTTCTTTCTGTTGTTCTTTGAGCAGCCGGGCCTTTGATTGATTTTTTTTTTTCAACTTGACGTTTGCACGCACGTGCAATCCAACAAATAACAATTTAATTTTACCTCCTGACTAAAGCATAAGATGAGTTTTACAACTGTTCACGAATAAAATTTTCAAGGACTACTTAATGTATTTGTTTTGAGATTTAAAATATTAAATAATGCTCAAAATACATCTCACTGTGAATAAAAATTAAATCAAATAATACCAATTAAAGTCCAACATTTCTATTCATTTTCTAGCAATTTAATCCAATAATAAGGTATTTAGAGTGCACTTTTGCGCACTCATCACACCCCCAACTTGCTCATCTAGTCCCTAGCAATTTTCATGGAAATATGGCAAAAGAGACCAAAGATTATCTCACCTAGAAGGCATCTAATCACACTTTTTAAATTCGCAAATCGAGGCAATTTTAGAAATTCAAAAATCCTATAACAATCAATCCACTTATAGCAATTCACAGAGTGTGTGTGTGTGTGATCCAAACCATTTCCATCTAACCACAAACCATGACACATGCAACATAAAGAATATCTCAAGCAAAAGGTTCAACTCCATATCTCACGGGTATAAAAGTGTTTCATGTAGGGGTTCTCTCTATGGAGTTGACAAGGGGTGTATACGCTCAATAAAGAATTAGGCAACTATGAACAAGCAACAAGCAAACATTGATCACATGATAGGCGCACTAACGAACGAGACTTCCACCACTCTTTCCACAGGCTTGCTTGGGATCATAACGATCAAAATAAAAAGGGTTATAACGTGGCTCGGGTTAGGGGCTAAATGAAGAAAATGATAAAATGGATTCAAAAACTTCCAAGTACATACTAAGAGAATTTCATTAATAATCATAGCAAACCAACTTATCCCTTAATGTACTCTTCAACTTTCCAAATCACTGAATAATAAAACTTCTCCTTCTTCTTCTGTCTCTTCTCTTCTTCCTCTATTTTTCAATTTTTTTTTTTGGACTAATAAACTTTGATGCTCATTGACTTGAACATTCTACACTTGTACTCTTTCTTTTTCTTCTTCCGATTTTTTTTCAATGCAACACAAAATAAAAGTAATGAAAATTCCACACCTAGTACACACTTGGAAGCAAAAAGGGTAGGAAAATCAATGTATAGGATATACTCTAATGTGGAGAGGTATGGATGATGTGGGCACATGAAAAAAAATTAAATGTGTTTATTGGCTCAAAGCTGGCTACTAAGGGTCTATGACGAGAAAGGTTAGCTTGAAAGGCTCAAACGTTAATCCTAAATTGACCTTCGTTATATCCCAAGTATATCCGCCGTCATACCACCAACCATGTAATGATATTCTTAAAAGAAGTGTCAAATTCAACAGATCAATGAACGCTTATCACAAACTGAATTTGTAGGCTCTCAATTCTCTCCAAAACTCACATGAATACTTAAGCAAAAGAGTTCTCTAGCTATATGTGTCAAACCACCATCTTACCACAAAGTTTGGATAAGTGCATTAAAAGTTCTGTGAATGCCTCAGCAGAATGACTACGGTGGATTCAGTGAATTCACAAAAATGACTATGAATGAGAATGAGTACTCATGTGAAAAGATGCACGTGTGATGCAAATTTCAAAAAAAAATTGGACACATGAAAATATGCCACAGCAGTTTAAATGTTGAATTTGCAACCACCACCCCCCAACTTAAATGAAACATTATCCTCAATGTTTAACAATCAAAATTAAATGGAAGGTTACTGAAAAGGAGAGAATACACCTGATGTGTGATGTGGGTAGCTCGTTAAGCACCAAAGATGGCAATCTGAACTGACTAAATGAAACTAACCTGCAAATAAAAACAAAGAAAAACAGCAGCAAACAAAAAGAAAAAGAATGAAAATAAAATAAAACAAAATAAACAAAATAAAATAAAATAAAATAAAAAATAAAAAACATACCTGCATGGCACTATCAAGGTGGATAGACCGGGTCCATAAGTGGAATGTCTTCCACTTCCAGAACTTGCCTATCAATTAAAACTTTAAGGCGCTGGCCATTTACTTTAAAAACTCGATCATCCTTGGGATCCTCTATTTCTACTACCCCATTTTTAAAAACATTCTTCACTATAAAAGGGTCTATCCACCTAGACCTGAGTTTTTCTGGGTCCCAATAGAAATTACTTACCTCAGTTAGGAACTTCTTCTTATCCTGAGTACTCCAATCCACCAGTATCTCACCTGCAACCAAATAATTCACAATATGAGCAAACCATGGTAGAAAAGTAATAGAAAGTAAATGCTCATCGAGAAAATCATCCCTGATTGGCAGGTGGTTAGAAGTGTTCTCAAATGTGAGGCTCGAGAGATGGTCAACCACTACGTTCTCCACTCCTTTCTTGTCATTGATGGTGATGTCAAATTCCTTAACAGGGCTCTTTGTCACCTCTAGTTCCTTGGGTAGCTCGGCATTACTACCATCTTGATCCTTTTCCACATCCCCTGATTTTTTCATAGTTGGGATATGTAATGACTTACCACTTCGAATCATAATGGCGTTTACCTTCTTCAAATTCTCTTGCGCCATGTGTTGACCATGGGGTGTGGACTGAGGTTGAGAAGGGAATTTACCTCGCTCATTCACACTCAAAAAGCTCATCAATTTGGACACTTGACTCTTTATCTCCTTGTTTTCTTCCACATCCTGCGTAATCAAAGATTCAATCTTTTGGTTAGTCTTACTCTGTGCTTCAATAAATGCATGCAAAGTGTCTTCTAAAGAATTCCTAGAAGATGAAGATGCATGATATGGTGCATGATATGGTCTAGGGGGCTATGCAGGTGGTGGTGCAGGTGGCTGGTTTTCAGACTTCCAGCTAAAATTGGGGTGATTGCGCCACCCTGGATTGTAAGTCTCAGAGTAGGGTGTGAAACGCTTCTTGTACATACCTAAGGTATTACATTGGTCTTCATACATCCCTCTCATCTCAGCTGATGTGGGACACTCTTGGGTGAGGTGATCTACCCCGCCACACACTGAACATGGTCTAAAAGACTCTACCTGATTAGCCAAATGTGTTGGCTTTAAGTCTTTAGCCTTTAGCATCTCTAACTCCCTAGTGAGTGTCTCAACCTTAGCTTTCAAGTTATCCTCCTCCCTAAGATGGTAAATTCCCCCACTATTTTGGTTCCCTATAGGTCGTGACCTATTCGTGCTCTCAGTAGCACTAGGTCCTATCCATGTGTGAGCTTTTTCAGCAAGCTCATTAAGATACTCTATGGCCTCATCAGGATCTTTTCGTAAAAACTCACCGTTACACATCATCTCTACAAATTGGCACTCTATAGGTGTAAGTCCCTCATAGAAATAACTCACTACACGCCAACTCTCATACCCATGGTGAGGGCACATACTCAATAACTCCTTAAATCTCTCCCAAGACTGATACAAAGTCTCATTGTCCTTTTGTGCAAAGGTGGAAATCTGTCTTTTTAAAGCATTGGTCTTGTGTTGGGGAAAATATTTAGTAAAGAAGATCCGAGTCATCTCATTCCACGATCCAATTGACCGTGGTCTCAATGAGTATAACCAACTCTTAGCTCGATCCTTCAAAGAGAAAGGAAAGAACTTAAGTCTCACAATGTCTTGTGTTGCATTTTCACTATGAAAAATCGCAACTATCTCTTCAAACTCTCTAATGTGCACATATGGATTCTCATTTTCTAAACCATAAAATGTAGGGAGTAATTGTATTACCCCCGTTTTAACATCAATTGGACGAGCATTGGGTGGAAACATGATGCATGATGGTGTAGCTGTGCGTGTAGGGTGAAGGTAATCCTGAAGGGTCCTAGTGGGTTGATCCTCGTATTCACTCATATTTTCAGAATTGGAAGAATTATCAAACAGAGAATTAGAAAAACACGAAAAATTAGACTCTAAATCTGACTCTAACACAGGCCTATAAGCAAATCGGCCTAATGCGTCCCTATACCTATTATGCATGCAAGACGACAATAATAAAATAAATAAATAAATAAAAAGAAATAAAATAAAAGAAAATGAATAAATAAATAACTAGAAATGAAAATAATAATAATAATAATAATAATAATAATAATAATAATAATAATAATAATAATAATAATGCAGCAAGTAAAAAGAAGGGAACGAAGTTACCGCCTTTACAAACTGCTGAAAAGAAAAACATCTACTGATTCTTCTACCGTCTCCCTGGCAACGGCGCCAAAATTTGATTACGTCCAAAGAATAACGCGGTAGTTGTAGTGTAACTTTGGGGTGCCGATTCCACAGAGAGACTAAATTAAAAGAATAATAGAAAGAATTTCTGAAACTAAGAAAATATTAAACGATTAACGAGAAAATAAAAGTAGAAAAAGTGATTTTGAATGCAAATTAAAAATTAAACAAACTGATTAACAGACAAAGTATTCAAATTTAACGAACAGTGGAGTATCGGGAATCCCTTGCACGTATCTGATATTTTAATTATTTTTAATTCACTGATAACTCAATTAAGAAACTAAATTCCAAAAATCTCAATCGGAATATTTAAAATTATGAACCAAAATTAGACTGAAAATAATCCTTCGAAAAATCATGCATCATCTTTAAATCACTCAAATTATTATTCACATTGATAAAATACAATGGCAACAATATACCCGACGAGCAATACTGCAGCAGAGAATTGAATCAATATAAACATTTAATTGTTCCAAAAATAATCAAAACATTAATCCATTTGATAGAAAAAGCATGATTGAATCTATAAACGGACTAAACCCTTTAATTATTCAGACAATAAAATCCAACAAATAATTATGAATGATCATCAAAGAATTTAACAAGTAAAAACTATGTACAGGAATCAAAAATAAATTAAAACAATCATCTATGATGCAAGTTCATCCCTAAACCCACTTAGAAATTTAGTTACCTATGTACAAGATGAATAACGTAAATTTCACGGAGAAAATCTGGGCCATGGAACAGCTGCGGCTTCTTCTTCCTGTTGCGCAGCCGTCTCTCTGTATGTTTTCTAATCTCTACCGCAGCTCTTTGTTAACAGCCGCCGTCCACACTCTGGGTTTTATTTTTTTTCTTTCTTTATATTACTCACATGGACCCACAAAACTTTTACCTTCAGCCCTCATCGCATCAGGCCCCTACGCGCCTCACCCTGCCGCACTACCACACACGACTGGACCCACACAAATCAACAAGCCGCATGCCTCACAGATTTACCTTGGTAGTAGCCCAACAACACCCACATCAGCACTCAAGCTCGCTTCAATTCAGCCGTCTCACGCCCAGGTACACCTCACGTGAACTGATGGGCCCCACACGTATGCATCAAGCCTTGATCAGCCGCTCGTTCTGTACCATCAAGCCTCTTGGTCCACTGCCGCACCCAACCACACAAGCCACGCCTGATTCCGCACATGGCGCCTTGCGCCTGGGCCCAGCTCATCAGCCTGCATCATACGCACAAGCCCAGCCCTTCTTTAATTTTTGACTTTGCTTTTTTTTTTTTTTTTTTCTTTTTGTTGTTCTTTGAGTAGCCGGGCCTTTGATTGATTTTTTTTTTCAACTTGACGTTTGCACGCACCTGTAATCCAACAAATAACAATTTAATTTTACCTCGTGGCTGAAACATAAGATGAGTTTTACAACTGTTCATGAATAAAATTTTCAAGGATTACTTAATGCATTTGTTTTGAGATTTAAAATATTAAATAATGCTCAAAATACATCTCACTGTGAATAAAAATTAAATCAAATAATACCAATTAAAGTCCAACATTTCTATTCATATTCTAGCAATTTAATCCAATAATAAGGTATTTAGAGTGCACTTTTGCGCACTAATCATGTACATATATGTACATATATACGTGTGATATAATCTATATATATATATATATTACCAAATATATATGTGTATAAATACCAAGGTTTATATATGTGTATATGGGTACATATAAATATATATATATATATAACCGAACATGTATATATATATATAAATGAATATAATGTATATATGTATATATAAATGAATATAATGTATATATTTACAAATATATATTGTGCATGGAATTATATATATGTGAGATAAGGCCATGCACCAAACATGTGCAGTGTGTGTAACCAGTGTGTGTTTGAAGTGTTGGGGAATGGTGAGGGGCTGCCGACATGAAGGGGGGTATGTGTAACATATATATATATATATATATATATAATTTAAAATATCCCTCAAGCAATTAATGCTTGAGGACAAGAAATGAAAAAGAAGGAAGGGCTGGTCAAGGAAATGGGGTAGAAAGATGAGGGAAGAGAGAGAAAGAAGGCGGTGAGCTAGGCTATATATATATGGGTGAGGCTCTATTGAGGAAATCTAGAATGAAAAGGGAGAAGTTGAGGCCAAGGGAAGAGTTCTGAAGTTCAGAAGAAGAAGCCAAGGAAGTTCAGTGGGAGATACTGCGAATGGAGAACCCTAACTGAGGTAAGTGCAACTCAGTTTTATTTTATTGATTTTAAGCATGAAGGTTAGATTTTATGCTAGGGTCTGAATAAGCATGAAATTGGAATTTTATTTCAAAAATAATGAGAAGAAAAGATACAAAAATGAGAGAGATATATGCATTTACAAGAAGGGTTGGATAAATGGGTTTTTAAGAAAACTAGCATGAAACCTATAAATTTTTATGTAGAACTATTAAATACATACTAAAATGAAGATTAGAAGTGAAATTGGGCCTAAGAAGTGACTCAGAGTCACGAAATCAGAAAAGAAATAGTCACCGAAAAATCTGGTCTCACTAGAGACCCAACTGAAAACCCTTATTCGAGGAGTTTTGTGAACCTACTCCAACAGTGGAGATTAGGTATGGAAACGTTGAGGAAAAATGAATCGATCCACATTAAGTTGGCTTGAAAAATCGATCGAAAAATGTCACCAGTGCCGGAAGGGACGCCGGAGACCTACTAGAGAAAACAATGAATAGTGATACCAAAACGGTGTCGTGTAGGGCGACAAGGTATCAATATTATGTCGTTTTGATGTTTATTGTTTTAATTATATATGAGATTTGGACTGTTTGGTTATTTGGATAGGAAATTAAATTAGGGGCTCTGTTTGGGATGGGGATAACCTATTCCTGGTTAAGGTTAGTCTCTGTTTGTTTTAAGGAATTAGAGAAAAAAAATACAAGGCCTGCTGCCCCCACGACTTGAAACTGAAACCTGAGGGACACGTGGGGTTCTAACCCCTGAGTTACGGACCACTGTACAACTAAGGCACATGTGATCCAATCCCACTTAATATATATATATATATATATATATATATTTTGTAAGTAAAATAAATAAATAAATAAATAAATTAAATAATGATAATTATTATTAAATTACCCGAAGTCCAAAAATGACAAATGAATAGTATTTTCTTATTATCTCGGATATTCTAAAGTCAATAGAAGGGTTCATTTTACGAGATGAGGTCCCAAAAAATAAAGACCTATAGAAATGGTAAATGACCATTTTGTCCCTAGTGATGCCCAAACCCAAACTGAGAATCTTAAAAGCCTAAACCTATTCTGTTTGGCATTCTGGACTCAACGATGGAGTCTGTTTTTTCAAATAAGATACCTATGATATGGATATGCATGATTGACTAAATTTAGGGCGATAGGCCATACATAGTATTAACTGAAATGTGTTTACTGAATCAATAGGAAAGTCAAAAGGGAAGGAAAAGGTTACGCAGTACTGAGTTAGGACACGGTATTAAAGGTAAGTAAATCTCGGATCTCTTACATGTGGTATTCTCAGCCATGTTGTTTCTCTACTGCCAAGTTGTACTCCATTACGTACTAGATGTTTATTGTTTCCACATTATGATACTTGTCCTATCTTGTTAACCTCATTGACTATTATATCTTGATCATTATGATATACATCTTATGCCATGCCTTGAAAGGCTTATTGTTATGTTCTTATTGAAATGACCGATATTCCATATATGTACACTTTTCTTGAAACTGTACATGATCATGTTGTGCATGCCGGAGTTGTGCTCAGTCACAACGTCCATCTGATGATCGTTTCTAGCTATGTTATTCCTTGATATTGCCGAGTTGTACTCCTATGCATACTTGATGTTTATTGATACCACCATGTGATATTGTTCTATCTTATGGAAGTACGCAGCTGATGTTATTGATACCACCATGTGATAATTATTCTATCTTATAAAAGTACGCAGCTGATGTTATTAATACCACCATGTGATAATTGTTCTATCTTATGGAAGTACACACCAGATGTTATTGATACCATCATGTGATATTGTTCTATCTTATGGAAGTACGCACATGATGTCATTGATACCCCAATATAAGGATTATTTTATCTTATGGGAACCATTGAGAGTTTGACTGTTATGTCTTTTGTAAGTAAAACCCTATCTCTACATGTTGTCTTTCAAGCCATATTTATTCTATTACAGCCAGATTTATACTTTTATACGTGCCAAATGTTATTATTTCCACAATGTGATATTGTTCTATCTTGTAGACGTTTATTGACTATTGTATCATTGATCATTACATTGTGTTATGCCTTGAAAGACCTACTATTATACCTTTACTGAATAAATGATATTTCATTTATATATACTTTTATGGAATCACGAATGATCTTGATATTATCAAATGTCGGATTTGTGCTCAGTCACAACATCTATTTGATGCTTTCTAAGTTGACAAGACCTACGGGTCGAGTCCGCTAATGGACATATGGCAAAGATGGCGTACTTATGCATTGAGTTATCATGGCATTTTATATGCACTTATCGAGGAGGGTATGTCGGGCCCCAAAAGATCGAGGGTCTGCCAAACCCTGAACAGAGTAAATGCATCACTTATGTTTGATTGATATGATTTCATTTATTGGATTTATAAGATGGTGACATCCCCTATGAATAGTCTTATCTTGAGAGTTTATTCCTTATTGTGATTGATTGTTGTGATATCCTAAAAATCTGACATAATCGAGACTGCACCCCGATTTAATAAAAATAAATTACGTGACGTTAATAAATTAAAATAGCTCAAAATATGGTGAGCCATAACGGGATTTTATGCCTTAAAAATAAAAATGGAGTATGCTCGAGAAATAGACGACCCTGTCAACCGAGTGCCGAAATGGATAAATGGGATTGATATAGGGAATTAATTATGCGAATAAAAATAATATAAGACATGAACGTGTAACCAATATCGGTAAAATAAATAATTACGATACCGAGCTCCGGTTTTAAGCCAAATTTATTGATATATCATTGACGTGCCATAAATGAAGATTTTATGGAATAAAATATAAAAAGTATATTTATATATATATATATATCAAAAATAATTACGGGCACAGTATATATACATATGTATATATATGTATGTATTCGGTATATTGTACGTAATATGTAAATACTATGAATTTGGCATGTAAATAAAGTATACATATATATTGCTAGAAAGTGACCCATATATATATATATATATGTAAATAGTTGGAAGTTTCAAAGAGGTTGTTGAAATGAGGGGCCAAATTATTAAAATATATTTATAAATAACAATGTAGCAGAAGCTATTAGAAGTAAATGAAGCAGCCATATTGGGCACGTGAGGGGCTGATATCTATATACATAGGTATATTTGAAAAGGTTTCTTAAAGCAGTATAAAAAAAGAAGAAGAAGGAAGAAGCATGAAGCTTCTAGAGCTGAATTACGTGCCCAGGGTCGGTGCGTGTGAAAGCTTCATAGGAGAAGCTGCTAGAACCAATGAGACGGGGCTGCCGACCAATCATGTAATAATATATATATATATATAAAGGAAAGAGGGGCAGCTTCTAGAGATTTGTAGAAAAATGGAGAAAAAGAGAGAGATTGAAGTCACGATGGGAAGTAATGCAGCTAACAGGAACCTCTGTTTCGTCAACAGTGGAGGGGAAACAGAGTTACGGCTTTGTTCACAAGGCACTATCCGATTTGTTGGTAGATTGGCTATAATAGATTGATAGAAGCAGCGGGGTAGAGAAAGGATTGGTGTTATAGGGGGAACCTGTGCACCTGGAAAAAAATGGATGGTCGATGGTAGCGTGCAGCAGGTATGTATATTTGTGTGTGTAGCGGTGTGAGTGTGGTGGTGCAAATTGTTGGGGTCTCTTGTTCAAGTGGAGGATTCTAATATAGCTGGTTGTGATTGGGTTTTGATGATTTTTTTAAATTGGAGAAGAAGAGTGATGCTCCAGCAGTAAGGGGAAAAGAAATAGCGGTAGCGGCAGTAGCGGTGGAGCAGTTGGGTGCCACAGAAGTAGGGACGTTGGAGGCTTAGGGTTTGATTTAACCATTCTAAGCAGTAGTAGCGGTTGAATAGTGATCCGATTGGGGTTAGATGATGGAGATTTTAGTAGTAGATGATGAGACGCTGAATAGAGTCTATTATAGACGGGCTCAGATTCAGGTTGGAGTTATTGATTAATTTGTTGAATGGGTTTGGCGATGACGGTGCAGCAGCGTGTTGTGAATAGTTTTGGTTAGTAGTGCTTAGCTTCCTTACAAGTCTAATACACTAGAAGGTTTCACCGTGATTGATGATCATGAGGGAACATGTTGTAACAGCTGATGTAAACTTTGGTTCTGATCGGTTTCCAAAATATAAAATAGGAGCTGATAATCAGATGCTTGTTGGAGTTGTTTGGGGTTTCAGAGAGTGCTAGAATACATGCAGGGCAAAGAAAATATTTGGAATTTAATTGTAATCATATGGAGTTCTCCTTGGTCAATCCAACCAATAGATGAAATATTGCATTGGCACGATCTGTAAGAAGAGAATTGAATAATATAGCTGAAGCAGCTAGGAGCATACAATTATCTGGAGAGTTTTTCTAATCTATCTGCATTCAATAAGAAGCTATAATTTATTACTGCAGTTTGCATCTTTCACAGCGTTGAAGCAATTACTAAGCAATCAAAACTGGAGTTCAATTCTGTTTAATTTAGAATGAGTTTGACACAGGCGCCAAGGGAAGGAAAAAATAGGAATCTAGTTAAGTGAAGGAGCTTGGTACAGCTGAGCCTGATGCGAGGATTAAGAATGTTACGCAGTTGAAGGCAGAAACACTGAGATGTTTGCTGTGTTGGGGAACGCTTGTAAACGATTTGTGAAGGTTTAAGGTTCTACTGTGTATGGTTGGGTACGTTGGGTCCTCTTGTGTTAGCGATTGATCAGCTGCTACTGGAGTTGCGATGGGGTGGTAGTTGCAGTAGAGAAGTTATTGTCCGTTCATCTAGAGGGTTGACTGAGCCTGAAACTTTATTCAAAAACTTAATGGCCATCCTTTGGGATGTTCTTATCTGTTATGATGGCACGAAGAGGAATGTATGTAGTAATTCGAATCCAATGGTACCAACATCGGGATGATGATTATTGAGGATACGCATGGAGGTGCCTAGCACATCTGGAGGATATTTGTGGATAGAGATATGCGTATATCCAGGTGAGTAACTCGGACTCCTGACTTGGTGTATATTTTATGTATTATTTAAATCCGTATACTGTACTACTTTATATGCTAAACTGTTTTATGCATCGTACTGTTTTAATGCATATGCTTTCATGCATACTTATTGTATTGCATTACTTGTGGCATGATTCTGTTCTATCTTGCCTTCTGATATATCTTGTTGATTCTGTTCGGGTCTGTTTTTCTGTCACCCGTGCTTTGGAGTCTGATTTGATTCAGTTTGATCTGTTGAGTCTTACTCTGGGCCCACTACAGGATTGAGCGGTTTTATGCCAGAGTCTGAACCAGAGGGTAGAGGCCCCACGAGTCGTCTGCTTATGGGCAGCTGGGAAAGACTTATCTGTATGATTGGCATTCTGTTCTGTTTCTGTCCCGCTCAATTCTGTTCTGTTCCGCTCTGATACTGACCCCAGAGGGTAGAGGCCCCACGAGTCGTCCGCTTATGGACAGCTGGGGAAGGTTCAGGCATTTGATGCTATGCCTTTGATTGATTGGTATTCTGTTTAGTTCAGTTCTATTCTGTTCTGTTCTGTCCGTTCTGTTCTATTCAGTTTGATCTGATTTGTTCTGTTCTGTTCTGATCTGATCTGTTTGAGCTGCATTTGTTCTACATGAGCTGCATTTGGAGCATACATGTATATATGAACTGGTTTTGAAACCCATAGCAGGAACCTATGTTACTCACTGAGCTTGTTTAAGCTCATTCCATCTATTTAACATTTTTCAGGATATAAGTCCATTGGACTAGAAGGCACCAGGATAGGATGTCAGTAGATTGTGTGGCATCCCAAGTACGGATTAGATGGCATTGATTGTGGAGACTTGAGTTCTGGTGGACTGACTCAAGCTATTCAGGTGAGTGACATGTTATGATTGACTTTATTAATATGCATTAGATATATTTGGGCATGGCTCATGGTAAGGGTATTCTGGAGATATTAAATGTGCTCTGTGTTATGTCTAGTTATAGATGTGCTCTGTGGCTTAGAGTTATTATATGTCTGGTTATAGACTTGTTCTATGGTACATACTTGTGGTATATAGTTGAGTTGCATTCCCGAGATAAAAAGGTTTTAATTTCCGCTGTGCTGACCCTACATTGGAATGCAATTCATTTTAAGTTTCAAAAGTTTGCCTTTGGTTGGTTGCATTGTCGGTTGGGAAAACGACAAGGCGGCTAACTGGCATCACATCTTCAGCATCCGCGTAGGGTGGGGTGCGGGATGTGACAATTGTTACCGATTTATTGTGGCAGTACACTTATGTTGACAGATTACCACTGAGAGTTCCATATTCATGTTATATCCATTATTCACGATTGAGTATTGTGACTTCTACTGTTTATTATTCGTTGTGGCATTTTATCCCCATCGGCTATTGTGAAATCCTATTGGCTATTGTGATATTCATTTTATTGGCCATTACGGTATTCTACTACCTATTGAGATATTCTATTTCACTGATTATTGAGATGTTCCATTCTATTGATTGTTGAGATATTTCTTTCTATTAACCACTAAGATTGTAATATCCCGACCCAGGATATGGGACGTATACTGAGGTAGACCTAGCCAAGTAGAATAACACTAGTTGTAAACTGAGCTGTTAAAGCTCTATATCATGATATCATAGGGACTGAACGGTATTGGAATGTGAATGGTTTATTTTGTATAGTTAGTGATGGGCAATGGCCGAGTAACCAAGGACCGAACATCGTAATGAGTGTACACACGCAAATCCATGCATGCATGTATACGAATGCGTATATACGCGTCTCTAAAAATGAGTGTATGTATGTGTGTGTAGAAATGTGTATATACGTGTATAAATAGATATATATGTGTATAAAATAAAGTATATATATGTATATACAAGTTAATATATATATATATATATATATTAAATACATGCATAAAGCATGCAAGTGAAAGAAAAGAAAAGGTTAAGTGTACGCTGTGTGGGTCAAGTGTGTGCAAATGATGTGTGTTTTGGGTGGATTGCCGACAGCCATGTGAGTGTTATGTGTGTGTGTGTGTGTGTATATATATATATATAATACTATATTAAATCTCAAGGAAAGAGCAGCCAAAAGAAGAGAGAATTCTCAACCGTGAATAGAGAAAAAGAAAAGTCAGAAATAGGAGGAAGAAAGAGAAAGAAGAGAGAAAGAGAGGCAGTTATGTTTTACATATATATACACGTATGCTTGGGGTGAAATAGAAAGAAAATAAAAAGAGCAAGAGAACTGAGGACAAGGAAGAACAGAAGTGAAAATTCAGAAGTACAATACTGCAGGCAAAAACGTGAAAAAAAATAAGGTTGGTGATAGATTTTGTTTTAATTTTTAACAAACATGAATGATAGATTGGATAGCATAGTTTTAAAGAGCATGAAAAATGGTGAATTTAGGAAGAAACTGCAGCTTTATGGTTAAGAAACGAGTGAGAAAAACCAATTTAAAGTTTGAAAGAAATTTCTGGGTCATTGGATTTTTGAATGATTTAGCTTGTTTTATGAATGGAGAATGATTGCCCATAAGTGTAGAAACTTGTAGGTGAAATTTGGGCTCAAAACAATGGCTAAAAGGCCATAAAAAAGTGAAAATTCAGTTCGCCGAAAAGTTGGGACAACTCGCTGGAGCTGCCTGTAACTCCATTTTTCGACGCCTTCTGATAGTGCAAAATGAATTTTGAGGGTAGATATGGAAAGCCCATGAGGCGTAGAAGAGGACTCGAGTGGTCGGACGTCGAAAACCGGCTGCCATCGTCGAAGAAGACAACCAGCCGCATGGACGGAATAACGCTGGGCACTGCTTACGTGTTGATTTTTTTGTGATTTTGGGCCACAGGTCAGGGGTCGGGTTGACCCGCCCAACCACCCATGGGTTAAATCCAAATAGTTTATAATTTTTAAAAGTTTAAAATTATGGATTTGGGGCTGTTTGGATGCAAGAATAATAGATAGAAATTAAATTGAAATTGAGAAATAAGGATAGCTTATCCAAGGTTTAGGAGATGTCCATTGTTTGGCTATTTCAAATTGGAATAGAAAATTATGATAATTATAAATTTACCCAGAGCTTATGATAATTAGATTTTGACCCCAATAAATAAAATAATATTTAATTTAAAGGAGTAATTACCAAAATGCCCCTAATTCAAAAAGTAGTCAAACGGACTCCGATTAAAATAAAAGAATAGTAAATTTTTATTATTTCGAGCATTATAGACTCAATCGTGAAGTCTAATTTTTGAAAATAGGCGTCGAGAAGTAAGAACCTGTAAAAGTGCAAAATGACCATTTTGCCCTTTTTAGTACCGAAGTCCGAATAGAATTCTGCGAAAGTCTAAACCGACTTTGTTCGACATTCCAGATTCAATGGTAGAGTCTAAATTAGTAAAAGAGATATTTATAATAGCAATACATAAAATTTGACGAATAGCATTAAAACTGAGACGTATTTACTAATATATAGGGAACTCGAAAGGAAAGGGCAGAATCACGGGATACTGATCTAAGAACGCATTTTTAAGGTAAGTAAATTCACTTTCTTTTCCATGTGGTGTTTCCAAAGCCAAGTTTATTCTCTTTACTACCAAACTTGTACTCTTGAACATACTTGATATTATTGTTTTCCACAATGTGATATTGTTCTATCTTGTGGACATTGATTGACTGCTATATCATTGTTATCATTGCTACACCATGCCTTGAAAGGCCTACTGTTATGTTTTCACTGTATATATGATATTCCATTTCTATACTCTTATGGAATCACTTATGATCATGATATGTTTATATATACCGGATTTGTGCTCAGTCACAATATCTATCTAATGCTTTCTGATACATTGGAGACCTATGGGTCAAGTCTGTGAACGGACATATGGCAATACATTGGAATTCACTGGGGGCTATGCCGGGTCCCAAAAGACCGAGGGTGTGCCAAGCCCTGACATAGAATAAATGCATTTCTTATTTGATTGTTTTGACTACGACTGTTGAGTTACACTATCCCTTGTGATTATCTTGTATTGAGAGACATTTCCTTATTGATTTGATTGTGATCAGTTTATTGTGGCAGTACATTCTTATTGTTATATTATCATTGAGAGTTTCATGTTGATGTTATATCCATTACTCCTGATTGTATATTGTGACCCATTGTTCATTGGCCATTATAGCAACTATTCTCATTGGCTATCATCAGCATCTTACTTCTTATGATTGGCTATCATATTCTTATTCATGAATTCATATTCTTTTATGATCACCAATACTAGTGTCGGAGATCTGTATTTACTTGCTGAGCTTTTGTAGCTCATTCCACCTTACTTACCACCTTTCATGTAACGATGCTGTAAGACCCCAGTAGGAGTCTGAGAGCGTAGGAGGACATTTTGAGGAACTGTACCAGTTTATGTTTTAGTTCTCCCATGTATTCACCACCCACGGGTGCTGGTTATGTCTGGTTCTTATTTTGTTTATTGTAGAACCATATTATGTATTGTAAAGACTTTCGTTGATTATTGTATTAAAAGACTTCCGCTAATTATTGTATTGAAAGACTTCCGCTGATTACTGTACTGAAAGACTTCCGTTGATTATTGTTTTAAATTCTTAGTACATTACATATTAGTACTATGATACAGGAATGAAAAAAGTAGGGACGGCCTTAGGGTCGTCCCCGAGACACGAGATCCGCATAGGGTGGGTTTCGGGTCGTGACAGCTTGGTATCAGAGCTATAGGTTCGATTTTGAGTCATGGGAGATAGGACTAGAATTAGAATTCAATAGATACTGATGTTTCTATAAATAGATTTCATACAATCATTGACTATTACCTTATACATTGATTGGACATCTTACTGGTTATCTTTACAGACATGGTTATCACAAGCAATACATCGATAGTTATGGATCGCATAAATCGCTTAGAGCGACTGATAGAAAAGGTTATTGAGGCTTTATCTGGGAGTCAGCTGTAGATAATTCTTAATTATTACGCTAGACTCATATATGACTACTGACTGCCTATCTTACGTAAATGCTAATTGTTATCTTTTACAGCAAATAGTAAACACCAGGAAATGATTAAACTACTATACTAGTAGTCACAGATACTTCTCTAGTTATTCATAACGTTTATAGACTATTGAGATTTTATGTTGACTCTACGCACTTATTGATGTCCCCACATTTCCACTGAACTGAACTTAGCAACTGAACACTTAGACGATTGATTTACTGATTTCATTATATTGGAAAAGTTATTTTTGGAGAATGTTAGACAGGAAGGCATGTGAACTCTAGGCTAGTTACTGAACCATTTTTATATTACCATGAGGATCATTGTTAGAAATGTTAAACATAGAACACACGAGATACAGATCAGGAGCATAGGCATTCTTAATGATTGACCTATACTTGGGAGTTAGGTCTAGTGATATAGAAGAAATGATATTTAGAAATCAACACAGATACTACGAATTCTTTATGATACTGTTAAGACGACATATGCCCAATGGACTTAATGAATGGAATTCTACAACACCACTACACCTATCTTATCAAACCTAGTGATACTAGGAGATGATCAGAGCATTAAGTTAAATTCTTAGGTTCAGTTGATATCAAAGACTTGGCATCAGAATAGTTTAGTAATAAGTCATTCATAGGAGATGAGACTGATGTACTAGTAATACCAATGCCCAAGTAGAGTAAATCCTGACATAATAGATAGACTCGTATATGAATTCTGACCATTGATCTTTTACAGTGAATTGTTTTAGGAGATGATCAGGCTACTGTACCAGTAGTCACAGGTCTTTTTTCAGTTGTTTACAAATGCCTAATATTGTTAAATGTTAGCTTTACATATTGATTTATAGTTCCAACAATTACTACTAGTTGAACATAGAAACAAAACTCTTAAGTTATATGTTAACTGTTCCATTTCCACCAAGAGAATGATTGATGATAGATGTTATGCATGAAACAAGTAGAGTATGTAACATAGATATACGAGTATTAGATCGATATATTATTATCTCGTGAAATTTTAAAATGACATTGATGAGTTAAATAAGTAAATGATTGATAAACTTCAAGGAACAATGATAGATTTAAATGCTAAGATTTATGATCCTTAGAATGAACTACATACTGTTATAGATATGAATGAGTACTTGATAGACAAGATAGAATGAATGGCGACTCTTGGAAGAGTCATTATCACTGAATGTTATACATTAAAAAATCTTTAGAAATGAATGATATACATAAAGTATAAGAGGTATAGATCATAGGTGTACAGTTCTTAACTGATCTAAGAAAGAAATTGATGGTTTAAAAATAATTAAATGATTTGTGACTGTTAGAAAGCAAATTAAGATACTAAAGGTTAACTAGTTTTGGGAAAACACTACATGTTATGAAGAAAGTTAATGATTCTTAAACAACTAAGATGAGCAAGTAAATAGTAATCCTTAAGAATATAAGTACGCTTAAAGGTAAATGATGGAAATGCTTGAGATTGTGACACTGAAAATACTGAAGGAGGTTTCGATAAATGATATAGACAGATAAACGAGGCTTGAATGGCAGATAGTAATTATACTTAAGAAAACTTGGAAGGAATCATAGTGATATTGAAATTAGTAATCCTTAATGATTGTTTTATCTTATGGAAACATGTACTTGATATCTATTGAGTTACGGTTTGATGATTGTTCTATATTGAGGGAACCATTGAGAATTAAATGACTATATCTAGATTATAGACTTGATGTTTATGATTTGACGATCGTTCTATATTGCGAGAGTTATTGAAAATTGAATTTCTATTTACGGATTATGAACTTGATGTTTACGATTAGATGATTGTTCTATACTGTGAGAATTAATGAGAATTGAAATTTACGTTCCATAATGAATGAGGAAAACGGTTAGTGCTCATTGAAAAATAGAATGTAACATAGAATTGAAAATAGGGACGCTTTAAAAAGCAGTGAATTTGACAGTAATATCTAAATGGAGTGGAAATACCCTGGAAAGATAGTAGAACTAATAGTGATATCTAGACAGAGTAGTAACACCTTGAAAGGTGATACATGTGACAAGCAACAGTTAAATTGAATACTTATACACTGAAAGGGAATGGATGTAGCAATGAATTGAGAAATGAGAGATAGTCTGAAGGAAGCTTAATTGGTAGTACAAGAGAGATTGATGACATATCAAAAATGTGAAAAGTCTTGATTAAGTTATAGATAGACCCTGATAAGGTAAAAGAAGAATAGAGTTTTGAAAACATTTACGAAATAAGCAAAACTGTTAGAAATTGACATTATGAAATGTGATGAATTTGACAAGAGACTGATATATGATGAAAAAGTGTTAGAAAAGATTTGATAAATATTAGAAATGATCCAAGTAGTAGATTTGACATGAATAAAGAATGGTACTCTGTTAAGCTAAGTGAAAGTAAGTAATAAACAATCCTGAGTAACTTTTAGAGAATTATGTGATCTAAATGATTGCGAAAGATTGGAAATGTAGTAAATTATTTAAGGGGATCATGAAATAAAAATGATACATGGAATCATAGAAAATACTACAGGAATGCTTACAAGTATAGAAGAAAGTAAAGATCTGTGAACAGTAAGGAATTATGAACTGTATCGACTTTAGAAAGCTTAAACCATTTGATTGAATCTCAGACAAAGACAGGGAACCTAACAAGGACTGGTAACAGTTACAGAGGCCTTCAATAGGAAGTACTTTCTTAGGGAGTTAGGAATCAGGGAATTTCTGAGTTTCTAGTATTACATCTGTAACACCCTGATCCGAATTAGGGATCATTAAGTCGGGGGTTATAAATTGATGATCGAGACCTTAAGTAACGAGGTCGGTTTCAACCCCGACACGCGGACTCTTAGTAACAGTCTTGAAAACCCAGGACGACTGTACATCACTTTCATTGCAATCACCAACCTGAAAACCCAGGACGATTGTACATCACTTTAATTGCAACCACCAACCTGTTGGTTCTGTAGTAATTATATGTTTACAAGTTAACCATTGATCCTTCACACGAGTATAAGATTTAGGCACGCATTTTGAGGTTATGAAAAAATTAGTGTAAAGATTATACGCTTAAGAAAATGATTAATCAATTTGATATAATTAATTGATTAATTATTAGTTAATTGATAGAAAATATGATGACACACACGTACACACACTAAAGGTGTATTGTGTGTGAGTACATGGCCAAGCATGTGTATGTGTGTATATATATATATACATGGTGGTATATAAAAAATAATTAAATATAAATATGTGTAACATATAAATAATTATAACTTACTTTGTATATATATATATATATATATGTATATATATATAAATATAAATATAGATTAAAGGAGGCATGGCTGATTTGAGAGGGAGTAGGGGAGAAAAGAAAGGCAAACAGTGGAGGGTATGGGGTGATCAGCGAACAGTTGAGAGAGATGTGGGTGTGTGGTACTAATATATGATATATATATATATATATATGTGTGTGTGTGTGTGTGTGTGTGTATGTGTAAGTGTGGCGTGTGGTATTGGGAATTCAGAATGGAGGAGTGCACAAGTGGACAAGGCAGGCCCAAACAGTGGTGAGTAGGTATGAGAAGATATAGAGAAAGAGAGAGATTAGGAGAGAGTGAGGAGTCGATGGAATTGGTTTAAAACCAATGCATGCAGTGCATGCTTACTACCTGAAGAAGAGAACTGAAAGAAAAGGAACTAAGAAGCTTAAGGAAGGGAGAAAATCAGAAGGGGGAAGGAAGGGATACCACCTTTGAGGTAAAAACACAAAACCCTTGATTTTCTCTCTCTAGAATATATACACGTATGTAGACTGTTTAATTTTTATTTATGCATGTATGATGTTTAGAATGTTAGTACGTGAATAAGGCATGAAATTTGGTCTTTAAAACAACCTAAAATGCAAGGCCTATGAACAAGCAGTCATGGAAGGACCTTGCTTGAAGCAGGTCTAAATCCATGTTAACCAAAACCTATTTGGCTTATCAAGACATCAAATAGAGACCCTGAGGGTTTTAAAAACCCTAATACGTGATCACAAAACCTGAAAAATGACCTCCAAAGGTCGAGTTACAAGTACGGGTTTCAAAACCCAACCCACAAACTCACTGTTAAACCCACTTTTATGAATGAGAGATGAAAGCTTATGAAAAATGGACCACAACAAAACAAACCCCAAGGGTTTTGAGTCAAAAATGAACCCACACGATCGAGTTGCAGGTTGATGGATAAAACTCCACACCAAACGGTTGAACTTAGTTTGAGCTTTAAAACCAATGCTAAACCTTTCCATGATGCCTTGGAAACAATTTAAAATGAAAACAGTGGGCAATGATCGAACAGAACTGCACGAAATTGAAGCTTTTTAGCTTCGAAAATAAGGGCAACCAGGGGGGTTGTGGGGAAGACGACACTGAGTCGACTTGCGACTTGCTTCAAAATGGTGAGTTGACTCGGGACATGTGTAAAGAGACAAGAGGGCCACCGCATTAATGGAACGACTGGCATTTCATGTTAGTTTTAAAATTTTAAAACATTAGGGTTGACGTCATCATGACGTCAGCATTACGTGTAAACCAATTAAACCGGTTGGTTCAAATGAAAACCGGACCGGTTCACTTAAATTTGAACTAAACCAACTGGTTCAGACCGAAACTTATGAAAATTTGATTTTGACCCCCAGAACTTCTGGATAATTATACTAAGGCCCGACCGAAATAAATTAAATATTTAATTAATAATATTTAAATAAGACATATTTTAAAAATGCCCCTACGTCAAAATTTGGCCAAATGAAGTCCAAATAACATAAGCGAATATTGTATTTTGACTATTTTGGGCATTCTGGATCCAATGGTGGGGTCCATTTCATGAGACAGGACTCTGAAAAATAAGACATGCTAAAAATGCAAAAATGATCAAAATGCCCCTACTGCTACCAAACCCAAATGGACTTCCGCGAAAGCCTAAATTTACTTTCTTCGACTTTCCAGACTCAATGGTAGAGTCTATTCAAACAAAAGAGGTGTCTAAATAAAGAGACATAAAATTTGATGAATAGCATCAGTCAAGTGGCTATGAACTAAAGCAATTGCCGAAGTACTAAACTAAGGCTCGTACGTGAAAATAAGATACGAAAAGACACGACACGTAAACATGAGAAGTAATTAAAATTAATTTAAAGTTAGTGGAACTAACAGAAGAGTATAATTTTAAAATGAAATTTATTTCCCTAACACGCTAAATTGTGTTTTAGGCTAAGGTACAAGTAGACTAAAAATGGATAAGAAACCGGAGAGATTTACTGTAATACCCCGACCCAAATTGGGGACTATTAAGCTGTTGTGTTGAAATTGGAAATCAACACCTTTAGTAACAAGGTCGGTGTCGACCCCGACGCACGAACTTTTAAGTAAATGTCCTGAAAAGTCAGGATGACTGTACATCACTTTCGTTGCAATCACCAACATGTCGATTTTGATGATAATTACATTTTCACGTCAACTACCAATTGTTGATACGAGTACGAGAATTTGGACAAATATTACGAGAATACGAAGATTAGTACAAGATAATACATTTAAGAAAATAATAAATTTTTAAAGTAATTAATTATTTTAAATATAAGAAATAAATTGTAACAATTAATATACGTAATTAAATATAGAAATATATATATACTGTATAAATAATTATAACCTTAAATATATATATATATATATATAATTATACATGAATATATATATGTGTATGTGAATGCATGCATGCATGTATGCCAAAATATGTATGTATGAAATGTATGTATAATAGGGCATGTTATTGTCCAAAGTGTACAAAAGTGGGAGAGGTATGTGTATTATCCAAGGTGTATTAGGGTTGAACTATGTACATATACATATATATATATATATATGTGAGTCAAACACCACACACACACACAACCGGCCACTCATGGCCTGCCCAACAGTGGCAATTCAGGCCACTCATGAAGAAGCCTGAAATGGGTTAAACCAAAGAGAGGGGCAATCAGAAATTGCCATGATTTCTTCTCCTTATACAAAATACATGGTGCTTATACACACAAAACACAACCATCTGAGAGTGAGGGAGAGATTGAAGGAGTTTCTGGGACATTCAGAAGTAGGAAGCAAGGAGCAAGGGAGAGAGAAACAGTTTGAAACAAGGTAAACCCTCAAACACTTGAATTTCTCTCTCTAGAATTTTTATATGTATAAATTTGTTTTAAGCCTTTGATTTAGCATATATGATGGTTAGAATGAATATACATGAATTATGCATGAAAATCTAGACCTAAAACACCTAAGAAACACAGGCCGTACACAAGGCAGCCATGGATGGACCTTGCTTGGAGCAGGTCTGAACCAACTTTCCCTAAACCAAATTTGGTCTATCAAGACCTCAAGAAGACCCTAAGAGCATCCTAAAAACCTATATACGCGATCAAAAATCCCAAAGAAAGACCTCCAAACATGGACTTGCAGGTTACGGGTTTACAACCCAAACCCTTAAACTCTCATTTGAACCAACATCCATGAGTGGGATTTGAATCCTCATGAAGAGGGGATCAAAATAAGCCCATCCTCACTAAAAATGGTGAAGAAATGAGCATGAACGAGCCACTTACAGTCAGGATTATCGCCCCTTTAACCGAGCAAATGAGTTCGATTCGAACTCTCAAACGAATGCCAAGTTGTTTAGTGATGTTGTAGGAAGGGTTTCCCATCAAAACAGTGGGGATCGGTTGAGGGAAAATTCTCGAAATAGAAAGAATTGGAAAACTGTAACTAGGGTTACAGTGGGGACGAATGAGGAAGACGACGGTGAGCCAACTCGTGTCTTCTAACTCGGTGTGTCGACTCAACCACGTGTCACGCTAAGGGGCAACCACCGCATTATTGAAACTATGTCGTTTCAGTTAAAGGTTTTTAAAACCTGGATACGAGCCGTTTGGTTACACAGTTAAGGCCCAATTGATTTAAACCAATACGTGTTTTAAATAGCCCACACACGGTTAACACCCTTGTCCATTGTTTGGCGAGGAATTAATCAGAAAAATATACAGAACCGAAGTCCCTGGGGTTCGAACCCCTGACCCCCACGCGCCCACGCACGCCTTTTCCCACTCGGCCACGCGTATGCGTGTGTCCATTTACAAACACAATATGTATATATATTACAGTTAATTAAATCCGAAAATTAAAAGGTGCAACCGCACCTGGTGAGATTCGAACGTGCGTGGTATGGGGAGGGAGGTGACACGCTGGCCAGCGTGCCACCCTATTCAACCTGTCCTAATTATGTACAAAATAATATATGTATTATGCTTAATCAAGATTAATTTAATTAAATGAAATTAATTAAATTAAATGCTCCGAAATGGCCCGTTGTCCAAAAATTACAAGTTATATATGTAACCTTACTATCTCGGACCCTCTGAGTCCATTGGTGAGGTCTGTGACATGAGATGAGGCCCCGAGAAATTTAAGACTCCTAAAAATGTCAAAATGACCAAATTGCCCTTCCCCCTAAACAAGTCAAACGAAGTCCGAATTAAACAAATAAATAGTGTATCCTTACTATTTTGGATACTCTGAGACTGATGGTAGGGTCCATTTTAAGAGACGGGACCCGAAAAAATAAAGACACGTAAAAGGGTAAAATGACCAAATTACCCCTAGTACACCAAAAGCCAAATTAAACCAAAGAAGGTCTAAACTGACTTTCTTCGACGCTCCGGACTCAATGGTAGAGTCTATTCGACCAAAAGAAATGTCTAAAATAAAAATACATAAAATTTGATGAATAGCATCTGTCAGATGACTATAAATTAAAGTGATGCCAAAGTACTAATCTACGGCATATACGAGGACATGACAACACATCAACTCTAGAATAAAAATTTCTAACTCATAAATTGATCTTAGGTAAATCATGGAAGAACAACGACCCAAGTACACGATCATGACCAAGGCCCAAAGGGCCAAGGACCCAAAGCAACAGGCCTTCATGCAAGAGCTGTTGCGTCGACAGAGAGTAATCGACAGATTTGTCAAGATAGCCAAGGCGACAGAGGTCGTCTCGGTAAGCCCCTTCATGTTCAAATCACCCACCAAGGCCATGGTGGCGGAGGCTAAAAAGAAGAAGGAGGAAAAAAAGGAAATTGGAAGAGGAGAGAGAGAACACAGAAACCTTAGCCGAATGGCGTCGCAGGTAATATTATTATCATTAAGAACGTAAGTTACTAGCTTTGTATTACAGTTATAAGACAGACAGGTATGACAAGTTAGGCTTCTCACAATCTACACTTAGTGAGTTGTGGAGTTGATTAAGTACATATGAAAATTTATGAAATCTTCATAAATCTTGATAGGCTAAGGAAAGAGAAAGTTAAAGGGAAGGCGCCTCAGTAGAGCTAACCCTAAAGGACCAAGGTGAGTAACCCTGTATTTGAACTGGAGATTTAACTCCATATATTTGAAGAAGTTTTAAGCTCAAGTCATTGCAGCCTTTGAATATCAAATTCAGTCTTTATATGATTCTGTTCTTTTAAAATATTCTGTTACGGCATGCTTATTAAATGTTTTAAATTCAGCTCTTTTCTTGAAAATACATCAGCATGTCTAAATCAAATGCAAACCTCTTTAATATTCTGAATTTGATTATCACGTGTATTTGAAGCTTTATTGTAGAATTTTTACATTTCATGCTTTAAATGTTCATGAAAAATATCTATTGAAGAAGTCAAGTGACAAATGTTTTATAAGATAAACGGTACTAAGTACCACCCTCTATGATGGTTGAAATCCTTCGGGATTCAACAGTACATGCCCGGTAGAAGGATCTAATCCCCCAGGCAAATGAGATATCTCCATCGACAGTATTGGCAGTAAAATGGGAGTCTGGTTCGAAACAGATTCTGCCTAATAAAAGAGAAAAGATGACAAGTGATTTTGAAAATAGAAGTAGGTATTATCCCTATTCTATTTCACGTGTTTATATGCTTTTAAATTGCATATGCTCTATTTGAAGAAAATGTGTATTTAGCTTGAATACTTTAATTGTTCAAAGCTATTGTTTTAAAGAATGCATATATTCTGTGTTCTAAAATGTACGAGCAATTGGTAGTGAGTATTTCATAAACCCTCATGTGCTAAAACCACTACCAGTTGAAAACCCCATGACGAATGCAGGAATTACTCACAAGCTTTGATTAGCTTACCCGGATTTTATCCGCCCCCCTTTCAGGTGACTAAGGGCAGATCGATTTTTGAAGACTATAAGGATGAACCTAGCTTTTGGGAAGATTTGCTTGAGGAGTTCTTTTGGGGAAAAATCACATGAACTCTGATTAATATGTTTTGTATTAGCTGATATCTTAAGGACGTGTATTAAGCCCCACGGGGCAGTTGAATTAAGATTTTAATTATGAAGCCTTTTAAGTTTTAGTTATGCTCTGATTCTATATGAATGTGTGAACATGTGTACCATTGTGAATAGCGGCAGTATCGGACGGATGTGCAAATTTTAAATAAGAAAGAAAAAAAAAAAAAAAAAAATTTTTCACGCTTCCGCAACCACATGAAGCATATCTATTCGGTACCGCTGCCTATGCGAGCCTTGTCTCGAGGCCTTCGGGTCTCGGGGCGGCGGTCGCGATCCGGTAATCCGCACAGGGTGGGTTTCGGGTCGTGACATTTACGATCATGACCAAGGCTCAAAGGCAACCGATAAAAAGCAACAAGAGTTCATGGCAGACTTACTATGGCAACAAAAAGTGATTGCTAAGAAGATAAGGATTGCCAAGTCAACCGAAATCATTTCGGTTAGGTCGTTCATATACAAAACCCCAACGAAGGCACTACTTGCTGAAGCGAAAATTAGAGAACAAGAAAACACTAAAACCTTGAGTGAATGGCTTCGCATGTAATATTTATTATTATTAAATACATAAATGACTAGGCTATGATGCCACTATAGGTTAGACTGATTTTAAGAATTTAGTCTTGCACAGTCTAAAATTGGTAAGTCATGAAGTTGATTAAGTGCATATGGAATTTATGGAATCTTCATAAATTTTGTTAGGCTAAGAAAGGAAAAGGGTAAAGGGAAGGCGCCTCTGTAGAGCCGGTCCAGACACATAAGGTGAGTAACCCTGCATTTGAAGTGGAGATTTAACTCCACGGATTTGAATGAAGTTTTAAGTTCAAGTTATGCGAAGTATTTGAATATCAAATTCAGTTTTTATACGATTCCTGTTTTAAAATATCCTGTTATGACATGCTTGGTAAATTTTTTTATATTCAGTTCTTTTTCTTGGAAATATTTAGCATGTCGGAGTAAAATGTGAATTTCTTTAAATATTATGAATTTGATTATTCTAAGTATTTGAAGTCCTATTGCAGAAGTTATATATTTCATGTTTTAAATACTCATGAAAAGTATCTATTGAAGAAGCCATGTGATAAGTGTTTTATAAGATAAATGGTACTTAAGTACCACTTGCGACGTTGAAATCCTTCAGGATTCAATTATGACACGAACAAATGCCTGGTAGTGGGATCTAATCCCCCAGGCAAATGAGATCGTAGCATTGACAGTAAAACGGGAGTTTGGTTCGAAACAGATTCCACCTAATTAAAAAGAAAAGATGACAAACGCTTTTGAAAATGGAAGCAGGTTTTTACCCCCATTTTTATTATGCATGTTTATATGCTTTTTGAAGTGCATATACTCCACTTGAAGAAATGTATGTTTAGCTTGAATACTTTAAATGTTTCAAACCTATCTGTTTTTAAGAATGCATATACTCTGTATTCTAAACGTACGAGCAATTGGTAGTGAGTATTTTATAAACTCTCATGTGCTAAACCACTGCCAATTGAAAACCCATGACAAATACAGGAATTACTCACAAGCTTAGATTAGCTTACCCGGATTTTATTCGGACCCCCCTTTCAGGTAACTAATGGTAGACTGATTTTAAAGACGTCGATGATGAGTCTAGCCATTTTTGGGAAAACGTGTTTAAGTAGTTTCTTGGGAACCCATATGAACTCTAATAGTACATTTTGTATTAACAGACAGCGTAAGGATATGTATTAAGTCCCTCGGGGCAGTGGATATGTAATGTTATTAAAATTTTTAAGTTTTTAGTTATGCTCTGAATGTATGATCATGTGTACCGCAATGTAAAGAGCGGCAGTACCGGACGGATGTGCAAATTTTAAAATGAGAAAAAAAAAGTTTTTCACACTTCCGCAAACCACATGTCGCACATCTATTCGATACCGCTGTTTATGTGAGCCTTGCCTCAGGCCCCCGGGTCTGCAGGCGGCGGTTGCAGTCCGGGGTCCGCGCAAGGTGGATTTTGGGTCGTGACAACATCAGTGGCCAAAGGTACTCTTCTAGTTACTTATAACCTGTTTACGTTTCATGTTATTTTTACACATTTGAATATGTCCCATATGTTTGCTAACTAAAAGTAGAAATTGAACACCTATATTATTTGACTCGTTGCTTACATGTCCGTCAAAGGAACTATTATTGAACCATAATAAATACAAGACACGTGAAATATAGACCAAGGGCACAAATATTCTTAAATAGCTGACTTGAAGTCAAGGAAAAATTAGTTGAACGGCAGACCTATTATAGAGGAATGATAATTAGAAACCGATATGAACTCTATGAGTTTCATATGACACTATTGGAATGATATATACCCCAGATATAATAGTAAACTTAATGGAGAGAGTTTTAAAATCATGTTCAGGAAATTTCATGATTTTGTTCACCAAATGATGCCTTAAATTTACGGAAAACTAGGAGAACCATAGAAAGGAATTAAGATTCACGTGAAGGTTTCGAAATACACTTGAAAATTTTAGAAAGATAAAACTTGATCTGATGTGACTATAAAACTTGATCTGATATGATGATAAAACTTGACTCTCAGCAGAAAGTTTTTATCTAGTTAAATGTAAATGCCTATTTAAGTTATACAACGATGTTAGAGGATGCACGGGAACCACTGGAGTTAGAACTACTAAGTTTGGGGACAAACTTATTTTTAAGTGGTAAGAATATAATATCCCAACTCGGGATATGGCACGTATACCGAGGTAGACCCGGTCGAGTAGAATAATACTAGTTGTAAACCGAGCTGTTAAAGCTCTATATCATGATATCATATGGACTGAATGGTATTGGAATGTGAACAGTTTATTTTATACAGTCAGTGTTAGGCAACGCCCGAGTAACCAAGGACCGAACATCGTAATGAGTGTACACACGCAAATCCATGCATGCATGTATACGAATGCGTATATATGCGTGTCTCTAAAAATGAGTGTATGTACGTGTGTAAAAATGTGTATATATGTGTATAAATGGATATATATATATGTATAAAATAAATTATATATATGTATATACAAGTTAATATATATATATATATATATATTAAATACATGCATAAAGCACGCAAGTGAAAGAAAAGAAAAGAAAAGGTTAAGTGTACGTTGTGTGGGTCAAGTGTGTGTAAATGGTGTGTGTTTTGGGTGGATTTCCGACAGCCATGTGAGTGTTATGTGTGTGTGTATATATATATATATATATATATATATATATATATATAACACTATATTAAATCTCAAGGAAAAAGCAGCCAAAAGATGAGAGAATTCTCAGCCGCGAATAGAGAAAAAGAAAAGTCAGAAATAAGAGGAAGAAAGAGAAAGAAGAGAGAAAGAGAGGCAGTGATGTTTTACATATATATACATGTGATATACCATAAACAGACACACCAATCAGTTTGAGACACGTGTGCCTATCAGATTAACAAATCTCGATCCTACAGAGCTCGTATATTTCGGTCATACAGAACAGCTACAAGCCTTCGGGGTATTCTCATATATGTCTATCATACAGAGCAGCCATAAGCCTTCGGGGCATTCTTATTTATATATCATTCAGAACCGATGAACTCGGTCATACAGTACAGATGGAGCGTTCAGGATATTCTCATGTACATCGTCCAGACCTCCTGTTCTGGACAGTATTTATTCGACACTGCATATATGGTTTCCTTAACAGCCGTTAAGCGGGGAATAAGGAAACAGCCTTCAACACGGAAACTACTATCTATGGTTATCTCCATCTACGATTCAATGCTCCACAAGGTAACTGCAAATCTCTGATGATCAAATCCCGATATTCGTGGCGGCAAAACCTAATCAAAATTAGGAGAACCACGGCTTATATATTAAACCCTAGAGGTACGCTTTGGATTATTATGCTCATTCTTTGACTTTCAATACAGTCTTTCAATTCCCTTACTTACTTAAGCATCGGAGCGGCTACCGCCGGAGCCAATCCGGTGGTCCTCTGATCATCTTTTTGAGTGTTCTACAGGTCACGGAGCCCTCACGTGTTGCGAGTCAAAAAGTGCAGCATCAGTTTGGCGCCGTCTATGGGAACGACTAATCTCTACGTGCTTTATTCGTAAACTCATCTTTTTCCCCACCGGAAAACCATGGCACCAAATCTCCGACCCCGACAGAATACTCAGAGTTCGCAAAACGCTCAGCGTCAGCCGCCTGCTCCACGCACAAGGGGACCAGCGGCCAACCCTATGCGACAAGAGATCGAAGCAATAAAACGACACAATGAACTGGTGTAGGAGCAGTTGCTAGCCATTACTAGAACGCTGGCAACGCTCACGCAGAACCAAGCGGCGGCTTCTCCTAGCCCACCGGTCAACTTCGTTGCAGGAACGCAACCCCCGGTTGCCATGGGGAATGAAGAACTTCGTGGGCAGGCCCCCACTAACCAGCCTGGGCACCCCTCAGGCATCGCTCACGCTGGCCGAGATCCACAGCCATCAACAGTCCCTGGCTGGGGAACATCCGCTTTTGTCCCCGACGTGCATTACTGGAGCACTACTCGAGCCCCAACTCCTAGGGTTTCAGGAGCACCCCCGGCACCACAGGAACCTTATCATGCAGCGCCAGTCCCATCGGTTCGGATTCCTCCTCCATCCGAAGGGCGCACTCCACCCTACTACCCTGAAGCCGAGGCTGTCAGGCAGGGTTCACAAGATGTCAGACTCAGAGACCCGCGAAGGCTAGAGGAGATTGCCGAGTCTATGGACCGGACAATCGGTTTAAGAGGACCTCAGAACCCTCCAGAGCAAGACGAACTGGCCAGGCTGCTCGGAAGACTAGCCACTCCGTTCACCCACGCCATCATGTCCGAAGAGAGGCCTAGAAAGTTCGTGGTGCCCAAATTCACTCTCTATGACGGATCTGGAGATCCAGGGGATCACCTATCTCATTATCAGCATACGATGGCCCTTCACGGAGCCTCAGATGCTTTCATGTGCCGAACGTTCATCACCAGCTTGAAGGGAACAGCTCTGAAGTGGTTCCACAACCTCCCTCCGAACTCCGTTGCCAGCTTTTACGAGCTCGGTAGACAGTTCTTGGATAGATTTATGACCAGCAGGAGGCTCAGAAGGGGGCCAGAATTCCTGCTGAATGTTAAGCAGACCAGGGAGGAATCCCTCCGGGCCTACATTGCCCGCTTCAACACCGAGCTTACTGAGATCACGGATTGCAGCCCGAAATTCCTTGTTGCGGCCCTTACTGCCGGGCTTACCCAAGGTGGCTTCAGAGATTCCTTGACAAAGAGCCCCCCGGCCGATATGGCAGCATTGATGGATCGGGCCAAAAAATACATCAACCTGGAAGAAGCCAACCGCTCAGCCCAGAAGGGCAAGGATCAGACCCAGAGGGATAATCCGAAGCGAGAGGACCATAGGAAGGAGGATCACAGAAAAGACTCCAACAAAAAGAGGGTCAGAAGCCCAGAGAAGAAAATAGCTCCCAGAGCTGTGTACAACTCCGCACCAAGGGAGTTCACCAACTTCACGCCTTTGAACACCACTCCGAACCAGGTACTCCGGCAGATCCGAGATCGGGAGAACCTGAGGTGGCCAGAGCTTGATCAAAGGAGATCCCAGCCTGCGGGACCAAAGTAAGTATTGCAATTTCCATAAAGATCATGGGCATACTACTAACACTTGCAGGACCTTCCGATATGAGATAGAACAGCTCATAAAGAAGGGACGTCTTCGGGAGTTCGTCAAACAAGACGGAAGGCAGAACCCCCAAGAAGACAAGCCTCAGCAGCGGCCAGATCAGAGGCCCGAACAGAGGCAAGAGCAGCGGGAAGGACGAAATGAGCCTCAGAGGCAGAACAACCATGTTATCTACGTCCTCCATGCTGATTCCCCTATTACAGGAATGTCCAACAGGGCAAGAAAAAGATATGCTCGGGAGGCCAGAACCGCCCCAAACATCTTGCAGGTCTCCAACGTCGAAAAGAGGCTCAAGCCAGGGCCAGAGATCTAGTTCACCGAGCAAGATCTAGCAGGGGTACACTGCCCTCACAGTGATCCCTTGTTATCACCCTCAGAATCGCCAACTTCGAAACTAGAAGAGTCCTAGTCGACACTGGCAGCTCAGTCAACATTCTATTCTATGAACCGCTTAGGCGGATGGGCATAGACCAGGACAGCGTCAAGCCCACCACTGCCGTAATGGCAGCTTTTGATGGCAACCTCAGCACCCCTCTGGGGAGAGTTGACCTTCCTACCACTATTGGGGAAGGTGAAGGGCAGAAGACCACCATCTCTGAATACATGGTGTTGAACATGAAGTCTCCATACAACGTCATCATCGGGAGACCCTGGTTACACCAGATAGGGGCGGTCACTTCGACCCTTCATCAGTGTCTGAAGTACGTCCACAATCAGAGCGTGCACTCGGTCCGAGGATATCAGCCAACCTCACGAGAATGTCACGCTATTGCCCTCAAGGAGACAGCTCCAAAATAGCAATTACAGTACACTCGGGACTGTGCAGATCCGGTTTTCACTCACACTCCCGAGGTAGAAGATTGCCCATCCGGCGTTGAAGAGCCCCTGAGCCCGAGGGGACGTGATAGCCGAGCCAAGCCTGTTGGCGAGCCCATCAAGATACTGGTCAGTTCAGAAGCAGAGGGGCGTTATTTGTACATCGGCCCAGACCTTACGCCCGCCGAGCAGGAAAAGATAGTCAGGTTTCTGAAGAACAACCTCTCTATCTTTGCTTGGGAAACCAGGGACATGGAGGGGATAGATCCTAATCTGATAACTCACAAACTGATGGTAGATCCAGATCACCCCCCAGTCAGATAGAAGAGAAGACCGATCGCTCCCGAACGGCATCGGGTTATAGACGAAGAAGTCCAGAGGCTGCTGGACGCCAGGATGATACGGGAAGTTTTCTATCCCGAGTGGCTAGCCAACACTGTGCTCGTCAAGAAGAAGAACGGCAAGTGGAGAGTCTGTGTTGACTATACAGACCTCAACAAAGCATGCCCCAAGGATAGCTTTCCACTGCCGAGAATAGATCAACTGGTTGACGCCACTGCAGGGCATGAGCTTATGAGTTTCATGGACGCCTACTCTGGATACAACCAGATCCAGATGTACCCTCCAGATCAGGAAAAGACTGCCTTCATAACCGAAAGAGAACTCTACTGCTACAGAGTGATGCCTTTCGGTTTGAAGAATGCTGGAGCCACTTACCAACGGTTGGTGAACAAGATGTTCAGCCCACTGCTTGGCAGCACCATGGAGGTATACATCGACGACATGCTAGTAAAGAGCCTCCAGAAAGGCAGCCACCTCCAGCACTTAGCCCAGACCTTCGATATCCTCAGACAGCACAAGATGAAGCTCAACCCCTCGAAATGTACCTTCGGAGTTATGAAGGGAAAATTCTTGGGGTACATCGTCTCTCAAAGAGGAATCGAAGCAGATCCCACTCAGATCCAAGCCCTGATTGGACTGAAGTCGCCAAAGACCAGAAAGGAGATTCAGGCACTGAACGGCAGAGTCGCCGCATTGAGCAGATTTATATCCAAGTCCACCGATCGTTGCCTACCTTTCTTTAAAGCTCTAAAGGGTAGCAAGGCTTTGCAATGGACAGAAGAATGCGAGCATTCCTTCCAAGAACTAAAGGATTACCTAGCCTCTCCAGAACTCCTGTCAAAACCTGTACAAGGAGAAAAGCTGCTCCTGTACCTAGCAGTCTCTGAGAACGCGGTCAGTTCCGCACTAATCAGACAGGACAAAGGAGTACAGAGGCCTATATTCTACGTCAGTAGGGCACTACTTGACACGGAGAAAAGATACCCAGAAGTAGAGAAGCTGGCCTATGCCTTGGTCATATCAGCCCGGAAGCTTCGACCTTACTTCCAGGCCCATCCAATTGAGATTCCAACTGCCTATCCTCTAAAGTCAATACTGAGGAAACCCGAGGTATCGGGAAGATTGGTCAAGTGGTCTGTGGAGCTAGGGGAGTTTGACATAGCATATGTACCCCGAAACTCCATTAAAGGGCAGGCCTTAGCTGACTTTGTAGCCGAGTTCACCCCGGCACTACAGAACGAAGCACAAATCGCCGAAACTACAGGAACCTGGCTGCTGTATATTGATGGTTCGTCAACCGATCAAGGATCAGGGGTAGGACTGGTACTACAGTCCCCTGATGGACTTATATCGGAAAAAGCAGTCAGCCTGGGATTTAGAGCTTCTAATAATGAAGCTGAATATGAGGCCCTAATCTTAGGAATGAAGCTTGCCCTGGAATGCGAGGCTCAGAACCTCGATGTCTTCTCTGACTCCCAACTGGTAGTAAGCCAAGTTTTGGGAGAGTTTGCCATTAAGGATGACAGGATGCTTCGGTACTCCGAATTGGTGAACCATTTAAAGCATTCTTTCCAGACTTTCACTATCCAGAAGATTGAGAGAAGTCAGAACTGCAGAGCAGATGCTCTGGCTAACATGGCCTCCCGCCTCAAGTCTGAAACAGACTCCACCGTTAAAATCTCTTTTCAGCCAGGATCCAGCATTGAGGAAGCATCAGTTGCTCAAATTGATGAACAGACCCAGAGCTGGATGACCCCAATCCTCCAGTATCTAAGATCCGGGCTCCTCCCAGAGGATAAAAACAAAGCTAGGAGAATCCGAATCAGAGCGGCTCGGTACCTGATCCTGAACAACAAACTTTACAGGAGGTCACATTCTCAACCTCTGTTAAAGTGTTTGGCTCCAGACGAGTCACAATATGTTTTGGCTGAAATTCACGAGGGAATTTGCGGGAATCACAATGGGGGCAGAACTATAGCCCACCGAGCTCTATCACAGGGCTACTACTGGCCCGGCATGCTGAAACAGGCTAAAGAATATGTTCGGAAGTGTGACAAATGTCAGAGATTCGCCTCGTACCAACACCAGCCTCAGCACGAGCTCATCCCGATTCCTAGTCCTTGGCCCTTTGCTCAATGGGGAATGGACATTGTGGGCCCGTTACCACGAGCACCTCCAAACAGGAAGTACCTCTTGGTGGCTATCGACTACTTCTCTAAATGGGCCGAAGCCGAGCCTTTAACGCATATTACAGAAAAGGAAGTCGAAAGCTTCACCTGGAAGAACATTGTCTGCAGGTTTGGCATACCACGTGTAATTATCTCGGATAATGGGACACAATTTACTGGTAAAGGCTTCAAGGCATTCTGCGAAAATCTCAACATCAGGCAGCACTTTGCCTCTCCAGGCCATCCACAAGCAAATGGGCAGGCAGAGGTCACCAACCGAACAATCCTTGATGGGTTAAAGAAAAGGTTGGAACAAGCCAAAGGGAAGTGGGCAGAAGAGCTCCCAGGAGTCCTTTGGGCCTACCGTACAACCAGAAGAACTCCCACCTCTGAAACACCCTTCTCATTAGCCTATGGGACAGAAGCAGTAATTCCGGTTGAAATCGGTATGCCAACTCTGAGGACTGAGGCCTTTGAGCAAGAATCCAATGATCAGCAACTGATGGAGAACTTGGATTTGCTCGAAGAGAGAAGGGATCAGGCCAGCATCAGGATGGAAGCCTACCAACAAAGAATGGTCAATAAATCCAGGATAGGACTCAAGACAGTCAGCTTTCAAGTTGGAGACTTCGTCTTAAGAAGAGTCTTTCAGAACACCAAGGATCCCACCATGGGAAAGTTGTCACCAAATTGGGAAGGCCCCTACAAAGTAACGAAGGTCGTTCGACCTACCACTTACTGGCTTGAAGACACGACTGGGAAACCTGTTCCTAGGCCATGGAATGTAGAACACTTGCGGAAGTATTATCAATGAAGATTTTTTTCCTTTTACTTCCTTAAAACTGTTCATCTATTAATGCACAGGCCTCCAGAGCCTGGTCCATCTATTAATGCACAGGCCTTCAGAGCCTGGTCCATCTATTAATGCAAAAGTCTTATGACTTGGTCCATCTATTAATGCACAGGCCTTCAGAGCCTGGTCCATCTATTAATGCACAAGTCTTATGACTTGGTCCATCTATTAATGCACAGGCCTTCAGAGCCTGGTCCATCTATTAATGCACAAGTCTTATGACTTGGTCCATCTATTAATGCACAAGTCTTATGACTTGGTCCATCTATTAATGCACAGGCCTTCAGAGCCTGGTCCAACTATTAATGCACAAGTCTTATGACTTGGTCCATCTATTAATGCACAAGTCTTATGACTTGGTCCATCTATTAATGCAGAGGCCTCCAGAGCCTGGTCCATCTATTAATGCACAAGTCTTATGACTTGGTCCATCAATTAATGCACAAGTCTTCAGAGCCTGGTCCATCTATTAATGCACAAGTCTTATGACTTGGTCCATCTATTAATGCACAGGTCTTCAGAGCCTGGTCCATCTATTAATGCACAAGTCTTATGACTTGGTCCATATATTAATGCACAGGCCTCCAGAGCCTGGTCCATATATTAATGCACAGGCCTCCAGAGCCTGGTCTATCTATTAATGCACAGGCCTTCAGAGCCTGGACCATCTTCAACTAGCGGAATTCTGTGATCCAGTCTATCCAAAGGCAGAAGTTCCGAGCACCTGTCAACTAAAGTTTCCTAGAACGGAATACCTCGGATCTGACACTTACATTATTTGACTTATCTGTCAAACAAACCAGCACCATGGTTTCAACCAAAGGTGAAGTACTTCGATTCTGGCATTTTTCTAAGTTTTTGATTTATTTTCAGAACAATCGGCAATGCATTAGAAGGTGCTTAAGTTTCAAAAGAGCACATTCACAGAAAATATCAGATCTGAGAAGAAGAAACTCAACTTTATTGATAACTCAAAAAGATTTACATCAGTACCAAGACACTACAGAAGCTATTACAGAAGCTACTACAGAAGCTATTACAGAAGCTACGCTTGGCAACATAATGGCTCTTCTCCTGGGATGATAAAGGGGCACAAGATCCAAAACCTTCAAAACTGCCTTCATCGGCTCCATTTGAAAGGAAGGAACCCTGAACCCCAGTCTGCATCAAGTAGTGCCCAGGCCATTTCATCATCACTATCACTGGTCCCATAACCAACCGATGATGAGGGCTCTGAGCCTCAGAAGACTTTTCGTTCTCCACCTTTGTAATCGGCATAACGCCCCAGCCAATTGAAGCAAGGGTTCCTGCCAAGTCACAAAGGGGAGAAGGCGGCCCCCGTTCATCTCCCTCAGAGCAGTCGTCACTGCCGAGTTATAAGCGGGAGGAGGCAACCCACCTTCAATCTTCTTCTTCACACCGTCTGTTTCACCCCAGCCACTTGGAGCAAGGGTCTCTGACAGGGCGTGAGGAAGATGAGGCAACTCACCTTCGTCTTCATCACCAACGCTCCAGGCCTCGGTTGAATCAGGGAGGGGCCACCACCAATCGGAGAAATCTCGACTAGATACCAGAGGAAACAAGAAGACTTGTGCCTCCTTCAATCCTTCCTTGGAGACTGAAAATAGGGGAGGGTTAACTTTTGGCCACAGTTTAATTATTCCTAACTCAGGCAAGGAATCATCCATCATCTCCGAACGAGTGGAAGAACTCCGGCAGCATATAAAAACCTCTCTTACAAACAATTCGGGGAGCAGAAGGGTTGAGCACAACCATATGCCCTCGTTTCTATATAAATAGACACTGGAAGACCAAAGGCCACCCAGCTGAACCGTCACAGCGGTTAAGCGAAGTACTAGCTTCGAAATCCCAAACGGCGAAGGCGCAATAAATGGAGTATTAAACCACCTTCTCGGGAGAAACAAAGGGCAGGGCCATACACGTAATACACAGGCTTTTAATCTTTCCCATGTATGTGACGTGACGGTTTCTCCATGTCATTGACACTTACAGGACCACGTGTACAACAGAGGTCCATCAACTATGACGTTTCTTGATTTCTAACAGATCTGGAGACAGAAGATCTGATCAACCAAACTACAACCGCAAAGATATCCACTTATTATTATGTCCCCGAATTCAGAACGGTCAGCTTTGAAATACTTCAAAACAGAAGTCTCCAATTACTGGCCTAAGGCAAGTAAAGAAGTTCGGAACACAGCTTCCTGCAGAAGAAAATCTGATCTGGTATACACTAAACTCCAGAGCAGGGTAACTTGCAACAATTATTACCATCAACTACACGTTAAGGCACTACAGAGCTACATAACTCAAAGATACGCACAAATGCTACAGAGCAATATAACCAAAAAGGCGAGCATTAACCAAAAGACTATTCCATTAAACAAATGTATGTCTCAAGTACATTGAAAAATAACAAAATATGGATCCTAAGCCTGATCAGCAGGAACAGGATCAACGACAGGAGAAGGTTCAGGCAGGTACAGTATCAACCACCTCAGTCGGTACAACCATTTCCGTGGGATCGGCCGGGAGGACATCAGCCACTTCGTCCTGGTTGACCTCTGGAGGTTCAGACCCAGGCGGCACAATGGAGGAAACGTCTAGGTCAGGAAACTTGGCAAGAAGCCGAGAGCGGAAGTTATTAAACCCAAACGTAATCAAACGATGGGCCATTCCTTCCAGCTTCGACCTCATCTCTTCCTCATTGTCCACCAATGCCTGCTCCACGGCTGCATCGAGCTGCCTACTGTGCTGGTACCGCAAGCCGTTCATCTCCACCTGCAACCTCCTCGCCCGCTCAACGGCAAGGTTCCTCTCCGACTCCATCACTATCAAGGAGTTCTGACACTCCTTCAACTTCTCCGCAGAATCGTGAGCCTCCGACCGAGCAGTACCCAACTGGAGTCCCAGTTCGTCCAGATTGGCCCTAAGTTGGTCGAGCTCCTCCACAGATGGAGAAACCTCCACCAAAGCAGAAAGGGTATGCAAGGTCTGCATAACACAAGGAAAACGACTCAAACACCAGTAGAAACGCTTAAAGGTAAGGAAAATATGGTCCTAACGAGCTCACCTTAACCTGAAGAGCGGTCAAGTCAGCAAGCAGCTTCCCAGACGCCTGAGGCTTAATTTTAACTGAGCCTTTGGCCCAGAACTCACTCAGAATCTTCTTGGCTCCCTGACCAGCAACGTCAGGAGCCACCGATGATGATGCCTCCTTACCCGCTCGACGAGACGGGATTGGAGGAACCACCGTGATAGGGACGGGAGCCTCTTCCTCCCTCTCAGCAGGCCCGGGAGAGGACGAAATCAGCCTCCGCTTCTTCGGAACGGGAGGGACCACTGGAGAAGAAGCCTCCCCCACCGCAGGCGGTGATGGCCCGGACTCCCACTGAGCCATCACATTATCAGCTATCTCCTCGACACTACCCCTGGCAGCCATTAATTTATCAGGGTTGACAATGGAAGAATGATCCCTAATGCTGGGCTTCAAAAGCTTCTTATACTGCTTCTGAATCGCGGGAGAGAAATCTGGTCTCTTCCACGCACTCTTAACTGCAAAGCAAACACAGAAATTGATCAGTTCAACAAATTGGCAAACAAAACAGAGTCAACGCAGCCACGGAAAAGTTAAACCTCACCCCTTGGCCCAGTGGTTCGAGGGAATGTGGAAGGTTGACCCTCGAAGTTCTTGAATTCCCATCCTCCTTTAATAAAGAAGTACCATTTCTTCCAGGTCTTGTTGGAGGAGGGCACAGAAGTAAGGGGTCTGAACCCACTATCAAAAGACATGTAATAAAGGCCTTCCGCCTTTTGAAGTTTTAGATCCATATTGCTACGGATCAGGTCAAGGGACACCTTGACATTATTCATATGCCCTAATACGATAAAGCTCAACAGATGTCTCCAACTGTTAAGGTTCAGGTCTGCGGGGCACAGATCAAACCAACAAAAGAATTGTTTTATTATATCAGGAAAGGGGAGTGTAAGACCCAGTTCAAACCAGGCCAGATAGGCACAGATTTCTCCATCTCTAACATCGCCCGGGCGATCTTGAGAATCTGGGACCCTGAAAGCAACATTTTTGGGAAGTTTGAACTTCGCCCATAACTCCTTCAGCATACTTTCAGTAATTACACTCTCACCCTCTTCTCTGCGATCAGACCGACCAGAGGTTTCGCCAGCCCTGTTCGGGGGATCATCAAAAGCATCGACAATCCTGACCCCCGGACTGGAGGGAGGAACTACCATTCTATTTTCATCAACATTCACTAATTGCATTTGAGGATCAGTCACAGAAGGACTTCCCAAACCAGGGTGTGATTCTAAGCCAGACATGGCAAACAAGAGAAAGAGATGAAACAAACAAGAAGGAATGAAGAAGGGGACTAAAAGTCGAACCTGAAACCAAGAAAGAATTATGAACACCGGGGATCCTCCAAAACTTCAAGATATGTCGAATGGCGGTCTGGTACTGTGGAAGTAAATACAGAAGAAAGGTATGAAAGGCTTTTCCCTCTCTCTATATACACATTCGAAATATGAGCCTTCCAAGACGAGCCGACACAACGGTTGAAAGTAATGATGAGTTCTCAAGTATCGGCTGCGTAATAAATGACGCGTTAAACCGGCGTCTTGAGAAATAGGAAGGCAAAACGTATGACTCTTCACAAAACCCTCAACCCTAGTTAAAACCCTAGCTTTTGACAAGGGCTCGGGGGGGGAGTAGCTGATATACCATAAACAGACACACCAATCAGTTTGAGACACGTGTGCCTATCAGATTAACAAATCTCGATCCTACAGAGCTCGTATATTTCGGTCATACAGAACAGCTACAAGCCTTCGGGGTATTCTCATATATGTCTATCATACAGAGCAGCCATAAGCCTTCGGGGCATTCTTATTTATATATCATTCAGAACCGATGAACTCGGTCATACAGTACAGATGGAGCGTTCAGGATATTCTCATGTACATCGTCCAGACCTCCTGTTCTGGACAGTATTTATTCGACACTGCATATATGGTTTCCTTAACAGCCGTTAAGCGGGGAATAAGGAAACAGCCTTCAACACGGAAACTACTATCTATGGTTATCTCCATCTACGATTCAATGCTCCACAAGGTAACTGCAAATCTCTGATGATCAAATCCCGATATTCGTGGCAGCAAAACCTAATCAAAATTAGGAGAACCACGGCTTATATATTAAACCCTAGAGGTACGCTTTGGATTATTATGCTCATTCTTTGACTTTCAATACAGTCTTTCAATTCCCTTACTTACTTAAGCATCGGAGCGGCTACCGCCGGAGCCAATCCGGTGGTCCTCTGATCATCTTTCTGAGTGTTCTACAGGTCACGGAGCCCTCACGTGTTGCGAGTCAAAAAGTGCAGCATCAACATGTAAGCTTGGGGTGAAATAGAAAGAAAATAAAAAGAGCAAGAGAACTGAGGACAAGGAAGAACCGAAGTGAAAATTCAAAAGTAAAATATTGCAGGCAAAAACGTGAAAAAAAATAAGGTTGGTGTTAGATTTTGTTTTAATTTTTAACAAGCATGAATGATAGATTGGATAGTATAGTTTTAAAGAGCATGAAAAATGGTGAATTTAGGAAGAAACCGCAACTCATTTGGTTAAGAAACGAGTGAGAAAAACCAATTTAAAGTTTGAAAAAAAATTTCGGGTCATTAGATTTTGAATGATTTAGCTTGTTTTATGAATGGGGAATCGTTGCCCATAAGTGCAGAAACTTGTAGGTGAAATTTTGGCTCAAAAAAATGGCTAAAAAGCCATGAAAAAGTGAAAATTCAGTTCGCCGAAAAGTTGGGACAACTCGCCGGAGCTGGCTACAACTCCATTTTTCGACGCCTTCCGGTGATGCAAACTAAATTCCGAGGGTAGATATGGAAAAACCATGAGGAGTAGAAGAGGAATCGAGTGGTCGGACATCGAAACGTTGTCGAAAATCGGCTGCCATTGCCAGAAAAGACAACCAGCCGCACGGACGGGATAGCGCTGGGCGCTACTTGCGTGTTGTTTTTTTTGTGATTTTGGGCCACAGGTCGGGTCGGGTTGACCCGCCCAACCACCCATGGGTTAAATCCAAATAGTTTATAATTTTTAAAAGTTTAAAATTATGGATTTGGGACTGTTTGGATGCAAGAATAGTAGATAGAAATTAAATTGAAATTGAGAATAAGGATAGCTTATCCAAGGTTTAGGAGATGTCCATTGTTTGGCTATTTCAAATTGGAATAGAAAATTATGATAATTATAAATTTACCCAGAGCTTATGATAATTATATTTTGACCCCAAGAAATAAAATAATATTTAATTTAAAGGAGTAATTACCAAAATGCCCCTAATTCAAAAAGTAGTCAAACTGGACTCCGATTAAAATAAAAGAATAGTGAACTTTTATTATTTCGAGCATTACAGACTTAACCATGGAGTTCGATTTGCAAAAAAAGGTCTCGAGAAGTAAGAACCCGTAAAAATGCAAAATGGCCTTTTTGCCCTTTTTAGTATCGAAGTCTGAATTGAATTCTGTGAAAGCCTAAATCGACTTTGTTCGACATTCCAGATTCAATGGTAGAGTATAAATTAGTAAAAGAGATATTTATAATAGCAAGACATAAAATTTGATGAATAGCATTAAAACTGAAACGTATTTACTAATATATAGGGAACTCGAAAGGAAAGGGCAAAATCATGGGATACTGATCTAAGAACGCATTTTTAAGATAAATAAATTCACTTTCTCTTCCATGTGGTGTTTCCAAAGCCAAGTTTATTCTCTTTACTACCAAACTTGTACTCTTGAACGTACCTGATATTATTGTTTCCCACAATGTGATATTGTTCTATCTTGTGGACATTGATTGACTGTTATATCATTGTTATCATGCTACACCATGCCTTGAAAGGTCTACTGCTATGTTTTCACTGTATATATGATATTCCATTTGTATACTCTTATGGAATCACTTATGATCATGATATGTTTATATATACCGGATTTGTGCTCAGTCACAATATCCATCTGATGCTTTCTAATACACTGGAGACCTACGGGTCAAGTCCGTGAATAGACATATGGCAATACATTGGAATTCACTGGGGGGTATGCCGGGCCCCAAAAGACCGAGGGTGTGCCAAGCCCTGACACAGAATAAATGCATCTCTTATTTGATTGTTTTGACTACGACTGTTGAGTTACACTATCCCTTGTGATTATCTTGTATTGAGAGACATTTCCTTATTGATTTGATTGTGATCAGTTTATTGTGGCAGTACATTCTTATTGTTATATTATCATTGAGAGTTTCATGTTGATGTTATATCCATTACTCCTAATTGTATATTGTGACCCATTGTTTATTGGCCATTATGGCAACTGTTCTCATTGGCTATCACAGCATCTTACTTCTTATGATTGGCTATCATATTCTTATTCATGAATTCATATTCTTTTATGATCACCAATACCAGTGTCGTAGATCTATATTTACTTGCTGAGCTTTTGTAGCTCACTCCACCTTACTTACCACCTTTCAAGTTACGATGTTGCAAGACCCCAGTAGGAGTCTAAGAGCGTAGGAGGATATTTTGAGGAACTGTACCAGTTTATGTTTTAGTTCTCCCATGTATTCACCACCCACGGGTGCTGGTTATGTCTGGTTCTTATTTTGTTTATTGTAGAACCATATTATGTATTGTAAAGACTTTGGCTGATTATTGTATTGAAAGACTTCCGCTGATTATTATTTTGGAAGACTTCCGCTAATTACTGTACTGAAAGACTTTCGCTGATTATTGTTTTAAATTTTTAGTACATTGCATATTAGTACTATGATACAGGAATGGAAAAAGTAGGGATGGCATTAGGGTCGGCCCCGAGACACGAGATCCGCATAGGGTGGTTTCAGGTCGTGACAGAGATGTTCTATTCTATTGGCTATGCGAGATGTGTTATCCTATTTTCTTTGTTGATATTCCATTCCATTGACTATTGAGATATTCTAATCTTGACTGACTATGTGACGGCCTATTTTATTCTTGACTGGCTATTGACTATTATGACACCCTATTGGCTATTGTGATATTCATTTATTGGCCATTACGGCATTCTACTAGCTATTGACATATTATATCCTACTAACTATTGAGATGTTCTATTCTATTGATTGTTGAGATATTCCATTCTATTGACCATTGAGATGTTCTATTCTATTGGCTATGCGAGATGTTCTATTCTATTGGCTATGCGAGATGTTCTATCCTATTGGCTATGTTGATATTCCATTCCATTGACTATTGAGATGTTCTATTGTACTGGTTACGTTGACATTCCATTTTATTGATTATTGAGGTGTTCCCTTTTATTGGCTATAGTAGCATCCTATTTCATGATTGGCTATTATGTTTTCATCTCGAATTATGTTCTTTCTATGTTGACCCTGACCCATGGTAAAGAGAAGAGAATTTACTTACTGAGCTTCATTAGTTCATTCCAACTTACTTATCTATTTCAGGAAGGAATGCTACGAGACAACAGTAGGAGCTTAAGGAGCATAGGAGAGCATTTTGAAAATACAATAGAGAAGATGTTGTAGTTTCTCCCATATGTTTGCCACCTAAGGGTGATGTGATGTTGGTTCCATTTGATATATGTAAATCCATATTATGTTTAAATAAAGACTTCCACTGATTTACTATTTAAAGATTTATATTATACATTGTTGCCATTGATACAAGGAAAGAAAAAGTAAGGACTGCCACAAGGTCGGCCCCGTTATACGAAATCTGCATAGGGTGGGTTTTAGGTCGTGGCACATTGCCTATCATTGTGTAAGTTGTCCCTTAGGACCATAGGTTGTCACATGATCACTGGTAGTAATTTAGAGCCCATGGCTTATATTGCCTACTATGAAGACTTAATTGGGAGTCTCCCAACTCTTTACCCCCAGCAAGGTTCAGGTTGGCTGGCTCTTCACCCCTAGTCGGGTTTATGTTGACTGGCTCTTTACTCCCAATCAGGTTTATGTTGACTAATTCTTTACCCCCAGTCGGGTTCATAAAAACTTTATTCTAAAACATGCTTGCAAAACATTCTTTAAGTTATCCATGCTATTAAAAATTTAAAGATATGCTACTTAAAAGAATGAAATTCAAACATTTATCTCAGTATTCTAAAAATATTCATGCAGTTAAAACATTTAGCATAGTAGTATGAAATATGTCATAAAGTTGTAAATAACTACATGTAATGTTATAAAGTTGTAAAGAATTGCATTTCAAGAAAAATTCTTCACTTCAAGGTTCAGGGTTACTCACCTGTGGTCCAAAGTCCACAATCACTTGCTTACTTGACTTGCCTTCGTATTCATCTTATCTCTATTTCCTTGTTGGTGATCCTAAATCATGGATCAGAACACATTGGTACTATATCAATACATATCTTATCTTAAATCTTTTCTTACTTAATGTTCTTACTCTCTTTTGGACCTAATCTTATTGTTTAGGATTCTCTCATGGTCTTTAGTTAAGGTTCCTAACACTTCGTAGTTCATTGTGTGGCTCACTTTAGCCTTTAGGGGCATTTTGGTCATTTGCCCTTTTACATGTCTTATACTATTCGGTACTTTATTTACCTTGACAAACTTCATTTTTGAGTCCAGAGGGTCTTTTAACTGTAAGGTAGTCCATCTTTTAGTTTTTAAGTTCATCTGGATTGCTTAATTAAGCCTCAATGGTAGTTTAGTAATTTTATTGTTCATAATATATGTCTTAGGTACCCAAGTATGTTAAACAGGTCTCATTTTTAGACTCAGAGGCTCCTATATATGTTGGTATAGGTTTCTCTTTATTTTCTATACTCTTCTAGTAGCTTCATTAAGTCTTAGGGACGTATTTATTATTTTTGCTTTATTTTGGTATTCTATTTTTCCTAAAAGGACATCACTGTTAGGTCCAGAATGTGGAAGAAAATAAGTTTAGGCTTTTTCAAATCTTAATTCACCTTCATGTGGCTTGTTTTAAGTCTAGGGAAATTTTTGTAATTTTACACTTTCATGCGGGACCATGTTCGGGTACCTAGGTGCTTCATTTGACCTCACCCTTAGGTTTAGAACATCCAAAAATGTTAAGTACACCATTTTTTTATATTTCTTTATCTGTTTAGTAGCCCGTACAACACCAATGGCAGTTTAGGAATTTCACATTTCTAGGTATCTATATTTCCAGCACCTCATTTGACTAAACAAACCTCACTATTGAGTCTGGAACGTCAAAAAACTTTAAGATAGGTATTTTCATAATCATAGCTTAATTAATGCATTAGGACAAAATTGAAATTATCCCAGTTGTCTGTTCATATTTTTTGGGGTCTAATTTTCCAAATGAGATTCCATCATTGAGTCCAGAATGCCCAAAAATGTTGGGTTAGACTCTTCTTGCATTTTAATCGACCTTCGTCTGGCCCATTTTTGGGTTAAGGGTATTTTAGTAATTTTTCTTAATATGAAAAGGATTGAAAATTAATTCTTAATTAATTTTTAGGGTAGTTTTGTAATTTCTGTAAACTTCAAGGGTTAAAACATAATTTCAAGAACTTCAAAAACCTAAACCGTCCGGTCCAATCCTCACTTAATTGAACCGGCCCAACTTGGTTAAGAATCGACCAGTTCAACCAGTCTGTGGCATCATCACGATGTCAGGCTGACGTCTATCTCCCACTTAATAAAACAACATCGTTTAACATACCTTGGGATCTATTTTAACTCGGGTCAGACTCAACCCGTATCTAGCCCGACCTGGCTGTTCATTGTCTTTCCCGTTTTAAGGTTACTATATCTTATCCAATCCCTAATTTTCAGTCACTTTTTCGTCATGATTCAAGCTCTATCTTGGTCTACTTTCGATTCTAATCAACTTCTTAGTGTTTAACTTAAGTTTTCTTATTGATTTCATGTCTTAAAATGGACAATAAAGCTCGATTTGGATTTGATAATGGCGACTGTAAATCACCTTGTTCATGCTTATTTCTTCAACAATTTATGCGAGGTTTGGCTTGTTGTGCTCCTAGGAACATGGGGTTTCATTTACCATTTAAGAAATCAAGTTTTATACTCGATTTAGGAGGTTCCCATTTTGGACCCGAAACTGCAATTTGCGATTTGAAGCTCTTCTTTTGAGCTTTTTTATCGTGGATTATCATTTTTGTGACCCTCATGAGGTCAAGTTCATGCCCTAAGCATTGGATACCCATTTGGTTTTCATTGGTTTAGACCTATTTCTAAGTTTACGTTAATGGCGTTATCCTGGTTTCCTACTATTCCACTCTGATTTATTTCTCCTTTCTACATTAAAACTTCATAAATTGACTAAATCTCATGAAATAATTCAAAGGAAATCAGAATTGTTACCTGTTTCAAGTTTTTCAAATTGTTTCTCTCTACTGTGTAGTTTTCTCTCTTTTTTGTTCCTCTACCTTCTCTTTTATTTTTGCAGCTCCAATTCAAAGGGTGAGAGAGCATAGTTGCGCCTAACTTCTTTTCCCTAGTCCTCTTTCTTTTCTATCTTCTTCCTTCTTGTCTTGATTTTCATATTGTCACGACCCAAAATCTACCCTATGTTGATTGGGGATCGCGGGGCCAACCCTCTGGCTGTCCCTACTTTTTTCTTTTGAGTGTATCAGTAATAACAATGTGTAATGAAATAAATTAACAGTTAAACAGCGGAAGCTGTAATAAGGTTCTGTATACATATCAAAAAGAGAACCAACATTTACATCACCCCTAGGTAATGAATGCATGAGAGAACGTAAGACATCATTTCTATTACATTTCTCAAAATGCCCTCTATCGCCTGCAAGCTCCTACTGTCTACTTGCAGCGTCCTTTCCTAAAATAAACATGTAAGTCTGAATAAGCTAACTTAGCCTAGTAAGTAAATTCTCATCTCTGCCATGGGTCAGGGTCAATATAGAAAAGAATGAAATCCAAGATAAACAAAGATATGAAATATGATAGCCAGACATAGGATAAAATGCTACAATAGCCAATGAGAGGTAAAATGCCATAATGGCCAATAAATACAATAGAGATCACGATAACCGGTCATGAATAATGGATAACAAATAATACAATGAATATGAGATCATCAATGGGGGTCTGTCAAAACAATAGATATACTGCCACAATAAATAGATAACCAATCAAACGTAATCAATAGATAAACTCTCAACATTTGATCATTCATAGGGAAAACATGATGCACATTCTGTTCAAGGCTTGGCAGACCCTTGGTCTTTTAGGGCTCGGCATACCCCTAGTAAACTCAATGCGTATATCACGCCATCAAAACTCACTACGTATAAAACGTCATCATGCCATATGTGCATTCATGGACCTGACCCATAGGTCTAGTAAAAGTATTAGATAGAGACTGTGACTGAGTATAACTCTCGGTACTCATAATATATCATGATCATTATAAATTCCACGAAGAGTATACAAATAGTGGAATATCATTTTTCTCAGGAATGAGAACATAGCAATAGGTCATTCAAGGCATGGTACAAAATGTACAAACATCTATGATCAAGATACAACAGTCAAATAATGTCCACAAGATAGAACAAGTATCACATTACGGAATCAATAAGCATCAAGTACGTATAAGAGTACAACTTGGCAGCAAAAGGAATAACCATGGTTGAGAACAACCACATGCAAGAGATTGGGTTTTACTTACCTTTTAATAGTCCGTTACATCTCAGTAATTAATTACGTTCTCCTTTCCTTTTGAAGTCCCTATAAATCAATAGACATATCTTAGCTCAATACTACATATAGTCTAATGCCCTAAAATTAGTCAATTTCATACATCAATATTTTAGGTATCTTATTTGGAAAAACGGGCTCTACCGTTAAGTCTAGAATGTTGAAGAAAATAGGTTTAGGCTTTTACAGATCTCAATTTGGCTTTGGGCATCATTAAGGGCAATATGATAATTTAGCACTTTTACAAGTCTTAATTTTTCGGGACCCTATCTCATGAAATGGACCCTTTCATTGGGTTTAAAATGCACAAAATAATAGGATTACACAATATACATAACTTATTTGGACTCCGAAATTTATTTCAATATTTAACTTAATTAATCTATTTACATAATATTATATATTATTTAAATCAACATATAACCACACGTGCCTCAGTGGAACAGTGGTCCGCGTGTGGGGGTTAAGCGCCCACACGCATGAAGGTCTCATGTTCAATCCTTGGGGGCAGTAGCCCCCACATTTTTTTCTAACTTCCTAAAATCCAAGCAGTGGATAAGAGGGTTTAAACTAGAATAAGATATCTCGTCCTAACTCAGTTTATTCAATTAACCTCTTATCCTTGTAACCAAACAATTTTTAATTTAAAATCAGGAATTACTAAAACAACACAGTTTCAATTCATATTAGATTTAAACGACGTCATCCCCCCTTACTTACTATTCATTTTCTTCGACCAGTTTTCGGCATCTTCTCCAGTGCCAGCCAACTTTTTTGGTGGAATTCCGGTGTCGGCCCAATGGGGTTGGAACCCAAATTTCACAAAGTTTTCATAACTAAGCTTATTTTTGGGTTTCATTCGTCAAAAAGGACCGAAATAGGGGAAACTAGTGGTTGCTTCAGCGAGCCACGATTTTTCGTCCACCCCTTCATCTCCTATTTCGTGGCTTTCTAGCCACTCTTTTTCTCTCATTTTTATTCCTACATGTTTTTGAGGTTTAGGGGAACAATTCCCAACCCTCAAGTGGCTTTAAACTACCAAAATATTCCACCACCCGAAATCATCACAAACTTGCAACTTGGTTTTTCTCTCTTATTTCTCTGCCATTTCACTCACTATTTCCTCCTAAATTTATCATTTAAAAATTCAGAACTTAACTCAAAACAAACCTTAACTCTTACTTGTAGAAATCAGCTCTTCTTCCTTATTTTCTTCCCTTCTTCTTTCTTGCTTTTCTTTTCTTCTCTTTCCTTGGTTTATTTTCTTTTCTTCCTTAACACATGTAATGCATGCTCTTATTGATAGAATGTTTCTTCCACTGCCTCCTCTCTCTCTCTCTCTCTCTTCCCACTCTGATATTTTTTTCTTGTCTTAAATTCTTTATATATTTTCATATTATAATATATATATATATATATACATATAAATATATATATATATATGCATTGCCACATACTCACCCACCTAGTTACACACACACATTACCGACACACCCACACACTCCATGCACATGCTGCACTTCTCATATATATATATATATATATATATATATAAACACATATATGGCACATGCACACACACGCACACACACTCGTATATATGTATATAACACACACACACACACTCACACACCCGTACATATATATATATATATATATACACACTTTCCTTTACATCATATATATACATAATACGCACACACTCATTGGTATATTGTAATACCCCGACCTGATGAAGAATTAGTAAGTCACTAAATGTTAACCAGTGACCGAGACCTGAAGTAACAAGGTTGGTTTTCAATCCCAACACATGAAGATTTAGCAAAAGTCCCGGGAAACCAGGATGAATGTAGATCACTTCTGTTGTAGTCATCAATTTGTTTTTGTTCATCCCATTGAGACTGTACACTTTCATTCTAAAAGCCAACCTCGAATCGAGACATGAAAAATAGATTGCTATGTCGGTTAGATTATCAAAGTATGTACATGGATATATAAATATATAAATATACATATTTATATAGGAATATAAAGTTGAGTGTAATATATATATATATATATATATACTTACAAACAAAAGAATGGAATTGTGTTTAATATAATACAATTGAGAAGAGAGGGAGGCGGTGGGCACTGCTCTCCATGCCTCTCCCATGTGAGCTGCTTGTGAAAAATAATGATGAGAAGGGAGGTGGCAGCCATGGATGTGTGCCATGCAAATTCTGATACCAACAGGTGGCAAGGCCACCGATTGCATGAGTAAATGAAGGGGAAATATAAGGAAAAGAGAACTTGTAATGGAAAAGGAGACGTGTACAAGCAGTAGCAAGAAATTGAAGGATAGGAACTGAAGTAGGAGAAAAGTTGGAAAACTGTAAGCAACTTGAACAGGTAAGATTTCGTTTGGAAATTGTTTAAACTGTGTACAAATTTAAAGCATGTAATATTAGGGGTTTATTCTGCATAATATAAGCTGTAAACTGCAAAAGAAATGACAAGAAATGATCAAGAATCGACTGAGAAAAGTCAAGTTTTAGTTGGAACAATAATCAATAAATTCTGGTGCAGGTCTGAAATAAGAAAAACCAAATCCAAATTCGTGTATTAGGACCTGTTCTAGACCATCCCAAGGTCTTAAAAATGGTAGATCGCGATCCAAAAACTCAAGAAATGAAACCTAAAATATTAGTTGCAGGTTTAAGTCGTGGAACCCAAATTCGGTTTTACACTTTTAAACTCAGTTTTGTGAATAGGGATTTAATCCCCATGTCATAAGGATCACACAGGGCCAAACCTCATCAAAAATAGTGATGAAATGAGGATGTATTATGAAATTATTCATTCGGCTATCAAACTTCAAAACCGAACGCATGAAGGAGTTTCAAGACTCCAAATGGATGCCAAACTCTTGAACAAAGATTCATAGATGGATTAATGAGAAAACAGAAGAATTTAGCTGAATAGATTAGCTCGAAAATGAAGCTTTTAAGCTTCAAAAATTAGGGTTACAGTGGGTAACGAAGGAGGAAGACGACCGAGTTGACTCGATGTTTAAAACGAGTCAACGGGTTAACTCGTGACATGTGGCAACCTACGGTGTAAACACCGAATTAGTGGACGGTGACTTTTGATTTAAGTTTAAATTTTAAAGGGCAAGGGCTGACGTCATCATGACGTCAGCATTACAAGTTGAACCGGACCAAACCGGTTAGTTCAATCAGAACCGAACCGGTTCAGTTAAATTGAAACTGAACCCACTAGTTCAAACCAGAAGAGTTCAAAATTGGAATTTGACCCCAAAACTTTTGGGAAATTCCACTATGGCCCGGCCAAAAATTAATTAATAATAAATTAATAAAATTTAAATAAAAGAAATTCCAAAAATGCCCCTAGCCCTAAATAGGGCAAACGAAGTCCAAATAAAGTAAATCAAGAGTGCATTTTTACTATTTTGGACATTCTGAACCCAATGGCAGGGTCTGTTTCACGAGATGGAACTCCAAAAAATAAAGACACGTAAAGGGGTAAAATGACCAAAATACCTCTTGTCCAAAAGTAACAAGTTATTAGTATGTTCTTACTATTTCGGACCTTCTGAATCCAATGGTAAGGTCCACAACATGAAACGAAGTACGAAAAAATACGACACGTAAATGGGTAAATGATTATTTTGTCCTTTGACATACAAAAGTCCGAATTAAATTTTAGGAAAGCCTAAACTGACTTTCTCCAATGTTCCGGACTCAATAGTAGGGTCTATTCGACCAAAAAGAAATCTCTAATAAAAAGACATAAAATTTGATGAATAGCATAAGTCCAGTGACTATAAATTAGTACACTGCTCGAAGTACCAACTAAATAGTACGGTACACATTTGAAAGGAAATACGAGAAGACGTGACACGAGAACATATGAAGTAAATAAATTAACTTAAAGTTAATGGAGCTACCAGGAGAGTATAGCTAAAATGAAGTTAATTTCTAACGCATTAAATTGTGTCATAGGTTAAGAATACGAGTCAAATTAAGTACATATGAAATCATTTTAGGATCTAATACGAACTAAGTAGCATCAATAGGTGTTATTGTAGTAGATGTGAAGTTAATGAGACTGTTATTTATGAACTGTTCTTAGGAACTACAAAGGAGGTGGGGGGAGCACAACAGTAGCTTCAACCTAAACATATAAGGTGAGTAACCCTGCATTTGAAGTGGAGATTTAACTCCACGGATTTGAAGAAGTTTTAAATTCCAAAAGATTTGAGTATTAAGTATTAAACTCAATATCTCGTGATTCATGTTTTAAAGATTTTGCTCTTATAAATCTTGTTATGACATGCTCAATGAATAATTTCTATCACTGTCTTCTCTAAAAGTAGTTGACATGTCTACATATTCTGAAGTTTCTTGTTCAGAAGTCATATTTTAAATACTTATAAAGGATCTATTGAAGAAGTCATATTTCAAATGCTATAAATGCATATGTTTGAAGAAGTCATATTGTAAATGTTTTTGAAAAGCATTTATTGAAGAAGCAGTATTTCGATGCTCGTTAAAAAGGCATCCAATTGTGCATAAGCACCCCACAAAGGTTGAAATCCTTCGGGATTCAACAGTAAATGCCTGGTAGAAGGATCTAATCACCCAGGCAATGAGATATCTCCCATTGTAGCATTGCAGTAAAACGGGAGTCTGGTTCGAAACAGATTCCACCTAATCAAAGAGAAAAGATGACAAACCTTTTTGAAAATGGAAGCAGGTTTTACCCCCATTTTCACTATGCATATTTATTTGATTTGAAGTAATACTTTTGGAAATGGAAGCAGGTTTTTACCCCCATTTTATTATGTACGTTTATATGCTTTGAAATGCATATATTCCATTGAAGAAATGTGTATTTAGCTTGATAACTATAAATGTTTTTTAAGCTATCATTTGAAGTCATACTATTAAAGATGGAAGCAAGTTTTACCCTCATTCTATTATGCATGTTTTAAAATGCATATACTCTATTGAAGAAATGTGAGTTTAGCTTGAATACGTTAAATGTTTCAAAGCTACCCTTATGAAGAATGCATATATTCTGTATTCTGAATGTACGAGCAATTGGTGGTGAGTATTTTATAAACTTTCATGTGCGAAAACCACTGCCAATTGAAATCCCATGACAAATGCTGGAATTACTCACAAGCTTAGATTAGCTTACTCGGACTTTGTTCGGACCCCTCTTTCAAGTGATAGAAAGCAAGTCCTGATTTTGATGAAGAAAGTGTTTGATCTATGCTCATTTTGTGGAAGGGCGTAGGAAGTTCATTGCAGGATTAACAGATTTTGGGAAGCACCAAGGCTAATAGTTAGTCGTTTTTGGTTGCAGACAATATGTAAAAGTTATGTAATTAAGTTTGAAGGACAAAGGAATATGTATTGTGTATAAACTTTAGAATTTGGTTTATGCTCTAAATGTATGATCATGTGTACCACGACGTGAAAAAGCGGCAGTACCGGACGAATGTGCAAATTTTAAAATGAGAAAAGAAAAAAAAAATGTTCACGCTTCCGCAACCACATGAAGCACATCTATTCGATACCGCTGCAGATGCGAGCCTTGTCCTAAGGCTTCCGGGCCGAAGGGTGGCGGTCATGATCCGAGATCCGCACAAGGTGGGTTTCGGGTCGTGACATATATATAGACATACACATGTATATATATATATACCTCACTTGCACGCACATATATACATACATACTAACACACACACACACACACACACACACACACATATATATATACATACCCATATATGTATACATACATATATATATTTACACACACATACATTATATATATACATGCACTGTCATATATATATATATATACGTACATATATATATATATATTTACACACACATACATTATATATAGATATGCACTATCATATATATATATATATGTATATGACTATATACACCATCGTGTACGCTTTCATTTACTGCGTATGCGTATTTACCATAACACTCGAGTATTTGGGACTTTCCATGTTCAAAATCGGATAATTCAGTTATCTTCTGAAAATGAACCCTAATAGTTCGGGTTTACAACAATTGCTCGGTCATATTTTGGGTCAGGGTATTTCACATATCCTTCTTTATCTCTTTTAGCTAGGTGTTGCAAGAAGCTTTTTTAGGGCTGTAGCAACATATGGCCACTGCCTAACTTCTCTTTAAGGCCAAAGAAGCCCTCAGCCACCCATGCCTCTCTTTCTTGCAATCACACACCCCCATCCCACACAACTTCACATGCTATTACACACAGATTATTTGCTTACACACATAGTGTGTGTGTGTGTATGTGTATTTTCAAATACCTATGGTTGTATATATATGTGTATATACATATATATATATATGTATATATATACTGATGTATGATTAACTATATTTATGTATTTTCATTCCATGTACATATCCACGTATATATACTTACATACACATTCTATGTATATTTGGGGTCCCTAGTATCATGTGTAGGTCACGTGACTCATAAAATGTTTTGTGTATTTTCTTTTATTTTTCTTATATTTTATGTATTTATTTTGCCTCAATTTTAAGTTAGTGATGTTTTGATTACTTAAATATCAGTCTTATCAATCTAGATTAGGTCAAGTTGACTCAGGGTTAGGTTTGATTTTGACCCCACTTTAGGTGATGGCCTAACTAAGGTCATGGCCTATTGTTGAGTTAGGTTAGTTCCTAACCCTAGTTTAGGTGGTGTTTCAATTTTGTACTCAAAGTATCATCAAAAGCTACTTTATTGTGTTAATTTTCATTATGCTGTCTTAATAGCCTATTTTACTAGAGGTGGGGGTTACAACAACTTTATTTGAAATCTTAGATTTCCAAAAGTGCACTATTAGATCTCATGGTTTTGGGCCTAATCAGATAAGAAGACCTACGAAGGGGCCCAAGCCACCAAAGGCTCATGTTGGAACGCATAACAAGTATGAGGTGCTAAAGGAGGTTTCTATCAGTCCGGTATACCACGTGGCTTTGTGCCCTTCTAATCACATTCTATCATATAGATTATGTCCCATTAAATAAGTTGGGTCATATCACACATGACAGAACATCATAGGAAATGCACATTACCACATTACTGTATCGGACCCATTCAAAAAAAATTTCTCTGAAGGGGCCTAATCCCTTGTGATCCAGGATTATAGTAATGACACAATGTTCCTACACTTAACAGAGTGTGGGAGAGTCGGGTGGTAGGCAGCGATAGTAGCTTTTTGAGAGGCTAATTCTCAAGACTTGATCTTGTGCCACTACGGAGCTTGTCATTGTATCAGATGACATATATGTATACATCCCAACTAATCGGAGCCGTGGAACGCTAAAACAATCTAATGGTTTTAGTTTTTTCCAATATCATTTTTTTATCAATTTTAATTTATTGTATTGGATCGGGTATATGATAATTAACAATCTAATGCATGTGTTGTCTTTATTTTTCCTCTATTGTAAGATTTTACTCATTCTTGAATTGGGAGAATCATGGTATTTGAAGACAGTTTTTGTTCATAGTCAATTATTTCAACAGAGGTATTCTGGACTAAGATGCGGAAAAAGCTGGTGAGCTTGAACCAGCCGTGAAAGTAGCAGATGAAGTCCCATTGCAACTTCATTGGTTGGCTTATTTCTTTCTTACAGTTAATCGTACGTCATATTTCTGTAGGCACATATGATTTCAAACTAAAGGCACACAATTAATTTCTCTAGTTTACTATTATCTGATATCCATACCACAAACAATTAACTCTTTTTTTTTTATCTAATTTTCCATGTATAAGGTAAGTTCCTGCTTATAGTTTGTTCTATTTCCATTCCTAGTTTAGTCACTTTGGTCTATCTAACTACCCTAGTTTAAGTATATATTCTTGGAAATATTCAAACAAATTAGAACACAGAGTTACTTGAATATTGAACAATTGGAAGTAATTACTTGAAAAAGTGTTGTGCTTTTCTAGAGGAAATAAAAAAACTTTATGAGCTTTTGACTGATGAAGTTCAAATAGAAGACATAAATAAGGCTGTTGAGCTAATAAAGAAACCATAGAAACATATAAAAAATTCTCTGTTGATATTTTTTTTTAGTTGTATATTCTTTTCTTTTTTTAATTTTTTTGGTTTATCAATGTTAGAGTATTACTGCTTTCTTAAGGAACAAAAATTATTCGATGCATTGTTAAAAACATATGTAATGATATTTTTTGTTTAAGAAATTTCTCAAAATTCTTTGTCCACTACACATTTCTTTGTTGTTATATTTTTTTTTAGTTGTGCATTCTTTTTTTTTTCTTTTTTCTTTTTGTTTTATCATTATTAGAGTATTACCACTTTCCTAAGGAACAAAGATTATTTGATGCATTGTTAAAAACATGTGTAATTTTTTTTTTGTTGGAGAAGTTTTTCAAATTTCTTGACCTGAAAATAGAGAAATTTCTCTGTCTTGGTTCCGTGGACAGAGAACTTCCGATAAAAATTCTTTATCAAAAAAACATAAATTCTTTTGATAGAATTTCTTATGCAATATGGATCTTGTTTGATAGATCTCAATTTTTAAAGTCCACATATATAATTTTTATAAAAATAGATTTATATATTATAAGTTATTTAATTTTTAAATTTTTAAAATAAATGACTGATGACGTGACAGCAGATGAGCGCAGGAATAGGAGCTTCACCTCTTTTTTTTTGTGTTTTCACATGAAGGGTTATTTTGGTCAAATAAAAAATGAGGAACTTTATGGGTTATGAAAACTTAGACTGGACCTTATACCAATTATGCACTTATTCATAAACCCATAGATGAGCACCCCTAATCCCATAGATGAGCTCCCCTAATCATTTCCTCCTCCTAAGATTACTTTTTAACACTGTCTTTCATCCAATTATGGGCAATATTATGGTAGTTCAAAAATCTAATCAATGGTATCATATACATTTTTCCCATTACAATTCCCCTCTCCCTAGTGGTGGATCTAGGAATTGTGGTTAGAAATGACCAAAGAGTATACATTAGAAATTCAAGAGAGATTCTTATATAAATTTAACAATTTTTTTGTTTTTTTTTTGGAGAGGGGTCAATTCTTAAATTTTAGAATTTTAAGCAAAATTATAAGACAAAAGTTTAGGTCCCATTTGGATACATACCCAAATTTAATTTTTGGAATTCAAAAAACTGAAATGGCGTTTGGATACATGACTCTCGAAACGAATCTCTAAAAATTTTCTTGAAACGTATCACCGACTCCAGTTTTTGCAGTATTCAAAAATGCATCTCACAATCTCACAAAGATCTTCTATCACCCTATCATTATTCTCTCTCTCTCTCTCTCTCTCTCTCTCTCTCTTCAATCCATCTCATTTTCTCTCTCACCCACCGACACTCTCATCTAAGGAAGCCCTACATCTTTCTCTCTCAATGTCCGAATCTCTATCTAAAACACAAGATCTCGCCCCAAAATCTTCACCTGATAGTGTTTGCTCTCTCTCTGTTCGATACATAGTTGTTTACGCAGCAGTCCCCATCTCATCCATCAATCTTGACCAACAGTTTTTCTATTGAGGAGGGTTTTTTCTCCATTTAAGATCAAAATTTATAGAGAGCCCATGTATTCATCAGAGCAGATGCTAATAAGAGGGAAAAAAAAAAAAAGAAAGCAAGAACAAGCCTTAGCCGATACCGAGCATAGCTACACTGACGAGAACCAAGTCCCAGTACCACTATCACTGTTCAAAAAGGTATGAAAACCATGTTCTAACATTGGATTGCATATTCGTTTTAGAATCAATGGCTTTTCGTTTTTACAATTCTCTGGTTGCTTTTCTAGGTTTTTATGGATCTTATTCTCTATACATATAAAGTCCAAATTTACGTTTTATTATAATTTTTTGTTATGACATGGAATTTTTTTATTTTATTTTTTTTCATTGTTCTTGGTTAATTAAATTTTTATTATTATTATTATTATTATTATCATTAATTAAAATTAAAGAATGTATGAATGTATATGGATTATATATGTATGTGTAGCATATGTATATGTATATGGGTGTGTGTATAGTTAAGTATAGCAGTGCATTGTGTGTATGTGTGACTGGGCGTGTCTGTGTGTGTGTGTTTGTAACCAAACTAGAAGGACAGCTGATTGGGAGTGTGTGAAACTAGTGTGTGTGTGATGATAATATATATATATATATGTAGATATATAGTAGCAACTTTGCATTAAATGCAAAGCTGCATTTGGGGGGAAGCAAAAGGTGGCTGACGGTGGAGAGGGAGTCAAGAATAGTGGCTGTGAGGGAGAGACGTGAGAGATTTGGTTTGTGTGTGTGCATAAGTGTAGTCTCGGGTGGGGAGAAAAGAGAAGGAAAGAAACAGAAAAGAGGGAGAGAAATAGAGCTCTGAGAGAGAGTTTGAAGCTTGGTTCGAGCTCGAAGCAAGAGGGTGAAAGAAGGCACGACTAGAGAGAGAAAGCTCAGAAAATCCGTAAGTGCACCCCTTCTGTTTTTTTTTTTTTTTTGGCATGATAATTTATTTGATGCATAGGGTTTTAAAGTGTATGTTGTGAGGATTGTTTTGCAAAAAGAATGAAGGAAAATGGTTGAAAAATGAGGGAGAAAAAGGGGTTTGCAGGTCACGGTCATGGGGGGGTTGGATTAGCATTTTATGTACAAAGCTTGAATCTAATGAGATAGAAATAACCCTAATAAGTGCAGAAAATGAAATGAGAAAGAAATGATGGAAAACCGTGAACAACCGAGTGAGAAATTGAAGATATTCAGCTGGCCGGAGATTCGGCCATGGGCCTTTGAGCCCTATTTCGTGAAAATCCGTTGGTCTAAACTGAAAATGGAAGATGGGAGTGAAACCTACTTGAAAAACTCTAGAAGATGGCATTTTGAAAACATGAAAAAGCCGCCGGAAATCGGTCGCCGGCGCCGGAAGAGGCGCCGGAACCCTACTGGGCGTCACCGGAAAATCGGGGAAGAATGGGGGGTCTGTTCCGGGTCGGGTCGGGTCGGTTCGGGTTCGGTTCGGGCGGGTGTGGACCGCCCCTGCCACGTGTCGCCATGTGTTTTAAATTAAAAGGGTAAAGGGGGCTGTTTGGTTATGGGTTTATGAAATTAAAAATCTGAAATAATAAGAACAGGGATATCTTATCCCTGTTTTAGGCTGATCCTTGTTTGGCTGTCCGAATTAGGAATAGGAGAATTCAAATTTACAATTCTGCCCCTGAACTTTTGATAATTGAAAATTAACCCAAAACTTACGGAAATTATAAATTGACCCCCCAACTATTAATAATTCTGATTTGACCCTCCTGAATAAAATATTAATAAATTATTAATTAAATTAATTAATTAAGTTAATTTAATTATTTAAATATTCAAAAATATCCCAGAGTCCAAATGGGACAAGTCATTAGTGTATTTTGACTATCTCGGCCATTCTGAGGCCAATGGAGAGGTCCGTTTTACGAGACGGGGTCCCAAAAAATAAAAGACCCGTAGTAACATATAAAATTACCAAAATGCCCCTGAATTGAAATACAGTCAAATGAACTCCGAATTTAGTAAACAAGTAGTGAAACTTAATTATCTCGAGCATTCTGGACTCAACAGTGGAGTCCGAATTGTAAAAAGAGGTCACGAAATGTGAGGACACGTGTAAAGTGCAAAATGACTGTTTTGCCCTTTTGAACCCAGGAGTCCGAATTGAATTCTACAAAAGCCTAAACTTATTTTCTTCGACATTCCGGACTCAATGGTAGGGTCTAATTTAGCAAAAATAGAAGCTTATGAATTAGAGACATAAAATTTGATGAATAACATAATTCAAGTGACGATTAAACTGAGTTTCATGTTATGAATTTTAGGGACACGGAAAGGCAAAGAAAAGGTGACCTAGCCTTCGGTGTTCTTACGGTGGTTTCACTTTACTACGAGTACACTTTTCCAGTTTGAGATCGATTACCAGGTACGATATATTGTGCTAAGTAAGAAATAGAATTGAGATTAGGAGTACTTGCTTTGCTGCATTAATTGTTCACATGTTTGCTTGAGTGTTCACATGTTTATGTGCTACGTGCTATCTTGTTGAGTTGTATGATGATTATGGGTATACTGCATGTGTTAGTGTAGTGTGTGAATAATATGCTTTGAAGAACTGTTGATATTATGAATTGTGTACTTGAAGGCATGCTTTATGTATGAATGAGATGCATCATGACATGATGAGATCAGAGCATATTGGCATAGTGAAATTCTTTGGACATGGCGTGGGTAAGCACTTGGTGCTTTGCATTATGAGGGTGCAGATCCTGTGGTGAAAAACCCAAAATCGGCCAATAGGTACTTGCAAGCCTGACGGATTCCGGACCGTGAAGCGAGACATACGCGGCGGTACTCATGCCAGCGGAGAATGACCGTATCATGAGACATGGGTGGCATAGAGTTGCATGGGTGTGTCACGCATACAGTGCATATACTATATACTGCTCATATACTGTCATCACGATATTGAATGCCATATAGAAATAATTGTACACTTGCACTTGCCACGACCTTAGTTTTGTTTCTTGCATTAGCATTATATTGTACCAGCATGTTGAGCTGACCCCTTTAATGGGGCAAACATTTCAGATGATGTCCCAGCAGTACGAGACGTGGAGATGATCTGACTAGGGACTGTGTTAGGCCCAAGGGGCGTTTGTTTTTGATATTGTATAAGGGCATAAGCCCAAGACCGTATTTCATTTTACATGTTGTAAGCAAGTGGACTAGACCTATGTATGTATCAGAACAGTGTACAGAATGTATGAGGACGTTATTATTATCTTTTATTTCTTTATTATTTTATTTTCCTTTGTCTCGTTACTCGCGCCTCGGGTTCGCTGGAATTCGGGGCGTGACAACGTGGTATCAGAGCTTAGGTTCGAATACCTAGAGACCGTGGGGTGTTGTTAAAACACCATGAGACCCTAGAGTAGAAGTGATGACCTAGTGTGAACTATTAGTGACATGCTGTAGGGCCTTATGTGCTATGTGATCATATATCCTGATGCATGACTTATTGTGATTATGTGCTGATTGATGCTATTTTTGGAGGCATGACAGATGTGATGTGTGAAAAACTTGTTAATGGAATATGTATCATGACATGCTATGTGTACTACCTGTAGAAGCATAGGCCATTGATAGGAACATGATTAGGATCACACTTGAATGCCCATATATTGAATGTGAAAAAGTGATATTGAATTTTTTCTCTTGGACTTGTAGATATGCCCCCCAGACGAGCTCCTACGGGAGCTGGACCGCCCAGACGGGGTAGGGGTAGGCCCAGAGGTGCTACCCAGCCTAAAGGCGCTGCCCAGCCTCGTCGTGGCAGACCTAGAGCTGCTGCCCCTATTCCCGATATAGTTGAGGAGGTCGTTGCCCCGGCTGACACACCAGAGCACAGTGCAGCTGAGGAGGATGTTGCTCCCGCCCCTGCCCCTATTCCTGCTCCCGCTCCAGCACAGGAGGTAGAGCAGATGGTTGGCGCCAGAGATATGGCGGCCCTTTTGCAGGAGTGCCTCCGCACCATGATGGAGGCGCGGACCACTGGCGGAGAGACCAGGGATACCTTCGTGATGAAGGTGTTCCAGAGGATGAGACCACCTACCTTTGCCGGGCAGCCAGACCCACTTATTGCAGAGGAGTGGTTGAGACAGATTACCCGGATTTTGGATTCACAGGGGATCACTGAGCCCCATCTGAGGATCAGGTGCGCTACATTTCAGTTTACAAACCTGGCCAGTCAGTGGTGAGAGGTAGCTGCTGACAGACTGCATCGGTTTGGAGAGGGATGGGATGCATTTATGGCCATGTTCAATGACCACTACTTCCCGATATCTGCCAGAGTGGGGTTTAGGGAGGAGTTCGAGGCACTTCTGCAGAGGGACATGACAGTGGCTCAGTATGAGTCACGGTTTACTGCTTTGGGGAGGTTCGCCCCACACATTATTGCATATGAGGATTTGAGGGTGTACAATTTCCTCAAGGGGTTGAAGACCTCTATCAGGGACAGACTGGCTGGGCATATTATAGAGACATATGAGGAGGCAGTGATCAGGGCCTCCAAGGTGGAGAGAGAGCTGGCTGATCTTAGAGGGATCAGAGAGACTAGAGCACAGGGCAGGGCACCCACAGTACAGACTTCCGCACCTGCCCCGACATATAGACAGCCGAAGAGGTACCGAGCCAGTACTTCTTCCTCACAGCCACAGGCCGGGCCCCTCCATTCTGTAGCTCCCCGTCCTGCCTTACCATCTACTTCTAGGGGAGGGGGATCCCAGCGGCCTATCACATGTTATACCTGCGGGCTGCCTGGCCATAGGAGGGCCGACTGTCCTTTGAGGGGGCCCAGCTTTCCACAGGGTGTCGGATCCAGTCAGGGATCATTTCCACTACCCCTATCGATACCGAGTCAGAGGGCCCCGCCGATTGTTACACTTGTCAGCAGCCTGGCCATGTTAGGGCCAACTGCCCTCTGGGGCAGACTTCGCAGAGTGCGCCGAGGCCACACTATTATCAGCATACACAGATGCCTCTGCCACAGCCACAGTCAGTCCAGGGACTACCAGCGCCCTATCATCAGCCTACATCCTCCGCGCAGAGCGTCAGAGCTCCAGCACCTAGGGGAGGAGGCCAGCAGACTCAGAGAGGGGGAGGCCGACAGGGCCAGACCACCCAGGGCCGAGTCTACGCAGTGGCCACCCTGGAGACCTCTGCTGCCGGACTGTCAGTAGTCCGAGGTACATTTCTCATATCCAGTTCATGGGCCAGTGTATTGATAGATTCAGGAGCATCACATTCATTCATTTCTACTGCACTTGCCATGTCATTGGGTTTGGATATAGTTTGGTTGGAACCCCCGTTGCATGTTGGTACACCAGTTGGGGGTGTAGTAGTACTGACGAGGATCTGTAGAGATTGCTCGATAGAGATAGCTGATCGTATTCTCCACTTTGATCTTATTGTACTTGATATGTCTGGGTTTGATGTGATTCTGGGGATGGATTGGTTGTTCACCTATCGGGCGAGTATAGACTGTTACAGGGGGAGGGTGACTGTATGCACTCCGGAGGGAGACTGCTTTTATTTCACAGGGGATCGGGGGGATTTCTTGATTCCACCAGTGCGTGATTCTAGGAGCTGGGGAGGCCACAGTTATATGTTGGCTAGTCTGATTGCGGGTGATTTTGAGGCTACAGAGATTGTGCTACCCCCAGTCGTGGATGAGTTCCCCGACGTCTTCCCGAGTGACTTGACTTGTCTACCCCCTAGACGAGAGATCGAGTTCACTATAGAGCTCATTCCTGACACTACACCCATTTCCATACCACCTTACCGCATGGCTCCAACTGAGTTGAGAGAGCTGAGGGAGCAGTTGACTGACCTCCAGCGGAAGGGGTTTATCCGTCCTAGCACTTCTCCGTGGGGTGCCTCGGCACTGTTCGCGAAGAAGAAGGACGGGACGCTACGATTATGTGTAGACTACAGGAGGCTGAACCGGGTTACTATCAAGAATAAGTACCCGTTGCCGAGGATTGACGATTTGTTTGATCAGCTGAGAGGTTCGAGATGCTTCTCGAAGATTGATCTCAGATCGGGTTACCACCAGTTGAGGGTCAGGGAGGAGGACATAGCGAAGACAGCCTTCCGCACTCGCTATGGTCACTATGAGTTTGTGGTCATGCCTTTCGGAGTGACGAATGCTCCAGCGGCATTCATGGACTTGATGCACCGCATTTTCAGTCCTTACCTGGATCAGTTCGTGGTGGTATTTGTGGATGACATCTTAGTGTATTCACCAGCTGAGGATGTACATGCCTATCATTTGAGGACTGTACTACAGATTTTGAGAGAGCATCGCCTGTTTGCCAAGTTCTCGAAGTGTGAGTTCTGGCTTAGAGAGGTACAGTTCTTAGGGCATGTAGTATCCAGTGGAGGGGTATCTGTGGATCCCTCCAAGATTGAGGCGGTCATGAGCTGGGAGAGGCCGAGCAGTGTATTCGAGATTCAGAGTTTTCTGGGGTTGGCCGGATACTACCGACGATTTGTGGAGGGTTTCTCCGATCTTGCCGCCCCGATGACTCGTCTGACGCGCAAGGGCGCCAGATTCTTATGGACGGAGGACTGTGAGCAGTCTTTTCAGGAGCTGAAGGGGAGATTGACTTCAGCGCCTGTTTTGATCATACCTGAGAGGGGAGTGGGCTACGCTGTGTACTGTGATGCATCCCGAGAGGGATTAGGGTGTGTATTGATGCAGGATGGCAGAGTGGTAGCCTACGGTTCTCGTCAGTTGAAGAACCACGAGCGGAACTACCCCACACATGACTTAGAGTTAGCTGCCGTCATCTTTGCACTGAAGAGTTGGCGACACTACTTATACGGGGAGAGATTCAAGGTATTCTCTGACCACAAGAGCCTCAGGTATATCTTCACGCAGAAGGACCTAAACCTGAGGCAGAGGAGGTGGATGGAGTACATGGAGGATTATGATTTTGACCTTCAGTACCACCCAGGGAGAGCCAATGTGGTGGCTGACGCACTCAGCAGGAGATCGAGGGGTACAGTTGCCAGTATTGCCATCAGGGAGTGGGAGATGATGGGAGATATTGGCAAGTTTGATCTGGATATTGCTGAGTTTGAGGGACAGGCCACTCTGTTCAGCTTGTGTGCACAGCCCACCCTTTTGACTAGAGTGATAGAGGCACAGCTAGTGGATGTTGAGGCAGATCAGATCAGAGTACGGATTGCTAGTCCCGAGGGATTTGCAGGATGGACGGTACATTCTGACCTTAGTCTGAGGTATTCGGGTAGAGTTTTTGTCCCAGAGTCTCTTAGGGCTGAGGTCCTTAGAGATTTCCACCACTCACGTCTGGCAGTGCACCCGGGGGGCACTAAGATGTATCACGATCTGCGCCGTCAGTATTGGTGGGCGGGGATGAAGAGAGATGTGGCGCAGTTCGTGTCGAGATGTCTCACGTGCCAGCAGGTGAAGGCTGAGCGCCAGAGACCTGGGGGATTGTTACAGCCATTGCCAGTGGCCGAGTGGAAGTGGGAGCACGTGACTATGGATTTCGTGATGGGTCTTCCGAGGTCACTGAGAGGCCATGATGCAGTTTGGGTTATCGTGGACAGACTGACGAAGTCTGCTCACTTTTTGCCGATCAGAGTGACTGATTCATCAGATACCCTCAGTAGATTGTACATTCGAGAGATTGTACGACTACATGGGGTGCCGGTATCCATTGTTTCAGATAGGGACTCGCGCTTCACTGCCCGATTTTGGCAGAGTCTCCAGACAGCTCTAGGGACACAGCTCCAGTTTAGTACTGCCTTTCACCCCCAGACAGATGGCCAGTCAGAGCGCACCATTCAGATCCTTGAGGACATGCTTAGGGCTTGTGTCATGGATTTCAGGGGTAGCTGGGAGGATCACCTTGCCTTAGTCGAGTTTGCCTACAACAACAGCTATCAGTCCAGTATAGAGATGGCACCATTTGAGGCGTTGTATGGTAGGCCGTGCCGTTCCCCAGTATGTTGGACTGAGGTAGGTGAGACAGCTGCCTTGGGACCCGATATAGTCCGTGAGACCACGGACAAGATACAGGTGATCAGGCAGCGCTTGTTAACGGCCCAGAGTCGCCAGAGGAGCTATGCTGACAGGAGGCGGCGACCCTTGGCATTTGAGGTGGGGGACCATGTGTTCCTCAAGGTGTCTCCCAGACGGGGCTTGAGGAGATTTGGACGTGGTGGGAAGCTGTCGCCACGATTTATAGGCCCCTTTGAGATTCTTGGGAGAGTTGGTGAGGTGGCTTATAAGCTGGCCTTGCCACCACAGCTATCTGGGGTTCACGACGTCTTCCATGTATCGATGCTGAGGAAGTACCATCCCGACCCCTCACATGTATTAGATTGGGTAGATCTCCAGTTAGAGGGGGACGCTTCCTATGACCAGAGACCCGTGGAGATATTGGACTCGAGGGACCAGGTTCTGCGAGGCAGGACCATCCCTTTGGTCAAGGTTCGTTGGAACCATCATGGGGTCGAGGAGGCTACTTGGGAGCGTGAGGCCGAGGTCCGTACTAGATACCCCGAGTTGTTTGATTAGTGATGTATTTTCTTTTGCTTTTTGTTATTTTAAATTTCGGGACGAAATTTTTGTAAGGAGGGAAGGATGTTATGACACTGGAATTTTTTTTTTTATTTTTTTTCATTGTTCTTGGTTAATTAAATTTTTATTATTATTATTATTATATTTATTATTATTATTATTATCATTAATTAAAATTAAAGAATGTATGAATGTATATGGATTATATATGTATGTGTAGCATATGTATATGTATATGGGTGTGTGTATAGTTAAGTATAGCAGTGCATTGTGTGTATGTGTGACTGGGCGTGTGTGTGTGTGTGTGTTTGTAACCAAACTAGAAGGACAGCCGATTGGGAGTGTGTGAAACTAGTGTGTGTGTGATGATAATATATATATATATGTAGATATATAGTAGCAGCTTTGCATTAAATGCAAAGCTGCATTTGGGGGGAAGCAAAAGGTGGCTGACAGTGGAGAGGGAGTCAAGAATAGTGGCTGTGAGGGAGAGACGTGAGAGATTTGGTTTGTGTGTGTGCATAAGTGTAGTCTCGGGTGGGGAGAAAAGAGAAGGAAAGAAACAGAAAAGAGGGAGAGAAATAGAGCTCTGAGAGAGAGTTTGAAGCTTGGTTCGAGCTCGGAGCAAGTGGGTGAAAGAAGGCACGGCTAGAGAGAGAAAGCTCAGAAAATCCGTAAGTGCACCCCTTCTGTTTTATTTTTTTTTTGGCATGATAATTTATTTGATGCATAGGGTTTTAAAGTGTATGTTGTGAGGATTGTTTTGCAAAAAGAATGAAGGAAAATGGTTGAAAAATGAGGGAGAAAAAGGGGTTTGCAGGTCACGGTCATGGGGGGGTTGGATTAGCATTTTATGTACAAAGCTTGAATCTAATGAGATAGAAATAACCCTAATAAGTGCAGAAAATGAAATGAGAAAGAAATGATGGAAAACCGTGAACAACCGAGTGAGAAATTGAAGATATTCAGCTGGCCGGAGATTCGGCCATGGGCCTTTGAGCCCTATTTCGTGAAAATCTGTTGGTCTAAACTGAAAATGGAAGATGGGAGTGAAACCTACTTGAAAAACTCTAGAAGATGGCATTTTGAAAACATGAAAAAGTCACCGGAAATCGGTCGCCGGCGCCGGAAGAGGCTCCGGAACCCTACTGGGCGTCACCGGAAAATCGGGGAAGAAGGGGGGGTCTGTTCCGGGTCGGGTCGGGTCGGTTCGGGTCCGGTTCGGGCGGGTGTGGACCGCCCCTGCCACGTGTCGCCATGTGTTTTAAATTAAAAGGGTAAAGGGGGCTGTTTGGTTATGGGTTTATGAAATTAAAAATCTGAAATAATAAGAACAGGGATATCTTATCCCTGTTTTAGGCTGATCCTTGTTTGGCTGTCCGAATTAGGAATAGGAGAATTCAAATTTACAATTCTGCCCCTGAACTTTTGATAATTGAAAATTAACCCAAAACTTACGGAAATTATAAATTGACCCCCCAACTATTAATAATTCTGATTTGACCCTCTTGAATAAAATATTAATAAATTATTAATTAATTAATTAATTAAGTTAATTTAATTATTTAAATATTCAAAAATATCCCGGAGTCCAAATGGGACAAGTCATTAGTGTATTTTGACTATCTCGGCCATTCTGAGGCCAATGGCGAGGTCCGTTTTATGAGACGGGGTCCCAAAAAATAAAAGACCCGTAGTAACATATAAAATTACCAAAATGCCCCTGAATTGAAATACAGTCAAATGAACTCCGAATTTAGTAAACAAGTAGTGAAACTTAATTATCTCGAGCATTCCGGACTCAAAAGTGGAGTCCGAATTGTAAAAAGAGGTCACGAAATGTGAGGACACGTGTAAAGTGCAAAATGACTGTTTTGCCCTTTTGAACCCAGGAGTCCGAATTGAATTCTACAAAAGCCTAAACTTATTTTCTTCGACGTTCCGGACTCAATGGTAGGGTCTAATTTAGCAAAAATAGAACCTTATGAATTAGAGACAATAGGTACTTGCAAGCCTGACGGATTCCGGACCGTGAAGCGAGACATACGCGGCGGTACTCATGCCAGCGGAGAATGACCGTATCATGAGACATGGGTGGCATAGAGTTGCATGGGTGTGTCACGCATACAGTGCATATACTATATACTGCTCATATACTGTCATCACGATATTGAATGCCATATAGAAATAATTGTACACTTGCACTTGCCACGACCTTAGTTTTGTTTCTTGCATTAGCATTATATTGTACCAGCATGTTGAGCTGACCCCTTTAATGGGGCAAACATTTCAGATGATGTCCCAGCAGTACGAGACGTGGAGATGATCTGACTAGGGACTGTGTTAGGCCCAAGGGGCGTTTGTTTTTGATATTGTATAAGGGCATAAGCCCAAGACCGTATTTCATTTTACATGTTGTAAGCAAGTGGACTAGACCTATGTATGTATCAGAACAGTGTACAGAATGTATGAGGACGTTATTATTATCTTTTATTTCTTTATTATTTTATTTTCCTTTGTCTCGTTACTCGCGCCTCGGGTTCGCTGGAATTCGGGGTGTGACATTTTTTTCCTGGGTAATTGCGTTAATCCATTGATTTTTTATGATTTGGAGATTGGCTGAGGTTTTGGTTTAGAGAATGCTCTGTTTCTTTTTAGAATTATATACCTATGTATGTTGGTGGGTTGGTGTCCAACTAATACCAAAGGAAGTTTTTATTGAAATTTCATTACTCAAGATGATTGTATTTGAATTCTTCACACTGCTTCTCTGATTCACTTGAGCTTTAAAACTTTTATTAAGCTTTCAATTGAATATCCAGAAGGTATTTACCTTGAAGTGTAACCAGATATTCTAGACTTTTCCAAAGAAGATAGTGCAACATTAAAAGTAAATATATGGGTCAACCAACCTTTGAGAAAAAAATTTTGGGAGCATTATGTGGTATAATAGGGTTTAGAGAGTTAGGAATCCTATTGCTATTAGAAAATTACCACTACTGGCATTTGCCAGAGCTGAGGGTAGAAAAGTTGAAATTTGTTTGATGTAGTTACTTTTAGATTCATATTCCTAATTGCTCATTTGCTATTTAAGTTTTTAATTCTTTTTATATTAATGAAATATCTTTTTCTAAATTGTTTAAAGGAGCATCCATCTCTTATGATGCTCACTTTCAAATTAAAGGCCTGCATTAAATCTAGAATATTATATAACAATTACATAACTTCACGATTTATCACTTTCACAGCTGCTCAGACTAAGGAATTGGATTTTTCACCATTTTTTGAGATTGAATTGGCATTGGCCCACGGGAAAATGTTTGCAGATGGATTTGTTCTGCCATTGACCAAGATTCCATGAGAATCTACCTTTAAATTAAACTTCTAAGAGTTTCTTTTTTAACCTTAGATTTGGAAACCACTTGAATACCTCACATTGTAGCAAGTTCACAAGCTGAACTACATTGCATTCTGCTTTGTAAAAGTCATGTTCAGAAACAAAAATCCACCACCAGGAAGGATAGAAAAGTACACTGGCTGAGATTGATAGGAAAATGTTTGTAATGTTTTGATTTTTTTTTTTCGGTTACGACTTATATGGTGATTTATTGGTTTCATTGAGTTGCATGATTTTTCAGATGTATCTAGTGTAGCCTTATTTGGTTGTTTCCAATCATGCTAGTTTATAGAAGTGAGTTCTTTTATAAACATTATTTTAGTTCTTCTATATTTTATATCTCTATTTTTTTTTGTAAACCACAATTGTATTAGATGTCTAAACAAATTGATGAATTTGAGGATTCTGTGAACTGGCCTCCAAGGGTGGAGGAAGCATTTATTAGAATGATGGTGGATGAGGTTCAGAAGAACGCTTTACAAACCAATACTTTTCATAACCATGTGTGGCAAAAGCTAGATGAACAATTGTTTAATTTTTTTAGAAAGCGGTACACAGTTCAAAAACTGAAAACAAAGCACAGTAGGCTTAGAATGAAATGTCGGGAGTTCGCGACACTGTTGGGGTCCAAAGTTTTTGGATTCGGTTGGGATCCTGAAACAAACACCATCACTGCCACTGAAGACGTATGGCAGACACATCTTAAGGTATCTACTGCAACTGTAATTATCATACTTGTAGAAGCAATTTTTTTTTTGTGATTTATATTGGATATGTTGGTTAAAATGTTCCCATTTCACATCTGTAGGTTTATCCTAAAGCACGTCAATTTCGACGCAAAGGGTGTGAACATTATAACTTGTTGTGTATAATTCTCAACACTACCAATGCAAGTGGGTCTTTAGCCAGGTCATCGTCCCAGTTGCCACCAAATTCAGATGAGGAGAGGGATTTAGAGGATGAGTTTATGGGGGTTGCGGCTCATGACAATTCAAGTACTGGCATGCAACATCACTCTCCGTTGGATGAGAAACGTGTTTCCAACAGTGATAAACATGCTTTTACTGGGCAATCAAGTGGTAGAGCTACTAAATGTAGTAAGGTGTCCAGTATGGACATCGCATTGGAAGAATTTACAGATTTTGCTAATGCCCGCAAGAAGAAAATAGAAGGCACTACCACTACTATTGAGGCTTCCTCCAACATAAAAGATCGGTACTCAATTCAATCTTGTATGGATGCATTGAATTCTTTAGATGATGTGGAGTATGAGCAGTATTTAAAGGCAACAAAGTCTTTCTCCGATGGCGACTGGCGGATCATGTTCATAGAGATGCGAGCATCCTGTAAGCTGAGATGGGTGCAGAGTTTGTAGGGAGAGTGATGAACACAAGAACTTGTTTTATTATTTGTATAAGTTTGTACTATTTTTCTTTTCCTTGCATGTAGTTTACGAACTGGTAGTCATATGGTTTTAAGTTAATCTTCATAAATTTAAATCATGTCTGTTATAAAATTATTTGTGCCTTTTATATTACCTTTCTTTAAATTATGTAAGCAATAATTAAGGAGCAGTATCTATTAGCTGTAACTATAATTTGGTTAACATATATAAATTTTGTCTATTCATGTTAGTTTATTTTAAAATAACTTGAAATATGTTGGATGCATTTAATATTGACTAGTATAAATTAATTTATCATACGTTGAAAAAAAAAATTAACCTAAAAATATGTTGGATTTATTTCTCTCATAAATTAATTTTGAATAAACGGATTAAGAGTTAAGCTTGAGTAATTTAATATTTTATATAATATTAAATTACTTATTTATTTATTAAATTAAATTAATAAAATTGACAATATGTTCGAACTTAATAAATTATAAGCTACAGATTGAACAGAGGTAAATAATAGCACCTGTTTTTGGTGTGTATAAATTCTAAAATTTTTATATCCAAACGCATTTTCACAATTTTTAACTCAGAATCTGAATTCTGATTAGCATAACCATACGCATTTTCGCAGTTTTCAAAAAATCAATTACAAAATTCTGAAACACATTTCAGAAATATTTTTTAAAAAATCATATCTAAATAACTATCCAAACGCAATCTTAATTTTTTAAAATTTTAGGGGGGCCATGGCCCCTCTTTGCCATCTCCTGGATCTGTTTCTGATTTCCCCACTGACCGTGTTTTTAAATTTACTCGTGCAACTTTGAATTAAATATTTTAAATTCATATATTTTCAAACATATTTTTCCAACTTGATGCTACACTTTTCGGCTCGCAAGAAATTTGGGCTCCGCGACCTGTAGAACACTCAAAAAGGGGGATCAGAGGGCCACCGGATTGGCTCCGGCGGTAGCCACTCCGATGCTTAAGTAAGTAAACTAAATTGAAAAGACTGTATTGAAAGCCAAAGAATGAGCATGAAAATAAAGCGTACCTGTAGGGTTTAATTTATAGACTGTGGCCTTCCTAAGTTGATTAGGATTCGGAGCCATGAAAATAGGGATTTGATCATCGGAGATTGCAGTTACCTTGTGGAATATTATATCAAAAATAGAGATAACCATGTATGGTAGTTTTCTTGTAAAAGACTGTTTCCTTATTCTTTGCTCAGCGGTCGTTAAGGAAACAACGAGGTCGAAACCATTCGGAATACTGAGTGAATATTGCCCAGAGCATAAGGTCCGGAGGATATGTGTATGAGAATGCCCCGGAGGCCGCGCCTGTTCTGTATGACTGAGTTTATCAGTTTTGTAAGCACACGTGTCTCAAGGTGATTGGTGCGTCTGTTTGTGGTATATCAGCTACTCCCCCCCTCCCGAGCCCTAGTTAGGAGCTAGGGCGTAACTAGTGCTATGGGCTTTATGAAGAGTCACACGTTTTGTTTCTCCATTTTCCAAGATGTTGGTTTAATGGGTCATTTGTTGCGCAACTGATACTTGAGAAGCCATCATTACCCTCAACCGTCATGTCGAATCGGCTTGGGGGGCTCATATTTCGAATATGTATATAAAGAAGAGGAAAGGACTTTTTACACCTTTCTTTTGCACTTGCCTCTACAGTATCAGAGACTCTGCCATCGCTGATTGACGCATTTTGAAGGTCGAAGCATATCTGGTACTCGTAGCCTTTCTTGATTTCAAGTTTGATTTTTAGCTCCTTTTACGTTCCCTCTCCTTTGCTTCGTTACTTTCTTTTGTCCGCCATGTCTGGCCCTGGGTCACCTTCTAGTTCAGGCAGTTCTTCTAGGACCATTTCTCAACTTTATCTTGCGAACCTTCCTTCTACTGATAATGCCGAAAATAGATTGGTAGAGCCTTCCTCCAGTCCGGAGGTTAGGATAGTTGACGCATTTGAGGAATCCCCAAATAGGGCCGATGAAACCTCTGGTCAACCTGGCCGTACAGAGGAAGGTGAGAGTGCAATTACTGAGAGTATGTTAGAAGAGTTGTGGGAGAAGTTCAATCTTCCTTCGAACGTTACTTTTAGGGTCCCGGATGCTCTGGATCGCCCACGCGATGTTAGAGCGGGAGAAATTTGTGTCTATTTGGCTTGGTTTGAAATGGGACTGACACTCCCTCTTCCCGACCTTGTAAAACAATTCTTTTATTGGTTCAACCTTTGCCTTACAGACCTTATTGGAAACATTTGTTAAGCTTCATAGTGTTAGGGCATATGAATGATGTTGACGTGTCTCTTGACCTGATCCGTAGTAATATGGATCTAAAACACATAAGATCGGAAGGCCTCTATTATATGTCCTTTGACAATGGGTTCAGAACCCTTTCTTCCGTGCCCTCCTCCACCAAGACCTAGAAGAAGTAGTATTTCTTCATAAAAGGAGGATGGGAATATGAGGACTTCCAAGACCAACTCTCAACATTTCCTCGAACCACTGGGCCAAAGGGTGAGACCCAATTTTTCCTGTGGCTGCTTTGATTTTGTTTTGTGCATCAATTGCCGAGCTGATTAACTTTGTATCTTTTGTGCAAATAGGAGTGTGTGGAAGAGGCCGAGCTTTTCTTCCGTGCTTCAGAAGCAATACAAAAAGCTCTTACAGCCCAGCAACCGAGACCATTCCACCATCGTTAATCCTGATAAGTTGATGGCTGCTAAGGGCCGTGTAGAGGAGTTGACAAAAGGTTTGATGGCTAGGTGAGAGACTGAGCCATCTTCATTTGCGGTAGTGGGGGAAGCTCCTTCCCTAGTAGACCCTCCCCTCTAGACAAAAAGGAGGAGGTTAATCTCGAACTCTCCTGAAGCTCTGAGGGGGAGAGGGAGGAACCTGCCCCTATTTCCATGGTCCCCCCAGCCCCATCCAAACAAGCGGGTAAGGGAGCGTCAGCTTCAGTGGCCCCTGGTGCTTTTAACCAGGTGGCCAAGAAGGTTTTGAGGGACTTTTGGGCTAAAGGCTCCCTCAAACTTAAGCCACAGAAGCTGGAGAAGCTTCTAGCTGATCTGGCTTCTCTTCAGGTTAAAGTAAGTTCTTCGAGTCTCTATTTCTTTTCCCTTTTTCCAAGTGTTTTTAGCTGGGTACTGAACTGTTTGCTTTGTATACTACAGACCTTGTATACCCTATCTGCTCTGACGGAGGTCTCTCCCCCTTCAGAGGAGGTTGACAAGCTTCAGGCCGAGCTGGACGAGGTTAGGCTTCAGCTTGGTACTGCTAAGTCTGAGGCTCATGAAGCTGCGGAGAGGCTGAAGGAGTCCCAGAATTCTCTGGCCGTCATAGAGTCAGAGAAGAATCTTTATGTTCAGCAGGCAGAGAGACTTCAGGGGGAGATGGACAGCATGTGGTACCTCTATTACCAAAAGCTTAAGGACGCAGTGGAGCAGGCCAAGCTAGAGAACGAGATGGAAATGAAGATGGAACTGGAAGGAATGGCCAACAACCTGATCATGTTTGGCTTCAACAACTCCCGATCTAGGTTCCTTGCCAAATTTCCTGATTTCGACATATCCTCAATTGTGCCTCCAGGGGTTATCCCTCCCGAAGTCGCCGTTCCGAGCAAGGTGATCGACGTTCCCCCTGCCGATTCTTCTGAAGGTGCTGTTCCGAGCAGGGCGATTGATGTTGCTCCTGCTGATCCTTCTCCAGCTGTTGAGCCTGGTCATGCTGATTTGGCTTAGAATATGTACATTTTGCTTAATTTTTGAACCTCCAATGTAATAGACTATTATTGTTGAATGAAACAGGTTTTCTTTTCAAATGTCTTCATCCTTTTCTTTTGTGTGGATTCTTGGTTGACCCATGTAGCATTGTGTCGTATTGCCGTGTAGTATGTTGGTCCTTTCAATTTATGGTTGATGTGAGAAATTGTTGTAAGTGAGGCTGTTCTGGAGCTCTTCAGACCAGCTCTTTTACGGTCGGCAGTTGTCTTCCAAGCTGAATTTGCAATAAAACAGTGATTGTAGACTAATTCTGATCGCCTCACCCTCTTTGGACAAGATAGGAAGGCAATTTCAATCAAACGAGTAGAGATCTAATATTGGTCTTGTATCACATATATTGGGAGTAAATTTTGAAGAATTCTGAGGCAGTTCGTTCCGAACCCAAGATTTGTAGTAGTAATTTGGTGTCTTGTGTCTGTCACTCTGATGATTGAGACTTCTGCCTTTAAGTCACTCAGACCAGGACTAAGATACATCCGAACTAATGGTCTTTTGTCATACACATGGTCTGTCAGGGGTCAACGGAATGGCCAAAACTGAAAGGTCTGTATGTTGGACCGAGAGCCTTTGTATTAAAGTGGACCAGACTCTGTTTGTTTGACTAGAACTGTATACTTGGGGAAGCCGTGCATCCCGTCTTTTAGGTATCCGAAAGGACGGTTTTATGCGTCATTCATTTATACAGCTGTCTTTTGGGTTTTCGAGGTCAACCCCTCATTTAACCGTTGCGACGGTCCAAATAGGTGACTTTTGGGCTTCGAGGGTCTATATATATGAGAGAGGGGCATACGGTTGTGTCCAATCTTTTTACTTTTTTACTTTCAGACTGTTCCCCCATCGGAGAGAATTTGGATGTCTTTTAGAAGCTTGCCGTTTGCCCGGAGATGATTGACGATTTTTAGTCCGAGTTGGGAATGATTAAATTGTGGCCGAAGAGTTATCCTTCCCTTTGATTCAGTCTCTAAGGAAGTATTAGAGGAGGCGAAGATCTTCTTGTCCATCTTAGCATCCGATCGAGACTTCTCCGATTGGAGGTGGACCCTCCTCGATTCAACCGAGGCTTGGAGCATTGGTGATGAAGACGAAGGTGGGATGCCTTCTTCCCTTTGTGTCTTGGCAGAGACCCTTGCTCAAATCGGTTGGGGTGTCATGCCGAATTTTAGGGAAACGAAGGTGGAGAATGGAGGTCTCTTGAGACCCAGAGCCCTCATCATCCGTTGGTATTGAGATAAGTGATAGTGATGATGAAATGGCCTAGGTACTTCTTGATGCAGATTGGGGTTCAGGGTTCCTTCCTTTCAAATGGAAGCCGGTGATGGCGGTAATAGAGGTTTGGAACTTGGGCCTCTTTCCCCTGCACTAGAGAGATTTGAGGAAGAAAGCCATGATGTCGCAAAACATAGTGATGTTTTTGTTATAGCTTCTGTGTACTTGTTTTCTTTCCAGTCTTCTTGTACTGATGTAAATTTTATGAACCATCAATAAAATTGAATTACTTTTCCTCAAATCTGATGTACCTTGTGTTTGGATGTGCTCTTTTGGAGTTAAAATGCCTCTTCGTGCACTGCTGATCAATAATTTTGTTTGTATGTTCTGAGAGTAGATCAAAGAAACTTACATAAAACTTGCGCCTTTGAACTGAAGTACTTTAAACCAGCTCAGTACTGTAGTATTCGTTGCTTGTTAGTACATAAGCTAAGTAACTTAAAAATCAACTCTGAGGATCTGCCAGTCTAGGAAACTTGTGTAAATAGTAGTTGGGCATTAGTTGAAGATGTCCGGAACTTCTGTCTTTAGATGGATTGGATCATTGAATTTGTATATTGAAGATGGACCAGGCTCTAAAGGCCTGTGCATTTAAAGATGGACCAGGCTCTGAAGGCCTGTGCATTAGTGATGGACCAGGCTCTGAAGGCCTGTGCATCAGTGATGGACTAGGCTTTGAAGGCCTGTGGATGATGGACCAGGCTTTGAAGGCCTGTGCATTAGAAATGGACCATACTCTGAAGGCCTGTGCATTATAGATGGACCAGGCTCTGAAAGCCTGTGCATTAGTGATGGACCAGGCTCTGAAGGCCTGTGCATTAGTGATGGACCAGGCTCTGAAGGCCTGTGCATAATGGACCAGGCTCTGAAGGCCTGTGCATTATAGATGGACCAGGCTCTGAAGGCCTGTGCATTAGAGATGGACTAGGCTCTGGAGGCCTGTGCATTATAGATGGACCAGGCTCTGAAGGCCTGTGCATTAGGGATGGACCAGGCTCTGAAGGCCTGTGCATTATAGATGGACCAAGCTCTGAAGGCCTGTGCATTAGAGATGGACTAGGCTCTGAAGGCCTGTGCATTATAGATGGACCAGGCTCTGAAAGCCTGTGCATTAGGGATGGACCAGGCTCTGAAGGCCTGTGCATTATAGATGAACATTTTATGGAGGTATTAAAAAGAAAGAAAAATCTTTATTGATAATACTTTCGTAAATGCTCTACATTCCAAGGTCTAGGAATAGGTTTCCCAGCCATGTCCTCTAGCTAGTAGGTGGTAGGCCTAACCATCTTCGTCACTCTGTAGGGGCCTTCCCAGTTGGGTGACAACTTTCCCATAATGGGATCCTTGGTGTTTGGAAAAGCTCTTTTTAAGACAAGGTCTCCAACTTAAAAGCTGACCGTCCTGAGCCCCACTTTGGAGTTGTTGACCATTCTCTGCTGGTAGACTTTCATCCTTATTCTGGCTTGGTCTCTTTTTTCTTTAATCAAATCCAAATTTTCTGCCAGCTGCTGATCATTGGACTCTTATTCGAAGGCTTCAGTCCTTAAAGTTGGCATACCGATCTCTACTGGGATTACTGCCTTTGTACCATAGGCCAGTGAGAAGGGAGTTTTAGAGGTGGGAGTTCTTCTGGTTATTCTGTAGGCCCAAAGAACCCCGGGGAGTTCCTCCGCCCATTTTCCTTTGGCCAGCTCCAACCTTTTCTTTAATGCATCAAGGATCGTTCGGTTGGTGACCTCTGCTTGCCCATTTGCTTGTGGATGGCCTGGAGAGGCAAAATGTTATCTGATGTTGATATTTTCACAAAATTCCTTGAAGCCTTTACCCATGAACTGCGTCCCATTGTCAGAGATGATTACGCGTGGTATAATGAACCTGCAGACAATGTTCTTCCAGGTGAAGTTTTCAACTTCCTTTTTTGTGATATGTGTTAAAGGTTCAGCTTTAGCCCATTTAGAGAAGTAGTCAATGGCTACCAAAAGATACTTCCTATTTGGTGGGGCTTTAGGTAATGGGCCCACAATGTCCATCCCCCACTGAGCAAAGGGCCAAGGACTAGTAATCGGGATGAGCTCGTTATGGGGCTGATGCTGATATGGGGCAAACCTGTGGCATTTGTCACACTTCTGGACGTATTCCTTAGCCTACCTTAGCATACTAGGCCAGTAATAGCCTTGTGTTAGAGCTCGGTGAGCTATTGTTCTGCCCCCATTATGGTTCCCACAAATTCCTTTGTGTATTTCAGCCAAGACATATTGAGATTCTTCTGGAGTTAAACATTTTAACAAGGGCAAAGAGTAAAACCTTCTGTAAAGTTTGTTGTTCAGGATCAGGTACCGAGCCACTCTGATCCGGATTCTTCTTGCTTTGTTTTTATCTTCTAGGAGGAGCCCTGATTCTAGGTACTATAGGATTGGGGTCATCCAGTTCTGGGCTTGTTCAGCAATTTGGGCCACTTGGGCTCCCTCTATGCTGTGTTTTGGTTGGTAGAAGATTTTTACTGTGGAGTTCCCTTTTGACTTTAAGCGGGACGCCATATTCGCCAAAGCATCTGCTTTGCAATTCTGGCTTCTTTTTATTTTCTGGATAAAGAACATCTAGAAGGAGTGCTTCAAGAAGTTCACTAGTTCGGAATACTGAAGCATCCTGTCATCTTTAATGGAGAATTCTCCTAGGACTTGGCTTACCACCAACTGGGAGTCTGAGAAGACTTTAAGGTTTTGAACCTCGCATTCTAGAGCCAACTTCATGCCTAGGATTAGGGCTTCGTATTCTGCTTCGTTGTTGGAAGCTCTGAATCCTAGGCTGACTGCTTTTTCTGATAAGAGCCCATCAGGGGATTGTAATACCAGGCCTACTCCTGATCCCTGATCGGTTGACAACCCATCAATATAGAATAGCCAGGTCCCTGAAGTTTCAATGGGCTATGCCTTGTCTTGAAGTGCCGGGGTGAACTCGGCAACAAAATCTGCCAAGGCTTGTCCTTTGATGGAGTTTCGCGGTACATATGATATGTCAAATTCTCCTAACTCCATAAACCATTTCACCAATCTTCCTGAAACCTTAGGCTTTCTCAATATCGATCTCAGGGGATAGGCAGTTGGGATTTCAATTGGATGGGCTTGGAAATAAGGTCGGAGTTTTCGAGCTGATATTACCAAAGCGAAGGCCAACTTTTCAACCTTTGGGTATTTCTTTTCTGTGTCAAGCAATGCCTTACGACGTAGAATATGGGTCTTTGGATTCCCCTGTCCTGTCTGACTAGTGCGGAGCTGACTGCATTCTCAGATACTGTAAGGTAGAGGAGTAGTTTTTCCCCTTGGACTGGTTTTGACAGAAGCTCTGGAGAGGAAAGGTATTCATTTAGTCCTAGGAAAGCTTTCTCACATTCTTCCATCCATTGAAGAGCTTTGTTACCTTTTAAGGCTCTGAAGAAGGGTAGGCAGAGATTAGTGGACTTGGAGATAAACCTGCTCAGTGCCGCGATTCTGCCATTCAACGCTTGAATGTCTTTTCTGGTTTTTGGTGACTCCAGTCCAATCAGAGCTTGGATCTGAGTGGGGTCTGCTTCGATACCCCTCTGAGAGACAATGTATCCCAAGAATTTTCCCTTCGTCACCCCGAAGGTACATTTTGAGGGATTGAGCTTCATCTTGTGCTGTCTTAGGATATTAAAGGTCTGAGATAAGTGCTAGAGGTGACTACCTTTCTGCAAACTTTTGACCAGCATGTCATCAATGTATACTTCCATGGTATTGCCGAACAGTGAGCTGAACATCCTGTTGACCAACCGCTGGTATGTGGCCCCAACATTCTTCAATCCGAACGGCATTACTCTGTAGCAATAGAGACCTCGTTCAGTTATGAAAGCTGTCTTCTCTTGATCTGGAGGGTACATCTGGATTTGGTTATACCCAGAATAGGCATCCATAAAACTTATGAGTTCGTGCCCTGTAGTAGCATCAACCAGCTGGTCTATCCTTGGTAGTGGAAAGCTGTCTTTAGGGCAAGCCTTATTGAGCTCTGTATAATCAACGTAGACGTTCCACTTGTCGTTCTTCTTTTTGACCAAAACGGTATTGGCTAGCTAGTCTGGGTAAAATACTTCACGTATCATCTTGGCTTTAATAGCCGCTGGACTTCCTCGTTTATGATCCTGATGCCACTCTGAAGCTAGCGGCCTTCTTTTTTGTCTCACTGGTGGGTGGTCTGGATCCACCATCAGTTTGTGAGTTATGAGGTTTGGATCTATACCCTCCATGTCTTTGGTCTCCCACGCAAATATAGAGAGGTTGTCTTTCAAAAAACTGATTATTTTCTCTTGCTCGGCATGTGTCAGGTCTGGACCAATGTACAAGTGGTGCCCCTCTGATTCTGAACTAACTAATACTTTGATGGGCTCGCCAATGGGTTTGGCCCTGCTGTCCCGTCCCCTTGGGCTTAGGGGTTCTTCGATTCTATAAGGGTAACCTTCCTCCTCGAGAGTGTGGGAGAGAATTGGATCTGTACAGTCCTGAGCGTACTGTAATTGCTATTTAGTAGTCTTTTCCTTGAGTGCAATGGCATGGCATTCCCGAGAAGTCGGCTAGCACCCTCTGACAGAGTAAACATTCTGAATTGTGGACATACTTCAAACATTGGTGGAGGGTCGAGGTAACCGCCCTATCTGGTGCAGTCATGGTCTCCCAATTATGACATTGTAGGGAGATTTCATATTCAACACCATGTACTCTGAGATGGTGGTTTTTTGCCCTTCACCTTCCCTTACAGTAGTAGGTAGGTCGATCCTTCCCAATGCGGTACTGAGATTACCATCAAACGCTGCCATTACGGCAGTGGTAGGCTTGATGCTGTTGTGGTCCAACTTCATCTGTTTGAGCGGCTCATAGAACAGTATATTGACGGAGCTGCCAGTGTCAACCAGCACTCTTCTGATTTCGAAGTTGGCAATCTTAAAAGTGATGACGAGTGTCACACCCCGGACTTCCACAAACCCGAGGGTGAGTGAAAAGAAATTAAAAGAAATAAATAAATGGGAAATTAAAGAAATTAAAGTGAAGTTCACCCATTATTCCCTCAAATTTAAAACCAAACCCTTATCCCGACATTCGTTCCAATTAATTTAAGTTATATTTGAAAATGGTCCTTGGTACAGCCCACAACGGACCAAGAAACCCACCAAGAAGTGTCCAAGAAAGAGGGCCTAAAACAGCCCATTTTGGTGGCCAAACATGGCCCCAAAAGATTTCTAAAACAGCCCCTAGATGGGTCCAAACATGGCCCAAAAATTGGCCAAACATAGCCCAAAATATTGTCCATTTATAGCCCAAGAGGTGTCCCAAAAATGGCTCAAAGAAGTGGCCAAAAAGTAGGCGAAACAGGACGGGACAGTAGGTGAACAGCAGGTGGAACAGTAGCAGGCCACGCCGGGCCAAGGGCAGGCACGCGCGCGCGCGCGCGGGCAGTGACTGGGCGACAGGGGCTTGGTGCAGTTTGATTTTCTGATTTTTTTTTTTCAGAGTTACTTTCAGCCCATTTTTTTCTAGTTTTTAAGCCCCCATTTTAGACATCTTTTCCCACCATTTTAAGGGTGTTTTACACCCATGTCTAGTACTCAAGTTTTTTCAAAAATTTGGGCATAATTTTCTTTGTTTTTCCAAGGCTTTTCCACCTAATAATCACAATTTCAGGTGCAAAACAATTCAAGCTATCCACCCTCACACGGTGGCCACAACATCCATAGTTCAGTATATATCTATCAATTACTTTTAATACATCATATAATACATATTCAAATAAAAGAAATATCATACATCCTTTACAAAAATGGCCCTAGGCCTCATGTTTCCAAATTGTTCAAATAAGAACCAAAGTAAAATGGGCTCATGCCCTTACATCAAAAAAAATTGCCCCAAGGGCTAAATCTTCAATATAAATCTATTTCCATCCATTTCCTTCTATGCCCAAGGGATTCTCAAACAGCTGGTGCATCATCTGAAAATAGTGTCCCACGAATGGGTCAGCACAACCGCTGGTATAATATAGCACTAATTCTAGAAACAAATTTAAGGGCGTGACGTGTGCACGTGTACAGTTTAAAAGCTAAATCCCTCTATCCCCTAATGCTATGCAATGTTAAAATGCATAACGCACACATGCACTCCATGTCACCCATGTCCCACTTCACGGTCCGCCCCCGTCAGCCCGTGGGTACTGATGTTGGCCAGATTTGGGTTTTTCACCGCAGGACCTACACCCTCATAATGCAAAGCACCTCGTGCTCAACTCACGCCATGTTTTCAAGAAATTACCCCATGCCAAAATGCCATGTTTTCATCATCCAATTTCAATGTGGCAATGCATCAAGCATATGGTGTTCCCTTTCCAAATTGTTGAAATTTGTCCCCATAAAACACATAATTTAAAACTCCAAATTATCATGCTCATAATACACATCAAGGCTAATTATATCAACACACAATTAAGTCACAAATCTCACAATTTCACAATTCACAAGGAACACATGAATTCCATAAAGTATAAAGGCATCTATTCATCACATGGCTCATGTCACAAGGTGTGTCAACATGTACATAGGCTCACAATATAATAATACAACTCTATCAATGAATTAAACACCAATCAAGGCAACAAATCACTCAAAAACATCCAAAAACACATATATGCCTAAACTACCAACTCTAAACTTTTCAAAGGAGCTATCACCTAGGTGCTCTCTTAACCTTAATTATACACTTACAGCAGTTCAAACTTAATTAAAAACACAGGGGAACTTAAATCTATTTCCAGATTAGTACTACATCATACCTAAAATCAGTTTTTCTTAAACTGAGAAGGCTGTACTTTCTGGATGTCTAAAATTTTTAGTGAGTCTATATTACTCATTGAGCTGAACACTTTCTCAGAAGGAAGTTTGGCCAAATTCCCGCTTGAAATGTGTGTTCCGGCAGCTTGAAAATGTAGAATTTTAGGGCTTTTCTCTCCCTCTCTCTATACGGACGAGATTTCTAAAATATATGAATGTATATGTGATAAGGATGGACTAGATGAGCTGTATTTATAGTGGGGAATCAAAGGGGCAAGGGCAAATGACCATTTTGCCCTTAATGAGGCCGTAACCCCGTTACTCTACAGCTCATTCCTAAACCCTTCAAATTGAAATTTTGTTTTAACCAATGTTCATAAAATTATTTTAAATAAAAATTATTAGAAGGAAAAATTTTCATTTGAGGTCGGCTTAGACCCGTTCCACCCGGGTCACCCGAATACCCTTTTTTGTCCAATTCCGGAAACCATTTCCGTTTCGGTTAATTTTTGTACAGCGGATACTTCACATTATTTTAAGCACTTTACTCTTCTATGACATACTCTAAAAATATCTCTAAATAGGTCGTTCGGTGAAACAGTGTAAAAAGGTACTTTACCGATAAAACCGACAAAAGTGATAAACTATGCATGCAAAGTGTTCTACCTCAAAAACGAAAAATTTATCCTCATTTTTCAGATCTCTACAACGAGGGCATCACTGTGAGGACAATGTACCCCGGCTAGATCCCGTTCTGTGAACTGAATCTTCGGTTCTGGTTTGAGCCTTTTTTCAACGTTGGTGATCTGCAATACATCTGTGGCAGCCCTGGCCTCCCAGGCATACCTCTTCCTCGCTCTATTTGAAATTCCTGTAATAGGTGAGTCTGCATGGAGGACGTAAATGACATGGTTGTTGTGCCTTTGAGGCTCATTTCGTACTTCCCTCTGCTCCTGTCTTTGCTCAGGCCTCTGCTCTGTCCGCTACTGAGGCTTGTCTTCGTGGGGATTCTACCTCCCGTCTTGTTTAATGAACTCCCGAAGATGTCCTTTCTTTATGAGCTGCTCAACCTCATATCTAAGGGACCTGCATGAGTTAGTCGTATGCCCATGACCTTTGTGGAAATTGCAATATTTACCTGGGTCCTGAAGGCTGGGATCTCCTTTAATCGGTTCTGGCCATATTAGGTTTTCCCGATCTCGGATTTTCTGAAGTACCTGATTTAGTGTAGTGTTCAAAGGGGTAAAATTAGTAAACTCCCTTGGTCCGGAATTGTAAACAGCCTTGGGTGCCGTTCTCTTTTCTGGACTCCTAGCTCTCTTCTTGCTAGGGTCTCTTCTGTGGTTGTCCTTCTTATGATCCTCCCTCTTCGGATTGTCCCTCTAGTTTTGCTCTTTGCCCTTTTGGGACATGCGGTTAGCTTCTTCCAAGTTGATGTACTTCCTGGCCCGGTCCATTAATGCCGCCATGTCGGCAGGAGGGCTTTTTGTCAAGGAATCCCTAAAGCCACCGTGAGCAAGACCAGAAGTTAAGGCAGCTACAAGAAAACCTGGGCTGCAGTCGATGATCTCCGTGAGTTCGGCATTAAAACGTGCAATGTAAGCTCTGAGGGACTCTTCCTTAGTCTACTTGACATTTAGCAAGAACTCTGGTCCTCTTCTGAGCCTTCTGCTTGTCATGAATCTATCCAGGAATTGCTTACCAAGCTCATAGAAGCCGGTAACTGAGTTCGGTGGGAGGTGATGGAACCATTTTAGGGCGGTACCCTTTAAGCTGGTAATGAAAGTTCGGGACATAAAGGTATTAGAGGCCCCGTAAAGGGCCATCGTATGCTGGTAGTGCGATAGATGATCTCCTGGGTCTCTAGTCCCATCATACAAGGTGAATTTTGGCACAATGAACTTCCTTGGTCTTTCTTCTGACATGATGGCAGGAGTGAATGGGGTGGCAAGTCTTCCGAGCAGCCTGGCCAACTCATCCTGCTCTGGATGGTTCTGGATACCTCTCGCAACTACTGTTCGGTCCATAGATTCTGCAATTTCCTCTACCCTCCGTGGGTCTCTGAGCCGGACTTCTTGTGAACCTTGCCTTATAGCCTCAGTTTCAGGGTAGTCAGGCTGAGCACGTCCCTCGAACGGAGGAGGGTTCCGAGCTGAAGGGATTGGTACTGCATGGGGATGAGGCTCCTGTGGTGCAGGAGGAGCTCCCGAAGCCCTTAGAGTTGGGGCTCTAGTGGTGCTTCGGTAGTGGACGTCAAGGACGAAGGTTGATGTTCCCTAGGCTAGGGCTGCTGATGGCTGTGGGTCTCTGCTAACGTGAGCGACACCCTGGGGGTGCCCAGGCCGGTTATTTGGAGCCTGTTCACTGGGCTCTTCATTCTCAGTGATAATGGGAGGTTGTGCTCCCGCGACAATATTGACCGGCGGGTTTGATGGATTCATCCCTTGATTTTGTGTAAGCATTGCCAGAGTTCTAGATATGGCAAGTAGTTGTTCTTGCACTAGCTCATTGTGTCGTTTGATTGATTCAATCTCTTATCGCATGGGATCAACCGTCGACCCTCTTGCTCTTGGAGCAGGTGGTCGACGTTAAGAGCTTTGTGGATTTTGAGTGTTCTGTCTCGGTCGGAGATTTGGGACCATGGTTCTCTAATGAGAAGGAGAATAAATTTTGTGAATAGAGCACTTGGAGATTAGTCATTTCCCACAGACGGCGCCAAACTGATGCTGCACTTTTCAGCTCGCAAGAAATTTGGGCTCCGTGACCTGTAGAACACTCAAAAATGGGGATCAGAGGGCCACCGGATTGGCTCCAGCGGTAGCCGCTCCGATGTTTAAGTAAGTAAACTGAATTGAAAAGACTGTATTGAAAGCCAAAGAATGAGCATGAAAATAAAGCGTACCTGTAGGGTTTACTTTATAGACTGTGGCCTTCCTAAGTTGATTAGGATTCGGAGCCATGAAAATAGGGATTTGATCATCGGAGATTGCAGTTACCTTGTGGAACATTATATCAAAAATAAAGATAATCATGTATGGTAGTTTCCTTGTAAAAGACTGTTTCCTTATTCTTTGCTCGGCGGTCATTAAGGAAACAACGAGGTCAGAACTATTCGGAATACTGAGTGAATATTTCCCAGAGTATAAGGTCTGGAGGATATGTGTATGAGAATGCCCCGAATGCCATGCCTGCTCTGTATGACCGAGTTTATCGGTTCTGTAAGCACACGTGTCACAAGGTGATTGGTGCATCTGTTTGTGGTATATCACAACTCATGTTGTAAGTAATATTTTTTTCTTGAAGGAATGTCTGTTACTGAAAATTTAAGCAAAGTGGTGGTAGCTAATCAAGAGACACTAGGTGTTTTTTCCAGGAACATTGAAGAGACATACAACTCCTACATATATATATATATATATATATTAATGATATCCTTTTAATGTAGGTGTCTTGTGAAAAAAAAAAGTGTTTCTTGAACAATGACATCAAGTAGATGGACATATTGTCCAGTGTGAAGTGAAGAAGGGTGGTCTTCCATGGTAATAGGATATGGCTCTTCTTTGGACAAACTATCCTGCAGCAGTAAGTAGTTATAATTAAATTCCCTTTTCTTTTTCTTTTTTTTATTGGTGTTATCTTATCAACCACATTGCATTCCTCTTACAATATCTGAGGTTACATATACAATACATAAATCATATGCTCCAAAAGCCTCCACAACCCAACTGCAGGATTATAGAAAACAAACCAATGAGTGGGATATAACATACCCTCGTCAACTTAAATCTAGTAATTTAGTACTTTTTATTTTTTAGATCAGTAAAAAACATCATGTATTGATCAAAAGGGCCCGAGAAAGGCACCCCACAAGAAAAAAAAGAAAGGGCCAGCTACATCAATTAATGCCTAACATCTCCAAAAAATCAACTATGGGCATGGTAGTTACCGGAAAAACCTCTTTGGCCCAAAAACATAACAAGCACAAAAGGTGATCTTTTAAAGAAGTAATGGATTGTTCTAAATCTTCAAAATTTTGTCTATTATTTTTTTTTTTCAAATGCTCCTCCACATAAGGCAAATCGGAGCCATACTCCAAATTTCCTTAGCACCTTTCCCAATCTTGCAACCTGAGTAAATTCACCATCGAATATATAGAACATTTGCAGCATGCAAGATGGCAGGCTATGAGCTATGCATTCATCACTCACTAAATGCTCTTCTCATGGGAAAACTTTGGGTATCATTTTATGATTTTGTATCTCTATCAATTTTTCATGAAATTCCATCTCTCGATTCTTCCTACAGTCAATGGTCAAGGTTTTTAGCTAAGCCTATATGAATTTCAAATTAAAATAAAACTGAACTGCTTGATCAGAAGCTGATTGTGGACTCTTAGGCTGGAATTGGAAGTGTATGGCATATGTCTAAGTCTTGTAGTGTTTTGTTGGGTGAAATCAAGAGTTGAAGCACACCGCTTCTTGGTAATACTAATTACTATGCCTTTGTGTTGCAACCATTGCTTCCTTAATTGAAGTTAGAGAGATGTTACTAATCCATGTCTCAACCAGGGTGCCTTTACCATGAAGTAAATAAAGTATTATATGTTAGGCACCACCACCTATAAAAAAAGGTTTTAAATTTTAAATATGTAAAGCACCAGTCCAGTGTATGAGACTCTTCCCATTGAGGGATTTGAAGAGGGTTATCAAACTAGAAGTCTAATACTTATAGAAGTTTAAGTCTCACAAAGAAGGTTTCATACAAATCTAAATTTAGCAAAGAAAATTCAAAACCAGATCAATCATATTTGATCCACAAAAAATGAACAGCCAAATAGAAAATATTTTATAAAAAAAAAAAGTTGTGTTATTTGATACTAAAAAACCTCCCTCATCAATCCACTCACCAAGAAAAAGATTAATGGAAAAGAGAGAACCAAAATATCAATTTCACTTTTTTAACCCAAAACATAGAGGTAAGTTCACCTTTTCATTTTATTTTTCATCATATATTATATATTTGAATTAAAGTTTTGAAGCTAACTACTCAATTAGTGTCATAACCCTTTGAGCCAAAAATCTTAGGAACTATGGTGTCACGGCAAAGTATCAGTACTGGTTGGATTTCCTGAACCATGTATATATCTTGTGTTGGGCACTAACTGAATCAAAAATCTTATCCTTGAGCTCAAATTGCATCTAGGTCCAAAAATCTTGTGCCAAAGGGATAATAAGTGTGACAGATGAGAAATAGTAAGTCAAGCAAAGCTTGAAAATTCCTCAATCCTATGAAGTTAAGATCAGACAGCTAGATAACCAATTATAGCTGGGAATCAATAGGCCACAGGTAACTGTGTATTTTTCTTTCATTTTGGAAAGAGGCGTTATAAACACCAAGACAATATCTTTTATTGTTCTCTTACACACACAAGTTATTCTTCTCCTCCTCTCTCATGGTATGGTTTGTGAATCAGTCGTGCTCTTACTACTATTTCTACTTTCAACACATGTTGGTGTTGGAGCTCAACACAAGCACAGGCAGGCCAATATCGTAACCTTGTGTTCCTCACTCTCCCCCAATACTCAATCCAATTCATGGCTCTCACCCTCCGGCCTTTTTGCATTTGGTTTCTACCAACAAGGTGATGGATTTGTAGTTGGAATATGGCTGGCTCTGGCTGCTAACCTGATATCAATATTGTTTGGATTATAAATCGTGATGACCCACCAGTCTCCTCAAGCGCTACACTTTGAGTTTACCAAAGAAAGTGGGCTACTCCTTCAGACTGAACATGGCCAAGTAAACCTTACTGATGTACAGCTTACAGTCTCGGCTTCTATGCTTGACTTTGGTAATTTTGTGATCTACGAAAACAAATCTCGTGTTCTCTAGGAAAGTTTTGATTGCCCAACTGACACTATATTAGGCGATCAAAATTTTACTTATGATGAGCTAGTCTCTAGTGTATCAACATCAGATCACTCAAGTGGGCAATTTTATCTCAAAATGCAGTTGGATGGAAATCTTGTTGCCTACCTTGTAAACAGTTCCTGGTACACCTGGTGACTCTTACTGGTCCACCCAAACTTTTGATTTAAAAATTTGGTCTCTAAATCTCAACAGTAGAGGACTTTTATCTTTACGTAGTAGTTCTGGTTTCAACGTGCACATAGTAGCCAACAGCTCTTAATCTGGGGAGAATAAGACGATCATTTACCGTGCAACACTCAATGCTGATGGGAGTTTTAGGATGTACTCACACACTTTCGAGATGAGTGATAAATCTACTGTGTCAAACAAGTGGTCGGAATTGCAAAACCAATGTGAAATCAAAAGTTTCTGTGGTGTTAACAGTTACTGTTCAAGTACTGGCACCATGACTAATTGCTCTTGCTTTTTGGGTTTGGTTTTTCTCAACCTCGAAATGGTGTTCCATGGCTGCTACTAGAGCTTCATTAATGAGGAAGATTGTAGAAAGAAAGAACAAACACTCATGTCATACAACATCACTACCTTAGAGAATATGGAGTGGGGAGGCTTTCCTTATTTTGTAATGTCGATGAATAAGGAAGATTGTAGGAAATCATGCCTGGAAGATTGTCATTGTTAGGCTGCTTTGTATATGAATGGTATGTGCAACAAACATAAGCTTCCACTCATATATGGAGTGTTACATCGAAATAAGTCAGCCACAGCCTTCATCAATATGAGTTTTGAAATAACCCAAATCCCAGACCCTAGCCCTTTAATTCTAATGAATCGAAAGGTTGTGGTTGAAAGCAAGAAAACACTTGTTTTTATTCTAGTTGGAAGTTTGGGTTCCCTTGCATTCTTATGTTCTCTCATTGCAATCTCTAGTTATTTTATCTATAGATGTCGAGTTCATAGATACCAAAAGTTGTTAAAAAATTCCAATTTGGGTCTAAATGTTGAGTTTACTCTAAGATCATTTTCTTATAGTGAACTTGAGAAGGCCACAAATGGGTTCAAGGAAGAGTTGGGCAGGAGTTCTTTTGGAGCAATGTATAAAGGACTTATTTGTGAGCATAACAAGATTGTAGCTGTAAAGAGATTGGAAAGAGTTGTGGAAGGAGAAAGGAAGTTCCGAGTAGAAATGAGTACAATTGCACAAACTTATCATAGGAACTTGGTACGGTTGCTTGGGTTTTGTGTAGAGGGTGCCAAAAAACTTCTTGTTCATGAATTCATGAACAATGGCTCACCGACGGATCTTCTATTCAAGGTTGAAAGGTGCCCTACTTGGAAAGAAAGAATGAAAATCACACTGGATGTAACAAGAGGGATTTTGTATCTACATGAAGAGTGTGAGGCTCGTATAATCCACCGCAACATAAAGCCTCAAAATATACTTATGGATAATTTCTGGATTGATAAGATCTCTGATTTTGGGTTAGCAAAGCTTCTAATAGCCATTCAAACTGAAACCCTTTCTGGGGCTAGAGGTAAAAGAGGGTTTTCGGCACCCGAATGGCACAAAAACACCATGATATCTAAAAAGGTAGTTGTTTACAGCTATAGAGTTGTTGTCACATCCCAAAATCCACCCTATGTGGATTAAGGATATACGATCGACAAGGTAGGCACCCATCAGATTTTTTTCGTATCAAAATACTGATAGTAATCCTAGCCACAAGCCATTCACTTGTAACTTCCAAGTAAGATGCATTCATTGAACAAGAGTTAAGCAGCGGAATATTAAATAAGAGAATGCATGCTAACTGGGCAGAGCAATTAAATAAGTTCATAGTTGGTTTATACAATTCTAACTATAAAAGTTACATCATCGTTCGTATGGTTATACAAAATATCCCAAAATAGGGTGGATTACAAATATGGAATGTGTTCATAAAGTCCTTTTTAAAACTTCTGAGGATCTTAACCCTTTGGTCCTTGCCGCTGGAATCATCACCTAAAAAATGTTAGGTTAATAGAGTGAGCTTTAACTAGCCTAGTGAGTAACATAGGTTCCCTGCCATTGGTTTCAAAACCAGTTCTTGTTTATAAAGCACATAGATAGTTCAGTCACTTTAGAGATAACAGTTTCATAAATCCACTTTAAATGTAGTTTAAGCAGAACAAAACTGAACTGAACTGAATAGAACAAATAGATTAGAATAGAACAGAACAGAACAAGATCCTAATATATCAATCAGAAGCATAGGCATATCATCACATATGTTTGAGCCTTTCCCAACTACCCAAAAACGGACACTCGTGGGGCCTCTACCCTCTAGGTATTGCTCACAAACAAATCAAAATGGAACAAGACATAATAAAATAGAACAGAACAGAACATAATAGAATAGAACAAGATTGAACTGAATGCCAATATATCAATTAGAAGGAACATCATCAAGTATGTGTGAGCCTTTCCCAACTGCCCATAAATGGACACTCATGGGGCCTCTACCCTCTCAGAAAAATCAGAATGGAATAGGACAGAATTGAGCAGAACAGAACAGAATAGAATAGAATGCCAATCAGGTATATCATCAAATATGTTTGAGCCTTTCCCAGTTGCCCATAAGCGGACACTCGTGGGGCCTCTACCCTCTAGGTTTACTTTTGGCCTACTTATGCCTCATCGCTCAAATTCTATATTGGACCCAAGAGTCAGAAAATAATAAAACAGAGCAGAATCAGAACATAATATAATAGAATAGAATGGAATCATGTCAAGTTTTACGCAGTACAAAGTGTATGCATTTAAGTATATGCATTTAAATAGCACAATATATGAAAATGCTATGACAATTAAAATATCACCCAATCAAAAGTTCCAAGTTACTTTGTATATGAAAATACTATGACAGTTAAAATATTGCCAAGTTAGTGGTTCTGAGTTACTCACAAATTGTTCTTATTTTTCGTCCGTCTCGCGATTTCCTGATCTTTGGGCAACTCGAATTCCAGCAAGTCGTCGCCCACTTTTCTTTGTCTTTCGACCAACCTTTGTGCGGCCCTTTATTTCATTAATCGACCTATTGGGACGATGGGAGCCCTGTAAATAAATGGGTTCCAGTTAAGGACATCTGCCTTCCGAGCGATCCTTATCTTCCTCTCTTTTACTCTTTTCCTCCATGTTGCGTCGTCCATGATCTGTCTTTAAATCAATTCACAACCTACGACATAATTTAAAATCTTATTACCCACTTAGTTGAAGTGTTTCATAATTAAATTACCATCTTAGGCTCTATCAGATCACCTAAGTAAGTCCATTGGCCTACTAACCATTTATTGGGTTTCAACTTAGGCTATTGAATTCCCTAATTAAGCTCAGTAGCTTTCAAAATTATAATCTAAGTTATTTTGACTTCATTCATTATCAATTAATCACCTATTTAACCTTAGGAAAGAATGGTAATTTGTCATTCTTGCCTCGGACCCTATCTTGGTCCTCAAAATATTCCACATGTCCTTATATACATTTTCGAGTCTTTTGGATCTCATTTGGTATCTGTTTTAGATTACAAGGACACATCAGCCATGTCCCATTTTATACTGTGACTGTTTTAAAGTCTTATTTAGACCCTCAATTCACATTATTATGCTTACGACAGTCAATTATATCAGATTGGAAATTTTTAGGATTTATTCAGCCTTTACTTTGTATTTCCTATGTTTAAGGGTATTTTGGTCATTTCATATTTTTTGAAATTCCAACCCCGAATCATTATTTAGTCATTTATACGATTTCATAATTCTTTGGAGCTCCATTGGCATCAAATTCATCCAATTTGAACTTTATTTGGGTTTTGTATTATATTAGAGGTATTTTGATAATTTTACATCTTATGGTGGGACCACCCCGGAGTCTCCAGATGTCCAATCTGACATTTCCATTGTGTTTGAAAATATAAAAACGTTAAGGTAGCATTTTTTGGATCTCAATTTGGACTTCATTTGGCTTTTGGCGTCACTAAAGGTAAAATGGTAATTTTACTTTTTACACGTATTAATTTTTTGGGATTCCGTCTCATAAAATGGACCCCGCCATTAGGTCCAGAATGCCCAAAATAGCTAAAATACTCTATTTTTTTTAATTTATTTGGGTAAGAGGACAATTTATAATAACTAAATTAATTTAATTATTTAATTTCATATTATATATTTATTTAGTTAATATAATGTCACATATGCCATGGTGGCACAGTGGTCAGAGGTTGGGTTTTAGAATTTAGGCAAGTGAGAGGTTGGGGGATCAAACTTGGGGAGCTGCGGTTCCCCTTTATTTTTCCTATAATTCGAATGCCAAATAGCGGACAAGGGATAAACTAGGATGGGTTATCCCAGTTCCAACAGTGAATATCAAATCAGACCCCCTACCCCTGCAACTGAACAGACCCATTTTAATTTAAAACTAACCATCAAAACGACACCGTTTAGCTTAAGAGTTAAAACCCAAATATTTCAAAATGACACAGTTTCATTTAAAACCCAAACCATTTTATATTCGGGTCGAAGCCCGACCCGAATCCAAACCAATGACCTGACCCTCACTATTCTTCTTCTCCGACAAGGGTTTTAATCACCCTCTCCGGTGCCGGTGATATCTAGCAACCACTTCTGACTATCAGATCAACGGGGTTCGACCTATTTTTTCATGGGGATTCCAAATATATAGTCGGTTTTATGATTGGGTGAGTCATTAAGCACAAAATAGGATGCTTCAGTAGGTCTCCGGCGAGACCCGCTTTTTTGATGAGAAAGTTTTCTTTTATTTCGTGAGGTTACAAGCAGTTATTTTAGTTCCTTTTTCTTCCCATATGTTCTTGTGAGTGTGGGGAGCATTTCCCCATTCCTAAAACCCGTAAAGTAACCTATATTTCAATCACCCCACAAACTTCTACATACCTGTAACTCCATTTTTCTACCTCGTTCTTTGGCCATTTTGATCATTTTTAATTACAGTATGATCCATTTTCAGTCTAGTCTTGACCCTCGATCACCAAACAACATTTGGTTAAGGGTAAGCATAAATTTTTGGTTTGGTTAAGGTGAGTTCTTGGTTCTGCTTAACCTAATTTGCTCCCTCTTCTTTCAACTTTCATCCTCTTAACATTTTAAGTGCATGCATGTTGATAAGACATAAAAACAGTAGCTAAAAGTGAAAGAGTGTAATGAGAGAAAACTACTTTCTTCTTGTGACTTTCCCTCTCTTCGGTCTCCCTCTTTCCGATCTCCCTCTCTCCCTTTTTCTCTTCTTTAGGGTTGGTTCTGAATCTTCACTGAGCTTCAGACACACATGCATAGTGGTTGATCCTTCCTTCTTCTGCTCCTCCCTCTCTTTCCTTTCTTCTTCTTCTTTCACTCTCTTCCTCACTTTCTCTCTCTACATGCAGAATTGTAGTCTACCTTATGTGTGGTATGTCATATATATATATATATATATATATATATATATACATATATATTTTTAATAAAAAGCTGAGGTGTTGCATGTAACTTCATTGGTTGAGGTGGGAGGTGGGATGGAATTTATAATGTATGTATATATATCTTGTGGGATATATAGCATAAAATGTTGGCAACCCAAATGGCTTTCTTTTTGGGTTTTTAATTCTTCAATTATTTTTGGTTGAGGGTTCAAGTCCTTGGCGCAGCAAATTTGGCTTATTTTTCCCCATTTTTTTCCTTTTATGCCGGGTTTGGAAATTTTCAACATTATTTGCCAAATCTTTACATTGTGTCTTAATTGCTTTAAAAACCTCTTCATATTCCCGCCTTGCTTTTTAATTTTGTGCGCTACTTTTATGTCGTAGACCTTTCTTTTTAATGCTTTACATGGTATTTTATTCATACTAAACATGCGTCGTATTTATTGGTGAATTTGTAATTAAGTTCGTTTTATTCGTGCATCACTCTAATTTGCCCAATTTTTTTTGTGTAATAATTTTTAACATTTACCGCCAACTAGTTTCAATTTAAATTGCATAATAAATTAATATATATTTAAGCTCAAAAAGTGGCATTTTGGGTCGTTGTAAATCATGTCTATTATATAAGTCAAAAAATTGGGGTAATTATTTATTTTAGATTTTTGGGGTATTACACTCTCCCCTGTCACGACCCGAAACCCACCCTATGCGGATCTCGTGTCGCGAGGCTGACCCAATGGTCGTTCCTACTTTTCTTTTCTTTGTATCAATGACAACAATGTATAATGTAACTTAATAATAAATTAGCGGAAGCCTTAATACAAAATATTGTTTAACAACTGAAAACTGTAAACCGACATAAACATAACATACAACCACTCTTAAGTGGTGAGTACATGGGAGAAACTACATAACATTTTCCTCAACCTGACCCCCTATGCTCTTGGACTCCTACTGTGACCCTGCAGCATTCTCACCTGAAAAATAAGTAAGTGGGGTTAGCTAACAAAGCTCAGTAAGTAAAAGCCTATCTCTAATACGAGTTAGGGTTAACATAGAAACATATGAACTCATCAGGTAACATGATAGCCAATCATGGAAACAGTTGCAGTTAACGGTCAAATGCCATAGTAGCCAATGAACAGTAAGGCACAATAAACAATTATGAGTAATGGTATAGCATGAATATGGGAAAAACTCAATAATCACAGTCAACATAAATATATTGCCACAATAAATCGGTCACAGTCAACTCCAATCGATAAGCAAACTATCAACATAGAACTAGTCATGGGGAAATGAAAACATCCTATGAATCCCACAAACGTCAACATAACAGTCAAACGTGAGTGATGCATTTACTCTATTCAGGGTTTGGCAGACCCTCGGTCTTTTGGGGGCCCGACATACCTCCCTTAACATGAATGCATATACAATGCCCTTATAACTCACAGCGTAAAAATGCCATCATTGCCATATCTCCATTCACGGACTCAACCCGTAGGTCCTATCAATCAGATAGCATCGGATGGATATTGTGATTGAGCACAAATTCGGCATTCACAATAAATCATGATTTTTCATGATTCCATAAGAAGTGCATAAGGTATGGAATATCATGCAGTAAACATATAATATAGGCCTTTCAAGGCACAGTACAACAAAGCAATCATGAGATAGCAGTCAATAAGCATCTACCAGATAGGACAATATCGATGGTGGGACAAAAGGAGTGGGTACGTACATGAGTACAAAATTTTGGTAGTAATAGAAAAAATGTGGCTTGGAAAACCACGTATAAGAGATAGAAGTTTGCTTACCTTAAATCCATGTGATCTACTTCAGTACTCCGTAACTTTTCCTTTTTCCTTTGAGTTCCCTATCATTCAGTAAACATGTCTTAGTTCTAATGTCATTCATCAAATTTCATACTTCGTCACCATAAGTATTTCTTTTTCTAATTTAGACTCTACCATTGAGTTCGGAATGTCGATTAAAGTCAGTTTAGGCTTTTACGGACTTCAATTCGGACATCTGTACTAAAAAGGGCAAAATGGTCATTTTGCACTTTTAAAGGTATTTATTTTTCGGGGCTTATTTTTATAATTTGGACTTCACCGTTGAGTCAGTTTGCTTTAATCGGGGTCCGTTTGACTCCTTTTTGTCTTAGGGGCATTTTAAAAATTCCTTTCATTTATAATTAATTAAATAAATATTTAAATAAATTCATTATTTTATTCTTTGGGTCATTTCATAATAAACCATAAAGCTAGGGTCCTTTTATAATTTCTAAAACATTTGGGCTTAATTTGAATTTCAGAAATTACTATTCCAAATTGAAATAGCCAAACAGCGGATAAGCTTTGAAATTAAGGATAAGCTATCCCTATTCCAATTTCACTTCAATTTCAATTTCTAAACCCTATAGCCAAACACTCCCAATTACACTTTTAAAACATTTCAATTACCCCCAATGTTTCGACTACCCACCACTTGCGGTTGGGCAGGTTTGATGTAATACCCCGACCCGGAATATGACTGAGCGACCTTGTAACCCGAGTCGTTAAAGCTCTATATTATGATATCAAATAGACTGAACGATTTTGGAATGTGAACAGTTTCAATTGTACAGACAGTGCCAAACTATGCTCGAGCAACCCAAACTGAGCATCATAATGTGTGTACATACGTGAACTCATGCATGTGTACGTATGCATACATGTATAGGTCCTTTAAAATAAGTGTATGTATATATGTGTATAGAATTTGATATTTATGTATATATGAATATATATATATATATATATGTGTGTATAGATATGTATAAGAAATGTATATAAATGGGTATATATACGGTTATGTAAGAATAATACATATATATAATGTAAATTTAAAATACAAAGAGGGGGAATAGGCTGCCATGCATATAGCAAGACAGTGTGTGTGATTAGTGTGTGTTTGTGGTGTGTTGGGGAACAGTAGCAGGGCTGCCGACATGAGACTACGTTCAATTTCTAGGGTCTGATTGAGCATGAAACATGGAGTAATTAGGAAAAAGAATCATAAGAAATAATGCAAAGAAGAGGGAGAAAAAGACATTTACAGGTTATGGGGAATAATCGGGTTTTAGAAATTATAAGCATGGAACCTTATTTTAAGAATGTATAATTGTTAGAAATGTACTCCTATAATGTTCACAAACAAGTTTGGGCCTAAGTAGTGACTCAGAAGTCACGAAATTGGAAGGGAAGACTTGGCCGGAAAACCAACTTGAGTTACTGTTCCCTCTATTCGTGAGTTTAGGGTAATCCAAATGGAAAACCAATGGTAGATTTATAATATCCATGAAATTGTGAAGAAGATCTCATTGAGATAAGTCAGAAAAATGATCGAAAAAGATCGGCCGTTGCCGGAAAGGGTGACGGAGACTGATCGGGGAAGACGGTGAACAGTTTCCCCAAACGGCATCATATGATGTTATATTGGAACGATACTGCGTCATTTAGCTGTTACTGGTTTAATGTATATATATGATTAGGGGCTATTTGGTTGCAAGGGTAGGGGATTTAAATTAATACTCACTGTTGGAACAGGATACACTATCCATGTTTTACCCCCACTGTCCACCGTTTGGGTACTAAATTATAAGAAAAATAAAAGGGGGCTGCTACCCCTAGGGTTTGATACCCAGACCACGCACGAAGGAGGGTTCTAAACCCACTGAGCGGACCACTGTGCCACGAGGACACATGTGTCCTAATTCCCACCGAATTAATATAAAATATTAATATAAATAATTAAATAAATTAAGATAATTAATGTAAATTATCCCGATATCCAAAATTAGTAAATGATTAGTGTTTTCTTTATGTATCGGATACTCTAAAGCCAATGGAAGGGTCTATTTTACAAGATGGGATCCCAAAAAATAAAGACCCGTAAAAGTGCCAAATTACCATATTGCCCCTAGTGATGCCCAAGCCCAAACCCAAACTAAGAGCCATTGTAATACCCTGACCTAGATTATGACACGTAAATTGAGGTAGACACAATCGAGTACATGTAAATCGAGATAAGTTGAGTCTAGTAGTGTACTATCAGTTGTAACCCAAGCTATTTAAGCTCTATATCATTATATCATATGTACCGTACGAATTTGGAATGTGAATAGTGTCAGTTATGCAGTCAGTGTCGGGCAATGCCCGAGAAACCTAGAACTATGCCTCGTAATACGTGCATACACGCAAACCCATGCATCCATACGTGTACGTGTATGCCTAGGCCCCGAGATATCAGTGTATGTATATGTACTCAGAATCTAGTATATACGTATATATATATATATATATGTGAATATATACCTACGTATAAAATGTCTATTACATGTGTATATATATATATAGTATAAGTTATAATATACATATATATAGGTATTAAAAGAAAAGAAAGAAAAAAATAGCATGCAAGCATGCAGTGTGTGTATAGGCTTGTGTGTGTGTGTCGGTTGGTGTAAGTGTGTGTGTGTGTAATGTAATATGTATATGTATACACAAATACCATGTATCATTGAATGCAAAAGCTGAAGCAGAAAAGAAATCAAAAAATTAAGTCAAAGAAGATGGCTTTAGAAAGGGGGAGAAACTGAAAGAAATAGAGAGAGAAATTGAGGCGGTTTGTAATATATATATATATATATATATATAGAGAGAGAGAGAGAGAGAGAGAGAGAGAGACCTGTGTGCATTGGGTTAGATAGGAAATAAAAGAAAAGGAAAGGATTGATTTGAAAGGGCAGTCAGCATCGGGAGAGGGTCCAGAAGCTCAACCAAGAAGGAAGAAGAAGAAGAGGAAAGAAATTGCAAAAGAAAATCAGAAATTATAGGTGAGTAACTTGTTTTTGTTTTACAAACCTAGCATGATTTGTTTTGTTTAATTTGTAGGGCTGTATTGAGCATGAAATAAGGAATCAAATGCAAAAAGAATTAGGAAAAATGGTTAAAAGAAGAAGGAAATATAGCTAGTTACAGTTCATAGAGATAATTCGGTTTTATGTGATTTCATCCTTTAAACTTGATTTGAACTATGGGGAATTAATTCCCTTGAGTGCAGGAAACAATTTTAAAAAGAAAGAAGTGAAAACAGTCAAAGAATGACCACGAAATAACAGAAATACAGTTGGTCGGAGCCACCGTTTTCTCTTATTTCGTGAAGATTTGATGAATCAAATTAAAAACCAATTTTAGAAATGAAACCTACAAGAGAAAAGGAAGAAAATGGCATTTGAAAAACATTATAAATTGATCGGAATTGGGTTGCCGTCGCCAGAGATGGCGACGGAACCCTAACTGCACTTCACCGAAAAGTCGAGGGAGGGGATGATGAACAGTGTGGTGATGCGGCGTCGTTTGGTAGTGTGTGAGGTCGATACTGTGTCATTTTGAGTTCGGTTGTTTAAGTAAAGCCTGAACCGAATTTTTGGATACGAGGATTTAGAGTTCAATTGAAACCCTAAATTTACCATAGATACCCTATTCCAGTTTAAAGCCCTAATCATCGTTTGGCTTCAAAAGCTTAAGAAAAAAATACGCAGAGGTGCAACCCCTGCGGATCGAAACTTATAACCTAACAGATAGAAGCCCAAGCCTAAACTACTTTTGACAGGCAAGCTCGTGTTAAAAGTGGTGGGCTTATATATATATATATATATATATATATATGTTACAAGTTAAAAAGGCTTAAGGAAAAATAAAAAGGACACAGCCCCTGAGATTCGAACACCCCACCTCAAGACCCAAGAACCCTAAAGCCCAAGCCCAAACCATTTGAGACTAGGCAAGCCCGTGCTTCCTGTTGCGCCTAAATTAATATATATTATATAATTAATCTAAAAATAGTAAAATGACCCAAAGTCCAAATTAAATAAGTTAGTAGTGTATTTTTACTATCTCAGGACATTCTACAACCAATGGTGAGGTCCGTGTTGCGAGACGACGTCCCAAAAAATAAAAGATACGTAAAATTACAAAATGACCATTTTGCCCTTTTTAGCACGAATGTCCAAATTGAATTCTGCGAAAGTCTAAACCGACTTTCTTCAACATTTCAGACTCAATGGTAGAGTTTATTTTAGTAAAAGAGGAACTTATAATATAGAAGCATAAAATTTGATGAATAGCATTGTTCATGTAACGATAGGCTAAGACGTGTTTTATGATTCTTAGGGACACCGAAAGGCAAGGAGAAGGAAGTCTAGATCCTTCTATTTTATAGACAGTAAAGGGTAAGTAAATGTCTGATCTCTGCATGTGTTACATTCCAAGCCATGTCATAAGTTCTTGTATATATTGCCTATTGTACTCTATACTTACATACTAGTGTTTATTGAGTCCACATTGATATTGCTCTATCTTATGGAAAGTGTTATTGACTGTTATATATCTTGATCATGATTTTTGTACACCTCAGCAGCCCAACTTACATTGGCCTATTAAGGCAGCATTTTCATTCTTGCTGCTAAGAACAGTGTTATTGCATTTACTTTTCATGAGATTTAGCGTGGTCTCGATATATTATATTGTAGCCAGATTTGTGCTCAGTCACAAACTCCATCTGATGCTTACTAGACCTACGGGTCGAGAAAATAGAATCAAAAGTGGCAATTAAAATGGCAATTAAAGTGGGATCTGCGAGGCGAGTACTGAACCGACGGGTTAGTGCTTAGTTGAGAAATCGAGGGAAAAGGGAACAAAATGATCTTAAAGGGTATGCCGGGCCCCAAGATAAAGTGCATCCACATTTGTTGTTATCAGTATCTATTATTGACTTTCATAGCTTGATCATATTATTTCATTATAAATGATCATGAGATTTCACAGCTTTTTATTGAGTGTATACAATTTATACTTGAGACAGCTTATGATTGTAGCAGTATGATATTGTTAGTAGAACAAATTTCATTGCTTTATCATTTGAGTTCCTATCATCTGATATTGGTTTCTATATTCTTGACTGGCTAGCATATTGCATTATCCTAGTTCTTTATAGATTATGTTTTTCTATATTGACCTGTACACATGGCAGAGTAAAAGAGTATTACTTATTGAGTTTTCATAGCTCAAAACAAATACTACTTTTTTACTATTTCAGGCACAAAGATCGAGAATAGACAGTAGAGCCTGATAGCTAGAGGTGGACATTTCTTCTGAAGTTACAGTGTAATATATAGTACAAGTCTTGTAGCTCTCCCATGTTATCCACGTCTTGGGGATGAACAATTGTTAAGAAATTTGTATTCCGCATTTTAAGAACATCATATATATCACATGTAGCTTTTATTTATTTATTTAATTGTTTAAGTCTTCCGCTGTTTAGTTGTTGCATGTTAGTAGCATTGATTGTGTAGCAAGTTGAGACCCTTGGTTTGACAACAGTGTCAGATCGAGTTCGCGATTCGAGATCCGCATAGGGTGGGTCTCGGGTCGTGACAGCTGTAAAAGCCTAAACATATTCTGTTTGGCATTCTGGACTCAACGATGGAGCCTCTTTTCCCAAATAAGATACTTATGATATGGATATGCATGAGATTGACTGATTATAAGACATTAGACTATATATGGTGTTAAGCTAAAATATGTTATTGAATTATAGGGACTTCATAAGGAAAAGGAAAGGTATGGTAGTCAGTCACAGTATAAAATATGAATGTACTGCCACAATAAATTGATCATAACCAATGCAATAAGGAATGTTCTCTCGGTATAAAATAAATCATAGGTAATAGTGTCATTCAGTAATCACAATGTTCAATAGAGTGAATGCATCTCTTTTGTAATTGATATGAATGTGTTACTGAATGACACTATTACCTATGATTTATTTTATACCGAGAGAACATTCCTTATTGCATTGGTTATGATCAATTTATTGCGGCAGTACATTCATATTGATAAATTGTTATTGAGAGTTCCATATTGATGTTATATCCACAACTCCTGATTGAACATTGTGAACCCCACTGTTTATTGGTCGTTGCAGCATTTATTCTCATTGGCTTATAGTATCTCATTTCTTATGATTGGCTATCATATTCATATTCATGGATTTATTGAAGTGTTCCATTCCGTTGACTATTGAGATATTCTATCCTTGACTGATTTCATGACAGTCTATTTTATTATTGGTTAGCTATTGACTATAGTAACACCCTATTGGCCATCGTGATATCCCATTCTATTGATCATTGAGATATTCTATTCTATTGGTTATGTGAGATATGCTACCTTATTGACTATGATGATATTCCATTCTATTGACTGTTGAGATGTCCTATTCTACTGGTTATATTGGTATTCCATTCATTGACTATTGAGATGTGCTCTTTTATTGGCTATAGTAGCATCCTATTTATTATTGGCTATCATGTTATCGCATCCTTATTGTATTCTTTCTATATTGACCCTGACCCATTGCAGAGAGAAGAGAATTTACTTACTGAGCTTCGTTAGCTTACCCCAAACTTCCAAATCTATTTCAGGAAGGAACGCTGCAAGATAGCAGTAGGAGCTCAAGGAGCATAGAAGAGCATTTTGAGAATGCAATAGAGAAGATGTTGTAGTTTCTCCCATGTATTCACCACCTACGGGTGATGTTATATCTGATTCTTATTTTAATGCATTGAAACGACTTCCTTTGTTTATTGTTTTAAGTTTTTGGTACATTGCACTTTATTATTATGATATAAGAATGGAAAAAGTAGGGATGACCTTACAGTAGGCCCCGCGACACGAGATCCGCATAGGGTGGGTTTTGGGTCGTGATGTTTGACCCTACCCGACCTGCAACCCAAACCAAAAGCCAAACAGTGGCTTTTTCTCCTGCTGTGAGCCAGTCATCCCCTCCGACGCCGGACAACTTTTTTGGTCACCTTTCAACATGAACCCAACGGGGTTCTTTTCCAATTTTAATGGAGATCACATATATAACTTCAAATTTGGAAAACCAACTCTAATAGGTCTCGAAATAGAGGGTGACAACCACCTCCGGCAGCCGACACAACTTTCTAATGACTATTCATCTTCACATTTTGTGGCTTTTTAGCCACGGTTTAGACTCCATTTTTTTCCTATAAACTCCTATAACTATGGGGATCATTTCTCTGTTCATAAAAACATCTAAATCGTTCAATTTCTCAATTATCCATTAACATGCAACTCAACTTTTCTCTCTAATTTCTTCACTAAACAAGCTGTGGTTTCTTCTTAAATTTACCATTTTTCATGTTCTTTAAGTTGATTAAGCTTAAACAAGCTTTCATGCAAGTTCATGAAAAACCCAAAAAATAAATTCACTATAAATAATTTTCGGACTTACCTCCTATAATTGCCCTTCTCCCTCTTCTTTTCTTCCTCATTTTCCTTTTCTCCTTTTGTTTCCTCTCTTTTGTTTTTCTCACACATGCAAAGCATGCCTTAGCTTATAACAGACCTCCACCCTTTTGGTTTCCCTCTCTCTCTCTCTCTCTCTCTCTCTCTCTCTCTCTCTCTCTCTCTCTCTTTCTTTTTTTCTTTCTTTCCTTACCTTCCTCCTCCTTTGACTTTTCCTTTTTTGATTTTTTTGTAACCTCCTCCCCTTCATTACTTTTGCCGTTATATATGTAGTTAACATATATATATATATATATATATCACACACTCATATATATAATATATATAATTGTTACACTATATATTTTGGTTACCCTTTATATATATATATAGTGTCATATATGTATATATATATATATATATCCATACTTCATGCATTTTTATTTTTATTTTATTCTATTTTTTTATTTTTTTTATTTTATTTTGATATTCGTTCATAGCTTATTCGGTATCGCCTCGGGCATCGTCTGTACATTCAAACTATTGAGATTCCAAAATCGTCCATTTCATTTAATGTCATAATATAAAGCCCTATCGGTTCAGGTTTACATGGTCCACTCGGTTACAATTTGGGTCAGGGTATTACATTCTACCCCCCCCCCCTTAAAATGAGTTTTCTCCTCAAAACTAGGATGTTCATAATCTAAGAAACTCTATTATCTCCTTATGCCAATTTCGTTAGTATATTTGCCCCCCCTTTTTTTTACAATTAAGCTTTCACAGATTTTGATTCCTCATCCTCTCACAGATCAAAGTATGGTACATATACTTAGAAAATTTTAGGGTAGTCTTTTACCCCAGTCACTGATTCCTCATATGACAGTCTACTTCGAAAGTGGTCTTAATGGTGTTATCACATTTGGTTTACCTTGAACCTTCCACATCATTTGATCAGTTCAAATCTCAGAGTCTTATAACTTTTTTAACTTATAACCATTATTTTGGTTTCACTTACCTTTGCTAAGAAAGGTTGTTCAAACGTCTCATTTCTTATACTTGTCATTATGTTCGGTTTTTCATCATATGTTACATTTTTCTCCCCAATCGTTATTCAACTTTTACAATTTGTTCTTTCAAGAACTTATTCAACCGTATAGGGAGTTCCTTGTACATTCTGTGACTTCATATCATATTTCAGGATTGTCCATATCAATTAGCCATCCCATCATTTAAAGTTTTATCAAGATTATGTCAAGTTTTTCCCACTATGGAACTTCTCAACTTCCTTAGTTTCACAATTCAGTTATTCTTTCTTTCTACCTTAATCTTAATTGTCCTCGTAGCTCAAGAATTATGTATCACTTTAGCACAGTTGTTGTCCTCACCAATTTTCTAGACATTATGCTACAATTTCAGTCTCTTTAATTGTTAGATCATGTTGATCCTCAAAAGTCATTCAGAGTCATCAATCATTTATCTTTTGAAATAGATTCAGCTAACTCGATAAAGTATTGTCCATAATTGAGTCATATTATCACCTAAATCAACAAGATCCATTGAATTTTTCTAAATAATTAGTCCTCACAGTGTCAATCTCCTTTTAGAAACATCACATTTCACAATGTTCACTTGATAGTCTCATTCAATCAGTATTTGCCTCCCAATGATCCATTTGTTATTACCGTATACAACTCACTCAAGAATCCTTATATATCTAATATATCATCAATCCATTTAGAGCCTCAAACTCCTCATGTTACTATTCATTGAGTTTTCCTCAGACCATCTCTTATATAGATTTGTTATTAAATCCATCGACTTTCCAAGATTTCACAATCCCAACTCTACGTCACCTTATATCCTCCAAAAGAGCATTAACCGTTACCCTTGTTCAAATGATAGTTTTCCTTAATTCTTTGATCAATTCACAGTTTAATGACTTAAGAGTCATCAACCTCGACACTTGTACGGTTCTTCCCAAGAATCCTTAACGTTTGCCCTTAAGCATACTACTTTCTCCCAAAAGTCACTATTCATTTGATCATCTCAATCGTCTAAGAAACATCAAAGTCAGTCATAGCATAATCTTTTCCAAAGACTATTAACCTTAGTATTTAAACAAGCTATGATCCTCAAAAGTCACCGATCATTCAACTATTTAAATCATCAGATTCTTAGTTTCTCTAAAAGTATCTAATTGGTTAATAACCGTGTACTAATGATCTGTTCCTCATATGCCCTATGTATATCATTCATGAATAATGATTTCCTCGTAATGCCTCAAAATCATATATCATCTCAATTTCTTGGTTATCTAAATGATTTACTACCAATTCAGTCTGACGATCATTTAGATTACATTGATCTCTAATAGTTATTTAGAATCATTTATCATTTAACTTCATCTAACTTGATAGAGTATTACCCTAAAATCGGGTCACATATCATTTTAGATCACAAGATTCATTGAATTTCTTCCTAATAATTATTCATCATGTGTCAGCCTCTTTTCAAAATCATCTCATTTCATAAGGTCAATTTTTGACAATCTCGCTCATTTAGTAATTGTCTACAAGATTCTATTCACCTTTACCCTATTAGGGTGTACTTATGACTTACTCATGAATTCCCATCTTCCTGGTACACCATTAATTTATTTTCAGCATCAGCTCCTCTTGTAGTTATCCATTAAGTTTCCTTCAGACTATTTCTCATTCATGCCTCGTTTATTTATCCCTAACATTTATCGAAATCTCCTCAAATATTTTCAATGTCATTCCTCAAGAATTCTCATTGCTTATTTTGAAACATACTACTGTTCCCTAAAGGTCACTATTTACTTAATCATCTCCATTGTTCAAGAATCACTGATTTCCATCATAACATATAGTCTTTTCTCCCGATATATAGTATTCATCACTAATGATCTCCCGATGATATTGAAATAGTCAACATGTAACCTAGAGGTTCTGTTTCTAAGTTCAACTTAGTAGTAAATGAGGGAACTACAAATCAATACGTAGAGTCAATATTTAAACAATATGTGGGTAGATTTTAACAATTGGAAAATACCTGGGACTACTGGTACAGTAGCCTGATCATCTCTCAGTGGTGTTTTTGAGACATTATCCTTGGTGGACTTTTTGGCAATTGGGGAATTTAATTATATCTCTATTGTCTTCTTTGACCCTTTTTGGCAATTTTCTTCCCACCCCATTTTATGGTCTTTGCTGGTGCCACTACTTCATTGTAAGTGGTCAACTGTTGGGGCCTGATTCTGGGTAGAGCCTTGGTGACTCTTTTCCTAAGGCGTTCTATTTTGTTCAATTGATCCATCCGATCCATCTCAGTCAAATGATTTCTGGCTATTGCCGTATTTCTAGTGTTAACCTTTTCTGCAAAAGATACTCAGTCCATGTATACGTAAAACAACAGTCAGTGTTCTCATAAAGGTCTAACTTAGTAATGTCAGTGTTATCTGTCGACTGATTCTTAGACTTTAACAGTTCTAGTACTCTAATCCTGTCTCACATGACTCACTAGAACCTAAGACTCTGCTTTGATACCAAGTTGTCACAACCCGAAACCCACCCTATGCGGATCTCGTGTCGCGGGGCCGACCCAATGGCCGTCCCTACTTTTTTTTTTCTTTGTATCAATGACAACAATGTATAATGTAACTTAACAGTAAATTAGTGAAAGCCTTAATACAAAATATTGTTTAACAACTGAAAATTGTAAACCGACATAAACATAACATACAACCACTCTTAAGTGGTGAGTACATGGGAGAAACTACATAACATTTTCCTCAACCTGTCCCCCTATGCTCTTGGACTCCTACTGTGGTCCTGCTGGCATTCTCACCTGAAAAATAAGTAAGTGGGGTGAGCTAACAAAGCTCAGTAAGTAAAAGCCTATCTCCAATACGGGTTAGGGTTAACATAGAAACATATGAACTCATCAGGTAGCATGATAGTCAATCATGGAAACAGTTGCAGTTAACGGTCAAATGCCACAATGGCCAACGAACAATAAAGCACAATAAACAAGTATGAGTAATGGTATAGCATGAATACATCTACAATGCCCTTATAACTCACTGCGTAAAAATACCATCATTGTCATATGTTGGTTCACGAACTCAACCCGTAGGTCCTCTCAATTGACTCATAGGTCTTGTCAATCAGATAGCATCTGATGGATGCTGTGACTGAGCACAAATCCGGTATTCATAATAAATCATGATTTTTCATAATTCCATAAGAAGTGCATAAGGTATGGAATATCATGCAGTAAACATACAATAATAGGCATTTCAAGGCACAGTACAACAAAGCAATCATGAGATAGCAGTCAATAAGCATCCACTGGATAGGATAATATCGATGCTGAGACAAAAGGAGTGGGTACGTACATGAGTACAAAATTTTGGCAGTAATAGAAAGAATTTGGCTTGGAAAACCACGTATAAGCAATAGAATTTTACTTACCTTAAATCTGTGTGATCTACCTTAGTATTCCGTAACTTTTCCTTTTTCCTTTGAGTTCCCTATCATTCAGTAAACATGTCTTAGTTCTAATGTCATTCATCAAATTTCATACTTCATCACCACAAGTATTTTTTTTCTAATTTAGACTCTACCATTGAGTCCGGAATGTCGATTAAAGTTAGTTTAGGCTTTTGCGGACTTCAATTCGAACATCTGTACTAAAAAGGGCAAAATGGTCATTTTATACTTTTACGGGTATTTATTTTTCGGGGCTTACTTTCATAATTTGGACTTCACCGTTGAGTCAGTTTGCTTTAATCGGGGTCTGTTTGACTCCTTTTTATCTTAGGGGCATTTTAAAAATTCCTTTCATTTATAATTAATTAAATAAATATTTAAATAAATTCATTATTTTATTCTTTGGGTCATTTCATAATAAACCATAAAGCTAGGGTCCTTTTATAATTTCTAAAACATTTGGACTTAATTTGAATTTTAGAAATTACTATTCCAAATTGGAATAGCCAAACAGCGGATAAGCTTTGAAATTAAGAATAAGCTATCCCTATTCCAATTTCACTTCAATTTCAATTTCTAAACTCTATAGCCAAACACTCCCAAATACAATTTTAAAACATTTCAAACAACCCCCAATGCTGTGTCGTTTCGGCTACCCACCACTTTTGGTAGGGCGGGTTTGACCCGACCCGACCTGCGACCCAAACCAAATGCCAAATAGTGGCTTCTTCTCCAGTTGTGCGCCGGTCGTCCCCTCCAGCGCCGGCCAGCTTTTCGGTCACCTTTCAACATGAATCCAACAGGGTTCTTTTACAGTTTTAATGGAGATCACATATATAACTTAAAATTTAGAAAACCAACTCCGGTGGGTCTCGAAATAGACGGTGACAGCCACCTCCGGCAGCCGACCCGACTTTCCGATGACTGTTCATCTTCTCATTTCGTGGCTTTTTAGCCATGGTTTAAACTCCAATTTTTTCCTATAAACTCCTGCAATTATGGGGATCATTTCCCCATTCATAAAAACATCTAAATCGTTCAATTTCTCAATTATCCGAAATTATCCATTAACCTGTAACTCAACTTTTCTCTCTCATTTCTTCACTAAACAAGCTGTGGTTTCTTCCTAAATTTACCATTTTTCATGCTTTTTAAGTCCATTAAGCTTAAACAAGCTTTCATACAAGTTCATGAAAAACCCAAAAAATAAATTCACTATAAATAATTTTTGGACTTAACTCCTGTGATTTCCTTTCTCCCTCTTCTTTTCTTCCTCCTCTTCCTCTTCTCCTTGTGTTTCCTCTCTTCTGTTTTTCTCATGCATGCAAAGCATGCCTTGGCTTATAACAGACCCTCACCCTTTCGGTTTCCCTATTTCTCTCCCTCTCTTTCTCTCTCTCTTTCCTTTTTTTATTCTTTCCTTACCTTCCTCCTCCTTTGACTTTTCCTTTTCTGATTTTTTTGTAACCTCCTCCCCTTCATTACTTCTACCATTATATATGTAGTTAACATGTATATATATATATATATATATATCACAAACTCATATATATATATATAACTGTTACACTATATATTTTGGTTACCCTTTATATATATATATATATATATATATATATACACACACACACACACACATATATAGTCATATAAATATATATATATCCATATTTCATGCATTTTTATTTTTATTTTTATTTTATTTTATTCTATTTTATTATTATTAATTTTTTTTTATTTTGATATTCGTTCATGGCTTACTCGGTATCGTCCATACATTCAAACTATTGAGATTCCAAAAACTATCCATTTCATTTAATGTTATAACATAAAGCCCTATTGGCTCGGGTTTGCACGGTCCACTCGGTTACAATTTGGGTCAGGGTATTACATCCCCTCCTTCAAAAGAGTTTTGTCCCTAAAACTCGACCCTACTCTATTTTATGTGAACATCACGGGTTACATTGCATGCATTTCATCTTTTTATGAATTAGATAGGTTGAGGGATTTAGTTCCTCCATTTCTTTTAAATTACAAACCAGTACAAATACCTTTTCGTCTTTTGCTAACAATTGAGCCTTTCATAGACTTTCATTTCTCATTCTTTTTATGGATTAATGTATAGTAAATATACCTAGTTCATTTCTTCTTTTAGTCTTAGTAGACTTATTCAAGATTCTTAGGGTAGTCTTTCACCCCAATCATTGTTTTTTCATGTGATAGTCTACTTTTTTAAAGTATTCTTATCTATGATATCATATTTGGTTCACCTTGAACCTCCTACATCATTTTTTATCAATTCAAATCTCAAAGTCTTATGATTTTTTAGTTAATAGCCATTATTTTGGTTTCCCCTTACCTTTGCTCAGAAGGTCATTCAGTGTATAGTTTTTCATACCCATCATATTCGGTTTTCATCATATGTTACTTTTTTCTCCCCAGTCGTTATTCAATTTTTATAATTTTTTTTCTCTCAGAGAACTTATTCAACTTTATAGGGAGTTTCTTGTACATTTGGTGACTTCAGAGCCACACAGTGAGGTGATTAGTCTCATCTGTAACCAAAGACTTAATAGCATACTAGCACTTATTCATTTGTAAGTACTGCAATTCACAATCTTGTCCCTTCTGGACTTCATATCATAGTTCAGGATTTTTTAAATCTCTTAGCCATTCCATCATTTTATCTTTACATTTGACATTCAAAGTTTATCATAATTATGTCAAGTTTTTCCCGCCATAGAAGTTCTCAACTTCCTTAGTTTCACAGATTTAGTTAGTCTTACTTTCTACCTCAATCACAATTGTTCTCATAGTACCTCAAGGAATTGTGTATTATTTTATCATAGTCGTTGTCCTCGCCAGTTTTGTTTTTGACATCATGCCACAAGTTCTGTCTCTTTAATCGTCAGACTACATTGATCCTCAATAGTCATTCAAAGTCATTAATTTTTTTTCTTTTTGAAATAGATTCAGTTAACTCAATAAAGTACCGCCCACAATTAGGTTATATCATCATCTAGATCGACAAGATCCATTGAATGTTCCCCCAATGATCTCTTATCAATCCATAGCTCAGATATCTAGAAGTCATTAACCTCGATACTAGTATGATTCTTCCCAGGAATCTCTATCCTTTTCCCTTAAGCATATTATTATCTCTTAAAAATTACAATGCATTTAATCATTTCAATCGTCCAAAAATCATCAAATTTAGTCATAACATAGTCTTTCCCAAAAACTACTGACCTTAGTACCTAAACACGTTATCATCTACAAGAATCACTCAATCATTTAATCATCTAAGTCATCCAATCCTCAAATCCAATGTTGGTATGATCTTTCCCAAAGAATCATTGACCTAAAGCTCTGATACCGTTGTCACATCCCAACATCCACCCTATGCGGACTAAGGATATACGACCGGCCAGTTAGGCGCCCATTGGATTTTTTTCGTATCAAAATACCGATAATAATCCTAACCACAAGCCATTTACTTGTAACTTCCAAGTAAGATGCATTCATTAAATAAGAGTTAAACAACGGAATATTAACTAAGAGAATGCATGCTAACTTGGCAAAGCAACTAAATAAGTTCATAGTTGGTTTATACAATCCTAACTACAAAAGTTACATCATCATTCGTATGGTTATACAAAATATCCCAAAATGGGGTAGATTACAAATATGGAATGTGTTCATAAAGTCCTTTTCAAAACTTCTGAGGATCTTACGCTTTGGTCCTTGCCACTGGAATCATCACCTGAAAAATGTTAGGTTAATAGAGTGAGCTTTAACTAGCCCAGTGAGTAATATAGTGTCACATCCCGAACCCCACCCTACGCGGATGTCGAGGACGTGACTGCCAGTTGGTCGCGACACGACCAACCAAAGGCAAATTCTGAACTTTCCGACAAATTGCACTCCAACTGTAGGGTCAGATGCAGCGGAATTTAAAACTTTTTCTTTGTATCACGGGAATGCAACTCACTTATCCATCATAAGTATATGTATCACAGAGCAAGACTAAATCCAGTCAGTCAACAATTCTAATCTCAGAGCATATCTAAAATCAAGCATATAACAACAGAGCAGATCTAATATCTCTAGAGTACCATTAGTTCCATGAGCCATGTCTATCTAGTATATATCAGTCAAGTCAGTCATAACATACCACTCACCGGAATAACCAGGTTCAGTCCACAATAAACCAGTCTCTACAATTCAGTGCCGTCAGATCCTTACTTGCGATGCCACTTAGCCTATTCACGTCATGTCACAGTACCATCTAATCCAATGGAGGTAATTCCTGAAAAATGTCAGAATAATGGTGTGAGCTTAAATAAGCCCAGTGAGTAACACAGATTCCCTATCATGGGTTTCAAAACCAGTTTTGTGCTTCCAAGGCACATGGATAATTTAGTCATTTCAAAAATAACTGTTTTTATAAATCCATTTCATAAACAGTCGAGTACAATAAAACAGAATCGAACAGACAATACAAACGGATCGGAACATGACATAACCAATCGGTCAGAACAATAACTATTGCTAATATATCGGTCAAGACACAGACTCTTCATTAACGGAACGAATCATAACGGAACTGGACCTTATATCAATCAAGACAGACAGATCATCAACGGACGGAACATGTCGGAACCGGACGGAACATATCAATCGAGGCAGACATAACATTAACGGACGGAATATAACGGAATCGGACGGTAACAATACATCAGTCAAGCAAAGGCGTATCGCGAACGGATAAAATTATAACGGAACTAAACGGAAACAATACACTAATCAGGACACAGGCAAATCATGAACAGGACACAACATAACAGAACTGGGTAGAAACAATATAACAATCAAGTCAGGGACACATCACTGTCGGAACTAATCATAACTGGACTGAACAATATTTCAATCAAGACAGACGTATCATCAACGAACAATACACAACGGAACTGGACCATATATCAATCAAGGCAGACACATTATCAATGAACGGAACATAACAGAATCGTACAGAACAAAACTTTAGTCAAAGCAAAGACATATCATCAACGGACGGATCATAACGGAACTGGACCATATATCAATCAAAGCGGACTTAACATCATTAACGGACGGAACATGTCAGAACCGGACGGAACATATCAATCGAGGCAGACATATCATTAACGGTCAGCACATAACCGAACTGAACGGAATTCCTAATTCGAAGGACACAAGTACATCACGTGGAATGTGATACAAAGGGCGTACATTAAGTACATACATTTAAACAATATAACATTCAGACAGTATACTATACAAATCGGTACGATACAACAAAATGTTGTTCTTTGCCTATATCACATGGTTTATTTTATCGTTTCGGAAATAATGGTTCAATATATCCATTTTATCTCAACAGTTCAAAACAGGCAAAACAGTACGGAATGCTAGCACAGGGATCAGGAATATAGTCAATTATTTAAAAAGACTAAAACCATGTCATAAGTGATATAGTACGGAAAACATGCATTTAAATAATTGCACTTAAATATTTGCATTCAAAACAGATCAGTAAATCAAGGGACAGTATCAAAACAGTGTCAGAAGTTACTCACAAACTTTACGCTTATTTCCTTGCATAAATAATCCGATAACCTCCGAGTACGTCAGGCATCTCCATGTATATCCTGAATAATAATCATCAATCACAGACAGATCAGAACTCATCCATTCAGGTCTCATTCGTCATCTTAGGTATCTATCGGATTACCTAAGGTAGCCTAATAGCCTATCGCCCTTCCATTGGGTCTCACCCGAGGCTATTTCATTCTTTAATTAGGCTTAGCAGTTATTAGGATTATATCCTAAGTCATTTAGACTTCAATTGTTATCAGTCAGGCACTCATTCAACTTTAGGGGTAAAATGGTAATTTTACCATTCTTGTCCCGGACCCTGTCGTGGTCTTCGGAATAGTCTTTATATCTTAAGTACAAAGTTCTACGTCCTTTGGACTCCAATCGGTATCAGTTAGGTCCTCATTTTAACCATAGGGGCAAAATGGTAATTTGCCATTCTTATCCCGGACCCTGTTCTGGTCCTCAGAATATCCCATATATCGTATATATGAAGTTTTAAGTCTTTTAGACTCTAATCGGTATCAGTTGGGTACTTATTTAGTCTTAGGGGCAAAATGGTAATTTTGTCATTTTTGCCCCGGACCCTATCATGGTCCTCAGAACGTCCCATATATCTCATGTATAAATTTGTAAGTCCTTTGGACTTCATTTGGTATCTGCTTTAGATCGTCGGGACACATCGGTCATTTCTCGTTTTACGCGTTGACTGTCTCAGAGTCTTATTTAGCCCTTCAGTGTTCATAATTATCCCTATGATAATTTATCAGATCAGTTTGACCTCTACTTTGCACTTACAGTGCTCAGGGGTATTTTGGTCATTTTACGTTTTGTGTAATTCTGACCCCGATTCGTCATCTAATCAAGTATACAGTCTCACCAGTGTCTGGGCTCCTACCGGTATCAGTTTCGTCCCAATCGGACTTTGTTTAGGTCCCGTACGGTATCAGGGGTAATTTGGTAATTTCATGTGTCGCATTTTTCGGCACGTCAGTTCATAAAATGGACCTCACCATTGGGTCCAGAGTGTCCGACATAATTAAGTTGGACTATCTGTTATGTTTAATCGGCCCTGAGTATCATTAAGGGCAATTCAGTCATTTACACCTACGTGTCTGTATTTTTCGGGACCTCGGTTCATTAAACGGACCTCACCGTTGAGTCCAGAATGCACGAGATAGTCAAAATAGGCTATCTGATATTTTTATTTGGGTCTGGTGCCATCAGGGGCAGTACAGTAATTTACACTTACAGGTCTGTATTTTTCGGTACTATATTTCCCAATTTGGACTGTACCATTGAGTCCAGAATATTTGAAATAGTGAAAATACACTATTTATTTACTTAATTTGGACTCCGTTTGACATATTTAATGTCTAGGGGTAAAATTGTAATTTTACCTATTTAATAAAATAATTAAATAATTATTTTATTATTTAATTAATTTATTCAGGGCTTAAATGTATAAATTTTCAAAAGTCTGGGCCACTGTGTAATTTTCAGAAATGTTGGGGACAAATCCGTAATTTCAGAAAGTATTTGGGGTTCAAAACATAATTACATAAAATTAGGGTTCAAACCAAACGGTTCTAGGGTTCAAGCAGTGAACCGGTCCAGAACTCTAGTGAACCAACCGGTTCACTGACCCTCAGTAAACCGGAATTAAATACTCCAGTTAATCCTCAATTGCCCCTTCGTCCACGGATAGGTTATGCCCAAACCAATTTTCTCTAATTTCAGATTTATTAGCCGTGTTGCCAAACAGCCGAAGTCAGGTTTTAAATTTAAAACCTTTAACACAAAACGGCGTAGCTTCATTTTTTCGGTGGCACGTTCATGCGTCGACACGTGTCCGAGTCGACTGGGCCAACTCGCCTTGACTCGGTCAGCTTGGCCGAGTCAACTCCGTCTTCCCCATTGTTTACCCTCGGTTGCCCTAGTTTCTGCAGATTTGTTTTCTTCTATTTCGTGCTATTTCAAGCACGTTATTCAACCTGTTTTGATCCCAATAGATTACCAGAAATGAATCCAACAATTTGGCATTCTTTTTAAGCTTCGAATCAAGCCAAAGTGCTTGATCTAGGTGGGGAATAACCGGACCTGCAACTCGGTTGCAAGTCCTTATTTCTCAACCAAATGTTGTGAGATTTGTTTTAAAATGATCCTTGAGTCATGTGGTTTCAAGTCCCAATCACGAAAATCAGTTTAACACATCCTAACCAAAAATGGCATTTGAAGACCGAACCTGCAACCGACGTGTTAGAGGGGTTGCATGGGGTTTTAGGGTCGCGGGTTGGTGGTTTTGGGATCCTCTTGAGGTCTAGAACAGGTTCAGTGTGTCAGAAATCAGTTTGGTTGAGGTCATTTCAGACCTGCTACAGGGAAGCTTCATCCATGGCGGTTTCACTCACGGTTTGGGGTTCTAGGCCATTCCGACCATTCTAAGTTGTCCTAGAACAGTTCTAAGACTCACAGGAGCTTACATGCATAGTTTATATAGGCCAAAACTATCAGATACAGTACCAACAATCAAAACAGAAAAAATTAACAGTTTGAGGTGTTTCACCTTTCAAACAGTGGCTGTTCCCCTCTTGGCTCGATTCAGGTCTCCTCATGGATTTATGCATGCTGCTCTTGTGCAGTCGTGCATCTCAGTTCCTCAGCCTTCCTTCCTCCTTGGTGCATCTCCCATGAATGTACACACCATGGACACACACTTTGCATGCACATGCAAGCTTTCTCTCTCTTGGTTTCTCACCCAAGACTACATGCAGACTCTCTAAGCTTCTAACAGACCTACCCCCTCTATAACAGTTCTGATTTTTTTTGAAGATCTCAAGGTGAGTCCATGTATATATACTAATATACACATTTATACCTATACATCTCCATATATATAGATATATATACACATCAGAGAATCAGTGGGACCCTAGGGCTGAGGTGGGCTGATGCAAACCAATCATATGGGGTTTGCATGTGCTCTCATTGGTCCAATTTGAGGTGGGGCTTGGTCAACTTAGAGATATATACAATTGAGTTGTATATAAATACACAAAGTAATGGCAGCCCAGTTGGTAAACTTTTTGAGAAACATTCATTCCCTCTCAAAGGTCAAGGGTTCAATTCCCCTTGACCACCAATTTGGTCATTTTTCCACAATTTGGGCTAAGGCCCTGTTTGGCTGCGCATTAATTCAGTTTCTGATGTTTGCCTCATAACTTTCATTCCGTAACTCCTTTTTCGATGCAGTTTCTTCCGGTCAGTTCCTATTTCTGTTATCTACAGTGTCAGAGGTTCCGTGTCATTTATTAGTCATTCGGGATTTTCGTGGTTAATTAATTCGAATTCCGTCAGTGTTAAATTGACATTATTTCACCTAATTAATGGATAATTAGGTTCGGGTATTATACCCTATTCTCGGACATGTTTTGTCATTCTATTGGTCTAGTGTGACCACCGGGAGATTAAGGTTAATTTCCTTAATTATTCCCTAAGCCGGTACTAATTAATAATTAATTATTTAATTATTAATTATACAGAGTCGGGGTGTTACATATAGGTTCTCTGCCATGGGTTCAAAACCAATTCTTGTTTATAAAGCACATAGATAGTTCAATCACTTTAGAGATAACAGTTTCATAAATCCACTTTAAATGCAGTTTAAGCTGAACAAAACAGAATTGAGCTTAATAGAACAAACAGATTAGAACAGAACATAACAAAACAGGATGTCAATATATCAATTAGAAGCATAAGCATATCGTCAAATATGTTTGAGCCTTTCCCAACTGCCCATAAACGGACACTCGTAGGGCCTCTACCCTCAGGGTATTTCTCACAAACAAATTAGAATAGAAAAGGACAGAATAAAATAGAGTAGAACAAAACATAACAGGACTGAATTGAATGCCAATATATCAATCAGAAGGCACATCATCAAGTATGTCTGAGCCTTTCCCAGCTACCCATAAGCGAACACTCGTGGGGCCTTTACCCTCTCGGTCAACTCAGAATGGAACAAGATAGAATTGAGCGGAACAGAACAGAACAGAATGCCAATCAGGCATATCATCAAGTATGTTTGAGCCTTTCCCAACTGTACATAAGCGAACACTCGTGGGGCCTCTACCCTCTAGATTTGCTTCTAGCCTACTTATGCCTCATCGCTCAAATTCTATATTGGACCCAAGAGTCAGAAAATAATAGAACAAAACAAAATTAGAACAGAATCCGAACAGAATATATTAGAACAAAACGGAATCATGCCAAGTTTTATGCAGTACAAAGTGTATGCATTTAAATAGCACAATATATGAAAATGCAATGACAATAAAAATAACACTAAGTCAGAAGTTCCAAGTTACTCAATATATGAAAATACTATGATAGTTAAAATATCGCCAAGTCAAAGGTTCCGAGTTACTCACAAATTGTTCTTATTTTTTGTCCGTCTGGCGATTGCTGTGGCATTCATGATCTTTGTGCAACTCGAATTCTAGCAAGTTTTCACCCACGCTTCCTTGTCTTTCGGTCAGCCTTTGTGCGGCCCTTTCTTTCATTAATCGACTCATTGGGACGATGGGAGCCCTGTAAATGGGTTCCAGCTAATGACCTCCGCCTTCCAGGCGATCCTTAACTTCCTCTTTTTTACTCTTTTCCTCCATGTTGGGTCGTCCATGATCTGTCTTTAAATCAGTTCACAACCTACGAAATAATTTAAAATCTTATTACCCACTTATTTGAAGTGTTTCATAATTAAATTACCGTCTTATGCTCTATTAGATCACTTAAGTAAGTCCATTGGCCTATTACCCATTTATTGGGTTTTAACTTAGGCTATTGAATTCCCTAATTAAGCTTAGTAGCTTTCAAAATTATAATCTAAGTCATTTTGACTTCATTCGTTATCAATTAATCACTTATTTAACCTTAAGGAAAAATGATAATTTTTCATTCTTGCCCTAGACCCTATCTTGGTCCTCAAAATATTCGACATATCCTTTATATACATTTTTGAGTCTTTTGGATCTCATTTGGTATCTATTTTAGATTACCGGGACACATCAATCATATCTCATTTTATACTTTGACTGTTCTGGTGTCACGCCCTAAATTTTCATAAACCCAAGAAGTGAGTGAAATGAATTAAGAAAAATTAATAAAAGACAATTAAATGAATTTATTTGATTACACATTAATTTTTTCATGTTTTTCCAAAATTAAGAATGAAAATTTGCTAACTAGACTCACCTAAGATGAGTTTTTAATATCAAGCAAACACCTCCCCAACCAATGATCTAAATAGTCTAAGTCATGTTCAAGCATGGCCTCCAAGATAACCCCAAAATATCTCTAAATATGCCTTGGAACAATGGCTCAAATGGGCCCCAAATGCCTTAAGACGTAGGCCAAGAATGGGTTAAAAATTCTACCTAAGGTGGTCTAAGGTGGTGGCCAAACATGGCCCATAAGGGTAGCCAAACATAGCCTAAGGATTGGCCAAACATGGCCCAAGGTGGTTGACCAACATGGCCTAGGGGTTGGCCAAACATAGCCCAAGGCAAGTGGCCAAGGGTTGTGGCAAAGGGGGCAAGGAGGCTGGACGCGCATGGGGCGCGTAGGCACAGGCGGTGGCACACATGCGTGTGCACGAGCGAGGAGGCATGGTAGGCGTGGGGCCCACAGGCAGGGTGGGCTGTGCTACTGTAGCAACAATGTATTTGCTGCAAGTTGTTTTCCCTCTTTTCTGAAATTTTTTTCCAAAGTGCTGCAAGCTGATTTTTTCAATTTTTAACCTACTTCCTCAAAGTTTTTAACTCCCACTTTTTGGCACTCTTCCTATTCATTTATGGGCATTTTACACACCCAACAACTCTTTTTAATCCACAAAATTTTAACATGATCTCTTTTGTTCATTGACCTATTTTCCTCATCCCATTCCTCTTCATCATCCTCCTCAACACCAACACAACACCTAATGGAACAATTATTCATACAATTTTGTAATTCTAACATTCACAAGTATATTTTGAACATAAGTAACTACATGGATTTCCATGCTCCTCATTTACATTCAATACTCAATTACATACAATCCAACATAAAATTTAATTCATAGTTTACACAAGGTCTAAATTTTTAAACATAAAATAAATTTCATGGGACTTATGCCCTTACACACTAAAAATATGCCCCAAGGGCCAAATACTCTTCAAAGTCCACTTCTCCCTCTATGCTTCAAGACTTCATCAAGTCTCCTGTACCGGGAGTCTCATCTGTAATATGTAATCCCATATAGGGTAAGCACGACGGCCCAGTATGACATAATGCTAATATAAAGAACAAAGTTAAGGCGTGGCATGTGCAAAATGTACATTCATAAGCTATATGTGTAACACCTCGATCCAATTAATTAATAATTAGTTTGCTAATTATTAATTAGAAATGACACAAAGAATAGTAAAGAAAGTTAATCAGGAATTTCTCAATGCTTGCGATAGGCCAATAAAATAATTAAACACGTCAAGAGAGGAGGGTGTAATACCCGAACCTAATTACCGATCAATTAGGTGAAATGATGTCATTTTAACACTATGGAAACTCGAATTAGCTAACTACGAAAAACACAGAGAAACAATGACCGACGCAAAGCTTGGGATATCGAAGCTAACCCAAATGGGGATTGACCAAAAGAACTGCTTCGTAAAAAGAGCAATAGAAAAGAAAATATAAAGTAAAAAGCCAAAACGATAAATTGGGTGTGCCAAACGAAGCATAAGCCAAAAAATGGAAAAAAATGCTCAAAATGCAAGCAATGGGATTTGAACCCTTAGCCAAGACAAGCAAGATTTTAAAGCCCTAAAAATATTACCACCTAACCCACAAGCACTTTTGTGCTTTGTTATGCATAAGATATGTATATATGTGTCATATAATGCATAAATTCTGATTATCAAAATGAAGTGGCAGCCCCTCATTGGACCACCACCCCCACCAATTGGATTTCATGCAGCAAACTAAAAATATAAAATATGCTTATATGTATCCATTGCGTGAAGGTTTAGGGGATCAGAAATCAGATGTTGTGTGTGTGCAAACCCAGTAGAGAGAGAGTGAGGTAGGGAGAGAAATGATAAATTGTGTGTATGCATGTGTGTGTATACATGAAGGAATGAAGAATCAAGTAGAAGAGAAGAATGCAAAAGCATAAGGAGCTCAGGAACCAAGCTCAAGCACAAGAATAGGGACTACCATGAGAGGTAACCCATGAACTGAGCTTTCTCTCTCTAGAATTCAAGTTGTAAAATTCTGTTGTGGATTTGCCCAATAGGATATACTCACATGCAAGGATGTTCATTTGTTTAGTACATGAGGAAAATGAATTTTCATGGGCTGAATAGGCAGGAAACCCTAAGAACATGCCTGAACCGCCATTGTTGGAAGCTTGAAAATGGGTCAGGTATCAATAGAAACCAAACTGGTTTTTGATGCTTGAAACCTAAACTAGATGCTAAATAGTTCACTAAACATGGAAAATTACATAAAATGGTCAAAAGACTAGTTAGAAACGACCTTGTACAGTCGTCGTCCAAAAAATAGAACATATATATACAAGGCCATAAACTGAGATTTATGAATGGTAAATGGAATCTTATGATCTGAGGATCACAACCAAAGCAATCACGCACAAAATGATCAAGAAATGACCATGTTAGGACGAGAATATTCCGGCCAAAAAACTGGTTTGGATGTCAGGAACCGAGTTGTTTTGAGGTCTCAAAATAGTCCCAAAAGGTTGCTGAAGGTCTTGGGAGTAGATTGGTGCAAAAACAGAGTAAAATCAACGTGCAAAACGTGAGAAAAATCAAGAAATAACTTGCAGTCTCTGGCACCGGTGCCGGAGACGATGCAGGAACAGTGGCCGAAAAAACGGGTGAGGAAGAAGGGTCCGTTTTGTTGATGGGCCGGACCTTGGGTCGGTTCGGGTCAAGACCCGAACCAAACACAGGCACTGCGACGTCGTTTAGAACTTAATACTAAGTTGCAATTGCCTTGTTTGGTAACAAATATAAGAAATTGAAATCAAAACAATGAATTAACCAAAACGCGAATAACGCGAATAAGAGAGATATGCTACACCGGTTCTCTGGACTAACCTAAACTGGCTGGTTCAGGGGTTAGCTAGTCCGGTCTAGGGTTTAGATTATTAAACCCTTTGGTTCACTGTTTAAAATTGAAAAGAAAAATCAGAACTTTTGTAAATTTCATTTTAGCCACAACTGTTCTGCATAATTGTATTTTGGCCCAGACTTTAAAGGATTAATTCAAATAAGCTCCTGAAAAATAAATAATTAATAAAATAATTATTTTATTAATTGGGTAAAATTACTATTTTACCCTTAGACACTAAATGACTCAAACGAAGCCCAAATTAAATAAGTAAATAGTGCATTTTGACTATCTCGGGCATTCCGAACTCAATGGTGGAGTTCGATTTGGAAAATTTAGTCCCGAAAAATACAGACACGTAAGTTGTAAATGATGTATTACCCCTAATGAAACCCAAGGCCAAATAAACATAAAAGATAGTCTATTTTAATTATGTCAGATACTCCGAACCTAATGGTGAGGTCCATTTTATGAACCAGGGTCCCAAAAAATTTAGCTGTACAACATGTGAAATTACCAAAATGCCCTTGATGCTATACGAAGTCCAAACGAAATCCAAATGGGACGAAATTGATACCGATAGAAGCCCAAATACTCGTGAAACTGTACACATGATTAAATGATGAATCGGGGTCAGAATCTCACAAAATATAAAATGACCAAAATGCCCCTAAGCATGATAAGTGCAAAGTAGAGGCCGAATAAAGGCCAATCCGATCTAATAAATTGTCATAATCATAATTATGGAAATTGTAGGGCTAAATAAGACTTCGAAACAGTCAAAGTATAAAATGAGAAATGACCGATATGTCCCAATGATCAAAAGCATATACCCAATAAAGTCCCAATGACTTAAAAAGTTATATATGATATATATAGAATATTCTGAGGACCACGATAGGGTTCAGGGCAAGAATGACAAAATTACCATTTTGCCCCTAAGGTTAAATAAGTGCTTAATTGATAACGACTGGAAGTCCAAATGACTTAGATTACAATCTTGACAACTACTAAGCCTATTTAAGGAATTTAATAACATAAGTTGAAACCCAATGGGTGGGTAATAGGCCAATGAACTTAATTAGGCCATCTGATAGACTCCTAAGATGATGAATAAGATGTGAATGAACGAATTATGATCTGTCTGTAATTAATGATGATTATTCAGGCTACGCAAGGATATGCTTGAAGTATCTGGAGATTATCAAAGTATTTGTAAATGGAGAATGCATTACTAAGAAATCGAGGTAAGTAAACCCGAACTTTATTATGTGGTCCTTCCTCAGCCAGTCACATTTATTGTCATATACTGCCAAACTTGTTCTCCATTACCTACCTGATGAACCTGATTTCTTTGATTGATGCCAATCGACTTGTGATTATTTGTTCATGCCTATACTTTGGGTTTGACTTACTTACCTATATCATGTTGTGATCTTGACTTGTTGATGCTTGAGCATATTTATACCATCAGGTATACCGTGTCATGATCTCGTAATATATCTGTTGTTGAAAATCTTGTTTGTTCCGTACACTTATGCATCGTTGATTGAGATATGGTTGTTCTTGGCAGCCCGGTAACATAGCCGTAAAAACTATAGTTATATATTGTTGCCTTGAACCGGTTATGTTCTCGGCAACCCAGTAACATAGCGGTGGGAAGCTATGGTTATATTATGTTGCCTTGAACTAACTAGTTACGATCCACATCCTTGTTCTTGTGGAGAGTAACATGATCATGAGATTTTATATGTGCTTAGGGTTGTGCTCAGTCACAACGGCCCATCTATTCACAGAATTGCGTAGTGAAAGACCCTTTGGGGTCTGTTGTGTCCTACGGGACTTGTAGTGAAAGAGTTCTGGCGCTATTCAGTAAGCCCGGCATAATAAGGCGAATCTGAATGTGCGTTACAGTGGGGTATGCCGCACCCCGGGTGATTCACGCATTATGGGTTATTAATATTCGATGATGATATATCTTTGGTATTCGTTGAATGATCATATTCTATGCCCTGTGAATGATCATATTATTGCAATCATGTTATACTTTACTCGACGATGATACATCTTTGGTACTCGTTAGATGATCATATTCTATGCAAGCATGTTATACTTTTGATTGGCTATCGTATTTGTTGTGGCAGCAGGTTATCATGATTGGCTAGATCTGGTTGTTGGATTCATTATTATTATCTTCTTGTATCTTATTTTGGGATAAGCTTTTTGGACCCCCAGGTCATTGTTGTACATCTTGGTGACTGGCTATTGGCTATTGGCTATCTGTTATCCATTTCTTCTATTATTCTTGTGAACTATCCCTGACCCATGGCAAAGCTAGGAATTTACTTACTGAGCTTTGTTAACTCACCCCTTATTTACAATGTTTTCAGACCCGGACCGGACATCGAACCAAAAAAATGACCGGGTTACGGGTTATCGGTTCAACCGTTGGGTCAACCGGAATCAAACCGTGATGTCATAATTATGTAATTAATAAATTTAATAATACATATTATTAATATTTTAAGTTTAAAAAATTATACAAAAATTACTAAAAATTATATAAAAAAAATTACAAAATATGAATTTTCTTAATATGTAAAACTTCAAGAAAAAAATGAAAAAAGTATAGTAGACATACCTTATTACAATGTTGAAAGTTGAAACTTCATTGCTATGTTCCATAATCGCAAGGACCATAACAAAAATCATTTTAACATCCAATCCAAGCATAATCCAATAATTTAGTCTTCAACTACATGGAAAAAAAGAAGATACAAACACTAATAATCATGCATAAAATAAAATCAAATAAAATACCACATGATAGAAATATATAATACTGAAGTTTCAAACTTCAAGGCTTTAAAATTTTAAATACAATCCAAAATAAATTTAAAACACAACATAGTTGATAGTTCTCAAAATAAAATAAAACAACAGTCCTCAAACATCATTGTCTTTAAGTTTTTGCTCAAATCCTTTCAAAAACCTCTACTTAACCAATTATCTTCATAATTGACATTCTCTCCATTATTACTAGGCCCTTCATCATTGTTGCCATCACCTTCAAATCCACCAAATGTTTCAAAATTGAGATCTTCATCAATCCCCCCAACCACATCATCATCATCATCATCATCATCATCATCATCATCTAAAATAGTAAAAAATGAAATAAGTGATTTTATTATATATGTTGATTCTTGAATCTTAATACAAAGAAAATTTTAATAGTAAGTTACTAACCTTCTCTTGGGTGACGGCGTTGTTCTTGGGATTGAACTTTCATTGTAGAGCATTTTTTTCAACTCATCATAATCAAGTAATGTACCATCATCCTCTTCCTCAACGATCCAAAATTCAGTTTTGTCAATATATTCAATGTCAATTGGATCATCATTTTTCTTCTTATAAAAATGCCTAAAATAAATAATTAAAAGTATAGTTAATAATTCTCTAATGAATAATCAAATAAAAAAACATATATTTAGTAATACATAAGAATCATTTACCTATTTTTCAACCGCAAATTATAATGAACATATACAAGATCATTAAGTCTTTGATGCTCCAACCTATTTCTTTTCTTTGTATGAATGTGTTCAAAGACACTCCAATTTCGTTCACAACCAGAAGAGCTACTTGTTTGCCCAAGGATTCTTATTGCTAGTTTTTGCAAATTTGGAGCACTATGACCGAACATTCTCTACCATTCATCTTAGGTGCAAGAAAATTGAAAAAAAAAAAAAAAAAGTAAGAACATAAGAAATGAATATATTAAGATTACCATTATTAAAAAAATAAAAATACATTAATAATTTAATAAACTTACCAGGTTGGGTTTTCTTGCAATTAGAAAGAGCAAGATCGTTTCCAAAACTCTCCAAACGATCCCGAAACAATCTACTCTCATTCAACAACTTTGTCTTGCTACAAGTGGCTTTGGAATCTATGACATCAAGAAAACCTGCCATCACCTCGAGTTTGTTGCAAAATGTTGCTTGATCATATTGAAAGTCGGATTCAACCAATAAGCAGCTGCATGGATATTTTGACGCAATTGCCTATCCCATCGTTCTTTGAGTATTTTTGTATAAGGCTTGTAACATCTCTTTTTATGCATGAACAACTTCTTAATTCCCAAAGCGTGCCCTATACATACCCTCGTAGACATATCCCATTGATGGCTTAATATCTCCATCAACAATACGCAAAAGCCTCATGAGTGGTTCCACAATTTTCACAATGATCAAGCAATCATTCCAAAATTTACCATCTAGAATGATAGCAATAACTTCTTTTCCTTTCCTATCTTTTGCATATCTTGAATCAACAAAATCTCTACTAGTTACCAAAGCCTTCAAGTCATGCATGTGGTGATAAAGGCTATGCAAATCAATGAATGTGGTGGCAAAACGAGTTGCTCCTAGGCGAATAATTTCTGTCCAATTCTTTTTTTTCCTCAACAGAGCCAACAAGTACACATGATTGTAAATAAACTTTGTTATCTTGGATGCCTTCTTTGCAAGTTCAACAATATGTTCTAACTTTGCAAGATCGCTAAAAATCAAATTTAAACAATGTGCTGCACAAGGAGACCAATTAATAGCTGGATAATGCTCATTCACCATCCTCCCTACAGCAACATAAGCTGATCCATTATCTGTCACCATGTGAACAATGTTACTCACCCCCACCCACTCAATCACTTCTTGAAACAATTTAAATAAGAGAGGAGCATCCTTCACAACATCTGAAGCATCAACAGATTTTATAAATATGGTTCCCCTAGGACAATAGACAAGAAAATTAATCAATGTCCGATGTCTACCATCAGTCCAACCATCACCCATAATAGAACATCCAGTAGTTTCCCAAATACTCCTCATAGAGTCAACAAATAGTTGCATTTCTTTCTTAGAATCCCTCAACAAATTAACCCGAATATCATGATAAGTTGGAACCTTAAAGCCTGGACCAATTGAAATTGCGACATCAAACATAGACTAGAAGTAAACAGAATTTAAAGCATTCAGTGGAATGCAAGTGCCGTACACCCATCTAGGAACAAACATGTGTACCCTCCACACAGCTTCTTTACTTGCAAGAGCACTCTTAATAGTCGGCTGGGAACCTGGAGTAGTCCTTGGAGCAAAATAATCATTAACATGTGCCTTCCCCTTCCCCTTTTGTGAAACTCCTACATTGCTTCTATTCCCACTACCACCACATTCTTTGATTGAGATCCTCTTATTCCTAGGTTGAGGTATTTCTTCAACCTCCACATCTTCATCCATATCACCTTCAAATTATGAAAGACTAGGGCCAAATGAATTTTGGAAATCATGCACTTCTTCCTCTTGTTTTCTCTTATTAGCAATAGATTTTAAAGATTGTTCCATTTGAAATTTAACATCTACAGGGACCTTTTTACATGGCCCAATTTCTCCTTTTACCCCAGCTAAGTGTTGCTTCATCCTATTAATTCCTCCACCTTTAATGGTCTTTGTGCAATATAAGCATGTAGAAGTCTTTTTCCCATCAAGGCCATGTCCTTCAGTTACATGTCCCCATGCAATATCAGATTTTCCTCTTGTGGATTATGAAGAATTGGCAGTTGAATTTTGAGCAGATGAAGACATTATAAGCAAGCTACAAAACAAAATCAATAAGGTGACAAAATTGCTTTATTTTTTTTTTTGTCATTTCTCTCCTAAATATTCAAAGAAAGTGAACCTATCAAAAAAATAAATAAATATATATATATATATATATTCAAACAAAGTGAAGATTTATTTTTTTGTCTTTTATTTTAAATTATCTTTTTTCTTCTCTCTAAAACTTCCAAACAAGCTATTAAAGTAATATTAGTATAGCATCAATAGTAAGGCCTGGTTGATTCTATACCAACAACACACAATATCCAATCCCCATCCAACTGTATGTGAATGGGCTTCCTAGAGCATTACCTATGTGATAATCTAACTTGGCTTTTTGGTTCCAGTTAATTCAAGTTAAATTTGAAGCATAATCCCTAGGGATAGCATAAAGTCAGTATAAGAGTGATCTAAAAATCTATAACATTCAAAAACAAAGCATTGTATGAATACAAATTATAGATAATAAAAAGACAAAGAGTCCAGCACAAGACAGAAATAGAAGGGATTGATGCAAACATACCTGCAACACTCTGGTTTGAAGAATCTGACAATTCTCCACCACAGATTCACCACCTGCAACACACAATTCCAATTCTTAAACAAACCCAATATAAAAAAAATCAAATCAAAGTAACTTACATAAAGCAAACATAGTAAATTCAATTCGTAAATAAGATAAACAGCCCATAAAAGTAATCAAGCAAAAATCACAAACCCACTTAAGACTGAACTCAAGCAGCTAAAATTTGCAAATTAAGAGACCCAAAATTAAGTCGACAAATAACGGCCCCAGAAAGAAATGGCATTTGGCGTAAATGATTGGAGGGAGACCTTTGGAGTATGCCGTGTGTACAACATATGTGTGTGTTGAAGAAAAAGGATGAAAAAAATTGAAGAAATTTTGAATGAAGAAAATATGAAAATTAGGGCTCAAAACTTGAAGAAAAAGGATGAGAAATTTACGTGGTTCTGGTCACTTCTGGTTGTTAGGCATCGAGATGCAGACTGCAGAGAATGGGTGAGGGCTTCACTGTTTCAGTCGATAGCTGCGAGTGCGATCGATCGAGGAGACTGGGTGAGGGCTTTACTACTTTAGTTCAGTCGATGGCTGCGGCCTGCGAGTGCAATCGATCGAGGAGACAACTCAGCCGAGGACTGGGCTGCGAGTTTCAGTCGATCGAGCCATCGAGGAAAGAGGAAGGAGTCGAAGTACAAGGGCTGCAACGAGTCGACGCGATTGACTGGCGAAGTTACGAATTTTGGATCAAATGAAATGAGGGATTCGATCTTTAAGCTTTTATACATAGTGAAGAACCGGTGTGAACCGGTGACCCAGTACCGGGTCACACGGCTCACCGGTTGGACCGTCCAGTTTTACCGGTTTTCATTTTTAAAACGATTTTGAGCTTAGAACGGGTTTGTGAGTTAAACTGGACCATTTTGTGGACCGGTCGACGGTTCAACCGGTTGTGTAATACCCTGACCCGGGTTAGCACGTATACCGAGGTAAGCTGGCTCAGGTAGCGTACTATCAGTTGTAACCCAAGATATTTAAACTCTATATTTTGATGAATACCGATTTATGACCCGGGCCATGTCTAGTCACCCGGAACCCAGCCTCGTAATACGTGCACACACGCAGTTCCATGCATGCATGCATATACGTATACACATGCAATATATCTAAAATAAGGTGCATGTGTGCAATTACGAATTTAGAAAATATATGTAAATAATATATACGTATAATTATGTACATACGTGCGTATAAAAATGGTATAGTATATATATATATATATGTATATATGAAAATATATATATATATATATATATGTACATGCAAAATTATAAAGAAATAAAACAAAAGAAAAAAAAAGATGAAAAAGAAAAGGCTGCCAAGGACAGCCGTGAGTGTGTGAGTTAGGTGAGGGAATATATATGTCTATTATTATGAATATGCATATATATATATATATATATATATATATATTCTCATAAAGTAATATGACTCCACCAACCCTAACCTAATAGGTATGGTGGAGTAAGGTGCAAATCAGAAGAGGTATGGGAGGAGGTATAGCTGTGACAAGATCAGTGGAGTGAGATTTGGGGCAAGAAATATATGTATATATTATATAAAAGTGTATATACACATCCTTGTGTGGGAGTGAGGAGATCAGAGAGAGAAAAGCCCCAAGGAAATTCGACTGAGTCAAGAAAGAACCCAGGAGCAGAAACAGAAGGGTTTAGAGGGTCACAGTAAGCAAAAACTAAAAACCCAAGTTAGTGTTTTGAGTTCTGTTTTTGTGATTTACAGCATGATAGCTTGATCTAAAGCTAGGGTTCTCATAAGCATGAGTTTAGCTTTTAAATGCAAAAAGAATGATAGAAAAAGGTGCTAAAATGAGTTAGAAATATCGAGTTGCAGGTCGACTGAATAAATCGAGTTTCATGCATTTGATGTTTTAAACTTGGTTAAATGTTAAGGAAATAATCTTCATGTATACAGGAATGAATTAGGAAGAAATCAGGGTTAAAATAGTCATGAAATCTGCATGAAAATTTGAGATATCCAGTCGCCGGAAACTGGGAAAGAACAGTGATGGAAACCATAGTTTTCTTAGGTTTAAAACTACCTAAATGAAAGCTTAAGGCTGGGGGATTCATTTGGCATGAAAAGATCGAAAAAGTAACAAAAATAAACGTTAAACAGTGAAGATTTGTAACTAGGGTTTACTGTTCCGGCGACTGTGGCAGGAAAAACAGTCGGGGAAGATGACCGAAATGTCGGGGTGGCATTTCGGGTTAAGACGAACCGGGTCCGGGCCGGGTCGGGTTGAGATCCGACCGACCGCAACAACGGAGCCAACATTGTGTCGTTTTGTATATAAAATTAAAATGGATTGGGCTTGTTTGGTTACATGGATAGGAAATGTGGAAATTGGGTTTGGGCTTATCCAAACCGTGGATAGGATAGGAGAATTGGATTATTTTAATCCGGTTCTCTGAAATTGACTGAACCAGTTGGTTCAAGTAACAAGTCAGGTCGGTTTAGGGTTACTGGTTATGAACCAACTAGTTCAGACCGCAACTCTGAAGAATTATGAACCGACCCCAGAAGTTTTAGGAAATTCCACTATGGCCCAAACAGAAAAATTAATAAAATATTAATTTTTACAAAAATACCCCTAATTCAAATAAGGGTCAAACGAAGTCCAAACGAGTCAAATGAATAATCAAAATTTATTATCTCGGACATTCTGAGTCCAATGGTGAGGTTCGTTTCACGAGATGGGGTCCTGAAGGATAACATACCGTAAAAGTGCAAAATGACCATTTTGCCCTTTTTAGTACAAAAGTCCAAATGGAATTTCGCGAAAGCCTAAACCGACTTTCTTCGACGTTCCGGACTCAATGGTAAGGTCTAAATTAGTGTTAGAGATACTTATGATAGCAAGACATAAAATTTGTTGAATAGCATTAATTCTGAGACGGATTTACTAATATATAGGGAATTCCAAAAGCAAGGCAAACTCACGGATTTCCTAATATAGGACTGCATTAGAGGTAAGTGGATCACTCTCTCTTACATGTGGTGTTTCCATAAGCCAAGTTTATTCTTTTACTGCCAAACTCGTACTCTTGAATGTATTGATATCCTTGTGTTCCACAATTCGATATTTTCTATCTTGTGGACATTTGATCGACCAATGTATCATTGTTATCATGTTACACCGTGCCTTGAAAGGCCTACTGTTGTATCCTTACTGAATGAATGATATTCCATTTTTATATTCTATGGAATTACTTATGATCATGACATGTTTATGAACACGGGAGTTGTGCTCAGTCACAACACCCATCTGATGCTATCTGACTGACTGGGACCTACGGGTCAAGTCCGTGAACGGATAAATAGCAATTCACTGGAATTCACTGGAGGGTATGCCGGGCCCCAAAAGATCGAGGTCTGCCGAACCCTGACACAGAATAACAGCATCTCTTATGACTGATAGAACTTGATTGTTGACTGACGTCATCCCTTATGATTCTTCGAGTCTCGAGGGACTTGTATTATTGATTTGATTGTGATCGGTTCATTGTGGCAGTACTTCATTGTTGTTACATTATCATTGAAACTCTTCATATTGATATTACACCAAATACTTCTGATTGTGTATTGTGATTATTGTTTCATTGGCCCTCATGGCAATTGTTTCCATTAGCCCTCGTGAAAATTGTTTTCATTGGCTATCACAGCATCTTATTCTTATGATTGGCTATCATAATCTTATTCATGGATTTATTGATCATCGATACCAGTGTTGGAGATCTACATTTACTTACTGAGCTTTGTAGCTCATTCCACCCCACTTACCCCCATTTCAAGTGATGACACTGCAAGACCCTAGAAGGAGTCTACTAGCGTAGGGGGACATTTTGAAGTACTGTACCAGTCTATGTTAGTTCTCCCATGTATTCACCACCCCCGGGTGCTGGTTATGTTTAGTTCTCATTTTGTCTTATGTAGAACTATGTCATGTATTTAATAGACTTCCGTTATTTAAATTATTAAAAGACTTCCGCTGGATTACTATAATTGATAAAGACTTTCGCTGTTCATTGTTTAAAATTTTTAGTACATTGCATATTAGTACTATGATACAGGAATGAAAAAAGTAGGGACGGCCTTCGGGTCGGCCCCGCGACACGAGATCCGCATAGAGTAGGTTTCGGGTCGTGACAGGTTGAACAGGCCGGTCCGGTCCGATTTTTAAAACATTACTTATTTATAACCATTTTTCAGATAGCTTATAACAGATGATATGCAATGAGATAACTAGCAGAACTAGTGAAGCACAAATGATTTACACTAACGAGATGAACTCCAAGTCAAGTTGACTTCGTACTCTGTAAGGTTAACTTCACAAGTTGTAACATAATATTACATCATTAGTGATGAGGCTAGCCTAGTATGTTGGATCACTATGATTAAATTGTACTTGGAGACATTCTGACTGTTGATCGTTGGAGATGAGTTTTGACCAGCTGGATTGTATTGGTGTAACTTTAGCTTTAAGTAATTCATTGATATAGAATAGACACATTGGGGCATGTATAGTGAAACTTTAGAGATATTTGGTGACTAATCCTAGACGTGCTCTGATGTGTTTGGATGAGTTGCATTTATGAATAAAAAAAAATGTTTTTAATTTCCGCTGCTTTGACCCTACATTTAGAATGCAATTCATTGTAAAGTTCAGAAGTTGCCTTTGGTTGGCCGCATTGTCGGTGGAGAAAACTAACAAGGTGGCCAACTGGCATCACGCCCTCGGGATCCGCGTAGGTTGGGTTTCAGGTAGTGACAATATGCCTTCCAATTCATCAATGCAATGCAATGGTAATATGCATGACAAACCCATGCAACTCTATGCCACACCCATGTCTCGCTTCATGATCCTTCCCCGTCAGCACGCGAGTACTGTCGTATGTCTCGCTTCACGGTCTGTCCCCATTGGATCGCAAGTACCATGGCCAATTTTGACTTTTTTACCACGGATCTACACCCTCATAATGCATAACACCAACACACGCCATGTTTCCAAAGATTCAAGTATGCCAATATGCCTTGATTTTTTTATGCAATTTCAATGAGTCATTTATCAAAGACTTGGGGTATGCCTTAAATAATGCATCATACATAAAGCAAACTATAACTTTTAAACCACGAAACTTTGTCTACATGAACTTAGCATATAATCCAATCAATTACACATAATCATGTTACATGTTCACAACTTAAACAAATTCCCAAAGATTACATAAGTACACAAATTACCAATACATTAAGGAATCATAACTTTCAAACTACAAGACTTTGTCCGCATGAACATAAGTTAGAATGCAATGAATTATACATATATTCAAGTTACATGTTCATCACTTCACCAAATTCCCAAAGAATACATAAGTACACAAGGTACCAACCTTAGGTTTTCAAAGTAACTACATGCTAAGTGGTTTTCTAACAACAAACAAGTATGTAAATCATATAATAAACATATAAAAACACTCCTAAACTTAACCTTATTCTTTACTTAGCAAAATATCATACCTAAAAGGGTTTTTCTCAACCCTAGGGAGTTGTACTCGCTGTGCAACCAAACCAATTGGTAAGAACATAGCCCTTGACGTGGGAAACAATTTCCTAGAAGAGAGTCTTGTGAAATTCCAAGGCTAGAGATGAGTTTTGGAAGGTAGAAAGTTGAAAAACCTAGGATTTTCTCACATTTTCTCTCCAAGCACGACTTGTTGTATATTCTCAGACTAATTCTGAGAATTTTAAGTGTCAAGTGCTATATTTATACTCAAGGGGCTAAGGGGTGAAAAGACCCTTTTGCTCTTAATAAGTCGCAGGACCTTGTTACACTACAACCCGTCCTGAAATGTCTCAATTTGACATTCTGCTTTAACCAAATTTCTTAAAATTATTTTAAATGATATTTTTCTGAAAAATTTATTTTCGCCTATTGGCGGTTGCAGCCGGGCCCATCCAGGCCACTAGGATGCCCTTTTGGGTCCATTTTTTAAATTATCTCCGATTATGCTCAAATTCTCATAAGATGTGTATTTTAACATTATAAGCATATTTCTCTTCTATGACATACTCAAATTATGCTTCTAAATATGACTTATGTAATACCCCGACCTGAGAATGTTGGGTAATGAGGCACGTTTTACGAGGTTATGAAAAAATGAGTGTAAATATTATGCCCTTAAGAATATGATAAATTAATTTAATGTAATTAATTTATTAATATAAGAAATTAAGTATTAGTTATAATTAATATAAAATGTGATGATTAATTTATAAAATATAATTAATTGAATAACTAATTTGTTAATTAATTAAACATAAGAAATTAATTAAATATATATATGTGTGTGTGTGTACATAGAACCGTGAGGGTGTGTGAGTGTGTGATATTATATATATATATATATATATATATATACACATGGAGGAGACATGAAGTTAAGGAAGGTAAGGTGCCTATGTACAAAATATGTATATTATATGTTATTAGGTGAAGAGGAATGGGAGAAGGGATGGCCCAAAATCAGAAGGTAAGTAGGGCTGATTTGATGGAGTATAGGAGTAAGGGTGATAGCCATTAATTGCTCACATATGCATACATACAATGTATACACCTGCCACACATGTATTTGACACACAAAATAGAGAGGGAGAGTTCTGAGGAGAGGGAAGGAAATCTCAGAGGAAGAAGAAAGAGGAGAAAGCCATTGTTGAAAGTAAAACATCAAAAACTTAACATTTTCTCTCTCTAAAAGTTTTCCTATGCATGAACTGTTTTAGCTTCAAAATTTTGTATATATGATGTTTAAAGTAAATAAACATGAACAAGGCATGAAAAACAAATTCTTAAACAACCTAAAACACCTAGCCGTACAACGACAGCCATGGATGACCTTCAAAAACAGGTCTGAAATGGGTGAAATTAAATGGGTTCTAACCTACCAAGACCTCAAGATGAGGTCAAGAACGTTTCAAAAATACCACTACGCGATTCCAGAACCTAAGTACAACCTCCAAATGTTGAGTTGCAGGTTACGGGTTTGAAACCCAAAGTTTTAAACTTAGAGTTAAAACGATATTCATGAATGGAAACTAAAACTACATGTAATATGGATTTCAAAGAAACAAACCCCAAGAGTTTTAGCTCAGAAATGAGCATTTACGGCGGGATTATTGTTCTAGGTTATCAAAGCTTAAAACCGAAATAAAGAGTTCATTTTGAACTCCCCAAATGAATGCCAAGTTGGTCGTTTGTACCTTAGAAATGTTTTGGAATCAAAACAATGAGAAATAGCTGAGTAGGAAGGCACGAAAATGGAAGAAATGGAATCGGGATTAGGGTTTTTAGAGGGGGTCGACGTGGGGAAGAAGAAGACGGGTCAACTCAGTCTTAAATTAAGGCTGAATCAACTCGGATACGTGGCAGCCTCTGGGCTTGCCACCGAATAAGTAGAACGACGACGTTTTAACATGGTTTTAAATTAAATAAACGCTAGGGCTGATGTCATCATGACGTCAGCAACACATATAAGAACCGACTGAACCGGATTGGTCCAGTTAAAACCAGACCGGTTCACTTATGTTGAAACTGAACCCATTGGTTTTTGGTTTTAATTCAATTTAATAAACCAAAGCTTTTGTTATTTACGGATTGACCCCAGAACTTCTGGACAATCCTACTATAGCCCAACTAATGGAGGAATTATGCAATTACACCCTTGGAAAATAATTAAATAATAAATTTAATTATTTATTAAATAAAGTAAAATTACTATTTTGCCCCTAGGTCAAATATGAAGCAAATTAAGTCCAAATTAAACATATGAATAGTGTATCCTTACTATTTTGGATATTTTGAGACTAATGGTAGGATCCATTTTATGAGACGGGACCCGAAAAATAAAGACACGTAAAGGGGTAAATGACCAAAATATCCCTTGTCCAAAATTAACAAGTTATTAGTGTATTCTTACTATCTCGGACCTTCTGAGTCCAATGGTGGGGTTCATGACACGAGATGGGGTCCCAGAAAATAAAGACACGTAAAGGGGTAAAATAACCGAAATACCCCTGGTACCCTAAAGCCAAAATGAAACCAGAGAAGGTCTAAATTGACTTTCTTCGACCTTCCGGACTCAATAATAGAGTCCAAATTATGAAACGTAGTACGAAAAATATGACACGTAAAACGATAAAATACCATTTTGTCCTTTTACATATAAAAGTCCGAATTAAATGTTAGGAAAGCCTAAACTAACTTCATTCGACGCTCCGGACTCAATGGTAGAGTCTATTCAACCAAAAGAAATGTCTAAAATAAAAAGACATAAAATTTGTTGAATAACATCTGTCAAATGACTATAAATTAAAGTAATGCCAAAACACTAATCTAAGGCGTATACGAGGAAATAAATTACGAAAAGACACGACACGTAAATATGTGAAGTAAATAAATTTAAATTAAAGTTAATGGAGCTACCAGAAGAGTATAAATTGAAATGAATTCAATTCCTAACACATTAAATTGTGTCATAGGTTAAGAGTACGAGTTAAGTTAAGTACATATGAAATTATGAAATCGTTTTAGGATCTAATACGATTTAAGCATAAGTTAAGGAATATCGAGATGATATTACAATGAATGTGAAGTTGATGAGATGTTTATGAATTGTTCTTAGGAACTACAAAGGAAGTGGGAAAGCGCATTATTAGCACTAACCCTAAAGGACCAATGTGAGTAACCCTATATTTGAAGTGGAGATTTAACTCCATGGATTTGAAAAGGTTTTAAATGCAAAGATATGAAGTGTTTGAAATTCCAAATTCAGTATTTACATTATTCAGTTTTAAATTGTTCTGTTTTATAAACTCTATTATGACATGCTTAGTGAATGAATTCTACCATAGTTTTTTTCAAACATATTTCAACATGTCTAAAGTTTTAAATGCCAAATTATGTAAAGTGTTCTAATTTTGTTATATCAAATGTTTAAAGGTTTTGTTATGAAATTATGTACATGAGGTTTTAAATGTTCATTAGAAGCACCTATTTGAAGAAATCATGTATTAAATGTATTTGAATGTAAGAAAAATTGTGCCTAAGCACCATGGGTTTTTGGTTGGGTTGTACAGAACTCAGCCGACTTTTCACATAACAGATTCTTGGGTTGTACGTAACTCAATTAATCTGTAAAAATATGATGGGACTTTGGGTTGCACGGAACTCAATTTACTGTCAAAATGCCAGGTTGCAGGATCTAATCCCCCAGGCATGAGATACCTCGAGGAACTCTATCTGTTCTGTCAAAAAATGAGTCTTACCTAACTTTTAGGGACCAGGAAGACGATCCTGATCGGTTCAGTTAGGTTATCTCCATTTATACGTAATATGGGAGTTCGGTTCAAAACAGATTCCACTAATAAAAGAGATAAGATGACAAATGAGTTTGAAAATGAAAGCAGGTTTTACCCTCATTTTCAATATGCATACGTTTTGAGTTTTATATACTCTTTTTAAGAAATACATATTATGTTATATGTTTTGAAGTTTATATGAAGAAGTATATGTTAGCTTGAATACTTTTAAATGTTTCAAAGATATCTGTTTTATGAAATGCATATGTTTTGAGTTATATACTCTATTTGACGAAGTACGAGTTTAGCTTGAATACTTTAAATGTTTCGAAGCTATCTGTTTTAAGAAATGCATATGTTCTATGTTCAAGTATACGAGCAATTGGCAGTGAATGTTTTACAAACTCTTATGTACTAAAAAACCACTGCTAATTAAAACCCCATGACGAATACTGGAATTGCTCACAAGCTTAGATTAGCTTACCCGAACTTTGTTCGGATCCCCCTTTCAGGTGATTAGCAGCAGTCTTGACTTGAGGATGATGATGATGAATCCGCTGTTTTTGGAAGTTATGTTCAAAGTAGTTTTTGTCTAGTACTACGAACATTAAGTATGAAATTTTGTATTAGTAAAATAGTACCCTGTTATGTATAAGCCCCACGGGGCAATTAAACATGTATCTATTATAAAAGCCTTTAAGTTTTTAGATATGCTCTAAATGTATGATCATGTGTACCATTGTAATTAGCGGCAGTATCGGACGGATGTACAAATTTTAAAATGAGAAAAGAAAAGAAAAAGTTTTTCACGCTTCCGCAACCACATGAAGCAAATCTATTCGATACCGCTGCAGATGCGAGCCTTGTCCCGAGGCCTTCGGGTCTTGGGGCGGCAGTCGCGACTCGAGATCCGCACAGGGTGGGTTTCGGGTCGTGACAACTTATGTCTAAATGATCCATGTATAGTGCCCTACCGACAAATAGCGCATGAATAATGCCCTACCGGCAAAAACAAAAACTTTATCTTGATTTTTCAGATCTTTACATCTAGAGTCTTATTTAGACCCTCAATTCACATTATTATGCTTATGATAGTCAATTATATCAGATTGGCTATTTTTAGGATTTATTCGGCCTTTACTTTGTATTTCCTATGCTTAGGGGTATTTTAATCATTTCACATTTTATGATATTCTAACCCCAAATCATTATTTATTCATTTATACAATTTCACAATTATTTGGACCTCCATTGGTATCAATTTCGTCTAATTTGGACTTTATTTGGGCTCCATATTGTATTAGACGTATTTTGGTAATTTTACATCTTATGGTGGGACCACCCCGGAGTCCCCGAATGTCCAATCCGACATTTTCATTATGTCCGGAACGTCCGAAAACATTAAGGCAACATTTTTCAAATCTTAACTTGGACTTCATTTGGCTTCTGGCGTCACTAAAGGTAAAACGGTAATTTTACTTTTTACGCGTCTTAGTTTTTCGGGATTCCGTCTCATAAAATGGACCCTGCCACTAGGTCCAGAATGCCCAAAATAGTTTAAAATACTCTATTTTTTTAATTTATTTGGGTAACGGGACAATTTATAAAAATTAATTTAATTTAATTATTTAATTTCATAATATATATGTATATATATTTTTATTTAGTTAATATAATGTCACATATGCCATGGTGGCACAGTGGTCAGAGGTTGGGTTTTAGAATTTAGGCAAGTGAGAGGTTGGGGGATCAAACTTGAGGAGCTGCGGCTCCCCCTTTATTTTCCTATAATTCGTGTGCCAAACAGCGGACAAGGGATAAACTAGGATGGGTTATCCTAGTTCCAACAATGAATATTGAATCAAACCCCCTACCCCTGCAACCAAACAAGCCCATTTTAATTTAAAACTAATCATCAAAACGATATCGTTTAGCTTAAGAGTAAAAACCCAAATATTTCAAAACAACACAGTTTCATTTAAAACCCAAACCATTTTATATTCAAGTGGGAACACGACCCGAATCCGAACCAATGACCCGACCCTCACTGTTCTTCTTCTCCGGCGAAGGTTCCGATCACTCTCTCTGATGCCAGCGATCTCTGGCGACCATTTCTAACTACTAGACCAATGGGGTTCAACCCCTTTTTCATGGGGATTCCAAATATATAATTGGTTTTGTGATTGGGTGAGCCATTAAGCACGAAATAGGATGTTTCAGTGGGTCTCCGGCAAGACCCGCTTTTCTGGTGAGAAAGTTTTCTTTTATTTCGTTACAAGCTGTTATTTTAGTTCCTTTTTCTTCCCATATGTTCATGTGAGTGTGGGGAGCATTTCCCCATTCCTAAAACTCATCAAAGTAACCTATATTTCAATCACCCCACAAACCCGTACATACCTGCAACTCCATTTTTCTACCTCGTTCTTTGGTCATTTTGATCGTTTTCAATTGCAGTAAGATCCATTTTCAATCTAGTCTCGACCCTCGATCACCAAATAACATTTGGTTAAGGGTTTTTCATAACCAAAAATTTTTGGTTCGGTTGAGGTGAGTTCTTGGGTCTACTTAACCTAATTTGCTCCCTCTTCTTTCAACTTTCATCCTCTTAACATTTTAAGTGCATGCATGTTTGTCAGACATAAAAACAGTAGCTAAAAGTGAAAGTGTGTTGTGAGAGAAAACTACCTTATTGTTGTGACTCTCCCTCTCTTCGGTCTCCCTCTCTCCCTTTTTCTCTTCTCTAGGGTTGGTTCTGAATCTTCACTAAGATTCGGACAGACATGCACAATGGTTGATCCTTCCTTCTTCTTCTCTTCTTCTTCTTTCTCTCTCTTCTTCTTCTTTCTCTCCTTCCTCACTTTCTCTCTCTAAATGCATAAGTACAGTCTGCCTTACGTACAGTATGTCATATATATATATATATAGACACATTTTTTTTTATAAAAAAATTGAGGTGTTGCATGTAACCTCATTGGTTGAGGTGAGAGGTGAGATGGAATTTATAGTGTTTGTATATATATCTTGTGAGATATATAGCATAAAATGTTGGCAACCCAAATGGCTTTCTTTTTAGGTTTTAAATTCTTCAATTATTTTTGGTTAAGGGTTCAAGTCCTTGGGGTAGCAAATTTGGCTTATTTTTTTTCATTTTTTCCCTTTAGTTTGGCAACTTTTAACATTATTTGCCAGATTTTTACATTGTGTCTTAATTGCTTTAAAAACCTCTTCGTATTCTCGCCTTGCTTTTTAATTTTGTATGCTACTTTTATTTGTCGTAGACTTTTCATTTTAATGTTTTACATGGTATTTTATTCATACTAAACATGTGTCACATTTATTGGTGAATTTGTAATTAAGTTCGTTTTATTCGTGCATCACTCTAATTTGCCCAATTTTCTTTCGTGTAATAATTCTTAACATTTACTGCCTATTAGTTTCAATTTAAATTGCCGAATAAATTAATATATATATTTAAGCTCAAAAAGTGGCATTTTGTGTCGTCGTAAATCATGTCTATTATATAAGTTGAAAAATTGAGACATTTATTTATTTCAAATTTTTGGGGTATTACAGTTGTGCTGTTGGAGATTATATGTTGCAGAAGTAATTTGGAGGTTAATGTTTCAACAGCAGATGAGGTACTTCTTTCTACAGGTGTATAATTGTTTTGTGGCCAAAGAGTTAGAAAAGCTCATTGGAGTTGAAAAAGTAGGCATGAAGACATTGGAGAGGATGGTGAACGTTGGATTATTATGTATTCAAGATGACCCAAACCTGCGTCCTTCGATGAAGAATGTGACTTGATGTTAGAAGGGACAATGGATATACCAGTCCCCCCATCTCCAAGTCTTTTGTGATTGCTTGATATGTAATTAATATGTTGTTGTATCTGTGCATAAATTCTGTGTATTTCACACCCAAAAACATTTAAGGCTTTTTTGTGAGTAAGCTATTTTGAGGTCCTAGCTTTGTATCTTGTCTGTCCCTCTTTGAAAAATTAGTAACATAAGTGTGCGCTTTTATATGCGTCCTCCATACAAGACATAAGCAAGCCCACGTGTACATGAGACAAGCCTGGTATTTGGCCTGGAAAACTAATTAACTCACCAACGATCCTCACGAATTTGGGTTTTCAAGCCACGCTTTACAACCTTGACCTTTCGTTTGCAGAATCTTGCTACGCGTTTTGCATTATTAAGGGGATGTGTTTGTATGTTGGAGACTGATTGTATGTTGCAAAAGTAATTTGGAGGCTAATGTTTCAACAGCAGAAGGTACTTCTTTCTACATGACTGTATAATTGTTTTGCGGCCAAAGAGTTAGAAAAGCACATTGATATGTTGTACTGTAACTTCTATTCCTAGGATAAAATGCATGTTGCTTTCATGTAGATATCGAAAGCAAGTCTCATGCAGTGAAGTGATATAATAATTGGTGCTGCTCTTTTCAGATCTGAAAGCTTCTTCTCTCGAATTCTCTGTCAAAAACTCAAGGTCAAAAGGTCACCGGAAAGGTTCCGGTGATAACCGCTCCGATGATAAGGGTTTGAATGAGTTCACCCTGCAATCATACTCTTACAGTGAGCTTCAGAGGGCAACCAATGGCTTCAAAGAAGAGCTGGGAAAGGGCTCTTTTGGAGCAGTTTACAGAGGAACTTTATACAAAGGGAAAAAACTTGTTGCTGTGGAGAGACTAGAGAAGGTGGTAGACGAGGGTGAAAGGAAGTTTCGAGCAGAAATGACAGTAATTGGGAGAACTCATCACAGGAACCTAGTTCGGTTGCTTGGTTACTGTGCTGAGGGAACAAAGAGGCTTCTGGTTTACAAATATTTGAGCAATGGTTCTCTTGCAGATCTTATCTTCAAAGCTGAAAGGCGTCAGGATTGGAATGAGAGAGTGAGGATTGCACTGGATGTTGCTAGAGCCTACATGAAGAGTGTGAAGCCCCCATCATACATTGTAATATAAAGCCTTAAAACATTTTGATGGATGAATTTTGGACAGCTAAAATCTCTGACATTGTGGATGATGAAGTTGACAAGAAGAGCCTGGAGAACATGGTCAAAGTGGCACTATGGTGTATTCAGGATGAACCAGCTCTTCATCCTTCAATCAAGAGTGTAGTGTTTGTGATATCCCGACCCGGGATACGACACGTATACCGAGGCAAGTTGATTGAATAGTGTAATATGGGCTGTTTAGAGCTCTAAATTATTTTATTGTATGTACAGAATAGTATCAGTAATATAGCCAGTGTCGGGTAACACCCGAGCAACTCAGAACCCTACCTCGAAAGGCGTGCATGCATGCAACCCATGCATGCATACGTACGTACACATGCATAGTTCACGAAATATTAGTGTATGTATACGTGACTAAAAATACAATTATACGTATTTATATGGTTATAAATACATGTATAAAAAATATGTATTTTATATGTATATATGTGTATAATGTAAATGTATTATGTATATAAATGCAAATAATTAAATTAAGATAAAGAAAAAGGAGAGGGAAGCTTCCAAGCAACAAAATATCAGTGTGTGCATCACTGTGTATGTGTGTGCATCACTGTGTGTGTATGTGTGTTTGGGAACCACACCAACCGACTTGGTGAGGTGGTGTGTGTATATATGTAATATATGTGTATATATGTATATGTGAGGTACGTGGATGGAGGAGAATGAATGGGCGGTTCTCTGCAGTCAAGGATGACTGCAAGAGAGAGAGAGAGAGAGTGATAAGGTAGAGAGAGAAAGGGGCGGTGGGTGTGATTGCTTATATATATATATATATATATATGTATACGGGTTTTGTGAGTTGAGAGGTTAGAAAAGAAAAGGAAGGGTCAGGAACTGAAGGGAAGAAGAAGAGAGAGAGACTGATTCAAAAACAGAGAGATTTGGAGGGTCATAGTGAGCTAAAATCCGAAACCCAGGTAAGTAATTTAAGTTCTGTTTTTACGATTTAAAGCATGAAGCTTATATATATTGGTAGGGTCTAAATCAGCATGAAATATAGAACTAAATGCAAAAAGAATGATAGAAAAAGGTTTAGAAACCAAAGAGAAATTCACAGTTGCAGGTTTGTAGAGAATAATCGGCCACTTGACATTTCATGCGTTAAACCTTGTTTAAATAACCTAAGAATGATCCTATGAAGTGCATAAATTTAATAGAATGAAAAAAGGGTCGAAACAGTTGAGAACCGAGGGTAAAAATGAGAAAAACCAGATCACCGGAAAACCGGCCGGAGCTATTAACCTCCATATTCAAGAAGATTGGGAAGGTTTTGAGGGAAATGGAGGATAGGAATGAGGTCGTGGGGAAGAAAGGAAGAGATTGGCGTTGAAAATGGGAGAGAAAATTGATCGGGACAGGTTGCCGTCACCGGAGATGGTGACGGAACCCTACTGTTTTCCTACCGGAGTGATGAAGGGGGTGACCGGATTGTCGTGGGGTCTATTCGGGTTAAAAGGAAACGGATCGGGGTTTGGATCGGGTCGGGACCCGACCGAATATGAGATGGGGCATGAAACTGTGTCGTTTAGATTTAAATTTTAAATGAAATTGGGTTGTTTGGCTATGGAGATAGGAAATGTGAAATTGGGTTTGGGGTTATCCAAACCATGGATAAGATAGGGACTGGGATATTGTATTCCGGTTCTATGAATTGAACTGAACCGTTTGGTTCAGTGAAGAACCGAACCGGTTAGGGTTTCTAAGCAGTGAACCCACTAGTTCAGACCGCAACTCTAAATATTTACACTTTGACCCCAAATGTTTTAAGAAATCCCACTAAGGCCCAAACAGGAAAAATTAATAAAATATTAATTTTTACAAAAATGCCCCTATTTCAAAAATAGGTCAAACGAAGTCCAAACGATGCAAATGAATAATCAAAACTTATTTTCTCGGACGTTCTGAGTCCAATGGTGGGGTTCGTTTTACGAGACGGGACCCCGAAGGATAAAATACCAGTAAAAGTGCAAATTGACCATTTTGCCCTTTTTAGTACAAAAGTCCAAATGGAATTTCGCGAAAAGCCTAAACCGACTTTGTTCGGCATTCCGGACTCAATGGTAAAGTCTAAATTAGTATTTGAAATACTTATGATAGAAAGGCATAAAATTTAATGAATAGCATTTATTCTAAAATGTATTCACTGATATATAGGAAACTCCAAAGGTAAGGGTACACTCACGGATTTCTGAGATAGAATCACGATAGAGGTAAGTGGATCACTTTCTCTTCCATGTGGTGTTTCTAAAGCCAAGTTTATTCTTTACTGCCAAACTTGTACTCTTGAAAGTACTTCATGTTATTGCTATCCACAATGTGATATTGTTCTATCTTGTGGACATTGATTTACTATTGTACCATTGTTATCATATTGAACCATGCCTTGAAAGGCTTACTATTATGCTTTACTGTATATATGATATTCCATTTTCATACTCCTATGGAATCACAAATGATCATGCTATGTTATAAATGCTGGAGTTGTGCTCAGTCACAACATCCATCCGATGCTTCTGTGACAAACTAGTCCGTGAACGGATGTAGAGATTCAAAAAAAATGAGGAAAAAATTTTTCATTTTTGCCGATAGGACATTTTTGCATGCACGGTTTTGTCGGTGAAGCACGGTTTTGTTAGTAAAGCATCTACATGCATTATTTCACCGTTTGACATGTTTAGATGCATATTTGGAGTGTGTCGTAGAAGAGAAATATGCTTAGAATATTGAAATGTACCTTCTGTACGAATTTAAGCCAAAACGGAAACAGTTTCCAGAATTGGACCAAAAGGGCATCCGGGTGGCCCGGGTGGAAACGGCCAAACCCGGCCTCAGGCGAAAATTTATTTTTTGAAAATTTTCATTTAAAATAATTTTATGAACATTGGTTAAAACAAAATTTCAAATTGAAGCGTTTCGGGACGGGTTGTAGAGTAACGGGGGCCCCGGGCTCATTAAGGGCAAAATGGTCATTTACTCCTTGGCCCTTTGCCCCTACACTATACATACAACCCTCAGAAGGAATTAGAAACAGAATTCATTCTGTTTTTTTAGAGCAGTGGTCGTCCATAGAGAGAAAATGAGAAAAAGCCCTAGTTTCTTCAAGCTTCAAGCCTCCGAAACACGCACTTCGAGTGAAATTTTCGCCGAGCTTCCTTCTGAGAAGTTGTTCCTCTCATCGAGACCTGTAACGTCACAGAACAGTTCGGCCATCCAGCGAACACAGCCTCCGCAGTTTGTGAAAAACTTATTTAGGTATGATGTGGTACTAAGCTAGCAATAGGTTTAAGTTTTCTTGTATTTTTTCTTGTTGATGGATTGTTTAGGATGTATATTTGAGGTTAGGAAACCACCTAGAAGGTAGTTCCTTTAAAAAGTCTAGAGTTGGTAGTTTAGGGATATATGTGTTCTTGATGTTGTTGGATGCTTTGTTGCCTTGATTTGGGTGTGTTCCATTGGTAGGAATGTATTGTTACATTTTTTGAACCTATATGCATGTTGACACACCTTGTGGTTTGGGCCATGTGATGAATTGGTGCCTTAGTGCTTTATGAAATTTTTATGTTCTTTGTGAATCATTGGGATTGTGAGATTGTGGTTTAAGTATGTGTTGATGTGTTTAGTCATGATAATATATATATGATGAGTATCGTGTTTTACTAATGTTAGAAATGAAGTTAAGTTAGGAATATTTTGTGAATGACTAGAATGATTTATGTGTTTATTCGGAATGTGTTTACTTGATGATTTGGAGTTGGTTGTTCACATGCTCATACGCTACTTGTACTTTATGAAAATTTAGTGAATGATGAATGTGAATCATGACATGTGTTTAAGTTGATTATATGAGATATGCTTGCATGTGGAATCAGCTGGTGATTTATGTATTATTGTCTCGAGCATGCTATATTGTGGAAACCATGTTTCATTGAGATTGCATTGGCATATTGGCATATGGTGAATCCTTTGAGAACATAGCGTGGGTAGAGCACGTGGTGCTATGCATTATGAGGGTGAAGATCCTGTGGTGAAAAACTCAAAATTGGCCATTGCATTGGTACTTCGTTACCATCGGGGAGTACCCGTAAACGAGACATGGGTGTGGCATAGAGTTGTGCATGGGTGCGTCATGCATACCACTCATATATTACTGCGATGCTTTGAATGACATTTAGATATATACGTACACTTGCACATGCCACGCCCTTAAACTTGTTCCTAGTCTTAGTATTATGTTATACCAGCTGTTGAGCTGACCCATTCGTGGGATATCATTTTTCAGATGAGGCCTCGGGCAATTGAGACTTGTTTAAGTCTTCAAGGATGGGAAGAAATAGATCATGTTGAAGATTTGGCCCTTAGGGCATGTTATGAATGTATGGGCATAAGCCCAATTTATTGTGTCTTGGACTTGAACAAATTGTAAACCTTAGGCCTTGGGCCATTTTAAATTGTATGGGTTGTAACCCAAAAGAATGCATGATATTTATAGTTTAAATGCATACTAAATGGATATATTGGAAATAGTGGGTGTATGCTTAGTTTGATGGATTTGCGGCCACCGAGTGAGGGTGGATTGGTAATGAAATTATATTTTTGATCTTGTGAAAATTAGGTGGAAAACACTTAGAAAAACAAAGGAGGCTATGTCCAATTTTTTTAAAAAAAATAAAGCACTAGAAAAGTGTGTAAAACACCCTTGAAATGAGTGAGAAAAATGCTTAAAATGGGGGCTTAGAAACTAGGGACAAGTAGGTTGAAACTGGGTGGGAAAAAGGGCTTGAAAGACTTAGTGAAAAATTTGGGATTAAAATAGCTTGAAAAATTAGAAGGAATGTCAAACGGCATACTATATGCCTAAATTTCGATTCTACAAAATCATTTCGGCAGATCAGCCCACTTTGTGGGGCTATAACTTTTTGGTCCTTTTGAATTAATTAAAGTGCCTTACATTTCTAGATAGGTCTATCTCTTAGCTTTCTTTTTATATATCACGGACGTTGAAAGCTTTTAAAATGAGAAAGTTATATTGATTTTGCTTCAAGTGTGCAAAATCTGACCTATGGGTAGTGTTTTCACTATAACTTGGGTTCTACGTGGACTTTTTGAGTGATTCAAAATGGTATAGAAACTAGACTCAATAAGGAAGATTTTGGCACAGATTTCATTACGTTTGGATATGTAGATTGAGAGAAAAATCGATTTGAATCAGGGGGTTCGGAGCAGCATTTTCTGAAGTGGAATTTTGCTCCAGGTGAACAGTAACCTTCAAGGTTACTGTTCACTTTTAGCTACTGGTTTCTCACGTTACTGTTCATCCGAAAATTTTTTTTTTTTTTTTTTGATTGTTTCAAACTTTCCGATTTTCGTATAAATTCATTTTAAATCTGAATTGAGTGATTCAAAAGTCAAAACTGATTGCCTCAACGAGTACTATTGTTTAATAATATTTATACTTTAAGACTCCAAATGTGTTTGGGTGAAATTGGGACCGTTTTGGGAATCATTTTCAAATGTGACTTAAACCATTTTAAATATAAATTGGGCGAGATGCTTGAGCAACATTAGGGGACCTTTTTGGAGTTAAGTTAAATGACAAGTGTAGACTTTAAATCTTGGAGGAAAATTGAGGAATGAAGAGGGATATTTCAATCAAACTTATTTAATTATTTCTTTTAGTTTTCGTTCCCTCGCGCCCCGAGTTGGCGAAAATTTGGGGCGTGACAACGGACGAGTAGCAAAAGATGTGAGTTTAACTGAGAGGTATGCCGGGCCTCGAAATACGAGAGGGACTGCCATCCCCTACTACAGATTATAAGCATCTCGATTGGATTATTGTTATGGATATATTGTTGAATGGTTACTGTCTCTTATGGGTTATTTTACATTGTTCATTGGTTTGATTGTAATCGTTTTATTGTGGCAGTACTTTTATTGTGACAGGTTATTATTGAGAAATCCTTATCACTGCTTATTCATTACTCCTGATTGTACATTGTGACCCCACTATTCATTGGCCATCATGGCAACTGTTCTCATTGGCTATCACAGCATCTTACTTCTTATGATTGGCTATCATATTGTTATTCATGGATTCATGTTCTTTATAATCATCGATACCAGTGTCGGAGATCTGTTTTACTTGCTGAGGTTCATAGCTCATTCCACCCCACTTACCCCCCATTTCAGGTGATGACGCTGCGAGACCCCAGTAGGAGTCTAAGAGCGTAGGAGGACATTTTGAAGTACTGTACTAGTCTATGTTAGTTCTCCCATGTATTCACCACCCCCGGGTGCTGGTTATGTTTAGTTCTCATTTTGTTTTATGTAGAACTATGTCGTGTATTTAATAGACTTCCGCTGTTTAAATTATTTAAAAGACTTCCGCTGGATTACTGTAATTGATTAAGACTTCCGCTATTCATTGTTTAAAATTTTAGTACATTGCATATTAGTACTATGATACAGGAATGGAAAAAGCAGGGACGGCCTTCGGGTCGGCCCCGTGACACGAGATCCGCTTAGGGTGGGTTTCGGGTCGTGACAGTGTTGATGTTGGAAAGGATGACTGAAGTTAAAATTGTTGCTGCTTTTATGTAATACTAGTTTGGAAGCACGTGCGTTGCACGTGAAAGGTATATATATATATATTGAATGTTTGTATTATAAGAGATATTATTGCATAACAACCCTAACTCATTCTGAAGCCTCCATCAAAATTGAATAGCGAGAAATACCAAAGAAAGAGGCTTGGTAGGGAAAAAATCCATGACCTAGATTTGATGAACATAGTAGACAAGTAATGAGATAATGCTTCCAATAGCACAAAAAGGTTGTATTGCAAATAATCAAATATAAATTAATCTAAGGGAAAGAAGTTGCAAGCTGAGATCCTATTGTAAACAAGTAGTATATTGTGAATAGGAGAATGGAATTAAAAGTAAAATTGAATAAATCTAAACAATGTTTACGTCTTCATCTCGAACTAAAAAAAAAAAACAAATAAATATTTTTAAAAAAAATAAAATAGAATAATGAAGATTTGAGTACAATATTAGACAAGTAATGATTAAAACATGAATAATAAGTAAATAAAATAAATTATTTTAACTTCTCTTTCTGTCATGTTAGTTGCAATTTTAATTTCTGAAATTTCTTATCCTCACTCTTTGAAAAGATGAAAAATATATCATACTTGTTTTCAAAGATGAACATATGCATATTTAATACCTTTTCGAGTTTTATTTTTGATTCTTTCTTTATTTACTTGTTCACAATTCTCGTTCTTTTAAAATTCTAAAACTATTTGGCTTCCTTTTTCTTTTAGTATTCTAAAATCTATAACTATTTTGTTATTTTTTGATTCCATGAATGAAGTTTTAATAAATATTATAGGGGTGCTCATCCATGAGCCCCTGAATAAGTGCAAAATTAGTAGAATCCAGTCCAAATTTCTTTAACCAAAATATCCAAATTTCTTTAACCAAAATAACCTTTCATGTGAAAACACATAAAAAAGGAATGAAGCTCCCATTCCTACTCCCATTTGCTGCCACATCATCACTCCCCCGTATTAGAAATTTTAAAATTAAATTACTTATAATATATAAATCTATTTTTCATAAAAAATTATATATTTAAACTTTAAAAATCGAGATCTATCAAACAAGATCTAGATTGCATAAAAAATTCTATCAAAAAAGTTCATGTTTTGTCGACAAAAAATTTTTGTCCATTGAATCAAGATAGAGAAATTTCTTTGTTCTCGGACCGAGAAATTTGAAAAATTCTTCCAACAAAAAAAAATATATATTACACATGTTTTTAACAATGTGTCAAACAATTTTATTCCTTAAACAAGTAGTAATACTCCAACAATGATAAAACAAAATAAAATAAAATAAAATAATACACAACTAAAAAAATATAACAAAAAAGAAATGTTTCTCGAACAAAGAATTTAAGTGATTTCTTGAACAAAAAAAAAAAAAATTCATTACACATGTTTTTAACAATACATCAAATAATCTTTGTTCCTTAAGAAAGCGATAATACTCAACATTAATAAAATAAAAAAAAATAGAAAAAGAACAGAATATAGCAACTACAAAAATATATCAACAGAGAATTTTATATATGTTTCTATGGTTTCTTTGTTAGCTCAAATGCATTATTTATGTCTTCTATTTGAACTTCATCAGTGAAAAGCTCATCAAGTTTTTTTATTTCCTCTAGAAAAGCACAACACTTTTTCCAGTAATTATTTCCAATTGTTCAATAATCAAGCAACTCTCTGTTCTAATTTGTTTGAATATTTCCAAGAATATATACTAAACTAGGTAATGTGTGTAAAAGGGTAGTTAGATAGACCAATAATTAATATGCAATGCAACCTTCCACATGGGAAAAAAACACCAGTAGCAATAACAAAATAATACAAAATTGTAGGATAATAGAGACAGTAAATAAAATGAAAACAAGTAAATAATGTAACCCCCTAAAATGAGAGAGAGAGAGAGAGAGAGAGAGAGAGAGAGAATCTTGCAATTAAACACTAGCAACCTAACAATCAAGAATGGAAAGAAAATGCTACAATCCAAATGCCATAGAAACCAAAGTTTTCTAACTTGACAAGCTCAAAATGACCTTAAGTGAAAGAAAGCGCAAGGTGATCTGGAAACCTGGTACAAGGCATCCAAACTGATAGTCAACTATTGCACCCACAAATAAATTTGATAGGAAGAAAAATAGATGATTTGCTGGTACTGGAAACATTGAAGAAGAAGAAGGTAGGGTGGGGGAAGGAAGTATGAGTGATACTCCGAACTGACAAAGCAACCGTCCCTATACCCATTAAAATTTCTGAATGGCACCGAGCAACCTGTATGATTCTAAAATGTTGGTCTTTAGAAGAGGGCATCAGGCATATAAGCAAAGAAGGGCAGCATTCCTTGCTTTTGACGGCTTCGAAATGCCTTGGAACATTGAAGCCCACCATATCACATGCTATTGCCAGTTCTATACCATAGGAGTTGCTGCAGATTTATGTCCATGATACTCTGATTAACAAATTATCCAATATATGGTTCTCCAAACAAGCAATTAACTCTTCAGTGCATATATAATGAGATGTAATCAACAAGATGATCATGATCTGGGGTACATAAATAACTGGAAAGCTTGGGAAGCAAATTGTTTTCACCAAATGAAGAGAAATTAACCAAACAACATTCTCATTCATCTAGCTTGCATTCAGCTCCATGACTAAGGTATCAGGATATTTTGATTCAAGATAGGAGTGCTCTCATATTAATTGAAGTTTCTCACAGAACAGAGTGGCCATTTTGAGACGAGTTAACAATGCTGTTTAATGCAATGACAAGATGCCAACTGAATTCAACTCAACCACTCAAAAGACACTCCTCAATTTTGCTGTTAGACCAGCTTGTAAGGCTTGAACCACGCAATCAAAGGAGCTGTGCCTAACTGCTAAATTGTTACCAAAAACCAAAACAAAACAAAACAGAAGCAAAAAAAAAAGAAAACAAAAACCCAAAAAACTAAAGAATACTGATCTTGTTATCATTACCAACGTGGTAGAAATCAGTGGGGAAGAACTGAGATGATAATGTATTAACAGATGCAATTTAAGAATGTTAGCTTCACAGATAAGCACAATAGATATCATAGCTTCACAGAACAAACTGCTTTTTTTTTTTTTTGATAAGTAAAGAAATATATATATAAACAAAAGCCGCCCAGGGGTAGGGACCCCATATGCAAGCAAAAACTAACTCTACAGAGGATCCAAGGATCCCCAAAAACCAATTGTAGTGTTGACACTTGGAGGAAGGGCTTCTTTTACCCATTAAAATAACAACCTCAAAAAACTCTCTAAAAATATAGGGAGCCTGGTCTACCCCTTCAACGATGCGCCCATTCTGTTCTTTCCACAAACACCATAGCAAGCACAACAGAGCCATCTTCCAAATTTTCCTAATATCCTTCCTCAGATGCCCACCTGCCCAGCTCAGTAATAGAACAAAAAGTTCCATGAATCCCTTGCAAAAGGACAATGAAGAAGAAGATGATTAACTATCTCCCCCGCCACTATTGGCCAAGCGAAAACCCCTTCATTGAAGGTTGTCCACTGTCAGAATTGCTCCCCAAGAAGCTTTGCAAACAAAAAAGGCAACCTTGGAGGGAGCCTTAGTCTGCCAAATTGACACCGAGGGAAATGAGTAACCCATCCTTCTGCCGGAACTCTATAATAAGAATGGACTGAAAAAAGAGCCTGCTGCCTTTCTCCACTTCATGGCATCTTCTTTGTCATCTAAAATCCAAAAATTCTGAAGCAAGGACCACATAGTACCAACATCCTCCATCTCCCAGTCAAAAAAAGCTCTTCTAAATTCTGGATTCCAACCCACTCTCCCCGTACCCAACCCACAGTAATCCCTCACCCAAACTTCCTTGTTACTGGCCAGCCCAAAGAGTGGGAAATTTGTCCTTCATAGCCTCCCCATCACACCTCCAAAATTTGACCCTAGTTCCCCTTCCAACCTCCCACCCCATGCATGATCTAAAATCACTGTCCCATTATGAATCAGTTTCCATAAACTGCAACCCAACGACCCCTCCACCATGCTAGAGAACCAACTCCCTTCCTCACATCCATATTTAGAATAGATAATCCCCCTCCACAAAGCATTATCCTCCACACCAAACCTCCACAACCACTCTCCCAACAAAGCTTATTGAAAATCTTCAAATCCCTCACTCCAAGCCCTCCTGCATAAAAAGGCTTAATTACTTTCTTCCAATCTACTAAGTGCAGCTTTCTCTCTTCCCCATTGCTACCCCTTAAAAATTCCTTTTGAATCTTCTCAAGCCTCCTTCCCACCATCCCAGAACGAACTGCTTTTACCTCCCAACTCCTTGTATTCTCAAGAACTTATGCTGATAGAACTCATTAAAGGAGAAGCGATTCACTATAAAGAAGAGATTTTTCAGTCCCGAAATCAAAAGTTTTTTCAAGAGTAACGAAAGGTATAAGATTAGGCAGGGAAAAATTAAGTTGATAAAGTCAAATGTTAAACCTGGATTGGTAGAGAGAAGTTTAGAACACATGTCAACACAGTCAGGATGTAACCCCGGAAGAATATGCTGAGAAAATGGAAGACTCGTAGATGATTTGATGTTCTGCAGCAGCTGAAATCGATAAAATTATCAGTGAAGGAAATTGGAGACAGTGGATTGAAAGGACTCCTATTAGTTTAAGCCAAAGCTACTACCTGAACATTTGTCCTACCATGAAAAGGAGGGTAGCCATTAAGAAGTTCAAAAAGAATTGCACCAACACTCCACATATCGACCTGTTAAGAAATATCTAAATGTCAGTTCTGCCAAATTTGAACAGGATGGGATTGAACAACCTTCTTACCTTTTCATCATATCTTTGAAATTGAAGTATTTCTGGAGCCATGTATATTGAAGACCCACAAACTGTCTCAGCATAATCACCTGGATGTAAAATTCTGTCCCCAATTGGTGGGGGGAAGAAAGAAAAAGAAAAAAGAATAGAAAAGAAATTACAAGTATTTTAATTTGTCTCTTTATAAAGTTTGAGTATTGGAGAAATTTCCACTACTGTTACCTTGAGAGACCAAAATCAGCAATCTTTAGCACCGCATCACTTTCAGGGCTAGATAGTAGAATGTTCTGTTAGTCAATTGAACAAAATTGAATCACTCTGGGACAAACAAAGCATCTTGGATTCAAAGAGTAAGTTTAATATCAATCACATAGAAAATGTTGCTTTCAACATCAACAGTTACAAGTTACATCAGTAGTGAAAAAATTGAAAGGTTCTTTTAATGAAGATGAAAAGAAAAATAATAAGAAACATTGAGACAGATTTTGCCACTTTTACATTATTAAAGACTTCTTGTAAATTAAAAAGTTTCTCCCAAGTCTCAACACTGAACATTCTTTTCTGCCTTGACCCATCAATGAAGGCTGCAAAAGCATAGCAGCAAGTCAATTGGGTAGAGGTGATATTTTTAAAATTATGGGTTCAAATACTACTTGGTACTCGTGTCCCCAATTCTCCCAATTATTAATCACAACAATTCTACGCTGTACCAAGGAGGGGAGCTACCTTCAATTTGCACTTGGAGATGGGCGAGGGGTAGAAAAAACATATAATGGAATGACTTATTAAGGCAGATTTTCAACAGAAGTCATGGGAGAACCACCTCATACTGCCATATGCATACCAAGTTTAACTGCAGAACAAAGTGGAGAGGTGCCAAACAGGGACAAGTTTCACCCTAGAGACAAAAAGTTGTATAAGATATCATCCGCATGTAAGGAACCCTTCGCCCAGCTGAACGCTTCCTAAATAAGTAACAATTGCAACAGACCAAATCTACATTGTGGGCCGGAGGTCGGAGGGTAGCAACTTGAATTTTGCATTTGGAGGTGGGTGAGGGGAAGAAAGGGCATATAATGGAATTACTTAAATATGCAAATTTCCAGAACAATGGTAGCACCAGTTCATATTGCAATATGGCACCTACAGTTGATCACATGGCAAAAATTCACCCCATAGTCATACAGTGGTACAACAGTACAAGATATCATCTACATCAAGGGGCTTCACCCAACATAACACCTCCTAATACCTCACAAATGCAAAAACAAGACCAAACATGAATTATTGTGTGTGCATGTGTGCACTTCAGAGTGTTTATACCTCTGGTTTCAAGTCTCGGTGGATGATTTGGTGGGAGTGTAGCACTTCTAAACCAGCTGCTGCATACACAGATCAATACGTTCATTGGCTTTCATACAGGCAAGAAACAGTAGTAAAAGAGAGTCCCACCACTAACCAATATAATCAATTTTGTGATGCAGACAACTTTTGGGTTATTCCATGAAACTTACATGACTCAGATCATTACAATGTTCTATTTGAGGAAGGGACAAACTGAGCCATTTGCAATGGATTCAAGCTTAAAGAGAGAGACAGAGAGGAAAAATTATTCTATTTTGTGTTTACCTTTGTAAAAACAATACAAATATAAATTTGCAAAACGTTGCAAGTTCAGAAATTAGTCAAAGACTCAAAAAGCTCCTACATATCCCAAATTTCATAAACAAAAGCTTCCTATTCATACTGAAGAATTAAGACAGACTAGGACAGTACTATCATTTTATTTGTGTTTCTTTCTTCATTTTTCCTTTTCTTTTTTGAGGTCATCCAAGGAGAGAATTTCATTGACGAAACTGGAAATCACATTAAAAAGTAAACCAAAAAGGACAACCGTGGCAACAAATCCAATACCTACTCTCCTATAATGAGACGACCCAAATATGAGGACATCAAACCACCACCACATTGTCAAAAAAACATTCTCTCAAAATAAGTAATATATTTATATATATATATATATATATTGGAGCAAGAACAACAGAATTTGATAAGCTGACAGATGAAAAGACAATATAGAAATACATCAGATAAGAACAAACTGAAAAATGATGCTTGGATATCAAACCCAAAGGTTGCAATGATGAATTTGTTTCCTTAAACTAATACTTGAAGTCCCACAAGTACATTGGATGCCAAAATTAGAAAACCTCAAAGCTGATTAGTGCCTAACTGGATACTTTAAAATTTCAACTGGTTTTCAAACCCAAACATTCCAAGGGTCCTTGACATCAAAGTATTGAGCTCTACTTAATGAAAAGTTTGGGAAAGAGCTAAAGAGAGAAAAGAGAGACATGTCCTATGTCCTATATGGTTCTGCATTTAGGGTATATATATATATATATATATATATATATATATATCCCTTTGATGCTCAATTAAATAACATCAGAATAAATTTTGAAGTTGTATCGGGTGATAGGGTAGCACATGGGAATATGACTCTACAAACTTGTCAGTGGGGGATCAATTTGACAATAAGGTTGAAGCTAATATCAGGAGGATTGCACTGATCATTGTCAAGGGGAAGGAGTCAGTGACAGGATGCACTGAGAAATACAGTAGGGCCTCATTACAGATGACTGAAGCCAGTCAACAGGTAGAAAGTTACTCAGTAGTGGGTGATGGCAACAGGAATCAATGGATTGCCAGGGTGGAGTTTTTCTCTTTCCCCCTTGGAAGAATTATGGTTGAAAGGTGCTCAAGTCAGAGAGATCTTTTGGGTGGTGAAGGGGAGGAGATGTTCTATCATTCCTATGGACTGCTCTCCTCTGGCAATGGTGTCCCCCGGCAAGAAGATGGTTGCAAGCTGCTTATGTAATGTTATAGACGAAAGGAATACTGACGCGACAAAAGATTGGTTGCTAAAAAAGAAAGTCTTTCGGTTCATTCCTAGAGGTGTCTTATGCAGGTTTTGGGGAGGATGCTTATAAATTGTTTGAAGCTATTGACAAAACTTGGGGCCAAGAGGTTCTAGTTCATGCAAAGATGGAGAGCTGAAGAAGCTGATCTGTAACACCCGCCTCCAGCAAAATAGGCAATTAAGCATAATGTGTCGAGAACTATAGTTATAAAAGAACCTTTCTGAATTCTTTGAACAGAAAGTAGCAATATGACCTAAAATAGGATTAGGAACCAACCCAACTCAACAGTGGGCCATAACCTTGGTTAGGCCATCACCTAAAGTAGGGTCAAAATCAAACCTAACTCGTGGTCAACTTAACCTAACCTAACCTGGATTAATAAGACTAATAGGTGATGTGATCAATATATCATTAACCTAAGGTGAAAAATAATACAGCAAATATTATAAGATATTAAATAATTTAGTTATTTAATAATGAAAGAAAAATAAGAAATAAATAGTTAAAAATACAAGAAAGAAAATAAATATATGTGACTGTATGTGCATAAACAAACACATACGCACACATTGTGTGTGAAAGCAAGGTGTGTGTGTGTACGGCAGTGTGTGTGAAAGTGTGTGTGTGTGCATTTTTTTTTTTTTTTTTTTTTTGGGGGGGGGGGGGGTCCTAAGCAAGAGGTGTCAACCTCTCATAGGATAGGAAAATGGCATCATGCCATTGGAGGGAAAAGAGGCAACATTCCTTCACTATGAAGCAGAAGGAGGAGGCTTGAAGAAGAAGCCCTGTTGGATGGTGGCACTGCAGCAGCTGAAGAGAGAAAAAGGGAGAAAGAGATAAAGGGGTAGAAAGAGTGACAGAAGAGAGAAACTGAGTGTGGGCAAGCCTCAAGAGGAATCCACAAAGAAGAAGGGGAAGAGCTCAAACCTTAAAGGAAGACATGGAGCAGCAGAGCATGAGGGAGAAAACGGAAGAGAGAGAAAGCTATACCCTAGAGAGAGGAAGTCGGAAAATTCTGAAAATAGGTAACAACTCCGTCCTTCATTTCTTTCAATTTATTTAGTTAGAATATGAAGATTTGGTGAATAAATGAACTGAAAATCATGAGGAAAACCTTAGGAACAGAGGCAAACCGCCATTAACATGAGCTTGAAGGTGGGTCTGAGACAAGTAACACTAAAACCATTTTTGAATATAGGGCCTTGAAATACATGCTATAAGGATCCTTCTGTAACAAAAATCACGAAAAATGGACCAAAAATGGAGGAGAAATGTTGAGTTGTAGGTTGGGTCTTTCGAATTGGGTTGTTCAAATTGAGCACCAACCTCAGTTTTTCGAATGAGGAATGAAACCTTAGGATGAGAGGATCACGACTCAACGAATCTCACTCAATTTAGTTGAGAAATGAGCATGAATAAGGCGAAATACAATCGCCATTATCAAGCTCAAACTGAGCTTTTCAACGGATTTCAATGAGTGAAATCAATGACAAAATGGAGCAAAAGCTAAAGTAAGTTGATTAGGATCGAAAACAAGTTGGAAAAATGGCCAACAATGCACGAAATTGGATCGGAAAAACTAGGGTTTAGAAGCTACAGTGAGGGTCGCAAGGGAGAAGACGATGAACAGTTTTAGTCAAGTTGGGTCGGGTCGGGTCGGGTCGGGTCTGGTTCAACCCGTGTTAAACGGATCTAAAGGTAAATGAAACGGTGTCGTTTCAATTAAATGGCATTGACGTCAACATGACGCAGAAAACCAATTGAACCAGTTGGTTCTTGAACCAATTGAATCGGTTCACTCGAAAATGAATTGGATCGGACAATTAGGGTTTTGACTTTCCTAAAATTATAATTCCACCCCCAGAATTTTAGGTTAATTACAAAAGGGCCCAGAAAATTAATAAAAATTTAATTTTAAATCAGTTTTAAATTTAATAAAATTACTAAAATATCCTTTAGCAAGAAATGAGCCAAACGAAAGCCGATTAAAATGCAAAAAAAGTCTAACCCAACATTTTTGAGCATTCTGGATTCAATGATGGAGTCCGATTTGAAAAATTAGACCCCCAAAAATACGAGCGGACAAATTGGAATAATTCCAATTATATCGTAATGCAGTAATTGAGCTACCAATTAAACCCCGATGACTATGAAAATACATATCTTACCATTTTTAACATTCCGAACTCAACAGTGGGGTCCGTTTCGTCAAACGAGATACTGAAAATACAAATACCTAGAAATGTGAAATTCTCAAACTGCCCTTACTGTTGTTCGGGCTACCAAACTGGGAAAATATAAAAAAGAGCATATTTGATATTTGTGGACGCTCTCAACCTAACGGTGAGGTCAAATTAAGCACCCGAGTACCCGAACGCAATCCCGCATGAAAGTATAAAATTACGAAAATGCCCTTAAACTTCATATAAGCCACAGATAGGTTAATTAAGATCTGGAAAAGACCAAATTTATTATCTTCGACATTCTGGACCTAACGGTGATGTCCTTTTAGGTAAACTAGAACACCGAAACAAACTGAAAAATTACGAACACGTCCCTAAGGCTTAATGAAGCTACCAAAAGAGTATAGAAAGTAAAGAGAAACCTATACCAACATATATAAGAGCCTCTAAGTCTAAAAATGAGCTCCGTTTAATATAATTGGGTACCTAAGATACATGATATGAGCGGTAAAATTACCAAACTACCCTTGAGGCTTGATTAAGCAATCAGATGAACTCAGAAACTGAAAGATGGACTACCTTATGATTAAAAGATCCTTTGGACTAAAAAATAAAGTCAGTTAAGGCAAGTAAAATACTAAACAGTATAAGACGTGTAAAGGAAAAATGACCAAAATGCCCTAAAGGCTAAAGTGAGCCATACGATGAAGTACGAAGTGTTAGGAATCCTAACTAAAGACTATAAGGGAATCCTAAACAATAAGACTAAACCCAAAAGAGACTAAGAACATTAAGTAAGCAAATATTTAAGTTGAGATATGTACTGATATAGTACCTAAATGTTCTGATCCATGATTTAGGATCACCAGCAAGGACATACAAATAAGACAAATGCCAAGGCAAGTCAAGTAAGCGAATAAGCAAGTAACTGTGGACACTAGACCACAAGTGAGTAACCTTGAGCCTTGAAGTGGAAACATTTCCATGAAATGCAGTTCCTTACAGCTTTATAACATTACATGCAGTTCTTTTCAACTTTATAACATATTTTAGACTATTATGTTAAATGTTTCGACTACATAACTGTTTTTAGTATACCAAGATAAATATTTGAATTGCATGCTTTTAAGTAGCATCTCTTTAAATGTTTTACAGTATGGATAACTCAAAGAATGTTTTGCAAGAATGTTTTCAGTTTTTATGTGCCTAACAAGCCTTACCAGGGGTTTAGATCCGGGAGACTTTTCAAGAGTCTACATAAGCATGACTTGCCAGGAGTATAGAACCAGAATAGTACAGTGGGCCATGTAAGCCCAGAACTCTAGATTACATACAGTCGCCCCAATGACTATCACAGGTCTACAAGGATATAGCTTATAGTTGTTGGCACAAAATATTTTACAACTTCAGTTTACAGGTCAACATGTGACGACCCAGAATCCTAAGGGACAACAATTTTAAAAGGTGTGGCATGTTTTATTTGCTTACAAGTATCAGATTTTATGATGTCATGTTTAACTTGCAAAATTATCTGGCATAAACTCTTGCATGATTTCCAGTATATATATCTTGCAACTCTTAGTTAGATGTTTATATTTTAAAATTTTCAGTAGCTTTCAGTACATATCTTTTCTATTGTTATCCATGAAAGTTTACAGAAGGCGGTGTTCCCGAAAACCCATAACAGGAGACCAGGTGTTACTCACGAGCTTTGCAATAAGCTCGTAGAGTTTTATCCTACATCTTTTCAAGAATAACTAAGTTACAAATCCAGATTTTAGTAAGCTAAGATGACCAGAGACTGTAGCCAAGAGAGAATTGGTATCCCAGCCATGAAGATAACAACCTAAAGTGACAAATAACAAACCGATGTGATAGCTTGGAGTATGAATGGAATGTGAATGATATTCACTGATGATGTATTAGTTTAGATACTCGTGTAATGTAATGTTAGGCTCATATTATTGTATCTCTTATGTTATGTTACTTATGATCTGCCAAGTGTGACTGCATTCAAACAAAAAATTTTACAGATTCAAATTTCTGCTACATAATTTTATATAACTAAATGCAATCTACTTGAAAATGTAAAGAGGTTTCGGTTAGACACATGATCGATATGCTAAACAGAGTTAGTGTATTGGTGAAGTGCCTCACTGGCCAGTCATTATCCGTAATTTGCATAGGGTGGGGTTTGAGATGTGACATGATCAGTTTTATGAACTATGATGGTAGAAAAGGAAGTGAATCAATAAGGAGCAAAAATCATTTGGGGGAAAAAAGGTAAGGGGATGGCTCTTCTGTTGTGTCATTATGAAGCTGAAAATTATTAGTTGGAATGTGAGGGTTAAGAATGGCCCCTACAGACGGGTGACAATTAAACATGGTTGTTAAAATTGTGATCCAGATTGTACAATCATATGACCCATATTCTGCAAAATGATTCGGATTGCATGAAAAATCACAACTCAATAGTCGAATTGGGTCTCAATCCGGATTGCATAGGACTGTAGGATCATGATCCCGATCATATAGGATCGTAGGAACATTTTTCTGTTAAATCATATCATCAGTAGCTATGCAGGTTGGGGAACTGGGACTTTCCTTGAAAAGGAATTTGGCATACAATGGTTTCTTCCAAGGTCTCTTGCTTTGTCTGGACTACGGCCTTGGTTACTATTTTGACCATTGATAATTTGGGTTGTAGAGGGAAAATGTTTCCAAATTGGTGTTGTGTAAAAAGGTGGAGGAATATGTGAATCATCTTCTTCTTCATTGTCAAGTTGCCCTGGAGCATTGGAGTATGCTGCGATTGCTTTTTAGCTTGGTTGTGGTTATGCCAGCTTTTGTGGTGGAGTTGATGAGGTGTTAGCAGGGGCTGCATTAATAGGAACGAGATGATTCCTTTATCTATTATATGGAGCATTTTGAGGGTGAAATCACAAACTTGTAAGGAGTTGGAGATACTAACTAGAAAGTTGAAAAGAATTATGTTGGCCTCATTGGATTTTTGGATTACAGACAAATTACACTATATTCTTCTGTAAATTTTTTAGATGATTTGAGCTTTTGAGGAAAAAAATTGAAGTAATGTGTATTAAGTACCAGCTGCAACCCATAAAATCTGGCCAAAACAATGGAACTAGACGGAAAGGATTGGACCAACCCAAAACCGATTGGAACTAAAGCAAGCATGGAACAAAGGGGTCTGGTGTACAAAATGGAACCCTTGAAACAAAAAATGAACAGAAATAAATTCACCGTTTTTTTTTTTTAACTCACTAATCAGTGATTAAAGAATTACCAAGTTGCTGCATGAATCTTCTAGCAATCTGTTCTTGAACTCTCCCATGATTCCGAATGTAAGAAGCAAGATGTCCCCCAGCACAAAACTCCAAGACCAGAAAAATGCAAGCTTGATCCTGAGGAAAAAGACAACCGGCATCAACCTTGACTGGGTCAATGGTGGGTAAAAAACTGCAAAGGAACTTATTATTTTGGTTTTAGTTTTGTCTTGGTTCACAACTATAACATAAGCCTCTACAAAGGATATATAGTTTGGGTTTCAAGGAAAAAGTTTGAAAGAAAAATCTATGATGTACCTTTAATTTTACAAGTCATTCTTAAAAAAGTGTTCTTTCTGCTCTGGACTTCTTGAAAATACACTGATGTTTTCATCATAAAATGAGTTGAACTGATTAAAATTAAGCAACTCTAAGTTCAAATTCCTCTCTAGAGTTTTCCTTGGACAAGCTTGGCTTCTAAAGCCCCCATTGTCCGACCACTAACACAATGGATGTCAATTACTTCGCTTGACAAGTATTCGTTCATATTACTTGTACATTTTGGTCTACTCTGAAGAACATTCTAACTTTCATATATTCATCATAATCTGATCCATAACACTCTTACTAATGTAAGACAGATTTGGTACCCTAAAAATAAGAAAAGTTGTTTTAGAGTTGTATTAAGATTATTTAGTTTTTAATTTTAATTTATTTTTAATTTCTCTAATTTCTTTGTTTTATTAGGATTAGTATATAAAATATAGGAATTAGTAATTTCTTATCCAAATTATTAGTCTTTATTGTAATATAATTAGTATAAAAATAGGAGTTTTTGTTCCCTAATCAAAATAGGATCATTTTAGTACTATAAATATGATGTAATATGACATTATCATAATTTGTTTTATCAATAAATATTAATTACAAATTTTGAAAAATTATTTTCTCTTGTTGGGTGAGGAATCCCCATGTTACTTTATTACTAAAGAATTCGATGCGTTTGATTCTCCGTCCATGTTTTCGTTCTACATTATTTGGTATCAGAGCGAGGATTTGTCTGACTTGATAGCAATTAATAGAGACATAATCAAAAATGACATTGACATTCGTCATGGGACGGAGGCTTTATGGGCTACGACAAAAGAACATAAGTAGCAAGTCAACGATCAGTTTGGCCAGATCTGCGAGATGTTTATGGGACTTACTCTCAACACCAATAGAGACCCCCAAGTCAACAGAAATCACGCCGGAGAATTTGCCCGAGGCCAGCCTGAAAATAGAGTTATTCGCAATTACGAAAGACTTCCAAATTTTGATGGTAATTTTTATCCTAAAGACTTTAATGATTGGGTTTATGATTTTGATGATTGTCTTTGTGATTTAAGAGTGTCAAAAGAAAAAGAATATTTTTGGCTAAAGATAAACTCATTAGATTCGCGAAAAGATGGTGGCTTGATTTACAAAGGCATAGACAAAGAAAAGGATATATCCGTTCATGGCCAAGAATAATGAAATTGTTGATAGATAGATTTTTGCCAAGAAATTATTTGCAAATCTTAGAAGATAAATACAAATCAACTTGAGAAAGTACCAAGAAAGAAGTACAAATAAAATTTAAAGTTGTTGAGCCTAATTTGAGTGATAATGTTGTAGATATTACACCATTCGAAGATGTGCCCATCCCTACAAAGGACGTGCCCATCCTTACAAAAGACTCTCTTGTCATAAAAAAACAAAAATCCAATTATTCCGTGCCTTGAAGAACATCACAAGAAGTTGGAAGAAAATAAAGAAGAAGAAAACAGTTCAGAATCAATTGATCAAAGTATGGATTTAGTAGAACCAATTGATTCTACAAATTCTTTTATGGAGGAGAAAGCAAAAATTTCTATGGTAGTTGTCAATGTTAAGGATACAACTGAATCTGAATTCACAAAAAATGATGATGATACTTACAAGAAGATTCAACTTGTAGTAAATCAAGAAGATAATTTTTGTTTTATTACAAACACATTATTATCATAAAAAAAGGGCCTAAAATTACCGACTTCATGAAAGATGTGATACAAAGAACTTTTTGAATATTTAATTGTTCTTCAAAAGATTCAATTATTATTACCGGGTTACGGACGTGTTCGTGGCCGCGTATATCGAATTAACTTGAGGACAGGTTGTTTTCAAGTGGGGGAAACTGATGTAGGACAGATTTGGTAGCCTAAAAATAAAAAAAAAATTGTTTTAGAGTTGTATTAAAATTATTTAGTTTTTAATTTTAATTTATTTTTTATTTCTCTAGTTTTCTTGTTTTATTAGGATTAGTATAGAAAATATAGGAATTAGTAGTTTCCTATTCGAATTATTAGTCTTTATTGTAGTAGGATTAGTATAAAAATAGGAGTTTTTGTTTCCTAGTCAAAATAGGAGTGTTTTAGCATTATAAATATGATATAACATGTCATTATCATCAAGTTTTTTATCAATAAATATTCAATTACGAATTTTGGAGAATTGTTTTCTCTTGTTGGGTGAGGAGCCCCGTGTTACTCTGTTACTAAGAAATTCGACATATTCAATTCTCCTTCTCATTTCCGTTCCACATTATAACTTTGTCTATGAGATAAAAAATGCTATGTCAAGTTTAAAATTCCATGGAAGTAGACTCAGTCCATCATGCAAAGATGGCATTAACACACATGTAGTAAAATGTGAAGAAACTACAATAATCAGCCAAAGAGAATATAAAAAAATTTATTAATTAAATTCTTGATTTGCCCCAAAATTTGAACGTGTAAGGAAAAACCAATGACACATCTTGTTGCCATATTCATAATTACTGATTTCAAATGGCCCATCAGGGAAAAAATAAATAAATTTACAAGAATTAGTGTATTCATCAAGGTAAGCATATCTTAACTCAAATAAGGATAACCAAACAAAACACACCAGCATTTCATGCCCTACATTCCAAAACCTGATTACAGGACTGTTTCTTCATAACAATAGTGTGGACATGGATTTCATTATACAAATTTAAGTTCAGTGCTCCAAAGAAAATACCTTCCTTTTTTGGGTACAAAACAGAACTTAATCACAGAGGCATTAACATGACCACTCACATTTTCATATCACTCAAATTGAGTGAGCAAGAGATCTTCAGCCAAAATAAATAAATAAATACAATGCTGAAATTTTAGCTCAAACAATCGCAATAAAATATAACATTCGTTTCCACTGATATTTTTGTTTATTACTAACTGTTTAGTTAATAACTTTAAATCAAAATCTAAACACAAAATCTTCATTGCATGCATCAAAGATGAATTTTAAAGTGGTAAAAACAAGTTCTCTTTGAATATGCAAAAGGTGGTCAATCACTATCAGACTTGGATCCTATACATTGCTCTTTTTCTTATTTGATAAGTTTATTGTATAAAAGGTGCCTAGGGAGGGGGGGGGGGGGGGGGAGGACGGGAGTCATTTACAAAAAGGGTAATGCTTTTAAGAGCTCGTTTGCATCTGCAAACGAGCCTCTTATCCGTTAGATGTTTTAGGAATTGAAGTTTTATTTATCACAATCACTTTAATATCGGAATACACATCAATCCCTAAAATATTTAACGGATAAGAGTCTCGTTCGCATATGCAAACGAGCTCTTAATAGCATTACCCTTTTGGTAAATGAGTTCGTTCCTCCCCCCCTTAGGCACCTTTTATATAATAAACTTATCAAATAAGAAAAAGAGTAATGTATAGGATCCAAGTCTGATAGTGATAGACCACCTTATGGACAAGATCGAGCCACCTGTTAGCCAAAAATAAAGGGTGCTCAGAACCATATCCTTTACATTACAAATTTGAGACTCCAATCTTTCAAACAGTCTATGGTTCCTCTCTTTCTAGATAACCAACCAAATGCAAAGATGAGCCATTCGCCACACGTCCCTCGCCCTTCTTGTAACAAGCTCCCTCTACCCATGGAAAGAACCTCTAACGTGGATCAGGCATTAACTAGTGCACACTGAAACAACCCAAACAAAAGAATTCATATAGCTATCAAAAGATGATACATCTTTAAGAGAAGAATGTGACTACAATTAAAAAATCCTAAGTCATCATCAATTGTGATAGAGGAGGTAAGTATCATGGCACTAATATCCCCATGGACCAAAGAAAAAGGACAATGGCATTTTGCCTAATAAATTGTCCATTTCAAATTTGGGGCAAAAGAAAGGTCAACAGAGTATCAATGTGTTTTCAGTAAGAATTTGTGTTCTGTTTTTACATGTGCATCAGTTGTAATTAAAGGTACTCTACATTGGCTTAATGTACTGCGTAGTTATTAATAATATATGGATCTATTTGAAATGAACTCATATTATGGTTTTACTGTTTATTTATCTTGTAGGTTTTTTGGAAGTGGAACAAATGAGGTCCATACCAGGAGAAACGAGATTTTTGGAAGTTGATTCAAAAAGAAGTATGACTTGCCTACCACTATGATATAGGTAGGAATATCTTCCCAATGGAGGGAGGAAGGTTTATGGGGTCAAGTGGTAGAAATGTCCAAGCAATATCAACATTGAACAGATTTCTGCTCTTGACTACTTGAGAAGAGAAATTTACGAAAGAGGCTCAATCTTGTCTTCCTAGGCCAGTATCAGATCATGTTCCCATCTTGTTGGATTATGGGGGATGAGAAGGCAGAAGAGTTGATTTCAGCTTGAAAACATGTGGCTCAATGAGCCAAGGCTTCAAAGCTATGGTTCAAGAGTGGTGGCAGGGCTACCAAATCATCGGCACACTGGAATTCGTGTTAGCTACTGACGACATTGAAAAAACATTTAAAGAAGTGGAATGGGGAGGTTTTTGGGAATCTAACAGTGAGGAATGTGAGGATCCCTCAAGACATCAAGGATTTGGATATAATGGAGCAAGAAGCCCCTCCTCATGAAGAGGATCGTGCTAATAGAGAGGGGGCTAAAAGCAAAATTAGGAAGGATGACTAGAGATGAAGAAATAAATTGGAGGCAAAATTCTAGAATTTGAGGCTTAAAGAGAGTGACTAGAACACAAAATTCTTCAATCAGGAGGCAAATATCCACATAAAGGTGAATAATACAAGCTGAGTTGTATAATATGGAGTTTAGATCTAGAAAAATGAGAAAGAAGGACAATAAAGAGAAGAATTAGAAGAAATGGTTTAGGGCTTGTTATCACATCTGCACTTACACCTTACTTTATGTGTGTTAATATTAGCACAAAGGCAAGCACAATAATACCCTTAGGAAAATAATAAAAACGAATAAACAATTCTAACACTTCCCCTCTCATAAACTAGGCAAGAAATTGACAAAAGAGAATTTGCTGAATTGAGATTTTCTCAGCGGACCAAACAGCTTAACTCAATAATTAAGTGGCCCTTGGGTGAGAGTTGACTCTGGGAGTCTGGGACCTTGGGATACTACTCAGGCCTCTTTCCGACTCATCTCATTTTGAGGGATTCAACCATGTTTCAGCTCCAACTCAATACGCACCAAAATAGGTGTGCAGGAAAAGCAATCGAAGAAAAGAACTGACGTTTTAGAACAACCTAGCTTACAACAATAATTGCTCAGCTCCAGTTCAAAATGTAATACCAAAACGGGAACGAGTTAAAACCCTAGAAACCAAAATTAAAGAAATGAAACTAAAGAAAAGAATCTGTAGTGATGACCCAACCTGGAAGACATCTAGAAGGCGAATGATGTTGGGGTGATTGACAGCCGACAAGAAGTTGAGCTCGCAGTCCAAGCAATTCTTGAGGTTGCGAGTGAGCTTGGAGAGGTAGACCTGCTTCAACGCCACGACTTGGCGGCTGGTTCGGTGGTCGGCCTTCCACACCGTCGAGAGTGGACCCCCTCCGAGTTTTGCCCCCAGTATGTAGTCTCGGACGGTGATGACCTCGGAAAGATTGCCTGTATCTCGAGTCCCCATTGGGTCCCCAAGGTTTACTCGACAGAAAAATCACTGGGCGCTTTGTATGATATCGGGTCCTTGAGACTAAGATATGAAAATCTGACACGAACCCAACCCGTGAATGAGCCAGGTAACCTCCACGTTGTTATTGAAAAAAAATTTCAGTGCCACATGTGTGTGGGTGTGTGTAGTGTGAGTGAAACATATAATATATATATATATATATGATATACCACAAAGTGACAGATCAGTCTTTATATGACACGTGTAACTACAGATCAGTTATAGTTCGGCCATTCAGAGCAGACTCAGCCATTCAGAGCAGCTTAGGCACTTAGCCTTCAGAACTCGCAGGTTTGAACACAATACCTTCAAAGCATCCCTCAGGGTTCAGAGCTCATCACCGTCTTGAATATCCTGTCGGACTAAGGAAAAGGAAACAGTCTTCAACAAGAAAACTGCCACCTACGGATACCTATCAAGCGTAGTGTCTAGCATGGTAATTGCCAATCTCCGATGATCAAACCCCTACAATTGTGGCTTCAAATCCTAATCAACTTAGGAAAGTCATAGCCTATAAATTAAACCCTAAGGTACGCTTTACATTCATGTTCATTCTTTGGTTTACAATTATAGTCTTTCAATTCAGTTTTATTGACTTAAACATCGAAGCGACTACTGCCAGAGCCAATCCGGTAGCCCTCTAATCCTTCTCTTTGAGTGTTTTTCAAGCGACGGAGTTCGGAGCCCCTACCGACCAAAAAGTACAGCATCAGTTTAGCGTCGTCTGTGGGAAGCGACAATCGTTCTTTCAAAGTGCTCTACTTATAAACAAATTCATCCTCTACTCACCAAAAGAGCATGGTTCCCAATCTCCAACCGAGAAATAATGCTCAAAACCCTCAACCCCGGCCGCCTGCCAAACGAGGAAGGGAGCAAACAACTAATTTCAGCAACAGCTTAACTTAGTCAAACGACGGAACAATTTGATGCAAGAACAGCTTCTTGCCATGTCCAAAACTTTAGCAATGCTTACCCAGAACCTCGGAACCAATCCTTTAAATCTACCTGATAACATGGCCGACCAAAGGACACAACTTCCTACCGCTACCACGGACGGAGGATTTCATGAAAAGATTCCCAGTAATCAACCGGTGTACCCCCAAGGTGCCACGTACATCGGCGAAGACCCCTAGCCATCAGCAACCGCAAGCAAGGGGATACCAACATTTATTCTAGACATCCACTATCAAAGCACCACTAGGGCTCCAACCCCGGGGGCTTCAGGAGCAAATCCTGCGACGCAAGAGTCTCAACCTCAAGCAGCTCCAGTTCCTCCAGCTCAGGATCACCAAAATCCTCCTCCAACCATGAGACATGCCCATCCCATTCATATGGGAGCCGAAACTGCAAAGCAATACTCACAAGAAGTCCCGCCTAGGGACCCATGAAGAGCTGAAGAAGTTACGGACTCTATGGACTGCACTGTTGTGATGAGAGGTATTCAAATCCCTCTAGAGCAAGACGAGCTAGCTAGGCTGCTTGAAAGGCTCGCCACGTTGTTCACCCCTGCTATCATGGCTGAGGAAAGACTGAGGAAATTTGTCGTCTCAAAGTCCACCCTTTACGATGGGACTAGGGACCCGGGGGACCATCTTTCTCATTACCAGCACACCATGGCATTACACGGGGTTTCTGACACCTTCATGTGCCATACATTCATTAGTAGCCTTAAAGGCACAACATTGAAGTGGTTCCACCATTTCCCACCAAACTCAGTTACCAGCTTCTATAAGCTCGGCAAGCACTTTCTAGACAAGTTCATAACCAGCAAAAGATTGAAGAAGGGCCCAAAATTCCTGCTTAAAGTAAAACAGTCCAAAGAGGAGCCCCTCCGAGAGTACATCGCACATTTTAACGCTGAGCTCACAGAGATTACAGATTGCAACCCGAGCTTTTTAGTGGCTGCCATAACCTTTGGACTCACACCAGAAGGCTTTAGGGATTCTCTGACCAAAAGTCCTCCTACCGATATGGCAGCCCTCATGGATCGGGCTAGGAAGTACATAAATCTAGAAGAAGCAAAGAGCCCCCTGCAGAAAAATAAAGAACAAGTCCAGCAAGATGACCAGAAGAAGGACACCAATACAATCAAAAAAGGGGGTCAGAAGCCCAAATAGGAGAACGACCTCCAAAACTCCAAACAGCACAGCTCCAAGGGGATTCACCACCTTTACTCCTCTGAACACCTCCCTAACTCACATACTTCGGCAAGTCCGAACACGTGAAAACCTAAAGTGGCTAGAGCCGCTAAGAGGCGATCCCAGCTACCAGGACCATAACAAGTATTGCGATTTCCACAAAGACCACGGGCACACAACTGACACATGCAAGGCCCTTAAACATGAAATCGAGCAGCTCATAAGGAGAGGACGACTGCGGGAATTTGTCAGGCTGGACGGGAGGCAGAACCCCTGCAATGATAGGCCCTAGCAGAGGAGGCCGGAGCAGAGGCCAGAACAAAGAGATGGAAGAAACGAGCCTCAACAGTAGAATAATCAGGTTATCTTCATCCTCCACTCAGACACCCCGGCAGCAAGAATGACCAACAGAGCAAGAAAAAGGTATGCTCGGGAGGCCAGAACTACTCCCAGCATCATACAGATCACTAACGTCGAGAAGAAATTGAGGCCAGTACCTGAGATCCAGTTCTCAGATCAAGATCTTGCAGGGGTGCACTGTCCTCATAGTGACTCCCTCGTTATCTCTCTCAAGATCGCCAACTTTGAGATCTGAAGAGTGCTGGTGGATACAGGGAGTTCTGCGAATGTGCTATTCTATGAACCTCTCAAACAGATGAAGCTCAATCTCAACGACATCAAACCTACCGTTGCAATCATGGCAGGATTTGATGAGAACCTCAGTACCCCACTGGGGAGGATTGACCTTCCTACCACAATAGGAGAAGGAGATGGACAAAAGACCACGATGTTAGAATTCATGGTTCTGAACGCCAAGTCCCCTTACAACGTTATAATTGGAAGACCTAGGCTATACCAAATAGGAGCGGTTACCTCGACCTTCTACCAATGCCTAAAGTACGTCCACAATCATGCTGTCTACTCCATCAAAGGATGTCAACCAAACTCTTGAGAGTGTTATGCTTTCGCGCTCAAGGAGAGGGCCTCCAAATAGTAATTACTGCACGCTCGTGAATGCATGGATCCAAATCTCTCCCACCATTACGAGGCGGAAGACTGCTCTTCCCGAATTGACGAGCCTTTAAGCCTTAGGGGAAGGGATAGTATGGCCAAACCCGTAGGGGACCCCATCAAAGTGCTGGTTAGCTCGGAAGCACAAGGGCGTTATCTGCAAATAAGTCCAAATCTAACACCCGCTGAGCAGGAAGAGATGATAGAATTCCTGAAAGACAACCTCTTTGTGTTCGCTTGGGAAACAAAGGATATGGAGGGCATTGATCCGAACCTTATTACTCACAAGTTGATGGTAAATCCTAACCACCCACTAGTGAGACAAAAAAAAAGACACTCGCTCCAGAGCAACATCGGATCATTAATGAGAAGGTTCAGAGATTGCTTGAGGCCCGAATGATACGAGAGGTGTTTTACCCAGAATGGCTAGCCAACACCATTCTAGTCAAGAAGAAAAATGACAAGTGGAGAGTCTGTGTGGACTATACATACCTCAACAAGGCTTGTCCCGAAGATAGCTTCCCTCTTCCATGGATTGACCAGCTAGTCGATGCCACTACGGGGCATGAACTCATGAGCTCTATAGATGCCTACTCAAGATACAACCAGATCCAGATGTACCCATCAAACTAGGAAAAGACAGTTTTCATTACTAAGCGAGGTCTCTATTGCTATAGAGTGATGCCGTTTGAACTAAAAAATGTTGGGGCAACATATCAGCGTTTGGTAAATAAGATGTTCAGCCCTCTGATCGGCAACACCATGGAAGTTTACATAGATGATATGCTGGTCAAGAGCTTACAGAAGAATAGCCATATCCAGCACTTGGCTCAAGTTTTTGACATCCTGAAACAACACAAGATGAAACTGTATCCCTCAAAGTGCACCTTCGGTGTAACCAAGGGAAAGTTCTTGGGGTACATTGTCTCTCAGAGAGGTATTGAAGCAAACCCCACTTAGATCAGGGCATTGATTAGCCTAGAGTGGCCAAAGACCAAGAAATACATTCAAGCTCTAAACGGTAGAATTGCAGCACTAAGTAGATTTATCTCCAAGTCCACTAGTCACTGCCTACCGTTTTCTAAAGCCTTGCAGGTTAACAGAAACTTACAGTGGTCAGAGGAATGTGAAAAGGCTTTCCAAGAACTGAAGAAATACTTAGCTTCCCCTGAACCATTGTCAAAACCAGTCCAGGGGGAAAAGCTACTCCTCTATCTTGTAGGCTCCGAGAACGCCATCAGTTCTGTATTGGTCAGACAAGACAAAGGTGTCTAGAAGCCCATATTCTATGTCAGCAAAGCTCTATTAAATACAGAGAAAAGATATCTCGAAATTGAAAAGCTGGCCTTTACTCTCATAATTTCAGCATGGAAGCTCCGACCTTACTTCTAAGCTCATCCCATTGAGATTCCAACGGCTTATCCACTGAAATCAGTCCTAAGGAAGCCTGTGGTCTTAGGACGTTTAGTCAAGTGGTCCGTGGAACTAGGGGAATTTGACATATCCTATGTCCCACGAACCTCTATTAAAGGGCAAGCCTTGGCTGATTTTGTCGCTCAGTTTACCCCAACACTGCAAGACATGGCACAGCTTTGTGAAAGCTCAGGTGCATGGTAGCTTTACACCGACAGATCATCCACAGACCATGGTTCTGGCATTGGCTTGGTACTACAATCCCCTGATGGGCTTATGGCCGAAAAGGCGATCAGCCTAGGGTTCAGAGCTTCCAACAATGAAGCTGAATATGAAGCCCTTATCTTTGGTATGAAACTAGCCCTAGAATGTGAGGCTCAGAACCTCAAAGTCTTCTTTTATTCCCAATTGGTGGTAAGCCAAGTTCTGGGAGAATTTTCCATCAAAGACGACAGGATGCTTCGATATTCAGAACTGGTCAATTCGCTGAAGCGCTCCTTCCGAACATTCACAATCCAAAAGATAGAAAGAAGCCAGAACTCCCAAGCTGATGCTTTGGCGAACATGGCATCTTGTCTCAAGACGGAAGGAGATTCTACTCTAAAGATCTCTCACTAGCAAAGGCCAAGCATAGAAGAGGTTCAGGTTGCCCAAGTCACTGAACAAACCCAGAATTGGATGACTCCCATCCTCTAGTACTTGGAAAGAGGACTCCTCCTAGAGGACAAGAACAAAGCCAGAAGAATCCGAATCAGGGCAGCTCGGTACCTGATCTTAAACAGGAAGCTGTACCGAAGATCCTATTTTCAACCCTTGCTGTGGTGTCTGGCTCTAAAAGAGTCCAGATATGTCTTGGCTGAAATTCACAAGGGGATTTGTGGCAACCACAATGGCGGTAAAACTTTAGCCCACCGAGCTCTAATGTAGGGTTATTACTGGCCTAGCATGTTGAAACAAGAAAAAGAGTATGTTCGGAAGTGTGACAAATGCCAACGATTTGCCCCGTATCGACACCAGCCCCACTATGAGCTCATTCCGATTGCCAGCCCATGGCCCTTTGCTCAATGGGGAATGGACATCGTTGGGCCATTACCAAAAGCCACGCCGAACAGGAAATATCTTATTGTCGCCATTGATTATTTCTCTAAATGGGCAGAGGTTGAACCCCTCACGTATATCACAGAGACAGAAGTCAAAAACTTCACTTGGAAGAATATTGTCTATAGGTTCAGTATACCACGAGTCATCGTCACAGACAACGGTATACAATTTACAGGGAGAATTTTCAAGAAATTCTGCTAAGACCTACACATCAGTCACCACTTTTCCTTACCTAGTCACCCCTAAACCAATGGGCAAGCAGAAGTCACTAACCAAACCATCTTTGATACCCTCAAGAAAAGGTTGGAAGAAGCCAAAGGAAGATGGGTTAAAGAACTCCCTGGTGTTCTCTAGGCCTACAGAACCACCAAGAGAATACCAACCTCTAAAACTCCATTCTCACTAGCCTATGGCTCAGAAGCAGTAATTCTTGTAGAGATCGGTATGCCTACAATGAGGACGAAAGCTTTCAACTAAGGGGCCAATGATCATCAACTTGCAGAGAACTTGGACTTACTCGAAGAAAAGCGTGATCAAGCCAGAATCAGGATGGAAGCTTATTAACACAGGATGGTCAACAGTTCCAAATCAGGACTAAAACCCCTGAGTTTCCAGATTGGGGATCTAGTTCTAAGAAGGGTGTTCCCAAACACCAAAGATCCCACTATGGGAAAGCTATCACCCAACTGGGAAGGGCCCTACAAGGTAACAAAGATTGTCCGACCTACCACATATTGGTTAGAAGACATAGCTGGAAATCCTATACCCAGACCTTGGAATGTAGAACACTTACGGAAGTATTATCAATAAAAATGTTTTCTTTCCTAAAATGCCTCCATTGAGTGTTCCCAACCCAATGCACAGACCCCTAGGTCTGGTCCATTGTATTGACCCCTGAAGCCTTGTATCCATTACAAGTCCTTCAGGCCTGATCCTCTTAATGCACAGACCCCCAAGTCTGGTCCATCTTATTGACCCCTAAAGCCTTGTATCCATTACAAGTCTTTTAGGCCTGGTCTTCTTAATGCACAGACCCCTAGGTCTAGTCTATCGTATTGACCCCTGAAGCCTCGTATCCATTACAAGTCCTTCAGGCCTAGTCCTCTTAATGCATAGACCCCTAAATCTGGTCCATCTTATTGACCCTTGAAGCCTTGTATCCATTACAAGTCCTTTAGGCCTGGTCCTCTTAATGCACAGACCCCTAGGTCTGGACCATCTTATTGACCCCTAAAGCCTTGTATCCATTATAAGTCCTTCAAGCTTGGTCCTCTTAATCCACAAACCCTCAAGTCTGGTCCATCTTATTGACCCCTAAAGCCTTGTATCCATGACAAGTCCTTTAGGCCTGGTCCTCTGAATGCACAGACACCCAGGTCTGGTCTATCGTAATGCACAGACCCCCAGGTCTGTTCCATCCTACGAATGTTTCTTATATGCCAATACGGTTTTTGTTCGGTCAATACAAAACTTCCTATTTAGTTCTCATCATCCATTATAAAAAGAGTTTTGATCTTAGGAGATTTGCTACTTATCTTTCTGATGCTACGAACAAAAGTTAAGATCTGCTTGATAACTATAAGTCTTCCAACCAAGTTATTTTCAGTCTTGGTGGACACAAATACTGACTGTGGATAGATCAAATTATTACAAGTTACTCTAGTTCCTGATCACAACCAGTTACATGACTGGTCTGAAGCACAGATAGTTCTTGAACATCTTTGCTCACACTAAATATGAACTTCAAGGGCTAGAGCCCAAACTTATACTACAAAGCAGTAGTGACATGACAAAACAGAGCTGCCATCCACAACATTTCACAAAATACGCAGGCTAGCCCAGAAGAAATTTAATATCATTAATAAATATTTTAAGTGCAGTAGTTCAAAAATAAAAGAAAGAGGAATACAGAAGTTCATCTCCTAAACTAGTGGGCTAGTAGGATCATCATCATCATCACCTTTAATTATTGATAGGTCGAAGTTTAGGAATTTGGCAAGGAGCTTGGACTTGAAGTTATCATAGCCGTGCTGCATTAGCTCATAACCCATCCCCTCGACCTCAGCTTCATTGCAGCTTCAGTCGCAGCCTTGGCTTCCTTAACCTTCTGAGCAACGGAGGCTTGGAGCTCGTTATTCTCCTTATTCAGCTCCTCCAATTAACGTAGAAATGAATCCCTCTCGAACTCCATGATAGAAAGATAGTTGTTCACCTCTTTGAACCTCTCTTCTACAGCCGTGACATTTGATTGGGCCGTCCCAAGCTGAAATCTGGCCTCATCCAGCTTGTCTTGAAGTTTTTCCATGGCTAGTGGATCTAAGGCAGACTCCATCAGGGCGGCAAGACCATCCATGGTCTGCATAACAACAAACAAACAAATCAGAACAGGAAACAAGATAAAGCATAAAGAAAGATAGTACAGTGGTTACCTTTATCTAGATGCTCATCACTTCAGTGATGGCCTACTGAATGTTCTGCCCCTTGTGTCTCTGGGGAGCCTCCATCCAAAATCTGTCAATGACTTGCATTGTGGCCTTATAACCGTCAGACAGCGCAACAAGGTCAACTGCCATCCTCACATTCCTCTTCTTCTGGACTTTGGGGCTGGGGGCAAGCGTAGGAGCAGGCTCCCTTATAACGATGCCCTTCCTGGGTGGTGCTGAGGTGGAACCTCCTCTTCTTAGTTTGAGGAGGACCAACAAGAAAAGAAGGCCCCCCAACCTTCTTCTTTATAAGAGCCCATTTGCTCATCAAGGACTTCTTCAAGCCCTCCGCCCGGTCCTTATCCTGGAAGCTCTCTACCTAGTCCTTGTCCTGGTCAGGTGACATCAAATTTTTGGACGTAAAGATGACTCTGAAGTCTCTGTTCCTGGTCTGAAGAAGCCTGCGGTACTTGTCCTGAAGGTCAACTATGAAAATTGACCTCTTCCAAGCACTCTTGTCTGCACAGAGGAGGTAAAAACAATGGTTAGAGTTCAGAAGTAAAAGCATAAATAGAAGTAAAATTGTCACAATGAAAGGGGGTCTCACCCTTAAACCCTGTACTTCGGGGGAATGTCGACGTCTAGCCTTGGAAGTCCTCCATCTCCCATCCTCCTCCTATGAAGAAGTACCATTTCTTTCAGGTTTTGTTGGAAGTTAGCACAAAGGAAAGAGGTCTGAACCCCCTATCGAAAGACATATAGAAGAGGCCTTCCGACCTCATAATTGAGATCCATTTTACTACGGATCAGCTTTACTGTTACATCGACATCGTTGAGATAGCCTAGAGCTATGAACCCTAGCAGCTGCCTCCAGCTGTTAAGGGTGAGGTCGGCAGGGCAGAGGTTGAACCAAAAAAAGAACTGCCTAACTAAGTTAGAAAAGGGGAGCCTCAGCCCCATCTCAAACCAAGCAAGATAAACACAAATTTCCCCCTCCTGAACATCAGAAGGGCAATCTATAGAATCCGGTACTCTGCAGGTGACATTTGAGGGGAAATTACACCTCTCCCTCAGTTCATCAATCATACGCTAAGTGATGGCACTTTCCCTTTCCTCTCTCTGAGGTGGTCTCCCAGAAGCTTCTCCCTTCTTATTCCTAGGTTCTATAAAGGCGTCTAAAATCCTAACCTCCGAACTAGAGGGGGATCTTACCAACTTATTTTTGGCCTTACTAGAGGAACTACTTCCTTGCAATTTGGGATTGGGGAGACACAGAAGTTTTCGAGGAACTTCATACACCATCTCCGACACCGGAGGATGCAATAGATGCCGACATTGGTGAAAAATTATAAAATGAAGAGAAGTAGAAGAACAGTGGGGAAGTAAATTAAAAACAAATAGAAATGAAGAAAGATGAGCCTGAAAACAACCAGAAATAAGAGCTTTGGACGACGAGCACACTTCAAACTTCACTGATTCGGCAATGGCAGTATCTTTTTCTTTCTCTCTTTCAAAGACGATGAAAACAGTGAGGGAAAAGGGCGTACAAAGCCCTTCCTCTTCTTTATATATGATTTCAAAAATTGGGGCCCACCAAGCCGAATTGTCATGACGGTTGTGGGCAATGATGGCCTCGAAAGCCCAGGCATTGGCTGCGCAATAAATGACGCACCCACAGTCACTTTAGAAATCGGAAAGACAAGATGCATGACTTTTCGGAGGCACGTAGCCCTAGTTACACAGTGAGCTCAAACTAGGGCTCGGGGGGGAGTAACTAATATACCACAAAGTGACAGACCAGTCTTCATAGGACATGTGTGACTACAGACCAGTTATAGTTCGGCCATCCTAGAGTAAACTCAGCCATTTAGAGCAGCTTAAGCGCTTAGTCTTCAGAACTCGCAGGTCTGAACACAAGGCCTTCAGAGCATCCCTCAGGGTTCAGAGCTCATCATCGCCTTGAATATCCTGTCAGACTAAGGAAAATGAAACAATATTCAACAAGGAAACTGCCACCTACGGATACCTATCAAGCGCAGTGTCTAACATGGTAACTGCCAATCTCCGATGATCAAATCCCTACAATCATGGCTCCAAATCCTAATCAACTTAGGAAAGTCACAGCCTACAAATTAAACCCTAAGGTACGCTTTACATTCATGCTCATTCTTTGGTTTACAATTATAATCTTTCAATTCAGTTTTATTGACTTAAGCATCGGAGCGGCTACCGCCGAACCCAATCCGGTGGCCCTCTGATCCTTCTCTTTGAGTGTTTCTCAAACGACGGAGTTCGGAGCCCCTACCGACCAAAAAGTGCAGCATCAATATATATATATATATATATATATAAATATCTAAGTAAAGTGAAACAAAGAAAGCAAAGAAAGAGAAGAAAATCAGAAAAGAGAAAAAGAATAATCAAGAAAGAAACTAAGAAAGGAGAAGGAAAGAGGGAAAGAAAAGAGAGAAAGGGGCAGTGGAGAAGTTGTATATATATGTGTGGGTTATTGATAGAAAATCAGAAAAGAATAAGAAGTGGAGAAGCTGAGAGCATTAAAAGGATTTAGAATAAGAAGCTAGAGCACTCAAAGGTAGAACCGTAAGCAAAACGTGAGAAAAAGGTAAGCAACTTTGGTTCTGTTTTTAATTTTTAACAAGAATGAATGATAGATTGGATAGTATGGTTTTAAAGAGCATGAAAATGGTAAATTTAGGAAGAAATTGCAGTCCATTTGGTTAAGAAATGAGTGAGAAAAATTAATTTAAAGTTTGAAGGATAATTTTGGGTCATTGAATTTGTGATCAATTTAACTTGTTTTATGAATGGGGAATTATTGCTCATAGGTGCAGCAACTTGAAGGTTAAATTTGGGCTCAAAAAAATGGCTAAAAAGCCATGAAAAAGGAAAAATCCAGTTCGCCGGAAAATTTGGGCAGCTCACTGGAGTTGGTTGCAACTCCATTTTTCGAGGCCTTCTAGGTGATACAAATTGAATTCCGAGGGTAGATATGGAAATTTCATGAGGAATAGAAGAGGAACCCAGTCGATTTGGTGTCGGAAAATCGTCGAAAAAGGGCTGCCATCACCGGGGAAGAAGACCGGCGCACGCCAAAAAAAGGCTGTTGTGCGTCTATTGCGTGTTGGGGCCTTGGGCCATGGATTTGGGTCCGGTCGACCCACCCAACCCAATATGGTGCAGCCTTGAAAATTTTTTAAAAGGTTTTAAAATGTCAATTTGGGGCTGTTTGGATGCAAATATAAGAGATAGAAATTAAATTGAAATGGGAATAGAGATAGCCTATCCAAAGTTTGAGCTTAATCCACTGTTTGGCTATTCCAAATTAGAATAGGACTTTCTGAAAATTAGAATTTGACCCAGAATTTATGATAATTATATTTTGACCCCAAGTAATAAAATAATATTTAATTTAAAAGAGAAATTATCAAAATGCCCCTAAGTAAAAAAAGAGTCAAACGGACTCCGATTAAAGTAAAAGAATAGTAATTTTTTATTATTTCGAGTATTATGGACTTAATGGTGGAGTCCGATTTGTGAAAATAGGTCTCAAGACGTAAGAACCTGTAAAAGTGCAAAATGACCATTTTGCCCTTTTTAGTACAGAAGTCCGAATTGAATTCTGCGAAAGCCTAAATCGACTTTGTTCGACGTTCCGGATTCAATGGTAGAGTCTATTATAGTAAAAGAGATACCAATAGTAAAGATACATGAAATTTGATGAATAGCATAGTTCATATAACTATAGACTAAGATGCGTTTTATGAATCATAGGAACGCTAAGAGGAAAGGAGAAGGCGGTTTGACCTTCTAGACAGATACAGAAAGAGGAAAGTAAAATTCGATCTCTACATGTGATACTTTCCAAGCCAAGTCAATATTTCTTTTTGTATATTGCTTATTGTATTCCATACATGCTAGAAGTTATTGAGCCAAATTGATATTGTCCTATCATGTGGAAGTGTTTATTGATTTCTAAATATATCTCGATCATGATTGTACATTTGTGCATAGAGTTCTTTTTGTACACTTGTACCTAGGGCTGTGAGGGCCAAACAATTATATTCGAAGCAGTCTCGTAACCATAGCCCTTGAAAACTATCGTTATTTAAGGTTGCCTAGAACCAATTATAATTCCACTATACTCTTCATGGAAGATAGCATGATCCCGATATATTATTAGTGTCGGATTTGTGCTCAGTCACAACTCCATCTGATGCTATTTATGACCCTCGGGTCAAGGTTCCGAGTGGAACATTTGCTACGTTGCTATGTGAGGCATGGGACGTAGAGTCACATTGTATACAAAACAGTATTATTCATAGAGCCTGTGTGGGACTGAATACGAGCTCAGGGAAAATTTCGGGCCCCGTGAGTGCATCTCTTTTATTGTTATCATTTTCATTATTGATTATCATAGCTTGATCATATTATATTATTATGAATGATCATGAGACTTTACAACTTTCATTTGAGTGCCACAATTCATACTTGAGATAGCTCATGACTATAGCAATATGACATTGTTAACAGAGCAGATTTATTTCCTTATCTTTTGAGCTTCTATCATCTGATATTGAGTTCTATATTCATTGACTGGCTAGCACTTCTATATACACCTATACACATGGCAGAGCAAAGGAATACTTACTGAATTTTCTTAGCTCATACAGATACTACATTCATTTTTAGGCATAGATATCGAGAACGGACGATAGAGCCTGATAGCTAGAGGTGGACATTACTTTTGAAGTTGCAAGTGTAATATTTAATACAGTCTTGTAGCTCTCCCATGTCATCCACATCTTGGGGATGTACGGTAGTTAAGGAATTTCAAAGTCTGTATTTTGAGGATCAGATATATATTACATGCACTTTTTATATTTAAGTCTTCCGCTATATATGTTTATATTATGATAGTTATTGCATGTTAGTAGCACTGATTGTGTAGCAAGTTTTTGCAGTTTCAAGTTTTAGTTGAGTCACTCGGTTCAACAACAGTGTTAGATTGGGTTCACGACACGAGATCCGTAGAGGGTAGGTTTCGGGTCATTACAGTATGTGAGTGCATGCACATATGTGCTTGTTGGAAGGCCTATGACTAAAGGATGATGGGAAGAGATTGAGCTGCTTTGAAGGAGCTTGAGAGGATCAGAGTCAAGCTACAAATAGAGGGGCAACCACTGTCTAGAAGGTAAAAACACCAACTATTAAATTTCCCTTTCTTAAAATTCTTGGCACGATTTGATTGATTTAGAAGTCTAAATTTGCATGCATGAGATATTACAACATTTAAAGACTGTTCTGAATAAATTGAGAGGGTCAAAAGGGCTCGAAAAGCCCCAAACCATGAACGACCGCCATTGTTGGACCTCCAACAGTGCAGGTCTGAAACGACCATCAAGGAACCCATTTTTGTGGTTTTAAGTTCAAAATAGACCTCAAGAGGGTTTCAAAAACCCTATGTTGCGACCCAAACACTCAAGGGAAGACCACGAAAGATGAAGCTGCAGGCCTCGAGTTTTACAACCAATGTCACAAAAATGCCCCAAAACGTGATTCTAGGAAAAGGGGCTTGAACCCCACGATGAAAGGATCCTAATGGAAGAAATCCCATGGAAATTAGGTAAAAATCGGCCATGTACGAACCAGTTGCAGCCCGAAGCTATCCAACCTACCACTGCCCCTAAAGCTAAATTTGAGCTCTCAAATGAATGCTAAAATGTTGCCCAGACCTCCAGTAATCCATACCACCCAAAAATAGAGGAGAAATCGACCCCAAATTGCACGAAATTAAAAGAAATGAAAAGTTGAAATTAGGGCTACAGTGCAGGGTGAGGTGGGGAAGAAAATGAATAGTAGTTAGAACGAGTCGGGTAGGAACAGTTCGGGTAGGGACTCGCCTGGTCGTATGAAAGGGCTTTAGTGGAACGACATCGTTTCGTATAAGATGGGTTTTAAATTTAAATGGGTTGGTGTTGTTTGGTTGCGGCTATAAGAAATTGGAAAATTGGAATGGGGATAACCCAACCGTGGATAAGGCATTTAGTGAGAATATCTAAAACTGGTTTTCTAAGAAACCTAAACCAGCTGGTTCAATTGGAACTTGGACCGGTCTAGGGTTTCTAACCTTGAACCCTTTGGTTCAAGGATTTAATTAAAATAAATAAATAGAAACTTTCATAATTTTAGGTTTGACCCCCAAACTTTTAAAAAACTTTGTTATGGCCCAAAATTTGGAAAATTAATTAAATTAAGCCCCTAGAAAATAATAAAATAATTTATTTAATTATTTTATTAGTTGGATAAAATGACTATTTTACCCTTGGACACTAAATAAGTCAAACGAAATCCAAAATAAATAAATGAATAGTATATTTTGACTATTTCGGGCATTCCAGACCCAATGACGGGGTCCATTTTATAAGACGAGATTCAGAAAAATATAGACACGTAAATGGTAAATGACTGCATTGCCCTTAACAATACCCAGGGCTAATTAAAAATAAAAGATAGTCCATTTTAACTATGTTAGACACTCTGGACTCAACGGTGGAGTTCGTACTAGCAAATGAAGTACCAAAAAATGTGACGCGTGAAAGTATAAAATTACCAAAATACCCCTAAGCATAGAAAATATAAAGTAAAGGCCGAATAAGGATCAATCTGATATCATGGACTGTCATAAGTATAATTATGTGAATTAAAGGGCTAAATAAGACTCCGAAACAGTCAGAGTATAAAATAAAAAATGATCGATATGTCCCGACGATCAAAAGTAGATACCAAATAAAGTCCAAAAGACTTAAAAATTTATATATAAGATATGTGGAATATTCTGAGGACCACGATAGGGTCCGGGGCAAGAATAATAAATTACCACTTTACCCTTAAATATACCCGAAGCCAAATAAAAAGCTGAGAGGATCTAAATTGACTTTCTTCGACGTTCCGGACCCAATGGTGGAGTCTGTTTTGTCAAGACAAGACCATAGATTCATAAATAAACTCAGATTAAAATTTTACGCGATATTGAACTAAGAAAATGCTTCTTGATTTATAGGGACGTCAAAAGGAAAAGACAAGTAGTCTAATACCTTTCAAGGAAGGGAGGAACATTACAAGGTAAGTAAGAACCTGAACTCTAACATGAGTTAATTCCTAGCCATATCACAATGTCATTTCTTTATGCTGCCAAATTTTGTACTCCTATACATGCCTAACACTTATTAATTTCCCTAGTTTGATGCCATTCTGCCTTGTGAACCTGTTTTGAAATTGATTGCCAATATCCCATATGATTAATTTTTCATTTCTATACTTGCATGAATATTGGAAGGTTTATATGCCCTTACTTTTGAGGATTTACTATTCCACAATTATATACATTGCCTGTGGAATACTGATGATCATGGTTTTATTAATATGAGCGTTTGAGGTTGTGATTTGTCACAACGTCTGTCTGATTCCTAGATGCTTCTGGACCTATGGGTCGGAGTCCATAATGGACCTGATGTATATAAAGAGCTCTACTGCTATACAGGAGCCCGATGGTGGGTAAACTTGTATAAGCGCATTTGAGGATATGCGGGGCCCTATCTGTTTTTGCATCTAATCTGTTAGTATTCATATCATTTATTGACATTCTGATATTACACTCTCTTATTATTGATATGCTTGTTATGCTTGTCTTGACTATATGATGATGTATCCTTGTTAATTGATATGATGGATTTCTGGTACTTTTGATTTCTGTTATGCCTTGCAAGCCTATCATTGATCCGATTTGGCTATTTGTGATACTTACGAATTGAGGCAGCTAACTATTATATAGGCCAAGTCCCCATTGTTGATTTGTCATTCACTTGTATCATTTTCTCATGGGATGTGCCTGTTGGATCCTCGGGCTATCTCTGTTGTTTCTGTGACTAGCTATTGTATCTTCATATCTTTTGCTTGTCTTGATTTCACACTTTCTGTACTAACCCTGATACATGGCAGAGCAAGGGAATTTACTTACTGAGCTAAGTTAGCTCACTCCTTACTTATGACCATTTTTCAGGTGGCCTATGACGGATGATATGCAGTGAGATAACTAGTGGAACTAGTGAAGCACGAATGATTTACACTGGCGATATGAATTCTAATTCAAAGTTGACTACATACTTTGTAAGGTTAAGTTCACAATTTGTATTATAATGCTACATCATTAGTGATGAGGTTAGCCTAGTATGTTGGATCACCATGATTAAATTGTATTTGGAGATTTTGATTCTTGATCATTGGGGATGAGCTATTGATTAGCTGAATTGTATTAATACAACTTCCACCTTAAGTAATTCATTGATATAGAATAGATGCATTGGTGCATATGTGTTGAAACTCTAGAGATATTTGGTGACTGATTCTAGACGTGCTCTGATGTGTTTGGATGAATTGCATTTCTGAATAAAAATGTTTTAATTCCTGCTACTTTAACCCTACCATTAGAATGCGATTCATTGTAAAGTTCAGAAGTCGCCTTTGGTTGGTCGCATTGTTGGTGGGAAAAACCAACAAGGTGGCTAACTGGCATCACGTCCTCGGCATCCGCGTAAGGTGGGGTGCCAGGTCGTGACAAATCGGACTCTGCTGTTGAGTTCAGAATGCCTAAAAATATTGTGTTGCACTATTCTTTTATTTCAATTGGCCTTCATTTGGCCTAAAGGTATTTTGGTAATTTATCTCAAAATTAAAAGGATTTAAAATTAATCTTTAATTAATTTTCTAGGTTAACCCGAAATTAACTGAAACTGTTGGGGCCATTTTATAATTAATAAAAAGTTCTAGGGGTGCAATAATAATTTTTAGAAACTATAAAACCCTAAACCATTTGGTTCCAAGTGAACCCGTCTAAAATAATTAAGAACCAATCAGGTTCAGTCCGGTTCATTGCGTCATGCTGACGTCATCATGATGTCAGCCTTATATTTTTTATTTTTCTTTTAATTCTTTAACAATACGACAACGTTTTAATTTAACCCAAATCCAATTTAAACAGTGGGTCAGGACCCAACCCGAGATCCGCCTCGAGACCCAACTCAGTTACTGTTCTTCTTCCCCAACTCTTCGGTGAAGGCTCCGATGGTCTTCTTCGGCGCCGACAACCGCTGCCAATTGCCTCCGATGACAAATTCGACGGGGTTTGAATCTATTTTGTGTGAGGGTTCCATATTTAAAATCACATTTTGATTTTTAGCATCTTGGCCTGTCGAAAATAGGGATTTACAGTCGGCTCCGGCAAGGGCCCAACTTTTCAGCGACCTATTGTTTTTCTATTTCATGGGTTTAGAGATGTGTTTCTTATCCTATTTTCACTCCAATGGGTTTTTGGGACCCTAGGGAATATTTTTCGTTCATAAAACGTAGTAAATGAAACCTTAATACGTCCATTCGATTTTTCTCCCTCTAAACTATAACTCTATGTTTCTTAACAATTTCTAGACCATTTTAAATGATTCATGTAATACCCCAAAAAATCTGACTTGACATAGATTACACATGACCTAATGAACGTAGGTTATGTGACGGTAATGTTCAAAATAACTCAAAATACAGTAAGCCATGATGAGATTAATTATTAGAAAATATGAAATTAATCAAAACACCAAAGATAGTACATGCTTGGGAAGTTGACCACCTGGTCAACCGAGTCAAAAATAAATAAAATGTCCTACTCTTGTTAAATAACGTATAACAATGTTGGCCGGAATTCAGTCGGTATGTGTACAGTGGTACTATGTGCTCTGTGCTCTATGTATAAACCTGTGTGTGTTGAGAAAACAACAAGCTAAAATAAAACAAAAGAGAACCAAAAGCTGCAGTCGCCCCTCTCTCCTATAACATATAGGATTATATCTATTGATATATATATATATATATATAGATATATTATATATAGATCCCTAAGAGACAAATAAGAAAAAAAAATGGGTGGAAGGCTCTAGCTAAATAGAGACCTTTCCAGGGGCAACCGACAAAGAGAAACTCTTCAGCCTTCTAGACCATTCCACCACTCACAAATATATAAAGCTATAGCTAACTTATTGGTCACGACAACAAATCCCACAAAGCAAACAACATGTAAGAGAGAAAGCAAGGAATAGTGAAGGCCATGTGATGCTGCTACAAAGTAAGAAACTACTAAAACAACAAACAAGGAGCTAGAGAAAGAAAGTGGGTTTCAACTGAATAAGTAGCAAGAAGTACGTATTTTTTCAACATTCTATTTCTTGTTCATTTTATGCATGCTTAGGAGGGTAAATTACATGAGGTTGGGCTCAAAACCATAAGAGAAAACTAATTTCCATAAACGAGCCATGTAAGAACCTTGCTATGGCAAGCTGAAAAACGTCAAACTAAATGCACTTTTGGGCATGGGAAACGATAGAGGGCATGATAAGTAAGTCAACCCAATTTGAATCACACAAAATGGTCAAGAAATGACCATGTTAGAGCTAAGAATACCTTGGCCAGAAAACTGATTTGGGTGTGTGAATATGGGTTGTTTGCAGTCCAAAATGCTTCCAAATGATTGCTTAGGGTCCTAGGAGAACATTGTGTAAAAATATATAAAAATCGGATGTAAAAAGCATGAAAAAAATGTAGGGAACAGTTGCAGCTCCAGCGATCGGCGCCGGAGAAGACGCCTGGAGCCGGTGCTGGAAAAGCATGGAGAAAAGGGTTCAGCACTGGCCACCCCATGACGTCGTGTTGAATACTGGAAATTTAATAGGGAAGTGGATTGTTTGGAAACTTGGATACCCTAGCTCAGGAATCAATTGTCCGTTGTTTGGCATGGAAATTCTAAGGAAAAAAATGGGGGAGCCGCAACTCCCCAGAATTAAACCACTGACCTATCCACCCCCGAGCCTTAACCCAAAGCTTTGGACCACTGTGCCACCACGGCACATGTGGTCTAAATGCAGCTTAATAAGTATATAATATATATACAATGAATTAAATTAAATTTAAGTAATTAAATTTAGTTATAATACGTTACCCCGTTACCCAAATAAATTAAACAAGTAGGGCATTTTAACTATTTTGGATGCCTTGGACCCAATGGTGAGGTTCATTTTACGAGACGGAGTCCCAAAAAATTATGACACATAATAAAGTGAAAAATTATCGTTTTGTCCCTTAGTCACCCTAGAAATCAATAGAAGCCCAAACTGAGATCCAGAAAAGGTTATCTTAACAGTTTCGAATGTTCTAGACACAATGAAAATATTAGATTGGACATCAGGGACTCCAAGGTGGTCCCACCATAAGATGTAAAATTACTAAAATGCCCATAATACAGTAAGAAGCCCAAATAAAGTCTGAATTGGACGAAATTGAATCCAATGGAAACCTAAATAATTGTGAACTCGTATATGTGACTAAACAATGAATCGGGGTCAGAATGTCATAAAAAGTAAAAATTATCAAAATACCCCTAAGCATAGAAAATGTAAAGTAAAGGCTGGATAAATTCTAAAAACGGCCAATTTGATATAATTAATCGTCACAAGTATAATTATGTAAATTGAAGGGCTAAATAAGATTTCGGAACAGTCAACGTATAAAATAAGAAATGATCAATGTGTCCCGATGATCAAAAACATATATCAAATGAAGTTCAAAAGACTTAGAAATTTATATATGAGATATATCGAATATTCTAAGGACCATGATAGGGTCTGGGGCAAGAATGACTAATTACCATTTTGCCCCTAAGGTTAAATAAGTGCTTAATGGATAACGACTGGAGTCCAAATGACTTAGATTATAATTCTTACAGCTATTAAGCATACTGAAGGAATGTAATAGCCTCAGATGAAGCCTAATAGATGGGTAATAGGCCAATGAACTTAATTAGGGGATCTGATAGACTTGTAAGATGATGAATAAGTCATGAATGGATGAATTCTGATCTGTCTGTGATTAATGATGATTATTCAGGATATGCAAGGATGTGCCTGATGTATCTGGAGATTATCAGATTATCTGTGAATAGAGATAAGCGAACTGTTTGTGAGTAACTCGGACCCCTAAATTGGTGTATGTGTAGTGTATTATCTAGATTCGTATACTGTACTATTTTACTACATATGCTTTCATTCATACTCTTTGTACTGCATTACACATGGCATGATTCTGTTCTGTCCTGCCTTTTGATATGTCCTGTTTTGATTTTGTTCGAGTGTGTTATGTTCTGTTATACGCCATTTGGAGTCTATTTCGATTCTGTTTTGTTATGTTGTGTTTACTCTTGGGCCCACTACAGGATTGAGCGATTTGATGTATGCCAGAGCATGACCCAAAGGGTAGAGGCCCCATGAATAGTCCGCTTATGGGCAGTTGGGAAAGGCTCGTATGTATGATTGGCGTTCTGTTCTGTTTTTGTCCTGCTCATTTTGTCCTGTTCCATTCTGATACGATCCCAAAGGGTAGAGGCCCCACTAGTAGTCAGCTTATGGGCAACTGGGAGAGGTTCAGACGCATTTGATGATATGCCTTTGACTGATTGATACTCAATTCAGTTCAGTTTAGTTCTTGTAACACCCTAGACTTAATCTCTGATTAATTAATGTAAACCCTTTTTGAAATCTGATGTGGCATTTAACTGTTTAATTTTAATTTTTAACATTAGCAAAACCCATGTTAGTTAATTTCAAAATTCTGATAAAATGATCACTGACACTAGACCCTTGGACACTGAAGCTAACCTAACTAGGAATTGACCGGAAGAAATTGCGTCGAAAAATAATCAATGGAAAGGGAGTTATGAGGGAAATAGCCAAAACTGATTTTTGCCCAACCAAATAGGGCATAAGCTAAATGGGGAGGAAAATGCCCAACGTGTGGCCAAAGGGATTGGATCCCTTGACCAAAATGGGCAGAATTTTGTGTACCAAAAAAAATACCAACTAGGCTAGGGGCATCTTTGTGTACAAATATACAAAGATATATATATATATATATAAGTACAAATCTGATTTGGCCACCTCCCAAGTGACCAATAACCAAGCATGCAACACATCAGCATGCATCACCCCTATGCCCCATAGACCATCATGCCTCTCTCACCCCATGATTACATCTCCCAACCAAAATGCATGCAAATCCATCATGCATTTAGGGAGATGAAACATCAAGTAAAAATCTGATTTACATGATCTCCATATATGCATTGGAGGGAAAAACAGATCTGCAAATGACCTTGTAAGCTGATATTGAGAGAAATCCTGTCTACCGATTTTTAGAGAGAGAAAGTGGGTTAGAGAGAGGAAGTTAGAGAGAGATAGCTTGAATCTGGGGCTTGTGTCACGACCCGAAACCCACCCTGTGCGGATCTCGCATCGCGACTGCCACCCTCAGGCCCGGGGACCCTTGGACGAAGGCTCACATAGGCAGCGGTATCGAATAGATGTGCGACATGCATTTTGCGGAAGCGTGAAAAACTTTTTCTTTTCTTTTCTTATTTTTAAATTATGCACATCCGTCCGGTACTGCCGCTCCATACATAGCATGCATGGTTACACATTCAGAGTATAACTAAAACTTAAGGATTTATAACATTAATACAAAACATGTTCGGTTGCCCTGAGGGCTTAATACATATTCTTACATTGTCTTCTAATACAAAATGTACTACTAGAGTTCATAGGTTCCTCAAAAGAAACTACTTAAACATATCTTCCTAAAAACAGCTAGACTCATCGCCATCGTCCTCGAGACACTGTCTGCTATGAATAACCTGAAAGGGGGGGTCCGAACAAAGTTCGGGTAAGCTAATCTAAGCTTGTGAGCAATTCCAGTATTTGTCATGGGGTTTTCAATTAGCAGTGGTTTAGTACATAAGAGTTTGTAAAATAATCACCGCCAATTGTTCGTATACTTTGAATACAGAATATATGCATTCCTTAAAACAGATAGCTTTGAAACATTTAAAGTATTCAAGCTAAACTCGTACTTCATCAGATAAATTATATAAACTTTAAAACACATAAATATGTATTGTGAAAATAAGGGTAAAACCTGCTTCATTTTCAAAATCACTTTGTCATCTTTTCTCTTTAATTATGTGGAATCTGTTTCGAACCAGACTCCCATTTTACTGCCAATACTGTCGATCTCATTTGCCTGGGAGATTAGATCCTGCTACCGGGCATTTACTGTTGAATCCCAAAGGATTTCAACCATCATAGGGGGTGCTTTAAACACCATTTATCTTGTAAAACATTTATTACATGGCTTCTTCAATAGATGCTTTCATGAGTATTTAAAACATGAATGCATAACTTCTACAATAGAACTTCAAATACTAGCAATAATCAAATTCAGAATATTTTACATAATTGGGCATTTAAAACTTTAGACATGCTGAAATATGTTTTAAGAAAACTGTGATAGAAACCATTCACTAAGCATGTCATAATAGAGTTTATAAAGATGAAACAATTTCAAACTGAATCATGTAAATACTGAATTTGAAACTTCAATCACTTCATATCTTTAAACTTAAAACCTTTTCAAATCCATGGAGTTAAATCTCCAATTCAAACACAGGGTTACTCACCTTGGTCCTTTACGGTTAGTGCTAATAATGCGCCTTCCCACTTTCTTATAGTTCCTAAGAACAATTCATAAATATCTCATCAACTTCACATTTATTTGTAATATCATCTCGATATTCCTTAACTTATGCTTAAATCGTATTAGATCCTAAAATGATTCCATAATTTCATATGTACTTAATTTAACTTGTACTCTTAACCTATGACACAATTTAATGTGTTAGAAATTAATTTATTTCAACTTATACTCTTCTGGTAGCTCCATTAACTTTAAATTAAAGTTAGTTTATTTCATATGTTTACGTGTCGTGTCTTTTCGTAATTTATTTCCTCGTATACGCCTTAGATTAGTACTTTGGCATTACTTTAATTTATAGTCATCTGACAGATGCTATTCAACAAATTTTATGTCTTTTTACTTTTGACATTTCTTTTGGTCGAATAGACTCTACCATTGAGTCCAGAGCGTCGAAGAAAGTTAGTTTAGGCTTTCCTAAAAGTTTATTTGGCCTTTTGTATGTAAAAGGGCAAAATGATCCTTTTATCGTTTTACGTGTCACATTTTTTCATACTTCGTTTCATAATTTGGACTTTATTATTGAGTCCGGGATGTCAAAGAAAGTCAATTTAGACCTTCTCTAGTTTTATTTTGGCTTTAGGAGTACCAGGGGTATTTTGGTCTTTTTACCCCTTTACGCGTCTTTATTTTTTGGGACCCCGTCTCGTGTTGTGAACCTCACCATTGGACTCAGAAGGTCCGAGATAGTAAGAATACACTAATAATTTGTTTAATCTGAACAAGAGGTATTTTGGTCATTTACCCCTTTACGTGTCTTTATTTTTCGGGGCTCCGTTTCGCAAAACGGACCCTACCATGAGTCTCAGAATATCCAAAATAGTAAGGATACACTATTCATATGTTTAATTTGACCTTTATTTGCCTCATTTATGATTCAGGGGCAAAATAGTCATTTTACTTTCTTTATTAAATAATTAAATTTATTATTTAATTATTTTTCCAGGGGTGAAATTGAATAATTTTTCCATCAGTAGGGCTACAGTAGAATTTCTTAAAACAGTTGGGGGTCAAAGTATAAATATCCAAAGTTTCGGTCTGAACCAGTTGGTTCAGTTCAATTTCAAATGAACCGGTCCGGTCTTAACTGAACCAACCGGTTCAATCGGTTTAGTTACATAAGGCTGACGTCATGATGACGTCAGCCTTAATGGCTTATAACTTTAAAACATAACACCAAAACGACACTGTCCAACTTAACCGTTTATGCGATGGGTGGGGTTCCGACCTGAACCCGATTTGACCCGAACCATCACTGTTCATCATCTCCCCCTGTTTCTTCCCCAGTGTTGCCCTAGTTGCAGGTTTTCATGTTTTTCATTTTCGTGATGTTTTACAACTTCGTTTCTTCTGCTTTCTTTTCTAAAATGTTTCTAACACTTTATGGCACACTCTTACATTGAGTTGGAGATTCGAATGTAGCTCATAAGCTCGGTTTAAGCCACGATAACCGAACCTGTAACCCGTCAGTTTATGCTTGTTTCTTCATCATTTTTCACGAGGTTGGGCTTATTTTGATCCCCTCCTCATGAGGATCCCGTTCATATTCATAATAGTGGATTTAATCACGAGTTTAAAGGTTTGGCTTGTAAACCCGTAACCTACAAGTCCATGTTTGGAGGTCTTGTCTTATGATTCTGGGTCGCGGTCATAGGTTTTTATGTTGCTCGTAGTGTCTAGTTTAGGTTTTGATAAACCAAAACCAGTTTGGTGAACATTGGACCAAACCTGCTTCAAGCAAGGTCATCAATGGCCATAGCTTCTGGGTTTCACGTTTTTAAGTGTTTTAAAGCTAAAATTTCATTCTTAAACTGATCTAAACATGTTCTTCATGTCATATATATAAATTTAAGGCTTAAAAACAGTTTATGCATAGAAAATTTCTAGAGAGAGAATAAGAATGTTTTCCTGGGTTTACCTTTTTGAGTTGGTTTCCCCTTCCTTCTTCCTCTGATTCTTCTTGTATTCTGCTTAGTTTCTTTTCTTCTGGTTTCTTTCGTAAGGAAACAACATGCCTTGCATGTTTTGGATTTTAAAGAGAAAGTGACCGACCTCTCTCTCTCTCTCTCTCTCTAATTTCTCTCTCTCTCTACACTTCATAACCCTACCCATAGCCCTCTTTCAGTCCCCAATTTCGGCTGCCATCCCATCTCATAAATTTCTCTTTTCCTCTTGTTGCTTTACATTAAATGTTGCTTGATATTTACATGTTATATATATATATATATAATATAACACACACTAGTACACTCCCATACACACCTATGAGACACACACTGCCGACACACACACACACACCACTGTTCCCACTTTAAGCATATATGTTTATACATATACATATATATATATATATATATATATATATATATATATACTCTTGTATACACTTGCCAATACACACACACACAATAAATGTGTGTACATGTGTGTTATCTACATTTACATTTTCATAATTAAATGTATTCTTATAGTTTAAATTAATCAATTTTTTTTAAGTAATTAATTAATTCTTTTCTCTTAAGTGTAAAAATCTTTACACAAGTTTTCATTGCCTCGTAACATGTGCCATATGACCCGGTATCTCGGGTCGGGGTATTACAGCTTGGCCATTGAAGGAGCAATAGAAGGGAGCTAAGGACTGGGAGTGCACGGAGGGATTGTAACACCCCGACCTGAATTAAGGGCTATTAAGCCGTTGGTATTAAATTAGTAATCGACACCTTAAGTAACGGGGTCGGTTTTGACCCCGACACGCGGACTTTTAGTGATAGTCCTGAAAACTCAGGACGACTATACATCAGTTTCATTGCAATCACCAACTTGTCAGTTTGATGATAATTATATTTTCACGTCAACTGCGGATCATCGATACGAGTATAAGAATTGGACACGCATTACGAGGGTATGAAGGATTAGTGTAAAAAGTGTACACTTAAAAGAATAATTAATTTTTAAAGTAATTAATTATTATAATATAAGAAATTAATGTTAGTATAATAATAATAATAATAATAATAATAATAATATACAAAGTATATTTGCTATATGTATATATAATTAACTTACATTATATATGTATATATATGTTTAAATACATATATATGTATATGTATAAATACATACCTAGATAGGAATATATTTATATATAGAGGCATGCAAATACCCAATGGGTATTGAGGTGTGTGTGTGTGTCCAAAGGAGTTGGTGTGTGACATCATGTGAGTGGGATATATATATATATATATGTAAAACAAAACAAACACACACACACAACCGGCCATTTAATGCCTGCCCCCAAAACAGTAGAAATCTGAGTAAGCAAGCTGCGACAAGTTAACCTATTTGGTGGGGAGATCAGAAAATGATCATGGTGCACTTATATACATATATACATATTATAGACACACCACCATTTATTCACACACGTAAATAGAGAAAGAATAAGTTTCAGAAGATGGAAGAGGAGGAAAAACAAGAAGAGGAAGGAAAGAACACCATCTCTTGAGGTAAACCCACAAAATCTCATACTTTCTCTCTCTAAAAAGTTAAGCAAGTATGCAAATTTTCCTAGCTTTGTTTATGCAGGTATGAGGTATAGGATGTATTAAACTTAAACAAGCATGGAAATTTGGCCTCTAAATAGTCCACAACATCAGGTTTGTACATGGCTGCCATGGATGGACCTTAGATAAGCACACCTGAAATAATCAAAACCAAATCAGGTTTTGATCATCAAAACCTCAAATATACCCTCTAAGAGTGTTTAAAATCCATACGCGCGATCAAAAAGCTCGAGGGAAACCTATTAAAAATCGAGTTGCAGGTACGGGTTTCAAAACCCAACCTCACAACCTTGCCCTTAAACCATATTTTGCGAATGAAATGTGAAACCCCATAAAGAGGGGATCACAACAGAACAAACCTTGGGTTATTTGGCTCAGAAATGAGCATTTACGAGCAGTTTATTGGTTTGAATTATTAAACCCAAAATCGAACTCATGAACCAGTTTTGAACTCCAAAACGAATGTCAAACTCTTCTACAATGTTCTAGGAGTGGAACAGGTTGAAAACAGTAAGAAAACAGTGAACAAAAATCCATGAAATTGAAGCTCTTTAGCTTCGGGAATTAGGGCAACAGTAGAGGTCGAACGAGGAAGGTGACGGTGAGTCAGCTCGGTTTTAAAAACTAGGTTGAGTCGACTCGGACACGTGGCAGCATCTGGGCCTGCCACCGAATAAATAAAACGGCAGCGTTTGGCTTTAAGGGTTTTAAAACCCTGAGGCGACTGTTTGGTTACACGAATATAACCCAAATTAAATAACCCACGTGGCGACAAGTTATCCTATCCACGGATAAGTGCCCTGTTCGCTGTTTGGCTTCCAAAAATCAGGAAAAATAAAGGAACCGTAGTTCCTGGGGTTCGAACCCCTGACCCACGCGCCCAAACCAACCTCCTTTACCACTCGGCCACGCACACGCGCGTGTACACATTTGGGGCAACATTTATATATAAAATATATGTAATAAAATCAAAAAATAAAAGGTGCATTTGCACCTGGTGGGATTCGATGGCAGTATCTTTTGGGATGGAGGTGACACGCTGGCCAGCGTGCCACCCTATTCGACCTGTAACTTATTGCACACTAAATATATATATATATATATATATATATCATACTTTATAAATTTAATTTAATTAAATTTATTTTATTAAATTAAATGCTCCAAAATGGCCCGGTGTCCAAATGAGATGAGTTATATATGTATTTCTACTATCTCAGACCTCCGAAGTCCATTGGTGAGGTCCACAACATGAGATGAGGTCCCAAAAAATTTAAGACCCGTAAAAAGTCAAAATGACCAAAATGCCCTTGCCCCATAAATGAGTCAAACGAAGTCCAAATTAAATAAAAAAATAGTGGATTTTGACTATTTTAAACATTTTGAATCTAATTGTGGGGACCGTTTCATGAGACGGGACTCCGAAAAATTTAGACACGTTAAGGTATAAATTACCAAATTGCCCCTAACATGTCCTAAGCCGAATTAAATTCTAAGAAAGCCTAAATTGACTTTATTCAACGTTCCGGACTCAATGGTAGAGTCTATTCAACCAAAAGAGATGTCTAAAATAAAAAGACATAAAATTTGATGAATAGCATCTGTCAGATGACTATAAACTGAAATATTTCTGAAGTACTAAACCAAGGCAAGTACGAGGAAATGAGGTGCGAGAAGACACGATGCGTTAACATGTGAAGTAATTAAATTTAAATTAAAGTTAATGAAGCTACCAGAAGAGTATAGCTTTAAAAGTTAAAATAAATTAAATTCCTAACACATTAAATTGTGTCATAGGTTAAAAGTACGAGTTGAATTAAGTACATAAGAAATTTATGAAGTCGGTTAGGATTAATACGATCTAAGCATAAGATAAGAAGCATCAGTAGGTGATATTGAAGTGATGTGAAGTTAATGAGATTATATATGAATTGTTCTTAGGAACTACAGAAGAAGTGGGGAAAGCGCATTATTAGCACTGACCTAAGGACCAAGGTGAGTAGCCCTGCCTTTGAAGTGGAGATTTAACTCCATGAATTTGAAGAAGTTTTAAGTTCAATTTATTTGAAGCCTCGAATATCAAATTCAGTATCATATGATTCCTGTTTTAAAATGTTTTCTGCTTTCATAAACTGTATTATGACATGCTGGGTGATTGGTTTGAATCACGGTTTTCCTTTTTAATTATGTTTCAGCATGTCTGGGTTTAAAATGCTAAATTTTCATAAATGTTCTGAATTTGATTATTCCAAATATTGAAGTTCTTTTGCAGAAGTTATATATATTTCATGTTTTAAATATTCATGAAAAATATGTATTGAAAAAGCCATGTGATAAGTTATATATATGTTTCATGTTTTAAATATTCATGAAAAATATCTATCGAAGAAGCCATGTGACAAATGTTTTATAAGATAAATGATGTTTAAAGCAGTCTCCTATGACGGTTGAAATCTTTTGGGATTCAACAGTAAATGCCCGGTAGCAGGATCTAATCCCCCAGGCAAATGAGATCGACAGTATTGGCAGTAAAATGGGAGTCTGGTTCGAAACAGATTACACCTAATTAAAGAGAAAAGATGACATGTTTTTGGAAATGGAAGCAGGTTTTACCCCCATTTTCCTATACATGTTTCTATGTTTTGAAGTAACACTTTTGGAAATAGAAGCAAGTTTTTACCCTCATTTTATTATACGTGTTTGTATGCTTTTAAATTGTAAATGCTCTATTTGAAGAAATGTGTATTTAGCTTCAATACTTTAAATGCTTCAAAGCTATCTGTTTTAAGAATGCATATACTCTGTGTTCTAAAATGTACGAGCAATTGGTAGTGAGTATTTTATAAACTCTCATGTGCAAAACCGCTACCAGTTGAAAACCCCATGACGAATGCAGGAATTACTCACAAGCTTAGATTAGATTACCCGGATTTTTATCCGCCCCCTTTCAGGTGACTAATGTCAGATTGATTTTTGAAAACGATGAGGATGAGTCTAGCTTTTTGGGAAGACTTGCTTAAGTAGTTCTTCTAGGAAATCACATGAACTCTAATTAGTACGTTTTGTATTAGCAGACAATTTAAGGATATGTATTAAGCCCCACGGGGCAGCTAAATTAAGATTGTAATTATAAAGTCTTTTAAGTTTTAGTTATGCTCTGAATGTATGATCATGTGTACCATTGTGAATAGCGGCAGTATCGGACGGATGTGCATATTTTAAAATGAGAAAAGAAAAAAAAAAGTTTTTCACGCTTCCGCAACCACATGAAGCACATCTATTCGATACCGCTGCAGATGCGAGCCTTGTCCCGAGGCCTTCGGGCCTTGGGGCCGCGGTCGCGACTCAGGGTTCGCGCGAGGCGGATTTCGGGTCGTGACAGGGATCAAAGCCAACTTGTTGAAGTTTCTGTTTGAACACAAACCAGCGAGGAGACCACTGTACAAGGTAAGCAATCCAAAATTTTGAGAAATTCTCTTTGGAAATTTCGGCTACTGTTTTGCTGTTTTGGAACTATTATTGCATGTATCATGTTTAGACCATAAAATCTGGATTGATTGTGAACATTTGGACCATCAGAACTGCCCCAAACCACGGAAACAGTGAAATCCGCCATTAGAGGACCTTGACTGAATGGGTCTAACTCAACCTGCTCCAAACCTTTTTTAGTTACTTGGGACTTAAAATAGACCCTCCTAGGATCATAAAAACCCTAGACCGCGACCTCAATACCTAGGGTTTGACCCTCAAATATACAGTTGCAGGTACGGGTTTAAAAACCCAACTCATGAAAACCTAGATTAAAATGGGATCTTAGGGGAGGAACTGAAACCCCATAACCTGTAGGTCACAACGCAAGAAACCCCAAGTGATTTGGACCAAAAATGGACCGTCACGAGTCAGTTGCAGGTTTCGGATTATCGCCTTAAAACAGAGCTATCTAAAGCTCGATTCGACGCCCCAAATCGATGCTAGGATGTTGGTAGGGTTCCCAGAAATCGATTAGGATCGATAACAGTGAGAAAAGATGCATAAAACTCCACGAAATCGAAGAAGAAAAATTTTGCAATTCTAGGGCAACAGTAGTCCTAGACTGTTGGGGACGATGAACAGTACGGGTCGGGTTTTCGGGTCGGGCCCCGACCCGACCGAGAAACGGATAACCCGTTTAAGACCAAACTGTGTCGTTTTAACATAACTGATTTTAAATTTTTAAATTTTAGGGCTGACGTCAGTTTGACGTCAGCACTATTCCTTGAACCGGTTAAAACCGGATTGGACCGGTCCGGTTCACTTAAAGGGGCAATGAACCGTTTGGTTTATTTTAAAATTTCCTAAGAATTACATTTCTACCCCTGAAAGTTCAAAGAATTATAAACTAACCCTGACAGTTTCTAGAAACTATATTCTGGCCTAGTTTTTGAAATTCTATTTCATTGATACCCCTGAAAATTAATAATTAATAAAATAAATTATTTTATTATTTTATTAATTAAATAAAAATGACCAAATTACCCCTAGGTCATAAATAGGTCAAACAGAGTCAAAATTTAATAAACAAATAGTGTAATCTTACTATTTCGGGCATTCTGGACCCAATGGTGGGGTCCGATTTATGAAACCAAGTCCCGAAAAATACAGACCCGTAAAGGGTAAATGACCGTACTGCCCCTAATGACACTTAGGACCAAATTACATTGAAAGATAGCCCATTCTGACTATGTCGGACGTTCCGGACTCAATGGTGAGGTCCGTACTAGCAAATAAAATACTGAAAAATATGACGCATGAAATTACCAAAATACCTCTAACACTGTTTGAAGCCCAAATGAGGTCCGATTAAGACGAAACTAAAACCAATAGAAACCCAAATACCTACAAGACTGTACACGTGATTAAATGACGAATCAGAGTCAAAACTTCACAACTGTAAAATGACCAAAATGCCCCTAATGTACCCAAAGCCAAGTAAAAAGTCGAGAGAGTCTAAATCGACTTTCTCTGACATGCCAAACCTGATAGAAGGGTCCGTATTACGGAGACAAGTACAGAAAATACGTAAACTCCCGAAACTACCTAGAAGTAGTACATATCCTGACATCTTCAAATTATGTTATAGGATAAAAACTCAAAGACAGTCATGGAAGGGAAAGATAAGAAATTCACCATTATGTCTATAGCCGAGAGATTAGTTGATAAGAAACAACAGGAGTTCATGCAAGACCTGTTATGGCAGAAGAAGGTGATTGAGAGAAAAATAAAAATTGCCAAATCCACTGAGGTGATTTCAGTTAGGCCCTTTTGGTACAAAACACCCACAAAGGCGATGATTGCCGAAGCTAAGCTGAAAAAATAAGAAGATACTGAGACCCTAAGCCAGATGCTTAAGAGGTAAGACCTATAAACAAGCCGCTATAAGTTAGTCCAATGAGACCCATCATAGAATAGGCTTACTCAGTTTGAGTTCATGAGTTGATAAGTCTTTATAAATTGTTTTAGGCTTACTGACAAAAAGAGGAAAGCACCATCGGTAGTGTCGACCTCTAAACCGACAAGTGAGTAACCTTGACTCCTGACTTGGTGTATAAGTACACTGTCTAGTTACTGTATTTTAAAATACTGTACTATACTGTTTTATCTGATACACTGATTACAGGCTTTTACTCAAATGATTGATTTTTATTCTGTCTGGTTTCTCTGTCCTGTTCTGAAATAAACCTGTCGCTGTTTTTAACTGGTTCTGAAAGAACAACTGACTTTTGGTACCACTTCAGTCTTGAGCACTATATGAGCATACCGCACTGTTTAATCTGTGCATACTGTACTGTTTATCCTATTATATTGTTCTACTCTGCTCATTACTGACATGTTCTATTACTTTGATGTTTTAACTGTACTCGTGTTTTAATACTGTTTAAAATGAACGTATTTAACTATCTTCTCTGAAATGCCTGATTCATCCATATGCTTTACAAACAACAATGGTTTGAAACCCATGACAGGGAACCCGTGTTACTCACTGGGCTTTTCGAAGCTCACCCCATTCCTTAACATTTTTCAGGTAAGGGACCTAGCAATCAGGATTAGCGGGTTGGAGACCCGAGGGAATTATTTTGAAGAACTTATGACCTAGCCATTTTTGTGCTTACAATTCATTTTTGATTATGATGTGTAACTGAACCTAAGACATTTATGTTTTGTAGAAGAATGATGTAGTAATTACTATGGATGTATTAGTGGCTCTGCCAAGATGATGTGCATTCTCTTATTCGCTTTTCTGCTGCTTACTTATGTGAATTGAATGCATTACACTTGGAGGTTACCGGTGAATGGCCTATGGTTAGGATTACCGTCGGCATCTTAATTTCAAAAAAAAAAAAAAGAACCGATGGGTGCCTAACTGGCCGATCACATTCCCTAAATCCACACAGGGTAGGTATGGGGGATGTGACAGTTTTGATCTATTCTGTTTTGTTATGATCTGTTCTGGCTCTATTATGATCTGCTCTGTCTGTTCTGTTCTGTTCTGTTTTGATCTGATCAGTTTGTTCTATTTGAGCTGCATTTAATCATGCATTTTATTTGATATCAAATATATAAGAACTGGTTTTGAAACCCATGGCAGGAACCTTTGTTACTCACTGAGCTTGTTTAAGCTCATTCTATTTATCTGGCATTTTTCAGGATTTATCTCCATTGGATTAAAAGGCACAAAGATATGACACTAGTAGGCTAAGAGGCATTCTAAGTAAGGATGTGATGGCATTGATTGATGGAGACTTGGATTCTTATGGATTGACTCAAGCTATTCAGGTGAGTGACATGATATGATTTAATATATAGATATGAATGGATGAATTGAGACATGGCTCAGGATATTGGTACTCTAGAGATATTAGATGTCTGGTTATAGACGTGCCCTATGGTATATAGATGAGTTGCATTCCCGAGATGAGAAAGGTTTTAATTTTCGCTGCTTTGACCCTACATTTGGAATGTAATTCATCGTAAAGCTCATAAGTTTGCCTTTGGTTGGTTACATTATCAGTAGAGAGACCGACAAGGCGGCTAACTTGCATCACATCTTCGGCATCTGCGTAGGGTGGGGTGCAGAATGTGACAGAGTGGTATCAGAGCTAAGGTTTGTAAATCGTGAAGATCCACGGGCGTGACAGAGTGGTATCAGAGCTAAGGTTTGTAGATATTGAAGATCCACGGGCGTGATAGAGGAATATCAAAGCTAAGGTTTGTAAATCTTGAAGATCCACTAATACCACAGAGTGATATTTGAGCAAAGGGTTAAGGTTACCTGTACCAGACGGGAACTAGAGGACAATAAGGTGTGAAATGGTTTGGGAATCATTGTCTACATCAGAGCGGCAAGTCATGGATTAAGAACCATAGAGTACCTGAGCCATGGATACTAATAGTGGAAGTATATAAGTGATAAGTCCCAATTTTGGAGATTGGAAATGGAATTGTGTAAGTCTTCATAATAGATGATGAATCTGCGATTCTAAGGTATCTAAGGACTAGGGATCAACATTCTCATTGGAGCCATAATGACATTGAATGATAAGAGGACATGTTGATATTGGCACGAATGAATGTGGATATATTGATTGGGAGGAAAATGATTATAGGTCAGCTAACTCTAGTATTGATCATTATGATTGTGGATATCAAAAGGATTATTTGTGGACTCAAATGCGATTGAATGATCTTAGTGAATGATTTCTAATCATTTGAGGATGATCACCAAATTTGATCTTAGTGATAGCATATATTTGGTGGATTGCAAATCAGATTTATTATGGAATTTTTGGATCTGATCTAACACTTGTATGACTAGGGATTACAGATTGGTGATAATTAGAGACATGTCAGCAGAAGTGATAGAGGTTAAGACCTTATGACATTTTATAGAGTCACAAGGCATTATTGCCCGATAAATAACTCCCTCATAGATAAACCTAGGTAACAGATGATTAATTTCCCTATAAGGCAAGTTGAGTTTTGGGGACAAAACTTTTTTGAAGGAGGGGAGAGTGTAATACCTCAAAAAATCCGACATGACACAAATTACACCTGACCTAATAAACGTAGGTTATGTGATGGTAATGTTCGAAATAACTCAAAATATAGTAAGCCATGATGGGATTAATGATTAGAAAATATGAAATTAATCAAAACACCAAAGATAGTGCATGCTCGGGAAGTTGACCACCCGGTCAACCAAGTCAAAAATAAATAAAATGTCCTACTCTTGTTAATAACGTATACCCAATGTAGGCCCAAATTCAGTTGGTATATGTACAGTGGTACTATGTGCTCTGTTCTTTGTGTATAAACCTATGTGTGTTGAGAAAACAACAAGCTAAAATAAAACAAAAGAGAAACAAAAGCTGCAGCCGCCCCTCTTTCCTATAACATATAGGATTATATCTATTGATACATATATATATATAGATATATTATATATAGATCCTTAGGAGACAAATCAGAAAAAAAAAAAATAGGTGGAAGGTTCTAGCTAAATAGAGACCTTTCTAGGGGCAACTAACAAAGAGAAACTCTCTTGCCTTCTAGACCATTCCACCGCTTACAAATATATATAAAGCTATAGCTAGCTTATTGGTCACGACAACAAATCCCACAAACCAAACAAGTAAGAGAGAAAGCAAGGAACAATGAAAGTCGTGTGAAGCTGCTACAAAGTAAGAAACTACTGAAACAACAAACAAAGAGCTAGAAAGAGAAAGTTGGAGAGAGAAGTGGGTTTCAACTGAATAAGCAGCAAGAGGTACGTATTTTGTCAACATTCTATTTCTTGTTCATTTTATGCATGCTTAGGAAGATAAATTACATAAGGTTAGGCTCAAAACCATAGGAGAAAACCAATTTCCATAAATGAGCCATGTAAGAACCCTGCTATGGCAAGCTGAAAAACGTCAAACTAAATGCACTTTTGGGCATAGGAAACGATAGAGAGCATGATAGGGAAGTCAACCCAATTTGAATCACACAAAATGGCCAAGAAATGACCATGTTAGAGCTAAGAATACCTTGGCCAGAAAATTGATTTGGGTGTGTGAATGTGGGCTGTTTCTTGTCCAAAATGCTTCCAAATGATTGCTTAGGGTCCTAGGAGAACATCGGTGTAAAAATATATAAAAATCGGACTTAAAAAGCATGAGAAAAATGTAAAGAACAGTCTCTACGATCGACGCCAGAAAAGCGTGGAGAAAGGGGTTCAGCGTTGGCCACCCTATGACATCGTGTTGAATACTGGAAATTTAATAGGGAAGTGGATTGTTTGGCAACTTGGATACCCCAGCCCAGGAATCAACTGTCCGTTGTTTGGCATAGAAATTCTAAGGAAAAAAATAGGGGAGCCGCAGCTCCCCAAAATTGAACCACCGACCAGTCCACGCCTAAGCCTTAACCCAAAGCTTTTGACCACTGTGCCACCGAGGCACATGTGGTCTAAATGCAGCTTAATAAGTATATAATATATATACAATGAATTAAATTAAATTTAAATAATTAAATTTAATTATAATACGTTATCTCGTTACCCAAATAAATTAAATAAATAGGGCATTTTAACTATTTTGGATGCCTTGAACCCAATGGTGAGGTTCATTTTACGAGATGGAATTCCAAAAAACTATGACGCATAACAAAGTAAAAAATTACCGTTTTACCCCTAGTCACGCTAGAAATCAATTGAAGCCCAAACTGAGATCCGGAAAAGGTTATCTTAACAGTTTCAAACATTCCAGACACAATGAAAATATCATACTGGACATCAGGGACTCCGGGGGTGGTCCCACCATAAGATATAAAATTACCAAAATGCCCCTAATATAGTACAAAGTCCAAATAAAGTCCGAATTAGACAAAATTGATACCAATGGAAACCCAAATAACTGTGAACTCGTATATGTGACTAAATAATGATTTGGGGTAAGAATATCATAAAAAGTAAAAATTACCAAAATACCCCTAAGCATAGAAAATGCTAAAGTAAAGGCTGGATAAATTCTAAAAACGGCCAATCTGATATAATTAATCGTCATAAGTATAATTATGTAAATTGAAGGGCTAAATAAGACTCCAGAACAGTCAACGTATAAAATGAGAAATGATCATTTTGTCCCGATGATCAAAAGCAGATACTAAATGAAGTCCAAAAGACTTAGAAATTTATATATGAGATATATGGAATATTCTGAGGACCACGATAAGGTCCGGGCAAGAATGAAAAATTATCATTTTGCCCCTAAGGTTAAATAAGTGCTTAATTGATAATGACTGGAGTCCAAATGACTTAAATTATAATTCTTACAGCTATTAAGCATACTGAAGGAATGTAATAGCCTCAGATGAAACCCAATAGATGGGTAATAGGCCAATGAACTTAATTAGGGGATCTAATAGACTCGTAAGATGATGAATAAGTCATGAATGGATAAATTCTGATCTGTCTGTGATTAATGATGATTATTCAGGATATGCAAAGATGTGCTTGATGTATCTAGAGATTATCAGATTATTTGTGAATGGAGATAAGCGAATAGTTTGCGAGTAACTCAAACCCTTGACTTGGTGTATATGTACTGTACTATCTAGATTCGTATACTATACTGCTTCATATACTGTACTATTTTACTGCATATGCTTCATGCATACTCTTTGTACTACATTACACATGGCATGATTCTGTTTTGTCCTGCCTTTTGATATGTCTTATTCTGATTCTGTTCGGGTCTGTTCTGTTCTGTTACACGCCATTTGGAGTTTGTTTCGATTTTGTTTTATTATGTTGTGTTTACTCTTGTGCCCACCACAAGATTGAGCGGTTTGATTTATGCCAGCGTATAACCCAAAGGGTAGAGGCCCCATGAATAGTCCGCTTATGGGCAGCTGGGAAAGGCTCTTATGTATGATTAGCATTCTGTTCTATTTCTGTCCCGCTCAATTCTGTCCTGTTTCGTTCTGATCTGATCCCAGAGGGTAGAGACCCCACGAGTAGTCCGCTTATGGGCAACTGGGAGAGGTTCAGACCCATTTAATGATATGCCTTTGACTGATTGATACTCAGTTCAGTTCTGATTAGTGCTGTTCTGGCTCTTTTCTGATATGTTTTGTCTGTTCTATTTTATTCTATTTTGATTTGATCTGTTTGTTCTACTTGAGCTACATTTAATTATGCATTTTATTTGATATCACGTATATAAGAATTGGTTTTAAAACCTATGGAAAGAACCTATGTTACTCACTGAGCTTGTTTAAGCTCATTCTATTTATCTGGCATTTTTCAAGATTTATCTTCATTAGATTAGAAAGCACAAAGATATGACACTAGTAGGCCGAGAGGTATTCCAAGTAAGGATGTGATGGCACTGATTTGTGGAGACTTGGATTCTTGTGGATTGACTCAAGCTATTCAAGTGAGTGACATGATATGATTTAATTCATATATATGAATGGATGAATTGAGAGATGGCTCAGGATATTGGTACTATAGAGATATTAGATGTCTGATTATAGATGTGCTATGTGGTATGTAGCTCTGTGGTACATAGATGAGTTATATTCCCGAGATGAGAAAGGTTTTAATTTCTGCTGCTCTGACCCTACATTTGGAATATAATTCATCGTAAAGCTCAAAAGTTTGCCTTTGGTTGGTCACATTATCGGTAGAGAGACCGGCAAGGCGGCTAACTGGCATTACATCTTCAGCATCCGCGTAGGGTGGGGTGCAGGATGTGACAATTCAAGTTACAGAATGTTCCAAATTTGATGCTCTTTTGAGCTACGTAATTTGTTTCAAGTTTTATTCGAGCTAGATCAAAAACTTAAATTTCCAATATTTCAGTTTTAGGGTTTTTTAGGATTTTCAAGCTCAATTTGTTCCCTTTCTTTTCCAATTCTAAATACACACAGGTAAATTTAAACCACCACCATAATCTTCTTGTAAGAAATGTTTTAGTAAGAGAAACTCACCTCAATGGCCATTTTCTCCTTCTCTCTCTGTCTCTAGGTTTGCATGGCTCATCTAAGCTTTAATAACTTCAGTGGCCCTCCCTCTTCTTGCTCTAGACCTTGCATGCTACATGCAAGGGTTGCAAGCCTTATTCTTCTCTACTTTTTCTCTCTACAACTTCCTCTCTTTAGCCGCACACACATGCACACACACACAAGTCTGTTTATTTTTCTTTCACACACTTGCACACACATTGTCACGACCCGAGACCCAACCCTATGCGGATCTCGTGTCGCACACCTGATCCAACGCTACTTGTCGAACCAAGGGTCTCAACTTACAACACAATCAGTGCTACTAACATGCAACAACTAAAATGCGGAAGAAAATAAATAAAAGTTACATGTGATATATATAATATTTACAAAATACGGAATATAAAATTTCTTAATACAATTGTTCATCCCCAAGACATGGATAACATGGGAGAGCTATAAGACTGTCTGTACTAAATATTACACTTACAACTTTAAAAGTAATGTCCACTACTATCTAGTTGACTGCTACTACTACAGCTACTGCTCTTCTACAACTTCCTTTCCTGAAAGGGTTGGTAAGTTTAGGGTGAGCTAATTAAAGCTCAATAAGTAATGCTCCTTTGCTCTGCCATGTGTACAAGAATATAGAAAGCATTATCCATAAAAGAACTAGGATAAATGCAGATGTACTAGCTAGTCAATGAATATAAAACTCAATATCAAATGATAGAAACTCAAATGATAAAGCAATGAAATTTGTTTGATAATATAATCATACTGCTACAGTCATGAGTTGTCTCAAGTATAATCATATGCACTCAAATGAAAGCTGTGAAATCTCATGATCATTCATAATGATATAATATGATCAAGCTATAATAATCAATAAATGATGGTGATATCAAAACTGGTTGATGCACGACTGGGGCCCGGCTACCCCCTGAGCTCGTATTCAGATCCGCTATGGGCTGTTTGAATATGGCTCTGAGCTCGTATTTAGATCCGCTATGGGTTGTTTGAATACAGCTCTGTGTATATTGTATTATAATAATCTGTTCGAAATCTGGACCCAAAGGTCATAACTAGCATCAGATGGAGATGTGACTAAGCACAAATCTGGCTACAATATAATATATCGAGATCATGCTAAATCCAATGAACAGTAAATGCAATAACACTATCTCAGCAGCGAAAGAAACTGTTGCCTTAATAGGCCAATGTAAGCCGGGCCACTGAGATTATAAGTCTTGCCCCTTGAGGCCTATGGATAGAGCGTACAAAAATCATGATCAAGATACATAACAGTCAATAAACACTTTCCATAAGATAGAGCAATATCAGTGTGGACTTAATAAACGTTCTGACATGTATGGAATACAATAGATTATATAAGAAAAACTGTTGACATGGCTGGGAATGTAACACATACAGAGATTAGAGATTACTTACCTTTTACTGTATCTATCTAGAAGGTCAAACCCACCTTCTTCTTGTCTCTCGGTATTCCTATGATTTAGGAAACTCAATCTCAGTCTAGGTATATATATTTAACTCATGCTATTCATCAAATTTTATGTCTCTTTATTATTTATATCTATTTTACTAGAATAAACTCTACTATTGAATCTGGAATGTCAAACAAAATTGATTTAAGCTTTCGCAGAATTCAATTTGGACTTTTGTACTAAAAAGGGCAAAATGGTCATTTTGTACTTTTACAGGTTCTTATTTCTCGAGACCTATTTTCACAAATTGGACTCCACGGTTGAGTCCAGAATACTCAAAATAATAAAATTCCACTATTCTTTTATTTTAATCGGAGTTCGTTGGACTACTTTTCGACTTAGGGCATTTTGGTAATTTCCCCTTTAAATAATTATTTAATTAAATATTATTTATTCACTTGGGTCAATTCACAATTAACCCTAATTTCTGGGTATAATTAAAATCTCACAATTTCTATTCCAATCTGCCTATAATTTTTCCAATTCCTATATGTTTCCATTATTTTTCCATTGTAAGCCAATCATTGGATAGCTTCTCCTTTTCAACCAAACACTTCCCGAACTCAAATCTAAATTTTTTTTCATATAGTAATAGTGTTAGGCAGCTATCTAAATGGGTAAGTCGGGTCAGACTCGACCCGGTTTGTCCCAAATAAAATTACAAAACTTAGCCGCTAAGCTGTGTTTCCTTCTCTCTAGTTTTTGGATTATTTTCCTAATTCCAATTTGTAATCTAAAACAATTTCCATGCTTAAGGAAATCCTAAAACCAATCTAATTATTCATGCTTCTAAAAATTCAAATTAAAAATTCAGTATCTTACCCTGTTGCTACCTCTGTACTTCCCAACTCGAACCTCGATCTGCATCTCTTGTCTTCTAAATTTTCTTCTACTGTAACCCATATATTTTCCTGATTGTCCCTGTTACACACCACTCTAGAACCTATTTTAACAAATCAACAAACCCAATCCCTCAAATGGGACAACTGCTCTGTTTCTACGGCACCCAACAGTAACCCAAATCTATCTGGTTTGTCGCTTCTGCCGTTCCATTTCTTTTGTTATAACGCTACTCCTGTATACACTGCCTGGACAATGAATAATCCACCTGTGCCCCATCAGGCCTTGGTGCAACCGTTCCTGTTGCAGTTACAACTGCTGCACCATCTTTTTTTTTTTTTTTTTTTCTTTCTTTCAATTTTTCTTTGTTTGCAACACTACAGACACATATAAATAATATATACTGTACTAACTTGCTGCTGGGTTGCAGCAGCTACCGCTGCTACTGCCATCCCCCCTGGTTTGCTGCCCGTAACTGCCGCTACCACCACGCACCACGCAGCAGCACACGTTGTTGCTGCAGCTGCACCGTTGCTACTCAAACACCCACAAACACGCACCACACAACAGCACACGCTGCTGTTGTTTCCCTTTCCTGCGTCATCTCCTCACTTCTTCTTCTCACTTTTTTTTTTCATTTTTCTCTACACGCTTCACTGTTGCACTCACGGCACTAACACACCGCTCCATTCTACTGCACTCTTTCAATCTTTCCCTTTCTTTTTCAATCTATCTCAAAAACCAAATCAGTCCTCCAACTTTTCTTTTGCTTCAATGCCATAAACAAACACACACATATATGTATATATAGTCCCTGTTGTACGCAACCTGCTACTACCCACACCTATATATATATATATATATATATACACACATACCAATCTCTCATGCACCGACCTGCACCCTATACACTTCACCGTCCCAAATCTCTCTCTCTTTTCTCTTTCGGCCGACCACTTTTCTAGCCCCTTTAATTGACCACTACACAACCACACACACACACACACACACATATATATATATATACATAAGTCTCCTTTTGCACGCTACACAGCCACACCATACACACTATATAAATATATATATATATATATATATATAATTCTCTCTTTCTCTAACAGTGTCGGCAAGCCCTTTAAATTGACTTTCTATTTCTTTCTTTTTCTTTTCTCTTTCCTTGTTTCACTGTTCACATGAGATACTATATATATATATATATTATATTACACATGCATACCCATGTTGTACACTTTTCATTTTGTTTTTCTGTTTCTTTTCTTTCTTTATTTTTCTCTCTTTTTCTTTCTTCATTTCTTTGCATGCATTTCCATGCTTATATATATATATAATACTTTGCTTGTATATATATTTATAAATTACATATACATACATAACTGTATATATATATATATATTTATACTTGCTTGTATATTTTTTATATTTATTTTTATATATGCATATATATATATATATATTATCTCATATATATTTTCTCATATATTTTATCTCATGTGTATATATATATATATATATATATATATATATTCTTGCATTTATTAAAATGCATTGTGCACGTATATCGAAGCATGTACTGGCCTACGTACACGAATCTTTGTACCGCTCGGGTTTATTGTACGGTACTTCTGGGTACTCGGGATTGCTTGTAATTACTTCTCGTATATTTAAATATCATATTTTATTCTTATTTGTGATTCTCACAATTCATCTCAAACTGCGTGCCCATTACTATATATTATTTATTGCGATGCTTCGGGTATATGTCGGATATTATTTTTATTGGCTCAATTTGTTCGTACTTGGCTTTTCTTAATCTCGTAATTCCCTGAGATTATAACTTCTACTAATTACCTCAGCAATTGTACCCGTCACTGTATATTACTTATTAAAATAGTTTGGTATATTTTGGGGTCTAATATTCTCGGTCTGAATCGGTCTTGGTTTACTCTTGATATTATGATCATTGCTTGGTTAAAGCTCGGTATTATTATTTGACTATTTTTAGATAAAATGAAGTTATTCTATTTATTTGGAACTCATGTTCAGTTATAACTGGTATTACGCTACTCGACCCACTTATCTCGATTTACGTGTACTTGACTGGGTCTACCTTGGCATAAGTGCCATATCCTGGGTCGGGATATTACACACATGATATATATATATATATATCTATATAGTATATATACAACACACACACACAAACACACACACACACACACACATATATATATATATATTAATTTTCTACATGAAGATTGGCTCATGTGAGGGTCCAATGAGGTGTTGACACATCAGTTTTTGAGCATGCAGACATGGAGTTTAATATGGGTTATATATATATATATCTTGTGGGATATATAGCCCAAAAGTGCTATAGCCAAGTTGGTTATATTTTTGGGTATAAATTTTCTCCCTCTTTTAGGTCTTGGGTTCAAGACTTTGGGCCAACACTTTTGGCCTCATTTTCTTACTTTTCCCTTTTTATGCCTTGTTTGGAATTTTGCACTTAATCCCCTTTTTCTTGTTGCATCAAATTTGTTTCCTCCTCAAGTACTCGTGTTACTTGTTCATTTTCCTCATGTGTCGATTTCATAAATCAAGATCTTATCAAATTTTCAAAGTCTTCAGTATCTCGTCTTGATGTATTTTAGTTATTCTAATAGTCCATTATAATTATTGGAATAATCCCCATTAAATTAGCTTTGTTCATGTGTTGCACTAATCTCGGTCAAGTGCACTTCGTACACTAATTTTTTCATAACTACTCGTGTGTTAATTCTCGATTAACATTAGTCGTAGCCTCTATCAAGTTGTGACCCTTGGTATTTGAATTGCATTTTCAAATTAGTCATCTCTAATTTAGAATTAAATGTTTTCATCATTTATACCTTTGCTTCCGTATTTATGGGTCACTAGTCATATCTAGCATTGACCATGGTTATTAAGCAAATTAATTTTATGATAATCGCCATTATCGTTAATTGCTTTGCTTAATTAGGTCGGGATGTTACACCATATATCGTTGGAAAGCTCTTGGAACAAGGAACATGTCGATATAAATTTCATGCACAAAAATCAAGATTTTACAGATGGTATTAAAACCCAAAGATTCGAATTAAAGTTATGTTTTCTTAAAAGATCAGAGCTTTAAACCCAGATCTCTCACAGATCGGACGATGGATTGTCATGAAATTTTAATGACTACCTACTGAGTTTATAAAGAACACATCCACCATGGCAGATCTTTTAAAAGGTGTTCTTATAATGATCTTTTAAAAGTCATCCGTGTGGGTTTAATGCATGATTTTCTCTCTTAATAAATATACATGCATAAACACATATCTTAGCTATTATACATACATACAACACATATATTAGTGAATACACGCCTATGGCTCTGATACCAATGAAGGAAATACATAAAAACAGTGGAAACGAAAGCAAAAGAAGCGGCTTGTATTATGAACTTTCTTGGAACACTACGAAGATTCTTGAAACGCTGCAAGAGATCCTCCTCGTTAGATATGACGACTACAAAATCGAGTCGCCTATATATTTCCATGATCTAAGACCAAAGGCACTATGATGGTTACCCTAGAAAAATCTCATAAAAAGTGTCACTTAAAACCTCACGTGATAATTATTTGGGAGACTACACATGGATGGATTCCTTATACTTTATTTGTTTATATCCCATGACCACAACTAATGGGATAACTGCAAGACTTACATGATAATATTTAAGTCGGTCAAACCAACTAGAACTGATAAAAGTTTTAACCTTATATAATATCTTACCATAATTATCATGACGCACACATATCTTGTAGATGCCAAATGGAATTGGGTCCACATGACCCAATGTCCAACAAAACCCACCTTGACACAATCATAATATAAAATTATTTAAATATGTTTTATGTATATTTTAAAATACCTAACCTATTTGTGAATTGTAACATCCTAGATTTTCATTAAATATTTTATAAATGTTTATTGGCCAATACATTGATAAATATTAAGTTCGGTCTAGTTTAGAAAATTTTAAATAAAAATTGGTCAAATAAACAAGCGCAAAACAATCCCAATAAATATTTACAATGAAAATTGTTATAGATTCATGATAAAATATTAAATAATAATAATTTTAAGAAAACAATATTGTTAAATTTAATAATCCATTCATCTAGTATTCTACCTAATCCAAAGGAACCTTAAGCTAATCAAGTCATGGATAAGTAATTAATAGGCATAGACCTATTAAAATAATAAATATTATAATTTTAATTTGGTTATAGTGACACCTCGACCCAAATTATAACCAGGCAAGTGCTGTAAATCCAAATTGTTAGGGCTCGTTTCCTGAAGTTAAATCTATAGTCCGATTTAAAGGCCAAAAGTCCCGAGTACTCGGGTAATACCTGAGCAATCCATGAGTGGGTATTGAAGTACGTGTACGTATATATATATATATATGTATATATGCATATACGGGTATGTATATATATATATATATATATGCAATAGTATACATGTATAATAGGTATATTATATGTATTTATATACAAGTATATATATATATGTGTGTATATATATGTATATATGGTGTAATATATATATATGTATGTGTGTGATTATAACAAGTATATGTATATGTATATATATACATGCAGCAGTATGTGTGTGTGCTTAGTGTGTTATATATATATATATATATATATATATATATAAAGAATGAGTGCAGAATGAAGATGTGTGCAGTGTTGGCAGTGTGTGTGTGTGTTTAGTGTGTGTGCCGACACCCCATGAATATATATATATATATTATATAATTAACTACATGTACTGATATATGTATAATATATAATATGAAAATATCTGTGGAATGAGACAAAAAAGGAAGCAGAAGAGAGAGAGAGAGAGAGAGAGAGAGAGAGAGAGAGAGAGAGGAGAAGAAACTGAGAGAAGGGCGGTGGACCTTGGCTATAAATGTAGTTGCATGCATGTTTAGAAATGTTATAACATGAAAATTTTTTTTTAATTATTATTTATTCTTTGTAAATATTAATTATTATTATTATTATTATTATTATTATTATTATTATGATGGATGTATGTATATATATATATATATTATTTAAATTATTTATTGTGTATATGTGTATACATGTGAGTGTGTGTGTTAAATGTGTAAATATATATGTGTATATATATATGTATATGTGTAGAAAGCAGTGTGTGTGTGTGTGTGCCGTGTGTGTGCATGTGTTGAGTGTTATACACTCAAAGAGAGGTGGTGTATGGCAATGGGTGTGTAAGGGGGTTAGGTGAGTGCATGAGTGGGGTTTTGTAGGTATACATGAGTGAAGAGAGTGGGGAGGAGCAGATCTGTCGTGAGGGTTAGAGAGAGAGAGAGATATAGAGAGAGAAAGTGAAGAGAAAAAGGGAGTTAGTCTCGGTTGGAGAAGAAAAGAGAAGGAAGAAAAGATTGAGAGCAAGGGAGAGCAAAGTCCTGAAGAAGCAGAAGTGACCAAGAGGAACAGAAGGAGAAGGGAAGCAAACCAAAAAGGGGAAAAGCCGAAATCATTGGTAAGTGGGCTACTTCTGTTTCAATTTTTTTTAAAGCATTTTAATTGATTTAAATTGTAGGATCTTAGAGAGCATAATGTAGGGATTATTTTGCAAAAAGAATGAGAAGAAATGGTTGAGAAACTAGGGAGAAAACCCTAGTTGCAGGTTTCGGCCATGGAGGTTGAACCTTATCATTTTATGTGTAAAACTCCCTTTAAATGATCCTAAAGAAACCCTACGAAGTGCAGAAAGAGAATGGAAAAATAAAGAATGAAAAACAGTGGAAAAATAAGCGTGAAAATGGAGGAGAGTGAGTTGGCCGGAGGTTTGACCGAGAGGTTGACCCTCTATTTCGTGAGAATCCAAAGATCTAAACCCAAAACCAAGCCCGTATATGGAATCCTTGGGAAAAAATAGAAAGGACCGCATTTTAAAACCCCGAAAATCCCACCGGAGATCAGGTCGCGGGCGCCGGAGAAGGCGCCGGAAACCTACTGTTGCCCTACCGAAAAATCGGGGAAGAAGATGGGGTGACCGGGTCGGGTTCCGGATCGGATCCGGATCCGGGTCGGGCGGGGCTGGTCCGCCCCTGCCACGTGTCGGCCTACTGTTTTAAATTAAAATAAGATTTGGCCCGTTTGGTTACAAGGATAAGAAATTAGGAAATTGGAATTAAATTGAAACAGGGATATCCTATCCCTGTTCTCGGATTAGCCCCTGTTTGGTTAACCTGATTGAGAATAGCAAATTAAACTAATTTCAATTTGAACCTTGAACCTTTTGAAAATTGAACCTTAACCCAGAACTTTCAGAAATTACAAATTGACCCCCCAACTGTTGGAAATTACACTTTGACCCACCTGATTAAATTATTAATAAAATATTAATTAAATTAATTAATTAATTAATTAATTAAATTAATTTAATTAATTAAATATTCAAAAATATTCTGGAGTCCAAATGGGACACGTCATTAGTGTATTTTGACTATCTCGACCATTCTGAGACCAATGGTGAGGTCCGTTTTATGAGATGGGGTCCCAAAAATTAAAAGACCCGTAGTAACCTTTAAAATTACCAAAATGCCCCTGAATTGAAACACAGTCAAACGAACTCCGAATTAGGTAAACAAATAGTGAAACTTTATTATCTCGAATATTCCGGATTCAACCGTGGAGTCCAATTTGTGAAAAGAGGTCACGAAATGTAAGGACACGTGTAAAGTGCAAAATGACTGTTTTGCCCTCTTGAACCCTAGTGTCCGAATTGAGTTCTACGAGAACCTAAACTTATTTTCTTCAACGTCCTAGAACCAATGGTAGAGCTTAATTTAGCATAATAGAAACTTATGAATCAAAGACATAAAATTTGATGAATAGCATAAATTCAAATAACAATAGACTGAGTTGTAATTTCTACTTTTAGGGACACTGACAGGACAGGAGGGGACGATCTGATCTCCTGCATTTTCATCCGCCGGTTCAGTTACATATAGTGCACGATCTTCTTAGGGTTGTGACTGACCCTTCAGGTATGGTGTTTTGCTAGTGTTAGAAATGAAGTTAAGTTAGGAATATTTGTAAATGACTGGAATGCTGTATATGTTTGTTTGTAATGTGTTTACCTGATTATTTGGAATCGGTTGTTTACATGTTACGTGTTACTTGTAAGTTTAATAAAGTGAAGAACATGAATTACGATGTATGAACACATGAGATATGCATGTATATGAAACTGACTGGTGATTTATGTATTATTGTCTCGAGCATGCTATTTTGTGGAAACCATGTTTCATTGAGATTGCATTGGCATATTGGCATATGATGAATTCTTTGAGAACATGGCGTGGGTAAGCACGTGGTGCTTTGCATTATGAGGGTGCAGATCCTGTGGTGAAAAACCCAAAATTGGCTATTGCATTGGTACTTCGAGCCATCGGGGAGTACCCGTAAACGAGACATGGGTGTGGCATAGAGTTGTGCATGGGTGTGTCACGCATACTATTCATGTATATTACTGCGATACTTGAATGTCATTTAGAAATAAATGTACACTTTGCACATGCCACGCCTTAGCTTTATTTCTGGCATTAGCATTTCATCATACCAGCAGTTGTGCTGACCCATTCGTGGGCAACATTTTCAGATGAGGATCCTCCAGCCACGTGAGACTCAGTGATGCCCTGATAGGGCGAAGCACGTGATACATTTGTGATCCATGAGACTTGTATTTTGTTATGTAAGGGCTTAAGCCCGAATGACTGATGAACAATGTATTCGATGTTATTTTATGTATGGATGATGATGGACGCATGTTTAGTGAATTTAATTACTTTTGTCCTTTTATTTATTTTACTTTCTGTCTCGTCAGTCGCGCCTCGGGTTCGGTCAGAATTCGGGGCGTGACAAGAAAAGTAAGAAAGGAAAAACAAAGGAAGAAAAGAAGAAGGAAGAAAAGGAAGCAGCAACCCAAAGTCCTATAAGGAAGAAGGTAAGTTCAGAAAATTTTCAAAGTTCTGAATTTTCTAGGTTTTATGTAGAATTGTTTAAAGCTTACAAATACTTGTATAGTTTAAATCTATGAAGAAAATGGAACTTGTAGGAAGAAACCGTGTGTGAAATGGTGAAGAAATGAGGGAGAAAAATTAGATGATCGAAAAATAGGATTTTTTAAAACATAGCTTTTCAATGGTTTTAGGAGCTAAAAATGTTGTCTAAAGGCCCTAAGAATAGTTTGGAGTAGATTAGAACTAAAGAAATGCTTCAAAACGACAAAAAAATAAGGTTTAAAAAATAAAAAATTTTACAGTTCTGGTCACCGACGCCGGAGATGGTGACCAAAGATGCATTGAAAAAACATAAGAGAAGGGGACTGTTCAGGTTGGACCTCGGGTCGGGTCAGACCTTGCTCGGGCGCACCCACGGGTAGTCCAATACTACGTCGTTTTGAGCTTGATTTTCTTTTTAAAGGAACAGTTTTAAGAAAAATTAGGAGGGGGCGGATAGGGTTCGAGCCCTCCTTAATCTTAGGCATGTAGGTACTTATCCCCCACACGCGTACCACTGTGCCACAGAGGCACGTGTTATTATATGATGAAATAAATAATATATAATATTATTTAAAGTTAATTAATTAAATTAATTAAGTTATTTATTAAAATAAATTCTGGTGTCCAAATAATTCAAGTGTATAGTGTAATCCTATTATTTTGGGCATTTTGGACCCAATGGCAAGGTCCGTTTCATGAGATGGGGTTCCAAAAAATTAAGACCCGTAGAAATGCCAAATGACCATAATGCCCCTAGTGATACCTAAAGCCAAATTGAAATCTGTGAAAGCCTAAACTTATTTTATTGGACATTCTAAACTCAATGGTTGAGTCTGTTTACCCAAATAAGATACCTATAATTATGATATGGATGGAATTGAATAATTTTAAGGGGATTAGGCTATACATAGTATTGAGCTGAGATATGTTTACTAATTTATAGGGACTTCAAAAGGAAAAGGGAAAATGACTAACTACTAAGAATGAATAGATTGTTAAAAGGTAAGTAAATCTTGGATCTTTGATATGCGGCATTTCTTAGCCATGTTAATATTATTCTTGATATTTCTAAATTGTACTCTTATACCTATTTGACCTTATTGATCCCACAAACTGATGATTGTTATATCTTATAGAAATACGTACCTGATATCTATTGGTTTACAGTTTGATGATTGTTCTATATTATAGGAATTATTGAGAATTGAATTGCTATAGCTAGACTAAGGACTTGATGTTTACAATTGGATGATTGTTCTATATTGTGGGAATTATTGAGAATTGGATTGCTATAGCTAGACTATGAACTTGATTTTCATAATTGGATACTTGTTGTCACGACCCCGAATCCGGCCTCTACGGATTAAGGGAATCAGAACTGCCACCCTTTGGCCCGGGGGCCTTAAAGTGAGGCTCACGTAAGCAACAATATCGGACGGCGGTGCGGCCTGTGTTTTGCGGAAGCGTAAAAAGTTTTTCTTTTCTTTTCTTATTTAAATCTTTCGCACATACGCCCTAGTACTGCCGTTCTTCAAAGCGGTATACCTGATAGTACATTCAGAGCATGATAAAATTTCTAAAGTTTTATATACAATACATATTCAGTTGCCCCGTGGGGCTTAATACATAGCCGTGTACTGTCTTTTAATACAAAGTTACCATTATAAGTTCATAGGTCTTCACAAAAGAAACTACTTAAACATTCTTCCCAAACGGTCAGACTCATCACCATTCAGATTGCCTTCGGTCACTTGAAAGGGGGATGGATAAAATATGGGTAAGCTAAACTAAGTTTGTGAGTAATCCTAGCATTTGTCATGGGGCTTCAATTGGCAGTGGTTTAGCACATGAGAGTTTATAAAATACTCACTACCAATTGCTCGTACATTTAGAACACAAAATATATGCATTCTTAAAACAGATAGCTTTGAAACATTTAAAGTATTCAAGCTAGACATGTACTCCTTCAAATAGAATATATGAACTTCAAAACATGTAGATATGCATAGAAAAATGTGAGTAAAAACCTGCTTCCATTTTTCACACATATCATCTTATCACTTTCATTAGTAGAATCCGTTTCGAACCGGACTCCAGTTTTGCTACAATGGAGATATCTCATGCCTGGGGAATTAGATCCTGTTACCTGGCATTTTACGTGTCATAGTTGAATTTCAAAGAAACTCAACATCGCATGTGGTGCTTATGCATGAGTTATCTTGCTTTATTTGTGACAACTGGAGGTATAAAAATACTTACAAATATATGTTATTTAAAAGCATTAAAACATGGCCTCCCAGTAGTTGCATTTAAAACAAATAACATATACTTTTTCAATAGGACTTCAAATACTTGGAATAATCAAATTTAGAATATTTAACGAAATTGGCATTTTACTTAGACATGTTAAATATTTCCAAAGAAGACTATATATAAAACATTTACTGAGCATGTCACAATAGGGTTTATAAGAATAGGATATTTTAAAACAGGAATCATGTAATACTAAATTTGATATTCAATGCTTCAGATATTTTAAACTTAAAACTTTTTCAAATCCATGAAATTAAATCTCCACTTCAAATACAGGGTTACTTACCTCGGTCCTTAGGGTCAGTGTTAATAATGCGCTTTCCCACTTCCTCCGTAGTTCCTAAGAACAATCCATAAATAGTCTCATTAACTTCATATTCACTACAATACCACTTATTGATGCTCTTAACTTATGCTTACATTCTAATTTCTGTCTTAGGCATATACTTTTTAAATATATTTTTCTAGTAGCTTCATTAAATCATAAGGTTTAATTTTATAACTTTACATGTTTACTTGTCATATTTTTTCGTACTTCATTTCATAATATGGACCTCACCACTAAGTCCAGAACATCGAAGAAAGTCAAATTAGACACTCTCAGCTTTTTATTTGGCTTCGGGCATGTTAGGGGCAATTTTGTAATTTACACTTTAACGTGTCCTATTTTTTTGGAGTCCCGTCTCGTGAAACGGACCCTATCATTGGGTCCAGAACATCCAAAATAGTCAAAACACACTATTTATTTATATCATTTGAATTTCGTTTGACCTGTTCTTGAACTTGGGGTATTTTTGAAATTTTATTTAAAATAATATTCTATTTTGGGCCTTAGTATAATTTCCTATAACTTTTGGGGGTCAAAATATAATTTTCCCAACTTCCGGTTTGATCCAGCGGGCTTATTGGGCAAAAGCCTAAACCGGTCTAAACCTTTACTGAACCAACTGGTTTAGTTTACTTTCACAAACCGGAATAAAATAAATAGATTTCAATCCTATCCTTAGTCCGGATAACCCCAAAACCCAATTTCAATCTCTTATTGTAGCATCCAAACAACCTGAATTGGTTTTAAAATTTTTTGCCTAAACGACGTAGTGTCACCACCCAATGACTATCCGGTTGGTTCTCGACCCGATCCGGCCCAAAGTTCGGCCCAACAGACCCGATAATGCCCCACGACTTTTCGATAGTTCCTCCGGCAACAGTGCCAGAATTTTTACAGTACCCCTACTAGTTTTCACAGTTTTTGATGTCCAATCCTTTCTGTTTTCATCTTAAATTGATCCTGAGATCCAAAGGAAACCTTTAAAACAAGTTTCAACCTTATATAAACTGGTTTTTCGACACCCAAATCAGCTTTTTCGGCGTTGCACCGGGGAAGAATAATTGGCTATTCCGTAGCCATTGTTGGACCATTTCTCATCGTTTAAGTTGCGTTGGATTCCTATCAAGCTTAACTATCTGATTCTACTCTCAAATTCAGGGTTAGTTTAATAACTGAAAGTTCACCATGGTTGACCGTGTGTAAAAATTTCAGTTTCTAAGTTTTTCTCTCATGCTTTGGCTCTAATTAATTCTAACATTAACTACAACCATTTAAATTACAAAAAAATATAACTCAATGAAAATTATACCTATTTAAGCCGAGTTCCCACGTTCTAAAATTTTCCCAGAATTTTCCTCCGTTCTTCACTTTTTCAGTGCTTCAGCTTCCCTCTCTCTCTCTCTCTCTCTCTCTATTCCTCTATGCATTACTCACTTTCTCTCCCCTTTAATTTCCTTTTTAAACCACCCTTGAAGTCGGTGGCATTGCCACCTGTTGACTTCTATTTTTGCATGAAGAACACATCTTCGGTTGCATGGCCACTGCTTCTCTCTCATCACATGGCTGTCGTTCACTCTTCATTATTCATTTTAATATGGAGAACAACTGCATGGCTACATACAGCCACTAATTCTCTCTCCTTTTCTACTTAATCCCACTACATTCTTCTACATAATTCTATTACCTTCCAATCACTCCTACTTCATTCCTTCATTTCCTCTTTTTATTTTCTTTTCTTTGGATTAAATTTTCTTTTGTTACATATATATAAATGGCAGCCCTATATGTATATATGTATTTATGTATATACACATATATACTTATATATCATTTCGAATATAATTGTATTAGTTTATATGTAAATATATATATATATACACACTTATATTTATTTATGCATTTTTATTTTAATTTATTTTCTTATCATAGTATTATTATTATTATCCATTTATATATATATATATATATATATATTTTGTTTTATTTTTCGCTTGTTACCCAGACTTAATACTCATTTTCCATGTCTTGATTTTATAATCGTAACATTGTTCATTTGGATTTACTTTCTTGGAATCGACCATGTTATTTAAGGTCTCGGTATTTTTGGAATTATCATTGGTTTCCCAATTAAATTTTCTTAATCTTCCCACTAAGGGTCACTAATTAATAATTAGTGACTTAATGATTCCTTAATCGGTCAGGGTGTTACACTTGTTTTATATTATGGGAATTATTGAGGATTGAATTGCTGTACCTAGATCATTATTGTTAGTATACCTTGTACCATGTCTTGAAAGATAGATTGTTATGTTTTTATTGTAAGTAAAGTCTAGAAAGATAGATTGCTATGTTCTTATTATAAGTAAAGTCTTGAAGGATAAATTGTGATGTTATTACTGTAAGTAAAACCCGATCTCTACATGTGGTACTCTCAGACATGGTTATTCTATTACTGCCAAAGTTGTACTTTTATACGTACTCGATGCCTATTGTTTCCACAATGTGATACTTGTTCTATCTTGTAGACATTGTTGACTTTATATTCGTGATTGATTGTACACTTTGTACCATGCCTTGAAAGGCTAACAGATATGTTCTCGCAACTGAGAAATATGATATTCCACATATATATACACTCTTCGTGGAATTATGATAGTCATGATATGTTATAAGTATCCGAAGTTGTGCTCAGTCACAACATCCATCCGATGCTTTTACTGTATGGGTTGGTTACTGATATGCTACTGGACCTATGGGTCAAAGTCCATGAGGCTATTCAATGGTTCGGGTAAGGCTGGTGTAACACCTCGACCCGATTAAATAATAATTAAGCCACTAATTATTAATTAGTGACCCGTAATAAAATAATTAAGAAAATTTAATCGGGAAACAAACAATAATTTCAATAGTTTCGAGACCTTAAATAAAGAGGTCAATTCCGAGGAAAATAAAATACGACTACAATTTATAAAATCGGTACATGAAAGAGTAAATATTTAATTTAAAATCACAAAGAGAAAATAATGCAAAAAAGTTAAATAAATAAATTAAATGCCAAACAAGGCATAAGCACAAAATAGGAAAAATAAGCCCAAATTGAGGCCAATGGGTTTTGAACCCTTGACCCAAAATAGGCAAAGTCTTAAAATCCAAAAAGTAACCACTTGGGCTGCCCACCTATTTGTGTCTTATATTGTAAATTATATGTATATATGTATCAAATAACAAGCCGCACCTCCTAAATTGCCCAATCACCTTTCATGCAACCAAAAGAATTATTTTTAAAATAAAACAAATAAAATATGTGTGATATATATATATATATATATATATATCTGTGTTGCGTGTGTGTAACCCTAATTTAGAAATCAGACTTGTGTAAGTGAAGTCTGATGTAGAGAGAGAAAAAAGAGAGAGAGAAGGAGAGTTAGAGAGAGAAAGTGAAGAAGAAGAGTGAAGAAGAAGGAGGAGAAGAGAAAGGGCTCCTTGCATGGCTGCCTGACCTGAAGGAGATCACAATCCAAACCAAATAAGAAGAAGAAGAGGGGCAAACCACTGTTGGGGTAAAAATTTCAAACCCACCATTTTCCTTTCTCTCTAAAATTTATACATCTATATAGGCTGTCTAGGTCCTTTTTATGCATGCATGCGTAGTGTGAGTTTGGGGGAAACATAATAGAAATCAGATCTTGAAGTTGGAGCGTAGGACACACCATAACCATTACCCAACAAATTTTCTCTCTCTAAAAACCTTCCACTGTACGAATTGTTTTAGATTCTTCTTATGCATGCATGGTGTTTAAGGGTTATAAGCTTGAATAAAGGGAAGAAATTGAACCCTAGAAAGCCTAGAAACATGGCCGTACACCAGATCCGCCATTGATGGACCTCTGTTGGTGCAGGTCTGAAAACATCCATACCAAACCAAGTTTTTGTTGTCAAGACTTTAAATAGAGGCCACAAGGGTTCTAAAAACCCTAGGCCGCGACCCAAAACCTCAAAATAAGGCCCCCAAAAACCTAGTTGCAGCCACGGTTCAAAAGAGTCAACCCTCGAAAATGGACATCAAACCTTATTTTTAGAATGTGGATCGAAGCTCCATAATCTAAGGATCAAAATAAGTCAAACCTCACTGATTTTAGTGGAAAAATGAGCATTCTCTAGGGAGATATTCAGAATGGCTATGGGTGTGGGAACGAGCATTCTAGCTCAATCCAAAGTTCAAAACCAATACCAAAGTGTTGCTCGATTACCCAGTGACCCATACCACCCAAGAATAGAGAGAAACACGTTTTGAAACATCACGAAATTAAAAAAAATAAAACCCAAAAATTAGGGCTACAGTAAGGGAGAGTTGGGGAAGACGATAAATAGTGTTTGGGTCAGTCTTGGGTCGGATCCGGGTTCGGTTCGGGGCCCGACCCGTCGCACATAAAGTCTTTAGTGAGACTGCACCGTTTTGTTTAGTTATGTTTTAATTTTTAAAACTGAAGTTGGGTTGTTTGGTTATGCGAATAAGAAATCGAAATCAGGAAATAAGGCTGACCTAAACATGGATAAGGAAACCAGTAGGATTATTGCATTCCGATTTTTTGAACTGACCTGAAATAACTGGTTTAGTGAGTATTGGACCGGTTTACGATTTTTAAGCCCAGAACCCACTGGTTCAGACCGAAATTTTGAGAAACTGTAATTTGACCCCAAAAATTTTGAATAATTTCACTAGGGCCCAAACAGTAAAATAATTAAAATATTATTTTAATATTTTAAAAAAAATTACCAAAATGCCCCTAAGTCAAAAATGGGTCAAACGAAGTCCAAATAAAATAAATAAATAGTGTATTTTGACTATTTTGAACATTCTAGACCCAATGGCGGGGTTCGTTTAACAAGACAGGACTCCAAAAAATTAAGACACGTTAAAGTATAAATGACCAGATTGCCCCTAATATGCCCGATGTCCAAATAAAACAAGTTATTAGTGTATTCTTATTCTCTTGGACCTTCTGAGACCAATGGTGAGGCCCGTGTTGCAAGACAGGACCCGAAAAAAATAAAGACACGTAAAAATGTAAAACGACCAAATTACCCCAAGTGCCCCTAAAGCCAAATGAAAACCCGAGAAGGTCAAAATCGACTTTCTTCGATGTTCTGAATCGAACAGTAAGGTCCAAAATATCAAATTAGGTACTGAAAAATAAGTCACATGAAAAATAAAACTTATTAAGTTACCACGAGTAGACCGGTAAGACCAATATTAGGAAATTAGGATACGATGAGGCTAAGATTAAATAAAGAGCATGAATTTAGAGATGATTTGAAGTAAATGAGGAATTAATCGAAATCTTGATGAATTTGATTTTTAGGAATTTCAAAAGGAAAGGGAAAGCCCACCAGTAATGCTGACCCAAGAGAACAAAATGAGTAATCTTGTACTTTGAATTGGAGGTTTTAATTTCCATGGATTCTGAAGAAGTTTAAGTTCAAATATTCTGAAGTGTTTTTATATCTACTGTATTTCAAATCTTAAACTCTCCTATTTAAATGATTTATATTCCAACGTTCTATCGTAATTATTTATAAATTCTAACATGGCATGCAAATTTACTTTTTGATATTTCTGACAAATGATGCGTTTATTTTCTGCATGTCCGTGTAATTGTCAGTTTTATTAAATGCCTCTTGAATTAAATGTTTTTATTCTGTCTATGCTTTAATAAGTTCCTGTGCATCATGATTTAAATTCCTGAAGCTTCTATGTTAAATGTTTCAAGTATTGTCCCCCAAATATTTAAAAACCCTGTTAAATTGTCCATGTTTTAAATATACGTGAAAATTCATTCTTTTATTGAAGCCATGTTTTTAATTGTACATGAAAAGCATTTATCGAAGAAGTCATGTTTTTAAATGCTCATAAAAAGCATTTCATGAAGAAGTCACGCTTTTGCAAGATAATGATGCATAAGCATCACAAACTTTATGATATTGGGATTCCTTCGGAACTCAATTGACATGAAGAATGCCCGGTAGCAGGATCTGATCCCCCAAGCATGAGATATCTCCCGTGAAGTAAAATTAGAATCTGGTTCGAAACAGATTTCCACCTAATCAAAGTGAAAAGATGACAAATGTTTTCAGAAATGGTAGCAGGTTTTTAAACGCCCATTTATCTAAAACGGGTTTTTATATAACCCTAAGTTTTGAAGAAGAAGAAATTTACATCCTTCTATTTTCATGGAAAGGATTTCAAATTATTTCCTTGGTTTTCAAATGGCCACTCTACACATGTTTATGAATTCTGTTGCATATTAAATGCTTTATTGAATGCTTTAAAAATATATCATGCTACGTGATTTGAGGATTCTTTTATTGTAATGACATGAAATTTTTTTTTTTTTTTTGGAATAGAAATTTTTTATTATTATTTATTCTGTTGATTTATTTATTTAATTATTTTCTTTTTGTTGAATGAAATGGGTAGCATACATGTGTGATGTGTTGTGTATATATGTATATACATGTATATGTGTATAGTTTTATATACTATATGTGTACATGTGTTTAAATGCATGTATGCATGTATGAGATGGGTGTATTGCCGTGTGCATGTGTGTGTGAGTATGGATATGTGTGTTGTATTGCAAGTATGTATGTGTAGTAAATTATATGTATATGTCTAATACATTTAAATATGTATATATTGTTGTGTGTGCACTGTTGTGCTACGGGTGCGTGTGTGGGTGTACAATGTGATATATATATATATATATATATACATATATGAACAGCTAAAGGCACAGAAAGGCATTAAATGCATTCTGTGAAGGAAGAGAAAAAGAAGGGAAAGTCAGAAGAAAATGGGGGCTGAGGTGACCTACAAATCGGCTGAGGGGCATGTCAAGGTGGGTAGGTTCATGAGTATATGTGCAGGCATTCGTTGGGTTAGAGAGAGAAAGAAGTGAGAGAGAGAGAGAGAAGTGAGAGAAGTTGGATCGGTTGTAATGTATGTGCATATAGATGAGAGGTTGAGAGGAAAGCAGCAGGGGCAAGGATAAAAGCTAAGGAACTGTGAATGATCTAGGAGGTTTCAAAAAAAGAATGGGGTCTTGAGGATCCAAAGGGAGAACTTGGAAGAAGGAAAAGGTACGGCCACTCAGAAAATCAAAGGATAGGTAAGTAGCTTCAGTTCTGTCTTTTTTTTTTTTTTGCATGATAACTAGTTTGGATGATAGAGTCTTACAGAACATGAAATGAGAAAAATAACGCAAGAAAAATCAAAGAAAATGATATTGAAACAAGGGAGAAAGAGGCAGTTACAGGAGAGAGTAATAATCTGATTTTTTTGTGATTTCATGTGTTAAACTCAACTTAAATAAGAGTGTGTTGATGTAGTGAGATGCAGGAAGTGATTAGAAAAGGAATGAAGCTAAGACAGTTGAAAACCGTGTAGAAAAATTTAGAAAATGCCGTCGCCAGAATCTGGGCGTTTGGCCGGAAAAAACGTAAATGGGTGTTGAAGAAAAGTGGATTATTTAAGTTAAAAACATGTTTGAAAGATTGGTTGGGAGTTTAGGATTAAATTGGTGTAAAAATTGTCGAGATTGGACGTGAAAAACTGGAGAAAATTGAGAGGGGAGCCTGCGGTCTCCGGCAAAGCCGCCGGAGAAGACGACCGGCGCGTTGGCTGGGAATTCGAGTGGGACAATGGGCTACTGGGTTGGTCTTTTTCTAAAGTCATTGGGCTTTCTTTTTTTTTAAAAAAAAGAAAGAATCCTTGGGCCTCTTCTTTTAAAACAGTTGGGTTCTAAATAATGGGCTGGGTTGATTTGGGCCTGCCTTATTTGAAACTCATTGGGCCCAACAAATTAAAAAGAAACAAAAAGAAAAGGAAAAAAGATTAAAAAGGGGTGGGGAGTGCTGTGCCGAGATTCGAACGGGAGACGTTTTGGAAGGGAGGTGACACCTGGCCAAGGTGCCACCCTATGCGCTCCCGTCAGGAAGTGCAACTAATATATATATATATATATATATATATTATATAATAAACTTCATTTAATTAATTAAATTTATTTAATTAAATTAAATATATCGAAATGGCCTAGAGCCCAAATACGACAAGCCATATATATTTTCTTACTATCTTGGACCTCTTAAGACCAACGGTGAGGTTCGTGATGCTAGACGAGATCCCAAAAAATAAAAGACCCGTAGAACCCTTAAAATTACCAAAATGCCCCTGAGTTAAAAAGCCGTCACACAGATTCCGATTTAAATGAAAGAATAGTGAAACTTTATTATTTTGAATATTCCGGACTCAACCGTGGAGTCTGATTTACGAGGAGAGGTCTCGGGATCTAAGAACTCGTAAAAGTGTAAAATGACTATTTTGCCCTTTTTAGCCCGAACGTCCAAATTAAATTCCACGAAGGCCTAAACCTATTTTCTTCGATACTCCGGACACAATTGTAGAATTTAATTTAGCAAAATAGAAATTAATAAAATAAAGACATAAAATTTGATGAATAACATCATTCAAGTAGCAAACGGACTGAATTGCATTTTGTGATTTTAGGGACACCGAAAGACAAAGAGAAGGCAGCCTGACCTTCTGCGTTGTCACTGTTAGCCACTACATTGTGAGCATGGTTTATTAGGGAACCCGTCGGGTATGATATTTTGCTAAGTAAGAAATAGAATTGAGTTTAGGAGTAATTGCTATGTTGTTTGATTTGTTCTATGCCTATGTGTTTCTTGTTACCTTTCTGAAAGTTTAGTTAAGTGATGTATGTGAGACATGACTATATGTATATTCTATGTGTTGGTGCAATATGTGACTTATGTTTTTAGAGAATTGGCATGATAAGGGATGTGTAAACTAAGCATGCGATTAAATTGATTATTCATGATATACAGACTTATGGAAAGAACCTTATGATTTAATGTCATTGTTGCTTCAAGAAGGATATGTATTACTTAAAGCATGCTTCATTTGTTGATGAACTGTTTTGTTGAGATTATATCATTGCATGGTAGAATCAGAGCATATTGGCACAGTGTGATTCCTTGAAAGCATGGTGTGAGTTGAGCACTTGGTGCTATGCATTATAAGGGTGTAGATCCTGTGGTAAAAAACCCAAAATTGGCCATGGCTCTCACGCCAGCGGGGACGGACCGTAAAGTGAAACATAGTACTCGAGCTATAGGGGAAGGACCGTAAGACGAGACATGTGTGGCATAGAATTTGCATGTGTGCGTCATGCATATTGATCATGTACTACATTGATGACATCGGATGACATGTAGAGATAAATGTACACTTGCACATGCCACACCTTAATTTTGTTTTTTGCATTAGCATTATATTATACCAGCAGTTGAGCTGACCCATTCGTGGGATAACATTTCAGATGACGCTCCAGCTACATGAGATTCAGTGGTGTCTTAGTGAATGAAAGAACTTGAAGTGTTTTGGCCCTTGGGGCATATTTTGAGATGTAAGGGCCTAAGCCCAAATGACATGTGAACGATGTATCTATGGGATGTATTTTACGTTCTTATATGTATTGATGAAAGCAGATTCATGTTTATTTAAATTCGATTAGATTGCCCTTTTATTTTATTTTCTTTGGGTTTCGTTATTCGGGCCTCAGGTTCGCGTGAATTCGGGGCGTGACATTTATTCTGTGATTATTGAAGTACGTGCCTAGCTTGAATGCCTTGTATGCTTCATGCTATCTTTTTGAAGAATTCTGTTTTCTATATCTGAAGTACTATGCGCAATTAGTAGTGTATGTTTATATGAACTTTCTCTTAAAACTAACCCACTACTAGTTGAAACCCATGACAAAGTACTGGAATTACTCACTGGGCTTTTTAAAGCTCACCCCATTCCTTAACATTTTTCAGGTGATGACGATGGATGGGAGCCTTGCCCAATTTGGGGATAGGAGATTGGCAGCTCCATTTTGATTAGGAATTTTGGAAGTACTCGGACCTGAAGTTGGTCAAATTCTGATGTAGTAATTTTTGGACAAATATGTACTTAAGCCCGAGAGGCAACGAATTTGTAATATGTATAACTTTAAATTTTTTTAGTATGCTCTGAATGTATATTATTTGTTTACCGCTCCGAAGAAGAAGAAGATGCGACGATACTGAGCGGGCGTGTAAAAAGAAAAAGTTTTTCACGCTTTTGCAATTTGCCAGTCCTGGCCCTATCGCACAGCCGTTCGGCGCCGTTGCTCACTTGAAGCCTTGCCCGACGGCCCACGAGCTGAAGGGTGGCTATCACGATCTTAGACCCACAGAGGCCCGATTCTGGGTCGTGACAGTTGGACCCGGGCACTAGGGCACTGTCAGACCAACAAACCCCTTCACTTGGAACCTTAAGTGTGGAAATAGGTGACAATGTCCATGAATAGACGTATGACGTTGTATATGTATGGACAAAGGATATGACAGGCCCTAACAGTAATATGCATCAAAAATTTTATTGATATCATATCGTTTATTGAATTTATAAAATGATCATATTTTCCCTATGAATGATCATATGTTGAAAGTTATCAATTGATTTACGACTGATTGGTTACCTATTGATTGTGGCTAGTATAGCTATTATTTTGACAGACCCCTATTGATGATTCATATACCTTATACCATTTATTCACTTATTCTTGACTGGTTATTGTGATCTATATTGTCCTAATTGGCCATTATAGCATTCTCTTGGCTATTGTGATATTCATTCTATTAGCCATTATGGCATTCCATTCGCCACTGTGATATTCATTTTAGTGTCTATTGTGATATTCTATTGTTTATGGTGACATTCCATTCTATTGGCTATTGAGATATTCCTCTTTATTAGCTTTAGTTTCATGACTGGCTATCATGTTATCATATCCTTGTTGTCTTGGATTATGTTCTTTTATATTAACCCTAACCCATGACAGAGTGAAGAAAATTTACTTACTGAGTTTCGTTAGCTCATTCAGACTTATTTTATTTTAGGAAAGGACACTGCGAGATAGTAGTAGGAGCTAAAAAGCATAGGAGAGCATTTTGAAAATGTACTAGAAAGGATGTTACAGTTCTCCCATGTATTCACCACCAAAGGGTGATGAAATGTTAGGATCTTTTTTGATATGTATAGAACCTTATTATGACTATTTAAGACTTTCACTGTTTAACTGTTTAATTTTTTATATTACACCTTGTTATCATTAATACAAAGGAAAGAAAAAGCAGGGACGACCAAAGGGCCGACCTCGCGATCCTAAATTCGCATAGAGTGGGTTTCAGGTCGTGATTGTTACCAAATACACTTTCACATGACCCAGATTAATAACTGATAGACTAAGTAGATAAAAATAAGAACCAAAAGAAAATAATTTAAAGGAACGAACAACACCATTGTGTCTTATGTGTCCAAAAAAAAAAAAACTAAGAGATCAATTTTCATGCAATTCTGAAACTCGAGCACTTATATGATAAAACTCCAAAATAAAAAAGGGGCTTCATTAATAGGTCCCTTGTAAAGTTTTAAATTAGTCTAAGGTTCAACCAAAGTATTATTAACCTCAAAAGTCCCTACCTATTTTTTTGACAAAAATACCCCTTTGTGAAAAACATGGAAGAATATCTTCTTCATTTCATTCCTATGCCCCATCTATTGTAATGTCATCACTTTTTGTTTTAGAAACTTCAAAATTAAATAAGTCGTAATATATAAATCTATTTTTCATAAAAAAATTGGACTATAAAAATCGAGATTTATCAAACAGAATCTATATTGCCTAAGAATTTTTGTCAAAACAATTCATCATTTTTTAATAGAGAATTTTTGTCAAAATTCTGTCATTGGCCATGGACAATGAAATGTCTCTATCTCAGGACAGAGAAATCTCTTCAACCAAAAAATATTACACATATTTTTAACAATGCATCAAACAATTTTTATTCCTTAGGAAGTGGTAATACTCTAACATTGATAAAACAAAAAATAAATAAAAATTCTATCCAAAAAAACGTATTTTTTCAAAGAGAAATTTTTGAATTCTCTGTCTTTGGACGGAGAAATTAGAGAAATTTGTTAAATAAAAAAAATATTACACATATTTTTAACAATGCATCAAACAACTCTTGTTCCTTAGGAAAGTGGTAACAGTTCAACATTTGATAAAACAAAAAATTAGATAGAGAAAAGAATACACAAGTAAAAAAAAATAGCAACAAAGAAAATTCTTTGCCGAAAAATTCTCTGTCCAAAAAAAAGAGTTGTGAAAATTTCTTGAAGTCCAACACTTGATGAAATGTGAACAACAGATATGAATTCCCCCATCAAATTAACCCTTTGGAGAGTTTTTATTTTTTTTATTAACCCTTCAAATAGATGCTTTTCATAAGATTTTAAAATATGACTCTTCAAATAGATGCTTTTCATAAGATTTTAAAATATGACTTTTTCAAATAGATGTTTTTCAAGAGCATTAAAATTCATAGATATTTTAACAGAGTCTTTAGAATACTTGAAATATACAAATTCAGAACATTTAAGGCACAAGCTTCAGAGTATTTAACCAAGATATACAGTAATATTTAAAACATAGCTAGAATGAAAGACATTTACTTTTAGAAAGACATTTAATAAAATTTGGATTTAACTTAGACATGCTGGAATATAAACTTACAGAAAGTCAACAATATAAACAAGTTAACTTGCATATCATGATAGAATTTAAAAATGGAAGTAATAATGCTTTTGAAACATGAGTCATATAAATAAAGAAATTTAGAACTTAAAATACTTCAGGAATTTTGGACTCAAAATACTTCAAAATTCACAGAGGAAAAAGCCTCCACATCAAAGTACAGGATTACTCACCTTTGTCCTCGGGGTTGGTGCTACTGGTGTGCCTTCCCTTTTCCCCTGTAGTTCCTAAGAACAATTTATAAATGATTTAATTAATTCCACACTTAATTTAAATTACCACCTATTTGGTGTTCTTTGTTTATTTTTAGACCCGGTGAATCCTAATTCGGTAGGATAGGTGTCATTTTTGTTAAATTGGACTATTAAGCGTAATTTAATAAAGTTTTATTTTCACGTGTCTTATTTTTCAGTACCTAATTTGATAATATGGACCTCATCGTTGGGTTCGGAACGTCGAAAAAAGCCAATTTAGACATTCTTGGACTTCTATTGGGCTTCGGCCATCACTAAGGGTAAAATAATAATTTTGCATTTTACGCGTCTTAATTTTTTAGGATCCCGTCTCATAGAATGGACCCGACCATTGGGTCCAAAATTTTCAAAATAATTAAAATACTCTACTCTTTTATTTTATTTGAGTAACGGGACAATTTATAATAATTAAATTATTTTAATTATTTAATTTCATATTATATATTTATTTTGTTAATATTATATCACATGTGCGATGGTGGCACAATGGTCATGTGCTTGGTTTTAGGGTTCACTATGCTCGAGGTCTGGGGATCGAAACTAGGGAGCTGCGGCTCCCCTTTATTTTTCTTATATTTCAAATTCCAAACAATGGACAAGAGGCAAAACAAGGATAGGATATCCCTGTTCTGCGTGGGCTTATTTAATCAATTTTGTAACCTCGTAGCCAAACAGTCCCATACTATTTTAATTTAAAAACCTAAAGCCTCTAAACGACGCCGTCCCACTTAAACGAAATATGGGATTGGGCAGGTTCCGACCTAAACTCGAAACTGACCCGTCACTATTCATCTTCTTCCCCGTCTACCTCGACACTGTTTACCTAATTTTTACAAATTTCCAAGTTCTATTTTGTGGAGTTTTAGGCATCGATTTCTTCTATTTTTTATCCCATTTCACTTAGAAGGGCCTTAGCTCTCATTTGGCATTGGTTTCGAGCATTAAACCCCATTGAATGTTTAGATTAAACCTTGATAATGGCGACTGTAAATCGCCTCGTACATGCTTATTTTGGCACCAAAATCCATGGGATTTGTTCTATTGTGTTCCTTTTGTCAGGGGGTTTCATTCCCCATTCATAAAAATGGTTTTTGTGGCTATTTTGGGTGGATTGGTTCAAGGATCCGAATCTGCAACTTAAGATTCTAGGCTCATCTTTGAGCTTCATGGTCGCGGACCATTGTTTTCATGATCCTCACAAAATCTAGTTTAAGTCCCAATAAGCCAAACTCAGTTTGATTTTAGTCGGTTCAGACCCAACTTGAAGCTCTTCATCAATGGCGATTTTCGTAGGTTTTGCATTCTAAGCCCTCTTAGGTCTCTCTTTTTAGCCTCCAAAACCCTAGTACATCACAAAATAGAACCATGCATGCAATTGAATACCATTAAATAATGAGTTTTTGCATTCTTTTTCTAGAGAGAGAAACTTAGAATTTACTTGCAACAATGGTTTCTTTCTTCTCTTTGGTTCGGTTCTGAACCTCCTAAGCTTCTTGGGTTTGATCAAGGCTGAATGCACAACTTTTCTCTTCTTCTCTCTCTCTCTCTCTCTTCTTCTTCTTTCTCTCTTTACCTCACACACTCTCTCTCTAGCTGCCCTCACACATGCACACACTTTTAATTTTATACATATCACATCCATATATATATATATATACACATGTGCATATATATATATATATTTTAAGTTGAATGTTGATGTGTTACATGTATCGGGATTGGTTGTGATGGGTAGTGGGATGGGCTTTTACATAATATGTATATATATATATATATATATATATATCTTGTGAGATATATAGCACAAAAGTATTTGTAACTCAAGTGGTTTAATTTTTGGGTTTAGGTTCTTCCTACCTTTTTGGTCTTGGGATCAAACATTTGGGCCAACACTTTTGGCCCATTTTCTCCCTTTTTCCTCCATATGCCTTGTTTGGAATTTTACATATTTACCCTATTTTTCCCTTTGTACTTTATTTTTATTTTCCTTCTTGTGTACTTGCATTTTTTTTTCCACTTCTTCCATGTATCGATTTCATAAATCGAAGTCTTATGATTTTGATTATTCTCTTCGTGTGTCGGCCTCAATAATTAAGGTCTTATTATTATTGAAGTCTTTATATTTTTCTTGGTTAGTTTTCTTAATTACTATTTTACTTACAAGGTCTCTAATATTTAATTAGTGACTTAATTCCCATTAATCAGGTTGGGTTGTTATACTATATATCTTTCATTTGGTAAACCTTACCCTAGCCTACGTTTCATCCCTAAAACTAAGACCACCTTGAGGTCTTTCTTGCTTAAGGGAATTGTCATATTTCAACCGAGAACCCTTTCAAAGGGTCTTACAAATAAATGGGCCATGTAACAAACGATTTCAGACAAAGGGCTTCCTCCTTACCTGTTTGCACCACATTTATAACGCACCGATCCGATTATTGGGAATTAAGTCATTAATTTAGTATTAGAGATTTTACGAAGTAAAATGAAATCATGGGAGATTAAACCCAAATAATAAAGACTGCAATGGATATATAAGTAGATGAGAAGAAAAATAAAAACAAAGAAGAAAAGGGAAAAGGGATAAAATATGCCAATTGTCAAACAAGGCATAAAGAGAAAAAGATTGGAAAAAGAGGCTAAAAGTGTTGGCCAAGGGATTTGATCCCAAGACCAAAAGGTGGGAGAGATTTATACCAAAAAGTAAACCAACTTGGCTACAGCACTTTTATGCTATATATCCCATAAGATATACATATATACAATATTAAACACCATCCCACCACCCACCTCAATCAATCAGAACACATGCAACACCTTACCCTACATAAAATATATGAATATATGTATATATGCGTACAAGAAGAACATAAGTGTGTGTGCATGTGTGTGTACGGTTAGAGAGAGAGAGAGAGAGAGAGAGAGAGAGAGAGAGAGAGAGTGAGAAGGAAGAAGAAGAAGAAGGAGGAGGAGGAGGAGAGAAGGAAAACTTGAGGCAGGCTCAAAGGGACTTCAAGAAGCTCAGAAATAAGCCAAGCAAAAAGGAGAGAAACACTATTGTTGAAGGTAAATACATCAAACCATATAATTTCTCTCTCTAAATGTTTAAATAGGAACTCATGGTTTTAAGCAATATTCATGCTTGCATGTACATGCAATGATGAATATATGTGTTATATGTAAAGAAAATAGGAAAAATCAAGTCAGAATGCCCCGAAACGATGAACCAAAACCCTAAGCACCATTGTTGAAGCTCAAGGTATGGTCTGAATCAACCTAGCCTAAACTGATTTCTACGTATTGGGGCTCGATCTAGAGACCACGAGGGTCATAAAACAACCAACACCATAAAAAATTGGCTGACGATGAGGGAGAAAGACCCAATTGTAGGTTACGGTTCCAAAACTGACTCTCACAAATCGAACACAAAGATCAATTTTGTGATTAGGGGATGAATTTCCATAACCCTAGGACCACGACAGACCAAACTAGAGGTAAAAAGGTTAAAATATGGACCTATATGATGGAGTTGCAGGTTTTGGCTATCGAACTCCAAACCAAAATCCTAAGCTTACTTCAACCCCATGACCAACGCCAAAACCTTCTAGAGTGTTCCAGGAGATCATACCAATCAATCTGGAGTCTCAAACTCCTCATGTTACTATTCATTAAGTCTTTCTCAGACCATCTCTCATATAGATTTGTTGTTAAATCCACCAACTTTCCAAGATTTTATAATCCTAACTCTATGTTACCTTATATCTTCTAAAAAAGTATTGATCGTCGCCCTTGTTCAAATGATAGTTTTTCCCAATTCATTGATCAATTCACAGTTTAATGAATTAAGAGTCATCAACCTTGACACTAGTACGATTTTTCCTAAGATTCCTTAACCTTTGCCCTTAAGCATACTACTTTTTTCCAAAAGTTATTGATCATTTAACTATTTAAATCATCAAATTCTTAGTTTCTTTAAAGGTATCTCATCGGTTACTAACCATGTACTTATGACCTGTATATCATTTATGAACAATAATGTCCTCTTAGTACCTCAAAAATTGTATCTCATCTCAATCTCATTGTATTACCCTAACCCGGGTTAGCACGTATATCGAGGTAGACCGGGTCGGGTAGTGTACTATCAGTTGTAACCCGAGCTGTTTAAGCTCTATATTATTATATCATATGTACTATACGACCTTGGAATATGAACAGTATCAGTTATACAATTGGTGCCGGGTAATACCCGAGCTACCCAGGACCATGCCTCGTAATGCGTGCACTCACGTACTTCCATGCATGCATAAGTACATACACATGCATAGCTCATTAAATATCAGGGTATGTATACGTACACAGAAATTAGTATATACGTGTATATATGAATGTATATATATGTATAAGATAGGTATAAATTATGTATTTATACATGTATATAATTATAGTATATCATATATATATGTATGTGTATTAAAATGTAAAAGAAAAGAAAATAAAGAAAGAAAAGGAAGCTATCGAGCAACAGCATGTTGGTGTAGTAGTGTGTGTGACGGTTGTGTATTAGTGTGTGTGTGTGTGTGTGTGTTGGTATGTGTGATATAACATATATATATATATATATATATACAAATATCTCCCAAGCCATAAATGCAAAGCTGCATTTGAAAAAGGAAATCAGAAAAGCTAGGTCAAAGAAAGGGGCTTTAAAAGGGGGAGAAACCGAGTAAGGAATGACAGGGGCGGTGGAGTTGCTTGTGTATCTATATATATATATATACATATACATGGTGCGTGAGATAAGAACATAGAAAAGAAAAGACCAAGGGAGAAACTGGGAGTGTTGGGAAGTTCAGAGAGGGTTCAAAAGTTCAAACAAGAAGGAAACAAAAGAAGGAGAGAAAGGAACTGCACTAAGAAAATCAGAGAATATAAGTGAGTGGGTTTTGTTCTGTTTTTAATTTTAAGAGCATGATAATTAGTTTAAATGATAGGGTTCGAATCATCATGAAATATAGAGTAAATTTCATAAAGAATCACTTGAAATGATGCCATGAAGAGGTAGAAAACCCTAGTTGCAAGTTCATGGGATAATTCAGATTTTAGAGTTTTGAAGTATTAAACTTTGTTTGAATGAAGCAATATTACTCATATAAAGTACAGAAAGTGATTAAAAAAAGAAATGGGGAGAAACAGTGAAGGAAACACCACAAATCCAACTCGTCGGAAAATCGCGAGTTCGACTGTAACTCGTTATTTTGATACACAACAGTAGATGAAATCTAATTTTGATGATGAATATGAAATAACCATGCAAATAGGTATCGAGTCATGTTAAATTTGCACAAAAAAAATGATCGAAAAATGGTGACCGTCGCCAGAGAAGATGACGGCACCCACTGGAACCCTACCGGCGTATTCCTGGAGAAAAAGAAGACTGTTTGGGCTTGGGTTCGGGTTATGGGTCGGATCCGGGTCGAGACCCGACCGAAACAGAAACGGGTATATCAAAACGGCACAGTATTAATTTAAGTTAAAATATTTTAAATTGAATTGGGAGTGTTTGGTAACAAGAGTAATAAATTGGAGAAATGAGGATAGGGATATCTTATTCCTATTCTGTGCTTATTCACTGTTTGGATATCCTTAGTTGGGATAGGGTTTTCTGAAATTACAAATGAACCCAGATGTTATGGATATTATAATTAGACCCTCAACTTCTAGTTATTGTAAATTGATCCACAGAATATAATATTAATTAAATATTAATTTAATTAATTAAAATAAAAATAAAGGGAAAATTACGAAATTACCCCCAATTCAAAAAGTAGTCAAACGAACTCCGATTAAAATAAAATAATAGTGAATTTTTATTATTTCGAGCATTTCGGACTCAATCGTGAAGTCTAATTTGAGAAAAGAGGTCTCGAGAAGTAAGAACCCGTAAAAGTACAAAATGACCGTTTTGCCCTTTATAGTATAAATGACCAAATGGAATTCCGCGAAAGCCTAAATCGACTTTCTTCAGAATTCCGAACTCAATGGTAGAGTCTAAATTAGTATTAGAGATACTTATGATAGCAAGGCATAAAATTTGATGAATAGCATTAATTCTGAGACGAATCTATTGACATATAGGGAACTCGAAAGGGAAAGGCAAACTCATGGGATACTGATCTAGGATCGCGAATAGCGGTAAGTAAAATCTGATCTCTGTACATGGCAAAGACCTAGCTGTGTTATGCATGTGTTGCTTGTTATTGTTGTATTGTGTTTATGCCATCAGATGTTATTGAATTACATTGATGCTTGTTCTAGTTCGTGAATATTATGAATCAAATGCTATATTTTGAGCATGTGATTACTACACGGTTTGGTTTATTATGCCTGAATGATGCGCAGTCATATATTATACTCTGATGAGAGTCATGATCATTTCATACATCATTGAATAACTACAATCCACTATTATTATGAGGAGTAGGTCGGGTCTACATGAGCAAGTTAGACGGGTGGTTCTGATTGCAAAAGGGTATGGCTGGATTCTACTAAAAGTTGTAGGCTGGGTGTGCATGAGCAAGGCAGATAGAAAGATCTGTTTGAAAAAGGGTATGCTGAGTCCTACTGTAGACTGGGTATACATGAGCAAGTCAGGTGGTGAGACCTATTTGCAAAAGGGTATGCTGAGTTCTACGTATATATATATTAGACCATGGGAATCATTCTACACATTATTGCATTTAATTGGATAATCATTGTCATTGCCATTATCATGTGACATGATTTACTACTGTAGATATCATGTCTACTTGATTGAATATCATGTTGTTATAATCTGTATCTTGTTCTGTGAACCCTTTTATGTTGACCTGTCCTTGATAGAGTAAAGGACTACTTACTGAGTTTTCATAGCTCATCAGATACTACACACATTTGACTATTTTAGGTGAGACGCCACAGTTTGAAAGTAAGGATCAAAATCCCGGACATGCGTAGGACTACTGCAGATATATGTACTACAGAGGTTATTTTGGTAGTAGAGCATAGTACTTGTCCTATGTTCTCCTATCACCCCACATCCTGGGAGTAGTTGTATTTGGGAATTTTTGGGTTTGTAAAACTACATGAACTTTATTATTATAAATAAAAGAAAATTTTATTCAAGTCTTCCGCTGCATATTTAAATTTCGGTTTCATGTTAATAACTTACCTATAATTGTCAACTTAAAGTAAAAAGGGAAATATCCGGTTCGGTTTGACAATTGGCGTCACGATACCAATCTGCATAGGGTGGGTTTCGGGTCGTGACAGTCATGGTTTCTCTAAATGATTTACTACCAGTTCAGTCTTTACAATCATTTAGGTCACATTGATCTCTAACAGTTATTTAGAATAATTTATCATTTACCTTCATTCTAACTTGATAGAGTTTTGACAAAAATCAGGTCACACATCATCTTAGATCACAAGATTCATTAAATTTTTTTCCTAATGTTTATTCATCATGTGTCAGCCTCTTTTCAAAATAATCACATTTCATAAGGTCAATTCTGAAAACCTCGCTTATTTAGTAATCGTCTTCAAGACTCTATTCATCTTTACGCTATCAGTGTCTACTTATGACTTACTCAAGACTTTTCATATTTTTGGTACATCATTAATTTATTTAGAGTATCAACTCAGTCCTGTAATTATCCATTAAGTTTCCTTCAGACTATCTCTCATTCAAGCCTTGTTTATTTATCTATAACATTCATCGAAATCTCCTATAGTATTTTCAATGTCATTCCTCGATAATCCTCATCAGTTTATCTTTAAACATACTACTATTCCTTAAAGGTCACTATTTACTTAATCATCTCGATTGTTAAAGAATCATCGATTTCCATCACAACATATAGTCTTTTCCCCCGATATATAGTATTCATCGATAATAAATCTCTTGATGGTATTGAAACAGTTAACATGTAACCTAGGGGTTCCGTTTCTAAGTCCAACTTAACAGTAAATGCGGGAGTTGTAAATCAATACGTAGAGTCAATATTTAAACAATATGTGGGCAGGTTGTAACCAACTGAAAAAATACCTACGACTACTGGTATAGTAGCCTGATCATTCCCAGTGGTGTTTTTGAGACATTATCCATGGTAGACTTTTAGGAAGTTGGGGCATTTAATTATGCCCTTATCGTCATAATTGACCTTTATTTTGGCAAATTCCTTCCCGCCCTAATTTATGATCTTTGCAGGTGCCACTACTTTATTGTAAGTGGTCAACCGCTGGGGCCTGATTCTAGGCAAAGCCTTGATGACTCTTTTCATAAGGCATTCTATTCTACCCAATTGATCTATCCAATCCATCTCAGTCAGATGATTTTTGGCTATTGGCGTATTCCTAATGTTAACCTTTTCTGTAAAAGATAATCAGTCAATTTATACGTAAAATAACAGTCAGTGTTCACATAAAGTTTAACTTAATAATGTCAGTATAATCTATCGACTGACTCTTAGACTTTAACAGTTCTAGTACTCTAATCCTGTCTCCCGTGACTCACTAGAACCTAAGACTCTGCTCTGATACTAATTTTGTCACGACCCAAAACCCACCATATGCGGATCTTGTATCACGGGGCCGAGCTAATGGCCGTCCCTACTTTTTCCTTTCTTTTGTATCAGTATCAATGACCACAATATATATATATATATAATGTAAACTTAACAGTAAATTAACGGAAGTCTTAATACAATATTGTTTGACAACTGAAAAATATAATCCGACATAACTTAACATAATGCCACTCTTAGGTGGTGAGTACATGTGAGAAACTATATTCACTTTTATCATACTCTTCAACTATCCCCCCATGCTTCTGGACTCTTACTGTGGTCCTACGACATTTTCACCTGAAAAATAAGTAAGTGGGGTGAGCTAACAAAGCTCAGTAAGTAAAATCCTATCTCCGACACAGGTTAGGGTTACCATAGAAAAATATGAACTCATAGGGTGAACATGATAGCCAATCATGAAATTTAGTTGAAGTTAATGGTAAAATGCCACAATGGCCAATGAACAGTAAGTCATAATAATCAAGCATGAGTAAGGGTATTGCATGAACATGGAAAGCTCAATAAACATCAATCAACATAAGAATACTGCCACAATAAATTGGTCACAATCAAGTACAATCAATGAGCGAACGGTCAACATAGGATTATTCATAGGGAAAGACACACATCTTATGAATCCAATAAACGTAAATATATTAGTCAAACATAAGTGATGCATTTACTCTGTTTAGGGTTTGACAGACTCTCGGTCTTTTGGGGCCCGACATACCCCCTTTAACCTCAATGCATATAAAATGCCATCATAACTCAATGCGTAAAAACGCCATCATTGCCATATGTTCGGTCACAGACTCGACCCGTAGGTCCTATCAATCGACCCGTAGGTCCTATCAATCGACCCGTAGGTCCTTGTCAATTAGATAGCATCGGATGAATATTGTGACTGAGCACAAATCTGGCATTCATAATAAGTCAAGATTCTTTGTGTTTCCATAAGGAGTGCATAAAAATAGAATGCCAAGCAATGGACATATAACAATAGGCTTTTCAAGGCATAGTACAACACAACAATCATGATATCGCAGTCAATAATAACCACAAGATAGAACAATATCAATTGTGGAATAATAATAGTTGGTTCATTCAAGAGTACAAAATTGGCAATAATAGAATGAACGTGGCTTGGAAGACCACATGTAAGAGATAAGGGTTTACTTACCTTTACACCGTATGATCTACTTTAATACTCCGTAATTTTCTCCTTTCCTTTTGACTTGCCCGTGTTGAGCTTTTGGCTCGCAGGATCCTCTATGTTTTTTCTCGGTTTCTCTCTTCTTCCTCCTTCTGAATCTCAGAATTACTCTCAGCTTCTTGGTTTTTCCTTCTTATTTTTCTGATTTTCCTCTAAACCCTCTCACATATATGTATAGACACTTTCATCGCCTGTACGCCCCCCATTTCTCTTTCTCTCTCTCTCTCTCTCTTATCTCTCTAGTAAAGCACATGCACACACCTCACCTTTTTGATTTCACGCAATCCTTATATATAGATATATTCATATATATATATATATATATATATTTCTGATTTATGATGAGGTGTTGTGTGCAACCTCATTGGTTACTTTGGGAGGTGGGGTGAGTAACACCAAACACAATCAATCAACACAAACTCAAAGCAGCGAAGATTACTTAATATATACACACACACACACAATATATATATATGTATGATTTTATGTATCTTAAAAAAAAAAACAAACACTCTAATAGAAAAGCAAGAGAGAGAGAGTGTGTGGGGAGGGAGAATAAGAACAATAAAGATCACAAGAACCCATCAAACCCAATACTATATTATAACATTGTCAAAATATATAGAAAACAAAAACAAACATATAGTAGAAGCCGCCAGAATGCCGTGTAAAGTAAATTTATAAAAACAAACATAAAAAACTATGATCACCAGGAATGCTCATGCATAGACAGATTCTTAAAAAAATATCTTTGGTGAGGGGAAGAAGAGATAGAAGCATTATACACACACATACACACACACACACACATATATATATATATATATAGTATTCAGTTTATTGAATTGAATGGAGGGATACCTTGAATTCGTATGATGGTGGACAAGAGTCTCGCGCAATCACAACCTACTCCTAGGAGACTCTGGCAATTACCCTTGAATTGAATGAAACAAACATGTTTGTACCAAAGAAAAAGGGACGGGCAGAATGGGAAGGAGGAAGAGAAAAAGGGAGAAGAAAAAAAAGGGGAAAGAAATAAGACTTGGCAATGAAATAACTTGTAAAGGCGTAGGCTCGAAATTTTAAATTAAAGGCGTCTAAGATTTATGAACTTTAGTTAGTGCCAAATTATGAAGTTAATAAAATGCGTATAAGATGAACAAGCCTTTTAAAGGCATCTAAGATTAACAAGTCTTTGGCAAAAAAAATTTCTAAAGGCGTTTAAGACTTATATGCTTTTAAAAAAGGCATGAGTTCGGAAAATAAGTTGAAACATGCTTGGGTTGGGTCAATAAATTTTAAAAATACCTAGGTCGAGTAAAAAAACCCTAATCCTTTCTTGAAAATCGCAGAGGCCTCCAACATAATCAAAGATCCTAGCATAAACTCAGCAAGTAAAAGCCTATACTCAAATCATAGAAATGCTAGTTCAGAGGGACCTACATGAATGAGGCCACTCCCGAGGATGCTCTTTCTTTTGTTCATAATGACGATGAGAGACGATCAACACAAGATTTGGTGGAAGGATCACAATTGAGGCCAAAAGGAAGTATGGCCAAGGAACTTAACATGGACAAGTTGAATCAAGACCAAAGACAAAGAAAGAACTATCAAGAAGATGTTACAAAATCTAAAGGGATGAATTAAAGGAGACTTATGTCGCGCCCCGAATTCCAGCGAACCCGAGGCGCGAGTAACGAGACAAAAAGAAATAAAATAATAAAGAAATAAAAGATAATTAAGGACAATCACATACATTCCATATACTGTTTTGATACATTACATAGGGTCTGGTCCATTTGTTCACGACATACAAAATAAGAAATAGTCTCGGGCTTATGCCCTTATACAATATTAAGTACGCCCCTCGGGCCAAACATAATCTACAGTCAAATCATCTTTACATCCCGCATATCTGGAGCGTCATCTGAAATGTTTGTCCCACGAATGGGTCAGCTCAACTGCTGGTACAATATAATGCTAATGCAAGAAACAAAATTAAGGGCGTGACATGTGCAAGTGTACAGTTATTTCTATATGGCATTCAATATCATTATGGCAGTATATGAACAGTATGCAATATATATGAATCAGTATGCGTGACACACCCATGCAACTCTATGCCCACCCATGTCTCGCTTCACGGATCTTCCCCGATGGCATGTAAGTACCATGTATGTCTCGCTTCACGGTCCGGAATCCGTCAGGCCTACAAGTACCTAATGGCCGATTTTGGGTTTTTCACCACAGGATCTGCACCCTCATAATGTAAAGCACCAAGTGCTTGACTCACGCCATGTCCAAGGAATCACACTATGCCAATATGCTCTAATTCATTCATGCCACAATGTAATCTCAATGATGCATCTCATTCATACATGAAACATGCATTCAATTACATATTTCATAGTCTCAATAGTTCTCAAGGAATATAATTCACACACACTATACTAACACATGCGATATACACATAATCATTATTCACATTATCATCCAACTTACAGCAAGATAGCATGAAGCACATAAGCATGCGAACAATCAAACAAACATGTGGAGCATCAAGTCAGCAGAGCAAGTATTCCTAAACTCAATTCTATTTGTTACTTAGCACAATATATCGTACCTGATAATCGACCTCAACTCGGGAAGGTGTACTCGTAGTATAGTAGGATCACTGTGAGAATACCGAAGGTCAGATCGCCTTCTCCTTGCCTTTTCGTGTCCCTAAAATCATAACATGTGACTCAGTCATTTGTTTTCTAAATGATGCTATTCAACAAATTTTATGTCTTTATTTTATAAGTTGCTAGTTTGCTAAATTAAACTCTACTATTGAGTCCGGGACATCGAAGAAAATAATTTTAGGTTTTCGTAGAACTCAATTCGGACATCTAGGTTCAAAAGGGCAAAACAGTCATTTTGCACCTTTCACGGGTCCTTACATTTCGTGACCTCTTTTCACAAATCGGACTCCACGGTTGAGTCTGGAATGCTCGAGATAATAAAGTTTCACTATTTGTTCACTTAATTCGGAGTTCGTTTGATTGTGTTTCAATTCAGGGGCATTTTGGTAATTTTAAAGGTTACTACGGGTCTTTTATTTTTCGGGACCCTGTCTCATAAAACGGACCTCACCATTGGCCTCAGAATGGTTGAGATAGTCAAAATACACTAATGACTTGTCCTATTTGGACTTCGGGTTATTTTAGAATATTTAAATAATTAAATTAAATTAATTAACTAATTAATTAATTTAATTAATATTTTATTAATATTTTATTCTGGTGGGTTAGTTCATAATTTCTCAAAAGTTTAGGGGTCAAAGTGGGATTTCTAAAAGTTCTGGGGTCAAAGTAAATTTCCTAAAAGTCCAAGGGTCAATTTGTAATTTTCCAATTTCCTTATTCCCAATCCGGTTAACCAAACAGGGGTCAATCCCAAAACAGGGATAGGATATCCCTGTTTCCAATTTAATTCAAATTTTAATTTCATAAACCTGTAACCAAACAGCCCTATTCCCATTTTAATTTAAAAACAACAGGGCGACACGTGGCAGGGGCGGGTCGGCCTTGGCCCGACCCGAACCCGGACCCGACCCGGAATAGTGCCTTTTTCCCTGTTTTTTTGGTGAAGCACCAGTAAGGTTCCGGCGCCCTCTCCGGCGCCGGCGACATTTTTCCGACAGGATTTTCCCAGTTTTAAAAATGCTATATTTTTTCATTTTTCCTGTAGATTCCATATCCAACCTTCATTTTTGGTTTGGGTCACTCAAACGCCACGAATAGAGGGTCAAAGTGCCATGGCCGAATCTCCGGCCAACTCCTTCCCTAGCATTTCCCCTACTGTTTCAAGTTCGGACTACCTCTATTCGTTTTCTGCACCCTATTGAATTGGATCTAGGTCATTTTGATTGAGTTTTGAAGCACCAAAGCTCACCCACCCGATTATCCTACATGACCTGCAACTCAATGTTTCTCTCTCGTTTCTTGGTCATTTTCTTTCATTCTTTTTGCAAAATGAACCTCACAATATACTCTTTAAGACCCTATACATCAAATTAATTATCGTGCTTTAAAAAAAATAAAACAGAAGCTAAGCTACTTACCCCAGTTTCTTATTTCTCTCTGTTGTAGCTCCTCCCCTCTTCCTTTCTCCTCTTGGGTCACCTCTCGAGCTTCCTCTCCGATCTCACAGTCCCCTCTCAGCCTCTCCCTTGCCCATGGTTTCTCTTTTCTTTCTTTCCTTCCAACCGAGACCGAGATATAACACTCACACATCAACTTTCTCTCACGTCACCACTGCCATCCCCTTTTCTTGACCTCCTCTCCTCCATCCAGCCACCCTCTTTTCTCTACAAGGTAGCTTTGCATTAAATGCAAAGCTGCCCTATATATACACCTATATATATATCACTCATTTACACACACTTTAGACACACACACTTTCACGACCTGTCACAAACACACACACACACACACACACCAGATCTGTTGCACACACACACAGTGCCCACATGCACTGTTATATATACATATACATATACACATATACATGTAATACCCCACACATATACATACCATATATACATAACACCCATGCATCAATTCATTTAATATTTCACATTTTTAATAATAATAATAATATTAATAAAAACAATAACAAATAATAATAATAATAATAATAATAATAACCAACAATAATATTATCACTAAAAAAAAATTTAATAACCCAGAAAATTTAATATAAAAAAAAAAAAAATTGCAGGTTATTACAACTTATGTTAGAGGCTCATGAAGAAATGGGAACCTTGACATAGATACCCTTTTGGGGAAGAACCCCCGTCTCTCCCCCGCCCTCCTCCCCCTTTTTTGTGGAGTCTATAATGATGAGAGAGCTCTCTAAGAAGTTTGTCCTAAAAAATTTGGGCAATATGATGGGAAAGGGGACTCGGTTGACCAATTCAACCACTATCGCTACTCCATGGCGCTTCAAGGAATAAGTGATGCTATTATCTGTAAGGGTTTTATTTAAATCTTAAAATGGATTGCCTTGATGTGGTTCCATAAACTACTCCCTATGATCGGTGATGTATTTTTACTATTTGGAGGTGAAGTTTATAAACCACTTCATCAATAATAAAAAGACCAGCAAGGAACCAACCACCTTTTAACCCTTAGGTAGAAAAAGGGAGAAAGCATGTGGGAATTCATTTCTCATTTTAAAAAAGACGTATTCATGATTCCTTGACCAAAAATCCCTTGAAGAACTTGGCAGGGTTGTTCTCCCACACTCAAAAATATATTCCCTTAGAAGACACAAAGGAAATCTTCAAAGAAATCAAATATAACAAGGAGAATGTGAATGAGAAGAAGGTTGGCAAGCATCGATCTAGTATCCCCTCGCTCAAGGGTCTTCCTTTTATTTTTGTAATGTTCATTTCATTGAACACGTCACTTAAACATGTTTTACACTTGATCCAACATAAAGGACCTTTTCATTAGTAAGAGTGGATGAAGGGAAACCCCATAGAAAAGGGATAAGCCAAAAATACTACAAATTCCACCACGATCACGTCCATACAACTAACGAATGCAAGGAAGTAAAAATAAAGATTGAAGATTTGATCAGGCGAGGCAATATTTATTGGGAAAAGTGGGTTTTTGAGCATAATAATTAGCTATCTTTGAGGTAAAATTAAAGTAGGCCCCACACATTAATTTTGGTGGGTCCATATGGAAATGCATTCTCCTCCATGAGTATAATAATTAGTTATCTTTGAGGTAACAAAAGCTTGAAGCTTGTGAAAAAGTTTGTGTCTCACATAAGATGGGTACAAGACTTTTAAAAAGTATACATACAATTACCTTGAAGGAAGGTTTGGACCCTAAGGGGCACCCAAGTTTTGTGGAAGGGAGAGGACCTAGCACATGCTTGGTTTACCACACCCGTGCGCGTGCGTGCGCCACAGCCGCCGCCGCCCTGCACTGCACCGAACCGGGTCGGGGTCAGGTTTGGGTTTGGGTTTGGGCTTTGGCCTGCTATGTATATATCTTTTTGAAAAAAATTTATTTAAATACTTTTCTAAAATGTTATCGCTTTTGTTACTGTTAAAAATAGTCCAAAACGCTGTCATTTAAGTTACCAGATTAATTAAATTCCAACATTATCGTTTTACGATTGTGTTTGGTTTTGGTTTAAATCCAAAAAATGACATTATTTTGCGATTAAACCTTTGGTTTGAATTTTGAATGAATCGTCTTCTTCCCTACAGTTGATCATTGAACAGTTGTAACTGTAAGCCTTAGTGTCTGTACCAAACAGACATGAATGCTTTATATAAACACTACCTACGCACCTATATGCATTGCATTGAATTTATTACATTTTTTGTGCGTTCATACAGTTTGAGAGAGGTCTGAAACATAAGTCTAGTTTACTGTACGCAAAAATTGCAGTGTTTTTTCTCTGTGTGAGACCACTTCATCCTAGGAGGTAAACGTCCATTCAATCATAAGCACCAAGCATGAAGGCGTATTTTGTCTTAAGGAGATAGCGTCAAATGCTAGACTTGGTCTGTTCTAGAAACCTGAAAGTTTCTTTCATTTCTATTTTTTTTTCTTTTGGTCAAATCTGTATACTGTTTCTAAATAGCAATTTTGTTCTGGGCTTTAATTATACAAAATCATAAATTAGTTTGTTTAAATCTAGAACATAATTAGTTTTCTTTTTTGTTCTCTACAAATTCTGTTCTGTATTTATAGAATACAGAAAAAATAATTCTGTATTTACAGAATATAGAAAACAAGTTCTGTATTTTCTTTTATTACTCTATTGCTAATATAAAATGAATTTTGAAAAAATAATGATTAACAATCTTAAGATAGAATATCATTCCAAATCAATTTTATTTTTTAGATGTTTTATTTTTTGTTTTAGTTTGTAGTATTCTTTACTACAAAATATTTTGTTCACAATACTATACTTCTATTTTACAAATTTTAATAAGTGGAAAAAATTTGTACTGTAGTTTATTAAATGGCAGCTGAAACAACCCCAAATCCTACTACTATTGTTGTGCCGCTTGCACCTGTTATAACACCAGTTCCTATGAACCATAATGAGAAACTAGAGAAATTTAGTGGGACTGATTTCAAGATATGGCAACAAAAGATGTTGTTTTATCTCACTACTCTGAATTTGACTCGATTCCTTCATGAAAATGGTCCTACTTTTAGGGAGAATGAGACTGATAGACAGGTAGTCGCCATAATCAATGCTTGGAAGCATGCTGAATTCCTCTGCCGAAACTATGTCTTTAACGGCTTGGACAACGCATTATATAATGTGTGCAGTCCAATTAAGACTGCAAGGGAGTTATGGGAATCTCTTGACAGAAAATATAAAACGGAAGATGTCAGCATAAAGGAGTTCGTGGTAGGAAGATTCCTAGACTACAAAATGATTGACTCCAAGAAGGTGATTAATCAAGTTCAAGATCTTCAGGTTATCTTCCATGATATTTATGTAGAAGGCATGTCTCTAAGTGAATCCTTCCAAGTGGCTATGATCATTGAAAAGTTGCCACCTTCTTGGAAAGAATTCAAGAGTTACCTAAAGCATAAGCGAAAGGACATGAAGCTTGAAAACTTGATCGTGAGATTAAGGATTGAAGAAGACAACCGCACTTTTGAAAAGAAAGCAGGGAAATCCATTATAGAAGCTAAGGCAAATGTGGTGGAACAAGGTCAAACCTCTCACAACAAGAAAATGAAGCATTCTAACATTGGTTCTAAACAAGGGCCCAAAGGCAATGATAACAAAAAGTTCAAGGGAAAATGTTACATATGTGACAAACCAGGCCATCGCGCAAAGGATTGTCACAACAAGAAATAAGGCCAAAGGAATCCTAACAAAAGGCAAGCACGAACCAACATAACCGAAGTAGACATTCTTTCAGATGATGTGTTTGAAATGTATCTTTTGGTTGTGGTTTCTGAAGTCAACTTCATTAGAAGTAATACCAAAGAATGGTGGCTGGACACTGGGGCTACTCGCCATGTTTGCTCTGATAAGAAGATATTCTCATCATGTCATGTTATAGATAATAGGGAATAACTTTTTATGGGCAACTCCTCAACTTCCAAGGTTGAACGTCAAGAACAAGTGGTATTGAAGATGACATCTGAAAAAGAGCTTACCCTCAATAATGTTTTGCATGTGCCTGATATCTGAAAGAACTTGGTGTTTGCATCATTGTTGAGCAAAAAACGATTCAAATTGGTGTTTGTGTCCTTACCAAAAATGGGATGTATGTGGGTAAGGGATATATGAGCGATGGTTTTTTAAGATGAATGTAATGACTGTTGTACCTACTATTAATAATAATAAGAACACAACTTCTGCTTATATGCTTGAGTCTTCAAATATGTGGCATGGTAGACTAGGACATGTTAATTTTGATACATTGCGTAGATTAGTTAATATGGAATGTTTGTCTAAAATAGAATTTGATTCAAATCATAAATGTAAGACTTGTGTAGAAGCAAAGCTTACAAGAACTTCCTTTCAATCAATTGAAAGAAGTAGTGAACCTCTAGAATTAATACATTCAGATATTTATGATTTGAAATTTATTCAAACTATAGGTGGTAAGAAGTATTTTCTTACTTTTATTGATAATTGCACAAGATACTGTTATGTTTACTTGTTAAGAAGTAAATATAAGGCATTGGAAATGTTTAAACATTACAAGAATACGGTTAAGAATCAACTTGATAAGAAGATCAAGATATTTAGAAGTGATAGAGGTGGTGAATATGAAGCACATTTTGGTAAATTCTGTTCACAACATGGTATTATACACCAATCAACAGCACCCTATTCGCCTCAGCAAAATGGGATTGCTGAACGAAAAAATAGAACTTTAAAAGAAATGATGAATGCATTGCTATTAAGTTCTGGACTACCTCAGAATTTGTGGGGGGAAGCAACTCTTTCCGCAAATTATATTCTCAATCGAATACCTCAAAAGAAAACCAATAAATCCCCATATGAGTTATAGAAAGGTCGAAGACCTTCTTACAAATACTTAAAAGTATGGGGGTGTTTGGCTAAGGTAAAAGTTCCTGCAACTAAAAAGGTAAAAATAGGACTGAAAATAGTTGATTGTATTTTCATAGGGTATGCTCAAAATAGTAGTATTTATCGATTTTTGATTCATAAATAAAAAATTCTCGATATGCATGTTAATACTATTATTGAGTCAAGGAATGCATCATTCTTTGAACATACATTTCCTCATAAATCAACTTCCTCACAAATCAACACAAGAATCGAGTTCAAATAAAAAAACTCATCTCACTGCAGTAGGCAGTAATCAAGACCAACAAGATGATGATGAACCCAAATGAAGCAAAAGGACTAGAACGTCAAAATATTTTGGTCCAGATTTTCTAACTTATTTGTTAAAAGATGAGCCTCAAAGCTTTAAAGAAACAATGTCGAGTCCTAAAGCTCCTTATCGGAGAGAGGCTATAAACAATGAAGTATAATCCATTCTATAAAATTATACGTGGGAACTAGTAGATCTTCAATCAGGTTCAAGACCTCTTAGATATAAATGGATATTCAAGAAGAAAATGAAAGCAGATGGATCTATTGAAAAGTACAAGGCCAAGCTTGTTATCAAAGGATACAAGCAAAATGAAGGCTTGAACTATTTCGATACATATTCACCTGTCACAAGGATATCATCCATTTGAATGTTAATAGCTATTGCAACTATACACAAACTTGAGATACATCAAATGGATGTAAAGAGAACTTTCTTAAATGTTGAATTAGATGAAGAAATGTATATAGAACAACCCGAAAGGCTTATTGTTCCAGGTCAAGAAAAGAAAGTTTGTCTACTTGTTAAATCTTTTTATAGACTAAAACAAGCACCGAAGCAGTGGCATGAGAAATTTGATAGTGTAATGATGTCAAATGGGTTCAAAATCAATGTGTGACAAATGTGTATATGTCAAGAACACCAAAAATGGTTGTCATTATTTGTCTCTATGCTGATAATATGCTCATTATGGGTAGTAATAATGAAGTCATTAAAGCTACCAAGAAAATGTTAAAGAATAAGTTTGACATGAAGGACTTAGGTATTGTTGATGTTATACTTGGGATAAAGATCTCTAGAACATCAGATGGGCTGATATTATCTCAATTACATTACATTGAGAGAATACTCAAGAAATTTAAACAAGATTATAGCAGTCCAGCAAGAACACCAATAGATATAAATCTACACTTATCCAAGAATAATGGCAAAAATATATCATAACTAGAGTATGCACAAATAATTGGCAGCCCAATGTATGTGATGAATTGTACCCGTCTAGACATAGCTTACGTTGTCAGTAAATTGAGTAGATACATAAGTAATCTTGGTTCGAACCATTGGAAGGCAATAGTTAGGGTTTTAAGGTATTTGAAATGCACCCAAAACTATGGATTGCACTACTCAAAATATCCAGCAGTACTCGAAGGATACTGTGACGCGAATTGGACATCCGATACCAAAGACTTAAAATTCACAAGTGGTTATTTGTTTACACTTGGTGGTGGAGCAGTATCATGAAAATCTTCTAAACAAATATGCATTGCCTGATCCACAATGGAATCTAAGTTTATTGCACTTGATAAAGTTGGTGAAGAAACTGAGTGGCTTTGTCACTTCTTAAAAGATATTCCAATGTGGCCAAAACTTGTGCTCGCTATCTGTGTTCATTGCGATAGTCAATCAGCGATTAGTAGGGCCCAGAGTCATATGTATAACTGTAAGTCTTGATATATTCATCGAAGACATAATACCGTAAAACAACTTCTCTCTAATGGTATTATGACCATTGAATACATAAGGTTAAAAGATAACATTGCGGAGTCGTTAACCAAAGGTTTGACCATAGAGGAAGTGAATAAATTGAAGAGGGGAATGGGCTTAAAGCCTATGCACTAGGAGTCGCTATAATGGCCACCCAACCTAGATGACTGGAGATCCCAAGATCTAGGTTCGAAGGGATAACCGAATTATGTGTGACTCATTAAAGATTACTATGGAGATAAAATCTTATACCCATTCCTATGATAAGAATAGTGATACTTGTAGCATTGAAAAGGATAAGCTAAGGTTTTAATGATTCTTATAGCTTGTTAAATACAAGTAAGGTATAGCAGGATACTCTTAATAAGAAATCACCTATGTGAGTGTGAACTGGGTCGGTTCTATAAGAATGATAAAAGACTAAATTCTCTAGGAGCACTCATGAAACTAGGAATTGTTTAGGGCCAAAATGAACACAATCATGAGAGCTAGCTATGTCAGGAACGATTCTGTGTGAATGTTATTGACTTGGTTTACACAAACGGTTGGACAGTTCAAGACATCATGTTCATTCAACAACCAGAAACCCTGATAATATTTCACAAGGGAAGGTTCAAGGCCACAAGCTACCTTTCTTTATATAGAATATTTCCAATAGAACTCTCTCTAAGTGTTTGCATATCATTTGCATTGCTTTCAGTCAATTTCATTCATGTGGGGGATTGTTAGGAAAAGTGGGTTTTTGAGCATAATAATTAGCTATCTTTGAGCCAAAATTAAAGTGGGCCCCACACATTAATTTTGTTGGGTCCATATGAAAATGTGTTCTCCTCTATGAGGAGATTAAGATCATGTATTGGGTTGCTCAAAACCATTAAGGAGTGAATGAGAAATTACCTTCAAACATCACCACTTGGAAATAGTAACAAAATCTTGAAACTTGTGAAAAAGTTTGTGTCCCATATAGGATGGGTACAAGGCTTTTAAAGAGTATATATATAAAATTACCTTGAAGGAAGGCTTGGGCCATAAGGGGCACCCAAGTTTTGTGGAAAGGAAAAGACCTAGCACATTCATGGTTCAACACACGCATGCTCGCGCGCCGCAGCCGCCGTCCTGCCTCCCACCAAACGGGTCTAGTCGGGTTCGGGTTTAGGTTTGGGCCTTGGCCCGCTATGTATATATCTTTTTGGAGAAAATTCATTTAAATAATTTTCTAAAATGCTGTCGTTTCTGTTACTGTTAAAAATACTCCAAAACGTTGTCATTTAAGTTACCAGATTAATTAAATTCCAACGTTGTCGTTTTGCGATTGTGTTTGGTTTTGGTTTAAATCCAAAAAATAAAGTCGCTTTGTGATTAAACCTTTGGTTTGAATTTTGACTGAATTGTCTTCTTCCCTGCGGCTAATCATTGAACAATTGCGACTGTAAGCCTTCGTGTCTATACCAAACAGACACGAATGCTCTATATAAACACTACCTACTCACCTACATGCATTGCATTGTATTCATTACACTTTTTGTGCGTTTATATAGATTGAGAGATTTCTAAAACATAAGTCTGGTTCACTATATGCAGAAACTGCAGTGCCTTTTCTCTGTGTGAGACCACTTCATCCTGGGAGTCAGACGTCCATTCAATCATAAGCACCAAGTACGAGGGTGTATTCTGTCTTAAGGAGATAGCGTCAAACGCTAGACTTGGTCTGTTCTAGAAACTTGTAAGTTTATTCCATTTCTAGTTTTTTTGCTTTTGGTCAAATCTATATACTGTTTCTAAACAACAATTTTGTTCTCGACTTTACTTATACAAAATCATAAATCAATTTTTTTAAATCTAGAACATAATTAGTTTTCTTTTTTGTTCTCTACAAATTATGTTATGTATTTATAGAATACAGAAAAAATAATTCTGTATAAATTGAATATAGAAAATAAGTTCTGTATTTTCTTTTATTACTCTATTGCTAATATAAAATGGATTTTTTAAAAATAATGATTAACAAGTTTTAGGAATTTGTGCAAGGCCAGGTAGGTGGAAAGAACATGCAAAAGAGACAAAAAATGACCTAGGTCCCCAAAGGAAGGGGAGGGGGATGAATGTCAATTTAGGAGTAATGTTATATTTTTAAAAAGAGAGGGAAGGCAGAGCGAGAGACCAATGTCCAATTAGGAGTAATGTTATATTTTTAACAATTTTATAACAAATTTTTGTATCTCAGTAAAAATTATTTAATTTGATACATGATATTATAATATAGTGTTACTCATTATATTATTATATAGTGTTACTCATTTGAATTCAAATATGACATTAAAATTTGGAAGGGTAAATTACACTGATCTTTTCTAAAATTTCTGACAATTACACTGATCTCCCTTGAAATTTCTAAAATTTTACTATCCTCTCCTACTTTTACTAGTAAACTACAAATACCACCCTCCAACGAATTTTTTCTTCAAAATGACAAAAGTACCCTTATTATGTTTTTTTTTTTTTTATATCTTTTCTATTTTTGACCAATTTTTCTAACATTTTTTTAATTTTATATAAAAATAAATTTAAGGTAAATTACTTATTTTCATTTTATACAAATATAAATTTAAGGTTTTAATCAATATTTATTTGAAAATGAAAAAAAATTAAAAAAAATTGGTCAAATTTTAAAAAATGTAAAAAAAAAAAACATGAATGGGTTAGTTTTGTTATTATGAAAAAGAATTGACTAAAAAAAGTATTTGTAGTTTATTAATAAAAGTATGAGAAGTTAATGTAATTTTAAAAATTTAAAAAAAAAAATTATATAATCGTCAAAAATATCAAAAAAAATCAGTGTAATTTACTCAAATTTAAAAGAAATGATATTGTTGATCCATTTACTTCCTTAAATGATGGGGAGGGGGATCAAGAAGCCAAACATCCTCCCACTCTACCCCTCGAGCAGCCTTTAAACTGTGAATTTTTTTGCAGCAGGCCTGGCTCCTAAAGTAGTCAAGTGGATGGACGGACCCCACCACACGCACTAGACTCGAAATCATCATATTATTTATAAAGATGATGAACACATGAGGAGAGGAAGGCCTTTGGCCATCCCGTTGAATAATGATGGATGGTACATTCAAAGGCAAACATGATTGAGAGTCACACAGCCTTTTTCTTGTTGGGTTTCCCTATTGACCCAAAGTACCATCTGCCATCCTACCACTTTAGTATACTGTCTAGTGGGACAATGGATGCTCAGATTTTAATTTGAAAAAGCCCGCAGGATAGACTTGATGGTTTTAAGTACAATCATACTTTGGGCAGGAGAATTGGATGAGAAGAATAAATAAATAAACAAAAAACCAGCTGGGCCATGGTCCTTGGTCCATGGGTTCTCCATATAAAAATGAGTCCAGTATTCTAATTTTTGTAGGGGAAAGATTGTCTTATATGGACCAGGATTTGAGTACCACTTGGTCACATGGCCAGGATTTATTGCTAATGTCCAATGGAGGGAAACCTTCGAGTTTGCTCCAAGTGCTTCATGAAGTTTTCATTAGTATATGTTAGTTTTTGGCTTTTGAATGAATCCATATGTAAATAAGATCAGCTCATTAGGGAATGGGCCTTAACCCATTTAAGTGGTTGATACGTTTTTATTATATGTTGATAAAAATCAGTATTCGAATCCTAACAAAATTTTATATTTATCTAAAATAAATACGCAGATATGTTATTTACGTAATGTGGTTGTGAGATATAGTACACTTTCTCTCTCTAGTCTTTCCTCTCTGGTGGGTTTGGAACGTGAAGATTGAAGGAGTAACTCTAGTAGTCAACCCTGCGTAACTTTGCGAAACTTGGGGACATATATGGAAGCCAGAATTCAACATTTGGCTCATAACAATAAGCAATATACGATCTACGGGTATCTTTCGCGGTCAAGTATAACTTAACCTGTATACATATTATGTGCATTGAGTGTTTACAATATAGAATTCAAATCATTGCCCCTTTATTTTAGAAACCAAACCCTTACGTTATGAATTCAAAAAAAAGCTTTCCGAGTTCGAGTTTTTTTTGTGCCTATCGTTAACAATTAGAGCTTATAGGATGGACCTGACGGTTAGGAGGAAAGAAACTTAGTCTGGTATACGAAAGCTGGCTCAGAATATTTCCTTACTGAGTCATAAAAAAAAAATGCAAGTTAGTGTCATATATAGTGTGTGTGTATGTATCTCTGAAAGTGTGTGTTTCTATATATGTTAGTGTCATAGTGTGTGTATGTACCTCTGAATATGTGTGTTTGTGTATATCTGTCTGTGTGTGTATAAATTATAGACATTTTATCTTGCAGATATAATTAACTCGAGTCCATCAGCATGCATGGTTGTGGGATGAACCATTATTTTAAGAGTGATACTATACATAATAAAATTTCTAAATGCATGAATTAATTTGTGAGTAATGTTTTATCTTCTATCAAAATTTATCTATATTGTACCCATATACTTACAAGAAGTGGGATTTGCTGGTGTAATTCATCAACGATGGATCCCACTCATTGCATGTATATAAATACAATATGAACAAATTTTGATAGACATAAAAAGATTTGGCTCATCTCCAAATATCCCAAATCCCCAATTTTCCTCAATGTAGTTTTTTATGACTGTCACATAGCATATTATTTTTTAATGGAAGGGATGCCACATCATACTTGCCTCTTAAGTTAAATTATCGGAGAGAGATTTCGTTAAACATCGTGGATTACAAAAAAAAAAAAGGTAATTATCATGGCTATACCAAATCCCTTTTGGTCCCTCAAAAAAATCCATTCCATAATTGATTAATCTCTATAAATAACCCTGCTTATTCCAATACACTTCTTTAAACTTAAATACATATTATTTAATTTTGCTATTGAAACCGTCATTAGCAATAACCTAAATTACTCTGCCAATAGGAACAACTTTACGAATCCCATGCAGATCCATGTGTTGTCTTCTTTTACTGGACACTTGGGAAGATTGCACAGAGAATAGAGGTCAATCCATTCCCATAATTGATTAATCTCCATAATTAATAAATTTTTAAAAATCAACTTGTTTTTAAGATAAATAATTAATAATTCTATTATTTAATGATTAATAAATTTCTAATCTCCCACATCTATTAATTAAAAGAGAGTTAACTATACCTTCTTTTTTTTTTTTTGAATTCTTTTAACAATTACAAATAATACTTCTTTTATTTGAGTAATTAGATCTTTCTATGTTAGACATATTGACCATAATAGTAATTTTACAAATTTGTTCTCATTTATTTATTAATTTCTTTTATCAAAATTATAATGGTAAGTTTGTTATTTTGAAAAAAAAAAATCAAATTACTAATATTAAGAAAAAAAAATTTAGTTAGCAACAGTCTGTTACTTTAGAGGGAAATCTAGGATAATTTGTGACATCATAAGAAATATGAGTATGATTAATTAAACAATACGAGTATTAATTGCAATTGTCATAAATAATAGAGGTCAGCAAGACGACATTACATGGGAGCTAGGGAGCTATGGCCCTACCAAACTGTCAAAATTTTGATATTTTTACTCCTATTTCTTATTTTAAAGATTTAAAAATTTTGGAGTTGCCCCCAAAATATGAAAAAATATTTATAAATGATCTCCTAAAATTCTAATTTTTATATTTTTGCCCCTGGTCTAGAGTTGGTATAATTTATTATAAAGTTTTGGTTCAAAATCTTAATTTTGACAATTAGAAATATTTTAATAATTCATCCGTGGTTTTTTTAATTGAAAACAAAATCTAAATTAATAGGCCATACGGAAACAGAGAAGACTGGTTGGTGAGTCCAGCATACATGCTTGCTTGTGTCATGCCGGAAGAAAATAGAGATGGCTGCAGTCATGCCACTGGAAAGTGCAAGTTGTAGTGAAAAGAAAACTGCAGCATAGTCTCCAAGTCCAACATAAAGTCGCAAGAGAGGCAATTATGGTTAAATGTGTTTTGGAAGAATTAGAGTTTAGAAGGAGGAGATTAATCAATTATGGGTATGGATTGTTTTGGGAGACTGAAAGGGGGGGTTTGGGGCATCATCACTTCCATTAAAAAATAATACATCTAAAACTGGATCTAGAGAATTCAGGGATTTGTTATACTAGAGTGGAGCCAAATCTGGCATTGAAATATTATTCTTAATTTTTTCACTTCTACACATAAGATAGTGAGATCCGTTATGCTAAATGCATGTGACATTATTTGTTTGTCTTTAGGAATTAAAAAAAAAATATTATATTTGATATACTGTAAAAGAGCAGGCCAATCAGCACTTGACACATATGCCTATGAATCCAACTCACGCTCGACTAACTCAGCTCGCGCTCAGCCAATGGCTAAGCGCTTGAACATTCAGAACAGGATGAAAGATCGGAAGTAACCAAGCACATGCCTCCAAAGCACATACATATCCGGATAAAGATTACAGAGTTAATTACAGGGCTCCAAACCAACACTCCAGACTTCATCACCACCTTAGTGGTTGCCGAGCAAGGAATAAGGAAACAATCTTCAACACGGAAATAGTCTTCAACAAGGAAACTACAATCTATGATTATCTCTATACAATATTCTACAAGGTAACTGCAATCTCCGATGATCAAATCTCTATATTCATGGCTCCGAATCCTAATCAACTTAGGAAGGCCACAGTCTATAAATCAAACCCTAAAGGTACGCTTTATGGTCATGCTCATTCTTTGGCTTTCAATACAGTCTTTTCAATTCAGTTTACTTACTTAAGCATCGGAGCGGTTACCACCAGAGCCAATCCAGTGGTCCTCTGATGCCCTTTTTGAGTGTTCTACAGGTCGTGAAGCCCATACTTATTGCGAGTCGAAAAGTGCAGCATCAGTTTGGCGTCGTCTGTGGGAACGACTAATCTCCAAGTGCTCTATTCACAAACTCATCTCTTTCCTCATCGGAAAACTATGCCCCCAAATCTCCGACCGCGACAGAATACTCAGAATCCGCAAAGCTCTCAACGTCGGCCACCTGCTCTACGAGCAAGGGGGCCAACGGTTGATCCCATGCGACAAGAGATCGAATCGATCAAACGACACAATGAACTGGTGCAGGAACAGTTACTTGCCATCACTAGAACACTGGCAACGCTCACACAGAACCAAGGGACGAGTCCTCCTAACTCGCCGGTCAACATTGCTGCGGGAAGACAACCCCCTATTACCATAGAGAATGAAGAGCCCCATGAGCAGGCTCCGAATAATCAGCCTGGGCACCCCCAGGGTGTTGCCCGCGTTGGAAGAGATCCACAGCCGTTAGCAGCTCCAGGCTGGGGAACGTCAGCCTTCGTCCCTGACATCCATTACCGGAGCACTACTCGAGCCCCAACTCCAAGGGCTTCGAGAGCACATCCGGCACCACAGGAGCCTCATCCCCATGCAGCACCAATCTCTCCGGTTCGGAACCCTCTTCCGTTCGAGGGACGTACTCAACCCGACTACCCTGAAGCCGAGGCTGTCAGGCAGGGTTCACAAGATGTCAGATTCAGAGACCCGCGGAGGGTAGAAGAAATTGCCGAGTCTATGGACCGAACAATTGCTTTGAAAGGTCCCTAGAACCCTCCAGAGTAAGACGAGTTGGCCAGGTTACTCGGAAGACTTGCCACCCCATTCACTCACGCCATCATGTCAGAAGAAAGGCCCAGAAAGTTCATGGTGCCCAAGTTCACCCTGTACGATGGGTCTGAAGATCCAGGAGATCATCTCTCGCACTACCAGCATACGATGGCCCTCCACGGGGCCTCTGTCGCTTTTATGTGCTGGACTTTCATTACCAGCTTGAAGGGAACTACTCTGAAATGGTTCCATAACCTCCCTCCGAACTCAATTACCAGCTTCTATGAGCTCGGTAGATAATTCCTGGACAGGTTTATGACCAGCAGAAGGCTCAGAAGGGGACCAGAATTCCTGTTAAATGTTAAGCAGACTAAGGAGGAGTCCCTCAGAGCCTACATTGCGCGCTTCAATGCCAAACTCACGGAGATCACTGACTGCAGCCCAAAATTCCTTGTAGCTGCCTTAACTACTGGACTTGCTCATGGTGGCTTCAGAGACTCCTTGACAAAGAGCCCTCCAACTGACATGACGGCATTAATGGATCGGGCCAGGAAGTATATCAACTTGGAAGAAGCCAACCGCACATCCCAGAAGGGCAAAGATCAGACCCAGAGGGATAATCCGAAGAGGGAGGATCACAAGAAGGAGGACCACAGAAGAGACTCCAACAAGAAGAGGGCCAGGAGTCCAGAGAAGAGAACAACACCCAAAGCTGTATACAATTCTGGACCAAGGGAGTTCACTAACTTTACTCCTCTGAACACTACACCGAACCAGGTACTCCGGCAAATCCGAGATCGGGAAAACCTGAGGTGGCCGGAACCAATCAAAGGAGATCCTAGCCTTTGGGACCAAAGTAAGTATTGTAATTTCCATAAAGATCATGGACATACGACTAACTCATGCAGGACCCTCCGGTATGAGATTGAGCAACTCATAAAGAAGGGGCGTCTTCGGGAGTTCGTCAAGCAAGACGGAAGGCAGAACCCCTAAGAAGACAAGCCTCAACAATGGCCAGACCAGAGACCCGAGCAGAGACAGGAGCATAGGGAAGAACGAAACGAGCCCCAGAGGCAGAACAACCATGTTATTTACGTCCTCCATGCCGACTCTCCTATTACAAGAATGTCAAACAGGGCGAGAAAGAGATATGCTCGGGAGGCCAGAACTGCCTCGGACGTATTGCAGATCTCCAACGTTGAAAAGAGGCTCAAGCTAGCACCGGAGATCCAATTCACTGAACAGGACCTCGCAAGGGTACACTGCCCTCACAGTGATGCCCTCGTCATCACTCTCAAAATTACCAACTTTGAGATCAAGAGAGTCCTGGTCGATACTGGCAGCTCCGTCAATATACTGTTCCATAAGCCACTCAAACAGATGGGGATGGACCACGACAGCATCAAGCCTACTACTGCTGTGATGGTAGCCTTTGATGGCAATCTTAGTACCCCACTGGGAAGAATCGACCTTCCTACTACCGTGGGAGAGGGAGAAGGGCAGAAGACCACCATCTCAGAGTACATGGTGTTGAATATGAAATCTCCCAGAATGTCGTAATTGGGAAACCATGGTTGCACCAGATAGGGGCGGTCACCTCGACCCTCCATCAATGTTTGAAGTACGTTCACAACCCGAATGTTTATTCTGTCAAGGGATGCCAACCAACTTCTCGAGAGTGCCATGCCATTGCCCAAGGGGATGGGACAGCCGAGCCAAACCCATTGGCGAGCCCATCAAAGTATTGGTCAGTTCAGAATTAGAGGGGCGTTATTTGTACATCGGCCCAGACCTGACACACACCGAGCAGGAGAAGATAGTCAGGTTTCTGAAAGACAACCTCTCTATATTTTCTTGGGAAACCAAAGACATGGAGGGTATAGATCCTAACCTCATAACTCACAAGCTGATGGTAGATCTAGATCACTCACCAGTTAGACAGAAGAGAAGGTCGATTGCTCCAGAATGGCATCGGATTATAAATGAAGAAGTCCAGAGGCTGCTTGAAGCCAGGATGATACGAGAAGTGTTCTACCCCGAGTGGTTAGCCAACACCGTCTCGGTCAAGAAGAAAAATGGCAAGTGAAGGGTCTGCGTTGATTATATAGACCTCAATAAGGCGTGCCCCAAAGACAGCTTTCCACTGCCAAGGATAGATCAACTGGTTGACGCCACTACGGGGCACGAGCTCATGAGTTTCATGGATGCCTACTCTGGGTACAACCAAATTCAGATGTACCCTCCGGACCAAGAGAAGACAGCCTTCATAACCGAACGAGGGCTCTACTGCTACAAAGTAATGCGTTTCAGTTTGAAGAACGTTGGAGCCACATACCAGCGGTTGGTAAACAAGATGTTCAGCCCGCTGCTTAGCAATACCATGGAGGTATACATTGACGATATGCTGGTCAAAAGTCTGTAGAAAGGTAGTCACCTTCAGCACTTAGCCCAGACCTTCGATATCTTGAGGCAGCACAAGATGAAGCTCAACCCCTCAAAATGTACCTTTGGGGTGATGAAAGGAAAATTCTTGGGATACATTGTCTCTCAGAGGGGTATCGAAGTAGACCCCACTCAGATCTAGGCTCTGGTTGGACTGAAGTCACCAAAAACTAGAAAGGACATTCAGGCACTGAATGGCAGAATCGCGGCACTAAGCAGATTTATCTCTAAATCTACTGATCGCTGCCTACCCTTCTTCGAAGCTCTGAAGGGCAACAAAGCTTTACAGTGGATGGAAGAATGTGAAAAAGTTTTTCAAGAACTAAAGGAGTATCTAGCCTCTCCAGAACTTCTGTTAAAACCAGTATAGGGAGAAAAGCTACTTTTGTACCTTGTAGTCTCTGAAAACGAGGTCAGCTCCGCATTAGTCAAATAGGACAGAGGAGTACAGAGGCCGATATTTTATGTCAGTAGGGCACTGCTTGACATAGAAAAGAGATATCCAGAAGTAGAAAAGCTAGCCTTCGCCTTGGTCATATCAGCTCGGAAGCTCCGACCTTATTTCCAAGCCCATCCAATTGAAATCCCAACTGTAACACCCCGACCCTAATTAAGAAATGATAAGTTACTAATCATTAATTTGAACCAAACATAAAGAATAATTTAGAAGTAAATCGAGAACCTCATGATAGACCCATAAAATAATGTCTGAACCTCATTACCAATTAATTGGGTGAAATGATGTTACTTTAACACTAAGAAAACTCGAGTTAGCAAACTACAGAAATCCCAAGGGATTAATAACCGACACTAGACCTTGGAGATTGAAGCTAACCTAGATAGGAAGTGACTGGAAGAAACCGCGTCGAAAAAGGAGCAACGAAAAAGAAAATATTTAGGAAATAGCCAAAATGGAATTCTGCTGCCAACCAAACAGGGCCTAAGCCCAAAATATGAAAAATTCCCAAAAGTGTGGCCAAGGGGACTTGAACCCTTGACCAAGTGGGCATGATTCTTATTACCCAAAAAATTACCAAGTGGGCTACTACCATTTTTCTGCTTATATATGCAACCAAATTATATTTAAACCCAAATTAGCCAAGGCCACCTCCCAAATTGGCCAATGGCCATGCATGCAATCCCCACATCATTACCCCACATCACCTCCCTTCACCTCATGTCAGCCACCGAACCCACTAAACCTAATACACATATATACATTCATGTATATGTATAGGTTGTATGTGAGAGAAATGCTAAAATATATATGCCCACCACACATTTTGTGTCACAACCCGAAACCCACCCTAAGCGGATCACCGGATCGCGATCGTCGCCCTGAGACCCGAGGGCCCCGAGACAAGGCTCGCATATGCAACGGTATCGAATAGATGTGCAACATACGTTTTGCGGAAGCGTGAAAAAACTTTTTCTTTTCTTTTCTCATTTTTAAATTATGCACATCCGTTCGGTACTACTGCTCCATACATAGCATACATGGTTACACATTCAGAGTATAACTAAAAACTTAAAAACTTATAACATTAGATACAATACATGTTCGATCGCCCAGAGGGCTTATTACATATTCTTACATTATCCACTAATACAAAATGTACTAATAGAGTTCATAGGTTCCTCAAGAGAAACTACTTAAACATATCTTCCCAAAATCAGTAGATTCATCATCAACGTCCTCAAGTCAAGACTGCTGCTAATTACCTGAAAGGGGGGTCCGAACAAAGTCCGGGTAAGCTAATCTAAGCTTGTGAGCAATTCTAGTATTTGTTATGGGGTTTTCAATTAGCAGTGGTTTAGTACATAAGAGTTTGTAAAATAATCACCGCCAATTGTTCATATACTTTGAATACAGAATATATGCATTCCTTAAATCATGTAGCTTTGAAACATTTAAAGTATTCAAGCTATACTTATACTTGTCAAATAGAGTATATAACTCAAAACATATGCATTTCGTAAAACAATAGCTTTGAAACATTAAAGTATTCAAGCGATACTTATACTTCGTCAAATAGAGTATATAACTCAAAACATATGCATTTCGTAAAACAATAGCTTTGAAACATTTAAAGTATTCAAGCTATACTTATACTTGTCAAATAGAGTATATAACTCAAAACATATGCATTTCGTAAAACAATAGCTTTGAAACATTAAAGTATTCAAGCGATACTTATACTTCGTCAAATAGAGTATATAACTCAAAACATATGCATTTCGTAAAACAATAGCTTTGAAACATTTAAAGTATTCAAGCTATACTTATACTCATGAACTTCAAAACATATAACATAACATGTATTTCTTAAATAGAGTATATAAAACTCAAAACATATGCATATTGAAAATGAGGGTAAAACCTGCTTCCATTTTCAAATCATTTGTCATCTTATCACTTTCATTAGTGGAATCCGTTTCGAACCGGACTCCCATCTTACTTATAAATGGAGATATCTCATTTGCTTGGGGGATTAGATCCTGCTACCGGGCATTTCACATGACAGGTCAATGAGTTACAATAAGAACCCAAAATACTGACTATGTGGTTTTTGACAGGTCAATGGGATCCGAAGAAACCCAAAATACTGCCTGTGTGCTTATGCACCATTATCTTATAAAACATTTATCATATGACTTGTCTCATAGATACTTTTCATAAATTCGTAATAAACATTCGTATACTTGAAATAAGCAAATTCAGAATATTTAACAATAATTGCATTTTAACTAGACATGCTAAAAATATTTGAAGGAAAAACTGTTGCAGAAACCAATCACTAAGCATGTCACAATGAATTTCTAAAACAGAACAATTAAAAACTGAATCATGTAAATACTGAATTTGAAACTTCAAATACTTCATATCTTATACTTAAAACCTTGTCAAATTCATGGAGTTAAATCTCCAATTCAAACACAGAGTTACTCACCTTGGTTCTTTAGGGTTAGTGCTAAAAATGCGCTTTCCCACTTTCCTTGTAGTTCCTAAGAACAATTCATAAACATCTCATCAACTTCACATCCATTGTAATATCATCTCGATATTCCTTAACTTATGCTTAAATCGTATTTGATCCTACAATGATTTCATAAATTCATATGTACTTAACGTAACTCGTATTCTTAACTTATGACACAATTTAATGTGTTAGAAATTGAATTTACTTCAATTTATACTCTTCTGGGAGTTCCATTTACTTTAATTTAAAGTTATTTATTTGACATGTTTATGTGTCGTGTCTTTTCGTATTTAATTTCTTGTATACGCCTTAGTATTAATACTTCGGCATTACTTTAATTTATAGTCATCTGACAGATGCTATTCATCAAATTTTATGTCTTTTTATTTTCGACATTTCTTTTGGTCGAATAGACTCTACCATTGAGTCCGGAATGTCGAAGAAAGTTGGTTTAGGCTTTCGTAACATTTAATTCTGACTGTTATATGAAAAAGGACAAAATGGTCATTTTATCGTTTTACGTGTCATATCTTTCCATACTTCGTTTCGTAATTTGGACTCCATTTTTGAGTCCGGGATGTCAAAGAAAGTTAATTTAGACCTTCTCTGATTTCATTTTAGCTTGAGGGGTACCAGGGGTATTTTGGTCATTTTACCCTTTTACGTGTCTTTATTTTTCGGGACCCCGTCTCGTGTCGTGGACCTCACCATTGGACTCAGAAGGTCCAAGATAGTAAGAATGCACTAATAACTTGTAAATTTTAGGTCAGGGGTATTTTGGTCATTTATCCCTTACGTGTATTTATTTTTCGGGCTCTATCTCGTAAAACGGACCCTACCATTGATCTCAGAATGTCCAAAATAGTAAAGATACACTATTCATATGCTTAATTTGGACTTCGTTTACTCTATTTATGACCCAAGGGTAAAATAGTCATTTTACTTTATTTATTAAATAATTAAATTAATTATTTAATTATTTAATTATTTTTCCAGGGGTCTAAATGCATAAAACTTCCATAAATTGGGCAACAGTAGGATTGTCCAGAAGTTCTGGGGTCAATCCGCAATTAAGTAAAGTATTGGTTTTATTTTATTTTAAATAACTTGAAAACCAAAGGGTTCGGTCTCAAACCAAGTGAACCAGTCCGGTCCAGTCATAAACCAACCGGTTATCCGGTTTATTTACATGTGGCTGACGTCATGCATGACGTCAGCCCTAGATCTCTTTTAAATTTAACCGACATTCAAACGACGCCGTTTCAATTAATCGGTGGCAAGCCCAGAGGCTGCCACCTGTCTGAGTCAACTCGGCCACATTTTAAAACGAGTCAACCCATCATCGTCTTCCCCACTTCGACCCACTGCAAAACCCTAATTCCCGTTTCCCTTTTTCTTCTATTTCGTGACATTTCAACCAATCTTTCTCCACTGTTTTGGTCCTAAATTATTCCTAAGACATAACCAATTGATTTGGCATTCATTTGAAGGATTAAAAATGGTTCGTGTGCTCGGTTTAAAGGTTTGATAATCCAAACCTGTAAGCTGCTCGTAAATGCTCATTTCTGAGCTAAAACCCTTGGGGTTTGATTCTTTGTGTTCCTTTTCTCATGGAGTTTCATTTCCCATTTAGAGAAATGGGTTTAAACGTCAGTTTGAGAGGTTGGGATTTTGAACCCGCACCTGCAATTGGATTTTTGGAGGGCTTCCTTTGAGCTTTGTGATCGCGTATATAGGTTTTTAGTACCCTCATGGTCTCATATCGAAGCCTTGACAAGCCAAAAATGGTTTGGTTGCCATGGGTTCAGACCTGCTTCAAGCAAGGTCCTCCCATGGCGGTTCTTCTGGGTTTCATGTTTTTGGGGGTTTTTACTACTCTATTTCATGCTTGACATACTTATAAATATATATCTAGCATTATATGATCATATTTAACTTAAAAACAATTCATAATCATGCTTAGTTCTAGAGAGAGAATTTGATAATTTTTCAAAACTCTCACCTTTTGTTGCTGTTTTTCTCCTTCCTCACTTCTGATTCTTCCTCCATTCTCTTTCTCTGCTTCCTTAAGGGTTCAAACATGCAAGACATGCATTGGTTTTCTTTTAAAGAGAAGAAACCGACCCTTCTCTCTCTTCACTTCCTCTCTCTCTCTCTCTACACGTTTGCAGCCCCTATTCTTGACTTCTCATAATTTCTCTTACACCTAATTAATTTTACTTTTTCTCTATTCAGCTTTCTCTTCAATTTTTGCAAGATATTTCATATATATATATATACATATAATATAATACACACACTTATATGTGAAGAAACACACACTAGCCGACACACACACACACTGCACTATTCACACACTGTTCACATGTATATACATTATATATATAGATATTCTTCCTTGTATACATGTATTTATATATATATATATATATATTTATACACATTTCATAATATACACACATAATACACCATAATGTGTGTATATGTGTGCTTATTTATATTTAATTTTAATAATTAAATATATTCCAATATCATACATTAATTAATTATTTAATTAATCAATTTTCCTCTTTAGTGTAAATACCTTTACACAACTTTTTTCATTGCCTCGTAATGCGTGCCATGTGACCCGGTATCCCGGGTCGAGATATTACATTTTGACCCTCCAAAAATTTGTGTACTGCCCCCAGACTAATGTGTGAGAAGTTCTCTGTGTTGTGTACGTGTTAGAGAGAAAGATAGAGGAAGGGGCATTGTGTGAGAGGAAGGTATACATGCAAGTGTGTGTATGCATGTGAGTATCACCAAGTGTACCTGAAGAAGTCTGAGCAACCCTAAGGAGCTCTGTGAGGCTTTAAACCAAGCCAAAGAAGAGAACAGCCACTGTCAGAAGGTATAAACCCAAAACTGAAAAATTTTCTGTTTAGATTTTGATAATGTTTTGATGATAGTTGAGCCTAAATAACTGCATGCATGATATCCAAAATTTCATATCTTGAATGAGGCAAGAAATTGGAGCCTGAAACAGCCTAGAACACTAAACCGTACACTCACCTGCCATTGAAGGACCTCGAAGGTGTAGGTCTGTTTTGACCGAAAGGAAACATGGTTCCTTCACTTGGGACCTCAGATAGAGGCCATAAGGGTTCTAAAAAAAGCTAGGCCGCGACCTAAAAGCCTAGAAATGGACCCCCAAAAACTGAGTTACAATCACGGTTCAAAAAAGTCGACCCTTAAAAACGGACACCAAAGCTTCCTTTTAGAATGTATATCAAAGCCCCATGATCTAAGGATCATCTTGGGCCAAACCACGCAAGATTTGATGGTGAATTGAGGGTTTACTAGCCAGTTACAGGTGCGGCTATCCCCACATGAACCAAACACTTGAGCCTGATTCGAGGCATAAACCTAATGCCAAAATGTTTGCCTAACCTCTAGAAATGTTTTGGGATGGATGGCAGAGAGAATGCGCACCTGAAACTCCACGAAATCGAGAAACATGAAAACCAGAAAATTAGGGCAAACTGGGGGGAGAAGAAGGAAGACGATGAATAGTGTTGGGTCGATTGGGTTGGGTCGGATCTGGGTTCGGGTCGGGCCCCGACCGAAATGTAAAACCGGTTAGGTGAAACTATGCCGTTTTGATTTAAAGGATTTTAAATTTTAAAAATTAGGGCTGACGTCATCATGACGTCAGCATTACGCATTGAACCGGTTGGTTCAATGGAATAGTGAACCGGTTCAGTTACAAACCAATTGAACCCTTTGGTTTATTTTAATAGTTTTAAATAATTGCAATTCAACCCCCACTGTTTAGGAAAATTGTACTAAGGCCCAGATTTTTAAAAGAAAAATTCAAATAGGCCCCTGGAAAAATAAATAATTAATAAAATAATTTATTTAATTATTTTACTAATTGGGTAAAATTACTATTTTACCCTTGAACAACAAATCAGTCAAACGGAGTCCAAATAAAACAAATAAATAGTGCATTTTGACTATTTTGGACAGTTTCAGACTCAATGGTGTGGTCTGTTTTACGAGACGAGACTCCAAAAGAATTAAGACACGATAAAGTACAAATTACCAAATTGCCCCTGACATGTCCAAAGCCCAATTAAAAGCCAAGAAGGTCTAAATTGATTTTTTTCGACGTTCTGGACTCAACGGTGAGGTCCGTATTACTGAGATAAAGTACGGAAAAATATGATGCGTCAATAAAATAAGGCTCACGATAAAACATTAGGGCATACTACGATTTAAGCATAATTAGAAACATCAATAAGAGATATTTGAAGTACATTGAAGTTAATAGATTATTGTGAATTGTTTCTAAGAACTACAAAGGGAAGGGAACAACCAACTAATAGTGCAAACCCAGGAAATCAAGGTGAGTAACCCTGCATTTGAAGTGGAGATTTTAACTCCACGATTTAAATGATGTTTTAAACTTCAAAATATCTGAAGCACTGAATGTTTAAATTTCATAATTCATGATTCCAGTTTTGAAATATTCTGCTTTTATAATTCTCTTATGACATGTTCAGTAAATGATCTTTGTTACAGTTCTTTTTGAAAGTGTTTAACATGTCATCTGTTCTAAAATGTTATTTCAACTATGTGAAGATCCTATCATGAACATCATCATCTTTTAAATGCTCATAAAAGCATTTCTTGAAGAAGCTAACATTTTGCAAGATAATAAAGATGCATAAGCATCTCTAGTTATTGAGCACCCTTCGGGTTCTCAATTCAGAATAATGCCCGGCAGCAGGATCTAATCCCCCAGGCAACGAGATCTCTCAGAAGTAAGACTAGGGTCTGGTTCGAAACGGATCCTTTAGTTAAAAAGTGAAAAGATGACAAATGATTTTCGAAAATGGAAGCAGGTTTTCACCCCTATTTTCACTGTGCATGTTTAATTGTTTGAAATGCATATACTCTATTTGAAGGAATGTTTAACTAGCTTGAATACTTCAAATGTTTCAAAGCTATCCGTTATGAAAAGTGCATGTACTCTGTGTTTAAAATGTACGAACAATTGGTAGTGTGCATTTTATAAACTCTCATGTACGAAACCACTGCCAATTGAAAACCCATGACAGATGCAGGAATTACTCATTGGGCTTTTCGAAGCTCACCCCATTCCCTAACATTTTTCAGGTACTAATGATGATGAATGGGAGCCTTGCTCCATTTGGGGATCACGATTGGTGGCTTTAATATGATCAAGGACTTTTGGAAGTACTAAGGACCCGTAGATGGTCGAATTTTGAAGTGTAATAGATTTTAGAAAGTATGTACTTAAGCCGAGAGGCAACCGGATATGTAATGTAAATAAAACTCTAAATTTTAGTATGCTCTGATTATTATTATTATGAGTACCATTATGAAGAGTGGCAGTACCGGATGGATGTGCGACAGATTTTAAAAAGAAAAGAAAAAGTTTTTTTTTCACGCTTCCGCAACCACGGGCCGCACCGCCTATCCGATACTGTTGCTTATGTCTCGCCTCGCCTAAAGGCTCCCGAGCTTGAAGGCGGCGGTCGCGATCCGAGATTCCGCACAGGGTGGGTTTCGGGTCGTGACATCAACTGCCTATCCTTTGAAGTCAATATTGAGGAAACCTGAGGTATCGGGAAGATTAGTGAAGTGATCTGTGGAGCTAAGGGAATTCGACATATCATATGTGCCTCGAACCTCCATCAAAGGACAGGCCTTGGATGATTTTGTTGCCGAGTTCAGCCCGTCACTTCAAGACAAGGCACAGCTCATCGAAACTTCAAGAACCTGGCTGCTCTACATCGATGGATCGTCAACCGATCAAGGCTCAGGAGTAGGCCTGGTACTACAGTCCCCTGATGGGCTCACGTCAGAAAAAGCAGTCAGCTTGGGATTCAAAGCTTCCAACAATGATGCAGAATATGAAACCCTAATCTTAGGCATCAAGTTGGCCTTGGAATGTGAGGTTCAGAACCTCAAAGTCTTCTCAGACTCCCAACTGGTGGTAAGCCTAGTCCTGGGATAATTCTCCATTAAAGATGATAGGATGCTTCGGTACTCCGAACTGGTGAACCACTTAAAACATTCCTTCCAGACATTCACTATCCAGAAAATTGAAAGAAGCCAGAACTGTAGAGCAGATGCTTTGGCTAACATGGCGTCCCGCCTAAAGTCTGAAGCAAACTCCACAGTAAAAATCTCCTATCAGCCAGGACCTAGCATAGAGGAAGCCCAAGTTGCTCAAATTACTAAACAGCCCCAGAGCTGGATGACTCTAATCCTCTAGTACCTACAATCCTGGGCTCTTCCTAGAAGACAAAAACAAAGCCAGGAGAATCCGAATCAGAGTGGCTCGGTACCTGATCCTGAACAACAAGCTGTACAGAAGGTCGTATTCTCAACCTCTGTTAAAATGCTTAGCTCTAGAAGAATCACAATATGTCTTGGCTGAAATACACGAAGGAATTTGCGGGAATCATAATGGAGGCAGAACTATAGTTCACCAAGCTCTGTCTCAGGGCTATTACTGGCCAAACATGCTAAGGCAGGCTAAGGAGTATGTCCAGAAGTGCGACAAATGCCAAAGGTTTGCCCCTATATCAACACCAGCCTCATCACGAGCTCATCCCGATTCCAAGTCCTTGGCCTTTTGCTTAGTGGGGGATGGACATCGTGGGTCCATTACCAAAGGCACCACTGAACAAGAAGTACCTCTTGGTAGCCATCGACTACTTCTCTAAGTGGGCCGAAGCTGAACCTCTAACACATATCACAGAAAAGGAAGTTGAGAGCTTCATCTGGAAGAACATTGTTTGCAGGTTCGGCATACCACGTGTGATTATCTCTGACAATGGGACGCAGTTCACTGGTAAAGGCTTCGAGAAATTCTGTGAAAACCTCAACATTAGGCAACACTTTGCCTCTCCAGGCCATCCATAAGCAAATGGGCAAGCAGAGGTCACCAACCAAACGATCCTTGATGGACTAAAGAAAAGGTTGGAACAGGCCAAAGGAAAGTGGGCAGAGGAACTCCCTAGAGTTCTTTGGGCCTACAGAATAACCAGAAGAACGCCCACCTCTGAAACTCCCTTCTCATTAGCCTATGGTACAGAGGCAGTAATTTCGGTTGAGATCGGTATGCCAACCCTGAGGACTGAAGACTTTGAGCAAGCATCCAATGATCAGCAACTGATGAAAAATTTGGATTTGCTTGAAGAAAGAAGGGATCAAGCTAGCATCAGGATGGAAGCCTATCAACAGAGAATGGTCGACAAATCCAAGGTAGGACTCAAGACGGTCAGCTTTCAAGTCGGAGACTTTGTCTTAAGAAGAGTCTTTCAAAACACCAAGGATCCCACTATAGGAAAGTTGTCACTAAACTGGGAAGGCCCCTACAAAGTAACGAAGGTTGTTAGGCCTACCACCTACTGGCTAGAAGACATGACTGGGAAGCCTATTCCTAGGCCGTGGAATGTGGAACATTTACGGAAGTACTATCAATAGAGATGTTTCTTTCTTAATGACTCTATAGAATGTTCATCTTTTAAATGCACAGGCCTCCAGAGCCTGGTCCATCTATAATGCATAGGCCTCCAAAGCCTGGTCCATAATGTACAAGTCTTAGTACTTGGTCCATCTATAATGCACAGGCCTCCAGAACCTGGTCCATAATGTACAAGTCTTAGTACTTGGTCCATCTATAATGCACAGGCCTCTAGAGCCTGGTCCATAATGTACAAGTCTTAGTACTTGGTCCATCTATAATGCACAAGCCTCCAGAGCCTGGTCCATAATGTACAAGTCTTAGTACTTGGTCCATCCCTAATGCACAGGCCTCCAGAGCCTGGTCCATAATGTACAAGTCTTAGTACTTGGTCCATCTATAATGCACAGGCCTCCAGAGCCTGGTCCATAATGTACAAGTTTTAGTACTTGGTCCATCTATAATGCAAAGGCCTCCAGAGCCTGGTCCATAATGTACAAGTCTTAGTACTTGGTCCATCTATAATGCACAAGCCTCCAGAGTCTTAGTACCTAGTCCATCCCTAATGCACAGGCCTTCCGATCCTGGTCCATCTTCAATATACAGACTCTATGATCCAGTCCGTCCAAAGGCGGAAGTTCTAAGCGTCTTCAACCAGAGTCCAACTATTATCTAGACAAGTCTCCCAGATTGGAACACCTTAAAGCTGATACTTAGATTATTTGGCTTATCTACCAGCAAGCAACAAATACTATAGTACCGAGCAGATTTAAAGAATATTGGTTCAAGACTTCAAGTTTTATACAAAGTTTCTTTGATCTATTCTTAAGACATACAGAAGAGTTATTTATCAGAAGTGCACAAGAGGGTGCTCTAACTCAGAAAAGCACATTCAAGCAGAAAAGAACATCAGAATTGAGAAAAAAGAAATCAATTTTATTGATGGTTCATAGAAGTTTACATTAGTACAAAAGACTAGAAATAAAATAGAGGCTACAACAAAGACATCATTATATAAGCTACTACAGAAGCTACGATCTGCAACATCATGGCTTTCTTCCTCAACAGGAAAGGGGCCCCAAGTTCCAACCTCCATTACCGCCGCCGCTGGCTTTCATTTGAAAGGAAGGAACCTGGAACCCCAATCTGCATCAAGAAGCACCCAGGCCATTTCATCATCACTGTCATTAATCTCAAGACCAACGGATGATGAGGGCTCTGGGTCTCAAGAGACCTCCATTCTCCACCTTTGTTTCCCTCAAATCCGGCATAACACCCCAGCCGATTTGAGCAAGGGTCTCTGCCAAGACACGAAGAAAAGGAGGCATCCTACCTTCGTCTTCATCACCAACGCTCCAAGTCTCGGTTGAATCAAGGAGGGTCCATCACTAATCGGAGAAATCTCGACCGGATGCCAAGATGGACAAGAGGACTTGTGCCTCCTTTAATCCTTCCTTGAAGATTGAATCAAGGGGAAGGTTAACTCTCGGCCACAGTTTAATCATTCCTAACTCAGACGAAGAATCGTCAATCATCTCCGGGCGAACGACAAATTTTCGGCAACATCTAAAGTCTCTCCTACGAGGGAACAATTTGGGAACAAGAGGACTGGGCACAACCGTATGCCCTCGTTTCTATATATATAGACCCTTGAAGTCCAAAAGCCACCCAACTGAACCGTCGCAATGGTTAAAAGAGAGGTTGGCCTCGAAATCCCAAACGACAATCGTATAAATAAACGGTGTATTAAACCTGCCTATTTGGAATACCAAGAGATAGGGTACAGAGCTCTTTGAACAAAAAATCATAGTCCGGCACTGAAGCTTCTGAAGTAATAAAAAAGGGGGGGCAAAGTCTAAATGTACAAGCCTCCTATCCGGTATACAGACCCTCTAGTCTTATCTATTTTGTGACAGGCCATTCATACGACAAAGGCCAATAGCTCTGACATATCCTGATCCTAAGGGCTCGGAAACAGTAGTTTCGGTCATCGTAATGATGAGCACAAGCTGCCTAGTTATTTTCACAAGTCTTTGGTTCAGAGCAATCTACTTCAGAACTCTGCAAAGTTTACTCCCACTCTGTGTGATACAAAATCAATATTGGGTTCTATTTATCTCATTATGTTTGCTTTCTTATCTTATTATGATGAGACAGTCGAAGTTAATCTGCATTCACTATTCAATTACAAGTATCGAAGCTCAAAAGGCAACTATTAACTAGTGGACAGTTGATCTGACATGTAATGGGGCTCAGAACAGTTATACTCGCAACAAATTTCACAGAAGGCAATAACATAAGAAAAATCTGAAGAAAAGTCAATTTTACTGATCAGAAAGTATTTCATTACATCAAAAAGGGCTGGCAAAAACAAAGAAAAGTAAAAGCTGATAAAGCCTCAAGCCTTATCCGAAGGGCCAGGATCCTCTGCCTGAAGGAAGGTCGGTAGTCGCAGCCTTCTTGCTCGGACTAGCACCAGAAGAGGCAGGTCCAGGAGCAACAATTGATGACACGTCAAAGTCTGGGAACTTAGCCAGAAATCTAGTTCGGAAGCTCTCAAAACCAAACCGGATCAGTACATCACCCATCTGGTCAACTTTCTCTCTCAATTCCGACTCAATCTCAGTCTTGGCATGGTCAACTGCCTCCTGAACCTTCTGATCAAAGGTACTTCGAAGGTCGACCAACTCCGTTTGAACTCCTGCAACCTGCCGAGCATAGATGTCCCTTTCAGACTCTGCCACGGCAAGATTAGTGCTAGCTTCCTTCAGACTCTCCTCGGCAGCCTGAACCTTGGATTGAGCTGTTCCAAGCTCCAACCTCGCTTCGTCCAGGTCGGCCTTCAGCTTATCAGCCTCCTCGAGGCTCATGAGAGTCACCATCAGAGCAGCTAAATTGTGCATGCTCTGTACAATGCAAGGCAGACAAGTTAGACTGAACAAGCAAGCAAACAGAAAGGACAAGAAAAGCTCCAGAGGTTACCTTCATTTGGAGATTCATCATCTCATTCATCAGCTTTGCAGGGTTATCCCCCCTGTACCGATGAGGGCCCTGGGCCCATATCTGGTCAAAAGCCTTGTAATACCCCGACCCGAGAATGTCGGGTAATATGACACGTATTTCAAGGATATGAAAAATAGAAGTAAATATTATGCTTTTAAAATAATAATAAATTAATTTAATAAAATTAATTTATTAATATGAGAAATTAAGTATTTATTATAATTAATATGAAATATGATGTTTAATTGATAAAGTGTAATAAATTGAATAAATAATTAAATAATAAATTAAATATGGAAAATTAAGTAAAAATATATAAATAAATATATATATATATATATATATCAGTCGTGTGTGTGAGTGTGGATGTAATATGTATATTAAATGTAATATATATATATACATAAATATAGGAGAGAGAGACATGGAATTAATATAGGTAAGGTGGCTATGTACTTTATGTATATATTATATGGTCATTTGGTGAAGATGAATAGGGGGAAGTATGGCCATGATCTGATGGAGTAAGGGGGGTGAAATGAGGGGCAATTAAGTGAGGTGATGGCCATTAAAAGTCTCCCACTTATACAAAGGGACATACATGGTTTACACACAAAATCTCCACCAATCAGCCATAGAGAAAGAGAGGGAGAGTTCTGGGCATTTAGAAGAAGAGAAGAGAGGTCTCGGAGGAAGGAGGAAAGAGAGAGAAAGCCACTGTTAGAGGTAAAACACCAAGAACCATCACTTTCTCTCTCTAGAAAATTTTGCATGCATGAACTGTTTTAGTTCTAGATTTTGTATATATGATGTTTTAAACATATTTAGGCATGATCAAACATGAAATTAGGTCGTAAAAACACCTAGAACTACGTGACCCAACAGAGATCCGCCATTGAAGACCATGCTATAGCAGGTCTGAAATGATGGAAGCCAAACTCTTTTTGGTGCATAGAGACTTCAAGAAGAAGTCATGAGGGTCATGAAAACCTATACCCGCGACCAAAAATCACAAGAAATGATCCTCGACCATTGACTTGCAGGTTTCGGGTTTTTAACCCAAACCTTTAAACTCGCCTCTAAATCTACCCTTATGAACGAAAACTAAATCCCCATGAAGAGGGGATTAAAACAAGCAAAACCTCGTGAAAAACCATCAACAAACGAGCATGAACGACCCATGAACAGCTCGGATTATCGCGACTTAAATCGAGTCATTGAGCTACATTCGAACCTCCAAATCAATGTAAAAGTGTTCTATAATGTATTAGGAGGTGTTTGGGAAAGAAAGCAGAAGAAATGGAGTTGTAAAACATCACGAAATAGGAAAAAAAGGGAAACCTGCAACTAGGGAAACACTGGGAAGAAACGGGGAAGAAGATGAACAGTGGCGGTTCGGGTCAAAACGGGTCAAATCGGGTTCGGGTCGGAACCCGACTAGTCGTATAAACGGTTAAGTGGGACGGCGTCGTTTAGGCTTATGTTTAAATTTTAAACTATTAGGGCTGACGTCATCATGACGTCAGCATTACGCAATAAACCCAACCAGACCGGATTGGTTCGATTGAAATTGGACCGGTTCATTTGAGATAGGACTGAACCCACTAGTTCAGTCCGAAAGTTTTGAAAATTTTATTTTGACCCCCAACTGTTCTACGGATTTACACTGTGGCCCAAATTTTGGAAAAATTATGCAAATATACCCCTCGAAAAATAATAAAATAATAAAATAATTTATTAAATTATTTTATTAAATAAGCAAAATTACTAAATTACCCTTGGGTCATAAATAGGGCAAATGAAGTCCAAATTAAATAAATGAATAGTGTATCCTTACTATTTCGGATATTCTGAAGCCAATGGTAGGGTCCGTTTTATGAGATGAGGTCCGAAAAATTTAGACACGTTAAGGTATAAATTACCAAAATACCCCTTGACCTAAATTAACAAGTTATTAGTGTAATTTTACTATCTCGGACCTTCTGAGTCCAATGGTGAGGTCCACGACATGAGATGAGGTCCCGAACATAAAGACACGTAAAGGGGTAAAATGACCAAATTACCCCTAGTACACTAAAAGCCAAATTAAAACACAGGAAGGTCTAAATTGACTTTCTTTGACATCCCGGACTCAATAATGGAGTCCAAATTACGAAACGAAGTACGAAAAAATATGACACGTAAAACGATAAATGGCCATTCTACCCTTTTACATACAAGAGTCCGAATTAAATTCTACGAAAGCCTAAACCGACTTTCTTGAACGCTCCGGACTCAATGGTAGAGTCTATTCGACCAAAAGAAATGTCTAAAATAAAAATACATAAAATTTGATGAATAGCATCTGTCAGATGTTATAAACCAAAGTAAAGCCAAAGTACTAAACTACGGCATGTACGAGAACATGAATTACGAAAAGACACGACGACACATCAACCTTAGAATAAAATTTCTAACTCTTAAATTGATCTTAGGTGAAAATTATGGAAGAACAACTGACCAAAGTTCACGATCATGACCAAGGCCCAAAGGGCCAAGGACCCAAAACAACAGGCCTTCATGCAAGAACTGTTACATCGTCAAAGAGTGATTGACCGGTTCGTCAGGATAGCCAAGGCGACAGAAGTCGTCTCGGTGAGCCCCTTCATTTTTCAAATCACCCACCAAGGCCATGGTAGCAGAGGCTAAGAAAAAGAAAGAGGAAAAAAGGAAAATGGAGGAGGAAAGAGAGAACACGGAAACCTTAGCCGAATGGCGTGGCAGGTAATATTATTATCATTAAGTACATAAGTTGCTAGATCTATAATATAGCTATAAGTCGGACCGGTATAAGAATTTAGGCTTCTCACAGTCTACACTTAATGAGTTATGAAGTTGACTTAGCACATATGAAATTTATGGAATCTTCATAAATCTTGATAGGCTAAGGGAAGAGAAAGGTAAAGGGAAGGCGCCTCTGTAGAGCTAATCCTAAAGGACCGAGGTGAGTAACCCTGTATTTGAACTGGAGATTTAACTCCATATATTTGAAGAAGTTTTAAGTTCAAGTTATTGCAGCCTTTGAATATCAAATTCAGTCTTTATATGATTCCGTTCCTTTAAAATATTCTGTTATGGCATGCTTTATAAATGTTTTTATATCCAGCTCTTTTCTTGAAAATAATTAGCATGTCTAAATCAAATGCAAATCTCTTTAATATTCTGAATTTGATTATTACATGTATTTGAAGCTTCATTGTAGAAGTTATACTCTTCATGTTTTAAATGTTCATGAAAAACATCTATCGAAGAAGTCATGTGAAATTATTTTACAAGATAAACGGTACTAAGTGCCACCCCCTATGATGGTTGAAATCCTTCGGGATTCAACAGTACATGCCCGGTAGAAGGATCTAATCCTCCAGGCAAATGAGATATCTCCATCGACAGTATTGGCAGTAAAATGGGAATTTGGTTCGAAACAGATTTCGCCTAATAAAAGAGAAAAGATGACAAGTGATTTTGAAAATAGAAGTAGGCATTATCCCTATTCTATTTCACGTGTTTATATGCTTTTAAATTGCATATGCTCTATTTGAAGAAAATGTGGATTTAGCTTGAATACTTTAATTGTTTCAAAGCTATTGTTTTAAGAATGCATATATTCTGTGTTCTAAAATGTACGAGCAATTGGTAGTGAGTATTTCATAAACCCTCATGTGCTAAAACCACTACCAGTTGAAAACCCCATGACGAATGTAGGAATTACTCACAAGCTTTGATTAGCTTACCCGGATTTTATCCGCCCCCTTTCAGGTGACTAATGGCAGATCGATTTTTGAAGACGATAAGGATGAACCTAGCTTTTGGGAAGATTTGCTTAAGTAGTTCTTTTGGGAAAAATCACATGAACTTTGATTAGTATATTTTGTATTTCCAGACAATTTAAGGATATGTATTAAACCCCACGGGGCAGTTGAATTAAGATTGTAATTATAATGTCTTTTAAGTTTTAGTTATGCTCTGAATGTATGTTTATACATGTATACCGAAATGGAGGGAGCGGCAGTACCAGACGGATGTGCAAATTTTAAAAATGAGAAAAGAAAAAAGAAAAAGTTTTTCACGCTTCCGCAACCACATGAAGCACATCTATTTGATACCGCTGCCTATGCGAGCCTTTGCCCAAGGGTCCTCGGGCCTGAGGGTGGCGGTCGCGACTCGAGATCCGCACAGGGTGGGTTTCGGGTCGTGACAAGCCTTCTTGGCAATTTGGTAGTCCGGCTCGTCAGACGGCTCGGACGGTACAGTAGGCGCCTTCCCCTTTCTAGTCCTTCTGCTTGGAACGGAAGGGGCAGGAGGAACGGCCGAGATCGGAATGGCAGGTTCGACCTCCTTCTCGGCCTCGGTAGGAGGTGGCTCGAGAGAGCCAGAAATCAACCTCCTCCTTTTCACTTGCAGAGGAGGCTCAGGCTCAACTTGGGAGGAAGCCTCCCTCGCCGCCTGGGCTTCCGCCTTTGTCCATTTCGACGTCAGCCTTTTCTTGAGCTCTTCATTACGAGCAGCCATCAAGTTCTCCGGAGTAATAATAACAGTGTAAGACCAGTTGGAAGTCGAAAGAAGCATGCGGTACTGATCTTGGAGCGCGTTGGTAAACTCAGATCTCCTTCAAGCACTCTTGACTGCACATAAACAAGAAAGAGCATATCAGATTATCAGTTCGGAAGGAACAACGAAGCTAAAACAAACCTAAGGAAATAAGCCTCACCCTTATGACCCGTGGTACGAGGGAATATCGAGACATCACCATCCTAAAAGTCTTCATGCTCCCATCCTCCTCCAACAAAGAAGTACCACTTCTTCCATGTTTTATTAGAAGTGGGAACGGAAGACAGGGGTCGGAACCCCTTCTCAAAGGACATGTAAAAAAGGCCTTCTGCCTTCTTAAACTTCAGATTCATATTACTACGGATCAGATCCATGGACACATCTACCTCATTTTTATGCCCTAACACTACAAACCCTAAAAGTTGCAGCCAACTATTGAGATTAAGGTCGGCAGGGCAGAGCTTATACCAACAGAAGAATTGCCTAACTAAATCAGGCAACGGAAGTCTCAAACCCATTTCAAACCAGGCAAGATAAACACATATCTCCCCGGCATCAACATTATGGGGACGATCCATTGGGCCTGGTACTCTGCAAGTCACATTTGAGGGAAAATTATACTTCACCCTCCATTCGTTTAGCAGGCTTTGGGTAACAGCACTCTCGCCCTCTTCTCTATGGGAAGACCTGCTAGAGGTCTCCCCAGCCTTGTCTCGGGGCTCTATGAAAGCATCGACTATCCTAGTCTCAGGACTAGGGGGAGGCTCAACAGACCTCTCCCCTAGCATCTTCGAGGGCAAGGTCACCTACATTCTCTAAAGGAGGCGGCATAGCCATCTTAGAGGGATTTCCTACCCCCTCACTAACATTTGAGGATTCAAGAGGAGTAGACATTACTCCTGGACTTAAAGAAGAAGAAGTAAAAGAAGAGGAAAGATCGGTCGAACCTGTTCTAGACCAGAGCCTTAGAAAACCAGTGTTCTTCGAGGTCACACAAACCAACAATGGCGGATAAGATCTTCTAGCACAGTGAAAATGATGGGAAAAAGGTCATTTCAAATCTCACCCTGTATTTATAAGCGTAGTATCAGAAGGGACCCACCAAGCCCAAACGCCATGACGGTTCGGAACAATGATGACTTCGAGAAACCCAACCATCGGCCCAGTACAATGATGGTCTTGAAAAGACCCAATCTCCGGCTGCGCAATAAATGACGCCCCAACAGTTGCCTTGAAAGGCGAACAGGTAGGATACATGACTCTCCGAAAAAGGCTTAGCCCTAGTTGCTTGTTAGCATCAAACTAGGACTTGGGGGGGAGTAACTGATATACCGTAAAAGAGCAGGCCAATCAGCACTTGACACGTATGCCTATGAATCCAACTCACGCTCGGCTAACTCAGCTCGCGCTCAGCCAATGGCTAAGCGCTCGAACATTCAGAACAGGATGAAAGATCGGAAGTAACCAAGCACACGCCTCCAGAGCACATACAAATCCGGATAAAGATTACAGAGTTAATTACAGGGCTCCAGACCAACACTCCAGACTTCATCATCGCCTTAGCGGTTGCCGAGCAGGGAATAAGGAAACAGTCTTCAATACGAAAATAGTCTTCAACAAGGAAACTACAATCTATGATTATCTCTATACAATATTCTACAAGGTAACTGCAATCTCCGATGATCAAATCCCTATATTCATGGCTCCGAATCCTAATCAACTTAGGAAGGCCACGGTTTATAAATCAAACCCTAAAGGTACGCTTTATGGTCATGCTCATTCTTTGGCTTTCAATACAGTCTTTTCAATTCAGTTTACTTACTTAAGCATCGGAGCGGCTACCGCCGGAGCCAATCCGGTAGTCCTCTGATCCCCTTTTGAGTGTTCTACAGGTCGTGAAGCCCATACTTATTGCGAGTCGAAAAGTGCAGCATCAATATTATACATAGAATTTTCCTTATATTAAAACTATAGCATTTTTTGAGTACTTGTAAAATCAAATAAATTTATTCTTTTGAATAATTTATAATATCAAAATTTTCCACAACATGCATGCAACCTCCCAGTGTCATGGTATAGATGGCAAAATGCACGAGTGGATTCATATATAATTAGAAAAGGGTAGCAATTATAAGCCAAGGATGTTGGCATTGAGAATGAATCCAGGTGCCTGATCGAGCTAATTCATTAATCAATGTGTCCATGACAAACAGTACCTTGATCAGACGCACACTTGTATTTGTCATTATTTTGACAGTACCAATCATCATAATACAAATCTCTAAATATACACCATAATTATATATATATATATATATATCTGTATATTGGAAATGCAAACGAGCGATGCATTACTACCACTCACCTTTGTTTGATGATTAATTGAATTGAAGTGTCTTGCACGCTACAACGTAATCATGCATGCAATCCATTCGATCGAACAATTAAGGGCCGTGTAGTGTAAGCTAAGGTCTCTTTTCCACCTCAAACACCACTTTGGCTTTCATGTAATCATAGTGGAGAAAATTGAAGACATCGACCCCAACAGGTGATGCCAATGGATCTAACAAGAGTACACGGCTCCTTCATCTTTTCCGAAGTGTTATACTTTTTTTTTATCAGGGAAATAAAAAATTTATTGATGAAAGACATGATGTAGAAGACATACATAATGAAACACATCAATAAAAAAATCAAAAATCCTAAAAGCATCATAACTCCTAAACTTCTTCCCAGGTAGGTTCACCAAGCGGGGCTAATTTACAAGTTTTCCAAAGTAATATACTTAGTTTACTTCAATTTACACTACTTTATATACACACAGAAATACTGAAATATAATTCACTGGTATTTATTCAGGTGGGTCCTTATAACTCCTAAACCCTTATAATATACACACACAAGAGAGAGAGCATGGCCTGCTCTATACAAATGAAAGCCTAAAGCAATAAAGTGACAATTCTAAATAAGATTTATTTCTTTAATATTAATATACTTTTTTACTTTATTTTCTATATATATATATATATATTTTTTTTTTTCATGGAGTTTTTGTGAAGCCATTTTATATAGAGTTTGATTTTTATTAACTTTAAATTTCTAATTTGATTGTACTCTATATCTATATATATATATATATATATATATATATAATTTGTGACATTTTTTTAGTAGAATTGGAGTTTTATTAATTTTAGACTTCTAATTTAATTATACTGTAAATATATAAAATTCGAGAACTTCTCTTTATTACTTTGTTAATTTTATGGTCTGCCCGCTTTGAGAGAATGAGTTAGTAATTCTTCCTCTTAACTTTTGCATAATTGATTGTTTTCACTTGCTATATATGGATTGCAATTTCTAAGTCATACATTAATCAAGTCTTTTTTCTTTTTAATAATTCCTTGAGGCATATATATGACCCTTTTTTTAGGATAGACTTGTAACTCCAAAGATAGGAATAAACTTGACTCTCTAATATTAATATATATTTTATTATGTAATAATCTCTATTTATTGTAAGAATAGAAAAGTCTGAATGTCTCTGTAAATATTATATATAATAAATTATTAGTAAAATGTTAGTAATAAGAGTGAGTACAACTCATAGATTTTTAAATTATTCATATTTTTTTGAGAAAATAAATATTTATCACCTATGAAAATATGAATTTTTAATTTTATTTTAAAATTTATATACATGTGAGCAAGTAATTTTCCATTAATGTAAATTAAGAGACCCTATATGTATCTAAATTGTATAGGAACATGCCTAGAGATAGGGGTAAAAAGGTTTATGTAACAAATTAAAATTTATTTTTTCCATTTTAAACTTGTTTTCATGTGATTGAATTGCCACTTCGATTATGTGCTTTTTCTTGTCCTCATGCATGTAATTGTAATATGTGAATTAAAGTAATATAGTAGTAAAGAGATGACAAATATTTGTTGACGAGAGGAAGCACCACCTATCAAATCAAATTTGTTTGCAAAACCCTGGGACATTAATTTAGATATATATAATTCACTCAAAGAACTTTGGACAATTACTGGTACTTATTGACACACAAATTTTGTGGAGATCTGAAAAATTAGGGTAAATTTTTTGTTTTTGCTAGTAAGGGCACTATTTATGTATTGTTTGTCGGTAAGATACTACACATGCATTATTTAGGCATAAGTCATGTTTAGAAGCATAATTTGAGTATGTTATAGAAGAGAAACATGCTTAAAATGTTAAAATACACTTCCTATGAGCATTTGAGCACAATCGGAGATAGTTTAAAAAATTAGACTAAAACGGTATCCTTAGTGGTCCGGGTAGACTCGGCCAAACCCGCCCATAGGAGAAAATAAATTTTTTTTAAAATTTTTATTTAAAATAATTTTAAGAACTTTGGCTAAAACAAAATGTTGAATTGAGGAGTTTCATCGCTAATAGTGGCAAAATGCATCGCTAAAGAGATTTTGCGACACACAATGGGGCGTCGCTAAAAACGTCGCTAAAAGCTACGTCGCTAATAGTATTAGTGACGCATAGATCCCTTTGTGTCGCTAAAGGGAACTATTAGTGACAACCAATGTGCGTCGCTAATAATTTTGATGGTGCATCGCAAATACTATCCACGATCGCAATGTGCGTCGCTAAAAGCTACTATTAGCGACGCTCGTTGCACGTCGCTAATGATATCTATTAGCAATGCTCACTCTGTGCGTCGCAAATGGTTCCTTTTAGCGACGCTCACTGTGTGTGTGGCAAATGGTATCTTTTAGCGACGCTCACTTTGTGCGTCGCAAATGCCACTCTTTAGCGACGAATTTGAAGCGTCGCTATAAATTGATTTCTTAGTTTTTAGCGACGCATACACTCACTTTGTGCGTCGCAAACGGTTCCTTTTAGCGACGCTCACTGTGTGCGTCGCAAATGGTATCTTTTAGTGACACTCACTTTGTGTGTCGCAAATGACAATCTTTAGCGACGAATTTGAAGCGTCGCTATAAATTGATTTCTTAGTTTTTAGCAATGCATTTTATGCGTCGCTAAAAGTTTATTTATTTTTTCCTACAATAGTTGTTTTATTTGTTGTTTTATTCCTGTTTAAACTTGTATCAATCATCCTAATATACAGTAAAATTCAAACATTCTGAAATAAATAAATATTGAAAAAGAAAAATACATTCATATATATATATATATATTATAGTAATTAATTAGTTACATTTGTAAAAGTACAATTTAAGAATAAATACAAAAATAAAAAATTGTCTCAAAAAATGTAACTACAGATGTCGATGAAAAAAAAATAGATAAAAATAGTTAGTCCCGATGCAAGACCTAAAGACCCCGGCGAAATAATCCCGATCAATCTGAAATAAAGATAAAATGATATATATTAAAACACTGATTAAATATATCTATGAAAGTGAATATATTGTTTCTTTTTCATGCATAAATAGTAAGAGGCAAGTATGATGGGGCATCATCACTTCCATTAAAAAAATAATACATCTAAAACTGGATCTAGAGAATTCAGGGATTTGTTATACTGGAGTGGAGCTAAATCTGGCATTGAAATATTATTCTTAATTTTCTCACTTCTACACATAAGATTGTAATAACCCGGAAAATATTTTTTTTTTTAAATATAAAATTTTCTTGGTTATTAAATTAATTTTTTTTTATATGTTATGGTTATTATTATTATTATTATTATTATTATTATTATTATTATTGTGTGAATGTAATGTGTGTATGATTATGTGTAAATATATATATATATATATACATATATATATATATATATATATACAAATCAGGTGGTGCAAGTGGGTGTGTGAGGTGTCGGCTGTGTGTGTGTGTCTAGTGTGTGTGTGAGTGTAATATAATATACATATACATGATACACAAACACAAGCAAAGCAATAAATGCAAAGTGAAAAAGGAGGGAAGAGAAGTCAGGAAGAACAGAGGGGAGGTCAGGATAGGGTAGGAAGAGAGAGGGAAACCATGGGCTGTATAGGTGGTTTTTACATATAAAAAAAAATATATATGCATAGGTACGTTTGGCTTAGGTTTGTGAGAAAATCAGAGGAGGTGAGAATGAGAGATAGAAACTGAGAGCATTTTGAGGGAGATCCAGAGGCTTAGAAGTGGAGAAACAGAAGTAGTATGTGATGCATAGTTCTGTTTTGAGATTTTTGAAGCATGCTCATTAGTTTTAAATCACTTGATCTTGTAGTGCATGAAACATGGAAAATGTTGCAAAGATAATTAGTTAAAACGGTTCAAAAACAGATGAGCAGACCCTAGTTATAGGTTTTGAATGATAATCGGAGGGTTGTGTTTTTGAGAGCTAAACCTGTTCTAAACGGTCGGAGATTGTTAAGGTGAGGTGCAGAAACGTATTGGGATCAAAATATAGGTCGCGTAGTGACCAAACAGTCATGGAAATGGAAAATGAAGGGTTGGCTGGAGAGTTGACCGAGGGTTTGACCCTCTATTTCGAGAAGATGCAGAAGGTTTTGAGGGAAATGGAGGTTGGAGATGAGATCTACATGAAAATGGGGAGAGAATCACATTTTTAAAACTTGAAAAACTCGCCGGAGATCGGTCGCCGGCGCTGGAGAAGGCGCCGGAACCCTACTGCTACTTCGCCGGAAAGTCGGGGAAGAAGGGGGGTGATCGGGTCAGGTTTCGGGTCCGGGTCGGGCAGGGGCTGAACCGCCCCTGCCACGTACCGCGCTGGTGTTTTAAATTAAAAAGGGATCGGGTCTGTTTGGTTACGGACTTAAGAAATCAAAAATTTAAATTGAAATAGGAACAGGGATATCCTATCCCTGTTCTGGATAAGTCCCTGTTTGGGTAACCGAATTGGGAATAGTAAATTTTGATTTAATTACAATTTTGACCTTGAACCTTTTGAAAATTGAACCTTAACCCAGAACTTTAAGAAATCTGATTTTGAACCCCAGAACTTTGATTAATTATGTTTGACCCCCCATGAATAAAATATTAATAAATTATTAATTAAATTAATTAATTAATTAATTAATTTAATTAATTAAATATTCAAAAATATCCCGGAGTCCAAATGGGACAAGTCATTAGTGTATTTTGACTATCTCGACCATTCTGAGACCAATGGTTAAGTCCGTTTTACGAGACGGGGTCCCGAAAAATAAAAGACCCGCACAAACCTTTAAAATTACCAAAATGCCCCTGAATTAAAGTGCAGTCAAACGAACTCCGAATTAGGTAAACAAATAGTGAAACTTTATTATCTCGAACATTTCGGACTCAACCGTGGAGTCCGATTTGTGAAAAGAGGTCACAAAATGTAAGGACACGTGTAAAGTGTAAAATGACTGTTTTGCCCTTTTGAACACCGGTGTCCGGATTGAGTTCTACGAAAACCTAAACTTATTTTCTTCAACGTCCTAGAACCAATGGTAGAGTTTAATTTAACAGAATAGAAACCTATGAATTAAAGGCATAAAATTTGATGAATAGCATAAATTCAAATGACAATTGACTGAGCTGTGATTTATGCTTTTAGGGACACCGACAGGCAAGGAGAAGACAGTCTGATCTTTCCACATTCTCACTACGTTACGAGTGCAGTTTGCTTGGGTTGTGATTGACCCGTCAGGTATGGTGTTATGCTAATGTTAGAAATGAAGTTAAGTTAGGAATATTGTGAATGATTGGAATGACTTATGTGCTTATGTGGAATGTGTTTACTTGATGATTTAGGTTTGATTGCTCACACGCTTGCATGTCACTTGTACTTTATGAAAATTTAGTGAATGATGAATGTGAATCATGACATGTGTTTAAGTTGATAATATGAGATATGCTTGTATATGGAACTGACTGATGATTTATATGTTATTGTTCGAGCATGCTACATTATTGATAACCATGTTCATTGAGATTGCATTGGCATATTGGCATATGATGAATCCTTTGAGAACATAGTGTGGGTTGAGCATTGCATTATGAGGGTGTAGATCCTGTGGTGAAAAACCCAAAATTGGCCATTGCATCGGGGAGTACCCGGAAACGAGACATGGGTGTGACATAAAGTTGTGCAAGGGTGTGTCACGCATACCATCCATATATATATTACTGCGATGCTTGAATGTCATTTAGAAATAAATGTACACTTTGCACATGCCACGCCTTAGCTTCATTTCTTGCATTAGCACTTCATCATACCAGCAGTTGAGCTGACCCATTCGTGGGCAACATTTTCAGATGAGGACCCTCCAGCTACTTGAGACCCAGTGATGCTTTGATAGGAGGAGACATTTGTTATATTTTGGTCCGTGGGACCCATGTTTTGTAATGTAAGGGCTTAAGCCCGAATGACCTATGAACGATGTATTCATGTTATTTTATGTATTAATGGGAATGGACTCATGTTTAGTGGATTTATTTTCCTTGTCCCTTTATTTATTTTATTTTTTGTCTCGTCAGTCGCGCCTTGGGTTTGGTCAGAATTCGGGGCGTGACAACGTTGGACTCATGTTTAGTGGATTTATTTTCCTTGTCCCTTTATTTATTTTATTTTCTGTCTCGTCAGTCGCGCCTCGGGTTTGGTCAGAATTCGGGGCGTGACAACGTGGTATCAGAGCATAGGTTCGAATACCTAGAGACTGTGGGGTGTTGTTTAACACCATGAGACCCTAGAGAAGAAAATAAGACTTAGAGTGAACTGTTAGTAGCACGCGATGGGATTTTGTGTGTTATGTGATTATATGTGCTTTTGAAGCATGATTGTTGTGATCACATGTTATTAGATACTATGTTACGACATATGATTATGTGATTTAATGCAGTGAGAAGCATGACATATATAAAGTGTGAGAAAACTGTTAAGTATATATATTATGACCTGTGACATGTACCGCCTGTTAAATGCTAGTCGTTGACAAGGACATGACTAAGGTTAGAAACTCAGGTCTATGTAGTAGGCTGTATATTTTATGGGATAGGCCGTATACCTAGTTAGTTGAGGTGTGGGTTGTACACTTAGTTATCTACACGGTAGACATTATGCCTAGTTACTTAGGAGACAGGTTGTGAACCTGGTTGTTTACCTGGTTGACTGTTGTTTGTGGATTTTGGATGAGTGTGCTAGGTTAGTAACCAATTTTTATGGATTATAGTACTATGACCATGATATTTATACAGACTGGATTGGTCTCAGGTCTTGAGTTACGGTTGATGGATGGCGCCCCATCAGCCAGTAATGAAAGGAGCTGTGATCCATGAAGGGTTACCACCTAGCTATAAAAGTAAGAGATAATAAAAGACACATCAAACCTTAAAATGCTAGAATAAGGATTGGACTTGTGGAGCTTTTGTATATAGATGGATACTTAGAGTGTTTCTCTTTAGATTTTTTTAAAGATTGTTCTTGTGTTAAACCCTGGTTGTGGAGAGATATATTGTTTTGATAGTATTCACTGGGAGTTAAACCTTGCTAGTGTTCAAATGTTTAAGTATGCGTGTGTTACATTGTTGAGATAAAATCCTTCTTAGTAGAAGGGCTATGTTAGAACTCGGTGTAAATTGTTTGGTATAACCAACGGGTGGTGGTGATTGACATTAGTTATGTAGGTGTTGATTAGGCAAGTGTGTCATGACATATTGTGGTTGTTACTTCGAAATGGTGAAGTGTTGACAGGTACCTACTTAATATTCTTTTAACACAAGTGTCTGAAAATGGGGTATTAATTTTTCTTTTCTTTGAACTTGTAGACATGCCACCGAGACAAGCTACTCCCAGACTTATGCCACCTAGACACGATGAGCCTAGGACCACTGCACCACCGTGGCATAGTTGGCCCCAAGCTACTGCTTCGGCAGATGTTGCAGTTGAGGAGGCCGTCACTTTTACACCTGCTCCAGTGGAGGTAGGGCAGACTAGTGGTTCTGGGGATATAGTGACCATTATGCGGGAATGCCTTCACACTATACAGGAGGTAGTGACGAGAGCTGTCAGGGCTGAGAGTGAGTTGGCTGAGCTTAGAGGAGTTAGAGAGCCCCGGACCCAGAGCGAGGCGACTCCAGCACAGATCCCTAGGTCTACCCCGATATACACTGGTAAGAGACCATTGAAGAGGTTTCGAGCTCGTGCTTCTTCTGCACAGATATCTATACCCGCCCAGACTCGCACTGGTAGGAGACCACCTAAGAGGTTTCGGGCTGGTACTTCTTCCACATCCACATCCACATCCCAAGGGACCATTACTTGTTTTTGTTGTAGACAGCCTGGCCACAAGATGGCCACTTGTCCTTTGAGGGATCCCAGCCTGAGACAGAGGATCGAGTCTAGTCAGGAGTCATTTCCATCACCAGCACAGGGTCAAGGACAAGGGACTCCACGACTTTGTTTTGTATGCCACCAGGCTGGCCATGTCAGGGCCAATTGTCCTCAGAGGCCGATTTCCCAAGACTTAGAGAAGCCACATTTCTATCAGTATACCCAAGTTCCTCTGCCACGGCCACTATTGGGTCAGGGACCTCCGGCACCATATTTTCAGCATGCACCTACAGTATTGAGTGCCAGGACTCTCAGTGAGAGGAGTGATAAGCAGGACCAGACCACTCAGAGTGGCGTTATGCAGTAGTCAGCCTAGAGTCACCTATCCTTTTTGGACCTTCAGAGCCTTGAGGTACATTTTTTTTGTGTTTAGTTTATGGACTGGCATATTGATAGACCATAGTGCATCTCATTCGTTCATATTTACTATGTCGACATGATGTTAGGGATAGAGTGATGCTGACGAGAATCTGCAAAGATTACTCGATAGAGGTAGCTGACTGCATGCCTTATTTGAATTCTTCATCTTATTTGATGCGTCTAGTATTGGTATTACATTAGAGATGGATCGATTATTTACACTTTAAGACGAGAATAGGCTGCTATAGGGGAAGAAAGACAGTGTGTACTCCTGAGGGAGATATCTTCTTTGTTTCATGGGGTGTCCGTAGATCCTTTTTAGATTGACTTTGTTGTGGGTTAAAAAGGGGTTAGACTTTAAGTTGAATTGGATTGGTTTAGATTACATGAGTAGATGAGTGCTTGTTACCTTAGTTTGTAAAAATTGTACAAGGTGTGGTGTGCTTGGTTATTGATGATCTGGGATTCAATGCTTGCCTTTATACAGTATAACGAATGAGGTTAAATAGTAGATTGTATGTTTGTTGTCTATGAGATAGGCTATGAGCCTGAATATCCGTAGGGATTGGGAATCTGCCTGGTTACCTGTACAACAGATTATGTACTTATTTTATGTATATGTGTGTTCCTGGAATGAAATTTTATACTGGGTGCTGAAGTAGTAAGCTACGTATTAGCTATTGAATGTTGTACTTTTACTCTATATAAGCATACTAGTTTAGTGACTGTTATGGTGCTTTGATTATGACTTCATTTTTTTTTTTATATACACAGACTAGTTGTTATAAATGCATGTATAAAAGAATGCTTAAACGTGTTTGTAAGTGTGCGTTGATACATTTGTGTGAAAATGGATATAGGTCCGTAAGGGAAATTGGTGAAGAGTTTCACTAATGTTTCATTTTCTAGGTATATTGACTTAAGTTTCATGATTAGAGTACATAAACAACACAGTCTACATTTGTATACCCAATCGATATATGCGTACATGAAATGAATAGGCTAGTCCTTATTAGTACGTGACACTTAATCTCGGTTGTATATAGACTAAGGTGGGAGGTGATAGCTTTACTTTTAGATTGTACGGTTGATATCTTGTGGGCAATTAGGGTACTTAGAAAATACTGGATGATGAGATTGCATTGTGGTACAGATAATGTGTATTTATACCATTGGGATAAATCACTAGGTGATTTCATGGATTAATTTGAGGTGGGTTAGATGACATAGTATGTGCGAGAGACCTTGGGGTATCTTTGTGATCAGTGAGAAATTCCTTTACTTTTTATTGTGTTGAGTTGTTGAGATAAGTCGTGATACTTGGATGGAAATTGAGAGGGAGTGGCATTGATGAGCCAAATGTGTTTTGAGGATTTCATTATGTGCTATGCCATGTGGAGTGAGTCGTTACAGATGGGATTAGCACCAGACCATAGCAGGGAGTGTGGAGATGTCTGCACACCACTGCCCGCCTACCGGTGAGGCGAAGCCTACGGGGGAGATGGTAATGGGAGGAGGTAATGCATTCCACATCGCCTGGCTGAGGGAGAGGTGAGTGATCCATAGGTAAGGCTGCACGTCTGCATGTTACAATACATTTTGCATCGATCTTTTAGTACTATGACGAGAGATAGTATGACCACATGGAATTTCCTTATCCATTGTTTGGGATAGGGACCCACGTTTCACTGCACGGTTTTGGCAGCGCTTCCAGACAGCCTTAGGGACTCAGCTAAGTTTAGTACTACCTTTCATCCCCAGACTGATGGTCAGTCAGGGCGTACCATTCAGATCCTAGAGGACGTGCTTAGAGACTGCGTTATGGACTTCAGGGGTAGTTGAGAGGATCACCTTACTTTGGTAGAGTTTGCCTACAACCGTAGCTATCAGTCCAGTATTGAGATGGCACCATTTGAAGCGTTGTACTGTAGGCCGTGTCGTTCACCGATGTGTTGAACTGGGGTAGGTGAGACGGTTGTTTTGGGATCCCGATATAGTCCGTGAAACCACGGACAAGATATAGGTGATCAGGCAGCACTTGTTGATAGCCCAGAGTAGCCAAAGGAGTTATGCAGATGGGAGACGGCGACCCTTGTCATTCGAGGTTAAGAACCATGTGTTCCTCAAGGTATCTCCCAAACGAGGTTTGAGGAGATTTGGACGCGGTGGGAAGCTGTCACCACGATTTATAGACCCCTTTGAGGTTCTTGGGAGGGTTGGTGAGGTGGCTTATAAGCTGGCCTCACCATCGCAGCAATCTGGAGTTCATGACGTCTTTCATGTCTCCATGTTGAGAAAGTACGAGCTTGACCCCTCCCATGTAGTAGATTGGGTAGATCTTCAGCTAGAGGGCGACGCTTCCTACGACCAGAGACCCGTGGAGATATTAGACTCGAAGGACCAGGTTTTGCGAGGCAGGACCATCCTTTTTGGTTAAGGTTCGTTGGAACCATCATGGGGTCGAGGAGGCTACTTGGGAGCGTGAGGCCGAGGCTCGAGTTAGGTACCCTGAGTTGTTTGATCAGTGATGTATTTTCCTTCATTTTATGTTATTTTAAATTTCGGGACGAAATTTCTGTAAGGAGGGAAGGATGTAATAACCCGAAAATTTTTTTTTTTTTAAATATAAAATTTTCTTGGTTATTAAATTAATTTTTTTTTTATATGTTATGGTTATTATTATTATTATTATTATTATTATTATTATTATTATTATTGTGTGAATGTAATGTGTGTATGATTATGTGTAAATATATATATATATATATGTGTGTAAGGTGTGTGTGTATTAAACATGTGTGTGATACATGTGTGTGTGTAATTATATGTATATATGTATATATATATATATATATATATATATACAAATCAGGTGGTGCAAGTGGGTGTGTGAGGTGTCGGCTGTGTGTGTGTGTCTAGTGTGTGTATGAGTGTAATATAATATACATATACATGATACACAAACACAAGCAAAGCAATAAATGCAAAGTGAAAAAGGAGGGAAGAGAAGTCAGGAAGAACAGAGGGGAGGTCAGGATAGGGTAGGAAGAGAGAGGGAAACCATGGGCTGTATAGGTGGTTTTTACATATAAAAAAAAATATATATGCATAGGTACGTTTGGCTTAGGTTTGTGAGAAAATCAGAGGAGGTGAGAATGAGAGATAGAAACTGAGAGCATTTTGAGGGAGATCCAGAGGCTTAGAAGTGGAGAAACAGAAGTAGAATCCAAGGGAAGAGAGAGAAAAATAAAAAAAAAGGTATGTGATACATAGTTCTGTTTTGAGATTTTTGAAGCATGCTCATTAGTTTTAAATCACTTGATCTTGTAGTGCATGAAACATGGAAAATGTTGCAAAGATAATTAGTTAAAACGGTTCAAAAATAGATGAGCAGACCCTAGTTACAGGTTTTGAATGATAATCGGAGGGTTGTGTTTTTGAGAGCTAAACTTGTTCTAAACGGTCGGAGATTGTTAAGGTGAGGTGCAAAAACGTATTGGGATCAAAATATAGGTCGCGTAGTGACCAAACAGTCATGGAAATGGAAAATGAAGGGTTGGCTGGAGAGTTGACCGAGGGTTTGACCCTCTATTTCGAGAAGATGGGGAAGGTTTTGAGGGAAATGAAGGTTGGATATGAAATCTACATGAAAAGGGGGAGAGAATCACATTTTTAAAACTTGAAAAACTCGCCGGAGATCGGTCGCCGGTGCCGGAGAAGGCGCCGGAACCCTACTGCTACTTCGCCGGAAAGTCGGGGAAGAAGGGGGGTGACCGGGTCAGGTTTCAGGGTCCGGGTCGGGCAGGGGCTGAACCGCCCCTGCCACGTGTCGCGCTGGTGTTTTAAATTAAAAAGGGATCGGGTCTGTTTGGTTACGGACTTAAGAAATCAAAAATTTAAATTGAAATAGGAACAGGGATATCCTATCCCTGTTCTGGATAAGTCCCTGTTTGGGTAACCGAATTGGGAATAGTAAATTTTGATTTAATTACAATTTTGACCTTGAACCTTTTGAAAATTGAACCTTAACCCAGAACTTTAAGAAATCTGATTTTGAATCCCAGAACTTTGATTAATTATGTTTGACCCCCCATGAATAAAATATTAATAAATTATTAATTAATTAATTAATTTAATTAATTAAATATTCAAAAATATCCCGGAGTCCAAATGGGACAAGTCATTAGTGTATTTTGACTATCTCGACCATTCTGAGACCAATGGTGAGGTCTGTTTTATGAGACAGGGTCCCGAAAAATAAAAGACCCGCACAAACCTTTAAAATTACCAAAATGCCCCTGAATTAAAGTGCAGTCAAACGAACTCTGAATTAGGTAAACAAATAGTGAAACTTTATTATCTCGAACATTTCGGACTCAACCGTGGAGTCCGATTTGAGAAAAGAGGTCACAAAATGTAAGGACACTTGTAAAGTGCAAAATGACTGTTTTGCCCTTTTGAACCCCGGTGTCCGGATTGAGTTCTACGAAAACCTAAACTTATTTTTTTCAACGTCCTAGAACCAATGGTAGAGTTTAATTTAACAGAATAGAAACCTATGAATTAAAGGCATAAAATTTGATGAATAGCATAAATTCAAATGACAATAGACTGTGCTGTGATTTATGCTTTTAGGGACACCGACAGGCAAGGAGAAGACAAGTCTGATCTTTCCACATTCTCACTACGTTATGAGTGCAGTTTGCTTGGGTTGTGATTGACCCGTCAGGTATGGTGTTTTGCTAATATTAGAAATGAAGTTAAGTTAGGAATATTTGTGAATGACTGGAATGACTTATGTGCTTATGTGGAATGTGTTTACTTGATGATTTAGGGTTGATTGCTCACACGCTTGCATGTCACTTGTACTTTATGAAAATTTAGTGAATGATGAATGTGAATCATGACATGTGTTTAAGTTGATAATATGAGATATGCTTGTATATGGAACTGACTGATGATTTATATGTTATTGTTCGAGCATGCTACATTATTGATAACCATGTTCATTGAGATTGCATTGGCATATTGGCATATGATGAATCCTTTGAGAGCATAGTGTGGGTTGAGCATTGCATTATGAGGGTGTAGATCCTGTGGTGAAAAACCCAAAATTGGCCATTGCATCGGGGAGTACCCGGAAACGAGACATGGGTGTGACATAGAGTTGTGCATGGGTGTGTCACACATACCATCCATATATATATTACTGCGATGCTTGAATGTCATTTAGAAATAAATGTACACTTTGCACATGCCACGCCTTAGCTTCATTTCTTGCATTAGCACTTCATCATACCAGCAGTTGAGCTGACCCATTCGTGGGCAACATTTTCAGATGAGGACCCTCCAGCTACTTGAGACCCAGTGATGCTTTGATAGGAGGAGACACTTGTTATATTTTGGTCCGTGGGACCCGTGTTTTGTAATGTAAGGGCTTAAGCCCGAATGACCTATGAACGATGTATTCATGTTATTTTATGTATTGATGGGGATGGACTCATGTTTAGTGGATTTATTTTCCTTGTCCCTTTATTTATTTTATTTTCTGTCTCGTCAGTCGCACCTCGGGTTTGGTCAGAATTCGGGGCGTGACAAAGATAATGAGATCCGTTATGCTAAATGTATGTGACATTATTTGTTTGTCTTTAGGAATTAAAAAAAAAAATTGATTATATTATACATAGAATTTTCCTTATATTAAAAATATAGCCTTTTTTGAGTACTTGTAAAATCAAATAAATTTATTCTTTTGAAGAATTTATAATATCAAAATTTTCCACAACATGCATGCAACCTCCCAGTGTCATGGTATAGATGGCAAAATGGACGAGTGGATTCATATATAATGAGAAAAGGGTAGTAATTATAAGCCAAGGATGTTGGCATTGAGAATGAATCCAGGTGCCTGATAGAGTACCTTGATCAGACGCACACTTGTATTTGTCATTATTTTGACTGTACCAATCATCATAATACAAATCTCTAAAATATACACCATAATTATATATATATATATATATATATCTGTATATTGGAAATGCAAACGAGCGATGCATTACTACCACACATAAAATATACACCATAGTTTTTGTGGAGCCATTTTTTTTAGAGTTTGATTTTTATTAACATTAGACTTCTAATTTGATTGTACTCTAAATATATACATAAAATTTGTGATATTTTTTAGTAGAGTTGGAGTTTTATTAATCTTAGACTTTTAATTTAATTATATTGTAAATATATAAAATTCGAGGCCTTATCTTGATTATTTTGTTAATTTTATGGTCGACCGGCTTTGAGAAAATGAGTTAGTAATTCTTCCTCTTAACTTTTGCATAATTGATTGTTTTCACTTGCTATATATGGATTGCAATTTCTAAGTCATACATTAATCAAGTCTTTTTTCTTTATAATAATTCCTTGAGGCATATATATGACCCTTTTTTAGGATAGACTTGTAACTCCAAAGATAGGAAAAAACTTGACTCTCTAATATTAATATATATTTTATTATATAATAATCTCTATTTATTGTAAGAATAGAAAAGTCAAAATGTCTCTGTAAATATTATATATAATAAATTATTACTAAAATGTTAGTAATAAGGGGGAGTACAACTCATAGATTTTTAAATTATTCATATTTTTTTGAGAAAATAAATATTTATCACCTATGAAAATATGAATTTTTAATTTTATTTTAAAATTTATATAAATGTGAGCAAGTAATTTTCCATTAATGTAAATTAAGAGACCCTATATGTATCTACATTGTATAGGAACATGCCTAGAGATAGGGGTAAAAAGGTTTATGTAACAAATTAAAATTTATCTTTTCCATTTTAAACTTGTTTTCATGTGATTGAATTTGCCACTTCGATTATGTGTTTTTTCTTGTCCTCATGCATGTAATCGTAATATGTGAATTAAAGTAATATAGTAGTAAAGAGATGACACACATATTTGTTGCCGAGGGGGAGCACCACCTATGAAATCAAATTTGTTTTGCAAAACCCTAGGACATTAATTTAGATATACATAATCCACTAGAAGAACTTTGGACAATTACTCATACTTGTTGACACGCAGATTTTGTACCTCAAGCCTTACTCACGGTCTAAATCTCTTCAAACTCAAGTCCTCAAGTAGTCTTCAAGTGATCCACTACTTCTAATCCTCGAGCGGTACTCTCAATCACAATTGTGAACTCCATGCAACCTCAAACTCTACCAATTGTACAACCTTGACTCTGCACAAGCTTGTAATCCTTGATTAGATAAAACAAATGTTGCTTGGTTTATTGATCATTGAATTTGATCTATGAGTGCACAATGAATATGGAGAAAAACTCTTTGGAAAAGTTATAAAACTCTTTTTTGTAACAGCTAGAAATTCTCTCACGAATTGGAGTTCAAATCCTTATATATATATATATATATATAGGGTTTAGAAATTAAAAATGGGTTGTTTAAATTGGATTAGAAAACTACAATGCGCGAAGTTCGTGTGAACGAAACATTGAACGAGATCAAAGAAACCCCTACTAGAATTTTTGTCCGAACAAAATTTGGGCTCGTTCGAACGAGCTCATTTCGCAAACGCAATGCCCCAACTTCAAACGACGATATCTACCTGTCTTTGCAAAACTCTTGAAGTCTACTTTCACATTAAATTGGTCTCAGCTCAAAATTCAAATTATTGTTCAAGTTATGATAAAAATAGTGAAGATAATTCAATCTAGAAATTATTTTATTTTGATTGACCTTCTTTCAAAAAGTCATGAGACCATTTTTAAATGTTGAACAAAATTTAAAACAAATTTCTAAGCTTTAGAAAGTTGTTTCCAAATCAAATCTAAATTAGAAACATTTCATGCATCATGTGAGTATATGAAATCAACCCTAGGCAATGTATCCGATCCTCTATCTTATGTTTATCCTTACTTGTAGCTTGGATTCATGAAGAACACAAGGCTTCAGAATTGATTCGCTGGACTTAGATATATTATAACACTTAGTTTTGTGAACACGGATTAGCCAACATAAATATGCCGCTAAGTGGTAACAAACTCCGCATTTGATAATATGTGATAAAACTATCACAACAAGTACATGAATACAAACAAACAAAAATATAAACCCCTAAAAACTCAAAAGAAAAGTTTTAAAGTTTGTTTACTAAGACTCGTGGTTGTATCAACGATGCTCTTAATTTCATGAAACTGAACACCTATTAGACCTACAAAATAGCCAATAAACCATGCCTCGTGAAACATATCGAATGATAGAGAAATATAAACTAAATGAAACACAAGTTTGGTGAAACATAAAATAAAACAGGTGCAAAGCATGTAGTCATATAAAATAAAAAAAATAAACCAGGACTATGAAGTAAGAAAAAGTGTAAGAGCTCCCCTAAAATCTCCTAACATCAGGCATCGAAATCACTCTCCCTTACTAAATACTCCTAAAACGTCTCCCTTTTTTTTCTCACGAGATGGCAAAAGGGTAACATAACAATGATCAACATGAAATACTGTAAGATGATATCTCATTAATAAAGCATGCATGCATATATAGAAGAACTATATAGATAAACATGAAATTTTTAAAAATTAGATAAAATAAAAAATTTAATTACAAAATTAGTCAAATATCCCCCAAAAATTAAAATTTTCAATAATAACTCGGACACGTGTATTAAAGGCAATGGTCAATGTGTTTCAAATTATCAATTTCCATAATAAACTCTAGAACACTCAATCACACTCAAGCTCCCCCCTCTCAACACACTCCCTCATGATGAATTGACACTATAAATTTAAATTTTATTTTATGAGTTGTCCTTGTCTCAATATTTTCACTACTTCGATTGATGATTCAATAGAGAAAAAAAAAAACACAAACAACTGTAGTGAATCAACCTAGTGATATTAGACCCTATCAACCAACTAAGCTCCCCCTCAGTTTTTGCTAACCATCAAAATTTTTAGTATTTTCAATCTTTTCATTTTTTTAAAGTGGCTTTTACACTATTGAGTAGATAGCTCTTTTCAAAGGTACACTCCCTTTGATAGCATACACACTATTTCATAGATATTTCTTTTCTTGCACACCTTTTGATTTTTCAATTTATCACTTTAAGCAATTGGTATTTTTGACAATTAACCTAAGTTAGTCTTTTTAGCCATGGAATTATTGTAAGTTAAGTAAAAAACTAAATAGTTCAAAAATCTCAACAAGTCCTTCTTTCGAAACAAAGTGCATGTGTAAGTTCAATGAGAAATAGTGCAACTTGAAAGATTGAATACAACTAAGTATAAAATACTACATGTGAAATATAAGATTCTAAAAATCATGTATCATAGTCTTCATTACTCAGTGATGCATACAAATATAATTTTATCTTTTAAACATTTAAGGACATCAAATTAACAATGCAATTTAAAAGAAAAGTCTTTTAATTTATTTTTTTTGTTTTATGAAAATAAGGAAAATAAAACTAATCTAAGAACCAATATAAGAAATTCTAAATACAAATTATAAACATAGGAATAGGATAAGAACATGATGCACACTCTAGGCAATGAATTTATGACAAATTATTTTTGTAAATTTTTAAAAATTTCTTATAAAAGACAAGCAAAATAAAACCTGAGAAAATCTAAAGCAAAAAGATAGATAGCTGTTAATAGGGTTATAAAAGATAAGCATAAAGTGCATGAACCCTAAACTGTTAGACTCCCACCTATTCACAAAGGTGAGGAATTTACTCCCCTGGAAAAAGAAGTAAATTGAGGAATGTACTTAAAACAACCACTATCAACCTCAGATTGATTAGTGTTGTGAGCCATAAGATCAGTATGAATTATAAGACCCTTCAATTTATCTTTGCTAATCCAAATTTACCTAATCTTAGGTGGATTTGGTTTAGATCTAGCTTTTTGTGCTTTAGTATTGCTTATAGTAGTTTCAATTTTAGAGTTCTTTTTGGATTTTTGAGCATTGTACATTTTAATGACATTTTAAGCTAGACTCTTAGATTTCTAAACTAATATATTCAAATGTTGCTTTAAGTTAGACAACTTAAGCTTTTTTTCATTAGTTAAATTTTGACTTTTTCCTTCCTAGCTTCCTACATAGCTTCTTAAGATGACATTCAACTTTGCAATAAGTGTAATATGTTGTTTTTCAGTTGAGGTATCTCATTAAATTTCTACTTTTGAGGCACAAAAACAACAGGCTTGATGGTAGCCTAACTTATCAAATTAGTCTTGGTAGGCTTTTGTGGATTTTAAATGTATCATAGCCTAGACCAACCTTGTTAATCTTTATTTAGATAATGTTTAGCATTTTTTCCAGTTTATTAGATCTATCCTCAAGACTGACTTTAACTTCCCTAGCTTTCTTAAGATCAAGTTCAAGGTTTTTAACTTTTTCTTTGAAGTTATGCTTTTCTACTTCACTAGAGCCTAGACTCTTCTTTAAGCTACTAACCTCCCTAATTAGAGAATTTCTCTCTTGTTCCATAACTTTGAGCTTCTCAAGTGGAGTCGCACTTTGAGTTTTGACCTAACTTAAGAGTGCCTCATCACTTTGTATAGAACTCTTCTTATTTTCTCACAATTTGAGTTTTGTAGCTAAACTCAAATTAGTTTTCTTGAGTTTGAATGATTTTAATTATAACTACTCATAAGAAATTTGTATCTCATTATCTTTACCTTTACTAAAACAATCCATCTAGACCAAAAATAAAATCAATGTAATTCCTAAGATTACTGCTTTAATACCACTTTGAAAGGCTCTATGTGTATCTAGATGATATAGAATAGACCTAGAGGAGGGGTGAATAAGTCTATGTAGCAAATTAAAATTTATCCTAGTCCAATTTTATACTTGCTTTGATGTGAATGAATTGCCACTTTGATTATGTGTTTTTTCTTTTCCTCGTGTGTGTAATTGCAATATGTAAATTTAAAACAATAAAGTAGTAAAGAGAGGACACACATATTTATTGACAAGGAAAGTGCCACATATCAAACCAAGTTTTCTTTGCAAAACCTCAGGCACTGACCCATATGCACACAATCCACTAAAAGCACTTTGAACAATTACAGACACTTACTAACAAACAGACTTTGTACTTGAAACCTTGCTTATAGTATGTACCGCTTCAAATTCAAATCCTTAAGTAGTTTTCAAGTTTTTTTAACCATTTCGAATCCTCGAACTGTACTTTTCAATCACAGCTGCGAACTCTACACAATCTCGAATTCTACCGATTATACAACCTTGAACTCTACCGATTATACAACCTTGACTCCCCGCAAGCTTGTATTGCTTGAATAGATATTTCTTGGGTTCTTGATCATTGAATTTGATCTATGAGTGTACAATGGACATAGAGAAAAACTCTTTGGAAAAGTTATAAAACTCTTTTTGTAGTAGCCAAAAATTCTCTCACGATCCTTAATGTATGTAGGGTTTAGAAATAAAAAAATGTGTTGTTTAAATTCAGACTAAGAAACTACACTGCACGAAGTTTGTTCGAATGATACATCGAGCAAGATCAAATGAAACCCTAATGGAATTTTCATTCAAAAGAAGTTTGGGCTCATTTGATTGAGCTCATTTTGCAAACGTAGTGCCCCAACTTCAAACGGCGATGTCTCACTCATACAAAGTCGGATCGGAGCATTCTACCTGTGTTGCGAAACTCTTGAAGTCTATTTTTATATTAAAATTCAAACTATTTATTGAGGTTTGATCAAAACAGTGAAGATAGGTTATTCTAGGAATTGTTTTCAAAATTTATCTTGATTGACCTTTTTTCAAAAATTCATGAGACCATTTTTAAAAGTTGAAAAACATTTAAAACAAACTTAAAAGCTTTAGAAGGATATTTCCAAATCAAATCTAATTAAAAACATTTCATGCATGATGCATGACGTCCTTTATGTCATGCATACCTTTGTGAACCCAACACTGTAGAATCTATCAGTGTAACTTAGATGCATGAAGAACACAAGGCGTGAGAACTAACTCACTTGGACTTGGACACATTACAACACTTAGTCTTGTCAACATGGATTAGCAAACACAAATATTTCACTTAGTCCTAGCATAAATGACATATAAATTTAATATTTTAATAGTTCTATTAATAACTCTTTCATCTCTCTAGATTTATAGATTTAGCTATATGATTATTTCAACTTATCTTACATGATATTTGAAATTAGGGTCGTTTCTAGCATTAAGTCAACAAAACAATCGATTTAGGCCTTATGTATAGAGAATGTCCTAGGTTTTATGCATTTATGATATAATTCAAACTAGATGTTTAAAGTTAATAAAAGTCTAACTCCACAAAGAAGACTCATAAAGATTTCATGACAGAAATTTAATTCTCTTAATAGACTCTTATTCATATTTTTATTCTTATGTATTTAGATAAAAAAAAAATGTGAATAGTTATTATGTATTGTCTAGTTTATATTTTTGTAAATTGCATTACTAAAATATTAATCAATTGTTTGATTAGATAAGAATACTATTATTAGAGTTTTATTCAACATATACATGTATCTTATTTACATTAATATTATATAATAAAAAAAAGTCTCATTTTGAGTTGTGGGCTTTAAGTTTCGAATTATCTTGACCTGGCCTTGTTTAAAAACACAAGATAACAAGTTCTATCCGTGAAGATAAATAATAGATAAACTTTATATTTAGTATTTTCTTAATGAATAATTCATTGATCTCCCAACATTATTAATTATTTGAAACTTAGTTATATGAACTGCTCCAATTTATCTTCTATGTTAATGTGCCCCAATGTTACCGAGGTTTTTGACAGACGACCTGCACACTCCATTAATACTACTCTGGACAAGGGGACCTCTCTCCCTAGAATGCCCCGAAGTAAAAAGAAGACAGTTCAGGAATGTAAGGACTGGTACAAGGAAACCTTATCCTAAATTCAAATAAGGAGAAGATCTCGTAGATACATGTATCCCATAAAATCATGGATTCAGAATATGGTGTTGCCATCTTATTAGCAGATTAATTAGTAGTCCTTCTATTTTTGTCTCTATTATAACAAATAGTTTTTTCTAGAAGAATAGTTTGTTATTCTTAGTGGTTGAGGTGTACAACCTCTCCATGATATGTGGGATAGGTGATGTACTAAGGCATCCATCATATATACTTTGTACTATCCATATTTCTTTTTCAATGAGAGAGAATGTTTTCTTCTTCTTTTTTCATTTTTCCATTGTAATATGTTCTCAAAGCCAGATTTGGCTTTCTTCTGGTATGTCATGTCCTTCGGCTGCCTTGGTCAAAGGGGTGTGTTGAAATGTCCCACATCGCCCCTTTAAAAGATCTTCTGTGCTATCTATAAGGCTTCACTTCCCCTCTCATTAACACCTGGGTTTTAAGGAGGTTTCTGGGCTGGGCCTTGTAATATGGTATCAGAGCATTTCTTCTATTGCGTCTATTTCATCCTTCGTCTAGAAAATGGCACGAGGTGGTCAGAATACTAACAACAATCATTTTCAACCACTCACTCCGCCGTCCTCGAGTAGCACGAGTGCTCCAGAGCAGGTATCCATGGAAAATCTGAGTAGTCCTTTCTTCTTACACAGTGGCGATCATCCACGTTTGGTGCTCATTTCACATTCGCTCATTGGTTCTAACTATAACACTTGGAGCCATGCTATACTTATGGCACTCAATGCTAAGAATAAACTTGGTTTTATGGATGGCTCCATTTCACAACCTAGTCCCAATGACCCAGCTGCTAGACTTTGGTCACGGTGTAATAGTATGGTTACATCTTGGCTTTTGAATACTGTTTCAAAAGAGATTGCAGACAGTCTCTTATATCTTAACAGTGCACATGTTGTTTGGACAGATCTGCATGACCGATTTTGTCAAAGTAATGCACTGCGCATTTTCCAGATCAAGCAACAACTTCAGGGTTTGTCATAGGGCTTACTCGATGTTAACACCTATTATACACGATTGAAAATTCTTTGGGATGAACTCATAAATTTCCAGCCAATTCTGGTTTGTCAATGTGGGGGTATGAATACCTGGATGGATTATCAACAACAAGAATGCGTTATGCAGTTTCTGATGGGGTTAAATGAGTCTTATGCTGGAATGCGTGGGCAAGTTTTGATGCTCGATCCTTTGCCCTCTGTTGCGAAGGTGTTCAACCTAGTTTTCCAAGAAGAAAGACAGCGAGTGTCACGACCCGAAACCCACCCTTTGTGGATCTCGTGTCGGGACCGCCACCCTTCGGCCCGAGGGCCTTAGGGCAAGTGTAGAGACTTGAAAAAAAAATATATAATAATAAAATAAAATAGAAGGAATGTAAAATGGGACCCGAACGATATCCAATATTGGTAAATAAATAATTAAATTGAGCCCCGACTTTATATCAAATTTACTAGCATTTTATAATATTTTGTGGCATAAAAATAATTATAAAATATTTAATATGGTAAGTTAAAAAAAAAAAAAAGAAAAAAAAAAGAAATATATATCAGTTGGGTGTCGGCAGCCTTGGGAGTGGCGTGTAATGTGTGGTGTGTGTTTGAGTGAAGAGAGAAACTAAAGGAAAAAAAAAAAAATCGATTGAGAAAAAGAGAGAGAGGGAGAAGGAAGGGAAGAAGTGGCGGTGGTCGCGAGGGGGAGTCGAGGCTAGGGCGCGACGGCTTGGCAATGGGTTTTGATTGCGATTGGGCTGTGTGTTGCCACTTGGAGGGACGCGAAGCAGGAGACGGGTTTTGCGATGGTCGGTGAGATGAGAAATTGATGACGACGATGGTGGAGGAGATCGATACACACATATATATATATATATATATATATATATATATATAGATATGGCAGTTCGGTAGTGGTAGCCGTGGCTGCAGCTGCTACGGTGGAGATGGAGGTTTGGGTCTTGGAGTTAAATTGATATTGGGTTACTGTTGGGTACCGTAGAAGCAGAGCAACTGCTGCAGAGGTTTTTAGGTTGTTTCTTGGGTCGAGCATGGTTTCCCCTTTCTGCACTTAAATGGCTTGGTTGAAAGGGTTTCACACGGTGTAATTTTAGGAAGTATCTGGCTGTGTTTGAATTGCTACGATTTGTGGGATTGCACAGGAATGCCTGTTCGGATAGGAGCAGTAGCAATGCAGGGCAGCAGTGTTTAGATGGTGTTTATGGGTTACTGCTACGGATTTTAAGCATTTTGGGTCTCTTGTGTTGCCGACTAATTTCAAACAGGTTGCGTAAAAACAGGGAAAGAAAAGAAAGAAATAAAGCAAAGGAAAGAAAAGGATGGGGGCGGTGCAGTGTATGTGTAGGTGTTTATGTATATGTGTTTGTGTGGTGTAGTGCAGGGAAGCGCTGTGCAGGTTTAGGTAGTGCAACAGGGATATTTAGGAGGCGTTACAGCAGGAGAAAAAAAATTGGGAAAAAGAAGAGAGAAAAGGCAGCGCAACAGGAGCAGTGATAAGGGCAGTGGTTGATCTTAGACTATTGAGTTGCTGTGATGAATGGGAGTTATTCTGATTTCCTGAGATTTTCGGAAGGTGTTGGTTGAATTGGATTGCTGATTCGGTCATGGCCGTGGTTGGGTTTATTGATCCAGTTGTGTCGGTGTTTGGAGGTGATGCTTGTGTAAGGCTTGTGGTTTGTGATTTGAATTGAGGGTCGACTGCCCTGTTTGTTTTGTGGTTTCTGTCGGGGGGCTTGGTTGTCGTTGCTGTGTGTGTATAGTGGCAGCAGGTGTGGGGATATTGCAGGATTTGAGTTTGGGTGATTGAAAGGTAACAGAAAATGGTTCGGTTTGATTTTGTTGATCCAACCGCACCTATGTTTGGAGGTGAAGTTGGGAATTGGGATTCAAATGCGAGTTATGGGATGGATTGTCTCACGAGGTTCGATCAAGTGTCGATTTCTTGTTGCTTTGTTGAACCTCCTTGTAGTTGGTTTATTGAAGGGAAATTGATTTGTATGGATGGAAATTTATTTGGCAGTGGTGCTTGGTTGCGTGTTGTGTTGGAGGGTGGATGTGTACCCATTACGGCTATTCAGGAATTGATACAGCTGGATATTAAAGGCAGCAACTGTTGAGGGAATTAGCAGTGATCTTACCACAACAGGGGAATTTAGCAATTCAGGGGCAGTAATATCGGTTTAATTGGAAACTTGTGTAGTTGTCCAATTGAGGGATTTGGGTTTGATGATTTGTTTAAATTGGATTTTGAGTGGATTACACGGTGTAGTCTCCTTTGTTCTGCTGGCTGCTCCAGTTCAGTGAGTTAAGGGACTGAAATACAGTAGGGAAGGAAAGCAGCAGAAATTAGGGCTGTTGTTATAGCAGCAATCGGAGCTGCTGTTACAGACCTGCTGCGGCAGTTGTGCACTAACCTTGGTGGATAGAGAGAGAAGCAGCAGATGATTTTAATGATGCTGATTGAAGGACGTTGTTAGGCAGTATATTAGCATGACTGAAGCAATAAAAAGACTTGGGTAGCTTATGATTGAGGATCTTGTTACACTGCATATGGAATTCAGGCAGTTTTATGGATTGGAGGAGTTTGGTTTCTCTCAATAGTAAAAAGGGAAAAGCTTGAAGTACTGAAGAGTGAAACAAGAAGTGATCAACCACCACTTACAGCCCTTGTAGCAGTTAAGTGTGAGACACTTGAGTAGCCAATGTAACTGGTTGGATGGCCAACGTTTGTCAGACCAATTTGGTCGAGTAGTTTCAACTCCTGAAGTCTAGTCTAAAAGAGCACAAGAGGATTCTTCAAGGTCCAATGGGTGAGATGCAGCGAATTTTGGGAAAAGGCATGACTAGTCAGAATCCTGGACAGCTTTGGGGAAAAGGTTGAAGAAGCTGATGAAACTGGATTTAAAATGGTTGGCCGACTCGATCAACCTGCCGGTGTGTTTTCTTCAATTTCCGAACCGTGGATTAAAGATTAATCTGGTTGATTTGGATTGCATAATGGACACAGCTTCGTGGGGTTGAGATAACCCGATCAGGTATGGTACTTTACTAAGTAAGGAATAGAATTAAATTAGGATTGATGTGTATATTGCTTGAATGCTTTTTGTGCTTGTCTGCTGATAAAAGATCACATAGGAATGATTGCTTCTTTGAGTGGATTGTGTATATGTTTCCCATGTTCTTTATGATTATTTAGGAGTTGTGATTTACTTCTTGAGTTGTCGTCCCATGTGATTTATGTTTGAGAAGGATTGTTGATATTGTGACATGTGGATTTGCATAAGTGTTGAGATTGATCGAGCATGACACGTAGATTGTGGATGAAGTCTTGTGATTTAATCTTAAATGTAATACATTATGTAAAGCATGTTGCATATGCTTATGAAAGTGATGTTTCATTTGAACTGTATTATTGCATGATGAAATCATGGCATATTGGCATTGTGTGATTCCTTGAAAGCATAGTGTGGGTCAACACGAGGTGCTGGTGCATTATGAGGGCGTAGGTCCTGTGGTGAAAAACCCAAAACTCGATCGTTGGTACTCCGTTCCATCGGGGGCGCACCGAAAAGGAGACATACGTGGCGGTACTCATGCCAGCGGGGAAGGACCGTATCATGAGACATGGGTGTGACATTGAAATGCATGGGTGTGTCACGCATGTTGCCTGTGCATTGTGTTGATGAATTTGTGAACGTGATATAGGGTTTTATACAGATGTGTAGTTTGTATATTGCCATTATATTGTATGAATGATTAGGGAGGCATGTAGATATACATGTACACTTGCACACGCCACGACTTAATTTTATTCCTTGCATTAGTATTGTACCATACCAGCATGTTGGCGTTGACCCATTCGTGGGCACAGGTTTTAGATAAAGCTCCTGGTTCGCGGGACTTGATGAAGTCTTAGAGAAAGGAGAGGAAATAAATTTGGAAGAATGTTTGGCCCTTGGGGCGTATTTTGATTTTATGAAGGATTGGTGTGTTTCTAAAAAGAATGGAAATGGTATTGTACATTGTAATAAATGATCTTTTAGTTTAAATGTAGGAGTAGACGTGATGGATTGTATAAGTAGGCGATGTATATTTAACTTTGATAAAGTTGTGGCCATCGAGTGAGAATGGATTGTGACTGTTTGTATATATATGATGTATTGTGTTTATCAGGGAGAAAAAGGCTCGAAAAACAAAGGAGGTTCTGCCGAAATTTTTATAAACCGGGAATGTATGTGTATTGACAGAGATATATGGATGTAGCGTTATGTTAGTGGAATAGGCTTGTATCTAAATTAGTAAACTTAGTTAAAAATTCGTTAAATATTTATTTATTTATTTACTCGTCTCTTTATTTTCTTCTTTTGTTTCCTTCAGTCGCGTCCCCGGGTTCGGTCGGGAATTCGGGGCGTGACAGCAAGGCTCACATAAGCAGCGGTATCGAATAGATGTGCGACATGTGGTTTGCGAAAGCCTGAAAAACTTTTTTTTTTCTCTTTTCTTTTCTTATTTAGAAATTTTTGCACATCCGTTCGGTACTGCCGCTCTTCATAGCGGTACACATGATAATACATTCAGAGCATGAATAAAAGTTCTAAGGTTTTATACATATTTCATAATCGAATGCCTCTAGAGCTTAAGTACATATTATCCAAAGTCTATTACGTCATAATCCATCCAATTACAGATTCTAACTACTTCCAAAAGTCCATTATCTCATACAGCCCTTAGTCATTATCCCAAAATGGAGCACGGCTCCCACTCATCATCAGTACCTGAAAAATGTTAGGGAATGGGGTGAGCTTCGAGAAGCCCAATGAGTAATTCCTATATTTGTCATGGGGTTTCAATTGGCAGTGGTTTCATACGTGAGAGTTTATAAAATACTCACTACCAATTGCTCATACATTTTAGAACACAGAGTATATGCATTCTTAAAACAGATAGCTTTGAAACATTTAAAGTATTCAAGCTAAATACACATTTCTTCAAGTAGAGCATATGCAATTTAAAAGCATATAAACACGTATAATAAAATGGGGGGGGGGGGGTTAAAAACCTGCTTCCATTTCCAAAAGCGTTACTTCAAAACATATAAACATGCATAGGAAAATGGGGGTAAAACCTGCTTCCATTTTTGAAAACCATTTGTCATCTTTTCACTTTTTAACAAGAGGATCCGTTTCGAAACAGACCCTAGTTTTATTTCTGAGAGATCTCGTTGCCTGGGGGATTAGATCCTGCTACCGGGCATTTTTCTAGATTGAGAACCCGAAGGGAACTCAATAATTTGCGATGCTTATGCATCATTATCTTGCAAAACTTAGCTTCTTCAAGAAATGCTTTTTATGAGCATTTAAACATGACTTATTCAAGAAATTTTTTTTATGAGCATTTAAAATATGATGTTCATGACTTCACAATGAATTTTCAAATATTTGGAATAAACAACTTCAGAACATGTAAACATGTTAAATACTTTCAAAGAGAACTGTAATTAAAATTATTTGTTGAGCCTGTCACAAGAGGATATGTAAGAACGGAATATTTTAAAACAGGAATCATGAAATATTGAAGTCAACACTCAATGCTCAGATATTTTGAAACTTAAAGCATCTTCAAATCCGTGGAATTAAATCTCCACTTCAAATGCAAGGTTACTCACCTCGGTCCTTAGGGTCAATGCTAATAATGCGCTTTCCCACTTCCTCTGTAGTTCCTAAGAACAATTCATACATAATCTCATTAACTTCACATCACTGCAATATCACCTACTGATGCTTCTTAACTTATGCCTAGGTCGTATTTAATCCGAACATAAATCTTAGGGGTGGTATTCTTAAGGCTCTTCTGGTAGCTTCATTAAATCCTAAGACTCTTGTTCATTACTTCACATATTTACGTATCGAGTCTTTTCGTAATCCATCTCAAAATATGTACCGCACTATTCAGGTTGGTACATCAACAGCGTTTTAATTTACTATCACTTGACTTATGCTATTCATCAAATTTTATGTCTTTTTACTTTACATATCTCTTTTGGTCAAACGGACACTTCCATTGAGTCCGGAACGTCGAAGAAAGTCAATTTAGACCTTCACAGGTTTTAATTTGGCCTTTAGGGTTCTAGGGGCAAAATAGTAATTTTACCCCTTCACGTGTCACTATTTTTCGGGGTTCCATCTCATAAAACGGACCCTACCATTGGTCTTAGAATGGTCAAAATAGTAAGGATACTCTATTCATTCGTTTAATTTGGACTTCGTTTGGGTCATTTAATGTTCAAGGGCAAAATAGTAATTTTGCTTATTCAATAAAATAATTAAATAAATTATTTTACTATTTTACTATTTTTCCAAGGGCGTATTTGAATTTATTTTTCAAAATCTTGGACAAAACAGAATTTTCTAAGGTTTTGGGTCAATCTGTAATTAACTAAAGTTTAGGTTTATTTTATTTTACTTTAATTTAATAAACCAGTGGGTTTAGTCCCTAAAACCCTAGACCGATTCAGGTAGCCCGTGAACCAGCCGGTTTGTCTGGTTCAAGAAGTAATGCTGACGTCATGATGACGTCAGCCCTAAAATTTAAACTTAAAAATCATATAAGTCAAAATGGCGTAGCTTTGGTTTAAGGGTTTCAACCGTTTTGCGGTAGGGTCGGAGCCCGACCCGAGACCAACCCAGATCCAGTCCGGTCCATGCCAAAACAGTCCCTTCCTCACTCGGTTTTTTCGGCGTCCCTCCGGCCACCACTTCCGTCACCAGTGGCCGGAAACTGCAAGTTTTAATTTTTTTAAAACTCCATTTTTCAACGTCGGTTTTCATTGCTTTTCACACCAAAACATCCCTAAAACATTTAAAAACCTTTTTGCTTTGTTTTGGGTCCCTAAAAACCGAGCTACAGCGCATGAAGGTTGGCGAACCCCCATGAAGCCGCAACCTCCAGGTGGCCTTTTCTCCCTCATTTTTGAACCAAATCACTTGGTTTTTGTTTCATTGTGACCCTAAGAGCAACTAGTTTTGCCCCTGTGAGTCAAATGGACTCTCACTCAAGTTGATTTTTCTGGGCAGTTTCAAAGCTTCAAAAATGGTGGTTTTCATGGCTACTGTTTCTATGGCTTTTGTGGGCTTTATTTTCATGTTTTCATTCAGGTATATACATCCTAAACAACATGCATGCTTAAAATAAACTAAACAACTTATAAACATATGAAAAGTTCTTAAGAGAGAAAGTAATAGTTTTATGTATTCACCTCAGTTTAGGTGGTGATTGTTGACCCTCTCCACTTCTGATCTTTCCTTCTCCTCCTCCTTAGAAACTCCTCTCTCTGTCTTTCTCTACTTGGACGAATGGTGTGTGTGTATGTATGAAATGTGCATATGTGTATATAGATATATACTTAATCATCACCATTCTAATTTTGTCCCAACTACTAACTTAAGTTATGGCAGCCTCCTTCATGAGTGCTTCTTCAGGCTACTGTTTAGGGGCAAGCCATCATGGCCGGTTGTGTGCATATATATATATATATATTTAATATTACACTCATATGCTAACACACTAACATATACGTACATACCCCTCACCGAACACACTATACACACCTTCTGCCATGTTTATTTATATATATATATATATACATGTATTTAATTACACATATTAAAACATACACATGTATATTAATGCACACACCTTCACTTATTTATGCATATTATAATATTTATTATTTCACCTTTATTTTATTTCATTTATTCTGATTATTATTATTATTATTATTATTTATTTTCCTTATAATATTAATATTATTACTTAATTTATTTACGAAATGTTCGTGCCTAATCTTATACCCGAATGAAGGGTTGGCAATTAATGTGAAAACATACAATTATTGCGGGACTAACAGAAATAGGTTGATGATTGCAACGAAAGTGATGTACAGTCGTCCTGATTTTCCGAGACTTGTACTAGAAGTTCACATGTCGGGTTCGAAATTGACCCCGTTTTCTCAAGTCCTGGTAACTAATTAGTCGTTAGTGCTTCATTGAGTCATTAGTCGAGTCGAGGTATTACAACGAGCTATTGGATCTAGGCAACTTCCATCATCGGAATCAATGGCTTTCAATATTTCTCAGCCTTCATCATCTATGGCAGCAGCTTCTATTCAGAACAAGCCCAAACGAGACTGGCTCATCTATTCTCATTGTGGGGCTATGGGTCATACAGTGGACCATTGCTACAAATTGCATGGATACCCACCTGGCTATAGGTCCAAATCAAAGGCCTAATCCTCAGCTCAGCCCAACTCCCTTCAATCCACAAATACGTTGAACCCTCAATCAAAGCAGTCGAGAACCTTCCATTCTTTTCCCTCAGTTGCAACGACTGTGGCACCACAAGCATCTTCTAGCTCGCTTTCTACAGACCAAGTACAACAAATCATTGCTTATCTCTCTTCTCAACTTCAACAACAGGCTCTTGACACACCTGATTCTCAGCCTACGAATCCCTCTATTTCTCACATCTTTGGTAATTATCTCACGGCCCTTTCTTTGTCACATCCTTTTTTAACTCATGATGCTTGGGTCATTGATAAGGGTGCCACTCATCATGTCTGTTGTAATTTCTCACTTTTCTTACATTCTACACTCATTCACAATACCATAGTGACACTACCTAATGGTCAAACTGTAGGGTCTGTGAAATTGTCTGACACTTTGAGCTTGCATAATGTGTTGTTTGTGCCTATGTTTGCCTTCAATCTTCTTAGAATTAGTGCTCTTACTCTTAGCTTCAATTATTGTGTTAATTTTCTTTCACATTCATGTGTGATTCAGGACCTCACTCAGGGCTTGATGATTGGGAAGGGTGGAAGGCGACATAATCTATATCTTCTAGATTTTGGAAATGATCTATGTAATTCAATTTTATCATGTTCTCTAATGTCAAAGAGTGATATTTGGCATTCACGCCTTGGGCATCCATCTTTTGTAAAACTTCAACTTTTACATAATGAATTTCATATTCCTCAAGCTTTGTCTCATTTATCTTCGTATTGTAAAACTTGTCATATGGCAAAACAGAAACGACTTCTTTTTGTCTCAAATAATCACATGTCTGCAAATTCTTTTTATCTCGTGCATATTGACATTTGGGGACCTTTCCATGTTAGTACCCCAGCTGGTCATAGTTATTTCCTCACAATTGTGGATGATTGCACACGTGCAACTTGGGTGTATCTTTTACGCACAAAGGCTGATGTTATTACTGTGTTCCCTGATTTTTTTTGCCATGATTTCAACACAATACAATATTTGCATCAAATCAGTTCATTCTGATAATGCACCAGAGTTTGCATTTCATGATTTTTTTCATTCTAAAGGAATAGTTTCTTATCACTCTTGTGTTCAAACACCTGAACAAAATTTGGTGGTTGAACGCAAACATCAAAATATTCTTAATGTTGCCCGTGCATTACTTTTCCAATCTGGTGTTCCTCTTTGTTATTAGGGTGACTGTATTTTGACTGTTGTTTACTTGATTAATCTCACACCATCTCCCTTGTTGACCAACAAAACTCCTTTTGAGCTTCTAAATAACAAAAAACCATCTTATGCTCATCTCCGCACTTTTGGATGCTTGTGCTATGGTTCCACCCTTTCCAACCAACGTCACAAGTTCACACCTCATGCTAGAGCCTCAGTTTTTCTTGGTTATCCATTTGGTTAGAAGGGTTACAAGTTACTAGACTTAGAAAGCAATAAGGTATATATTTCTAGGAATGTCATTTTTCATGAGTCCTTATTCCCCTTTGCTAACTCTGACATTTCTAATGAATCTATTGATATGTTTAGTGATTGTGTGCTTCCCAAATCAATTCTTTCATTGTCTGAATTTCCCTCATCCCAAAATCAGCTCAGTCCTTCGAGTTCAACTAACACAGAACACAGTCCCTCACAGACAGTCGCTCCACCTTTATCTCGTCTCACACGAGTCATCAAATGTCCTGCATATTTATCTGATTATCAATGTTACTTGGTTGAACATTCTTCATCCACTTCACTATATCTCATTTCTTCTTTTTTAAGCTACACCAAACTGTCACAACCATTTCGGGGTTTTCTTTATCCATCACTTCACACACCGGACCCAAAACTTTTTCCCAAGCTGCTGAATTTCAGGTGTGGCGTGATGCTATGGATGTTGAATTGAAAGCTTTGACAAGTAATGGAACTACGTCTCTCTACTCACTTCCTCTTGGCAAACGCCCTGTTGGTTATAAATGGGTGTACAAAGTCAAGTTTCGAGCTGATGGTACAGTGGAACGACATAAAGCCTGCCTTGTGGCTAAGGGATTCACACAACAATAAGGTATCGATTTCCTTGATACTTTTTCCCCTGTAGCGAAACTTGTTACTGTTAAAGTTTTGTTATCCCTTGTTGCAATTTATGGCTGGTCACTCACTCAACTTGATGTTACTAATGCTTTTCTTCATGGGGACCTCACTGAAGAAGTCTATATGAGTGTTCATCCTGGGTACACTTGTAGTAAAGGGGAGATTCTACCTCCTAATGTTGTTTGTTGATTGCACAAGTCCATCTATGGCTGGAAACAAGCCTCACGACAGTGGTTCCACAAATTCTCAAGTGCTTTATTATCTGAAGGTTTTTCTCAATTTGCCAATGATCACTCCTTGTTCACCAAACAACACGGCAGCTCATTTCTAGCACTCTCAGTCTATGTTGATGATATCATCATCACAAGCAACAATCAAAGTGATGTTAATCATTTGAAGATTGCTCTTAACAACCGGTTTAAGATGAAGGATCTTGGCCCTCTCAAGTATTTCCTTGGTTTGGAAATTGCAAGATCCACAACAAGAATTTCAATTTGCTAGAGGAAATATACTTTAGAGTTGTTGTCTAAAACAGGTTATTTAGGCTACAAACCTGTCTCTATTCCCATGGAGCCTAATCTAAAATTGTCCCAAGATGATAGTGATCAGCCACTTCCTGATCCAACTAGCTACAGAAGACTCATTGGTAAGCTGCTATACCTCACCATTACTCGGCCAAATATTAGCTATGTTGTAAATCGCCTGAGTCAATTTTTGGTGTCTCCGCATACCTCTCATAATTAGGCAGCTTTTCGCATATTGCAGTATCTTAAACGAACTTTAGGACAAGGTCTTTTCTTTCCTTCACAAGACACAGTTCAGCTCAAAGCCTTTGCTAACTTTGATTGGGCCACTTGTCCTGATACTCGACGCTCCACTTCTGATTTTTATGTGTTTCCTTGGCTCATCTCTTATCTCTTGAAAATCCAAGAAACAACACATTGTTTCTCATTCGTCTGCCGAGGCTGAGTATCGCAGCATGGCTAATGCTACTTGTGAAATCATTTGGCTTCTTAGCCTACTCAAAGATTTGAAGGTTACTCATTCTGGCCTGGCTCTCTTATACTGTGACAACCAAGCTGCTCTTCACATTGCAGCTAACCTTGTCTTTCATGAACGCACCAAACACATCGAAGTGGACTGCCATATTATTCGAGAGAAGATTCAAGCTGGCCTTCTCAAAACCTTACATGTTACCACTCATCATCAACTTGCTAACATCTTCACAAAGTCTATTCATCCTTCACAGTTTCACTCTCTTGGGCAAGATGGGCATTCATAACTTGTATGCTCCATCTTGAGGGGGAGTATTAGCAGATTAATTAGTAGTCCTTTTATTTTTGTCTTTATTATAATAGATAGTTTTTTCTAGAAGAATAGTTTGTTATTCTTAGTGGCTGAGGTGTACAACCTCTCCGTGATATATGGGATAGGTGATGTACCAAAGCATCCATCATATATACTCTGTACTGTCCATATTTCTTTTTCAATGAGAGAGAATGTTTTCTTCTTCTTCTTCTTTCATTCTTCCATTGTAATAGACTTCATCACGTCCAAAGAGATCGGACACCTAAAGAAGCTCGAGACTGTGATGTACAGATTGTCCTCAACAATCTTTTAGAGAGAAATTAAGTTTGTTATTCTTAGTGGCTGAGGTGTACAACCTCTTCGTGATATGTGGGATAGGTGATGTACCAAGGCATCCATCACATATACTCTATACTGTCCATATTTCTTTTTCAATGAGAGAGAATGTTTTCTTCTTATTCTTTCATTCTTTTATTATAATATGGTATCAGAGCCAGATTTGGCTTGTCTTCCGATATGTCATGTCCTTCGGCTGCCTTGGTCAAGGGGGTGTATTGCAATGTCCCACATCGCCCCTTTAAAAGCGCTTACGTGTTATCTATAAGGCTTCACTTTCCCCTCTCCTTAACACTTGAGTTTTAAGGAGGTTTCTAGGCTGGGCCTTGTAATACATCTCAACAGCCAATCCAAGTCTCTTAAAAAAGAAAAAGGTACGAGGTAAAAATTGAACTTTCTTTTCATATTATTATACACCTTTGAAACATTCTTTAGTAATCTAACTTGATTGTTGGAGAGTAGTCTATGGGGGCTGTTCCGATGAATCCTAATCTTTGATTTCGCAGGTCCCCAAGGAATTCTGGTTGCATCGATTCTACATGACAACACATGGTATTTAAAGCCAAAGATCACATGAGAAAAAATGAAGAGAAAAAATTTATAGTGTCGGTTTAATTTTAGATTATCACATGGTATTAATGGATGCTCTTTCATTTTATTAATCTAATAAAGCCAACTCTCTTATAACTAATATTTAATAACTTAATAATCTCTAATAATTAATAAGTTTTTAAGGAATTAATATATTTTTAAAAAATAGCTTTATAATATTAATTATTAAAAAGATAAAATAGTTATATATGTTATTGTATATATCACATTTTACATAATTCAAGTCAAAAGTATCGTAAGTAGAAAAAATTATGAAATCGAAAAATATAATTTTTTTACTTCAAAATAACATTAAGAGTTTTTTACATCTTCAATAAAGTATTATAAATTCAGTGTTTTTATTTAATTAAAACTCACTTATAAATTATTTTCATCTACCATACGTTGACATTTTTTTGATATCTAAATTATGTCCACATGAACAAAATTCAAAATTACATGTGAATGCCAGCTCAAGCATATAGTTAACAGATATTTTTATCCTTCATGCAGTTATTTGATTTTGATTTTATTTCAATTCTTGACTCTTCATTTTAATGTCTCGTTATTATTAAAATGGTAAAATGTCATGTCTGGCTTTTAATGTATGAGATATGTTTAACTGGTAAATGAGACGAGACGGAGTGAATATATTACACTCCATAGGGGTTTGGGGTCAGGAATGAAGATGAGTTTAAGTATCTCGCTCCCGATTATATATTTAAAATACATAATTAATATAAATACCTTTTAATATTTTTATATTTCATTAAATTCTCTTACATATATAGATCTAAATATAAGTGATGCTGTATTTTTTGGTCAGTAGGGGCTCCGAACCCCGTCGCCTGAGAAACACTCAAAGACAAGGATTAGAGGGCCACCGGATTGGCTCTGACGGTAGCCGCTCCAATGCTTAAGTCAATAAAATTGAATTGAAAGACTGTAATGTAAACCAAAGAATGAGCATGACAATAAAGCATACCTTTAGGATTTAATTTATAGGCTGTGGCTTTCGTAAGTTGATTAGGATTTGGAGCCATAAAAGTAGGGATTTGATCATCGGAGAATAGTAGTTACCATGTTGGATACTATGTTTGAGAGATATCCGTGAGTGGCAGTTTCATTGTAGAAGACTATTTCCTTATCCTTTGCTCGGTAGGATGTTTAAGGCGGTGAAGGAGCTCTGAACCCTGAGGGAACTTCTGAAGGCCTTATACTCGAACATGTGAGTTCTGAAGGCTAAGTACCTAGGCCTGTTCTGAATGGCCGAGTCTGTTCTGCATGGCCGAGTTTTATCTGATCTGTAATCGCACGTGTCACATGAGGACTGGTCTTGTCACTTTGTGGTATATTAGTTACTCCCCCCCTGAGCCCTAGTTTGAGTTCAGAGTGTAACTAGGGCTATGAGCTTTCGAAAAGTCACGCATCCTGTCTTTCTAATTTCCAAGATGACTATTGGAGCGTCATTTATTGTGCAGCCGACGTTTAGGCTTTCGAGGCCATCATTGCCCACAACCGTCGTGACGGCTTGACTGGACACCCTTTTGACTTCAAGGGTCTATATATGAAGAGGGCAAACGTGTTTACGCCTATCCCCTCTACTCCTTGCTCCTAAGATGTTTTTCTGTTATGGTGAATGGAGTTTTCACAAAGGCTACCGCCGTTTGGAGCTTTCTTCCGTTTCCACTATCCAGGCTTGATTCGTCTACTCATCTTTCTTCTTTTCTGTTACCTCGTCATCTCCAAATAGTGTGTTTGGCATTGATGATGATGTTATATACATATGTCTATATATATCTTTCCCTCTATCTTTTCCCTTTTTTTTTTTTACTAACTTGCGTATCTTAACTTTTTGTAGTTCGTGTATGGTCTTGTTACTATCACTAGATCCGAAGATGATCAACGATCTTCAGTCTAAGTTGGGTGAGACGAGGCTAAGGCTAGTAGCAGTTCAATCCTTCACTTTTGCCACCATGGCAAGGTCGACGGGGGTTGCGGCTCTCTTGTCCATCTTAGCATCCGAATAGGACTTCCTTGTTCAGAAGTCGGAAGCCCTCGACTTGGCTAGGCCTGGAACGTTGATGATGAAGATGATGACTTGTGGTGGAGATGATGGTGAGATGCTAAGGAATGTGATGATGATGGCTTGGGATTTAGAATCCCTGTTCTTTGAACTTAAATAACTTTAAAGGAAAAAGGGTGATGGCAGTTTTCTTATCTGACGCAGTTTGTAGTCTAGGGTCTTTTTACTTTTGTATTTTGTTTCTGTGTAAACTTTCCTAGCTGATGTAACTCTTTACGGATTAGAAACTAGCTCTTTTCTGATTCTGGTGTGTTCTTCTTTCTTTTGTTTCTGACCTGGTGTATCCAAATCTTTGAGTAATCAAACCAGCTTTCCTTATAGTTCGGACTTATGCATTTTTATTCTTACAGACTATAGAACTTGTAGCTGTTGAGTAAATCTAGTACTGCTTTGCTGCTCTGTAGTATTAAGCCTAGGCTCCAGCTCTTCAAGCTTATAATTAGTGTAAGGAGACATGTTTTATGAGCTGAGTGTATGGCAGAACAGCCTTTTAACTGGTTATGATCAGAGGCTGTCTTTCGAGCAGAGTATCTTGAACAGTTCGACTTTATTTGGTACTGAATATCTTGAGCAGGAGGTCTTGCAATGATCTATTGGATGACTTATAATAATCCACCGTTTATAATAAGAATTTGTGTCCACCAGGACTTAAAGTAATTGAATTGATCACAACCTTTGCTCATCAAAAGAGTCAATAACATGTCCCCCAAGATCAAACCTACTTTAGATTAGGCCTGAACAGGAAGCTTCGTAATAACTGAACCAGAATTGGTAGTAACCGAACTACATTACTTGCATAAGTTGCAAGGTTTTTAAGGGTCTATTCTTTTTGATGGACCAAACCAGAGGGTTTGTATATTGAATGGACCATGCCTAAAGGGCTTATAGTGAATACAAGGCTTCAGGGATTAATACGCTGGACCAGACCAGGGGGTCTGTACGTTGAGAGGACCAGTCCTGAAGGACTTTGTAATAGATACAAGGCTTCAGGGGTCATTATGTTGGACCAGGCCAGGGGGTCTGTACATTGAGAGGACCAGTCCTGAAAGACTTTGTAATGGATACAAGGCTTTAGGGGTCATTACACTAGACCAGACCAGAGGTTCTGTACATTGCGAGGACCAAACCTGAAGGACTTGTAATGGATACAAGGCTTCAGGGGTCATTTCACTGGACTAGACTAGGGGATTTGTACATTGAGAGGACCAAGCCTAAAGGACTTATAATGGATACAAGGCTTTAGAGGTCATTATCCTGGACCAGACCAGGGGGTCTGTACATTGAGAGGACTAAGCCTAAAGGACTTGTAATGGATACAAGGCTTTAGGGGTCATTACATTGGACCAGGCCAGGGGGTCTGTACATTGAGAGGACCAGACCTGAAGGACTTGTAATGGATACAAGGCTTCAGGGGTCATTACGCTGGACCAGACCTGGGGGTCTGTGCATTGAGTTGAGAATACTTTTTTGAAAGGATGTAAGAGAGAGAAGCTTTATTGATAATACTTCCGTAAATGTTCTATATTCCAAGGCCTGGGTACAAGTTTCCCAGCCATGTTTTCTAACCATTATGTGGTAGTTCTGACAACCTTTGTTACTCTGTAAGGGCCTTCCTAGTTGGGTCACAGTTTTCCCATAGTGGGATCTTTAGTATTGAGGAACACCCTTCTCATGACAAGATCTCCAACCTGAAAGCTGATGGGCTTTAGCCCCATTTTAGAGTTGTTGGCCATCTTATGTTGATAGGCTTTCATCCTGGTCTTGGCTTTATCCCACTTTTCTTCAAGTAGGTCCAAGTTTTCTACAAATTGCTGATCATTACTCCCTTAGTTGAAAGCTTCAGTCCTCAGGGAAGGCATACCAATCTCAATAGGGATCACCACTTCAGTACCATAGGCAAGTGAGAAGGGGACTTTCAGAGGTAGGTGCTCTTCTGGTGGTTCTGTAGGCCTAGAGAGCTCCAGGGAGTTCTTCAACCCATCTTCCCTTGGCTTCTTCCAACCTCTTCTCAAGAGCATCCAAGATTGTTTGGTTGGTGACCTATGCTTGCCCATTGGCTTGAGGATGTCCTAGAGAGGCAAAATGTTGACTTGATATGCAGGTCTTGGCAGAGTTTTTTGAAAACTTTGCCAGCAAACTGAGTACCATTATCTGATATGATAACCCGTGGTATGCCGAACCTGCAGATTATATTTTTTCAAGTGAAATTCTTGACATCTTTCTCAGTAATGTGTGTTAGGGGCTCCACCTCTGCCCATTTAGAGAAATAGTCAACGGCCACTACGAGTTATCTCCTATTCGGTGTGGCTTTTGGTAGTGGGCCTATGATATCCATCCCCCACTGAGCAAAGGGCCATGGGCTAACAATAGGAATGAGCTCATGGTAGGGTTGGTGTTGGTAGAGAGTGAACCGTTGGCATTTGTCACACTTTTGGACGTACTCTTTCGTTTGCCTCAACATGCCAGGCCAATAGTAGCCCTATGTTAAAGCTCGATGTGCTATGGTTCTGCCCCCATTGTGGTTGCCACAAATTCCTTCGTGTATTTCTACCAGAACATACTTGGATTCTTTTGGAGTCAAACATCTTAGTAAACGTTGTGAATAGGATCTTCTGTAAAGTTTCCCGTTCAAAATCAGGTACCGAGCTGCCTTGATTCGGATCCTTCTGGCCTTGTTTTTGTCCTCCGAGAGGAGCCCTCCTTCCAGATACTATTGGACGGGAGTCATCTAGCTCTGGGTTTACTCTGTAACTTGAGCAACTTGGACCTCTTTTATGCTTGGTTCTAACTAACTGGAAATTTTCAACGTGGATTCTTCTTCAGCCTTGAGGTGGGAGGCCATGTTTGTCGGTGCGTCTGCCCTAGAGTTCTGACCTCTTTCAATTTTCTGTATTGTGAATTTTTGGAAGGATTGCTTCAGTAATTTTACCAATTCTAAGTAGCGGAGCATTCTGTCATCTTTGATGGAAAACTCTCCCAAGACTTAGCTTACCACTAGTTGTGAGTCAGAGAAGACCTCGAGGTTCTGAGCCTCGTATTCTAAAGCCAACTTCAGTCCAAGGATAAGGGCCTCGTACTCTGCTTCATTGTTGGAAGCTCTGAACCCTAGACTTACTACCTTTTATGCCATAAGCCCATTAGGGGAACGTAGAATCAAGCCAATGCCAGAACCATGGTCAGTAGAAGACCATCAGTATAAAGTTGCCATGTACCAGAGCTTTCATAGATATGTGCCTTGTCTTGTAGTGCCGAGGTGAATTCGGCGACGAAATTAGCCAAGGCTTTCCCTTTGATGGAGGTTCGTGGAACGTAAGATATGTCAAATTCTCCCAATTCTGCTAACCACTTGACCAGTCGTCCTGAGACTTCTGGCTTTTGAAGCACGGATTTCAGCGGATAGGCCGTTGGGACCTCAATGTGATGAGCCTGAAAGTAAGGTTTGAGCTTTCATGTTGAGGTTATTAAAACCAAGGCTAGCTTCTTGATTTCAGGATATCTCTTCTCTGTGTCCAGAAGAGCTCTGCTGACATAGAATATGGGCTTCTGAACTCCCTTATCCTGTCTGACCAATACAGAGCTGACAGCGTTTTCGGAGACAGCAAGGTAGAGGAGTAGCTTTTCCCTTTGGACTGGCTTTAATAAGAGTTCAGGGGAAGCCAGGTATTTCTTCAGCTCTTGAAAGGATTTTTCACACTCTTCTAACCACTGCAGGGCTCTGTTACCTTTCAGGGCTTTGAAGAACAGTAAGCAGCGATCAGTGGATTTGAAGATAAATCTGCTCAGAGCTGCAATTCTACCATTCAGAGCCTGAATGTCTTTCTTGGTCTTCGGCGATTCCAGCCCAATCAATGCCCCAATTTGAGTGGAGTCTGCTTCTATACCTCTTTGAGAGACTACATACCTCAAGAACTTCCCTTTGGTCACACCAAAGGTGCACTTCCAAGGATTCAGTTTCATCTTATGTTGCTTTAGGATGTCAAATGTCTGGGCTAAGTGTTGGAGGTGGCTACCTTTTTGTAGGCTCTTGATCAGCATGTCGTTGATGTAAACCTCCATGTTGCTGCCGATTAGAGGACTAAACATTTTGTTGACCAGACGCTGATATGTTGCCCCATCATTTTTTAATCCGAACGGCATCACTCTATAACAATAGAGACCTCGTTCAGTTATGAATGTTATATATTCCTTGGTCTGGAGGGTACATCTGGATCTCGTTATATCCGGAATAAGCATCCATGAAGCTTATGAGTTTGTGTCTTGTAGTAGCATCAACTAGCCGATCTATCCTTGGCAATGGAAAACTGTCCTTTGGGCAGGCTTTGTTGAGGTTTGTGTAATCAACACAAACTCCCTACTTTTTGTTGTTCTTCTTGACCAGGACGGTGTTAGCAAGCCAATTTGGATAGAATACCTCTCGTATTATCCTGGCGTCTAATAGTCTTTGGACCTCTTCGTTAATGATCTGATGTCACTCTGGAGCGAGTGGCCTTTTTTTTGTCTCACTAGGGGGGTGATCAGGATCCACCATTAACTTATGAGTGATGAGGTCTGGATATATGCCTTCCAAATCCTTTGTTTCCCAAGCAAACACTAAGAGGTTGTTTCTTAGGAATTTTACCATCTCTTCCTGCTCAGCAAGTTTCAGGTCTAGACCAATCTGTAGGTAGCGCCCTCACTCTTTCGAGCTGACCAACACTTTGATGGGATCACCTATGGGTTTGGCCCTGCTATCCCTTCCTCTAGGGCTCAGAGGTTCATCAATTATGGAAGGACCGTCTTCTGCCTTGTAATGGTGGATGAGGTCTGGATCCACGAATTCACGAGCATGTTGTAATTGCTATTTAGGGGGCCTCTCCTTGAGCGCGAGAGCATGACACTCTCGAGAGGTCGGTTGACATCCTCTGATGGAGCACACAACATGATTGTGGACGTACTTCAAGCATTGGTAGAGGGTTGAAGTGACTGCTCCCATCTGATGTAGCCAAGGTCTACCAATTATGACATTGTATGGGGATTTGGCATTCAGAACCATGTACTCTGACATCATTGTCTACTGTCTATCTCCTTCTCCTGCCTTGGTCGGGAGGTCGATCCTCCCTAGTGGGGTACTGAGGTTCCCATCAAATCCTTCTATGATAGCTATGGTGGGTTTGATGTCGTTTGGATTGAGCTTCATTTGTTTGAGGGGTTCGTAGAATAGCACGTTCGCAGAACTCCCTGTATTCACCAGGACTCTTCGGATCTCAAAGTTGGCAATTTTGAGGGAGATAACAAGGGCATCACTGTGAGGACAGTGCACTCCTGCAAGATCTTGATCCGAGAACTGGATCTCAGGTACCGGCCTCAATCTTTTCTCGACATTGGAGATCTGTAAGATCCTGGGAGTAATTATGGCCTCCCTAGCATATCGTTTTCTTGCTTGGTTGGACGTCCCTGTTACCGGGGTATCTGCATGGAGGATGAAGATAACTTGATTGTTCTGCTGCCGTGGCTCGTTCTTTCCATCTCTTTGTTCTGGCCTATGCTCTGGCCTATGGTTTGGCCTTCTCTATTGGGGTTTGTCGTTGCGGGGGCTTTGCCTCCCATCTTACTTGACAAACTCCCTCAGTCGTCCCCTCCTTATGAGCTACTCTATTTCATGCTTAAGGGTCTTGCATGTGTCAATTGCGTGCCCATGATCTTTGTAGAAATCGCAGTACTTGCTCATATCCCGGTAGCCAGGATCACCTCTTAACGGCTCTGGCCATCTTAGATTTTCTCGTGACCGAACTTGCCGAAGTATGTGGGTTAGGGAGGCATTCAAAGGAGTAAAGGTAGTGAACCCTCTTGGTGTAATGTTGCTTTGAGTTCTGGAGGCCGTTCTTTTGTCCGGGCTTCTAACCCTCTTTCTGGCTGAACTAGAGTCTTTCTTCTGGTCATCCTGTTGAGTTTGTTTTTTATTCTTTTGATAAAGGTTTTTCGCTTCCTCCAGGTTTATATATTTCCTGGCCCGATCCATGAAGGTTGCCGTGTCGGCAGGAAGGCTCTTTGTCAGAGAGTCCTTGAAGCCTCCTTGTGCAAGTCTAGAGGTCATAGCAGCTACTAAGAAGCTTGGGCTGCAGTCCTTAATCTCAGTAAGCTCGAAAAATATATTTTTTATTATCTACTGATAAATAACAAAGTATAAGCATAATCATTAAAATTATCTTACTGTATAAGTTTAATATATTTGTATATATAACAAAAATACATGCAATAATATCTTATTTTATATTAAATTTCACCATTTAATCATCAAATATAAGAAGTTTTGTGAAGAAAAAAATTGTAAGTGATAAAAAGACAAAATGTAGTTCAACCGATTTTTTAAAAACTGGCCGGTTCAACCGATTTTTTCCAATTCTTTAACAAAATTAGTATTTTAATCGAACTAAACCAGTTTAATGCGCAATAATAACTATGGTTTCAACCTGTCATGTTATAGCGGTAATATCTAATCTCCATCATTGCATGTACATGTAATGATATATATATATATACACACATAAATATATATATATATATATATTTATATGTACATGTAATGATATATATACATAAATACATACATAAATATATGTATATATATATATATATATAAAATAAATAGATGTTTCTTCTCTCATAACTCATCACGTGATAATGTTAACGTATCTTGACTATGTAATGAAACAATTTTATGTTAAATTTATATTATTTTAAAATGGAATGACATGATTTTGGTTGATAACAAGAATATTAAATATTATGTTTCATGAAATTTGAGCAAATTCCTTGTTATAAAAAAAATGAATTAAAAAAAAAAAAAACACTATTAGCGACGCTTAGTGAGTCGCTAATAATTAGAAAAAGCTATTTTTACCGATGTCTTAGGTGTCGCAAATGGTATAGGTATATCTATTACCGGCATCCTAGGGCATTGCAAATCAAAAACTTATATGCGACATGTAAGATGCAATGCTGTAAAAGCGTCCCCAAAGATGTAAGCATTAGTGACACTTTTCTTTTATATGACCCTTAATATTTTTTAATAACTGAGTGTCCGGATCAATTTGCGCGCACTTCGATTAATCTCGAAGCCTTAAAGTTAACGATCAGACAAATCTCCAATAGTCCCAAGGGATACTCAAACTCGAGACCTTAAATTTAATCCTCAAGTCTTTATCGCTCGACCATCCCCATGGGGTTTTACCCTTATTATAACCGTTGCCTCAAAAAACTTTTTGCAACCCTCAATTGTCGTAAATAATGTATTATTTGTGATTATTGGTCAACGCACTACAAATATATTTATGCAACCCCACTATTAGTCGCAAATAATAATTAATAAATCAATCAACATTATTAGCGATGCTGGGAGGCGTCACAAAAAATCAATTTTCTTGTAATGCACTGTCCCACCTTTTTGAGAAAGTTGGGCTTACTAAGTAAGTTTCATGCCGGATCCTACGTAAAAAATGTGAAATAAAAGTTGGGTATAAGAGTGGGTCATCCATCATTACTCATATATTAAAACACACATAAACACATATGCATCTATATATATATATATATATATATATATATACACCGACATAGAGCTAATATATATGTACATTTTATAAGGACCAAAAAAATTAGAATAAAAATGCCCTTTGAGAATCCTCATTTCTTAGACTTCAAGTGAGAGTTGTTGCCCGAAATTAATGTGTAAGTTGGAAAATTTCATAGATTTTGACTTTGAAATTGTAAGCAATGCCGTATGGTACAAATCCACCAACTTAGACTTTTGTTGAATTTACACGCGTTGAAGTCTCACTGTGTGTGTGTGTGAATGCTGGAAGTGTTTGGTATGGTCAATTATAGTTAGGTCTCTGTCTTTGAAATTTTGCTGCATCACTAAACGAGCACGCAAACACTGGCGTCTTTTTCATGCAACGTCTACGTACTTTTGAAAATTCTAGGTACTTGGTCATTATATATACATAATTGATATTTTCATGCAAAGCTTTGTTATACTAAGATAACAACAATAAAACGATTAATTATTAATTATACCATAAATGGCTTAAAATTATTTTTTAAAAGGGCCATTATTTATGAAAACCATCATTGTCCATAATAGTGGTGGAACATATTTACATAATGTATGAATGGGTGTGTTTGGTGCTCAGCTCATGTTCTCTTTTGTTTGGGATATCGTATCTTATAAACATAATTGTTTATAGAAATAATAATACTTATTGTTTTTAAAATTTTTGACAATTATAAATAATATTTTTAAAATTTAAAAATAACACTATCCTCTATCATTCTTGTCTCCTCAAACGGCGTTAATAGTGTTAGTTGAATTACCAATTTACTTTGTATTTTAATAATATTATTTAATCAAAAAATAAAACTCTCTCTCTCTCTCTCTCTCTCTCTCTCTCTCTCTCTCTCTCGCTCATGTGTATCAGCAAGAAGTCACTCTCTCAGGGATTTGGATTCTCTCAAAGGCTCAACTTTTTCTCTAACCTCTATGGGAGGAAGTGGTTACATCACCATCCATTTAACTCCTCGCTCTCTCTTTCAATTTCTCTACTCAGAATCACCACACTCACACATCTTTCTCTCAATATCTCTACCTGGAGCCACCGTCGACAAAAACTAGGGCCATCATGCATCACCTCCATAGCCAACACCGTCAAAAAAATTGACGGCCATCGCGCATCTCCACCACTAGTGTTGTAGCCACTGCCATCACCAACGATGCCAATTACGTTAACCACCATTGACAATGGCCTCCATCGCAGCCCTGCCAACTCCCTAAAATATGAACAATCAAGCCTTGAAGCTCTGACATATATGCTTTCTCTTTCTAGAACCCTAGTATGCCATTAATTTCCTTTTTTACTCTCTATCGCTACCCAATTTTCCTTTGAGAGATTGATTGTAGTGATAATGGTAGTGGCAGATATGGTGGTTGGAGTGATTGTTTGAAGAGGAAAGGGCTTCAAGTGGTGGTGTATTGGTAGTGAGTTGATTTTTGTATACATGTGTGTGTAACAAAGATGACCTATATCAAAAAAAAAAAATTTCTCTTTCACTAACCTTATCATCTCTCGAACCCATTCCTTTTCATTTTCTGTTCTATGATTGGTTCTCTAATTCAATTAGAGTTTAATTTTTTTTATATGGATGAAATAAAAATTATTTACAAATGCAATTTTAGGAATGAGTTTGTACATGAAACTATGATGTAGAACAGATTGTAGAAGAATTTCTAACACGAAAATGCGTGCAACGCTAGAATGGTCAGAATTGCGTAAAATTCGGTGGGTGACTTGGAAATGATATGTTGATCAATACTCATAGCTTTTCTAGAACGTATGCCACTTTTTGGGAAAATTCATTCGTTTTGGCCTTCAAAAGCACGTTTTTGCTATTTTCGATAATAATATGTTGTTTGAATTCGTTTGGAGTTGTCCTTTTAACAGATTACTGCTTGAGTTTAGGGTTTTTGATTTACGCTCTTAATTAGAATATTTCTATTTTTGAAGTTTTTAGCATTTTTCCTTATTTTAATTATTGTTTTCCTAGTTCTAGTCAAATTAGGGTCTGCAGCCTATAAAAAGGCTTTTTCTTTTTATTGTAAGGTTAACTTTCATTCAATAAAGAATTTTCGTTCTAAGATCTCATTCTCTGGGCTCATGGATTCGGGTGTGTTACTTTTGTTCGTGGATTCGAAAGATTCTCCAAGAAGCAGGCAGTGTCCTATTTCTTCACAAGCTTCCGCTACGTCAGTTGGTATCAGAGCAGGCTTAATCCTTTTCAAATGACAAACACAGAACGAAAGCGAAATCCTTGACGGTGGTGACCGTGAGGGAGATACGGTTACAAGGGCTAAATTCATAACTTTCCAGCAAGAGACCCAGCAGGCGCAACGTGAGACCCAGCAAGCGTTGCGGGAGATCCAAGCAACTCTTGCTAGGCTGACGACAGGGAATAATCAGCGAGGCGACGATCCTACGAGTCGTCAACCTTACCGAGAGAGGGTTGAAGTTGTTTGTGAACGCCATCCAGAGATTCCACGTAGGCAGCTACCCTATGAGGATAACCTGAGTGAGGATAAGGAAGATGTTGAAGCCATAATCCAGAATAATCGAAGGGGTTACCAAGGGGAGTAGGACCGACAGACCTTTCGTATGAAGATGGACCTGCCCAGTTTTAATAGTCAACTTTAGATCGAGGGGTTTCTTAATTGGTTGGTATTAGTCAAGAGATTTTTCGATTATATGGATATTCCTGAAGATAAAAAAAAGTGAAATTAGTCGCGTACAGATTTTTGGGGGGGAGCTTCAAATTACAAGGATGCGGCAAGGAAAGGGGATGGTTCAGACATGGGCTAAGATGAGGTGACTTTTATGATCCAGGTATTTACCTCCAAATTATTAGCAGATTCTATTTCAACAATATCAGAATTATAGGCAGGGGAGTAGAACAATCAACGCTTACCTAGAGGAATTCCACAGGTTGTCGTCGCGTAATAAACTGTTGGAAATAGATGCACAACAAGTTGCTAAGGTTTGTTGGGGGGCTGCGTTGGGCTATACAGGATCGAGTTGTGATGCAAACAGTCTACACCTTAACCGAAGCCGTTACGTTGGCTATTCAGGCAAAAACTCAATTGGACTAGGTCGACGACGGCGGTCGTAACAAGAAATTCCTTTTATTCCAATCGTGCTACAGTAAATAAAGGAAAATCCACAATGATGAAGCCACTTTTGTCTAATACCACTCGCGGGACAGGTAGCAGTGGAGGTCCATCAAAACCAGCCAACACTGTTCCACCAGAAGTGACACCTCGTAATTTTTATGCTCGTCCAGGGTCTAATAAGTGCTATAGATGCCGATAGCCAGGTCACCATTCCAACCAGTGTCCTAAAAGGGGTACCATTAACTTAGTGGATCCAGAAGAAGATGGCAGATTCAAGATAGAGGAGGACTGGAATGAAGCGTCCTATTCTTATGAAGAGGAAGAGGTAACGGGTGGTGACGAAGGGGAGCTATTGTCACGCTTTCTGGTGGTTCAACGACTTCTGTTTGCACTAAAGCGGAAAGAGCCATCTCAACGACATAATATATTTTGAGCCAAATGTACTGTGAACAAAAAGGTTTATGATGTCATTATTGACAGTGGAAGTAGTGAAAATATAGTGTTGAAAGCAATGGTTACCAAGCTGGGCTTGCAGACTAAGAAACACCCTTCACCGTATAAGATTGGCTGGATTAAACGGGGTGCTGAAGTAAAGGTAACTGAAATCTGCGGCGTTAATTTTTCAATTGGGAAGAATTATGTAGATGAGGTTGTGTGTGACGTGGTGGAGATGGATTCCTGCCATATGATTTTGGGACGACCATGGCAATTCAATGTGGATGCTACATACAAGGGCCGTGATAACGTATATGTTTGCATGAAGGGGGGCCTAAAGATCGTTTTGGGGCCTATAAAAGAGGAATTCTCAATTGTTGAACCGAAGTCCAAGGGCAAGTTAGTATTTCTAGTGGATAGGGGCGAATTCATAGAGGAAACCAAAGAATCTGACGAGATTTTTGCTATAGTAGTTGGGGGAGGAGTTGGTAAGGAGTCTACAAAAATTCCTCCCGCACTTAAACCTTTGCTAGAGGAATTTTAGGAAATTATACCATCAGAGCTACCAGATGGGTTGCCTCCCATGCAGGACATACAGCATCAGATTGATCTCACACCGGGAGCCAATTTGCCTAATCGTCCACATTACCGGATGAGTCCCAAGGAAAGTCAGATTCTACAAGAGCAAGTAGAAGAATTGATTAAGAAGGGATTGGTGCAGGAGAGCATGAGTCTTTGTGCGGTACCTGCCTTGTTGGTTCCAAAGAAGGATGGCGGTTGGTGCATGTGCATCGATAGTCGAGCAATCAACAAGATCACCATTAAATATAGGTTCCCTATTCCTCTATTAGAAAATATGCTAGACATGTTGGCCGGATCCAAAGTCTTTTAGAAAATTGACTTGCGGAGCGGGTACCATCAGATTTGGATCATGCCTAGAGATGAATGGAAGACTGCTTTTAAGACCAAGGAGGGGTTGTACGAATGGTTAGTGATGCCGTTTGGACTCACCAATGTGCCTAGTACTTTCATGCAGCTCATGAACTAGGTATTAAAATCATTCACCGAAAAATTTGTTGTGGTGTACTTTAATGATATATTAATATATAGCCAAAACGAATCTGACCATCTTGCACACTTGAGGGACGTACTTACAGTTTTGCAGCAAAAGAAGTTGTATGTTAATTTAAAAAAGTGCAGCTTTATGACCAGCAGTTTGTTAATTTTGGGATTTATGGTGAGTGCTGATGGGATTATAGTTGATGAAGAAAAGATTCGTGCTATTCGGGAGTGGCCAACTCCACAAATAGTGGGGGAGGTTCGTAGTTTTCATAGTCTGGCAACGTTTTATAGGCGATTTGTTAGAGATTTTAGTTGGATAGTCTTGCCAATTACTGAATGCATGAAGAAGGGGAAATTTCATTAGGGGGAAGGAATCAGAATAGAGTTTCACGCTGATCAAGGAGAAATTATCATCTGCCCCAGTTTTAGCACTGCCAGATTTTGACAAACTGTTTCAAGTAGAGTGCGATGCCTTTGTTATTGGCATTGGTGCTGTGCTTTCTCAAGAAGGCAGACCAGTTGCGTTTAATAGTGAGAAGCTCAGTGAAGCTCGCCAGAAGTGGTCTACTTATGAGCTGGAATTGTATGCTGTTTTCTGCGCCTTGAAGGTTTGGGAACACTATCTGGTGCAAAGGGAGTTTGTCTAATTCAGCAATCACCAAGCACTAAAATTTATCAATAGCCAGAATAGTGTCAACCGGATGCATGCCCGCTGGATTTCTTTTATACAACGCTTCACTTTCACTTTGAAACATAAGGAAGGTCAATTAAACTGGGTAGTTGATGCTCTAAGTAGGAGGGCATTGTTGCTTGTCACAATGCGGACTGAGGTGGTGGGGTTTGACTATCTCAAGAAGCTGTATGCATACGATGAAGATTTTTAGGATATTTGGGCAAAATATCAGTCGGGACTTTCCGTTGACGGAATGCATATTCAAGAGGGTTATCTGTTTCGAGGCAACCAATTGTGCATCCTGAGGAGTTTTTATGAATTACATGGTGGAGGCTTGGGCAGACACTTGGGTCATGACAAAACAGTAGCTCTTGTTGAGGAGAGGTATTATTGGCCCCAACTGAAACGATACATTGGCAGTTATGTTAAAAGATGCCCCATTTGTCAAGCTGCCAAAGGCCAATCTTAAAATATAGGTTTGTACATGCCTTTGCCCATTCCAACAGCACCTTGGGTGGATCTTTCCATGGACTTTGTCCCAGGCCTTCCGCGAACCCAACGCGGATTTGATTCTGTATTTATGGTGGTTGATAGGTATTCCAAAATGGCTCACTTTATTGCTTGCAAAAAGACCTCAGATGCAGTGCACATGGGAATTTGTTTTTCAAAGAGGTTGTTCATTTGCGTGGGGTCCCCAAATCCATCACTTCAGATAAGGACACCAAATTCTTGATTCATTTTTGGCGGACTTTATGGAGGTAGTTTGACACATCCCTGAATTTCAGTAGCACGAGTCATCCTCAATCCGATGGTCAAACGGAAGTGGTGAACCACACTCTTGGGAATTTAATTCACTGTATTTCTGGAGAGAAGCCGAAGTAGTGGGATCTTACTCTTGTATAGGCTGAATTTGCTTATAACAGTATGCTAAATCGGTCTATTGGGAAGAACCTATTCCAAATTGTTTATTACTGTCGTCCACGCCATGCTTTAAACTTGGTTCCTCTGCCAAAGCTTCTTGGGTTGAGTATTGTAGCAAAAAATATGGCGGATCATATCAAGGCTATTCAAGAAGAGATGTGAAAAAATTTGGTGGAATCTAATGCCAAATACAAGGCAGTTGCTGATAAAAAGTGAATGGCTCAAGTATTTCAAGAAGGGGATCTAGTCATGGTTTATTTGAGCAAAGGGCGGCTGCCAGTGGGCACGTTCAGCAAGCTAAAAGACAAGAAATATGGTCATTTCCAGATTCTGCAGAAAATTAACGATAATGCATATGTCGTGGACCTTTTTGCAGATATGGCCATTTCTCCTACTTTCAATTTTGCTGATTTTTTTGAATATCATCCTCCTGATGGGTTGTCTTCTCAATTAACTAACTCAAGATTGAGTTCTTTTCAAGCAGGGGAGACTGATGTAGAACAGATTATAGAAGAATTTTTAGGACAGAAATGCGTGCAACGCTAGAATGGTCAGAATTGCGTGAAATTCAGTGGGTGACTTGGAAATGATATGCTGATCAATACTCATCGCATTGCCATGACGTATGCCACTTTTCGGGCAAATTCCTTCATTTTGGCCTTCAAAAGCGCGTTTTTGCTATTTTTAGTAATAATGTGTTGTTTGAGTTCGGGGAGTTACAATTGTCGTTTGGAATTGTCTTTTTAACAGATTGCTGCTTAAGTTTAGGGTTTTTGATTTACGCTCTTAATTAGAATATTTCTATTTTTGAAATTTTTAGTATTTTTCCTTATTTTAATTATTGCTTTCCTAGTTCTAGTTGAATTAGGGTTTGCAACCTATATAAAGGTTTTTTCTTTTCATTGTAAAGTTAACTTTCATTCAATAAAGAATTTTCTTTCTGAGATCTTATTCTCTAAGCTCGTGGATTTGAGTGCGTTACTTTTGTTCGTGGATTCAGACGATTCTCCAAGAAACAGACGGTGTCCTATTTCTTCACAAGCTTCTGCTACGTCAAACTGGCTATTGTGTGTACATTCAATACTTTTAAACATGAATTCTTGTTTGGAATGGTGGGCAGTTTGTGTTTATTGAATTTTAGTACCTTTAAACATGAAGTTGGTTATTGGGTATACATTCAGTACCTTTTAGCGAATTTTAGTTGGATGGCCTGTTTTGAAAATACTAATATTAGGGAATGTGTGTTCTCATTTGTTGTTAAGTTTGCCCTCCGTTTCATCAATTTTTAATTGGTTTTTTTGGTTTCATCCATGGAATCAAGAAAGTGAAGATTTGAAGGAGAAAGAGGCTATAACAGATTCAGAGAAGAAAGGAATTGAAAGGAAAAGTTCTAAAGATAAAAAAGATAAAGGATTTAAAAATTATCAATTTGTAACTCCTACATGGAAGTCTGAGAGTAGATGAACTTGCAAGCTACCTGCTCAATGCATACTCTTTAATTTGTGATAAAACTTTTTGTAGAATAGGTCATTGGGTGCTTTTCATTCTCTTGTATATACACACATGACATCTTTATCTTAAAGTTGCATTTTTTCCATAATTCTTTGCAAACTTAAGTGGATTGTTTTATCAAATTTGAAGTCAGAAGTCATGCAAAATTGATTTACATTTCTATTGTGACTGTTTAGAAATGGCTTTAGTGGTTCTTACAATTCCTTGATCTTCATTATTTTTTGGAATATTGTGCATGAATGTGTAGGTTATTATTTCTTTCTTATGTGTTATAGGTGGTTTTGGGTTTGTAATGCTGAATGGATGGAGGTGGTTGTTTGTGAGTGATAGGTTGTTTTGGATGGTTGTGTTTGTGATTATTTTTACAGGTGATTTTTTTTTATATACAAATCGGCATTATTTTTTGTTGTGTTTGTTGATGAGCAGGTTGTTTTTTTTTTTTTTTTTACAAGTGGTTACAAGTTCTTACTTTGTTTTATAAAGATTTTAAAGAGATAAACTTTAGAGAGAGTATCTTAGAGAGATTAACGAATTTTAGTGAAGAAAAATTAGAAATAGAAATAAATTTAAGAAATATTTTAGAGAGATTATTTAGAGAAATTAATTTAAAAAAAAAATTGGATAAGAGATAAGATTTTAAAAATAATTTTTAGAGATATCATATATAATTTTAGAGAAATTTTTAACAAGAGACATTAATTTTAGAAAATGTTTTTTTTTATGAAAATAGATTAATTTTAGAAATATTTTGTATAAGGTTTAGAGAGACGAGATTTAACATATATTTTTGATAGTATTTTAGAAAGAGAGAAGAAATATAGAGAAAAATTTTAGGGATAGAAAATGTTTTTTACAGAGAAAATTTTTAGGGAGATTAAATAATTTTAGAGAAAGGAAGAAATTTGGTTTAGTTGTTTTTAAGTTTTTTTTGGTAATTTAGTTGTCTAAGTTATTAGTTAAGAGAGAGTGAAAGAGGGATGAGTGTCACGTCCCGAAACCCACCCTATGCGGATCTCGTGTCGCGGGGCCGACCCGAAGGCCGTCCCTACTTTTTCCATTCCTGTATCATAGTACTATATGCAATGTACTAAAAATTTTAAACAATGAACAACGGAAGTCTTTTAAATAAATTAAATAGCGGAAGTCTATTAAATACATGACATAGTTCTACATAAGACAAAATGAGAACTAAACGTAACCGGCACCCGGGGGTGGTGAATACATGGGAGAACTAACATGAACTGATACAATACTTCAAAATGTCCCCCTACGCTCTCAGACTCCTACTGGGGTCTCGCAGCGTCATCACCTGAAATGGGGGGTAAATGGGGTGGAATGAGCTACAAAGCTCAGTAAGTAAAACAGATCTCCAACACTGGTATCGATGATCAATAAATCCATGAATAAGATAATGATAGCCAATCATAAGGAAGGAGATGCTGTGATAGCCAATGAAAATAATTGCCATGAGGGCCAATGGAAACAATTGCCACGAGGGCCAATGAAAAGTAATCACAATACACAATCAGAAGTATTGGTGTAAAATGATAATATAACAACAATGACGTACTGCCACAATGAACTGATCACGATCAAATCAATCAATGCAAGTCCTTCGAGACTTGAAGAATCATAAGGGATAGTGCCATTCAACAATCAAGTTCTGTCAATCATAAGAGATGCTGTTATTCTGTGTCAGGGCTCGGCAGACCCTCGATCTTTTGGGGCCCGGCATACCCCCTAGTGAATTCCAGTAAATTGTCATTTGTCCGTTCATGGACTTGACCCGTAGGTCCCATTCAATCAGATAGCATCAGATAGGTGTTGTGACTGAGCACAACTCCCGTGTTCATAAATATGTCATGATCATAAGTAATTCCATAGAATATAAAAATGGAATATCATTCATTCAATGAGGATACAACAGTAGGCCTTTCAAGGCATGGTTCAACATGATAACAATGATATAACAGTCAATTAATGTCCACAAGATAGAACAATATCACATTGTGGATAGCAATAACATGTGTGCTTTCAAAGCACAGTGAAACATGATAACAATGATACATCAGTCAATCAAATGTCCACAAGATAGGAAAATATCGAATTGTGGAACACAGGGATATCAATACATTCAAGAGTACGAGTTTGGCAGTAAAAGAATAAACTTGGCTTGTGGAAACACCACATGTAAGAGAGAGTGATCCACTTACCTCTATCGTGATTCTAGATCAGGAATCCGTGAGTGTACCCTTGCCTTTCGAGTTCCCTATATATCAGTGAATACGTTTCAGAATAAATGTTATTCATCAAATTTTATGCCTTTCTATCATAAGTATTTCAAATACTAATTTAGACTTTACCATTGAGTCCGGAATGCCGAATAAAGTCGGTTTAGGCTTTCGCGGAATTCCATTTGGACTTTTGTACTAAAAAGGGCAAAATGGTAATTTTGCACTTTTACGGTATTTATCCTTCGGGGTCCTGTCTCGTAAAATGGACCCCACCATTGGACTCAGAACGTCCGAGATAATAAGTTTTGACTATTCATTTGTATCATTTGGACTTCGTTTGACCCATATTTGAAATAGGGGCATTTTTGTAAAAATTAATATTTTATAAATTTTCCTGTTTGGGCCTTAATGGAATTTCTTAAAACATTTGGGGCCGGTTCATAATTTCTAAAAGCTACGATCTGAACCAGTTGGTTCAGAACCAGAAACCCTAAACCGGTCTGCCCCCTTACTAAACCAAACGGTTCAGTCAATTCTTGAGAACCGGATTCCAATATCCTGGTTCTTACCTTATCCGTGGTTGGAATAAGCCCAAACCCAATTTCCATTTCCTATCTCCATAGCCAAACAAGCCTAATCCATTTAAATTAAAAACCCAAACGACACAGTTTCACTTACCCATTCATTTCCGGTCGGGTCCCGACCCGATCCGAACCCGGATCCGGTCTAAATTTAACCCAATAGCCTCGCGATATTCCGGTCGTCTTCCCCAGAACTCCGGTAGGGTTCCGGTGGTGAACAGTCACCTTCTCCAGCGACGGCCACACAATTTCAGTCAGTTTTCAACCCGTTTTGAATGCCATTCTCTTCCCTTCTTCCCAAGGATTTCAAATCCACTCTCGGTTTCCATTGAATCCCTCCCCATCTTCACGAATAGGGGTTTAAATATCTCTGGCTGATTTTCGGCCAACTGGTTTCTTTTTATTTCACGACTGTTTCCTAACTGTTTTGATCCTAATCGATTTCTAATGTGTTTCTGCATTTATAAGGATCATTTTCATAAACAAATTTCAAGGTTTTAAACGTAAAATCAGTGAAACCCAAATTATTCATGAAACCTGTAACTCAGTTTTTCTCCTTGGTTTCTTAACCGTTTTCTATCATTATTTTTGCATTTAAAAGCTAAAATCATGCTTATCAAGACCCTAGCTTTAAATCAAACATTCATGCTTCAAATCACAAAAACAGAACTTAAAATACTCACCTGGGTTTTCGGTTCTAGCTCACTGTGACCCTCCAAACCCTTCTGTTTTTGCTCCTGAGTTCCTTGACAATGTCCCTCTCAGTCTCAGTCTCTTTTTGTCCCTCAACTCACTCCCGTATATACCTATATAAAGAGAGAGACTCCACCGCCTCTCTTCCTTTCTCTCTTTCTCTCTCTCGATTACTCCTCCTTCTATGGCCCCTTTCCTTGACTTATATTCTGGTGTTCCCTCTGCCAATTGCAACTTTGCATTTAATGGCTTGGGAGACTTGTGTTGCACACTTTTATACATATATCAGTATTACATACATCACACACACACACTTCACCCAACCGACACACACACACCCTCATTTAGTGCACCTACATACTGCCCAAGGGCAGTTTCCCTTTTCCCCTTTTCTTTTCCTTTTATTTCTTATACATATACATATATACATAAATATATGTATAATACATTATATTATATACATATATATACACATAAAATACATCTTTTTATACATGTATATACATGTATGTGTAGGGATATAAATGCATTTTAAATCATATATACATACATTCCTTTTGGTCGGGCTACTCACCTATGTTCACGTATGCATGCATGGAAATACGTGTATGCACGCATTACGATGCAATGCCCTATGGTGCTCGGGTGTTACCCAGCCTTGGTCATTCAGTTCCATCATTTACAGTTTCTAGTCATACGTTTTCATGAAATACCATGATATACATATCTTACCGTTCAAGTTACATGTTTTAACCGACCTACCTCGGTATACGTGATGTATCCCGGGTCGGGATATTACATTGTTACCCCCTTAAAAATAAGTTTGTCCCCAAACTTAGCATATACTACTATGAAAATAAGTGTGGGTCCTTGGCGCGCATATCATCTTCTCGCTCCCAGGTAGCCTCTTCCATCCGGTGATTTCTCCATAGAAGTTTGACTAATGGAATAGTCTTGTTCCGTAGCACCTGATCTCGACGATCCAAAATCTGAACTGGATGCTCTATGTAACTCAAATTTTCCTGGACGTCTAGCGGTTCGTGCTCGATCACTTGATCTGCACTTTGTATACACTTCCTTAGCATCGAGACATGAAACACATTGTGAACATGTGCTAACTCTGAAGGTAAGGCAAGCTCGTAAGCTACGGGTCCAACCCTCTTCGTGATCCTGAATGGCCCAATGTATCTGGGGCCAAGCTTCCCTCTCTTGCCAAACCTGACTACTCCTTTCATGGGTGATACTTTCAAGTATACAAAATCGTCTTTTGCAAACTCTAAGTCCCGTCGGTGAACATTTGCATAGCTTTTCTGTCGACTTTGAGTTGCTAATAAACGCTGTCGGATCAGTTGTATCTTTCCTGTGGTCTGTTCCACTATCTCTGGCCCATAGAGTTTCCTTTCTCCCACCTCTGTCCAACACAGTGGTGATCGGCACTTCTTGCCGTACAATGCCTCATATGGCGCCATACCAATACTAGCTTGATAGCTATTATTGTACGTGAACTCCACCAATGGCAACTGATCTTCCCAACTCCCTTCAAAGTCTATGACACAGAAACGCAGTAAGTCTTCTAAAGTCTGTATCGTCCTTTCCGACTGGCCGTCGGTCTCGGGATGATACGCAGTGCTAAGACTCAATTCCGTGCCCATAGCTTGTTGTAGTCCCTTCTAGAATCATGATACGAACCGAGGGTCCCTATCAGAAACAATTGATACTAGAACTCCGTGAAGTCTAACAATCTCTCTGATGTATAGCTCGGCTAGTCGCTGAAGAGATTGTGTCGTCTTAGTTGCCAGGAAGTGAGCTGTCTTAGTTAATCTATCTACGATGACCTAGATAGAGTCACTCCCGTTGACTGTCTTTGGCAATCCTGACACAAAGTCTATCGTGATGTGTTCCCACTTCCACTCAGGAATGGGCAGTGACTACAGAAGTCCTCCAGGCTTCTGATGTTCCACCTTAATTTGCTAGCACTTGGCACATCGTGCTATGTACTCAGCTATGTGACGTTTCATCCTAGACCACCAATAAGTATCCTTAACATTGTGATACATTTTGGTGCCCCCTGGATGTAAGGCAAACTTCGAACTGTGTGCCTCATCAAGAATCTCTTTCCTGATTTCGGGCACGTCGGGTACGCAGATCCTACCCTGATAATATAATATTCCATCTCTCACTGTGTACTCGGAATCTATGCCTGTCTCGGTTCCTTGAAGAAGCTTCGCCAGCTTCTCATCCTGAGTCTGCTGCCCCTTGATCTTGTCCACAATCGACAAACCGACTGTGACGTTAGCACATAGTGCTTCGGAACTGGGCAGAACTATCTCTATTTCCATGTCCTCCAAATCTCTCAGTATTTCTGTCTGTGTTGTCAACAGGCAAGCTAAACTTCCTGATGACTTTCTACTAAAAGCGTCTGCTACCACATTTTCCTTTCCTTGGTGGTACTATATGTTGACCTCGTAGTCTTTCAATAACTCTAACCAACGGCGTTGTCTCATATTGAGCTCCTTCTGTGTAAACAGATACTTGAGGCTCTTATGGTCGGTGAAGATTTCGCACGTGGTTCCGTATAAATAGTGCCTCCATATCTTCAAAGCGAAGACAATGGCTGCTAGCTCAAGGTCGTGTGTCGGATAGTTCCCCTCGTGGGGTCTCAACTGTCGGGAAGCATAGGCTACCACTTTTCCGTTCTGCATTAACACACACCCTAAGCCCTTGAACGAGGCATCACTATAAATTACAAAACCATCAGTTCCTTCTGGTACTGTCAATATAGGAGCTGTAACCAGACGCTCCTTTAACTCTTGGAAACTCTTTTCTTGTTCCTCTGTCCAAACAAAAGGAACACCTTTCTGGGTCAGTTTGGTAATAGGTGTAGCTATTTTGGAGAAGTCCTTGACAAATCTCCTATAGTAGCCTACTAACCCCATGAAACTTCGCACTTCCGTGACACTCGTAGGTTGAGGCCAATTCATGATTGCCTCGATCTTCTGGGAATCAACAGAGATTCCCTCTTTACTGATCACGTGTCCTAGAAATGCTATACTAGGAAGCCAGAATTCGCATTTCTTCAACTTGGCGTATAATTTCTGCTCCCCTAACCTCTGTAGGACTCTCCTCAGATGTACCTCGTGTTCTTCCTGGTTCTTAGAGTAAACCAAGATGTCGTCTATAAATACAATCACGAAGTCATCCAAGTACGGCTTGAACACACGGTTCATCATGTCCATGAATGCAGCTGGGGCATTGGTCACCCCAAATGGCATAACAAGGAACTCGTAGTGTCCATACCGTGTCCTAAATGTTGTCTTCTGAATGTCAGTGGGTCTGACCTTCAACTGGTGATAGCCGGACCTCAGGTCAATCTTCGAGAACACCTAGGCCCCTTTCAATTGGTCGAACAAATCATCCACTCTAGGCAGTGGATATCTGTTCCGGATGGTAACTTTGTTCAACTCACGATAGTCGATACACAGTCTCATAGTTCCATCCTTTTTCTTTATGAACAATACAGGTGCACCCTATGGTGACGAGCTGGGTCGTATAAAACCCTTGTCCAATAATTCCTGCAACTGGAGCTTCAGCTCCTTCAGCTCTGCCGGTGCCATCCTATATGGAGTCTTGGATATCGGTGTAGTGCCTGGCAATACGTCGATGCAAAACTCGATCTCTCTGTCTATGGGCATTCCTAGAAGATCATCCAAGAATACTCCGGGAAATTCCCTAACAATGGGAATCTTCTCTAACTCAGGCTGCTGGGACTCAGTGTCTTGAACACTACATAAGAATCCGTGGCATCCCTTGCGAAGTAGACGCCTTGCCTGGATAGAGGAAACAAAGTAGGGTGGGGAAGCCACTCCTGTCCCCTCAAAGTTAACTGTTGGAAACTGGGGATTCTGTATGAGGACTCGCTTGGCCACACAGTCTATCGTAGCGTGATTGGCGGCCAGCCAATCCATTCCAAGGATAACATCGAATCCACAAATTTCCAAGGGTATAAGGTCAGCCAATAAGTGTGTATCCCCAATCTGTATCCCACAATTCCTATACATGGTATCCCCCAACAATGATTTCCCTGATGGTATAGAAACATTCAGTAAATACCCTAAGGGTTCCGTCACTAGGTTCAATCAAGCAGCATATGTATGGGATACAAATGAATGTGTAGATCCAGTGTCAAATAAAACATGAGCAGGCTGTGAGCATACTAAAAGAGTACATGCGACTACAGAGGTTGTAACCTGCACGTCTCCTGGTAAAAGGGAGAAAACTCGTCCTGCCTGCTGCTGGACGTTCCCCTGTCCATTCCTTTGGGCCGGAGGTCTAAGTGGTGCTACTCCAGTTGTTGGTGCTCTAACTGAAGCAGTGCTGGGCGTGGCCTGATCCTTCTGAGGGCATTCTCTTGCAAAATGTCCCTCTTGGCCACAGTAGTAGCAAGCGTTGCTGTCCTTGAGACATTGGCCCTTGTGAATCTTATTGCAACGAGAGCACTTGGCTGCCCCCTTTTTAGTGTTGCCTTGTTTCTTCTGACCGGACCCTGTCGCTGGTGATGTGGCTCCAGGTCTGGTGAATGTAAATCCATGTCCCGAAGTAGAAGGCCCTTGCTTCTTATTCTGGTTGCCTCCATGCTTCTGGTTCCCTTTCCTCTTGGCGAATTCCTCGCCACTCCTTTCTATGACTCGAGCTGTCTCTACTACATTATCATAGGTAGCCAGTCTATGGGGTACCAGTCTATCCTTGATAGGCCACCTCAATCCTTCCTCGAACTTGCGAGCTTTCAGATCCTCGGTATTGACAGCACTTGGAGCAAACCTGGCCAATTCAGTAAATTTGGCCTCGTATTGCTCTACCGTCATTGCCCCTTGTTGCAGTACCATAAACTCTGCAACTCTTCGGTTTCGTACTTCTTGTTGAAGATATCGGTAAATCGTTGCCAGTTCATGCCTGGCTCTTTATCTTCCTCTATCATCCACCATTTATGTGCCATCCCTTTGAGCATATAAGTGGCGTATGCCACTTTTTGGACTTCAGTGCATATCAGGATTTTGAAAATCCTGTTCATCTCTAATAACCACTCCTCAGCTATAATGGCCCCTCCCGTACCGTCGAATGTTGGGGGTTTCATTTTTTGAAACCGCTCATATAAGTATGCAGCGTCTCGCTCGTTTCCTTGACAATTTCCTACATTGTCGCCTGCATTGACAGGCTGCTCCTGTTGTACTGGCTGTGCTGGTTGGCTAGCACCAGCCTGAATCCGTGGTAGACTTTCAATGACAGTCTGCATCAATCTTTCCAATTGTTCTAAACGATCCATAGGTAACGGACCTTGCCTCGTGTTTACCATGACTGTGAATAGAATCAATGAAGCTAACCAATGAGGTAACTAATGAAATAACCAGTGAATAACCAATGAGATGTCCAGTCAATGTGTAAGACAATTTGTCCATGATTGTCAAACATGAAATGTCAGTCATATGTAACAGTCTTAACTCTAGTCCTATCTCCCATGACTCACAATCGAACCTAAAGCTCTGACACCAAGCTGTCACGTCCCGAAACCCACCCTATGCGGATCTCGTGTCGCGGGGCCAACCCGAAGGCCGTCCCTACTTTTTCCATTCCTGTATCATACTACTATATGCAATGTACTAAAAATTTTAAACAATGAACATCGGAAGTCTTTTAAATAAATTAAACAGCGGAAGTCTATTAAATACATGACATAGTTCTACATAAGACAAAATAAGAACTAAACGTAACCAGCACCCGGGGGTGGTGAATACATGGGAGAACTAACATGAACTGATACAATACTTCAAAATGTCCCCCTACGCTCTCAGACTCCTACTGGGGTCTCGCAGCGTCATCACTTGAAATGGGGGGTAAATGGGGTGGAATGAGCTACAAAGCTCAGTAAGTAAAACAGATCTCCAACACTGGTATCGATGATCAATAAATCCATGAATAAGATAATGATAGCCAATCATACGGAAGGGATGCTGTGATAGCCAATGAAAATAATTGCCACGAGGGCCAATGGAAACAATTGCCACAAGGGCCAATGAAAAGTAATCACAATACACAATCAGAAGTATTGGTGTAAAATGATAATATAACAACAATGACGTACTGCCACAATGAACCGATCACGATCAAATCAATCAATACAAGTCCTTCGAGACTTGAAGAATCATAAGGGATAGTGCCATTCAACAATCAAGTTCTGTCAATCATAAGAGATGTTGTTATTCTGTGTCAGGGCTCGGCAGACCTTCGATCTTTTGGGGCCCGGCATACCCCCTAGTGAATTCCAGTAAATTGTCATTTGTCCGTTCATGGACTTGACCCGTAGGTCCCATTCAATCAGATAGCATCAGATAGGTGTTGTGACTGAGCACAACTCCCGTGTTCATAAATATGTCATGATCATAAGTAATTCCATAGAATATAAAAATGGAATATCATTCATTCAATGAGGATACAACAGTAGGCCTTTCAAGGCATGGTTCAACATGATAACAATGATATAACAGTCAATTAATGTCCACAAGATAGAACAATATCACATTGTGGATAGCAATAACATGTGTGCTTTCAAAGCACAGTGAAACATGATAACAATGATACATCAGTCAATCAAATGTCCACAAGATAGGAAAATATCGAATTGTGGAACACAGGGATATCAATACATTCAAGAGTACGAGTTTTGCAGTAAAAGAATAAACTTGGCTTGTGGAAACACCACATGTAAGAGAGAGTGATCCACTTACCTCTATCGTGATTCTAGATCAGGAATCCGTGAGTGTACCCTTGCCTTTCGAGTTCCCTATATATCAGTGAATACGTTTCAGAATAAATGTTATTCATCAAATTTTATGCCTTTCTATCATAAGTATTTCAAATACTAATTTAGACTTTACCATTGAGTCCGGAATGCCGAAGAAAGTCGGGTTAGGCTTTCGCGGAATTCCATTTGGACTTTTGTACTAAAAAGGGCAAAATGGTAATTTTGCACTTTTACGGTATTTATCCTTCGGGGTCCTGTCTCATAAAATGGACCCCACCATTGGACTCAGAACGTCCGAGATAATAAGTTTTGACTATTCATTTGTATCATTTGGACTTCGTTTGACCTATATTTGAAATAGGGGCATTTTTGTAAAAATTAATATTTTATAAATTTTCCTGTTTGGGCCTTAATGGAATTTCTTAAAACATTTGGGGCCGGTTCATAATTTCTAAAAGCTACGGTCTGAACCAGTTGGTTCAGAACCAGAAACCCTAAACCGGTCTGCCCCCTTACTAAACCAAACGGTTCAGTCAATTCTTGAGAACCGGATTCCAATATCCTGGTTCTTACCTTATCCGTGGTTGGAATAAGCCCAAACCCAATTTCCATTTCCTATCTCCATAGCCAAACAAGCCTAATCCATTTAAATTAAAAACCCAAACGACACAGTTTCACTTACCCATTCATTTCCGGTCGGGTCCCGACCCGATCCGAACCCGGATCCGGTCTAAATTTAACCCGATAGCCTCGCGATATTCCGGTCGTCTTCCCCAGAACTCCGGTAGGGTTCCGGTGGTGAACAGTCACCTTCTCCGGCGACGGCCACACAATTTCAGTCAGTTTTCAACCCGTTTTGAATGCCATTCTCTTCCCTTCTTCCCAAGGATTTCAAATCCACTCTCGGTTTCCATTTAATCCCTCCCCATCTTCACGAATAGGGGTTTAAATATCTCCGGCCGATTTTCCGGCCAACTGGTTTCTTTTTATTTCACGACTGTTTCCTAACTGTTTTGATCCTAATCGATTTCTAATGTGTTTCTGCATTTATAAGGATCATTTTCATAAACAAATTTCAAGGTTTTAAACGCAAAATCAGTGAAACCCAGATTATTCATGAAACCTGCAACTCAGTTTTTCTCCTTGGTTTCTTAACCATTTTCTATCATTCTTTTTGCATTTAAAAGCTAAAATCATGCTTATCAAGACCCTAGCTTTAAATCAAACATTCATGCTTTAAATCACAAAAACAGAACTTAAAATACTCACTTGGGTTTTCGGTTCTAGCTCACTGTGACCCTCCAGACCCTTCTGTTTTTGCTCCTGAGTTCCTTGACAATGTCCCTATCAATTTCAGTCTCTTTTTGTCCCTCAACTCACTCCCGTATATACCTATATAAAGAGAGAGACTCCACCGCCTCTCTTCGTTTCTCTCTTTCTCTCTCTCGGTTACTCCCCCTTCTATGGCCCCTTTCCTTGACTTATATTCTGGTGTTCCCTCTGCCAATTGCAACTTTGCATTTAATGGCTTGGGAGACTTGTGTTGCACACTTATATACATATATCATATTACATACATCACACACACACACTCCACCCAACCGACACACACACACCCTCATTCAGTGCACCTACATACTGCCCAAGGGCAGTTTCCCTTTTCCCCTTTTCTTTTCCTTTTATTTCTTATACATATACATATATACATAAATACATGTATAATACATTATATTATATACATATATATACACATAAAATACATCTTTTTATACATGTATATACATGTATGTGTAGGGATATAAATGCATTTTAAATCATATATACATACATTCATTTTGGTCAGGCTACTCACCTATGTTCACGTATGCATGCATGGAAATACGTGCATGCACGTATTACGATGCAATGCCCTGTGGTGCTCGGGTGTTACCCAGCCTTGGTCATTCAGTTCCATCATTTACAGTTTCCAGTCATACGTTTCCATGAAATACCATGATATACATATCTTACCGTTCAAGTTACATGTTTTAACCGACCTACCTCGGTATACGTGACGTATCCCGGGTTGGGATATTACAATGAGAATTTTAAAACAAGGTTAATTATGTAATTTTACATAAAGTTATGAGTGTAATACAACCATTTTATTGTTTCTAAGGGTAAAATGGGCTTTTTCAAAAAAAATTCCGATTACATCATCCATTTCTGTTACTCTCACTAACATCATCTGACAACAAGGGAGAATCTGATACAAATATTAACATTAGAAAAGGAACATTGTTATTTTAGAAACCTTAATGGTACTAGCTGTAATTATCATAAACCCTATGAAAGGTGATGCTGCACTTTTCGACTCGCAATAAGTATGGGCTCCGTGACCTGTAGAACACTCAGAAAAGGAATTAGAGGACCACCGGATTGGCTCCGGCGGAAGCCGCTCCGATGCTTAAGTAAGTAAACGGAATTGAAAAGACTGTATTGACAACCAAAGAATGAGCATAAAAATAAAGCGTACCTTTAGGGTTTAATTTATAGATCATGGCCTTCCTAAGTTGATTAGAATTTGGTGCCATGAATATAGGGATTTGATCATCGGAGATTGCAGTTACCTTGTGGAGTATTGTGTCGTAGATAGAGATAATCATAGATAGTAGTTTCCTTGTTGAAGACTGTTTCCTTATTCCCTGCTTGGCAGTTGTTAAGGAAACCATAAGGTCGGAACCATATGAAATACTGAGTGAATATTTCCCAGAGCATAAGGTCTGGAGGATATGTGCATGAGAATGTCTTGGAGGCTTCGCCTGTTCTGTATGACCGAGTTTATCGGCTGTGTAGGATATATGTATGAGAATGCCCTGAAGGCTGTGACTACTCTGTATGACCGAGTTTATCGGCTCTATAGGATATATGTATGAGAATGCCCTGAAGGCTGTGACTGCTCTGTATGATCGAGATTATCAGCTCTGTAAGCACATGTGTCTCAAGGTGATTGGTGTGTCTGTTTGTGGTATATCAAAAGGTAAGTATAATTATCATTTGATTATAAGAATTAGTTGGGCCTAATACCAGAAAAGAAACTAATAATTTTGCATTACTTATAAAAATTTTAGAACTTTTGGGAATTATTGAGCCAAATAAAATGTTAAATGTTGTAATAATATATATATATATATAGATAAGATGAAATTCCATCTCTTTAATTCATTTTAGCACAGGACTCTTTATTGTCACTTTCCTTTTTTAGTTAAGGAAGTTCACTTCACATTTTTTCTTTTAAAGAAAATAAATGTGCACAAATGTCTCTTGATTAAAAAAATAAATATAATGGCCTTTTTCTAAATGTAAGGACAAATAAAACAATTTTGGAATATAATCCCTTCAGTCAAAAAGAAAGTGCAAATACCATTCTTCTTCTAGAAGGTTTATGATCCACAGATCATGTTGGAAGGTTTTATCTAGTCTATCTCAAAATTATTATCCCAAACTTGTTCTTATTTAAACTTAAATAGTCTAATTCAAATCTTATTGAGTTCTTGCTGCTAATTAGGACTAACTCAATCGCTAACATGCTCCATTGGTTGTTTTACTCCCATTAGAAGTTTATGGGGGCTATTTCTCATTCTCCACCTCGCGCTGATTTGGAACTTCTATTTCAAGACTCGTATTTGCAAGATTTTGTGGTTGTTCGATAGTAATCGGGTTTTTCTAAAATGTTCAAATTTAAGTGACTCTAACAAATATATAAAAAATTCTTATTGATCTTCAAAATATTTATAAAGGTCTAAAGCTCCGTGGGTAGATATCAACAATACAAATACCACTTTTGGGTGAACTTTTTTTTATTTTTTATTTTAGGTTCACTAAAATATAGAGCATAACAGAAGAGATGAGGTTAATGATGCAACGAAAATAAGGGGAAATGAATGCATAAATAAGGACAATCTCTAAATTTGGTAAGGGTAACTTTCTCCTACAATCTGTAACGTATACAATGAATATGTGTTTTTTTATTTTATTTAAAATTTATTTTTTAATTAAAACTAAATAATCACATGATATACATGTGATTGCATGCGTAGAGCATTAAGGTCGTGATACGTACATGGGTAGGAGGAAGTTCCTCTTACCTGATTTGAAGCCAAATAATGTTCAATAAATAAAGGGTAAATTGCACTTACATACCTTGAGGTTTAGTCAAAATATACACAGACTCCCCAAATTTCAAAAATTACACTCAATACTCTTGTTAGAGTTTGTCTGAAGACGGAATAAACCAAAATACTTAAAGATCCTTCACATTTATAGCAGAATTTAATTTGAAATTGTGTAAAATAAAGTCAAGAAAAGTAAGGAAATTTCCATTAAAATCAATAAAGAGCTTAGGACATCTCTAGTGGTTACTCAAATCCAAACTCAAAGTTAAATTTGAGTTAAAATCCATAAAAAAAAACCTTCTCAAACTCTAAACTCAAACACATACTAAATCTGATTTTACTCAAACTAAAACTCAAATTTGTACCTTACTTTTCATGGACTCCAATTTATAACTGTAACTTAACCTGAGTAACACCATTAGAAAGCATGAACTCAAAGCCACCTTTTACTCAAATTTTAACTTAAATTTGAGTAAAATTTTGAGTCACCACCAGAGATGACTTTATACACACCATCATATATGTATATATATTATGAGGCAGTTTTCATTAAATTGTGTTTGAAAATTGATTAAGTTGGAGGACATAGCTAAGCATCTACGACTGAAAGTGAAGAAGGATTGAGGCTTGTTGAAATTAGAAAGATAAAAAGAAGGTTCAAACAGATAACACATACTCAAGAATATTTATAACACATTTTCAAAATAGATCATGTATAAAACATATGAAGGTTCAAGCGGATATAATACATGCATTTCTAAAACACATCATTTTCAATAGCAGAGTTCAAATATCTAAACAAAAAGTAGATGATGAAGAGTTGTTCACAAAACGTATAGTAGTAAATGTATTTCTTAAAACGTGGTTCAGATAATTACTAAGAAAGGGATAGCACAACATCAAATAATGAATACACACGAGAAGGTACTCTTGGAATCTGATTACAAATAATGGATAACACAAGACGAATGACAGATACATATTACGCACATTGAAGAATCACATATTGAGTCGGAGCGCTATGTGGGTAAGCCTCATCAAGAGTTGGAGTGCCACGTAGGTAAGCCTCGATTATTAATTCCATAACGAGCAGAGCATCATGTGGGTAAGTCTAATCATAAGAGTCAGAGTGCCATATGGGTAAACCTTGTGTAGACACAAGAATTGAGTCAGAGTACCATGTGGGAAAGTCTCATCACAAGAGTCAGAACACCACATAGGTAGGTCTCGAATAGACACAAGAATCAAGTTAGTCTCATCACAAGAGTAAAAGCGTTATGTGGGTTAGTCTTATCACAAGAGTCAAAGCGCCACATGGGTAGGCCTCAAATAGACACATGAATCGAGTAAAAGCGCTATGTGGGTAAGTCTCATCACAAGAGTCGGAGCACCACATGGGTAGGTCTCAAATAGACACGTGAATCGAATTACACATTGAGTCAGAGATCCATGTGGGTAGTTCTCATTACAAAAGTCAGAGCACCACATGGATAGGTCTCACACAAACACGTGGTCGGATAAAAACAAGTATGATTCAGGTTGAATAGTCAAAATTGGTTCACACAAATCATTTTTCTCATTAAAAGGGGTGCTATGGTTTATAGACATTTTTGCTAAAGAATTTAATCGAGATTCAAAGCATACAACATCTTTCAAATCAGTACATAAGAACGTTATTTCAAGATATAATCATGATGATCATAGCTTTCAGATATTTCATAAGGTGCAAAATAGACTTTTTGAGTAGATAAAAAAATTCACAAGGTAGACATTTGGAAGGAGGATATAAAATCCACTGATTCAAGATACTGGATTACTCACCTCAAGTTCTCAATCTGTTTTCTCAACCTCATTTCCCTTGTCCTTAGTTCCTAGATTTATAAGTTAAACGCACATAACACTATACAAGAACATAACTAAAACATTACTACTGGCCACTTATTATTTTTTTGTAACTTAATTTTTTTCTAACAGACTCTATTTGTGGGTCTAGCAGCCTTAAAAACTTTAAGTTATGTCCCATCCCTTTTTTTGAATTCATTTAATAGCTAAATTAATGCTTGAGACACAATGGGTATGACTTTATTTTTTGTTCCATATTTTTTAGAATTTATTTGGATGAAATGGACCTTACCATTGAGTCTGAAACATCCAAAATAGTCAAAATAGACTCCCTTTTGTATTTAATTGGCTTTGGGCGTCACTAAGGGCATAATGGTAATTGTGACATTTCTCGTGTCTAATTTTTGGAATTTTATTTCATAAAATGGACATTGCCACTGGGTCTAGAATGTCAAAAAAAAGTCAGAATACACTATTCCTTTATTTTATTTGGGCACGGGACATTTTATTATAATAAAATTAATTTTATTTAGTTATTTTATTTTATATATATATATATATATATGTATTATTAATATTATTTCACAAGTACCACAGTGGCGCAGTGGCACACGTATGGTGCTTAAGTTCCTCACGTGTGTAGGGTTGGAGGTTTGAACCTGGAGAGCTGCAGTTCCCAATTTTTTTTTCTTCTGATTTTCGATTTGCCAAACAGCGGATAAAGGCAAAATCAGGGATAGGATATCCCAGGCCCACACACGGTTATTAAATCAGGGCATATCCCTATTACAAACGGACCAAAATTTTATTTAATTCATTTAAACCAAAGCTCAAAGTGGCGTAGTTTCATTTAACTTGTTTCTATGCTTAGGTGGGTTCTGACCCAACCCATACTGTTCATCTTCTTCCCCCCATCCCTGTCATTGTTTTCCTAATTCTTTAAACTTTTAAGTTCTATTTCATGAGGTTTCGATATTGTTTCTTCTCTATCTCCGATCCCAAACAACTTCTAATGTCCCAACTTAGGTTTTCTCGTTGATTTGGGAGGTCGAAATTAGCTAAATAGTTTTGTTGAAGGTTCAGGGCCATTCTGAATAATGGCTTCGTTCATGGCCATTCCTACATGACAATCCATGGTTCTTGGCCTATTTTGATCCTCACTCCAGTGACTTAAAAATCACATTCCAAAAAGCAAGTTTAGTGTTCAATTTATGAGGTTGGATTTCTAGACTGTGACCTATAACTTGGTATATCTCCCCCATTTTGGTCCATTTTCAAAGATGTTTGGTGTTTTAAAATACTTGGGTCGCCTAGTTTCAGTCCTACATGAAAGAGACAGGTTTTGTTTTGGTCAGTTCAAACCCAAGCTTTGGAGATGCCACTAATGGTGATTTTTGTGGGTCTCACTGTTCTAAGCCTTATTACGCCTCCCTTTTATTCCAAAATCGTGTTACAACATCAACAAAGACCATGCATGCACTCTATCCCTATTAAACAACATGTAATAGTACAATTCTTCTTAGAGAGAGAAAATCAGTTCTTAGGTGTTTTACCTTCTACAGTGAAGCTTTTCTCATTCTTTGGGTTCAACTCTGATCTTCCTGAGCTTCTAAGGTCTGTTTCAAAGTCTGCATGCAAGCTTCTATCTTCCTTTCCTTCTTCTTCTTCTTCTTCTTCTTCTTATTTTCTTTATTTCTCTCTCTCTCTCTTTCTCTCTCTCTCTCTCTCTCTCTCTAACTAAAACTCGAGGTTTGAAACTGCATAAAGTTTCCCTTTACACAATATCTAAATGTTGTCCATATACACTCAAGATCTGAGTGTACATTATGAGGGATTTGTTTATGCAATTTACTTGGCTAGATGTTTGGTGCAATGGGATGGCAACACATCACCTTTTTTGAATTCTCCCTACCTAAATCCACCTTATGTACATATCTTTTGGCTATCATAACCCATAAGTGTTGATAGCTTAGTGGGTTTAGACTTTGGGTAAGTCTCTCCATGGTTCAAGGTCTTGGGTTCAATTCCTTGGGCCAACACTTTAGCCTACTTTTCTTCTTTTTCTTTCACACATGCATCACATTTCATTTTTGAGTATTTATTCACTCTCAAAGTTTCTTATAATTTTTTTGTAGACTCTTTGATTAAGCATGCTTTACTCATGCATCATTAGTCTTGCCTTAAGTTGGTTTCATGCACTAGTCTTCCAAATTTATTCAAGTGTTAGTCCCTGATTAACGTCAATCGTAATTCGTCATCAAGTTATGATTGTAGTCATTAAATTACTTTCTTAAAATTGATAACCTCCAATCCATAACTAATCGTTCTTATTTATACATTTGTCTCTATATTCATAGACTATTAGTCTTAAACAGAATTGTCTATGATTAATAAGAGAGTTCTCTTATCATAATCATCATTATCCTTAATCGCTCCACTAAATTTGGGTCGAGATGTTACATGGTTTGTTTTAGTTATCATGGTTCTGGGGCCCTAAAAACTTGAATAAATATTCCCTTATGTCTAAAAATTGCACAGAAACAAGAAAACGAATTAAAATAGTTGAATCCTTACCTCTTTTGGGTTGAGCTAAAATTTCCCAAATTCTCATATCTTTCTTTCTTCTCTGTCCATCATATTCGCCCTCATTCTTTGCATGAAATCTTTTTCCCTCTTTTTTAGTTTGAGTGTATGTACATAAGGTTTAAGTTGTATAATATATATATATATATATGAGGTAGAATTCCTTCAAGGCTAAGGAAAGCTTTTAGTTGGTTGGCAATGGTGTCTATGGGAGGCTAGGGTGGGCTATTGCAGATTTTGCAACACCCACATGGTGGCTGTGCATGTGCTCTTTTGTAGCAAGGCTACATGTGTAATACCCCAAAAATTTGATAAGACTCGGATTTCACCTTAACCTAAGAAAAATATATTATGTGGCATTAATGATTTAAATAGTTCAAAATATGGTAAGCCATAATGGGATTTAATACCGTACTTATAAAAATGACATATGCTCGGGAAATTAATTTACCTTGTCAATTGGTGCCAAAATAGACGATACGGGGTCAATATGAAGAATTAATCATAAAAATAATATAAAATATGAACGGGCATTCGATGTTGGTAAAATAAATAATAATAATGTCAAAGCTTAGTTCTGAGCCAAATTTGTTGACATTTTATAAGTTAATGTTCTATGAAATAAAATAATAAAGACGGTAAAATAAATATATATTTATATGCCCAACGCAAAATACATGATACTATGTATATATATAGTGGTGCGGCTAAATGCATTTTAATATAAATATTGAAGCAACAACCTGCATATAATCCAATAGACACAATAGTTAAAATATAAAAATAAGAACAAAGAATAGAAAGAATGCTACAACCGTCCCTCTTCCAAAAGAAAGATATAATAATAACTATTATGTATATATACATAGATACAGAATTTAAATCACGTGAGGAATTATAAGGATTTGGGTAGAATATTCTAGAGGCAACTAGCGACAACCGACATAGAAATAATCGGTATATTTCAGTTCTAGACCATTCTATCGTTCATAAATTTCCATTAAATGCCACACAGGAAACGACTTCTGGTTCTAGATGCTCACGGTCTGATCTGCATCTTCTCTTCCTTGCCTACCTCCTGATTTTTCCTACACTTCTTTCCTCTGTTTTGTACCGATTGGGTCAACTAAAGCACCTGGATAGATCTCTGCATAAACGTTTGAAGGCCGGTTGATTAAGAGTTGTAAACCAGTAAATTAATCCAGCTGTATAAATCAGATTTTGGGCGCAAGAAGCAGCTCTTGGCTGCTAGCGTTGGGGAAGAAGCTGAACGGCTGCAGCTCTGGATTTCTTGATTTTCTTCCTCCTAACAATCTACCCAATCTGAAGGCAGGTATAAATCTCATTCTCTGAATGGAAAATCTCTAATAGAAATTATATTTAGTCAAACAATGATCAGCTGTTGGAAAAAAATTGGATTATGTAATTGATTTGAATTTAGTCCCAGCTATTTGGTGAAATTATGCATGGAGAAGTCTTGTACAGTAGTATAAATTGACCTTTTGGAGCTTCCCTAATTAGTTAGTATTTTGCCATAGATATAGATCAGCCTTTGAATTGAATATAGCTCAATTATTAAATTGAATATAGTTTAGTTATTAAATTGAAAGTAGTTCAGATTTTAACTTGAATATAATCTTAACTATTGGATGGGATGATGCATAGAAATGTAATCCTATAAAGTAGGATGAAACTGTTTTTGAACTAGACGACATACACTAAGATTATTCAGTATGCAGGTGGGTTGAATCATGATATGTTGTCCTGTTATATTCCTTACATGGCATAAGATTTAAATGAATGAAATTGTGTGTGTGGAGGAGCGGTGTCGTACAGTAGTTCTGAGCAGTTCACGCCCAAATGGTGAACTGAACTGAACTGAATTTATTGTGGGAGTTTCTTCAATCAATTTATCTTTTAAAATAGATATTAATATGGCATAGAATGTATTTATATTGTTTTCTGCAAATTATCACTATCCATATGAAATCATGAATAGAAATGTGGTGCGGTGCGATGACTCTAATCAGGTCACTTCTCAGGGGTTAACTGATATGTATATTAGTTTTAAAATAATATGCTGCACTATATTGAGATATTATAGATAATTAATGATCAAAATACGAGGTTTTCTGTCAACCTACTTGGCATTTCATATTACACTGGTCAGTGTTTATTATGGCAGACCCGTAATAGGAAAGGAATAGATTTTTGATTTCAGTAAACTCTGTCAAAGGAATTTAGCTACAAATGAATATCATATATTAATTTAATAAAATCTTTAATTGAAACTACAAATTGTAACTGATTATTCCTATGTAATTACTTAAGCATGATAAAACTTGGATTTGGTACCCCACTGCTACAGCCTTGAAAATCTGCTTTCTCAAGTGTGATTCACCCTCGACAGTTGCAGCATATTTACATGAAAGGAGTAGGTAACAACTGTAGCATTGGTACTGGTTTTGGTTCTAGAAGTCAAACTGAGGGGCATGGAACTTTATATTAAAATCCAACATTAATAAAGTAGCTAGCAAATATTTTAATGAGATTTAGGAACATGGAACTCATATTAAATTCAAGGTCTAAACATTATGATTTAATGCCATGTGATATATAGGTTACCAAGTTGAACCAAAAAGAAACCAAATTAAGGTCAGTTAGCAAGCTACATGATTATTAATTAATATCTGTGATTACTGTTCTAAGACTTCCGAATCTAGAATCAACTGGAAGGGAAGCCGAACTAGTTGCAACGAACTGTGAGTAACTCAGACTCCTGACTTGGTGTATATTTTCTGTATTACTTAAACTTGTATACTGAACTGCTTTATATGCTGAACTGTTTATACACTGAACTGTTTCAAAATGCATATGCTTTCATGCATACCTCTTGATCTGCATTACTTATGGCATGATTTTGTTCTATCTTGCCTTCTGATATATCCTGTTGATTCTGTTGAAGTCTGTTGTTCTGTTACCTGTCCTTTGGAGTCTATTTGATTCTGTTTGTCATGTTGAGTCTTATCTGGGGCCCACTACTGGATTGAGTATATCAGTGGATGGATGGCTGCCTCTGTGGGACGCCCAGAGCTCAGCATCCACTCAATCCTATCTGATCTGTTCCGCTCTGATACCGACCCCAGTCGGAGGTGTGCGATATGAGGCCCTCCATGTGAGGGGGGTGGATGGGAAGTAATGCCATCCCACATCGCCTGGGGAAGGTTCAGGCACTTTGAGCTGTATCCGTTCTATTTGAGCTGTATCTGTTCCACTTGAGCTGCATTATTCTATCTGAGTTACATTTGAGCATGCATATATATATATATATGAACTGGTTTTGAAACCCATAGCAGGAACCTATGTTACTCATTGAGCTTGTTTAAGCTCATTCCATTTATTTAACATTTTTTTCAGGTGAAGGCAATGATGGCAAGGAATAGAAGGGACCCAGAAGTTAGTTAGGCAGTTTAGATGATGACTAACCATTTTTGTATCCTATACCATTTTTGGATGTTTGTAAACAAGTACAATGATGTACCTTTTGTCAATCTATGTATATATATCAGATTATATTTGATGCTCTGCCAAAACAAAATGCATTCTCTATTTTAGTTCCGCTGTTGAAATTTTTATATAGTGAATGCGTTAAACTTTGAAATTATAAGTAAATGGCCTGAGGTTAGGATTACTATCGATATTTTGATAAAGACAAAATACGATGGGTGCCTAACTGGCTGGTTACATACCCTTAATCAGCATAGGGTGGGTTTTGGGATGTGACAAACTTGGTATCAGAGCTATGGTTGGTAAATAGTGAGATCATCAGAGCAAAGGTTAAGGATTCTTGTGAAACTGATTAAAGGTGATGTTCCTTGGGTGACAAGAATGATCGGATGATCAATAATTTTTGGGAGACAATTGATGAATTTGATAATTTGAGGATTATATTAGAGCTTAGAGTTCTAATGATGCACGGGTGATTAATATTAGGATGTTAAGATCGGCAGAGTCTGGAGTCTAGAAGTTACGTATTAAATAAACTCATTATGGTAAGTGTTTATTTGACTGACAAACACTGTTCTTTTATAATAGGTAATCCCAGCGGAAGTAATACTATGGATTCAGAGCGTCTGGATAAAATAGAATGCCTACTAGAACGAGTTGTGGAAGCTCTACCTAGAGGAGGCGGGGTTGAGCCAATGTGGCGTGACCAAATTGGTAATCGAGAAGCTCGATTGGGCAATGAGATAAACCGATCACCCCAGTACATACAGTCCCAAGACTTGAAGCTGCCGACATTTGATGGTTGTAGTGATCCTACGGTAGTAGAAAAATGGTTGTTAGAAATGAGCCATATAGTTCGGGCTCTCACCTATAATGAAGAGCAGAAGGTGACCTATGCCACACACCTGTTCAAAGGGAAGGCCCACGAATGGTGGCAGTTAGAAACAAGCCGGGAACCCAATGCAAGTTGGTCGAGATTTACGGAACTCTTTAATGAGAAGTATATTCCTCAAGAAATACGAGATCAGAAGATAGCTGACTTCTTAACACTGCAGCAGGGAGGAATGACTATCAATGAATATGAGGCCAAGTTCGCTGAGTTGGCTAGTTTCCTCCCCAGTGTCATCAACACTGAGAATGTCAAGGCCCGCAAATTCGAAGGAGGCTTGAAAAGGGCCATACAAGACTGGATCAAGCCCCAGAAATTAGCCACGTACCAAGAGGTGGTGGCAATAGCGAGAGTAATAGAACAGAGCAAAGGGGAATTTGCTAAGAAGCAAGGGAATCAGAAACAAGGAGGAAATCGGGGCAACGGACTAGGAACCTCATCTTCCAAACCAAACATGAGAGTATGTAGTATAAGGGTGGAACCTAGCCTGAAGAAGGCCAAATCCCACAATGGGGACAAATCTAAATGCCCCACTTGTCGAAAGTACCATCAGGGGCAGTGCCACAAAAAGATCAGCGCTTGCTACGTCTGTGGGCAAGTCGGACACTATATAAAGGCTTGTCCCAAGAGGGCTGGTACTATACAAGCTGCATTACCTCTCATGCAAAGTTCCTCACTGGGAAATGAAAGACCCGGAATCGAGCAGCAACAATCACGGGAAGTTTTGTTCAACACACTTAGTGATGATCAACCCTCTACCTCAAGAGCTGCAGGTATATTCACACCTTTCTGTATTCATTGTTGGTTCCTCACTCTCATAAGTGTCATTCGCACTATGTTAAGCTAAATATAAGAACTAAATTCCTAGGTTATTTATTCGCCATTTTGATTCCTTCAAGAAGAGTCACTAAAAGAAAATACTAGATAAGGGTCAGGTAGAAATAAAATCTTGGGTTCTCTTTACCCAATTAGTGGCTAACTAGAAGTCTTTAAAAGGTTAATCCATGATCAAGGATCATAGGAGAACATCAAAAAAAAAAAAAAATCCTTGTCTTGGTGAAGTGATTCCCTGTGATATAGATAAACCAATTTGATTGTCATCACCCTGAAGTAAATAACGCAGTTGTGATGAAGAATTTCTGAAATCGATTTCCATTTTGAGCCATATGGACTAGAAAGCACTAAAGAAACTTATGTATAGAACTTGAAAATCAATCATGACATAGGAACGAGTTCGTATTTTTGGTTGCATAGCATCTAATTTTTATATATATATATATATATATTCAGAGTCTATTATGAATAGGTCAACTGTGCAAACGTATGAGGCATTTGATGTTGATGGTGTCTTTACTATTATCTGAATGAATTAAGCTTAGGGCTACCCTATTTTCTTCATGTCTGGAACCTATGTATCTATTCACTATACACTCCTACTGTTGGATTCAGAAGGTGTTTTTTTTTATTTAATTGATGTATATTTATTCCCGATTTATTTCTAAGGGGGAGAGATTATGATGTGGCACTACACTCATATTTCAATTCTGATTTTTCTTTCAAGGGTTAATTATACTATTTCTTTTGTAATCATTTGGCATTGTACAATCTACGTTGACATGCACCTGACTAGTAAGTAGGTGAGATAATTTTTGCTATAAATGGATCTCAGTTGAAACACATTGAAGATTAAACTATGTTCTTGATGTGATTAGCCACCAGGAAAAATGGTGTCATGTGTAGATTAGACATGACATGTAATCGTAGGTTAATATTGGAATGATTTTAATTACTTCTTAAATTCAGTTGATGGAAATCCTTTGTCAACCATTCCTATCGGTCACCATTTCGGCTAGTGGTAGCAGTGCCTGGTATTTTGAGTTTAGTAGGAATATAGGCTGTACCTTAAAGTGTTATTTTGTGGTGGTTGATTGAAGAGTTCAGTGTTCATATTGGATCAGTAATCTGTAGAGTTGATAATTGGTGTTGATGGTTTGTAATTTCTTTTACTTTTTGCACTATAGGTTCCTTCGATCTTTAGAAGGGAACGACTATAGGATAACTAATTTTGTCAATTATGATTGTGGTTGAGGAAATCCAAATACTTTAGTTTGTGAACTCAAACTTAATTGGCTGATCCTAGGAGATGATTTCTACTTGTTTGAGGGTGATTCCCAACTTTGAAATAAAATGGACCCAATGTTGAATCTTGGGGATAGTAAGCATTTTGTGGATTAAATTTCATGTGAATTTAACCTTACATTGTATACTTGGAGGATTATAGATTGGTGTTAAATTGAAGAAGTAATTGAAGTTAAACCTTGTGACATTTTAGAGACACTAGACATTAGACTATCTCACGGATAAATTTGATTGATAATGACTTCCTCACTATAAGACTAGTTGAGTTTTGGGGACAAAACTCTTTTGAAGGTGGATAGATTGTAATACCCCAAAAATCTGATAAGACTCGGATTTCACCTTAACCTAAGAAAAATATATTATGTGGCATTAATGATTTAAATAGTTCAAAATATGGTAAGCCATAATGGGATTTAATACCGTACTTATAAAAATGACATATGCTCGGGAAATTAATTTACCTTGTCAATTGGTGCCAAAATAGACGATACGGGGTCAATATGAAGAATTAATCATAAAAATAATATAAAATATGAACGGGCATTCGATGTTGGTAAAATAAATAATAATAATGTCAAAGCTTAGTTCTGAGCCAAATTTGTTGACATTTTATAAGTTAATGTTCTATGAAATAAAATAATAAAGACGGTAAAATAAATATATATTTATATGCCCAACGCAAAATACATGATACTATGTATATATATAGTGGTGCGGCTAAATGCATTTTAATATAAATATTGAAGCAACAACCTGCATATAATCCAATAGACACAATAGTTAAAATATAAAAATAAGAACAAAGAATAGAAAGAATGCTACAGCCGTCCCTCTCCCAAAAGAAAGATATAATAATAACTATTATGTATATATACATAGATACAGAATTTAAATCACATGAGGAATTATAAGGATTTGGGTAGAATATTCTAGAGGCAACTAGCGACAACCGACATAGAAATAATCGGTATATTTCAGTTCTAGACCATTCTATCGTTCATAAATTTCCATTAAACGCCACACAGGAAACGACTTCTGGTTCTAGATGCTCACGGTCTGATCTGCATCTTCTCTTCCTTGCCTACCTCCTGATTTTTCCTACACTTCTTTCCTCTGTTTTGCACCGATTGGGTCAACTAAAGCACCTGGATAGACCTCTGCATAAACATTTGAAGGCCGGTTGAGTAAGAGTTGTAAACCAGTAAATTAATCCAGCTGTATAAATCAGATTTTGGGCGCAAGAAGCAGCTCTTGGCTGCTAGCGTTGGGGAAGAAGCTGAACGGCTGCAGCTCTAGATTTCTTGATTTTCTTCCTCCTAACAATCTACCCAATCTGAAGGCAGGTATAAATCTCATTCTCTGAATGGAAAATCTCTAATAGAAATTATATTTAGTCAAACAATGATCAGCTGTTGGAAAAAAATTGGATTATGTAATTGATTTGAATTTAGTCCCAGCTATTTGGTGAAATTATGCATGGAGAAGTCTTGTACAGTAGTATAAATTGACCTTTTGGAGCTTCCCTAATTAGTTAGTATTTTGCCATAGATATAGATCAGCCTTTGAATTGAATATAGCTCAATTATTAAATTGAATATAGTTTAGTTATTAAATTGAAAGTAGTTCAGATTTTAACTTGAATATAATCTTAACTATTGGATGGGATGATGCATAGAAATGTAATCCTGTAAAGTAGGATGAAACTGTTTTTGAACTAGACGACATACACTAAGATTATTCAGTATGAAGGTGGGTTGAATCATGATATGCTGTCCTGTTATATTCCTTACATGGCATAAGATTTAAATGAATGAAATTGTGTGTGTGGAGGAGCGGTGTCGTACAATAGTTCTGAGCAGTTCACGCCCAAATGGTGAACTGAACTGAACTGAATTTATTGTGGGAGTTTCTTCAATCAATTTATCTTTTAAAATAGATATTAATATGGCATAGAATGTATTTATATTGTTTTCTGCAAATTATCACTATCCATATGAAATCATGAATAGAAATGTGGTGCGGTGCGATGACTCTAATCAGGTCACTTCTCAGGGGTTAACTGATATGTATATTAGTTTTAAAATAATATGCTGCACTATATTGAGATATTATAGATAATTAATGATCAGAATACGAGGTTTTCTGTCAACCTACTTGGCATTTCATATTACACTGGTCAGTGTTTATTATGGCAGACCCGTAATAGGAAAGGAATAGATTTTTGATTTCAGTAAACTCTGTCAAAGGAATTTAGCTACAAATGAATATCATATATTAATTTAATAAAATCTTTAATTGAAACTACAAATTGTAACTGATTATTCCTATGTAATTACCTAAGCATGATAAAACATGGATTTGGTACCCCACTGCTACAGCCTTGAAAATCTGCTTTCTCAAGTGTGATTCACCCTCGACAGTTGCAGCATATTTACATGAAAGGAGTAGGTAACAACTGTAGCATTGGTACTGGTTTTGGTTCTAGAAGTCAAACTGAGGGGCATGGAACTTTATATTAAAATCCAGCATTAATAAAGTAGCTAGCAAATATTTTAATGAGATTTAGGAACATGGAACTCATATTAAATTCAAGGTCTAAACATTATGATTTAATGCCAAGTGATATATAGGTTACCAAGTTGAACCAAAAAGAAACCAAATTAAGGTCAGTTAGCAAGCTACATGATTATTAATTAATATCTGTGATTACTGTTCTAGGACTTCCGAATCTAGAATCAACTGGAAGGGAAGCCGAACTAGTTGCAACGAACTGTGAGTAACTCGGACTCCTGACTTGGTGTATATTTTCTGTATTACTTAAACTTGTATACTGAATTGCTTTATATGCTGAACTGTTTATACACTGAACTGTTTTAAATGCATATGCTTTCATGCATACCTCTTGATCTGCATTACTTATGGCATGATTTTGTTCTATCTTGCCTTCTGATATATCCTATTGATTCTGTTGAAGTCTGTTTTTCTGTTACCTGTCCTTTGGAGCCTATTTGATTCTGTTTGTCATGTTGAGTCTTATCTGGGGCCCACTACGGGATTGAGTATATCAGTGGATGGATGGCTGCCTCTGTGGGACGCCTAGAGCTCAGCATCCACTCAATCCTATCTGATCTGTTCCGCTCTGATACCGACCCCAGTCGGAGGTGTGCGATATGAGGCCCTCCATGTGAGGGGGGTGGATGGGAAGTAATGCCATCCCACATCGCCTGGGGAAGGTTCAGGCACTTTGAGCTGTATCCGTTCTATTTGAGCTGTATCTGTTCCACTTGAGCTGCATTATTCTATCTGAGTTACATTTGAGCATGCATATATATATATATATGAACTGGTTTTGAAACCCATGGCAGGAACCTATGTTACTCACTGAGCTTGTTTAAGCTCATTCCATTTATTTAACATTTTTTTCAGGTGAAGGCAATGATGGCAAGGAATAGAAGGGACCCAGAAGTTAGTTAGGCAGTTTAGATGATGACTAACCATTTTTGTATCCTATACCATTTTTGGATGTTTGTAAACAAGTACAATGATGTACCTTTTGTCAATCTATGTATATATATCAGATTATATTTGATGCTCTGCCAAAACAAAATGCATTCTCTATTTTAGTTCCGCTGTTGAAATTTTTATATAGTGAATGCGTTAAACTTTGAAATTATAAGTAAATGGCCTGAGGTTAGGATTACTATCGATATTTTGATAAAGACAAAATACGATGGGTGCCTAACTGGCCGGTTACATACCCTTAATCCGCATAGGGTGGGTTGTGAGATGTGACAACATGTGCAACCTCTCTCCCCCCTACCCTTTTATTTCCTTTATATATATGCATACACACACTAACACATACCCAAGTTTGTGTTCCTACAGTCTTTTATCATTTACAAGGCACATGCCTTTCAAAAAATAATTTTAAATTTTTTTTTCTATTTTTTTCTTTTTTTCCCTAATTTCCCATAATTATTTATATATATTCTTATACCTCTATGCACACTAAAGTGTTTCTATTGGGTCCCTAATGTCATGTGTAGATCGCATGACTTTTTAGAATATTTTATATATTTTTCTCTTATTTTTCTATAATTTTATGTATTTATTTCATATTTTTCTTTATTTTTTATAATTATTAAATATTTACTTTATTTAATAATTCATGATATTTAATGTAATAAGTTTTTCACTTTAGGTTAGTGATAGATTGATCACTTAACTAGTTAGTCTCACCAATGTAGGTTAGGTTAGGTTAGGTTCACCTTGGGTTAGGTTTGTTTTTAACTCTACATGAGTCATGACCTAGTTAGGATTAGAGCCTATTGTTGAGTTGGGTTAGTCTTTTAACCTAGTTTAGTTCGTGTCATGATATAGTACCCAAAGAATTTTGAAAAGTTCCTTTTATTGCTAATATTTTATTATATTACCCTAAATCTGAATTTACTAGGTGTGGGTGTTACACTGTATATGAGTCGTCGATGGGGTAATGGCAAAGAGCTGGCACGTGGCTGGAAGTGGTGGTGGAATAGGAGAGAAGACTTAGTCAATAGTGTGGGTGCCAGCACCAGAAAAAAAGGATGTGTGTTAATCCATTTTTTGTGGATTTAAAGGGATCCCAACTGTTTCCTTCCCTTAAGGTGGAAAGGGACACCCCTTATGGAAGATAGAGAGATTGAGGAGTCGCCAGCTTATTTTTGGGCAAGAAACAAACAAACCGTTATAACAGAACATAATTAAAAGAAAACTGAAAAGGAATGAAATAATTAAAATTTATATCGCATTGTCTCCTAATTACATTCTAAAGAACCCTTGACATGGATCGAATAAAATAAGGCACTGAAATAAAGCAAAAACCAAAGAAAACATAGATCCGAGGGCTAAGATACGGAGTGAGAAAGTGTTAGGCACCCACCTCGCTCAATCCGAATGGATCGGCCTTTAATATTCACTTTCAAGGCTATTTTGTCATGAGAAAACTGAAAAGAGAGATATGAGTCTGGAAAAGAAAAATAATAAATTAACTATGTAAAGATAAAAGATAGAACAAAAAAGACAAAAAGAAGATCTAACTCGGGCCCGAAGGCTTCCTACGCATCCGTTTAGAAAACAGAATAGGAGTCATGTAGTTCTCCGGTTTACTCTCTTTGATCAAGAATGATAAAAGATATGAGATCAACCGGATCTAAAGAAAAAGAAACTGTTAAGGGTTTAAGGGCGTACCTTGTTTAGTCGTGGTAGTCGGGCAGTACTTTAGCTAGAAAAGTCTAGATCGGAGGCTTCTGTCAGGTAGATCTTCAGTCTGTTCTTTGGTTCAGAAAATGTCGCTTTGACTAGCTTCGCGAAAAGAGGTTATCACTTCGGCAAGGCTTCGGCCTCAAGAGAGGGAGGGTTTTTGTAGAGAGAATCCTAGAATTAAACTAACAACATAAGGCTATGGAAATTGTCTTCCCTTCGTATATTTTCGTGTCCTTAAAACTGATGACCTAGGGGCTCTATTTATAGGAAAATATAGAGATTTGATCCAAGGGTTTAAGATGAAACCTAAAATTGAGGGCTAGGATCATGTCTTAAGTGATAATTATTTTATTAAATAAACAAAAAATTAAATAAGAATGATTATCCTGCCTAAATGAATTAATAAATAATTATGAGAATGCACGAACCAATAGAATTGGTGTCTATATGCAAGAGCTAATGTAATACCCCGACTTGAGTTAAGTGGTACCGACCTGAATTAGGCAGTACTCAACCCGGGTTGGACCGGGTCGAAACATGTAACTCTGAACTATAAGCCAAATTATTACGTGATAAAGTTTAAAATTAAATCGAAATATTAAGATTACCCAAAATATTGGAATAATAACCACAGGCCATGAATAAAATTTAAAATGGTCGAGCGATATTAAATTGTCTAATAAGACTCGCAAGTCAAAAATGGCCAAAACGATTCAACCCCGAATTTGAAATGAGAAAAAATAATAAAAATAAAAGAATATACATATATATATATATGTTTACGTAAATATCTGTATATATATTAAAAGAAATGAAAAGAAAAAGAAGGAATTGGAAGAAAGTAGAAAGGAGTAAAAGAGTGGAGAGAAAAAAAAAATGGCAACCCCCGACCTTAAGGTCAGTGAAAGAGAGAAATGGAAAGGGAGCCATGTTTCACCTTCACAGCAGCAGTAGCAGCAATCGATGAGACCGTCTTTTCCCAAACTAAAAAGCAGTGAGAGAGAGAGAGAGAGAGAGAGAGAACAACAGGAAAAAAGACTTAAATTTGCAGAAGTTTCTTCTAGAGATGATTCTGTTAAAAGTGAGGCCAACACATCTGAAGGGGAGGAAAAGAAAGTCAGTGTAGAACATCTAATTAGGAAATATGCTCCTGGACAAGTTTAACAATCTACTATAAGGTGTCAAGGAACCTAAAGCAGAGTCCATCATCAAAAGTTTCTGGCCAGGAGTTACCGCACGATTTAAAATGAAAGAGTGACCAAGTGGGGTATTGTGCCCTGATTATCGTGGAAGTGGAATTGTGGAAGATGATAGGTGGATTAAGTCTGGTCTTGCTACATCTGGGCAGGATCAACGTATTGATATTGGTCAAGGAGGCTATTATGGTTTTCGGCCTGGCCAAGGAGGAAATTATGGTGGGTTAAGGAATCTGTATGGGTAAAATGGTGTATTTCCATCTGGGCCATTACTGCCCCTAGCTTCTCAGGGAGGAATTAAACATGGTGGCCCTGATGCTGACCATTGGCAAAGTGCTACTAGTTTCCAGAGGGGACTGATTCCTTTTCCTTAGTCAACACTACAAGCTGTTGATGTGAGCTCCGAACTTGTATGCATTCATGATTCTACAAGACCTTTGGTGTCTTCTAGAGATATATAAAACAAAAAAGAAGGTTCTTGAAGATGGTTTGCTGAATAGAACGGCTGTACTTGTCATTCCTGTCAAAGCTACAAACAAAAAGGACCATTCAAATGACAGGAAATGAGAAAAAGGGCTATGAAAAAGCTATTGTGATAACTGAATGGAAATGCAATGTTAAGAACTCAAGGTAAGTAAACCCAATCTCTATCATGTGTTACTCCTCGCCATGTTACATTCATTTCTTGATGCTGCCAGCTTGAATTCTATACCTGCCTGATGACATTGATTTCCATGATTTGATACTCGCTTCTGTTGTTGATTTATTGAGATCATGATTCTTGACATTCTTGTTGATTATATGTCATTTCCATGCTAGTTTGTAAGTAAACCTGAACTCTATCCTATGTTACTCTGAGTCATGTCACATTTATTTCTTGATGTTGGCAGTCTGTACTCTATACCTACCTGATGACATTGATTATCACGATTTGATACTTGCTTCTATGGTTGATTCATTGAGATCATGATTCTTGACATCATTGTTAATTATATGTCATTTCCATGCTAGTTCGTAAGTAAACCTGAACCTTGTTATGTGGTCCTTCCTTAGCGATGTCACCATTATTTCTTCATGCTGCCATCTTGTACTCTATTTTCTGAGATGTTTTGATTTCCACAATTGATATTGTTCTATGTTGTGGACTTGTTGAGTTATTGCATGTCGACAATCTAATATGATTAGCACGTATTCCCATCATTTGATACTTGCTTTTTTTGTTGACTCATTATTGATATCCTTATTCAATTGTCTGTATTTCCATATCTTGTGAAAACATGATAATCGTGATATTATTGAGCACCTGGAGTTATGATCTGTCACAACATCCGTCTGATGATGTTGATCTCTATGATTGATACGTACTCTTGTTGTTGACTCATTGATATCTCGATTATTGATATCTTTATGCGATTGCCTGTATTCCATATTCTATGGAAACGTGATGATCGTGATTTTATTGAGTACCTAGAGTTGTGATCTATCACAACGTCCGTTTGATTCACAGATGCTTGAGGACCCACGGGTCGATGTTGGGAGTGGCCTGATGATTAGTCCATGAGGGAAATTTTATATGCACAGAGCTCTAGTGACATGAAAGGATAGTGGCGGCACTCCCTACCAAAGACAGCGATTCCAAGGGGGGAGTGGCCTTGAGTGCATCGATACGGTTATTCGGGCGAGGCCCTAGATAGGCACTTATGAGACATCTGTATGTCAGCATCTATTCTATTTGTATCTCATATCGGTTATTGATATTTTGATGTTGCACTTACGATTTATTGGTTCCAGATATGCCACATTGAGCTGGTCCATGGTTTATCTATTGATGTACTCTTGATCCCAGATACACCACGTTGAGATGGTCCGTGGTTTATTTGTGGACATATTATCTAATCATGTCCATGGGTTATCTGTTGATGTATTTTCTGTTCGATGATGTGCTTGTTTGTCTATCCTTAGACGCGGATTGATATTTGCCTTCATTGATGATCTACTTCTGATTCATATATACCTTGTGAGCTTGTTTATGGTTATCTCTTGACATGCTACTTGTTGATGACGTTCTTGTTGATTTTTGAATTCAGATTGATATTTTACTACTATGGAAGCTATATGTTGTTCGAGTCATTCCTTATATTTGTTTGATGATTTATCTTGGGATGTGCCTTTGAGATTTATCCATTTGTTAGTGACTGGCTACTGTGACATTCTTGTTCTTCATATCCTGTTATGATACTATTCTTGTTCATTATTGTTCTTATCTAGCTTTTGAACTAACCTTGATCCATGGCAGAGGGATGAGTTTACTTACTGACCTAAATTAGCTCATTCCATATTTATATCTATTTTTCAGGATTTATCTCCATTGGATTTGAAGGCACAAAGATATGACACTAGTAGGCTAAGAGGCATCTCAAGTAAGAATCCGATGGCACTGAATTGTGGAGACTTGGGTTCTTGTAGACTGAATCAAGCTAGTCAAGTGAATGAAATGATATGATCGATTTCATTAAAATGCACTAGATATGTTTAGACATGGCTCATGATATTAGTACTCTGGAGATATTATATAACTGATTATAGATGTGCTCTATGGTATATAATTATGTGGTATATAGATGAGTTGCATTCCCAAGATGAAAAGTTTTAAATTTCGCTGCTCTGACCCTACATTTGGAATGCAATCCATCGTAAAGTTCAAAAGTTTGCCTTTGGTTGGTCGCATTGTTGGTAGGGAGACCGACAAGACGGCTAATTGGCATCACATCCACAACATCTGCGTAAGGTGGGATGCGGGGCGTGACAACTAATAAGATAAAAGAGAAATAGAATTTCAATGTATCTCTATTTAACGAAATATCAAGCAACCAGATTTATGAAAACTGTAAAAGTGGAAAATCTTAATTAAGCCTAAATAGACTACTATCACTCAAGATTACCAAATTGCCCCAAATTCGGTGGAGAATCTCATAATTGCCACAAGACATGTGAAATGACCAAATTACCCCTAATTCGTTACCAAATGGCTAAAATTATCAAAATACCCCCATGTGGGTAAAATGATATAAAAATTATAAAAATGCCCCTCAAGTGGCTAGGAAGTCCTACTAAGGGTATGATTGTGCCAAAATTGCCAAAATGCCCTCACTAGGCAAAAAGGTGCTGAAATTACTGAAATGCCCTCCGATGGGCAGAAGAGTCTTAACGGGAGTGAGACTTTATCGGAAAGAGTCTTACTTGGATTAGGACTTTGGCGGAAGAGTCCTAGCGGGAGTGGGACTCTATCAGAAAGAGTCATACTTGGACCGAGACTCTGACAAGAGAGTCCTAATGGGAGTGGGACTCTATCAGAAAGAGTCCTACTTGGATCAGGACTCTGCTAGAAGAGTCATAACGGGATTAAGACTTTATTGGAAAGAATCCTACTTGAACTAGGACATTGAGAGGAGAGTCCTAACGAGAGTGGGACTTTAGCATAATCATTAGTTTTTTACCACTTAATCAAGGATCACCAAATGAGGTGTTTATAGAAAGCCTCTCGTTGACCGAACTTGCAAGCAAGTGAACGTCAACGCAAGAAAAAAAAAAAAAAAAAAGACAACCATTTTGACTTTGATTGTGATTTTGACGCGGTCAGACTCATTCCTCTATGAGATTCCTACATATCACCCTCGGGAAAATTAGATCGTCCGTAGTTTGTGACTAGCTGAAATTAGTGTTGTCCTTACCAAATTTATCTAAAAATATTTGTCTCAATAGGACTATTGTGAGGTTCTGCCTTTGAAAATGAATCCTTGAGGTCTTACTTGATAAGAAATGTGATCCTAACAAGTCTTTCATAAGGTTGTGTTCTCATAAGATGATCTTACATCCTCGGACATTTTACCTACAAGGAAATTCCATCCTAGTAGGTAAGAGAGAATATGATAGACGGCTTACTTGAGACGAATGATATCCTAACAAGATGATAAGATGTGATACGATAAACGGCTTACTTGAAAGGAATATTATCCTAACAATATAATGAATTTGCGTCCTCAGACGGCTTTCTTGAAAGGAATGCTAGCTTAACAAGATAGTGAATTTGCATCCTCAAATGGCTTTCCTAAAAGGAAATGCTATCCTAATAGGCTGATAATGCATCCTCAGATGGTTTACCCGAAAGGAATACTATCCTAACAGGATGGTGAATTTGTGTCCTCAAACGGCTTTCCTAAAAGGAATGTTATCCTAATAGCATGATAATGCGATAAATGGCTTACCCAAAATGAATGCTATCATAACAAGATGGTGATACGATGGATGACTTACCTGAAATGAATGTTATCATAACAGGATACTTCTAAAAGAAATGCTATCCTAATAGAATTTTCATAAGATGACATCCTTAATAAATGGATTACCAAGATGGATTACGTCCTCAAACGTTTTGCCAAGATGGATTACATCCTCAGACTGTTTGCCGAGATGGACTACGTCCTCAGACTGTTTGCCGAGATGGCGCACGTCCTCAGATGGTTTTGCTAAGATGAATTACATCATCAGACATTTTTTTCCTAGATGGATTACGTCCTCAAACAGTTTTCCTAAATGGATTACATCCTCAAACGGTTTTTTCCTAGATAGATTACGTCCTCAGACGTTTATCCAGATGGATTACGTCCTCAGACGATTTGTCAAGATGTAGTACGTCTTTAGACGATTTTTTTGAGATGAATTACGTCCTCAGACGTTTGCCTAGATGGGTTACATCCTTAGATAGTCTTCCGAGATGGAGTATATCCTCAAACAATTTTTTTCTTAGATGGATTACGTCCTCAAACATTTTTCCGAAAAGGATTACGTCCTTAGATGGTTTATTGAGATGGATGAGAGACAAGATATGCAGGAAGCAGCCTTGACCTAGATAGAAGAAGGCAAAACTCAACTTAGATAGGAGTGTGGAAATGTATGAAAAATCATATTAATGAAGAACTCTTACCTCAGTTAGAGGAATATAAGATTTACTCAACTTAGAGAGGAGTAAGGAGAATGTACACAACTCAGATAGGAGTGAAGAAGACATACTCAACTTAGATAGGAGTAAAGAAATATTCTTATTGAATGAGAGAAAATGTTATGAAACACGGTTTTTTCATTTAAAGAAAATTTTGACTTTTGGCTTGGACTCTACTATCCCCTAGATCATTGGCAATCAAGTTGGTTGCTTAGGTCAAAAGAACGCATTGCTTGGTTTCAAATGGTGAGGTTCCCATCTTTGAAGATAATTGGGAAAAATTTGTTCGAGCTGTGAACTAAAGATATGAAGGCTTAGGAGACTTGATCAGCTAAAAACATATCTTCAAGTTTATGGATAAAATTCTTCTGCCCTTCTAAGTGATTTGAGAGATTCCTTTGAAAATTTCAAAGTATTTGTTTTGAGCATGATTCAGTATGACATTTGAGAAAATTAGAATCATTGATTTTCACAACAAATTGTTCATTTAACTAAGCATATTGGATGAAATCTTTGAATGAAAGAAATTTTGGGTGAACCAAAATGATGGAGAATTTACCCAAGATTTGGGCAAAGTTGTTAAGGCATGATAAAATGTGAAATGAAACCCTTTAAATGGAAAAAAAAAAAAAAAAAGGTTCTTATATTGGCATGAATGAGTCCCTTAATTAGGAAAAATTGTATGATTAAGAGTATGAGTTACTCTTAGAATGAACAAGGTGTAAGAGAGCCCCTTGTGATGCAAGGCCGAGTTACTTTAGAAAGTGAGAAAGAAATTTGGTACAAATAGGTAGGTAAGGAGTCCCTTGATGAGTTACTCTGAAAAGTGGGTGAAGAATGAAGACACAATATGGTGTGAGCTGGTTAGGAGGAAGCCCCTTATCTTGAAACCATTTGTTATATGATTCATTTCTTTGTGAGACCTTTTGAAAGAGCTCTTAGATGAAATATGACAATTCTCTTAAGCAAGCAAGACTTCAAGGTGGTCTTAGTATTAAGGAAGAAACATAGACTAGGGTACGGTTTACCAAATGAAAGTTATATAAGGCCCAAAAATCCATGTTCATGTTACCAAGCCCCTTGTGTGCATCTCTTTGATATGCATAACCTTGGTGTGCATGTCCTTTCTTGTATATGATTGATTCTTAGCATGGCCTTCATGACTGAGCCTAAAGTAACTTCTTAGGCTGTTTATGTATCTACTTTTTGGAAAATTAGGTCTAACGTAGTTCATTACTTGCTTGAAGCTCTTTGAGCCATAAAAGTTTGATTCACTGGTTTTTTACATCCTTACTTAGAAAATGCTTCTTTTGTTCAGGCAAAAGTTTTCTTTTCTTTACAATCTGACCCTTCCTTGATGGTTGTTTTGTCACTTTTTTGCTTGAAAATGTTTTTCTTTAGTGAGGCAAAGATTTTCTTTCCTTTGCTTTTGATTCTTCTCAAATGATTGTTTCTCACTTCCTTACTTGGAAATTTTTTCTTTCACACTGGACAAAGATGTTTCTTCTTTTTGATTTTTTGATTCTTTTATGAAGGCATTGAGAGAGTGCACATAGTAGGTTTCCCCCCTCCCCCGAAGGTTTTGTAGATGGGTTTAAAAAAGAAAGGCCAATCAAGTAGGCTCAAAGGGTTTTCAGGTGGATATCTTTGATATGGGTGATAGGATAGATTTGGTTTGCCAAGTGATGGCCTTGTATCCTTGGAATTGCTTACTTTTAGGGAACAATCACATTTTTTTAACTCATGATTTTGATGCTTACTCAGGGCCATGACCATTATCTTCTTTGGATGGTGATTAGATCAGACAAATGGATGAATTGGTAAACAATGAGAAAATCAAGATGATTGATGAAGTTTGATGATGCTCAGATTTAACAGATTCAATCTTATTATAAATTTGATGACATTCATTTTCTTAAAGAATCAAGATGAATCATGAAAACATTTTGTTGAGCTTTTCCTAAGAGACTCTTTATTGAAACATGAGGAAAGATAGATAACAATTATCCATGAAGAATAAAATAATGATCTTTGCCTTGGAAAGCTCCTTATTCTTGATTGTGAGCTAATCTTGGTTGATCCTTAAAAGAGGAGGCCTAATGGCTTATTCATGAATCAAATCTTGGATAACATGTCTCAATATGCTGCAATGATCAGTGGAGTAGCCTGAACATTAATGGTAGGTTAATGTTTGTTCAAATCATAGCTCTTGGGATTGGGTTTGGCGTGCACCGAGGATCCAAAGGTTGGAGATACCCTCATTCACAAAGCTTTTGAAAAAATTTTCTGCATGATGGAGGGAGTTCTAAGAATGACCTTGATGGGCACCTTTGAGATGAATTTGGCGGAGGTGAAGCAATTGAACTAACAGGCCAAGAGAACGACTATTATGGAGTTAAAATATTAACTACAATCTCTGAGTTATTGGGCTTGATATTTTGTGTGGGCTTCCTCAATGTTCCATCACTGATTGCATCCTCGATTTGGATTCCAGCCCTTACAAGAGCTTTGAAAGTCTCAAAGTAGTGGGCAAACATTGATTCATGGTGGATGGGGCGCAAGTTCTTCTTTACCATTTGTACTTATTCAGCTTCACTCGGCCTGTTGATCATCGGGTGATGAAAGCTGAAAGAGTCTCCTTGGGTTCTTGCTTGGTAATCTCAAAGTCCCTAAGTGTGATGTCCAACTCATTGTTGTACTTGTACTACTTGACAAAGGAATTGCAGAGTTGTTCCTAATCGTTGGATATGGGCTCTTCTAGGTCTAAGAGCCAACAAATAGCTGCCCTAGTGAGGGTTTGGTGGAACATTTGAGCCATCATTTCAATTGTAGCCTCTATTGGTTGCATTGCTCGAACATAGGGCTTGAAGTGGGTCTTTAGGCATGTAGTCCCATTGAATTTGTCTAAGTCTAACATTTTAAACTTGTAGGGCAAATGGGCCACTGGATATAAGGAGAGTTTGTGGATATCAATCATGTCATCTCCACGGTTGGATTTGCATATTATGGTTTCCATTTTTTCAAGCCTTTTGAGAGGGCCTCTTTATTAGTGTTGGGTTTTTCTTGAGGTTTGACTTCATTTTAGGGCCCATTTTGTTTAGCTCGATTAAACTGATCATGTATGGCTGCATCTTGGGCTTGCTAATTCTATTGGAAATAATCTTGAAAAGGTAAGTCATTGGGAGCATTGTTAGGCCCTGTTGGGAGTGGTGGAGGTGGTGGTAACAGTTTTTGGACTGTTTGGGAAAGCCTTTATGTTTTATCTCTATAATCAGCTATGTCTTTTTTTATTTCAGCCAAAATCTGAAGTAATTGATCCTGATCCACAATGACAATGTGGAGTGATTGGCTTGATTTTGATGCCATGATTTTCGGACTTAACTGAGGGAATAAGAGTTGCAATAAGGTAGGAAACCTCAATGGATTTTTTTATCACCAAATAAGTGTAGAGGAGTTTGAATCCAAGCCAATAGTCCCTAGTAATTATTGTAAGGAAATGCTATAAATTTAATGGTGAATAACTAAAGTATAAAAAATATAATAATATATAATTTATTGAATTCGGGCTCGGGATGTGCTTGAGTTTTCAAAGTATCAACCCAAGCCCAACCCTAATTTAAATTGGGTTTGAATTATTTTTCCCAAGCCCAACCTAAAGTATAAAAGATGATGCCCGAGCCCTAAACAATTCGGGCAGGGCTCGGGTTGGGTTCGGGTTAGCCCACCCAAGTTGCATCCCTAGTAATTTCTCAATCATCGGGGGACCTGTGTGTATTTTTGCTATTAGTCTAGTTTATCCATAAATAAAAGTATGATCGCACAAGAGTCAGGACTCTTCAACCAATTAAATAACCATATATACATATTCGTCTTATTTATAAAGTGACTTCTTTATCAAATCAAAGGTTTCTGGATCTCTATCTACCGTGAAGTAGGTAATTCATGGAAAAAAGTCTACTAGTAAGGTAGTATGAAGAAATTTAGTGATCATACAAATTAGTTTTAAATATATGACAAGAATGATTTTATAATGATGTTCAAATTAAAAGATATCTTGCATGTCAAATTTTGATTTGTATTACCATTGGGTTTTTTCATACCATCTTACTATTAGAATTTTTTTTTGTAATTGACCAACCAACCGAACCCTTATCACACCCTACATCATCCTAATTGCTCCACCGACCCCACAATCCCACATTCTCGCCCTCTTTACCATTTCCAATACAAAGTTCTATATTTTTCATGCCAAAACTATATTTTAGTATTGTTATAGTGTCAAAACATTATATTATAGCATTTCTGCTTCAAAGGTACATTTAATAAAAAAAAAAAAAAAATTCATTATATGAGCTATTGGAAGGATTACTATTTAGGCTGTTGGATCAACTTAAATATATAACAGTTGGATATATAAAGTGACCTCATTTGGTTCATGTAGACACCTCATTTTGTGACCCTTGATAAAGTAAGAGTAATTCGCTAATTGTGCCAGGAAACCTACTTTCAGTAGAACACTTTCTGATAGAGTCCCCCTCCTAGGACTCGTTTTGACAGAGTCTCATTCCTATTAAGACTTTTCTCGACAGAATCTCATTCCTATTAAAACTCTCCTATCAAAGTCTAATTCCTATTAAGACTCTTCAAGATAGAGTCTCATTCTCAATAGGACTTTCCCGATAAAGTCCCACACCTTGTAGGACTCTTCTTGTCAAAGTATCGTTCCTACTAGGACTCTTTAGACAGAATCCCATACCTAGTAGGACTCTTCTTGTCAAAGTCCCATTCCCATTAGGAATTTTTTAGATAGAGTCACATTTCCATTAGGACTCTGCTCGATAGAGTCCCATTCCCATTAGGACTCCTCTTGTCAGAATCCCACTCCCATTAGGTTTCTTCCCGACAGAGCCCCATTCCCATTAGGACTCCTTTTGTCAGAGTCTGTCACGCCCTGAATTTTCACAAACCTAGGGAGTGAGTGAAATGAATTTAAGAAAAGGAAATAAAAGATAATTTAATGGATTCAGTTGATTATGCATTTATTCCCCCATGTTTTCCCAAAATTAGAAATGAAGACTTGCTATTTGACTTAACCAAAATGGTCTCCTAATATCACTCAAACATCCCTCCCAATTAATATTCAAAATATTTTAAGTCATGTTCCAAAATGACTTCTAAAACAGCCCCAAAATATCTCTAAAAATGTCTTGGAATAATGGCCCAAATGGGCCCCAAATGCCCTAAGGCATGGGCTAAGAATAGGTCAAAAGGTCTACCAAAATTTGTCTAAGGAAGTGGCTAAACAGGGCCCATGAGAGTGGCCAAACATGACCCATTAAAGTGGCCAAACATGGCCCAAAAGAGTTGTCAAACATGGCCCAAGAGGATGGCCAAACATGGTCTAAGGATTGGTCAAACATGGCCTAATAGGGTGGCCAAACATGGCTCAAAAAGGTGGCCAAAAGTGGGTGTCAGGAGGCGTGTTAGGGCTGTCAAGCAGCAGGTGGCAGCACGCGCAGGCACGCAGGGCAGTGGGCATGCACGTAGGGGCGCGCCCCCTTTTTTTTGCCCCCCATAGGCGCGTGCGCAAGGGGTGGCTGCAGGCAGACGCGGGCGCACGCAAAGCGTGGGCGGGGCACGCGATAGGCTGGGCGGCTGGGCAGGGTGCTGGTCTGGGCTATTTCCTGCAAAATCACTTTAGCAACAGTGTATTTACTGCAGCTTAATTTCTCTATCCAACAGCCAATTTTCTCTATTTTCCAAAGTTTTACAAGCTACTTTTTTTTTTTTTTTTTTTCATTTTTAGCCTATTTCTTCAAAGTTTTTAACCCTCCCTTTTTGACACTTTTCCCACCTATTTAAAGGGTGTTTTACACACCTAACAAATCTTTTAATTTTATAAAATTTCAACATAGCCCCCTTTATTTTCTAAGTCTTTTCCTATATAATATTCATAATGCTTCATATAAATAAGGATTTATGCATTCCATCCTCACTCGATGGCTACAATTTCACAGAAATTAAACATACATCATTTAAATATACAATCCACCATATGTACCCATATACTTGAACTTTAAATGTTACAAACTTCATGTTCATTAGAAATATAAGGTCTTGCCCATTGTTTTCATGATATACAAAATTTCTACAAGTTTATTTCATATGGCTTAGGGCTTATGCCCTTATACAACTCAAAATATGCCCCCAAGGGCCAAATATCATCTGTGGTCCACTTCTCCTCCGCTCTTCAAGACTTCATTGAGTCTCAAGTACCGGGAGCCTCATTTGTAATATGATATCCCACGAGGGGCCAGCACAATCGCTGGTATGACATAATGCTAATGCAAGGAACAAAGTTAAGGCATGGCATGTGCAAGTGTACATTTATGATCTATATGCCTTTCAATTTATCAATGCTATGCAATGGCAATATGCATTACACATACATGCAACTCTATGCCCAACACATGTCTCACTTCACGGTCCTTCCCTGTCAGCCCGCTAGTACTGTATTATGTCTTGCTTTACGGTCCTCCCGTTAGCCAGCGAATATTGAAATTGGCCAGATTTTGAGTTTTTCACCACAGGATCTGCACCCTCATAATGCATAGCACCAAGTGCTCAACCCACACTATGTTTCCAAAAATTCAAGTATGCCAAAATGCCTTGATTTTTTTTCTATACAAGTTTAATGAGGCATTTTTTCAAATACTTGGTATCCATCTTAAATCATGCATCATCCATAAGTAAACTCTAACTTTCAAACCACACAATTTCTTTTACATGAACATATGCTATGTACAATCAATTTAAACACATGCTCATGTTACATGTTTACTATATTACCAATTCTCAAAGAACACATAATTACATAAAGCATCAATGCATTAAACAACAATATCTTCCAAAACACAAGGTCTATTCACATGAACATAAGTTACAAAGTAATGAATCAAACATATATTTAAGTTACATGTTCATCATTTTGACAAATTCTCAAATAACTCAATGAACACACAAGTATACAAATTATCAACTCTAGGTTTTTCAAAGCAACTATATCCTAAGTGACTTTTTAACAATAAGTAAACATATAAATCACTTCATCAACATATGAAACACTCCTAAACTTAACCCTATTCTTTACTTAGCAAGATATCATACCTAAAAGGGTTTTTCTCAACCCTAGGGAGTTGTGTTCGCTGTGCAGCTGAACCAATTGGTGAGAATGTATCTCTTGACATGGGGAACAACTTCCTAGAAGGAAGTCTTATGAGAATCCTAGCCTAGAGATGTGTTTTGGTGGCTTGAAACTTGAAAAACCCTAGGTTTTTCTTCGTTTTTCTCCCATGCACGAGCTGCTGTTATATTCTCAGACCAAATAATGAATTTTTATCTCTAAAGGGTTGTATTTATAGTAAAGGGGCAAAAAGAACCTTTTGCCCTTAATGAATTTGGGACCCCGTTATACTACAACCTGTCCCGAAACGCCTCAATTCGACATTTTAATTTAACCAAAGTTCTTAAAATTATTTTAAATAAAAATTTTCCAAACAATTTATTTTCGCTCGTTGGCAGTTTCAGCCGGACCCACCCAGGATGCCCTTTTGGTCCAATTTTTCAAACTGTCTCTAATTAAGCTCAAATATTTACAGGAGGTATATTTTAACATTCTAAGCATATTTATTTTCTACGTAATACTCAAAATATGCTTCTAAACATGACTTATGCCTAAATGATTCATGTATAACTCCTTGTCGACAAATAGTGCATGAATAGTGCCTTACCGGCAAAAACGAAAAATTTACCCTGATTTTTCAGATCTCTATAGAGTCCCACTCCCATCAAGACTCTTCTTGACAGAGTCCTAATAGGAATAAGACTCATCTTGTCAAAGTCGCATTCCTCGTAAGACTCTCCCATCAAAGTCCCATTCCCCATAGGGTTGTCCCGTTAAAGTCCCACTCCTAGTGAAGCTCTCATGTTAGAGTCCCGTGCTCAGTAAAACTCTTCCTGACATAGTCCCACTCTAAGTAGGACTCTTTTGTTAGAGTCTCATTCCCGATAAGACTCTTTTTGACAACGTCTCACTCCCAATAAGACTTTCCTATCAGAGTCTCACATCTAGTAAGACTCTTCTTCTCAGAGTCCCACCTCTAATAGGACTCTTTTGCCCACCAGATGGTGTTTTGGTAATTTTGACATTATTTTACATTTGGAGGGTATTTTGATAATTTTGACACAATCTTACCCTCAATAGGACTCTCTAGTCACTTGAGGGAATTTTTTAGAATTTTCATATCATTTTACCCATCTAGGGGTAATTTGGTAATTTCAGCCACTTAGTGATAAATTAGGCACATTTTCATACCTTGAGGGGTAATTTGGTTATTTCACATGTCTTTTAAAAATTTAGAGCTTCTCTACCGAATTAGGGGCAATTTGGTAAACTTGAGTGATAGTAGTTTATTTAGGCATAATTAGGACTTTTCATTTCTAGAGTTTCTATAAATTTGGTTGCTAAATATTTCCTTAAAATGAGATACATTAAACCTAGACGTTTGCATTTTAGAATTTATTTCCTAGTAAATTTTATTTTTCTTAATTTTCATTGGATCTTGCATGTAGACATCAATTCTATTAGTTCTTACATTGTCATAATTAATTTCTAATTCATTTATTTAGGATAATCATCCCTTAGAATAATTATTTTCAACACACAATTTCTATAGCTTTATGCTGTTAGTATAGTTCTAGAGTTCTCTCTCCAAGAACTTTCCCTCTTCTAAGACCGAAGCCCAGCTAAAGTGATGGTTTCCTTTCAAGAAGTAGGATGAAGCCCTGTCGAAGCGACGATTTCTAAATCGAAGAAGCAAGTTGTAGTTCTATCCAATTGAAGACTCCTAATAAGATTTCTTTAGGGCTGCAACTCGGTCGAGCCGGGCTGGGGTTGAGCCTTAACCAAGCCCAGCCCGCAATACAAGCCATCGAACCTGAACCCGAGCCTGACAAAAAATGCCTAATATCGGGCTTTTCTCGAGTACCCAAGAATTTGGGTTTTTTTTAGACTTTTTCAAGCTCAATCGGCTTTCGGGTTCAGGTTGGGGTTTGGGTTTCATGCATACTCTAAGGACAAAAAAAAAAATATTTCCAATTAAAATAGATTTAAAAATGTCAATACAATTAGATGATAAAATAAATATTATATGTTTAAAATATTAATGGAATAAACGATCAAGATCATATACATGTTTGAAATCTAACAATTCATATTAATTGAGGTATAAAATATTTGATTTTAAATAGTGGCAATTCGGACTCGGGTACCCGACTTCCCTACCCAGGCCCATCCCAATTTAAATTTAGGCTCAGAAATGTGGGTTTCGGGCCGAGCTTGGGTATCATATATTTTTGCCCAAGCCTGTAATTTCTCAAGTCGGGCTCGGGCTAGGCTCTGGTTTACCCGCCTAACTTGCACCCCTAGATTTCGTAAGTCGAAATGCTGCCTGACTACCATGATTAAATAAGGTACGCATCTCAAACCCTTAATAGTCTTCTTTAATTCGGTTGATCTTGCCTCTTTTATCTCTCTTGATAAAAAAGGATAAATCGGAGAACTATATGAATCTGATTTTGTTTGCTAAATGGATACGTAAGAAGCATTACGGCCCCAGTCAAATCTCCTTTCTATTTTTTGTTTATTTTATTTCTCTATGCAAGATCATTCATTCTTTATTGTTTCTAGTTCTACACCATATTTTTCCTCTTTTTATAATGAAATAGCCTTGTATGTAAATATTTGAGACTAATTCATTCAAATCGGGCGAGGTGGGTGCTTAATACCTTTTCATTCTGTACCTTAATACCTGAATCCAAATCTTTAGTTTCATATTGATCAGTGCTTTAATTTCTTTTAACGCATGTCAAGGGGTTTTATTAGTATGTATTTAGGAAACAAAGCAATATATATTTTATTTCATTTCTTCCGATTTTTTCTTTATATGTATTGTTCAATATGTGATGGATTTACTTGTTAAATTACTCAAAATAAGTTAGTGACTCTTCACTTTCTGTCAATAGAATATCTTTCTACCTTTAAGAAAGGTAACAACCGGAATCAATTAAATCCACACATAAGAGGATCTTTTCCGGCGATGACATCCACACTTCGCTAGCAAGAATAATAGGTGAGATAGCAAAACTATATTTCAGTTTTGACTATAATAGATAAAATAGCTCTTCCATTTGAAGCTGGCCTCGTAAGCAAATTCCATCATCACCTCGTTTTATCAACGTGTACCTCCACTACGGATTACAACCGCTCATCACTAAGAGATTACTTGATAAAATTAAAAACTAGGGAAGATTTTTATTACCGAATTTATAAAACTGAAAATTTAAATTAAATTTGGAAGTATATGTATTTAACGCATTCAATTTGGCAATTAGTCTTAAGTAATTTTTTTTTTATATAAAAATGTAAATTTACCTTTGAATAAAATTTTATATTAAGTTATAAATAATATTGCATTATAAAAAGAACTTAAAATCTTTTTTTAAAAGAAATCATAAATACTTAATTAGATTATCAGACTTTACCTAATTTGCAATTGCCATCACACGGTGTCAAGAAAATAAAGACCAAAATCCTAGAAAAAAGAAAAACACCCAAGTGGGTTGTGTATTGAATAAACGAAGCCAAAGATGAGCCCTTCATTGACTAAAGACCAAGCTGCAAAAGAATAATTTTTTTAGAAAAAAGTCTCTTGGTGAGGTCACGTATCCTTTGACTCTTTCCCTCTTCATAAACCCATCACCTATTCCACTTTACTCCATCACTCATCTCTCTTTCCCTCTCTCTAATACTCTTTTCTCTCTCTCACTGTAATTCTCCGAACTTTCTCTCTCTAAAAGATGGTTAACGACAATCTGTACATAACGGTCCCGAGCTTCTTTAGGTGTCCGATCTCTTTGGACGTGATGAAGTCTCCGGTGAGTCTCTGCACCGGCGTTACCTACGACCGGTCGAGCATCCAACGGTGGCTGGACAGCGGCAACAACACCTGTCCGGCCACCATGCAGGTGCTCCATAACAGAGACTTCGTCCCCAATCACAGCCTCCAACGCCTCATCCAGATCTGGACCAACTCGGTCCGAACATGGTCCCAATCTGAGTCGCCCGACTCCGAGTCACCCACCCCTCCTCAACTGACCCAAGACCAAGCTCGAGACCTCATCAAACAAATCGAGAACTACAAAAACCAAAACAAAAATTGCTTCGAGCACATATCAAGACTCGCCTCGTTCGCAAACGAGTCTGACGAAAACTGCCACTTCCTGGCGGCGATTGAAGGGTTTGCGCCGCTGCTTGTCGAAATTCTCGGCGGCAGTTTATCCAAAGATGTTAATTGCGCTGAAGAAGCAATTAGGATTTTTAACATGATCTCACACAAATATAGAAATAGAGAACAGTTAACAAAATTGATGATGGACCAAAAAAGTGCAGCTTCAATGCTGCTTTTATTACAACGAGGGAGTCTGGATTCGAGGATCGTGACAGCCAGGGTATTGGAGCACATTGCCATCGATGCAGAGTCGAAGCTGTTCTTCGCCGAGCACAGCGATGTACTATCCGAATTGTTCAGGTTAGCCAGTTCCGAGACAGATCCGAACGCCATCGAGGCCGGTTTATCTTGCTTGATTTGTATATCAATTCCTAAGCGAATCAAAGGGAGGATAGTACAACTCGGAGCCGTGAAAAAATTAGGGAAAATGTTGGCAGACTCGAATTTGAGCTTCTCGGCCACCGAAAAGGTTTTGAAACTACTTGAAATGGCTTCGTCTTGTACACAAGGGAGGTCCGAGATTTGTGAAGACGCGATGTGTATTTCGGCGATTGTGAAGAAGGTTTTGAAGGTTTCGAGTTCTGCGACGGAGCACGCGGTGACGATATTGTGGAGTTTGTGTTATTTGTTTCGCGATCAGAGGGCACAGGAGGCGGTGATGAAAAGCAATGGGATGACGAAGATACTGTTGCTGATGCAGAGCAACTGTTCGCCAGCCGTCCGGCAAATGTCAGGTGATTTGTTGAAGATATTTAGGGTGAACTCGAAGTCATGTCTTTCCAGTTATGATACTAAGACGACTCACATAATGCCTTTTTGACGAGGAAGATGAATGATTTCCTTCGGCTTGTACAACTCGGGAGCTTTGTAAATCAGAAAACAATTTTGTTAATTGATACAAATAGTATTCATTTGATTTTCTTTATTTTCGATTTGTATCAACCAAAAGGGCATGTGTTGGTCTTCATTCATGGCTGCCTTCTTTTGTGTTCATGTTCGCAAATTTCCTGCGACAGATGACAATTAAGTTTGATCAGAGAGATCACAACAGGAGACTCTTGTAATTATAATTAATACTTGTAAATAATTTTTAAGATAAATTATATTTATTTTTCTCAAAATTTTTGATAATTACGAAATAATTTATGTTCTTAAAATAATACGGACATTTTCTATTTATTTACAAATTACAAATATCTCTTGTTCAATCTTTTTTTTTTTTAAATGACAAAATGCACATTTCATTTTTGTTATATATTTTTTAATTTTTGATCAATTTTTTAACCATTTTTTTCATTTTCATATAAATAATAATTAAAATATTTTTGGTTGAAAAAAAGATGCTTGATGCTGCACTTTTTGGCCCATGAAGAACACTCAGAGAAAAATATCAGAAGACCATCGGATTGGCTCCGGCGATAGCCGTTCCGATGCTTAAGTTAATAAAACTGAATTGAAAGACTGTAATGAAAGACAAATAATGAGCATGAAAATAAAGCGTATCTTTAGTGTTTAATTTATAGGTTGTGGCTTTCCTAAGTTGATTAGGATTTTGAGCCATGAAAGTAGGGATTCGATCATCGGAGATAGTAGTTACCTTGTTTGGACATTGTATCAAAATAGAGATAACTATGTGTGACAGTTTCCTTGTGAAAGACTGTTTCTTTATTCTCTACTCGGCAGATGTTTAGGCGGTGATGAGTTCTGGAGTGTTACTCCGAAGTTCTGTGTTCAGTCCCGTGAGCTTTGCTAGAATATAGATCTGCTCTGGAGGAATGTGCTCAGCCCCTTCAGATTTGTAGATCTGCCCTGAATGGCCGAGCGCGAGCGGAACTGGTCGAGCGCGAGCTGAACTGGCCGAGCATGGGCTGAACTATAGATACACATGTCAAGTGATGATTAGTCTTGTCATTTTGTGGTATATTAGTTACTCCCCCCCCCCCCCCAAGCTTTAGTTTGAGCTTATGGTGTAACTATGGTTTATGAGCCTCGAAAAGTCACGTGTTCTGTCGTCTCGTTTTTCAAGACGACTATTGATGCGTCATTTATTGCGCAGTCGATTTTTAAGACTATCATTGCTTGTAACCGTCGCGACGGTTCGTCTTAGTAGCCCCCATTTTCTAAATGTATATAAGGAGGGAAAAGAGCTTTGTACTCCTCTTTTATTGTTTCCCTTGCATCTCAGAAGAAAGAAGCATTCGCCATTGTTGAGTCAGTAAGCTAGATTGGGAGGACCATTGGTCATCCGAGGCTTTTCTCTCTTTTCAGGTTCAGTTTTGGTCTCTTTGTTCGTATTTTCTTCGTCCCTCTTTTTTGGTTATTTTTCAAAATGTCTGTCTCAACTGCATCTTCTGGTGCTGATGGTAGTTTAGGGAGTCTCTGAGAGACTTATACTTCATCCTAAACCCTTATTAGGGATAATAGTTCTTTGGGGATCGGGTTGGAAGAGACCCGTTCTAGTCTTGAGATTAGGATTGTAGATGATTTCCTAGAACCTAGGAATAAAAAGGGAAAGGTCTCTGATCAGCCGTCCCAAAAGGAAAAGGGGTAGAGCATCGTGACCTCTTCCTAGCTAAAAACCATAAAGAAGGAATTTAATTTTCCTAAAGATGTCATCCTCAGGGTTCTTGATGCCCTAGATCGTCCTTCGGATATTAGGGAATGTGAGATCTGTGTTTATACTGCTTGGTTTGAGATGGGGTTGCGTCTTCCTTTTCCGAAATTACTTAGAGAGTTCTTTTGTTGATTTAACCTTTGCCTTGCCGACCTGAATTTGAATAGTTGGAAGCACCTGCTAGGGTTTTTAGTTTTGGGTCGTATAAACAATGTAGACGTCTGTCTAGATTTGATCTGCAGTAAAATGAATCTCAAGTATATAAGGTCGGAGAGCTTTTATTATATGTCCTTTGATAGTGGTTTCAGACCTCTGTCAGTTGTACCGTCCTCCAACAAATCTTGGAAAAATAGGTATTTTTTAGTTAGTAGAGGATAGGAGGAGGCAGACCTTGAGGACCAGATTTCTACATTCCCCCAAAGCACGGGGTTTATGGGTGAGACCCCCCTTCTTTTGTAATTTTTGTTTCTACTCTTGCCTTTGCCATTGTTTAACTGATCATTGTTATTGTACATCTTGCGTAGCTAAAAGTGTTAAGAAGAGGCCGTCTTTCACACCTGTTCTCAAGGAGCAGTACGGTAGGCTTCTGCAGACCAAAAGCAGAGATTACAGAGTCATTCTTCAACCGAGCACTCCAATGGCCTCAAAAAATAAGAATGTTGTTGAAGATGTGTTGGAAACCGTCCTCGGCAATTGGGGCTCGACAAAGAAGAAAAGGGTGGCGAATCCTCCTCCCTCTGTCGTTCCTTCATCAAAGAAGAAGAGGAAGACCACTACCGCCCCCTCCTCTACTGCACCCCCCAAGAAAGAGGCGGTGCCTTCTGCTTCTCCTTCCTTTGCGCCTCCCAAGAAAGGCGTAATGATCAGGGAATCCCCCTCAGCTCTGCCTAAGAAGGGCATAACGACTTTCGAGCCTGCTCCTTTATCGACTACAAAGGCTCTAAAAAAGGGCAAGAAGAGGGTAGCAGTTGACTTGGACCTGATGCCTGATGGGTACAAGGTCGTCCACCAGGCTATTGAGGAATTCTGGGCGGATGCCCCGCAAAAGGACTCCCCTTCCTGCAGTACTAGGCAGGGTGCTCAACAGACAATTGTTGGCGCCATGGGCGCTCATCTGAAGGTAACGACCATTCTGACTTTTTTATTTGGTATTTTGATTTTACTTATGTCTGATTGGGTCTCTTACTGTTCTGCAGACTTTGCACAACTTGGCTGCCTTGATGAAGTCCTCCATGGATCTTCAAACGGTGGTGAGGCTTGAGGAGGAACTGGATGAGGCTCGTCTCCAGCTCGGTACAGCCCAATCCAATGCTACAGCTGCTGAGGAAAAGCTTAAGGAAGTGAGGAATTCCCTCTCTATCATGGAGTCAGAGAGGGATTCTGTAATACCCCGACCCGGGGTACGGCACAAATATCGAGGTAAGTCGATACAATAATAAAACCCGAACTGTTTTAAGTTATGTTGCATAATTAAATGGATATGTGTATATGAATATGTATGCACAATAATGTATTAGGTGTTCTCATGAATACATATGTATATATATAATTTGAGTACGGTATATAAATATATATAGGGTAAATAGAATAATATGTATATATATATATATATAAGAAAATTGGTGAGGTGTCTTTGGTGCTCGGGTATGCTGCCACCGCAGCTACAGGTGGCAAGGGCCACCGACTGAGGGTCGGTTAAAGAATAGAGAAGGTAATTGAAGAGAGAAAAAAATAGAACCAGTCTTAGAGATAGAAAGAGAAAACCGAAAATTGAGGTGTAGCAATTGCTTGAGAACAGGTAAACCCCTACGTCTTTGTTCTTTAAATTCATTTTGTATAATTATAGAATTGTTTACTGGAATTGTAAGATCTGAAACAAAGAAGGAAAAATAAAAGAAAAAGAAAGAAATTGAGTTCGGTTGAAATGGTGACTTAAAATAGGCGAACCCAAGTGGAAAACTGAACCATAGGATGGATAGGAAAAGTCTCTAGGGACCCAACGCACTTCGAATCAGCTTAAATGGTCAAGAAATGGCCATTCTGTGGCCAGTTATCCCCTCACCGGTGCAACGCCGGAAAACTGGAAATGGGTGCGTGAAACCGGTGGTGTTGGAGGTTAAAACCGGTCCTAAAAGGTTCCTTACAATGTTAGATTTCATTTGGAACGAAAACAGTAAATTTTGGACGTGAAATCGCTAAAATCCGTGAGGAAATTCGCTATTCCGGCGACTGTGGCCGGAAAACCCCACCGGAGAAGACAACCGGAGTATCGGGGGCTTCTTCGGGTCAGGATGAGATCGGGTCTGGGTCGGGTCGGGTGGAGATCCGACCGACCGCAATACAGGTCCAACACTGTGTCGTTTTGAATGTGGAAATTAAAATCATTGGGCTGTTTGGTTGCAGAGACAATAAATAGAAATGGGGATTAGGGGTTAACTGAACCATGGATAGGGATAGGGAATTGGGTTATTGTATTCCGGTTCTTGTATGAAACTGAACCGTTTGGTTCAGGTGAAAGGCTGACCGGTTTAGGGTTTTGGGGTCTGAACCAACTGGTTCAGACCGCAGCTTATGGGATTTATGAACCGGCCCCAAAAGTTTTGAATAATTACACTAAGGCCTAACAGGAAAATGTACATTTTACAATATTACCCCTGACTCAAAAGTGGGTCAAACGAGGTCCAAATAAGGTAAATGATTAGTCAATTTTTATTATCTCGGATGCTCTGAGTCCAATGGTGAGGTCCGTTTCACGAGACGGAGTCCCGAAAAGTTACAACTTGTAAAAAATGACCAAAATACCCCTGCTTCATAAGTAAGTCAAATGGACTCCGATTAAATTAAAGAACTAGTGAATTTTTATTATTCCGAACCCTATGGACTCAATGGTGAAGTCTAAATTGGCATTAGAGATACTTAAGATGACGAGACGTAAGATTGATGAATAAACATTTATTCTGAAACACGTTTATTGATATATAGGGAACTTGAAGGGGAAGGGCCCACTCACGAATTTCTAAGCTAAGATTTCATTAGAGGTAAGTAGATACCCTTTCTCTTCCATGTGGTGTTATCAAGCCAAGTTCATTCTTTTACTGCCAAACTTGTACTCCTGAGCGTATCTGATGTTATTGTCTCCACAATGTGATATTGTTCTATCTGGTGGACATTGATTATTGTTGTACTATTGTTATCATGTTGAACCGTGCTTTGAAATGCCTATTGTTATGTTTCCATTGAATTGATGATATTCCATTTTTATATACTCCTATGGAATCATTTATGATCATGAAATGTTTATGTATACTGGATTTGTGCTCAGTCACAACATCCATCCGATGCTTTTAAATACACTGAAGACCTTCGGGTCAAGTCCGTGAACGGACATATGGCCATACACTGGAATGCACTGAAGGGGGTAAACCGGGCCCCCAAAGACCGAGGGCAAATCAAGCCCTGACACAGAACAAAAGCATCTCTTATATGATTGCTCAACTAAAATTGTTGAGTTACATTGTTTTTGTGATTATCTTGTATTGCGAGATATTTCTTTATTGATTTATTGTGATCAATTATAATGGCAGTACTTTCTTGTTATTGTATTATCGTCGAGAATTTCAGAACATTGTTATGCCATTCCTACTGATTACAGATTGTGATTTCACTATTCATTTGCCATCATGACAATTGTTCCCATTGGCTATCATAGCATCTTATTTTTATGATTGGCTATCATATTCTTATTCTTGGATTCATATTCTTTTATGATCCTCGATACCAGTGTCGGAGATCTGTATTTACTTGCTGGGCTCTTGTAGCTCATTCCACCCTACTTACCCCTTTTCAGGTAATGACACTGCAAGACCCCAATAGGAGTCTGGAAGCATAGGGGGATATTTTGAAGAATTGTATCAGACTATGTTTTAATTCTCCCATGTATTCACCACCCACGGGTGCTGGTTATGTTTAGTTTTGACTTGGTACTGTAAAACCATATGATGTAGGTTAAGACTTCCGCTGACTATTGTAGTGATAAACTTCCGTTGTTATTGTTTTAAGAATTTGGTACTTTGCATATTAGTTCTATGATACAGGAATGGAAAAAGTAGGGACGGCCTTAGGGTCGGCCCCGCGACACGAAATCCGCATAGGGTGGGTTTCGGGTCGTGACAGCTTGGTATCAGAGCTATAGGTTCGATTGTGAGTCATGGGAGATAGGACTAGAATTAGAATGGTTAGATAAAACTGACGTTTATGTTCTAGAGGCATTGATTGTTATCTTACACATTAATTGATCCTCTCATTGGTTACCTTCATTGGTTATTCTTACAGACATGGTAAACACAAGGCAAGGTCCGTTGCCTATGGAGCGTCTGGAACAGTTGGAAAGGTTGATGCAGGGCGTCATTGAGTCGTTGCCACGGGTGCAGGCCGGTATTGATCGGCCGGTACAACTGGAACAACAGGAGCAGCCTATCAATATAGGCGGCAACATAGGTGGTCATCAGGGGAACGAGCGAGACCCTGCATACTTATATGAACGTTTTCAGAAAATGAAACCTCCGATATTTGATGGTACGGGTGGGGCCACCAAAGCTGAAGAGTGGATGTTAGAAATGAACAGGATTTATGAGATCCTGATGTGTACTGACATTCAGAAAGTGGCCTATGCCACATATATGCTCAAGGGAATGGCCCATAAGTGGTGGATAAATGAGAAGACCAGAGAACCAGGGATGAACTGGCAGAGGTTTACCGAGATCTTCTACAAGAAGTACTTTTCCCAAGAAGTACAAAACCGAAAAGTTGCTGAGTTCATGACATTGCATCAGGGGAATATGACGGTGGAGCAGTACGAGGCCACATTTACTGAATTGGCCAGGTTTGCCCCAGAGGCTATCAATAATGAGAATCGAAAAGCTCGCAAGTTTGAGGAGGGATTGAGGTGGTCCATCAAGGATAGACTGGTGCCCCATCGTCTGGCTACCTACGATGATGTGGTAGAGACAGCTCGGATCATAGAGAGGAGTGGCGAGGAATTCGCCAAGAGAAGGGGGAATCAGAAACAGGGAGGTAATCAGAATAAGAGGCAAGGGCCTTCTCCTTCCGGACTGGGACCCACATTTACCAGACCTGGAGCTGTGTCACAAGCAACAGGGTCCGGTCAGAAGAAACAGGGCAACACTAAAGAGGGTGCAATCAAATGCCCTCGTTGCGAGAAGGTCCATAAAGGCCAGTGCCTCAAGGATAGCAATATTTGTTACTACTGTGGCCAGGAAGGACATTTTGCGAGGGATTGCCCCAAGAAGGGTCAGGCCACGACAAGTGCTACTTCGGTTAAAGCGCCGGGACCTGGAGCAGCAGCACCTAGATCTCAGATCCAGAGGAGTGGACAAGGAAGCGTTCAGCAGCAAGCAGGACGGGTTTTCTCCATCGTGCCAGGAGACATGCAGGCTACAACCTCTGTAGTCGCAGGTACTCTTTTAGTCTGCTCACAGCCTGCTCGTGTTTTATTTGACACTGGATCTACACATTCATTTATATCCCCTACATATGCTGCTAGATTGAACATAGTGACAGAACCCTTAGGATATTTACTGAATGTTTCTATACCATCGGGGAAATCTTTGTTGGGAGATACCATGTATAAGAATTGTGCAATACAGATTGGGGATATACAATTGCTAGCTGACCTGATACCATTGGGAATTTGTGGGTTTGATGTTATCCTTGGAATGGACTGGCTGGCTGCCAACTACGCCACGATAGACTGTGAGGCCAAGCGAGTTCTCATACAAAATCCTCAATTTCCGATCGTTGATTTTAAAGGGACAGGGGTGGCTTCACCACCCTACTTTGTTTCCTCCATCCAGGCTAGGCGTCTGCTTCGCAAGGGATGCCACGGGTTCTTATGTAGTGTCCAAAATGTTGATTCACAGCAGCCTGAACTAGGGAAGATTCCTATTGCCAGGGAATTTCCCGAGGTATTTCTGGATGATCTTCCGGGGATGCCCATAGATAGGGAGATAGAGTTTTGCATTGATATATTGCCAGGCACTACACCAACATCCAAAACCCCATATAGGATGGCACCAGCAGAATTAAAAGAGCTGAAGCTCCAGTTACAGGAATTATTGGACAAAGGTTTTATACGACCTAGTTCATCACCATGGGGTGCACCTGTATTGTTTGTAAAGAAAAAGGATGGAACCATGAGGTTATGTATTGACTATCGTGAACTGAACAAGGTTACCGTCAAGAACAGGTATCCACTGCCTAGAATAGATGATCTGTTCGATCAGTTGAAGGGGGCTCAAGTATTCTCGAAGATTGACCTGAGATCCGGTTATCACCAGCTGAAGGTCAAGCCCGCTGATATTCAGAAGACGGCATTTAGAACACGGTATGGACATTATGAGTTTCTTGTTATGCCATTCGGGGTGACTAATGCCCCAGCTGCATTTATGGATATGATGAACCGTGTATTCAAGCCGTACTTGGATGACTTCGTGATTGTGTTCATAGATGATGTCTTGGTTTATTCTAAGAGCCAGGAAGAACACGAGGTACATCTGAGGAGAGTTCTACAGAAGCTAGAGGAGCAGAAGTTGTACGCTAAGTTGAAGAAGTGTGAGTTCTGGCTCCCTAGTATAGCCTTTCTGGGACACGTGATCAGTAAGGAAGGAATCTCTGTCGATTCGAAAAAGATTGAAGCAATTATGAATTGGCCTCAACCCACTAGCGTCACAGAAGTGCGAAGTTTCATGGGGTTAGCAGGCTACTATAGGAGATTTGTGAAAGACTTCTCCAAGATAGCTACGCCAATTACCCAACTGACTAGGAAGGGTGTTCCTTTTGATTGGACCGAGGAGCAAGAGAGAAGTTTTCAAGAATTGAAGGAACGTCTAGTTACAGCTCCTATATTAACAGTGCCGGATGGAACTGACGGGTTTGTGATTTATAGTGATGCCTCATTCAAAGGCTTGGGGTGTGTGTTGATGCAGAACGGAAAGGTAATAGCGTATGCTTCACGACAGTTGAGACCCCACGAGGGGAACTATCCGACACACGATCTCGAGCTGGCAGCTATTGTCTTCGCCTTGAAAATGTGGAGGCATTACTTATACGGAACCACGTGTGAGATCTTTACTGACCATAAGAGCCTTAAGTATCTGTTTACACAGAAAGAGCTCAATATGAGACAGCGCCGTTGGTTGGAACTGTTAAAGGACTATGAGGTCAGCATACAATACCACCCGGGGAAAGCAAATGTGGTAGCTGATGCTCTGAGTAGAAAGTCATCAGGAAGTATGGCTTGCCTGTTAACAATACAGACAGAGATACTGAAGGACTTGGAAAGTATGGAAATAGAGGTAATTTTGCCCATCTCTGAGGCAAGATGTGCCAACGTCACAATCAGTCTATCGATTGTGGACAAGATCAAAGAGCAGCAAACTCATGATGAGAAGTTGACTAAGCTTCGTCAAGAAGCCGAGACAGGCATTGACTCCGAGTTTACTGTACAAGAGGGGATGTTGTGCTACCAGGGTAGGATCTGCGTACCCGACATGCCCGAGCTCAAGAAAGAGATCCTGAATGAGGCACACAGTTCAAGATTCGCTTTGCATCCAGGGAGCACCAAAATGTATCACAATGTTAAAGGTACTTATTGGTGGTCTGGGATGAAGCGGGATATAGCCAAGTACATATTACAATGTGTCGAGTGCCAGCGGGTCAAGGTAGAGCACCAGAAGCCGGGAGGACTTTTGCAGTCGCTACCTATTCCTGAGTGGAAATGGGAACACATTACAATGGACTTTGTGTCAGGGTTACCAAAGACAGTAAGAGGGAATGATTCGATATGGGTGATCGTGGATAGGCTGACTAAAACAGCGCATTTCCTGGCAACTAAAACGACACAAAGCCTACAGCGACTAGCCGAGTTATACATCCGAGAGATTGTTAGACTTCATGGAATTCCAATCTCAATTGTATCTGATAGAGATCCACGGTTTGTGTCAAGATTCTGGAGAGGTCTACAGAGTGCTATGGGTACGGAGCTGAGTTTTAGCACTGCATACCATCCTGAGACTGATGGACAGTCAGAAAGAACAATACAAACTTTAGAGGACTTGTTACGTTTCTGTGTCATAGATTTTAAAGGAAGTTGGGAAGATCAGTTGCCCTTGGTAGAATTCACATACAATAATAGCTATCAAGTTAGTATCGGTATGGCACCATATGAGGCGTTATACGGCAGGAAGTGTCGATCACCGCTGTGCTGGACAGAGGTGGGTGAAAGGAAACTCTATGGGCCAGAAATAGTAGAACAGACTACCGGGAAAATACAACTGATCAAGCAACGTTTACTAGCAACTCAAAGTCGACAGAAAAGCTATGCGAATGTTCACCGACGAGAGTTGCAGTTCACAGTGGGCGATTACGTGTTTGTGAAAGTGTCGCCCATGAAGGGAGTGGTGAGGTTTGGCAAACGAGGGAAGCTAGGGCCAAGGTATATTGGACCATTCAGGATCATGGGGAGAATTGGGCCTGTAGCCTACCAACTTGTCTTACCTCCGGAGTTAGCACATGTACATGACGTATTCCATGTTTCAATGTTAAGGAAATGTGTACAGAGTGAAGACCAGGTAATTAAACATGAGCCTCTAGATGTTCAGGAGGATCTGAGCTATATAGAACACCCAGTGCAAATTTTGGATCATCGAGATCAGGTTCTACGGAACAAGACTATTCCATTAGTCAAGGTCCTGTGGAGGAACCATCAGATAGAAGAAGCTACCTGGGAGCGGGAAGATGACATACGCGCCAAATATCCGCAATTATTTTCATAGTCGTGTATGCTAAGTTTGGGGACAAACTTATTTTTAAGGGGGTAAGGATGTAATACCCCGACCCGGGGTACGGCACAAATATCGAGGTAAGTCGATACAATAATAAAACCCGAACTGTTTTAAGTTATGTTGCATAATTAAATGGATATGTGTATATGAATATGTATGCACAATAATGTATTAGGTGTTCTCATGAATACATATGTATATATATAATTTGAGTACGGTATATAAATATATATAGGGTAAATAGAATAATATGTATATATATATATATATAAGAAAATTGGTGAGGTGTCTTTGGTGCTCGGGTATGCTGCCACCGCAGCTACAGGTGGCAAGGGCCACCGACTGAGGGTCGGTTAAAGAATAGAGAAGGTAATTGAAGAGAGAAAAAAATAGAACCAGTCTTAGAGATAGAAAGAGAAAACCGAAAATTGAGGTGTAGCAATTGCTTGAGAACAGGTAAACCCCTACGTCTTTGTTCTTTAAATTCATTTTGTATAATTATAGAATTGTTTACTGGAATTGTAAGATCTGAAACAAAGAAGGAAAAATAAAAGAAAAAGAAAGAAATTGAGTTCGGTTGAAATGGTGACTTAAAATAGGCGAACCCAAGTGGAAAACTGAACCATAGGATGGATAGGAAAAGTCTCTAGGGACCCAACGCACTTCGAATCAGCTTAAATGGTCAAGAAATGGCCATTCTGTGGCCAGTTATCCCCTCACCGGTGCAACGCCGGAAAACTGGAAATGGGTGCGTGAAACCGGTGGTGTTGGAGGTTAAAACCGGTCCTAAAAGGTTCCTTACAATGTTAGATTTCATTTGGAACGAAAACAGTAAATTTTGGACGTGAAATCGCTAAAATCCGTGAGGAAATTCGCTATTCCGGCGACTGTGGCCGGAAAACCCCACCGGAGAAGACAACCGGAGTATCGGGGGCTTCTTCGGGTCAGGATGAGATCGGGTCTGGGTCGGGTCGGGTGGAGATCCGACCGACCGCAATACAGGTCCAACACTGTGTCGTTTTGAATGTGGAAATTAAAATCATTGGGCTGTTTGGTTGCAGAGACAATAAATAGAAATGGGGATTAGGGGTTAACTGAACCATGGATAGGGATAGGGAATTGGGTTATTGTATTCCGGTTCTTGTATGAAACTGAACCGTTTGGTTCAGGTGAAAGGCTGACCGGTTTAGGGTTTTGGGGTCTGAACCAACTGGTTCAGACCGCAGCTTATGGGATTTATGAACCGGCCCCAAAAGTTTTGAATAATTACACTAAGGCCCAACAGGAAAATGTACATTTTACAATATTACCCCTGACTCAAAAGTGGGTCAAACGAGGTCCAAATAAGGTAAACGATTAGTCAATTTTTATTATCTCGGATGCTCTGAGTCCAATGGTGAGGTCCGTTTCACGAGACGGAGTCCCGAAAAGTTACAACTTGTAAAAAATGACCAAAATACCCCTGCTTCATAAGTAAGTCAAATGGACTCCGATTAAATTAAAGAACTAGTGAATTTTTATTATTCCGAACCCTATGGACTCAATGGTGAAGTCTAAATTGGCATTAGAGATACTTAAGATGACGAGACGTAAGATTGATGAATAAACATTTATTCTGAAACACGTTTATTGATATATAGGGAACTTGAAGGGGAAGGGCCCACTCACGAATTTCTAAGCTAAGATTTCATTAGAGGTAAGTAGATACCCTTTCTCTTCCATGTGGTGTTATCAAGCCAAGTTCATTCTTTTACTGCCAAACTTGTACTCCTGAGCGTATCTGATGTTATTGTCTCCACAATGTGATATTGTTCTATCTGGTGGACATTGATTATTGTTGTACTATTGTTATCATGTTGAACCGTGCTTTGAAATGCCTATTGTTATGTTTCCATTGAATTGATGATATTCCATTTTTATATACTCCTATGGAATCATTTATGATCATGAAATGTTTATGTATACTGGATTTGTGCTCAGTCACAACATCCATCCGATGCTTTTAAATACACTGAAGACCTTCGGGTCAAGTCCGTGAACGGACATATGGCCATACACTGGAATGCACTGAAGGGGGTAAACCGGGCCCCCAAAGACCGAGGGCAAATCAAGCCCTGACACAGAACAAAAGCATCTCTTATATGATTGCTCAACTAAAATTGTTGAGTTACATTGTTTTTGTGATTATCTTGTATTGCGAGATATTTCTTTATTGATTTATTGTGATCAATTATAATGGCAGTACTTTCTTGTTATTGTATTATCGTCGAGAATTTCAGAACATTGTTATGCCATTCCTACTGATTACAGATTGTGATTTCACTATTCATTTGCCATCATGACAATTGTTCCCATTGGCTATCATAGCATCTTATTTTTATGATTGGCTATCATATTCTTATTCTTGGATTCATATTCTTTTATGATCCTCGATACCAGTGTCGGAGATCTGTATTTACTTGCTGGGCTCTTGTAGCTCATTCCACCCTACTTACCCCTTTTCAGGTAATGACACTGCAAGACCCCAATAGGAGTCTGGAAGCATAGGGGGATATTTTGAAGAATTGTATCAGACTATGTTTTAATTCTCCCATGTATTCACCACCCACGGGTGCTGGTTATGTTTAGTTTTGACTTGGTACTGTAAAACCATATGATGTAGGTTAAGACTTCCGCTGACTATTGTAGTGATAAACTTCCGTTGTTATTGTTTTAAGAATTTGGTACTTTGCATATTAGTTCTATGATACAGGAATGGAAAAAGTAGGGACGGCCTTAGGGTCGGCCCCGCGACACGAAATCCGCATAGGGTGGGTTTCGGGTCGTGACAGATTCTCTCAAGTCTGAGAGGGAATCCTTCTCTCAAGAACTGGAGAGGCTGAAGGAGGAGAACAACGCACTCCAGGCCTCTCTTGTTCTGAAGGTTGATGAAGCCAAGGCTAAGACCGAGGTCAGGATGAAGATCGAGGTGGAGAAGATAGGGTATCGGTTTGTGCAGTTCAGTTATGACAACTTCAAATCCAAGCTTCTTGCTAAGTTCCCGGACATTGACCTGTCGGGTATTGACGAGGAGGATGGCGATGAGGATGACGATGATGCGTCTGCCAGTCCTTTAGTTTAGGAAAAATATTTTTTAGTTCTGCTTTTCCTTTTTGTAACCGATCATTATAATAGTAATATGTTCTCTTCAAAGCTTTTTGCCTTTTTTTCTCCATCGAACGTTTGCCATCTTTGCGATTTGATCAAGCATTCTCCATAGTATCACTATTCTGTAGTGTACAAATGGGTTTCGACCCTTAAAACTTGCAATTGACATAGGTAAACCTGTTCGGGGACCAAATATCATTCTTTGGTCGGCCACAGATGATAGGCTAACTTCCGGGCTTCATGACCTGCAATAACTTTGAACCAAAGTGTAACAATAAGCAACTAAGCCTGACTTTTGAAATTGGAGGGGTTTCGAATCATGAACTTGCTCTGAGCAATAAGGACGGTAGTCAATATAGGAACTAACCAACCAGAGCTTAATTACCGAATAGAAAAACTTGTAGTAATCAGTCATTTTAACCACTCAGAGCTTAACCTGAGCTTAACTGCCGAACAAAAAGACTTGTAATAAAATGGAGAAAGATCCTTGATAGTCAGTACCCTTTTCCAGAACTCATTGACAAGAAGTTGAGCAATTAGAATCACAACTGTTGGTTTGAATGAATATTCTCAGTCATGTAGCTAAGCAGCTGGGTTGATCCCTTCCCCTTTGTTTTGAGAAATAACCATGTAACTTTAGCGAGATGGACCAGACATGAAGGTCAGTACATTGAGATGGTCCAAACACGAGATCTGTATATTGAGATGGACCAGATTTGAGGTCTGTACATTTTGATGGACCAGGCATGAGGTCTATACGTTTAGATGGACCAGACTTAAGGTCTGTACATTAAGATGGACCAGACTTAAGGTCTGTACATTGAGATGGTCTAGACACGAGGTCTGTATATTGAGATGGACTAGACTTGAGGTCTGTACATTTTGATGGACCAGACATGAGATCTGTACATTTAGATGGACCAGACTTAAGGTCTGTACATTAAGATGTACCAAACTTAAGGTCTGTACATTGAGATGGTCTAGACACGAGGTCTGTATGTTGAGATGAACCAGACTTGAAGTCTGTACATTTAGATGGACCAGACTTAAGGTCTGTACATTAAGATGGACCCGACTTAAGGTCTGTACATTAAGATGTACCAGACTTAAGGTCTGTACATTGAGATGGTCCAGACACGAGGTCTATATGTTGAGATGGACCAGACTTGAGGTCTGTACATTTTGATGGACTAAACATCAGGTCTGTACATTTTGATGGACCAGACTTGAGGTCTGTACATTTTGATGAACCAGACATGAGGTTTGTACATTTAGATGGACCAGACTTAAGGTCTGTACATTAAGATGGACTAGACTTAAGGTCTGTACATTGAGATGAGAACACTTCATGGAATATTTGAAATGAAAAAATTTCTTTATTAATAATACTTTCGTAAGTGTTCCATATTCTAAGGTCTGGGAACAGGTTTCCCATCCATGCTCTCCAACCAATAAGTGGTCGGTCTTACTGTTCTGGTGACTCTATAGGGGCCCTCCCAGTTGGGTGATAACTTTCCCATGGTGGGATTCTTGGTGTTCTGAAACACTCTTTTTAGGACAAGGTCTTTAACTTGGAAGTTGGCAAATTTAAGCCCTAATTTTAAGCGGCTAACCATCTTGTGTTGATATGCTTCCATCCTAACCACGGCTTGCTCCTTTCTCTCTTTAAGCAAGTCCAAGTTTTTTGCAAGTTGCTGGTTATTGGTCTCTTCGTTGAAAGCTTTAGTCCTTAGGGTAGGCATGCCGATCTCAACAGGGATCACTGCTTCGGTGCCGTAGGCGAGTGAAAATGGAGTTTCTGATGTTAGAGTTTTCCTAGTTGTTCTGTAGGCCCAGAGTACTCTAGTGAGTTCTTCAACCCACTTTTCCTTGGCTCCCTCTAATCACTTTTTAAGAGCATCAAGGATTGTTCGGTTAGTGACCTTTGCTTGCCCATTGGCTTGGGGATGACCAGGTGAGGAGAAGTGTTGATTGATATTCAGGTCTTGGCAGAACTTTTTGAATGTCTTACCAGCGAACTGCGTGGCGTTGTTTGAGACGATCACGCGAGGTATGCCGAACCTGTAGACTATATTCTTCCAAGTGAAACTTTTGACTTCCTTCTCTATAATACGTGTTAATGGCTCTACTTTCGCCTATTTTGAGAAGTAGTCGATAGCTACCAATAGATATTTCCTGTTCGACGTGGCTTTAGGCAATGGGCCTATAATGTCCATTCCCCATTGTGCAAAAGGCCATGGGCTTATGATAGGGATGAGTTCATGACGGGACTAGTGTTGGTAGGGGGCAAACCTTTGGCATTTATCGCACTTCCAAGCGTATTCTTTTGCCTCCCTTAGCATTCCAGGCCAGTAGTAGCCCTGTGTTAGAGCTCGGTGCGCTATGGTTCTGCCCCCATTATGATTTCCACATATTCCTCCATGAATTTCTGCCAGGACGTACTGAGACTCTTCTAGAGCTAGGCATTTTAACAATGGCTGAGAATAAGACCTTCGGTAAAGCCTCCCATTCACGACAAGGTACCGAGCTGCTCTGATCCGGACTCTTTTTGCCTTATTCTTGTCTTCTGGGAGGAGCCCTTCTTCTAGGTATTGGAAGATGGGAGTCATCCAGTTCTGAGGTTGTTTTGTAATTTGGGCGACCTAGACTTCTTTGATACTAGGCCTTGGCTGATGGGAGATTCTTAGTGTTGAGTCCCCTTCTGACTTCATATGGGATGCCATGTTTGCCAAGGCATCAGCTCTGCAGTTCTGACCTCTTTCTATTTTTTGGATTCAGAATGCTCGGAAGAAGCGTTTTAACAAGTTGACCAGTTCTGAGTACCGAAGCATTCTTTCATCTTTGACAGCAAACTCTCCCTGAACTTGGCTGACCACTAATTGGGAGTCAGAAAAGGCTTCGAGGTTCTGAGCCTCGCATTCTCGTACTAACTTCATCCCTAGGATAAGGGCCTCATATTCTACTTCATTGTTGGAGGCTCTGAACCCTAAGCTTGCTGCCCTTTCTGTTATGAGCCCATTGAGGGAATGCAATACCAATTCGACACCAGCACCTCGGTCGGTAGATGACCCGTCAGTGTATAGCCCCATGTCCCCAAATTTTCACAAAGTTGTGCTCTGTCCAGTAGTGCTGGGGTGAACTCGGCAACAAAGTCTGCTAAGGCTTGCCCTTTAATTGAGATCCGTGGAACATAGGATATGTCGAACTCCCCTAGTTCCATCGACCATTTGACTAATCATCCTGATACCTCTAGCTTCCTCAGTACTGACTTCAAGGGATAAATAGTTGGAATTTCTATGGGATGAGCTTGAAAGTAGGGCCTGAGCTTCCGCGCAGATACTATAAGTGCAAGGGCCAGTTTCTCAATTTCGGGGTACTTCTTCTCTGTGACTAACAGTGCTCTGCTGACATAAAATATGGGCCTCTGCACACCTCTGTCTTGCTTGACTAGTACAGAACTGACAGCGTTCTCGGAGATTGCAAGGTAAAGAAGTACCTTTTCCCCTTGGATCGGCTTTGACAAGAGCTCAGGTAAAGCTAGGTACTTTTTCAGTTCCTGAAAGGATTTTTCACATTCGTCCATCCATTGCAGAGCTTTGTTACCTTTCAGAGCTTTGAAGAATGGTAGGCAACGATCAGTAGATTTGGAGATAAATCTGCTTAGAGCTATTATTTTGCCATTCAGAGCCTGAATGTCTTTCTTGGTCCTTGGTGACTCTAGTCTAATCAAGGCCCCAATTTGGGTGGGGTCCGCCTCTATACGTCTCTGAGAGACTATGTATCCCAAGAATTTTCCCTTTGTTATACCAAAGGTGCATTTCGAGGGATTGAGCTTCATCTTGTACTGCCTTAGGATGTCAAACGTTTGAGCCAGGTGCTGGAGGTGGCTGCTCTTCCGTAGGCTTTTGACCAGCATGTCATCAATATAGACTTCCATGGTACTCTCGATCAAAGGGCTGAACATCTTATTAACCAGACGCTGGTATGTGGCCCCAACATTTTTTAGTCCGAGCGACATCACTCTATAGCAATAGAGACCTCGTTCGATTATGAATGATGTTTTCTCCTGATCAGGAGGGTGCATCTGCATCTGATTGTATCCTGAATAGGCATCCATGAAAATCATAAGTTCGTGCCCTGTAGTAGCATCGACTAACTGATCTATCCTCGGTAGAGGAAAGCTATCTTTGGGGCATGCCTTGTTAAGGTCTGTATAGTCGACGCAGACTCTCCATTTACCATTTTTCTTTTTTACCAGAACAGTGTTAGCTAGCCAATCAAGATAGAATACCTTTCGTATCATGTTGGCATCAGTAGCCTTTGGACCTCATCGTTGATGATCTGGTGCCACTTTGGAGTGAGTGGCATTTTCTTTTGCCTTACTGGTGGATGGTCTGGATCTACCATCAGTTTGTGAGTGATGAGGACTGGATCTATTCCTTCTATATCCCTTGTTTCCCAGGCAAACACGGGGAGGTTTTTCTTCAAGAATTTGATCAACTCATCCTGCTCTGCAAGTGTCAGGTCTGGGCCTATTTGCAGGTAGTGCCCCTAGTCTTCTGAGCTAACCAGCACCTTAATGGGTTTCCCTATGGGCTTGGCCCTACTGTCCCTTCCTCTGGGGCATGTAGTCAATCCTAGAGGGACAGTCTTCTGCCTCATGATAGTAGGAGTGGACTAGATCCCCACATTCACGGGCATGCAGTAATTGCTATTTGGGGGCCTTGGGCTTGGGTGCGAGAGCATGGCATTCTCTAGAAGTTGGTTGGCATCCTCTGATAGAGTAGAAAATCTGATCGTGGACGTACTTTAGGCATTGGTGGAGGGTAGATGTGACTACTCCCATTTCGTGTAGCCAAGGCCTCCCAATTATGACATTATATGGGGATTTGGCATTCAGAACCGTGTATTCAGTTACTGTGGTTTTTTGCCCGTTCCCTTTTCCTACAATGGTGGCAAGATCAATCCTTCCCAATGGAGTATTGAGATTCCCATCAAAACCTGCCATGATCACACCAGTAGGCTTAATGTCACTGGGGTTGTATCTGCTGAAAGGGTTATAGAACAGAACGTTAGTTGAGCTCCCAGTGTCTACAAGGACTCTTCGGATCTCAAAGTTGGCAATTTTGAGGGAGATGACCAGGGCATCGCTATGAGGGCAATGTACCCCTACAAGGTCTTGATCCGAAAACTGGATTTCTGGTACATGCCTTAACCTTTTTTCCACGTTAGAGATCTGTATGATGTTGGGAGTAGTCTTGGCCTCCCGAGCATAACGTTTCCTCGATTTGTTGGAGGTCCCAATTGTAGGGGAATTTGCGTGTAGGACAAAGATTACTTGGTTGTTCTGCCATGGAGGCTCATTCCGTCATTCCCTTTGTTCCTGTCTCTGGTCGGGCTTCCTCTGTTGGGGCCGATCATCACTGGGGTTCTGCCTTCCGTCCTGCTTGATGAACTCCTGTAGTCGTCCTCTCCCGATTAGCTGCTCAATCTCGTGTCTGAGAGCCTTACAGGTGTTGGTTGTGTGCCCGTGGTCTTTGTGAAAATCACAATAGTTGGTTTGATCTCGGTAGCTGAGGTCACCTTTCAAAGGCTCTGGCCATCTCAAGTTTTCTTGAGATCTTACTTGCCTCAGTATGTTGTATGAAGAGGTGTTCAAAAGAGTAAAATTATTGAACTCTCTTAACCCAGAATTATAGGAAGTACTGGGTACGCCCCTTTTTTCTGGGCTTCTGGCTCTCTTCCTAGCCGAGCAAGGATCCTTCCTCTGGTTGTCCTTCCTCCGACTGTCTTTCTTCTAGTTGTCTTTCTAGGCTCGTTCTTTATTCTTTCTAGAAGTGTCTTTGGCTTCCTCTAAGTTAATGTATTTCCTTGCTCGGTCCATGAGGGCTACCATGTCTGCAGGGGGATTTTTTGTCAAGGAGTCTCTAAAGCCTCCTTGTGCAAGGCCAGAAGCCAAAACAGCTACAAGGAAACTGGGGCTGCAGTCTGTAACCTCTGTAAGCTCGGCGTTGAAACGCGCAATATACCCTCTGAGGGATTCTTCTTTTGTTTGCTTTATGTTCAACAAGAATTCAGGACCCTTCCTCAACCTCCTACTGGTCATGAATCTGTCCAAAAATCTTCTGCCGAGCTCATAGAAACTAGTAACTGAGTTCGACAAGAGGTGATAGAACCACTTCAGAGTAGTGCCATTGAGGCTGGTCAAGGATGTTCGGCATAAAAAGGTGTCAGAAGTGCCGTGTAGGGCCATAGTGTGCTGGTAGTGGGAAAGGTGGTCCCCTGGATCCCCTGTCCCATCATAAGGAGTGAATTGTGGGACAACGAATTTCTTGGGTCTTTCCTCGGCCATGATAGCATTAGTGAATGGGGTGGCAAACCTGCCGAGCAACCTGGCCAATTCATCTTATTTTGGGGGGTTTTGAGCACCTCTCATAACAACAGTGTGGTTCATTGATTCTGCAACTTCCTCAACTCTTAGTGGTCCTCTTGGCAAGATAGGCTGTTGCGAGTCAGGCCTTGCAGCTTCAGGGCCTATATGGACAAGATGATCTCGGCCCATTACTGGGGGGTTATTCTGATTCTCTTGGATTGGTGGTGTAGGAGCCACTTGAGGCTGAGATTCTTATGGTACAGGGTTTGCTCTTGAAGCCCCAAGAACTGGAACCCTAGTCGTGCTTCGGTAATGGACCTCTGGGAAGAAAGCTGGTACCCCTCTGCCAGCGACTGCTGATGGCTAGGGATCTCCACGAATGTGGACAGTAGTAGGAGGTTGCGCCTCCTGAGTGTTTGTGTTGACAGGTGGATTCTGAGGATTAGTTTCATGACTCTGGGTGAGCATTGCCAGAGTTCTAGACATAGTCAGAAGTTGTTCTTGCAGCAACTGGTTCTGCCACTTGAGGTTGAGGTTGAGGGTTCTTAGGATTTTGAGTATTCTTCCTTAGTCGGAGATTGGGAGCCATAATCCTTTAGAAAAAGGAGAATGAGTTTTGAATCAGTAAAGCACTTGGAGATTGTCGTTTCCACAGACGGCGCCAAACTGATGCTGCACTTTTTGGCCCACGTATAATCCGAGCTCGACTCCTTGAAGAACACTTAAAGAAGAAGATCAGAGGATCGCCGGATTGGCTTCGGCAGTAGCCGCTCCGATGCTTAAGTTAATAAAACTGAATTAAAAGACTGTAATGAAAGCCAAATAATGAGCATGAAAATAAGCGTACCTTTAGGGTTTAATTTATAGGTTGTGGCTTTTCTAAGTTGATTAGGATTTGGAGCCATGAAAGTAGGGATTTGATCATCGGAGATAGCAGTTACCTTGTTTGGACATTGTATCAAAATAGAGATAACCATGTGTGGCAGTTTTCTTGTGAAAGGCTGTTTCCTTATTCTCTACTCGGCAGATGTTAAGGCGGTGATAAGCTTTGGAGTGTTACTCCAAAGTACTGTGTTCAGTCCCGTGAGCTCTGCTAGAATGTAGATCTACTCTAGAGGAATGTGCTCGACCCTTTCAGATCTGTAGATCTGCCCTGAATGGCCGAGCGCGAGTTGAACTGGTCGAGCGCGAGCTAAACTAGCCGAGCGCGAGCTAAACTAGCCGAGCGCGAGCTAAACTAGCCAAGCGCGAGCTGAATTGGCCAAGCATGGGCTGAACTGTAGATACATGTGTCAAGTGATGATTGGTTTTGTCATTTTGTGGTATATCAATGCCAATCTCCACTATCTTGGGCTGATGCTGGTGAGCAAAAGTTCCTTGGACCAAATTTAGTCCAAGACACCATCGAACAAATCTGAAAGATTCAGGAAAGGTCACAAACAGGTCAAAGTCGATACAAGAGTTATGCTAACAACCGAAGAAAAGACCTTGAATTCGAAGTAGGTGAATTCGTGTTCCTAAAAGTATCACTATTAAAAGGAATGCTCCGATTCGGCAAAAAGGGAAAGTTAAGTCCTCGCTATATTGGTCCATTCGAGATTCTGAAAAGAATTGGACCAGTAGTATACGGTTTGACACTACCACCCGAGTTAGACAAAGTGCACCACGTATTCCATGTATCAATGTTAAGGATATGTGTGCAAGAACTAGGACAGATCATTGAATATGAGCCACTCGAGTTGCGGGAAGACTTGTCCTACTACGAACAACCAGTACAAATTTTATACCAGAAGGAGAAGACATTGCGTAACAAAATAATTCCGCTGGTCAAAGTTTTATGGCAAAATCAGACAAGTGAAGAAGGGACATAGGAACGTGAAGAAGAGATGCATGCCCTGTAGCCTGAGTTGTTTACATAAAATCAAGATAAGTTGAGTTTTGGGGACAAAACTCTTTTGAAAAAGGGGAAAGTGTAATACCCCAAAAAATTTGAAATAAATAAAATGTCCCACTTTTGTGAATAACGTATATATAATTTACGATACTTAGAAATGGCATAAGAAAAGTAGGCCAAAATTTTGTGCTCTATACCTGGTGTATAAAATGTGTGAATAAGACAACAACTAAATAAAATAACAATATAAAAAAAAGGGGGAAAAGAACCAAAGAGGAGGCTGCAGCTGCCCCTCTTTCCTATAATATGATAATAGCTATTAATATATATATATATATATATATATATATTTTCTAGATAATACTTAAGAGACAATCAGGAAAATGGGTGGAAGGTTCTAGCTATAGAGAGAAAAGTCCAGAGGCAACCGACAAGGAAAAAAAAAAAACTCTAGCCTTCTAGACCATTCCACCACTCACAAATTTCCATTGAACGACGCTCAGAAAGATGGTTTTGATTCCAATCCCCAATGATTTGATTTGCATATTTCCATTCCTCACTCGCCTTCTGTTATATCTTCCCACACTTCCCTTTTCTTTGTCTTTGTATTAATGACATTAACCGGCGATCGAAGAACGACCATGGAAAGGAAGCTCCTCAAGCCCTCAACGAATAGTCTATAGCCATGCACAATCCCACCCCCGCGGGCGATAAAGCTGGCAAGTCCCATTGATAGGCTACAGTTCAAGTTTTTCTTGTCTTTCTCCCTGTCTAATGACCCGGCCAACTAGTTGACCCTGCCTGAACTAGTGACCCCTTAACCCCGACTCTTTACAAATCTAAAATCAAGTATGAGCCTCATCCTCTGAATTTTCAATCTCTAATGTAATCATGTTTTAGCCATAACAGTGTTCAGCTGTTGGGAAAACTAGGAAAAACAAAAGAAAATAAAGTTTTGAATCACAACTTTTATGTTGTTTTGTTAAGCACCCTTAGACCTAATTGTTGCATTAAGGACAACAGAGTGAAAGATTTTGGTTTCATTTCAACCAAACATATAATAATTGTCTAATTTTTTCACCATTGCTGAGATTTTCTATGTGAGGCTCTATAGATTTAAGGTTTATGTTCCCTTGGGAATTTATTTTACTTCACCTGTTAGTTTGTATTTGTATACATACAACATGCAAAGATGTTGGTTTAAATGCTTATTATCAACACACACACACACACACACACATTCTGTGTGATTTAGGGTCAATGGGATTTAATTTCGATTCCAAATTAACTAGTGCTTGAAGAAACTGCATTGTGGATTTGGAATTAGAGCTCTAGTTCAAATACACTATCATGGTCCCAATCACATGCTTGTACACATGGCCTTACATTGTCTCCAACAATGTGTTGCTTAGTTTGGTTAGGATAGGGTCTCAAGAGATTGTAGGAAATTTATGAATTTTCAGTAACTTATTAGTCGCATGTGTGCTGCAAGAATTCGAATTTTTGCGTTGTGCTCTAAATACTTCTAAAAATTTCTCAGAGAACTCCAACTCTAACAGATGCACATTTTGATAATTTTCCTCCACTACCTCATGCTGGGGCTGAGCTAATGCAGTTGGGTTAACCAAATTCATGTTCTGATTTTGAGCTTAGTTGTATATGGCATTGAATTCATACACATCTCACTTGGACCAATATAATTTCTACTTGTCTAAGCATCAAGCCTGCCATTTAGTGGCTGAAGAAAACTAGTGAAATAGGCAAAATACACTATTATTAATAACTAATGTCTGTAATCACTGTTCTACGACTTCTGAAATTGGGCTTAGCTAGAGTAGATTTCGAACTAGTCTCAACGAACTGTGAGTAACTTGGAACCCCCGACTTGGTGTTATACACTGTATTATTTGACTGCATAACATACATTTTGTACTGCATTTCTATTCTACTCCATTCTGTTCCATTATATGTTATATGTTATTCGGAGATTGTTCCGCTCCTATTTTGTTCTGTTGTGTCTTACTCTTGGGCCCATTATAGGATTGAGCAGTTTTTGGCTTATACCAAAGCATGACCTAGAGGGTAGAGGCCCCACGAGTGTCCGCTAATGGGCAGTTGGGAAAGTCTCATATGCCTGATTGGCATTCTGTTTTGTTTCTATTCTACTCAATTCTGTCCTGTTTTGTTCTGATCTAATGCAGAGGGTAGAGGCCCCACGAGTGTCCGCTTATGGGTAGCTAGGAGAGGTTCAGATATACTTGATGATATGCTTTTGATTGTTTATTCTATTCTATTCTATGCTGATCTAATTTATCCTTTCTATTCTGTTCTATTTTATCTTATTTTGTTCCACTCGAGCTACATTACATCATGCATTTTTAATGGTTAAATTTATTCATGTACTTTATATATATACAAAGAAAAGTGATTTTGAAACCCATGGTAGGAATCCCATGTTACTTATTGGGCTTGTGAAAGCTCACTTTATTATTCTAACATTTTTTCAAGAGAAGGCGTTAGTGGCGAGGAATAAGAAGGGTTAAGAAGTTAGTTAGGCAATCTTAATGAAGACAAATCCATTTTTGTATCCTACATCATTTTTGGATGTATTATAGACACGTACAATGATGTACCTTTTTGTTAACCTATGTATATAAATACAGATTATAGTTAAATGCTCTGCCAAGTTAGTATGCATGCTCTGTTTTATTTCCGCTACTTAGTTTGCCTATAATGAATGCATCATACTTGGAAATTACACGTGAATGGCCTGAGGTTAGGATTACTATCAGTATTTTGATAAACACAAAATACGATGGGTGCCTAACTGGTCAATCGCATACCCTTAATCCACATAGGGTGGGTTTTGGGATGTAACAATTGCTATATACCAAGTGTCGGTGAGTACACATACGGGCATATAGTGGTTAGAGCACAAAAATCATTACATGAAACTTGCTCTCTGCTAGAACGAGTGGATATGAGAATCATAGTTAGTGTTAGAGCATACAAAAGTTATTCAAAGTTGAAGCGTACAATGTGAAACGACAAACGTACTAGCAGGTAAATCACTAAAGGTGATAAGTTAATTGTTTGTTAGTTAAAGCTTTGCGGAATTGTACATCGTTCTTTTTTACTAGTGGACTTTTGTAACTTATAGTGGATTTTATTGCTCATGAGGGTTTCTCACGTAGATCTTGGTGTCATTATCTATTTTTGTGGATGCATGATTTTTATGATTATTGTTGCGATAATTTTATAAACCCAAGATTTTAAATATTTGACAAAAGAATATTTTCGATAGTAATTTGTATTATTTAATGAGATATTTATAAAATCTGCATTTCTTATTAAGTAAAACCTATTCTAATCAATTAAAATAGTGATGTAAATATTTGCACGTTTGATAAATACTTACTATCACTTGTTTTTATATTGCACTTAGAATTTGAAACAATTTAGTATGTATTGTTAAGTTGCTTCTACCTCCTTAGTTTGACAATGTAAAAATTCAAATCCTAACTATTGATATTCAAGTAGAGGGGCCTGTTGTATATATTTCGTGATATTGACTTTTTTCTCTATTTTATCAAATTAAACTACAATTTAAATTATTTTGTAGAATTAATTGAAATTAATTAAATAATTAATAACTAATTAAAACTAATTTAGTGGAACTAGATTCCTCCTCTAACCCTACTTTTACAAACAGGGGATATCCGGGTATCTAAGTCTTTATTATTTTCTTTCTTAAACGAGTGAAAAAAGGTAGTCTATTCTCATCTCTGATATCCAACTTGTAGAATAGAGAAAAAAGAAGAGACAAATTAGTATTTAATAATTCTTTAGCGGGGCTTGGGAGGTAAAGGATGCTTTTATTCCGGCAAAAATGAATAAAAGATCAAATTTAAAGTTTGGTTTTGTAAGGTTCCAAACCAGAGAAGAAGCTGAAAAAGCTATCTCCATGTGGGAAGGGCGTATGATAAAAGGAAGGAAGGAAGTTGGTGAAATTTGCTAGGTTTGAAAAAGAATACTCAAATTCTGGGAATGCAAGGAAGGTTCGGGATAATGTATTTGACAAAGTATTACCAGGTAGTAACAATGGTAAGGAAGAAAACGTTTGCGCAGGTTGTAGAGGAGAACACAAGTCAGCAACATCAAGTGCCTGCAATATCAGCAGAAGAAGCTTGTAATGGATGGCTATATCGTAGTGCGGTTGCTAAACTAACCACTGTTAGACCAATTGAAGCATTGAGAGAAGCTTTTTTAAATGAAGGTGTATTTGATATTCAATTAAGAACCATGGGAGGAAAGTATGTTTTACTGACTTTCTCATCTGAGGAAGTGATTAAGGAGTTTCTTGACGGAAGCTCTGACTGGCTACTCAATTGGTTTACCGAAATAAAAAAAAAAGTGGAGTAGGGAAAACTTCACGGATTACGGCAGGGAAATATGGCTGAGTTGCTATGGAGTTCGATTGCACTTATGGAACTCTAAAACCTTCTTAGATATTGGGAAAACTTGGAGGGAGGTTTTAGCAGTGGAAGACGGAACAGTTGAGGGTGAGTATTTTGATTCTAGAAAAATTAGAGTATACACCCAGACTTATCGAAGCTATTAACCAAGTGATCCATCTGAAATGTAAAGAGTTCACTTTTTCGGTCAGAATAGTGGAAGAACAACAATTGAAACTGGGTTTGTTACCGGAATATGCTGGTTCTGGCAGACCAGTAAAGAAGAATTTTGATCAGGAAGAGGAAGGGTCAATGAATTATGAGATTGATGAGGTGGCAGCGAGCTTGGAAGACAATACTGATGTGGCACTCAAGGAGTAAGGGAGGCATCTGAGAAAGAGACAGAAGAGGAGGAGTCACAAGATTCGAATTTAAATTTAAAAACGGTATTCTCCACCAAGGAATCACCACCATCAGTGGGAAGTGTAAAAGTCGTTAGTGGAAAGAACACGAGGAATGCACTAAATACATGTGAAGTGAGGGATGAAGAAGAAACTGTTGGGAGGACAGATTCAAATGTGGGTATTAGCAAAAGTGGGCTTGAGAACCATGCTGATATATTGGGCTTGGGAGAAAAAACCCAAGGTTATGTTGAATTGGTGAATATACCTGGGCCGGGTGATAGTGGGCTTGTTGAAGTGGTTGAAGAATTGGTGCGAGTGCGGGCCGAAATAGATGTGGGTTCTCTGGCTAGACTAAAGGAGGGCCAGTGATACGCTACCTCAACCCCTTGGTGAGCAGATAATACATTCTGCGAGGAGGATAGAAGGAAGTTTCTTTTGAAGCGTATAAAGAGGATGAAATCTAGGGCAATGAAGGATTTAGCAAGAGGCAGTTCGACGCAAAAGAAATATCAACGGAAAGCTAGGACAATGAAGAAAAAAAGATTGGTATGCAGATCGGCAACAGAAACCTTATCGTGGTCTGTTTCATCAGAAACAATTCGAAGAAGGAACAATGCAATTATTAAAGAAGCACAAGCTGTATGCAATTTGGGGAAGAAGCTAGGTATGCAGTATCATGGTCGGGAAGAAGAAGTTGTAAGTAAAACAGCAGAAATGGAGGAAATTGATCATGTAAAGAAAAGACGTTGGTCAAGGGAATCATGTGATAGTATTGCAGGGCTTCAATTGAGGTGATACATCATCTGTTTAAATGATAATAATGTCCTGGAATGTTCGCTGTTTGGGTGGTCGTGAAAAAAAGAAGCAAGGTACGAAGTTTAATTAGAGAAAGAAAAGTCGATATGTGTTTCGTTCAAGAATCTAAGAGGGAGCATGTATCCAGAAATTTCGTGCAATCGTGATGGCCGTCGGTCGATTTCGATTTCCTTGAAATTGATTCTGAAGGAGGTAACTCGGGAGGTTTGTTATGTATATGGGATTGTCATAATTTTGTGTTATCAAGCTGCTGTGGTGGAAGGAACTTCTTGATTCTGTCAGGTATTTTTCAATCTTCTTTTTATTGTAAATGTGTATGCACCAAATGAAGTGGGTAACAGAAGAATTCTGTGGAAAATTCTGCTGGATTTAAGGGAAGCTTTTGTAAATCCTTGGTGTATTGGAGGTGACTTCAATGAGGTTAGAAAATTTGGAGAAAGAAAGGGATGTGTGAGAAGGGATAGGGGCATGAAAGACTTTAGCGACTTTGTTGAGCAATCAGAATTAATCGATCTTCCAATGATCGGTCGATGCTATACATGGTCGAATTCACAGAGTGAAGAGAGATGGATTAGATTGGATTGGTTTTTGATTCATCATGAATGGTTATCGAGATACAATTATAAACAATGGGGTCTTCCGAGAATAGTATCGGATCATTGTCCTGTGATGATTATGGAGGATGTTAGAGATTGGGGTAAGAGACCTTTCCGTTTCTTGAATGTTTGGGTGGAGCACCCTAGATTTGAGGAGTTTGTGAAAAGATGCTGGGAAGATTTTCATACAGATGGATGGGCTGGGTTTCGTCTAGTGAAGAAGCTGCATAATTTGAAATTGTCCCTAAGGCATTGGAGTAAAGAAGTTTTTGGGAAGACACAAGAAAAGATGAATATTGTGGAGAGTAATTTACATGATTTGGATATGGTTGCTGAGAATAGATCACTGAGTGAGGCTGAAATAATGAGAATGAAAGAGTTGAGATCTGACGTGTGGAGGTTGAGTCGAATTAAAGAACGTATATGGCTACAAAAATCTCGCCTTAACTGGTGCTTAAAAGGGGATGACAACACAAGGTTTTTTCATGCAGTACCAAGTAGCGGACAGAGAAGAAATCTTATAAACTCAATAAGGGTGGATGGAAGAGTTATGGACACACCAGCATAAATTAAAAAAAGGAGGTTTGAGTACTTTAGGAATGCTTTCATGGAAGACTGGAAGTTCAGGCCCTGTTATTGGGGGAGTTTTTGAAAATTCAGTTAATGAGGAATCAAATAAATTCCTTTTTGAAGATTTCTCTGAAAAAGAAATTTGGCAGTCTATCATGAGTTGTGATCCGAACAAGGCTCCTGGTCCAGACGGATTTAATATGTTGAGTATCAAGAGATGTTGGGCTTTTATGAAGAATGATGTTATGCAATTTTTTTAGGAGTTTCAATTGCATGGGCACACCGCATGGGCACGCCGCGTGGGCACCCCGCCCATGGGCACTTCAGGGGGGGGGTACTGCCCCCTATATATGTCTTATGAAGATTTATCAACCTGACCGGAGTAGACACAACCCCTTGCAGAACCAGTTCTTCCATCCGTGCGCATTTGCCTTGCCGAAGGCAACCCACGCGCCAAACTGTTCGCCAAAGGCATTGCCTTCACACTTCGTTGCCCAAGTCATGCATCCAACTGCGCCTAAGTCAGAAATCCTTCAAGACAAATCCAACCTTGGAATGTCATTCCCACTCCCGGATGCCATTCCACTCATGAATGTAATTCCTATCCGGAATATAACTCCAAAGCATCTCAATCTTCAAGTAAGGGTGCCCATGACAAGCCATCCCTACCTTGGCCTTGGCATTGGCCGAGGCTCACCGATGCCATGGCCGTGTCAACCCTTCAAGGGGCTAACACTTGGGGAGTTGCACATGATTGGCTTTCTTTTGGGTGCCAACCTAGTTGTGATTCAAAAGTTGAGTACGGATGCAGTGTGTTCCTTTAGCTTGGTGGTTGTTTGTTTGGGGTATGTACATCAGTTCTTTTTAATAGAAGTTCTTTTCTTTGCTGTTCAAAAAAGAAAACTGTAATAATAAAATATAAAATAATTTGAAAAGTATATGATTGAATGATTAAAACTTGTCCAAGATAGCCAAATGCCTCTCCACCATCCTTGTCGCGTGGTTCGATTGCCCCAGGTGCCTAAGCTTCTGGACTTCCACAGAAAAATGTTCCCCCTCCCCCTATAATATAATTTATGCTTTATATACATGTTTTTTTTATTTATTTAAAGATAGGACCTATAAACTAGTTTTAAAAAATTGATGTTTCGACCACGTAATAATTTGAGGTAACTATCGAAGTTGGAATGGCACACTAAGGTCTAAATTCTATTACCTACGGAAAAAAAAAAAAATCAACAAATAGCAAAATCCTTAGATATGTGGTGACATGTTCATTTGGGGTTGATTCAAATTCTGAAAAAGTGATTCTAGAATATTTTTTTTTTTCCTTTTATGAATTGTTAAGGGGGTTCAACAAATAGCAAAATCCTTAGATATGTGGTTAAATGATCATTTGGGGTTGATTCAAATTCTGAAAAAATGATTCTACAATAATTAATTTTTTTTCTTTTATGAATTATTAAAGAGGTATTCTAAACCAGTTTACGCGCACTAGATTAGGTCACTTTTTCCGTGAGAGTCAGATCCATCTTTTTAGCTCTAATTGTCAACGATCGACGCAGAAAAGACTTGAACAATTAGACACATCTTCTAAGCTCTAATTGCCAACAATCGATACAGAAGAGACTCGAACTGAAGATACTTGAATTTTATTCTTAATGTCTTTTCCGTTTAGCCACATCTCTATATGGTAATAATTAAATTTTAAGAAGTGATTATGAAAAATTAGTTTGGTGTTTAGATAAAAATATTTTGGCAATGAGTATAATAGTAGAAGTGGCAATAGGATGTTTGGTAAATATTGTTTAGAAGGGATTCTGGACTTTAAAATGTCATTTTTACCCTTTAATTTATATCAGATGATTTTAGATCTACTTGAGCATATGTTATATAAAAGAATTTAAAATAAATAAGTAACATGTATAACAATGAAATTAAAAATAAATATATAATTAAGATATCAAACATTTTAGGTTGACAAATGCTAAACTCTGGTGTGCCCAGACGCATCTGCAGCCAGGCTAATTTTGAATACATTCTTTTAATAAATGTTTTAGGAATTATTGTCTGATATATTAATGGTAAAGTTTAGTTTGTTAAGTATAAAAGATGTAACATTAAGAATTATTAGGATTACTTGGTTCAGTAGGGGATTATGTAAAAGATATATGTATTGTCTTATCCCGCAAATTCTTGAGAATTGGATTAATTTGGTTAGCTTTCCAATTCGCCATGCAGTGGAGAGAATACATATTTCATCGTCTCTCAAAATATTTTTTTAAACCTAATTCATTGAGAAACTTAAAATTACCGAATCACCCATTTTCTTTCACAAAAGTAACTAATGACAGATTTCTCCATTTGAAGTTTTTTATAACACTGATAATTGAGGGCACGGCGCGGTACAATTCGCTATAATCCAACAGATTTTTGTCTTTTAAAATCTGACCCTTAAAAGCGACTTCTAGAATGACCCCTCCTTAATCCTTATCTGCACAGAGGCCTATGAAAACTCTCACGCACTGGAACTCTTCATGGCTTTCTATGCAACTTTCTCGCACACCTCTCTCTCATACTTATCACCATCATTCCCACAAACCCAAAGAAGAAACCCTATTCCTTTGCTGTCGATTAAAGCTGTGAAATCCACTGAACCAGAGAATGAGAAGCTTGCACAGCAAAAACCCCAAGAGTCCTCTAATGCTCTACCCGCAACCACACCTTCTAAGCTACCCAAAAGGCCTGTATATTCAAGTTAAGTTTCCAAATATGTGTCTTAATTTGTATTATATATGAAACTCTTGACTCTTTTTTTTATTCACCCTTTTCTTCTTTTTCAACTCAATATTTTGCAGTGAAGAAAGGTCAAATTGTGAGAGTGGACAAAGAGAAGTATCTCAATAGCATCAATGTGAGTGCAAGTTGATTCTTGTTTTTTATGATTTTCTTTTCTTCTCTTTTTGGGTCATTTACACAGATTTCCATTAGTTTGAAAGAGTGAAATGAAATATTTTCTTGAGCAAATTTGATTTCCTTCACAACTCTTATCTATTTTTCCAAGGTTTGAGGCATATGATATGGGTAGAGGTAGAGGCAGGCAATTTTTCTCATTAATATAGCTTCTCTGGTGAATTTGGCTTATAACAATTAAGCACATGGGTCATTTTAGGGGACCCGGAGACTACAATTAATTTGGGTTTATATAGTGAAAAAAAAAAAAAAAAAAGATATGATAGTATGTGCTTTAAACGAGGAGATGAAAGTGGTGAGACGTGTATCATGTAACCGACTCAAATAGTTGGGATAAAGTGTATTTAAGTTCAGTTGAAAACAATTAAGCACATGGGGTGTGTTGGTGAAAATACTTGGGATGGCCTAATATTTAACAGGGTCAAGAAAGCTAGTTTATTTGCAGTTCAAAAGGTGATTTACTAACAGCCTAAGAAGCATATTTTGACACACATATATATATATATATATATATAGGTAAACCATAACTCCAAAATTTTTATATTAATTAGGACTGAAATAACCAACTTGCAGAAATTTGCTATGAGAGAGTATTAATATCGACTGTTAAAAACTACTTTTTGTGGCTGTACAGAGAGTATCTTATGTTTTATCAGTGGTCTAGCACCATCTTGTAATCGTAACTACAAATGCACTATCAGTAGGAATTTGTTATAGTATAAATGTAGTAATGGTATGTCCGTCGCTTAACTCTTTAAGTTCTCTAAGTACTTATATAGACTTAATGTGACTTCTGAAAATTTGTTAATCACCAAAGCCCTTCTAAATATACACCTTAATTAGTGTACAGAGACTAATGGTTCTCCCCTCATATTTTTATTACAGTTCATCTTTTATTGTTGGGATTTTCCTGATACAAAAGAAGGGGGTTGTCCTAAATAGAGTACACTAATTCCTATTAACAAGGGGCCAATGTTTGCATACAAGTTGATTTCATTATGATGAGATTTGTCACATAAAATTTTATCCTTGTGCTTCGGCGTAATCTATTAACCAGAAAAAATAAATTTCGGTTTCCCAATAAAATTTAGACACTTCCTTTTTTCTTTCTGGATTATGCACAATTTTCAGTTTTCAAAACCAATTATGGAGCTCATTTTTGGTAAATCTCTTCACTTAATATATCTCTACTTAATATTCTACTCATTCTCTAAACATAGTTTGTTGGTGTTAAGTCCAGACCGCCCAATCATTGGGGTATGAATAACTGAAGGATTAAAAAAGTAAATCCGACATTTTATAGAAGGAAAGTTCCGACTGTTTTTTGGGGGCACTAAGCAAGAATATAAGAAGTATAATTTATCGAATAAAATAAAAAACACTGACAATTCATCGATGAACTTAGCAAGGTGCATTATATGATTCAAAGAGTGAAAGAACTTGTTCTTTTGTTACTTTTCTTTCCCTTTAAAATTTTATTCTGCAACACTCTAGATCAGATGAACATGAATGGTAATTCTAACCGATGATATTGTTTTCTTCTTATATCAGTATTTATCTGTTGGACATCCACATTATTACAAGGGCTTGGATTACATATATGAAGACCGTGGTGAGGTAGCTTCCTGATACTTTTAGCACAACTTATTAGTGAAATGCACAAACTGTCAATACCTTTTTTTCTAGAGGCACTTCTCTAAGCCATTTTGTATTTTGATTACCAATATGGTGATACTGTTGTTATTAGGTCTTGGATATACGTATCTTTGAAACAGGGGAGCATGCACTGGTAAGTATGGTTCTTGTGCAATTTATGCCCTCTTCCATTTGATAGTATAAATTAGGATTATTATCCAGACTATCTGATCAGAATTAATCTTCATTTTTGCAATAACATGTTTGGCTAATGTACCCAGTCATGGCAGAAGTCTTCAGTGAGTCCAAAGTCTAGCTCGGCACTGAGCCATTAGATATATATCTCTGTGTGTGTGTGTGTGTGTAGTTCTGAAAGTTTGTTTGAAAAGTTTTCTGTTATGGCCATTTTCAGAAACCATGGGAATAGAGAAGTAAACTTGAATGCACAACACTCAGTTCAAACTCTTTCCCGATGAGATTCCAAGTTGTCACTTCTTTCCCTATGCTAGTCAAGAGAACAAAAATGTTTTCATTGATCCCAAAAAAAAAAAAGGATCTATAATTAGTAAAAATGAATGGTGTCATAAGGTGATGAATGACACTGAACAAATTCTCCCAAATGAATTTAAAATGGATAATGGACCAAGTTTCAGATTATAAGATTTACTGATTACAGATTGCATGGGTTGGGATTCCAACTGCACCAGCTTGGCTTCCAACAGACATGCTTATCAAGGTATTGTTAAATGTTTCAGTTTGTTTTTTAGGTTAGATCACCAGTCAATTTAGTTTATTAAAGTACTTATAATTTACTCTCTTCTTGTGTTTGTGGGCAGTCGGATAGGCTAATTTATGAGAGAATGTAAAAAAGCATCCAGGGCATGGTGATGGTACACCATTGCTTTTTTCTCTCACACAGTGATGAAGTGAAAAGATCAACAGCTACTTCTGTATCTGTAAAAAAATCTATTTGCCAATTAGATATGTTTTATTTGAAGATTTTACAGAAAATATCTCCTGCATTCATTCTCTACTATTGCACTATTGCTTTAACAAATCCGTTGAGCAAATGAAATGTTGTGAACCAGTTGGTTGCCCGTTTCATTGCTCATCACAATGTGTATACATAAACGGTTAATTTTGTTTTCTTTTCCTCCGCCAACCAGTGAAGCATCAATGTGAGTGAAATTTTTATTTCTTTTTTTTTTCCTTGTCAAATCTTGAAAGGTGATAACAGATACCCATGACGCACTTTAAATTATGCTGGAAAAAATATACATTGGTGGGTTGCAAATGGGAGCCCATTCCTTTAGAAAGGCCGATGGTCATTATTTATCCAAGTGTCCTTGATCCAATGGCTAAGATCATTCTAAACAAATATCTTAAGAAATATATAGAGATATTTACAAGCTTCCACACTTATCTACGTAACTTTAAAGGAACTCCCTTGGAAAATTAAAAATCTTCCATTTGATCGGAGAAGATATCACTCTGTTCGAACAACAAATTGTGAGAATAGATGGAAAGTGACATTCTTTCCCACCTAGGTTGGCAAGACGCTCATTATGCGTTCATCCTTAAGCCACTAGAACTGCTCTGTAAACTGTCACAATAAATCTTCTTCCTCCCAGTTATCCTAGAGCTAGAAGTATTTTTACTGGGTGCAACTTAGGCTCGCCGTGTAAAACCCTGACCCCTTTTTTCTAAAACTAGGCTAAGATATAAATGTTACAACTTCCCATGGACAATATAGGTGAATAAGGTCTCATAAGCATTTTGGATTTGTAAATGCGTATATACATGTGATATACCACAAACAGACACACCAATCACCTTGAGACACGTGTGCATACGGAGCTGATAATCTCAATCATACAGAGTAGTGACTAGCCTTTAGGGCATTCTCATATATATATCATACAGAGCTGATAATCTTGATCATACAGAGCAGTGACTAGCCTTCAGGGCATTCTCATATATATATATATATATATATATATAAATATATCATACAGAGCAGTGACTAGCCTTCAGGGCATTCTCATATATAAATATATATATATATATATATATCATACAGAGCAGTGACTAGCTTTCAGGGCATTCTCATATATATATATATATATATATATATATATATATATCATTCAGAGCCGATAAACTCGGTCATACAGTGCAGGCGAAGCCTCCAAGGCATTCTCATGCACATATCTCCCAGACCTTATATCCTGGGCAATATTTAATCAACAGCTCATATGGCTCCGACCTTATGGTTTCCTTAACAACTGCCAAGGAGGGAATAAGGAAACAGTATTCAACACGGAAACTACTATCTATGATTATCTCCATCTACGATTTAATACTCCACAAGGTAATTGCAATCTCCGATGATCAAATCCCTATATTCATGGTATCGAATCCTAATCAACTTAGGAAGGCCACGACTTATAAATTAAACCCTAAAGGTACGCTTTATTTTTATGCTCATTCTTTGGCTTTCAATACAGTCTTTTAATTCCTTTTACTTATTAAGCATCGGAGCGGCTACCGTCGGAGTCAATCCGGTGGACCTCTGATCGTCTTTCTGAGTATTCTACAAGTCACGGAGCCCTCACTTATTGCGAGTCAAAAAGTGCAGCATCAGTTTGGCTCCGTCTGTGGGAACGACTAATCTCCAAGTGCTCTATTCATAAACCCATCTCTTTCCTCACCGGAAAACCATGGCACCAAATCTCCGACCACGACAGAATATTTAGAATTCGCAAAACTCTCAGCGTCAGCCGCCTGCTCCTCGTACAAAGGGACCAGCGGTTAACCCTATGCGACAAGAGATCGAATCGATCAAACGACACAATGAACTGGTGCAAGAACAGTTGCTTGCCATCACTAGAACACTGGCAACACTCACACAAAACCAAGCAGCGGGTTCTCCTAACCCGCTGGTCAACTTCGCCGCAGGATCGCAACCTCCTGTTGCCACAGAGAATGAAGAACTCCATGAGCAGGCTCCAACTAACCAGCCTAGGCACCCCCCGGGCGTTGCCCGCGTTGGCAGAGATCCACAACCATTAGCTCCAGGCTGGGGAACATCAGCCTTCATTCCTGACGTCCATTATCGGAGTACTACTCGGGCCCCAACTCCAAGGGCCTCGGGAGCACATCCGGCACCACAGGAGCCTCATCCCCATGCAACACCAATCCCTCCGATTTGGAATCCTCCTCCGTCCGAAGGGCGTACTCAACCCTACTATCCTGAAACCGAGACTGTCAGGCATGGTTCGCAAGATGTCAGAATCAGAGACCCACGGAGGGTAGAGGAAATTGCCGAGTCTATAGACCGAACAATCGCCTTGAGAGGACCTCAGAACCTTCCAGAACAAGACGAGTTGGCCAGGCTACTCGGAAGACTAGCCACTCCGTTCACTCACACCATCATGTCAGAAGAGAGGCCTAGAAAGTTCATGGTGCCCAAGTTCACCCAATATGATGGATCTGGAGATCCAGGGATCATCTCTCGCACTATTAGCATACGATGGCACTTCATGGAGCCTCTGATGCTTTCATGTGCCGAACCTTTATCACCAGCTTGAAGGGAACTGCTCTGAAGTGGTTTCACAACCTCCCTCCGAACTCAATTACCAGCTTCTACGAGCTCGGTAGACAGTTCTTGGACAGGTTTATGACCAGCAGGAGGCTCAAAAGGGGCCCAGAGTTCCTGCTAAATGTCAAGCAGACTAGGGAGGAATCCCTCAGAGCCTACATCGCGCGTTTCAATACCGAACTCACGGAGATCACTGACTGCAACCCGAAATTCCTTGTAGCAGCCCTAACTGCTGGGCTTGCCCAAGGTGGATTCAGAGACTCCTTAACAAAGAGCCCTCCAACCGATATGGCGGTGTTAATGGATCGGGCCGGAAAGTACATCAACCTGGAAGAAGCCAACCGCACATCCCAGAAGGGCAAAGATCAGACCTAGAGGGACAATCCGAAGAGGGAGGACCATAAGAAGGAGGATCACAGAAGAGATTCTAACAAAAAGAGGGCCAGGAGCCCAGAGAAGAGAACAGCACCCCGAGCTGTGTACAACTCCGGACCAAGGGAGTTCACCAACTTCACTCCTTTAAACACCACACCGAACCAGGTACTCCGGCAGATCCGAGATCGGGAGAACCTGAGGTGGCCGGAACCAATCAAAGGAGATCCTAGCCTGCGGGACCAAAGTAAGTATTGTAATTTTCATAAAGATCATGGACATACAACTAACACATGCAGGACCCTCCGGTATGAGATAGAGCAGCTCATAAAGAAGGGGCGTCTTCGGGAGTTCGTCAAGCTGGACGGAAGGCAGAACCCCCAAGACGACAAGCCTCAACAACGGCCAGATCAAAGGCCCGAGCAGAGGCAGGAGCAGAGGGAAGGACGAAACGAGCCTCAGAGGCAGAACAACCATGTTATTTACATCCTCCATGCTGACTCCCCTATCACAGGAATGTCCAACAGGGCAAGAAAGAGATATGCTCGGGAGGCTAGAGTTGCCCCGAACGTATTACAGATCTCCAACGTAGAAAAGAGGCTCAAGCCAGCACCGGAGATTCAATTCACTGAGCAAGATCTAGTAGGGGTACATTGCCCTCATAGTGATGCCCTTGTTATCACCCTCAGAATTGCCAACTTCGAGACCAGGAGAGTCCTGGTCGATACTGGCAGCTCCGTCAACATACTGTTCTATGAGGCGCTTAAATAGATGGGGATAGACCATGACAACGTCAAGCCCACCATTGTCGTGATGGCAGCTTTTGATGGTAACCTCAGTACACCTTTGGGGAGAGTCGACCTTCCTACCACCGTAGGAGAGGGTGAAGGACAGAAGACCACCATCTCGGAGTACATGGTGTTAAACATGAAATCTCCCTACAACGTCATAATCGGGAGACCCTGGTTGCATCAGATAGGAGCAGTCACTTCGACCCTCCATCAGTGTCTGAAGTACGTCCACAACCAGAACGTCCACTCGGTCAGAGGGTGTTAGCCAACCTCCCGAGAGTGCCACGCTATTGCCCTCAAGGAGAGGGCTCCTAAATAGCAATTACAGTACACTCGGGACTGTGCAGATTCGGTTCTCACTCACTCTCCCGAGGTGGAGGATTGCCCATCCAACATTGAAGAACCCCTGAGCCCAATGGGACGTGACAGCCGAGCCAAACCTGTTGGCGAGCCCATTAAAATATTGGTCAGTTCAGAAGCAGAGGGGCGTTATTTGAACATCGGCCCAGACCTAACACACACTGAGCAGGAGAAGATAGTCAGGTTCTTGAAAGACAACCTCTCTATCTTCGCTTGGGAGACCAAAGACATGGAGGGAATAGATCCCAATCTTATAACTCATAAGCTGATGGTGGATCCGGATCACCAGCCAGTCAGACAGAAGAGAAGGCCGATTGCTCCTAAACGGCATCGGATTGTAAATGAAGAAGTCCAAAGGCTGCTGGATGCCAGGATGATACGGGAAGTGTTCTATCCCGAGTGGCTAGCCAATACCGTGCTTGTCAAAAAGAAAAACGGCAAGTGGAGAGTCTGCGTTGATTATACAGACCTCAACAAGACGTGCCCCAAGGACAGCTTTCCACTGCTAAGGATAGACCAACTGGTTGACGCCACTGCGGGGCATGAGCTTATGAGCTTCATGGATGCCTACTCTGGATACAACCAGATCCAGATGTACCCTCCAGATCAAGAGAAGACAGCCTTCATAACCGAACGAGGGCTCTACTGTCACGACCCGAAACCCATCCTGTGCGGATTACCGGATCGCGACCGCCACCCTCAGGCCCGAGGACCCTTGGGACGAAGGCTCGCATCTGCAGCGGTATTGAATAGATGTGCTTCATGTGGTTGCGGAAGCGTGAAAAACTCTTTTTTTTTTTTTTTTTTCTTTTCTCATTTTTAAATTTGCACATCCGTCCAATACTGCCGCTATTCACAATGGTACACATGATCACACATTCAGAGCATAACTAAAACTTAAAAGATTTCATAATTACAATCTTAATTCAACTGCCCCGTGGGGCTTAATACATATCCTTAAATTGTCTGGTAATACAAAATACACTAATTAGAGTTCATGTGATTTCCCAAATAAAAACTACTTAGGCAAGTCTCCCCAAAAGCTAGACTCATCCTCATCGTCTTCAAAAATCAACCTGCCATTAGTCACCTGAAAGGGGGGCGGATAAAATTCAGGTAAGCTAATCAAAGCTTGTGAGTAATTCCTGCATTTGTCATGGGGTTTTCAACTGGTAGTGGTTTAGCACATGAGGGTTTATGAAATACGCACTACCAATTGCTCGTACATTTTAGAACACAGAATATATGCATTCTTAAAACAAATAGCTTTGAAACAATTAAAGTATTCAAGCTAAATACACATTTCTTCAAATAGAGCATATGCAATTTAAAAGCATATAAACGCGTGAAATAGAATAGGGGTAAAACCTACTTCTATTTTCAAAATCACTTTGTCATCTTTTCTCTTTTATTAGGTGGAATCTGTTTCGAACCAGACTCCCATTTTACTGCAATGCTACAATGGAGATATCTCATTTGCCTGGGGGCTTAGATCATTCTACCGGGCATTTCTTCGTGTCATAGTTGAATCCCGAAGGATTTCAACGTCACATGTGGTGGTACTTAGTACCGTTTATCTTGTAAAACATTTATCACATGACTTCTTCAATAGATACGTTCATGAGTATTTAAAACATGAAAGGTATAACTTCTACAATGAAACTTCAAATACATGTGATAATCAAATTCAAAATATTTAAAGAGATTTGCATTTGAATTAGACATGCTAGTTATTTTCAAGAAAAGAGCTGAATATAAAACATTTATAAAGCATGCCGTAACAGAATATTTTAAAAGAACGGAATCATATAAAGGCTGAATTTGATATTCAAAGGCTGTAATTACTTGAACTTAAAACTTCTTCAAATATATGGAGTTAAATCTCCAGTTCAAATACAGGGTTACTCACTTCGTACACAGCAGACCCTACTGAGGCGTCTTGCCCTTATATGCTCTTATCCTAAACAATTTTAGAAAAAGACTCGTAAATTCACAATGAAATTAATCAACTAAAACTTAACTTTTTCCTTTACTACATAAGTCAACTACAACTTATCTTATAGTGGTATCGTATGTAAGAAACACGGATTACCTTTTGACCCACTCGTTTAAGGTTTCGGTGTTTTCTTTTTCTTCCTCTTTCCTTTTCTTTTCTTCCTCTTTCTTTTTCTTAGCCTCTGCCACCATTGCCTTGGTGGGTGATTTGTGAATGAAGGGGCTCACCGAGACGACCTCCGTCGCCTTGGCTATCCTGACGAACCTGTCAATCACTCTCTCTCATGACTCGAAACCCACCCTATGCGGATCTCGTGTCGCGGGGCCGACCCGAAGGCCGTCCCTACTTTTTCTATTCCTGTATCACAGTACTAATATGCAAAGTACTAAAATCCTCAAACAATAACAGCGGAAGTCTTATCAGTAATAGTACATCAGCGGAAAGTCTTTCAATACACAAGGTTAGTGGAAGTCTTTACAATACATAATATGATTCTACATAAACAAAATAAGAACCAAACGTAACCAGCACCCGAGGGTGGTGAATACATGGGAGAACTAAGACATAGACTGATACAGTTACTCAAAAATGTCCTCCTATGCTTTCAGACTCCTACTGGGGTCTTGCAGCGTCATCACCTAAAATGGGGGTAAATGGGGTGGAATGAGCTACGAGAGCTCAGCAAGTAAAAATAGATCTCCGCCACTGGTATCGATAAGATACAAATCCATGAATAAGATTATGATAGCCAATCATAGGAAAGGAGATGCTGTGATAGCCAATGAGAACAGTTGCCATGAAGGCCAATGAATAATAAGTCACAATGTTCAATTAGGAGTAATGGATACAACATCAACATGAATCTCTCAACAACAATATAACAACAAGAAGTACTGCCACAATAAACCGATCACAATCAATTCAATGGAGAGTGTCTTTTCAGTTAAGATAAGTCATAAGGAATAGTGTTATTCAATAACGTAATCATATCAGTTCTTAGGAGATGCATTTACTCTGTTCTCAGGTAAAATGCCAATGCAAATGTAAATGAAATGCCAATGGAAATGCAATGAAAATGCCAATTTTTATGCCAGTCAATTGCCGGTGGAAAGCCTTCGAGGAATTCACTCCTGCCACCTGTCCATTTATATACTTGACCCTTAGGTCTCCAGTCAATACAGAAAGCATCAGATGGATGTTGTGACTGAGCACAAATCCCGTATTCATAACATATCATGATTATTCATAATTTCACAGAAGTATAAAATGGAATATCATATATTCAATAAAGACATAACAGTAGGCCTTTCCAGGCATGGTTCACAATAAAGACATAGCAGACAATAAAGACATAGCAGTAAGCCTTTCAAGGCATGGTTCACATGATAACAACGACATAACAGTCAATCAATGTCCACAAGATAGAACAATATCGCATTGTGGATAGCAATAACGTGAGGTACTTTCAAGAGTACAAGTTTGGCAGTAAAGAGAATAAATTTGGCTTGGAAACACCATATGGAAGAGAAAGGGAATTTACTTACCTCTATCGTGATTCTATATCAGAAATCCGTGAGTGTACCCTTGTCTTTGGAGTTCCCTATATATCAGTGAATACGTTTTAGAATAGATTCTATTCATCAAATTTTATGCCTTTCCATAATAAGTATTTCAAATACTAATTTAGACTTTACTATTGAGTCCGGAACGCCAAAGAAAGTCGGTTTAGGCTTTTGCGAAATTCCATTTGGACATTTGTAATAAAAAGGGCAAAATGGTCATTTTGTACTTTACGTTATTTTATCCTTCGGGGTCCCGTCTCATAAAATGGACCCTACCATTGGACTCAGAACGTCCGAGATAATAAGTTTTGACTATTCATTAGTCTCATTTGGACTTCATTTGACCCATATTTGAAATAGGGGCATTATTGTAAAAATTAATATTTAATTAATTTTCCTGTTTGGGCAATAGTGACATTTCCTAAAACATTTGGGGTCAAAATGTAAATATTCAAAGTTGCGGTCTGAACCAGTGGGTTCACTGTTTAGAAACCCTAACCGGTTCGGTTCTTCACTAAACCAAACGGTTCAGTTCAATTCATAGAACCGGATTACAATAAACCCCCTTCCTATTCTATCCCTGGTTTGGATAACCCCAAACCCAATTTCTATTTATTATCCCTGCAACCAAACAGCCCAAAATCCATTTAAAATCCAAACATAAACGACACAGTTTCATGCCCCATTTCTTATCCAATCGGGTACCGACCCGACCCGAACCCAAACCCGGTTCGTCTTAACCCGAAATGGCCCCCGAACTTCCGATCATCTTCCCCGATCATTTTTCCGGTTACAGTCACCGGAACAGTAAACCCTAGCTACCAATCTTCACTGTTTCACCCCTATTTTCACTGCTTTTTAAATCTTTCTATGCCAAATCATTCCCCCAGTCTTAAACTTCCCTCTAGACCATTTTAAACCTTAGAAAACCAAGGTTTCCATCACTGTGCTTTCCCAGTTTTCGGCCAATTTTTCGATCAGCTGTATTTCTCATTTTCCCTATGATTTCTTCATCATTTTTCATCCTTTCTTTTTCATTTAGTTTTCTGCACTTGTAAGGGTTAGATCTAGGTTATTTGAACACCATTTTATGCATAAAATATTAGAGAAGTCCAAGCTACCCGAATTATCCTTATACCTGCAACTCTGTTTTTCTACCAGATTTCTCAACCATTTTACATGGTTCTTTTTGCTAAATGTTCCTTATTCTATACTCTACAAGACCCTATAGTTAGATTTAGGTTTCATGCTTTAAATTATAAAAACTGTAGCAAAATAACCTTACCTATATTTTCTGGATTCTTGTTTTGCTCTCGGTTTCCCTTCTGAATCTTTCTGGTTCTGAATCAATGTCCCTCTCTTCTTCTTCCCTTCAATTCCTGACCCTTCCCTTTTCTTTTCTAACCTCTCAACTCACAAACCCGTATACATATATAGAGAGACATTCACCCACCGCCTTTTCTCTCTCTACCTTATCTCTCTCTCTCTCTCTTGCAGTCATCCTTGACTGTAGAGAACCTTCCATTTATCCTCCTCCATCCACGTACCCTCATATATATATATATACATATATTACATATATACACACACACCTTCACCAAGTCGGTTGGTGTGGTTTCCCAAACACACACACACACACAGTGATGCACACACTGATATTTTGGTTGCCTTTCTTGTTTTTGCATGAGATACACATATATACTTTAATATGCATATATAGATATTCATATAATCTTATTATATTATACATGTATATCAATATGTATACATACATACTTATATACGTTAATTGTATACGTTCATATATATTCATATGCACACATATATAGGTATTTCTATAGGTATTTACATACCTTTATTTTGTTCAAGCTATACATGCATGCAATATGCATGGGCATGGAAGTGCGTGCGTGCACGCATTACGATGCGATATCCCAGGGTGCTCAGGTGTTGCCCGACACTAGCCATACTAAGCAAAACATTTATCTTTTTAAAATAAAGTCAGTTCCATAATTATTGTGACATGGAGTTTAAAACAGCTCAGGTTATGCTATTCAGTCGACTTGCCTCGGTAAACGTGTCGTATCCCGGGTCGGGATATCACACTCTCTGACGATGTAACAGTTCTTGCATGAAGGCCTGTTGTTTTGGATCCTTAGCCCTTTGGGCCTTGGTCATGATCGTGAACTTCGGTCGTTGTGCTTCCATAATTATCACCTAAGATCAATTTATAAGTTAGAAATTTTATTCTAAGGTTGATGTGTTGTCGTGTGTTTTCGTAATTCATGTCCTCGTACACGCCGTAGATTAGTACTTTGGCATTACTTTAGTTTATAACATCTGACAGATGCTATTCATCAAATTTTATGTATTTTTATTTTAGACATTTCTTTTTGTCGAATAGACTCTACCATTGAGTCCGGAGTGTCGAAGAAAGTCAGTTTAGGCTTTCCAAGATTTTAATTCAGACTTTTATATGTAAAAGGACAAAATGGACATTTACCGTTTTACGTGTCATATTTTTTCGTACTTTGTTTCGAAATTTGGACTCCATTATTGAGTCCGGGATGTCAAAGAAAGTCAATTTAGACCTTCCTTGTTTTTAATTTGGCTTTTGGGGTACTAGGAGTAATTTGGTCATTTTACCCCTTTACGTGTCTTTATGTTCGGGACCTCATCTTGTGTCGTGGACCTCACCATTGGACTCAGAAGGTCCAAGATAGTAAGATTACACTAATAACTTGTTAATTTTGGACAAGGGGTATTTTGGTCATTTAGCCCTTTACGTGTCTTTATTTTTCGGGCCCTGTCTCATAAAACGGACCCTACCATTAGTCTCAGAATATCCAAAATAGTAAGGATACACTATTCATTTGTTTAATTTGGACTTCATTTGCTCTATTTATGACCCAAGGGTAATTTAGAAATTTTACTTTTTTTTAATAAAATAATTTAATAAATTATTTTATTATTTTTCTAGGGGCATATTTGCATAATTTTTCCAAAAATTGGGCCACAGTGCAAATCCGTAGAACAGTTGGGGGTCAAGGTATAAATATCCAAAGATCCGGTCTGAACTAGTTGGTTCAGTTCAATTTCAACTGAACCGGTCCGGTCTTAACTGAACCAACCGGTTCGATCGGTTTAATTACATAAGGCTGACGTCATGATGACGTCAACCCTAATAGCTTATAACTTTAAAACATAACACCAAAACGACATCGTTCAACTTAACCGTTTATGCGATGGGTCGGGTTCCGACCCGAACCCGATTTGACCCGTTTTGACCCGAACCGTCACTGTTCATCTTCTCCCCCGTTTCTTCCCCAGTGTTTCCCTAGTTGCAGGTTTTCATTGTCACGACCCGAAACCCACCCTACGCGGATTACCGGATCGCGACCGCCGCCCCGAGACCCGAAGGCCTCGAGACAAGGCTCGCATAGGCAGCGGTATCGAATAGATGTGCGTCATGTGGTTGCGGAAGCGTGAAAAAAACTTTTTTTTTTTTTCTTTTCTTTCTTATTTAAAATTTTCACATCCGTCCGATACTGCCGCTATTCTCAATGGTACACATGTTCACACATTCATATAAAATCAGAGCATAACTAAAACTTAAAAGGCTTCATAATTAAAATCTTAATTCAACTGCCCCGTGGGGCTTAATACACGTCCTTAAGATATCAGCTAATACAAAACATATTAATCAGAGTTCATGTGATTTTTTCCCAAAAGAACTCCTCAAGCAAATCTTCCCAAAAGCTAGGTTCATCCTTATAGTCTTCAAAAATCGATCTGCCCTTAGTCACCTGAAAGGGGGGCGGATAAAATCCGGGTAAGCTAATCAAAGCTTGTGAGTAATTCCTGCATTCGTCATGGGGTTTTCAACTGGTAGTGGTTTTAGCACATGAGGGTTTATGAAATACTCACTACCATTTGCTTGTACATTTTAGAGCACAGAATATATGCATTCTTAACACGATAGCTTTGAACAATTAAAGTATTCAAGCTAAATACACATTTTTTTCAAATAGAGCATATGCAATTTAAAAAGCATATAAACAAGTGAAATAGAATAGGGATAATACCTACTTCTATTTTCAAAATCACTTGTCATCTTTTCTCTTTTATTAGGCGGAATCCGTTTCGAACCAGACTCCCATTTTACTGCCAATACTGTCGATGGAGATATCTCATTTGCCTGGGGGATTAGATCCTTCTACCGGGCATGTACTGTTGAATCCCGAAGGATTTCAACCATCATAGAGGGTGGTACTTAGTACCGTTTATCTTATAAAACATTTGTCACATGACTTCTTCAATAAATATTTTTCATGAACATTTAAAGCATGAAATGTATAAATTCTACAATAAAGCTTTAAATACACGTGATAATCAAATTCAGAATATTAAAGGGGTTTGCATTTGATTTAGACATGCTGATTTATTTTCAAGAAAAGAGCTGAATTTAAAACATTTAATAAGCATGCCGTAACAGAATATTTTAAAAGAACGGAATCATATAAAGACTGAATTTGATATTCAAAGGCTGCAATAACATGAGCTTAAAACTTCTTCAAATATATGGAGTTAAATCTCCAGTTCAAATACAGGGTTACTCACCTTGGTCCTTTAGGGTTAGCTCTACTGAGGCGCCTTCCCTTTAACTTTCTCTTTCCTTAGCCTATCAAGATTTATGAAGATTTCATAAATTTTCATATGTACTTAATCAACTTCACCACTCACTAAGTGTAGACTGTGAGAAGCCTAAATTCTCATACCTGTCTGTCTTATAACTGTAATACAGATCTAGTAACTCATGTTCTTAATGATAATAATATTACCTGCGACGCCATTCGGCTAAGGTTTCTGTGTTCTCTCTCTCCTCTTCCAATTTCTTTTTTTCTTCCTTCTTCTTTTTAGCCTCCGCCACCATGTCCTTGGTGGGTGATTTGAACATGAAGGGGCTTACCGAGACGACCTCTGTCGCCTTGGCTATCTTGACAAATCTGTCGATCACTCTCTGTCGACGCAACAGCTCTTACATGAAGGCCTGTTGCTTTGGGTCCTTGGCCCTTTGGGCCTTGGTCATGATCGTGTACTTGGGTCGTTGTTCTTCCATGATTTACCTAAGATCAATTTATGAGTTAGAAATTTTTATTCTAAGGTTGATGAGTTGTCATGTCTTCGTATATGCCGTAGATTAGTACTTTGGCATCACTTTAATTTATAGTCATCTGATAGATGCTATTCATCAAATTTTATGTATTTTTATTTTAGACATCTCTTTTGGTCGAATAGACTCTACCATTGAGTCCTGGAGCGTCGAAGGAAGTCAGTTTAGGCCTTCGTAGAATTTAATTCGGCTTAGGACATGTTAGGGGTATTTTGGTAATTTATACCTTAACGTGTCTAAATTTTTTGGAGTCCCGTCTCGTGAAACGGACCCCACCATTAGATTCAGAATGTTCCAAATAGTCAAAATATACTATTTATTTATTTCATTTGGACCTTGTTTGACTCATTTATGAGGCAGGGGTATTTTGGTCATTTTGACATTTTTAGGGGTCTTTAATTTTTCGGGGCCTCATCTCATGTCACGGACCTCACCAATGGACTCAGAGGGTCCAAGATAGTAAGGTTACATATATGACTTGTAATTTTTGGACAACAGACCATTTCGGAGTATTTAATTTAATTAATTTCATTTAATTAAATTAATCTAATAAATATAGTATTTATATATATTTAAGGGGGGATTATGGAACAGGCTGAATAGGGTGGCACGCTGGCCAGCGTGTCACCTCTCTCCCCATACGTCCCACGTTCGAATCTTGTAAGGTGCAATTGCACCTTTTTTTTTTTTTCGGATTTTATTAGGTTTATTATATATATATATTGGTTCGCATATATGGCACAAGCGCATGCGTGGCCGAGTGGAAAGGGCGTGCATGGGCGCGTGGGGGTCAGGGGTTCGATACCCCGTAGCAACAAATCCTTCCCTTTTCTTTTAATTTAAACCGTTATATATTTATATATATACATCCCAATGCCCAAAACGACGTCGCCCCATTAATTCGGTGGCAAGCCCAGAGGCTGCCACGCGTCCGAGTCGACACAGAAATTTTAAAAGACCGAGTCAACTCACTGTCGTCTTCCCCATTTCTTCCCCACTGTAACCCTAGTTGCAGGTTTCCATTTCTTCCTATTTCGTGGATTTTGGCCAACTGTTTTGCTGCTGTTTTCAACCTAAAATGTTTCTAAAACATTATGGAGTGTTTTGGCATTCATTTAGAGATTCGAATGTGGCTCAAAAGCTTGGTTTAAGCCACGATAATCCGAACCTGTTCATCGTTGGTTCATGGTCATTTCTTCATCATTTTTAGTGAGGTTGGGCTTATTTTGATCCCCTCTTCATGAGGATTCAATTCCCATTCATGGATGTTGGTTTAAATGAGAGTTTAAGGGTTTGGGTTGTAAACCCGTAACCTGCAAGTTCATGTACGGAGGTCTTTTCTTGAGCTTCGTGGTCGCGTATTAGGGTTTTTGGCATGCTATAAGGGTCTAGTTTAGGTTTTGATAAACCAAATCTGGTTTGGTGTGACTCAGTTCAGACCTGCTTCAAGCAAGGTCCATCCATGGCTGCCTTGTGTACGGCTTGTGCTTCTTAGGTGTTTTAGGTCGAGATTTTCATGCCTAATTCATGTATATTCATCCTAACCATCATATATGCTAAATCAAAGGCTTAAAACAGATTCATGCATATAAAAATTCTAGAGAGAGAAATTCAAGTGTTTGAGGGTTTACCTTGTTTCAAACTGTTTCTCTCTCCCTTGCTCCTTGCTTCCTACTTCTGAATGTCCCAGAAACTCCCCCAATCTCTCCCTCACTCTCGAATGGTTGTGTTTTGTGTGTATAAGCACCATGTATTTTGTATAAGGAGAAGAAATCATGGCAATTGCTGATTGCCCCTCTCTTTGGTTTAACCCATTTCAGGCTTCTTCATGAGTGGCCTGAATTGCCACTGTTGGGCAGGCCATGAGTGGCCGGTTGTGTGTGTGTGTGGTGTTTGACTCACATATATATATATATGTACATAGTTCAACCCTAATACACCTTGGATAATACACATACCTCTCCCACTTTTGTACACTTTGGACAATAGCATGCCCTATTATACATACATTTCATACATACCTAATTTGGCATACATGCATGCATGCATACACATACACATTCATGTATACTTATATATATATATTTAAGGTTATAATTATTCACATATATATTTTTTTGTATTTAATTATGCATATTAATTGTTACAATTTATTTCTTATACTTAAAATAATTAATTACTTTAAAATTAATTATTTTCTTAAATGTATTATCTTGTACTAATCTTCGTATCCTCGTAATACGTGCCCAAATTCTCATACTCGCATCAACAGTCGGTAGTTGATGTGAAAATATAATTATCATCAAAATCGACATGTTGGTGATTGCAACGAAAGTGATGTACAGTCATCCTGACTTTTCAGGACATTTACTTAAAAGTTCGTGCGTCGGGGTCGACACCGACCTTGTTACTAAAGGCGTTGATTTCCAATTTCAACACAACAGCTTAATAGTCCCTAATTTGGGTTGGGGTATTACATTCATGTTTTTCATTTTCGTGATATTTTAAGAGTCCATTTCTTCTGCTTTCTTTTCTAAAATATTCCTAATACTTTATAGAATATTTTTACGTCGATTTAGAGCCTCGAATATAGCTCAGGGGCTTGGTTTGGTCGTGATAACCCAACCTATAATACACACAGTTCATGCTTGTTTCTTGATCATTTTTCGCGGGGTCGGGCTTTTTTTGATCCCCTCTTCATGAGGATTCAGTTCCCATTCATATATGTTGATTTAAAGGGGAGTTTAGAGGCTTGGGTTGTAAACCCGTAACCTGCGAGTCAATGGTTGGGGGCCATTTCTTGTGATTTTTGGTCGCGGGTGTAGGTTTTTGGGATGCTCGTGAGGTCTACTTGAAGTCTTGATAAACCAAATTGGGTTTAGAGGAAGTCGGTTCAGACCTGCTCCAAGCAAGGTCTTCAATGGCTGCCTTGTGTACGGCTGATGTTTTTAAGGTGTTTTAGGTTAAAATCTCATGCTTATCATTGTTTAAACATGCTATAAACATTATGTACACTAAATCAAGGCTTAAAACAGTTCATACGTCTGGAAATTCTAGAGAGAGAAATTCAAGTGTTTTGTGGGTTTATCTTGTTCCAAACTGTTTCTCTCCCCTTTGCTCCTTGCTTCCCACTTCTGAACATCCTAGAATCTCCTTCAATCTCTCCCTCACTCTCGGATGGTTGTGTGTGTGTGTGTACAAGCACCATGCATATGTGTATATAGAGATGTGAATCATGGCAAATCTGATTGCCCCTCTACTTGGGTTAGCCAATTTTAGGTTTTTTCATGAGTGGGTCTGAATTGCTACTGTTTGGCAGGCCATTGAGTGGCTGGTTGTGTGTGTGTGTGGTGTTTGACTTGTATTTTACTTACATATATATATATATATATACATGGTTCAACCCTAATACTGTCACGACCCGAAACCCACCCTATGCAGGATCTCGTGTCGCGGGGCCGACCCGAAGGCCGTCCCTACTTTTTCCATTCCTGTATCATAGTACTAATATGCAATGTACTAAAATTTTAAACAATGAACAGCGGAAGTCTTTATCAATTACAGTAATCCAGCGGAAGTCTTTTTAAAATAAATTAAACAGCAGAAGTCTATTAAATACATGACATAGTTCTACATAATTCAAAATGAGAACTAAAACGTAACCAGCACCCGGGGGTGGTGAATACATGGGAGAACTAACATAGACTGATATAATACTTCAAAATGTCCCCCTACGCTCTCAGACTCCTACTGGGGTCTCGCAGCGTCATCACCTGAAATGGGGGTAAATGGGGTGGAATGAGCTACAAAGCTCAGTAAGTAAAACAGATCTCCAACACTGGTATCGATGATCAATGTGAATCCATGAATGAGATAATGATAGCCAATCATAAGGAAGGAGATGCTGTGATAGCCAATGAACATAAATGCCACGAGGGCCAATGGAACCAGTTGCCACGAGGGCCAATGAAAAGTAATCACAATACACAATCAGAAGTATAGTGTAAAATGAAAATATAACAACAATGAAGTACTGCCACAATGAACCGATCACAATCAAATCAATCAATGCAAGTCCTTCAAGACTTGAAGAATCATAAGGAATAGTGCCATTCAACAATCAAGTTCTGTCAATCATAAGAGATGCTGTTATTCTGTTTCAGGGTTCGGCAGACCCTCGATCTTTTGGGGCCCGGCATACCCCCCAGTCAATTCCAGTAAATTGCCATTTGTCCGTTCACGGACTTGACCCGTAGGTCCCATTCAATCAGATAGCATCAGATGGGTGTTGTGACTGAGCACAACCCCCGTGTTCATAAACATGTCATGATCATAAGTAATTCCATAGAATATAAATGGAATATCATTCATTGGATAAGGATACAACAGTAGGCCTTTCAAGGCATGGTTCAACATGATAACAATGATATAACAGTCAAGCAATGTCCACGAGATAGAACAATATCTCATTGTGGATAGTAATAACATGAGTTGCTTTCAAAGCACAGTTAAACATGATAACAATGATATACCAGTCAATCAAATGTCCACAGGATAAAGAATATCGAATTGTGGAACACAAGGATATCAATACATTCAAGAGTACGAGTTTGGCAGTAAAAGAATAAACTTGGCTTGTGGAAACACCACATGTAAGAGAGAGTGATCCACTTACCTCTATCGTGATTCTATCTCAGAAATCCGTGAGTATACCCTTGCCCTTTGAGTTCCCTATATATCAGTGAATACGTTTCAGAATAAATGCTATTCATCAAATTTTATGCCTTTCCATCATAAGTATTTCAAATACTATTTTAGACTTTACCATTGAGTCCGGAACGCCGAAGAAAGTCGGTTTAGGCTTTCGCGGAATTCCATTTGGACTTTCGTACTAAAAAGGGCAAAATGGTCATTTTGCACTTTTACGGTATTTTATCCTTCGGGGTCTCATCTCGTAAAACGGACCCCACCATTGGACTCAGAACGTCCGAGATAATAAGTTTTGACTATTCATTTGTATCGTTTGGACTTCGTTTGACCCAATTTTGAAATAGGGGCATTATTGTAAAAATTAATATTTAATTAATTTTTCTGTTTGGGCCTTAGTGTAATTTCTCAAAACATTTGGGGCCGGTTCATAATTTCCTAAACTTGCGGTCTGAACCAGTTGGTTCAGGACCAGAAACCCTAAACCGGTCCACCCTTCCCCTGAACCAAACGGTTCAGTTCATTTGAAAAACCGGATTTCAATAACCCTGATTTCCTATCCCATCCTTGGTCTGGATAACCCCAAACCCAATTCCAATTTACTATCCATGTAACCAAACAAGCCCAAATCCATTTAATTCAAAAACCCAAAACGACACAGCTTAACTTACCCATTCATAACCGGTCGGGTACCGACCCGATCCGAACCCGAATCCGGTCTAGACTTAACCCGAATAGACCCACGACTTTCCGATCATCTTCCCCACGTCTCCGGTAGGGTTCCGGCGTGAACAGTCGTCTTCTCCGGCGACTGTCACTTATTTTTCGATGGTTTTTCCCCCCATTTTGAATGCCATTCTTTTCCATTTTTCATGTAGATTATATTTCTACCCTTAGATTTCAATGTAACCCACTAGTTCTTCACGAAATAGGGGTTGAAACATTTCCGGCCGATTCTCCGGCCAAGTGATATCTTCTATTTCATGGCGTTTTGTTCACGGTTTTGACCCTAAAATTCTCCTAGTGTGTTTCTGCACTAGTATAGGTTGTTTCTACAAACTTTAAACAAGGTTTGAGCCTAGTTTTTCATAAAACCGTGATTATTCATCAAACCTGCAACTTGGAATATCTCTATGGTTTCTAAACCTTTTTCTACCATTCTTCTTGCATTTAAAAGCTAAAAGCATGCTTATAAAGACCCTAGATTTAGATCAAACCTTCATGCTTCAAATCTCAAAAACAGAATTAAATTTGCTTACCTGGGTGTTCGGATTTAGCCCACTGTGACCCTCCAAACCTTCCTATTTCTGCTCCTGAGTTCTTTGTCAACCTTTCTCTCAATCTCAGTTTTCTTTTTGCCTTTTAACTCTCACCCGTATGTACATATATAAAGAGAAGAGTTTCCACCGCCTCTCTCTCTCTCTCTCTCTCTCTCTCTCTCTCTCTCGGTTACTCCCCCTCCTATGGCCCCTTTCCTTGACCTAGGTTCTGTGTTTCCTCTGCCAAATGCAAACTTTGCATTAATTGGCTTGGGAGACTTGTGTCACACTCATATATACATATATCATATTATATATATAACACACATACATCTCACCTAACCGACACATACACACACTCTCATTTAGTGTACCTGCATACTGCCCAAGGCAGTTTTCCCTTTTCCTTTTCTTTTCATTTTATTTCTTATGCTTATACATATATACACAATTATATGTATAATACATCATATTATATATATATATATATATATATAAATATATACATACACACCAAATACATGTTTTTATACATGTATATATGTGCATATGTAGGGGTACAATTCCATTTTTAATCGTATACACATACACTCATTTTAATCGAGCTATGAATCTATGTTCACGTATGCATGCACGCATTACGATGCAACGCCCTGGGGGGCTCGGGTGTTACCCAGCCTTGATCAGCCTTGATCATTCATTTCCATCATTCACAGTTCCAGTCATTCATTTCCATGAAAATACTATGATATACATATTTTACCGTTCAAGTTACATGTGTTAACCGACCTACCTCAGTATACGTGACGTATCCCGGATCGGGATATTACAAATACACCTTGGATAATACACACACCTCTCTTTGACACACACTCACTTTTGTACACTTTGGACAATAGCATGCTCTCTTATTCCATATATAATATACATACATTTCATATATACATATTTTAACATTCATGCATGCATGCATACACACACTCACACATATATATATATATATTCATGTATAATTATATATATATATATATTTAAAGTTATAATTATTTATATAGTATATGTATTTTTGCATTCAATTATATATATATATATGTATGTTACAATTTACTTCTTATATTAAAATAATTAATTACTTTAAAAATTAATTATTTTCTTAAATGTATCATCTTTGTACTAATCTTCGTATCCTCGTAATACGTGTCACAATACCCGGCATTCTCGGGTCAGGGTATTACATTCTTCCCTCCTTAAAAGAGTTTTGTCCTCAAAACTCGGGGTCCCTTATTCTTAATTTCTGCTTCCTTCGAACGTGTTTACATGTCTAGTAGTCGAATTTCGAATGACAAGTTTATATATTTAACAGAACGAAACATTCGGACGACGTACCTTACTGATCCTCAGAGGCCTGTGCTGCCTCTCCAAATATGTTGTACACCCGCCCGTGCCTCACAGGTTCCTTGCCCCCTCCTTGTTTCCCAGTAGTTGTGGCCGGTGCGCGTGGTGTAGCTGATGAAGCCACCGCAGTAGGCTCCTTAGCAGTTGAGCTCCACTTTGGGCAATCCTTGATGAGATGCCCAATCTGACCATATTTGTAACAGCCTCCGGTGTCACGCCAACAGGGTGCATGATGCTTTTTCTGGCAGGTGGGGCATGTCGGAATTTCTCCTGACTTTTTGCTAGTGTCACCCTTCTTGTTAACGGTAGTCTCACTTTTATCCCCTGTTTTTGTCTTTTTCATTGACTGGGGACCAGGGCCCATCTTTTTCTTGTCTTTCTTCTGAGACAAGGCAACCCCAGCTCTCTCGAAAATTTTGGCACGGTCCACGACGGCTTTGTACGTGGGGAGCTCAAAAGGTTCTAATCGGTACCTGATGCCATCCCTCAGTCCAGTTTCAAATTTTCGCGCTTTTAGATCTTCTGTTTGGACCATGTGGGGCGCGAATCGGGCTAACCTCATGAACTTGGTTTCGTACTCCACCACAGTCATTGCTCCTTGGGTCAAGACGGCAAATTCTGCGACCTTTTGATTTTTTAACGACCTTAGAAAATACTTGTCATAGAATATCTCCAAGAACCTAGTCCAGGTCATTGGCGGCTCTCTTTCCTTTTCCAGGAGCCACCACTCGTGAGCTGCATCCTTGAAAGTGAATGCGGCATAGGAGACCTTTTGTTCCTCTGTGGATGGCATGACTGAAAAGATACGTTCCATTTCCTTTACCCATGATTCCGCATCGATGGTGGTGTCCATTCCATCGAACCTAGGGGGCTTAAAGCCTTGGAATGTTTTATAGCTTGAGGTAATTGCGGCCTCATTGGATTGTCCAGGGTTAATTGGCTGCCCGGGGTTCTGCACCTGTGGGGGTGCCCTACCCTGGTTTTGGATATCAATCATATTTCGAGCCATAGCCTCTAGGAAGTGCTCAACTCGGTCTAGCCTGTCATCCGAATTTCCTGTATCCCTTATCGTGTTCACCATGATTACTGAAAGAAAACACGTATTTGTTAATTTTTCATCACATACGATTACATTCGTTTCATGTTTCCAAGTTTGATATACTATTATCCTTGATTTCATGGTGTTTTACGATCTACTTTTACTCCTTATTTATTTACGGGTCCCATACCCCGCCATTCTATCACATATCCATTTCACATACTGCGAGTCCCATACCTCGCCTTCGTACTTCACATATCTACTTCATGTACTATGGGTCCCATACCCCGCCTTCCTATCACGTTACTTCAGAACACTAACTTCATATTACTGCGGGTCCCATACCCCGCCTTCATACTACATATTTCTCATATCTACTTCCCACAACGCGAGTCCCATACCTCGCCTTTATATCATATCATGTACTTCACGTATCTACTTACACAACGCGAGTCCCATACCTCGCCTTCATATCGTATCATGTACTTCATATATCCTAGGTAGTCTAAAACCCTACCTAATCTTATGGTTCGATTCTAATTCTTCTAATGTCACTAAGTTTGTTCAAGTAAACCTAGTGCTCTGATACCATTCTGTCACGACCCGAAACCCACCCTGTGCGGATTACCGGATCGCGACCGCCACCCTCAGGCTTGAGGACCCTTGGGCGCAGGCTCGCATCTGCAGCGGTATCGAATAGATGTGCTTCATGTGGTTGCGGAAGCGTGAAAAACTCTTTTTTTTTTTTTTTTCTTTTCTCATTTTTAAATTTGCACATCCGTCCAATACTGCCGCTATTCACAATGGTACACATGATCACACATTCAGAGCATAACTAAAACTTAAAAGACTTCATAATTACAATCTTAATTCAACTGCCCCGTGGGGCTTAATACATATCCTTAAATTGTCTAGTAATACAAAATACACTAATTAGAGTTCATGTGATTTCCCAAATAAAAACTACTTAGGCAAGTCTCCCCAAAAGCTAGACTCATCCTCATCGTCTTCAAAAATCAACCTGCCATTAGTCACCTGAAAGGGGGGCGGATAAAATCCGGGTAAGCTAATCAAAGCTTGTGAGTAATTCTTGCATTCGTCATGGGGTTTTCAACTGGTAGTGGTTTAGCACATGAGGGTTTATGAAATACGCACTACCAATTGCTCGTACATTTTAGAACACAGAATATATGCATTCTTAAAACAAATAGCTTTGAAACAATTAAAGTATTCAAGCTAAATACACATTTCTTCAAATAGAGCATATGCAATTTAAAAGCATATAAACGCGTGAAATAGAATAGGGGTAAAACCTACTTCTATTTTCAAAATCACTTTGTCATCTTTTCTCTTTTATTAGGTGGAATCTGTTTCGAATCAGACTCCCATTTTACTGCAATGCTACAATGGAGATATCTCATTTGCCTAGGGGATTAGATCCTTCTACCGGGCATTTCGTCGTGTCATAGTTGAATCCCGAAGGATTTCAACGTCACATGTGGTGGTACTTAGTACCGTTTATCTTGTAAAACATTTATCACATGACTTCTTCAATAGATACGTTCATGAGTATTTAAAACATGAAAGGTATAACTTCTACAATGAAACTTCAGATACATGTGATAATCAAATTCAGAATATTTAAAGAGATTTGCATTTGAATTAGACATGCTAGTTATTTTCAAGAAAAGAGCTGAATATAAAACATTTATAAAGCATGCTGTAATAGAATATTTTAAAAGAACGGAATCATATAAAGGCTGAATTGGATATTCAAAGGCTGCAATTACTTGAACTTAAAACTTCTTCAAATATATGGAGTTAAATCTCCAATTCAAATACAGGGTTACTCACTTCGTACACAGCAGACCCTACTGAGGCATCTTGCCCTTATCTGCTCTTATCCTAAACAATTTTAGAAAAAGACTCGTAAATTCACAATGAAATTAATCAACTAAAACTTAACTTTTTCCTTTACTACATAAGTCAACTACAACTTATCTTATAGTGGTATCGTATGTAAGAAACACGCATTACCTTTTGACCCACTTGTTTAAGGTTTCGGTGTTTTCTTTTTCTTCCTCTTTCCTTTTCTTTTCTTCCTCTTTCTTTTTCTTAGCCTCTGCCACCATTGCCTTGGTGGGTGATTTGTGAATGAAGGGGCTCACCGAGACGACCTCCGTCGCCTTGGCTATCCTGACGAACCTGCCAATCACTCTCTGACGATGTAACAGTTCTTGCATGAAGGCCTGTTGTTTTGGATCCTTAGCCCTTTGGGCCTTGGTCATGATCGTGAACTTCGGTCGTTGTCCTTCCATAATTATCACCTAAGATCAATTTATGAGTTAGAAATTTTATTCTAAGGTTGATGTGTTGTCGTGTCTTTTCGTAATTCATGTCCTCGTACACGCCGTAGATTAGTACTTTGGCATTACTTTAGTTTATAACATCTGACAGATGCTATTCATCAAATTTTATGTATTTTTATTTTAGACATTTCTTTTGGTCGAATAGACTCTACCATTGAGTCCGGAGTGTCGAAGAAAGTCAGTTTAGGCTTTCCAAGATTTTAATTCGGACTTTTATATGTAAAAGGAAAAAATGAACATTTATCGTTTTACGTGTCATATTTTTTTGTACTTTGTTTCAAAATTTGGACTCCATTATTGAGTCTGGGATGTCAAAGAAAGTCAATTTAGACCTTCCTTGTTTTTAATTTGGCTTTTGGGGTACTAGGGGTAATTTGGTCATTTTACCCCTTTACGTGTCTTTATGTTCGGGACCTCATCTCGTGTCGTGGACCTCACCATTGGACTCAGAAGGTCCGAGATAGTAAGATTACACTAATAACTTGTTAATTTTGGACAAGGGGTATTTTGGTCATTTAGCCCTTTACGTGTCTTTATTTTTTGGGCCCCGTCTCGTAAAACGGACCCTACCATTAGTCTCAGAATATCCAAAATAGTAAGGATACACTATTCATTTGTTTAATTTGAATTTCATTTGCTCTATTTATGACCCAAGGGTAATTTAGAAATTTTACTTTTTTTTTAATAAAATAATTTAATAAATTATTTTATTATTTTTCCAGGGGCATATTTGCATAATTTTTCCAAAAATTGGACCACAGTGCAAATCCGTAGAACAGTTGGGGGTCAAGGTATAAATATCCAAAGATCCGGTCTGAACTAGTTGGTTCAGTTCAATTTCAATTGAACCGATCCGATCTTAACTGAACCAACCGGTTCGGTCGGTTTAATTACATAAGGCTGACGTCATGATGATGTCAGCCCTAATAGCTTATAACTTTAAAACATAACACCAAAACGACACCGTTCAACTTAACCGTTTATGCGATGGGTCGGGTTCCGACCCGAACCCGATTTGACCCGTTTTGACCCGAACCGTCACTGTTCATCTTCTCCCCCGTTTCTTCCCTAGTGTTGCCCTAGTTGCAGGTTTTCATGTTTTTATTTTCGTGATGTTTTAAGAGTCCATTTCTTCTGCTTTCTTTTCTAAAATATTCCTAATACTTTATGGAATATTTTTACATCGATTTAGAGCCTCAAATATAGCTCAGGGGCTTGGTTTGGTCGTGATAACCCGACCTGTAATACACACAGTTCATGCTTGTTTCTTGATCATTTTTCGCGGGGTCGGGCTTATTTTGATCCCCTCTTCATGAGGATTCAGTTCCCATTCATATATGTTGATTTAAAGGGGAGTTTAGAGGCTTGGGTTGTAAACCCGTAACCTGCAAGTCAATGGTCGGGGGCCATTTCTTGTGATTTTTGGTCGCGGGTATAGGTTTTTGGGATGCTCGTGAGGTCTACTTGAAGTCTTGATAAATCAAATTGGGTTTAGAGGAAGTCGGTTCAGACCTGCTCCAAGCAAGGTCTTCAATGGCTGCCTTGTGTACGGCTGATGTTTCTAAGGTGTTTTAGGTTGAAATCTCATGCTTATCATTGTTTAAACATGCTATAAACATTATATACACTAAATCAAGGCTTAAAACAGTTCATACGTATGGAAATTCTAGAGAGAGAAATTCAAGTGTTTTGTGGGTTTACCTTGTTCCAAACTGTTTCTCTCCCCTTTGCTCCTTGCTTCCCACTTCTGAACGTCCTAGAATCTCCTTCAATCTCTCCCTCACTCTTGGATGGTTGTGTGTGTGTGTGTACAAGCACCATGCATATGTGTATATAGAGATGTGAATCATGGCAAATCTGATTGCCCCTCTACTTGGGTTAGCCAATTTCAGGTTTCTTCATGAGTGGGTCTGAATTGCAACTGTTTGGCAGGCCATTGAGTGGCCGGTTGTGTGTGTGTGTGGTGTTTGACTTGTATTTTACTTACATATATATATATATATATATATATATAACATGGTTCAACCCTAATACACCTTGGATAATACACACACCTCTCTTTGACACACACTCACTTTTGTACACCTTGGACAATAGCATGCTCTCTTATTCCATATATAATATACATACATTTCATATATACATATTTTAACATACATGCATGCATGTATACACACACTCATATATATATATATTCATGTATAATTATATATATATATATATATTTAAAGTTATAATTATTTATATAGTATATGTATTTTTGCATTCAATTATAAATATATGTATGTTACAATTTACTTCTTATATTAAAATAATTATTTACTTTAAAAATTAATTATTTTCTTAAATGTATCATCTTTGTACTAATCTTCGTATCCTCATAATACGTGTCACAATACCCGGCATTCTCGGGTCGGGGTATTACATCTACTGCTACCGAGTAATGCCTTTCGGTTTTGAAGAACGCTGGAGTACTTATCAGCGGTTGGTAAACAAGATGTTCAGCCCATTGCTCGGCAGCACCATGGAGGTATACATCGACGACATGCTGGTAAAGAGTCTGCAGAAAGGCAGTCACCTCCAGCACTTAGCCCAGACCTTCGATATCCTCAAACAGCACAGGATGAAGCTCAACCCCTCGAAATGTACCTTCGGAGTTACGAAGGGAAAATTCTTGGGATACATTGTCTCTTAGAGGGGTATCGAAGCAGACCCCACTCAGATCCAAGCTCTGATTGGACTGAAGTCACCAAGAACCAGGAAGGAAATTCAGGCATTGAATGGCAGAATTGCGGCACTGAGCAGATTTATCTCCAAATTCACTGACTGCTGCATACCTTTCTTCAAAGCTCTGAAAGGCAGCAAAGCTTTGCCGTGGACGGAACAATGCGAAGAATCCTTTCAAGAACTAAAAGAGTATCTAGCCTCTCCAGAACTCCTGTCAAAACCAGTACAAGGAGAAAAGCTATTCCTGTACCTTGCAGTTTTCGAAAACGCGGTCAGCTCCGTATTGATCAGACAGGACAGAGGAGTACAGAGGCCTATTTTCTACGTCAGTAGGGCACTACTTGACACAGAAAAAAGATACCCAGAAGTAGAGAAACTGGCCTATGCCTTGGTCATATCAGCTCGGAAGCTTCAACCTTATTTCCAAGCCCATCCAATCGAGATCCCAACTGCCTATCCTCTGAAGTCAATACTGAGGAAACCTGAGGTATCGGGAAGATTGGTGAAGTGGTCTGTGGAGCTAGGGGAATTCGACATATCATATGTACCCCGAAACTCCATCAAAGGGCAGGCCTTAGCTGATTTCGTTACAGAGTTCACCCCAGCACTTCAGAACAAAGCGCAACTCACCGAAACTTCGGGAACCTGGCTGCTATACATTGATGGATCGTCAACCGATCAAGGTTCAGGGGTAGGCCTGGTACTACAGTCTCCTGATGGGCTCACGTCAGAAAAAGCAGTCAGCCTGGGATTCAAAGCTTCTAATAATGAAGCTGAATATGAAGCCCTAATCTTAGGCATGAAGCTTGCCTTGGAATGCGAGGCTCAGAACCTCGATGTCTTCTCTGACTCCCAACTGGTGGTGAGCCAAGTCTTGCGAGAATTTGCCATTAAAGATGATAGGATGCTCCAGTACTCCGAACTGGTGAACCACTTGAAGCATTCCTTCCAGACATTTACTATCCAGAAAATTGAGAGAAGCCAGAATTGTAGAGCAGATGCTCTGGCTAACATGGCCTCCTGCCTCAAGTCTGAAGCAAACTCCACAATTAAAATCTCTTTTCAGCCAGGATCCATCATTGAGGAAGCCCAAATTGCTCAAATTGATGAACAACCCCAAAACTGGATGACCCCAATTGTCACGACCCGAAACCCACCCTCTGCGGATTATTGGATCGTGACTGCCGCCCTGAGACCCGAAGGCCCCGAGACAAGGCTCGCATCTGCAGCGGTATCGAATAGATGTGCTACACATGATTGCAGAAGCGTGAAAAACTTTTTTTTTTCTTTTCTCATTTTAAATTATGCACATCCGTCCGATACTGCTGTTCCATACATAGCATACATGGTTACACATTCAGAGTATAAAGAAAACTTAAAGACTTCATACATCAATACAATACATATTCGGTTGCCCTGAGGGCTTAGTACATATTCTTACTTTGTCTATTAATACAAAACGTACTACTAATGTTTATAGGTTCTTCAAAAGAAACTACTTAAACATATCCTTCCAAAAACAGCTAGACTCATCGTCGTTGTCCTTAAGACCCTGTCTGCTGCATCACCTGAAAGGGGGGTCCGAACAAAGTCCGGGTAAGCTAATCTAAGCTTGTGAGCAATTCCAGTATTTGTCATGGGGTTTTCAATTAGCAGTGGTTTTTAGTACATAAGAGTTGTAAAACATTCACTGCCAATTGCTTATACAATTTAGAATACAGAGTACATGCATTCTTAAAAAAAATAGCTTTGAAACATTTTAAGTATTCAAGCTGTACTTATACTTTGTCAAATGGAGTATATAACTCGAACATATGCATTTCATAGACAGATAGCTTTGAAACATTTAAGATATCCAAGCAGAACTCGTACTTCATCAGATAAAGTATATAAACTTTAAATCACATAAATATGTATTTGAAAATGAGGGTAAAACCTGCTTTCATTTCCAAAATCACTTTGTCATCTTTTCTCTTTAATTAGGTAGAATCTGTTTCGAACCAGACTCCCATTTTACTGCCAATACTGTCGATCTCATTTGCCTGGGGGATTAGATCCTGCTATCGGGCATTTTCTGTTGAATCCCGAAGGATTTCAACCATCATAGGGGGTGGTACTTTAGTACCGTTTATCTTGTAAAACATTTATCACATAACTTCTTCAATAGATACTTTCATGAGTATTTAAAAACATGAAATGTATAATTTCTACAATAGGACTTCAAATACTTTTAACTATCAAATTCAGGATATTTAACATAATTTGGCATTTAAAACTTTAGACATGCTGAAATATGTTTTAAGAAAACTATGATAAATACCAATCACTGAGCATGTCATATAGAGTTATAAAACAGTACAATTAAAAGCTGAATCATGTAAATACTGAATTTGAACTTCAAATACTTCATATCTTTGAACTTAAAACTTTTTCAAATCCATGGAGTTAAATCTCCAATTCAAACACAGGGTTACTCACCTCGTACTTCTGGTTTTCGATCTATTTAGTCGCCTTTCCTTTGGCTTCTTTCAACCTGTGAAGCCATTCTTGCAGCGTTTCGGTGTCCTCCTGTTTCTTAATCTTTTTCGCTGCTAGTTGCTCCTTGGTTATAGTCTTGTAAATGAAGGGGCGAACGCTGCACACTTCATTTGTTTTGGCAATTCGGATAGATTTCTAAACTACTTGGAGCTGTTTTTCTAGCTTCTCCCAGAAAACTTTCTGTTTCGGATCATTTGCTATTTGTGCCCTTGTCATCATTGGGGGAACTTCTCGTTCTTGATTCATTTTTGTGTCTATTTAATTCTCTGTTTAAAACACAATTTAACGTGTCAAGAAAACAGATTTCTACAATCATACTCTTCTGGTAGCTCCATTAACCTTAATTTAAAGTTATTTATTTGACATGTTTACGTGTCGTGTCTTTTCGTATTTCATTTCTCGTACACGCCTTAGTATTAATACTTCGGCATTACTTTAATTTATAGTCATTTGACAGATGTTATTCATCAAATTTTATGTCTTTTTATTTTAGACATTTCTTTAGATCGAATAGACTCTACCATTGAGTCCGGAGTGTCGAAGAAAGTCAGTTTAGGCTTTCCTAACATTTAATTCGGACTGTTATATGTAAAAGGACAAAATGGTCATTTACCGCTTTACGTGTCACATTTTTCTGTACGTCGTTTTGCAATTTGGACTCCATTTTTGAGTCCGGGATGTCAAAGAAAGTTAATTTAGACCTTCTCTGATTTCATTTTGGCTTTAGGGGTACCAGGGGTATTTTGGTCATTTTACCCCTTTACGTGTCTTTATTTTTTTGGGACCCCATCTCGTGTTGTGGACCTCACCATTGGACTCAGAAGGTCCAAGATAGTAAGAATACACTAATAACTTGTTAATTTTTGGTCAAGGGGTATTTTGGTCATTTACCCCTTTACGTGTATTTATTTTTCGGGCTCCGTCTCGTAAAACGGACCCTACCATTAGTCTTAGAATATCCAAAATAGTAAGGATACACTATTCATATGTTTAATTTGGACTTCATTTGCTCTATTTGTGCCACAAGGGCAAAATAGTAATTTAATTTTATTTATTAAATAATTAAATTAATTATTTAATTATTTAATTATTTTTCCAGGGGTCTAAATGCATAAATTTTCCTTCAGTTGGGCCTCAGTATAATTTTTCTGAAGCCCAGGGGTAAATCCGTAATAACCAAAAGTCTTGGTTTATTTTATTTTAAATAAAATAGAAAACTAGAGGGTTCAATTAAATCTTAAGTGAACCGGTCCGGTTCAGTTGCAAACCAACCGGTCTATCCGGTTTATTTACATGTGGCTGACGTCATGATGACGTCAGCCCTAGCGTCCATTTATTTAAACCGACATTCAAAACGTCGCCGTTCCATTTAATCGGTGGCAAGCCCAGAGGCTGCCACCTGTCCGGGTCGACCCAGTCTTATTTTAAAAACTGAGTTGACTCATCTTTGTCTTCCGCACGTCGACTCTACTGTTGCCTTAGTTTCCGAATTCCATTTCTTCATATTTCGTGCAGTTTGGATCCATGGATCCTCACTGTTTTTGTCCCAAAACATTTCTAACGTATAACCAATTCAATTGGCATTCATTTTAGAGTTCAAAACTCATTCGTGTGTTCGGTTTTGGATATGATAATCCAACATGCAACCCCTTCGTACATGCTGGTTTTTGAGTTAAAATCATTGGGGTTTCTTCTGTCATGATCTATTTTTCATGTAGTTTTAGTTTTCATTTTGATATACTCGTTTTGGGGCGATTTTGGAAAGTTGGTCCCCAAACCCGAATCCTGCAACTTCACATATAGGGTTTGTTCCATAGGTTTTGTGATCGCGGCTAGGGTTTTTCATGACTCTCATGACCTCAGTTTGAGGTTTTGGTAAGCCAAAATCAGTTTGGTGATACTCGGTTCAGACCTGCTTCAAGCAAGGTCTTCAATGGTGGATGCTTCTGGTTTTTATGTTTTTAAGTGTTTAAGAGCTAAAATTCCGTTCTTAAACTGATCTAAACATGTTCTTCATATCATATATATAAAATGAAAGCTTTAAATCAGTTTATACATATAGAATTTCTAGAGAGAGAATTTCAAAAGTTTTGGTGGGTTCACCTTTCACCACTGTTTTTCTCTTTCTTTCTTGCTCTGAATCTCTTCTTCTACTTCCTCAGTTCCTCCTTCTCTGATTTCTTTCGTATGAAGCAAAGCATGCTTTGCATGCCTTGCTTTTAAAGAGAGAACCGACCTCTCTCTCCTGTTCCCTCTCTCTCTCTCTCTCTCTCTCTCTCTCTCTCTCTCTCTCTTCTTTCTGATTCATAGCCCTACATAGCCCTCACTTCTCATTAATTTTACTTTTTCTCTTTTCTTCTTTGCATTAAATTTTACAAGATATTTATACATATAATATATACATATATATACATATACACATATATACAAGACAACACACACACACACAGCAGCCGACACACACACACCCATTCGCACACTGTTCACACCTTTTTCATATATATATATATACTTGCATACATACATGCTTCCATATACATACATATATATATATATATATATTTCACCTTATACATATATATATATATATATATTAATTAATATATATATAACATTCTTTTATCTTAATTAATTAATAATTAAATTAATTAATTATTTTTTATAAATTCTCGTAATACGTGTCATATGACCCGGTATCCCGGGTCAGGATATTACACCAATCCTCTAGTATCTAAGATCCGGGCTCCTCCTAGAGGACAAAAACAAAGCTAGGAGAATCCGAATCAGAGCGGCTCGGTACCTGATCCTAAACAACAAGTTTTACAGAAGGTCGTATGCTCAACCTCTGTTAAAATGCTTAGCTCTAGACGAGTCACAATATGTCTTGGCTGAAATACACGAAGGAATTTGCGGGATCATAATGGGGGCAGAACTATAGCCCACCGAGCTCTATCGCAGGGCTATTATTGGCCTGGCATGTTGAAACAGGCTAAGGAATATGTTCCGAAGTGCGACAAATGCCAGAGATTTGCCTCTTACCAACATCAGCCTCATCATGAGCTTATCCCGATTCCTAGTCCTTGGCCCTTTGTGTCACGACCCGAAACCCACCCTATGCGGATCTCGTGTCGCGGGGCCGACCCGAAGGCCGTCCCTACTTTTTCCATTCCTGTATCATAGTACTAATGTGCAAAGTACTAAAACCTCAAAACAATAATAGCGGAAGTCTTTTCAATACACAATGTTAGTGAAAGTCTTTACAATACATAATATGGTTCTACATAAACAAAATAAGAACCAAACATGACCAGCACCCGAGGGTGGTGAATACATGGGAGAACTAAAACATAAACTGATGCATTTCCTCAAATGTCCTTCTATATCTTTAAACTCCTACCGGGGTCTCGCGGCATCAGTACCTGAAATGGGGGTGAGGAGGGTGGAATGAGCTACAAGAGCCCAGCAAGTAAATACAGATCTCCGACACTGGTATCGAGGATCATAAAAGAATATGAATCCAAGAACAAGAATATGATAGCCAATCATAAGAAATAAGATGCTATGATAGCCAATGGGAACAGTTACCATAAGGGCCAATAAACAATAGAACACCATGTACAATTAGGAGTAAGGGACATAACATTAACATGAAACTCTTAACATGTGAACAGTGGCAAATGAACAGTGGGATCTCAATGTGTAATCAGTAGGAAAGGCATAACAATGTCCTGGAATTCTCGACGATAATACAATAACAAGAAAGTACTGCCATTATAATTGATCACAATAAATCAATAAAAGAATATCTCACAATACTAGATAATCACAAGAACAATGTAATTCAACAATTATAGTTGAGCAATCGTATAAGATATGCTTTTGTTCTGTGTCAGGGCTTGATATGCCCTCGGTCCTTGGGGGCCCGGTTTACCCCCTTCAGTGCATTCCAGTGTATGGCCATATGTCTGTTCACGGACTCGACCCGAAGGTCTTCAGTGAATTTAAAAGCATCGGATGGATATTGTGACTGAGCACAAATCCAGTATACATAAACATTTCATGATCATAAATGATTCCATAGGAGTATATAAAAATGGAATATCATCAATTCAATGGAAACATAACAATAGGCATTTCAAAACACGGTTCAACATGATAACAATGGTACAACAATAAATCAATGTCCACCAGATAGAACAATATCACGTTGTGGAGACAATAACATCAGATACGCTCAGGAGTACAAGTTTGGCAGTAAAAGAATGAACTTGGCTTGATAACACCACATGGAAGAGAAAGGGTATCTACTTACCTCTAATGCGTTGCTAAATTAGTCTCCTGTAGGTTTGCCCTTTCCCGTTGAGTTCCCTATATATCAGTAAATACGTTTCAGAATAATTTCTATTCACCAAATTCTATGCCTTGCTATGATCAGTATTTCTAATACTTATTTAGACTTTTATAAGTCCGTTGTTCTCGGAACCTCTTTTCATAATTTGGACATTTCCAATAGATTCGGAAGGTTCAGAATAATAAAAATTCACTAGTTATTTAAGTCAATTGGAGTCCATTTGACTCACCTATGAAGCAGGGGTATTTTGGTCATTTTTTTACAAGTCGTAACTTTTTGGGACTCCGTCTCGTGAAACGGACCTCACCATTGGACTCAGAGCATGCGAGATAATAAAAATTGACTATTCATTTGCCCTATTTGGACCTCGTTTGACTCACTTTTGAGTCAGGGGTATTTTTGTAACTTTAACATTTTCCTGTTGGGCCTTAGTAGAATTATCTATAACTTTCGGGGTCAAAATGTAAATAGCCAGAGTTGCGGTCTGAACCAGTTGGTTCAGAACCAAAAACCCTAAACCGGTTCCATTCCACTGTGAACCAACCGGTTCAGTTAACTTCAGAGAACCGGATTAAGATATCCAATTCTCTCACCCTATCCACGGTTTGGACAACCCCAACCCAATTCCAATCCCTTATATCCGTGACCAAACAAGCCCAAATTATTTTAAATTTAAAACAAAACGACACAGTGTTGGTACCTGTATTGCAGTCGGTCGGATCTCAACCCGACCCGACCCAGACCCGGTCTCACCCTGACCCGAAGAAGCCCCCGTTAATCCGGTCATCTTCTCCGGTGGGTTTTCCGGCCACGGTCGCCGGAACAGTGCAGTTCCTCATGGATCTTCATGGTTTTACGTCCAAACTTTACTGTTTTTCTTCCCAATGAATTCTAAGATTGTAAGGAATATTTTAGGACTGATTTTAACCTCCAACCTCACCGGTTTCATGCACCCATTCCCAGTTTCCGGCGTTGCACCGGTGAGGGAATAACTGGCCACAGAATGGCCATTTCTTGACCATTTAAGCTGATTCAAAGTGCGTTGGGTCCCTGGAGACGTTTCCTATCCGTATTATGGTTCAAATCTTGATTTGGTTTCACTTATTTTTAATCACCATTTCCAACCATCAAACCCAGTTCTGGTTTTTCTTATTTTTTTCTTTCCTGTTTCAAGTCCTACCAATTTACAATAGCATGCAAGAAGAATCTACGCAACACAGCAAGGTTTGGTTACCTGTTTTAGTTGCTGATTTCCTTCAATTGCTTAAATCGGTTCTCTCTCTCTCTCTAACTTCTTGCCCCTCGATTTCCTTCTTTTCCTGCATTTCAGTTTTTCTCTCTTCCACTAACCCTTTCTTTCTTCCCTTAACCGACCCCCCAGTCGGTGGCCCTTGCCACCTGTAGCTGCGGTGGCAGCATATCCATGCACAAACAACACCTCACACATAGCTTTCTCTCTCTCTCTCTCTCTCTCCTCCTCACACGTTGCACCCTAGCCCTCTCTTGCTGATTTCCCACTCGGTGGCTTTGCCACCTCCTCATCATGCAAGGCCCACATGGCACACACTTTACGTACCTATTATATATATATATATATATGCAACCGTATACACATATATACATATATAAATAATATTACATTGATACATTATGTATGTATAGATATTACATATACATCTCCATTTAATTTTGTGCATGCACGTATTACATACGAGATTCAAATGTTGGTTTATTCGGGTGTTTAAATATTCCGATTTAACTTTAAACTTTATTCTTGTAATAAATTGTCTTATAGTCCGGGGTTTCATGTTTTGGCCCACCCCAACTCAGGTCGGTATCGCCTAGCTCGGGATACGTGTCATATCCCGAGTCGGGATATTACATTCTTACCCCCTTAAAAATAAGTTTGTTCACAAACTTAGCAGTTCTAACTCGGTGGTTTTCGTGGTTCTTCTAACATCACGGTATAACTTAAATAGGCTGTTACATTAACTAGATAAATATTTTCTGCTGAGAATCAAGTTTTACTGTCACGTTAGATCAAGTTTTACAGTCACATCAGATCAAGTCTTACTGTCACATTTGTAATTGTACTATCTTCATTATAATTCCACGTATGCTTCGAAACCTTCCCATGAAACACAATTTCCTTCCTATGATTCTTTTCGGCTTCTGTAATTTAAGATATCTTTTGATGAAGGAAATTTTAAAATTTCTAAACGTAGCTTGACAAAACCCTATCCATTCAGTCTACTAATATATCTAGGGTATATATATCATTTGAAATGATATTAGGTGGAACTCATAGGGTTCATATCGGCTTCTATGTATCATTTCCTCTACAATCAGTCTGTTATTCTATTAATCGTTCCTTGACCTCAAGTCAGCTATGTAAGAGTATTTGTATCCCTAGTCTATATTTCACATGTCCTGTATCTAACACGTTTCAATGATAGTTCTCTTGACGGTCACGTAAGCAATGAGTCAATGGTCCAGGCGTTCAGTTTCTACATTCCGTTAGTAACATATGGGAACACATTAAATGTGTAACATAACATAGAAGATAGACCAATCATAAGTAACCCTAAAAGTATCATTTTCCAATAATGTATTTTGATTAACTGTTACTCATCACCTGTATCACCTTTCAAGGTGTCATGTTTCCAATCCTCTATTACATTCTATCCCTCAATGAGCACTAATCGTTTCCCTCGTTTATTATGAAACCTAATTTAATTCTCACATATTCTCACTGTATAGAAAATCAACAAGTTCCTAATCCGTAAATAGAATTTCAATTCTCAATAACTCTCGTAATATAGATTGATCGTTCAATCATAAACATCAAGTCTGTAGACTAGATATAGTAATTTAATTCTTAAGGCTCCCTCAGTACAGAACAATCATTAACCATAACTCAATAAATATCAAGTACATGTTTCCATAAGATAAAACAATCTTAAGGATTTCTAGATCCAATATTACTATGATTCCTTCCAAGCTTAACTACTATCTCCCGTTGAAACCTCGTTGATTTATCTATATCTTACTCAAGACTCTTCATATTTCTCAGTACGTCATCAATTTATTTAGAATATCAACTCCCCTGTACTTACCCCCTTAAGTTCCCTTATATATATAACAATCATCAAATTGTAACCCAATGGATATTCATTATGTATCTTCATAAGACAAATAATCATTACGGATTATTTATTTCATTATTGCTATGATTCCCTCCAATTTCCCTTAAGTATGACTACTATTTCCTACTCAAGTTTCACTTATCTGTCTATATCAGTTATCGAAACCTCCTTCAGTATTGTCAATGTCAAATCTCAAGAATTCTCATCACTTATCCTTAAGTACACTGCTATCCTTAAGGGTCACTAGTCAATAATCATCATTTTTCATTTTAATATGTAGTCGGTTTCCAAGACTAGTTGACTTTTAATATCTTAACTTGCTGTTGTCTTTGGACAGCCCCAATTCATTTAATGTGTTTCAATACACCAAGTTCTTTCTTGGATCAGTTAAGCTATATACTTATGATCTGTACCTCCTATATTCTATGTATATTGTTCATTTCTAATGATTCCCCCAGTGTATAGTATTTAATAATAATGACTCTTTCAAGGGTCGCCATTTATTCAATCTCGTCTATCCAGTAATCATTCCTATCTATAACAGTATGTAATTCATTCTAAAGATTATAAATCTTATATTTATTCTATCATTGTTCCCTGAAATTTATTAATTATGAAATCACTTGGCTCATCAATGTCTTTTAATTTTTCAAGTGGATAATATATCGATCTAACACTCATATATCTATGTTACATACTCTACTTATTTCATGCATAACATCTATCATCAATCATCATCCTTGAACAGTTAACATATAACCTAAGAGTTCTGTCTCTATGTTCGGCTAGCAGTAAATGTTGAAATTCTAAATCAGTATGTAGAGAAATATTTAACAATATTGAGCATTTGGAAACAACTATAAATAATACCTGCGACTACTGGTACAGTAGCCTAATCATCTCTCAATTCGCTGTAAAAGATCAATGGTCAGAATTCACATATAAGTCTATCTATCATGTCAGGATTTACTCTATTTGGCATTAGTAATACCGATGCATCAATCTCATCTCCCATGAACCATTATTACAAAACTGTTTCAACTCCAAATCTTTTTGATACCACTGAGCTTAAGAATTTGACTTAATGCTCCAATTATTTCCTAGCATCATTAGGTTTGGTAGGATAGATGTCGTGATATTGTAGCATTCTAATCCTCAAGTCCTCTAGGGTATACGTCGTTCTAACAGTATCATAAAGGATTCGTAGTATCCAGATTGGGTAAGGTAGCACTGTGTGTTTCTCAGTTACCCTAGTTACATGATAAGGCGGCCGTTCCTCACCGGTAACAGAGGTCCTGATAGCACATCAGTGACTGTCAATTTTCCACATTTTCTCTTTTACCGTTTACAATCACCGTTATTCATTTTCATAATTTATATTCACTCCTAATCTTCAGTCTCGATTTCTTCTACATCACTAGACCTAACTTCCAAGTATAGGTCACTTGTTGATAATAGTCGTGATTTTGCTCCGTATCTCGTGTTCTATGCTCCATATTTCTAAACAATGATCCTCAAGGTAACCATTAAAGTTCTCGTGTTTCTCTGTCTAACATTCTCCAATATTAACCTTGCAGATGTGATAGAATCAGTAAATCAATCATCCCATGTTCAATTACTAAGTTCAGTTCGGCAATTACATGGAAACACAATCAAGTGTGTAAGGATCTCTTAAGATCTAAACAGGTTATAAATAACTGGAAGGGTACCTGTGGCTATCTGGGTAGTAGTTTAATCTTTCCTTGACACCAACAAGACTAGTGAGGTAGGTGTGGCACTGGCCGTAGCCTTAGCTTTCCGAGGGCAATTCCTTGTTTACCCTATGGGGTGATCCTTAACGGTGCGCCACTATTTCGTTGTACATAGTTGTCTGTTGGGGTGAGCTTGAGACAGAGATTTGAGAATCTCTTCTATAAGGTGCTCAATTCGGTCTAATTGATCCTTCCCTATCCCAATATTCCTAGTATACACCATTGCTCTAAACCATAAGTTTTAGATAAGTATTTCCATAAAAGTCTACTCGTCTATGGTCTAACTGAGTCAATATAATTTATTGAGATATCCCTTTTTTGTTAACCCTGTTTATAAGATAACCCGTCACTGCACAAAATAACAATCAATGTTCACATGAAATCTATATCATTGAGACTTCAATTCTATCTATTGATTCTAACTCTAAGTGATCTGTATATTTCATAACTATCGATGTATTCCTTATGATAACCATGTCTATAAAGATAACCAGTAAAGATAACCCGTAAATTGTCAAATCAATCAATAAGAGAATGATCAAGGATCGTACGAACTCTATATAAGGAAGGTCAGTTACATCTATTCATTCTATTTCTAGTCCTATCTCCCATGACTCACAATCGAACCTATAGCTCTGATACCAAGCTGTTACGACCCGAAACCCACCCTATGCGGATCTCGTGTCGCGGGGCCGACCCGAAGGCCGTCCCTACTTTTTCCATTCCTGTATCATAGTACTAATGTGCAAAGTACTAAAACCTCAAAACAATAATAGCGGAAGTCTTTTCAATACACAATGTTAGTGAAAGTCTTTACAATACATAATATGGTTCTACATAAACAAAATAAGAACCAAACATGACCAGCACCCGAGGGTGGTGAATACATGGGAGAACTAAAACATAAACTGATGCATTTCCTCAAATGTCCTTCTATGTCTTTAAACTCCTACCGGGGTCTCGCGGCATCAGTACCTGAAATGGGGGTGAGGAGGGTGGAATGAGCTACAAGAGCCCAGCAAGTAAATACAGATCTCCGACACTGGTATCGAGGATCATAAAAGAATATGAATCCAAGAACAAGAATATGATAGCCAATCATAAGAAATAAGATGCTATGATAGCCAATGGGAACAGTTACCATAAGGGCCAATAAACAATAGAACACCATGTACAATTAGGAGAAAGGGACATAACATTAACATGAAACTCTTAACATGTGAACAGTGGCAAATGAACAGTGGGATCTCAATGTGTAATCAGTAGGAAAGGCATAACAATGTCCTGGAATTCTCGACGATAATACAATAACAAGAAAGTACTGCCATTATAATTGATCACAATAAATCAATAAAAGAATATCTCACAATACTAGATAATCACAAGAACAATGTAATTCAACAATTATAGTTGAGCAATCGTATAAGAGATGCTTTTGTTCTGTGTCAGGGCTTGATATGCCCTTGGTCCTTGGGGGCCCGGTTTACCCCCTTCAGTGCATTCCAGTGTATGGCCATATGTCCGTTCACGGACTCGACCCGAAGGTCTTCAGTGAATTTAAAAGCATCGGATGGATATTGTGACTGAGCACAAATCCAGTATACATAAACATTTTATGATCATAAATGATTCCATAGGAGTATATAAAAATGGAATATCATCAATTCAATGGAAACATAACAATAGGCATTTCAAAACACGATTCAACATGATAATAATGGTACAACAATAAATCAATGTCCACCAGATAGAACAATATCACGTTGTGGAGACAATAACATCAGATACGCTCAGGAGTACAAGTTTGGCAGTAAAAGAATGAACTTGGCTTGATAACACCACATGGAAGAGAAAGGGTATCTACTTACCTCTAATGCGTTGCTAAATTAGTCTCCTGTAGGTTTGCCTTTTCCCGTTGAGTTCCCTATATATCAGTAAATACGTTTCAGAATAATTTCTATTCACCAAATTCTATGCCTTGCTATGATCAGTATTTCTAATACTTATTTAGACTTTTATATGTCCGTTGTTCTCGGAACCTCTTTTCATAATTTGGACATTTCCAATAGATTCGGAAGGTTCAGAATAATAAAAATTCACTAGTTATTTAAGTCAATCGGAGTCCATTTGACTCACCTATGAAGCAGGGGTATTTTGGTCATTTTTTTACAAGTCATAACTTTTTGGGACTCCGTCTCGTGAAACGGACCTCACCAGTTGGACTCAGAGCATGCGAGATAATAAAAATTGACTATTCATTTGCCCTATTTGGACCTCGTTTGACTCACTTTTGAGTCAGGGGTATTTTTGTAACTTTAACATTTTCCTGTTGGGCCTTAGTAGAATTATCTATAACTTTCGGGGTCAAAATGTAAATAGCCAGAGTTGCGGTCTGAACCAGTTGGTTCAGAACCAAAAACCCTAAACCGGTTCCATTCCACTGTGAACCAACCGGTTCAGTTAACTTCAGAGAACCGGATTAAGATATCCAATTCTCTCACCCTATCCACGGTTTGGACAACCCCAACCCAATTCCAATCCCTTATATCCGTGACCAAACAAGCCCAAATTATTTTAAATTTAAAACAAAACGACACAGTGTTGGTACCCGTATTGCAGTCGGTCGGATCTCAACCCGACCCGACCCAGACCCGGTCTCACCCTGACCCGAAGAAGCCCCCGTTAATCCGGTCGTCTTCTCCGGTGGGTTTTCCGGCCACGGTCGCCGGAACAGTGCAGTTCCTCATGGTTTTACGTCCAAACTTTACTGTTTTTCTTCCCAATGAATTCTAAGATTGTAAGGAATATTTTAGGACTGATTTTAACCTCCAACCTTACCGGTTTCATGCACCCATTCCCAGTTTCCGGCGTTGCACCGGTGAGGGAATAACTAGCCACAGAATGGCCATTTCTTGACCATTTAAGCTGATTCAAAGTGCGTTGGGTCCCTGGAGACGTTTCCTATCCGTATTATGGTTCAAATCTTGATTTGGTTTCACTTATTTTTAATCACCATTTCCAACCATCAAACCCAGTTCTGGTTTTTCTTATTTTTTTCTTTCCTGTTTTAAGTCCTACCAATTTACAATAGCATGCAAGAAGAATCTACGCAACACAGCAAGGTTTGGTTACCTGTTTTAGTTGCTGATTTCCTTCAATTGCTTAAGTCGGTTCTCTCTCTCTCTCTAACTTCTTGCCCCTCGATTTCCTTCTTTTCCTGCATTTCAGTTTTTCTCTCTTCCACTAACCCTTTCTTCCTTCCCTTAACCGACCCCCCAGTTGGTGGCCCTTGCCACCTGTAGCTGCGGTGGCAGCATATCCATGCACAAACAACACCTCACACATAGCTTTCTCTCTCTCTCTCTCTCTCTCCTCCTCACACGTTGCACCCTAGCCCTCTCTTGCTGATTTCCCACTCGGTGGCTTTGCCACCTCCTCATCATGCAAGGCCCACATGGCACACACTTTACGTACCTATTATATATATATATATATATGCAACCGTATACACATATATACATATATAAATAATATTACATTGATACATTATGTATGTATAGATATTACATATACATCTCCATTTAATTTTGTGCATGCACGTATTACATACGAGATTCAAATGTTGGTTTATTCGGGTGTTTAAATATTCCGATTTAACTTTAAACTTTATTCTTGTAATAAATTGTCTTATAGTCCGGGGTTTCATGTTTTGGCCCACCCCAACTCAGGTCGGTATCGCCTAGCTCGGGATACGTGTCATATCCCGAGTCGGGATATTACACTTTGCTCAGTGGGAGATGGACATTATGGGTCCATTACCAAGGGCACCTCCAAACAGGAAATATCTCTTGGTGGCCATCGACTAATTTTCTAAATGGGCCGAAGCCGAACCTCTAACACATATCACAAAAAAGGATGAGAGCTTCACTTGGAAGAACATTGTGTGCAGGTTCTGCATACCACGTGTAATTATCTCCGACAATGGGACACAATTCACTGGTAAAGGCTTCAAGACATTCTGCAAAAATCTCAACATTAGGCAGCACTTCGCCTCTCCAGGCCATCCACAAGCAAATGGGCAAACGGAGGTCACCAACCAAACAATCCTTGATGGGTTAAAGAAAAGGTTGGAACAGGCCAAAGGAAAGTGGGCAGAAGAACTCCCTGGAGTCCTTTGGGCTTACAGAACAACCAGAAGAACTCCCACCTCTGAAACTCCCTTCTCACTAGCCTATGGGACAGAAGCAGTAATTCCGGTTGAGATCGGTATGCCAACCCTAAGAACAAAAGCCTTTGAGCAAGAATCTAATGATCAATAGCTGATGGAAAACTTGGATTTGCTCGAAGAGAGAAGGGATCAAGCCAGCATCAGGATGGAAGCCTATCAACAGAGAATGGTCGACAAATCCAAGGTAAGACTCAAGACAGTCAGCTTTCAAGTCGGAGACTATGTCTTAAGAAGAGTCTTTCAAAACACCAAGGTTCCCACTATGGGAAAGTTGTCACCAAACTGGGAAGGGCCCTACAAAGTAACAAAGGTTGTTCGGCCTACCACCTACTGGCTAGAAGACATGACTGGGAAGCCTGTTCCTAGGCCATGGAACGTAGAACACTTACGGAAGTATTATCAGTAGAGATATTTCTTTTACTTCCATAGAATGTTCATCTATAAATGCACAGGCCTCTAGAGCCTGGTCCATAATGTACAAGTCTTTGCACTCGGTCCATCTATAATGCACAGGCCTCGAGAGCCTGGTCCATAATATACAAGTCTCAGTGCTTGGTCCATTTATAATGCACAGGCCTCTAGAGCCTGGTCCATAATGTACAAGTCTCAGTGCTTGGTCCATCTATAATGCACAGGTCTCTAGAGCCTGGTCCATAATGTACAAGTCTTAGTGCTTGGTCCATCTATAATGCACAGGCCTCCAGAGCCTGGTCCATAATGTACAAGTCTCAGTGCTTGGTCCATCTATAATGCACAGGCCTCCAGAGCCTGGTCCATAGTGTACAAGTCTTCGTACTTTGGTCCATTTATAATGCACAAGGCTTAGTGCTTGGTCCATCTATAATGCACAGGCCTCCAGAGCCTGGTCCATAATATACAAGTCTTCATACTTGGTCCATTTATAATGCACAAGTCTTAGGACTTGGTCCATTTATAATGCACAGGCCTCCAGAGCCTGGTCCATAATGTACAAATCTTCGTACTTGGTCCATTTATAATGCACAAGTCTTAGGACTTGGTCCATCTATAATGCACAGGCCTCTAGAGCCTGGTTCATAATGTACAAGTCTTCGTACTTGGTCCATTTATAATGCACAAGTTGTCACGACCCGAAACCCACCCTAAGCGGATCACCGGATCGCGACCGCCGCCCCGAGACCCGAAGGCCTCGAGACAAGGCTCGCATATGAAGCGATATCGAATAGAAGTGCAACATACGTTTTGCGGAAGCGTGAAAAACTTTTTCTTTTCTTTTCTTATTTAAATTTACGCACATCCGTCCGATACTGCCGCTCTTTTCATAGCATACATGGTTACTTATTCAGAGTATAACTAAAACTTAAGGACTTATAACATTAATACAATACATGTTCAGTTGCCCTGAGGGCTTAATACATATTCTTACATTGTCTACTAATACAAAGGTACTACTAGAGTTCATCGGTTCTTCAGAAGAACTACTTAAACATATCCTTCCAAAACAGCTAGACTCATCGCCATCGTCCTTAAGACCCTGTCTGCTGAATCACCTGAAAGGGGGGTCCGAACAAAGTCCGGGTAAGCTAATCTAAGCTTGTGAGCAATTCCAGTATTCGTCATGGGGTTTTCAATTAGCAGTGGTTTAGTACATAAGAGTTTGTAAAATAATCACCGCCAATTGTTCGTATGCTTTGAATACAGAATATATGCATTCCTTAAATCATGTAGCTTTGAAACATTTAAAGTATTCAAGCTAAACTCATACTTTGTCAATTAGAGTATATAACTCAAAACATATGCATTTCGTAAAACAATAGCTTTGAAACATTTAAAGTATTCAAGCTATACTTATACTTCGTCAAATAGAGTGTATAACTCAAAACATATGCATTTCATAAAACAATAGCTTTGAAACAATTAAAGTATTCAAGCTATACTTATACTCATGAACCTCAAAACATATAACATAACATGTATTCTTAAATAGAGTATAAAAACTCAAAACATATGCATATTGAAAATGAGGGTAAAACCTGCTTCCATTTTCAAATCATTTGTCATCTTATCACTTCCATTAGTGGAACCCGTTTCGAACCGGACTCCCATCTTACTTATAAATGGAGATATCTCATTTGCCTGGGGGATTAGATCCTGCTACCGGGCATTTCACATGACAGGTCAATGAGTTACAATAAGAACCCAAAATACTGACTATGTGGTTTTTGACAGGTCAATGGGATCCGAAGAAACCCAAAATACTGCCTGTGTGCTTATGCACCATTATCTTATAAAACATTTATCATGTGACTTATCTCATAGATACTTTTCATAAATTCGTAATAAACATTCGTATACTTGAAATAAGCAAATTCAGAATATTTAACAATAATTGCATTTTAACTAGACATGCTGAAAAGTATTTGAAGGAAAAACTATTACAGAAAACAATCACTGAGCATGTCACAATGGGGTTATAAAACAGAACAATCAAAAACTGAATCATGTAAACACTGAATTTGAAATTTCAAACATTTCAAACATTTCATATCTTTGCATTTAAAACCTTTTTAAATCCATGGAGTTAAATCTCCACCTCAAACACAGGGTTACTCACCTTGATTCTTTAGGGTTAGTGCTAAAAATGCGCTTTCCCACTTTCCTTGTAGTTCCTAAGAACAATTCATAAACACCTCATCAACTTCACATTCATTGTAATATCTTCTCGATATTCCTTAGCTTATGCTTAAATCGTATTAGATCCTAAAACGATTTCATAATTTCATAGGTACTTAATTTAACTCGTACTTGAAACCTATGACATAATTTAATGTGTTAGAAATTGAATTTATTTCAATTTATACTCTTCTGGGAGCTCCATTAACTTTGAATTAAAGTTATTTATTTGACATGTTCACGTGTCGTGTCTTTTCGTATTTCATTTCTCGTACACGCCTTAGTATTTGTACTTTGGCATTACTTTAATTTATAGTCATCTGACAGATGCTATTCATCAAATTTTATGTCTTTTTATTTTAGACATTTCTTTTGGTCGGATAAACTCTACCATTGAGTCCGGAGTGTCGAAAAAAGTCGGTTTAGGCTTTCCTAACATTTAATTCGGACTGTTATATGTAAAAGGACAAAATGGTCATTTACCGTTTTACGTGTCATATTTTTTTGTACTTCGTTTCGTAATTTGGACTCCATTATTGAGTCCGGGATGTCAAAGAAAGTCAATTTAGGCCTTCTCTGATTTCATTTTGGCTTTAGGGGTACCAGGGGTATTTTGGTCTTTTTACCCCTTTACGTGTCTTATTTTTCGGGACCCCATTTCGTGTTGTGGACCTCACCATTGGACTCAGAAGGTCCAAAACAGTAAGAATACACTAATAACTTGTTAATTTTGGTCAAGGGGTATTTTGGTCATTTACCCCTTACGTGTTTTTATTTTTCGGGCCCCGTCTCGTAAAACGGACCCTACCATTAGTCTTAGAATGTCTAAAATAGTAAAAATACACTATTAATATGCTTAATTTGGACTTCATTTGCTCTATTTATTATCCAAGGGTATAATAGTAATTTTACTTTATTTATTAAATAATTAAATTTATTATTTAATTATTTAATTTTTCTTCCAGGGGTCTAAATGCATAAATTCCTCATCAGTTGGGCCGTAATAGGATTGTCCAGAAATTCTGGGGTCAATCCGTAAATACAAAGAGTGTTGGTTTATTTATTTTAAATAAAACAGAAAACCAGAGGGTTCGGTCCAAGAATAAGTGAACCGGTCCGGTCTAGTCATAAACCAACCGGTCTATCCGGTTTATTTACATGTGGCTGACGTCATGATGACGTCAGCCCTAGCGTCCATTTAAATTAAACCAAATGCAAAACGCCGTCGTTCCATTTTTTCGGTGGCAAGCCCAGAGGCTGCCACCTGTCCTGAGTCAACCCACCCGTTTTAAACCGAGTGACGAGTTGACTCGTCGTCTTCCCCACTTCGAACCCACTGTTGCCCTAATTTCAGAATCCCTTTTCTTTCTATTTCGTGACTTTCTACTCAGCTATTCACCACTGTTTTGGTTCCAAATCATTCCTAAGACATAACCAATTGATTTGGCATTCATTTGAAGGATTAAAATGGTTCGTGTGCTCGGTTTTAGTCGTGATAGCTAAACCTGTATTACCCTCGGTTCATGCTCATTTCTTGACCATTTTCGATGAGGCTTGGCTTGTTTTGTTCCTCTACTTAAGAGGTTTCATATTCCGTTCATAATGGTCGATTAAATAGTGAGGTTCAGGGACTGGGTCTTGTAACCCGTACCTGCAACTCCATTTTTGGAAGGCTTTTCTTTTGATTTTTGATCGCGTAGTGGTATTTCTGAAACCCCTTTGACCTCATCTTGAGGTCTTGGTAGGCTAGAACCTATTTATTTTCACCCATTTCAGACCTGTTCTTTTGAAGGTCATCCATGGCAGTAGTTCTTGGGTTTCCTTTTTAAAGTGCTCTAATACTAGATTTCCATGCATGGTTCAACTTTAAACGTATATTGAACATCATATAAAGAAAACAAACTCTAAAACAGTTCATATCCATTCTATATTTTTAGAGAGAGAAAATACCTGTTTTTGATGTTCTGTATCTTTCTCTCTCTCTGATTCTCTACTTCTTCTTCCTTTAGCTTCCTAATGCTCTCCAGGATCAGTTTCTTACGAACCAAGCATGCTTTGCATGCCTTGGCCTTTTAAACTCTCACCACCGACCCTTCTCTCTCTTTATTTTCTCCTTCTCTCTCTACACCTTTGCAGCCTCTATTTTTGACCTTATCAACCTATCTTACACTCCATTAATTCTGCTTTTCCATTTTGGCAGCTTACATTAAATGGATCTTGATATTTTTTGTGTTATATGTATATTATATATACACACACAAACTCACCTACACACACTCACACACACAGCCGACACACACACACCCACTTGCACTACTGTTCACTTGATATTGCTATTAATATAACTTTATAATTTTAATAATATTTTAACTATTTATATATACATACTTATACATGGACATGTGTATATATATATACTTTTATACACTTTATATCATACACACAATACACCATAAGGTGTGTGTTTGTGTGTTCAAATTTATTTAATCATAATTAGAGTTAATAATTTTATATAAATAAATAATTAATTATTTAATTAATTATTTCCTTTGGTGTAAATATTTTTACACAAATTTTCTTTAATCTCGAAATACATGCCATATGACCCGGTATCCCGGGTCGGGATATTACACAAGTCTTAGGACTTGGTCCATTTATAATACACAGGTCTCTTCAGCCTGGTCTATCTTTAAAACACAGATTCTATGATCCGGTCCATCCAAAGACAGAAGTTCCGAACATCTACAAACTAAAGTTTCCTAGATCGGAACACCTCAGATCTGATATTTATATTATTTGGCCTATCTGTCAAACAAGCAGCAAGTACTATAGTACCGATCAGGAGTAAAGTACTTTGATGCAAGCATCCTACTAAGTTTCTTGGATCTATTCTTAGAACATTCATATATTAGAAGTGCACGAGAAAGTGCTTTAACTACAGAAGAGCACATTCGAATTCAAAGAACGCTAGATCTGAGAAGAAGGAGCTCAATTTTTTATAATGATTTAGAAGGTTTACATCAGTACAAGAAGACTGGAAACAGAACAAGTACACAAAAGGCCACAACAAAGACACCATTACATAGGCTACTACAAAAAGCTATTATATCACTTCTATTTGCAGCATCATGGCTTTCTTCCTCGGATGATATAAGGGCACAGGATCCAACCTTCCATTACCGCCGCCGCCGGCTCCATTTGAAAGGAAGGAACCCTGAACCCCAATCTGCATCAAGGAGCGCCCAGGCCATTTCATCATCGCTATCAATGATCTCAGTACCAACGGATGATGAGGGCTCTCGGCCTCAGGAGACTTTTCATTCTCCACCTTTGTAATCGGCATGACGCCCCAGCCGATTGAAGCAAGGGTCTTTGCCAAGTCACAAAGGGGAGGAAGTAGCCCACATTCATCTCCCTCAAAGCAGTTGTCATACCCCGGCCGATTTGAGCAAGGGTGCCTGCGAGAATACAGAGGGAAGGAAGCATCTCGCCTTCGTCTTCATCACCGACGCTCCAAGCCTCGGTTGAATCAGGGAGGGACCACCTCCCATCGGAGAAATCTCGACCGGACGCCAAGATGGACAAGAAGATCTCGACCTACTCTAATCCTTCCTTGGAGACTGAATCAAAGGGAAGGTTAACTCTCGGCCACAGTTTAATCATTCCCAACTCAGACTTAAAACCATCAATCATCTTCGAATAAACGGTAGTTTTTTGAAAAACATCAACAAAGCAAAGTAAGAAGATAGGGCGCAACCGTAGGCTCCTCTTCCATATATATAGGCCTTCGAAGCCCAAGAGCCACCCAGATGAACCGTCGCAATGGTTAGGCGAAGAGTTAGCTTCAAAATCCCAAACGACGGTGGTGCAATAAATGAGGCATTAAACCACCTTCTCGGATGAAGCAAAAGGCAAAGCCACACACGTAATATATAGACCTTTTAGTCTTGTCCACGTATATGTTGACGTGACAGTTTCTCCAGGTCATTAACGCTTGATGGCCCACGTATACAACAAAGGTCCATCAACTTTGATGTACCTTGACCTTTGTCTTAACAAATCTGGAGGCTGAAGTTCTGATCAACCGAGCTACAATCACGAAATATCCACTTATTATTATAAGTCTCCCGGGTTCAGAACAGTCAGCTTTGAAATGTTTGCAAAAGAAGTCTTCAATTACTGACCTAGGGCAAGAAAAGCAGCTCGGAATACAACTACCTACAGAGTAAAATCTGGTCTGGTATACACTAAACTCCAGAGCAGCGCTATTTGTAACAATTACCACCATCAACCACAAGTTAAGGTACTACAAAGCAATATAACTAAAGAGACGAGCATCAAGCAAAAGACTGTTCCATTAACGAATGTATATTTTCAGTACATTGGAAGTTAAGAATAACAAAATATACATCCTAAGCCTGATCAGTAGAAACAGAATCAACGACCGCAGAAGGATCGGCAGGGGCAGCATCAACCATCTCAGTCGGTACGACCACTTTCGTGGGATCGGCAGGGAGGACATCAGCCACTTCACCCTGGATAACAACCTCTGAAGGTTCAGATCCAGGCGGCACAATTGAGGAGACATCAAGGTCAGGAAACTTGGCAAGGAGCCGGGAACGGAAGTTGTTGAACCCAAACGTAATCAAGCGATGGGTCATTCCTTCCAGCTTCGACTTCATTTCCTCCTCATTATCCATCAATGCCTGCTCCACGGCGTCATCAAGCTGTTTACGGTATTGATACCGCATGCCATTCATCTCCGCCTGCAACCTCTTTGCCCGCTCAACGGCAAGGTCCCTCTCCGACTCCATCACGATTAAGGAGTTCTGACACTCCTTCAGCTTCCCTGCGGAGTCGTGAGCCTCCGACACAGCAGTACCAAGCTGAAGCCCCAGATCGTCCAGATCGGCCCTGAGTTGGTCAAACTCCTCTGCAGGTGGAGAAACCTCCACTAAAGCAGAAAGGGTGTGCAGGGTCTGCATAATACAAAGTGAACAGTTCAATACCAGCCTAAACACTTGAAGAAAAGGGAAAGAAAAGTAAGGGCCCGACGAACTCACCTTAACCTGAAGAGCGGTCAAATCAGCAAGAAGCTTCCCCGACTTCTGAGGCTTGAGTTTAACTGAGCCTTTGGCCCAGAAGTCCCTCAGAATCCTCTTGGCCCCCTGATCAGCAGCATCAGGAGCCACCGATGATGATGCCCCCTTACCTGCTCGACGAGACGGGACTGGAGGGACCACCGAAATGGGGACAGGATCCTCTTCCTCCCCCTCAGCAGGCTCAGGAGAGGACAAAACTAACCTCCGCTTCTTTTGAACGGGAGGGACCGCTGGAGAGGAAGCCTCCCCTACCGCCATGGACGGTGATGGCCCGGTCTCCCACTGAGCCATCACATTATCAGCAATCTCCTCAACACTCCCCCTGGCAGCCATCAATCTATCAGGGTTAACAATGGAAGAATGGTCTCGACTGCTGGGCTTCAAGAGCTTCTTATATTGCTTCTGAATCGCGGGAGAGAAGTCTGGTCTCTTCCACGTACTCTTGACTGCAAAACAAGCACAGAAATTGATCAGTTCAATAATTGGCGAACAAAACGAAATCAATACAACCACGAAAAAGTTGAGCCTCACCCTTTGGCCCAGTGGTTCGAGGGAATGCGGAGGGTTGACCTTCAAAGTTCTTGAATTCCCATCATCCTTTAATGAAAAAGTACCACTTCTTCCAGGTCTTGTTGGAGGAGGGCACAGAAGTAAGGGGTCTGAACCCGCTATCAAAAGACATATAATAAAGGCCCTCCGCCTTTTTAAGTTTTAGATCCATATTGCTACGGATCAAGTCGAGGGACAACTCGACATTATTCATATGCCCTAACACGATGAAGCTCAACAGATGTCTCCAACTATTAAGGTTCAGGTCTGCGGGACAAAGGTTAAACCAACAAAAGAATTGTTTTATTATATCAGGAAGGGGGAGTGTAAGACCCATTTCAAACCAGGCCAGAGAGGCACAGATTTCCCCCTCTCTAACATTGCTTGGGCGATCCCGAGAATCTGGGACCCTGAAAGTAATATTTGTGGGAAGTTTGAACTTCGCCCATAACTCCTCCAACATGGTTTCAGTAATTACACTCTCACCCTTCTCTCTGTAACCGGATCGACCAAAAGTCTCACCAGCCCTATTTGGGGGCTCATTGAATGCATCAACAATCCTAACCCCCGACTAGAGGGGGGTTCTACCAGTCTATTTTCATCAATATTCACTAACTGCAGTTGAGGAACGGTCTCCGAAGGACTGCCCGAACCAGAGTGTGACTCACAACCAGACATGGCAAACAGGAGAAAGAAATGAAACAAATGAGAAGGAATGTAGAAGGGGACTAAAAGTCGAACCTGAGATCAAGAAAGGACTATGAACACCGGATATCCTTCAAACTTCAAAATATGTCAAATGGCGGTCTGGTACTGTAGAAGCGAATGCAGAAGAAAGGTATGAAAGACCTTTCCCTCTCTTTATATACACATTCGAAATATGAGCCCTCCAAGGCGAGCCGACACAACGGTTGAAGACAATGATGGATTCTCAAGTATCGGCTGCGCAATAAATGACGCATTAAACTGACGTCTCGAGAAACGGAGAAACAAAACGTATGACTCTTCACAAGACCCATAACCCTAGTTAAGCCCTAGCTTCTAACTAGGGCTCGGTAGGGGAGTAGCTGATATACCATAAACAGACACACCAATCACCTTGAGACACATGTGCATACGGAGCTGATAATCTCGATCATACAAAGCAGTGACTAGCCTTCAGGGCATTCTCATATATATATATATATACCATACAGAGCTGATAATCTCAATCATACAGAGCAGTGACTAGCCTTCAGGGCATTTTCATATATATATATATATCATACAGAGCTGATAATCTCGATCATACAGAGCAGTGACTAGCCTTCAGGGCATTCTCATATATATATATATATATATATATATCATTCAGAGCCAATAAACTCGGTCATACAGTGCAGGCGAAGCCTCCAAGGCATTCTCATGCACATATCTCCCAGACCTTATGTCCTGGGCAATATTTAATCAACAACTCATACGGCTCCGACCTTATGGTTTCCTTAACAACTGCTAAGCAGGGAATAAGGAAACAGTATTCAACACGGAAACTACTATCTATGATTATCTCCATCTACGATTTAATACTCCACAAGGTAACTGCAATCTCCGATGATCAAATCCTTATATTCATGGCATCGAATCCTAATCAACTTAGGAAGGCCACGACTTATAAATTAAACCCTAAAGGTACGCTTTATTTTTATGCTCATTCTTTGGCTTTCAATACAGTCTTTCAATTTCTTTTACTTACTTAAGCATCGGAGCGGCTACCGCCGGAGCCAATCCGGTGGACCTCTGATCGTCTTTCTGAGTGTTCTACAGGTTACGGAGCCCTCACTTATTGCAAGTCAAAAAGTGCAGCATCAACATGTGTACAAACATGTATGTATTTCCAATTATATGTGAAATAGTATGGCTATATGTATGTAGTGTGTGTGTTTGTGTGTGTGTGTATATATATATATATATATATATGATATACCATAAAAGAGCAGGCCAATCAGCACTTGACACGTATGATTATGAATCCAACTCATGCTCGGCTAACTCAACTCTCGCTCAGCCAATGGCTAAGAGCTCGAGCATTCAGATCATCACAAAAGGTCGGAAGTGACCGAGCATATGCCTACAGAGCACATTTATATCCGGATAAGGATCTTAGAGTTAATTATAGGATCCAGACCAACACTCCAGACCTCGTCACCGCCTTAGCGGATGCTGAGCAGGGAATAAGGAAGCAATCCTTAACACGGAGACAGTCTTTAACAAGGAAACAGTCTTCAACAAGGGAACGGTCTTCAACAAGGAAACAATCTTCAACAAGGGAACTACCATCTATGGTTATCTCTATGCAATACTCCACAAGGTAACTACAATCTCCGATGATCAAATCCCTACATTCATGGCTCCGAATCCTAATCAACTTAGGAAGGCCATGGTCTATAAATTAAACACTAAAGGTACGCTTTATTTGGACGCTCATTCTTTGACTTTCAATACAGTCTTTCAATTCTTTTTACTTACTTAAGCATCGAAGCGGCTACTGCCGGAGCCGATCCGGTGGTCCTCTGATCATCTTCCTGAGTGTTCTACAGGTCACGGAGCCCATATTTATTGCGAGTCGAAAAGTGCAGCATCAGTTTGGCGCCGTCTGTGGGAACGACTAATCTCCAAGTGCTCTATTCACAAACTCATCTCTTTCCTCACCGGAAAACTATGGCCCCAAATCTTCGACCGCGACAGAATACTCAGATTCCGCAAAGCTCTCAGCGTCAGCCGCTTGCTCCACGAGCAAGGGGGCCGACGGTTAATCCCATGCGACAAGAGATCGAATCGATCAAACGACACAATGAACTGGTGTAGGAACAGTTGCTTGCCATCACTAGAACGCTGGCAACACTCACACAGAATCAAGGGACGAACCCTCCTAACCCACCAGTCAACAATGCTGCGGGAACTCAACCTCCTGTTACCACGGAGAATGAAGAACTTCATAAGCAGGCTCCAAATAACTAGCCCGGGCACCCCCAGGGTGTTGCCCGCATTGGCAGAGATCCACAGCCGTCAGCAGCTCCAGGTTGGGGAACATCAGCCTTCGTTCCTGACGTCCATTACCGGAGCATTACTCGAGCCCCAACTCCAAGGTCCTCGGGTGCGCATCCGGCACCGCCGGAGCCTCATCCCGATGCAGCACCAATCCCGCCGGTTCGGAGCCCTCCTCCGTCCGAGGGGCGTACTCAACCCTCCTACCCTGAGGCTGAGGCTGTCAGATAGGGTTCACAAGATGTCAGACTCAGAGACCCGCGGAGGGTAGAGGAAATTGCCGAGTCTATGGACCGAACAATTGCCTTGAGAAAACCTCAGAACCCTCCAGAGCAAGACGAGTTGGCCAGGCTACTCGGAAGACTGGCCACCCCATTCACTCACGCCATTATATCAGAAGAAAGGCCCAGAAAATTCATGGTGCCAAAATTCACTCTGTACGACGGATCTGGAGACTCAAGAGATCATCTCTCGCACTACCAGCATACCATGGCCCTCCACGGGGCCTCTGATGCTTTTATATGCCAAACTTTCATCCCCAGCTTAAAGGGAACTGCTCTGAAGTGGTTCCACAACCTCCCTCCGAACTCAATTACCAGCTTCTATGAGCTCAGTAGACAATTCTCAGACAGGTTTATGACCAGCAGAAGGCTCAGAAGAGGACTAGAGTTCCTGTTAAATGTCAAACAGACTAAGGAGGAGTCCCTCAGAGCCTACATTGCGCGCTTCAATGCCGAACTCACGGAGATCACTGACTGCAACCCAAAATTCCTTGTAGTAGCCCTAACTGCCGGGCTTGCCCAAGGTGGTTTCAGAGACTCCTTAACAAAGAGCCCCCTAACCGACATGGCGGCATTAATGGATCGGGCTAGAAAGTACATCAACTTGGAAGAAGCCAACCGCACATCCCAGAAGGGCAAAGATCAGCCCCAGAGGGATAATCCAAAGAGGGAGGATCACAAGAAGGAGGACCACAGAAGAGACTCCAACAAGAAAAGGGCCAGGAGCCCAGAGAAGAGAGCAGTACCTAGAGCTGTGTACAATTCCGGACCAAGGGAGTTCACCAACTTCACTCCTTTGAACACTACACTGAACCAGGTACTCCGGCAGATTCGAGATCGGGAAAACCTGAGGTGGCCGGAACCAATCAAAGGAGATCCCAGCCTTCGGGACCAAAGTAAGTATTGTAATTTCCATAAAGATCATGGACATACAACTAACACATGCAGAACCCTCCGATATGAGATAGAGTAGCTCATAAAGAAGGGGCATCTTCGGGAGTTCGTCAAGCAAGACAGAAGGCAGAACCCCAAGAAGACAAGCCTCAACAATGGCCAGACCAGAGGCCCGAGCAGAGGCAGGAGCAGAGGGAAGGACGAAACGAGCCTCAGAGGCAGAACAACCATGTCATCTACGTCCTCCATGCTGACTTCCCTATCACAGGAATGTCCAACAGGGCAAGAAAGAGATATGCTTGGGAGGCCAGAGCTGCCCCGAACGTATTACAGATCTCTAACGTGGAAAAGAGGCTCAAGCCAACACCGGAGGTCCAATTCACTGAACAAGATCTAGCAGGGGTACACTGCCCTCACAGTGATGCCCTCGTTATCACTCTCAAAATTGCCAACTTCGAGATCAGGAGAGTCCTGGTCGATACTGGCAGCTTCGTCAACATACTGTTCCATGAGCCACTTAAACAGATGGGAATGGACCATGACAACGTCAAGCCTAGTACTGCCGTGATGGCAGCTTTTGAAGGCAATCTCAGCACCCCGTTGGGGAGAGTCAACCTTCCTACTACTGTAGGAGAGGGTGAAGGGCAGAAGACCACCATCTCGGAGTACATGGTGTTGAACATGAAATCTCCCTACAACGTCATAATCGGGAGACCTTGGTTGCACCAGATAGGGGCAGTCACCTCGACCCTCCATTAGTGTCTGAAGTACGTCCACAACCAGAACGTCCACTCTGTCAGAGGGTGTCAGCCAACCTCCCAGGAGTGCTATGCTATTGCCCTCAAGGAGAAGGACCCTAAATAGCAATTACAGTACGCTCGGGACTGTGCAAATCTAGTTCTCACTCGCACTCCCGAGGTGGAAGTTTGCCCATCCAGCATTGAAGAACCCCTGAGCCCAAGGGGACGAGACAGCCGAGCCAAACCTGTTGGCGAGCCCATAAAAGTGTTGGTCAGTTCAGAAGCAGAAGGGCGTTATTTGTGTATCAGCCCAGATTTGACGCACACCGAGCAGGAAAATATAGTCAGGTTTCTGAAAAACAACCTCTCTATATTTGCTTGAGAGACCAGAGACATGGAGGGTATAGACCCTAGCCTTATAACTCACAAGCTGATGGTAGATCCAGATCATCCACCAGTCAGACAGAAGAGAAGACCGATCGCTCTTGAACGACATCGGATTATAAATGAAGAAGTCCAGAGGCTGCTTGAAGCCAGGATGATACGAGAAGTGTTCTATCCCGAGTGGCTAGCCAACACCGTGCTTGTCAAGAAGAAAAACGGCAAGTGGAGAGTCTGTGTTGACTATACAGACCTCAATAAGGCATGCCCCAAAGACAGCTTTCCACTGCCAAGGATAGACCAACTGGTTGACGCCACCGCGGGGCATGAGCTCATGAGCTTCATGGATGCCTACTCTGGGTACAACCAGATCCAGATGTACCCTTCAGACCAAGAGAAGACAGCTTTCATAACCGAGCGAGGGCTCTACTGCTACAGAGTAATGCCTTTCGGTTTAAAAAACACTGGAGCCACTTATCAGTGGTTGGTGAACAAGATGTTCAACCCACTGCTCAGCAGTACCATGGAGGTATACATCGACGACATGCTGGTTAAAAGTCTGCAGAAAGGTAGTCACCTTCAGCACTTAGCCCAAACCTTCGATATCCTTAGACAACACAGGATGAAGCTCAACCCCTCGAAATGTACCTTCGGGGTTACGAAGGGAAAATTCTTGGGATACATTGTCTCTCAGAGGGGTATCGAAGCAGACCCCACTCAGATCCAAGCTCTGATTGGACTGAAGTCACCAAAAACCAAAAAAGATATTCAGGCACTGAATGGCAGAATTGCGGCACTGAGTAGATTTATCTCTAAATCCACTGATCGCTGCCTACCTTTCTTCAAAGCTCTGAAGGGAAACAAGGCTTTGCAGTGGATGAAAGAATGCGAGAAATCTTTTCAAGAGCTAAAGGAGTATCTAGCCTCCCCAGAACTTCTGTCAAAACCAGTATAGGGTGAAAAGCTACTCTTGTACCTTGCAGTTTCTGAAAACGTGGTCAGCTCCGCATTAGTCAGACAGGACAGGACAGGGGAGTACAGAGGCCTATATTCTACGTTAGTAGGGCACTACTTGACACGGAAAAGAGATATCCAGAAGTAGAAAAGTTGGCCTATGCCTTGGTCATATCAGCTCGGAAGCTTCGACCTTATTTCCAAGCCCGTCTAATCGAGATCCCAACTGCCTATCCTCTGAAGTCAATACTGAGGAAACCTGAGGTATCGGGAAGATTAGTGAAGTGGTCTATGGAGCTAGGGGAATTCGACATATCATATGTACCCCAAAACTCCATCAAAGGGCAGGCCTTGGCTGATTTTGTTGCCGAGTTCACCCCGGCACTCTAAGACAAGGCACAACTCATCGAAACCTCGGGGACCTGGTTACTTTACATCGATGGATCGTCAACCGATCAAGGTTCGGGAGTAGGCCTGGTACTACAGTCTCCTGATAGGCTCACGTCAGAAAAAGTAGTCAGCCTGGGATTCAAAGCTTCCAACAATAAAACAGAATATGAAGCTCTAATCTTAGGCATGAAGCTTGCCTTGGAATATGAGGCTCAGAACCTCAGAGTCTTCTCAGACTCCCAACTGGTGGTAAGCCAAGTCCTGGGAGAATTTGCCATTAAAGATGATAGGATGCTCCGGTACTCTGAACTGGTGAACCAATTGAAGCATTCCTTCCAGACATTCACTATCCAGATAATTGAAAGAAGCCAGAACTGCAGAGCAGATGCTTTGGCTAACATGGCGTCCCGCCTAAAATCCGAAGCAAACTCCACAGTGAAAATCTCCTATCAGCCAAGGCCTAGCATAGAGGAAGCCCAAGTTGCTCAAATTGCTGAACAGCCCCAGAACTAGATGACTTCAATCCTCCAGTACCTGCAATCCGGGCTCCTCCCAGAAGACAAAAACAAAGCCTAGGAGAATTCGAATCAGAGCGGCTCGGTACCTGATTCTGAACAAGCAGCTTTACAGAAGGTCGTATTCTTAACCTCTGTTAAAATGCTTAACTCCAGAGGAATCACAATATGTCTTGGCTGAAATACACGAGGGAATTTGCGGGAATCATAATGGGGGCAGAACTATAGCTCACTAAGCTCTATCTCAGGGCTATTACTGGCCCAGCATGCTAAGGCAGGCTAAGGAGTATGTCCAGAAGTGCGACAAATGCCAAAGGTTTGCCCCATATCAACACCAACCTCATCATGAGCTCATCCCGATTCCAAGTCCGTGGCCCTTTGCTCAGTGGGGGATGGACATCGTGGGTCCATTACCAAAGGCACCACCGAATAGGAAGTACCTCCTGGTAGCCATTAACTACTTCTCTAAGTGAGCCGAAGCTGAAGCTCTAACACATATCACAGAAAAGGAAGTCGAGAGCTTCACCTGAAAAAATATTGTTTGCAGGTTCGGCATACCACATGTGATTATCTCTGACAATGGGACATAGTTCACGGGTAAAGGCTTCAAGAAATTCTGTGAAAACCTCAACATTAGGCAACACTTTGCCTCCCCAGGCCATCCACAAGCAAATGGGCAAGCAGAGGTCACCAACCGAATGATCCTCAACGGGTTAAAGAAAAGGTTAGAAAAGGCCAAAGGGAAGTGGGCAGAAGAACTCCTTGGAGTTCTTTGGTCCTACAGAACAACCAGAAGAACGCCCACCTCTGAAACTCCCTTCTCACTGGCCTATGGTACAGAAGCAGTAATTCCGATTGAGATCGGTATGCCAACCCTGAGGACTAAAGCCTTTGAGCAAGAATCCAATGATCAGTAGCTGATGGAAAACTTGGATTTGCTTGAAGAAAGAAGGGATCAAGCCAGCATTAGGATGAAAGCCTATCAACGGAGAATGGTCGACAAATCCAAGGTAGGACTCAAGACGGTCAGCTTTCAGGTCGGAGACCTTGTCTTAAGAAGAGTCTTTCAAAACACCAAGGATCCCACTATGGGAAAATTGTCACCAAACTGGGAAGGCCCCTACAAAGTAACAAAGGTTGTTCGACCTACCACATACTGGCTAGAAGACATGACTGGGAAGCCTGTTCCTAGGCCATGGAACGTGGAACATTTACGGAAGTATTATCAATAGAGATGTTTCTTTCTTTTACTTCTATGGAATGTTCATCTATAAATGCACGGGCCTCTAGAGCCTGGTCCATAATATACAAGTCTTTGCACTTGGTCCATCTATAAATGCACAGGCCTCCAAAGGTCCATAATGTACAAGTCTTTGCACTTGGTCCATCTATAAATGCACAGGCCTCCAGAGCCTGGTCCATAATGTACAAGTCTTAGTACTTGGTCCATCTATAATGCATAGGCCTCTAGAGCCTGGTCCATAATGTACAAGTCTTTGCACTTGGTCCATCTATAAATGCATAGGCCTCTAGAGCCTAGTCCATAATGTACAAGTCTTTGCACTTGGTCCATCTATAAATGTACAGGCCTCTAGAGCCTGGTCCATAATGTACAAGTCTTAGTACTTGGTCCATCTATAATGCACAGGCCTCCAGAGCCTGGTCCATAATGTACAAGTCTTAGTACTTGGTCCATCTATAATGCACAGGCCTCCAGAGCCTGGTCCATAATGTACAAGTCTTAGTACTTGGTCCATCTATAAATGCACAGGCTTCTAGAGCCTGGTCCATAATGTACAAGTCTTGGTACTTGGTCCATCTATAATGCACAGGCCTCTAGAGCCTGGTCCATAATGTACAAGTCTTAATACTTGGTCCATCTATAAATGCACAGGCTTCTAGAGCCTGGTCCATAATGTACAGGTCTTAAGTACTTGGTCCACCTCCTAATGCACAGGCCTCCAAAGCCTGGTCCACCCGAATGCACAGGCCTTCCTTGCCTGGTCCATCTTCAATAAGAAGACTCTGTGATCCAATCCATCCAAAGGCAGAAGTTCTAAGCATCTTCGACCAAAATTCACGCAAGTTTCCCAGATCTGAACTCCTCAAAGCTGACACTTAGCTTATTTGGCTCATCTCCCAACAAGCAACAAACAGTGTAAGTGCCGAACAGATTTAAAGAATATTGTTTCAAGACTTCAAGTTTTAAAGTTTCTTTGATCTATTCTTGAGACATACAGAAGAATTATTTATCAGAAGTGCACAAAAGGGTGTTCTAACTCAGGAAAGCACATTCAAACAGAAAAAAACATCAGAATTGAGGAAAAAGAGATCAATTTTATTGATGATTCATAAAAGTTTACATCAGTACAAAAAGACTAGAAATAAAACAGAGGCTACAATAGAGACATCATTACATAGGCTACTACAGAAGCTATTACATCACTACGATCTGCAACATCATGGCTTTCTACCTGGGATGATAAAAGGGCACAGGACCCAAACTTCCATTACCGTCGCCGCTGGTTCCATTTGAAGGGAAGAGACCCTGAACCCCAATCTGCAGCAAGGAGCACCCAGGCCATTTCATCATCCCTATCATTGATCTTACGACCAACGGATGATGAGGGCTCCAGGTCTCAAGGGGCCTCCATTCATCTCCCTCAAAGCAGTGCTCACACCCTAGCCGATTTAAGCAAGGGTCTCTGCCAAGACACGAAGAAGAGGAGGGGTCCCACCTTCGTCTTCACCACCAACGCTCCAGGCATCGGTTGAATCAAGGAGAGTCCCCCACCAGTCGGAAGAATTTTGACCGGATGCCAAGATGGATAAGAGGACTTGCGCCTCCTTTAATCCTTCCTTGGAGACTGAATCAAATGGGAGGTTAACTCTCGGCCACAGTTTAATCATTCCTAACTCAGACGAAGAATCATCCATCATCTCCCGGCGAATGACAAATTTTTGGCAGCATCTAGAGTCTCTCTTACAAGGAAACAATTTGGGAACAAGAGGGTTGGGCGCATCCGTATGCCCTCGTTTCCCTATATATAGACCCTTGAAGTCCAAAAGCCACCCAACTGAACCGTCGCAATGGTTAAAAAGAGATTGGCCTCGAAATCCCAAACGACAATCGAATAAATAAACGGTGCATTAAATGTGCCTCTTCGATATACCAAGAGAAAGGGTATAGAGCTCTTTGAACAAAAAACTACAGTCCGGCACTGAAGCTCCTGAATTAGCAAAGAAGAGGGAGGCAAAGTCTAAATGTACAAGCCTCCTATCCGGTATACAGACCCTCCAGTCTTATCTATTTTATGATAGGCCATTCATACGACAAAGGCCAACAACTCTGATATATCTTGATCCTAAAGGCTCGGAAACAGCAATGTCGGTCATCGAAATGATGGGCACAAACTGCCTAGTTATTTTCACAAATCTTTGGCTCAGAACAGTCTACTTCAAAACTCTGCAGAATTTACTCCCTCTCTGTGTGATACAAAATTAGTATTGGGTTCTATTTATCTGATTATGTTTGCTTTCTTATCTTATTATGATGAGACAGTTGAAGTTAATCTACATTCACTATTCAATTACAAGTACTAAAGCTCAGAAGGCAACTATCAACTAAACGGACAGTTGGTCTGACATGCAATGGGCTCAGAACAGCCATACTCATAGCAAATTTCACAGAAGGGAACAACACAAGAAGAATTTGAAGAAAAGTCAATTTTACTGATCAAAAAGGCATTTCATTACATCAAAATGACTGGCAGAAAACAAAAAAGCTGATAAAGCCTCAAGCCTTGTCCGATGGGCCTGGGTCCTCCAAATGAAGGGCGGTAGCCCCAGTCGTCTTGTACGGATCAGGACCAGATGAGGCAGGTTCAGGACGAACGATTGACGACACTGTCAAAATCTGGGAACTTAGCCAGGAATCTAGTTCGGAAGCTTTCAAAACCAAACCGGATCAGGTCATCACCCATTTGTTCAACTTCCTCTCTCAATTTCGTCTCAGTCTCAGTCTCGGCATGATCAACTGCCTCTTGAACCTTCTGATCAAAGGTATTTCGGAGCTCGACCAACTCCGCCTAAAGTCTTGCGACTTGCCGAGCATAGATGTCCCTCTCAGACTCTGCCACAGCAAGATTGGTGCTAGCTTCCCTTAGACCCTCCTCAGCAGTCTGAACCTTGGATTGGGCTGTCCCAAGCTCTAGCCTTATTGCGTCCATTTCAGCCTTCAGTTTATCAGCCTCCTCGAGGCTCATGGGAGTCACCATCAGAGCAGCTAAACTGTGCATGCTCTGCACGACGCAAGACAGACAAGTTAGATTGAACGAACAAACAAACAGAAAGGACAAGAAAAGCTTTAGAGGTTACCTTCATCTGGAGATTCATCATCTCATTCATCAACTTTGAGGGGTTATCCTCCCTGTACCGATGAGGGCCCTGGGCCCATATTTGGTCAAAAGCCTTCTTGGCAATCTGGTAGTCTGGCTCATCAGACGGCTCGGACGGTACAGCAGGCGCCTTCCCTTTCCGAGTCCTTCTACTCAGAACGGAAGGGGCAGGAGGAATGGCCGAGATAAGAACGGCAGGTTCGGCCTCCTTTTCAGCCTCGGCAAGAGCTGGCTCGGGAGAGCCAAAAACCAATTTCCTCCTTTTCACTTCGAGAGGAGGATCAGACTTAACTCGGAAGGAAGTCTCCCCCACCGCTTGGGCTTCCGCCTCCGCCCATTTCGACATCAGCCTTTTCCTGAGCTCAGCACTATGAGCAGCCATCAAATTCTCCAAAGTAATAATAGTAGTGTGAGCTCGGTCGGGAGTCAAAAGCAGCACATGATACTGATCTTGTAGCACGTCAGAGAACTCAGATCTCCTCCAAGCTCTTTTGACTGCACATAAACAAGAAATGGTGTATCAGATTATCAGTTCGGAAGGAACAACGAAGTTAAAACAAACCTAAGGGAATAAGCCTCACCCTTATGACCCGTGGCACGAGAGAATAGCGAGACCTCACCATCTAGGAAGTCTTCATGCTCCCATCCTCCTCCAACAAAGAAGTACCACTTCTTCCACGTTTTATTAGAAGTGGGAACGGAGGATAAGGGTCGGAACCCCTTCTCAAAGGACATGTAAAAAAGGCCTTCTGCCTTCTTAAACTTCAGATCCATATTACTACGGATCAGATCCATGGACACATCCACCTCGTTTTTATGTCCCAGCACCACAAACCCTAGAAGTTGCCGCCAACTATTGAGATTCAGGTCGGTAGGGCATAGCTTATACCAGCAGAAGAATTGCCTGACTAAATCCGGCAATGGGAGTCTCAAACCCATGTCGAACCAGGCATGATAAACACATATCTCCCTGGCTCCAACATTATGGGGACGATCCATTGGGCCTGGTACTCTGCAGGTCACGTTTGGGGGAAAATTATACTTCACCCTCCACTCGTCCAACAGACTTTGAGTAACAGCACTCTCACCCTCTTCTCTATTGGAAGACCTACCAGAGGTCTCCCCAGCCCTGTCTCGGGGCTCTTCAAAGGCATCAACTATCCTAACCTCAGGACTAGGGGGAGGTTCAACAAGCCTCTCCCTAACATCTTCGGGGGCAAGGTTACCTACATTCTCTACTAGGAGACGGCATAGCCGTCTCAGAGGGATTTCCTACCCCCTCACCTACATTTGAGGATTCAAGAGGAGCAAACATTACTCCCAGACATAAGAAGAAAGAAGCAAGAGAAGAGAAAAGATTGGTCGAACCTGTTCTAACTCAGGAAACCAGTGTTCTTCAAGGTCGCACAAACCAACAATGGCGGATGAGATCTTCTAGCACAGTGAAAATGACGGGGAAAAGGTCATTTCAAAATCTCACCCTGTATTTATAAGCACAGTATCAGAAGGGACCCACCAAGCCCAAACGCCATGACGGTTTATAACAATGATGATTTCAAGAAACCCAACCATCGGCCAGTACAATGATGACCTTGAAAAGACTTAATCTCCGGCTGCGCAATAAATGACGCCCCAACAGTCACCTTGGAAGGCGAACAGACATGACACATGACTCTCCAAAAAAGGCTTAGCCCTAGTTGTTGGTTAGCATCAAACTAGGACTTGGGGGGGGGAGTAACTGATATACCATAAAAAAGCAGGCCAATCAGCACTTGACACGTATGATTATGAATCCAACTCATGCTCGGCTAACTCAGCTCTCGCTCAGCCAATGGCTAAGAGCTCGAGCATCTAGATCATCACAAAAGGTCGAAAGTGACCGAGCATATGCCTCTAGAGCACATATATATCTGGATAAGAATCTCAGAGTTAATTACAGGATCCAGACCAACACTCCAGACCTCGTCACCGCCTTAGCGGATGCCAAGCAGGGAATAAGGAAGCAATCCTCAACACGGAGACAATCTTCAACAAGGAAAATTAAGTTAGAGCGCCACATGGGTAAGCCTCAAAAGAGTCAGAGCGCCACATGGGTAAACCTCGTGTAGACACAAAAATTGAGTTAGAGCGCCATGTGCGTAAGCCTCAAAAGAGTCGGAACGTCACATGGGTAAGTCTCATACATGAAATCCATAATGAGTCAAAACGCCATGTGGGTAAGTCTTCAAAGAGTCAGAGCGCCACATGGGTAAACCTTGTGTAGACACAAGAATCGAGTCAGAGCGCCATGTGGGTAAGTCTCAGAAGAGTTAGAGCGCCACATGGGTAGGACTCGGGCCAGACACAAGAAATCGAGTCAGAGCACCATGTGGGTAAGTCTCAAAAGAGTCGGAGTGCCACATGGGTAAGCCTCGGAACAGACACATGATCGGATTCTAAACACGTACATTTCAGATTTCATAATCAAAACTAGATCACATAAATCATTTTTCTCATTTAAAGGGTGTCATGGTTTACAAATGTCTTTCAAATTAGTATACACATGAATGACATTCAAAATCTAGACATGAAAATCATATTTCTTGAATATTTCACAAATTGTAGATAAACATTTGAGCATATACAAAACACTTAAGCATTTTCAAATAGGAGATAAAACACAAATTCAAGATGCAAGATAATAAGTTTAGCATTTTGAACAGGACATAAAACATTTTGGCATTTTTCAAGTGGGATATAAAACATCTCTGATCCAAGGTACGGGATTACTCATAAAATAATTTAGCGTTTTAAACAACTATAGAATATCAAATACCACTGATTCAGAATATAAGATTACTCACAAAACATCTTAGCATTTTTTCAGATAGGATATAAAAATATCTTGCTTTAATATGTCGGATTACTCCCCTCAAAGCTTTAGTCAGTTATGCTAACTTCTTTTCTTTTGTCTATAGTTCCTAGATCATAAGTCCAATATACATAACCATGCATTAGAACATAATTGAGGCATTTCTATTGGTCACTTATTATTTTTGTAGCCTTAGTGTAACACCTCAACCCAAATGAATTAGAATAATTCCATTCATATCCTAAAGATCAAAATGATAATACAGAGATCAGACCCAGCCAATGAGCATAGTACCAAAAGTAAACATAGACCAACTCAGACTGAGAATAGTAGACCTTAAATATACCAAACTATCATGATGATAAGTATACAGTAATGGGTACGCATACCGAGGTAAATAATATAATCTATGATCTCAAGAAATTATAAGATTGGGAAACAGCCCAAGTACGAACAGGCCGAGCTAGAGAATGTAATACCCCGACCCGGAATATGACTGAACCACCTTGTAACCCGAGCTGTTAAGGCTCTGTATTACGATTGTCACATCCCGAACCCCACCCTACGCGGATGTCGAGGACGTGATGCCAGTCAACCGCCACGCGACCAACCGAAGGCAATTCTCTGAACTTTCCAGTGAATTGCACTCCGACTATAGGGTCAGATGCAGCGGAATTTAAAAATTTTTTTTTTTTTTTTTGTCAAGGGAATGCAACTCATGTATTCACTGTAAGGTTATGCACCACAGAGCCAGTCTAAAATCCAACAGCTAACAATTCTAACCTCAGAGCATATCTATAATCCGACATATAACAACAGAGCAGAACTATAATCTCTAGAGTACCATTTAAATCCATGAGCCATGTCTATATCTAGTACATATCAGTCAAGTCAGTCGTATTACATCACTCACCTGATTAAACAGATTCAATCCTCAGTAATCCAGTCTCCACAGATCAGTGCCATCAGATCCAACAGATATTATTCCTGAAAAGTGTTAGGGAATGGGGTGAGCTTCGAAAAGCCCAATGAGTAACACAGGTTCCCTGTCAAGGGTTTCAAAACCATTTCTTGTTTACAAAGCACAAGGGTAGTTCAGTTGTTTCTGAAATAGCAGTTTTATAAATCTACTTTAAATGCAGTTTCAGTAGAATAAAACAGGACTGAACTAAACGGAACAACAAATCAGAACAGACGGAACAGTGCATGATGCCAATATCAATGAGAGCATAGGCAATTAATTCAAATATCAGAACAGATCAGTACTGGGCAGAACATAACATGGCATAACAATAATATATCAGTTAGGCGCGTAATCAAGCCTACTTATGCCAGACCGCTCATAATCAGAATGGTACCCAGAGTCAGACACATCATAGCAGAACAAAATCAGATAGACCATAAAATGGAACAAGACAGACCGAACAAAATAATAGTAGGACGGGACAAAATCATGCCGCGTACAATACAGTATAAAAGTTGACATTTAAAAACATGCATTCAGATAGTTTAACTTTTAAAACTGTAAAGTGCATCAAAATACAGTATCTATGCAGTAACTTATATACCAAGTCAAGAATTCGGACAGATCATAACGGAACTGGACCATATATCAATCAAGACAGACAGATTATTGACGGACGGTACATAACGGGATCAGATGGAACAAAACACCAGTTCAAGTCACAGGCATAATCAAGGACAGAGGCATAACAGGACGGATCATAACGGGACAAAACAGAGCAATACATCAATCAGAACAAGACATATCGGAACTGAACATGGCAGATCAAAACGGTACAATATCAATCAGGTCAAGTCATATCGGAACTGAACATGACGGAACAAAACGAAACAATATCAATCAGGACAAGTCATATCGGAACTGAACATGACGGAACAAAACGAAACAATATCAATCAGGACAAGTCATATCGGAACTGAACATGACGGAACAAAACGAAACAATATCAATCAGGACAAGTCATATCGGAACTGAACATGATGGAACAAAACGAAACAATATCGATCAGGACAAGTCATATCGGAACTGAACATGACGGAACAAAACGAAACAATATCGATCAGAACAAGTCATATCGGAACTGAACATGACGGAAACAAACTGAAACAATATCAATCAGGACAAGTCATATCGGAACTGAACATGACGGAAACAAACGAAACAATATCAATCAGGACAAGTCATATCGGAACTGAACATGACGGAAACAAACGAAACAATATCAATCAGGACAAGTCATATCGGAACTGAACATGACGGAACAAAACGAAACAATACATCAATCAGATCAAGACATATCGAAACTGAACATGTCGGAACAAAACGGAACAATACATCTATCAGAACAAGACATATCAGAACTGAACAGGACGGAACAAAACGAAACAATACATCAATCAGATCAAGACATATCGAAACTGAACAGGACAGAACAAAACGAAACAATACATCAATCAGATCAAGACATATCGAAACTGAACATGTCGGAACAAAACGGAACAATACATCTATCAGAACAAGACATATCGGAACTGAACATGACGGAACAAAATGAAACAATACATCAATCAGATCAAGACATATCGAAACTGAACATGTCGGAACAAAACGAAACAATACATCTATCAGAACAAGACATATCGGAATTGAACAGGACGGAACAAACTGGTACAATATCAATCAGGACAAGGCATATGCTACTTTAAATATATGTTTTTTTTTTTTGAATAGTATAACGTTCAAAACAGTACAGTGCTTCAAAATACAGTATCTAGACAGAACTTATACACCAATTCAGGAGTCAGGTTTACTCGCAAGACGCAACAGTACAGAATAAAACCAGGACAGACCATACAACAGAACAAGACAGACCCGAACTGAACAGGAGAGCAGGACAGTACAAAATCATGTTACGTGTAATGCAGTATAAAAAAAGTATGCATTCAGACAGTACAGTATACAAAACAGTATAGTAAATCAAAATACAGTAACTAGACGGTGTACTTATACACCAAGTCAGAAGTTCCAGGTTACTCACAAACTGTTACGGTTATCTCCTTGTGCAAATAATCCGATAACCTCCAGATACGTCAGGCATCTCCATGTATATCCTGAACAATAATCATCAATCATATACAGATCAGAACTCATCCATTCAGGTCCCATTTGTCATCTTAGGTATCTATCGGTTTACCTAAGATAGCCTAGTAGCCTATCGCCCTCTCATCGGGTTTCATCCGGGGCTATTTTATTCTTAAATTAGGCTCAGCAGTCATCAGGATTATAACCCAAGTCATTTACACTTCAATCGTTATCAGTCAGTTACTTCTTCAGCCTTAGGGGCAAAACGGTCATTTTATCACTCTTGCCCCGGGCCCTGTCAAGGCCTTCCGAATAGTCTTTATATCTTAAATATAAAGTTCTACGTCTTTTAGACTCCAATCGGTATCAGTTAGGTTCTTATTTTAACCATAGGGGCAAAATGGTAATTTTGTCATTCTTGCCCCGGACCCAGTTGTGGTTCTTAGAATATCCCATATATCGTATACATGAAGTTCTAAGTCTTTTAGACTTGAATCGCTATCAGTTAAGGGCTTACTTAGCCTTAGGGGCAAAATGGTAATTTGCCATTCTTACCCCGGACCCTGTCGTGGTCCTCAGAATGTCCCATATATCTCATATGTAAATTCTTAAGTCCTTTGGACTTCGTTTGGTATCTGCTTTTGATCATCGGGACACATCGGTCATTTCCCGTTTTACGCATTACTGTCCCGGAGTCTTATTTAGCCCTTCAGTGTTCATAATTATCCCTATGATAATTTATCAGATCAGTTTGACCTTTATTTGACCTCTACTTTGCACTTGCTGTGCTCAGGGGTATTTTGGTCATTTTACGTTTTGTGTAATTCTGACCCCGATTGGTCATCTAATCAAGTATACAGTCTCACCAGTGTCTGGGCTCCTACCGGTATCAGTTTCGTCCCAATCGGACTTTGTTTAGGTCTCGTACGGTATCAGGGGTAATTTGGTAATTTCATGTGTCATATTTTCCGGCACGTCAGTTCATAAAATGGACCTCACCATTGGGTCCAGAGCATCCAACATAGTGAAATTGGACAGTCTGTTATGTTTAATCGGCCTTGGTATCATTAAGGGCAATTCAGTCATTTACACTTTATGTGTCTGTATTTTTCGGGACTCCAGTTCGTTAAACGGACCTCACCGTTGAGTTCAGAACGCCCGCCATAGTCAGAATAGACTGTCTTTTATTTTTATTTGGGTCTGGTGCCATCAGGGGCAGTACAGTAATTTATCACTTACAAGTCTGTATTTTTCGGTACTGTATTTCCAAAATCGGACTGTACCATTGAGTCCGGAATGTTTGAAATAGTGAAAATACACTATTTATTTAATTTATTTGGACTCCGTTTGACATATTAAATGTCCAGGGGTAAAATCGTAATTTTACCTAATTAATAAAATAATAAAATAATTATTTTATTATTTAATTAATTTGTCAGGGGCTTAATTGAACAGTTTCTCAGAAATTTGGGCCACTGTATAATTCTTTAAAACAGTTGGGGACAAATTCGTAATTTTCAGAAAGTTTCAAGGTCAGAATACAATTACATAAAATTGGGGTTCAAACCATAGGGTTCTAGGGTTCAGTTGGCTGAACCGGTCCAATACACTGTGAACCAACCGGTTCACTAACCCTTCAGAAAACCGGAATATAATAACCAGTCTCATTCCCAATTGGCCCCTTATCCACGTTTTGGTTATCTCCAAATCTGATTTTAATTTATTATCACCGCACCCAAACAGGCCGAATTTAATTTTTTTCTTTTTTTAAAACCTTTCAAACCCAAAACTGTGTAGTTTCAATTAAGCAGTGGCACGCTCATGCGTTGCCACGTGTATGAGTCGGTTGGGCATGACTCGGCCAACTCGGCCGAGTCGACTCCATCTTCCCCGTTTCTTCCAACAGTGTCGCCCTAGTTGCAGTCACGGTTTTCTCCAATTTCGTGGAGTTTCAAGTACATTCTTCAATCTGTTTTGATCCCAAATGGTTCCTGGTCGTCATGCCAACACTTTGGCATCGGTTTCATGAGTCGAATCAAGCTCAATAGCTTGATATATGGAGGAATAACAGAAAAGATATTTTGGCTTTTAAATCCTCATTTCTCCACCAAACTTCATGCTTCTTGTCTCTTTGTGACCGTAGTAACAGGGGCTTCATTTTCCCATTCTCACATTTCAGTTTGGAAGCCTATTTTAAAGTTTGGGTTCCAATGGCCGAGATAATAAGTTCGGTTTTGAGGGTCTTCCCATGCGATTTTGGATCGCGGTTTAGTGGTGTTTGAACCATTTTCGTGTCTAGATCAGTTCTAGACCATCAGGGGTTAGCTTGGTTGAGGTCGTATCAGACCTGCAACTCATGGTCATTAATGGCGGATTGCTCATGGTTTGGGTGTATTCAGGCTTATCCGACCCTTCTCAATTGTTCTATAATAAGTCTAGGCCTCACAGGAACATATATATACGGTTCATATGGATTAAAACCATCAGAAACAGTTCCAGATTTAAACAAAAAATTATGGCAGTTGGTTGGTTTACCTTGGTTCGGTGGCTTCCTTTCCTCATGGCTTGGTTCAGGCAAGACCTCAATGGTTGCCTCAGTTCAGTTAGAATGCTCAGTCCTCCTCCTCCTCCATAGTGCATCTCCATGGAACACACACACCATGCATATACATGCACAACATCTCTCATACAAGTAGCTTTCTCTCTCTTCACCCATGGCTATGGCCCTCACACTTGGAAGATCTCACTCTAACAGGTCAGTCCTCACACACCCACGGCTACACAGTTTCCAGATTTCACACAACTTAATTATTTCCCAAGATTTTCCCCCAATTCATTACATATTAGGTATAGTATATACACCTATACATAGCCATATATGTACATGTTATAGGATTCAGTATAGGGCAGAGAAATGATAGGGCTAATTCAGGCAATCATGTGGGGTTTGCATGGATTGCCATTGGTCAGTTTGGGTGGCAGCCTATTCAGAATTGTATGTATATACATTTCATTGTATATATGGTCACAAAGATGCCACCAGCCCAGTTGGTTATTTTTTGGATGAGGTTTCTTTTCACTCAAAGGTCAAGGGTTCAATTCCCTTGGCCTCCCATTTGGCCATTTTTCCCATATTTTCGGTTAAGGCCACGTTTGGTTGCGCAGAAATTCAGTTTTAGTATTTCCTTCATAACTTTCATTCCGTAACTCCTTTTTCGACACGGTTTGTTCCGGGAGTTTCATATTTCAGTTATCTTCAGTGTCAGAGGTTCCGTGTCATTTATTAAACATTCGATATTTTTTGGGTTAGCTAATTCGGATTTCGTTAGTGTTAAGACGGCATTATTTTACCGATTTAACCAGTAATTGGGTTTGGGTATCATACCCTTTTCCCCCAGACACATTTGATTATTTAATCGGTCCATAGCGACCGTCGGGATCATAATTAATTCCCTAATCACCCTATGAGCTGGTTATTAATTAATAAATAACACTCATTATTAATTACGCAAAGTCGGGGTGTTACAACGATATGGAATAGACTAGACAATTTTGGAATATGAATGCTTTTCAATTATACAGACAGTGTCTGGCGACACCCGAGCAACCAATAACGGAGCATCGTAATGCATGTACGAACACAAACCTATGCATGTGTACGCAAGCATGCATAGATATATCTTAAAAAATAAGTGTATGTATACGTGTATAGAAATTGATATATATGTGTATAAATAAATATATTTATATGTATAAATAAGGTATATATATACATTATACATACGGTTATATAGTATACATATATATATGTATTGTGATCAGGAAATACAAAAAGGAAGGGAGGACTGCATGTGTATAGCATATGTTGTGTGTGAGATTAATATGTGTTTGTGTGTGTGTTAGGGAAAAGCAGCAAAGCTGCCGACACAAGGGAAGTAAGTGGGAAAGTATAATATGAATATATATATATATATATATAAAACAAATATTTATAAATTGAACGTGGAGGATGAAGAAGTGAGGGGTGGTGGAAAGCAGTCCAAGAAGATTGCAATGAAGGGAAGAAGAGAGAGAAAGTGTGGGCGTTGCAAGTGGGAAATTTTCCGTATAAATACCGAGGGGAGTTTAAGAGAAATCAGAAAAAGAGGAAGGAAACTGAAAAGCTGAGGCCAAGAAGAGGAGTTTGAAGGATTCAAAAGTGGAAACTAAAGTGGTTCAGAAGAGATACTACGAGCAGACAGAGAAATAAGGTGAGTTTTGTGAATTTCTTTTTTTTTTTTATTCAAAGCATGAAGCTAGGTTTTATTGATAGGGTTTGAATCAGCATGAAATGGGGAGTAATTAGGAAAAAGAATAAGAGGAAATAATGTAGAGAGGAGGGAGAAGGGCATTTGCAGGTTATGGGAGATAATTGATTTTTAGAAAGGTTATGCATAAACTCTCATTTTTAGAATGTAGAACTGTTAGAAATGAATTCCTATCATGTTTAGAACCAAATTTGGGCCTGAGTACTGACTCAGAAGTCACAAAATAGGATGGAAAGGCTTGGCTGAAAAATCGGCCGGAGTTATTGTTCCCTCTATTCGTGAGGTTAGGGTGATCCAAATGGAAAACCAATGATAGATTCATGACCTCCATGAAATTGTAAAGGAAACTGCATTGAGAAAGGTCAGAAAATCGATTGGAAAATATTGGCCGTTGCCGGAGAGGGTGATGGAGACTAATCGGGGAAGAAGATAAACAGTGACACCAAATGGTGTTGTGTTGAAGGGTTATCCATTAAAGCTACGTCATTTAAAGGGTTATTGTTTCGAATATATATGTGTAATTGGGGCTATTTGGCTATTGGGTAATGAAATTCAAATTGGTATGCTAACAGGGATGGAGTTATCCTATTCCTATTCCATTTTTTACGCTGCTTGGTTTAGGAAATCAAAGAAAAAAATAACGGGGGCTGCTGCCCCCAAGAATTAAAGCCAAGACCGAACCAAGGAAGAGTTTAAACCCTGAACAGTGGACCACTGTGCCACAAGGGCACATGTGTCCTAATTCCCACCGAATTAAAATAAAATATTAATATAAATAATTAATTAAATAAATTAAGATAATTAATGTAAATTATTCCGATATCCAAAATTAGTAAATAATTAGTGTTTTCTTTATGTATCAGATATTCTAAAGCCAATGGAAGGGTCTATTTTACGAGACAGGGTCCTAAAAAATAGAGACCTGTAAAAGTGCCAAATTACCATATTGCTCCTAGTGATGCCCAAACCTAAAATGAGAGATGTAAAAGCCTAAACCTATTCTGTTTGGCATTCCGGACTCAACGATGGAGTCTATTTTCCCCAATAAGATACTTATGATATGGATATGCATGAGATTGACTGATTATAGGACATTAGACTATATATAGTGTTGAGCTAAGATATTTTACTAAATTATAGGGACTTCATAAGGAAAAGGAAAAGTGACCAATTATTGAGATAGAACGACACAGTATTAGAGGTAAGTAAATCTTAGATCTCTTACATGTGTTATTCTCAGCCATGTTGTTTCTCTACTGCCAAATTGTACTCCATTATGCACTAGATATTATTGTTTCCACATTATCATACTTGTCCTATCTTGTGGATCTCATTGTCTATTATATCTTGATTGTTATGGTATACGTTTTATGCCATGCCTTGAAAGGCTTATATTGTTATGTTCTTATTGAGATGACCGATATTCCACACATGTACACTTTTTTTGGAACTGTACATGATCATGATATGTATTGCATACCGGAGTTGTGCTTGGTCACAACGTCCATCTGATGATTGTTTTAGCTATGTTATTCTTTTGTACTACCGAGTTATATTCCTATGCATACCTGATGTTTATTGATACCCCAATATGATAATTGTTCTATCTTATGGGAACCCTTGAGAGTTTGACTATTATGTATTTTATAATTAAACCCCTATCTCTTACATATAGTTTTTCAAGCCATGTTCATTCTATTACTGCCGAACTTGTACTCTTGAACGTACCAGATATTATTGTTTTCCACAATGTGATATTTTTCTATCTTGTGGACATTATTTGACTGTTATATCATTGTTATCATATTGTACCATGCCTTGAAAGGCCTACTGTTATGTCTTTACTGAATAAATGATATTCTATCCTTATACTCTTATAGAATCAAGAATGATCATGATATGTTATGAATACCAAATTTGTGCTCAGTCACAATATCCCTGATGCATTTTGATTTACTATACCTATGGGTCGAGTCCGTAAACGGACATATGGCACAAGATGTTATAGTTTACTAGGGGTATGTCGAGCCCCAAAATACCGAGGGCTTGCTAAACCCTAGAACAGAGTAAATGCATCTCTTATGTAATTGATATGACTGCGATTACTGAATGACACTATTACCTATGATTTATCTTATACCGAGAGAACATTCCTTATTGCATTGATTGTGATCAATTTATTATGGTAGTACATTCATATTGATAAATTGTTATTGAGAGTCCCATATTGATGTTATATCCCTACTCCTTATTGAACATTGTGTACCCCACTGTTTATTGGCCGTTGCAACATTTATTCTCATTGGCTATCATAGCATCTCATTTTTATGATTGGCTATCATATTCATATCCATGGATTTATTGAAGTGTTCCATTCCATTGACTATTGAGATATTCTATCCTTGACTGATTTTGTGACAGTCTATTTTATTCTTAACTAGCTATTGACTATAGTAACACCCTATTGGCTATCGTGATATCCCATTCTATTGATCATTGTGATGTTCGATTCTATTAGTTATGTGAGATATGCTACCTTATTGACTATGCTAATATTCCATTCTATTGACTGTTGAGATGTCCTATTCTACTGCTTATATTGATATTCCATTCATTGATTGTTGAGATGTGCTCTTTTATTGGCTATAGTAGCATCCTATTCATGATTGGCTATCATGTTATCACATCCTTATTGTATTTTTTCTATATTGACCTTGACCCATGGCAAAGAGAAGAGAATTTACTTACTGAGCTTCGTTAGCTCACCCCAACTTACAAATCTATTTTAGGAAGGAACATTGCGAGACAGAAGTAGGAGCTCAAGGAGCATAGGAGAGCATTTTGTGAATGCAATGGAGAAGATGTTGTAGTTTCTCCCATGTATTCACCACCTACGGGTGATGTTATGTTTGATTCTTATTTTGACACTTGTAGAACCACATTATGTATTGATAAGACTTCCGTTGTTTATTGTTTTAAATTTTTGGTTGTAAAGATCTAAAAAATTAGGGTGAATTTTTCATTTTTACCGGTAGGACACTATTCATGCACTGTTTGCTGGTAGGGCATTATACATGCATCATTTAGACATAAGTCATGTTTAGGAGCATAATTTGAGTATGACATAGAAGAGAAATATGTTTATAATGTTAAAATACACCTCATGTGTGAATATGAGCCCTAATCAGAAATATTTTGAAAATTTGGACCAAAAGGGCATCCCAGGTGGAACTGGCCAAACTCGCCCGCAGGCGAAAATAATTTTTTTGAAAATTTTTATTTAAAATAATTTTAAGAACTTTGGTTAAAGAAAAATGTTGAATTGGGGCATTTTGGGACGGGTTGTAGTGTAACAGGGTCTTAGATTCATTAAAGGCAAAATAGTCTTTTTGCCCCTTTACTATAAATACAGCCCCTTAGTGTAATTTTTATCAGAATTTGGTCTGAGATACAGCAGTAGGTTGTGCATGGGAGAAAAGTGAAGAGAAACCTAGGGTTTTCCAAGTTTCAAGCCACCAAAACACATCCCTAGGCTAGGATTCTTGCAAGACTTCCTTCTAGAAAGTTGTTCCTCACGCCAAGGACTACATTCTCCCCAGGGTTGAGAAAAACTCTTTTAGGTATGATAGCTTGCTAATTTAGGAATAGATTTAAGTTTCCTTGCCTCTTTATAAGTTGATTGTATGATTTGTATGTTTATTTGTTATTAGAAAGTCACTTAGGATGTAGTTGCTTTGAAAAACCTAGAGTTGGTTGTTTGTATGCTTATGTGTTCTTTGAGTTCTTTGAGGATTTATTACTATGATGAAGATGTACCTTGTATATGTGTTTAAATTATTACATGGTGGCTTATATTCATGTGGATAGGATTTGTGTTTTGGAAGATATGGTGGTTAATGCATTAAAGTTTGGTGTGATTATGCCTTCTTTGAGAATTAGTAAAATTGAGTACATGTGACTTGAACATGGGTCTAAATTGATTGTGTATAGTATATGTTCATGTGGAAGATGTTGTGTAGTTTGAAAGTTGGATTTTATTTTATGAATGATGCATGATTTAAGGTGTAGGCCGAATGTTTGATAAAATGCTTCATTGAGATTGCATAGAAAAATCAAGGCATATTGGCATGGTGTAAACCTTTGGAAACATTGTGTGGGTTGAGCACTTGGTGCTATGCATTATGAGAGTGTAGATCATGTGGTGAAAAACCCAAAATTGGCCATCAATACTTGTGGGTTGACGGGGATGGACCGTGAAATGAGACATACGACAATACTAGCGGGCTGACGGGGAAGGACCGAGAAGCGAGACGTGTGTAATATCCCGACCCGAGATACGGCACGTGTACCGAGTTAAGTTAGTCAAATAGTGTAACTCGAACTGTTAAAATATGTATATCATGGTATTTCATGGAAATGAATGACTGAAAACTGTAAATAATTGAAATGTATAACCAGTGTTGGGCAACACTCGAGCACCCCAGGACATCGTACCGTAATGCGTGTACGCACGCATTTCTATGCACGACCATATTTCGCATACATATAGTACGTTCAAAATCAGTGTATGTATGCACTGTTATAAATGGATATATATGCACGTATATGGATATACTCTCACGTATAAGATATGTATTTTATATGTGTATAAATAAATACATATAGTATAATGTATAGTGTGTATATATATGTATACGTATACAAGATACATGTATATATATATATATATATAAATGGAAATATCAAGGAAAATGAAAAGGTAAAAGAGAAGGGGGCTGCATGTGCACCACGACTTGTGTATACATCACTGTGTGTGTGTGTGTGTGCTCGAGTGTGTGGGAAACAACACCAAGGCAACCGACCTTGGTGTAAGAATATCTTATATATATATGTATACATATATATATAGGCTGGTACATGGATGAAGGAGGTTTAATGAACGGTTCTCTGCAGTCAAGACTGACTGCAAAAGAGAAAGAAAGAGAGAGAGAGAGAGAGAGAGAGAGAGAGAGAGAGAGAGAGAGAGAGAGGAGAAATGAGTCGGTGCGGGTATTATATATATGTATACGGGTTTGTGAATTGAGAGGTTAGACAAGAAAGGGAAGGATCAAGAACTGAAGGGGAGAAGGAGAGATAGAAGTTGAAGGAAGCGTAGACGTTCAGAGAGAGAGTCACAGTGAGCAAAAACTGAAAACCCAGGTTAGTGATTTGAGTTCTGTTTTTATGATTTAGAGCATGAAACTTATATCTATCTATAAGGTCTAAATCAGCAAGAGATCTAGGTTATTTTGCAAAAAGAACGAGTTTAAAAGATGTTGAAATGAAGGAGAAAAACTTAGTTGCAGGTCTCGGTTACACTATGATTTTATGCTTAAAAGCTTGGTCTAAGTTTATAGAAATAAACCCTAATGGTGTAGAAAAAATTTAGGATGAAATTTGAGTGGAAACCGTGACCTAAAAGTCACAAAAATGAAAGGGAAGGTTCGGCCGAAAAATCGGCCGGAGCTATGGATCCCTATATTCGTGAAGATGGGGAGGGTCTTGATGAAAACTAAGGTTAGGGTTGAGATCCTTGAGGGAAGAAGGAGAGAACTGCATTGGATTTGATCCAAGATATCACCGGAACTGGGTCACCGTCACCGGAGAAGGTGACGGAGCCCTAATGTTCTCTGACCGGGAAAGCGAGGAAGACAACACTGTTGTCTCGGGTTAAGACAGAACCGAGTTTGGGTCGAATCGGGTCGGGACCCGACCGAAAATAAAGGGGCAAGCTATACTGTGTCATTTTACAATTTAATTTTAAATGAAATTGGGTTGTTTGGTTACATGGATAGGAAATGTGGAAATTGGGTTCGGGCTTATCCAAACCGTGGATAGGATAAGAGAATTGGATTATTTTAATCCAGTTCTCTGAAATTGACCGAACCGGTTGGTTTAGTGACAGGTCAGGCCGGTTTAGGGTTACTGGTTGTGAACCAACTGGTTCAGACCGCAACTCTGAAGAATTATGAACCGACCCCAGAAGTTTTAGGAAATTCCACTATGGCCCAAACAGAAAAATTAATAAAATATTAATTTTTACAAAAATACCCCTAACTCAAATAAGGGTCAAACGAAGTCCGAAACGAGGCAAATGAATAGTGAAAATTTATTATCTTGGACATTCTGAGTTCAATGGTGAGGTCCGTTTCATGAGGTGGGGTCCTGAAGGACAAAATAACATAAAAGTGCAAAATGACCATTTTGCCCTTTTTAGTACAAAAGTCCAAATGGAATTCCGCGAAAGCCTAAACCGACTTTCTTCGGCGTTCCGGACTCAATGGTAAGGTCTAAATTAGTGTTAAAGATACTTATGATAGCAAGGCATAAAATTTGTTGAATAGCATTAATTCTGATACGGATTTACTGATATATAGGGAATTCCAAAGGCAAGGCAAACTCACGGATTTCCTGATATAGGACTGCATTAGAGGTAAGTGGATCACTCTCTCTTACATATGGTGTTTCCACAAGCCAAGTTTGTTCTTTTACTACCAAACTCATACTCTTGAATGTATTGATATCCTTGTGTTCCACAATTCGATATTTTCTATCTTGTGGACATTTGATTGACTGATGTATCATTGTTATCATGTTACATTGTGCCTAGAAAGGCCTACTGTTGTATCCTTATTGAATGAATGATATTCCATTTTTATATTCTATGGAATTACTTATGATCATGATATGTTTATGAACATGGGAGTTGTGCTCAGTCACAACACCCATCTGATGCTATCTGATTGACTGGGACCTATGGGTCAAGTCTGTGAATGGACAAATAGCAATTCACTGGAATTCATTGGGGGGTATGCCGGGCCCCAAAAGATCGAGGGTCTGCTGCTACCCTGACACAGAATAACAACATCTCTTATGACTGATAGAACTTGATTGTTGAATGACATCACACCTTATGATTCTTCGAGTCTCGAGGAACTTGTATTATTGATTTGATTATGATCGGTTCATTGTGGCAGTACTTTATTTTTGTTATATTATCATTAAAATTCTTCATATTGATATTACACCCAATACTTCTGATTGTGTATTGTGATTATTTTTCATTGGCCCTCGTGGCAATTATTTCCCTTAGCCCTCGTGGCAATTGTTTTCATTGGCTATCACAGCATCTTATTCTCATGATTGGCTGTCATGTCTTTATATGAATTCGTATTCTTTATTGATCATCGATACCAGTGTTGGAGATCTGCATTTACTTACTGAGCTTTGTAGCTCATTCCACCCCACTTACCCCCTATTGCAGGTGATGACGCTGCGAGACCTCAGTAGGAGTCTGAGAACGTAGGGGGACATTTTGAAGTACTGTACCAGTCTATGTTAGTTCTCCCATGTATTCACCACCCCCGGGTGCTGGTTAGGTTTAGTTCTCATTTTTCCTTATGTAGAACTATGTCATGTATTTAATAGACTTTCGCTGTTTAAATTATTAAAAGACTTCCGCTGGATTACTGTAATTGATAAAGACTTCTGCTGTTCATTGTTTAAAATTTTCAGTACATTGCATATTAGTATTATGATACAGGAATGAAAAAAGTAGGGACGACCTTCGGGTCGGCCCCGCGACACGAGATCCGCATAGGGTGGGTTTCGGGTCGTGACAGCTTGGTATCAGAGCTTTAGGTTCGATTGTGAGCCATGGGAGATATGACTAGAGTTACGACTGTTAGATATGACTGACATTTTATATTTTACAATCATTGACTAATTGCCTTACACATTGACTGGTCATCTCATTGGTTATCTCACTGGTTACCTCATTGGTTATCTCATTAGTTATCTTCATAGTCATGGTTAACACGAGACAGAATCGGTTGCCAATGGATCGTTTAGAACAATTGGAAAGATTGATGCAGACTGTCATTGAAACTCTACCACAGATTCAGGCTAGTGCTAGCCAACCAGCACGGCCAGTACAACAGGAGCAGCCTGTCAACGTAGGCGGCAATATCGGGAATCGTCAAGGGAATGAACGGGACACTGCATACCAATACGGACAATTCCAAAAAATGAAACCCCGACGTTTGACACTACAAAAGGGGCCACGGCTGAAGAATGGATGTTAGAAATGAACAGGGTTTTCGATATCCTGAATTGCACTGACGTCCAGAAAGTGGCTTATGCCACGTATATGCTTAAGGGGATGGCACATAAGTGGTGGATAAATGAGAAGGCGAAGGATCCAAACATGGACTGGCAACGATTTACTGTGGTCTTCAATAAGAAGTACTTCTCCCAGGAAGTACGGAATCGCAGAGTTGCCGAATTCATGGTACTGCAACAGGGGTCGATGACTGTGGAGCGATACGAGGCCACTTTTATCAAATTAGCCTGATTTTTCCCTGATGCTATCAGAACCGAGGATCTGAAGGTTCGTAAATTTGAGGAAGGACTGAGGTGGTCTATCAAGGATAGACTAGTACCCCATCGACTGACTACTTATGATGATGTCGTGGAAACAGCTCGGATCATAGAAAGGAGTGGCGAGGAACTCGCCAAGAGGCGAGGGAACCAGAAACGTGGAGGCAACCAGAATAAGAGGCAAGGGCCTTCTACTTTGGAACAGGGGTCTACATTTACCAGACCTGGAGCTGCATCACAGGCGACAGGATCCAATCAGAAGAAACAGAGCAACACTAAAAAGGGGGCAGCCAAGTGCTCTCGTTGCAATAAGATCCACGAAGGCCAATGTCTCAAGGACAGCAACGCTTGCTACTACTGTGGCCAAAAGGGACATTATGTGAGAGAATGCCCTCAGAAGGATCAGGCCACGCCCAGCACTACTTCAGTTAAAGCACCAACAACCGGAATAGCACCACCTAGACCTCCGACCCAAAGAAGTGGACAGGGGAACGTCCAGCAGCAGGTAGGACGAGTTTTCTCCCTTTTACCAAGAGAGGTGCAGGCTACAACCTCTGTAGTCGCAAGTACTCTTTTAGTATGCTCACAGCCTGCTAATGTTTTATTTGACACTGGATCTACACATTCATTTGTATCCCCTACATATGCTGCTAGATTGAACCTAGTGACGGAACCCTTAGGGTATTTACTGAATGTTTCTATACCATCGGGGAAATCATTGTTAAGGGATACCATATATAGGAATTGTGGAATACAGATTGGGGATACACACTTATTGGCTGACCTTATACCCTTGGAAATTTGTGGATTCGACGTTATCCTTGGAATGGATTGGCTGGCCGCCAATCACGCTACGATAGACTGTGTGGCTTAACGAGTTCTCATACAGAACCCCCAGTTTTCGACAGTTAACTTTGAGGGGACAGGGGTGGCTTCCCCACCCTACTTCGTTTCCTCTATCCAGGCAAGGTGTTTGCTTCGCAAGGGATGTCACGGATTCTTATGTAGTGTTCAAGACACTGATTCCTAACAACCTGAGTTAGAAAAGATTCCCATTGCTAGGGAATTTCCCGGAGTATTCTTGGATGATCTTCCAAGAATGCCCATAGATAGGGAGATCGAGTTTTGCATCGACGTATTGCCAGGAACTACACCGATATCTAAGACTCCATATAGGATGGCACCGGCAGAGCTAAAGGAGCTGAAGCTCCAGTTGCAAGAATTATTAGGACAAGGGTTTTATACGACCCAGCTCATTACCATGGGGCGCGCCTGTATTGTTCGTAAAGAAAAAAGATGGAACTATGAGACTGTGTATCGACTAGTCGCGAATTGAACAAAGTTACCATCTGGAACAGATATCCACTGCCCAGAATGGATGATTTGTTCGACCAATTGAAAGGGGCCCAAGTGTTCTCAAAGATTGACTTGAGGTCCGGCTATCACCAGTTGAAGGTCAGACCCACTGACATCCAAAAGACAGCATTTAGGACACGATATGGACACTACGAGTTCCTTGTTATGCCATTTGGGGTGACCAATGCCCTAGCTGCATTCATGGACATGATGAACCGTGTGTTCAAGCCGTATTTGGATGACTTTGTGATTGTATTTATAGACGACATCTTGGTTTACTCTAAGAACCAGGAAGAACACGGGGTACATCTGAGGAGAGTCCTACAGAAGTTAGGGGAGCAGAAGTTATACGCCAACTTGAAGAAATGCGAATTCTGGCTTCCTAGTATAGCATTTTTGGGACATGTGATCTGTAAAGAAGGAATCTCTGTTGATTCCCAGAAGATCGAGGCAATCATGAATTGGCCTCAACCTACGAGTGTCACGGAAGTGCGAAGTTTCACGGGGTTAGCAGGCTACTATAGGAGATTTGTCAAGGACTTATCCAAAATAGCTACGCCTATTACCAAACTGACCCGGAAGGGTGTTCCTTTTGTTTGGACAGAGGAACAAGAAAAGAGTTTCCAAGAGTTAAAGGAGCGTTTGGTTACAGCTCCTATATTGACAGTACCAGAAGGAACTGACGGTTTTGTAATTTACAGTGATGCCTCGTTCAAGGGCTTAGGGTGTGTGTTAATGCAGAACGGAAAAGTGGTAGCCTATGCTTCTCGACAGTTGAGACCCCACGAAGGGAACTATCTGACACACAATCTTGAACTAGCAGCCATTGTCTTCGCCTTGAAGATATGGAGACATTACTTATACGGAACCACGTGGGAAATCTTCCCCTACCATAAGAGCCTCAAGTATCTGTTTACACAGAAGGAGCTCAATATGAGACAGCGCCGTTGGTTAAAATTATTGAAGGACTACGAGGTCAGCATACAGTACCACCCAGGGAAGGCAAACGTGGTGACTGATGCTCTTAGTAGAAAGTCATCAGGGAGTTTAGCTTGCCTGTTGATGACACAGACAGAGATAATGAGAGACTTGGAGGATATGGAAATAGAGATAGTTCTGCCCAGCTTCGAGGCACTATGTGCCAACGTCACAGTCAGTTTGTCGATTGTGGACAAGATCAAGGGGCAGCAGACTCAAGATGAGAAGCTGGCTAAGCTTCTTCAAGGAATTGAGACAGGCATGGATTCCGAGTATTCAGTGCGAGATGGAATATTATATTATCAGGGTAGGATTTGCATACCCGACGTGCCCGAAATTAGGAAGGAGATTCTTGATGAGGCACACAGTTCGAGATTTGCCTTACATCCGGGGGGCACCAAAATGTATCACAATGTTAAGGATACTTATTGGTGGTCTGGGATGAAACGTCACATAGCTGAGTACATAGCACGATGTGTCAAGTGCCAGCAAATTAAGGTAGAACATCAGAAGCCTGGAGGACTTCTACAATCACTACCCATTCTTGAGTGGAAGTGGGAACACATCACGATGGACTTTGTGTCAGGATTGCCAAAGACAGTCAAGGGGAGTGATTCTATCTGGGTCATCGTAGACAGATTAACTAAGACAGCTCACTTCCTGGCAACCAAGACGACACAACCTCTTCAGCGACTAGCCGAGCTATACATCAGAAAGATTGTTAGACTTCACAGAGTTCCAGTATCAATTGTTTCTGATAGGGACCCTCGGTTCGTATGACGATTCTGGAAAGGACTACAACAAGCTATGGGTATGGAATTGAGTCTTAGTACTGCGTATCACCTCGAGACCGACGGCCAGTCGGAAAGGACGATACAGACTTTAGAAGACTTACTGCGTTTCTGTGTCATAGACTTTGAAGGGAGTTAGGAAGATCAGTTGCCATTGGTGGAGTTCACGTACAATAATAACTATCAAGCTAGTATTGGTATGGCGCCATATGAGGCATTGTATGGCAGGAAGTGCCGATCACCACTATGTTGGACAGAGATGGGAGAAAGGAAACTCTATGGGCCAGAGATAGTGGAACAGACCGCAGGAAAAATACAACTGATCCGACAGTGTTTATTAGCAACTCAGAGTCGACAGAAAAGCTATGCGAATGTTCACCAATGAGACTTAGAGTTTGCAAAAGGCAATTTTGTATACTTGAAAGTATCACCCATGAAAGGAGTAGTCAGGTTTGGCAAGAGGGGAAAGCTTGGCCCCAGATACATTGGGTCATTCAGGATCACGAAGAGGGTTGGACCCGTAGCCTACGAGCTTGCCTTACCTTTAGAGTTAACACATGTTCACGATGTGTTTCATGTCTCGATGCTAAGGAAGTGTATACAGAGTGCAGATCAAGTGATCGAGCACGAACCGTTAGACGTCCAAGAAAATCTGAGTTACATAGAGCATCCAATTCAGATTTTGGATCATTGAGATCAGGTACTACGGAACAAGACTATTCCATTAGTCAAAGTTTTGTGGAGAAATCACTGGATGGAAGAGGCTACTTGGGAACGAGAAGATGATATGCGCGCCAAGTACCCATACTTATTTCCATAGTAGTATATGCTAAGTTTGGGGACAAACTTATTTTTAAGGGGGTAAGAATGTAATATCCCGACCCAGGATACAGCACGTGTACCGAGGTAAGTCGGACAAATAGTGTAACTCTAACTGTTAAAATGTGTATATCATGGTATTTCATGGAAACGAATGACTGAAAACTGTAAATGATTGAAATGTATAACCAGTGCCGGGCAACACCCAAGCACTCCAAGACATCGCATCGTAATGCGTGCACGCACGCATTTCCATGCACGACCATATTTCGCATACATATAGTACGTTCAAAATCAGTGTATGCATGCACTGTCATAAATGGATATATATGCACGTATATGGATATACTCTCACGTATAAGATATGTATTTTATGTGTATAAATAAATACATATAGTATAATGTATAATGCGTATATATATGTATACGTATACAAGATACATGTATATATATATATATAAATGGAAATATCAAGGAAAATGAAAAGGTAAAAGAGAAGGGGGGCTGCATGTGTACCTTGACTTGTGTATACATCACTGTGTGTGTGTGTGCTCGAGTGTGTGGGAAACAATACCAAGGCAACTGACCTTGGTGTAAGAATATCTTATATATATATGTATATATATATATATGTATATATATATATATATATAGGCTGGTACGTGGATGGAGGAGGTTTGATAGACGATTCTCTGCAGTCAAGACTGACTGCAAGAGAGAGAGAGAAGAGAGAGAAATGAGTTGGTGTGGGTATTATATATATGTATATGGGTTTGTGAGTTGAGAGGTTAGAAAAGAAAGGGAAGGATCAGGAACTGAAGGGGAGAAGGAGAGATAGAAGTTGAAGGAAGCATAGAGGTTCAAAGAGAGAGTCACAGTGAGCAAAAACTGAAAACCCAGGTTAGTGATTTGAGTTCATGCTTTTATGATTTAGAGCATGAAACTTATATCTATCTATAAGGTCTAAATCAGCAAGAAATCTAGGTTATTTTACAAAAAGAACGAGTTTAAAAGATGTTGAAATGAAGGAGAAAAACTTAGTTGCAGGTCTAGGTTACACTATGATTTTATGCTTAAAAGCTTGGTCTAAGTTTATAGAAATAAACCCTAATGGTGCAGAAAACATTTAGGATGAAATTTGAGTGGAAACCGTGACCTAAAAGTCACGAAAATAAGAGGGAAGGTTCAGCAAGAAAATCGGCCAGAGCTATGGATCCCTATATTCGTGAAGATGGGGAGGGTCTTGATGAAAACTAAGGTTAGGGTTGAGATCCTTGAGGGAAAAGGGAGAGAATTGCATTGAATTTGATCCAAGATATCACCAGAACTGGGTCACCGTCACCAGAGAAGGTGACGGAACCCTAATGTTCTCTGACCGGGAAAGCGAAGAAGACAACACTGTTGTCTCGGGTTAAGACGGAACCGGGTTTAGGTCGAGACCCGACCGAAAATAAAGGGGCAAGCTATACTGTGTCGTTTTATAATTTAATTTTAAATGAAATTGGGTTGTTTGGTTACATGGATAGGAAATGTGGAAATTAGGTTTGGGCTTATCCAAACCATGGATAGGATAGGAGAATTGGATTATTTTAATCTGGTTCTCTGAAATTGACCGAACCAGTTGGTTCAGTGACAGGTCAGGCCGGTTTAGGGTTACTGGTTGTGAACCAACTGGCTCAGACCGCAACTCTGAAGAATTATGAACCGACCCCAGAAGTTTTAGGAAATTCCACTATGGCCCAAACAGAAAAATTAATAAAATATTAATTTTTACAAAAATACCCCTAACTCAAATAAGGGTCAAACGAAGTCCAAACGAGGCAAATGAATAGTCAAAATTTATTATCTCAGACATTCTGAGTTCAATGGTGAGGTCCGTTTCATGAGATGGGGTCCTGAAGGACAAAATAACGTAAAAGTGCAAAATGACCATTTTGCCCTTTTTAGTACAAAAGTCCAAATGGAATTCCGCGAAAGCCTAAACCGACTTTCTTCGGTGTTCCGGACTCAATGGTAAGGTCTAAATTAGTGTTAAAGATACTTATGATAGCAAGGCATAAAATTTGTTGAATAGCATTAATTCTGGGACGAATTTACTGATATATATGGAATTCCAAAGGCAAAGAAAACTGATGGATTTCCTGATATAGGACTCCATTAGAGGTAAGTGGATCACTCTCTCTTACATGTGGTGTTTCCACAAGCCAAGTTTGTTCTTTTATTGCCAAACTCGTACTCTTGAATGTATTGATATCCTTGTGTTCCACAATTTGATATTTTCTATCTTGTGGACATCTGATTGACTGATGTATCATTGTTATCATGTTACACTGTGCCTAGAAAGGCCTACTATTGTATCCTTATTGAATGAATGATATTCCATTTTTATATTCTATGGAATTACTTATGATCATGATATGTTTATGAACACGGGAGTTGTGCTCAGTCACAACACCCATATGATGCTATCTAATTGACTGGGACCTACGGGTCAAGTCCGTGAACCGACAAATAGCAATTCACTGGAATTCACTGGGGGGTATGCCGGGCCCCAAAAGATCGAGGGTCTATCGATCCCTGACACAAAATAACAGCATCTCTTATGACTGATAGAACTTGATTGTTGAATGACATCATCCCTTATGATTCTTCGAGTCTCGAGGGACTTGTATTATTGATTTGATTGTGATCGGTTCATTGTGACAGTACTTTATTTTTGTTATATTATCATTAAAATTCTTCATATTGCTATTACACCTAATACTTCTGATTGTGTATTGTGATTATTGTTCATTGGCCCTCGTGGCAATTGTTTCCCTTAGCCCTCGTGGTAATTTTTTTCATTGGCTATCGCAGCATCTTATTCTCATGATTGGCTGTCATGTCTTCATATGAATTTGTATTCTTTATTGATCATTGATACCAGTGTTGGAGATCTGCATTTACTTACTGAGCTTTATAGCTCATTCCACCCCACTTACCCCCTATTGCAGGTGATGACGCTGCGAGACCCCAGTAGGAGTCTGAGAATGTAGAGGGACATTTTGAAGTACTGTACCAGTCTATGTTAGTTCTCCCATGTATTCACCACCCTCGGGTGCTGGTTACGTTTAGTTCTCATTTTGCCTTATATAGAACTATGTCATGTATTTAATAAACTTTCACTGTTTAAATTATTAAAAGACTTCCGCTGGATTACTGTAATTGATAAAGACTTTCGCTGTTCATTGTTTAAAATTTTCAGTACATTGCATATTAGTACTATGATATAGGAATGGAAAAAGTAGGGACGGCCTTCGGGTCGACCCCGCGACACGAGACCCACATAGGGTGGGTTTCGGGTCGTGACAACATGGGTGTGACATAGAGTTACATGTGTGTGTGTCATACATGTTGACATTGCATAGCATTGAGGGATTGGAAGGTTATAGCTTCTAAATGTACACTTGCACATGCCCTGCCTTAAATTTTGTTCCTAACATTAGCATTATGTCATACCAGCAGTTGAGCTGACCCCTCGTGGGATATCATATTACAGATGAGGCTCCCGGTACTTAAGACTTGATGAAGTCTTGAAGAGCGGAGGAGAAATAGACCACTGAGGATTTTTGGCCCTTGGGGCATATTTTGAGTTGTATAAGGGCATCAGCTCTAAGCCATATGAAATGAACTTGTAAAAATTTTGTGTATTATGAAAACAATGGATAAAACCTTATATATTGTAATGAATATGAAGTTTGTGACTTTTAAGTTCAAGTACATGTGTATGTATATTATATAATTAAATGATGTATATTTAACTTCTATGAGATTGTGGCCATCAAGTGAGGATGGAATGTACAAACCCTTAATTGTATGATGTATCATGAATATTAGGTGGGAAAAAGACTTAGAAAACAAAGGGGGCTGTGTTGAGATTTGAGGAAATTAAAGGATTTGTTAAGTGTATAAAACACCCTTTAAATAGGTGGGAAAGGTGTCAAAAGGGGGGGGGAGGGGTTAAAAACCTTGAAGAAGGCTAAAAATGATGAAAAAGTGGCCTTCAAAACTTGGGAAAAAAATTTGGAAAACAGAGAAAATTGGCTGATGGACAGAGAAATTTAGCTGTAGTAAATACATTGTTGCTATAGTGTTTTTGTAGGAAATAGCCCTAGCAGTCCAGACCAGCCCCCTTGCGTGCCCTGCCAACCTGTCCCTATGCGCGCGCCACTGTCCTGCGCACCTGTGCGTGCTACCACCTGCTGCTTGACAGCCTTGACCCCCTTCCATGACACCTGCCCTTTGGCCACCTTTTTGAGCCATGTTTGAGCACCCTATTGGGCCACGTTTGGCCACCCTTTTGGGCCATTTTTGGTCATTTTTTTGGGCTATGTTTGGCCACCCTATTGGGCTACGTTTGACTGCTCTCATGGGTCATGTTTGGCCACTTCCTTAGACCAATTTTGGTAGACCCTTTTGACCTATTCTTGGCCCATGTCTTAGGGCTTTTGGGGCCCATTTGGGCCATTATTCCAAGACATTTTTAGAGATGTTTTGAGGCCGTTTTGGAAGCCATTTTTGAACACGACTTAAACTATTTTGAATATTAATTGGGAGGGATGTTTGAGTGACATTAGGAAACCATTTTGGTTAAGTTAAATAGCAAGTCTTCATTTCTAATTTTGGGAAAACATGGGGAATGAATGCATAATCAACTAAATGGCCTTTCATTTACTTTTCTTATTTCATTTCACTCACTCCCCGGGTTTGTGAAAATTTTGGTCGTGACATTGGTACATTGCACTTTATTATTATGATACAAGAATGGAAAAAAGTAGGGACGACCTCAGGGTCGGCCCCGGGACACGAGATCCGCATAGAGTAGGTTTCAGGTTGTGACACTTAGACTTAAAGTTGGGTCTCGCCTTCTTTTTTTAATTTCATTTAATAGCTAAATAATTTCTTGAGACATAATGGGTACTACCTCATTTATTGTTTCATACTTTTTGGAATTTATTTAGGCTTAACGGACTTTACCATTGAGTCAAGAACGTCCAAAACAGTTAAGATAGACTACCATTTGTATTTAATTGGCTCCGAGTATCATTAGGGGTAAATTAATGAATTTTACATTTTATGTGTCTTAATTTTCGAGACTTAATCTCACAGGTCAGACTCCACCGTTGAGTTCGGAATGCCCAAAAATATTGGGTTACACTATTTTTTTATTTTATTTGAGCATCAGAGCCATTTGATCAAATTAAATTAACTTAATTCTTTTATTTTATATTATATATATATATATTTGTAACCCATATTATTCACATGTGTGACATTGGCACAGTGGTCACACACTTGGACTTAGGGCTTACACACACGCGGTAAGGGGTTCGAATCTCTAGGGCTACTGCTTCATTATTTTTCTGATTTTTCTTAGGCCAAACAATGGATAAGGGTCTAATTCAGGGATAAGATATCCCTGTTTAGAACAGGGTTATTTAATCAATTTTTAATCTTCGTAGCCAAACACCCCAATTGCATTTTAATTTAATACCAAAACTGTGCCGTTTTTATCTAACTGTAACTTGGCCTAGGCGGGTTGTCACGACCGGGAAACCCACCCTGCGCGGATCTCGAGTCGCGATCCGCCGCCCCAAGACCCGAAGGCCTCGAGACAAGGCTCGCATAGGCAGCGGTATCGAATAGATGTGCTTCATGTGGTTGCGGAAGCGTGAAAAACTTTTTCTTTTCTTTTCTCATTTTAAAATTACGCACATCCGTCCGGTACTGCCGCTCTTTACATAGCATAAATGGTTACACATTCAGAGCATAGCTAAAAACTTAAAAGACTTCATAATTACAATCTTAATTCAGCTGCCCCGTGGGGCTTAATACATATCCTCAAATTGTCTGCTAATACAAAACATACTAATTAGAGTTCACGCGATTTTCCCAAAAGAACTACTTAAGCAAGTCTTCCCAAAAAGCTAGATTCATCCTCATCGTCTTCAAAAATCAATCTGCCATTAGTCACCTGAAAGGGGGCGGATAAAAATCTGGGTAAGCTAATCTAAGCTTGTGAGTAATTCCTGCATTCGTCATGGGGTTTTCAACTGGTAGTGGTTTAGCACATGAGAGTTTATAAAATACTCACCACCAATTGCTCGTACATTTTAGAACACAGAGTATATGCATTCTTAAAACGGATGGCTTGAAACGTTTAAAACATTCAAGCTATGCTTATACTTATGAACTTCAAAACATATAACATAACATGTCATCCTTAAATAGAGTATATAAAAACTCGAAACATATGCATTTCATAAAACAGATAGCTTTGAAACAATTAAAGTGTTCAAGCTAAACTCGTACTTCGTTAATAAAGTATATAAACTTTAAAACACATAATTATGTATTTTGAAAATGAGGGTAAAACCTGCTTTCATTTTCAAAATCACTTTGTCATTTTTTCTCTTTGATTAGGTGGAATCTGTTTCGAACCAGACTCCCATTTTACTGCCAATACTGTCAATGATAATTGCCTGGGGGATTAGATCCTACTACCGGGCATGTACTGTTGAATCCCGAAGGATTTCAACCATCATAGGGGGTGGTACTTAGTACCGTTTATCTTATAAAACGTTTATCATATGGCCACTTCAATAGAGGCTTTTCATGAATATTGAAAACATGAAATATACAATTTCTGCGATAGAGCTTCAATACTTGAAATAATCAAATTTAGAACACTTAAAAGAAATTTGCAATTTCAACCGGACATGCTAAATATTTCCAAGAAAAGAATTGAATATAAAACCATTTAATCAGCATGTCATATCAGAACAATTTAAAAACATGAATCAAAACTGAATTTGATATTCAAATGCTTCACATGACTTGAACTTAAAACTTCTTCAAATAATTGGAGTTAAATCTCCATTTCAAACACAGGGTTACTCACCTCGGTCCTTTAGGGTTAGTGCTAAAAATGCGCTTTCCCACTTCCCCTGTAGTTCCTAAGAACAATTCATAAACAATCTCATCAACATCGCATTCATTACAATATCACCTAAGGATGCTTCTTATCTTATGCTTAGTTCGCATTAATCCTAACCGACTTCATAAATTTCTTATGTACTTGATTCAACTCGTACTTTTAACCTATGACACATTTTAATGTGTTAGGAATTTAATTTATTTTAACTTTTAAAGCTATACTCTTCTGGTAGCTCCATTAACTTTAATTTAAATTTAATTACTTCACATGTTAACGTGGCATGTCTTCTCGTACCTCATTTCCTCGTACTTGCCTTAGTTTAGTACTTCGGCAATATTTCAGTTTATAGTCATCTGACAGATGCTATTCATCAAATTTTATGTCTCTTTATTTTAGACACTTCTTTTGGTGGAATGGACTCTACCATTGAGTCCGGAACGTCGAAGAAAGTCAATTTAGGCTTTCTTAGAATTTAATTCGACTAAGGACATGTTAGGGGCAATTTTGGTAATTTATACCTTAACGTGTCTAAATTTTTCAGAGTCTCGTCTCATGAAACAGACCCCACCATAAGATTCAGAATGTTTCATTTGGACCTCGTTTGACTCATTTATGAGGCAGGGGTATTTTAGTCATTTTGACATTTTTACGGGTCTTCAAATTTTTTGGGACCTCATCTCATGTCGTGGACCTCACCAATGGACTTAGGAGGTCTGAGATAGTAGAAATACATATATAACTCATCTCATTTGGACACCGGGCCATTTTGGAGTATTTAATTTAATTAATTTCATTTAATTAAATTAAATTAATAGGTATAGTATATATATATTTTATGTGGGATTAGTGACAGGTTGAATAGGGTGGCACACTGGCCAGCGTGTCACCTCCCACCCCATATATCCGAGTTCGAGTCCCACTAGGTGCAATGCACCTTTTTATTTTCGGTTTTTAACTATATGTATAATATATATATTTTGTTCACATATATGGCACACACGAGTGCGTGGCCGAGTGGAAGGAAATTCATGTGGGCGCTTGGGGTCAGGGGTTCGATACCCCGTAGCAGCAATTCTGCTTCTTTTCCTTTAAATTTCAACACGGTTTTATATATAAACGTATAAGCCCCTAAACGACGTCGCCCCACTAATTCGGTGGCAAGCCCAGAGGCTGCCACGCGTCCGAGCCAACCCGTCTAACTCGAAAGACGACGAGTCAACTCAGCGTCGTCTTCCTCGTCAACTTGCGATTGTTGCCCTAATTTTCGAAGCTTAAAAGCTTCTATTTCGTGCGTTTTGGTTCAACGATTCTTCTCTGTTTTTGATCCAAAACATCCCTAAGGTGTTAAGGACTGGTTCGACATTCGTTTTGGAGTTCAAAACCGCTTCGTGTGTTTGGTTTTAGGTTTGATAATCCAAACCTGTGTCTCGGTCGCATATGCCCATCTTTGAGCCAAACTCGATGGAGTTTGTTCTGATATGCTCCATTTTTCATAAGGTCGAAATCCCTAATCACCAAAGTGGTTCTAACAGTGTGTTTAAAGGTTTGGGTTTCAAACCCGTAACCTGCAACTCATCGTATAGGTTTCATTTCTTGAGCTTCGTGGTCACGTACTAGGGTTTTTAGGTTGCTTGTAGCGTCTAGTTTAGGTTTTGATAAACCAAATCTGGTTTGGTGTGCCTCGGTTCAGACCTGCTTCAAGCAAGGTCATCCATGGCCGTTTTGTGTACGGCTTGATGTTTTGGTGTGCTTTTGAGTCTATTCTTTATGTATTATTCACGTATATTTACTGTAAGCATCTCATATGCATGAAAATCACTAAAGCAGTTCATTGGCATGCATGTATTTCTAGAGAGAGAAATTATGAGATTTTGTGGGTTTACCTCTAATAGTGACCCTTCTCTCTCCTTCTTCCTTCTGAACCTCCTTCCTTCTTCTTCCTAGGACCCCTCTCTTTCTCTCCAAGTGACTAAATCAAAATGAGTCGTGTATATGCATTGTGTATGTATGTGTATATAGTATACACTTAATAAATTCAATCTCTAATTGCCCCACCCACTGATCTTCCTCTAGCTTGTTGCAGCATCCAAGGAGGGGTGTCCTCCTACTGTTTGGGCAGAGCCATTGAGTGGCTAGTTGTGTGTGTGTGTGGTGTTTGACTTGGATTTATATATATATATATATACATATATATATATATACATATATATATATTCACACATACTAATACACAATGGTCTGTCCCACACTCTTGTACACATTGGACCATTGCATGTCCCTCAATATATATATTATCGTATCTATATATATACATAATTACAATTACATATATATAATATGTATATACACACCTTCATACCTTTATACATGTATTTTAAATATTATTATTATTATTATTATTACTGTCATTATTATATTATCTATTTAACATTTATTTTTAACTTCCATGCATATACTTGTAGACACATATATTTATACATGTACTTCCACACAATACACTTTGTGAGTGTGTGTTTCATCACATTATTCTAGTAATTTAAATAGTAATTAGCCTCCTTATATTTAATTAATTAATTATATTAACTTAATTAATTATTCTTTCAATTTTCTCATAACCTCGTAAAACGTGCCTCCTTACCCAACATTCTCGGGTCGGGGTATTACACGGGTTCCTACCAGAACCTGAACCAAACCTCGACCCGAACCCGATGATCGATCCTCTACTGTGCTTCTTCTTCAGTGAGGGTTCTGGTGTCTTCTCCGGCGTCGGCGACGGTCTTCGGTGGAGTTTTGGCACGTTTTCAATGGGCTTCAAAGCTTATTTTCATAGGGATTCCATTTATGGTTTCCAATTTTGGGTTTGATGTTCAGTTGTTCTCGAAATAAGGCATCACAGTCGGGCTCTAGTGACGGCCTAATTTTTTAGCGACTTTATTTTTTTTCCAATTTTGTGGCTTTTCAACCACTGTTTTGGTCCCAATTTTTTCCTACAGGATTCTGAACTCCTAGGGAGCACTTTCCCATTACTGAAGCCCCACGAATTGATCAAAATTTGATCACCCACAACTAAGCCGAACCTGAAACTTGGCTTTTCTCTTTGGTCTCTTGACCATTTTAATTGTTTTAAGTTGCAGAATGACCCAATTTCAATGATTGTTTGAGCTATGTGGTTAGTTTCAAGCTCCAGCCAAGTTAGATCAAAATTAATTTTTTACAACTTCGGGTCCTAAGGTTTTCTTAGGTTATGCCACTCACTTCTAGTGTCTATTAATATATATATATATATATATAATATAATATTAGTTAATTAATTTAATTGATTAAGTTATTTATTAATTTAAATCCCAACGTCCAATTTAGTCAAGTGAATAGCATTTTCTTTATGTTTTGCAACGGTGAAGTGTATTTCACGAGACAGAGCCCCAAAAAATAAAGACCCGTAGAAATACTAAAAGACCATTATGCCCCTTGTAGTGTCCGAACCCAAATTGAAAACTGTGAAAGGTTAAACCAACTTTCTTTGATGTTCCAGACTCAATAATAGAGTCTATTTTAACAAATGAAATACTTATAGCAACAAGATATAATATTTGATGAATAGTATTAAACTGAGACGTGTTTACTAATATATAGGGAAATCAAAAGGGAAGGAAAAGGTTATAAAATACTGAACTAGAACGCACTGATAAGGTAACTAAACCCCAATCTCTTACATGTGGTCTTCCAAGCCATGTTCCTTCTATTACTGTCAGATTTGTACTCTTGTACGTACCAAATGTTTATTGTTTCCATAATGTGATATTGTTATATCTTGTGGACGTTTTATTGACTGCTATATCATTGATCATAATATTATACTATGCCTTGAAAGGCCTACTGTTATGGTTTTACTGAATGAATGATATTTCATTTTTATACACTCTTATAGAATCACGAACGATCATGATATATTATGAATGCCGGATTTGTGCTCAGTTACAATATCCATTCGATGCTTTTTAAGTTGATATGACCTATGGGTCGAGTCCGTGAACGGACATATGGCAAGGATGGGATTTTTACGGATTGAGTTATGATGGCATTTTATATGCACTAAGTTATTATGGCATTTTATATGCACTAAGTTATTATGGCATTTTATATGCACTTATTAACGGGGGTATGTTGGGCCCCAAAAGATCGAGGTTCTGCCAAGCCCTGAACAGAGTAAATGCATCACTTATGTTTGATTGATAGGATTACGTTTATTGGATTCATAGGATGTTGTCATTCCCTATAAATAATCTTATGTTGAGAGTTCACTCATTGATTATGATTGATTGTTATCGATTTATTGTGGCAGTACATTTATGTTAACTGATTGCTATTGAGATTTCCATGTTCATGTTATATTCATTACTCGTGATTGATTAGTGTGACCTCTACTGTTCATTGGCCATTGTGGCATTTTATCCTTATTGGCTATCACAGCATCTTACCCTATGATTGGCTATCATGTTCACATTCATGAATTCATGTTCTTTCTATGTTAACCTTAACCCATGTCAGAGATGGAAATTTACTTACTAAGTTTTGTTAGCTCACCCCGACTTACTTATTTTTCAAGAAGGGATGCTGCAAGACCGCAGTAGGAGTCCAAGAGCATAGGAGGACATTGTGAGGAATGTATTAATTATGATGTAGTTCTCCCATGTATTCACCACTTAAGGGTGATGTTATGTTGGTTCCTATTTTGACATTGTAGAACCATATTATGTATTTAAGACTTCCTTTGATTTATTGATTACGTTTTATATTATACATTGTTGTCATTGGTAAAAGGAAAGAAAAATTAGGGACGACTATAAGGTGGCCCTGCAATACGAGATCTGCATAGGGTGGATTTTGGGTCGTGAAATTGAACATGTACTTTTTAAGGCTGATCCAAATAATAGGTATCTGTAATATTGCATCATTGATAGTGATGTTAGACTTGATTAGTGAATCATGATAATCAAAATGGTACTTAGAGATATTTGATTGATGGTTGTTAGAGTTCGGTATGTGATTAGATGAATTATATTAGTGTAGTTTTTGCATTAAATGATTCAATGATTATGATTTATTGATATAAAGAAAAAGAAAAAAATTATTTATCATTCTGTGCAATTCATTTGATTCTATATGGCTTGTTCGAGTGGCAGTGTCGATCATTGCCCCTAATCTGCGTAGGGTGGGTTTCGGGTCGCGACAATTTCTGTACCTTATCATAGGTTTTCAACTGGTAGTGGGTTAGTAATACAACAGTTTATAAAAATATTCACTACCAATTACTCGTATACTTCAGATACAGAATACATGATTCTTAAAAATAGATAGCATGAAGCATTCAAGGCATTCAGGCTAGGCACATATTTCTTCAAGTTCAAGATATAGGAAAATTCAAAAACACGTAACACAAAGCATTTTAAGCATTCAAGTAAAGCATGCAATATGCAATGGAAAACTTGTAAACATGTTTAATGTGGCCACCTTTTTTATTTTAAAATCGGGCCATTTCTTTAAAACTCCTTCTCATGTAAATAGGGGTTTGAAAATCTTCTACCATTTCTTGTGAAAACATAAATCTTTTGTTCATGAAATCAAAACACATAATTAATTTTAGAAAAATAGGGGTTAAACATTTTACAATTTTCGAACGTAACATCTTTTCACTTTTTAACAAAAGAATTCGTTTTGAACCAGACTCTAGTTTTGCTTCTCGTGGAGATATCTCATGCCTAGGAGATAAAACTTCTACCGGGTATTTTACTCGTAGGTGAGTCCTGAAGGGCCTCACGAACACGTAGTGCTTATGCACGATTATCTTGCATTACTAATTCGCAAACATGAGGCACGTAAAAGTATTTCTTTACAAATAGATGCTAGTTAAAAGCATTAAAACACGACCTCCCAGTAGTTGCTTTTTTAAAAGCATTTAAAACATGACTTCTTCAAATTAATGCTTTTCATGAGCTTTTGTAATATGACTTCTTCAAATAGAAGATTTTCATGAGCATTTGAAATGTGACTTCTTCAAATAGATGTTTTTCACAAGCATTTAAAATATGAATTTTTTAATATATACTTTTCAGAAGCATTAAAAATATGGTAGGGTCTTCAAATACTTGGAATATAACATTTAACACATAAGCTTTAGAATATTTAACCACGATGAACAAGGATATTTAAAACATAGCATAAAAGACATTTATTTTTAGAGAGACATTTAATAAAATTTTGCATTTAACGTAGACATGCTAGAATATAAACTTATAGAAAGTCAGCAATATAAACAAGTTAACTTGCATGTCACAATAGAATTTTCAAAAAAATGAAAGCAGTAGTATTTAAGTTATGAATCATATAAATATGGAAATTGAACTTAAAATGTTTCAGGAATTTTGAACTTAAACTTCTTCAGGATTCATGGAGTTAAATCTCAACTTCAAAGTACAGGATTACTCACCTTTGTCCTCGGGATTGGCGCTACTGGTGTGCCTTCCCTTTTCCCTTGTAGTTCCTAAGAACAATTTATGAAAAATTATCAATTCCACATTTCATTTACATTACCACATATTTGGTGTTCTTAACTTATTTTTAGACCCAATGAATCCTAATTTCCTAGGATGAGCCCTTTTTTATTCTTAAACTGAGCTACTCGTAGTAATTTTTATAAGGTTGTATTTTCACGTGCCTTATTTTTTTGTACCTAATTTGGTAATATGGACCTCACCCGTTGGGTCCGGAATGTCAAAGAAAGTCAATTTAGACCATCTCAGGCTTTTATTTGGCTTCGGGCATCACAAAGGGTAAAATAGTAATTTTATACTTTACACGTCTTAATTTTTTGGGATCCTATCTCGTAAAATGGACCTCCTCATTGGGTCCAGAATGCCCAAAATAGTTAAAATACTCTACTTGTTTAATTTATTTGGGTAAAGAGACAATTTATAATAATTTAAATTAATTTAATTTATTTATTTTGTAATATATATTTATTTAGGTACTACTTTAACCAAGTGCCTCAATGGCACAGTGGTTCACACATGTCGAATAGGGTCACACACACACACAAGTCAGTGGGTCAAAACTCAGTAGCCGTGTCACGCCCCGAATTCCAGACCGAACCCGGGGACGCGACTGAAGCGAAACAAAGGAAGAAATAAATAGACGAATAAATAAATAACTATTTAACTAATCTAGATACAAGCCTACATACATTCCCGTTTTATAAAAATTTCGGCAGAACCTCCTTTGTTTTTTGAGCCTTTTTTTCCTGATAATCACAATACATCATATATATCCAAACACATCACAATCCATCCTCACACGATGGCCATAACTTCATCAAAGTTAAATATACATTGCCTACTTATACAACCGAAATTATACAACCATAATATAACATATATGTCATTGGGCTTAAGCTCGTACATCACAAAACACGCCTCTCGAGCCAAATATCCATCTACTGTCAAGCCTCCTCCACTCGGCTAGACTTCCTCAAGCCTCAGGTGTCGGGAATGTCATCTGAAATATGGTTCCCACGAATGGGTCAGCGCCAACATGCTGGTATGGTACAATACTAATGCAAGGAACAAAATTAAGACGTGGCATGTGCAAGTGTACATGTATATCTACATGCCTCCCTAATCATGCAGACAGTATAATGGCAATGTACAACCACATCTGAAGAAAACCCTATATCACGTTCACAAATTCATCAACACAATGCACAGGCAATATGCGTGACGCACCTATGCACAACTCTATGCCACACCCATGTCTCGTTTACGGGTACTCCCCGATGGCACGGAGTACCAATACAATGGCCAATTTTGGGTTTTTCATCACAGGATCTACACCCTCATAATGCAAAGCACCACGTGCTCAACCCACGCCATGTTCTCAAGGAATTCACCATATGCCAATATGCTCATGCAATCTCAATGCAACAAGTTTTCATTAATATAGCATGCTCGAGACAATAATATATATATCACCAACCAGTTCCACATGCAAGCATATCTCATATAATCCACTTAAACACATGTCATGATTCACGTTCATCATTTCACTTAAATCTACCAATACATAAACAATCAACTTTAAATAATGCATCACATTTAAGATCAAATCACTAGACTTCATGTGATGACAACTCAACATGCTTTAAATAATGCTTTCGTGTCATGCGCAATCAATCTCAACACTTACGCAATCCACATGTCACAACATCAACAATCCTTCTAGAAGAGAAATCACATATGATGACAACTTAAGAAGTAAGTCACAATTCTCAAATAATCATAGGGAACATGGAAGTACACAAACAATCAACTCAAAGTTTCTCAAAGCAATAACCCCTATGTGATCTTCTATCATCAGATAAGCATAAAAATCATTCAAGCAATATGCACATCAATCCTAATTTAATCCTATTCCTTACTTAGCAAAGTACCATACCTGATTAGGGCGTGTCTCAACCCTAAGATGCTGTGTCCACTATGCAATCAAGTCAACAAAGATGTCCCCCAAGCTTCTGTTGAATCAACCTCTTTGATCAAAGGTTTCTCTCTATTGCAATCGCCCCTCAATATAACTCAAACCAAACAAATCCCATCCATCAGATATTGAAGAACTTTCACTTCCTTAAGTTGCTCCTTTAATCTTCTCCAAATTCTCAACACATCAGACTGTATCAATCCTCAATACAGTATCTCGAATGTGACCTTTTGGGGAAACCCCATCTCTATCAGTTCTACAAAATACTGGTAGTTCTTTCCCGTTGCTGATTGTGAGTCAACTTCTTTATCACCATTCAGCAGGATAAAGATCCATGAGCATTATCCAGGCATCTACATCTCAGCTTTAGAGCAGTTCCAAGGCACCAAAATTTCCACATTAAACAATGCCTAAACGGTCATCACCTCTGATTCACTTCAAACTCCACTGCCCACAACACTAACATTTCCATTTCCTATCAACAGCCACTTCTCAATGCAAAAACCTCATTTGCACCACTACAGAACACGATTCGCCCAACAGCTTGCAGGAAAATAACATCCATAGTCCCTCGGTAACTCATCTTCACTACAGCCAGCATGATTTCCCCTCTATCTCCAATTTGACCAACACACCGGCACCTGACAATTCTCTCCTTCACCGACCTCCTAACTTGTCAAGCGCAGCCCAGTGTACCTGATCGGAACTGGCATCATCATCCCCATCACCTATTTTACACCGCTACATACACACAGAGTAACAGCAACCGAGCCCCCCGACAGAAACCACAAAACAAATAGGGCAGTCGACCCTCAATTCAAATCACAAACCACAAGCCTTACACATGCATTACCTCCAAACACCAACACAACCGGATCAATAAACCCAACCACGGCCATGACCGAATCAGCAATCCAATTCATCACAAAAACCGCAACATCCTGAACCCAATAAGCCTGATGTTCACCTCTGTTCTCTACTAGAACAGCAAAACAGAGGAACCCATCACCATCTCAACACCCATACGCATCATAAAACCCATCCACTACTGCCGTAACATCGTCATCGCTTCATCTCTTCTCCAAACCCACGACTGCTCCACTCTCCTACTCTGCGTCAAACCCAAACAGCCACACACACAAAACCGCAACACAAATCAAGCCCCATATATATATATATACATATATCCACGCACAAGCTTCAAAACACAGTAATTATATATATATACCTATGCACTGCTACTGGATTCGAACAACCCAACAGACCGACTTAGCCACAGGAATTTCACTAATCTGCTGTAACTTTCCCCGTCGACCCAACCGCAGAAACCCCAGCCTCGATCCTGTAACACCCCAATTACTAAACTGACATGTTTTGTATATGAGAAACTGTTTTGGGAATGAAATGTCAGGTTTAGCTAATTTAATGTCTATTTTTAATAGTGATAAAACTCGAATTAGCTAATTATGGGAAACTCGAGAAAATAAAAACCGACATTGGACCTTGGTCAATGAAAGATACTCTGAGTAGGAAGTGATAGAAAGAAACCGCACTGAAAAAGGAGTTACGAATTGAAAGTTAAGGCCAAAACAGTGAAACTGGAATTCCGCGACAACCAAACAGGGCCTTAACCAGAAAAATATGAGAAAATGGTCACTTGGGAGGCCAAGGGGAATTGAACCCTTGACCTACCAAGGTAAGCAATTTTGTCCCAAAAAGTTGCCAACTAGGCTGTTGGTTACTTTGTGTACAAATGCACTAACATATGTATATAACCTCAATTCTTGCCCAAGCCACCACCCAAACTGGCCAATGGGCTTGCATGCATTCCCTACATCATTGCCCTACATCTTCTTCCATCAAGTCAATCAGCCACTAACCCCACTAAGTGCAGAGATACACTCATATATATGTGTATAACCCTATATATATATACATAACTTGCACCAAAGAATTCTCTCTTTAGAGAATTCTGAAATACCAAAAGTGAGTGTGTGTATGTGTGTGCATACGTGAGGGACTGTGAGAGAGTGTGAGAGTGTAGGGAGGAGGAAACAAATTTGTGCATGCAAGTGTTTGAGAGAAAGTGACCACTTGAAGGTGCAAGGGGAAGGCTTGAAGTGAAGTGCTTGACCTAAGGAACCTAAGGAAGCACTATGAGAAGCTCTGAGTCGAGCCATAGGAGGAGAGAGTCTCTGTTGAAGGTGAACTTCCAAACTTACCTCTTCCTTTATTTTTAAATTTTGAACTGTTTTGATGGATTGCTACGGGTGTAGACTGCATGCATGGTTATTTTTTATCCTAAGAATTAGTTTTGAGCATACTGTGTGTGTTGGAGGTGTTAAAATGGTCAAGAACCATGAAAACCGAAGGTGACCTCCATTAATGGACCTTGAAACACCAGGTCTGAATCGACCATAGCAGAATGGAACCTTGAGTGTCAAGACCTGAAATAGACCCCAAGAGGATCTGAAATATATACCTACGCGACCCCAGAACACCGTATAGCCCCATGAAATTGGAAATGAACCCACGGGTTTAAAATCCAATCCGTTAAAACTCGAGACTAAACTGAAAAATGAAGATAGGGTCTTGATCCTTATGGTCTGTAGGTCACGTAGCTTCAAACCACACACAAAATGGTTGAGAAATGAGGATGCTAGATCGTGTTACAGGTCACGGTTATCCTCTTGAAAACAGAACCTGTTAGAGTGATTCGATGCTTGAGATCGATGTTAAATGGTTGGTATAAAATACAGAAACCGAATGGAGTCGAAAACAGCAAGAAACCGTGTCCAAATCATCACGAAAATGGAAGTGAAAATCTGCAGAAATTAGGGCAACACCGAGTCAGTTAGTGGGGAAGACGGAGTTGACTCGACCGAGTTGACCGAGTCAAGTCGAGTTGGCCCAGTCGACTAGGACACGTGTCTGTCCAGGAGACGGCCACCACATTAATGAAACTGCGTCGTTTTGGATAACTGGTTTTTAAATTATTTTAGGGCTGACGTCATCGTGACGTCAGCAATGTAACAGAACCGGTCAGAACCGGACTGAACCGGACCGGTTCAGTTGCAAAGAGACTGAACCCTTTGGTTCAGTTTTGAATTTTTAAATATTTACAAACTGACCCCCACTGTTTAACAGAATCACACTAAGGCCCAGATTTTGAAAATCTTTTGCAATTATACCCCTGAAAAATTAAATAAAATAATTATTTAATTATTTTATTAAAAGGGAATAATTACCATATTGCCCCTGGACCTTAAACAAGTCAAAAGAAGTCCGAATTTAATAATTAAATAGTGTAATCTTACTATTTCGGGCATTCCGGACTCAATGGCTGAGTCCGATTTGTGAAACCAAGTCCCGAAAAATACAGACATGTAAAGGGTAAATGACCGTACTGCCCGCTAATGACACATAGGGCCAGATTACACTGAAGGATAGTCCATTTTAACTATGTTGGACATTCCGAACTCAATGGCGAGGTCCGTAATAGCAAATAGAGTACCGAAAAATACGATGAATGAAATTACCAAAATACCCCTGACACTGTACAAGGCCCAAATGAAGTCCGATTAAAACGGAATTAATACCAGTGGTAGACCTGACACTTGTGAGATTATATACAAGATTAGATGACGAATCCGAGACAGAAATTTTGTGACGACAAAATGATCGAAATACCCCTGATATACCCTGAACCCAGATTTAAAAGCCGAGAGAGTCTAAATTGACTTTCTCCGACCTTCCGAACTCAACGGTTAGGTCCATATTATGAAAATCAGAACCGATAAATGTGTGAAGACACTGAAACCCTAAGCCAAATGCTTAAGAGGTAAGACCTATGAACTAGCCACTATAAGTTAGTTCCATGAAACCCATCATAGGGTAGACTTACTCAGTCTAAGGTCATGAGTTGATAAATCTCTATGAATTGTTTTAGGCTTAAGGAGAAAAAGAGGAAGGCTCCGTTCATAGCTTCAAACTCGAATATTGAAGGTGAGTAACTTCTGACACTGTTTAGTTACTGTTCCTTGATTTAGTTAAATTGTTTCGAATATCATATGTTTAAATGCATGCTTTTATCACCGATGACATGGTTTTTAGTTTATCAAATGATTAACTATACTTCTGATTGATATGCTAGCACCCTGAACCGTTTATCTGTTTTGATCTATTGAACTTGACTTGGATTCATTGAACTATTAATTCCAAACTGATTTAATTACCATGTGATTTAAGCAAAGATTGAATTCGAAACTCTTGCCTGGATATCTGTGTTACTCACTGGGCTTTTTAAAGCTCATTCCATTATTTTAATAATTTCAGGGGAACTCTCAGATGGACAGGTTTAGCAGGTTCAGGACTTAGGGGGAAAATGTTGGAGACCCCTAGATAAAATGATAACCCATTTTTGTGAATCTATACCATTTTTGTACTTTTTGTGTAACTGAACAGATTATGACCTTTTGTGGTGAAATTGTTTTGTAATCTTGATTAAGATAGGACTGACTATGATGTATCCTGAATGCTCTGCCAAGTATATATGTATGCATTCTCTTGTGAAAATTCTGCTGCTTAAATTATATATGTCGAATGTATTATGCTTGGGATTTAGATCGGAATGGCCTGTGGTTAGGATTACCGTCGGGGTTGTGCTTTCAAAAAAAAAAAACTGATAAAACCCGATGGGTGCCTAACTGGCCTTTGTCACGTGCCCCAAATCCGCACAGGGTGGGTCTGGGGGATGTGACAGATCCACTCGGGGACTAAACACCACCATAAGCGACCCAACCAAACTCGTCGCTGCTCTGTCGTCGTCTAATCAACTGGCCTCAAGCCCATCCACCGATCGCCTCTACGTGTTGCCCCTTTCTCCTCTCTTCCTTCTTTCTCTCTTTTCTTCTTTCTTTCCTTTTTCCCTTTCCTCTCTCTCTCTCTCTCTCTGTATAACCACTCTTCTCCACCGTAGAGACAACCCACACTTAACACACACCACACTCCCCAAGGCTGCCGACACCCACCGGATAATCCCTTTTTTTTTCCATATTAAATATTTTATAAATATTTTATGCCACAAAATATTATAAAATGCTAGTGATTTTGCTATAAAGTCGGGGCTCAATTTAATTATTTATTTACCAATATTGGATATCGTGCGGGGCTCATATTATATTCTTATAAGTAATAATTCGTATCAATCCCATGGATTTATCCTGGCACTTGGTTAACCGGTTTAAATATTTTATTTTATTTTATTTGTATTTTATTTTTTTTTTATTATTTTTTTTTTCAAATCTCTACATCCTTCCCCCCTTAAAGAAATTTCATCCCGAAATTTAAAAATAAAATACATCACTCGCCAAGAAATAAAAGGTCGATGCAAAATGCATTGTGTCATGTAGACGTGCAGCCTTACCAATGGACCATTCACCTCTCCCTCAGCCAGGCAATGTGAGATGACTTATCACCTTCTCCCTCCCTCCCTTCCGGCTCAGCCACTCCGGGGCAGGTAGGGTCCCTCGACCTGCGCCTCCACACTTCCTGCTAGGGTTTGGTTCCGATCCCATCCGTAACGACTCACTCCACATGGCACAACACATAATGAAATCCTCAAAACACATTGGCCTATCAGCGCCAATTTCCTTTCAATCCATCCGGGCATCACAACCCATCTCAATAACGCAACACAATAAAAAAAAATAAAGAAAATTCCTCAATGATTACCAGGACACCACAAGGTCCCTCACTATTTAACAAATCTCAAATCAAGTCACGAAATGACCTAGTGATTTATCATAATGGCATCATTCACATATTACCCGTACCATAATGTAATGCAATAACCTATTATTCTCCCAAGGTTATTCTAACTCATCGGAGCCTATCAGTAGCCTACCACATCAAGAAGCACACATCTAACCCCACGATTATGCAATTCCATCTCAAAATATATATACATACATACATACATAAGCACACTGTCTGCTATACAGGTAACTAGGCACACATCTAACCCCATCGACATCTAGGCTTACAACCTATCTCACAGATAACTAGGCATATCGCCTACCGTATAGATACTAAGTGTATAACTTATATACCTAGTAACTAGGCATACGGCCTATCCCATAAAATATGCAGTCTCTAATATATATACGAGTTTCCAATCTTAGTCCACCATTTCAGCAAACAATTATATATCCTCAGTCAATCGGGAAATCCAATTTAGTGCATACTCGTGCACATCAATGCAACTTGCACACATAAAACATGCTACCCAAACTCGCTCAACTAAACTGAAAGTCTAAACTTCTCCCACTGTCCCTAGGTATTCGAACCTAAGCTCTGATACCATCTGTCAAGACCCACACCAGCATAGCAAGATATTGTCTGCTTTGGGCCTGCGGCCCGCACGATTTTGTTCTTGGTGGGCTTTTGCCCACCAAAAGGCCTCTTGCTAAGTAGTGTGCAGCCCCCCTTATGAATACCTTAACCTTCTCCTCCCCGAGCGATGTGGGATGGCATTACCCTTCTCCGATATAGAGATTTGAAAAAAAAAATAATAATAAAATAAAATAAAATACAAATAAAATAAAATAAAATATTTAAACCGGTTAACCAAGTGCCAGGATAAATCCATGGGATTGATACGAATTATTACTTATAAGAATATAATATGAGCCCCGCACAATATCCAATATTGGTAAATAAATAATTAAATTGAGCCCCGACTTTATAGCAAAATCACTAGCATTTTATAATATTTTGTGGCATAAAACATTTATAAATATTTAATATGGAAAAAAAAATGGGATATCCGGTGGGTGTCGGCAGCCTTGGGGAGTGTGGTGTGTGTTAAGTGTGGGTTGTCTCTACGGTGGAGAAGAGTGGTTATACAGAGAGAGAGAGAGGAAAGGGAAAAAGGAAAGAAAGAAGAAAAGAGAGAAAGAAGGAAGAGAGGAGAAAGGGGCAACACGCAGAGGCGATCGGTGGATGGGCTTGAGGCCGTTGATCAGATGGCGATAGAGCAACAACGAGTTTGGTTGGGTCGCTTATGGTGGTGTTTGGTCCCCGAGTGGATCGAGGCTGGGGTTTCTGCGGTTGGGTCGACGGGGAAAGTTACGGCAGATTAGTGAAATTCCTGTGGCTAAATAGGTCTGTTGGGTTGTTCGAATCCAGTAGCAGTGCAGAGGTATATATATATATATAATTACTGTGTTGTGAAGCTTGTGCGTGGATATATGTATATATATATATATGGGGCTTGATTTGTGTTACGGTTTTGTGTGTGTGGCTGTTTGGGTTTGACGTAGAGTAGGAGAGTGGAACAGTCGTGGGTTTGGAGAAGAGATGAAGCGATGACGATGTTACGGCAGTAGTGGATGGGTTTTATGATGCGTATGGGTGTTGAGATGGTGATGGGTTCCTCTGTTTTGCTGTTCTAGTATAGAACAGAGTTGAACATCAGGCTTATTGGGTTCAGGATGTTGCGGTTTTTGTGATGAATTGGATTGCTGATTCAGTCATGGCCGTGGTTGGGTTTATTGATCCGGTTGTGTCGGTGTTTGGAGGTAATGCTTGTGTAAGGCTTGTGGTTTGTGATTTGAATTGAGGGTCGACTACCCTGTTTGTTTTGTGGTTTCTGTCGGGGGGCTCAGTTGCTGTTACTCCATGTGTATGTAGCGGTGCAAAATAGGTGATGGGGATGATGATGCCAATTCTGATCAGGTACACTGGGCTGCGCTTGACAAGTTAGGAGGTCGGTGAAGGAGAGAATTGTCAGGTGCTGGTGTGTTGGTCAAATTGGAGATAGAGGGGAAATCATGTTAGCTGTAGTGAAGATGAGTTACCGAGGGACTATGGATGTTATTTTCCTGCAAGCTGTTGGGTGAATCATGTTCTGTAGTGGTGCAAATGAGGTTTTTGCATTGAAAAGTGGCTGTTGACAGGAAATGGAAATGTTAGTGTTGTGGGCAGTGGAGTTTGAAGTGAATTAGAGGTGTTGACCGTTTAGGCATTGTTTAATGTGGCAATTTTGGTGCCTTGGAACTGCTCTAAAGCTGAGATGTAGATGCCTGGATAATGCTCATGGATCTTCATCCTGTTGAATGGTGATAAAGAAGTTGACTCACAATCAGCAACAGGAAAGAACTACCAGTATTTTGTAGAACTGATAGAGATGGGGTTTCTTCCCCAAAAGGTCACATTCGAGATACTGTATTGAGGATTGATACAGTCTGATGTGTTGAGAATTTGGAGAAGATTAAAGGAGCAACTTGAGGAAGGGAAAGTTCTTCAATATCTGATGGATGGGATTTGTTTGGTTTGAGTTATATTGAGGGGCGACTGCAATAGAGAGAAACCTTTGATCAAAGAGTTTGATTCAACAGAAGCTTGGGGGACATCTTTGTTGACTTGATTGCATAGTGGACACAACATCTTAGGGTTGAGACATGCCCTAATCAGGTATGGTACTTTGCTAAGTAAGGAATAGGATTAAATTAGGATTGATGTGCATATTGCTTGAATGATTTTTATGCTTATCTGATGACAGAAGATCACATAGGGGTTATTGCTTTGAGAAACTTTGTGTTGATTGTTTGTGTGCTTCCATGTTCCCTATGATTATTTGAGAATTGTGACTTACTTCTTAAGTTGTCATCATATGTGATTTTTGTTCTAGAAGGATTATTGATGTTGTGACATGTGGATTGCGTAAGTGTTGAGATTGAGGGACACGAAAGCATTATTTAAAGCATGTTGAGTTGTCATCACATGAAGTCTAGTGATTTGATCTTAAATGTGATGCATTATTTAAAGTTGATTGTTTATGTATTGGTAGATTTAAGTGAAATGATGAACGTGAATCATGACATGTGTTTAAGTGGATTATATGAGATATGCTTGCATGTGGAACTGGTTGGTGATATACATATTATTGTCTCGAGCATGCTATATTAATGAAACCTTGTTGCATTGAGATTGCATAAGCATATTGGCATATGGTGAATTCCTTGAGAACATGGTGTGGGTTGAGCAGGTGGTGCTTTGCATTATGAGGGTGTAGATCCTGTGGTGAAAAACCCAAAATTGGCCATTGCATTGGTACTCCGTGCCATCGGGGAGTACCCGTAAACGAGACATGGGTGTGGCATAGAGTTGTGCATGGGTGCGTCACGCATATTGCCTGTGCATTGTGTTGAGGAATTTGTGAACGTGATATAGGGTTTTCTTCAGATGTGGTTGTACATTGCCATTATATTGTATGCATGATCAAGGAGGCATGTAGATATACATGTACACTTGCACATGCCATGTCTTAATTTTGTTCCTTGCATTAGTATTGTACCATACCAGCATGTTGGCCCTGACCCATTCGTGGGAACCATATTTCAGATGACATTCCCGACACCTGAGGCTTGAGGAAGTCTAGCCGAGTGGAGGAGGCTTGACAGTAGATGGATATTTGGCCCGAGAGGCGTGTTTTGTGATGTACGAGTTTAAGCCCAATGACATATATGTTATATTATGGTTATATAATTTCGGTTGTATAAGTAGGCAATGTATATTTAACTTTGATGAAGTTGTGGCCATCGAGTGAGGATGGATTGTGATGTGTTTGGATATATATGATGTATTGTGATTATCAGGAAAAAAAGGCTCGAAAAACAAAGGAGGTTCTGCCGAAATTTTTATAAAACGGGAATGTATGTAGGCTTGTATCTAGATTAGTTAAATAGTTATTTATTTATTCGTCTATTTATTTCTTCCTTTGTTTCGCTTCAGTCGCGTCCCCGGGTTCGGTCTGGAATTCGAGGCGTGACAAGATGGTATCAGAGCCAGAACCCGACCGGAAGTGTGGTGAGTGGTTCTGAGGGACCCTGCTCGCCCCGAAGAGGCCGAGCCTGAAGGGGGGAGGGAGAAGAGTAATGCCATCCCACATCGCTCGGGGAGGAGAAGGTTAAGGTATTCATAAGGGGGGGCTACACACTACTTAGCAAGAGGCCTTTTGGTGGGCAAAAGCCCACCAAGAACAAAACCGTGCAGGCCGCAGGCCCAAAGCGGACAATATCTTGCTATGCTGGTGTGGGTCTTGACAAGCTGCATGTTCCCTTTTTTTTTCTAATTATTTCAAAACCAAACAGCGGCTAAGTATCATTTCAGGAATAGGCTATCCCTATTCTATTCATGGGTATTAAATCAATTTCCTATAACTGTTGCCAAACAGAATAGTTTCAGTTTATATTAAAACCTATTAACCCTAAACGATGTCGTTCCACTAAAACCCTTTGTGCGATGGGGTAAGTCCCAACCCGACCCTTTTTCTGTTTATCGTCTTCCCCCTTCCCCTGCACTATGTTGCCCTAATCGCAGGTTTCAAAGATTTCCTATTTCTTGGAGTTTTAGAACTACATTGTTTATGCTTCCAACTCCTATGGACTCCTAAGACAATATAGGTTAATTGGGCGTTGGTTTGGGGCTTTGAGATGAGCTCAAAAGCTCGGTCGAGTGTTCATAGTGGATTCTGAAATTTCCCTAATACATGCTCGTTTCACCCTAAAAATGGATGGGGTTTGGTGGGCATTGATTCAGGTTTGGTTTTTAAATGTGCTTCAATGGTGGTTACGGTTTCCCTAGCCACACGTATAACATCCCGATCCAATTATCGAGAATTAATTCATTAATTTAAGTATTAGATACTTTAAGGAATAAAATGGCAATAATGAAAAGTCGACCAAGAAATATAAAAGACATAAAATAACAAGGATTCGATTTTGAAGTCACCACATGAAGGAAGTCCCTTTAATGCACTTGTATTCTCACTTGTTTCCTTCATGCGGTGATTTCAAAATCGAATCCTTGTTATTTTATGTCTTTTATATTTCTTGGTCGACTTTTCATTATTGCCATTTTATTCCTTAAAGTATCTAATACTTAAATTAATGAATTAATTCTCGATAATTGGATCGGGATGTTATACGTGTGGCTAGGGAAACTGTAACCACCATTGAAGCACATTTAAAAACCAAACCTGAATCAATGCCCACCAAACCCCATCCATTTTTAGGGTGAAACGAGCATGTATTAGGGAAATTTTAAAATCCACTATGAACACTCCACTGAGCTTTTGAGCTCATCTCAAAGCCCCAAACCAAAGCCCAATTAACCTATATCATCTTAGGAGTCTATAGGACTTGGAAGCAAAAACAATGCAGTTCTAAAACTCCAAGAAATAGGAAATCTTTGAAACCTGTGATTAGGGCAACACACTATAGGGGAAGGGGGAAGACGATAAACAGAAAAAGGGTCGGGTTGGGACCCACCCCATCGCATAAAGGGTTTTAGTGGAACGACATCGTTTAGGGTTAATAGGTTTTAAATATAAACTGAAACTGTTCTGTTTGGCAACAGTTATAGGAAATTGATTTAGTACCCATGAATAGAATAGGGATAGCCTATTCCTGAAATGATACTTAGCCGTTGTTTGGTTTTGAAATAATCAGAAAAAAAAAAAAAAAGGAACATGCGGCTACTGAGTTTTGACCCACTGACGTGTGTGTGTGTAACCCTATTCGACATGTGTGAACCACTGTGCCATTGAGGCACTTGGTTAAAGTAGTACCTAAATAAATATATATTACAAATTAAATTAATTAAATTATTATAAATTGTCTCTTTACCCAAATAAATTAAACAAATAGAGTATTTTAACTATTTTGGGAATTCTGGACCCAATGACGGGGTCCATTTTACGAGACAGGATCTCAAAAAATTAAGACGTGTAAAGTATAAAATTACTATTTTACCATTAGCGATGCCCGAAGCCAAATAAAAGCTTGAGATGGTCTAAATTGACTTTCTTTGACATTCCGGACCCAACGGGTGAGGTCCATATTACCAAATTAGGTACAAAAAAATAAGGCACGTGAAAATACAACCTTATAAAAATTATTACGAGTAGCTCAGTTTAAAAATAAAAAAGGGCCCATCCTAGGAAATTAGGATTCATTGGGTCTAAAAATAAGTTAAGAACACCAAATATGCGGTAATGTAAATGAAATGTGGAATTGATAATTTTTCATAAATTGTTCTTAGGAACTACAAGGGAAAAGGGAAGGCACACCAGTAGCGCCAATCCCGAGGACAAAGGTGAGTAATCATGTACTTTGAAGTTGAGATTTAACTGCATGAATCCTGAAAAATTTTAAGTTCAAAATTCTTGAAATATTTTAAGTTGAATTTCCATATTTATATGATTCATAACTTAAATACTACTGCTTTCATTTTTTTGAAAATTCTATTGTGACATGCAAGTTAACTTGTTTATATTGCTGACTTTTTGTAAGTTTATATTCTAGCATGTCTACGTTAAATGCAAAATTTTATTAAATGTCCCTCCAAAAATAAATGTCTTTTATGCTATGTTTTAAATATCCTTGTTCATCGTGGTTAAATATTCTGAAGCTTATGTGTTAAATGTTATATTGCAAGTAGTTGAAGACCCTGCCATATTTTTAATGCTTCTGAAAAGTATCTATTAAAAAGTTCATATTTTAAATGCTTGTGAAAAACATCTATTTGAAGAAGTCACATTTCAAATGCTCATGAAAATCATCTATTTGAAGAAGTCATATTACAAATGCTCATGAAAAGCATCAATTTGAAGAAGTCATGTTTTAAATGCTTTTAAAAAAGCAACTACTGGGAGGTCATGTTTTAATGCTTTTAACTAGCATCTATTTGTAAAGAAATATTTTTACGTGCCTCTTGTTTGCGAACTGGTAATGCAAGATAATCGTGCATAAGCACTACGTGTTCGTGAGACCCTTCGGAACTCACATACGAGTAAAATACCCGGTAGAAGATTTATCTCCACGGCATGAGATATCTCCACGAGAAGCAAAACTAAAGTCTAGTTCAAAACGAATTCTTTTGTTAAAAAGTGAAAAGATGTTACGTTTGAAAATGGTAAAATGTTTAACCCCTATTTTTCTAAAATTAATTACGTGTTTTGATTTCATGAACAAAAGATTCATGTTTTCTCAAGAAATGGTAGAAGATTTTCAAACCCCCATTTACATGAGAAGGAGTTTTAAAGAAATGGCCCGATTTTAAAATAAAAAAAGTGGCCACATTAGACATGTTTACAAGTTTTCCATTGCATATTGCTTGCTTTACTCGAATGCTTAAAATGCTTCGTGTTACGTGTTTTTGAATTTTCTTATATCTTGAACTTGAAGAAATATGTGCCTAGCCTGAATGCCTTGAATGCTTCATGCTATCTATTTTTAAGAATCATGTATTCTGTATCTAAAGTATACGAGTAATTGGTAGTGAATATTTTTATAAACTGTTGTATAACTAACCCACTATCGGTTGAAAACCTATGATAAGGTACAGAAATTGTCGCGACCTGAAACCCACCCTACGCGGATTAGTGGCAATGATCGACACTGCCACTCGGACAGGCCGTATAGAATCAAATGAATTGCACAGAATGATAAATAATTTTTTTTCTTTTTCTTTATATCAATAAATCATAATCATTGAATCATTTAATGCAAAAACTACACTAATATAATTCATCTGATCACATATCGAACTCCAACAACCATCAATCAAATATCTCTAAGTACCATTTTGATTATCATGATTTACTAATCAAGTCTAACATCACTATCAATGATGCACTATTACAGATACCTATTATTTGGATCAGCCTTACAAAGTACATGTTCAATGTCACGACCCAAAATCCACCCTATGCGGATCTCGTATTGCGGGGCCGACCTTATGGCCGTCCTTAATTTTTCTTTCCTTTTATCAATGACAACAATGTATAATATAAAACTTAAACAGTAAATCAGCAGAAGTCTTAAATACATAATATGGTTCTACAATGTCAAAATAGGAACCAACATAACATCACCCTTAAGTGGTGAATATATGGGAGAACTACATCATAATTAATACATTCCTCACAATGTCCTCCTATGCTCTTGGACTCCTACTGCGGTATTGCAGCATCCCTTCTTGAAAAATAAGTAAGTCGGGGTGAGCTAACAAAACTTAGTAAGTAAATTTCCATCTCTGACATGGGTTAAGGTTAACATAGAAAGAACATGAATTCATGAATGTGAACATGATAGCCAATCACCGGGTAAGATGCTGTGATAGCCAATAAGGATAAAATGCTACAATGGCCAATGAACAGTAGAGGTCACACTAATCAATCACGAGTAATGGATATAACATGAACATGGAAATCTCAATAGCAATCAGTTAACATAAATGTATTGCCACAATAAATCGATAACAATCAATCATAATCAATGAGTGAACTCTCAACATAAGATTATTCATAGGGAATGACAACATCCTATGAATCCAATAAACGTAATCATATCAATCAAACATAAGTGATGCATTTACTTTGTTCAGGGCTTGGCAGAACCTCGATCTTTTGGGGCCCAACATACCCCCCTTAATAAGTGCATATAAAATGCCATAATAACTTAGTGCATATAAAATGCCATCATAACTCAATCCGTAAAAATTTCATCATTGCCATATGTCCGTTCACGGACTCGACCCATAGGTCCTATCAACTTAAAAATCATCGGATGGATATTGTAACTGAGCACAAATCCGGCATTCATAATATATCATGATCGTTCGTGATTCCATAAGAGTGTATAAAAATGAAATATCATTCATTCAATAAAAACATAACAGTAGGCCTTTCAAGGCATAATATAATATAATGATCAATGATATAGCAGTCAATAAAACGTCCACAAGATAGAACAATATCACATTATGGAAACAATAAACATTTGGTACATACAAGAGTACAAATCTGGTAGTAATAGAAGGAACATGGCTTGGAAGACCACATGTGTCACGACCCGAAACCCACCCTATGCGGATCTCGTGTCGCGGGGCCGACCCGAAGGCCGTCCCTACTTTTTTCCATTCCTGTATCATAATACTAATATGCAATGTACTAAAAATTTTAAACAATGAACAGCGGAAGTCTTTATCAATTACAGTAATCCAGCGGAAGTCTGTTAAATAATTTAAACAGCGGAAGTCTATTAAATACATGACATAGTTCTACATAAAACAGAATGAGAACTAAACATAACCAGCACCCGAGGGTGGTGAATACATGGGAGAACTAACATAGACTGGTACAGTACATCAAAAATGTCCTCCTACGCTCTCAGACTCCTACTGGGGTCTTGCAGCGTCATTAACTAAAATGAGGGTAAGTGGGGTGGAATGAGCTATGAAGCTCAGCAAGTAAAACAGATCTCCGACATTGGTATCGATGATTATAAAGAACATGAATCCGTGAATAAAAATATGATAGCCAATCATAAGAAGTAAGATGCTGTGATAGCCAATGAGAACAGTTGCCATGATGGCCAATGAATAGTGGGGTCACAATGTACAATCAGCAGTAATGGAAAAGTAGTGATAAAGATTTCTCAATAATAACCTGTCACAATAAACATACTGCCACAATAAAACGATTACAATCAAACCAATGAACAATGTAAGATAAACCATAAGGAACAGTAACCATTCAACAATATAACCATAACAATAATCCAATCGAGATGCTTATAATCTGTAGTAGGGGATGGCAGTCCCTCTATATTTCGAGGCCCGGCATACCTCTCCGTAAACTTACATCTTTTGCCACACGTCCGTTCACGGACTAGTTTGTCACAGAAGCATCGGATGGGTATTGTGACTGAGCACAATTCCAACATTTATAAACATATCATGATCATTTGTGATTCCATAGGAGTATGAAAATGGAATATCATATGTACAGTAAAGCATAACAGTAAGCCTTTCAAGGCACGGTTCAACATGATAACAATGATACAACAGTCAATCAATGTCCACAAGATAGAACAATATCACATTGTGGAAAACAACAACATTTGAAACGTTCATGAGTACAAGTTTGGCAGTAATGAATAAACTTGGCTTGGAGACACCATATGGAAGAGAAAGTGATCCACTTACCTCTATCGTGATTCTATTTCAGAAATTCGCGAGTGTGCCCTTGCCTTTCGAGTTCCCTATATATCAGTAATTACGTTTCAGAATAAATGCTATTCATCAAATTTTATGCCTTTCTATCATAAGTATCTCAAATACAATTTAGACTTTACCATTGAGTCCGGAATGTCGAAGAAAGTCGATTTAGGCTTTCGCGGAATTCCATTTGGACATTTGTACTAAAAAGGGTAAAATGGTCATTTTGCATTTTTATGTGTATTTTATTTTTTGGGGTCCCGTCTCGTACAACGGACCCCACCATTGGACTCAGAACGTCCGAGATAATAAATTTTGACTATTCATTTGCATCGTTTGGACTTCGTTTGACCCATATTTGAAATAGGGGCATTATTGTAAAAATTAATATTTAATTAATTTTCCTGTTTGGGCCACAGTGACATTTCCTAAAACATTTGGGGTCAAAATGGAATTTCCCTAAATCTCGGTCTGAACCAGTGGGTTCACCATTTAAAAACCCTAACCGGTTCGGTTCTTCACTGAACCAAACGGTTCACTTCATTTTGAAAACCGGATTTCAATATACTAGTTCCTATCCTATCCATGGATTAGATAATCCTTAGCCCAATTCCAATTTATTATCCCTGTTACCAAACACACCCATTTCATTTAAATCCAACATAAAACGACACAGTATAGCTTGCCCCTTTTATTTCCGGTCGGGTCCCAACCCGATCCGAACGCAAACCCGGTTCCTCTTAACCCGATAGCCCCACGACTTCACGGTCGTCTTCCCCGATACTCCGGTGAGCATGCATTAGGGTTCCGTCACCATCTCCGGTGACAGTGACCTAGTTCCGACCTTATTTTACCCCGTTTTGAATGCCATTCTCTTCCCCTTTCCTCAAGGACCTCAACCATACCCTTTATTTCCATTAAACCCCTCCCAATCCCCACGAATATAGGGAATAATCGCTCTGACCAATTTTTCGGCCAGATCTTCATTTCCATTTTTTGTGACTTCTAAGCCACGATTTTTACCCGACTTCTTTCCTAATTTATTCCTGTATACATGGAGATTATATGAATATATATGTATATTAAAATGTATATGTGTATCTCATGCAAAACAAGAAAGGAAACAAAAAAAATATATATCAGTGTGTGCATCACTGTGTGTGTGTGTGCATCACCGTGTGTGTGTGTTTGGGAACCACACCAACCGACCTTGGTAAAGGTGGTGTGTGTATATATGTAATATATGTATATATATATACATTTGAGGGTACGTGGATGGAGGAGAAATAATGGACGGTTCTCTGCAGTCAAGGATGACTACAAGAGAGAGAAAGAGAGAGAGGCGGTGGAATGTCTCTATATATATGTATACGGGTTTGTGAGTTGAGAGGTTAGAAAAGAAAGGAAAGGGTCAGGAACTGAAGGGGAGAAGAAGAGAGAGAGATTGATTCAGAAACAGAGAGATTCAGAAGGGGCACCGAGAGCAAACAAGAAAACCCAGGTAAGTAATCGTGTTTCTATTTTTATGATTTAAAGCATGATATCTTGATCTAAAGCTAGGGTCTTGAAGAGGATGAAAGTAGAAAAATATTGCAAAAAGAATCAGGTTAAATGGTGTAGAACTGAGGGAGAAATTCTTAGTTGCAGGTTAAAAATAATTTCGGGTTTCATGCTTTTGACGTGTTAAAACTTGGTTAAATGTTAAAGAAATAATCTTAATATATTATACATGTATATAAATATGTATACATACATACTTATATACGTCAATCATATACGTTCATATATATTTATATGTACTCATATATATGTATTTCTAAAGGTATTTACATACCTTTATTTTGTTCAAGCTATGCATGCATGCAATATTCATGGGCATGGAAGTGCGTGTGTGCATGCATTACGATGTTGGATCCTAGGGTGCTCGGGTGTTTCCCGGCACTAGCTATTCTAAGCAAACCATTCACATCCCTCAATCATTTGGTTTCATGAAATACCATGATATAAAGCTCAAACAGCTCACATTACACTATTCAGTCGATTGACCTTGGTAACCTTGTCGTATCCCGGGTTGGGGTATCACATTCTTACCTCCTTAAAAATAAGTTTGTCCGCAAACTTAACGGTTCTAACTCCGACGGTTTCCGTGATCTTTTAACATCATGGCCTAACTGAATTAAGCGTTCACACTTAACTAGATAAGATTTTCTGTTGAGAATCAAGTTTTACTGTCACATCAGATCAAGTTTTACTGTCACATTAGATCAAGTTTTACCTTGCTAAAATTTTCAAGTGTCTTTTGAAACCTTCACGCGAATCCCATTTCTTTTCTATGGTTCCTCTAGTCCTTCGTAAATTGAAGATATCACTTAATGAACAAAATTTATAAAATTTCCTAAACGTGGTATTTAAAATTTTATTCATTCAGTCTACTAATATACCTGGGGTATGTATCATTTCCATGTATAACTTTCAGTGATAATGACTCTTTCAAGAGTCGCCATTGATTCAATCTCATTTATCAAGTAACTATACATTTTTATAACAGTATGTAATTCATTTTAAAGATTTATAATATTTACATTAAAATTTTTCATTATTCCTGAAGGTTACTTATCATGAAATCACTTAACTCATCAATGTCCTTCAATTTCTATGAGATAATAATATGTCAATGTAACACTCATACATCTATGTTACGTACTCTACTTGATTCATTGATAACATCTATCATCAATCATTCTCCTTATGGGAATCGATTAGTTAATATATAACGTAGGAGTTCTATGTCTATATCCAATCTAGCAGCATATGAGGATATAAGTATAAGTAAAGGTGTGGATTCAATGTCAAGTAAAATATGGGCAGGCTATGGGTAGACTATAGGAGTACCTGCGACTACAGAGGTTGTAGCCTGCACATCTTCTGGGAAAATGGAGAAAACTCGTCCTGCCTGCTGTTGGACGTTTCCTTGTCCACTTTTCTGGGTCAGGGGTCTAGGTGCTACTGCTGTTGCTGCTGGTGTTGTTGCTCCAACCGAGGCAATGCTAGTCGTGGCCTGAACAGTCTGGGGGCATTGTCTCGCAATATGCCCTTCCTTGCCACAATAGTAACAAGTGTTGCTACCCCTGAGGCACTGGCCTCTGTGGACCTTCTGACAGCGGGTGCATTGGGTAGCGCTTCCTTTAGTATGGTCTGGTCTCCTCTGAGTGGGCTCTGTGGTTTGGGATTCAGTCCCTGGTCTAATAAACGTGGGTCCTAGTCCAGAGGGAGAAGGCCCTTGCCCCCTACTCTGGTTACCTCCCTGTTTCTGGTTCCCTCGCCTCTTGGCGAATTCCTCACCACTCCTTTCTATGATCCGGGCCGTTTCCACGATATCATCATAAGTAGTCAGTCGATGGGGTACTAGTCTATCCTTGATAGACCACTTCAGTCCTTCCTCGAATTTACGAGCCTTCAAATCCTTGGTTCTGATAGCATCAGGGGCAAATCTGGCCAATCCGGTAAAAGTGGCCTCGTATTGCTCCACAGTCATCAACCCCTGTTGCAGTACCATGAATTCGGCAACTCTGCGGTTCCGTACTTCCTGAGAGAAGTACTTCTTATTGAAGACCATAGTAAATCGTTGCCAGTCCATGTTCGAATCCCTTGCCTTCTCATTTATCCACCATTTATGTGCCATTCCCTTAAGCATATACGTGGCATAAGCCATTTTCTGGACGTCAGTGCAATCTATGATATCGAAAACCCTGTTCATTTCTAACATCCATTCTTCGGCCGCCGTGGCCCCTTTTGTACTGTCAAACGTTGGGGGTTTCGTTTTCTAGAATCGTTCGTATTGGTATGCAGCATCCCGTTCATTCCCTTGACAATTCCCGATGTTACCACCTGCGTTGACAGGCTGTTCCTATTGTACTGGCTGTGCTGGTTGGCTAGCATTAGCCTGAATCCGTGGTAGACTTTCACTGATAGTCTGCATCAATCTTTCCAATCGTTCTAAACGATCCATAGGTAACGGACCTTGCCTCGTGTTTACCATGTCTGTAAGGATAACCCGTGATGATAACCAATAAGATAACCAATGAGATAACCAATGAGATAACCAGTCAATGTGTAAGGTAACCAGTCAATGATTGTAAAATATAAAATGTCAGTCATATCTAACAGTCTTAACTCTAGTCCTATCTCTCATGACTCACAATCGAACCTATCGCTCTGATACCAAGCTGTCACGACCCGAAATCCCACCCTATGCGGATCTCGTGTCGCGGGGCTGACCTGAAGGCCTGTCCCTACTTTTTTCCATTCCTGTATCATAATACTAATATGCAATGTACGAGATGAGACTCCAAAAATTAAGACACGTTATGATATAAATTACCAAATTGCCCCTAATATGCCCGAAGCCAAATAAAAAGCTGAGAGGGTCTAAATTGACTTTCTTCGATGTTCCGAACCCAATGGTGAGGTCCATAATATCAAAATAAGTACGAAAAAATAAGTCACGTGAAAGATAAAATTTATTAATTACCACAATGGATCGATAAGACCAATTCTAGGAGATTAGGATACGTCGGGCTTAAAATTAAATGAAAAAGCATGAACTGGTAATAATTTAAAGTAAATATGAAGTTGATGAGTTCTTTATAATTTTCTTAGGAGCTACAAAGGGAAGGGAAAAGCCCACCAGTAGTACAAACCTGGGGGAGCAAGGTGAGTAATCCTGTACTTTGAAGTACAGGTTTTAATCTCCATGGATTCTGAAGAAGTTTAAGTTCAAATATTCTAAAGTGTTTTTAAAATATCTGCTGTATTTCAAATTCTAAACTCTCGTATTTCTATGCTTTATATTCCAATGTTCTATCATAATTATTTGTAAATTCTAACATGGCATGCAAATTTACTTCTTGATATTCTGACAAATGATACGTTATTTTCTGTATGTCCATGTAATTGTCAGTTTCATTAAATGCCTCTTGAATTAAATGTTTTTATTTTGTCTATGCTTTAATAAATTCCTGTACAACATGATTTAAATTCCTAAAGCTCATGTGTTAAATATTTCAAGTATTGTCCTCCAAGTATTTCAAAACTCTGTTAAATTGTCCACGTTTTACTCATGAAAATTCATTCTTTAATTGGAGCCATGTTTTTAAATGTTCATCAAAAGCATTTCTGAAGGAGCCATATTTTTATACTCATGAAAAGCATCTATTTGAAAAGTCATGTTTCAAACGCACATGAAAAGCTTATATTTGAAGAAATCATGTTTTCAATGTTCATGAAAAGTATTTATTTGAAGAAGTCATATTTCGATACTCTTTGAAAAACATCCAATGAAGAATTCATGTTTTTTAAATGCTCATAAAAAGAATTTTATGAAGAAGTCATGTTTTTGCAAGATAATTGTGCATAAGCATCAAGTAATGATATTGGAATTCCTTAGGAACTCAATTGACATAAAGAATGCCCAGTAGCAGGATCTGATCTCCCCGGCATGAGATATCTCTACGTGAAGTAAAACTGGAATCTGGTTCGAAACAGACTTCCACCTAATCAAAGTGAAAAGATGACAAATATTTTCAGAAATGCTAGCAGGTTTTTAACCCCCATTTATTTGAAACGGGTTTTTATATAACCCTAAGTTTTAAAAAAGAAGAAGTTTACAT